>OX422218.1:351645019-354145019 GCA_949130495.1 Sambucus nigra
ATGAGAGACATAACTAATCAAGAGATGAAAGTTAGACAATACTCGTGTCAGGGTTGTGTGCTAGTGAGATTTATAATAAGACTAGTTCGAAAGGGTAATGTAACTAGGTGGGTTAAGATTTACGTGTTAAGTGTGCACAATGGTTGAGAGGTGAAGGGTAGTCTCATGAGAGTGTGACATAGTCTTAAATATGAAAAGTGTAATTGCATATTACTTTACTGCATCTTAATTTCTTGCTAAACATTTTTAAAATGTTTTGGGCTCTGAGTCATTTCAAATCTATTTTCAAAACTTTTATGAGCCTATCAATAGGGATGCCAAGGATAAGCTTGCAATATTCTTGAGTAGCTGACTCTATTCTTGATATTATAGATTTAGTTATTCCATTCTAGTAGTGTCGGCTATGTTGGCCCTTCATCAAATTTATATATTTTAGATTTTCTTAGTTAGAGGTATTTGATGTATTAGATTTTGTCCTGATGGTTTATTCAGGAACTTTATTTTTTTCTATGAGTGTTAGACTTAATTTATGTCCATTTATATTGGTTACTATCTACGGAATTATTTTTATTGGTTAATCTTATTGTATGTTAATGAAAGATAAAAATTGAAACAACTTATTAAAGTAATTAGGTGGTCAATAATTAATCATGTTTCGATGCTGATGCTAAGAATGATCCATATGAGACCAACTTGTTATTTTATTAGAGGGTTGGCCACCCATTATTTTAATTGGCGGGGTGTCATAGTGGAGAGAGGCAAGATGAGAGAAGAAGGAGCCAGTCCAAAGAGAGAGAACAAAAGAGCCAAGAGAAAAGGGATGTAGCCACGGTCGAGGAGTGGGTGGATCAACATGATATCCAGGGGATTCATAGCCGTAGGGGAGTCGGCCTTGGCTAGAAAAGCTTATCGGAGTTTAAAAACGGAACTATTGGAAGTGAAAGTCGTTAAACCCACCAAAGACTAGGAATATATTAATTTCATACTTCATTAGTCCAAGGACCTCTTCATGACCTATGATGATCCCCTGTTAATAATATAAGAATTCTCCAATTGGATGGTAAAAAGAATTATGATCGATAGAGGAAGCTCGGGCAACCAAATTTATTACGAATGCTTTAAGTAGATGAAGATAAATAGAGCGCGCTTAAAGCTAGTACAAGGCCCATTAGTGTGCTTCTCTAGAGAGCAAGTACACCCGAAGGGTTCAACGGAATTACCATTCACCATTGGAAGAGGCGCACGACTAGTCACCCTTCATGTCGAATTCTTGGGGGTCAAATTTTCGTTAACCTACAATGTACTTAAAGGGAGAATGATCGTCAGGTCACCTTGATGTGGTATTATCGATCAAATCCATGACCATTCACTTCCTAACACTGAACGGAATACGGATCGTGTGAAGAAATCCGTCATGGGCCCAAAACTGCTATTTCTCATCCTTGAAGAAGGGAAGAGAAACCTTTAACATTGATCGGCTAGACCCGAGGCAAAAGACCACCACAAAGTCTACAACGAAAGATCTAATACTCATCCCCCTCTATGAGGGTTTCTTAGAGAGGTTAATATATGTAGGTTCATCTCTACTAGAAGACGAGACAAATATTGATCATTTTTTTGAAATAACACCATACGACATATGCAAGGAG
Organism: Sambucus nigra; assembly: GCA_949130495.1. Taxonomy (NCBI): domain Eukaryota; kingdom Viridiplantae; phylum Streptophyta; class Magnoliopsida; order Dipsacales; family Adoxaceae; genus Sambucus; species Sambucus nigra. Next base: position 351,646,669 of record OX422218.1, read on the forward strand.
TTACAAAGACATGTCGAGCATTGATGTCTCATTAATAAGCCACTAACTAAAAGTGTACCCATCCAAGCAGCCAATTCAGCTGAAAAAGAGGACGTTTGCCTTAGAGATGAATCAAGTGAACCATGTGGAAGTGGGAAAGTTTTTAGAAGAAAGTTTTGTTTGAGACATCAAATACCCCATGTGGTTATCCAATATGGTGATGGTGAGGAAGACAAATGAAAAGTGGAGACTATGAGTGGAGCAATCCTATTTGAATGATACATGCCCAAAGGATTCATATCCTCTCTCTAGAATTGATTCCATTCTGGATGCAACAACTCCCGCAAAAACACTCTCCTGAATCAATGCATATTCCGAGTACAACCAAATCAGGATGCACCTTGGGGATGAATAAAAGACTTCATTTGTAACTAATCAGGGAACCTATTGCTACAAGCTAATGTCATTCCAATTGAAAAATGTCGGGGAAATTTTCTAAAGGTTAGTCAACCATATGTTTAAAGATAAAATAGTGAAAATGTTCGAGGTCTACATTCACGAAATGTTATTAAAATTCTAAAAGTGGAAGCAGCCGTAGAAGATCTGTAGGAGACATTCAAGATCATCGATCGGTACATGATGAAGTTGAATATCAAGAAATTTTCATTTGGCATAGCTTTGAGAAAATTCCTAGGGGTCATGATGAAATAAAGGGGATAATGTTAAAACCCAAAAAGATCCGATAAATTATAAACATGAAGAGCCGAATAACAATGAAGGACGTGTGGTCCCTAATATGAAGGGTGGAAAAGATGAATAGATTTGTGAGCAGGGCCATAGGTAAGTGCATAAAAGAATGATTGTGCTTATCAGGACAAGAAAACCTACCTAACTTACACTCCTCTACTCTCAAAACTAAAGTGAAGTGAGGAGCTATACACCTCCCTTATTATTTCCCAAATGACAATCAACCCAGTTTTGATTAGAGATGATGATGGGAGCCAACATCTGGTATATTATGTAAGCAGGGTATTCTTGGGGGCGTAGACAAGATACCCAATCCTGAAAAAATTGACATTCACCTTGATCATAACAACCCAAAAATTACATGTGTATTTTCAAGCTTACACAATAGTGGTTCTGATAGATTTCCCTATAAGGCAGGTCCTCCACAAACTAAAATTCTATGGCAGTCTTATGAAGTGGTTAGTGCAACTCGAAGAATTTGACATGTGATACAAACTAAAGTTGGAAGCAAGGGGCAAGACATTGCTGATTTCGTTGTAAAATTTTTAACGAATGGAAGGAGGGAATGATCTAATGAATTGAAGATAGCAAACCAATTTAAACGATCCATGTGGATGGATTGTCGAATAAGGAAGGATGTGGGGCATGGTTGATTATCAAAATGCTAGAGGATGCTAATGTGGATACACACTACCATTTAAGTTCACGACTTCCAATAAAGAAGAAGAGTATGAAGCACTAATAGCATGGGCATGAATTTTCCTCTCCATTAACATCGATTAGGATAAATTTTTTAGTGATTTGAATGTGGTGATCCAACCCGTGATAAGGAACATGTGGCGAAGGGAATGAATATGATATCCTATCTGAAGAAATTTTAATAAAAAGTTAAATAGTTCATTTCTTTCAACATCAAGCACATCTCGAGGGAAGATAACACCAAAGCCAACCACCTTGCGAATCATGCCTCAACCTACCATAAGAATCCACTGGTGGAAATCCTGGACAAACCAAGCATCCATACTAAAGAGGAAGACATCATTATCCACATAGATTTGGGACCTAGCAAGATGGATACATACATGTTATTAATTTACGAGGGGATACTACTAGAAGATCCAATAGAGTCATATAGGGTGGGCATCAAGGACATAGAGTATCTAATTTATGAAATGGTATTGTACCACGGGGGATACTCGAAGCCAATCCTTTGATGTGTTCACCCAACTGAAGTAATAACTGTCTTAAATAAGTTACACAATGGAGCATGAGGGGGGCATTATGGGGGAAGGATCATGGCTCAAAGAGCCCTCACATAGGGAAACTATTGGTTTATGATAAAAATAAACACCCAAGACTATTTGAGGACATGTCTAAGACGACAAAGAACCACCAATGAAATTCATCAACCGATTGAGGAATTAACGAAAATCGTGTCCCTCTTGTCATTTTCATTATAGGGGATGCATGTACTTGGACAGTTCCCAATCGGGAAAGGTTAATGAAATTTCCTACTAGTAGCAATCAACTATTTCACAAAATGGGTGGAAGTAGCATCATTGTCCAGGATCACCAACCAGAAAGTTCACTTATTCCTACGAAACTTCATAATCGATCGGCTCGGCATAACTAACGCTATCATCACAGATAACGAAAGACAATTCGATAGCATCTGCATCAACAAACCATGTAACTAGTTCATTATTAAACTCTACCACTTGTCCCCAAGATGCCCGAGATGTAACTATTAGGTCAAAGTCACGAACCAAATTTTACTCTATAGGTTCAAGGCCGAGCTAAGAAACTCTAAAGGCCTATGGTCCTCAGTATTATAAGCATACTGAATGACAATGAAAGGATAGACAAGGTTTACCCCATTCTCTCATTTACAAAATTGAGGCCTTCATCATAATATAGTTAAAAGTCCCAATTTTGAGAGTATAATATTCCAAAGAAGAGAAAAATGAAGGACATCTCCGGGCGAATTTGGACAAATGAAGATAAGAATTAGCACTGAGGGTTATTGAAATTCAACTAAAAGAAACCCACTACTATAATCGAGGAATCAAGAAAAGAACATTCTAAGTCAGTGACCTGGTGCTCAAAAAAAGGATAAACTCAACTAAGAATCCTAGTATCTAAAAAATTAAACTTCTCCCGAACGATTACCTCTCCAGTATTATGAATAAAGAAATCTTTTCCCGAATGATTGTTAATCTATATGTTCGAGTCTCTAGAAAATTAGACTTCTCCTACCCTCCAAAGCATTCAGTTTGTACCAAATTACGAGCCCATAACTAAGAGGAATAAGTCTAACACTAGAGAACATTATGGTACACCTTTCCTAGCCTCCAAGACTATAGAAAAAAGAACTTTGTTGATCCCCAGGTTAACTCATGACCCCTAGAACTGATCCAATATTCGAACTGACGTCGTTCGAGTATAATTTGGTTAACTCTAAGTTAAGAAGGGTTATCGCCGATCAAGCACTTAATTTAAAATTAAAAGGTGGTATATAGGGGGTGAATATGAAGGAAAATAGGGCTAAAGTTCTTCTATAAGGTGCGAATTCTCATTTTTTTTTAAAAGTCATGATCAGAACCCAAGTGGTTGTTAAAACAAAAATTTTCCAATTGACCTTTAGAGTGTAAATAACAAGGTTCATCATCCATGTATAAATAAAATAGCATGAAACAAATCGACCCATAAACCCTTTCAACACAAATAGGGGTTCAATCCAATTGTTCGGGTTAATGCAGTTCGTCAGCCATGTATAAATAGATGATTCATCACAAATCATTGTTACGATTGTATATAAACAACTTGGTTCATCAATGGAGTATAAAATATCCAATTAGCATCATTTGATTCGATGTTCAAGTGCAACAAATTATCGCGCTAAAGACCCTTGGTGGACATCCATATCAGTTTTATATCAAACAAGCATAAACAGATGATTTAACATACTTGAAAAGAAATGTTATCATTACTATTCCATATGTGCATGAGCGAGTCATCATTTTGAAGTATACACAATATAGGTATCCAAAGTAAAAACTAGAAAAAAAGGAATTAAAATAAGAAAGGGATCAAATCCAATAAAAATACATGTTTATAGACTGAATACAACAAGTTCGAAGGACAAAGCAAAAAAAAAGTGTTTAGAAGCCAAGGCAAATATTAAATAAAGGAAATAATAAATAAAGGGAGAGAGCATGAGCAATAATGGAGAGAGGCGCATGAGGAGGCACGTTATCTAGAATCTAACCCATCCACTCTTGCATGGAGATCAAAATGTGTTCACCTCCAAACTTGTCCAGGGTAATGGGGCATTCAGTAGCTCGCAGTACTGGATGTAGGTAGACTCTCCCAAGAGGGAAGGACATGGCATCAGCTCCTCCTCAGTCTCTACGTCGTTTGGATTGAAGGCCGATAAGTACTACCAAGGTGTGTATCCTTTACTCAATTGACCATCTCATTACAACCGTTGATATAGGATTGATACTTTATCACCCATAGTACATAGAAGAAAGAAAGGACTTTAAATACCTAAACCTGATTAAAGTAACCAGAGATCTTTCTTCTTTTACATCTTTCTCCTTCTCCTCACTCCGAATGTACAAGAGGTGGCTCAGCTCAGCAACTTCAGCCATAATTTGAGTTTAGATAGTCACCTCTTATTGATCTACTATATTGGTGACCTTCTCTACATTTGGTTCCCTCCGAGTGTTCACCAAGGCATTATACACTTCGATCTTGGCCTTTTTCAAAGTCTTTAGTTCTTCCTTCAGTCATGGGATCTCCCTTTCCTCGTCCCTTTTTCTCTGTCAATTTGAGACATATAAACCCCCAGGTAGGTCACTTTTAAGCATGTCATCAAAGTTCAATTAAGAATAACAAACAAGTTAGGATTACTTTCAATAAAATCAAGATGAACACTTACCTTTGTCGCTAGCTGAATCATCTCCATACCACTATTAATCGGCCCTTCGCTCAGGCGATCGAGGTCTTCAGGTTTGTAGACATTTTAAAATGAAAGTATCTCTCGTTAAAGTCCTCATACCTCAGACAAGGGGACATGGTCATTCCCTCTTCCTGAGGAATCCTCTTACCTTCGGTATCATAATCCCCTTCATCGATGATCATTTTTTTATGAATGAAAGTAGGAGGCCCCCACCCCCATTGGCTGAAATAAATAAGCTTCATCCTCAGTTATGTTGATGGGAATGACAGGCTCACTAACTCTAACCCCATCGACTGGGGGGTTAACGTCGACCACCTGAGAGATCGATTGGGGATGAGTAGACAGATTGATAAATGGGTTCTTGTCCAAACCGTGAAGCATAACTCAGTATCCGTGACAAGCCATGGCATCAAAATCTAGTGTAATAAAAGAAGATTAAAACTGCAACTTAACAAAGAAAAATCCACATCAAGAAGAAAGGAAAATCATCATCAGTTTACTAAGGGATGGAAAAGTTAAGTTGGGTATATTCTAGTCCAGGTCAAGGGAACCATGAACGAATGCTCGATAAGGTCATTTTGCTCGTCGTGTTCCAACCCTCCCCTCGAATGTAAAGAAAATGATGTGTCCATTCGTGATTAGATAAGGAAAGGGAAATAACAAAAACCTATGATTTATGCCTATAGGGATAGGTATACCCACCTCCTTGGGTGGATATAGGTTTATAAATGGTCATCAATTCACCGACTGATAGAGGGTGGTCAACTCCTAACATATCATAAAAATGAACCATGGAGACGTTCATGGTGCTCTAAGAGTTTGGGATCTGTTGGGATGGGGTAAGGTTTTAAAATCAAGGACTTCAAAAATTGGCCTCGATAGGGGAATACAGAGTAAGGTCTGAAAAGAGTGCTTTTAGAAATAAACATTGCCCTCACAAATGTTCAGGCCCTGGTCAATCTCATCAACAACATTGATGGATAAGGCCCTTAGAAGGGCTAGTCTCTCTACACATTCATTAGATGTTTCTTTAATTAGATTACTAATGATTTCATAATGACCTAGAGGGTTAGACCTGGCAGGAGCGGACGAAGGACTAGGTGTCCAACACTAAATGCTCTATGAGGAGGGGGGTTACGATGCCTAGAGGGAAGGTTAGGCTAAGAAGAATACAATGAGGAAGCCCCTTGGGTAGAGGCCCTTCATTCATTCTGCTCAGGCCTAAAGACCTATATAATTAACACCATGTTTTCTAGGCTCTTTAATTCTAAAGCCTTATTTGCAAGGCCAAGCATAAGGATTTCCAGAGTAGCCGAAGCCATTGTAAATATTGGAATAATGGTGAATAGGAAGATACAAAGTCTGAAATTTGAGGATTATCCTCTAAGAATTAGGAGACAAAATTAGTAATACTAGTGGAAAGAAAAGTGAAACCAAGACTAAGATAAGCCAAAATGGGAAATGAAAAGAAAGAACAAGAGAGGAAAAGCTTACCAATTGAAAACGAGGGTTACAGTACAAGAGATTCTTTACAGGAAAATAGAAAATTGCAAAATTGCAAATCTTTAGTTAAGAGTTGTAGGTAATTGAATAAGACAATAAAAGTCCCTTAATATGGGAGGTAAAGAAATTATTCGAATTCAACATTTGGATCTTGAAAGATCATCGTGTGTAAGGAACGCATCATGGGGATCTATGAGGTAGATAAGAATGCCCACTAGCACCTCAAAGACACGCCCGTCTCCAGGCAGTGATGATTTTTTCTTCTTCGTCATATGACATCTTGCCCAGAAAGACAGTTCACACCGACTCAACAGTCTAAGAAATCATGATTATGTCTCGGTAGGCATCCAGTTGTCATAATCATCTTGGGATGATACAAATTTGTGATTATGTGGCATGAGCAACACTCGACTATCAACAAAACTCTTTGGATTGTCCCATTGAACACAAAAGTTTTGGGGTATCTAATGAGGGGGGATTTATAAATGATATCCAAATGACAAAGGACATGCAACGATTATAACCCACTAATCCAATAAGGAAAGATAACTGGTATAAGAGTACTAATTTATGATTGCAGCTGAAGGCCCCTAACCCCGGGATGGATGGATGAATAGCTTACCCCGACCAAGCCACTTAGTTATAGACTGCGAGGATTTTGTCAACGGGCCATCAAAAGTTGAAGGATCAGTATTCTTCGATGGATAATCCTTCGTGACCAGCCAAATATTCATCATGTCACTGGCAGCCAAATTCTGGCGTCGATCGCTACCAAAATTAAGGAGGGTGCGAGTAAATTAAATATCATCCTTAGCATGTGATAGATATGAGACATAAAAATTTTAATCCACAAGATAAAATATTTTAATCAAACCCAAATATGAATGACATCCAACTAATAAAAACACCAAAGTGCGATCAAAATCCATCACATGTGATCTCTGAATGTCTTAATGATTAAATAAATAAATCCAACTGAATCTTAAAACAATTTGATACCGAAAGGCCCAATAACCTCAAAAGTAGTCTCATAAATAATACGACGGAATGGAAAGAGAAATCTAACTACTAAAGCAATAAAATTAATCCAGCTGTACCTCCAAAAGATCTCCAATGAATCCTATGCATCAACTCCCAAATAAATCCTGAAAAAGATTAGTCAATGCATGTGTTAGAGCCAAAGCCCTGAGCATGAAAAACGGCTACTCTTCTTAATCAGGCTCCCTGAACCCAGGAAATAGTGCTATATATATCGATCATAACAATAAAACATATTAATTACGAAGGTTATTAACCACCAAAAGTAAATTTCTAACTACCTGCAAGATTTCTTTAAAAAGTCACTCCAATAATATTTTGATTAACCCACCTTCCCAACAATATTAAATTTAATTAAAAGAATCACAATTATAAATTTACCAAGATACACATCCCCTTGTCAAGTCTGCCGGGTAATCCGTTTTTATCCTTCAATCCTCGTGATATGAGAAGGTTCCACATACACACATCCCCTTGTCAAGCCCGGTGTCTGATCCATTTTTATCCTGTGATCCTCGCGATATGACAAGGCTCCACACACGACATGACATAAATCGTCCTCTGACCCATTTAAATTGTCGACCCTAGACACATTATGCCACGAATAAATTTTAATATCCGTTTTACTCCTGTGATATTAATTTCTAAAATTTCTTATACTCATTAATCAAATATATTTTCCCCCCGCCCTTAACAGCGATGTGAAAATCCTTAGTCCCAACTAAGGGTTTCCAAAACACAAATTCGTCCTATCCTAAGTAAAGGATTATTATAAAAAAAATTCACTCCACCTAGATATCAATCCTAGGCTATCAGAACAATGACATAACATTGAAAATCATCCCCCACCCCGAATTATATAACCCACATAGACCCACACTAACTAGTTCCATACCTAATTAGCATAAATCGCAACTAAGGCCCACTTACTAGTCCTATACCTAACAAGTATACTATAACAAGGGGTGAAAATCAATTACCTACAATACCCAATGTCCCCGAGATATCAAAAATTATAACTTCCATAAAGCAGTGTAATTAACAATTTCTAACAACAATCGCAACAACATTAAATTTTTAAATTGAATGATTTTAATCTAAATGGTGGAAATCAAGGACACATAAATATTGTGATTTTCATAATAATAGCTACATGCAAGTCCTATCATAGTTATTATTCTCCTACACAAATAATTAATTTAATCTAGGGTTCTCACATGAAATATCAAAATTTGCTTTCTAAGGGCTCCTCTACATGCACATGCCCACAGTACAACCGACTACGCCAACACAACCCAAAGAACAACAAAGTTATAAGTATTAAGTAACATTAATATTTCATGTAAAGCAATCCCAAAATTTATCTCTTTAATAATTATATTCAATACTTATTTTAGAAAACATGAGTTTAATAGAGGTTACAATCAAGACACATAACACTAAAGGAAAAGAATAGGGTAAACATGCTTGTGAATAGTTTGAAAAAAATCTGATTAGATAAATGAGTTCCTCTCGAAAAATGGATCAAAAATCTTCATGAACCACTTGTGACAGATTAGTCTTGGACTTCAAACTGAGCTTGAAAATTAATTTTAATGGTGGCTAGGGTTTTGAGGTGGAAGATGATGAACAAAGAAAGAGTCTGCTTCTCTAGGGTTGGTAAAATATAGGTTTTAAAAACCTAGCCCCAAAATATTACTTATATAAAAGAGTTACAGAGTTTTAAAATAACATAACTCGTCAAAAAGAAAATTGCAGAACACGAAATATGTTGGGGTCGATCGATTGACCCCTGGCATTGATCGATCGCTCGCCCAGTTATTTTGGCAGTTCCACTTAAAAAATTTATAACGGATAAACTTTAAAAATCAGTTTTAACTCCGATTTCAATTCCTCTTGAAGTTTAATTCTTCTAAAATCATAACCAACATATTTAACCAATAAGAATTTTAAAATTCAAAAATTTATTTTTCTCGAATTTTCCAATTAATTAATTTAATAAACTAAGAAAAACACGAGGTGTTACATACTTCCCCACTAGAAAGAGAATTTCGCCCTCGAAATTCAGCAAAACTAAATGTGCACAATAAACCAAAATTCACAAGAGTCTACCATATCGTACTATAATTAGGCGCCCATACACCTAATCCTACAAGTTCGTAATCCCATGATAAAATACTATATATATATATATATAAGTATCTAAGAAAGTAACGGCATCCCACGCTCTCAACTCAGATAGTCACTCCATCTTATCTCTAACAATCATCACAACGCTTAACTCCTCAAGTCAAATTACATTGTTGCATCAATATTAGAGATACCCACAATTCCTACCAACGATTTCTCCAAAATCAATCCTGATCTCCAAAATTAAATTCTAAACTTTTTATCTCCAAAATTAAATGCTAAGTATTCTCACATCAAGATGTCTATCTATAACCTCAATGCCTAAAATATCCTTAAAAACACAACTCCCTATCTCCAAGAAACACATCTCACACGTATGCTAGATCCTCTACCTTAAGGAGTACGAGTCAATAAAGGGAATTAAATATCGGTATTGCGAAAGGTAAATGGACTCACAACCTACGAGACCTAAGACCATGCTCTGATACTATCTATCATACCCCGCTAAATTCTTGTGTCAGCCTCCACCAAAATTAAGCCGAGTGCGAGTAAATTAAATATCATCCTTAGCATGTGACATATATGTGACATAAAAATTTTAATCCACAAGATAAATTATTTTAATCAAACCCAAATATTAATGACATCCAACTGATAAAAATACCAAAGTGTGATCAAAATCCATCACATGTGATCTCCAAACGTCTCAATAATTAAAGAAATAAATCCAACTGAAATCTAAAAACAACTTTGGAATCGAAAGGCCCAATAACCTCAAAAGTAGTCTCATAAATAATACGACGGTATGGAAAAAGAAATCTAACTACCAAAGCAATAAAATTAATCCAGCTGCACCTCCAAAAGATCTCCGACAAATCCTATGCAGCAACTCCCAAATAAATCCTAAAAAAGATTAGTCAACGCATGTATCAGAGTCAAAGCCCCGAGCATGAAAAACGGATACTCTTCTTAATTATGGTCCCTAAACCCAGACAATACTACTATATATATCGACCATAACAGTAAAATATTTTAATTATGAAGGTTATTAACCACCAAAAGTAAATTTCTAACTACCCGTAAGGTTTATTTAAAAAGTCACACCAATAATATTTTGATTAACCCACCTTCCCAATAATATTAAATTTCATTAAAAGAACCACAATTATAAATTTACCTAGATACATGTCCTCCTGTCAAGTTTGCCATCTGATCCGTTTTTATCCTATGATCCTCGCGATATGACATGGTTCCACACAAACACACATCCCCTTGTCAAGTCCATCATCTGATCTGTCTTTATCCCGTGATCCTCGCGATACGACAAGGTTTCACACAGGACACGACATAAATCGTCCTCTGACCCGTTTAAATTGTCGGCCCTAAAAACATTATGTCGCCAATAAATTTTAATATCCATTTTAGTCCTGCGCTATTAATTTCCAAAATTTCTTATACTCATTAATCAAATATATTTCCGCCCACCCTTAACAGCGATGTGAAAATACTCAAAATATCCTTTAGTCAAAACTAAGAGTTCCCAAGACACAAATTCGTAAGAATGGCATAACATAGAAAATCAGCCCCCACCCCGAGTTATATAACCTGCATAGACTCACACTAACTAGTCCCATACATATTTAGCTTAAATCGCAACTAAGACCCACTTACTAGTCCAATACCTAATAAGTGTACTATAACAAGGGGTGAAAACCAATTACCTACAATACCCAATGTCCCCGAGATATTAAAAATTTTAATACTTCCATAAAGTGGCATAATTAACAATTTAAAATAACATTCGCAACAACATTAAATTTTCAAATTGAATAGTTTTAATCTAATTGGTGGAAATAAGGGACACATAAATATTATGATTTTCATAATAATATCTACGTGCAAGTTCTATCATAGTTATTATTTTCCTACACAAATAATTAATTTAATCTAGGGTTCTCGCATGAAATATCGAAATTTTCTTGCTAAGGGCTCCTCTACATGCACATGCCCACAATACAACTGACTATGCCAACACAACCCAAATAACAACAGAGTTATAAGTATTAAGTAACATTAATATTCATGCAAAACAGTCCCGAAATTTATGCTTTTAATAATTATATTCAAAATTTGTTTTAAATAAATGAGTTTAATGGAGGTTACAATCAATACACATAACACTAAAGAAAAAGAATAGGGTAAACATGCCTGTGAATAGTTTGAAAAACATATGATTAGATAAATGAGTTCCTCTCGAAAAATGGATCGAAACTCTTCTTGAACCACTTGTGACAGATTAGTCTTGGACTTAAAACTGAACTTGAAAAGTAATTTTCATGGTGGATAGGTTTTTGAGGTGGAAGATGATGAACAAAGAAATAGTTTGTTGCTCTAGGGTTTGTAAAATATAAGTTTTAAAAACCTAACCCCAAAATATCACTTATATAAAAGAGTTAAAGAGTTATAAAATAACAAAACTCATCCAAAACAAAATTGCAGCACACGAAATCTGTCGGGTCGATCGATCGATCGCCTAGTTATTTTGGCAGTTCCGCTTAAACTTTTTTATAAGGGATAAACTTTAAAAATCCATTAAAAATCCGTTTTAAGTCCGATTTCAATTCCTCTTGAAGTTTTATTCTTCTAAAATCATAACCAACGTATTTAATCAATAAGAATTTTAAAATTCAAAAATGTATTTTTCCCGAATTTTCCAATTAATTAATTTAATGAACTAATAAAAACACGGGGTGTTACACATCAATAGCCAAAGGATAAGTATTCTTTGGTGCATGATCACAGTATTTACTACCAACAGCTAGAATAAACCCTATTGTTATGGGAAAGTATCTCAAAGAATCCAAAGTCATGTTACACTTAGATTTAAATATATCAAACGTGCCTGTTAAGAACAAGGGAGAAAGTTTTAATAGGCTGTGTATATAAAGCCCCACATAGTGATAATTAAAGTGACATGACAGAATGAGTACTCTGCAATTCTGTATTAAAATCTCCCACTAATAAAAAGAAAATATCCCACTTCCCTTCACCCATGGACATAGGTCAAGTCTGGCCAAACCACGTATATACATTTGCTTCTTTATCTCTTACCTCCTTGCGTTTTCATTCAGCATTATAAATTTATTGTGTTATGTGAGAATCTAATTTTTGCACTAATAGGAAGGGATATAAAAATTCAAATCCTATAAATCCTTATTAATACATAAACAAATTAAACCATGCACATATTTATAACATTAAAAGCTATGATTTAATCTGGTGGACAACATCAATTCTTCCTAAAAACGTGATCATTCTACAATGAGGGTTCTGATACCAATTTATTGGGATCTATATACATGGAAGAAATTTTTTAGCCCTTAAATCTTGGAATGATTAAGAAATAGGAAGAACAAAATAATAAACTAGGTTTTAGAAACAAGGGTAGGGTTTCGAATATGATACCTTTATGGATCCAATTGCAATCCGAAATGGGGAAAGGTATTTTTAATGTTCACGGGTTTCCTTTTTCTTCTCATCCAAAATCTTGCTAGAATACTCTAAAATGCTTGGATATTCTAGTATGTGATACACCGAATGCTAAGTAGGCGTGTGGAAACATTTGAAGAAGAAACTCTTGCACTGAGTGAGATATTGTACTCAACCTATAGGCCTCATTACGAAAACATGAATAGCATTTTCTCTCACCCATCTTAAACCTTAATAAATAATTATTTTTCTTAAGTCCCCAACTTAAACTAATATATACTAGTTTAAGTGTTGGGACAACTCCAAGATGGGTTCTTGAGAATATGCTCCTAACTACTTGGTATATGGATTATACTAGGGACCCAAGACAAATAATTAAATTGGCTTCCAAATAAATACTCAGAAATTACAAATTACAAATCCCGTAATTTATTTCCTTTCTTTATTTGATCATAATTAATTCCGCCAAATAATTATGACTTCACCCCAACTTAATTATCTAAAAAATTAGACGAATATAATGAGGTCTTAGTTTCAATGTTAATAGTGGTGCAAAATATTATTTCCCGCGTTAAGCTTCCCATCGGATAATAAAATAATCCATCGATTACGTTTAACTAGTGGAAACAAAATTTGTAAGTATGATAAGATGGTATCACAATTCTAGGTATCCCAAGGCGTGGAGTCCTCTAAATTATGATCTCGGACATACTCAAACAATGATCACCTAATCCAAAAAGATGGAGATTAAATTAAATTGAATCTTTCCCATGAAATTTAAAGTGAATATTATGCAAGCATTCCAATCCTCATAATTCTCGTGATTAAGAATGTTTGCACTGTTTACAAATGACAAGAGATCCCTTAAGTCTAATCAAGACATCACTTAAACTTAAATTGACGTACCAATCAAAGTACTCTTCTGAAATATCTTTTAAGTTCTCAAACCATAAAACTTTTTCTTGTATAGAGAGATAAACATCTTGGATTGTATCGTAACTATTTTAATAGGATGTCAGCTCCTATCTAGGTTGTGAATAGTTCAATATTATTAAAAATAGAATTTCGATCTCTTTTGATCAAGATGAACCCAACTCATCGGAATTCCTATAAATTACCATTTATTGACATACATATTAAATAATATATTTTAAATCCAAAATCTAAAGCATTCTCATAACTACGATTCTCATCTCAAAATGAATTAGACGATCCTTTATTAGTAAATAAAATAAAATGTATTGACGTGGTTTTAGGAATAAAACCCCAACACCTCATCTACTATAGAGGGGTGCATGAGCAACCACTCATAAAAAAACTAATTATCTTTATGAAGGAAGGTTAATTTAGTAGAAAGTCTTGGTCGAGCAAGTAAGGATCCCCATATGGGACCTTTTGAAATTTTTGATTTGGAGGCTATGAGGTCAGACTTGTTGAGTAATCTAAGACCAAACCACAAAGCCAACTCGCACAGACACACACTATGAACATCTAGGTCACTTGTACACATACAAGTAAAATATTTTTAGGGAATTCATATATACAGAATAAAATATTGCATCCCTCGAATATAATGTAGAAAAGCCAAAACTAGGTTTGAAGAATAAACCTAGGGTTTTAAATATAATACCATTGTAAATTCGGTTGCAATATGATACGAAGAAAGGTATTTATTGGTGTGAGCGCATGCCTTATTTTTGTCCTCCAAAAGTTGCTAAAACACTCACAATCACTTGGATCTTCTAGTATAGGATCCACCCAGAGGTAGGCAGCTATTTCGAAACCTTTGAAAATAAAAATCTTGCTTTTGAGTGTGATATGGCGCTCTCTCTCTCACTCTCTAGGCCTCTTCGTAAAAAATTAAATAGTGTTTTCACTCCCTACTCTCAAACCCTAATGATGAATTATGCAGCTTAGAACCCTAACATAAACAATATATAGTAGTTTAAGTCATGGGCGTCGGTCCAAATGGGTTTCTTGAGAATTTGGTCTTGACTAATTGGGTATATGGACTATACTAGGGACCTAAGACAAATAATTAAATTGGGTTCCAAATCAATACTTTAAAATTCTAAATTAAAATCACATAATTTATCTCATTTAATTACTTAATGATAATTAATTCCATTAAATAATTATGACTAAACTCCAATTTAATGATCACAAAAATACTCGGATATAATGACTTCTTATTCTTAAAGTTTAAATTGGTGCATAATATGATTTCCCACGTTAATTTTGTGATACTCACTTGGTTAAATTAATTTCCCTCTTATTGAATTTAACTAATATCTAATCATTTCATTGATTCTCAGTCTTAACTTATTTTTATACTCCATAGAATTCTATATTAATACAATTATAAGGTATAACTAATGGAAACAAAACTTACAAAACTATCAAGGGCGTATCCCAATCCAATGTATCTCTGGATGCATATTGCTATGAATTATGATTTCAGACCTACTCACACAACGATCATCTAATCCGCGGAGATAGAGATGCAATTAAATTGAATCTTTCCCATGACAGTTAAAGTGACAAGTATGCAAGTATTCCAATCCTCATAATTCTCGCGATTCAAAATTTATGCACCGCTGGCAAATGGCGTGAGATTACATACCTCTAATGAAGACATCACTTATATTTAAATCTCATCGGCGACCCTGTTCAATACATTTATTGATATACCAATTACAATACTCTTCTGAAGTATCGTACAAGTTTTCAAACCATCAAACATATTCACATAAAGAGTGATAAACAACTAGGATTGTAACCGTTATTATCAGATGTGAACTCCATATCTAGGCTGTAAACTACTCAATTTCACCAGAGCTAGAATTTTGATCTCCTATTATCAAGTAGAACCCAACTCACTGGAATTCCTACTCATTACTGTTAATCGACATATATTGAACAATATATTTAAAATCATAAATATAATGCATTTTAACAAACACGGTTCTCATTTCAATGAATAAGTCAATCTTTTATTAATAAATAAAATTCTTTTACATGATTTTAAGAATTAAACTAAAAAAATCTCCCACTTAGTCATATATCCATGTAACCATCAACCGGACTCCCAATCCTTCTACATGACTATCAAAAGTCTTAGATGGTAAGATTTTATTAAAAGGATCCTTGAGATGTAATCTTGGTCAAATGACATCACCCCACTACATTATCTCTCAAATTGGGTGATACTTGTGCACAATGTGCTTCACCCTCTCGTGATTCCTTAGTTCTTTCA
Organism: Sambucus nigra; assembly: GCA_949130495.1. Taxonomy (NCBI): domain Eukaryota; kingdom Viridiplantae; phylum Streptophyta; class Magnoliopsida; order Dipsacales; family Adoxaceae; genus Sambucus; species Sambucus nigra. Next base: position 351,662,775 of record OX422218.1, read on the forward strand.
TTTTTTTATCCACATCATTGTTATTCCAATAAAGTATAATAATCGACTGCATTAAATAACTACACATAAGTCACTTAGGAATTTCCATAGCCAAATCACCTATTTTGTTACCTCCGAAGCGAAAACTTATTCAGCTTCCATAGTCGATGTACGAGCATCGTATACTCAATACCCTCTATAAAATAGATTGTCTAAATTCCTTTCAAAAACATGTTTGAATTTTTTACCAAGAAGTCCTCAGAAAGCATCATCAACTTTATCTCAGATTGACTCATGCCAAACCTCAACTCCACAACTGAAGAAAGGTATAAGACTTAGTGGACATAGATTCACACCTTCATTCATTGACTTCATAAATGAAAAATATTTTTAATTAACCTTGTTTAGACTAAATTTTCAAATACATAATTCAATCTATTTTTATAAAGAATTGCATATTTTCATGTATTTTAAGTATGAGTGTTGTTGGCTTGGATAAGCATACTTAGATTTTTGCCAAAACCTTATTTTCAATTTGTTTCTAAAGTAAAACTGGTTACTCTCGGGAGATATTTCTCCGCAGCATCACCGTAACAAAGAATTTCTTCACTGCAACAAAGGTTTCTTCATTGTGTCTTTATGTCCCATGTTTTTTCATATAATATTGCGCGATCTTCATTGCTTCAACATCGCCACAATGAATAATTTCTACGCTACATTGATGCACCAACCACCATGTCTAACAGCACCTAAATCACCTTTTTATACAAGAACGTTTCAAAAGATCTTCTTGGCTTATGTACAAAGTACACCTTTTCAGTTGTACTTAGCCTAAAAGTGACTACTCGACTCTATAAAAGTGTAACACCTAACCTATTAACTTTTCAACTATTTTGAAATCAAAGGCTATATAGTGAAGTGTTACATACTCTTCCAAACCAAGAGTGAGAGTTTTTGAAAAACATTTTTGCTAATGAGAACATTTCTTCATATTTGATAGCATATTTGTCACTCATGTTCTTTGAGTTCTTCAAGACAGATTTTGGGTTTTCTCTTGAGAAAACCTTATGGATTTATTTACCCATCTTTATGTTCCAAAATCATTTTCCAAAACATTTTCTTCACGAGTAAATATTTTTGTTTTCTTTATCTTGAAAATATAATTTTTGAGATTTAGAGTACCATACTCTTATAATACACCAAAACAAACTTTTTAAATTCCCTAAAAATCCTTTGTTTACCCATTTTGGTTGGTTGAATGTTGCATTATTGGAACAATTTTCTTCATCATTTTAAGAATAAAATTTAGGCAATAGATTTAATAACATTGGTCGTGGACTAAAATTAATGGAAGTTATGTCATGTTCTTCAGCTAACGATGCTCTCCTCAGACTTTACATTGTAAAAGAGAATCTAATCGGTCATAGCATTGTGAAGTTTTAAGTCTTTGTCTTCTTGCTATAATATCTCTACCATAGTGCATATTTAATTGTTATCATCCCATGGTTTTTCTCCCTTATAAATCTGGTCTTATGCGTGTATTACCTTTTTCACATTTTTAGAATCATTGTCTTAACCAAGAAGTTAATATTGGGATTCTAAAACTTAGTAAAATACTTTTTTTCATAGAGATTCTCGGATTGTTGAAACCCTTATGTTAATCATAAATTATTGACCCTTTTACTTGAATAAGTGAATTAATTTTTATTTGGGTAGTTACTGTTGAGAGGCACATTCTCAATTGTTATCAAAGAAGGTCTTCAATGTTTTTGTATGGACAGATTTTTGAATCGAGTAAATTTGAATATATTGGCTTTATTCCTTGTTTGGACAAAACTTGTTTAAGTAATAGTTTGTTAGGATTTTATTTGTTTGTCCATGAAGCCCGTGACGTTTGTTTAAAGACCATAGGGACCAAGATAAAGTCATATCAATTGCACATTGGGTTTGATGTCGAGTTTTGTCTTCAATATCCGAGGGATCTTAGTGAGGTATGAATACATGTTTATGTTTAATCCCTGGATTTATTTAGGGGTGTTATCAAAATATCATCTAAGGATTTCATGTAAAACGTATTTGAAAAAAAAATCTTTTTTGGGGTTTAAGTCGTTTAAATGAATTTTTTAGATCGTTCGAACAAGCGTTCAAATATTATGTGGTATGTTGTTCGAACGAGCATCAAACATACTTCCAATGAGATTAATATTCTAGTCTGAGAAATCTTTTTTTATGGACATTTGATAGTTTTTTAACTGAAATAGGCACTATCGTTTGAACGAGTTTATGTTTCGTTACAACAATATTATGCACTTCGTTCGAAAGAACCTATTGTTTTCATTTGAAAAACTACTCAAAATTCATTTTTTTTCTATAAATAGGCATTCTGGCATCTTTTATATCCTATCAAAATCCAAAAGCCTCAAAACCCTTGTTTACACCTAAGTTTCAGATCTAGGGGTCCTACTTCTATAGGTCTATTTCATAATTCTCTTATGTTGCACCATAGTTGTGCACTCCTCATACTATGAGTGTTTCGATCAATGGATATCGTGTTTCATCCTGTGGGCGGCTGGACTGGTCATAAGACAAGTAAGATCGGTGGGACACTAATATGTGGGAAGCATCTGCATTGTGTGGCTGTTAAAATATGTCTGATAGTGGCTGCAAAGAAGATTACAAGGAATAAGGAAGCACATTAAGTCTTGAAGGAATCGAGTTTATGAGTAAATCTAAATTGTTCTTGTAAATTTACCTAAATCATAGTGGACTTGTGTGGCTGGGTTGTCCAAGGTTTTTTCCTCAATGTGGATTTTCTTTGTACATCATCGTGTTATGATTTACTATTTTTATTCTTTTTTAATATCGCTTAGATGCATGTTTAGGACAAGAAAAAAATTAGTAAATTGTTTAACACGACACTTGGTTTATTTGGTTCTCTGATACGAATTTGAAAAATTATAGTGTTATCATATGATTCTTCACATTAGATATCTTATGAGTGATTATGGTTGCATGTTTTTAATACACTAGTGTTCGTGATTCATGTAATATGGTTTTTCTAGTTGTATGATGTTTATCTTTTGTATTTTAATTTTCCATTTCTTGGGTCTTATTGAGAAAAAATCAAAAACATTTTGTTTGTCTTTTGATTCGTTTTGATAATTATTTAGAAAACTCAAAAATATTTTGTTGTTTATATGAAGTTTATTTTTACACATTTTGTGCCACATATTGGTGTATTTGAATCCCATCCGCTTCCATGTTTCCATGTATCTAGAATATTTGATTATTATTTTCAATGCTTGGTTTGTTCTTTATTAAGATTGCATGGACTAATTCGAATTTGATTTACTTTTGTGGATTCACTTTGTATAATCCTCTACACACAATTTTCATAAGCTCTTTTGAATTATAATTTCATGTATTACTCTTGTCATATAAATAATATTATTCACTATGTGGGATTTATGCATGTAAGAGACATTGCGTGAGTTTCGTCTTACTTGATAAAAATATGAGGGTGTAATGGGAAAGTAATACTGAAGGATAAATATCCTTTGCATGAAAGTCCACTATTAGCAAGAGCCTAAAACTAAAGAGAGAAAAAAGAAAAGAAAAATTTCCAAGGCCAAAATTTTACATTGATGGTTCAAATTTTTTATCATTTATAAAATAATATGCATCTATTTTTAGGGCCTTAAGTTGAAGATCAATGGGTTTGCACAAGGAATCCTAGTTGAGCTTAAATATTTAACGTTGCTGATGTGAGAATCATTAATTTTCTAAGCTAGTTTAAATTGTGAACATTTGTCCATTATGAGTTCTTTATTTGTCACCAATGAGGCTAAATCGAAGTTGATAAGTTTTTAAGATAAATCCGTGTATATTTTTGAGTGATTGGGTCATATTTCTCTTATGTCTAGTTCAATAACCTTCACTGCATACCACCTTGTTTATAAACATCGATATTATGCTATTGTGGAAAACTTATGTGTTTTATGCCGTGTTTGTGCTATATATATATATATATATATATATATATATATATATGGGGGGGTATGTTTTGTTCTACGTCTTTGCGCTTGCATTTAAACCATCTGTGTCACATTCTTAATCTTCGATTTATATTGGGATGGTGTATGGTCACTTTGGTATCTTTTGTTCCTTGTAATCTTTGGTATATCATTTATTCATCAAATCTGGTCTCTTGTGTTCATTGTTTAGATTATGTGTGCTTGTGTTACTGAGTTTTTGTCATTTCATGTTTCACTTCACTTCATCGCATGATATCAGTTGTTTTCCTTTATGATTAATGTGTTATATTTAGGTGGAGATTTTATTATTTCCACCTCACTCTTTATCTATTTATGAACAACAAGGGGAACAAGTGAAATGGTATAAAAATCTTTAATTCGTGAGGAGATTTTTACCTTGTGGGAGGCTTCATATCTTAGGTGGAGATTGTTAGACAAAAGGGGAGAAATAAAGTTCCCTTTTTAAATCCCACAAGATTTGTATTGGATCAATTTTGTAACAACAGTCCCAAATACATTCGAACTATTTTACACACTAAATTGAATCGTAATTTTTTTTACAGAATTTTAAAATCGGTTTTCTATTTATAAAACCCCTATTCTAATTTTTGTAATAGATTTTTAATTTTGTATTTCTACATCCTATATGTATTTTATACTCAAATATTTTTTATATTATAAATTTCTTAGTTTTATAATTTTCCCAACTTTTAAAATTAATTTTCATATATTATATAATTTTTTGGAATTTTAAATTATAATTTAAATTTTTAAGAAAAACAAAACAAAAATATTTTTTCCTAAATTCAATTCAGCATATAAATGAAACGGGTGCGCATTGTAATCGAGTGGGTCATTTGTTTATGATCCATGTTATTTGTTTTGGACCAATCACGGACTGGTGTCTTTCCCATAGGATTTCATCACGCGTGAGCCTTGGTATTTGACTGCTAGTTGCCTAAGGATATTTTACCTTATTTCCCTCCATAATGCTCTGATCTTTTATGCATTTACCCTCACAGAGCCCTCTTTTGTGCGATTCCAACTTTGACCTTAGATGCCCTTGGATATTTACCTCTTTTCACTTCTTCGACTCTATAATAGAGGGCTTTGGATTCATTTTTTAATGACGAGAAAATTTTCAAAACCCAAAGAAAACTCTACCAACATTTCTATAGAGTTCTCTTTCTAAACTTTCCAAGTTTTTCACATCTGTTTGAGAGTTTGTCTTTATTCTACAAATTTTACAATATATATTTTTATGTGAGGATGAGTGTTTAGATGTTCGTATCGAGTTTGACAGTTTTCCCGGTTGATCCTTTGAGGCTTTTAGAACTCTGTGTTTGATGCGCCCTATTTGGCCTTTTATCTTTGTTGGGTTATATTTCTAACTTTTTCTTATACATACAAAAACCATATATATCTTATTTATATGTGATTTTGGCTTTTATATGTGTTAGACTGTTCTAAAATGTTTTAACAAACCTTAGTTGAAATATACATTTTTTTCTCGCACTGATATACTTAAACATGTTATAACACACACACACACACACACACACACACACACACACACACATATATATATATATATATATATATATATATGTATATATATATATATATATATATATATATATATGTATATATATATATATATGTATATATATGTTATGTTTAGTAGATCTGATGTATAAACTAAATTTATGGTTAAGACTTATATACACTTTGAGATAAGGCTTAATTCTGTTATGTTCTGATTTGTGTAGACCCTCTTGTAATTTTTTAAAAATCACGATCTAAATCTTTTGATAAACAAAATGTTTTTTCTATTTTCACACAGTTGAAAGATCAAATCCTAAAGAAAAACTATTTCTATATTTGTCTTTATATTTGTTCTTCAAACATCCAAGAAAACTAGAAATTATTAAAAAATAAAAATTTAATCTTCTCACTGGATAATCTTGTCCTGAGTGTGAAGTGGTGTGCATAATGTTAGTTTACTATTTGTGTTTGGTATATTTCAGTAGATGTGGGTTGTTTAGTTCTAGCCTTTGTACACTTGATGTATGGGTAGTACTGGTTCATTTACACATTGTAAATTGTAATTTTAACATGAACTGTTGTAACAGTGGACTTTTGGTGTGTGTTGTCTTGGAACTAAAAGACCCGAAATTTTCCAGTACACTGGTTTCCTCGTTAACAAACTATTATGTTCAAATCCCATTCCTCGCTTCTTATTCAAGTTTCACTATTTGTTTATTAAACTTTGAGTATCACACCAGCCTGAACTAATATTTTTTTGTGTGTATATTTAACAATTAAAGTTTAAAAAGGTTTTTACTAAAGAGTTAAAAGATAATTTTTAATATTAACACTTTTGTGTAATAGATTACTTTCAAGTGGGTTCAGAGCATCAGGATTAATTTTGTTTTAAAAAGTCTTTTTTACTCTTTAAGATCCTGAACTCTTTATTATAAACATGTTTTAAATGGATTTCAAAAATGTAGTTATGTATGTCCTCCTTTATTAAATGGTACAAGATTTTCTTACTGGAAAGTAAGAATTATTGTAAATAGCCCACAATTAGGAGATAATGTATGAGATATGGTTAAAAATGGTTTTTCTAAACATACGCATCTTATTGGTGAAGGTGATTTTCAAAAAACTGAATGAAAACTCTTTATGAATTGACTAGAAAGCAGAAATTGAGTTAACGATATAATAATAAAGGCGAAAATACTATTTTCTAAGCACTGGGGGAGTTTCAATTTAAAAGAATATTACCCTAAACCACCTCTAAAGCATCTTGTGACATTTTAATGTGTTCCCATGAGGGTGATGCTAGGGTTAAAAAGGCTAAGTCACGATCGCTAGTTCACACTCACGATGCCATATTTATGAAAGATGATGACAAGTTGGTGAATTTTATCTTAGTCTGCAATAAATACTTAATCAACCACGTAGTAATGGTCTTGTACATGTTGATTCTGAAATTTGCGCTAAAATACTTAAATCTTGACCTCAATCTTATGCTATGAAGAAACATACTATATAACAAATGGGGGATCCTTACATGACACCTGAACTGTTATGTAGTAAAATAAAAACTTAAGAACTTGGAGTTTCCTTAAGTGAAAATCAAAGCGGAAAGTCAAAAGCAAACACTACACAACCTTCTTTAGTGTTTAAATCTGTTGTTAACAATCTTGCATTTCTATCTTTCATGTCTAATGTTGATAATTTTGATGTTTCTCTTGAGCCAGTAGATAATAAAATTGTTTTGTTGTTTAAACATTTTAAGAAAATTGTTAAGTTTAGGAGTAAATTTGCTTCTAGAGAAGAACAATCTAGTTATTCTAATAGGTCACATGGGAAATAGTTTTAAACTAAATCCCTAGAAAAATATGACAATAAGAATGACTTGAGTCTATTCCATGTCGAAATTGTAATGACTTTGGCCATTATGCTAATAAATGTTTCTAAAAAATAAAATGATAATGTTTTTAAATAGCCAATTTATCTAAAACTTGGGATGACATGTCTGACATTAACAGTGACTCTCGTGATAGTTGTAATAATCTTATGATTTTTACTTCTATATGTTTAAATGAGTTTGATGATGGTATTGATAATTTATCTATTATATCTATTGATTCTAAATTATTATAGACAATTATGAATTTCCTTTTGTAAATACTCTATTATTGATTAAGATCCTTGTGCATAATCATACTCCTGCTACTGTATGTAAACCCCATTACGATTGTAATTCTAACTGAGATGATGAAAATGATAATTATAATGAATGTTTCCTTAGAATATAATCTTTTGATAGTGATTGTGATGATGATAACCTATATTTTAAGAAATGGTATATGTCTACCTTAAAAAGTGTATTCATTTAGGCAAAGTTAATGATAGGTTATTATCTAAAATTAATATTTTTAATAATAAAATTCGTGCAATTTCCGATGAATCTTCTATACAAGTAAAAGCAATTCAGACTGCAAAATTTATATTAAAGAAAAACATTTCCAAAATAAATGAATGGTATTTTTCATTAGAACAAAAATACAAGGCTTTCTTATCTGATTTTTATTAATAAAAAACTAAGCTGAAAGAATCTTTGAACAAACTGAATTCTTTCAATAAATCTAGCATCGTTGTAAAATAACTTTTGAATTCTATAAAGTCTTCTTCTGATGACAAAGAAGGAATTGGTTTTAATGGAAAAGAAATTTTTGTAACAAATTTCATATTCTCTAATGTAGACTATTCGAAATCCTCAAAAGTTGATCTGTCTACTCCGCATTTTTAAAAATATATTCAACCTCCTATTACTACTAAGCATATTTATCACTGCATTTTTTGTGGTAAAACTGTTCACTTAGAACAATTATGTTATAAATGATTAAATCAAAACAGAATTGGGAAAAATAATATACCTATGAGAACTATTAATTATGTTTTTTATGAAACCAAAACCACATAAGCCAATGCCTTGCAAATATATAAAATCATTTTCCAAAAACTAAGGTAATTTGGATTACAAAGGATGAACTAAGTTACTATCTGAGATGTAATGTTGTTGTAGCAGCATTAAATGCTTCTTATAAAGATACCTTAAGTTTGGGTGTTCCTAACATATTACTGGGGACAAAACAAAATTTCCCTCTTTAAAAACTTTTATTGGAGGAAATGCCATTTTTGAAGATGGAAAATTTTCCCAAATCATAGATGAAGGAACAACTAAAGGTGAAGGGTAGATGAAGTTCTATTAGTTGAAGGATTTAAAGAAAATTTATTAACTAAAAGTGAATTTTGTGACACTGATCATACTGTTAACTTTTCAAAATAAGAGTGCAAAATTTTAAATCTAGATGTAAAAATAATTCTTTATGATGAAAGAACGCCTGATAATTACTATGCGATTATTCAAAACAAAGATTTTGAAAAAAAATTATCTGCTAGGCTAAATGACTTAGAATTACGGCATAAAATTATAGGACACATTAATTGTGACAACCTTTCTAGAATAAGTAGTCAACGACTAATACTTGGTGTACCTAAAATTCCAAAAATCAAACATTCTATTTTTGGACCATGCCAAATAGGAAAGTTGCATAAAGCTCCTCATAAGAAAGTAAAAGATATTTAAACATTTCATCCTTTAAAATTACTACACATGGATTTAACAGAACCTCTATGACTATTATAATTTGTGGAAACTCCTACATTCATGTCATTGTAGATCACTTTTCTAGATTTACTTGGGTTGCATTTATGAAATAAAAATCTGATATTTTTCAAAACCTTTTAAGAATTATTTTATGGATTCAAAATAAAAAGGGCATTCAAGTAACTAGGATTCGAAGTGACAAGGGTGTAGAGTCTAAAGATATTGATGTCATAGAGTATTATATAGGAAATGGGTAAAAACATGAGTTTAGTGCACTTACAATCCCTTAACAAAATGGTATAGCTGAAAGAAAGAACCGAACCATATAAGAAATTGTTCATGTTTTACTTCGTGCTAAAAATTTTCCAAAATATGTTTGGGTCAAGGCCACTTAAACTGCATGTCACATAATAAATAGAGTGTGCTTAAAAAAAACACTAAACAAACCGACTACAAAATTTATTATGGTAAACAACCTAATTGAAATATTTTAGGGTGTTTGGCGGTGAATGTTATGTTTGTAATGATATAGAACACTTGTCTAAATTTGAAATTGGAGGTTAGAATACTATCTCTTTAATTTATTCATCAAATAGACATGATTATCGTGTGCTTAATATTAAAATAAAATCAACAATGGAATCCATTAATGTTGTTATGAATGATAGGGACCGCTATTCCTAAATGGGTTAAGGAAAATCACCCCCAAAAAATTGTAGAAAATCACCCCCAATAAGATTTAGATATCAATTGTTTAATGCTTTATTCTCTTCTTGTGTGTCTTTAATCGAACCGAAATATATGAAATAAGCATTAATAGATGAATCATGGTTGTTAGTTATGCAAGAAGAATTAGGACAGTTTAGAATATATGGTGTTTGGTATTTAGGCACATATCTTAATCGCACTCACATAATTAAAACCAAATGGATTTCTAAGAATAAGTGTGATGAGTCTAGTAATCTTTTAAGAAGTAAGGCTAGATTAGTAACGCAATGTTGTCCTGAAATAGATGGAATAGAAGTTGATAAAACATTTGCTCCTGTAGCAAGACTAGAATCTATTAGGCTCTTGCTTGTCATGTCGTGCCATTTAAAATTCAAATGTTTTCAAATGGAGGAAAAATCTGGGTTTCTAAATGGAATTTTAAATGAAGAAGTTTATGTTTAACAACCGATAGGTTTTCTAAATCCTTTTTTTCAAATCATGTGTTTGGATTAAAGAAAGAACTTTATGGTATAAAAAAGGCCCCTCGTGCCTGGTATGACAAATTAGCAAATTTCATAATGAAAAATGATTTCAACCGAGGGGAAGTTGACCTTACAATGTTTATTAAACGTAATCAAAAGAATTTTCTAATTGCTCAAGTTTACATTAATGACATAGATTTTGGGTCAATCTCTCCCTTGGAAGCTAAACAATTTGCTAACATAATGAAACCTGAATTTGAGAACTCCAATTTTTATTTGGTCTTCCAGTAGCTCAAAAAAATGATCATATATTTATTTCTCAATCTAAATAAGCTACTGATTTGATCAAATTATTTGGTTTAAATACTGCAAAGACTACTAGAACACCTATCTCCTCTATCAAACTTTCAAAAGATTTACCTGGAAAAAATGTTAATGTCACATTATATCGTAGCTTGATAGGCAACTTACTTTACTTAACTATGAGTAGACCTAATATAATGCATAGTGTGTTTTAGATATTGATGTGAACCAAAATAATCCAACACGTGTATATATATATAAATATATCGTAAAACTCATTAGTAAATACATACGAGGCACTATAAGAGATGGTATCAAGTACACCATTAACAAGAATTCTAAAATAATATGGTATACTGATGCTGATTAGGCCTGTTGTGCCGATAATAGTAAAAGAACATTTGGTGGTTGTTCTTACTTAGGACACAATCTAGTCTCCTAGTCGTCTAAAAAGAAATACACCATCTCGCTTTTATTAGTAGATATCGAAACATTGATAATGGCAGTTATTGTAGTCAGCTTATGTGAATGAAACAAATATTAAATGACTATGGATTAAATGGAACATATTCATTAATACTATGTGACAAACAAAGTGCAGTTAGTATTTCAAAGAATCCTCTTTTCCTTTCTGGAACAAAGCATATTAAAATGATAGAACACTTTATACGAGAATTGATTAAGAAATATAAAATCAATATCAAATATCTTAACACTAAAGATCAATTGGCAGACCTTTTACCAATAATATTAGACAATCAACAGTTTAAAACTCCTAGAATGTATGTTGGTGTTTGTGTCTACCCTATTTAAATGTGTTAGGATTGTTTGTAAGTATCTTTTTTAACATAATATCCAATTGGTGCTAACATCTTTGTAGGTTATTCCATACCTTGTTTACCTTTGTCACAAACATGGGAGAAATTTGAGATTCTTTTGTTTTAATATAGGGAAAATTTGTGAGACATTTTTACTATTGGAAAATATGAGTCCTTTAGGACATATGTAGTCAGTTTCAATATTTACTCTTATTTTTAGGACATATGTTATTAGTTGAGTTATGTAGTCTTCTTGTTAGGAATCTTGTGTATATTTGAGCTATGTATTCGTGTACGTAAGACTTATTTTTTTTAGCCACAATTTGGTTAGTCCCAAAATTAGCCAAATGCGGAGATTAAAAGTTCCCTTTCTAAATCCAACAAGGTATGTACTGGTTTAATTTTTTAATAATAGTCCCAAGTATGCTTGGGCCATTGCACACAGTAAGCTTAATCCTAAAAATATTTTTAAAGAATTTGAAAATCAATTTTCATATTTATAAAATCCTAGTTCTAATCTTTGTAATATATATCTTATTTTTGTATTTATACATCCTATGTGTATTTTATATTCAAATATTTTTTTACATTATAGATTTCTTGGTTTTGTAATTTTTTATAATTTTAAAATTAATTTTCATATTTTACATGATTTTCTGAAATTTTTAATTGTTGATTTGAACATTTAATAAGAAATAAAATTAAAAACATTTTTTCTTAATTAAATTCAGCAAGTAAATGAAATGACGAGGTTTTGTAATCTGGCGAGTTGATTGGTTTATGATCCATGTGATTGGTTTTGGACCATTGAGGGATTGGTGTGTTGGTCACAAGGTTTTATCACACATGAGCCTTAGGTTTTACTTCTCGCCGCCTTGGAGTTTGATTGCTTCACTCTTGGCTATCTGGGGTTGTTTTAACTTATTTCCCTCCATAATGTGGTAGTCTTCTACTCTTGTACCCTCACCGAGCCACCTTCTGTGTGATTCCATCATTACCCTTAGATGTCCTGGATGTTTAGTTCTTTTCCCTTATTGTTTGGAGAATTACTCAGTAACCCGAGCCACTTCTTCAACTCTATAAATAAAAGGCTTTGAGTTCATTTTTTAAAGATGAGAACATTTTTAAAACCTAAACAAAACTCTTACCATATTTCTTTAGACTTGTCTCTCTAAACTTTTCAAAACTTTTACATCTATTTGAGAGTTTTTCTAACCCTTTTCTAAACATGTTTTATTCTAAAAAATTTGCAATATATATTCAAGTATGAGGATTGAAGTTGTAAGGTCATATTAACTAAGGTTATTTCATAGAATACACACACTACACTATAAAAAATTTGCCAAGTAGAGAAATATTCAAATTTTAATTTCCTTTGCAAATTTTGAAGGTTAGCATGGACAATTAACAATTAAAGTGATGGGATTGTTAACTTGATTAAGATATATAAAATTAGGTATTTTTATCCTTTTTATTCTACGCATACATCTAGGTGATTTAATAAAGTAAAGTGCAAAAATAAGAACCACAACGTGCCGATGTACGAGGAAAATCCAAAAGGGAAAAACCTCGGACGGTTGGGCCTAGACAGATCCACTATAAATAGGTTTTACAAGGGACTAGAAAGACTTAAAGACTTTGAATCAACAAGACATGCTGATGTTGTCCTCTACCTCCAAATTTGTAGTACGTGAAGATCCAATGCGTTTCTCCACACTGCTCGTGTCGCGGTATCCACCGAAGCCCAAATTATCGTCTTCAACAAGCTTGTACGGAGAAATCCACCGCAAGTGTACTTGTTGAATTTCAGGTTGATGGCTTGGGGTTTTGGTTCAAAAGTTAAATTATGTTGGAGAAGGATTTTTTTATCAAAAAGGAAGATATGAAAAAAAAAATCTCTCAAGAGTGTGTAACTTCCTTGTCAAAAACTAATTTTCATCCATATTATAAAAATAGGAAAAGTAGTGGGCAAGGGAAGTTATTTAAAATAACAGCATGAAAGAAGTTAAAAAAAATTCAAAACTGACAAATCTCATTCGAAAGAGATATCGAACGACTTGAAAAAACTTCGAACGGAATTTTTTTTTCTAAAAAAAATATTTAAAATTAATTCCAAAAATTTTCATAAACATTTTAGGAATATTAAAATTACTGCAACACATAAAAATGGTTTTGGTCATATACCTTTTTGGGAGAATGGAATTAAAATTCATATTGATGTAGCATGAACTTTGAATGCCGATTCTCTAAGGTTGTATGAAGCTTGATTAGTAATGACCTAAAAGAGTTTTATCCAACGGAATGTAGCCAATACTACAAATGACTCGATTGGAAATTTGTCCTTACAAATCTCCCGCTTTGGCTATTTCGGGACAAAAAAAATTAAAAAAATAAACAAAAACATTGGATTTGCTAAGCCAGCCATTAAGCCGATTTTAAGGCCCGTCCCAAAACCCCAAAAAAAAATATAGACTAAATAACTCGACTGACGGTGTGATGTAAAAAATTAGGCGATATATCCTACACACAAGAATCAACAAATACATAAAATGCATGGGGAAATAGAGAATATAAATCAAGGGTTAACTAATCATGAGAATAGAAAGAAGGTTAATTAATCATGAGTATGACATATGTTAAATTAAAATTAACTCTATGTTAAATTAAAAATAACTCCCCCTAAATAAGAACTCCCCCTATCAATGTTTCTCCCCGCTTTTTTCCCGGAAAAGACAAAGGGATAGAATTAGCCTGCATGGTTAAAGAAGAGGATACGAGGAATAAAAAAATATATATATGCAACAATTAAATAAACAGATGAGAGATATAATTAAATAATAGGGAAAAACAAAATATCCATACATCACGAAAGAGAATCTAACCAAAATATATAAACAGGTACAAGTGAGAAAATGTAAATAATGGTGTTCCTCTCGCCCTCGCAAGTACAAAAGATGAAATAAACATAACAGAAATGAAATCAAGGAGCTGGGGCGTCATGTGGTGAATCATCTGGAAGGGACATAGTACCGGATGAGCTAGCTCGATGGTGCATCTCCATGAAACGAATCGCCTCAAGGTGCTAAAGAAGTATAGAATCATTTGAACCTCGTTGTGACGAGCCTGAGCCTCCCTATCATGCTGCATATGAATTAGTAGCTCCTTAAGAATGGCCCTGTCCTGGCTTTTGTCTTCCTAAATTTGCTCCACCTGTGTACGCACAAACCTAAGATCCTCTTAGTCAAGGGGTGGGGGAGCATGAAAAGATGACGGTCTTGGGGTAGCATGAGAGGGTGGTGATCTAGTAGGAGTAAGAGTGGAGGCAATGGAGGATTGTGAGGATGCGGATTGAGTGTAAGTGAGCTGTGGAGTATCAGGGGGTAAGTGACCACGAGACCTACCAACAGAGGACATATTAATGGCTTGGTATTGGGTGACAGGGACATCGGTCGGAAGACGAGGGCAGCCGGCACCAAGACATTGGCGGGTAATAATAACCGCAAAAGGGAGAGCTTGCCTAGCGGGAAGGGTTGATTCTAACAGACTTAATTACTAGATAAATGAAGGCAAGGAGGTCGATGGCTTAAAAAATAAGAAAAATAAAATAAAATGAAAATAACATATATGAAGGAGTTGGGAAAGCCAGAAAATTGCCAAAATGAAAGTTTTAACTCTTCTAGGTTCTAATGACATATCCAAACCATGGGAGCGAAGATGTAGGGGTGTGAACAATACGATTGAGAGCTTTTACCTAAGGCAAGGCACAAGTGCGGAATGCCAAACAATATATAGAAATAATATTCACTCACGTCAGCCTTGTGTCAATAAGTAAACACCATAGGACACTCAATCACTAAAGCAACACGCATACAAGATTGATGATTCTCTCGCCAATGTTGTCACAATAAGGAAGCAATGTATCGAATAAATTTGCATGCCCATTGATCTTCAACTTATATCTCCCATTAGCAACTTTATATTGAGACTTTTCTTTTGAAGAATCAATCAAGCTAAATAATTTTGGCCTTGGCATCATATATATCATTTTTCAATGCTTCAATTTTAGGCTCTTATTCTATAATGAAAATGGAGGCTATGCACGCAAAAACTTTTTTTTTTTCGTAGCCCGAGTCCATTGCTAGAAACAACAAACAACCGGATGAATAAAATTACATATTTTTTTTAAATCCGGGCAATGGATGATCATGCACAATTTCGATTGCTTATAAGAGATGTGACTATGATTGAAAAGACAATATCAAATCTCACCACACGAGTGCAATGCGAAGAAGATATCCATAATATTTTGTGAAAAGTGTGTACAAGAAGGCAAATATATGAGGCAATCACAGAAATACATATCATAAAAGAGGATTATTGAGCACAAGATAAACGAAGTCCGGATTAACTACTCATCGAAAGCTACATGGACATGAAACGAAATAGTGATCTGAACACATCGAACGCAACACCATATGGACAAAAAAATTTGAAATCTTTTCTAACCTTTCCCAATTTCCTTGAAAAGAAGATAAAAATATTTTTGAAATTTTGAATAAAATATTTTCAAAAATAATATATTTCATAGGTGAGAAGATAGACAGTAAACCCAACCTAAACTAGATAAAAAACTTCAATCTCAATCAATGGTGCAAACCCCAATCAAGTTCCTAAGGTTTTCAAACCTAAGGGCATCTAGAGGATTTGTAAATATATCGGCCAATTGTTGATCAGTGCCTACGAAGCTTAAGGAAACGATTTTCTCTTCAACTTAGTCACGAATAAAATGTGCACGGATCCTAATATGCTTGGTTCTAGAATGTTGAACGTGATTACGAGAAATATTAATTGCACTTGTATTGTCGCAAAGATATTCATAGTGCCTTGAGAAATACTGTAATATTCCAACATTTGTTTCATCCAAATGAGTTGAGTTGAAAAACTCCCGGCGGCAATGTATTCGGCATATGCCGTGGATAAATAAATAGAATTTTATTTCTTTATCATCCATAAGACAGGTGCAATTTCAAAGTAGAAACATACACCATATGTACTCTTGCATCCATGAACATCTCCTACCCAATCGGCATTTGAATATATTGGTAGACAATCATTTTTGTAGAAGGAATACCAAAATCCCAAAAGATAGGGTCCCACTAACATATTTGATAGTATGTTTAATGGAAAGTAAATGAGACTCTTTTGGGGCGGCTTGATAGCGAGCAAAAACTCCTACACTAAAGGAAATATCTGGACGACTAGCGGTTAGGTAAAGTATACTACCTATCATACTCATAAAGAGAGTGTGCTCTATATCCTTTCCTTAGGTGTCCATACTAAGTTTAACCGATGAACTCATTGGAGTACGAGCATGCTTAGAGAATTCTAGTTTAAATTTCTTCACAAGATATTTAGCGTACTTAGTTTGGGATAAAAATATCCCACAATCGAGTTGACTAACTTGAAGACCTATGAAGAAGGTAAGCTCACTCACCGTACTCATCTCAAATTCATCTTGCATTTCTTTTAAAAAAAATTGAGTGTGTTTATCACATGTAGAACCAAAAACTATGTCATTGATGTACACTTGTGCAACTAAAATAGCTTTCTCATCATGTTGGAGAAATAGAGTCATGTCTCCTCACCCTGTCAAAAGGCCATGAGAAAGGAGATAAAAAGTGATCTTTTCATACCAAGCATGGGGTGCTTGTTTCAAGCCATATAGTGCTTTCTTTAGAAAGAAGACATGATTAGGATGCTTAGGGTCCTCAAACCCTTTAGGTTATTCAACATAGACTTCTTCTTGAAGAATACCATTTAAAAATGCACTTTTGACATGCATTTGATAAAATTTAAATTTAAGATGACATGTTATGGCTAGTAAAAGGCGAACCAATTCTAACCTAGCAACTGGAGCAAAAGTTTCTTCAAAGTCAGCACCTTCTATTTGGGTGTATCCTTGGGCAATGAATCTAGCTTTGTTACGAACAATGACACCATTTTCAGCCATTTTATTTTTAAAAATCCATTTGGTAACAATGATGTTAGTATTATAAGGCCTAGGGACTAATTCCCAAACATCATTTTTCTTAAATTGAAACAATTATACTTGAATAGCATTAATCCAATGTGCATCTTTTAACGCTTCTTTAAAGTAGTCTTGACACCTACCTCGGGATCTCCTATAATTTTTAAAGGGTCATGAATTTTACGAACCCAAGGAGAAGGATCATTTCTTTCAGTAGTGGTAACAACAAAGTTAGTGTGAGAATCAATATTTTCTACACCAGAAACACCACCACAGTCACATGATAAATCTTCCTCATTTTCAATAGATGTGGCCGGAGCATCATTTTTTATTTCAACATTTATTGATTCCATGACTTTTGAACTACTTAACTTGAAAACTCTAAATGCTCTACTGTTTTGAGAATATCCTAGGAAAATACCTTCATCACTCCTTAAGTCAAATTTACCTAGGAGTTCTCTATCCCGTAGAATATAACAAGGACTACCAAAAACTCTAAAATAGGCCAAAATATGTTTCTTGCCAGTCCACAATTCATATGGCATTTTGTTAGTATTTGGACGGAAATAAACCCTATTTATGGTGTGACACGCAGTGTTAACCGCTTCGGCCCAAAACCTACAAGGCATATTTCTTCCTAGGAGCATAGATCTTGCCATTTCTTGGATGGTTCAATTTTTTCTTTCAACTATACCACTTTGTTGTGGTGTTCAAACGATCGAGAATTCATGCTTAATTCATATTTCATCACAAAAGGCATTTACACCGGATTCCTTGAATTCGGTTCCATTATCACTCCTGAAGCGGTTTATGGTAACGCCGTGTTGATTTTGAATAATTCTATATTTAATCGTGTGGAAATCAACAGTCTCAAATTTTTCTCTTAGAAAACCTACTATGGAGTATCTTGAAAAATCATCCACCATGACAAAAACATACCTCTTTCCTCCTATGATCTCGGTAAGAGTGGGACCCATAAGGTCCATGTGTATCAATTCTAAGACTCGATAGGTAGTTATAAAGTTCAACTTTTTATGAGGATTCTTAATTTCCTTTCCTAATTGATAAGGCCGCAAATAGTGGAGGTTGGTTTTCCTAGAGATGGTAAACCACGAACTGGCTCTTTTCTCACTAAACGATCAAGATTTCTAAAGTTAACATGACCTAACTGTTGATGCCACAGATCGACAGATGAGGCTTTTGCACTATTGCAAACTAAAGAGGATTTATGAACTATTCAGTAGCAATTGTCACTAGTTCTCACACCTTGTAAAATAAACTCACTCGATTTATCATATACGGTGCACTCCGATTAACTAAACTTAACAGCAAGATTTTTATCACAAAATTGGCTAATACTTATCAAATTTTCCTTGAGACCATCAACATAAAGGACATTTTTAAGTTTAGGAAACCCAAAAATTTTAATAGATCCTCTACCCATGATTCAAGATTTGCTTCCATCCTTAAAGGTGACCTTACCATGTTTATAGCTTTAATGAGTGGTAAACAACGATTTATGACTGGTCATATGTCTCGAACAACCACTATTAAAGTACCATTGGGAGGTATTTTGAGCCTTGAGTGCAACATGAGCAACAAATGCTTTATTGGTCTCATCTTTCTTAACCCAAGCTTGAGATGTATTCTTCCTTTTGTTAACTCTAGTATTTTGGTTGGAATTATTTCCTTGGACTTTAGAGAACCTTAGAAACTCTTACATTTGACCTTTGGATGTATTATCTAGATACTAAACTTGACTGTAAAGATTAGATAAGGAGTTATAGTGTTGCTTAGAAGTTGTGAAATAAGAGTTCTTTCCAAGCTTGTAATAAAAATCTCTAAGATGACCCCGTTTGTGATAAATAATTTTCTTTATATATAATCTTTATAAATTTGAACATATACTACATAAGAGGATTGAAAAGAATATGATTTAACAACACTCTTGATAATTTTCTTTATTGTAGGGCGTTTTGAAGAAGCAATTCCTTGATGGGAGCATATTCAGGCTTATATAATATGATTTGGAGCTTTTGAGGTGTCGACACAATTTCGCGAAAGTCAAAGGAAGACTGATGAATTTATGTATGATTTTTGGATGTAAATTTTTTTGGAGACATTTTTTTAATGATGTACATAGTGTCTATATCTAGTTATGATACACGTCGTAAGTCGTCATTTTTTTATGATTATTATAGATGGTGGGTATATCTATTTGTGTCCCACTATTTTTTTTGATAAGGACAAATGACTTGGTTTGGTATATTTTAGATGTACGTGACTTAGAATACAAAAAAATTAAAGGTTGTTTTTATCTTACTATGAATTTTGATTTGTGTTTAGATTTATTTGTCAACTATGACATTAATATTGGTTATTATTTTCTATTTATTATATGTTTAATTTATAATCGTTTATTTTAAACCCTCAAGTGATGAAATATTTTATATGACCTTTGTAAATATTTGAAAATTGTTTATCATGACTCTTTTTAAATCAAATATGACATCTTATAGAGTATATTATGACCTTTTTTAGTAGCAGTTATGACACTTTTGAAAAAAAGTCATATATAGTCGTTACCAAACATGACACTTTTTATGGGTATCAATTATGACACCCAAAGTGACGTTTTTTATTAAAAAACAAAGAGTCATAAATGCATTTTTTGGCACTTAAAAATGTCATAAAAAGGCATTTTTCTTGTAGTGTATGATTGCCCTTACCACGTAATATTTGGAAATATTCGTGTGTAGGCCTAGTGTTACGACTTGTTCCCCCGGGTAACGATAGTGACCCGATATGATTTGTTGTGGGAGATATTATGCTTGTGTCTTAAAGTAATATCCCTAATCGATGCAATTGATATTATACTTGAAGAAAATATCCTACTGTTAAGGGACTGGATAAAAGAAATTTTACCACTGTTAAGTGTTTTTAAATGAAAAGAATTATTCTGAGTATGAACATTTGAAATGGATTAATAGAAATTAATCACTCTATTTAATTAAAACTCCCTACACTTGGGTTGTGTTGGGTAGTCACAACCTAGGAACATCGTTTAGGAAATGAATCAAGCCAACTTAATTATTGGAGATGAGTAATGACTACTGTGCTTTCATTATACATACATCTTATAATCTCATAGCTTGTTTTCTTTCTTTGACGTTTGTCTTCTTGCTCCTCTCCTATATATGTAATATATGACAGGTCCTCGTCCCGCTGAACAATAGACTATGGAGCTTGATGAGATCATATCAATCTTAGGATTCCTGAAGCCGTGGAGTTATTCTATTTTAATTCATGTCGTTTGTTTCCCTTTTCTTGAGGGTGGTATCAGAGATTAATATCACTTTGTTTATACTTGGGATTTAAGAGAATTGTTGTATTACTCTTTCCCGTTTTGTGTTGGGCGACATGTATTGGCATTTTATATTTTTAGTTTGAGATTACTGATGGATTATTATAGATAATAGTTATGAGTTGGTTTCACTTGTGATAGTTGTTATTTATTTTATTTAAATTCTATTTCTAATGCCAACATATTGACGCTCCACTTTAATTTAATTGGGCGTAGCTAACCCAATTAGATATAAAAAGCAGGGTTATCACAAGTGGTATCAGAGCACGATTTTAGAGCCTTTAGGGATCTGAAGGCGTCCGTTATGTTTTTCGCGCATCGTTTCCTTGATACTTAGAGCCTTACAATTAGGTCTTGTATTCGATGACTTGGAAGATCTTCACGCTATGATTTCAACGGGAGATTCGGAGCTAGCCTTATGTATAGGGAGGGTTCCTTGTTTGGATTTCATTAGAGATATGTCCCACGCATGAGGTGAATCTCCGATCGACCACATGATGATGGTGATTTGATGAGACGTGGAATCTGGGAGGGCATAGGGTCCAATCATTTTAAGAGACCACGATTCACGTGCAACAATCATAGTTTCATCGCCCACCGGTAGGCGAGAGCACCGATGTTAAACTCAATGATTGAGTTTACTTTTGGTGATTTAGGGGGAGGAAACACCCGTATATTTGTTGTGCATTAACAACTTTGAATATCGTCGCTATTATGGTTGTAAAGAAGTTGGTAAAAGTTATATCCCACCCTGTAGTACCACTGAGTTGTTGGTACCACCTGCGTGTGCAGTTGTTTTAAGTTATTTTTAATGTGTAAGGGTAGAGCTTTAGATATGGCATACCTCAAAATGATGTGGTCCAGTTGTTGTTGTAACATTTTCCTGAGAAGGAATTATCATGCTCCCCCCGTGCTGGATAGACTACTGAGGCATTCGATGACGTATTAACCAGTGAATGGTTAACGAAGTAAGTCTTGTGGTCATAAGATCATATTATTACTCATGAACATGTAAAGGAAGGGTTATGATTTGAGAGAGGACTACTCCAAATCGGTGTATGTCACACCCCGTTAAAGGATGACCTGAGGGGTCTAATTTTTTTGTATGCAAGAGTGTTATTATACTTGTGAAAAACACGAACTCGATTCATTTATTTGATGATGTTCAATGGGAAATTCATGAGCCTGAATCAGGAATGGATAAGTGATTATCCATTAAATATTGTGTTGGTATCAAGGAAGTTTGGTAGGCGTGTAAACCTACACGTTGTCCACACAAGAGATAGATGTCGTATTGGGGTGGCATAGTGGTGTTATAGTGTTCTGATTGGATAAAATCCGTATTAGAATGAACTTAAGGTCGATTAGGTGTGTGTTCGGTCATGTACAAGATATGTTAGTGGGTTGGGTACTCACATGTTCAGAGTGGAATGTTTTGGCGAGTTATCCCAGATAAGTTCTTGAGAATGTATCAGTAATGTTGCGATGTCTTGGCCATGGGCACTAGGGATGAGGAAGTCCGTATCGCAAGGTCATACGAGGATTGACGTTGGAGAAGTCCAAAATTTCTGAGGAAGTTTTCTTTCCATATTTGGAAATGATTGGAGTTCAGTGTTCTTCGTAAAGCCCTAGATTAGAATAGGTGTTTGATAAGATGTGGTTATCTTGCTTTTTAGCACCGGTATATTTATTAAAAGTTGTCGAGAGAGGGACATGAATATGCGTGTGCTAAGGGATGGACTTGAGCTTCAGTTACCAGTTGTGAACCCTACGGTGAGTAACGAATCTTGAGGGATGAGTTGTCGAGTGAGAACATCGTGAGGGAGTATTCAATAAGTGTTTCATTTTATGAGATTGTGATCGCTTGAGTTGGTGATATATCCACGAGTTCAGTTTTATGCTATCACCCGGTGATTGGGGGTACTAATTTGTTGCATCATGATAATGGTGGTGCTCAATTTTGAATCCAACAAATATGGGAATGTGTCTATGTTGTGGCCCTCATTATGTATTAATGTGAATTAGAGCACGAGTGAGTAGTTAGTGACATGATGTTTACTTAGATCGTGTGTGATTAAAGACACGTTCTGAAAACAAGTGTAAGATGTTCGATTATGGTGACATCTAGACTAGTGAATAGTCATAGAATGGTCTTGATGGTCTTTTGATAATGGTAGAGTCGTGTGTAGCTCTGTCAGTTTTTGGGTGATTCATGATAGTGTTGCCAAGTGAGTGTCGTCGTTAATGGCAAGGATTGAGACATTTTGAGATTTCAAATGTTGGACCCATTCATTGAAATGGTTGTCATAACCTCCATTGTATGGGGGAAACAAGAGAGTGTTTCGATTGTTGTTGGGAAGTTTTGTAAAGAGGGTGTGTACTCTTTGGCAAACACCCACGAATGGGTTCGTAAGATATTTAATTTTTACTTCAGTTATGTGTGGAGTATTGAGTGTTAATTTGGGTCAAGGTATCCGAAGGTACGCTCTACCTTGTATTTACGACCTTTGACCTGTTGGATACAACACTGTTCTCCATAAAGATCAAGTAGCGTTGGGGTGCTAGAAGATGTGTATCCGGATGGTGAGTGTCCTAAATCCAATATTCTGATTTGGTATGATAAGTGGGAATTTTGGGTCTTACCTCGTTGATTGGAAAATGTACAAGCCTTATTCGTGGTTTGAAGGACCAAGTTCATTTTATGTTCGGTGAGAAAATTCTAATATACTCATATTCCAAGGAAAATCCTGTCGAAGAGGTTGAATTCATATACGTGTTTTTAAAAAAAGAGTGGTAAGTCGAATCTAGCGAGGGTCTATCGCCTTGGGTTAGAGTGACCAAACTGTGAGAAGTGGGGGTGTACAAGGGGCATATTGCACCTTGGGTTAGTTCGAAACCTTTAGGTGAGGGATTATTGATCGTCCAAAATGCAACTTTGTTGGTGTTGTCTTGTTCGAGAGAGTATGAACCTTATTGATATTATTTACCTAACACCAGACTTGGAAAGATGTACCAATATTCATAAGTGCATAGAAGTTGTATGCTTATGAACATGTGTAACCCTAGTGGATCATAAGGGTTGCCATATAGGTTGACTCACCATCAATTTAAGTGCAAGGCTAGTGTTATTAAAAACTCGGAGTAAAGTTTGCTTTTGAAATTTCAGTACCATATGTTCGATGTGGTATCTGATATCTGGGATCGCGACTCATAGTGTAGCTGGGGAAACATTGTTAGTCAATTCTGAGTTGAGTTTAGAGGCATGATTGATGAATGGTGACATCTCTATTGAATAGGCGAAGTTGGATTATTTTTTCTGTGATGAACCATTGAGTCCATAGATAAGTGGTTTTAGGAGTTAGATGATTCTTGTATCACTAGGGGTCTTGAATTGAGAAATTCCTTATCTCGACAAGCTGAAAGTAATGTATTAGAGGGGTTCCTTGTTTGGATTTTTCTTACAAGACACTCCACGTACGAAACTTAGTGAGTCAGGACTTGGGGGATATTGATTTCTGGATCAGCTTAGTAGTTCATTTATGTTAGGCTTCGTGGTGAGAGTTTGGTTGTAGAGTTAGAAATGGGGGGATTGCACCGTGTTATTTCGTCCAAACTTTGTTGATGGGACTCCACGACTCGTAGGCTTTATGACGATGAACCGACATTAAACATTGTCGTTCGATAAAGATATATTTATTTGCATATCAATTTGAAATGAGTTCTGTATTTAGAGATTCGAATTCACACATAGAATAAGTGTTTGAGCTACAAAACATACGATAGGGCAGTTGTGTCTGAGATGGAGCCCTGGGTGCTGACCCATTGGGGATATCATGGTGAGGAAGTTCTTCTAAAAGTTAAACAGTGATTATGATATGATATCTTGTGAATATGATGTGATATGTTGTGATGGGCATGCATTATGGTGTCAATGTTGTGTTATGAAAACAGTCGATACGTTACGAGTGAAGTTAAAGCCAATTTGAACTCCTATGAAAAAGGAAAAAAACTTGAATTTAATTGATTTGTTTTATTTTAGCTTTCGAGGAAGAAATCATGTTTGTAGAGGGGGAGAACGTAATACCCTGCATTTTTAATTGAATTGAAATTGAACTAATTGAAGAAAAAAAACTTTGCAAGTATAGATATTCGAAATGTTTGGAAATGAAAAGTTAAAATGAATTCGTTGAGATACGAATGTGTGACTTAAATATTAGAAGATAATTAACGCGTAAAAGGATCGAGATGGTTAAATTTGGGGCAATGGCATTTCTTTAACTACAGTAACCCTAGGAATAAATAGAAAAATAAGAGAAGAAGTTTTCATTTTCTCATTTCACAAAAGGGGCCTCGGGTTTGGTAGAGAGAGAGAGAGAGTAAGAAGAGAAGAAGGTTAAGAGAATTTCAAGAGGATTTCAAAAGGATTCAACTTCTCCATACAATCCAAGGCAAGTTAATAACCTATATGTGTATAATATGTATTTATAATGAAATTTCACATGAACATGTATTTAGATCCCTAAATTAATATGAAGTTGATGTTAAAAATGATATGCAATGTATTATCATCACCCTCCATGTAGATTCAAATGCAATAACATCATTATAGGGATTGAGTTGTAGAACAACAACTTGAATTTGAGAAATCTATGAAATTGAGTAAATCGTCATGTTAAAAACTATTTTGAGTTGGTTTGGTTCCGAAAATGGAGGTTTCTTCTGAGTTGCCTTATAGAAAATCATGTTCTGAACAACTTTGTAGTTTTAAGTTTTTTCAAGAATGGATCTGAAAATCCTCGAATCTGCATTTTACAGTTCAGCACAGAAAGTTGTCAAAAATAGGGGGAATGTTATAGGTTAGTTTTTGGTCTGTTTTAAGCAGGAAATGGAAGTGTACGCATGAGTTCCTGTAGAAATTATATTCTGAACAACTTTGTAGTTTTAAGTTTCTTTAAAAATGGATCGAAAAATCCTCAAATCGGTGTTTTACAATTCTGGGCAGAAAGTTGTTGAAATAAGAGTTCTAATGTTTTTCATGTTGTTAGTAAGATAATTGTGGTGTTGTGCCTAATATTCTAACTTGATTACATACTTATGGTTATTAGGGATATATAACCTTGAAATGATTTGATGTTGAATTAGTAAATTAATGATGTAAATTATGTTACATTGTAAATAATGACTGTTGTATAACTCGAGTAAGAGACTTGATACGATTGTATATATACATAAGCGTGAAATTGATTTACATGTATATTGTCGATTATACACTAGACTATTCCTCCAATAGACGTAGACACATGTTGAATGCGATATTTTGTGATAGATCCGGTTAGGTTTCGCGCGAGTTCCATGTTGGAGATAAAATGCTGGAACTGGACACATGGTTGTAATGCGGGCCAGATAGAAAAACCTTGGAATGCCATGTGATTTAGGACTTAGTATGATTTCCCTTGCCATGTAATATTGGGGAATATTCGTGTGTAGGCCTAGTGTTATGACCTGTTCCCCCAGGTAACGATAGTGACCCGATATGATTCATTGTGTGAGATATTATGCTTGTGTCTTAAAGTAATATCCCGAATCAATGTAATTGATGTTATACTTGAAGAAAATATCCTACTGTTAAGGGATTGGATAAAAGAAATTTTACCACTTTATAGTGTTTTTAAATGAAAAGAATTATTCTGAGTATGAACATTTTAAATAGATTAATAGAAATTAATCACACTATTTAATTAAGACTCCCTACACTTGGGTTGGGTTGGGTAGTCCTAAACTAGGAACATCGTTTAGGAAATGAATCCAGAAAATTTAATTATTAGTTATGAGTAATGACTAGTGTGCTTTCATTATAAGTACATCTTATAATCTTATTTCTTTATTTCTTCCTTTGACGTTCGTCTATCTTGCTTCTTGCTCCTCTCCTATATATATAATATATGACAGGTCCTCATCCCGCTGGACAGTAGACTATGGATCTTGATGAGATCATATCAATCTTAGGATTCCTATAGCCATGGATTTATTCTATTTTAATTTATGTCATTTGTTTCCCTTTTATTGAGGTTAGTATCAAAGATTAATATCACTTTATTTATACTTGGGATTTGAGAGAATTGTTATATTATTCTTTCCCGTTTTGTGTTGGGCTGCATGTATTGGCATTTTATATTTTCAGCTTGAGATTACTGATGGATTATTGCAGTTAATAGTTATGAGTTGGTTTCACTTGTGATAGTTGTTATTTATTTTATTTAAATTATGTTTCTAATGCCAACATATTGACGCTCCGCTTTAAACATACAAAATGGTTGTATATTACTCTTATTAGTGCTAATATGTGTGAGTGTAGCTTTATTTTAGACTAGATCTTTGCTTACACAAAGGATGATAAGAAAACTCACTTTTTACCCTTTGTTTGGTTGATCGTTCCGTTGCTTTTAAAATTTGGAGCTCATGTTCTTCCATGTGAAGTTGTGTAATAACCCGAGTCTACATTGACCATTCAATCCTATTATCGATCTACTGGTTCGCTTGGAAATTAAAATGGATTAACCATACAACCACATGTTGTGCATTGTCCTACACCTCGTTCTACCCCTACATCATGTTCTCATAGTGTATGCTACTTATTTGAAAAATGAGTTAGATTATACCATTTCTCGGTTATCTAGTCAAATGCATTCCCATATATAACCCGCCTTTGAGGATTCTAGGAATATGTTTTATCCCTTTAGTTCAGTGAGTTCTTCCTCCTATAATGACTTTGAATACTCCTTTGACTCTCAAGTTAAAAATGGAGGGGAAAACTTAAAAGAGGTTCGTAGTGATGTTACAGATTTGTGTGCTATAAAGACTTTGAATAAGAAGAAGTTTTGTACTTTTGTTTGTTTGGTTTGAGAGGTTGAGAGTTTTTGGATTTTTTTTGTATTAATCATATTATTTGTAATCCTTGTAACTCTAACTTTTAATGTTTATTATATTTAAGCATTTATTGTTATATCTTTGCTTGATATATTTTATCTCTCCATGTGTAATTAAAATTGAAGTTCCTAGGGTTATTATATCTTACCTAGGGTTCATTTTGATTGTTCACTCATTATATACTTCACTCTATATTTAGTAGGTTTTATTAACATATTTTTATCTCTTAAAATGCCTTGAAAACTTAATCCCATTGTGTGCTTAGTTCTATCCTTAGTCATTTTCATAATAAGAAAGGGGAGAAGTTTGTAGATAAAGGGATAATAGTTATAAAGCATATTAGGTTTATTAGATTTATTTTTTATTATATTATGTTTATTCAGAGGAACTTTATATTTAAGGGGGAGTTATTTTAGATAGATATTATGCTCACATGTTCTCATTTATATATCCACATGATCATAATTATCATATTTTCTTATCTTGCTCTTTTATGTTGGTAACTTGACAAGTTTATAGTGTGTGTGACATGAAAGTACTTTGGCAATAGTTTCTATTGGTCCATGAAGTTGGTTGAATCTCTTGTACAAATTAGTCACTTGCAACAATTGTAATTTTTTATTTTTGTATTTGGCCATGGGCTGGCAAGTCGTAAAATTATATATTTCCTACATTTGCATGTAATTTTTGATTTTTGATTTTTTCCAAATTTTGAAAAAGGAGGAGATTACAATATTATAATATACTCAATATGCTCCATATAATATATTGTTTCAATTCCTTACTCAAAGTATTTTTTGACTCTTTGTCCAAGAGTTCACCGGAATCTTGTTCAACTTTATTCGGATTCACTCCTGACAAACCTCGAGTAAAATAAGTAAGAATTTAATAAGACTTAGCGTACTTAGATTCACGCCTTGGTTAATTGATTTCATAAATGAAAAATATTTTTAATTAACCTTGTTTGGAATAAATGGTCAAATACAAAATGCAAATATACTTTTCATATCGGCAAATTTATTTTATAAATAATTTCATCTTTTTCATGTATTTTAAGTGTGAGTGTTCTTGGTTCGGAAGTAAAACTAATAGTTTTTCCAAAAAATTATTTTTAAACATTTTCCTAAAGAAAAGCTGGGAAATTCCCAATACACTCTCACAAGCATCTTCGTCATAGCATCAACGTAGCGAAGAATTTTTTCGCTATAGTGAAGTTTTCTTCGTATCCCGAGATATTTCCCTGTAAGATCTTATAACCTACTTTGCTTCAGCGTGTCATAGCGAAAAATTTCTTCGCTATTGTGACTACGTCTAATAGCACTGAAAATACCTTTATATATAACATCTTTCCTTAAGATTTTCTTGGTTTTTATACCAAATACACCTTTAATCTATAAGTGACTACTTGACTCCATAATAGTTCGACACCAAACTTATTGGATTTTCAAACAGTTCAAATCCAAAAGGCTATATATTTAAGTGTTCTATGATCTTAAAACAAGAGTTAGAGTTTTTATAAAATATATTTTTTGATTAAAAAATTTATAAATATTTGAGAATATACTTTTTCACTCCACTTCTTACAGTTCTTCAAGTCATAAGTTTTGAGGTTTTCTCTTGAGAACACCTTAAAGATTCATTTAGTCATCTTTATGTTAACAAATATTTCCAAAACATTTTGTTCATGAGTAAATATTTTATCTTCTTTGACTTGAAAAATTCATTTTCATATTGAAAACACCATACTCTTGTAATACACAAACACACCCTTTAATAATTCCCTCAAAATATTTGGTGTAGATTTTTTGGTTGCCTTAAGGTTCAATTCTTATGACGACTTTCTTTAGCTTTAAAGAAGAATTTTTGGCGACAGATTTGGCAACATTAGCTGTAGAACAAAATCGGTGGATATTGTGTAGCATTCTTCAATGGTCATCACTCTTCTCGGAGGATATGATGGGAAAGAGTTTCTCGTTGATGATAGAGTTGTGTGGTTGTTTCTATTTATCTTATAGATATAATATATCTACCATAGTCCATTTGTCATGATTATTGGCTCATTTTTTTTTTGTTACAGTTTTTTTTCAGCATTTTCAAAATCATTGTCTTAACTAAGAAGACAAAATTAGGATTCTAAAATATATTAAAGTATTTTTTCACATAGTGTTTTGGATTTTTCAAACCCTTTTGATAATAATCAATTATCAGAAAATTATTTTGAATTATCTAAACTAATTTTTATTTGGATAGTTACCGTCAAGTGGCACACTCTCAACTAGTATCAAAGTTGTTTTCCAACGTTTTAGATGTAATAACATGGGTTTATGTCCTTTTTGTGTGCAATGAACTGAAGTTCAACGCTCTGACATCTTCCATTTCATGGTAAAAATTATTCCTATTAGAAATCTCTATGACAACTCATTCAATGTTTATGGGTGATCGAATGTGGAATAGTGTACTTTTAGGATGGACTTGTCCCATGGTTATTGTAAGTTATGCCCTAGTATATAAAGTTAGATCTAGTTGGGATGACAATGATGACTCCCATATCTGTCGCTTTCCCTTATAGAGATAAATTTGATGAGTTAGATGACTTGGAATGATTTTTATTTTCTCCTCCAATTATTGGGGCAGTGATTACTTCTAAATCCTCTTTGCGCACTATAAAGAAAGAACAAGAAAATGATCTTCAACTTGATTATATAAGGCTTATAAGGAATCTATAAACCTTGAAAAGATTAACATAGAACTCTCGACTATGCTAGCCAATGTTGAAATTGAAAGGGCTTTGGTGAGTGAGAGTAGTTTGAGATTTTATGATGCTCAACATTTGGTTTATAGTGCAACGCATATAATGAGAAGTACAAATTATATTCTTCGACTTAACATAGATTTCCTTAGGATGTCCTTACAGGAGAGTGAAAACTCAAGGATAGCCATAGAGACTAAAATCTCTTTACTTGAGGATGAACTACTCTCCGCATCCACTTATAAGTTAAATTTTGTGGATATGTCTCAAAATTTTGATATGATACTTTTTGAATCCAAACCATCCTCCTTCGATAAATGTGGAATAGGTTTTGGTGATGAAAGATCCACGTCTAGACAAGTCACATTAGCATCCCAATGCATTATACCATCTACCATTGGTGAGTCTTATACTAACAATTTATCCCTAGAAAAGGAAGGTGGAGTTAATTTTTTCCAATTGTGGGCCTTTTAGGCACAGTGACAGGTTCGACATTTCAAATCAGGGAAAAATGGCTATTTTGTCAAGGACTCTCAAACCAACCTTTTTCAACAAAGACACTTCTTCAACAGATTATTCACTAACATGGACTTTTCTTCAAAAGATAACTAATTCCTCATGGAGTCTACTCAAGAAAGTATTTTAGGCCATGATGGACGGCAAAATTTTGTCCTTTTACTTATTACTACATTTCTTTATTATTTGTAATGTCTCATTATTATATTTTGTTGTTTGATTTTGTGTGCTAATTAATTGGATAAATTGAATGACCCTATTTTATGGACAACATGTTTATATTTTTTAGACCAACCTAAATCATCGATTTTCATCGAAAAATAGTATTAATTTATTCTTTATAAATTGAATTAAATTGGGATAGCTAATTTTAACGTGTAGATTAAATTGAGATCTAGGGGTTTTGTTTGAATTAAAATTTAAATTTAAAATTCAAATTCTAATTTTTATTTTGTGAAAATTAAATTATGAGATTTATACATTTAATTTATGCAACTAAATTGGGAAATTGCTACGGATTTGATTCGGGCTTTTGGAATTGCATAATTTTTTTCATAATCCTTTATTTTTTGAATCACTAAGTGGGATAGGGTTTTCAACATAATACATGGGTCTTTATCTCTGTTTTATGAATGTGACGTTATTAATTTCTTTCATCATCTACTCTGACCCCCCATAGATGGAATTAATCAGTGCATCTAGTATACTTAAAACTCTTAAGTGATAATTTCAAAAATTGGAATGTGAGTGAGTTTGATCCCCCAAATGGGGAAGCCCTTCACGAGCAACTTATATTTAAAGGATTTAACCGCTGGTATACATTTAGACATAATTATTAGTATCCTCCCCAACAGAGTCATTGTCATTTAGACATAATTGACTCTTCAATTATGTTGGATAGAGGTTATTGAACTGTGTGGGGTATATAATTAAAGGAAAAAAGTTTGTCTAGTTCAAGGTGGGGTTATCTAATCTCCCAATAAGAATCTCACTCCATAAGGTAACTAGGATGTTCGACAAGGTTTCACTTTTAAATGGCACTAATGGATGCCAATTTAAAATTTTAAAAAAGTTAAATTCTCACATATTTATTTTCAAATTAATTCGTTTTTCAAAATTTATGATTCTAAAATTTCAAAGTGGGATCTTCATTTAACACACTCGATTATATAATAAAGGACAACATGTTAATTGAATGAACTATATAGACTTCAAAAGAAACATATACATTATCCTAACTTTCGAGGACTTTATGTTTGTTTTGACTGAAACCTTCACTGCCATGTCTAAGGAAGGGGCACCCGAACAAGATGTCCAAGCCTACCAGAAGTGGAAAAAGGTTGATTAGATGGCTCGTTGTTACATATTGTCCCCTATGAATAACGTGACACAACACTAACATCAACACATCTTGAGAGCTTGCAACATGAATCAAAACTTTAGGGATATGTTTGAGGATTAAAATCGTGTCGTAAGTTTATATGATATGGAAAAGATTATAAACACTAAGAAGTTGTAGGGTTATCCCATTTGTGGGCATGCCCTTATGATGATGTCCATCTTAGGAGAATTGGAGGTGCTCAGATTTCAAATTGACAAAAAAACCTAGGTCAATTTATGTTCCAATGACTACCATAATCTTATAAACAGTTTTGCCTGAACTATACTATGAATAAGTTTGATTACTCTATGGCACAACTGCTTAAGTAACTCTAGGAGGAAGATACTATCGACATGCATAATGGTTTTATTTAGGTTATTGAGAAAGGATGATCTTCTTTTATCCCAAAAGGTAAGAAGAAAAAGAAAATTAAGGGAGAGTCTAAGGCACAATCCTTGGTGGTCAAGACAAACTTTAGGATTCAGGGGGTAGGTAAGAAGCCGAAAGGGAACTGTTATATATGTCAATAGTAGGGTGTAAGAGAAAAATTATACAGTTATATTTTATTTATTTGTCTTATCCTGTTACACCCCACTGTACCTTTATGATTGTTATTAAGTCTTCAAAGAGAATAATCGTTAGTGATATTTGAAATATTTAAGATCTCTAGTCACAACTTTAACCGCAAAGAGTTACGAGGTGGTTTAATAAAGCTTAAAATGATCAGGGGCCATTTTTTAATAGAGGTTGTTTTCAAAAGTTTTTAAAATGTTTTTTAAAAATTTTTGAAAATCTCACGAGGTCATTAGAATGACTACATATGTTGTTAGAATGAGTTCCTAAAGACCATTAAAATAAGTTTCCCACGTTCAAATGAGATTTGAAGCATTTCTTTTAAGTCAACTCTGAGATGTTGTTTGAAGTCTCATTTGAAGTTGATTGGATGAGATCAGGTACATCATTTGAATAAGATAGTAGTTCGTTCGAATGAGTACACGTGTTTTTGTTTTTTGAGACAAATCTTTTCTAATCTATAATCCACATATCTTTGCACCAATTTCCCCTATAAATAGAGATGTGAGGATAGACTTTTGAAAAATCCTTCTTAGAGTTTTTCTATGATCAATATCTATAATTTTTTCATCCAAAACCTTTAAATCATTTGGGATCACTTTTCTATACCTATAAGTACACAATCCAAAGTTTTAAGCCCATGTAGCGAATTTCTTTATAGATGATTTGTGGAGTCGAGGCTCTAGGATTGAAAAAAATCAAAATTGTATATTCCAAAGGAAAATTGGTGGATATCGAGGTAAGATCTACTTCCTGTGGGTGGTGTTGGACTACATCATCTTCTATTGAAGATTTGAAGACTCTTGTGTTTTATACTTAGTGGATTTCTAAGTTGTTTATTAGAAATTATGTGTATGTCTTATATTCAACAATGTGGAATTAAAAGTTTTGCCCGAAAGCGATTTTTCCTTGATTTCTTTTTCTTTCTGTTTTGGTTTGAAATTTGGCTTCACATCACTACTGCATGTTAATTTAATTTACATAAGATAAAATATGGTAAAAAGTTGATCTTTCTTTGAGTAACCTAAGATACAAGTAAATCCATAAATCCCCTCCAACTTTCTCAAATTGGTATCATAGTGGGTTAAACTGATTTATTGTGTGAATTTCACTTGGGGACTATATGGATAATTTGTATAATAGGCTACCTATTTTTTATGGGTCTAATTATGCATATTGGAAAGATCGAGTAAGATCGGCACTGAAGTCAATTCACGCGAGAGTCTGCCTTGTTTGTTGAAGAGGGTGGACACAACTCACGCCAACTAATGGCGATCTTGTAAGGCTTAAACCTATCACTGCTCTGATAGAGGATGATTTTAAATGGATTAATTTTAACTCTCTTGGCTTGGGTTCAATTTCTAGGGCAGTTGATCTCAATTAATTGCATGGGATCATTACGTGTACCGCATCTAAGGAAGTTTGGGATACCCTATAACTCCCTCATAAGCATACCAACACTGTGAAAGCTTCTAAGATACAAAATATCACCATGCTATTTGATACCAATAATATGCTAAATACTAATACCTTTGATGTGATTTATACATGTTTATCTGATATAGTCCTTTCTAGCTTTAATATAGGTGAGATAATTCCTAAGATGAGAGTTATGAAAAATATTTTGACATCCTTGTCATCGTGTTTTATCCCTAAAGTTGTATTCTTTAATTCTTTAGTAGTTATGAATACTCTTAGGTTAAAAGAACTCATAGAAGGCCTTCAAACTTACGAAATTAATATATTCCTCAAAGCTCAAAAGAAGAAGGAAATAAGGATTGCCTTGAAAGTTCGGTATAAAAAAGAAAAAGGAAAATGTTTTTGATTATGAGTCTGAGTTTGATTTTGATCTTGATGATCTTGCCTTGTTTGTAAAAAAAATCGAAAAATTTCTTAAATTTAACAAATAAAACAAAACTTTTGAAAAAAAGAAAAATGTCGATAAAGGTAAGAACATTTCTGAGAATGATCAAGTGAGATGTTATTAGTGCGAAGGTAAAGGTCAAAAATACCATGAGTGTGCCACTAGTCTAAAGAGACGGGGAAAAGACAAAGTTGCATACAAAGCCACTCTTGGCGAAAGTGACGTCGAGTCAGAGCATTCTAGGGATGAATCACCACATGAATCGTGTCTTACATTCATGGAGAGTCACGTTAGTACGTCGAGTTCATCCCACGCTGGTGTGACCATTCTTAAACGTGATAACCTCGACACTTTTTCGAACCATTCTAGAGAGAGTGAGAGTTATGAGGAAAATTTGAGTGAGGGAGAAAGTGGACTTCAACGCACCTATGGAGAACTTTATAAAGACTTTTTAAGAAACAAAAATAAAAATAGGAGTTTTAATCTTAGGGTAATTGATTTAGAGAAGGAGGTGAAAGTTTTGAGAGAGTGGGAGGCAACGGTGAGTCAACTCAATAAGTTAAAATTTTCGTTTTGTGAGAAATTGATTGTGGTTGGTAGGCATAAAACCAATTTGACCAACATAGTGGATAGTCTTATGAGAGGTCATCAAGCTTCATTAGAGGCTCATGAAAAACTTCAAGCCCGTGTATCCAAACTCGAGAAAGATCTATAACGTAACCAGGAGGCCAAGGTTACTTCATAGGACACATCTAAGAAGGCTGGAAATATTTTTTGCCCTTAAACTTTGTAATAAAGGAGAAGCAAGGAATAAGTTATGATGGTGCATCCACTACCAATGTCGAACCGGAATCGGTTCCTGAGTTTGTGAAGGATACCTATTAGCCTAAACCTAACCTATCAAGGAGACCTAACCCACAAAGGAGAGTAAATCCTAGACATTTTAATAAAGGTAGACCCAAGTATTTATATGTTTATTCCCATTGCAAACAACAAGGTCACCTTAGGGAGTTTTATTTTAAGATAGGGAGAGTTCCACATGCGCTTGTTTCCAGATATGCTCCCATGCAATTTCACACATTTGTTCCCTTAGGCTCTCCTACACATATTACTCCACATGATCCCATGCACGATCATAGAGATTTTGAGAGTTTTTGAGAGTAAATGGAATTTTCAGTCAAAACTTCTCAATGTTTGATGGAGGAATTTCAAAAGATGTCTTCTCCTTTTGAGAACTCCTCTCGGACTAATGATTGAGGTTATGACTTGTTTCTAGTATAGGGTGTTTATCATGTTCATATCATTTGTCCCTATTGCTAGATTGTAGATATATATTTATGCTTTTTTATATATTATGAAAACTCCAAAAATATTTTTTGTTTTTAAGAAAAAGTTTGAAAATGCAAAAAAATTTATTTTTTTATAATTTTTTTAAAAAAGACAAAAAGATTTTTTTTCATCTATATGAATGTGCATTTAAGGTGTTCAAATCACCCCTATATTCCATCATTTCATGTGACTTTTTCATGGTGTTTTGATACATGGCCTTGTTTCTTTAGCGTGCTTAATAATGTGTGGCTAGAGATTCTCTGTTCAATGATGATTACTTTCTTCATGATAGACTTTTTATCACCTTTGTTGCACACATGCACGGACATTTTGAATATTATACTTTCTTCATCATGTGTTGAATACGGTGTTATCATATCAATAGTGCTTAATAATGAACCAAATGTACTATTGATAAGTTGTGTGTGACACCCCGCCTAATTAAATACCGGGCGATCACTCATTTATTAAATAAAATCAAGGTGAACAGTTGGTTCATTCTTAGCATCACTGTCGCAAATAAAAAATTTCAAATTTAAACACCCTGATTAATTAAGCTAAGTGTCAAAACCATTTAGAACCTTATATCCATTTTATTAAATCCAATTATAAAACCTTTAACTATTTACATTTTTAGAGTCACACATTAAATACAAGAATAAAAATGAACATTCAAGAGTTTAACCATGAATAATAAATCCCAACATTAAAACACTAAAGGAAAACATACTAACAGTAATAAATCCCGAAATAAAGATAATGAAAGTAAAAGAATTACAATCTTTGACAATACCAGCTAAATAATGGAAAAGGGCGACACTTGCCCCACTGAGTAAAACTGAACTAGAAGTGGAGTCAACAATGAAGTCGTCTAAGCAAGGGCCTGCAACTCTCACAAAAGCTACAGCGCGTTCCATCCTTAGAATCCTAAGCATGATGCCCCTGTGGCTGGGCACCTGTAATACATATAGATATACACAAGAGAGAAGAGGTAACAGCAAACGGGTGAGAGCCCGAATGTAAAACAATTTTAAAAATAGTTTAGCAAGTATTTAAAATGCTTACCGGCTAATGCAACAGTCATATTAGTATGCGACACTTTCTTGAGAATTCTCACCTCTCATCTAGTGTGCACGTCTACCGTACTAATGAATTTCGTATACCTCTCTAACTTATTCTCCATAAGACTTAACTCGTGAAATTAAGGTTATGATATTCACTTTTAGAAACATCTATCTCTTCAAGATTTCTTACGTTATTTAGAATAATTCCGTATTGTTATAACATTTTTGAATACTTATAGTGAAGTTGATAAATTTCATACTTTACTTAACTACTATTTTACTCAGTAGAGAGTTCTCATATAGATACACGTATATATATTAATTACACATATAATATATATACAAACGACACCCCACATAAAATCTATGGTGAAACGTTTCCATAAATAAGTATATATATACCAACCACTCAAAAATTATATATATACTAACGGCACGCCACATAAAAACTATGGGGCTAGCATACTCTGCTATCAAGTCCCCGTATCACACATACTTAGGGAAATGATAGTTCGAAATCACTCTCGAACTACATTAACACAAAACACAAACAAATGCAGGCGAAACATAGTCCCAAGTCCTAAGAGGTCAGTACATACCCACACGTCTCTTAGGCCCGTCTGAACTATCAATCAGATAGCCGGTAGGAAGGAATTCTATGTTCTAGTGTACAAGTCAATATCCCCCATAAAGACTCATCAAGATAAGACTGTCCCAGCCCGAAAAACCCGTGATAGTAAGTAGCCCGGATACGATTTTTACACAGAAATAATATATGCACAATCACACCGTCATATGTATATATGTATTCACATCCACGTTATTAAATTTTGTACGCTCACGACCCATAATAATAATTATTCACTCGATTATTTAATATAACGGACTCGTTCATTTTATTCTCGTAATTAAGCCATTCTAAACTCACTTCTCGTCTCTCGAAGTCTTATCTTTAATTAAGTACAAATTCAGTAAGCCCTCACTTACCTTCTAATCCAACTTCCTAGATGTTTCGATTATTAAATAAACGCACGTATGATTTTCTAAGTATAAGTATCTCCCCGTATACCCTTTATATCCCTTCACCTTAAAGTTCCACTTAACGGGGTTTATCTTGACCCTACAGGTCCTTTTTATGTCCCATTATGTTCTAGCAACCCTAATCAAGATTTATTACGTATAAAATCGGATTAAGCTAACACGAGAAAAATGCAGTTTTCCAGGAGGGGTCGATCGATCGATAGAAAGGGGTCGATCGATTGAACCGTCGATCGATCGATGATCTGGGCTCGATCGATCGATCAAGAAGTTATGCCGATT
Organism: Sambucus nigra; assembly: GCA_949130495.1. Classification (NCBI taxonomy): domain Eukaryota; kingdom Viridiplantae; phylum Streptophyta; class Magnoliopsida; order Dipsacales; family Adoxaceae; genus Sambucus; species Sambucus nigra. The sequence goes on from OX422218.1 coordinate 351,701,396, forward strand.
CTGCCGAAAACCAAGTTACGAAATTGTTACCCCAAACTCCTCCAAATCATTATGTTTCAGTCCCAAACTCCCAACCAATTATACTATAAGTGTTGTATACCCATATAAACAATATCCTACGTAATACGTGCTAATTTTCATCATCTATAACAAGATAAAAGGGCAAACATCTTTACAAGTCTCAAGAACCCTAATTTTTCCTTTAACTTAGTTTCTTCCATTCTTTTCCAGATTTTCTATCACTAATACCATGGAAATTCGTGGTTCAACCTCTACATGTGAAATGGATTTTCCAGAAATATGATCTCTACCTCTACAACATGCAATTTTCGTCTTCAATTAATATTTTTCTTCAAGAACACTAATTCTAATCAACCTAAGACTAATATAAAAGGATGCATTAACTTGATAAAAGCAAGATAGATACTTGCTTGGAAATTCAGTCTCTAATTTGTGGAAGAATTTGGTGTGGTCAAGATCCTCATTGCGCGATCTACCATTTGGCGGTGACGGCGGTGCAATCGGAGGTGTTATTGGCCTAGAACTCCTTGGAGAGCTTCTCCTCTTCCTCTCCAATGGACGTCATTAGTTTTAGGTTGTCTTAACCCTAAAAGATAACACTTAAAATCTGATATAACCCTTGAAAATTCGTGGGTTTAATTAACCATATTTACGAAATGTCCAAAATGGCCTCCCGGGGTACTAATTAGGCCTAAAAATGCCCCGAGACCCAAACTAAACCCGCGGGTACACATTTCTGACTATCTCAACCCTTCCGAACACTTTGACGAACTCAAAACGACCATACGAGCAACTTATAATATATTCACTTTTTATAATAATAATTATTCCCGACACGACACAGGCGTGTCCCGACCTAAATTTCCATAATGCCCATTTTATTCACCTGTGACAATTTTATAAAATAAATCTCATATATTACTATACTCATCCAGTAACATTCAAAAAATTTCAATAATTACTAACTCTCGTCACGCTAGTAAATATTTAAAACAACATTCCGGATTAAAATTAAATTAATTCATCTCAATTAAATTTAATAAATCCCTAAATTTAAAAGTCATAAAAATACGGGGTATTACATACGCCCCCCCTAATAACGGAATTTCGTCCCGAAATTTGAAAAAATAAGGCTTACCTGTTAGAACAATTCTGGATATCCTTCCAGTACGCAAACTATCCACATAGTAAGGCGTTTAAGCACTATAGCCCCTGCCTCACAGCACGCTTGATTAACATTCTCATTGGAGACACTTCACATGGTGCTCTCAACTGACAACATTCGCATAGGTAATCCCTATACATTATAAATTTCCATTATCTCACTATCATTGGGAGGCCGCACCTCACTACATGACAACTACTCGAATTTATGTATATACAAGACTCCCATTCTGAGAAAAATCATACGAACATTTGACCACTCTTTTTCGCCTAAAACAGTCGTAGAATTCCACCATAGTTATCAGATTATTCTCTACCGATCCAAAATTTTTATTATCCACTCACCTCTAAACATACTGAAGGAGAATAGTCGAGTTTCTTTCATACCAAAACCTCAATAAGCACCTTATACGCGACAAACAGGTGCGAGTGCTTCTACGGAGCATTCCTGAAATCATCGTGCCAAGATTCCAAAACTTCCTTTACGTGGCTCCACTAATATTTAATCACCGTGCGCCTATTCCCTGCCTAAGGGTGATACATCCTACTCGAAACGAAACCTTCTCTTCGCTGGTTCCTGAAATCCTATATCAAAGGTGGGATTCATAAATCTCATCCCGATTCAGAAATTAATACTATGCCGTACCATGTACTGGCGCGATCCTTCCTTTCAAAGGAAGTCTCGGGCATATTAGTTGATATTGTAAACCACCCCAAAGGAATATCAATCATTTCCTTCTCGGGCAACTTAAATCACATATCCGAATGAACCCTTGATTGTGTTTTGAGGATGGCAACCCATCCAAGAACTTTACCGACTTTACCGACCTTTTCCAATTTTAGGAATTTTCGATAAACATAAAATTATCTGGTTGATTCTCCTCTTCCAACTGAACCTTACCTATGGGTGGTGCATGTAAAGACTACTCACTACGTCCCGCTAAACATTAATTTTTCCTTGAAATGTCCCACATTAAGTGACACGTAATACTCCCTTCCTTCCTCGGTGTATGCCAAAAGTTCCGACCCATGCTTTTTCCTCCACGATGCGCACTTCTGGGTCTTTTATTTCATGCTAACATCATCACTCTTTGTATGCGTAAGTCTCTCTCACACTTGACTAATAACCACTCCGCTCCGAGTGTTCTTCATAATAATTAAATTCTACTCTAATCAAGGAATACTCTTTCTTAAATGGCTTCCCACAGTCTTCCAATCAAATTAGGGTGTGTTATTCTAATTGCACACTTATGTATGGATTATCGCCCCTCATGTGACGTTTAATCCACTCTATCCCTTCCGCTTCGTTATGCTAGTCCCACAAACATATATTCCACACTTCCATTCCCACGTTCCCTCTACTCGGACGATTCGATTATCAGATAACCAAGATGCCCACATTTTTGCAACACCCCGACAGCCCTGGGAGAGAGAACAGCGTGCTACTCATCTGTAGAACTAACTAAATCCAACACGATATAAGGAATAGGGCATTCAAATTCCATGTCAACAAAATGGGAACAACAAATTTCAACCTTCTTCAGATAAGTTCAACAATTTTCCCAAATAGGTACATCAACCAAAATAAATCACTAACGCTCTATTCATTAAAAAAATTACAGGTCATTTCTTTTGTATAATAAAGTTCTTTCCAGATAATCCATGCTAAAAATCATTCCAACTCTTTGTTCACCTTGTGTTCTGAAAGTGGTTACGACATTTGGGTACTCTCAATCACCCCAGAAATCAATTTTTTTTAAATCCTCCTTATCATCATTCCACCCCTCAACTCATGGGGATAACATTCAATGTTTTCTTACCACAAAATCCGGCTCCAGTGGCTTTAAAACAAAATTTAACTTCCAACTTACATACATAATTACTTGATCCCATTTCGATTGGGGTACCAAACTCATGGAATAGTGACTAAACGTATCCCTATTTCCAACTTTATGCTAAGTTTCATGCGTGGGATGTCGCGCAAAGCGAAATCCAAACAAGCAACCCCCCTGATACACTACTACCTAGTATTGTCGGTTATTAAAATCCGTTAGGTCCCCGTCCATAGCATGTATCCTTTTATTTCGTCTCTTGATGGAAAAATTATAATTCCTCCCGTGATTAAACTTAACAAAGAATGTTTCACCAATTTCACTATCGTTCAGAATTGGTTGGTGGTAATTTCATTCCATAAACCTCGAATACATACAATCAGAATTCTCAAAATCCCTTTCGCTAATAATAGGGGTATAACTATTAATTATTACATCTCTAGTGGATAGATATAACAATGCACTCTTCCTATCACCAAGTCTTGAGTGCTCATTATGATACTGAGTGAAATCATTTCACTCAATAGTAAACCCGATATATACTAAATCATAATGATAAAGTCCATACGTACATCGGTATCGAATATCTCGAGCCCACTATCCCCTCCGAAGTCTTTAGGATATATAATATAAGTGCGAGTCCGACCTTCTTGCAGATGAAGCCTCTCCAGAACAAAAATATGTTGCACTAATGCAACCACTCCGATAGCCTTGCAATAAATGCCCACTATCGTACTAACCCTTTCTATATCCGCATCACTAGAACGAGTAACCTCAATAAAGTACATAACACTGTTAATAAACTCATTCATCCTCCGCGGATAGCACTAAAGAAAATCCCGCTACACTAGGGAAAAATATCCACATAATAATAACGTTTATAATTGTATGCATTAAACTCGTCTCACACTTTAATCTAGCAATGAACAAAATATAGTGACTCGCTCGTGTCACATAAACACGCCTCATCCTCTGATTATACAACTTATACTTCCACCTTGGCAATCGTCTTGACTGCACAAATGGTTTCCGGACGTAACACGTCTACTCAAACCAAACAAAACTACTTTAATCGTTGTCTTTTACTAGGCAACATATTCCTGTCCCTTTACTCACTTCGGAACATATTATCGCGAGCGATCTCACTCCTCAAAAAATACCTCAACACCTAATCCACTTATTACATGTCCTACTAATCCAGGTTAGGATTGTCCTTCTCTCGAACTTCAGTAGTCTCGATTCATGTTGGCTACCCCGGTTATTCTCTTAGCCTTTTAGGCCCTAAAGAACATGTAACTGTCTATAATAGTCCTTACTGAATTTACCATCACTTGGTAAGAATTCAACTATCCGAATCATTTAAATGGGTCCCCTGAGGTGTATCCACACCCTTTTGTGGTGCTACACGACCACCGTTGTATTCAGTCTTATTCTCGACCAAATTCTTTGATTCTTTTAGCTTCCCCCACAAAGAAGCGTTATCATCTATATTGACAAAATACAACATTATCAACCTATGAATCGGCCGTCCATCAGAATTTCCTCTTTAAGTGTTATCAACTATTATTACGACTCGATCTCCTACTCGGAGTCATTTTCTCCACTTGTATCTTCATCTCCTGATACAAAATTTTGCTAACGGTTAAGATTCATATTCACAATTGGACCCCTGTCATGCCCTCTCGCGATGAGTTCAGAACCATCTTCGCTTCTAATCATGAACAGTTGAGGAAGGATCATACGGTCAACACTGTACCTAAGGTTCTCCTATAGGCATAGCATTCCACTTATAAAATTGGTGGTTGACTCCCACCATTATAACTTCGTCCCGAACGCAAAGAAAATTTTTCTCTAAATTTTCACTTTCAGTTATCCACACTCCATCCTATATCTAAACCTTTGGATATTTTACCTCCTTTGGTAAACACACACAATTCCCGCATTTCTAGAATTTCCACAGACAGTTCTCTACCCATTTTGTAACACGTTGGGTAAGTTTACTCTCGCACCTCATTCGATCATAGAAGCACTTGGAAATCATTGTTGCGCCTTAGTCGGCTTTCTAGTCTTGGCTTCCCGTGCCATAATGGATGTGACCTCGACTACGGTCATCATTCTCGGATATATTTTACAACCTCAACTGAGACCTGCCTCCTAGTGTCCGCTTAACGGTCCTCTTCTGACATCTGTCATCGCTCGGCACACGCACACATCTGAACGAAATTAGAATTCACTAATGTATACACATTATAGCAGGAGAACTAAATCTCATCAAAGAAATCGACAATCCTAAACATAGGGCTCTATATCAAACAAAGCAACACTGAAAGCTTAATAAGCCGCACAGATCCTAAAGGACACTAGAACCTGATGCTCTGATACCACCTGTGACACCCCGCCTAATTAAATACCGGGCGATCACTCCTTTATTAAATTAAAATCAAGGTGAACAGTTGGTTCATTCTTAGCATCACTGTCGCAAATACAAAAATTCAAATTTAAACACCCTGATTAATTAAGCTAAGTGTCAAAACCATTTAGAACCTTATTTCCATTTTATTAAATCCAATTATAAAACCTTTAACTGTTTACATTTTTAGGGTCACGCATTAAGTACAAGAATAAAAATGAACATTCAAGAGTTTAACCATCAATAATAAATCCCAACATTAAAACACTAAAGGAAAACATCCTGATAGTAATAAATCCCGAAATAAAGATACTGAAAGTAAAAGAATTACAATCTCTGACAATACCAAATAAATAATGGAAAAGGGCGACACATGCCCCACTAAGTAAAACTGAACTAGAAGTAGAGTCAACAATGAAGTTGTCTAAGCAAGGGCCTGTAACTCCCACAAAAGCTACAGCGCGTTCCATCTTTAGAATCCTAAGCATGACGCCCCTGTGGCTGGGCACCTGTAATACATATAGATATACACAAGAGAGAAGAGTTAATAGAAAATGGGTCAGAGCCTGAATGTAAAACAGTTTTAAAAATAGTTTAGCAAGTATTTAAAATGCTTACCGGCTAATGCAATAGTCATATTAGTATGCGACACTCTCTTGAGAATTCTCACCTCTCATCTAGTGTGCACGTATACAGTACTAATGAATTCTGTATACCTCTCTAACTTATTCTCCATAAGACTGAACTCGTGAAATTAAGGTTATGATATTCACTTTTAGAAACATCTATCTCTTCAAGATTTCTTACGTTATTTAGAATAATTCCGTATTGTTATAACGTTTCTGAATACTTATAGTGAAGTTGATGAATTTCATACTTTACTTAACTACTATTTTACTCAGTAGAGAGTTCTCATATAGATACACGTATATATATTAATTACACATATAATATATATATATAAATGGCACCCCACATAAAATCTGTGGTGCAACGTTTCAATATATAAGTATATATATACCAACCACTCATAAATTATATATCAAGTCCCTGTATCACACATACTTAGGGAAATGCTAGTTCGAAATCACTCTCGAACTGCATTAACACAAAACACAAACAAATGGAGGTGAAACATAGTCCCAAGTCCTAAGAGGCCAGTACATACCCACACGTCTCTTAGGCCCGTCTGAACTATCAATCAGATAGCCTGTACCAAGGAATTCTATGTTCTAGGGTACAACTCAATATCCCCCATAAAGTCTCATCAAGATCAAACTGTCCCAGCACGGAAACCCCCGTGATAGTAAGTAGCCCGAGTACGATTTTTACACAGAAATAATATATGCACAATCACACCGTCATATACATATATGTATTCACATCCACATTATTAAATTTGGTACGCTCACGACCCATAATAATAATTATCCGTTATTACTCATTCTACTCGATTATTTCATATAATGGACTCGTTCATTTTATTCTCATAATTAAACCATTCTAAACTCACTTCTCGTCTCTCGGAGTCTTATCTTTAATTAAGTACAAATTCAGTAAGCCCTCACTTACCTTCTAATCCAACTTCCTAGATGTTTCGATTATTAAATCAATGCACGTACGATTTTCTACGTATAAGTATCTCCCCGTATGCCCTTTATATCCCTTCACCTTAAAGTCCCACTTAACGGGGTTTATCTTGACCCTACAGGTCCTTTTTATGTCCCATTATGTTCTAGCAACCCTAATCAAGATTTATTACATATAAAATTGGATTAAGCTAACACGAGCAAAAATTCAGTTTTCAAGGAAGGGTCGATCGATCGATAGAAAGGGGTCGATCGATCGATGATCTGGGCTCGATCGATCGATCAAGCAGTTATGCAGATTCTACAGGATACCAAGTTACGAAATTATTACCCCAAACTCCTCCAAATCATTATGTTTCATTCCCAAACTCCCAACCAATTATATGATAAGTGTTGTATACCCATATAAACAATATCCTACGTAAAACGTGCGAATTTTCATCATCTATAACAAGATAAAAGGGCAAACATCTTTACAAGTCTCAAGAACCCTAATTTTTCCTTTATCTTAGTTTCTTACATTCTTTTCCAGATTTTCTATCACTAATACCATGGAAATTCGTGGTTCAACCTCTACATGTGAAATGGATTTTCCAGAAATATGATCTCTACCTCTACAACATGCAATTTTCGTCTTCAATTAATATTTTTCTTCAAGAACGCTAATTCTAATCAACCTAAGACTAATATAAAAGGATGCATTAACTTGATAAAAGAAAGATAGATACTTTCTTGGAAATTCAATCTCTGATTTGTGGAAGAATTTGGTGTGGTCAAGATCCTCGTTGCTCGATTTTCCATTTGGCGGTGACGACGGTGCAATCGGAGGTGTTCTTGGCCTAGAACTCCTTGGAGAGCTTCTCCTCTTCCTCTCCAATGGCCGTCATTAGTTTTAGGTTGTCTTAACCCTAAAAGATAACACTTAACATCTGATATAACCCTTGAAAATTCGTGGGTTTAATTACCCATAATTACGAAATGTCCAAAATGGCCTCCCGGGGTACTAATTAGGCCTAAAAATGCCCCGAGACCCAAACTAAACCCCCAGGTACATATTTCTAACTATCTCGACCCTTTCGGACACTTTGACGCACTCAAAACGACCATACGAGCAACTTATAATTTATTCACTTTTTATAATAATAATTATTCCCGACACGACATAGGCGTGTCCTGACCTAAATTTCCATAATTGCCATTTTATTCACATGTGACAATTTTATAAAATAAATCTCATATATTACTATACTCATCCAGTAACATTCAACAAATTTCAATAATTACTAACTCTCGTCACGCTAGTAAATATTTAAAACAACATTCCGGATTAAAATTAAATTAATTCATCTCAATTAAATTTAATAAATCCCTAAATTTAAAAGTCAGAAAAATACGGGGTATTACATTGTGCTTATAAGAACCATTGTCCAAATTCCATTTATTTGAAAATTTATGTAAGGAAAAACTTCCAATCGAGTCAATTTTTTGTAATTAGCATAATTTCGAAAAAATTGTGTCAATCATTGGTTAGTCATTGAGTTGTGATCCCACGAAGCCTATGACGTGTAGTGTCAAAGATATTGCGGAAAAAGATTTAAAGAATATTCGTGTCGTGTTTAGTTACTTCGTTTTTTCTCACACTTGGTTTATCTTAGATCACACAGGTATGAATGATAAATGAATTGTGAGATTTAGTATTTTAATTATGGGTGTGTTTTAAACATAATTGTTTGGGAATTTGAAAATTATTTTTTGAAACATAATTTTAAAATATTTTATGTGTTGATTTTGTTTAGAAAAATTCGAGGATGGTTTTAAAATTAAAATTGTTTTTCCTTTTGTTCAAACGAGAGTTTATTCTCGTTCAAATGAGACTTATTTGTCGTTCAAATGACACCCTGCCTCAAAATTTGTGTTTTCATACTTAAGGACTTCTTTCGCTTAGAAAACATAGAACTTTTGTCAAAAAATAGTTTTGTACCTATTTACAAAAGTTCCCAATAGTTTTCCCATAATCCTAAGATTTCAATATCCAAATCTGATGGCTTCATGATTCTGTACTTTAGGAATATGAACCATATGATTAAATCCAGCATGAATGGACATTTAAATTTTGATTTTAAAAAAGTAAAGTATTTGGGTGTTTGAAACTCGGGTAAAATCCGAATCTGTAAAATGTTAATATTTGTGGAAATTAGTGATTGAATTAAGGCTTCTAGGTTGAGTAGAATCTGTTTTCATATGTCAATACGGTAGATTATGATCGGATATTTTTATGGGAGAAAGTAGAAGATCGAATGGGTTAATAATGGCTGAACAGCAAGCCGGAGAAGAAAAGGACCTGCTCGATCGATCGATCGACCCAGGGGGATCGATCGATCGATGGTCCCAGAATTTTGGCAATTCGACTGGTTTTATGTATAAAAGGGAAATTAATTTAGGATTTAATCCCTACTTTTATTTAGTGATAAATTCATATGTGACACATATTCCTTAGCAATTATAAGGTGATATAATTGGGTGTAGGAGAGTGATAATTGTAGGCCATGAGATGAATAAATTTCGGGAAATAATTTATGAGTATGGATTTTGGACCGAGGGAAAATATGCGGGTATTGCAGTTGAGAGGCACTACATTATTAAAGTAATTGAGGTGTAATTAATTAGTTACCCGATGAAATATAGAATCGGGTATTAACAATGGTACGGGCCAAGTGAGCGAGTCCGGGTATAATAGTTGGGCGACACCAAGTGTGAAATTAATTAACACGTAAATTAATTAAATTAGAGTCGGACCATAGACTCGGATTGGTATAAATTAATTAATGTGTAAATTAATTAAATTAGAGTCGGACAATAGACTCGGATTGGTAATAATTAATTTATGTGTTAATAAAATAAATTAGAGTCGGACCATAGACTCGGGGAGATGATAAATTAATAAGTGAGAAAATTAATTAAGTTGAGTCGGGCCATAGACTCAGGAAATTACAGGCTAGTGTTACGGGTTTTTGAGTACACGATAAAGTCGGGGTTTATAATATATATATATATATATATATATATATATATATATATATATATATATATATATATATATATATATATATATATATATATATATATATATATATATATGTGTGTGTGTGTGTGTGTGTGTGTGTGTGTGTGTGTATTGTGTGTGCTATTAAATATCAGTTACTAGATATTTATTTAATTTATATACTCTAGTGCTATCAAGGGAGGTTGCGCAACATGGGTGAATCCCCTAGCATGAGGAGTAGGGTGAGTATATCCCTAGGTCATAGCGTCCAGTATATGGGTGAGGGATTTATCTCACTTTCAGGGAAGGAATATGACTGCCTCCACAACGTTTATATTTTGGGCCATGTTGGTGAGCGATTCCAACTCGGGTAACTAGGTTATGTGAGCACACCTAGTAAGATAGCACTTTAGAGGGAATCATCCGGAGAGGGTATACTCGAAGGGATTGATATACATATGATATATGTGTGGATGTTGTGGTAGAGGTACGTATATAATGGTAGTAAATATTACATACGGGTAATAATACAGTGCGTGATGTAATTGTTTTATATAACTTGTGTCACAGTTATATGATATTATAAAGGAAATTAATTAAGATAATTAGTGATATAACTTATCCCATGGATTATTATACTCGGATTAGAGTAGTATGGGAAGGGGAGATTATACCAGAACTAGTTGGACGGGGTAGAACAACTAGGTGGGGATAATGTAACCGTTAGGTCTGCACAATAGTGGCGGGGTAAGAATGTTATAAAGAGAGTGAGACACTAACTTATATATGAAGCGCATTCATACATTTTAAATTACTGAAGTTAATTCACTTGCTAAATATTTTCAAAATGTTTTCGGTTCTAACCCTTGCTATAAAACTATTTTCAAAACCTTTTAGGTGTCCAGCCGTAGGGACGCCAGGATTCATATTCTATTCCAGGGACACTGAGCTGTGGCATATGTGGATGCTAGCAGGAGGTTGGATTAGACGCATCGTCCTTTCATTTCTTGAGTACGAATCATTTATCAGTTCAGTTTTATTTAGGGCATGACGCCCAGACTTTCAGTTCAGTTTTCAGATTTATTTTATTCCAGTGTTGAATATTTGTTTTGGAATATTTATTTTGGTGGACGATGGTTTATTTGGCATGTCGTTTTATTATTTTTTCAGTGATTTAATTCAGTTGTGTTAATGGATAATATTTATTTCCGCATGTACTGTTTGGTTTAATTAATAAGATAAAAATTGGCACCAGCTTTTTGGAATACTAGGTGGTTAGTAAGTTTTAAAAAGGTTTTCGACACTAATGCTGAGGATGAACCAACTGGGATCCATGTTTTAATTTGGTATAGGACTGATCACCCGGTATTTTTTTAGGCGAGGTGTCACAGATGGTATCAGAGCATCAGGTTCTAGTGTCCTTAGGATCTGTGCGGCTTTTCACGTTTCAACTTAGCGTTCTTTGATATAGGTACCTATTATAGGATTGTTGTATTCTTATACGTATGCGCATCTACGTTCTTCCTCTAATTACTTTATATTTGGGTGTGAACTCTTACGATTCGATTCTCATTTTAGATTCCGCCCCGGAGAGAGAGAGCAGCTAGGGCTACAGGGGGAGATGAGACTAGGGAGGCTAATCAGGAGCCAGAGTTATCGCAACAACTGCCATAGATGATTTCGGCAACATAGGTAACTGAATTAGTAGCACAGACAATTCAAGAAACGGTGATCACAATGGCAAGGTACTTTCCACGAGATCATCCACAGGTGTTAGTGGTACCGGATGTTCAGGTCCATCAGGGGCAGTCGGAGTGGTAGCAAGTACGAGAGGTCTTTCAAAAAGGGCCCCCACCAGAGTTTCGAGGGGGTTCAGATGTGGTGCTAGCATGTCCGTGGAAGAGGGATATCCAGCGTCACCTACGCATGGTAGATTGCAACGAGGTGCACAAAAAAATGCTAGCCACTTTTAAGTTAGTGGGAGAAGCACTACAATGGTTGGAGTTGATCGCCACAGTTGAGGAAAGGGATACATTAGCAATTGCCAAGTTTTGGGTATGGTTTGACCACAAGTATTTCCTGCCAGCAGTCGAGGCTGAAATGAGGAGAAAACTCAGTGAGGTGACTCAGGGGGACCATTAACTGGCCGATTACAAGGAATAATTCACTCGTTTGGCAATTTTTGTACCAGATGAGGTACGCGATGAAGAAAGAAAGAAGTCGAAGTTCATGGATGGGTTAGTCTGGAGGATCAGACAACATTTGATTGGTAATCCCTCTTTAGTAGCTTATACGGACGTTGTAAATACAACACTCCTGCACTGTCAGGAATATCGCTTCCACGTGAGAGGAATCAAGAGGGGAGGGGGACCCAGTCAGTCAAATAAAGAAGGAGGGAACAGTACCAGTGGGGTATCTCAGCAACAGACAGGGGGACATTAGGGGCAGGATTCCCGACAGGGGAATCAGGCCAAGTGATTTAGGATTGAAGGCTACCGACAGGATGGCCAGGACTTCCGACAAGGCCAATAAGCAAGGAATTTGTGGAAGGGTAAATTTATTAAGAGGTGTTTTGTTTGTGGGGAAGCAGGACACGTGAAGAGAGATTGTACTCAGCGAGGAAGGGGTCAACGATAGGACAAGGTCCTGGATGTACATCCGCTACAATAAGTCATGGTTGTGTTCAGGTAGGGGGAAGCTGCTCAGGAACCTGAGGATCAGCCATTGCAGCTAGAGTATGGAGGTAATTATCTCTTATCCAATGGGCATAGGGTATGTTTTGGGTGATAGTGAGGGTGTCACAATATAGAATTATTTATTTATTTTTCACTAGAGTTCGCGGGTACGTCGAATTTAGTGGGTGCGTTGGCTGTAGCAACCATGTTATTTATTTATAAAAAAATTCATGGGGTAGCGGAATCCTTTGGTGATAACCACGAGAGAGTGGAGGTGCAAACAGGGAGAACGTTTGAATTATGCGAGTGGTTACTACTTTCGAGAATTATGGAAGTAGGGTAGATAATTTTTTTATCGGCTGATTAGCGATGGATTTGAACTATTGTGAATAGTGGGTGTTCGCGACACCAGAGTATGAATGATTTTTACTAGGTATCACCTGAGAGGGAGTCTAGCCTATATATATGTGTATATATGTTGTACTGTGTGGTGCGATAGATATATAGTGAGGTCTTGTGTTGTCATATTTTATCCTAGTAAGTAGGGGTGTTTACTGAAGTGATTCAGGGTGGTTAGATTAATTTCGAGCAAGGAGAGATAGCTCGGGGTTTATTTTGCGCAAGAACTAGTGATAGTAAGGGCGCAGTATTTTATGTTGTCTTTTGTAGCATAAGAGTAGGCGTGTATGCTTTTGTATTAATAGACAAGTGTTTGGGGGTACGTGCTATGGACTGAGGGTCTAACGGATCTCAACGACCGACAATGTTAGGTAGTAGTGTGTCGGGGGGTTCCTTGTTTGGATTTCTCTTTGCGAGACGTCCCGCACATAAAACTTAGCACAACATTGGAAGTGAGGAGATGTTTGGTCGTTAGTACATGGGTTGGTTGGGTACCCCGGTTATTATTCATATATGTGATATGACTAAGGGTTAGAAGTTATATTACGAGTCACGACTATCATAGTCGGGTAACTTTCTTGCGGTAAATCATGGGGATAGGGTGTATGGGCACCCGGGTTAATTAAGGCAACTTTTGTGCGGTCAAGCACGGGTACAGGGTGTATGGGCGCCCTGGTTAATTAAAATGCATATATGTGTAATTTATAGTTAGAAGCGGGAGAGATAGATATAGTGATCTTAGAGGCACATGACTAGATAGTGATATTTGAAGCTTGGAGCACTAGGCTTATCTTAATTTCAAGGATGAAATTCCTTTGTAAGGGGGGAAGTATGTAACGCCCCGCAATTTTGAGGATTTAAAATTTAATTATTTTTAGGAGAAATAGAAATATTTAAATTGAAGAAACTTAAATTTATGATTTGGAGAATTTAATTGAGTGGGAAGAATTATTTTTAATTGGCGACTTTAAGTTAAATTGTTCAAATTAATGTGCGTCGCATTTTTGAGGTCAAATTTAGAAATGTCAAAAAGTATTTCAGATGACAATTCCGAGGGCGTGGTTGAGTCCGGATGGGTCGAGATAGTCAAAAAAGAGTTCCCAGGGATAGTAATTGGGTCTCGGGGTATTTTTGGGCATAGTCGGGCCCACACGGGGTGATTTTGGCTATTTTAATTAGGCTCGTATGGCCTAAAACGAGATTAGGGGTTTCAAACCTAATTGGGGGAAAAGTTGAATGACAGTTAACAAGTTCTAAACCTAGGGTTTAAGAGAGACACAGAGGAAAGAAAATCAAGAGACAATTGGGGATTTTTGGAGCCAAATTAAGGGACTAATTGGGGTGTTCTTCATTAACACCTTAACTACACCAACGGATCAGACCCACGAACAATTTTAGGCAAGTGGTTAATTGTTATGATTTTAAATTGGTGATAATCAATTTATATTTCTGTGATGTGTAAACAAAAATCCTTTTTGGAAATGAATGGGTATTCGAGTGAAATCAGTATTTGGAAAATGGTATATCTTGATGAGATTTGGGATGACATTAGTAGGTTTCGTGATTCTTTAGTTTGGGAATATGAACCGTATGATTAAATCCAGCATGAATGGACATTTAAATCCTGATATTAAAAATGCAAAGTGTTTGGGTGTTTTAAACCCGGGTAAAACCTGAATCTGTAAAACGTTAAGATTTATGGAAATTGGTGATTGAATTAAGGCTTCTAGGTTGAGTAGAACCTGTTTTCATATGTCAATATGGTAGATTATGATCGGATATTTTTATGGGAGAAAGTATAAGATTGAATGGGTTAATAATGGCTGAATAGCAAGCCGGAGAAGAAAGGGACCTTCTCGATCGATCGATCGACCCAGGGGGGTCGATCGATCGATGGTCCCAGAATTTTGGCAATTCGACTGGTTTTATATATAAAAGGGAAATTAATTTAGGATTTAATCCCTACTTTTATTTAGTGATAAATTCATATGTGACACATATTCCTTAACAATTATAAGGTGATATAATTGGGTGTAGGAGAGTGATAATTGTATGCCATGAGATGAATAAATTTCGGGAAATAATTTATGAGTATTGATTTTGGATTGAGGGAAAATATGCGGGTATTGCAGTTGAGAGGCACTACATTATTAAAGGAATTGAGGTGTAATTAATTAGTTACCCGATGAAATATAGAATCGGGTATTAACAATGGTACGGGCCAAGTGAGCGAGTCCGGGTATAATAGTTGGGTGACACCAAGTGTTAAATTAATTAACATGATAATTAATTAAATTAGAGTCGGACCATAGACTTGGATTGGAATAAATTAATTAATGTGTAAATTAATTAAATTAGAGTCGGGCCATAGACTCGGATTGGTAATAATTAATTGATGTGTTAATTAAATAAATTAGAGTCGGATCATAGACTCGGGGGGATGATAAATTTATAAGTGAGAAAATTAATTAAGTTGAGTCGGGCCAAGTGTTACGGGTTTTTGAGTACATGGTAAAGTCGGGGTTTATAATATATATACGATGTAGTGATAGTATATATATGTGTGTATATATAGTGCGTGCTATTAAATATCAGGACTAGGTATTTATTTAATTTATATACTCTAGTACTATCAGGGGAGGTTACGCGATGTGGGTGAATCCCCTAGGTTGAGGAGTAGGGTGAGTATATCCCCAAGTCATAGCGTCCGCTATACGGGTGAGGGATTTATCTCACTTTCAGGTAAGGAATATGACCACCTCCACTGTGTTTATATTTTGGGCCAAGTTGGTGAGCAATTCCAACTCGGGTAACTAGGTTATGTGATCACACCTAGTAAGATAGCACTTTAGAGGGAATCATACGAAGAGGGTATACTCGAAGGGATGGATATACATATGATATATGTGTGGATGTTGTGGTAGAGGTACGTATATAATGGTAGTAAATATTATATACGGGTAATAATATAGTGTGTGATGTAATTTTTTTATACAACTTCTGTCACAGTTATATAATATTATTTAAAGGAAATTAATTAAGTTAATTAGTGAGATGACTTATAACCCATGGATTATTATACTCGGGTTAGAGTAGTATGGCAAGGGGAGATTATACCAGGACTAGTTGGACAGGGTAGTACAACTAGGTGGGGTTAAGGTAACCATTAGGTGTACACATTAATGGAGGGGTAAGAATTTCCTCAAGAGAGTACGACACTAACTTATATATTAAGCGCATTCATACATTTTAAATTACTGTAGTTACTTCACTTGCTAAATATTTTCAAAATGTTTTGGGTTCTAACCCTTGCTATAAAACTATTTTCAAAACCTTTTACGTGTCCATCCACAGGGACGCCATGATTGATATTCTATTCCAGGGACATGGAGCTGCGGCATATGTGGATGCTAGCAGGAGCTTGGATTAGACGCACCGTTCTTTCATTCCTAGAGTAGGAATGATTTATCAGTTTAGTTTTATTTACGGTATGTCGCCCATACTTTCTGTTCATTTTTCAGATTTATTTTATTCCGGTGTTGAATATTTGTTGTGGAATATTTACTTTGGTGGATGATGGTTTATTCGGCATGTCATTTTATTATTTGTTCAGTGATTTAATTCAGTTCTGTGAATGGATTATATCTATTTATGCATGTACTGTTTGGTTTAATTAATAAGATAAAAATTAGCACTAGCTTTTTGGAGTACTAGGTGGTTAGTAAGTTTTAAAAAGGTTTTCGACAGTGTTCCTAAGGATGAACCAACTGGGATCCCTATTTTAATTTGGTATAGGACTAATCACCCGGTATTTTATTAGGCATGTTGTCACAAGAATCAAGTGCAACCAAATGAAAACCATGAAGTTTTAGCCCTAAAGCCTCTAAATCTGATTTCCTAACCCAAGTAGGTGTAACATACCGGGTGGGGGCTTTTGAAACCGACACAACTTTATTCATAAAGTTCATAGGGGCATTCCTAAGGTCATAGTAGAAACGTCTATGGTGACCTTTCCTACCACAATGTGGGCAAGTGTAAAGACGATGGGAATGATTACCAAAATATCGACCTCTCCTCACGTTCGTAGTGGGCTCTCTCACACAAATGGTATTGGCTTTGGGGGTGGGAACTCTCTTGTCATAGCCTATACCAAACCTATATTTATTGACTTTGACGGTGCCTAACATCCTATCCAATTTCTCTTACCTAGACTCCAAGTGACTTAACTCTAGACTAGTCTCTTAAACTCTCCTCCAACTCCTTAATCCTAAACTCAAGTAGACGCCTAGACTTTTAAACTCTAGAAACTCCTTTTTCAAAGCCTCCATCAAATATTTAAGGATATCTCTCTCTTTCTCGACGTACTCTGGCTTCTCCCTAATCTTATTTTCACGTGCCCTAAGATCCTCAATCAATGCATCATTATTTTCTATGGCATGCTCATTTAACTTAGCTTGCAATTTTGACTTAGCCTTTTTCACCCTCACCGTATCCTCAAACATCTCTCGAAATGCAACTTGTAACTCACCTACGTCGATATCCTCATCCTCGGTCTCATCACCCTCATGATCTCGGGAAGCACTCTCAACAGCCTCGAAAGTGTCATGCACATTAGTATCCTCTGGGGAAGATATATCGTCATCATTCACATGACATGCCAGAAATGCAAAAAAATTACGCTCAATGGGGGGACTCTCTCCCTCTTTAGGTTCACTATCACCTAAGGTGGTGTTGTATTCTATCGGTTTCTTTCCCTCTTTCTTAAGTCTAGTGGGACACTGATCTACTTTGTGATCAAAACCATCACACCTGAAACACCTATCAGACTCATCTCTCTTAGGTTTATCACTCTTATCCTTAGGAGTGGAGTCTCCCTTGTTCTTGAATTTCTCAAACTTTTTAGTATCTTTCTATTACTTTTAAAATTGAACAAAATTTTCTAACTTTCTTTCCAACAAGACAACATCCTCAAAGTCGAAATCATAATCGTCATTCGAAACTTTAGACTTCTTCTTTTAGGCTTTCAAAGCAATTCCCTTTTCTTTCATTGGCATTTGCTTGGAGGGAACAATATCGAGTTCATAGGTTTGCAGGTCACGTACGATCTCTTCCAGTTTCGACGAGTTAAGCATACCAAGGGAATTCATAAAGGTCACTTTAGCATCAAACATACTCGGCAGTGATCTCAAAATTTTCTTAATCACTCGATTATCGGGAATATTCTCACCTAGGTTAAACGTTGTATTAACAATCATTGACAACCTAGTGTAAAACTCATTAAACGTCTCACTTTTTAACATCTTAATTTTCTCAATCTGTGCAGTGAGATTTTGCAACTTAGACGCCCTAACCGTGATCGTTCCCTCATGAGTGAGTGCAAGTGTATTACAAGCTTCTTTTGATGTTTCATGAGTTATGATCCCATTGTACTCTTCAGATGTGACATGTGAGGTAATAGCATGCAGACCTTTAGAGTTATACAGTGAAAGCCTACGTTAAATCTCATTCCATGACTCAATGGGTTTCAAACTAGTGACCTCACCCTCTCGTGTGACACGCTCATCAATGGATTTTAAAGCACCTCTCACTCGCATTTTCCAATGAGCATAATTAGTCCCATAAAAACAAGAGTGAGAAGACTATCATAATTTCAAAAATTCATCCTTACAAGCAAAAAGGGATCAAACATAATAAAATTGTAGTTTTAGCTCGCACACCACTTTGTACGTCCAAATATAACTTTAAAAAAAACTTTTGCTTGAGCGAAATTAAGTTAAGGATGAATACAAACCAACTTTTTTTTTTTGATAAACTCTTTTTCATTTTTTCTAAACCACACCAAATTATGACACAAATTAACTTAATAAAATTTTATCTTGTTTGACCCTAAGCATGCAACTAGTGATTAAAGCAAGTAAAATAAAGTAAAGCAATACTGACAACGTCAATGTACAAGGAAAAACCCAATCGGGAAAAAATCTCAAACGACATAGGCTAGACAATCACTATGACAATGGTTTTATAAAGTCAGACGGTAGTATTATTCAATGACTTGATCCACCCATGAGACTTGGCATTCCTCTGATTTTCTACCAATCTTCACAGTGCCCACACGAAAAGTAACCTTCTTCCACGATGCACATCCACAATAGTCGCCTCCACGAATGCCTCGATATCCATCGATATGACCTTATGTCGTCTACGATGTTGAATACGAAAGTAACCTTCTTCGCTTCTTCACCACAAAACCAATAATGTTCAAGTGTTGAACAAACCCAAATTGGTGGAAAAAAGATCACATAAACATATGGTAATAATAACTCAGATCTTTGTAGACTCTAAGGATGTTTTATAGTGAAAACACTTAGAATACTTTGAGTAGAAAATTCTCTGGATTGTAAACTATTTTTTTAACTCCGCATACTTCTAGAAAACTGGAACAACCTATATATAATTATTTTAAAGAAGTGGCATCTCTCATTCGAGGGAGATACTGCATCGTTCTAAAAACATTAGCTCTTGTTCTAACGACATCGTATGTCGTTTGAACGACAGTGCCCAGATTAGACTCCAAACTAAACCAAACTCTAATCCGTCCTTATCAGCTCTAAACGAAGTGTAAACAAGTAAGACACTTAAAACATTATAAAACATTTTCTTTTAAAAAAATAACATCCTTATTTTTGTAAAATTAAATTTTGAGTTTGCTTAACATTATGAATTCATACTCGAATGATCTCGAAATGCAATTGAACTTTGATGATGAGAAATTTCACACCAATTAAACTTCGGCATAATTAATTCCTTGAATCTTTGTGCAACGTCTTCAATTAATCTTCTACACGTCATTGTCTGTGTGGGATCGGGCAATAAAAATCTACCTATGACTCAAACGTGTTTTGTTCCGATAATAAGTCAAAACTATACATGAACTCAATTGGAAACTTGGTCCATGCAATTTCGCATTCGGATTCGTAGATGGTTTCTAGGGTACATCGGTGGATACCGAGGTGCACGTGGACTCATGTACTGTGGACACTTGCATGGTGGACTCCAATATGGCACTATGGAGGAGCGATAGAAGATAAAAAGAAGTATCAAGGCTTGTAGGTGATCTATTCGTTGAGTAAGACTATATCTCTCTTTGTAATTTTTTTATCATAATGATTATCTGTCCTAGCTGTCTGAGGTTTTATCCTTTAGTGGTTTCCTCTCACATCAATGTGTCTAGTCGTGTGTTTGATTTATTTACTTTATCTACTTAATCACCATCGATGCATGCTATAGGGTAAATAAGATATAATTGAGTAAATCAAATTATTTTCACAAGATAAGTTTGTGGAGGCTAAGATAAAATTTGGAAAATTTAAAAATATTGCATTTGCCTAAAGATTACTGTTTAGGGGCCTTCTTAAATTGATATCAGAGCTAGAATACTAATTTACTATGTCTATGATACCTAGTCTTTAGGCATGAATCTAGGAGGATTTAAGGTTATTGGAACAACTATGTTTGATGGGACTTACTACGCTTACTAGAAAATGCATATGAAGTCATCACTCAAGGCTAGAGATGAGCGAGTGTGATTAGTTGTCTCCCTAAAGGAATTCCATCGTATTATGACATGTGAGACATCTAAAGAGGCTTAGAATATACTACAACTTACCCATGATGGAACAAATGTTGCTAAGTCTTCCAAACACCAAAACCTAACCACCCAATTTGAGACTATTAACATGTTAGAGAGTGAGACATTTGATGAGTTTTATGCTAGATTGTCTGATAAAGTTAACTTGTCATTTAATTTGGGAGAGAAGATACTCGACAATCGAGTGATAAAGAAAATCTTAAGGTCATTTCCTGAAAGATTTAGTCCAAAGTTGACTGTTTCAAACTCTTTGGGTATGCTTGAATTGATGAAACTTGAAGAGCTTGTAGTTGACCTACAAACTTATGAGCTCTATATGGTTATTTCTGAGAAAGTTCTGAAGAAAGAAAATGTCATAGATTTTAAAGCCCTGAAGGAGTAAATAAAAGTTTTCGATGATGAGTCTAACATCGAGTTTGAAGACGTGGCCATATTGGAAAAGAAGTTCCAGAAGTTTTTTAAGTCCCGAAAGCTATCGAAAGATACAAAAAGTCTTGAGAAAAATAAAAATTACAAGGTCGATCTCTTCCTTAAGAACCGGAGTGAAAATATTAAGAGAGATGAGTTAGATAGGTGTTATAGTTGTGAGGTTTATGGCTATAGGGTATCGGAGTGCCCCACTAGACTTAAGAAGGAAGGTGAGAAACTAATGGAATTTAACTCCACGCTTAGTGATAGTGATCTGAAAGAGGGAGATGATTCCCCCCAATGAGCGCAACTACATCGTGTTAATGGATAATCATGTGAGTGGCGATAATAAATCTTCCCATGAAGATATTACTTTAAATGATAATTCTGAGGCCATAGTGAGTGAACCCCAAGTGAGTGATGGAGATGTGAGTGAGGATGAAAATATAAAGGAGGGTGAGTTGCAAGTTTCCTTCCCTGAATTATATGCAAAAACTTTGAAGGTAAAGAATGCTAACTTGATGTTCGAAGATAAGTTAAAAGTACGTTCCATAGAAGATAATAATTATGCATTAATTAAGGATCTTAGGGCACATGAGAAAAATCTTCGGGAGAAACTAGAATCATTGAGGGTGAGAGAGATAGTCTTTGGGGTTCGATTGGGGCTATGAAGAAGGAGATTCTAGAGTTTGAGAAGTCTAGATGTCACTTGAGTCCAGGATAAGTGAGCTTGAGGAGAAATTGAGAGACTCAAGTAGGGTTAAGTTTGATTTGAAGGCTAGGAGAGAAAATTTGGATAGGATGTTAAGCACCGTCCAAATCAAAGATGATAGGTGTAGAATTGGATTTGATCATTTCTTATCGTAATCCCATCAAGTATAAGGATCCCAGTACTCCGACGATCTCTATCAAGATAGGGGAGCACCTCATTTAGAAGGCCCTTCTAGATTTAGGAGAAAGCGTGAATCTTTTGCCATACACTATGAACGAGAAACTAGGTTTGGGGGAGTTGAAACCAACTAGGATAACCTTGTCCTTAGCTGACCGTTTGGTGAAAATCCCGAGAGGTATTGCTGAGGACGTCTTAATTTAAGTGGGTGACTTTATATTTCCTGTCGACTTTGTTGTCTTGGACACCCAACAACTGAAAAATCCTATTGCACAAACCCCTTGTTATTTTGGGTCGTCCTTTCCTCGTCACATCTGATGCTATCATTAGGTTTCAGAGCGAACAATTGAACCTATTCTTTGGGAACATGGATATGGACCTTAATGTGTTCAATTTGGCCAAACAACCATCCAATGACGATGAACCCGTGGATGTCGACATGATTGATAGTATCATCCAAGAGACTTTTGAGCAAACTTATAATAATGACCTTTTAGCATCTTGTCTTGCCTTTTTCATGTTTGAATTTGATGTCGAATAGTCCATCGAAGAATTCAACTCCATTTTAGACTCCTCCCCTATCATGGAAGTATGAAGTTGTAAGTATAAGCCTAAACCACTCTCACTTTCCATGTAACCTATTCCACCCTCGATTGAGAAAGATCCCGAGCTTGACTTGAAAACACTACCTGAAATGCTCAAGTATAGGTTCTTAGGAACTTTTGAATCCTTACATGTTATCATTGCATCTGACTTAGGCAAAGAACAGGAAGATAAACTATTGAGTGTTCTCAAAGAACACAAGGAAGCCATAGGATGGACCATAACCGACATTAAGGGGATAAGTCCCTCAGTGTGCATGCATAGGATACACTTAGAAGAAAATGATAAAAATTCTAGTGAAGCACAACGTAGACTTAATCCCAATATGAAATAGGACGTCCGAGACGAGGTGATAAAATTGCTCGATGCGGGTATCATTTACCCCATCTCTGATAGACAATTGGTCAGTCCCGTTCAAGTGGTCCCTAAGAAATCTGGTGTTACGGTGGTGGAAAATAACGATGATGAGTTAGTACCCACTAGCATTCAAACCGAATGGCTAGTGTGTATTGATTATATGAAGGTAAACGATGTTACACCAAAGGATAACTTTTGTAATGACCCCATTTTCTTATGCCAATATATAATTTTTTTCTTTTAATTTCGTCTCACCTATTATCTAAAAATGTTGTGTTATTACATATGTGATATTCTGGATTCTTAATATAATAAAACCCATTTTTAAATTTGAAGAATTAATTATAAAATGAGTCAAATTGATGTTTTATGACACGTCTTAAGCTAAATGATAAGTTTCGGGGTAGAAAATCTAATTTTATGAAGCGTTAGGGACTTGTAGTATTCTGCGTTCTTTTTATAACAAGACACATTTTTAAATATGAAGAATAAACTCTAAATTGGATTAAATCAAAATCTTATAAACTATCTTAAGCGAAATGATAAAGTTTTAGGGTAAAAATTGTAATTTTATGAAACTCTAAGGACTTAGTTTTAATTAAGAAAGTTTCAGAGACTAAAATTAAAATATAAAAAGGACCATTTTGTAAATAAAATATTTCCAGGGACCTCTAAAAAATATTGAAAATATATCATGTGAAATTACCAAAATGCCCATCATGTGTAACATGACCATTATACACCTAACACCTTTCCACCTCATGCTTGACACCTTATGATAACATGTACCATCGATATAGCTAAATCTAAAAACGCGTGTTGTGTGACACCTCAATGCTGACTCACCGTTGTAAAGGCTTGGTCAGCTGGACACGTGTCAACACCGTGAAATCCCTGGAAAATTTTAAAACGGCCTTTAGGATCATTTAAACTCATACCATTTCCTTAATAATTATAGTAAGAAAGAATGATAACTTAAAAAGGAGTTCTATAAGTTTAAGAAGAAGTTTCATCTTAGCGAAGTAACCCAAGACTCAATATCGATAACTTCAAACTTCTGTTTTAGGTGAGTACTCTGACATTCTTTGTGCATTTTAATTATATGATATTATGAAACTATGTATATTTCGTGAACTTATTTTATTGTCCAAATTCATCTGATACCGATAATTGATTCCTTGTGAGATGTTTATATTTGTCGATATAGACATACCAATTAAAATGAATATTGAAAATGATATTGAATATTGAAAATAAGATTCGGCATAAGGGACCTCTTTTACTCACTGACCTTCCCAGTTGGGTTATCGTTGGTGTGCCCTAAATAAGGCATTGTGACGAACACATTCCATTTACCCTCAACTACAGGGTAATAAAACGGTAGAAGAATATGGAATTGAAGTGTACTTGGACATTAAAATGATATGATTGAAAGAAATATTTTTTGCCTTTGATTTGTTGCATCCGTTCTATTCTGAGCTATTCATTTATGTATACTGTCATTCCAAATTATATACTGCAAGTGCCTATCCATATATGTATATGCCTTCTCTTTTGATTTGAATACGTATCAATTTTTTTAAAACCTTTCAATGTCTGGAGATTTAATCTCACTCGTCTTTTAGCTAACGTTGTAATAATTTCTCAGGAAATAAATAGGCTCACGGAGGGAACATAAAAGGACTATGTTGAAGATTTAGCTTTTAGATCACTTTTTGTTGTTTTAAATAAAATGTTTGTTTTATCATATAGAGCATGCTTGGCTCTTTTGTAATAAAATTTTGTTTTACGTTGTATCTCTTTACTTTTAATATAAATGAAGTTTCCTTTTAGAAAGCTCTGATGACGTAATTCCTTCACTTTCAGTATTTTACAATTCATAAGCATGTGATTGTATTTCCGTTGCATTTATTTTAAGAAATATTTTTAAATCCAAAATATTTGTTGCCTTGGTGTCATATCAAGAGACTCATTTCCCACTACTATTTTCGGACGGGGTCGTGACAGAGGTGGTATCATAGCATATGTTATGAACCCGTAAACTACTGAACATAAGTTTCCAACATTATAGATTTTAAGTTTCCATACATAGGATATATGATGAAATATCTGACTTATGTGATATCCCTCCATATGTTTTACATCTTATATAACTGTGTGTATATAATTGTCCTTTTAATTTGCAATTTGGAGATTATATAATACATATTATGCTTGGCCATGAATGTAGAAAATAACCAAGAGAAGATCAACTGTGGGAACTAGTGGTTCAAGTATGGAAGGACTGGTAGGTTTATACATGGCAACTAAAAGTCTAGCAAGGATTGTGGAGCATCAGGTAAATAATAGGGCACTAAGGAATCTTGAACTAAGTAGTTATACTATTGAGCAATTTAAGAAGTTAAATCCCCCATCTTTTTAAACATACTCTTAACCCCACTGAAGAAGAAAGATGGGTGATGCAAATGGAAAATATTTTCGATGTTCTTAAGTGCACTGGTGGACAAAGGGTTTTATTTGGAACATTCATGTTAGAAGATGAAGACGAACATTGGTGGAGAATGATTAAGAGAATTTATGAGGGAAATAATAATCCTATAGGTTGGAATGACTTCTTAGTGATATTCTACGAGAAATATTTTCTCAAAACGGTGCAAGACCAAAAAGCAGTTGACTTCATAAGTTTGGTTCAAGGAAATATGACAGTTAGTCAATATGAGGCAAAGTTTACTGAGTTATTCCGTTTTGCACCTCATGTTGAGATAACCAATGTCTTAAAAGACAAGAAGTTTGGACATTGGTTGAGGTTGAATATTCGTAATCGAATTTCCATCTTTAATTTAACATCATACAATGACGTGGTGATTAGGGCACCAATAGCTGAGAAGGATAGTAAAGAATATAATCAGGTTAGAGATGGGAAAAGGAAGTTTCGAGAACAAATAGGAAGGAAACCCAATAACAAACCCTTTAGGAATATACCCGATACAGAGCGACCTTTTGTAAATAAACCCTTTAATGTTGATAGATGCCAACGATGCGGTAATATTCATAGAGGGAAACCATGTTACCTGGAGATAATAAGTTTCTTTGTGTGTGGCCAAAAGGGACATAAAATGAGAGATTGCCCAAACAAAGTAAAGGAGCCGACAAAGACTTTTAATGACAACAAGGATCATGGAAGACAAGGTAGAATTTTTAATATTTTTAATGCAAAGGCTTCTAATGCAGCAGTGTCACGTACACTTTTTATATGTGCACAACCTTTTCAAGTTTTATAAGATCCTGGTTCTATCCATTTATTTGTGACTATGCATTTTTTTAATCGCTTTCCTAATATTCCTGAACCCTTAAATCATAACATACGTGCTTCTATTCCTTTGGGTGAGTTATTGACGAGAACATTAGTATATAAGTTTTGCCCTATAGATGTTAGTAGTCACAAACTATTAGCCGATTTGATAGTTTTAGGCATAACATACTTTGAAGTCATTTTGGGTATGGATTGGTTAGCATCATATCATTCTAAGGTAGATTGTTTTGAGAAGAGAGTTACTTTCCAATTTCCTAACCATATAGAATTTAGTTTTGAAGGAACTAGAATCCTATCTCCCATACGTATTATATCTGCAATGCAAGATCGTAGGTTTCTTAAGAAGGGATGTCAATGATTCCTTGCAAGTGTTATTTATTTGCAAACAAAAGAGCCTAGTTTAGAAGATATTCTTAGAGCTAAACATTTTTCAGATGATATACCGAGTCTTCCTCCTAGTAGAGAAATAGAGTTTACGATTGACCTTATTCCTGGAACTATACTAATCTCAAAACCACCTTATCGCGTGGTACCTTTAGAGTTAAGGGAATTAAAAGTTCAATTACAAGATCTTTTAAAGAAGTGTTTTATTAGACAAGTGTATCCCTCTGGGGTGCTCTGGTGTTATTTATTAAAAAGAAGGATGGGACGATGAGGGTATGTATAGATTATCGTGAACTAAATAAGGTGACCATTAAGAATAAACACCCCTTACCCCGTATAAATGATTTATTTGACCAACTACAAGGTGCGCAAGTATTTTCTAAGATTGACCTTAGATCAGGCCATCACCAATTGAAGATTAAGGAAGGTGATATTTAGAAATCAACTTTTCGTACAAGATATGGTCACTACGAATTTCTTCTAATGCCATTTGGACTAACTAATGCACAAGAAACTTTTATGGATATGATGAATAGAGTGTTTAAGAAATATTTAGATCAATGTGTGGTTGTTTTCATTTATGACATCCTTATTATTTTAAAAGTATTAAAGAACATGAAAAGCATTTAGAGATAGTATTGCAAATCCTTTGGAAGGAGAAATTATATTAGAAATTAAAGAAGTGTGAGTTTTTGTTACCTAGCGTCTCTTTTCTAGGACATGTCATTTTGAAGGAGGGAGTGTTGGTTGACCCTCAAAAGATCAAGGATATAATAGATTAGCCTAGACCAACTAATGTGACGCTTGGATTATCCGGTTATTATAGAAGATTTGTTGAAGGATTTTCTAGTATTGCCAAATCTCTATCTAGGTTAACATAAAAGAAGTTGAAATATGAATGGCCTGAGGAATTTGATAATATTTTTCAAGAACTTAAGAATCGATTAGAAACTTCCCCAATTTTGACTATTCCTTTCGGGACAGGGGCATTTGTGATTTATAGTGATGCTTCAAAAAATGGTTTGGGGTGTGTGCTAATGCAAAATGGAAAAGTAGTAGCTTATGACTCGAGACAGTTAAAAACCCATGAGGAGAATTATCCAACTCATTACCTTGAATTAGTAGCTGTAATTTTTGCTCTTAAGATTTGGAGACATTATTTGTATGGTGAGATTTGTGAGATTTATACCGATCATAAGAGTTTAAAATATATCTTTACCCAAAAAGAATTGAACATGAGACAAAGGGGGTGGTTAGAATTAATGAAGGATTATGATTTAAATATTCATTATCACCCAGGGAAAGCTAATTTAATAACCTACGCTTTAAGTAGGAAGTCTACGACAAATTTAGCATGTTTCATTACAAATCAGGAACCTTTGTTAAGGGATTTGAGAAGTATGGAAATATATGTACGTATTTATAGCAAAGGAGGAATAATCGCAAACCTACCAGTACAATCCATGTTGATGGAAAGGATCAAAATTGCACAAGTAAATAACCCACAACTAAAGACGATTAAAGAAGTAGTCATCGAGGGTAAGAGAATTGAATTTTTTATATGAGATGATATATTGAGGTTTGTAAATAGAGTGTGAGTGCCATGTGATGCCCAATGATACGACGCAAATATTGCGTATTTCACCCGTTAACGTACGCGTTATTAGCCCCCTCGGGTATCTTAATACCTATATTTATGGTCGTTAACCATACAACCTTGGATTTTTATGTTAACATGTTTTGCAGGGGTTAATTGAGTTTTTGTAGGTATTTGGATGCTTAGTATGAAGTTCGGACGCATTCCGGTGAAGTTCCGTACACAATCGCACCCGCAAGGGCATTTTAGTCTTTTCACAGCTTGGGTACCTGGCCCGACATCTCACGAAAGTTATAGCCCTCCTCGTTAGCTTCGCGTGGCCGTGAACGGTGCGCGATTCTGATTCATAATGAAGAAGTTACGGCAATTTCGGCGGAGGAAAAATAAGGAAGCAAAAGAGGAGAAGAGAAGGAATGCAGTTAGCTGCTGCATTCTGCCCTGTTTGATCGATCGATCGACCCATTTGGTCGATCGATCGACCATTCTGATTTGCCGAATTTTTGCCTAGGTCGATCGATCGACCAAAGGGGTCGATCGATCGATGCTCTGTTTTCTGCAGATATTTTGCCTTCTTTTCTTTCTTCTTTATTTTTATTCCAACTTACTATATAAGCCAATTTTGTTGTAATAAGACCATAGATCAGTACATACACGTTTTTAGGTTAGAATAGTTAGGGTTTTGGTTTGGAGAGTTCATTTTCTCTTCCTCTTGGATTGACAACCCATGTGGTTTTGTAAGATTGAACTATTCTCTTCCATTTCCATTAATATAGTTTGTTCTTCATTCTTTCCTTGCTTTGCAATTTAGTTTCCATGCTTTCTAATTAGGTTTACATGCTTTAATTATTGCTTTCTTAGTTTAATTAGTTTAATTTAGTTTAATTCATTATGCACCCTTAGATAAATAGGGTCGGGATTGCGTTTCCGCCATTTTCGGGCCCCGAACCTCGAAAGTTAGGATTTCGTGTAAAATTGCATTTAATTGAAACCTCACGTATTAAAGTCGGATTATTATGCGTTTAACTTTCGTTGTCACGCAACGTTAGTGTTTATAGCGATTATCCGAATTTAATCCGCGTGTGACCCTTTTTGATTAAATGTTTAATCTCGCAACTTTGGCTTAAATTCCTTATTGCGTGATGTTTATGCTTAATTGAAAATGACCGATTAAATGTTTTTGAACCGAAACTCTAATTAGTAGTTGTTTCGATCCGTTTGGTAGAATGCGATCCCGATCCTCGCTTTACTTTAATTTAGCGTTAACTTCTCTTTTTATTTATTCACGACAACCAACCATCACATTTTCATTTATTTATTTTACACTTTTATTCCAGAAGTAATTAAACAATTAAAATCTAAAATTCAATCACTCCCTGTGGATTTCTTACGATACCCGACTTACCGCTGTGCTTGCTTGTCAAGTGTAGTAGTAGCTTAGGTTTTTTTTGTATCGCGGCGGCGAAACACACAACGATTGTGTCCTCACACGAACACACTTTTTCCGCCCGGTCACAAAATGGCGTTGTTGCCGGGGAGTGTGTTTTAGATAGTAATTGTTTTATTATTTCGTAGTATTTTTCCTTTTGTATTTGTATTCTTTGTTTTAACCTTTTTTGCAGGATAGCATATTTGAGCCCTAAGAAACTTTGATTCGCGGTTGCTCACTTTCTTGCTCGGATTCTCCATCTACAAACAACGAGGTAATCATGTCCAACTATTATAGTTATTACGGTTATTCTAATGATTCATACTTTGGGGATAGTTTTCAAATTTTTCATTTTCAAAATTTTCTTGAAAATGAAAGACTTGAAAACATTTATCGCAATGAAAATCGTCATTGGGAGTTTGAGTTGGATTCATATTTTGAAACCAATGATGATTTTTATTCCGATGATTTAGAAGATGAGATTTTACCAAATGAGGAGTTCGAGGCT
The DNA here is from genome assembly GCA_949130495.1 of Sambucus nigra. Classification (NCBI taxonomy): domain Eukaryota; kingdom Viridiplantae; phylum Streptophyta; class Magnoliopsida; order Dipsacales; family Adoxaceae; genus Sambucus; species Sambucus nigra. The sequence goes on from OX422218.1 coordinate 351,731,662, forward strand.
CTTGAGACGAGGAAGCCTACTTTGGAAGAAACTTTTCTTCTTTACTCCCAAGGTTTGTAAAGCCTAAATGATGCTGAAATGAGACTTGGTGCACTTTGCGATGAGATGAATTCTTATGCACAAAACAACGAGGAGGTGGAAACTTGTGTTTCACCAAAAATTTTCGAAGAATTTCTCATCGAATGTGCATCTTTCTCCCCCGAAATTCAATCTCCTTCCGACGATGAGTCGATTGAGATTGAATTTGTTTCGTCACCATATTCATTTTCTGTGATCGAACCATTAGAATTACTGGTTGATTCCTATGAGTCGGTAGAAACTTTTAAAACTTCTACACTTTTTGCCGGTGAGGACTCCTTGTCGGACTTGTTTTCGATGGATGTTATCCCCACGTGTGAACCATCTCCCATTCCATTTGAAAAACCTTTGGGAGATGAGTCAATTTTTCTTGGACCTCAAGTGTACCTTTCCCCCTTATTATCCAAATCCCCCATCGTCCGCCCAAAATTTCAAATTGGCGATGGTTCACTTTTTTCACCACCCACATGCCTTCCGTTGTTCAAACGGAATTCATATCTTCCGGGAGGCATGTTCACTTTGGAGGGTCCACCGTTGATCTTTCAAAGTCAAATCCCTTTTTGGGTGGACCCTCAACTATTTAGACTTCTAGTATATAGTTAGTGTGAAGCCTAAATAGTAGGTTGTAAATAGTTAGCTTTTTAATTTTCTTTCTTTCCTATTTTTCTTTCCTTTTAATTTAGTCTAGTGTAATTAGTTAACTTTTTGTTATTTGTTTTTGCTATGCTCGGTACTACCTTGTTTTGTAGATTCCTTTGGACTCGCGCTTATGGAAATCGCTCCAATTTTGGGTAATATCGTTCTTTCCTCTCTTTGTGTTGTGTTCTTAATGCGCATTGAGGACAATGCAACATTTAAGTTAGGGGGTGTAGGATATTCTATCCATTTCATGTGTAGTCCATTGATTTGCTTACTTGTTAGTTACTTAGTATGCCTTTTTGTGAAAAATTTGAAAATTTTCAAAAATATTTTCTTTCTTTTTTCTCCTTTGTTGGGCATTTTGCCTTGTTGCCAGTGATAAATTTCAATAATTGCCCGATCCAATAGACAACTCAATGATGCATGTTCTCGATTTTAGAAGTTATTAGGCTTTAGTCCTCAAATCATTGATATTGTGAATAACTTCATGAATTAAACTTTATCCCATGAGCATATGCACTTTCCTTGTTATATTGATTTGGTTTAAGATTTTTATAACTCGGTAATCTTTTGTTGCATTGTATATACTTACACCGAGTAAGCTTTGTACCTTTAGTCGTTTGTGAGTGTTATACACTATTCTTTTCTCACTGAAAATGTTGAATTCGTTGGTAATCTCACTATTCTTTCATTTGACCGTTCATTAATTGAGTTCATACTTGAAATGTGTTACTTGAGCATGATTTTCATATATTGTTTTGACTCGAGAATTGCGTAAACTTTGTGAAATGATCATAGGCCCTCTTTGTTATATTACCCATATTAACCTTGACCTCACCTTATATGTTTCCCTAGTTAACCCCTTTGAGCCTAAATATAGCCTTTCTTTTCATAACCCCATTCCCATAACCAACTCCGAATTGGAGTTTTAAACCATACATACACTTTCCATACCTTTGTTTGGAATGTTACTTGGGATTGAATGTTGTTGTTATGATGCCGGTTGTAATTTTAGGCGTATGAGAGTTTGATAAGCAAAGAAAAGAAAGTAGTGAAAAAAAGTGAAGAAAAAGTGAAAGAAAAAAGCAAAAGAAAACAAAAGAGAAAATGAGAAAAAGAAGAAAAGAAAAGAAAGAGAAAGTTGTCAATGTTGTGTATAGTGTTCAATAAGCTTTGATTACTCTCCCCGATGATATATCTAATGCTTGTCTGGAAGTTACTTTCCATTTTTGTTATTGCTCGCATCCTTCCCATTATTCCAAGTTTTCATCTCCGAACACTTTGAATCCGTACATATACCTTTCATTTCGTACCTTAACCCCAAACCTACATTATAACCCTATTCAAGTCCTATGTGATCTTAGGGTGCATTTAATTTAAAAGTCATAATAGTTTTGATAATCTGTGAAAATGCATTTCGCCTCTTTTAGTGTGCGGTATCCTTTCATTGAGATTACAGTTTTTCATTTTATATATAGCGTTCTTCATTTGTGACATGTGCGCGGCCTAGTTTCCATTTACATTTACTCTTTAGCCCGCATGTCCCGTGTGTTACCTCCCTGTTTTGAGTGAATTCGCTTGATGAGAGTAATGCCCGTGAGGATTGAATAGATGCGTGCCTTTATGTTTATCCAGTTTATTTAAGTTTTTACCAAATTATATTTTTCATTTGCTCTCCCCCCCTCCCACTTTTAAAGTTTCAATTCTATGAGGTGCATTCAACTTGTTTATAACAACGGACTTTAGCTTGAATTCGTTCAATGTGATAATAACATGTTTGAAATCTTTTTCTTTGTTGTTGAGTTTGTCGCATGTTGGGTTGGGCATATTTTGAGGAAACCATATGATGTTTGTGGGTTTCATCTCTGAAAACCCTCACGAGATGACACTCGTCCACTAGGGTAACCTAGGGGTTTAACGTCTTATTGCATATGCTAAATTCAATCGAATCGCCCGCGAAAGTGGCCTTATCTTTTTATTGCTTTTATACCATACTTTTGTACTATCTCCTGCTTTTGGTTTGCTTGTAGTTCTTGTTGTTTCCTATTTCATTGCTAGGGACTAGCAATGTGTAAGTTAGGGGGTGTGATACGATGCAAATATTGTGTATTTCACCCGTTAACGTACGCGTTATTAGCCCCCTCGGGTATCTTAATCCCTATATTTATGCTCGTTAACCAGACAACCTCGGATTTCTATGTTAACATGTTTTTCAGGGGTTAATTGAGCTTTTGTAGGTATTTGGATGCTTAGTATGAAGTTCGAACGCATTCCGGTGAAGTTCCGTACACAATCGCACGCGCAAGGGCATTTTAGTCTTTTCACAGCTTGGGTACCTGGTCCGACATCTCACGGAAGTTGTAACCCTCCTCGCTAGCTTCGCGTGGCCGTTAACGGTGCGCGATTCCGATTCATAACGGAGAAGTTACGGCAATTTCGGCGGAGGAAAAACAAGGAAGCAAAAGAAGAGAAGAGAAGGAGAAGAGAAGGAATGCAGTGAGCTGCTGCATTCTGCCCTGTTTGATCGATCGATCGACCCATTTGGTCGATCGATCGACCATTCTGATTTGCCGAATTTTTTCCTAGGTCGATCGATCGACCAAAGGGGTCGATCGATCGATGCTCTGTTTTCTGCAGATATTTTGCCTTCTTTTCTTTCTTCTTTATTTTTATTCCAACTTACTATATAAGCCAAATTTGTTGTAATAAGACCATAGATCAGTACATACACGTTTTTAGGTTAGAATAGTTAGGGTTTTGGTTTGGAGAGTTCATTTTCTCTTCCTCTTGGATTGACAACCCATGTGGTTTTGTAAGATTGAACTATTCTCTTCCATTTCCATTAATATAGTTTGTTCATCATTCTTTCCTTGCTTTGCAATTTAGTTTCCATGCTTTCTAATTAGGTTTACATGCTTTAATTATTGCTTTCTTAGTTTAATTAGTTTAATTTAGTTTAATTCATTATGCACCCTTAGATAAATAGGGTCGGGATTGCGTTTCCGCCATTTTCGGGCCCCGAACCTTGAAAGTTAGGGTTTCGTGTAAAATTGCATTTAATTGAAACCTCGCGTATTAAAGTCGGATTATTATGCGTTTAACTTTCTTTGTCACGCAACGTTAGTGTTTATAGCGATTATCCGAATTTAATCCGCGTGTGACCCTTTTTGATTAAATGTTTAATCTCGCAATTTTGGCTTAAATTCCTTATTGCGTGATGTTTATGCTTAATTGAAAATGATCGATTAAATGTTTTCGAACCGAAACTCTAATTAGTAGTTGTTTCGATCCGTTTGGTAGAATGCGATCCCGATCCTCGCTTTACTTTAATTTAGCGTTAACTTATCTTTTTATTTATTCACGACAACCAACCATCACCTTTTCATTTATTTATTTTACACTTTTATTCCAGAAGTAATTAAACAATTAAAATCTAAAATTCAATCACTCCCTATGGATTTCTTACGATACCCGACTTACCGCTGTGCTTGCTTGTCAAGTGTAGTAGTAGCTTAGGTTTTTTTTGTATCGCGGCGGCGAAACACACAACGATTGTGTCCTCACACGAACACACTTTTTCCGCCCGGTCACCCAACTAAAGAGGCAAATTTTGGAGGAAAGTCATTACTCAAGATTCACATTCATCCCGAATGTACAAAAATGTATGGGATCTTCGAGAAGTATTTTAGTGGAATAACATGAAGACGGAGGTAGCAGAATTTATATCTCAGTGTTTGGTTTGCCAACATGTAAAGGCTGGACATCAAAAATCATCAGGATTACTACAACCCCTACCTATCCATGAGTGGATATGGGAACATATTACTATGGATTTTGGTTCAAGTTTACCAAGGAGTTAAAATGGTAATGATTCTATTTGGGTAATTATTGTTAGGTTAACTAAATCTTCTCATTTTATTTCCATTAACATTACCCATTCTTTAGAAAAGTTACCTAAGTTGTACGTGCAAGAAATTATTAGGGTTAATGGAACCCCAGTTTTTAATTATTTCTGATCGTGACCCTAGATTCGTGTCTCGCTTCTGGAAAAGACTACAAGCATCCATGGGAACAAAATTGAATTTCAGCACCGCTTTTCACCCTCAAACGGATGGACAATGTGAGAGAACCATTCAAACCATAGAGGATATGATTAGGGCTTGCGTACTTGATTTAAAGGGAATTGGGATGATCATTTACCGTTATTGGAATTTGCGTATAATAATAGTTATTAAGCAAGTATTCAAATGGCTCTGTATGATGCACTTATGGTAGAAGGTGTCGTTCCCCTGTATGTTGGGTAGAAGGTATAGAAAGAAAATTATTGGGACCAAAATTGATCCAGATCACAATAGGGAAGGTAAAATTGATACAAGACCGACTTTGAATTGCTCAAAGCCATCAAAAGAGTTACGTTGATAATCGACACTGCCAACTAGAATTCTGAAGAGGAGATTATGTGTGCTTATGAGTATCACTGGCAAAGGGAGTAATTCGATTTGGAAAGAAAGGGAAATTGAGTCCATGATACACAAGACCTTTTGAGATCCTTGAAATGTTAGGAGTTGTTACGTATAGAATAGCCTTACCCCCTGAACTCTCTAGTGTGCATAATGTGTTTCACGTGTTAATGATGAAGAAATACGTACCAGATCCAATGCATATCCTAAGTCGCGAACCTCTTCAACTCACAGAAGATTTGTCATACATTGATCATCCGATATAAATTTTGGACCGTAAAGATCAAATATTACGAACCAAGGTAATTCCATTGGTCAAAGAGTTATGGTGTAATAATTTCATTAAAGAAGCAACATGGGAGCAGGAAGATGAAATAAAGGAGAAATATCCATACTTGTTTGGAAATTAATGTAAGTCAAGTTTGGGGACCAAACTTTTAATAAGGAAGGTAGGATGTAATGACCCCATTTTCTTATGCCAGTATATAATTGTCTTCTTTCAATTGTATTATTACATATGCGATATTCTGGATTCTCAATATAATAAAACCCATTTTTAAATTTGAAAAATTAACTATAAAATGAGTCAAATTGATGTTTTATGACATGTCTTAGCTAAATGATAAGTTTCGGGGTAGAAAATATAATTTTATGAAGTTTTAGGGACTTGTAGTACTCTGAGTTCTTTATATAACAAGACACGTTTTTAAATATGAAGAATCAACTATGAATTGGATTAAATCAAAGCCTTATAAACTTTCTCAAGCGAAATGATAAAGTTTGGGGGTAAAAATTATAATTTTATGAAACTCTAAGGACTTCATTTTAATTAAGAAAGTTTCAGGGACTAAAATTAAAATATAAAAAGTACCTTTTTATAAATAAGATATTTTCAGGGACCTCTAAGAAATATTGAAAATATATCATGTGAAATTACCAAAATTCTCTTCATGTGTAAAATGACCATTATACTCCTAACACCTTTCCACCTCATGCTTGACACCTCGTGCTAACACGTGTCATCGATATAGCTAAAGCTAAAAACATGTGTCGTTGCTCGGTGAAATAAGGATGCAAGACCCCTCCGTTGCATGATGCCTCAACGCTGACTCGCCGTTGTAATGGCTTGGTCAGCTAGACACGTGTCAACACCATGAAATCCCTGGAAAATTATAAATACGGCATTTAGGATCATTTAAACTCATAGCATTTCCTCGATAATTATAGTAAGAAATAGTGATATCTTAAGAACGAGTTTTGTAAGTTTAATAAGAAGTTTCATCTTAGCGAAGTAATCCAAGACTCAATATCGATAACTTCGAACTTCTGTTTTAGGTGAGTACTCTGACATCCCTTATGCATTTTAATTATATGATATTATGAAAACTATGTATATTTTGTGAACTTCTTTTATTCTCAAAATTAATCTGATACCGATAATTGATTCCTTGTGATATGTTTATATTTTTCCATATAGACATACCGATTAAAATGAATATTGAAAATGATATTGAATATTTAAAATAAGATACGGCCTAAGGGACCTCTTTTACTGACTGACCTTCCCAGCTAAGTTATCACTGGTGTACCCTAAATAAGGCATTGTGACGAACAATTTCAATTGACCCTAAACTATCGGGGAATAATACGATAGAAGAATACGGTATTGGAGTGTACTTGGCCATTAAAATGATATGATGGAAAAAAATATTTATTGCCTTTAATTTGTTTCATCTGTTCAATTATAAGCTATTCATTTCTATATACTCTCGTTCCAAATTATATACTGCAATTTCCTATCCATATATGTATATGCCTTCTCTTTTGATTTTAATAGGTATCAATTTTCTAAAAAAACCTTTGAATGTCTAGAGATTGAATCTCACTCAGCTTTTAGCTGACGTTATAATAATTTTTCAGGAAATAAGTAGTCTCGCGGAGGGAACATAAAAGGACAATATTTATGATTCAGCTTTTAGATCTCTTTTTTATATTTTAAATAAAATGTTTGTTTTATCATATAGAGCATGTTTGGCTCTTTTGTAATAAAAGTTTGTTTTACGTTGTTACTCTTTACTTTTAATATAAATGAAGTGTCCTTTTAGAAAGCTCTGATGACGTAATTCCTTCACTTTCAGTATTTTACGATTCATAACCATGTGATTGTATTTCCGTTGCATTTATTTGAAGAAATATTTTTAAATCTAGAATATTTGTTGCCTTGGTGGAATGTCAAGACACTCGTTCCTCACTACTATTTTTGGATGGGTTCGTGACAACTTTCCTCTTCCTTTCATATACCAAATGCTAGAGAGATTTATCGGCTATCCATAATATTGTTTTCTCGATGGTTACTCCGGCTACAATCAAATTCCCATCTCTTTCGAGTATCAAGAGAAAACCACTTTCACGTGTCCATTTGGTACTTTTGCTTACCGAAACATTCCCTTTAGGTTATGAAATGAACCCGCTGCCTCTCAGCGGTGCATGATGAGTAGATTTTCGGATATGGTTGAGCGTTTTCTCGAAGTCTTGATGGATGATTTTTCTGTATTTGGTTCTAGTTTTGATGAGTGCCTCCATCACCTCACCTCGTTCTGAAAAGGTGTAAGGAAAAGAACCTTGTGCTTAATTGGGAGAAGTGTCACTTCATGGTCAAACAAGGCATAGTGCTAGGCCACATCATTTCTGAAAAGGGTATCGTGGTAGATAAAGCTAAAATAGATCTCAATGCTAATCTCCCACCCCCTAACGGGTACCGACTAACAAGTTGTGAGATATCAATGACTAGATGACCTCCATGTCTGATTTTATCAAGAAGACTTCTCCTTCCTACTTTTTCCCGACTGCCACTTCAGATGAGGGTAGTGGTTCTAGGAGTGTAGGATCAACCACTTGTTGTCGGAGAAAGAATGTTAGCCGTGGAGATTGCGGGTTTGGGGGGAAGGTTGAGTGTTCGGGCGAAGTTCACTTTGTATTTTTTTTATTTTTCTCTCTATCTGCAAAATGTTGTCATGTGAAGCGAGAATATATATGAAAAAAATGCATATCCTTTTTGGTATTTTTGCTGATTTAGGAACTTAGCCTAAATGCACTTTTGATTTTCTACTGAGATGGTTTATTTTATCCAAAGATAGAGATACACATGGAAATGATTAAAATGAAAAGATGTTTATTTTATGTGAAGATATGGAAACTGTTAATTTCTATTTGAAAAGGAGAATAAGAATAACTAACTCAGAGGTCAATATTTCTTTTCAATGCAAGAATTTTTTTTAAGTAAAAATTTTTTGAGAATAAAAATAATTTTTTGAGAAAAAATATTTATTAAATAAATAGAGAAAATGAGTAATTTTAAAAGGAAGGACGCGAGGATAGTTTTTCAAAATATGGATTTTTTGGAAATTGATTTCGATAAAACAGGAAAATAGAATTTCTAAAATAAGGGGGTGCCGATCGGCATACCCTTGACATGCGTATCGGCATGGGGGTTCAAGTCAAATCAACCCTAGACTTTGATTGCACTTTCTTTCATACGAGTATACTTCTGTATGGCTAAGAATTAAACGGGTTTCAAGAAATGTTGTTCTTTGCCAATGATTTTAGGTATAAAAGGAAGGGCATGGGGTGTGTTTCTCCACCAACACCCACACTTATTTTCTTTATTCTCATTTCCTATTCCCCAAAGGCTCTTCCCATATATGAATAGTTCTCCTCTTATCTTGAAATTCTGGAGTCCATGTGCCTTTACAATGTTGACTATTATACTTTTATCCTGCTCCGGGTATCTCTGTGGCGTAATCAAGCCATAGACTAGAACCTGCTAAAAGCGGTGGTAAAATTCTAGTACCTCGAGGACCATGTCTTCCGTTTTCTCTTGGACGAGGTATGTCCTGCCTACGAGGAATTCTGAGCAATGTTGGGGGTTAGACCTATTTTTACGATGGTTATGCTCAATTTTTCTCGTTCTCCTTATGCATTTTTGGCAGAATTTCTCAATTGTTCTCCTTCAGCGGCTCGACCGCTTGTTAATGAAGGAACTATTTCTCTTCAGGAAGTTATGTATTCAGTGTGACTGAGGGACTTTAATGATGTTGACTTTATCAAAGTTGTTGCTTTGGTCCTTACTGCGAGGCTTGTACTGGTGACAGGGGATTTGACGGATGATCCCCAAGTGGCTGCGATAGAGACATAGATGTCTTACCACCATAATCCTACGAAGGTGGTGATGGAAGAGACCCCAAACGGTCTTAATGCTTGGATAAAGGTCATTTCTAAATTTATGAGGCGAAGTCCGATAATGTTGTTCATGTGGATTGTAGAGTTTTCGTCTGGCAACCACTCATGGGTCTCCTTTAGTGAGTGTACATAATTTCTTTGTCCGACCTTTCTTCAATTTCATCCCATCGAAAGAGAATTGGGTCAATTAATTTATGGAGCATGAACTCGAGTGTATTCTTTAGTCAGTGACATGGTGGGGAGACTTGCATCCTGTTTTGCAGTTAGGAGAGTAATGGTATGTGCAGTTAGTTAGCCTTCGCCAGACTTCTTTTTATTTCCCTTACCGGCATCTGCGCTAAGTTATATCTGAACAAATTGTGCCTCCTCGCATAATGAACTTCTTTTCGATGGAAGACTTAACTGGATCATTTCTAAAGATGTTGGTCTACTTGTGGTAGTGTCGTTGGTCCCATCCGTCACACTCTGTAAGAGAGGCTTGGCATGTGTCCAGAGACTACCTAAAGTGGTTTGAAAGGGAGTAGTGAAGAAGATCATAAAGGAAGAGATTGGGCAAAGGTTTGATAGCATGGAGGAATGTGTTGTGGTTTTGCCTAGGATTATCAGGGTGTATCGCTGCATGGAGCGAATACAGAGTGTTAACTAAGAACGGGAGACTTGGGTACCTTAGGGGGATAAGAATGATGACGAATTGAGGCGTTCGGTTAGTTGAGGACAATGTCTTGTGAATCTAGGGTAATTTTGGTGTTTTGGGTGATTTTTGTGTTTTATGTGGGGTTACGAATAATTATGGTGAGGATTGGTAAAGGTTAGGTTTGTTTAAGATGGTTTATTCAGTGGAATGGGGTGGTCTGTTTAATTACGTTCACTAATACTTCATGTAATAGCGATGTATTCTTTTATTAGAAATAAAAATTATTTTTATCATATTTTGTTGTGCCCCTTGTTGAATTTTAATGTTAATTACCTACACCAATCGCTAAGAATAAATAATTCTTTTTTTCATGTAAATGACAAGATAGACTGCCTTTCTTGAAGGTTTTGACAAGAATAGCATTTTGGTAAATAAAAGGGGACCATACATGTATGGTGATACGACGCAAATATTGCATATTTCATCCCTCGAACCTACACATTTTAGCCCCCTCGGGTGCCTTAATCTCTATATTTAAGCCCGTTAACCAGTCAACCTCGATTTATATTGTTAACATGCTATATGAGGTATAATTGGGTTTTTGTAGGTATTTAGGTACTAAGTATGAAGTTGGGAGTCATTCCGCTCAAATTCCGTACGCAGTCAGAAGTTCAAGGGAATTTTAGTCTTTTCACAACTTGGGCACCTGGCCCAACATCTTCACGGAAGTTGTATCCCTCCTTGCAAGCTTCGTGTGGCCATGAACGGTGTGCAAATTCGATCCCTAACGAAGAAGTTATGGCAATTTTAGCGAAAGATAAATCCATCCAACCAAAACAGGAGGAAATAGGTGCAGATTTATAGCCATCGATCGATCGATCAACAGGATCGATCGATCAATCCTTTAGTTTTTTCCCTCGAGCTGAGACAGTGGGCTTGATTTTTCACCATCGATCGATCGATCAAAGGGATCGATCGATCGATCCCCTGTTTCCAGCTGATATTTTGCCTCTTATTTTCTTTTTTCTTTTCTTTTCTAATTTAATTCCTTTTACTATATAAATGAATTTTGTTGTAAAATTCATATATATTTCATTTAAGTTAGAATAGTTTCGGGTTTGTGGGCTTTTGGAGAGTTCTTTTTCGTTTCTTCTTGGTTTAACACCCATTTGGGCTTGTAAGTGAACTATTCATCATCCTCTCCATTAATATAGTTTGTATTTCGTTAATTCTTTCTTTCTAATTTAGTTTACATGATTTCATATAGTTGCTTTCTAGTGTATTTTTATTGCATTTACTTACCGCATTTATTTACCGCGTTTTTAATATGCTTTCTAGTTAATTTAGTCTAGGTTGTGCCGGATTGAACTCATTACGAGTTGATGTGTTACTTTGCTTTGGTGATGGAGTTTACGGGTCTATTTCGTGTGTGTTGTTCTAGTTATTACGCCTAGGAGATTTGACAGGGCTTATCATGTATGTTCTGTACTTACGACATTGCGTGCGTAATTTCAGGGGTATTTGTTGACGCCAAAATCATATTAGGCTTTTATGTGGATTTAGGGGTGTGACAACCCTTGGTTCAATTAATTTTCGAAACGAGATGCATTTGTAATAACTCGTTGACCCATGTAACCACTTTATACTAATTAACTCGCATGAGGGATATTCTACGCAACCTATAGTTTTTAATCGCTTCGTTAATCTAGTTTCAATAGACTTGCCTATATTAATCATTTCCCTTTTGTGCATCTTTTCCTTTTTAGTTTGTAATTAGCTTTTTACACTTTTATTTAGGAGTATTAAATCATATAAATTCTAGCAACTCGTCTCTATGGATTTCGATACTCGGACTTGGCAGCTATACTCACCCGTTGAGTGTAGTCATAGGTTTAGGTTTTTCTATTAAGGCGGTGAACAGAAAACAACGATGGACATTTGACACGCGCTACTTTTCACCCTCGATCAAAAATGGCGCCGTTGTTGGGGATGAGTTTGTTTTAGACTTTATTTGACTTAGTATTTCATCGTTTTTCTTTCTATTTGTTTTTTTTGCTAACCTTTTTGTAGGACTTATACATTTGAGCACTTAGAAATGCTTGAATATTTCCCGCGCGCATCTACTTTGTGGAATTCGCCACTTCGAGCCATTTTTGGGGTAAGCATGTCTATACCAATTCTGTCGGTAATCATTATGATAATTCTAAAAATTCTCACAAACCTTTGACTTTTGGTCAATACTTAGAATCCAAAAAAATTGCAACATCTAAAATGACTTTGGGCGATTATTACAAAAGTCAAGCTTTGGAGTGCGTGTATTTTGAGGATGATGATAATGATTTTGGGACTTTACCTCCTTATAATAGGAATTTTGAAACGAATTGAAATAGTTTTCAAAATTCCTGTAATAATGAGTTTAAGTTTAAGTCCGATGATAATTTTCAAAGCTCCCATTTTCAAGTATCCGCGCCTCGGCCTATGACTTTTGGCGAGGGCTTGCGTATGCTTGAAAATGAGAAAATTGAAAATCATTATCGGGGAAAAATCATTATTGGGAACATGAGTTGGATTTATTATTTGAACCCGACGAAGATTTTGCTTCCGAGACTTTTGAAGTCGAGGAATATTTTGAACCAAATGAGGACTTTGCGCCTATTTTGGAACAAATCATTATCGACTTTGCCCATTGCGTAATAGATATTGAAAGTGAGGATGAAAATGACGTAATATCTATTTGCAATGAAATGATTTCTTCTTTGGCCCCTAAAGAAGAACATTTCATTGAAAATGATATTATCTCCTTCGAAACTCAATCTTTATGCAATGGTGATTCATCTCGTGAGTTTGAATTTCTTTCCTCCCCATTTTCATTATCTGTTATCACACCGTCATAAGTACCCGATGATTCGGTTTCAAACTTTAATATTTTAGACCTTTTCACCGATGAGGAGTACTTGCTTGAGTCTCCTTCCACGATTGCATCTTTGCCTTCATGTGCCCCCCTCCCATTCCAATTTCAAAATCTTTGGGAGGATATTCTGCTTTTCTCGGTCCCCACATGTTTTTGTCACCTGTTCAATGAAAATCCCCCATCGACCCTCTAAAACTTTTAATTGGCGATGGTTCATTTCTTCCGCCTTACACATTCCTTCCATTATTCAAACAAAATTCAAATTTTTCGAAAGGCATGCTTGAGTGTGAGGGTACATTGGTTATCCTCCAAAGTCAAATCATTTTTGCGATGGACCCTCAGCTATTTAGACTTCTAGTGTATAGTTAGTGTGAAGCCTAAATAATTGGTTGTATATAGTTAGCTTTTTATTCTTTCTTTCTTTTAATTTTTTCTTTCCTTTTTGATTTAGTCTAGTGTAATTAGTTAACTTTTTCTTATTTATTTTCTCTATGCTCGGTACTAACTTGTTTTGTAGATTCATTGAACTTGTTCTTATGGGGATCGCTCCAATTTTGGGTAATATCGCCTTTTCCTCTCTTTAACTTGGTTCTTAATTCACATTGAGGAAAATGTCAGGCTTTAAGTTAGGGGGTGTGGGATATTCTATCCATTTCTTTATTTAGTCCATGTTTTTTCTCACATGTTAGTTACTTAGTATGCTTTTCAAAGAAAAATTTTAAATTTTAAAAAGATTTGCTTTCTTTTTCCCCCTTTATTGGGCTTTTTGCCTGTGTTTTCGATGATAAATTTAAATAATTGTTGGATCCAATAGACAACCCAATGATGCATGTTCTCGATTTTAGAAGTTATTAGACTTTATTCCTCCATTATTGATATTATGAATAACTTCATATATTAAACTTTAATCCGGTGAGCACATGCACTTTTCTTGCTTTATTGATTTGGTTTAAGATTTTTATAACTCGATAATCTTTTGTTGCATTGTATATACTTACACCGAGTAAGCTTTGTACCTTTCGTCGTTTGTGAGTGTATACACTATTCTTTACTCTTGGAAAACATTACAGTCGTTGGTAATCTCTCTATTTTTTCATTGATCGTTCATTAATTGAGTTCATACTTGGAATGTGTTACTTAACCATGATTTTCAAAGTTTATTTTGACTCGAGAATTGCGTAAACTTTTGGAAATGATCATAGGCCATTCTTTGTTATATCACCCATATTAGCCTTGACCTCACTTTAAATGTTTTCCCTCGTTAACCCTTTCAGCCTAAATATTAGGCTTTCTTTTTATAACCCAAAATTTCCATAACCAATTCTAAATTGGAGTTTTAGCCCATGTATACACCTTACATACCTTTGTTTGGATTGTTACTTGGGATTGAATGATGTTTGTTATGTTGTTGTTGCAATTTAGGCATATGAGAGTAAGAAAAGTAAAGAAAATATATGTGAAAATAGAGATGAAAAAGATAAAGCAAAAAGCAACAGAAAACATGAGGAAAAAAAGGAAAGAAAAAGAAAGATAAAGTTTTATATGTTGTATATAGTTCAATAAGCTTTTATTACTCTCCAATTGTTATATCTAATGCCTTTTTGGAAGTTATTTTCCAATTTTTTAAATTTCTCGCATTCTTCCCATTATCCTGAGTTTTCATTCCGAACACTTTGAATCCATATATAAATTCCTTCATTTCGTACCCTAGCCAAACCGACATTACAAACCTATTAAAATCCTATGTGATCGTAAGTAGATGTAATTTAAAGGTTTAAATAGTTTTGATAATCTATAAAAATGCATTTCGCCTCCTTTTATGAGCGGTATCTTTCAATGAGATTATAATTTTTCATTTTATATATAGCGTTCTTCATTGGTGACATGTCTGCGACCTAGTTTCCCTTTACATTTACTCTTTATGCCCGCATGTTCCGTGTGTTACCTCCCTGTTTTGAGTGAATTCACTTGATGAGTGTAATTCCCATGAGGATTGAATATATGCTTGCTTTAACGCTTATCCGGTTTATATAAGTTTTGCCAAATCACACTTTGCATGTGCTCGATCCCTTCCCACATTTTAAGGTTTCAATTTTATAAGGTGCATTCTGTAATTTTAATGATTTCGAATTTTTGTTTGAATTCGTTCAATGTGCTAACAATGCGTATGAAATCTTATTTGCTATTTTTGGGCTTTGGGTTGGGCATATTTTTAGGAAACCATGTGATGTTTGTGGGTATCATCCCTGAAAACCCTCACGAGACGACACTCTTCCACTAGGGTAACCTAGGGGTTTAATGGCTTATTGCATACGCTAAATGCAATCGAATCGCCCACGAAAGTGGCCTTATGCTTTTATACCATACTTTTATACTATCTCCTACTTCTGGTTTTCTTATAGTTATTGTTGCATCCTAATTCATTGCTATTGACTAGAAATGTGTGATACGACGCAAATATTGCGTATTTCATCCCTCGAACCTATGCATTTTAGTCCCCTCGGGTGCCTTAATCTCTATATTTAAGTTCGTTAACCATACAACCTTGGTTTATATTGTTAACATGGTATATGAGGTAGAGTTGGGCTTTTGTAGGTATTTAGGTACTAAGTATGAAGTTCGGAGGCATTTCGCTAAAATTTCGTACTCCGTCGCAAGTTCAAGGGCATTTTCCTCTTTTCACACCTTGGGCACCTGGACCAATATCATCACAGAATTTGTAGTCCTCCTCGCAAGCTTCGTATGGCTGTAAACGGTGCCCGAATCTGATCCCTAACGAAGAAGTTACGATGATTTTAGAAAAAGATAAATCCATCCAACCAAAACAGGAGGAAATAGGTGCAGACCTGTAGCCATCGATCGATCAATCAAAAGGATCGATCGATCGATCCTTCAGTTTTTGCCCTCGAGCTGAGACAGTGGGATTGATTTTTCACCATCGATCGATCAATCAAAGGGATCGATCGATCGATCCCCTATTTCCAACTGATATTTTGGCTTTTATTTTCTTTTTCCTTTTCTTTTCTAATTTAATCCTTTTACTATATAAAGAAATTTTTTCGTAAAATTCATATATAATTCGCTTTAGGTTAGAATAGCTTAGGGTTTGAAGGTTTTTGGAGAGTTATTCTTCATTTCTTCTTGGTTTGACACCCATTTGGGCTTGTAAGTCAACTATTCATCATCCTTTTCATTAATATAGTTTGTATTTCTTGAATTCTTGCTTTCTAATTTAGTTCACATGCTTTATTTACATGCTTTCATTTAGTTTCTTTGTATTGTAGTTTTATTGCGTTTATTTATCACATTTATTTATCGCGTTTTTAATATGCTTTCTAGATAATTTAGTCTAGGTTGTGCCAGATTAAACTCATTCCGGGTTGACGTGTTGCTTTACTTTGGTGATGGAGTTTACGCGTCTATTTCGGGTACATTGTCCTAGTTATTACGCCTAGGAGATTTGGAGGGGTATATCATGTATGTTCCATGCTTACGACCTTGCATTCGTAATTTCTGGGTATTTGTTGGTGCCAAAATCGTATTAGGCTTTTATGCAGATTTAGGTGTGTGACAATCCTTGGTTCAATTAACTGTCAAAATGAGACACATTTGTAATAACTCGTCGACCCATGTAACCATTTTATACTAATTATCTCGGATGAGGTATATTCAATGCAACCAATAGTTTTTACTCGCTTTGTTAATCTAGTTTCAATACACTTGCCTAGATTAATCATTTCCCTTTTATGCATCTTTTACTTTTAAGTTTGTAATCACCTTTTTACACTTTTATTTAGGAGTATTAAATCCTATAAATTCTAGTAACTCGTCTCTGTGGATTTTGATACTCGAACTTGGACGCTATACTCACCCGTTGAGTGTAGTCATAAGTTTAGGATTTTATATTAAGGCGGTGAACAGAAAACAACGATCCCCGTTTGACACGCGCTACTTTTCACCCTCGATCATATGGCGTATGGGCTTCCTATGTACCTTTTGGGGTTTTTGAAATTTTTATGAGTCTCATTTTGAAAAGAAAATATTTTTAAGAGGATCAAGTCCCACCTAGTTCTGGGTAGGCAAAATGAACTTTTTTTAGAATAGAAGGGGGATGATAAGAGTCGTATCTCACCGATATTTCGGACTAAGGGTAAAATTTCTTAAGGTGGTCTTGGTTTATTGGATGCATTATCTCTTCTCCATCGAGGTCTGTGATTGTAGTGGCACCGCGTGAAAGAATCTTCTTCATAATGTTGGGGCCACTCCAATTTGGTTTTAATTTTCCTCTAGGGTCCTAAACGGGTTCCATGATCTCCTTGAGGGAAAGGTCTCCTTTGTGGACACCACAGTCCTTGAATTTCGATTGAATAATCACAGCTCTGGTGATAGTCTTCTTTGCTAATTTTTCTCTCGAGCATGATACATTAGGAAGGTTTTTCTAGCTCAATGTGTAGGATTGCTTCCACGTCTTACACTAGAGAATAAGGGGTAGCCCCTCTAGGCGTTATGGTTAAAGTGTGGTAACCCCAAAAGGCGTAAGGGATCTGATCATCCCAATCTCTTTAACTCTCAGTCCTTTAGTTGATTATGGTTTCAGGCTTTTGTTAGTGGTTTCGACAGCACCATTGGTTTGGTGTTGATAGGGAGAAGATTCATGTCTCTGAATCCTATACTCGTCGACTAGTTATGTGGCCCCATCTTTGAAGTGGAGTCCATTATGTGATTTTAACTCATGAGGAACCCCGTATCGGCATATGATGTTCTTTGTGATGAACTTGCTAACTTTCTTTAAATTTAGTGCATCGTATGATTCGGCTTCGACCTATTTGGTGAAGTAATCAATGGTAACTAGGATGAATTCATGACTGTTAACCTCCCTATGATGTCAATGCCACACATGAAAAATGGTCTGGGAGATTTCATGTTGTATAGTTCTCTAGGAGGAAGGTGTTTTATATTGGAAAACTATTGACACTTGAGGCATCTTCGAATGTAGGAAGTGCAATCTTAAACCATGATTGTCCATGGGTACCCTTGATGGCTGATCTTCTTAGCAAGCATATGATCGTTCATGTAGGGCCTGCATTTTCGAATGTGGATCTTCTGCATAATTTCTTCAATATCAACCCCTATTATTCAATGCAAATGGGTTCAATAGAAGTTTCTTTTAAAAAGTGCTCTAGCACACATGATGTATTGGGCAGTCAATTTGCAAAGGGTCACACAATCTTTCTTATCTGCATCTTGGGGATACCTACCATGTTTAAGGAGGTGATAAATGTCATAGTTCCATAAACCGGCCACATCAAAATCTTCTTCAATGATGATCTCAATGTGGTAGTAGTGGGTGGGTATAGTTTATTTCTGAACTAGGAAAGGGGACATTGTTATTCCCTCAGGCATGTAAACCATGGAGGCAAGGGTAGAAATAGAGTGAGTTAAGTTATTCTTTGCAAAAGGAAGGTAGTGGAAGGTGACATTTTTGAACTGGGAGGCTAGTTCTTCTAGGTGATTATGGAAGGGTAGGATATTCTCATTTTTTACTTTCAATTTCCTAATGATTTTTTTGACGATGATGGTAGAGTCTCCATATATGTGTAGGTGTCGATACCTTTCTTAATGGAGATTTTGAGGCCTATTGGTGCCAGGGAAGTCTAGTTTTACGGCAATGGGGGTGTAAGAGTCATCAACAATGATCAAGAGTATCCCAATGTCATATCCTTTCTTGTTGGTAGCTCTATCACAGAAAATTTTCCATCTAAGGTCCTCTTGAGAGGTGTAGAGAATATTTCATATGGGAATTTAGAGACCTAAACATCGGTCCCTTCTGTGGGGTAATTATCCAGGTAGTTGGAGATGTAACTCCCTTTTATAGCATTCTATGTGACGTGTACAATATCGAAGTTAACTAGAAACATAACCAACGGGACATTCGATTGGACAGAGCGGGCATCTCTTGCAAGTATTTGCTGGAATCCATTTGAGATACTAGTCTGATGAGAAAGGCAAACATGTAATGCTGTAACCTCCGCATGACCCAGACCAGGGCAACACACGCGTTCTCTAAAGTAGTGTAGTTGACTTCGTACCCAACCAATTTTTTATTAGCGTAATAAATGACTCTTTCCTTCCAGGATTCTTTAATGTATTGGTCTAGCAAATCTCATGTTGTGATATCTATGATGGTCAAGTACAAAAAAGAGGGAGACTTAGCCGTAGAGGCATGAGTACCGTAGGTCGGGTGAGGTATCTCTTTATTTCATCAAATGGTTTTTAGAAATCTTCATTCCAGACTTTAGTTAAGTCCTTTCGAAGAAGTTTGAAAATGGGTTCGTAGATAGAGGCCACCAGGCTTATGAACCGACTAATGTACTGTGGCATACCTAGGAATCCTCATACTTTCTTCTTCATCTGTGGTGGTGGCATCTAAAGTATGGATTCCATCTTGACAGGGTCTTCTTAGATTCCCTTCTCACTGACCATTAATCCCAAGAGTTTTCCTTTTGTGATGTCAAAAACACATTTTTGTGGATTTAACTACATCTCTCCTTATCGCATTTGATCGAAGAACTTTTGGAGGGTTGTAATATAACCTTCTTGAGTCTTAGATTTAATGATCATGTCTTCTATGTATACATTTACCTCCTTATGAATAATTTAATGCGGGATGGTTGTGGAAGCCCTTTGGTAGGTAGCCCCAACTTTCTTGAGTCCGAATAGCATGCCATTTGTTGTATGTAAAAATTACTCTCTTACGTGGACCAATGAACAATAGACACCTATCATTCTGTGTGTCCATTAAGCTATCTTGATCGGCATCAAAGGTACCTAGTCGGCTAAAATATTGAACCAACACCCAAAATGTGAACCATCGGGAATAGGAAAAGTTACTCGAATGGAAGGGCGACCAGCACAGAATGTCAAGAGTCTCATTTATTGTATACTGATAATACACAAATATTGCGTATTCCATCCTCCGAACCTACACATTTTAGCCCCCTTGGGTATCTTATTCCCTATATTTATGCTCGTTAACCAGACAACCTTGGATTTCTACGTTAACATGTTTTGCATGGGTTAATTGAGCTTTTATAGGTATTTGGATGCTAAGTGTGATTTTCAAACACATTCCGCTTGATTTCCGTACATGATTGTACGTTCAAGGGCATTTTAGTCATTTCACAGATTGGATACCTGGCCCAACATCTTCACGAAAGTTGTATACCTCCTCACAAGCTTCGCATGGCCATGAACGGTGCGTGATTTCGAGTCCGTATGAAGAATTTACAGGAGTTTCAGTGGATGAGAAAGTCAAACAGGCCAAAATAGCAATGCAGTGTGTTGATACCTGCTTGATCGATCGATCGATCAAAAGGATCAATCGATCGATCCTTCGAGACAATGGGTTGATTTATTCACCATCGACCGATCGACGGTTTGGGTCGATCGATCGATCCCCTGTTTCCAGGAGATATTTTACCTTATATTTTCTTTCTTCTTTTCTTTTCTTCCAACTTACTATATAACCCAATTTTGTGTAATATCAGATATACTTAGTTTTCTTTGGTTTTAGGCTAGGGTTTGTGGGTTCTCAGATCTTGGCTTCATTTCTCTTTAGGTTGACATCCATTTAATGTGTGTAAGTTGAACTTTCCATCTCATTTACCATTAATATAGTTTTGTTCTTCATTTTCCTTGCTTTGTAAATTAGGTTTACAAGCTTTCATAATTAGTTTACATTCTTTGATTAACTTGCTTTCTAGTGTATATTTACCGCGTTTATTTACTGCTTTCTTTACCGTGTTTTTAACATGCTTTCTAGCTAATTTAAATTAGGTTGTGTTTGAATGGAACTCACTCGGGTTGACGCGTTGCTTTGCTTTTGTGATGGCATTTACGGGTCTATTTTGGGTGCGTTGTCCTAGTTATTACACCTAGGCTATTTGACGGGGCATATCATGTATGTCCCGTGCTTATGACCTTTCATGTGTAATTTTCGGGGTATTTGTTGACGCCAAAATCTTATTAGGCTTTTATGGGGATTTAGGGGTGTGACAACCCTTGATTCAATTAACTATCGAAACGAAATGCATTGGTAATAACTCGTCGACTCATGTATCCATTTTAAACAAATTAACTCGGGTGAGGGATATTCGACGCAACCAATAGTTTTACTCGCTTTGTTACTCTAGTTTAATTTACACTTACCTAGATTAATATTTCCCTTTGATGCATCTTTTTCCTTTTAGTTTGTAATCATCTTTTATGCTTTTATTTCGGAGTATTAAGTCATATAAATTCTAGTATCTCATCTCAGTGGATCTTTCGATACCCGACTTACCGCTAGACTTTCCCCGCAAGTGTAGTCATAATTTATTTTTTTGTATTATCGCGGTGAAATTAAAACAACGACCGTGCCCTTACACGAGCACACATTTCACGCGGGTGTTGATATGCAAATATTGTGTATTTCATCCTCCGAACCGATGAATTTTAGCCCCCTCAGATATCTTATTCCCTATATTTATGCTCGTTAACTAGACAACCACGGATTTCTATGCTAACATGTTTTGCAGGGGTTAATTGAGCTTTTATAGGTAATTGGATGCTAAGTGTGAAGTTCGGATGCTTTTTGCTCGATTTCCATACATGATCGCACGTTCAAGGGAAATTTAGTCAATTCACATTTTGGGCACCTGGCCCAACATCTAAACGTAAGTTGTTGTCCTCCTCACAAGCTTCGTGTGGCCACGAACGGTGCGCGATTCCGATTCAAATTTGAAGAAGTTACGGCAATTTCAGCAGACGAGAAAGTCATTCAACCAAAACAGCATTGCAGGAGGATGCCGTGGCTCATACCTGCTTGATTGATCGATCTAACAAAGGGGTCGATCGATCGATCCCTCAGTTTTCAGCCATCGTGGGGAGATAATGGGCATCATTTTCAAGCATCAATCGATCGACGGTTTGGGTCGATCGATCCCCTGTTTTCTGAGATATTTTGGACTTTTATTTTCTTTTCTCTTTTCTTTTCTATTTTTATTCCACTTAGTATAAATACCAAATTTTGTGTAAATATCAGATATAATTCATTTTAGGTAGGATAGGTTAGGGTTTTGGAGGTTTGGGAGCTCATTTCTTCATTTCTTCTTGGATGGACACCCATTTGGGATTGTAATTTGTGCTACCATCTTCCATCTCCATCAATATAGTTCTATTTCATTATTTCTTGCTTTGTAGTATAATTTACAAGCTTTCTAATTTAGGTTTACATGCTTTCTTAACATGCTTTATTTCCTTGCTTTCTAGTGTAGATTTACCGCGTTTATTTACCGTTTTCATTTACCGCATTTTTATCATGCTTTCTAGTTAATTTAAATTAGGTTGGGTTTGAATGGAACTCACTCGAGTTGACACGTTACTTGGCTTTGGTGATAGCATTTACAGGTCTATTTCGGGTGCGTTGTCCTAGTTATTACACCAAGGAGATTTGACGAGGCATATCATGTATGTCCCGTGCTTACGACCTTTCATGCGCAATTTTTGGGGTATTTGTTGACGCCACAATCGTATTAGGCTTTTATGTGGATTTCGGGTCATGACAAACCTTAATTCAATTAACTGTCGAAATGAGATGCATGCGTAATAACTCGTCGACCCGTGTATCCATTTTATAAAAATTCACTCGGGTGAGGGATATTCGACGCAACCTATAGTTTTACCGCTTTGTTAATCTAGTTTCATTTAACTCGCCTAGATTAACATTTCCCTTTTATGCATCTTTTCCTTTTTAGTTTGTAATCACCTTTTACACTTTTATTTCGCAGCACTAAATGCTATAAATTCTAGCATCTCGTCCCTGTGGATTTTCGATACCCGACTTACCGTTGTGCTTGCCTCGCAAGTATAGCCGTAATTAAGATATGTTTGTATTATCGTGGTGAAACGAAAACAACGTCTGTGTCCTTACACGAGCATGCATTTCATGTGCGTAATCATATACAGATGTAAATTCCTGGAGATATAAAGTCATTCCCTCTCTATGGTTCCAGACTACTATTAATACATAATCTCTTTAGCTCAAAGGGAAGAATGAATCTTAAGCACACCACACTGAGCTATTATAAACATCAATATTAATACCAACAGTGGATGTAGGCTTTTAACAGTTGAACCACTTTAAAAATCTTTGCCTCTTGTATGTTTGTTGAGATTTCTCTTATTATTTATCTGTTATTATAAAATTGGACCCACTCCATTTTTAGACATCAATAGATTGGCGTAGTCTATGGGAATGACTACTTGTCATCGTTATCTACCTCTTACGTTTTTTGGTTCATTCTTTGTCTTGAAGAATAACCATCGTTCCTGAAAGCAATCTGATAGTTGAAGGCAGTAACCTAGATACATTTTTCCCTTTATCTAGACAAACCTCCATAGGATTTTTCTCATATTTGCTAAAGGACGGTAAGCCATACAAGATTCAGTCAGATAATTATCTCATACCATGGAAGATAAATCCTCTAATTCCAAGAGAGATACGTCACCTCCACTAGCTAGGAATGAAAGGACTTATCATTCTCGATCTTCTCCTGATAGGTAGTACCCTCCTGGTGCAATATTTTTATTCTGATCAATAAATTACTATGATTGTAAAACTTTTTTCAAAGAGAGTACAAGAATATTGGAGAGGCTAAGTAGAAACCATACATCATCACAGGGCGAAGGAACATCACTACGTGCACAAAGATGGATCCATGAGATCTAGATCTAACATGAGGGGATCTGTGCATGTCGAGTAAACTTCTAAAGAAAAGAGCTTAGCATATGCGCACATCAAAGCCATAAACATTGCTTCTGCTAGGTCTAAACTGGAAAAGCATTACTGGAAGGTATCTATGCAACGACTAGAAGATCGGCTAGGGTAAATGTCCAAAATAAAAAATCCTTTTCAAAGACGTTTTCTTAAAGGCTCACCTTTTGTTCAGTCTATTGTGTATTACCCTACACCTTCCAAATTCAAACCACCAGTTGTCACTCCCAAATATGATGGGAAAAGTGATCTAGTGATCTAGTTCTCTACATTGAATAGTATAAAGCTGCTATAGATATCTATTCTTTCCTCGAAGGGATGAGGTGTAGGGCTTTCTCCAACTCTATCATTGGTCCAATAATCTGCCTATAAAATTTATAGTTTCCATCAATTGGCTAAATTATTCATTGATAACTTTTTCTTCGGGACTAAGCCGATTAAGAGTGTTACTCATATATTGATCGTGTGCTAAAAATCTAGAGAAAGTACCCGGGAGTATATTACATGTTTCAACAATGAGAAACTAGAAGTGGTAGATTATGACAAAAATACATCCACTGTAGCCCTGATGAGTGGATTACTAGCCAAGGATATTTACTATGCTCTAGCAAAAACTCTACCCAAAACTATGGCCGGGCTGATGGCTAAGGCTAGAAAAATTATGAACGCTGAAGAAGTTATGGCTGAAAACAGAGTATTGGAGATCAAAGCTGAAGGTTAGAAGAATAATTCATTCAAGAAAGATAGAAAGGACAAAAATATTGACCGGATCAAGAAGTATAACGAGTATACTCCACTCACTAAAGGTGTCCATCACATCCTGGAGGAAATTAGGGGCAACAAAGATTTGAACTATCCTGGAAAATTGAGGTCACGTTCCAATAGGAAGGATAAGTCCAAATACTACAATTTTCATAGAGATAATGGACAAACTACTGATAGTTGCATCGCCCTTAAAATGAAGTTGAGACTCTTATTCAGAGAGGAATGTTGGCCAAATTTATTGATCGGAATGGTAGCTGAGATGCCATGAAAAGATCTGAGTCACCTGACCGAGGAAAAGATGACTCCCAAAGGACGTGCAACAATGATTATGAGGATGATCCTGACCTACCAAAGAAGCCTGGTGAACCAGAGATTGATGTAGGTGTAACATCCCATATTTCAGAGTATTTATGATTTAATTGATTCTAGTATTTTTATATTTACATGTGTGCTGTCATTTAATTGAATTAATAATTATGTGTGAATTAAAATATTAATCGGTTGAGATAATGATTAATATTATGGAATAAAAATTACTAAGTGGATTGGTAAATAATTTACGATAATTATCATACGTCATAGCGAGTGATATGAACGTATTCAGATTATATCTTAACCGGGAATCGCGTGTCGACTAATTTGAGGTAGAGATAGGAAATTGGTGTATAGTGACTCGGCTGATGATTTAGAGGTCATGGTTGATTTTGAAAGGGTGGAAATAGTTGGAATAGTGTACTCGGGTGTATAGTTCGGGTTTCGGGGAGATTTTAGGCCAACCTGGCACCATATAAGAGAATTTTAGTCCATTGGTGGCCTAGGGTTGAGAGATCTACAGTACTCTAAGGTTTATATCAGCGGGAAGTTGGGTGAGGCTAGGGTTAGAATATTAGAAAACTAAAAGAGGCCATAAGAGAATAAAGGAAGAGCATTCTTGGAGACAATGGAAGGAATCTTGAAGATTTCAACATTGAACCGTGGATTGGAAGGGAACACAAACACTCCATCATCCTATAAACGAAATCAAATCTGCTGGACTAAAGTTAAGTGTTTATCTTGCATGTTTTGATTTGGTTATAATACCCATGTAGTGTAGGGATTATAATATCGTGATTTTAATATTGTTCTTGAGGTTTAAAATGAATAAAACTCATAAATTGGGATAAGAATTAATGTATAATTATTCCACAAATGTTGAGGGTTCTAAATAAGATTTGTATGTGTAAGTATTATGGATGAAATTTGGGTAAAATATTGATTATTCATGAAGAACATGAACTAGGGTTTTGGGTAGAAATACCTTAAAGAAATATTGAGAATTTTGGGATTAAATGATGATTTGATGTTAAATATTTGTTAAGATTGATGTATATACTCTTATATAATGTTCGAAAAAATTATAATGGAGTTTGGGGTGGTTAGATGAAGGAAATATGAGCAAAAATGGTGAAAAATGAATTTGTGTACCGAAGAATAAGGGCCTTTGGGCAAATCGATTTGGTTTTCCAGATTTGTAAAAATTTTCCTTTCAAAACCCTAGAATTTCTGAATAATTAACGGGGGGCTTTTGGAGAATCTCTAAATGATAAAGAGGATTATACTGAGTGTTAGTAGGACTGTTGTAAGGATTAGGTTTGCATAAATTGAGATGAGATAAGGCTAGGGATAATCGAGAACGTATCCATAGTTATTGAATGAACGGGATTAAAAATGGGTCAAGAAGAGATGGAAGAACTTGTGACTTAAATAAGTAAAGTATGAGTGTAGTAACTACTGAAATAACTTAAGGGAGTAAATAGGTCCCTTCGGTTTGAGATTTATACTCGGGAGAATGCGATAGAGAGTTAGAATCGTATATCTATAGTATGTTGAGTATCCGAGAGATAGATTACGTACGGGTTATATTAATAGTTTGTGTGTATACCTATACGAACTCTATTACAGGATGAGTGTATATCTATACGGATGATATTATGGATTGAATGGATACCTATACGAAATTATATTATAGGTGGAGTGTATACCTATACGGATAATATTACAGTTTATGTGTATACCTATATGGATGATATTTATAGGCAGTGTGTATACCTATAAGGATGATATTTATTGGTTGTGTGTATGCCTATATGAGACATGTTTATAGGTTGTGTATATATCTATTATGTGCTTTCTTATGTGCGTGAACATACCTACGTTGTCAGCTATCCGAAGGTTTTCACACAGAGGGAGATCCCACATTGACGATTCCAGTGAGGTCTGGATTTCCTCCCCATAACATGGAACTTAGGGCAGCTCACTATGTGTGTATTAGTAGCACAGGAAGGTCGTTTGGCTATGTTAGGTATGTGTGTATCCCAAAGGCTTATAACCATGTTCGCCTCCATTATTGTGTTGATTAATTTTGGGTTCGATGATACATGCTAAACCATTTGTCCTTGGTTTAGGATGAGAGGAACATGGACTTGATATCAAAGGATGTATACTCGCACCGTGGTTCTTATCCCATGGATGCTGGAGTTATGGATATATATATATATATATATATATACACACACACACACACACACACACACACACACACACACACATGTGTATTTATTCTACTTTTGCGTGAAAGTAGTAGTTGTATATAGCGTATATCTAAACGAAGATTTAAGTAGAACAACTTAATGAAATGGTTTAATTATAACATACGTGAAGTGTTAATTATGGTTAATAATAACATACAAGACATGTTGATTATTAGTGTTACTATAGCGTGTTGTATGGGCAGTACGGGGGAAGTTAAAGTGATATAATACTAAGGACTTAATGAGTAAAGATTGAAATATTATAGCGTACTGTATGGGTGGTACGGGGGAGCCAAACCTGGCAGTGGATAGATAGTTATTGATAAAACATAGATGGGATGAGTAGCATAGATAGGTAGGACACGTTAGGCGTGCACATTGGTTGAGAGTTGAGGAACTCAAGGGATTATACGTTAAACTAACATGTGTAATCAATAACAGATTTTAAACTGTGATAAATAATTGCTAAATATTTTCAAATTTTTTGGGCTTGCAAAATATTTTCAAAAACTTTTAGGTCTCCAGTCATAGGGACACCCAACTTGATGATCTATTCCAGGGATACATAGCTACAGAACTTATGGATGCTTGCAGGATTTGGATTTAGACGCTTCGGTTCCTTCATTCTTAGAGTAGGATTCAGTTTTAGTTATTTCATTTGGGCATATCTCCCCTTCATCTATTTCATTTAATCAGTTGAATCGGACTATATATTACTGGATTTGGTTTAATTTCATAAACTCATAGTTGGACTTTTGTATTGTTAATCGATGGTTTATTCGGTTTTAATTACTTGGTTATTTATCTTGTGGTGGTTTCATATTATTTTTACCCTGTGGATGGTTTGGTTAATGAATTAAGTTTCTAATTATTATTATTAATTAAACATAAAATTTGACACGGACTTAATTTAAGAGGGGTTTTTAGTAAATTAAAAAGGTTTTGACAGTGATGCTAAGAATAACCAAATGATATTAAGGGTTATTTTAATAAAGGACTGATCGCCCGATATTTAAATAGGTGGGGTGTCACAGATTGTATCAGAGCATCAGGTTCTAGTATCCTTAGGATCTGTGCGGCTTTTTACGTTTCAGCGTAGTGTTCTTTGATATAAAACCTTATTATAGGATTGTTGTATTCCTCTTTACTTATGTGATTTAACTTCTCCTACTATTAACTATAGTTGAATTGATTCATATACGAGTTCTGTTGGACTTCGTATATCAAACAATAAAGGATGACTAGCGAGGGCCATTAGAAGGATTGCAGGAGGAAAGGATCAACAGAAGACATAGAGTATTCTGGAAATGGTGATTGAGATAGAAGTCACCACGATTATTGTTCTAGAAGGTAACAATAAGATAATCACTCGGGAGCAGTAGCTTCCCCATGCACTGTCTTAGATAATGGTGGTGCAATTTCATACTCACCCAGTATAGTCGACAATAGGTGGGGGAGTGTGAAGGAATCTTTTGAAGAGCCATCTATAAGGATGCTGGGTAGAGAAAAAGTGTGATGGGACACTGGAAAGAGAGAACCCAAAGGCAATTGTTTAGGGTGGAGTGAAGCGAAACCCAAGAATAAATTTTGAGCAAAATTTTTAGCTCATAGGAGCCGCGTTGAGTGATGAAAGTCAGTCACCACATATTTAACCGTAAGGTCTTCCATTTGCTATTCCAACAGAAATGCGAATGGAGTTTCAGAACCTATCACGAGTGGGCCAGATAGAGACCGATCGTGAAAGATAAGTTGACTTGTTTGGTAAACTTTGCACATGACAAAAGGGAAACATAGAATATAAAAGGGTCTGGAAGTTGACTCGTGGGTAGAATACACAAGCATGGATGGGGAATCCGTCTAGGATGGCTAGTGTCAATGTTGTTGAGGTCATACATTTATAAGTTTATATCGACGCTTCTATGATGAGGGATCCAAGAGGGTTGGGGAATCTAGCCGAAGAGGAGGACATGATTAAACGGTTTTAGTAAAGCACCATAGGAGGATATACCCAGTAGGGGACCCATTTAAATGATATAAATCAATTAAATAACTATAAAGTGATGGGGGATTTAGTCAGGGCTATCAAGGCCAGTAATGAGTTCCATAGGGTTAGCAAAGCCAAAGGAACAACAAAGGTAGCAATGGGGGGGGGCCAAGACTATCAAGTTCGAGATAAGGACACCCCGACATGGCCAGTGGGGCCAGAGACCGAGGGATGGCATAAAAAGGTGTCCTATATATGGAGAGTAGGTCCACCTGTATAGAACTATCCACGGAGAGTAAGTGAGACCAGTAGATGGGAACGGTGCCAATGGGGCACAACATGAGAAGGTGCAAGATTTTTGACAAGGGAAATAGGGCTAAGAGATTTAGGCCCCAAAGGTTACCAACCCGAAAATGGTGGCTTCAGGCAAGACCATCAAGGGCCTGAACAGCAGTAGCACTCCGTTATTCAGGTCCGCCAGGACTAAAAATAGGGCAGGGAGGCTAGCAGGGCCAGGGACAAAGGCAAGAGAGTTTCTCTGGAAGTTATTACGATCGTGGAGAGAGGAACCACAAGAATAAGGATTGCCCAAAGAGAGGTAGGAGCAACCACAAGATGAGATCCTAGATGTACAACCATTTTAGCAGATCATGGGCTAGTTCCAAAGTGAGAGTTTCACTCAAGAACTCGTGGACCAAGTAAGACAGATGGAAAACGGAGGTAATGTTTTTATTTCATCCTTACGAGTATGGGATTAGTTCGGGTGATATGTTTGCATCATAATGTATAACTGTTAACACTAAAATTCAATAGTGAGTTGAGTTTAGTGGATACGTTGGCAGTATTATCCTTATTATAAATATAATACCATTGGGTAGAAGGGCTCTTTAGTGTCACCTATAGGGGAGAGGGTGTGGGCACTAAGAGGATTTTTATGTTATGATTTAGTACTTTTAAGACTTGGAAAAGTAGAGTTTTTTTTATCATGTGTAGTAACTAGATACCGAGGGTTTGGCGATAGTGTGATAAACTACCATGCTTGTTATTCTAGGGTGAGATATTTATTTTGCGGGTCATAACTTGAAAGAGGGTTGAGCCTGCATATATATGGTATTGTATCATAGACTTCAGTGAGAATGTTGTCTTATTATATTTGATCTGAGTGAGGAGGGATGCTTACTGATGTGATTCATGGTTTATTGGTTTATTATCGAGTGGAGAGATTTAGCTCGTTATTGATTTAGCACCGAAAACTTGGTGATAGTGAGACTTCCGCGTTGTATGTCGTCTTTTGTGATATGAGAGTGGAAGAATAGACTTTTTATGTCAGCAGATGAGAATTTGGGGGTACATGTTATGGACTGAGAGTTGATAGTTATATTCTAATTTAAGTTCGATAGAGCCGTATAATCCTGATGTGAAAATTAGTGTGGAAAGTTTAAACCACAAGTAGATCGGAGGGGAAAGCTAAAGAAGAATTAAGTTGTAATTAGTAGGGTGGTTGATTATAACCTTACTGTATAGTAATGCCAAGTATGAAAGGATTAATTTAAAATGATTATATCACATTGAGATGATTTGTGCAGAAATGCACGAGACATAGGGTGTATGTGCGCCCTAGTTAGTTGATATTTTTAGTATCATTAAAAACGAGTAGACGTGGAATTTATCAAATCAACGTATATGTATGTATAGATTTGAGGTAGAACTAGAATGAGACAAACAGAATGTAGTTTCATTATGAGTGAGGCGTGCCATGAAGAATCGAAGAGTAGACGACAAGGGGTAATTATGTTGTTGAAAAGTACAAGGAATGTACATTTTAGATTTTCAAGGTTAACCAGTAACTACTCTATGCAGAGGAATAATATGACAAGAGTTATGTCATAACTAACTGCAGATGTAAAAGTCTGATGTGAATAGTTGGGTATGATTACAGATATCTATCGCGAAGGGAGTGTATGATTTAAAAAGTTGGCACCAAGGGAGGAGGGGACCTTTCCATGGAACAGTGAAGGTATAGCCGTTAGAATGTCAGCCCAATCGTGTGGGAATATACTTGGGAGAAGTGTAACTAATTTCGCAGGCGCCAAGACGCAATGGTAAAGGAAATGAAGGAATACTTCAGAGAAAATTGATTTGAGATAATTGATCACTATCTCTGGTGGTAGAGTATTGACCATCACACCAAAAAGTACCATTAGTTAAGGGCACTGGGAACAACATAACGTTCCCAACTTTATAAAGAGGTGGATATCATGTGAGGAAGTATCTAAGACTCTTAGTACTGAGCTTATCCTAATTCGAGGACAAAATTCCTTTGTAAGGGGGGAATTATGTAATGTAACAACCCGAGGTTTTGGAGTCGGAAATTTATTTATTTTGGGAGAAATAAATAATATTTTATTGGAGAAATAATTAAATTGGCAATTGAGGTCAAAATTTAGAGTCGTCAGAAAGAGTGTCGAATGTCGATTCCGAGGGTACTATCGTTTCTGGAAGGGTCGAGAAAGTCGAAATGACTATACTTGGGGTCTATTTAGGTTCCAAAATAATTTAGGACCGTTTGACTCGAATTAAAGTTACCGGGTCATTTAAAGTGTGTATTATCATTTAAAGATGTGTATCTTGGGTTTTAGGCGTAAAAAGTCTACGGGGGATTTAATTCTCCAAAGAGAGAAAGAGGAAAACCCTAGAAAGAAAGAGAGAAGAAGAAAGAAGAAGAGAAAGAAGGAGAAAGAAGGAGAAAAGGGAGAGAAAGTGGAGATTTCCGGTTTTCATGCGATCTCAAGGGGGATTCAGACCCTACGAACCCGAGGCAAGTGATTAAACTTGCTAAATAATTGTTGTGTACCAATTATTGCATGATTTGTGGATTGATATTTTGGGTTTTAGGTTTAGTTTAACAAAACCTAACTTTTGGGTATAATCTTAGATTTAATGTGAGATCTTTGATTAAATGATAAAAAAAATCAGTTTATAAGTATTCTAGAATGAATATAAATGTTATGAATATGTTTGGGTTGAAGATTTGTGGTTGAATGGAGTTTTATTGGAGTTTTTGAGAAGTTGGAAATGTGTAAAAATGGAGTTGGCCGTAATACCTGTTAGGGTCGGTCGACCGCGTACAGAGGACCGGTCGACCGCGCCTCCAAAGTTGGGCATTCTGTCTCCGAGATTAGGCAAAATATAGAAACGCGGTCGACCGCGGTTTGGGAACCGATCGACCGGTCCCCTGTTTTGGGTTCAAGTTTGAGAATTTAAGTTATCCCCTTCTTCTTTGGGTTTGTATAACTGGACTTCCTTAATTAGAGTATCATAAAGGATTAAGTGATTTCATAAGGGGATTATAGACCTTAGGGTCAAAAGACGATATATGAGGCTAATTGATAATTGAAAGATTAAATGTAAATGTCGGAGAGTCTTAGTGATTTATGTTGAGAAGTGCGAATTTACAGAGTATATCAATTTGGGGGAAAAATCCTCTAAGTATCGAGGTTAGTATTTGAGGAATATAGAATATCGATTGGAGATTTTGGGGATTTCTCTAAGTGGGGAAGCCCACTTTTATTTGGGATGTTATTTGGTGATAATAAATAAATTTCACTATCTGAGAATGTGAATAACTTAGAGATGCCGGATCTTAGGATCCAAATCCCAAATTAGATAACTTTAAAAAGGTTCATAAAATGAATTGAACCCTATTATGGATGGAAAATAATAAATGCTATTTGATGGGCATATGGATATAGAAATATCCTTATTGATGATTGATTTGGAAGATATCTCACACGATGAGAAATATAAATTGAGGAGCAATAAGATATAGAATATCTTATACTTAGGTAGAATTGAAAGACAATTCATACTAGAAGCGACATGAGAGCTTCAAGCGAGAATTAGTATAGCATATACTAAGTGGGGTAAATGTGTGAGTATTTGACGATTGTTGTATCACGAGAGAGATATACTGGACAAATGATGTTAATCAAATTACGCCTAAGAGCGTATAATGAAAATGTATATATTGTTGCAGGTATACCTTATATAATGGTATATCTTTATTATGTGGGTTGTATGTATACCTTATATGATGGTGTATATACATGTTAGGCATACCCTCTCCTTGTTATCATTGGGAAGTTTCGGGCGTAGTGGGTGAGCATCCTGACTCGAAAAGCAGGATGTGGATATTCCCCAGGTCATAGTCATCCATGGTGGTCATCATATGACATATATATATATTTATTATTTTGGGGGTGAGAGGTCGTGGGTATGTGTCGCTCTCACCTGCCGGTTAGGAGCTATGACCGCTTCCTGGACGTTGTGTGCGTAAGTTGATCACGAGGTGGGTGTCGTTGAACCCCACCAGGTGGCCCCAGTTTGCTACGTATATGGGCTACTGGAAGATGATAGCATGTGAGCCTGCGTCCTTCGAGTTATAGCTCGATTGGATGGTTATTATTGCTTGTGGTTGTATTTGGGTGTCAAGGGCATAATGGACCTCAACGACCTACATTGCCAGGATTAGTGTACGGCGAGACGTCCCACGCATGAACCGCAGTGTAATGTTGGAACTTGGGGATAAGTTTAGTCCTTAATGCTCATCATTATATATATACA
This sequence comes from Sambucus nigra, assembly GCA_949130495.1. Taxonomy (NCBI): domain Eukaryota; kingdom Viridiplantae; phylum Streptophyta; class Magnoliopsida; order Dipsacales; family Adoxaceae; genus Sambucus; species Sambucus nigra. The sequence continues at coordinate 351,765,378 of OX422218.1, forward strand.
TATATATCACCTATCCCGACAATCGACAGTGCCAGGAGTAGTGTAACGGGGAGGTTCCTTGTTTGGATTTCGCTTCGGCGAGACGTCCACGCATGAAACGTCGTGTACTGTTGAGAATTGGGAATATTAATTAAAATTGGATAATAATCATTTGTGTTACATGAATCTTGCATTGAGGGCATAATGAGCCCCGAGGATTGATACGGTCAGGAGTAGTGTAACGGGGGGGTTCCTTGTTTGGATTTCGCTTCGGCGAGACGTCCCACGCATGAAGCGCAGTACCGTGTTGAGAATCGGGAGGAGTTTAGTTCTTAACTCTTGATGCTAATAACTCATCTATAATAATTATATATATGGTTTCATGCCTTATATGGGCATCACTAGAATATAAATTCTATTAAATGATATTGTTGATGTATTGTGATGATGTGGACATGATTGGATCATGTAACTTTATATGTTTAACAAATGAACATTATAAAGATAACTGTAACTATTACCCTAATGTTAAAGCTTTTAACTTAAAGATAATTGAGATAAATGTAGAGTGGGAAATAGGTTAGACGGTTTCACTTAAATACTTCTTTTGGGTTTAATCTAGAATCCTCTTACCTAATTAGAATCGGGCAAACATTTGGAGATCACGTGCATATGCTTAGTGCGCGCTTTAGTTGAGAGGTGAGATGGTTTTTATGGAGAGCTCGATTCCAACTAAATCATGTAATAATGCATTTATAATTATTATGCATTTTAATACACTTGCTATAAACTGCTTTTCAAAACTCGGGCTCTGACCCATTTATATTTTCCTCCTCCATGTATATATTGTTTCACTCAGGTGTTCCTCCGCAAGGACGCCTTTGTTATTCCTCAATTCAGGAGTTATGGAGCTGTGGCAGTAGCGGACTGTTGCGGCACTTTTCTTTAGTCGATTCCTATCTATTGTACATCTAGATTAGGATTCAGTTGCATTGAGTTAGTATTCAAGTGTTGTAGATTAACACTTTCATATTTTATTTATCAGATTATTGTATTTTCTGTTGCCCGACAGCATATTCGGGTATTTCATTGTTGAGATTTTTGTTGTACAATGTATTGTACTCTTTCATATTATTGGAGCATGCACTTTTCACACATCATAGTTAGATGTATATTGTTGGTTGTGTGCATTATTGGTTTTCTTGTTGTTGTAAAATAAAAGTTTTATATTATTTGGCAATTCGCACTTTATGATTTCGGGTAGTTAGCCTTATATTATAGTGTTTAGTTGTTGATGTTGAGACTGTACCATCTGAGATACCTGATTTATGTAGTATAGGGCTGGCCACCCGTTATTATTTGGAGCGGGTTGTCACAGGTGGTATCAGAGCATCAGGTTCTAGTGTCTTTAGGATCTGTGTGCGTTACTACGATCTTCCGTAAGCGTTCTTGATGTAAAGCCTTATTATTAGGACGATTACATTCATACGTCCATATCTTTCTGTGATTCGAAAGTATTTTGAAAGGCGTTCTGCTACAATTGTTCTTATTTCAGATGCCACCGAAGGGAGGTCATTCAATTAAGGCAAGCAAAGGGAAACCCCAAATGCCTCAAAGGAACACAACTACGGATGATGTTGCCAATATTGTGGCACAAGCAGTAACTGCTGCCGTTTCTACGATGGCTCAGCAATCTGCCGCTCGAGCAGCCCCACCCCATTTTGGATTGTCTTTATGGGAGAGAGTGAAAGAAGATTTAAGTAAGGGGAATCCTCCCGAGTTTGCAGGGGGAGTTGGTGCAATGGATGCAAGTCAATGGAAAAATATTATGCAGAGACATCTTCGTATGGTTGAGTGTAGTGAGGTGCAGAAACAATTTTTAGTCACCTTTAGGTTATCGGGTGCAGCTCTTCAATGGTGGGAGTCTGTCACCACATCTGAACAAAGAGATACTTTACTTATAAAAGAATTTTGGGAACTTTTTGATCGAAGGTATTTGTCTTCCCCGACTCCAAATATGGAGATTTTTCAAGGAAATAGGACGGTGGCAGAATATGAGGAAGATTTTTCTCTATGAGCGAGATTAGTACCTAATGAGGTAAATACGGAAGAGAAACGTATATCGAAGTTTGTTCGAGGTTTAGATTGGAAAATCCAACAACATTTGTTAGAAAGTCCTAAGTTAATGACTTTTATCGAGGTAGTAAATGCGGCACTACTAAAGTGTCATGAATATCGCTTTCGTTCGCAAGAGGGTAAGAACTTTGGTGATTCGAGTTCATCGAGAAATTTTGGCAAGGAGAGTGCCAGTAATGAGAATGCGCAGAAAGAATTTGCGGGTAAGTGTTTCTTTTGTAAAGAAATAGGTTATAAAAAGAGAGATTGTCCTAATAGAGGTAAAGGACCACGTTTTGAGGAAATTTTGGAAGTGCAACCCCTACAGCAGATTCGAGGTCGCTTTAGACCGGGGGACTATGTTTGGGAGCCCATTGATGAGGATGGACAATCGGACTAGAGATGGATGTTGTAAGTAATTTTCCTTTATTAAGAGGATTTTTACTATGTGAAGTTTTGGGAATATCGTATGGGAGATATATATAAATCGGGTAGTTCTTTAGCCCTTTTGTTTATGTATGGAATGTAATGACCCTAAAGGGAAATTTTGAGCAAGATATGCTCTTATTTTATTATTTTGTAAGAAGGATTGAGGATTTTGCAAAGTGCTCATAAAGAGCTTTAAACCTTATGGTAAATCTAAGAATGATTATGGTGATAAGTAGTAATGATAAAAGTTACTTCTTTTTATATAGTCATGATAGACTATTATGCTTGTTGTATTCCAGATATGGATTTTGCCTTATATATGGCAATATGTTGAAATGATGTAAGACGTTGTTTATGTTTGAAAGTTGATTGTGGTTTGATGGGACGCATGTAAAAATTTTAGCTCATACGTATGATAATATTTGTGAGCTACATGTTATATAGATGATGATCAAAAAAGACCTTGTGTTGGACATAAGGCATTTTATAGTATATATATACATAAACCGTTTTCAACGTAAACTATTTTTAAATAAAACCTTTGTCGGCCTTCGGGCCCTTTCAAACTTATTTTTATAAAGTTAACCTTTCCGAACTCTAGTCCGGATTTAACAAACTCTCAATCCCCGGCGTCGCCTCATAGTAGTGTATTGGGAGGGTTCCTTGTTTGGATTTCGCTTTTGCGAGACGTCCCCCGCACGAAATTGGCGATTGTCAGGAATTGAGAGGAGTTATTTCTTTGGACCATTCAAATTTTTACACTATTAAAATTTTAGTATTACTTATTGTTGGAATTGTGGAACTTTCGAGGCAAATAAAGCCTCAATATGATTATTGGGAGCATAAAGCTCAAATATAAAGGGTGTATGGGCGCCCTTGTCGCGGAAAATTGATTTTACTTAATTCATAATTAACTTATAATAAAATGAATTTAAAATGAACTTGTTGTGGGAAGTTAGAAGTTTGGAGTTGGGATTAGCAAGATTGGGTATAGTAAGACTAGTTGAGCTTTGGAGAAATAGGCTTAGCTAAATTTCGAGGACGAAATTTTTGTAAGTGGGGAAGTTTGCAACAACCCGAGGTTTTGGAGTCGGTAATTTATTTATTTTGGGAGAAATAAATAATATTTTATTGGAGAAATAATTAAATTGGCAATCAAGGTCAAAATTTAGAGTCGTCAGAAAGAGTGTCGAATGTCAATTCTGAGGGTACTATCATTTCTGGAAGGGTCGAGAAAGTCGAAATGACTATACTTGGGGTCTATTTAGGTTCCGAAATAATTTAGGACCGTTTGACTCGAATTAAAGTTACCGGGTCATTTAAAGTGTGTATTATCATTTAAAGATGTGTATCTTGGGTTTTAGGCGTAAAAAGTCTACGGGGGATTTAATTCTCCAAAGGGAGAAAGAGGAAAACCCTAGAAAGAAAGAGAGAAGAAGAAAGAATAAGAGAAATAAGGAGAAAAGGGAGAGAAAGTGGAGATTTTCGGTTTTCACGCGATCTCAAGGCGTATTCAGACCCTACGAACCCGAGGCAAGTGATTAAACTTGCTAAATAATTGTTGTGTACCAATTATTGCATGATTTGTGGATTGATATTTTGGGTTTTAGGTTTAGTTTAACAAAACCTAACTTTTGGGTATAATCTTAGATTTAATGTGAGATCTTTGATTAAATGATAAAAAAAATCAGTTTATAAGTATTCTAGAATGAATATAAATGTTATGAATATGTTTGGGTTGAAGATTTGTGGTTGAATGGAGTTTTATTGGAGTTTTTGAGAAGTTGGAAATGTGTAAAAATGGAGTTGTCCATAATACCTGTTAGGGCCGGTCGACCGCGTACAGAGGACCGGTCGACCGCGCCTCCAAAGTTGGGCATTCTGTCTCCGAGATTAGGCAAAATATAGAAACGCGGTCGACCGCGGTTTGGGAACCGATCGACCGGTCCCCTGTTTTGGGTTCAAGTTTGAGAATTTAAGTTATCCCCTTCTTCTTTGGGTTTGTATAAATGTACTTCCCTAATTAGAGTATCATAAAGGATTAAGTGATTTCATAAGGGGATTATAGACCTTAGGGTCAAAAGACGATATATGAGGCTAATTGATAATTGAAAGATTAAATGTAAATGTCGGAGAGTCATAGTGATTTATGTTGAGAAGTGAGAATTTACAGAGTATATCAATTTGGGGGGAAAATCCTCTAAGTATCGAGGTTAGTATTTGAGGAATATAGAATATCGATTGGAGATTTTGGGGATTTCTCTAAGTGGAGAAGCCCACTTTTATTTGGGATGTTATTTGGTGATAATAAATAAATTTCACTATCTGAGAATGTGAATAACTTAGAGATGTCGGATCTTAGGATCCAAATCCCAAATGAGATAACTTTAAAAAGGTTCATAAAATGAATTGAACCCTATTATGGATGGAAAATAATAAATGCTATTTGATGGGCATATGGATATAGAAATATCCTTATTGATGATTGATTTGGAAGATATCTCACACGATGAGAAATATAAATTGAGGAGCAATAAGATATAGAATATCTTATACTTAGGTAGAATTGAAAGACAATTCATACTAGAAGCGACATGAGAGCTTCAAGCGAGAATTAGTATAGCATATACTAAGTGGGGTAAATGTGTGAGTATTTGACGATTGGTGTATCACGAGAGAGATATACTGGACAAATGATGTTAATCAAATTACGCCTAATAGCGTATAATGAAAATGTATATATTGTTGCAGGTATACCTTATATAATGGTATATCTTTATTATGTGGGTTGTATGTATACCTTATATGATGGTGTATATACATGTTAGGCAGACCCTCTCCTTGCTATCATTAGGAAGTTTCGTGCGTAGTGGGTGAGCATCCTGACTCGAAAAGCAGGATGTGGATATTCCCCAGGTCATAGTCGTCCATGGTGGTCATCATATGACATATATATATATATATATATATATATATATATATATATATATATATATATATATATATATATATATATATATATATTTATTATTTTGGGGGTGAGAGGTCGTGGGTATGTGTCGCTCTCACCTACCGGTTAGGAGCTATGACCGCTTCCCGGACGTTGTGTGCGTGAGTTGATCACGAGGTAGGTGTCGTTGAACCCCACCAGGTGGCCCCAGTTTGCTACGTATATGGGCTGCTGGAAGATGATAGCATGTGAGCCTGCGTCCTTCGAGTTATAGCTCGGTTGGATGGTTATTATTGCTTGTGATTGTATTTGGGTGTCAAGGGCGTAATGGACCTCAACGACCTACATTGCCAGGTTTAGTGTATCGAGGGGGTTCCTTGTTTGGCTTTCGCTTCGGCGAGACGTCCCACGCATGAACCGCAGTGTAATGTTGGAACTTGGGGATAAGTTTAGTCCTTAATGCTCATCATTATATATATACATATATATCACCTATCCCGACAATCGACAGTGCCAGGAGTAGTGTAACGGGGGGGTTCCTTGTTTGGATTTCGCTTCGACGAGACGTCCCACGCATGAAACGCCGTGTACTGTTGAGAATTGGGAATATTAATTAAAATTGGATAATAATCATTTGGGTTACATGCATCTTGCATTTAGGGCATAATGAGCCCCGAGGATTGATACGGTCAGGAGTAGTGTAACGGGGGGGTTCCTTGTTTGGATTTCGCTTCGGCGAGACGTCCCACGCATGAAACGCAGTACCGTGTTGAGAATAGGGAGGAGTTTAGTTCTTAACTCTTAATGCTAATAACTCATCTATAATAATTATATATATGGTTTCATGCCTTATATGGGCATCACTAGAATATAAATTCTAGTAAATGATATTGTTGATGTATTGTGATGATGTGGACATGATTGGATCATGTAACTTTATATGTTTAACAAATGAACATTATAAAGATAACTGTAACTATTACCTTAATGTTAAAGCTTTTAACTTAAAGATAATTGAGATAAATGTAGAGTGGGAAATAGGTTAGACGGTTTCACGTAAATACTTCTTTTGGGTTTAAGCTAGAATCCTCTTACCTAATTAGAATCGGGCATCCATTTGGAGATCACGTGCATACGCTTAGTGCGCGCTTTAGTTGAGAGGTGAGATGGTTTTTATGGAGAGCTCGATTCCCACTAAATCATGTAACAATGCATTTATAATTATTATGCATTTTAATACACTTGCTATAAACTGCTTTTCAAAACTCGGGCTCTGACCCGTTTATATTTTCCTCCTCCATGTATATATTATTTTACTCAGGTGTTCCTCCGCTAGGATGCCTTTGTTATTCCTCCATTCAGGAGTTATGGAGCTGTGGCAGTAGCGGACTGTTGCGGCACTTTGCTTTAGTCGATTCCTATCTATTGTACATCTAGATTAGGATTCAGTTGCATTGAGTTAGTATTCAAGTGTTGTTGATTAACACTTTCATATTTTATTTATCAGATTATTGTATTGTCTGTTGCCCGACAGCATATTCGGGTATTTCATTGTTGAGATTTTTGTTGTACAATGTATTGTACTCTTTCATATTATTGGAGCATTAACTTTTCACACATCATAGTTAGATGTATATTGTTAGTTGTGTGCATTATTGGTTTTCTTGTTGTTGTAAAATAAAAGTTTTATATTTTTTGGCAATTCGCACTTTATGATTTCGGGTAGTTAGCCTTATATTATAGTGTTTAGTTGTTGATGTTGAGACTGTACCATCTGAGATACCTGATTTATGTAGTATAAGGTTGGCCACCCGTTATTATTTGGAGCGGGTTGTCACATGTAACACCCCGTATTTCTGAGGATTTATGATTTAATTAATTTTGGTATTTTTAAATTCACACGTGTGCCATAATTTAATTGAATTAATTATTATGTGTTAATTAAAATAATAATCGAGTGAGATAATGATTAATATTATGGAATAAAAATTACTAAGTGGATTGGTAAATAATCTAAGATAATTATTATATGTCATAGCAAGTGATATGAACGTAATCAGATTATATCTCAACCAGGAGTCATGTGTAGAATAATTCAAGGTCGAGATAGAAAATTGGTATAGAATGACTCGACTGATGATTTAGAGGTCACGATTGATTTCAAAAGGGTTGAAATAGTCGGAACATTGTACTCGGGTGTGTAGTTTGGGTCCTGGGGCAATTTTAGGCCAACCCTACACTGTATAAGGGCATTTTAGTCAATTGGTGGCCTAGGGTTGAGAGAGATATTGAATTATAAGGTTTATATCAGCATGAAGTTGGGTAGGGATAGGTTTAGAAGATTAGAAAACTAAAAGAGTCCATAAGAGAAGAAAGGAAGAGCATTCTTGGAGCTAATGTAAGGATTCTTAAAGTTTTCAACGTCGGATCATGGATTGGAAGGGAAGAAAAGCACTCCATCATCATATAAACAAAATTTCTTCTGATGTACCAAAGGCAAGTGTTTATCTAGCATGTTTTGATTTGGTTATAATACCCATGTAGTGTAGGGTTTATAATATCATGATTTTAACTATGTTCTTGAGGTTTAAAGTGAGTAAAACTCATAAAATGGGATAAGAATGAATGTAGAATGATTCCACATATGTAGACGGCGTGGAATTAGATTTGTATGTGTGAGTATTATGGAAGAAATCTAGGAAAAATATTGATTATGCCTGAAGAACGTGAACTAGGGTTTGGGTTGAAAAATCTTAAAGAAATCTTAGGAATTTGTGGATTAATAAATGATTTGATGTTAAAGATTCATTAAGACTGATGTATATACTCTTATATAATGTTGGGACAAATTATAATGGAGTTTGGGGTGATTGGATGAAGGAATTGTGAGTAAAAATGGTGAAAAATGAAATTGCATAAGTAAGAAGAAGGCCCCTGATACTTTTTGAATGGATTCGCTTAACCGAATCGACTTGGTTTTTCCAGATTTGTAAAAAAATTCCTTGTAAAACCGTAGAATTTGTGAATAATTAACGGGGGACTTTTGGAGAATCTCTAAATGATAAATAGGATTTTATTTAATGTTAGTAGGTCTATTATATGTATTAGGTTTACATAAATTTATATGAGATAAGGTTAGGGATAATGGATTACGCATCCATAATTATTGAATGAACGGGATTTGAAATGGGTCACGAAGAGATGGGTGGACCTATTACTTAGATCAGTAGAGTATGAGTGTAGTAACTCCTAAAATGACTTAAGGGAGTAACTAGGGCCCTTCGGTTTGATATTTATACTCGGGAGAATGCGATAGAGAGGTAGAATCGTATATCGGATAATATTTATAGGTAGTGTGTATACCTATACGAATGATATTTATAGGTTGTGTGTATTACTATATGCGAAATATGGATAGGTTCTGTGTATGCCTATTATCTCCATTCTTATGTTTGTGAACATACCTCCGCTAACTGTTATTCGAAGGTTTTCGAACAGAGGGAGATCCTACCTAAATGATTCCAGTGGGTGTATTAGTGGGTCTGGTAGGTCATTTGGGTACGCTAGGTGATTAGGCACATATTCTTCATATTTATCCCCTTAATTTCGGTATTTTTATGATCATGTGCAATGTAAATAGCTTGGATTTGTCTCATATTTATGCTACTAACCTCTTTTGGCTTCGTGTTTTGTGTATTTATCATGTGTTTTACAGGTATTTCATGCAAGTTAGTGCGAAGGAGAACTCAAAACAGTGAAAGAAACCAAGAAATGGAGAGTTCAAGGGCATTTTCGTAATTTTGCAGCCTTAGTCCGGAGGTGGGTCCAATTGGAAAGTTGAAAATCTCTAAATTACAAGAATATTAGAAAAAACGGCACCCCAAATCCGAGCTACGGTGAAGAAGTTATGCCCATTTAAAGTTGGAGACAGAAAGTCAAAAGTTGAAAATAATTATGAAAGCTGAAGAGACAACTCTTGAAATTTCTTGTTTAATTCATTTTTATTAGTTGTAAAACGTGGAGATGCATGGGAAGATTCTCATTTAGGTATATTAAAAGGGTAAAACGTGGAGAGGCATGGGAAAAGTCATTTTTGAGATCTATAAAAGGCCAAGCCCTACATCCTTCCAAGGGAGTCAAATTCTAGAGAGTATAATAGAATTTTAGAGAGAGAGAGAGTCAGATTTTAGAGAGTCTTTTTAGTTTTCTTTGGTAGAAGTTTTCATAAACCCTAGTTTGTACGGTTGATTAAGAATAAGTTCTGTGGATTCAAGTTCATTTTCTTTTCCTGTTGCTGAATACAATTATAAAATTTCCATTCTCTTAGTTATTCTTCCTTTTCAATTCAATTCTCGATTGTTTGGAATTTGTTACCAATTTTTTCTAGATCCATAATCCCATGTATTGGTATAAATTTGTTTTCTAGAAAAATCATGTCTAGCTAAGTTTTTAAGGGTTGGGATGCATGAACTCATCCCAATGTAAATTACTTATGTAGAAAATAGAATTTAAATTAAAAATTTGAAAGAGTCGTGCGAGACAAATTTTACAACCATTGTAGATCTTTTAATCTCTCTTGCCCTATGTACTTGGGATGTTTAAGAATACGATGTGCATATATATAATTATTTAGCACCGCTTTATATTTAACTTTGATTTCGTATGGTGCGGGTTTGAACCTCATATACGTAATGCATAGGATCTATAAAGACTGGATTCATTCAAATTTATAATTTACAATTCTAGTATTCTACACGGTAAATTACTAGGGTTAGGGGATTGTATTCCAACCTACTTTCTCATTCATCTTAATTAGTTTACTCATGCATGCATAGTTAACTTTTTTATTTTTTCCCTCTTCAACCATCATCATCTTTTTCACTTTTATTTTAGAAGTAATAAATCAGTTAAATTCTATCAAACATTCCCTGTGGATTCGATACCCAGACTCGCCACTATACTCCTTAAAAAGTGTAGTTACAAGTTTAGGTTTTTTTTGTATTGAGGTTGGAAGCCGATAACAACGACTAGCGTATTACACGGACGCTCGATTTTTCCCCTCGATCAAAATGGCGTCGTTGCCGGGGAATGTTTTGTTATAGATTATAATTGATTTACTATTTCGAAAGATTTTTTTTCTTTGGATTTTTTTTAACCTTTTTTGTAGCCTTGCACAATTGAGAGCCAAGAAACCTTGAATCCTCAACCGCACACCTTTGTACTCAAATTTCCATTTACATACTATTCGGTAATCATGTCTTTTCATGGTGAGTTCGGTAATTATAATGGTTCATATGGTAATCATTTTCAAACTTTTTATTCTCAAGAGTCCGCGACTCGACATATTACCATTCGTGAGGCCATTCTAACTCTGGAGTATGAAAGGCTTGAAAATGAATATCGGAGAGAAATTTATATTAAATATTCTCAAGAATCCATGCCTCGACCTATTACCATGGGTGAGGCCTTTCTAAATCTTGCGTATGAAAATCTTGAAAACGAATATCGAAAAAAAAAAATCATTTTGGGGAATCCAATGAAGATTTTTCTTCCGATATTTGTGAAACTATAGAAGGTTTTCAACCAAATGAGGAATTCGAGGTTTTAGAGCCAAGGGATCCTACTTTGGAAGAAAACACGCTTTTTCTAACCAAAAGAGTACTGGATTTTCTTTCCACCCAAAGCAAAAAGAATATCGATTATGGTCTTGTGAATGAAATGGTCTCACTTTGCGATGATGTGCGTTCTATTTTGGAAAACAAAGAGGAGGTTCAGACCTGTGTGTCACCTCAAATTTTTGAAGAACATCTCATTGAAAGTGCGTCTTGCTCCCTTGAAATTAAATATCTAAGTGATGATGAATCACTTGAGATTTAGTTTATTTCATCACCATCTCCGTTCACAGTTATTGAACCATTAGAAGTACATCTAGATTCCTATGAGTCAGTTGAAAATTCTGAAATGTGTACACCTTTTACCGACAAAGACACTTTGCTAGAATTTTTTTCTAATATGGACCGTTCCTTTTTGTGTGCCCCTCTCCCCATACTACTTGAAAAATCTTTGGGAGGTGATTATATTTTTCTTGTATCTCAATTGTACTTGTCCCACCTAGCACCCAAACCCCCCATCATCCCATTAAATTTTTTAATTGGTGATGGTTCATTTTCTCCATCTCACACATGCCTTTCGTTTTTCAAACAAAATTCTTATTTTTAGGGAGGCATGCTTTATAGTGAGGGTACACTATTAATCCCTCAAAGTCAGATTGTATTTTGGGTGGACCCTCAACTTTTTCGACTTCTAGTGTATAACTTATTAGAAGTTCAAATCGTAGGTTGTACATAATTAGCTTTTTATTTTTATTTTTATTTTTTTATAATTTAGAGTAATTAGTTAGAGTTTTTGTTATTCGTTTTGCTATGCTTGGTTCTAACATGTTTTGTAGATTCAATGGACTCGCACTCATCGGGGATCGCTCCATTTGGGTAATATCTTTCTTTTCCTCTCTTTATGCTGTGTTCTTGATTTGCATTGAGGACAATGCAACATTTAAGTTAGGGGGTGTGGGATATTCTTCCCGTTTATTGTTTAGATTCATTGATTCAATCACATGTTCTTTCCAAGTGTGTTTTTTAGAAAATTTCAAAAAAAAAAAAGCCAAAAATAATTTTCTTCAAAAAAAATAAAAATTGGAATTTAAAAGTTTCAAAAATATCACCTTTATTCTATTTAAAGTCTCAAATTGTTAACAATCATAATGCACTAAGACAAAATTGACCGAAGATGGTAATTGAAAGAAAATTGACGACTTAACGAATAAGTGTGGAGATTGATCAAACCCGGTGAGATTTCGAGCCTTTTAATTTTTTTATGAGTTTTTAAATCAATCCGAGTTTATGATTAACTCAAAGTTCTTTTCAGCGTTTTAATAATTCGTTGATGATCTCAATCCTTTATTTTGATCGGTTATGGGAAATGTTTAAAATGTTGTCTCGAAATTCGTGCTAAATATATCTCTAAACTTAATTAATCTCGAGATGCATATGGTAATGTGATTAGCAATTTGGACAATGAAGGAGGCCATCGTTTGTTAGGCAAAAATATTGGCCATAAAAAGATGTGAAAAATTATCCCTATGATAACCCAATTGAGTTGAATAAAATTTATCCTTTTCGTTTGGTAACCCGAAAAAATCGAAATAGCCCGGAATTGTGAAAATTTGAGAAATTCATCAAGTAAGTCCAAATTGTGCAATAAAAAGGGGCAAGAGAAAAACAGAAAAAACGCTCGAAACAAAAAATAGCAAGAAAGAAAAAACTTAAAATTGAAAAAGAAAGAGAAAAATGAGCAAATTCCTGAAAAAGCACAAATGGACGTCATCAAGACATTTTCCAATTCCGAACAATCCGTCTATTCCCAATTTTACCCTTTACACCTTAACCCCAAGAAAAGTCCTAACCGAGTCCAAATTGCGAAATTAATTACTGCGTGGAGAGCTAAGACATGAAAAGATAAAATGAGAGATTAAATGGTGTGAAATAGAGTTGATGTTCCCATTTCCTAATAACCGTACTCCGATGATGAGATATTTGCACCATAAATTTCCTTCTTTTCAATTTTGTATGCGTGAATTTGTGTCCATTATATTTACTCTTTATATCATGCATACCGAGAGAAAATAGACACAATCCGAGTGATTCATTTGTGAGTGCATCCGTAAGAATTTGAATCAAAACATATTTTCGAAAAGTAACGTAAAGCTCAATCGGTGGAAATTTGAGGTTTAATTTTTGGCTTTGCACACACACACACTATGGTTTGAGACATTTGAATATGAATTTATGGTGATTATTTTTCGAAAAGTTTAAATTGTACAATTTTTAAGTATTTTGATATTTATTTGAGTCAATAAAGAATTTTGTGGGTATATTCACTGCAAACCCTCACGAGACAAAACTCGTCCTACTAGGGTAACCTAGGGGTTTAAAGGCTTGTTGCATATGCTAAATGCAATCGCTTGCCCGCGAAAAAGGTATTCTATCCCAATAAAAGAATTTTCAAGAGTTGAACTTTAAACTAATTTCTTTTACATTGCTCGGGACGCGCAAAGTTCTAAGTTAGGGGGTGTGATTAGGCACATATTCTTCACATTTATCCCCTTAATTTCGGTATTTTTATGATCATGTGCAGTGTAATTAGCTTGGATTTGTCTCGTATTTATGCTACTAACCTCTTTTGGCAAGTGTTTCGTGTTTTGTGTATTTCTCACGTGTTTTATAGGTATTTCATGCATGTTAGTGCGAAGGAGAACTCAAAACAGTGAAAGAAAGCAAGAAATGGAGAGTTCAAGGGAATTTTCGTAATTTTGCAGCCTTAATCCGGAGGTGGGTCCAATTGGAAAGTTGAAAATATCTAAATTACAATAATATTAGAAAAAACGGAACCCCAATCCGAGCTACGGTGAAGAAGTTATGCCCATTTAAAGTTGGAGACAGAAAGTCAAAAGTTGAAATTAATTATGGAAGCTGAAGAGACAACTCTTGAAATTTCTTGTTTAATTCATTTTTATTAGTTGTAAAACGTGGAGATGCATGGGAAGAGTCTCATTTAGGTATATTAAAAGGGTAAAACGTGGAGAGGCATGGGAAAAGTCATTTTTGAGATCTATAAAAGGCCAAGCCCTACATCCTTCCAAGGGAGTCGAATTCTAGAGAGTAGAATAGAATTTTAGAGAGAGAGAGTCAGATTTTAGAGAGTCTTTTTAGTTTTCTTTGGTAGAAGTTTTCATAAACCCTAGTTTGTACGGTTGATTAAGAAGAAGTTCTCTGGATTCAAGTTCATTTGCTTTTCCTGTTGCTGAATACAAGTATAAAATTTCCATTCTCTTAGTTATTCTTTCTTTTCAATTCAATTCTCGATTGTTTGGAATTTATTACCAATGTTTTCTAGATCCATAATCCCATGTATTGGTATAAATTTTTTTTCTAGAAAAATCATGTCTAGCTAAGTTTTTAAGGGTTGGGATGCATGAACTCATCCCAATGTAAATTACTTATGTAGAAAATAGAATTTAAATTAAAAATTTGAAAGAGTCGTGCGAGACAAATTTTACAACCATTGTATATCTTTTAATCTCTCTTGCCCTAGTTACTTGGGATGTTTAAGAATACGATGTGCATATAATTATTTAGCACCGCTTTATATTTATCTTTGATTTCTTATGGTGCGGGCTTGAACCTCATATACATAATGCTTAGGATCTATAAAGGCTGGATTCATTCAAATTTATAATTTACAATTCTAGTATTCTACACGGTAAATTACTAGGGTTAGGGGATTGTATTCCAACGTACTTTCTCATTCATCTTAATTAGTTTACTCATGCTTGCATAGTTAACTTTTTTATTTTTTCCCTCTTCAACCATCATCATCCTTTTCACTTTTATTTTAGAAGTAATAAATCAGTTAAATTCTATCAAACATTCCTTGTGGATTCGATACCCAGACTCGCCACTATACTCCTTAAGAAGTGTAGTTACAAGTTTAGGTTCTTTTTGTATTGAGGTTGGAAGCCGATAACAACGACTAGCGTATTACACGGACGCTCGATTTTTCCCCTCGATCACTAGGTATGTCTGTATACCAAAGCCTTAGAACCATCTTCACCTTATTTGTTTTGTTCTTTAATTTTAGGTTCGAGGAAACATGCCAAACCATTTGTCCTTGATTTAGTATGATAGGTACATGGACTTGATAGCAGAGTATGCAGACTAGCATTTCGGTTCTTATCCCGTGGATGTTGGAGTTATGTATATAAATTGTGTGATATATCTATACATACATGTGTATTTATTCTACTTTTGTGTGAAAGTAGTAGTTGTAGATAGCGTATATCTAAACGTGATGTAATTATGAGACAATCTACTTAGTGTGTGATGGTAGTAAAGTTAGATAGAGTATATCTGGACGATTATTTAAGTAAAACAACTTAATGAAATGGTTTAATTATAATATACGTGAAGTGTTAATTATGGTAAATAATAACATACGAGACATGTTAATTATTAGTGTTACTATAGTGTGTTGTATGGGCGGTACGGGGGAAGTTAAAGTGATATAATACTAAGGACTTAATGAGTAAATATTGAAATATTATAGTGTACTGTATGGGTGGTACGGGGAGACAAACCAGTTTGTGGATAGATAGTTATTGATGAGACGTAGATGGGATAGGTAGCATAGGTAGGTAGGATACGTTAGGTGTGCACATTAGTTGAGAGGTGAGGAACTCAAGGGAGTGTACGTTGAACTAACATGTGTAATCAATAACTGATTTTAAATTGTGATAAATACTTGCTAAATATTTTCAAATGTTTTGGGCTCTGGCCCGTCTTGTAAAATATTTTCAAAACCTTTTAGGTGTCCAGCCGTAGGGACGCTCAACTTGATGATCTATTCAGGGATACATAACTACAGAACTTGTGGATGCTTGCAGGATTTAGATTAGACGCTTCAGTTACTTCATTCTTATAGTAGGATTCAGTTTTAGTTATTTCATTTGGACATGTCGTACCTTCATCTATTTCATTTAATCAATTATGTGAGACTATATATTAGTGGATTCAGTTTTATTTCATAGACTCATAGTTGGACTTTTGTATTGTAAATCGATGGTTATTCAGTTTTATTTATTTGTTTATTTATCTTGTGATGGATTCATATCACTGTTACTCCCTGGATGGTTTGGTTATCATATTAAGTTTCCGATTATTATTATTAATGAAGGATAAAATTTGACACACACATAATTTAACTTTGGTTTTTAGAAAATTAAAAAGTTTTTGACAGTGATGCTAAGAATGAATCAAATGAGATTCTTGGTTATTTTAATAAAGGAATTAGAACCCGGTATTTAAATAGGTGGGGTGTCACTGTAGGGTTGATTTCCTTTGATTATCATTTCATTACAGGAGGAGATGATGGTGGAGGAGATGGACGTGCTGAAAGGAAAGCCTACTTAAATGAAGCCAAAGCATGTCCTACTATGAGGCGTATTGACATGTCCAAGAACAGTGATGGTCGACCTAGGAAAGTCAACAATGACAAATTAGTGATCGGATTTTCCAAAAACGATTTGAATGGGTTCTTTATCCTCATGATGATCCGTTAGTCAGCACTTGAAGAGCTCACCATGGTTGAGTGGCAAGAGTTTTGGTCGACAACGGGGGCTCGGTTGACGTCATATTCCATAACTGTTTCCATAGCCTAGGGTTATGAGGTAGTAATCTAGAACTGTATCACATGCCTCTCATAGGGTTCTCGGGAGAAAGTGTATATTCCTTGGGAATGATCAAGTTGGATGTATTGGTTGGCACTTGGATAATGAGCAGAAAGGAAAGAATTATCTTCTTTTTACTAGGCGAAAATGTACCTTCAACTTACAACATACTCCTTGGTAGAGCAGGGATGAAGCAATTAGAGGCAGTTCCATCTATTATGAATAAGTGCATTAAGTTACCTACTAATTATGGATTCGATGTAGTGAATGGTAACCAGGTGGAAGATATGGAATGCTACTATATCTTAGACGACCAACAGGAGATACAGTGGAGCATAACTACTTTCCATATTGACATTTTGGATCCTCATGAAGAGGAAGATTTGGTGAAGGTACAGGTTATGAAAGAGGAAAAAAACTATTGTTCTTGATGATGAGAAGACTAAAAGGACCACTCAAATTGGTTCAAGACTATTTCCATCTCTCAAATAGGAATTAATTAAATTCTTTAGAGATAGGAAGAACGTCTTCACCTGGAGCCATAACGATATGCTAGGGATTAATCCTAACTTCATTTGCCACGAACTCAACATTTATAAGGTTGCCAAATAAATCAAGAAGAAGCACAGAGTTTTTAGTCCTGAGAAGAATATGGTAATCCGAGAGGAAGTGGAAAAGCTGCAGAAAGCACAGTTTATAGAGGATGTTAAATATTCGACTTGGTGCTGATGGTCAAGAAGAAGAACAAAAAAATAGCACGTGTGCATATTTCACTGACCTCAACAAAGAATGCCCAAAAGATTACTTTCTTTTACCAAGGATTGATCAATTGGCATATCCAACAGCAGGTCATGGGTTACTCCGCTTCATGGATGCTTATTCTGGTCACAACCAGATTAAAATGAAGACATAAAATAAAATGAGCACATCCTTCATCACCAACCGAGGAACCTACTTCTACAAAGTTATGCCCTTTGGGCTAAAAAATGCTGGAGAAACATATCAGACATTGGTAAATAAAGCATTCGAGGACCAGATTGGTAAGAACATTGAAGTATATGTAGATGATATGATCACTAAAAGAAAATTTATTGCCAACCATATTGCTAATTTGGCCCAAATATTTTACCAGCTGGAAAAACATTAAATGAAGCTCAATCCGACCAAGTGTATATTAAGAGTATTGGATGGTATGTTCTTGGGGTACAACATAGATAAAAGGGGAATTGAATCCAGCCCTGATAAAATAAAGGCTTTATTGGAGATGCAATCCTCGACTAATAAGAAGGATGTGTAAAAACTGACAGACAGAGTGGTAGCTCTAAATCGCTTTATTTCTCAAGACACAGATAAATGCCTTATATTCTTCAAGGTGCCTAAAAAGATCTTTAAACGGAATTACAAGTGCGAGAAAGCTTTTTTAGATTTGAAGAAGCACATGGGATCTCCCCCACTACTCTTCCGACTAGTTTTAGGCGAGAAGTTGTAATTATATTGGGTTATTTCAGAGTATACTATTAGCTCGGCCTTGATTCAATTAGAGGAAGGCGTTCACAATCCAGTGTACTACACTAGTAAATTGTTAAAGGAGAAAAAATCAGATATCCATACTTGGAGAAGTTGGAATTATCACTCATTGAAGCTTCCAAAAGAATGAGACCATACTTTTACGCCCATACTATTGTAGTATACACTGACTTACCACTTCAAAAAGTTTTACATATGCATGAAAAGTCAAGATGACTAATGTCTTGGAAAGTTGAGCTTTGAGAATATGAAATTATTTATGATACAAGAACCTCATTGAGGGAAAGTATTGGCAGATTTCATAATAGAATTCTCTTATGAGGAAGTACCAAGAAAATTATGTTTTCTCAACGAGCAGACTTCTTCGGAAGATAGCTCAGCTCAAATGCAAATAGTGATGCTCATTGACCAACCAGAATCATCGGCTGTTCAAGAAAGATACCTATTACTAGTTGAACAAAATAAGGAGTTCAAATATAGAGTTCTGGCAGAAGAAGACTTTAACATAGACATCCCAGTTTGGAAACTGTTCGTTGATAGATCTTCATGCACCACTAAAACTGTGGATGGACTCATCATTAATACCCCAAACGATCTAGATGTGGAATATGCATTGAGATTTTAATTTCAAGCTCATAATAATGAAGGTGAACACGAAGCATTAATTACATGATTAAAATTAGCCTCCTTATTAAGTGCCGAGCAGGTGATAGCACATAGTGATTCCCAACTCATTATCCACAAGTTACTTCAGATATATGGAGTTAAAGGAGAAATGGGGGTAAGATACTTGAATAAGGATATGGAGGTTATCTTTTCATTTCTCATAGTCAAGATGGTCTGGATTCTAATAGGGGGTAATGTTCGAGCAAATGCTCTTGCTCGACTAACCTCAGCAACTCCAATGGATCTCAAACGAACCATTCCAGTAGAGATTCTCACCAATAAAAGTATTTATGGAGAAGCTGTCGGTATCACTTTTGTAGAATTGGGACCTTACTAAATGGATCCAATTAAGGATACATTGAGAAAGCGTTGTTACCATTCGACCAAAAAAAAGCAAGGAAAATAAGATACAAAGTAGCAAGATATGTCCTGGAAAAAGGTCTTTTGTACAGAAGGGGATACACAATCTCTTTACTTTATCGTATCCATCCAACTAAAGTAAATAATCTGATTAAGGAGGTCCAAGAAGGCTCGTGTGACACCCACTCAGCTAGAATATATTTGGTACAAAGGATAGCCATGAAAGGCTACTAATGGTCGACAATGAAAGAAGATTATGTTTTCTTCGCCAAGAGGTGTGATAAGTGCCAAAGGTTTGTTTCTATTCACTAAAAACCAAGGGATTGCCTAACTCCTATTACTTCTCCCTGGCCTTTTGCTACTTGGGGAATAAACTTGGTTGGACCATTGTCGACCTCCAAAGGAAGTTTCAAGTATTTACTGGTTGCGGTGGATTACTATACCAAATGGGTGGAGGCTGAGCCCTTGATCCATATGCCTTATTAAAGTGTGTTTCAGTTCATATGGAAGAAGATCATATGTATCTATGTAATGCCCTATGCTTTTATCACTTATCATGGTACTCAGTTTGATAATGAAGAGTTTGAGGAGTATTGCATCTGATCCAACTGAAATAGGTCTGCCAATTCACAGGGTGCTAAACTTTGATTCACCTAAGAGTGATCTGATGAGGCGACTATATTTATACATAGTTGAATAAGTCAGAGAAGATGATGCAATTCGAATGACTGCCTATCAACAAAAGACTACTAGGTTCTATAGTCGGAGAGTCAAGCCGACAGACTTGAAATGAGGAGATCTTGTACTGATGAAAGTGATTCATAAAAACAAGTTGGATCCTACCTCATATGGTCCATATCGTATCTCGACCGTTATCTAACCAGGAACATATCACCTAGAAACATTAGAAGGCAAAGAGTTTAAGTACCCATGGAACACCGACTATCTCCACAAATATTACCACTAATTTCATTTTTGATGTAATCGGTTATTCAAGTTATGAAGTTGCATGTTTCTCTCCACTATACTTCCTTTTATGTTTTGTATTTCAGAGTATGGTGTGATGCCCCCTTAAAATTAAAGGTTTTATCTAATTTTAATTTCCACTTTTCAAACTTCAAAATAGTTTTTATTCAAACTTTTCCAACTTCATAAAAGTTAATTTTTAAACTTTTTCAACTTTGAGAAAAGTTATTTTCAAAGCTTTCTAAATTCAGAAAAGTTATTTTCAAACCAAACTTTTCCAACTTCAAAAAAGTTAATTTTCAAACTTTTTCAACTTTAAAAAATTTATTCTTTAAAACTTCATGTATGATTTCGTCTTTGACAAATCAAGAACAAGAAGTTAGTAAAACATCACGTAAGACTTGAGGTCAAACACAAGTGTTTTTACCCGACTAAGTTAAAACACAGGAATAACTATACATTCTTAATAAACTTAGTAACCACTGATAACTAATACTACAACTTAGTTTAATAAAACTATTTACAGTTTTATCTAAGAACAACATTAGTAGAATCTAAGGCATTACAATTAGATTCAATCATGAATCAAGCATTTAAAATTTAAGCAGGTTATTTAGTCAGTAAGCCTACTAACTAGTCATTATACAGATTACTTGGTCGAAAATAATATTAATATTAACCACATTATTAAATAAAGAACATAAAGTATCATAAATAATTTCATATCATTCCAATGAATATGTATTACAAAGTAAAGATCGACAAAACAACAAATACAAGTCTATTCTACTAGACATTTTCCATCAGCCTTGCTCATCCCAACAGGAGGTTCATCAAGGGTGCTCAGATGATTGATAAAACTAAAATATTTCCTCCTAGTACGCCTGCTTGTTCTCGACCATTCAAGTAGATTATGGGGACGAACATACTCGAAGTATCCTTCAAGGCCGAAATCCCCAATGTATTTTCTAATCAAGCTCTAAGGAATGGCATCAGAAGGAATCCAATTGGAATCAATTGAGAAAGGAGGATCAGGATATTCGAACATTCCTGGGGCATGCCAATACCATAAAGTTTTTTACCCTTAGGTATTTTCATTAGAACTAGCAGGTTCATCCAACCCCATTTGTATCCCTCATTCGTAGCCTGCTCCATATGCTTATCCAAGTAAGTCAAGGCCTTATCACACTCGTCCATCCAAAGATCTTTGGGTTGCTTTTGAAAATGGAAAGTCAGTCGATCCACACTATCTTGAAGCTTTCAGATGACCTTGTCCTTCTCTTTGAGATTAACAACTTGGTCAGCCAGGGTTTTATTGGTTCTCTCCTCATCAATGGTTGGCCATACAACTATACTTTTCCTAGAAGATTTTCCTGGATAAATTTTCTTCTTCTTCAATACTTCTAACACTTCCAGCAACCTATCATTTTCAGTCTCTAAAAATGATACCCCGTCATAGGGACCGGTGTTGGTTGATTTTTCCAAACTGTCAAGCTCATTCCTCAGAGCATTATTTTCCTTCTCCAAAAGGGCAACAATTGATCAGACACTCTCTATTTATTGATTCAAAGAAAATTCCTTTTTGTTCATGGCATAAGTAATATCTTGTGACTATTTATCAAATCCACAGCCTTCACTCAAAGCCTAATAGTTAGCCTTATAATCAGAATAAAGAAGTGCCATGGAGTCTTTATGATCTTCCTGGATTTTCTCAATCATTCTGTAATAACCAACATTATTCGCTAATTTTTTGTCCAAAAGTCAATGAAGATGAATATATGACTCCTTCACTTAGTCGGTGGAATATGGGTTGAGAAACCCCACTAAATCTTCCTTAATCAATGGGATATGCCAGCCTCAAGAAAAATTTTACACCGCTTGAGTAGTTTGGATTCAACAGAAACTATAGCTTTCTTCCTGGCATCAAATTGGAAATTTACAAGTATAAGTTTATGGTACCGATCAAGAAAAATAAGTAACATAAACAATATTAAAGACAACAACATATATGAAATCAACATCATATGAACTTGGAAGTACGTGAGAAAAATATTTCTTTTCTTTGATCATTCCATGGTTATAGAGAAGATTACATCTGAAAAAAGGAAGAAGAAGAAATGAAATATACATAAAGGAAAAGGAAAAAATAAACTAACTAAAAGGAGTTAAACCTGCTCCTGCTCCTGCTCCTTGGTTTTGTCTTGATCAACAATAGGTAGGTCGGCATGATTAGCAGGCACCATTAGGACTCCCCAGAACCCTCCTCTACATCTGAAAAGTCTTCATCCGGGTTAGGAGGAGTTCCTTGATCATGTCTTTTAAAAAGTTCATAGTATGACTGAGTACCAACCTCCTTCAAGGCTTCCGACCAACCATCCTTAAAGGATTACTTCCTGGCGTATTCTATCTGGATGGATGCAACAGTAAAGGCTTTCTCCCATCCCTTGTTAGTAGCCTCTTCTTTATCCTTCTTTCCTTTGATCATTAGGGCAGAGTTATTAGCAGTCAAGATAACAAGGGACTCATCAATAATATTTTCCAATGCCCAGCTTCAGCAATTATAAACTTCGCCTGGGTCAACTCATCAATAATATTTTCCATACTTCCTCTACTAGTTTGGCCTGGTCCTCGACAGTCTTGATTTTTTCCTAACATGCTTATTTTTCTCTCTCTTGAGCTTCATTGGATGCTTGTAATAATTTTTTTCATATACTCAAGAGCTTCCTCAACATCAGCCGAGGGGCAGGATCTTATTTGGTCATCCTTCTCCATCATCTGATTGAAGTAGACCAATAACTTTAAGAAAACTAAAGTGTTATTAAAAGAAAGGCATTAAAAGTTAGTGCATACTAATAGAAAGGTTAATGCCTTACCAAGTCCAAAGTATGAGCAGTCCTTTTAGTTAGTCAGGCTCTAGTAAGGGGGGTGTAGGTGACCTATCTATAGGCAAAGTTCCATCTTTTATCAACTCCCTATCCTGCCAAGGGTTTATTGTAACTGAAGCATTTTCAATTCTACCTTGGTCGGTAGAATACTTTTTGGTCAACTCAGTAGACCTTTTTTCCTGATCTTCCTCGCTAGGCAAACCTGTATTCAACCTCTTATATTAAGGTTCTTCAATTCGGGCCTCCTCAGTGTTCAAAACCATAGGTCTTTTCTCACCGACTTGAGATTTCTTGTCGTCCAAAAGGGTTTTCTTGGCAGCAGAAGGAGGGGACTTAGTCATCAATTTTGGAATTTTTCCTTTCACTATCTTGATAGAAGGATATGTGGGGATAGTGGTGATATCAAGGGACTCGAATGAAGAAGAGGGTCCTTCTTGAATGAATCCAACTCTAGTTGCATCTGCATCCGAAGAGGTGGATACAGGTTCTTTATCTAGGTTGATAGCTACCTGAGGCAATGCAAGTGATGGCCGAGCAACAAAGGAAGTAATTGACCTCTTGTACTCTTACAGTACAAAGGCATCTTTAGGGTGTTCTTCTCCAACCCTTTGATTGAGACCCCACAAAAATTTGAGATCTATAAGATTGACTTCTCCTTCCTTAGGACACTTCTTCTTACTCTCCTCTACAACAAAAACAAAACAAAAAAGTTAGTTGGCAAATCTGTAAATAGATGGTAAATAAGAAAAAGTTAAGAATAAAGTTATAACCTATGTCACGCCCTTCTTGGGGGCACTTGGGAACAACGGAGGATATCCCCTCAAAAGGGGGGCCTATTTCTAATTCTTGACAATAACACAATAATCCCAATAATCTTTATTAGAATCTGGCAGTTTAACTACTAAAGCCCTATTGGCTTCCCTAGTCTTCAAATAGTAAGTATTATCTCTAATGGTTCCTTACTTGTAGTAGAACATCAACTCAGGGATCCCAACATGAATACCATAAATTTCATTCAACCTACTTACTCCATTCACCACCCTCCATGTGATTTGAGCTATTCTAACAGAAATGATATCGAATGGGTTATTTCAATGAGGTTCGAACGGGCTTCGAATAACTTAGGAAATGGTCGACTTACACTTGACTATTGAATCTCGTTAGAAGGGTTGGTTATAATGAAGTCATCTATAATTCGAACGAGAGGTCCTTTTGCGTTCAAATGAGATGCTTCGTACTCCCATATTAACCTAGTTTTTTACATCAATAGATCCTCGTTAGATAGATCGTTCGAACGAGGAGGCTTCTCGTTCGAACGAGACTAAATGTCATTCGAACTATCGCACCTGAACTTTTAAAATTCGATTTACCTTTGTGTGTTTTCACATTTTGGGCACTTGGATTGATGATGTGTCGACATCTGAGAGGACCTGATGATAAAAAATGTGTATCACATATGGGGCATGAGTTTTTAAAGGATTTTGTGGATTTTATGGGGTTATAAGAAGAGAGAGGGATGGTGGGTCTTCCCTCGCCATTGTTGCCAATATTTCTCTCTCTCTCTCTCTCTCTCTCTCTCTCTCTCTCTAAGTTCAAGTGTGCATCTTCTTTCCCAAGCTTTTGCCACCGTAGCTGAGACGACTAAGAATGTGTCTCAAAAGTGCGTACTCTCTAGGGTCAAGTGCAAGCCCGTCGCTTCAAATAATAATGCAATAAGTCAGGTATCGATCCTCAGGGAAATAGGACAACAGAGTTGTGACTACATTGGATAGACGAAGGAAACCTAACTTTGAATCTAAAGAGAAACAAAAGATGATTGATTTTGAGAATGGACTACAACTAAATGAAATTTTGAAAATATTTATTTAATGCACCAAAGTATGAATAGAATGCAACTATTCTAAATTACCTAAATTACTGATAGTGAATGACTTAAAATTTGAATTATATAATGAAGGAAACAGAACTGGAATACAATCCCTCAACCCTAGTGTATTGTAGGTATAAAACTAATCGTAATTTAATTGACTAATTAGACCCAGAATTTAGTACTCCCAAGCATTACATATATGAGGTTCCAGACCGCACCATACTTAATCAGAGGACGAGTAAATCGATACACGCGATAGCGACACTCGCATTGTATTCTAAAGCATCCTGATTACCCGGAAGCAAACGAGATCCAATGATCTACAATGGTTGTGTTTCTACGCAAGACGGTCATAATAAATCATTAAATTCAGAGGATTAATTTTATAGACATACAACTAACACATCAGGTGGAGTTTATCCATCCCGACCCTTTGAAAACTAGTCGGACATGTTAAACTGAACGATGCATGAAATAATTACGTTGCATGTGAAAGAACTCATGATGAAACTAGATTGAAACATGCAAATAAGTATTTTGATCATAGAAATTGGTTGAATTAAATAAGGGAAATAACCATGCAAGAACAATAATAAAAGGAATGAAACTTGGATTAAAACCTTGAAAACAAACCCGAAATGTATCAATCTTGAAGAAAATAATTCAGACTATGTTCCTAGGTGATCTACTACTTTTTCTCTCTCTAAAACTATGAAAAACTATTAAGAACTTCTTTTTCTCAGTCATTAGCCTCGCCAAAATACGCTTTTGAATGAGTTATAATTTTCTAGAACTCTTTGGACCAATCAGAATAAAGGAGGATTTTTGCGCATCAGGACCCCCGAAACGGTTCGCAGGTACCCCGAACCGGTTCGACCCCAAATCGGTTCGTCCTGCGTTTGGGAACTTTCGCTGGTTTGGGGTGCCTTTTTCCTCTTTTCAACACTTAGAATTTTTTTCATGTTTTCTTCTTTTCTTCTTGGATTTTTTCTCAACTTCAATCGATCATAACTCTTCAACTATAACTCGGATTTGGATTCCGTTTCTTCTATGGTTATCGTTGTTTCGATATTTTCAACTTTCCAGTTGACTCCACCTCCGGGATTCGACTTTAAAATTACCAAAATGCCCTTTAACTTTCCTTCCTAGACTTTCTTTCAAGGTTTCGATTTCTCTTTTGCTCCGCTTGCATAATTAACCTGTAAAACACATAGGAGAAACACAAAACACAAAATACTTATCAACCAAGGTTAGTAGCATTAATTTGAGTTAAATCCATATCAATTTCATCACTCGAGTTCATAAATGCACCGAAATTAGGGGAATAAATATACAATATTTATGCCCAATCAAACTCACTAACTTAGAACTTTGCGTGTCCCGGGCAATGTAAAAGAGAAAGAATAAAGTCAAAACTCTTATAAACATATTATTGGGATATAATACCTTTTTTCGTGGTCAAGCTATTGCATTTAGTATATGCAACAAGCCGTTAAACCCCTAGGTTGCCCTAGTATGACGAGTGGTGTTTCGTGAGGGTTTGCAGTGAATATACCCACAAAATTCGACTCAAAGAAAATTCAAAATACGCAAAAATTGTATATTTCAAACTTTTTCAAAAAATAGTCATCGTTAATTCATGTTCAAGAGTCTCAAAACATAGTGCGTGTGTGCGAAGTCGGAAATTTATCCTCAAATTTCCACTGATTGACCATTACGTTACTTATCCGAAAATTCGTTTTGATTTCAAAATCTCACGGAATGCTCTCTCAAACGAATCACTCAGAATGTGGCTATTCTCTTGGTATGCGTGATATAAAGAGTAAATATATTGGAACCAAGTTCACGCACACAAGTAGAAAGACGAAATTTTAGGGTAATTTGATCTCATCAAGGAATACGTTGAAAGACGGGAACATTGACTCTAATCCACGTTTGTTTATCTCTTTTATTATCTTTTTTTATCTTAGCTCTCCACGCGGTAACCAATTTCGCAATTTGGACTTGGTTTGGACTTTTTCGGGTTATATGGTGTATTGAGTAAAATTGGAAAAGGTTAAGAATTTCAGAATTGAAAAATTTTGCTTATGATGTCCGTTACTGATTTCCCGGGCTTTTGCTCATTTTATTCTTCTTTTCTAGATTTTTTTCTATTTTTCACTTCTTTTCTTGCCCCTTTTTGTTCCACTTTTCGGACTTAAATTCTGAATTTTTCCATTTTTCACAATTCCGGGCTATTTGGGTTTTTCGGGTTACCAAACGAAAAGGATAAATTTTATTCTGCTCAATTGGGTTATCAAAGGGATAATTTTTCACATCTTTTTATGGCTAATATTTTTGGGTAACAAATGATGGCCTACTTCATTGTCTGAATTACTTATTAATTTACCATATGCGTCTCGAGATGAATTTAATTTAGAGGTTTGTAGCTCGCATTTTGAGACAACATTCCATTTTCCATAACCGATCAAAACAAAGAATTGAGATCATCAACGACTTATTCAACATGCTGAATTAGAACTATGTGTTAACCATTAACTCAGATTGATTTAAAAACTCAAAAAGATCTCAAGGCTCGAAATCTCACCGGGTTTTGTTAATCTCCACACTTATTCGTTAAGTCGTCAGTTTTCGCACAATTTCCATCTTTGGTCAATTTTGGCTTTGTGCATTTTGAGTTTTTATGACTTGAGACTTTAAACTGAATTTTAATGATATTTTTGAAAATTTTGATTTCCAATTTTTATTTATTTTGAAGAAAAATATTTTTGGATTTTCAACATTTTATGATTTTTTTGAAATTTTGGTCATTTTTGAAAATTTGTGAAGTTTTAGAAATACGCACTTGTGACCCCCCTAACTTAGACTTTTGCATTGTCCTCAAGTAAAAAGGACTAAAATCTAACTCAAAGCGAATGAAAAGTGCGAAAAAATAAAACAAACAAATTAAAACAAAAGTGCATCCTTGTATTATAACAATGTAAAAGCATGTGTTACATAAGAGACGGGAGAGCATACAACTAACGATTTTAAATCCACTTATGACACACATAACGAGCAAACATATAAAAACATTCATCGGCTTCATTGGGGAGGAGGATGTGAGGGCCCCGGTGCGCTCAGATCACAAGGATCATAAAAGAAAGATGGCGGGGGACCGTCGAAGTTGAGCTCGTAGAGGTGGGCTTGGAGCTGGTGCATCATACTTGTGTCCCTCCGATAAGCATCTTGGTCCCTCCGATAGGCGACTTGATATTGGTTGTATTGGGTGATTAACCCATCAAGACGAGATTCCACTACCGAAAGGCGCCTATCGAAATCGGCCCCCGCGGGCTCAAAATCCGAATCATCATCTTCTTCGTACTCCTCTTATTCCTCCCCCACATCCATCATGGAGTCATCATGTCCTTCTTCCCTCGCACCCTCGTTGAGAATGGGATGGTCGGGGTGAGCCACCCGCATTTGGCGTTCACTCCTAGTGGTTGAGGTGGCGCCAATTGGGTTGGGGAGTCGGATTTACTGCCCGGGGTCTTCATACCGGCATCCATTAATAACTCCCTAATGAAGCGAGCGTAAGGGAGCAAGGCCTTGCCCCACTCGTCATAGGCGGCATTGATGATATCCGCGTAGAAGAGTTTGGCCAAATTGATTGTGCTCTAGGGGTCGAGGAAGTGGTAGAGGAAGTTAGCATGACATAACCGGACCACCGAGTCATTGGTGGTTTGGTGGATTGCTCCACAAGCAATTAGGTACGTGAATCGCACCGTATCCGAAATACTTCCAATGGGAAAATATTCCCGTAGCCATTCCTACCCGGGTTCCATTCGAGCAATCCATTCGTCTTTGGTGCGGAGGGCACCATTTGTCAGGTATTGGAAAGGCACAGGGAGGATAACCCCTTTAGCACGCATTTTTCACGCGATTATGGCGATCGAAAATGGAATTGAGATATCGCCGAGGTAGGCCTCATGAAGCATGGAGGATTTTCGAACGAGTGTTGCATAAAATTGGCAGATGGTGACTTAAAACACGTGATTGTTCGTAGGAGCGAGAAAAGAGCACCACCCCCGGCGGTCGAATAGGGCGGTGACATCACCGAGAAACTGGTTCCAAGTAACAAAACGCTCGATGTGGATTGGGATCATGGCCGAGAAGTATTGCTCGGCCCAATGGTGTTCTTGGAGGCTTCAAAACACGCCCTTACCCTCTTCATCAAGGATGGTGGTGTCATCATATTTCTTAGGGAGGAAGTTGGCTCGGCGGGTACGCGGCATGGTGAGAGGGGGAGATATGTAGAGAAGAAGGATATAGGATGGAGGAAAGTGAGAGTGAATTTTGGTGTGAGAAATGGATGAGGGGTGGGGGTGGATTTATAGGTGTTAGGAATGGATTTTTGGTGGGAAAGGGGAATGGGTTTGGTGGGAGTGGAAAGAGGGAAGGAATTTGGATTAAAAGTGGAAGGGGGAATGGTTTTGGAGGGT
The DNA here is from genome assembly GCA_949130495.1 of Sambucus nigra. NCBI lineage: Eukaryota > Viridiplantae > Streptophyta > Magnoliopsida > Dipsacales > Adoxaceae > Sambucus > Sambucus nigra. The sequence goes on from OX422218.1 coordinate 351,794,887, forward strand.
GAAAAATCGTGGTGAAATTAATGGAGGGAAAAGAGGAGGGAAGAGAATGAATTTGGAAAACAGGGGGAGAATCTGCCAGGTACCCCGAACCGGTTTGAGTGTACCCCAAACCAGTTCGATCTGGGTTCAGGGAAATTTTCTAGCCAAAAAAGTTTGGTTTTCTCTTCTCTTAAAATCTAAGTGTTCTTGTCGATCTCCTCTCGTGCGTATTTCCCTTAAAATGTTTAAGACCCTCGGGTGCCCTAAAATTGACTCACCCACGGTCTCAAAATATGTGAAAACTCTCTCGAAAAGTGTGCTAACTCAATCCCTCTCATGAATCATGCTCCAGACTCAAAAATACCCTAACTCACACATGAATACTATACACAAGAATTCACCCCATACATATCGGGGGTGCGACAACCTCTCTTTTTAATCTCACTCGACCCCGTAAACGGGGTCCGACAACCAAACGGTGTCGACTTCTGCCCCACACACCTCTAGATATGGATTTAGGCATTGTCCATTTACCTTGAACGTATTTCCCCCTTTCAAATCGTCTAATTCCACAGATCCGTGAGGGAAAACGTTCCTTACAACGAATGGGCCACTCCATCGTGACCGCAACTTGCCCGAAAATAGATGAAGCCGAGAGTGATAGAGAAGCACCTTTTATCCGGGAATAAACTCTTTGTGTCGAATGATATTATCGTGAGCGAGTTTCATCCTTTCTTTGGAAATTGTTTCGTTCTCGTACGTATCATTGCGTATCTCTTCTAACTCATTTAATTGAAGTTGGAGAGCTTCAACGGCCTTATCCATGTTGTAGTTCAACTTTTTAATCGCCAAATACGCCTTCTGCTCTAATTCCATGGGAAGATGGCAAGGTTTGACATAAATAAAGTGGAATGGGGACATGCCGAGTGGATTTTTGTACGCGGTACGATAGGCCCATAGCAAATCGTTCAATCTAAGTAACTAATCTCTACGGGTAGGATTGACGGTCTTTTTGAGAATGTTCTTGATCTCTCGATTCGCTAGTTTGGCCTACCCGTTTGTTTTTGGTTGATAATTCGTTCCAACCTTGTGAACGGAACCATACTTTTTCAAGAGCTTCTCAAATGGCCTATTGCAAAAGTGCGTGCCATTATCGCTGATTAGCACTTTCGGAGTGCCAAAGCGGGAAATATGTGTTCCTGTAGGAACTTAATCACCATTTTGTTGTCATTTGTCTTGGTCGCTATAGCTTCCTCCCATTTAGAAATGTAGTCGATCGCAACAAGGATGCATAGGAAACCAAAGAACGGGGGGAATGGGCCCATGAAGTCAATACCCCAGCAGTCGAAGATCTTAATAATGAGTATCGGGATTAATGGCATCATGTCTCGTCGGGTAATAGCTCCCATCCTTTGGCACCTATTGAAAGATTTACAATCATTGTTCACATCCCGGAATATTGTGGGCCAATAGAGGCCGCATTGCACAATTTTAGCGGCCGTCTTTTTCATCGAAAAGTGGCCTCCACAAGCTTTCAAATGATAAAATTGGATGACTTTCGAGATCTCGCCATCCGGTACACAACGTCGGATGATTTGGTTAGCGCAATATTTAAACAAAAAAGGATCATCATAGAAAAATATGCGCGACCAAGTACTAAACCTCTTCTTATCTTGTAATGTCCAATCGGGAGGGACGGCTCCAGTGACAAGATAGTTCACTATATTTGCAAACCAGGTCAAAGAAGAGGTAGCAAAGAGTTGCTCATCCGGGAAGTATTCATCTATGGGTATTGGATCACTAGTTACGTCGGACGAAAGTCGTGAAAAGTGGTCGGCAACTATATTTTCTACTCCTTTCTTATCTTTAATGGAGAGATTAAACTCTTGTAGGAGTAGGATCCACCTTATGAGGCACGACTTTGCAAGTAGGCATTTCAATGCCGCATGGTCGGTGAAAGAAGTGAGGGGAGAGCCGATAAGGTAGGACCAAAATTTGTCAAGAGCGAAGACTACTGCTAGAAACTCCTTCTCTATAGTGGAGTAATTGAGTTGTGGTTCGGTAAGAGTCCAGCTAGCGTAGTAGATGACCTGAGCCTTATTGTCTTTTCTTTATCCCAAAACAGTCCCTATCGCACAGTCACTAGAATCACAAATAAGTTCGAATGGTAAGGACCAATCCATAACTTGCATGATGGGAGAGGACACAACCATGGTTTTCAGTTTTTCAAAAGCGCTATGGCATGCTTCCGTCCACTCAAATGGGGTGTCCTTCATGAGTTGGTTGCTTAAGGGTCTAGCGATGGCGCTAAAGTCCTTAATGAACCTATTATAAAACCCCGCGTGGCCCAAGAAGGAGCGCACATCTTTGAGCAATTTTTGTGGGGTTAGATCGGCTATGACATCTATCTTAGCTCTATCAACTTCTATCCCCTTGGATGAAACTATATGGCCAAGAACTATTCCCTCAGTGACCATAAAATGGCATTTCTCCTAATTTAGCACCAAGTTCTTTTCCACACACCGGGAAAGTACCTTTTCTAGTTTTTCAAGACAAAGATCGAAAGAGGTACCAAAAACGCTAAAATCGTCCATGAACACTTCAAGTTCTCTCTCGACCATGTCGCTAAATAGGCTCAACATGCACCTTTGAAAGGTCGCGGGTGCATTACATAAGTCGAATGGCATACGTTTGTAGGCAAATGTACCAAAAGGGCAAGTGAAGGTTGTTTTCTCTTGGTCAAGTACATCTACCTCAATTTGGTCACATTCGAAATAACCATCAAGGAAGCAATAGAAAGGGTGGACCGCTACACTTTCAAGAATCTGATCAATAAATGGAAAGGGGAAATAGTCTTTCCTAGTTTGCGCATTGAGTTTCTGGTAATCAATGCAAAAGCACCACCCGGTGGTGGTATGTTGGGGAACTAGCTCTCCCTTAGCATTCTCAATCACTGTAATGCCCGACTTCTTCGGGACAACTTAAATGGGGCTCACCCACTTATTATTTTAGATTGGGTAGATGATTCCGGCATCCAATAGCTTAATGATTTCAGTCCTCGCCACTTCTTTCATATTAGGGTTTAGCATTCCTTGTATTTATCTCGAGGGCCTGACGTCCTCTTCGAGATGGATCTTATGGCTGCAAATCAAAGGACTTATCCCTTTCAAATCAGCAATACACCAACCAAAAGCACTTTGGTCCTTCCTCAGAATCTTTAGCAATTTACCCTCCTGCTCTTCGTCTAGGTTAGAGGAGACAACAACAGGAAATGTCTCATCCTCTCCTAGGTATGCATATTTAATATGGGAGGGTAGTTTCTTCAATTCAAGAGTCGAAAATTTGTTGCTGGAGGGAACCATGCATGTTTCCCTCGGCGGAAACTCCTCGAATCAAGAAACCCAATTCACATCTCTCGCGTCCTCGTCTGACGCTCTCTCATCAAGTAAATCTCTTAACTCCTCAAGCTCCCTCTCGAATGCGGTGTACGTCCCCTCACTCTCATGGATCGACACTAAACAGGACCCTAGAGTGTCTCCACAATAATTTTCCTTGAAATACCCCTCTACAATCTCGTCCATTAGGCTCACCGCGTGAAGATCATCTTCGTCCCCCGTCTGTTGGTAGATATGGAAGATGTTAGTCTCTAAAGTCATGTTCGCAAAAGTGAGTTGCATTTTCTCATTCCGAGTATTGATGATTGCGTTAGCTGTAGCTAAGAACGGGCGCCCAAGAATAATGGGAACATGATTGCTCGAGGCGAAAGAGGGCTCCGTGTCCCAAATGACAAAATCTACCGGGAAGTAAATATGTCAACTTGGACGATCATGTCCTTAACTATACCTCTTGGGATCTTCACGGTTAGATCCTCTAATTGGAGAGTGATCTTTGTGGGCTTGAGGTCGCCCAAATCAAGTTTCCTATATATGGCGTAAGGGAGAATATTGACACTTGCTCCCAAGTCAAGTAAGGCTTTTTCGATTTTATTTTCTCCAATGATGCAAGAAACGGTGGGTGCACCGGGATCCTTTAATTTTGGTGGGAGATCATTAAGTAGGATGGAGCGCACGTTCTGTGCTAGAAAGACATTCTTCTTTACCTTCATCCTCCTCTTTACTGTTAACAAGTCCTTAATGAGTTTTGCATAAGCTGGAATTTGCTTAATGGCGTCGAGGAAAGGTAAATTCAATTTTACTTGCTTAAGCACGTCTAGCACTTCATCACGGGAGTTTCCTTTGTGGGAAGGAATCAACCTTTGAGTAAACGGTGCCACGGTGGGTTGTTTCACTACTACCTCGGGCTCACTAGTGTCTTCTTTATCACTCTCATTCAAGGGAACATCTTCGGCCTCTTTCGTGCCGGGTGAAATCTTCTTATCTTTGGTTGTGTCGTGTGAGGGAGGTGATAAATCAACGACTCTCCCACTACGAAGAGTGGTCACAGATTTACATTGCTCCTGATGTTCCGTCGATGTGGATCTAACACTATTTTGACCTTGGGGCGGTCTTCGTCCCTGGGCAGGAAACTTGCCTTTCTCTTGGATACTTAACGATGATTGCAACTGTGAAATGTTTGCATTCATGTCGTTGATCATGCGCTCATGCCTAGCATTAGTTGCAGTCTGGGTATTGATAAAGTGGTTGGTCGTATCCTGGAGATTTCTCCGTGATGGAGTGATATATGCTCCTTGAGGTGGTGGTGATTGCACATGTCCCTACATGTGTGGAACTTGTTGAAAGTGTTGTGGTGGAGGAGGGACAACATGTGAATTAGGATTCATCGCATCATATTGTTGCCCATAGCTAAAACCAGGGTGGTTTTTCCATGAAGGATTGTAAGAATTCCCGTGCGGTGCACCGAAATTACCCTTGAATCCTCCTATACCACTTACTTGTTCTTGAAGCATCACTTTGTAGGTGGGTATAATCGGGAACTCCTCAGTTGAATGGCTCGCCTCATAAATTGCACACACCTTCTCGACGGGGTTTGGGATGGATCCAGTTGGTCCTCTTCCATATACCTCACGTAGGTCTCGCAGTCCTTTCTCAAGCATATCGAGTCGATTGTCCGTCATAGAATTATTTTCTACATGAAATAGGTCGGACGCCGATGGAGTGGTGGTCACTTGACAATTTCAATTTTGAGCATTAGGGTCAGATGTATCCTAGGATTGGGTAATCTCAGCGACATACCTCAGGTGAAGCTCAGCATCGTGGGCGTCTATGTCGATAAACGGACCACTACCCATGGTTTCAACGAGTTTCTTGAAATTAATGTTCATCCCATTATGGATAGAGGAAATGATTTACGTTTTACTAAAACCATGATGGGGACACGAAGCAATTAATTCATTGAAACGATCGTAACATCGATCGAATAACTTATTTTATAATTGTCGGAAAGTTTGAATTTGAGCCTTGATGGAATTCGTTCGATGTGGAGGAAAGAACTTCTTGAGAAATTTGGATTATAGCTCTTTCCATGATGAAATCGAATTTGGAGGTAAAGACCATATCCATGTATTAGCCTTATCCTTCAGCGAGAATGGGAAGAGTTTAAGGAGGAGCACATCTTTTGTGCAAGTTTGATCATTGAGAGTCTCGCACGCCTCCTCAAATTCCATGATATGTGCATATGGCTTTTCTGAATCCATTCCATGGTAAGTGGGAAGTATCTGGATCATCCCATTCCTAAAGATAAATTAACCAGCATTGTACGGGAGTAAAATACACCCCAGAGTGACAATGCGCTCGGGATATAAGGTGTCTCTCAAAGGGCGATATGGGGCCTCTCCCTCATCAGCGGCTGCACTACCATGTTGTGACATGTCTCTCTTTCTCTCAAAGATTCGGTATCCTCACTTGGTATACTCAGAGCGTGCTCTGAAGTGTGTCCTAAGAGGAAAAACGACGTGTTATTTTAGATTGAGTGTGACAGTGTGGGAGGTGGAGCCCAGAATTGTGGAGCGTTAGGAGTGTGAGGGTTATCAGGGTCGTACTCAACTATTGGATTTTCGTGAATGTGGGTTGGAGTTTTATGGGGAGTTGGAGTGAGTTTAGAATTTTTCATTATCGGGCTTATGAGAGATGATGATGAATATTTTTGTACTTTTTCAATTTATTTTTATTTTATGTTTTTTTTTTTGAAGATTTTTGGTCAAAGTGTTAGATTGACTCGATCTAATCCTAAGTCTACCTAGTTCCCCGGCAAGGGCGCCAAAAATTTGACGCGACTAAGAATGTTTCTCAGAAGTGAGTACTCTCTTGGCTCAAGTGCAAGCATGTCTCTCAAGTAATAATTCGATAAGTCGGGTATCGATCCTTAGGGAAATAGGACAACAGAGATGTGACGACATTGGACAGACGAAGGAAACCTAACTTTGAATCTAAAGAGAAAGAAAAGATGATTGATTTTGAGAATGGACTACAACTAAATGCAATTTTGAAAATATTTATTTAATGCACCAAAGTATGAATGGAATGCAACTATTCTAAATTACCTAAATTACTGATTGTGAATGACTTAAAACTTGAAATTTATATGAAGGAAACAGGACGAGAATACAATCCCTCGACCCTAGTGTATTGCATGTATAAAACTAATCGTAAATTTAATTGATTAATTAGACCCAGAATTTAGTACTCCCAAGCATTACGTATATGAGGTTCAAGCCCACACCATACTTAATCAGAGGACAAGTAAATCGGTACAGGCGATAGCGACACTCGCATTACATTCTAAAGCATCCCGGTTACCCGGAAGCAAACGAGATCCAAAGATCTACAATGGTTGTGTTTCTACGCAAGATGGTTGTAATAAATCATTAAATTCAGAGGATTAATTTTATAGACATACAACTAACACATCAGGTGGAGTTCATGCATCCTGACCCTTTGAAAATTAGTCGGACATGTTAAATTGAACGATGCATGAAATAATTACGTTGCATGTGAAAGAACTCGTGATGAAACTAGATTGAAACATGCAAATAATTATTTTGATCACAGAAATTGGTTGAATTAAAAAAGGGAAATAAGCATGCAAGGACAATAATACAAGGAATGAAACTTGGATTAAAACCTTGAAAACAAACCCGAAATGTATCAATCTTGAAGCAAATAATCCAAAATATGTTCCTAGGTGATCTTTTACTTGTTCTCTCTCTAAAACTATCAAGAACTTCTTTTTGTCAGTCATTAGCCTTGCCAAAATACGTTTTTGAATGAGTTGTAATTTTCTGGAACTCTTTGGACCAATCAGAATACATGAGGATTTTCGTGCATCAGGACACCCGAATCGATTCGCAGGTACCCCAAACCGGTTCGACCCCAAAATGGTTTGGCCTGGGTTTGGGAACTTTCGCTGATTATGGGTGCCTTTCTCCTCTTTTCAACACTTAGAATTTTTTTCATGTTTTCTTCTTTTCTTCTTGGATTTTTTCTCAACTTCAATCGATCATAACTCTTCAACCGTAACTCAGATTTGGATGTCGTTTGGTTCTCGTTGTTTTGAGCTTTTCAACTTTCCAATTGACTCCTCCTCTAGGATCCGACTGCAGAATTACAAAAATTCCCTTGAACTTGCCTCCCTAGACTTTCTTTCATGGTTTTGATTTCTCTTTTGCTCCTCTTGGATAATTAACCTGTAAAACACATAGGAGAAACACGAAACACGAAATACTTGCCAACGAAGGTTAGTCACATAAATGTGAGTTAAATCCATATCCATTGCATCACTCGAGTTCAAAAATGCACCGAAATTAGGGGAATAAATGTACAATATATATGCCCAATCAATAGCCACACCTTTCTAACATTTTGAAACACCATTATACACCATTATCATGACTTGTTCTTCACCCTCAAGCATTATTAAGGGAGGAAATGGGTATATCCAAGATAGTAGGAGGAACTTTGGAGCATTTTGAAGAGCTTTTCGGGGTATTTAGAGTTAGGAGCTTCCATGGTCATCTTCTCTTTGTCTTGTTTTCAAACTTTGAGGTAGGGTTTTCCTCTTCCTAAGATTTAAAGGCTTCTAGCTATGAAAATTTTGTAGGATGCATGCTAGATAATTTTTAATGCCAAAAATTTAGTATGTGTTATCATATCAAAGTCTTGAACAAATGGATTTTTAAGGAAGACAAGCCCCAAATGGGTCTTTTATTAATAAAAAGGATTTTTTTACCTTGAAATATGGAAGAAAACATGAAAAATGTAAACCCATGATTTATATCTTGTTTAGTACATTTTGAGGAATTTCTAGGCTTGAATTCCTCTTTAACATGTGTAGAATCATTTAGTAAGATAGAAAATGAAATTTTAAACTTGACAAATCATGTTGAAATAGGTATTATGAGAGAATGATTAAATCTAGAAAAACAACCCTAATTACGTGTAAAAAATATTATTGGAATGAAGAAATGTTCTTGAATGATTAAATGCATTTTATGTGGTAAAACATATAACGATAAACACGATTTTTTATATGAAATCATAAAAAGGATGTTTGGAAAGGAAAATGTTTGGTTTTAGTGCCATAATGAATTGAATATGTTTTTCACAAAGTCATGATAAAAGGAGTAAAATGCTGATTTTGACAATTTTGAGGGTCATAGCTGTTGGACTCCTCGTCAAAACTTATCGATTGATTTTTGGTGAAAACAGATAGAGTAAATAAAATGGCACGTAACAAGGTGAAATGGTGATATGAACGTAGAATGATAAAAATGGTGTAATGACGGACTAATGTGGGCATTAGCTAAAATGTTAATACACATTAATATGGACTCGAATGACACTAGGATAATTAAGAAGATCCTGGAGCCTTGGGGTGAAAGACCCAAAATCACCGGCCAAAGAATATGGTAGCATAGCCATCGGTGTGGACCCCATTAAAGTATGTTGATATTGGAAGATTCTGAGTAAAGATAATGGTTGTGCTTGAAAGTGTACAAGTAAGACAACTTAATGAAATGTGATAAATGGAGACTAATGAATAAAATATTGTTAATAGTCTCTAGACCTGATAAGGGGTGTATAAAATGGTTAAGTGTTAGTATGTGCTCATTGCTCGAGTCCATTGCATGTTAGTTGTATTAATACAAGCTAAATTGTCAAACGTTTTCGAAATTGGTTAAAATACATGTTATATGTATAGTATTTTTGTTGAAAATGTATAGCTTAGTATTACCCACCCTGATGAGCGTTCCTTTATCCCTGATTTTATGTTAAAACCCCCACCCCAACCCCAGGTACCTCGAGTTGTGATGTCGGAAAGGACGCAAGTAAGGCCTTGGAGGGCAATCAACGCCGTTAGTGCTATGTGATTTTATATAAATTATATTTTGAAATATTGGTAATTCGGGACTTTAAACACTTTATTTGGGGATTTGGCCATGATTTGTAATAATACAATGATGAATATGGTTTATTTATTATTTAATTGGTTTATTTATTATTTAATATGGTTTATTTATTATTTAATATGGTTTATTTATTATTTAATTGGTAATGAGAATTAAATTGGATTATTATAAATAAACCCTATAAATTGATTTAATTACCTAAAGTGGTCACTTCCTTTCCCAACTTAAAACTGATAAATTAGTTTTCAATAAATAATTCGATTAAAAGGGTTTTTTCCTTAAATAATAAAACTAGGCCTTCTGCCTCCTCCTTTAACCCCTTGATTCGGTGCAGATTTACCCAATGGTAACCCAAACTCGTGTCAGGGCGGTACAGAAGACGATCGAGCAAGGTTCGTTGTGAAAGTCCCAACAATCCTCGAGGCCTGTCACGATGGATTTCAATGCCCAACACAAAATAAGTTTCTCCCAAGTCTTTCATGTCAAAATCATTTGATAATATTGTCTTCGTTTGATGAAGTAATCCTAAATTATTGCTAACAAGTAGAATATCATCGACATATAAAACAAGGAAAATAAAGTGGTTTCCACTGATTTTCTGATAGATGAACTGATCAATACCATTCTCATCAAAACCAAATAAAGTTATTACATCATCGAACTTGAAATACTACTATCGTGATGTCTGTTTCAATCCATAAATGGATTTTTCCAGTTTACATACCATGTGGTCATTTCCTTTCACCTCAAAACCTTCAGGCTGGAACATGTAAACTTCCTCTCAAAGACCTCCATTCAAGAAAGCAATCTTCACATCCATTTGATGAAGTTCAATATTAAAATGGTCCACTACCGCTATTATAATCCTATAATATTCCTTTGAAGAGACATGAGAGAATGTGTCATTAAAGTTAATTCATTCTCATTGATTGAATCCCGTAGCAACCAATCTTGCTTTATGGCTTTCAATATTTCCTTTTACATCGAGCTTAGTTTTGAAGACCCATTTATAAAAAATACTCTTAAAACTATTTGGAAGATATATAACTTCCCAATCATTTTGCTCCATAAACTTGATCTCATCATTCGTAGTATATAGGCATTTACTGGATTACATACTTCCATTTGCTTCATTAAGATTTAACGGCTCAATAGTGTAACTAACATTGTAATTATTCTCCTCCATATAAACTACATGGTCATAAGAAATAACTGGCCTTTTTTATCTCTTTGACCATTGAAGTTGTGTTTCAGGTAAAACATAGCCATGTTCTGGTGGAGAAATAACTACTTGTTTTGTCTCTTTAATGACAGGTTAGAAAACTATCATATCTTAAACTTCTAGCTGCGCAATTATAACATGTGGGTTTTAGGTTGAAGGTTCCTTTTCTAAACTCCCACTGTCACTAACATCATTTTATAAAAACTTGGAATTTATTGATTCAAGAATCCTTACGGCTCGGTGTGGACAACAAAACCTAAAACCTTTAGATTTCTCAAGATAACCAATGAATTATCATTAAGTGGTCTTTGGATCCGACTTCATTTAATTGGGATTAAAAATATAGATTTCGATTAGGCAACCCCAGATATAAAGATGAGGCGAATAGATTTTCTTCGAGTCCAAAGCTCAAAAGGTATCTTTGGTACAAACTAGATTGAGGATATACATGTTTTTCTTTAAAGCGTCTCCCCCAAAAAAACTCAGGTAGATTGTTCTTGCTCATCGTACTCCTAATAATGCCCTTTAAGGTTCGATTTCACGATTCATCCATGACACTATGCTCAGTAGTTCTAGGCATTGTGTATTCGGAAGCCATTACACACTCTTATAAATACTTTGCAAAAAAACCCATGTTTTCAAAATATTCGTCATATTTCCCACAATAGTCACCACCCCTATTAGATCTCACAATTTTGATGACCTTTCCACACTATTTCTCAACTTCAATATTTAAAATATTAAATTTCTCAAGAGAACTAGATGTATGATTAATTAGATATACATACACATAATGAGAGAAATCATAAGTGAATGTTATGAAGTACTTATTGCCACAAATAGTAAAAGATAACGGACCACTATTATCGGTGTGAATAATATTCAACAATTCATTTCTTTGAGTAGAACCGGTTCTTTTAATCTTGGTAAACCTTCCCCTTAAGAAACCCACACTAGTGCGTAAATCTCCAAAGTCAAGTGAAGTACGAACACTATCTTTAATTAGTCTATTCAACATTTCTTTACAGATGTCTATTAATCTTTTGTTCCACAACTTTGAAGACAAGTCATTCATCAATAATATTTTTTAGACAAACTATCAATATGAAAATATTCATTTGAAGAACCCAAAACAAATTTATATTAACCATCACACAAAATTCCATTTCCAACAACAAGATATCCATAAGATAATTGAAAAACACCATTGCCAAAATTAAACGATAATCCACATTTATAAAGCTTCAATATAGAAATTAAAGTTCTCCTCGTAGTTGGAACATAAGAAACATTATCCAAATAAGACAAAAACCAAAAGCCAAAACTAGCTTCACTACTGCTATAAATTTAGCTTCAATTTAAACTCCATTCTCCACTAATAGGTCTAGTCCATCCTTATTTGGCATTCTCTTTTTCACGAACCCTGGGTTAGTTGTCATTCTTCTTTAGACAATCCTTATACTTGTGACAATTTTACTTTAGATGACCCATCATGTTCCAGAAAAATATTCAATGTTCTTATAGATCGAAGACTTGGGTCCCCTAAAGGTGTGTCTCTTATTCTAACCCTTATAGTTGCTTTTATTAGAATTTTCAAACCTTAACTTCTTGAATATCTTTTATGGATATTTAGGTTATGGTTGTTGGTGCGATAGGTTCATAGTATTTCTATCTTCACAAAATATTCTCTCATCCTCTTGAGAACAAACATAAATGTAAGAATGTGTTTTGCAACATTGTCCATAGCATAGTTTTAGACTAGTTTGGCGTATCCCATTACAAATCTTCACCCACGATCAAGACAAACAAAACTCAAGCATCTCTAAGTTTAAAGACTTCCCGACATCCCCAAATGTATAAAATAATTTAGAATTTGAATTGGTTCATGAAATAATGGTTGAGATGTTTAAGTTTTATCAAAAGATGAACATGACTGTTTTGGTTTCGAAAATATTTTTTTAAAGATACTTGTAGGCAGAGTTTTTTAAATTGAAAAGTTTTGTTTCTGTCGTTCAAACAACATCACAATGTCGTTCAAATGACATGCCTTTGTCATTCTAAGACATCTAATGTCACTTCTAACGACATGTGCCTATCATTCAAATGACATCAAGAAGTCGTTCAAACGACCCATCGACTTAAGGTTTTTATAAATACCTGTCTTCATGATCATATTGTTTAAGAATTTTGCCAACTATGTTTCCGCATATCTGCTACAAAAGTTATTCATGTTTTGTGTGTCGAAAAACTATTTTAATTCACAACAAAACATCCTTGAATATTTTTCTTGTAAATTAGTTTAGAACCCTAGAAAGTTTTGTATCTCTTGTATGCACCTTTTGTGGAGAGGCACTCCATTGCTGACTTGTGATACTTGCGGGGATTCACTGATGAAGACGAAAACTGAGGCTAATTCGGAGGACTGCGGTTATGTGATTCTTGCGAGGATCATAGTTGTTCCTTGAAGATTTTCGAAGAATAGAGCTTTATGAATAATGGGTATCAAGTAACCTGTAAGTGGACTCTCTTTTAAATTTCTATGTGAATAAAGGTTTTTCCCTTTGGGAATTTTTTTAAAACTTGGCCTTGTCGAATTTGAGTGTTTGAATTGTCTGTATTATCACCATAGATGCATGATTAGGATAAAAGAATAAAATTAATTTAAAATTCATTTTCGTATCTAAAATTGGTGTTGCACTCTTTATTTGAAATCATCTTTTGAAATTATTTTGCATTCCCAAATTGGTATCAGAGCTTTTTAAACGATTTTACCGTTCGCAAATTGGTATTAGAGCAGGTTTCACTAAAATATCGCTAGATTCTTTTTTCGTAAAATTTTAGTGATGTCAATTTTTTTCTAAAAATTTGATTTTGAAAAATCACAATTTTTCCGATAGAACTTATAAAATCAGATGCCCGTATTTGATGGCACAAATTATGCCTATTGGAAAGCTCGCGTGAGATCTTGTTTAAAGGATATTGATGGGCATGTCTAGTTAGTATTTAAAAGAGTGTGGACTCCTCCCACTGTCAGCGCAAATAATGTCACCAATACCAAACTCGTGTCTGGCTGGACTGAGGATGAGTTTAAGTGGAGTACCTACAACTCTCTTAGCCTTAGTGTTATTTATGGAGTCGTCACCCCCGGCAATTTCCACCATATTATGACGTGCACCACATCTAAAGAGGTATAGGATATCATTTAATTCACACATAAGGGTAATAACACGGTTAAGGCATCTAAGTTATAAAATTTGACCACCCAATTTGAGATAATCATGATGTCAGAGTCTGAGTGTTTTGACAAGTTTTATGCTAGGTTTTCGGACATAGTTAGGACGAGTTTTAATTTGGGTGAAAAAATTGATGAGAGTTGTTAAAAAAAAATTGAGGTCACTCCCAAAATGTTATATTCCTAAGGTCATTGAATTGAACTCATTAGAAAATATTAGATACACTTAGGTTAGAAGAACTCATAGGATATGTTCAAACTTATGAGATCGGCATGTTCCCGAACACTATCAATCCTAAGGATAGAGGGATTGCACTTAGTTTCCAATCTAGGAAGGATGAGGAAGTGTCTAGTAAGAGATAAAAGAAGAATAAAGAAAGAGTTTGTGAGTCCGAGTCTGAGTCTGAGGGCAAGTTTGATTTTGATGATATGGCCTTGTTTGCAATTTTTTTTTAAAAGTCCCTCAAATTTTCAAAAGAAAATTCTTCAAAAAAAATTGAGAAAAATAAAAAGAAAGAAGAAGCCAAAGAGAGCAATGAGAACGAGGAAGATGTGAGATGTTTTGAGTGCGAGGGCAAAGGGCACAAGGCGTTTGAGTGTCCCACTATGCTAAACAGAAAGGAAAAGAAGATTGCTAATACCGCCACTCTTAGCGATAGTGACGAAGAAGTGAATGATTCCGAGGATGAGTCATCACATGGAATGTGTGTCGCCTTTATGGTAAGTTACGTAAGCACACCTAGTTTTTCCCACGACGATGAGGATACTTGTGTACGTGAGAGCCCCGATGATGATTTGAGTGTTTCGAGTGAGTGTGAAAGTGAGATTGAAAAAGAGGGTGAATGTGAACTCCAAAAAGAGTTTGGAGATTTATATGTCGAGACCTTAAAGACGAAGCAATGGAATAAGGATTTAGGTAATAAGGTGTTAGCTTTGGAGAGAGAGATAGAAGTTTTTAAGGAATTTGAGGCGTCGACGAGTCAACTCGAGAATGTAAAGGTTTCTTTAAATGAGTAGTTGATCGTCGTAGGCCGGGAAAAGAGTGAACTTGAATCCCATGTGTCACAATCAGAGAGAGATCTCGAACGTGCCCGGGAGGTCAAGGTCATTATAGAGGACACATCGAAGACGGTTGGAAAGATGCTCCTTGGTCCCGCTTTGGATAATGTTAAGATATTAGGAATAGGTTATAACGGTGTGTCTACTTTCCATTTTTCACCCGAGTCGGTTCCCGAGTTTGTGATAGATCCATATGACTCTTAACATAACCCACATAGGAATCCTTTACCCGATAGGAGAGTGCATCCTAGACATTTTGCAAGAGGTGTTCCTAGGCCCGTGTATGTTTGCACCCACTATAAGAAGTGAAAAAACCTTAGGAAATTTTGTTTTAAGTTGGGAAATATGTCACACAATTTTTTACCACATTGTGTTATGACACGTTCTCCCACACATGATGATCCACATGATCCCGCAAATCACATAGGAGAGTTTACACATGTTCGAGAGCAAGCTAAGTTTTTGGTCAAAACTTCACATGATTTGGTGAATGTTTTTCGTAGGATGTCACCACCTTTAGAAATCACCTTTACACCTAACGGTTGGGGTTTAGACTTATTTTCTAGCATAGGATGATTTATATGACGATATTTTATTCATATTGCTAGTATATACTATCATTGTATTTTTTTATTTTTGATATATTTTTTGAAAAACCAAAAATATTTTTGTTTTTGATAATTTTTGGAAAAATACAAAAAGATTTTCTATTTTTTTGAGATCAAAATTGAAAAATCCAAAAAGATTTTATTTTGTTAAATTTTTTTGGAAAAAGACAAAAATATTTTTGTATTTCTTTTTACATCATTTATGAATGGACATTTAGGGATGACCAAGTCACAAAATCATTCCATATCCATGTGATTATTTGATAGTGATTTGAGACGCATCAACATTTCATTTTGTGCTTTACAATGTTTGAAGTCATTGAGATGTTATTAGTTGTTACTTCCTACATGATTGACTTATGATTTCCTCATTTGCACATGTGCACAGATATATTTGATTATTGTTCTTGTATATCACATATTGGTCGAAATATTTCCATCTCAATCATGTCTTTAAAACGAACAATATGTGATAAAACTTGAAAATGAAAGTAGTGCATGTAAGAACCGTTGCCCGTGAGGATTTGTTTAAAGTTTGAAAAAAAAATGAGTGAACACAGGAAAGGGCTGCGAGTGAAAAATAATCACGTCATGAAAGCCACCGTTTGAAAAGAGATGGAGAAAAAATAAAGGCAATAAAAAGATAAATATTCCCAAAGGGGGCCATTAGGATTTAGATCACCTCAATAGAAAAATGAAAAGATTTATTATTTATGAGGGTATTTTTTTGGAAATAAAACAATGGGTTTGTACGTTCTGACAAAGTCTTGAAAAAATATTACATAGTTTTAGACGTTATTGGTGTGGAAATCATTCTTGACTTTAATGTGTCGATTAGATTAAGTCGATGTCATTTAAATTCACATTTTGACACCTAACAAAGATTTTGAGTTCATTCATTAGGATATCCATATTCATCATTCACATATGTTATGTTTGATTACATTGATTTTCCTATCGAATTAGTTCACACACATTCATTCCGTATCCACAATTTGGTTATCTTAGTGTAAATTCATTGTGTGTGATGTTTTTGTAAATTTTCTTTTCCTGAAAATAATTGAAAAAAAATCAAAAAGAGTTTGTGGATCCTTTTGAGTATATCCTTGCATGATCACATTCACTAATTTGATTGTCGTAACACTCCGTGCATATTTTTGTGTATTCTTTTCCATGGATTATGGGGGAGACTTGATTTCATTTGATTTATGTTTATCTCATGTCAAACTCGATACGTCACGAAGGTATTTGTTTTATTTATTCTTTGTAGCACTTTGATGATCATTTGAAAAATAACACAAAAAGAAGCGCAAGGAAAGCAAAGAGATTTGAAGATTTCAACATTGAAGATTTTTGAAGAATTTGAAGACCTGCATTTTTAGTATCTTTTCGACTTTGGGGTTGCATGGGAGGGTATTAGATTTGTATAGGATTTATTTATGTTTTGATAATCCGAATATTTTTATTTTGTACCGGTATAGACATAGGGGTAGATTTGTAAGGACATAAATTTCATTATCCATAGTCTATATAGAATATGTCGTATACTACTACAACCGTCGAGTGAAGCCCACGATCAATTGTTCAAGATGACGGATCAAAATTTCAAGCATCTTCAACATATGTGAGACGTGAGGTACAATTTCATATATAATGTGTTTAAGTTTCATAAATAGTTTACATTTATATTGGGATATTTTTCGAAACTGTTTTATAACAAAATAAGGCATTTTTTCTAAAGTCAAAATATTTTTTCAAGGCTTGTAGGCGAGATTTTAAAATAAAGTTTTCTCTCTTCTTTGGTTCAAACGATAAGGCAATGTCGTTCAAATGACATTGACATGTCGTTCAAATGACTGCTTCTAACGACATGCAATGTCGTTTGAAGGGATGCTCAAAGGGTCATTTTTTTACTGCTTCAAATGAACCCATATTATTTTGTGTTTTTAAATGTCATTTGCAAGGTCATTAGTAACGACATGATATGTCATTCAAAGTACATAAAGATTTCGTTTGAAGTCGTTCGAATGACCTGCGCCCCTCAACTTTTTTGTTCAGCTATAAATACATGTTGTGGAGGTCTATTTCATTAAGACTTTTGATACATGAAAACTACAATTCTACAGATCCTTTAGTCTTCGCTTTAGGGCATTTTATATGTTTGATTAACACCAAAATATCCCAATTCTTTCGTGAATCGTTTGTGGAACCCAAATCACATTTTATTGAAGTTTGTTCTTAGGGAGTTCCATCTCTTCTGATGGATTGGTATCTCTTGAGGGAGTTTTTCGCTAATGACTGCGGTCACTTGGGGATACCAAAGGGTGTTCTTTGATGAGGAGAGCTGAAGTTCTTATGGGTTCTTGAGGGAGTTTATTGTTGATATAGGTCGCGGCCTATGTGAGTTTTCTGCAGAATATTCATCGCATATTTTGTAAGTGTGTTGTAAGTTGCAATTTGCAAACATTTATTGAAATAATATGGTTTTTCCCTTTCGGGGGATTTTTCCTAAAAAAAAATTGTCCAGCAACTTGTGACTGTTTATGATGGCATAATTATTTACATAGATGCATGAATTAGGTTTAAATAATATTGGATTTAATTTGGATCTAAGACTGACTGTAATTAAATAAGTTTTAATTGGAAATTTGCAAATCCCAAAAGTAATCGTTATCGTACATCTACAAAATGGTACCAGAGCTTTAGATCGTGTTTACCCCATTTACAAATTGGTATCAAATTAAAATGGAGTTTTAATAAGTTTGACTTATGGGGGAGTATTTATTTATGCTTACTTTGTTTCAAACTCGATGCGTTACGAAGGTATATGTTTGTTGTATTATGTGTGTACGTACTTAAAGTGGAATTCAAAGTTACATGAATGAAGACAATGTTTGCAAAAAGGAAGAAGAAGAAGTTTGAAGACAAAGAAACTTATTCCATTCCTTTCTAAGGTTAGGAAGGGTGTTAGTATCTTTGTAATAGGATATCTGGTTTTAATTTGGTGTTCGATAATATTTGTTTGTTTTGTAGTGGAATAGCCAAATGGGGAGGTTTGTAAGAACATATTTTGCAACATTATTCATAGCATATTTTTAGACTATTTTGGCGTATCCCTTTAAAAATCGTCACGCACGATCAAGACAAACCGAACCCAAGCATCTATAAGTTTGAAGACTTCCCGACATCCCAAAAGGTATAAAAACAAGTTAGAGTTTGAATTAGTTCATGAAATAATGTTTGGGATGTTTAATTATTATCAAAAAATGAACGGGATTTTTTTGGTTTTGAAAATATGTTTTCTAAGATACCTGCAGATGGAGTTTTTTAAATGGGAAGGTTTTGTTTCTGTCGTTAAAACGACATCACAATGTCATTCAAACGACATGCCTTTGTCGTTCTAACGACATCTAATATCGCTTCTAACGACATGCAATGTCGCTTCTAACGACATGTGCCTATCGTACAAATGACATCAAGAAGTTGTTCGAACGACCCGCCGACTTAAGGTTTTTATAAATGCCTGTCTCGTGATCATATTATTTAATAATTTTTCCAACTACATTTCTTCATATCTTCTGCAAAAGTTCATCAAGTTTTGTGTGTCAAAACATTATTTCAATTCACAACAAAGCATCCTTGATTATTGTTCTTCTGAATTAGTTTAGAACCTTAGAAAGTTTTGTATCTCTTGCATACACCTTTTGTGGAGAGGCACTCCATTATTGACTTGTGATATCTGCGGGGATTCACTACTGATGACAAGGGCTTAGGCTAATTTATAGGAATGCGGTCATGTGATTCTTGCGAGGATCATAGTTGTTCCTTAGAGATTTTTGGAGAATAGAACTTTATGCTTATGGGGGATCAAGTAGTCTGTAAGTCGACTCTCTTATAAATTTCTAAGTGAATTAAGGTTTTTTACTTTATTTTTTTTCTAAAACTTGGTCTTATCGAATTTGCGTTTTTGATTTATCTATTTTTATCACTATAGATGCATGATTAGGATAAAAAGATAAAAGCAATTTAAAATTCTCTTTCGTATTTAAAATTGGTGTTGCACTCTTTGTTTGAAATCACCGTTTGTAATTATTTTTCATTCTCAAATTGGTATTAGAGGTTTTTAAGCGATTTTACCATTCTCAATAAATAAATAAGCTCATTCAAACTCTATTTATCCTTTTGGGCATTATAAGCCACTTTCAGTTGATTAAACTTCTTTGGAAGATTGTTAAGGGCTTAATATACTAGGAAATACTTCGCTATAGAAATATTAAGGGCATTCAACTTGGTTGAAAAATTGATCATCTTCATAATATATTCCCTAGCACCTCCATTTACATCACACTTCATGTTCATGTGCTTATCCATCAAGTCCCCAGTCTCACCCTTAATAGACTTTTTATATCTATTTCATATAGCATCTAAGAACTTCTTAGCATTACTACTTTCATTTATTTCTTCCAAAATAGATTATGAGATTAACCTCTTTATAATTTTTAGACTCAATCTATTCCCCTTGTCCTACTTCTTACAAAATCGATCTTAGTTAAAAAAAAAATAGATGGACAGAATTTTATTAAAAAATATTTCTGTAAATAATTTTTATTTTTGAAACTTATTTTTTCAAAAATCAACATGATACATTGTAAGGGACATCATTTATAATAATTTTTTAAAAATAAATTTAAGAAAGTATTTTGTAAAATAATAATAATAAAAATATTTTGTTATACTAAATATTATTACAAAAATATTTTAGAACATTGTATGTTTTTTCAAAATGTTTTAAAACATTTTTTAGTAATATTAGAATAACGAAATGGTTTTAAAAAAAAATTTACAAAATGGTTTTCTAAAATTTATTTTTAAAAAACTATAAAATAAAAATATGATTTATGAAAATGTTTTTTAATAAAATTATTTCCATCAATTTTTTAAAAAAGAGCATCAATCTTTTTAAAAGGCCTTTTTGGTTCTTAAATTTTTTGACGAATATTATGTTTTCTATCCAGCTACTTTTTTAAAATTTATTTTTGTCCAGCTATTCTTAAAACTTTTGTTCACTATGTTAAAAAAAATAATATCCATTTTTTATGAACGCATACTTTTTTTTAAAACTAAATAGATGGAGGTACAAAAAACGTAATGTTTTGAATACTAAACTTAATTTTATGTCCAGCTATGTTTTCACACGAGGTTCTGCAAAAAAAAATATTTTATTAAATGAATGGTATTAGTCCTAATAACAATTAAAATATGTTAAAATAATACAAAACATTAGATTTTTTAAAACAATTTTTAATTTTTAAAACATTACTACTTTTTGTTTTCTTGAATATTAATTATTTTTTTCCAAAATGTTATTTTATTATTTTTTCGAGAATATTATACTTTTTATGTTCCATATATTACATTTGTTTACTTTCAAATTGTTAACTTTATATATATATATATATATATATATATATATATATATATATATATATATATATATTGTGGGAGCACACTTTTTATAAGCCCATGAGAGTAGCCAACCAAGATTACTTGAGTTATTTGGCCCGACCCAAATCATGGCTTAATTTCTACATGGGTAGTTTAGTTAGAGGAGGATACTCGCAGATATGGTCAAATCAGGTGTCAAAAATCTCGGTCGAGATATTCAAGCACCTCGTGGTCAATCCACGTATGGTGATGGAATTCATTAAACAACTCAAACTCTATAACAAACAGATGTTTAAATTGTACTCCCTGATCCGGAGCAAAGGGATGAAAAAATGTAATTATTGAGAGACACTTAATAGAAAATAAGTAACCTCTCCGTGGACGTAGGCAAGTTTCCGAACAACGTACATGGTTGTTGTGTGTGATTTAATTTACTTTTTTCCTTTTTGTGATTGATTTTCGAGAATCTCCTGTTGTGAATTTTCCTGCACTCATAATTGGGGTCGTCTGTGGGAAGCGACTTGTGTTCCTACGAAAGCATTCATTACCAGAAAGCCAGCAATGTCTCACCACAGCAACAACACCATGAACTGGTGATGTTCAAGAAAAGCCTACCCCAACTAGGGTGAGGTCCAAAATTCTTCAACATTCAAACCCAATGTTTCCCTAGGAAAGGAAACCTTCAGAAGAAAGCCATGGACCTGAAAGGTCCACTCAGATTTCTAGGTTGGTCTATGCCTACGAAGCCTGAATTTAAGAACAGGAAGAGGCAATACGCCGCTAAGAAGAAGACAATGCTCGCCTTAAGATGCGATTGGAAATAATGGAGAGAGATCTCTCCGGAAACACAAGGCGGTGGTGAGACAGGACTCCTAGTCCTCAGGGGGAAATTCCCCCCGCCAAGGAAGGAGCCCTAGGCGTAACCAGGAGAGAATTGAATGTGGAAGTTCAGAACAAGCACGATCGAACGTGGTTACCAGGAGAGGCGCCACATGAATAATGATCGACCAAGTGAGAATTTGAGAATTCTTGTGTGTAGGGAGATGGACCAACATCCGAAGCACCGAGGAGCTAGATCGACCAGAGAGCTTGCTAGAAGAACTCTAATTCTCAGATGAATTCCCATTTCTCAATGGAAATAGAACGCGACGAGACCCCTAGGTTCAAGATCTATGATGGGAAGACATATCCTATAGATCACTTTAGGAAAGATCGATAGGAAATGACCTTATGGACCCATAATGACGCACTAATGTGCAAGATATTTCCTTTGACCCTACATGATGTAGCACAGAAGTGGATTGAGAGCCTCACATATAGATCGATCAAGAACTTCGCAGCATTGGCAGAGGCTTTCATGACACGGTTCATAACGAGCATCTCCCACTCTAAGAGGATGGATGCACTGCTCACTATTAAGAAAAATCCTTAGGAAAATCTCAAAGATTACGCCAAGAGATACTGAGAGATCTTTAATGAGATCGAGGATTACTCACAGCAATTTTTCGTAACATCCTTCAAAATTGCCTTGCCTACCATTTCCCTGCTGCACCAATCTCTCACCAAGAAGAAAGTCATAAAAATTGATGATATTATGGTCCGTATCGATAAATACGCCAAGGTCGAGGACGTGGTCCATCCTAATGGGGGAGACAATGGTCGAGCAAAGGAGAACAAGGGGACAGAGAAAAATGACACCCAGAAAAAGTGAAGCAAGAATGGGGGGACAATGGATCCAAAGGTAGAGGTAGGAATGATCCTTCTGAGGCATTCCACACTGATAACACGATCTTTTAGGAACCCATTTAAAAGATTTTTAACAAGATCAAGGATGAGCCCTTCGTCAAATGGCCCAAGAAGATGGGCGGAAATTCGACCTCGAGAAGCAATGCACTAAGGTGTGCATTCTATAAGGAGGGTAGTCATCGAACCGAAAATTACAAAGCTCTGAAGTCACATCTAGAAGAGGTAGTTCAAGCAGGGCACCTTAACGAGTACATTGATAAGAAAACAAAGAAGGTCATAACCAATGGAGACCATAAGCTAGGCAATGTCCTCGATGATGACACAGGACACGAGTTTGCAGTCATTCTTGGGGCATCAAATCTCAAACAGATTCAGGGTAATGCCCTTAGAATGGAGCTCAAGAAGGTGACTGCCATGATGGAAGCTTTTCAGATCGATCCAACCAAAACTCAAGCTGAAAAGCATCGAAGACTAGAAGATGTTGATTACACGAAGAACATCATGTTCACTGAAGAATATTTGGTCGAGGTAAGGACCCCATATCATGATGCATTTGTAATCATGCTCAGGATTGCTAACTATGATGTCGATAAGCTATTGGTGGACCACGGGAGTTCATCCGATGTAATGTATCTGAACCTATTCCTTAAGCTGAAATTAAATGTCACCGACCTCAAAGAAGCCACTATTTCATTGGTTGGCTTTGCAAGAAGGATTACCATGCCATTGGGAAAGATCACCTTGACAGTCAGGGTACAAAACATCTCGAAGTTAATTGAGTTCTTAGTTATGGACATCGAGTCCCCATACCATGCTATTTTGGGCAGGGGTTGGCCCATGCCATGAAGGCGATTCCATCCACTTATGATCAAAAGCTAAAATACATTATAGATTGTGGAGTGGTCAAAATTCATGACGACCAGGATAGAACTCAAAAATGTTTCTTCGCTGCCATTTGCAGAAGAAAGAGAAAAGAAGGAGATCGAGAACGCCTAGGAGAAAGACCAAGAAGGGGTTGTTCTCTCTAAATATAAACTACGATACGATCGACCAGAGGTGGAAGAGACCAGGGTCCACCCCACAGACATGGACGTTGAAAGCCTGAAAGACGTTTTAGCCGATGATAACTTGACAAAAAAGAAGTTTTTGATTGGAACTTCTCTTATCGATCAGGAAAAAAAGTCCTGGTTGCACTTCTTAAGAGAAACATAGATGTTTCCTCATGGGAGACTTACGAGTTGCCTGGAATTGACCCCAGCTTGGCAGGCCACCGTTTACATGACATCTTACTTTTAAGCCCATCACTCAAAAGACTCGTCGAACATAACCTGAAAAGTTCAAGGATATAGAGAAAGAGGTAGGGAAGCTACTGGATGCACGATTCATCAAGGAAGTTGTGTTCCCCGTATGGTTGTCCAACCCAATTCTAGTTCCCAAGAGCAATGTCAACTAGAGGGTTTGCATCAATTTCACTGACCTAGACCAAGAATTTCCTAAAGATAAAGCGATTGATGAAGAAGTCAATTGATGCAAACCCTTGGACTAGGTCTAGGTCAGTGAAATTGATGCAAACCCAATAGCAATGTCAACTAGAGGGTTTGCATCAACTAGAGGGTACTACGCCTTTACCATCATTCCATCTATTAAAAAAGGTAAAGGCGTAGTACGGAATAACGACTGCTCGTAAGCTTTGGAAGAGGTCAATTCTTATCTTAATAAACCACCACTGTTGGTAATTCCAAATGATGAAGAACAACTATACCTTTACATGGCAGTATCAAACCATGGTGTAAGCTCTGCCTTAACTTATGAAAAGGAGGGAGAACAACATTCGGTTTATTACGCCAATAAGATGCTACTAGATGCTGAACAAAGGTACTTGCCTATGGAAAATCTCGCCTACACCGTAGTGATCACTTCGAGAAAGTTAAAGAACTACTTCAAAAATCATTCCATAATAGTTATCACCTCTTAAACACATAAGGTCGTTCAACAAAAGCTTACCTCTCTAGACGTCTTTCAAAGTGGTCGGTCGAGATCGAAAGATTCGACATCCACTTCCAACCCAGAACGGCAATCAAGGGACATATCCTAGTGGATTTTATTACTGAGTTCACAGGAGATCATCCTGCATATAAAATAAAAGAAAATAAATTGCTTACATATGATGCAACATCCAAAGGTTAGACACTATATGTTGATGGAGCCTCAAATTCCAAGGGGACAGGAATAGGGATTGTTCTCGTTACCCCCAAAGATACAATAATCGAACAGGAAATCAAGCTTGGATTTGAAGCCTCCAACAACGAAGATGAGTATGAAGCGTTGATCATCGGTTTGTGAAAATCCAAACTACTGGGGGTAAAATGCCTCAAGGTATTCGGTGATTTCCAACTGGTCTCCAAGAGGGTGAGTGGAGACTTTAATGCTAAATATGATCGAATGGCCGCATACTTCAAGATAGTGAGAGGACTCATGGGAGACTTTGAGCAGGTGGATATTCAATAATTCTCGCGAGGATAGAATAATCACGTTGATGCCTTAGTGGCACTAATCTCAACAATTGACTCTAACCTGAAGAGGACAATACAGATTGAGTTCCCCGCACAACCTAGTATCGATCATATAGTAGTAGCCAAGTAATTCCTCCTCATAGATAAAGCCCCAAGCTAGATGGACCCCATCATCAATTATCTATTGAGCGACGTAGTGCTAGACGATAAGAGGTTAGCCCATCAAATCAAAGCTAAGGATGCTCATTTGTACCTTAACCTTGAAGGTAACCTCTATAAGAAGTCATTCACAGATGCCTAGCTCCAATGCATTCACCCATAAGATGCCGAGCAAGTACTTAGTGAATTTCACGAAGGCATCTGTGAAAGTCATGCAGAATGGACATCACTAGCCTTTCGAGCGATTAAGGAAGGATATTGGTGGCCTCACATGCAGAAATACGCTAGCACATATGTTTACAAATGTGAAAAGTGCCAAAAGCACTCGCCTATGGTTCACCAGCCAGCCAACGACATAAAATCTCTTTCTAGTCCATGGCCTTTCGCTCAAGGGGCATAGACATCATGGAACCACTACCTACTACATCTGGAAATCACAAGTACCTTCTAGTCACAACTGATTATTTCACTAAATAGGTTGAGGAAGAACCATTGGCGAATATCTGAAACTCTGACATGACCAAGTTCATATGGTGAAACATCATAATGTGCATATGAACTTGGTCATGTTAAGAACCATCATTATCGATAACGTTGCTCAATTCGAAAGTGGTTTCTTCTAAGATTTCTGCGACGAGCACGATATAAAGCACCACTTTAGTTTTGTGGCGTATCCCCTAAGCAATGGGCACGAGGAGGCTTACTACAAAACCATGATCAATGGGATGAAAAAACGATTGGAAAAAGCTAAGGGAGCTTAGGTGAATGAAATCCCTCATGTTCTATGGGCATATCGCATAATGCCTAGGAGACCAACTAGGGAAACACCATTTTCCCTCACTTATGGCATGGAGGCTGTCATCCCTCTGGAAGCAGGCCTCCCTACTATGAGAACGAGACTGGTAGACTAAGGCCTTAATGATGAAGCCTTACACACTGGGCTTGACCTAGCAGACAAGCAACGAGAGTTATCCTTGATCAGGTTGACGTCCTACCAATATCACCTAGCCAAGAAGTACAACAAAAGGGTCAACTCGAGGAAGATTTCAATGGGAGATTATGTCCTGCGAAAAGTCCTCGACAGTGCCGTAAAACCATCAGATGGCAAACTGGGACCAAACAGGGAAGGACCATTCAGAGTTATCAGAGATGATCTTCAAGGAACATACCATTTGGAAACGCAGATGGGCAGGGAGATACCAAAAGCATGGAACGCAGCCAATCTCAAGAAATTCTACTTTTAGATCTTCTTATTTATCTTTTAAGTTAGCAAATTTTTTAGTTTTTATCGCAGTTTTTGTTACTTGATAAGACAATTTATAATGAATAAATGCTAGACTGGCCCATCTATTCTCAAAGTTTACATTGGTTGCTTAACTCATCTCGATTAATAACATTTTTTAACCAAAAAAAAAATCAGCAAAACATTTGTCAAAACATAGTTAGACAGAAGAAAACTGTATATGGTTTTTTTAATATTCGAAATATTACATTTTTTTATTTCTAAAAATTGTTTAGTTATTAAAAAATAATCGGATGACCATAAAAATGGATATTAATTTTTTTATACAACTGGACAGAATTTTTAAGAATAATTGGATAGAAAATAACTTTTAAAAAAGTAACTCGACAAACAATGTAATATCCATCAAAATTAAAAACTAAAAAGGACGCTTAAAAAATGGATCTTAGTTAAAAAAAATAGATGGAAAGAATTTTATTAAAAAATATTTCTATAAATAATTTTTATTTTTTAAACTTAATTTTTCAAAAATCAACATAATACATTGCAATGGACATCATTTATAATAATTTAAAAAAAATAAATTTAAAGAAAGTATATTGAAAAAGAATAATAATAAAAATATTTTGTTATTCTAAATATTACAAGAAAAATATTTTAGAACATTGTTTGTTTTTCAAAAAGTTTTAAAACATTTTTTAGTAATATTAGAATAACGAAATGGTTTTACTATTATTGTTTTACAAAATAGTTTTTTAAATTTATTATTAAAAAACTATAAAATAGAAAGATGATTTATGAAAATGTTTTTTCATAAATTATTTCCATCTTTTTTTTTAAATAGCATTCTTTTTAAATGGCCTTTTTTATTCTTAAATTTTTTTACGACTATTATGTTTTCTGTTCAACTACTTTTTTAAATTTTATTTTTTGTCCAACTATTCTTAAAAAAAATCAACTATGTTAGAAAAAAAAATAATATCCAATTTTTATGAACATGCAATTATTTATTTTTTTTGGTAATTACATAGTTTTCTGGAGATACAAAAAACGTAATGTTTTGAATATTAAAATTAATTTTATGTATAGCTATGTTATGACACGAGGTTTTGCAAAAAAAATATTTTATTAAAGGAATGGTATTAATCCTAATAACAATAAAAAAAATGTTAAAACAATAAAAAACATTACATATTTTAAAACAATTTTTAATTTTTAAAACATTACTACTTTTTGTTTTCCTGAATATTAATTATTTATTTTCCAAAATGTTATTTTTTTAGTTTTTCGAGAATATTATAATTTTTATGTTCCATATATTACATTTGTTTACTTTCAAATTGTTAAGTTATATATATATATATATATATATATATATATATATATATATATATATATATATATATATATATATATATATATATATATATATATATATATATATATATATATATATATATATATATATATATATATAGAGAGAGAGAGAGAGAGAGAGAGAGAGAGAGAGAGAGTGTGTGTGTGTGTGTGTGTGTGTGTGTATGGGAGCCAACTTTTTACAAGCCCATGAGAGTAGCCGACTAAGATTACTTGACTTATTTGGCCCGACCTAAATCATGGCTTAATTTCTACATGGGCAGTTTAGTAAGAGGAGGATACTCGCAGATATGGTCAAATCAAGTGCCAAGAATCTCGGTCGAGATATTCAAGTACCTCATGGCCATTCAACATATGATGATGGAGTTCCTTAAACAACTAAAACTCTATAACAAACAGATGTATAAATTGTACTCCCTGATCCAGGGCAAAGGGATGAAAACTGTAATTATTGGGAGACACTTAATAGAAAACAAGTAACCTCTTCGTGGACGTAGGCAAGTTGCCGAACAACATACATGGTTGTTGTGTGTGATTTAATTCACTTTTTGCCTTTTGTGATTGCTTTTTGTGAATCTCTTATTGTGAATTTTTCTGCACTCATAATTGGCGTTTCCAACGAAAGCATTCATTACTAGAAAGCCATTAATGTCTCACTACAACAGCAACATCCATAAGCTAGTGATGTTCAGGAAGAGCATGCACCACCTAGGTGAGGTCTAAAATTCGTCAATATTCAAACCCAAGGTTTCCCCAGGAAAGGAAACCTTCAGAAAATATCCATGGACCTCCAAGATCCACTTAGATTTCTAGGTTGGTCGATGCCTACGAAGCCCGAATTCAAGAAAAGGAAGAGGCAACACGTCTCCAAGAAGAAGAGAATGCTTGCCTTAAGACGCAACTGGAAAGAATGGAGAGATATCTATCTAGAAACACAAGGCGACATCAAGACAGGACTCCTGGTCCTCAGGGGGGAAATTCCCCCAGCCTAGGAAGGAGCCTTAGGTGTAACCAGGAGAGAATTGAACGTGATAGATCAGAACGAGCACGATCGAATATAGCCACCAAGAGAGGTGCCACAGGAACAGTGATCGACCAAGTGAGGATTTGAGAATTCTTATCCGTAGGGAGATGGACCAACATTCGACGCACCGAGGAGCCAAATCAACCAGAGAGCTTGCTAGAAGAACTCTCAATTCTTAGATGAAGACCCATTTCTCGATGGAAATATAATGCCCTGAGCCACCCAGGTTTAAGATCTATGATGGGAAAACAGATCCTATAGATCATGTTAGGCAAGATCTACAAGCAAAGACCTTATGGAGACATAATGATGCACTATGTGCAATATATTCCCTTCTACCCTACACGATGTAGTACAGAAGTGGTTTGAGAGGCTCCCCTATAGGTCGATCAAGAACTTCGCAGCATTGGCATAGGCTTTCACGGTATGTTTCATAACGAGCAGCTCCCAACCTAAGAGGATGGATGCACTGCTCACTATGAAGAAAAAGCCTCAGGAAAATATCAAAGATTACGCCAAGAGATACTGGGAGATCTTTAATGAGATCGAGGATTGCTCAGAGAAATTTTTCGTAGCATCCTTCAAAATTGGCTTGCCTACCACTTCCCTGATGCACCAATCTCTCACCAATAAGAAAGTCGTAAACATTGATGATATTATGGTCCGTATCGAGAAATATTCCAAGGTCGAGGACGTGGTCCATCCTATTGGGGGAGACAATGATCGAGCAAAGGAGAATAAGGGGACAGAGAAAAATGACACGCATAAAAAGTGAAGTAAGAATGGGGGGACAATGGATCCAAAGGTAGAGGTAGGAATGATCCCTCTGAGGCATTCCACGTTGATAACACGATCTTTTAGGAACCCATTTACAAGATTCTTGATAAGATCAAGGATGAGCCCTTCTTCAAATTGCCCAAGAAGATGGGCGAAAATTCGACCAACAGAAGCAATGCACTAAGGTGCGCATTCTATAAGGAGGGTGGTCATCGAACCAAAAATTACAAAGCTCTGAAGTCACATCTAGAAGAGGTAGTTCAGGCAGGGCACCTTAACGAGTACATTGATAAGAAAACAAAAAAGGTCACAACCAATTGCCACCAAAAGCTAGGCAATGTCCTCGATGATGACACGGGACACGAGTTTGCAGTCATTCATGGGGAATCAAACCTCAAAGAGATTCAGGGTAATGCCGTTAGAATTGAGCTCAAGAAGATACCTGATGTGATGGAAGATTTTCAGATCGATCCATCCAAAGCTTAGGCTAGAAAGTGTCGGAGACTAGAAGATGTTGATTACACGAAGAACATCCTATTAACTAACGAAGATTTGGTCAGGGTTGTAACACCCCGTATTTTCATGCATTTAATATTTAATTAATTCGGGAATTCAAAATAACTTGTGTGTCGTAATTTTAATTGAATTAATTACGGCAAAATATAATTAAATATTAATCGGAGAGTGAATGGTTAATATTTAGGGAAATTTATTTACTAAGTGAATAGTAATAATTTATTTAAGTCATTTCGGGTGTTAATGACGGGGTATACACTTATCCCAGCCCGGAGGTCGCTATAGACTAAATTGAGTGTGAGATAAAGATTTTTATAAATTAATTCGGATGCCAATTCTGAGTGTGTGGTTGAGTCCGAATGCACCGAGATAGTCGGAAAAGTGTACCCAGGGGTAGTAAACGGGTTACGGGACGTTTATAGACATAATCGGGCCCACACGAGGGAATTTGGGTCACTTGGGCTTGGCCCATTAGGTAAAAAACGGGATTTAGGCTAATTGAACAATTATAAGAGATAAGAGAATGGGTGATGTGAGTTTAGAAAAAGGCTTGGTGGGTTAGGAAACCCTAATAGCAGTTAGAGGCAAATTTGGGGATCACAAGAGAGCCAAAGAGAGTCATCTTCAACCTTGGACATTCATCTCCAAAATCAGACTCTACGAAACCTAAGGCAAGTGGTTAACTTGCTGCAGTATTGAATCTGTTTTTCAATTCATATTTATGCGATGTGGTTGATTAAAATTCGTTTTGGGTGTTAATGGCATAAACATGGAGTTTTGAAAACCAATAATCTGATTTACGAATTTGGGTAAGGATTCATGTAAAAGCTGATAGTAGTAACTTGATATATATCTGGTAGAATATAATCTGGATAACTAGAAATGAATTTAAGGAAGAAATTTGAGGTTTGAATGGGTTAAAGTTTAAAGATAGATTTTTCCCCAAATTATGAAATCAGTCGATAATGGACGAATTGATAATGGTTGTGGACATTCTGGGGGTCCCTAATGAGGTTTCTAACATGTATTATTGATAAGAAGGCTTGAGGTTGCTGTTAGAAAGAATTAGGGTTTCGAGGTTTCCGTCCATGGCTGAATATGTCTTCGCGAAGAAGACGAAGACCTTCTCGATCGATCGATCGAAGGTCTGGGGTCGATCGATCGAGGGTCGGCAGATTTTGATAGCTTCGCCCAGTTATGTGTATAAAAAGGAAAATTATATTATACAATTTATCATGTTATAATTATTGAGAAATTTATACATCGGTTAAATTTAATTAATTGTGAATAACAATTATTAGGATTTGAGGGAGTTTTTGTGTGGCACGTCATGGTTAAAAGTAACTAGAGTTTGGAGGAAATTAGGAGTATCACACTAAAGTTAAATTTTTATTTAGGTAAAGGCTAAATAATTTAGAGTCGGGGATTTAGACTCGGGTGAGGTTATTTCGGGCTACGAGAGTAAGTCCAAATTTATGGTGGGAGCGACACCAAAAGTAACTTAATTAATTAATGTGCAAATTAATTAATAATTAGAGTTGGATCATAAACTCTTAATAATTTAAATGGGCTTGTCTTACGGATTTAGTACACGGCATAGCCGGGATATTATATATATATATATATATATATATATATATATATATACGGGATGTGGTAGTATATATATATGGCGCGTACATTAATATCAGTGGATAGATATTATTATTATTATTATTATACTCTAGTGCTATAGGGGGAGGTTGCACGTAATTGACGAATCCCCTAGCTCGAGGAGTAGGGCGAGTATATTCCTAGGTCATAGCGTCCGTTATATGAGTGAGGGGCATCTCACTTTGAGCGAAGGAATATGACCCCCTCCAATATATATATATATATATATTAACCAAGTTAGTGAGCAATTCTGACTTTGGGTAACTAGGTTATGTGATTTCACCTAGTGGGATAGCACTTTAGAGAATTTATACCCGGTGAGACTTTACTCAGGAAAAATACGATTATTAAACATTATTTCAGTATGTTTGTGAATACTACAATATGACAAAATATATAGTTAGGTAAATAATTATATATGGGATAATTAATGCAAAGTATATGATGTATCATGTGTATAACAGGTGTGAGTGTTATATGGAATTAAAAAGGGAAATGATTTAATTAAGTTGATGTTTATAATAACTTAAAAATCATGATCTAGGGCATACTCGGTTAGAGTAGGTTAATTGCAAGGGGTTACATAAGTGATCAAGTTAGGAGAGTAAGACCTAGGTAAATTTTATTAAGGCGTTAGTAGTGCACATTAGAGGAGGGGTGAGGATATCCTCAAGGGAGTGCGGCACTAACTAAAATATGGAGAGCATGCATATTTATTTATTACTGCAAGTTAATCATTTGCTAAATGTTTTCAAATGTTTTAGGGTACTAACCCTTGCTATAAAAATTTTGAAAACCTTTTAGGTGTCCAGCCACAGGGACGCCAGGCTTGACTCAATTTCAGGGATCCGTTGCTGCATCATATTGTGGATGTTGCGGGAGATTGATAGACACCTCACTCTTTCATTCTAGTATAGACACTCCTATTAGTTATTTCGAGCATTTCGCTCACGGTCCACTTATATTTTGTTAGACTTGTTGTGATTGATTACTTGTCGTTATTTTATATTTGTTGGATTTTAGGCCGATGGTTTATTCAGTTAGTCATTTAATTATGTGTGGTTGTTTCAGTTAATTAAGATTATATTGTTGATTTATTTTTCGCATGAGTTTCATTTAAGATAATGAAAGATAAAACTTGGCACCAGACTAATTTTCTTACTTAGGTGGTTAGTAATTAAAAAGGCGGCAGTGATGCTAAGAATGATCCAACTGAGAAACTTGTTCTAACTTAATTTAGGACTGATCACACGGGGTTAATTAAGCGGGGTGTCACAAGGGTAAAAACCCCACACCATGATGCATTTGTAATCACTCTTAAGATTGGTAACTGGTATGTCGATAAGCTACTGGTGGACCAGGGGAGTTCATCCCATGTAACGTATCTAGACCTATTCCATAAGCTAAAATTGAATGTCATCGACGTCCAAGAAGCCACTATTTCATTGGTTGGCTTCGCAGGAAGGATTACCATCCCATTGGGAAAGATCACCTTGCCAGTCAGGGAAGAAAACATCTCCAAGTTAATCCAGTTCTTAATAACGGACATCGAGTCCCCATACAATGATATTTTGGGTAGGGGTTGGCTCCATGCCATTAAGGCCATTCCATCCAATTATGATCAAAAGATAAAATTCATTACATATCATGGAGTGGTCAAAATTCATGACGACCAGGCTACAACTCAAAAATGTTTCATCGCTGCCATCCGCCTGAATAAAGAGAAAAAGAAGGATCCCGAGAAAGCCTAAGAGAAAGCCCAAGAAGGGGTTATTCTCTCTAAATAGAAACTATGATATGGTCGACCAGGGGTGAAAGAGACGAGGGTCCACCCCACACAGAGGGTTGTTGAAATCCTGGAAGAAGTTGTAGTCGATGATAACTTGACAGAAATGAATTTTTTTATTGGATATTCTCATATCGATCAGGAGAAAAGGGGATTGGTTGCACTTCTTAAGAGCAACATAGATTTTTCTCATGGGTGACTTACGAGTTGCCTGGAATTGACCCCAGCTTAGCATGACACCATTTACATATCTTCCCACTTTTAAGCCCATCACTCAAAAGGCTCGCCAAACGTAACCTAAAAAGTCTGAGGCAGTAGAGAAAGAGGTAGGGAAGCTACTAGATGCAGGAACCATCAAGGAAGTTGAGTTCCCCGTATGGTTGTCCAACCCAGTTGTAGTTCCCAAGAGCAATGGAAACTAGAGAGTTTGCATCAATTTCACCGACCTAAATCTATTATGTCCTCAAGATAACTTCCCTCTCCCAAAGATAGATCAGTTGGTTGATGCCACGGAAACGCATGAAAGGATGAGATTCCTTAAAGCTTACTCAGGATATCATCAGACCCCCCTGCACGGGCCTTACCAAGATAAGACCTTTTTTATAATCTCAATTTGTTTGTACTGCTATAAGGTCATGCCTTTTGGCCTCAAGAACGCGGGGGAAACTTACCAAAGATTGTTAACAAAAATGTTTAGAAAAATAGATGGGGAAGACAATGGAAGTGTACATAGACGACATGCTCTTCAAAAGCAAGTATAAGGCCGATCACCTCTTAGATCTAGCAGTAACCTTGGAATTCCTCAGGAAGTACCGAATGAACCTTAATGCAAATAAGTATTCACTCGAGATCCAATCAGGAAAATTCTTAGGCTACCGTGTGAGTAACAGAGGAATTGAGGCCAACCCCGATCAAATTAATGCTATCACCAAGGTCCATCCTTCTCAGACACTAAGAGATGTTTAGAAGCTTATTGGAATGATCGTTGTGCTCAATTGCTTTATTTTCAAGTCTTCGGAGCGCTACCGACCATTATTCCAGCTATTAAAAAAAGGAAAAGGCTTAGTATGGAATGAAAATGGCTCATAATCTTTGGAAGAGGTCATCTTGTATATAAAATGAACGAAGAGAAATTTCTAACATATGATGCAACATCCAAAGGCTGGACATTATATGTTGATGGAGCCTCAAATTCCAAGGGGACAGGAGTAGGTATTGTTCTCGTTAACCCCGAAGATACAATAATTAAACAGGGAATCAATCTGGGATTTGAAGCCTCCAATAATGAAGCTGAGTATGAAGCGTTGACCGCCGGTTTGTGAAAATCTAAACTATTGAGGGTAAAATGCCTCAAGGTATTTGGTGATTTCCAACTGGTCTCCAAGAAGGTTTGTGGAGACTTTAATGCTAAAGATGATCGAATGGCCGCATACTTTAATATAGTGAGAGGATTCATGGGAGACTTTGAGCAGGTGGATATTCAATAATTCTCGCGAGGACAGAATAATCACGTTGATGCCTTAGTGGAACTAATCTCAATAATTGACTCTGGCTTGAAGAGGATAATACAGATTGAGTTCCTCGCACAACTTAGTATCGATCATACAGTAGTATCCAAGCAAGTCCTCCTCATAGATAAAACCCCAAGCTAAATGAACCCCATCATCAATTATCTATCGAGCGACATAGTACCAGAAGATAAGAGGTCAGCCCATGAAATCAAAGTTAAGACTGCTCATTTCTACCTTAATCCTGAAGGTAACCTCTATAAAAATTCATTCACAGACCCTTAGTTCCAGTGCGTTCACCCACAAAATGCCGAGTAAGTACTTAGTGAACTTCATGAAGGCATCTGTGAAAGTAACATAAGTGGGATATCACTAGCCTTTCGAGCGACCAAGGAAGGATATTGGTGGCCTCACATTCAGAAAGATGCTGTCACATATGTTTGCAAATGTGAAAAGTGCCAACAGATCTCACATATGGTTCACCAGCCAACCAACGACCTAAAATCTCTTGCTAGTCCATGGCCTTTCATGCAATGGGGATTAGACATCGTGGGACCACTACCTAATGCATCTGGAAATCGCAAGTACCTTCTAGTCGGAACTAATTATTTCACTAAATAGGTTGAGAAAGAACTATTGGCGAACATTTAAAACTCTGACATGACCAGTTTCATATGGAGAAACATCATAACTCTCTTTTGGATACCAAAAACCGTTGTTATCGATAACGGTACTCAATTTGAAAGTGGTTTCTTCCAAGCTTTCTGTAATGAGCATGACATCAAGCACCACTGTAGTTTTGTGGTGTATCCCCAAAACAATGGGCAAGCAGAGGCTTACTACAAAACCATGATCGATGGGTTGAAAAAATGATTGGAAAAAGCTAAGGGCACTTGGGTGGACGAACTCCCTCATGTTCTATGGGCATATCGCATAATGCCTAGGAGACCAACTGGGGAAACACTATTTTCCCTCACTTACGGCATGGAGGTTGTCATCCCTCTGGAAGCAGGCCTCCCTACTATAAGAACCACACTAGTAGACCAAGGCCTTAATGATGAAGCCTTACGCACTGGGCTTGACCTAGAAGACAAGCGATGAGAGTTAGCCTTGATCAAGTTGACCTCCTACCAATAGCAATTAGCCTAGAAGTACAAAAAAAGGGTCAACTCGAGGAAGCTTTCGATAGGAGACTATGTCCTATGAAAAGTCGTCGACAGTTCCGTAAAACCATCATATGCAAATCTGGGATGAAACTGGAAAGGACCATTCAGAGTTATCAGAGATGATCTTCAAGGAACATACCATTTGGAAATGACGAAGGGCGGGGAGATACCAAGAGCATGGAACTCATCCAATCTCAAGAAATTCTACTTTTAGATCTTCTTCTTTATCTTTTAAGTTAGCAAAAATTTTAGTTTTTATTACTTGATAAGACAATTTATAATGAATAAAGGCTAGACTGGACCATATATTCTCAAAGTTTACATTGGATGCTTAACTCAACTCGATTATATATCATTAATTTATACATTTTCCAATGATATCTCCCTTGTGTATATTTTTAATTTTTAATTAATAGGGTTAGCAAGTTAAATACAAATAACTTCGAATTACCCTCGGGCCCTTGTTGTTAACACAAGAAGCCTCATGAGTTTCCCCAGCAACAATAAAAGCTTTACTGGGGATCCTTCGATAATAAAGCCAACTTTAGTTGGTTGCTAACATTTGTTGATCGCAAAAAACCTTCTCAGGTGGATTGCCCAATAACCAGTTACATTCTCGTCATCATCTCACTTGGGCCTAAGGAAGTGTGACGACACGAACTAAAAGGTAAAGTGAATGGAATGATACTTCTTGGGCGTATTGGACTGGGAGAATGTTCAAACATATGATAGGTTTAAGCCAGCACTTAAACATCACTTAGTCGACTGCACAAACCCAAAATGATTTAAACTAAATATGGGTCTATCTAAAGCCTACAATTGGTAAATCAATATCATTTTGGTTGATAAAAGTACTGAGTAACCTATGTACATGTAAAATCAAAATATGTTTAGTCAGGAGACGCTTAAAACATAAGAAAATTCTTTATTAAGAATACAAGGTTATAATCACAAAACCAAAAAAAAAAGATACACAAAAGCCTAAGAAGGTCAGGGTGTCTTGCAAGATATTCTGCTACAGCTGCCCTCTGACCATCGTCTCGCTTTAGAGAAAGTTCTTTGACATCTTCATCGAGATCCTGATCCAAGAGTTGTGGAGGAATATAATCGGCCGGAATCCATCCGTCATCTTTCGAAAAAGGATTATGGCTATAGCCAAGACATTCGACCTGGTACTTGTACCAAAACATGGATTCATTTGGGGCTCTTTCCTCTTTAAGGGCGCTCAGCTAACCCAAAAAAAGAAATGCTTTCAGCCTCCTTAAGTTTTGGTGGGGCATCTTCCCAACCAGTATTATAACGTTCCCCCAATACTCCTATAAAAGAGTGTCTCAGCTTCTTGACATTATCTTTTAATAATCCTATAAAAGATTTCAAGCTTGCCACCTCCTTTCACAGAGCATCATTTTTAGACTGCAGGACCTCGCGCACCTGGTCAACCTCAGTCCTTGCCTGAAGTTGAGCCCTCAGGGAATTAACTTCCTCTTGAACGGATGCCCCTATCTCCTCCATCTCCTGGATGTCATCCTTCAGTTTTCCAATCACTTTAGTCTGATTTTTATATTGATCGTTCCTAGATCTTAGTGACTTGTAGGTTTTCAAGAAGGCTTTGCGAGCTTGTAAGTTGATATCCGAACCAATAATTCTCCTGGGTTGAGAATTAGGAGAAATGTAGCGATCTAAATTAACAGACTACAAACAATACATACCAAAATAGAAGTAAGCATTAGCATACACATAAATAGAGGAACACATGAACCAAGGGGTAAATTTCATTATCACATAAAAAGAAAAGAATGCCTCTGGCTAACACATGAAGTTTACAAAATAAGACTACAGACCAACGAAAATTTTAAATTGTATAAGGAAAAGAGGAACTCCTAGTCTACAAGAGCCCTAGTTTTTCACCTAGTCTTTTCAACTTTGGTCTTCGCCTTCTCGACCACTTGTTATTCCTGGCCAGCACCAACACTCTCACCAACCATAGTAAGAACGATCTTAGTGTTGCCAATAGCTTGGTCGTCGTTCTCTCCCTCTTTTTTTTCAATGTGAGGGTCAGGACCAGGAGAATGAAGGCCGAAGAGTTCAGAACTTACAGGTGTACCAACGACCTTCAAACCTTGATCCCACCCCTCTTAAAGGAGACCTTGCAGGCATAAGCCATCTGGCATTCGGCATCCTCATAAGCTTTGTATAAGCCTTCACAATAGCTATCATCCTTGGCTTGAGAAAGGTCGCCCCCCCAGCTTGGCCACCTTACTAATCAACTCTTTGTTGGCCTCCACTAGTTCGAACTTCTTTGAAACTATTGCCTTCTAAGCAGCCCCTAGAGAATCATAAGCCCTAGACATCTCGCCTTTTTTACACTCCCATGATTGGCGAGCATTGGCAAAGGTCACCCTCTCGGCCTCCAAGGCCACCTTCTCGGCCTTCAGGGCCTTCTTCGGCTCTTCCTCCCTTTTGAAGTCAGACAACATCTGTAGATAAAATAGAACAATGGGGAATCAAAACAGAAATGGGAAATAGAAAATAAAAAATATAAGAGAGACTTACCAGAGCTATCCTTGTGCAGTCTTAAGGGAAAGTTAAGATGGACCCAACTTCGAGGACCTCTCACGATCAGCGGTGATCACTGACCTCTTCAGTAGATTTGGGGCCAAAGAAGGGGAATCGCTCACACTAGCCCCCTCAAGACTAGGGACGATGGGCCCTTGATTAGGCATAAATTCTTCACATTTATCCCCTTAATTTCGGTACTTTTAGGTTCCCGTGCGGTGTAAATAGCTTGAATTTGTCTCATATTTAATCTACTAACCCTTTTTCGCAAGTATTTTGTATTTTCTTTATCTCTTATGTGTTTTACAGGTATTTCATGCAAGTTAGTGTGAAAGAGAACTCAAAATAGTGAAAGAAACCAAGAAATAAGAAGTTCAAGGGCATTTTTATAATTTTTCAGCCTTACTTCGGAGGTGGGGCCAACTGTAAAGTTGAAGAGATTTCAATTACAAGAACATTGAAAAAAATGAAACCTCAATCCGAGCTACGATGAAGAAGTTATGGTCATTTGAAGTTGAGGAAATAATGAAGAGAAGTTGAGTCCGTGAAGGGGATCGATCCGGTGTGCATAAAAAAGGGATCGATCCAGAGAAGGCGATCGATCCGGGTGAAATAAAAAAGTGATCGATCCGGCCTCAATAATTCACTGCATCAGGCATATTTAGGGGATCGATCCGGGTTAAATAATAAAGGGATTGACCCGGCCATTCGTCACACTCCATATCCGTTACAAAATTAGTCACGCTTTTTAAGTGTGACAAATTTCCAGATACGGGATTTTTATTTTGTCCTTATCTTTTACCCAAATGATTTAATGTGCTGGGGACTTTTATAAACGACCTCTAGCCTATATATTTAGTCATTATGACTCTTTTTATTCAGATTTCATTAATGTAAAATCTCCATAATAAGTAGGAACATCTAGGAGAAGAATTTACATATTCTGCACCTTTATTTCAAGAGCTTTTCAAGTTTTTCTTCAATCTTCGATTTCTTCTTGCATGTTCTTGTTCTTCAATCTCAGTAACTTTTATTTCCATCACTTTTATTATTATTTATCATGTTTAATCTCTCTTTCCAAGCAATTATGAGTTCATGCAACGTAGATAACATAGTTTTCACTTATTTCGCTATGTTAGGCTAGGTTTTTAAGGGTTGGGATGCATGAACCCAACCCGATGTGGTTTGCATGGGTATAAAATTAGTTCTCTAAATTTAATAATTGATTAGATCGTGTTTTATGGTGATCACAATCGTTGTAAGACTTTTGATCTCGTTTGCCCTAGGTAACTGGGATGCTTAAGAGTGCAACGCGCGTGTAGCTAATACGACACTGCTTTACTCGTCCCTTGATTATGTATGATGCGGGATACGATACCTCATATATGTAATGCTTGGGAGTACTAAAGACGGGGTTTGATCAATTAATTAATTTACGATTAGTTTTGTATTGGGCAACACACTAGGGGTTGGGGGATTGAATTCCTAACCTATTTTTCCTTAGTCATATTAATCCATTCTTAGTTAGTTAATTTTGATCACGTAGTTAATTTAGTAGTTTAATCTAGTTTGCATTTAGTTAGTAGATTTAATCCCATAATAACATAATCATCTTTTCTTACCTTTTTAAAGTTAACTTTAGGATTAATTAGCCTACCTTCTGTCGTCAAAACGAGATCGTCCTTTTTCCCTGTGGATTCGATACCCAGAGTCGCCACTATACTCCATAAGAGTGTAGTTAAAGTTTAGTTTTTTTTTTATTGTAGTCGGAAGCCAATAACAACGATTAGCGTATTTACACAGACGCTCGGTTTCCACCTCGATCAAAATGGCGTCGTTGCCGGGGAATTAGGTAGACTTTAGGTTA
Organism: Sambucus nigra; assembly: GCA_949130495.1. Taxonomy (NCBI): domain Eukaryota; kingdom Viridiplantae; phylum Streptophyta; class Magnoliopsida; order Dipsacales; family Adoxaceae; genus Sambucus; species Sambucus nigra. Next base: position 351,835,687 of record OX422218.1, read on the forward strand.
GGTTGGTTAATCCCAAATTTGAAAAAAAAATTTAAAAAAATCCAATAATATGGGTGTCACGTTTTTGAATTGTCCAATTTGAAATGTCTTACTTTAACTCTTTTGGTGGCTTTAATTGTTACGATAATAGTGAGGAGGAGGCACTCAAGACGTATGAACATTGGATCAATATTACTAAAAATGAGTCTCATAAATACAAGCCCAGTGCTATGGCCATCCAAATTTATCAAAATGAAAGACTTGAAGAAGAAAGACTTAAAAAAGAATATCGGGAAAAAAATCGTTATTAGGAGCAAGAGTTAGATGCATTATTTGAACCCAGTGACGATTTTTCTTCCGATATTTTTGAAGTTGAAGAATGTTTTCAACCAAATGAGGAATCCGAGCTGCTAGAACCAAGGAAGCCTACTTTGGAAGAGACCCTTCTTCTGTTCACCCAAGCCTCGGCCAACCGTGAAGCTCTTTTCTTGTAACTCGAAGCAACTTGCAAGAAGATGAATTCTTATTTGGATAGCTTAGAGGAGGTCGAGACTTGCGTTTCACCTAAAAAATTTGAGGAAAAAATCATTGAGAGTGATCCAAGTACTTTTGAATCTGAACCTCAAATAAAAATTTCAAAATCTATTAAGGTTGAAGATCCTTCGTTTCCTTGTGTCCCCACTATTATCGAACCGTTAACTCCATCAAAAGAATTTGATGAAAGTCTTGAGGACGTTGACCCGATTCTTGAATGAGAATATTTATTTGAGAAGCTTCATCTTATGTGTTATTCACTTTCACGTGAACTACCTCCCGTTCCAATTGAAAAAAATTTGGAGATGAATTGAATTTTTATTCCCATGAGTTCTTTGTAACTTTTGAAATAGTTAAAACTTTTACCGATGAGGAATCTTTGCTTGAATTGGTTTCCAAGATATATTTTTCCTTTTTGTGTGCCCCTCTTCCCATACTACTTCAAAAATCTTTGGGAGGGGATTCTATTTTTCTTGGATCCCAATTGTATTTTTTAACCATCACCCCTTTAAAAAAAATTAATTGGTGATGGTCCATTTTTTTCGCCTTACACATGCCTTCCGTTGTTTAAACGGAATTCTTATTTTTCGGGAGGCGTACATAAAAATGAGGGTACACCGATTATCCCTCAAAGTCAAATCGTTTTTTGGGTGGACCCTCAAATTTTTCGACTTCTAGTATATGAGTTATTAGAATTTCAAATCATAGGTTGTACAATAGTTAGCTTATTTTTTTTTTAGTTTAGAGTTTTTGTTATTATATTTTCTATGCTTGTTGTTTTTTCTATGCTTGGTTCTAACATATTTTGTAGAATCAATAGACTCATACTTATCGGGGATCGCTCCATTTTGGGTAATATCTTTATTTTTCTCTCTATATGTTGTGTTCTTGATTCGCATTGAGGACAATGCAACATTTAAACTAGGGGTTGTGGGATATTCTTCCCATTTATTGTTCAGATTCATTGATTTGATCACATTTTCTTTCCAAGTGCGTGTGTTTTTTTTAAATTTAAAAAATTTCCAAAAAAATCGAAAAAGTTTGAAAAAGCCAAAAAAAAATTTATTCAAAATAAATAAAAATTGGAATTTAAAAGCTTCAAAAATGTCACATTTTTTGTCTCAAATTGTAAAATTCAACATGCAAAAAGCCAAAATTGACCAAAAATGAAAATTGAGCGAAAATTGATGACTTAACGAATAAGTGTGAAGATTAACAAACCCGGGGAGATTTCTAGCCTATCATTTTTGTCAGTTTATAAATTAATCCGAGTGAATTGTTAACTCAAAGTTTTATTTAGCATTTACAAGAGTCGTTGATGATCTTTATTTTATTGTTTTGATCGGTTATGGGAAATGTGTGAGGTATTGTCTTGAATAACGCGCACTAAAATATCTCTAAACTAAATTAATCTCGAGACGTATATGGTAAAGCAACTCGCATTTGGACAATGAAGTAGGCCCTCATTTGTTACCCAAAAATATTATCCATAAAAAGTCGTGAAAAGTTCATCCCTTTGCAACCCAATTTGAGCCTAATAATTTTTTTTCCTTTTCGTTTGATAACTCGAAAACCCCAATTATTCCGAAATTTTGAAGATTGAATATTAATCAAATAAAGTCCGAAAAGTGCATAAAAAGGGGTAAGAAAAAAATAATAGAAAAAGCCTCAACAAAAATAGCAAGAAAAGAAAAATAAGAAAAAAAATAGAAAAATAAGAGAAATTGAGCAAATGCCCGAAAAAGCATTAATGGACATCATAAGAATAATTTCCAATTCCGAAGTTCCCAACCATTCCAATTTTACCCAATACATCTTTAACACGAAAAAGTCCTCACTGAGTTCGAATTGCAAAATTGATTACCGCGTGGAGATCTAAGATACAAAAAGATAATATGAGAGATTAAATGGTGTGAATTTGAGGTGATGTTTCCTATTTTCCAACGACCGTAATCCGATGACGAGATCATTTCACTAAATAAATTCTGTCTTTTTAATTTTGTGTGCGTGAATTCGTGTCCATCATATTTACTCTTTATATCACTCATACCGAGAGAAAATAGCCACATTCCGAGTGATTCGTTTGTGAGTGTATCCATAAGAATTGAAATCAAAGCGAATTTTTGAAAAGTAACGTAACGATCAATCAGTGGAAGTTAGCGGTTCAATTTTTGGCTTCGCACAGACAAAATATGATTTTAGACTCTTAAATATGAATTTGCGGTGACCATTTTTGGGAGTTTAAATTGTACAATTTTTAAGTATTTTGATTTTTCTTTGGGCCAATAACGATTTTTTTAGGTATATTCACTCCAAACCCTCACGAGACACCACTCGTCCTACTACGGTAACCTAGGGGTTTAAAGTCCTGTTGCATACGTTAAATACAATTGATTGCCCGCGAAAAAGGTATTTTATACCAATAAAGTTTTTGAAGGGTCCTTAACAGTTACTCTCATTCTTTTACATTGCTCGGGATGCACAAAGTTCTATGTTAGGGGGGTTTGATTAGGCATAAGTTCTTCACATTTATCCCCTTAATTTCGATACTTTTATGTTCCCGTACGGTGTAAATAGCTTGAATTTTTCTCATACTTATGATACTAACCCTTTTGGGCAATTATTTCTTATTTTGAGTATCTCTTATGTGTTTTAAAGGTATTTCATGCAAGTTAGTGCGAAAGAGAACTCAAAATAGTGAAAGAAACCAAGAAATGAAAAGTTCAAGGACATTTTCATAATTTTGCAGCCTCAGTCCGGAGGTGGGGCCAACTATAAATTTAAAGAGCTTTCAATTACAAGAACACTGCAAAAAATGGAACTTCAATCTAAGCAACGCTGAATAAGTTATGGTCATTCGAAGTTGAGGAGATAATGAAGAGAAGTTGAGTGTGTGAAGGGGATCGATCCGGTCTGCATAAAAAAAGGGATCAATCAGGGTGAAATAAAAAAGTGATCGATCGGGCCTCTAGAATTCACTTCATCAGGCATATTTAGGCAATCGATGTTGTTGAAATAATAAAGGGATCGACCCGACCCTTAGTCATGCTCCAGACCCGTTACAAAATTAGTCACGCTTTCTAAGTGTGACAAATTGCCAGATATGAAATTTTTATTTTGTCCTTATCTTTTACCAAAAAGAGTTTTATGTCTTGAGGAATCTTCTAAACGACCTCTAGCCTATATATTTAGTCATGAGGACTCTTTTTATTCAGATTTCGTTCATGTAAAAGCTCTATAATAAGTAGGAACATCTAAGAGAAGAATTTACATAGTTTGCACCTTTAATTCAAGAGCTTTTCCAGTTTTTCTTCAATTTTGATTTCTTCTTGCATGTTCTTATTCTTCAATCTTGGTTACTTTTATTTCCAGCACTTTATTATTATTTCTCATTTTTAATCTCTCTTTCCAAGAAATTATGAGTTCATGCAACGTAGATAACGTAGTTTTCACTTATTTTGCCGTGTTAGGCTAGGTTTTTAAGGGTTGGGATGCATGAACCCAGCCCGATGTGATTTTCATGGGTATAAAATTAGTTCTCTAAATTTAATAATTGATTGGATCGTGTTGTATGGTGATCAGAACCGTTGTAAGACTTTTGATCTCATTTTCCCTAGGTAATTGGGATGCTTAAGCGTGCAACGCGCGTGTGGCTAATACGACACTGCCTTACTCGTCCCTTGATTATGTATGATGTGGGATACGATCCCTCATATATGTAATTCTTGAGAGTACTAAAGACCGAGTTTGATCAATTAATTAATTTACAACTAGTTTTTAACTGGGCAACACACTAGGGGTTGGGGGATTGAATTCCTAACCTATTTTTCCTTAGTCATATTAATTCTTTCTTAGCTAGTTAATTTTGCTCACGTAGTTAATTTAGTAGTTTAATCTAGTATGCATTTAGTTAGTAGATTTAATCCCATAATCCCATAATCATCTTTTTTTTACTTTTTTAAACTCAACTTTAGGATTAATTAACCTACCTTATGTCGTCAAAACGAGATCGTCCTTTTTCCCTGTGGATTCGATACCCAGACTCGCTGTTATACTCCATAAGAGTGTAGTTAAAGTTTAGGTTTTTTGTATCGTGGTCGGATGTCGATAACAACTAGCGTATTTACACGGACGCTCGATTTCCACCTCGGCCATCCCTCTAATAGACTGCAAGGCTAACTTCTTGACCTCAGCTTTATCTCTATCTCTCTCTCTATTCTTCTATTCTTCTCTTTGTCTCCCTTTCTCTATATTCTTCTCTTCCTTTTTCTTTCTCTTTTCTTCACTTCTTCTTCTCTTTCTCATTCTCTTGCTCTCTCCCTTTTATCGGATGGGCCAATACCACTACCCTTGGGAGAATCTGCAGCAGAAATCTTTAGAGTAGGATTCCTATCAGACAGGACTGTATGATCATCATCATCATCAGGAAGCTTCAACCTCCTTTTCTTGACTAAAGGAGCCATGTCCTTTTCTTCTTTTTCTTCCTCTTCTCCTCCTCTTCTCTCTCTTCTTCTTCTTCTTTAGAACTTTCCTCCTCACTAAGAACCGGATCGGAAGGGCCTACCTTGGGAGCTCTTAAAATTAGGACCTGATCGACTGGTCGAGAAATAAATTTGGTTACTGTGTTCTTGTACTACAAGAGAAAGGTTTCCGACCTAAGATGCTCACCTTCTGTCAACCTCTCCTTTATGCTCTACGACTTCGTGAGCTCTTTGTATTGATCTCACTAATAACAAGCTCCTAGTTCTTGGTACAAGCTACAATAACAAAAGGAGGAATATCAGCCACAAGTGTAAGGACATAATTTTATAAATGTCTATCATAATTAAGTATATCGTATACTGCTACAAGTCGTCGTAGAATTGAGAAGATTGTATCTATAAAAGAATGATTCGAATTACAAGTTGCCTTCAACATTCAAGCCCAACACTATGACATTTGGTAAGATAATATTTTAAAGTTTCATTTACATTTCATATTAAGAGTGTTGGGATATTTTTAAAAGGAGTTTTAAAAAGATTTTATATAAAAATGTTTTTTTTATAAAAATGTTTCATTACTGTTTTCGAGAAAGTTGATTTTTAAAAAGTTTTGAAAAAATTTATAAGGCAGTAAGCGTACCTCGGTTTTGATGCTCAGGTCGTCAAAGTGAGATCACCATCTCGTTCGAGCGACATTGAGATGTCGCGCGATGTCGTTTGAACAACACGCGTATCTCATTCGAGCGAGATTATTTTTCGTTCGAGCGAGTTGTCTTTTTGGCTGACACGCTTGTTTCATTGTTATCCTTTAACCGACTTAAATTTATTATAAAAAGGATGCCAGGCCTGCGTTTTTCAGTAGAGAAGAATTTTCAAACCTTTAGAGTTTTGTTTGGTCTTTGTTTACTGCCTACATATATTCGATAACATCTTTTGGCAGATGGTTTTCTTCTCTCATTTAAGGGTTCAAACTTTGGTTTTGTTTACAATTCACAAAAATCCCAATTACTTTTGTGTGAGTTATTTTGTGGAACCCAAGAATATATTTTTCTTTTGTTCATTCTTTGTGGGGAGAGCCCTGCAACCGACAACTGCGTGCTATTGTAGAAGGAGTCCTTGAGAAGATTTTAGACTGCGTGTCTGGACTGGGCTTCCTGGTGGTATAGCTGCGTGCGAACCACTGCTGATTTATTTCTAGCCGTTGCTTTGGAGGTTTGACGAAGACAGAGTGTGTTACTCTTGTGGGCGAAAGCAAGATGGTATGTAAGTCAATGGTCTTGTAAACTTATCAAAGTTCTAGAAATAACAAGTTTTTCCCTTCGGGGATTTTTCCTGAAATTGTATGTCGCATGCTATATTTTATTTGGTTTGATACGTAGTTGAATTTTTAGGGGATGAATTAATTTGGTTTAAAAATATACTCTAATTAAATAAGTGTTCCAAATTAGAAATTACGAATTTAATTAATTATCACACCGTCATATTTTACAACATGAATGAGAAGAATCTACAAGAAGTTATCAAAAAGGGAAAAAAGAGTAAGTGACCTATTTCGGCCTCCCCATAGTAAAAAATGGGAAGTTCATGTGATCTTTCCCCTTCCAACAGTGGAAGGTGCTGCCAGTTTCTTGCAATAAACCCACTTTTCCAATAGTCCTTGTGGGAATTCGGGAGATTTACCACAAGAACTCGCTCAGTTTTTCTAGTTTTCAGGTACAATAACCTCCTTTAGTTTTTGAGAATACATAACAGTAACATATCTCGGTAAGTCCAAACCTTGTTCCATAAAGAGTATTTATACTATGAACAACGTTTACTATCTTTCATACGTTGGGGGTGCACTGAACAGGAATAATGGCAAAATGCCTAAAAAATCTAGGAAATAACTAATTTGGGAGAAATTTCATACCTCCTTGAGTTATCAACAGGGTATGAATCCTATACCCCCATCCACTCTGTGAACATTATGGGGAAGGGGGCACAGTCAATAATTACCCACTCGGGAATGTTATACTTACGCCTAAATTCTTCTACGGATTTACCATCCAACATCGCCTTAATTAAACAGAGAAAGAAGAAACCCTAACTACAGTAACTAACTAGTACAGAGAAAAAGTACCAAGAAGAGGTTGGGACTATAACTTGCAGGAGGTAATAAAGCTTGAGAAAACGCATAAGGGAAGAAACTTCAACTTTTGAAGCAAGAGAAGAGCTTAGGAATGGACTATGCGCAAGAACGACCAAAAGCAATGAACAAACGCTTAAGTAAGCAACAACTGATCACCAAAGCACTCAAATGATAAGTTTCGACTTCCCATGAAGATTTTTGGTGCTTCAGTTTCTTTTTTAGACCAGCGTGCCCTTGTTGCAAGCCTTGTTATTACAAAGATTCCATTATAGACTCTCACTACATTATAAGGACTTGGACCTCTTACCTAGTTGAAATCTATTGACCCATAGTCAATAGACCAAAGATTTCAGGGGAAATTGTGGGAGCCCACTTTTTACAAGCCCATGAGAGTAGCTAACCAAGATAACTTGAGTTATTTGGCCCGGACCCAAATCATGGATTAATTTTTACACGGGCAGGTTAGTTAAAGGAGGATACTCGCAGATATGATCAAATCAGGTGCCAAGAATCTCGGTCGAGATATTCAAGCACCTCATGGTCAATCCACGTATGATGATGGAGTTCCTTAAATAACTTAAACTTTGTAACAAATAGATGTATAAATTGTACTCCCTAACCCGGGGCAAAGGGATGAAAAACTGTAATCATTGAGAGACACTTAATATAAAACAAGTAACTTCTCCATGAACGTAGACAATTTGCCGAACCACGTATATCGTTGTTGTGTGTGATTTCATTTACTTTCTGCCTTTTTTTTATTGCTTTTCGTGAATCTCTTATTGTGAATTTTTCTGCACTCACACATTTATATATATACACACACACACACATAGTTATTAATTTATTTATATAAACTTTGTGTGTGTGTGTGTGTGTGTGTGTGTGTGTGTGTGTGTGTGTGTGTGTGTGTGTGAGAGAGAGAGAAAGAGAGAGAGAGAGATGGCCAAATGATCAATCTAACTGAATTTGTTAGAAATTGCACCCAACCAACAATATTGAGAACTATGGCACGTAATTCAAAATAAATGAGAACAAATCTCTATATACTATAAAATGCTAAACAAGCATTTAATACCCTCAAACCTAAAGCCATCCACGTGACTGCCAATCTCTGTATCTATCCTTTATCCTTTATTCCTTTATATTTTCTCTACAAACATTTAATTCTACTTGAAAATAAGATTGTCCACGTGACACTCCCACATCTTTTATCTTTATCTCACCAATCAATTCTAATTTTTATTTCTCTCGCTAGAACCTACCGTATTCTCTTTTTACCTCTATTCGCCCTTTCAATTCTCAAGACCGCTAACATTCTATCCCTACAACTGTTCCTAACCCATAATTTTCTCAAACGAAAATACCTTTCTCAAATGATGAAATGAACCACTTTTTTCTGATGGATATGGCATCAGAGAAAAGTTTTGACTTTTTAGATGGAAGGAGAGAGAGCATAACAAACGAATAGATGACACTCCCACATCCTTTATCTTTATCTCACCAATCAATTCTAATTTTTATTTCTCTCGCTAGAACCTACCGTCTTCTCTTTTTACCTCTATCCGCCCTTTCAATTCTCAAGACCGCTAACATTCTATCCCTACAACTGTTCCTAACCCATAATTTTCTCAAACGAAAATACCTTTCTCAAATGATGAAATGAACCACATTTTTCTGATGGATATGGCATCAGAGAAAAGTTTTGGCTTTCTACATGGAAGGAGAGAGAGAATAACAAACGAATAGAGAGACATCGGAGAGCAATCGCTGCCAAGATCTTCACTGGGCTGAGGCTGCACGATAATTATAATCTCCTCAAACACTGTGATAATAACGATGTCTTGAAAGCTTTTTGCAACAAGGCTGGCTGGATCGCTGAAGAAGATGGCACACCACTTATAGGAAGGTAATTCATTTAATAGCTAAGATACAGATCGTAGATCTAGAATTCGATTTCATTTTGACTTTTTTTTTAGATAATTAACTGTGGTCAGGTGTTGTGATAAACTCAATCTCAACACAAAAGATTTGTTTCTGTAGAATACAAGATAGATAATTAGATTAGACATCAATACCCCTTTCAATTTGTGCATATACAGTCTGTTCCTTTCTGGAGATATCATATACATGTCGTTCATGGTCTGGTGATTACCCCACCATGAATATCCATCATGCCTTTTCTATGGATTTTTCTTTTTCAACAATGTTAGGGATGATTTTTCCCCCAAAATTAATAATGTCCTTTAAAAGTCAAAACATGTAATTAAAACAATTACTTTTCCAAAATTACCCGAACTAAAAATAATGAATGAACACCTTTGTTCCTCTCCCATAATTTTTCGAAATCAATAATTAAAGTTTGTGTGTATTTGTCCATTTAAATAGGGAGTCTTTATTCTGTCAATAAGGGCTTATAATTTGTAAATTAATTTAGGTTTCTAATTTGATATAATATATGTCTTTTTCCCTTAATGAAGTAACAAAAAAATGGATGGTGAAGCGTAAATATTCTGCAACACGCATTAAATAAAAAGAACTTGCATATATGTATTTGGATTTTGTGGGCATTTGCAGGTTTTATTTTGATTTGTTTGTTATTTCACTTTTGTGGTAGGGATTTAATTTGGTTTTCATTTATGTATTCAAGTTTATTTTTTTATTTTAAGGGAGGCAGAGATGGGTAGTGGTTTTGGTGATGGAGGGAGGTTATGGTTGGGTGAAGGCAGCAGTGATTAGCATGGTGTTGTCGAGTTTGGACACCACCGAATCATCCCCCTCCAATTCTACGAAGGTAAGTATCCCCACCCCCTTTCTATCTCTGACCAAAATTTCAAAATTCATAATATCTCCTCATTTTATCTAACCCAAGTTTGAAATATATAAGGTTGTTGATGGTGTTTATATGGTCATTGCTTCTGAACATAAAGGAGCAACATAAGATTTTTGAAATTGGTTCAATTTTAATATGAGTTTATATTTTATCATATGTTGGAACTGAAAAAAATGACGTTTATATATATGCTCGCACCTATTTAATATTTTCATATGCTTGGATGTCCTGTCTTGGGGTTTGTTCAAAATGAATCTTTGAATTTTTCAATATATTAATTCATCAATAAATTAGTATTACGCTATTTCTACCATTTCCTATTGTTTGAATGTAAATCCTTTTAAAAATAATATGTACATGTTTGAGACATAGATGCAGAAAAAACAAGTTCATATAGGATAGAAAAATGGAAAGTGTTTTATGAGAATTTTGTATTAATTGTCCCATCATGCCTATAGATGATCATCTGTAACCAACCATAATTGTATTCTTAATGATGGTCATCTAGGTATTCATCAATGTTATACTCAATGGTTTCTTAGGGTACATACAAGAACTTAGCAATTATTGAAACATACTTCTACAGACATGGACCTCTATGGTAATCAATATTATTATTCATTGTTGAGATAATATTAAAATTATTTATATAATTTTAGCTTTTCTTAATCTGGGTTGATAAAGTAAAATTTTCTTCCTAATTAGACTTATCCTTTTAAATATGCTATATGTATATATGTTATTTGATGAAATGCCTCGGTGAAAATATATAAAAAAAAATATCAACTTGACCTAAATCTAACTTATCAGTAATACTATTGGTAAAGTTTAAGAAAATGGGTTAATATCTTCTTTCATACCCTTATCTTTTATTTATTTACAGTTGGTCAATGCACATGGAGTGATCGGTTATACTTCCAATGAAGGTACGTAATGTTGGCTAACATCTCTTCATGACATAAAAATTTAAGGGAGTCATCTGGGTAACGTTTTGACGTTATTCAATCATTACTCATGTTTTAATTCACGTGTTAGTCATTCTTTTGGTCAAGAAAGGATTTATAATGTTTGATACTTTTGCATATACCGGTCAATTTTTGTATTTAGGACCTGAATGAAACCATTATTATTTTTTCGTTAATTCTCTTCAATTGGATTGCTAATTTTAATTTAGTGCAACTACAGTTAGCTCATTATTACTAAATTCGAGTCGTACTTAAAGAATGGTCTCAAGCAAGTTTGAATTATTAATGGTTCAAGGTAACCGCAATGATCCGATCAAGGCATGAATGCCCTCAAACAAAGTGTACTCGCATGTCGTGTTCAAGTTGAAGGATCATGTAAGTAAGGACAACTTTGCATTACCTTCTTGATCTGATCTAAGGTTAAGATGTTTACATTTATGCACTACTTTATGTCATGTGTTTAACACACAATATGCATTGAGTTCACGCAATTGTACCATAAGATACAGGCGCTAGAATGAAATTAATTTGCGGTTATCTATTGCGATGGAAATTGCCCATTTTGTTAAGCTTATATATTTTATTTTCATATTAACTGAGCTTTATGATTTCTTATGTTTTCTTATGTTTATGTGTTGTATATTGAATTATGTTAGTTTGAATCAATTAGTTGAATTGCATTAGTTTGAATCACATTCACATTAGTCTGAATCATTGTTATTTTAAATTGCATTAGTTTGAATCAATTAATTTGAATCAATTAGTTTGAATCACATTCACATTGGTTTGAATCATGTTCACATTGGTTTGAATTCCATTAGTTATAATTATCACATTCACATTGGTTATCTGTAATTCACAGATTGTTGTGAATTACAAATTGTTAGTTGGTAATTGCATATTTGGATTAAACCAATCTGATCAGGGTTGGAACTGATTTAGTCCAGATTTGGGTGCCTTGATTTAATAATTTACCAATTTGATCAGGACATGGCTCGAACTCAAACATATGTTGATCTTTCATCTTTGGGTGCCTTAATTTGTCAAATTTTGGGTGCAATAAAGCAGACATCTCCACCATATAGTGTCCTCCAGCTTCTGTTGACAGCGTAGGCTATAACGAGCCAATAAATGGGCCCCAATGGGGTTGTTCTAGACATGATAATGGTCGTTAAGGGTGTATACAGTGGATATAGCAAAGGAATTAGTTGTGGAAGAACTCATTAATGGAGGAAAATACTTGGATTTAAATTTGGGAGAAAGTAGAAGTTAACTAAAATGCTAAAATACTTGGATTCAAATTTTTGGCTCCATGACGCTGACATGAATGAGAACAAGCACATAAGTTGTAAGTTGAATTTGGTATTATTCCTAAACAACCAACCACTATTAGCCGATCGACCCTATCTAATCCGTCACATTCAATCACTGCATGGATACACAGATTTATGCAATTTTTAATATGGTAAATTATTATATCCATAATTTACATAAATATGTTCTTAAAATACATTTGGAATTTTAACACCTGCTTTTAGTTTGTTCCAGTTTTTGCATCTTCTAATGTATATAATTCAATTGACTTCAAGAACACCCTTTTGTGATTTGAATTCTGTGTATTCACTAAGCAATTGAAACATTAAAGATCCTTTCAAGAAGACCCTTTTGGTACTACAATTTAATGGACTTAATATATGCTGTAGTTGAACTAACTTTTCCTTAAATGATCTGTCTGTCATTTTAATTAGGATTGTTTTGTTCATATTTTTCTTATGTATACTATTTCATTATAGGATGTTGTTAAGTCTGATACGTAACAATAGCTATGACAACACTGCTTTGTAACCAATGATGAAAGATTTTGGATAAAAAACTCAGTGTTCTTTTGGTATTATGATCTCCCGAAAAGCCATTGTTCATGGGCGAAAACGACGGGGTTCTTCCTTGCTCCCTTTAATCATTTCATCCAACTTAGTGTGATATCAGGTTCTATGAAAGGGAGTACTGGGGAAATGAAAGAGGTGATTCCTAAAAATAAAGTTCGGGAGAGGCCTCATGCTTCTAACGGGACCAATCTAAATCATTCTGGTGCTTCAAATAACAGTACCAATTCGTACTATTAGGTGTTCACGCATAACTTCAGAGGAGGAATTTTATGGGGAAGTTTTAAGTTTAGTTTTGATTATGAAAATGATACATGGTTCAAGGTAAAGGCGGAATAAGAACTGAAGTTGACTTGATTTTGGTGATAAGCAGTCCATGCCGTTACTCGAGTTCACCACATTCATTATTTTATTATCTTTTAACTTTTAACTTTTTTTTTTGTTCATTTTCAACTCTATTGGTTAACTATCCCTTGATTTACCCCACATTCTAGCACGACATAAACGTCTTGCAGGTATGTTATATGACCACATAAACCTTTTTTATACTTTTTAAATTTTTTACTTTTGCTATAAGTTTATAGCCATATGGTCATCGTAGTCTTACTCGATATTGGTATGTGCAGGGAATCATGATGATGACTGTTGGGTTCTTCCGGTCACTGATCTTTTGGAGCCATTTGGCGCTACCCAACTTCATACATAAGCTATGGGTCATGGTCACTACAAGTCTACTATATGGATTTTCTAAATTTCAAAATTATAATTTTGATGGTCTCATCAGCGATGTACATTTTCAAAGATTAGCGTCGTGCTTCAGGCACGAGCTTATTATTTTTCTGAGTTCAAGTAGAAATCATATTTAATTTTCTTACTTTCATATATTTCCAATTTATGTTCAATTTTTAATGCACACAAAAGTTTTGAAACTATGAATATGACTATTACACTATTACTAGACATTTTTATTCTATTACATTATTTTTTAATCTACTCTTAATTTTTCAATTTGATTCGTTTACTATGCATTCAATAACGCATGAACCGCGCATTGCGCGGGTTTTCACCTAGTATACTCTAAAATACAAATGGCCATAACATTTTACTTGCTTGGAATATCCAACTTTTAGAAGACTTTATTTATGAGTATTAACTAACTTATAGAGAAGGATTATAAGTCTCAAAATATCCTCCAAACAACAATAAAATATTGTGTCCGGACATGACCCATACTAGTACAACACTTATTGCTGATTAGGGATGATTTGAGCGATTTTTTATTTTGACTTAAATATTTCTCAAACTTATATAGAGGGATGAAGGAGTCAATAGATAATCTCTATTGAGTCTATCAATTATTTATTCATTTATTATCACAATAAATCACACAAAAAATCGATAAGGTGCACATATTCCAAATAATCTTAATATGATAATAAATATTATTTTGGCATTACCGCACTCCTATTAGACTATACTGTTAATCCAATTTTATAAAATATAATCAATATAAGCCCAGATAAAAAAAAATGCTGACATAATGAACTTAACATTCTATCCACTGTTGCATATCATACAAACTGTAACCTATGATACACATCACTGAGTCTAGGCAGCTTAAATTTCATATATTAACTCCACCATGTGGAAACTCTGATTAAAGGAATAATAGTGTCTCCATGATAATTGTAACACCATCATTCACAAGTATGATTATCACTATTGGGGAGAAATTGGAATTAGAAGGGGAAAAAGACAAACAATCGACCCCACTAGTCTAGCGCTTGAATTAACGCTCATCATAGCACATAACTTTGCCGAGGATGTTGTCAGTTGGTTTAAAGAAAAGTCATTATACCAAGTGCACCAGAATATGTTAATTAAACATGGCCGGTCCATGGGTACCTTCATCGAATCGGATCTTTTAAATTTATGTAATAAGTCTATAGTTTAGATTTCTGCCATTTATTTCAAATAAATCGACGGCTGAGATTGAGGACATAATCCTAGTTGTCTTCAATATGTAAGCAAAACATATAAATTGAAGACAAATAGTGTTTATTATTTTTATTTTTTTGAAATTTGTAGTACTTTCTCTTCTTAGTTAGGTAAAGGAGTTTGTATAAATTATAAATAGACCAAACACAATAATAGATAATTTGGTTAATTTTTGAGGGTCTGATTTAGCAACGATTATTTTAGTGGTGAAATATATCCAGTATGCTGCAAAAAAAATCATGCATAAATATTTTTCCATCCAACATTTTTAGCCAACTTTGCGTCGCAAAAAGTCAACGGGGATGAAAAATTAGTTCGTCAGCAATGATCGCTATATTTGTCGGCAAACATGGTTTTTGTCGCCAACAATCATCTTTTAATATGAAATTTTCCGTTGTTGAAACTATTTATTTTTGTCGCGAAAGCTGTAATTTCGTCGCCAATTTGAGAGTCGAGTAAATGTTAGTTGTGACGACGAGTTTATTATGTAAAAAATGCCCCTTTGCGTTTGTGGCAAGAAAATTTCACTGCAAAAGGTTAAATTGCAACACATGCTCCAGCCTTTAGCGACGAAAATTTTGTCATGAATTTCAGTGTTATATATTATCATTAGTCATTTACAATGACCAAATTTTCATCATTGAAAAAACGACATGTCTATATTGTCGACAATCGCATCCCACCGGTCTAAGAAAACAGATTTTGGCACCGTATATTGGCGATGAAATATACTAATTTCGCCAATTTTACCTCCTCTTTAGGGATGGTGAAATAAATATAAATTGTATTGTGGAAATCACACAATTTATGATGAATTTGTTTCTGTCACTAAAAAATCGCCGCTTTTGTGGTAGTGATCAACGTATAATAGTTATGATTCAATATATGGTTAATCAAATTACTCTCCTAAATTTATTAGTTACCATTTTGAGAAATTTTTCTATGTGAGTACTATTATTTGTATATGAAATAATATAGAATGTTGTCACATATTTTTTTATTTAGTTAATTAATGTTCGTATTAAATTCATAGTTATTACATAACTGAAATACTCTGTTTATTTATTATTAAGGAATTTGAAGGTGTCGGCACATCATCCAAGGTTGAAACTTGCATATTTAAAACTTGTCTTCTAATAAAAGCTTTCCTTGAGACGCAAACATTTTTCAAACGCTTTAGAAAAACTCTACATACTCTCATTAGATATTTATAAAGACAGAACAGTAATCTTTTTGGATTTAATTAAAAGATGAACAAAGGGGCGCACGAATCATCAAAGACCCATTTCCCATTGATTGATGAAGATCTATTCAACAATGGATTTGTTGTCAAGTGGTGTGAAAACTGAAGGAGAAGAATCCAACGGAAGTACCTGTGAAGGAGTTGAATGATGCTGTGGCAACTGGTGATTAAACACACTTTCTTTTCTCTTACCAACAACAAGTGCAATAAAAGAACCATCTTTCTCTTGTGTTGAATTTACATCATCTTTAGAGACATAATTCTCAACACACCCTCCGTTTTTCAACGCCCTTCTCTCAGTTTCTTCCATTAATCTCCTCATCAGTTTATCCTCAGCATCCCTCAAGAACTTTAACTTAGGAGGGGGTGAAGAGGAATCGAAAAAAGGGTTGAATTTGAATCCATGCTGGCTAAAAGAATCTAAAGATGGGTTATCAAGAGCGACGATAACGTCGCTAAAGCTTTTGGACCTTGACCCTTTTCTGCTTCTATCACCTTTTGATTTCCCATCATCGGATTCCAAATCTTCCTTTGCTTCCTCGTTGATTGTGGAGAGAAATCTTGGGGGACCACAGAGATTGTGGAGTCTCATCAGCTCCAAATCCACAGCTTCCTCCCCAAGGCATTTTAGCGGCGAATTATTGTTATCTTGTTCAGTGTAGCTATTGTTGAAGATTGAAGTGGGCAGCTCTTGGGTGTTACTTTTGTTTAGTGTGTTGTGTTTTTTGTAACGGAAGAGAGAGAACAGCTTTGTGGGGGGTTTGGTGGGGTGGTTTTCGGTTTCTAGGTTGTTGGTGAATCTCTTCTTCCACCACAACAAATAGTAGAGTTCTGCAACAAAGCCTAAGACGATGCATCCAAACACGAAGCTTAAACCAACACCTAAACCACTGAAAAGTCCCATTTTTTACTCAACAAAACAAGCCAGTCTTGCTTGATTAGTGTTCTAAAAGTCTGTCAGTGGCACGGAGAGAGAGAGTAAAAGGACAATGTGAGAGCAAATTAGCCTACCAAAAACAGAATTTATGAACAGGCACCTGTGGATAGTGCCCTGATGCCATATGTCATGTGCGCACGTACCCAATTTTTGAGGAAACCTCTAAAAATTAATCTGGTTCCGATATATAATTAAAATAAAATTATAATAGTTATATTATATGTATTCACTATATTTTAATAGTTATCTATATTTTAATAGTTATAATTATTAAAAAATGTATTGAAATATTATATTTTATACTACAAATAGTGGTTATATCCTTTTAGTATTTCTATACCAATGAAATGAAGAAATTTTCTCCATCTGAATTCGTTTTGTGTCTATTTTATTTTACAATACGTTACTAGCATGAGTGTTTTAATATTTTTCGCACAATTCATTGTATTCATGTATCGTGCACAAATCTTTTGTTCCAAAATTTTTAAGCACGAAAACTCATTCTCATACAATGACATCACACATGTCAATTCCTAATATGTATGTATATATATATATATATATATATATATATATATATATATATATATATATGTGATTCTTCTTTAGTTGGTTGTTGTTCATAAAACCAAGCATGTGGTTAAAAAGTCTTCGTCTATTTTTGGATATCAAAGGTATTACCCATCCTTATACATTTCACCACCTTAACTTCTAATTTCTACACTTAGCTCCCTAGACTTCGAAAACGACTACAAATAATCTCCTACCGTCCAACTTCGTTATTTTTTTACGGATAACGTTAGGCATGTGGGTGACGTATGACTTAAATTAAGGGAATTGTTATAGCCTAATTGTATTAGGCTACGTGGACTAGTGAGCTAGTGATACCTGTCCGCACACTACAACAAAATGTCTTATTAGTGCTGTTGATGTAAAAAGCTAGATTTAGCCTAATTATTTAAGCACAGATAAAAATAAACAAAACAAGAGATTTTTAAAGTGGTTCGACCTTGTTTGAATGGCCTACGTCCACTGTTTGTGTTATTGCTGACTGTTTGCAGAATTCTCGATAATGGGTTTACCAAGAAATTCCGAGTCCCCTGCTAATGAGGAGGTTACAATATATTTATAGCCTTGAGGCGGTACAAATGAAAGAATAATACACAGTTGTCCAATTGGCGTATGCGTCTGTGTGATAATAATGAGCATTAAATGCGCAATCATCCTCTAGATTATCCGGATATGAATGTTTTATACGAGATGCAGCTCGGACCGCCTAAGCTGCTCGAACCGCCTAAGTAGCTCGGTATACATGAGTTGCTCGGTACAGTAGAGTTCCTCGGAGAACACTTGTTGCTCGGAGCGTTCTGAGTTGGTCGGGGAGGTTGAGTTCCTCGGAGTCAAGGTGTTGTTCAAAAATATTTGCGGGTGCCATGTAAGTTGACACGTGTCTCCACATAATCGGTCCACGTCAACAGACTAAATTTGGTATCAACAGAAGCCCCAAATGTTTCGTAGTTTGATGTTGAAGAAAAGTATGGAACATTACGTTGCCTAAACTTTATGGATTTTAAACAAACGTTCGTTGTTTATAGCCCCTTTTTGAGTGCATAGTATCAGGCTTTTTAAAGTATTTCGAATTTCAATAATCGCTTCGTGTTTTGTGCCTTTTTCTTCTTTTTAGCCGCCGGATACGCAATCGTCCATCTTGGTAATCATTACTTTTCTCCATTCTCGAGGTAAAGTATTTAAACGCTTCAGAAAATTCGATCATCTTTTACTTTTTCAAATCTGCATCTATAGAACTTCTTCACTTCTTCTCTGTCTTGTGCGTTCGTTTCTTCCATTGTTCGTTGTCACCTGATTCATCTTTTTCCTGTAAGATCTTCTTCCTTCTCTTTTATTTCTTTTGTTCATCATGGTTTACCTTGTTGAGTCGCTTGATAAATTTCGTTTTGATTTTTCTATTCCTTCCTGGGTCATATTGGAAGAGCTTTCTGAACCTTCTGACTATTTTCGTTTGCCTGAGGGACATTGGTTCCCTAGTCTCTTTGTAGCTGAATGTGGCTTTTCTTTTCCTCCAAATCCCTTATGTTTGGAGTTCTATCAGTTGTTTGATGTTGTTCCTGCGAAAATAGCACCAAGCACTTGGAGAATAGTTAATGGAGTTCAAATTCATGGAACTCGTTTAGGAATTCTAGAAATTATGTTTTGCTATAGATGGGTTGTTAGTGATAACACATTTTATTTAAAAACTAGGTTTTTAAATAGGGCTTTAGTTGTCAATCTCCCAAATGCCAACAGGGATTACTTCGAGCATGGGGTTGTTATGAAAAATTGGCAACATGCTCCATTACATGGAGATGATGTATATCAGGGTCCTAAGTGCCCCCCTTACGACAATGGGATAGGTTATTTTTATTTTATTTTTGAAATTATGTTTTCTTTATGTTTGATAAAATGCGTCATTGACATTTTAGTTTTTTGTTTATTTGTAGTTGATAGCAAAAGAAAATCCCCTAAAGAAACTGATGTCAATTTGAGGCACTTGAAACTTATCTGGAGTTTGCACCAAACTGTTGCTGACGAACACATTAGATCAGCTTCTTATTTTTTGCAGTACAAGAGTTACACTTCATCCTTTATTGCTCGTCCAGTAGTAGGTGACATCGACCCATTACCAGCCTCTGAAGGTTCCTATCCTGAATTAAATCTTCCCCTCAGTATCAGAATGAAGAGACGGAAAGCTCCCTTATATTTTGACAAACCAGATTATGCCTCTGTAGAGGCAAAAATAAGTAAGCAAGATGTCCCAGAAGAAGGGACAAGAAAAATTGATGCACACCCTCCAGTAGCTATTAAAAAGGTTGCTGAGAAGCCCCGAGTGGCTCCGAGCAAGGTTGTTGCTATCGCTCCTCCCAGCGAGGTTATAGTTATATCACCGACCTAGACATTATCCTTGGTTGAGAATGTTCTTGCTCCTATGAGGAGGTTAAAGAAAAGTTCCTCGAACAAATTGGCTGAATCTATCTCTCAGCCTCTTACTGCGGTAAGTGGTGTTCCCACTTTTGTTGCTTCGAGCTCTGCCATGAGCTCGGTGAAGTCTTGGATTATCCCCGAGATCCAAGGTATTGAAGACAGTATTTCTCGGGATAGGGTTACCACATTGGCAGCTCAACACATTGCCTCAGTAAGTATTACTAATCTAAACTTTCATTTTTCAATGTTATGTCCCTGCACTGACTTATAATTATTTTCTTTTTCCAACTGGTAACCTGTTTCAACACTATTCTGAAAAAGGATGAGGCCATCAAGGCCTCGAGATCCTCGGGAGGTGTAGAGGAAGCTTTTGTGGGTCTGACACAGTCCTTAAAGGATTCTCGTCAGAAATATAACGAAGATAAGGTTGCCTGGGAGAAGCAACTAAAATCCATCGAGCAAGAGAGAGAGAAAGCTGTGGAGGCCTCACAAGAGTTGGAGAGGAAAATGAAAAAAATTGAGAAGAAGAACACTGAGTTTGAGAAAAAGCTCAAAAATACTGGAGAGCTTGAGACTAAGCTCAAAACTGCTGAAGAGGAACTTGGAAGACTCCATGAAGCTGATCGTCAGAGGCAGGAGCTAGAAAGAAAAATGAAGGTTGCCGAGGAACTTCATACTGAGAGGATTTCCTCAGAGAAGGAAAAGAGAAAATTGGCTGTTAAGAAGTCTTTCAGCGCTGGCTGGGACAAGGGTTGGAACAAAGGCCTAGCTGTCGTGTCCTCTCAGATGGAATTTGCTAGCCTCAAATTCTTCAGGCACGGATAGATTGCTTCTCTGCATGAGTTAAAGGTCTCAGAGAGTTCTAAACTTTTTCAGTGCCATGTTCATGGTCCTCCTCCCTCTCCTGGAGAAGAAGAGGAAGGACGAAGCTGCCTCAGAAGAGTCTTCGATGACAGCTGGGGATCAGGTTCCTACTGTTGAACTTCGCTATGAGCAGCCCCAACCAACCATCATGTCTACCAATCAGCATTCTCTGCCCTCCGAGCAACCTATCTCTTCGTCCAAGCCTCCCGAGGAAATATTAGGAAGCAAGGAGAAGGTGTAGAGTTGTTCGGACCTCTCTTTTTGATTTTTATTTTGTTGTTGAATGTAATTCTGAACTATGTACCTCTTTTTGTGATGTAATAAAATTTAAAGTTTTGGTTGTGCATCTTAAATCCCTTTTTCTTGCTCTGTCTGCTTTCTTATTGATTCTTTCTATCTCCTCTTTTTGCTAGTTTATGGCTAGAATGGAGCTCTTGTTAGCCCACGATACTGAACTGATGAAAAAATGTAATGAGTACTTCGAGGCTGGCCATGCTGACTTGACTGAAGATCAAATCATCGACATCCTTAGTCCAGGCACTTCGGAACGAGCAGTAGAAGCCTATCAATATTTGAAATGCTTGCTCGACCGTGCAGTTGCCAACAATGTGGCATATTATGAGATAATTGAAGATCTCTGGGGTATCATCGAGGAACTTCAGCAACAATATAAGGAATCTTCTGCCCTTTTGCATCAGGGGTATGAGAAAAAATATTAGCAACTAAATGCTGACAAAGGATATGATAAGTTAGTTGCTGCTTATGATATTAATGAGGGGATTTCGAAGACCGAGGTTGAAGAGCATAGGCAGATCATGAAACTGCTGGACTTGCGAGGAGAGATATCCCAACTAAAATCTGCAGCATCTACCTCGGGAGCCTTGGTCCCTGTCAATGACGAAGGTTTCTCGTTTCTGGAGGTTGAAAATGCCAATTTGAGAGACGAATTGGAAACTTTAAAGAGAATTGGACCCTCTACATCTGCTCGCGGATGAGCAAGAGTTTCTCTGGGATGAGCAAGATCTTCTCGGGTTACTATTGAAGAGGCGAGAACTCAAGCATCTTTGGAAAATCAAGCAGTTCAGGTTGTTGCGAAGAATAAAGCTCTGGCAGAGATGCCCAAGAAGATTCGGGACCTTAACGAGCAATTTTCCACACAAGGATCCGCCTTGGAGAATAAAGAAATTTTTGTGAAGAATCTCCACGAGTAGCTGGAAAGGTTGACTTACCAATTCCACAAACAGCCTAGAGAGTTTTGGATGGCTGGATATAATGAAGATCTCTACCATCTTAATGATCGAATCCAGCAAGCGAATAATGAGGGTTATAAATAAGGATGGTTGAATGCACTGGGTGTATTAAAATTGGAGAAGGGTTATTATCTATGGGATTATCATAACCCTGGATTGCTCGAGTCGCTCGTGCCACCTTTTAAACTTGATATGAGCTGGATTCCTACTCGGTCAATCCCTCAATGCTTAATCTCCAAATATCTCGACGACTACAGTCTTCATTCTAAAGTTGATTTTTCTTACCCTGAGCATCTGCTTGATCGGCCATCAGTGATGAATGTTCGAATGCTTTGAGATTTGAATTTCATAAATTCCCCTTATGCCTTAGACGATCCTCCTGTTGGAGTAGAACCTGTTTCAAAGGAAGAAGGGAAGAAACCAATAGAATAGGATTTTATGTAATAATTTCTACTTTCCACAGCATATGTAATCCTTCTTGTTTTGAATGAAAAATTTTGGTATTACATTTCTCACGTCATTTGTAATTTTACTTAGTATGAATGAAAATTTGTCTTTTGTCATTTCATTTTCTTTTAAATAATTTATAGATGTTTTTGCTTGTTGGTCGGTAAATATATATATATATATATATGACATACTGATCTCATTGCAGTGATTTATCAATATTTAATTCTAAATAATAGAACAACTTTCACTTCATGGTATTGCCTAATTTAAACAACCGGAGTTGATTGAAATTGGCTTACCGACCAAATAGAGGGCTGAGATTTTTGTTTCCGACCAACCGGAGTTGGTGAACTTTTATTCCCCAACCAACAGCAGTAGGTGGATTTTATTTTACCAACCAATCGTAGTTGGTGGATCGACCAACCGTAGTTAGGGGAATTTATTTTACCGACCAACCGTAGTTGATGGACCGACCAACCGTAGTTGGAGGGATTTATTTTACCGACCAACCGTAGTTGATGGATCGACCAACCGTAGTTGGAGGGATTTATTTTACCCACCAACCGTAGTTGATGGACTGACCAACCGTAGTTGGAGGGATTTATTTTACCGACCAACCGTAGTTGATGGACCGACCAACCGTAGTTGGAGGGATTTATTTTACCGACCAACCGTAGTTGATGGACCGACCAACCGTAGTTGATGGACCGACCAATCATAGTTAATGGACCGACCAATCGTAGTTGGAGGGATTTATTTTACCGACCAACCGTAGTTGATGGACCGACCAACTGTAGTTGGAGGGATTTATTTTATCGACCAACCGTAGTTGATGGATCGACCAACCGTAATTGGAGGGATTTATTCTGAACTTGATGCGTAGTGTGTAGCACTAATACTCCTAAAAAATTTCAACAAAAGGATAGAATTGGGTAAAACATCCAAAGCTTTATTCATATCGAAGAAAACTGCATTACATAAGGATTGAACTACTGATAATATTTGCGCAGATGCTCTGCTTTCCATGCATTCTTAAACTCCTCTCCTTCTAAGGTTTTAATCCTATATGTCCCTGGTCGAACAACTTCTATTACTCTGTAGGGTACATGCCAGTTAGCTTCCAGTTTGTTGTGTCTTTGAATTACTTTCTTTAGCACATAGTCCCCTTCTTTCAAGTCACATTTCTTTACTCTCTTATTGTAGAACAGAGTTGTTCGTTGTTGGTATGAAGCATTCCTGATTGCTGCTTCTTCTCTAACTTCTTCGAGCATATCTAGATCCAATCGCCTCATCAAGTCACTGACAAGAGAATTGAAATTCAGCACCCTGTGTGTGGGGAGGCCCAACTCGATAGGTATAACAGCTTCGCTTCCAAATGCCAGCATGTATGGAGATTCTCCTGTTACTGCTCATGGTGTAGTACGATAAGCCCACAGTACAGAATGTAGCTCGTTGATCCAATTTTCCTTCACATCATCCAGTCTTATATTCAAACCATTCAGCAGTGTTCTGTTCGTCACCTCCGCTTATCCATTGCTCTGGGGATGGCCTGGTGCAGAGTGGATTTTCAATATGTTTGACTGATGACAATATGCAGCGAACTCCTCATTATCAAATTGAGTTCCATGGTCTGTGATGAATGCATGAGGAAGACCATATCTACAAATGATGTTCTTCCATATAAATTGATACACTTTGTCGTATGTCATATCAATGAGGGGCTCAGATTCCACCCACTTAGTAAAATAATCCACCGTGACTACGAGATATTTAAATCTTCCCCTAGTCGTTGGAAGTGGCCCAACCAAATCAATTCCCCACATAGAAAATGGCCAAGGGGAAGTAATCGGTGTTAACAATGCTTGGGGAGTTCTTCGGATAGAGGAGAAGCGTTGACATTTATCACATTTTTTGGCATAGGCTATACAATCAGACCTCATTGTTGGCCAATAATATCCTTGCGTCATTACTCTTTGCAAAAGCGTCCGACCTGCTACATGAGCTCCACAGGACCCTTTATGGACCTCTTCAATCAAGTCTTTCACCTCGAAAGGGTGCACACATCTTTGTAGACCTGCTATAATTCCTCGTCTATATAGAATACCATTAGTCAATACATAACGAGCAACTTTAAACTTCAGTTTCTTGGCTGCGAGTTTGTCGGTTGGTAATTTCCCTTCCTCAATATATTCCCTGATGGGATCCATCCAAGATGTTCCTAAATCAAGGGTAATAAAGTTCATCATCAAATCTTCGTCTATGCTTCGACTAGCCAAGACTTCTATTAGGATTGTTCTTCGTAGCTCGGTGCGTGTGGCTGAAGGTAACCGAGCTAAGGCATCCGCTCTTGCATTCTCCAATCTTGGTATTCTAATTATCTGTACTGTGATCAGGCTTGATAAAACCTCCATTGCTTTTGCATGATACGTGATCATTAATTCTCCTTTGGCTGCATATACTCCCAGCATTTGATTTACGATCAATTGCGAGTCACTGAATACGATAACCTGCTCCGCCCCCATGGTTTTTGCCAGGCCAAGTCCTGCAATCATAGCTTCATATTCAGCCTCATTATTAGAATCCTTGAATTGGAAGCGCAAAGCATACTCCACATCGACCTCATCCGGGCTGTTCAAAATAATCCCTACCCCACAGCCTGTAATGCAAGATGAGCCATCCACATATAGATTCCATATATGTACCTTATCCTCAAATTTTTTATCGGATAAAGTTCCTCGGTGGAATATTTGTTGCTTCCTTTTATCCTCCTCTAGTACTTCTTGCTGCTCGTCGACCATCTCCCCCTGATAGTCAACTGACTCAAGTTGATCGGGGTTTAAATTTGATGATCCTGTAACATCCACAGGTTGGTCGGTATTCAACTTTTACTCCTCGGAGGTGTCAGGATAAGTGAATTCTGTGATAAAATCTTCTACTACTTGCCCTTTAAGTGATGACCTAGGCTCATAAATTATATCATATTCACTAAGTTATACTGCCCAGTACATCAATCTCCCTGATTTTTCTGGTTTATGAAGATCTTGCCTCAGTGGCATATCGGTATACACTACTATGGTATGAGCTTAGAAGTACGGCATCATTCTTCTACTTGCTTCGATCAACGCTAATGCCAACTTTTCTAGTCTTGGATATCTGATCTCTGCTCCTCGGAAGGCCTTGCTAGTGTAATAAATTGGTTTTTGCACTCCATCCTCCATTCTTATCAATGCCGAGCTAACTGTATTTTCTGAAACTGCCAGATACAAGTATAATCTTTCTCCCATCACTGGCCTGGACAATAGTGGGGGTGATCCCAAGTATTTCTTTAACTCTTGAAAGGCCTTCTCGCATTCATCATTCCATTCAAACGTTTTTGGAGTGTTTTGAAGAATGAGAGGCATCTATCAGTTGCTCGTGATACAAATCTATTAAGTGCTGCAACTCGCCCTGTGAGACTTTGCACTTCCTTCTTCGTCGTTGGAGATCGTAGCCCAAATAGAGCCTTGATATTTTATGGATTTGCTTCAATACCTCGTTGGTTGACAATATACCCGAGGAACATGCCTTCTCGTACTCCGAATATGCACTTGGTAGGGTTCAACTTCATTTGATATTTATCTAATTGATCAAAGGTTTAACCTAGATCAATTAGATGGTCAGCAGCTTTCTTGCTCTTCATCAGCGTATCATCAACATAAACCTCTATGTTGTGACTGATTTGCTCTGCAAACACCTTGTTCATCAGCCGCTGATATGTTGCACCTGTATTTTTCAAACCAAAAGGCATAACATTATAATAGTAAGTTCCCCTAGGGGTAATAAAAGAGGTACTCTCCCTGTCTTCAGGTTTCATTTTAATCTGGTTATAACCAGAATAAGCATCCATGAAGCTCAACAACTCGTGTCCCAAGGTAGCGTCCACTAATTGATCAATTCGGGGCAAAGGAAAATGATCCTTTGGGAATGCCTTGTTGAGGTCGGTGAAGTCTACACACATCCTCCACTTGTTGTTCTTCTTCTTCACCATCACCACATTAGCTAACCAGTCTGGATATTCGACATCTTCAATAAAGCAAGATTTTTAGAGCTTCTCGACCTCCTCTTGTATAGCTTGGTTCTTCTCGGGGCTGAAAACTCTTCTTCGCTGCTTCACAGGTTTGATTTCCTTGTTCACATTAAGTTCGTGACACAGGAAATTTGAGTCTATTCCTGGCATATCTTCGTGGCTCCATGCGAAAGTTTGTTTTCTGCTTTTTAGGAAGGCCATAAATTCCTGTTTTAGTGGGGTGTTCAACAATGAACCGATTTGAGTTGTTCGTTCTGGGTGTTCGTCGTCCAGAATGGCATTTTCAGTAGCTTCCACCACCTAACATTTTACGAGCTGCGACTCGTCTCTAGGATCTAACGTTTCAATTTCTCCACCTTCATCCACTTGATAGGTGGTAGTCTTTTTCCTAGATTCTTCCAGTTCTTCTTGCTCGACAGATGAATAGTAGCATTCCCAAGCTACTTTTTGGTCACCCTTCACAATTCCTACTCCAAAGTTGGTTGGAAATTTTAGGCATTGATGTACAGTAGATGATACTGCTTCGAACTTCTTCAATCTCACCCTTCCCATGATGATATTGTAAGATGATTGAACATTCTTATCCATTACAAAAAGCGCACTCTTTCTGTTCGACAAGCAGGCCATGTACCGATGAACATATCCAATTTGATAGTCCCAAGTGGGAAAACTTTCTCACCATCAAAATTGAGGAGGGGCCTGTGATAAGGCTCCAGCTGAGACAACTTTAAATTTAAGCTGTCAAAGCATGAGTAGAACATGATATCTGCCGAGCTGCCATTATCCACCAATACTCGCTAAATCACTACTTCCTTCATCCTCATTTTGATCACCAATGGGTCATCATGAGGATATAGCACACCTGCGAGGTCATTCTTAGAAAAACCGATGAAAAGTATATCTTTGTTCACCTTCCTCGAGCGATCTTCTTCAGCAAGATTTATCCGTTGAATATACGAATAAGCTTGAGCCTCATTGAGGTAAGCTTTCCTTTCTGCAGTAAGGTCTCCACCTCCTGCATCTCCACCAGTAATAACATTGCAATCAAATGACCCAAAATGGATAGAAAATACCTCACGTTCTGGCTGTTTTGGTCTTTTGGGGAGATCGGGGTCATCTTGATCATCTTCTTGATCTTCTTCATGATTTCTCTTCTTATCTTCTTTGGCTCGACGAGGAGATCTAGACCTCTGACTTGCTTGATCGCTGCTCCTTCCACCATTTTGGCGATCCACATACTTGTTCAATTTTCCCCTCCTGATGAGCTCTTCAATTTCATTCTGGAGAGATATGCAGTTTTTGGTTGTATGACCATGGTCCTTATGGAACTCGCAATATTTGGATTTATCCCTCTTGTCAGGATTTGTCTTCATTTTTTCAGGCCATTTTAACTCCCCGCTGTTCTTTATCACTTCCAGAACATGGTTTATGTCTACTTTCAAAGGAGTATAGTTTCCAAATTTCCTCATCTGTTCCAATGCTTGCTTGGCTCTTGACTGCTTATTACCACCGTTATTCTTCTGATCCTTCTTCTTAATCTTCTCAGCCTCAACTTTGGTCTCCTTAGTGTCCATGCTCTTCTTTGCAGCCATAGCTTCCTCGGCATTCATGATTTTGGCTGCTTTTGCCATTAATTCTGACATGGTCCTAGGTGGATCTTTGGCCAGAGTATAGTACAATTTATTTGGCAATAATCCACTCATTAGAGCAGTGATTGCTGTCTTTTCCTCGTAATCAATAACTTTGAGCTTCTCGTTATTGAAACGAGTAATATAATCCCTGGTGCTCTCACCTGCTTTTTGTCTAAAACTTAACAAGTTTGCTACTCGCTTAACTGGTTTTTCTCCAAAATAGAAGTTTCCAATAAAGAGCTCGGCCAGTTGAATGAAAGTTACAATCTTCCCCCGAGAAAGATTGTTGTACCATATTTGAGCAGATCCAGTGAGAGTTCTTGAAAACGCCCTGCATCGCATCTCGTCTGGAACAGGATAGATATCAGCAGGTGCCTGATATTGTTCTATATGGAGAATAGGATCAATTTTTCCATCATATTTTGGTGTTATCGCTGGGGCTTTGAACTTTGATGGTGTGGGAAAATCCACAATTACTTGGATAAAAGGTGTCCCTTGGACAAAAGTTCTTTGTAGAGGATTTTTGGCCTTAGCCATTTCCCCTAGTCTATCCTCCAACCTCTAAATAGATCCTTTCCATGCGTTATTTTCCTCCTTGGTCCTGTTGGTCCGAGCAACTGATCGTGTTGAATTTGTCTCTTGGGATCTTTCACGACGAGCAGCTGGTCGGGATTGGGCAGAACCTTCCTTTAAATCAGAGAATCGTTGAGAGATCCTCGACACCATCCTAGGGGGACTTTTATTCCTCCTAGGACCCTAACTATCAAAGGGAGAGACTCTACTCAATATTTCAAGAGCACTGGTCCTTTCTGGAGATAGAGTGACGTTTTGTTCAGTATCTGTGGCTCGTACTGATGAAGTTCGGCCAGGTTAATAAGAAAAATCATTAGATCTATCAGTGCGATATGAATTGATATGTCTAGATCAATATTCCTCTGGGAATAATGTTCGTCTAGTTCGCGAGGAAGGCAATTGGGTATTTCTCTGAATGCTTCGTTGTCCTGACTGGGCAGGTGCTCCACCCTGGATAGTTTGCATGAGTTGTCGCGTGGTTTCTTATATGGCGGCCTGGCCCTGAGCTAAATTAGCCATTATTCCAGCCAGATCTTGGACACTTGGAGGAGTGGATGGATTTGGAGGGTTTCCAGCATTTCGATTACTGGATTCAGGACTATCAGCCATTGGAGATGAATTGTTTTGGTGAAAAACAATAGTTTCAGTCACTTCCCACAAACGGCACCAATCTGCTGATGTAAAAAACTAGATTTAACCTAATTATTTAATCACAGATAAAAATAAACAAAACAAGAGATTTTTAAAGTGGTTCAGCCTTGTTTGAATGGCCTACGTCCACTGTTTGTGTTATTCCTGACTGTTTGTAGAATTCTCGATAATGGGTTTACCAAGAAATTTTGAGTCCCTTGGTAATGAAGAGGTTACAATGTATTTATAGCCTTGAGGCGGTACAAATGAAAGAATAATACACAGCTATCCAATAGGCGTATGCGTCTGTGTGATAATAATGAGCACTAACTGCGCAGTCATGCTCTTGATTATCCGAATATGAATGCTCTGTACGAGATGCATCTCGGACCACCTAAGCTGATCGAACTGCCTAAGTAGCTCGGTATACATGAGTTGCTCGGTACAGTAGAGTTCCTCGGAGAACACTTGTTGCTCGGAGCGTTCTGAGTTGGTCGGGGAGGTTGAGTTCCTTGGAGTCAAGGTGTTGTTAAAAAATATTTGCGGTTGCCATGTAAGTTGACACGTGTCTCCACATAATCGGTCCACGTCAGCAGACAAAATTTGGTATCAACAAGTGCCAAAAAAAATTTGGACAAAAGTAATTTTGTCACTAAAAATTACATTGCGGTGATGAAAATTAATTTCGTCACGAATTGTATGAGATGGTGTTAAATTGGTGACGAGTTAATGATATTTATCACCAAATAGTCATAAATTTTTTGGCTCCATCGTTCCCGCGCATTAAAATACAGGGCTTATTTATTCGTGACAAAATTATCGTACATTTAGTGATAAATAAATTTATCACAAAAAAAATTAATTAGTGACAAAAACATTTCCTCACTAATTAATAAAAAAATAACAAAATCTTCTTGATATAATCCTCAATTCGTTTCCCCCAAATACAACCACTCCTCTTCTCTTCCTAGTGATTCCTTCCAAGGCCTCTCTTCGACTCTCTCTTACCCGATCGTCGCCTGCCGTCGCCATTCCTGCCTGCTGTCGCTGTCGCCTCTCTCTTCCAAGGTTAGTTCTTAGCCGACTCTCTCTTGTAATAGTTATAACCTTAAAATCAAGGTATCTCATTCGATATGATGACAGACATCAAGGTTAATGCTTTTAGAGTTTCCTTGATTAATGGTCCGTATAGTTTAAAGTAATATTTGATAGTTACATCCAATGAGAGTAGCCGACTCTCTTGTAATAGGGTTTAAGTATATCGAATGAGATACATTGATTAACGGTCAGCAAACATTAATGTTCTTGATTTTCCTCCATTTTCATACCTTGATTTCACATATATCCCTTGGATTCATATTGTTCGATGTAGAAATTATAAACTATATTTTTGCGGTTTTTTAGTTTTGCAACCTGTAACTTGAATCATAAATTTAAATAATAAATCATCATCTTGATTTAAAGCCTGAATTGAATTGTAATCAAACTCTGAATCAAATTGAAGTTGCAGTCTGTGATTTCCTAAATCTTGATTCCTAAGAATTTATCTTTGTTGAGTTTTGACTATAAAGCGTATTTTCTTAGGTTGTTGCTAATTTTTAGTTGCATCTTGAATTTTTATTGATTTGATAGGTTTATTATTGTAGGCGAGGGGTTGCAAAGGTGATATAGGCATTTAAATTGAATTTGTAGGTTAGAATATGGTGTTTTTGAAACAATTTAGGGCCAGTTTGTGCGAAGAACATGATTTGTTGTTCGTGGGGTATTCTTGGCTAGATTTACCAGGAAGAATTTTTAGGTTTAGATATTTCCCAGTAGTCGTTCTACAAATTTGGGTGTTCGAACCATTAGTCGTAGACTTTGATTAATGGTTGTGGCCTTTATCCACCTTGGTTGTTTTAGGTTTCATGCAAATTTTTTGCAGACTTTTGGTTGATTCTAGTAGAATTTAATTTTATACTTCATGGCCTGTGTGGTATTTACTTAATTTTATACTTCAATAATCAAAATCTCTACAACTAATGCCATTGTTCAGGTTGATGTAGCACCATTTAAGCAATGGCACATTCATCACTATGGTGTTGATATTGGTCTTCGCAAGAAGAAACCTACTACCACTGTAAAAAAGTAACGAGAGGTACTAATTTTCCTCTTCCTTTTGTTGTTGAATTTCCTGCAATTTTGTTTCTATAAAAAGGTTGCTAGTTTGAGGTTGCTTTTTAGACTTTCAGTTTGTTTTGGTGATTCAGTAACCAACATGGGGCTCAACTGTTTTGACATTGTGATTTGGGATTACACAAGCTTTCATTTTTAATTAATGACTCATCTTCATTTGACAAAATATAAGATGATTTAACAGTGATTCGATTAATGTTTTAATTAATCTTTTGACATTGCCTTTTTATATGAATTCTTAATCCTCTGGCCAATTATTTTCAGTCGGTACATAAATCCTATTTTTCAATTCCGTTTCGTTCAACTTGGTTAACTACAAAGTTTTACGCTAGCTGTAAACAACCTAATGCAATTCTCCTCCTAATGAATGAGTTTTTTCTTTTATAATAATATACACATGTAAATTTTTTTGGATATGAAGCTTATTCATCCTAAAATTATTGCTGAATGCGATTAACTTTTGCTTGAAATTCTAGATAATTGATTTTGGGGTGCATACGAGGGATAATGATAGGTTCTTTGTAATGTGTCGCGTATAATGTTATTGATGTTGAGCAATGAAATGCACAATAGTTTTGATTCGATACATGATCATTTGTTTATTACTAACCCTTTTGTTAATCGTAGTGTGGTAATGGGGGCAATTAGGATGAATGCAGTCAACCATTTTCTGGAGCCAGTTCTCGAGCCCTTGATTCGTAGAGTTGAAAGCTCTTTCACTCGTGTTCCCTTCGCAGCCATTTTTTGGCAACAATGATTATTATATGATCTTTTCTTATTCACAAACTTGAGTATTCCACATTTTGTTGTATGCACAGATAATCATGTAGATGGGAGTCATATATGGTGTTGAACAGGGAAGTGATATTTATTGGTGCTCCTCATGTTAACCACCGATGAAAAAGGCACCTTCTGTGCTCCCTTAGTTTTTAATGAATACATTAATTTTTGTGGCTTTTTACATGTATCTCATTCTACTTGCAGGAACAAAGTTTATCTAAGTTTTACGTATATTGGAAGAATCTCTTTTACATTTATAAATGTTTTAACATTCAGTCTTGCCATTGTAAACTACTTCATACGTGCATCCCTCGTAAATTTTGTTTCCCTGTGTATTGTGCACTTAAAGTGGCAAATTCTTCTATATATTTATATAAATTTATGGACTAATTTTTCGTACTGCTGTAAAGTAGCAACTTGTAGCAAACAATCTCTGGTTAGAACACAACATAATTTTATAAATTCATATGGAAGAAGTGGGTTGGCAGTGTGGGATGAGTGAAGAGAAAGGGTCATCTTCCATTTTTCAAACTTCTCTTTCAATTTCAATTAGGTTGTTCTTGAGATCGAGAGGAGGTATTGGGTTTTATTTGTATCTGTATAACATAAACACTGTCAAAGAACATATTGATCCACGTAAAAAATAGCATTGTTCAACACAAATGTGGTGACTAATTAGAATTCTAGAATTTGAAATACCCTTCGAGGTTTTAAATAATAACCATTCAATAATAACAAAAATGGTTAGTATAGTTTCGATGATTTCAATCTCTATTCACTCTGAACAGTTTAGAACGTTGACCAGTGTAGAACCAATAAAAATATTGAATGGCTAGAACAATTATTAGGCTATAAACAGTTTCAACCTCATTATATGTTGCATTCAATGAACTAATATATCCTTCAATCGTAGCTTCCACCATGACAAAAAGGATACGCGGTTCAACTAAAGCAAATGGCCTTGAGTCAAGAAAATTGGAATGCTCTTTGTGATTTGTTCTCTAACTCTGAGCATCAGGTATAATAAATTTATAAAATATAGCAGTTTCGTTCTTTTAATTGGCACGTAACGTACTCATTATCCATCAACTGTTATTGAAGCATGAATGTGATGTCAATAAGAATAATCGAGCGATGCAAACTATCAAACACAATCAAGGGTCGAGGGCATTTGTATCCGCTTGTTATCACTTGGTATATATTTTTATATATTTGTTTTTTTCTAAAGTTGATCTTATCTTTCACAATTATTGATGATAATGATTGTCTTTCATGATTTTGAAGAATGATGTGGTGAATGAGGAACTAGATCGAATTGAGTTCTACAATAAATCCCATTGTAATAATGAAAAATGGTCTTCTCCCAAAGGAGAGGAACTAATATATAAGAATATAACATATATTACAGAAATACTGTAACTACGATTTTATGAAATGATATATACTAATTTGTTTTACAGATTAAGATGAAATAGTTGCAATCTGAGCCTACTCCCGAGGGTAGTGAACATTTGAATCCTGATGAGATAACTTATCGAGTACTTAGTACTAAATCGGGATGTATCATAGGTCTTGGGCATGGACCGAAAGCTACCAAATAAAAAACATCACAGCAAGACGCAGAGTTGGAGGAGGACCTTAGGGAAGCTCAGAGAGCGAATCGTGAGTTAAAGGAACAACTAAAGGCTTATGATGAGCGTTTGGATTATTTAGAAGCTCTTCAATTTAGATTTGACAAGTTGTGAAACATTAACTATATGGTAAATTTTAATAATTTCAATGTTGAATTCATCGAAATTACATTGTTGGATTCACATCCTTTGAGTTATTTAATATCTCTATTAGTGATGCTATTACCTTTTTTGCTGAATCGGTGGAAGGGGTATTTTGGTGGAATGTAATTAGGTTTCTTGACTTTTGTATTTTTTAATTTAAGAAGGTGGTTTTAGTCTATAAACAAAGAAAACTCTGTCGATTTTTTTAAAATATTGGTGATGTTATTACCTAATCTTTTGAATTGGTGGATGGGGTATTTTGGTTGATTGTCGTTGGATTTCTTGATTTTTTTTATTTTTTAATTTAACATGGTGGTTTTAGTCTATAAACAAAGGAAACTCTGTCAAATTTTTTTAAAATATTAAAAATAAAATTGAATTTAGTAATTTTGTTGGTGTTTAGCTGAATGTGTTATTTCTTAGTTGATGTTATTCTATTAATCAATAGTTAATAGAATAATAAAGTTAGAAACTAATGCCTTG
Source organism: Sambucus nigra (assembly GCA_949130495.1). Taxonomy (NCBI): domain Eukaryota; kingdom Viridiplantae; phylum Streptophyta; class Magnoliopsida; order Dipsacales; family Adoxaceae; genus Sambucus; species Sambucus nigra. Next base: position 351,870,324 of record OX422218.1, read on the forward strand.
GTACTTTTTGAATTGCAGATTAGGACGTTGTAAGGAAGTTTTTTGGGAAATTATTTTGGGGATGATGATGAAGATGAAGATGAAGATGCAAGGAGAAATTAACAAACTTGTAGGGAATTATTTTTTGGAGGCTACATTGTAATTGATTAGAAACTATTACCGTAGGAAATATAAAGTTAGAAACTAATGCCTTAGAAATTATTTTTTGTAGGCTACTTTGTAGTTGATCTGTTGTAACAAACGATGTAGGCTACTTTGTAATTGATAAATGGTTTTGAGATATTTGTACGAATTCTTTCGTATCAATTATATAATCTTTTGAACCTTAATTTTGAGTATGTATATGATGGTAGTTGATTAGTTATATAATGTCGATGAAATTTAGTCGATTCTATAATTAATATTTACTTGACTGAATATTTATATGAAAAATGAAAATAATATGAGGTCTAAATTTATAATGTTTTTATAATGAAATTCATTTCGTGACAAAAATATTTTGTCCCCGAAATACATAAATTTTGTCACCAAATGGTTATCCTTTTGCATAGTATCATATACACTAGGTGACAAAACTCACATTTTTGTGACAAAAAATAAGATCTTTGGATACAAATAATTTTGTCACTAAAAGCATGTTATTACGTGATAAAGGATATTTTGTCACCAAAAAGTGTACTATTTGGTGACGAAATTTGTATTTCGTCACCAAAACCTTTAGCGACAGGGCTTTCGTGACGGACGATTGACGAATTTTTTTTGTCACCAAATGTTTTTAGTGATGAATTTTTTTCATTTGGTGACGATTTTTTTTGTCACTAATTATCTGTTTTGTTGTGGTGGCATACCCATTTGGTTTTTTGCAATGGGTATACCCGCTCGGCCCCAGAAGTCTTTGGTCTTCTAACCAACTGACATAGCCAGGAATATGATCCATCAATTAGATGAAAAGACATATATCGGATATTCAATGGTCACCATGTACATGCAAGTGAATAATGTCCATCTACATATTATCGTGTAAAGATGTAAATGTTTGAAGTTATAAAGGCATTCCTTCTCTTGAGCTTCTAGTAACTATAAATATGCTACTATCCCTAGTTGAGGGGAGCACAGAAACAAATAAGCGTTATGCTACACCCTAAAATTGTAACCAAGAGATTGTAATGCAAACCCTAAACAAATAATAGTATTGCCCTGTGGATGTAGGCTTCATTCTTGAGATGAACCAAGTAAAAACCTCTCGTGTCTCTTTATATTTTCTTTATTTTTAGTATTTTTTATTATATATTTAAATAGCTAAAAATAAGATAAATAATCTAAATTTAGACATCAAGAGATTGACGCCATCTGTGGGAACTGACTAGTCAGTGTTGTTTCCTACCTAGTTCTTTCAAACCAATTTTTCATACCTTTGAAGTATGACAGACATCCTGGAAAGCATTCTTGCTAGAGGTAATACTTTCAGTCCTTCTGTTCCTCCTGGCACAGGAGACTTGCAAGGAATTCTACTTAACATTTCTAAGGGACAGGAAGTAATGCAAGAAACTATAAGATAACTTGCTCAAACGCTTCAAACTAGACCTACTACCGCCCTATCTTCCAGGAGGGAAATGCCTCCTCCACCTCACAAAAAGGGTAGAAAACATTCGAGATTTTTCGGATCTTCACAAGACCGAATTGATCGCCCTAGAGTAACCTCTTCTATCAGATCTACTGATTATTATGATGGTCAGTATGTCACTCAAGAATGGTCGAGCACCCGAGTAAAGTCTTCGCTTTTAATTGCCTAGGTCCCCGTGAAATAGGGGCCACTTTAGGGAACCATCCAGATCATGAGACCTCCGATTAGGAATTACAAGATCTAAAGCTAGCATACGAGGTCCCTCACGAGCCGAGCAAAATTCTCAGGTAGAAAGCTCAGCACAATTGCATGGTAGTCTTGCTAGAGATATTTCAGTTAAGATTTCCTGGGGGAAATATCCAAGTCTAAAAACCCATTGTAGAGGATTTTTGTGAAAGGATCACCCTTTATTCCTGTTATCGTGGATTTCCCAAATCGACTAACTTGAAGCCTCATGTCATTACTCCTAAGTATGACACTAAGACTAATCTCGACCTTCATATTGAACCGTAATAGGTAGCAACTGATATATATTCGGTCCTAGATGAGATATGTTATCGAGCATTCTCAAGTACCATCGCAGGATCTACACAGATTGGTTATAATAATTTACCCCGAGGATAAATTTCTAGCTTCCAACATCTCACCGAGCTATTTATCTACAACTTTAGTTTTGGGGACAAACCCATTAAAAGAGTAGCCCATTCATTAAGCGCCCGTCAACAACTAGGGGAAAACATTCGTGAGTATATAATTCGTTTTAATAGTGAAAAACATGAAGTGGTGGATTATGAAGAGAAAAAAGCTATCACTACTTTGATGAGCGAACTGCTCCCCCCGAGAAGTTGTATTATGCACTGGCTAAAAACCCCTCTAAAACCATGACTAGGCTAATGGACAAAGTTGGTAAAATCATGAATGCTGAACAGGCTATGGACGCCAAGCAAATCCTAGGTGCTAAAGCTGACAGTCATAAGAATTCTGGCAAAAAGGATAAAAAAGATAAGAAGGCCAAGAAACCTAAGAAGTATGAAGAATACACTCCTCTCATTGTTAGTGTGCATTATATTCTAGAAGAGGCCATAAGAAGTAGGGATATCAAGTGGTCAAGGAAGCTGAAGTCCCCTCCTAATAGGAGGGGCAAGTCCAAGTATTACGAGTTCTACAAGGATCACGGGTATACGACATGAAATTGTATTGATTAAAAAAATGAAATAAAAAATCTCATTCGTCATGGAAAACTGCGCAAGTTAGTTAACCAATCAGAGGAACGAGAATTTGAAAGACGATTAGAATCTCCTTGCAAAAGCAGAGATAACAAGAAGAGAGGCCGAATGATGAGTCAAAAGCTAATCTGAATTTGCTAAAGAAACCCTGAGAACCTGAACTTGATATAAAAATGATATATTTTGATTACCATTTCATTACAGGAGGAGATGCCAATGGTGGTGATAAGGCAGCCAAGAAAAAGTCCTATTTGAATGAGGCCAAGGCATGTCCATATATTCGATAAATTAATTTATCTAACAAAGTAGACGGTCGCCCAAGAATAGTGAACAACAAAAAATTAGTAATTGGTTTCTCTAAGAATGACTTGTCTGGAGTGCTCTACCCTCACGATGATCCTTTAATCACCACTATGAGGGTAAACGAAGCAAGGGTGGACGGAATCTTAGTAAATAATGGTAGTTCAGTCGATATTTTATTCCACAATTATTTCCATAGTTATGTGACAACAAGTTGGAACCTTACCATAGATCTGTGATAGGATTCTCTGAGGAAAAAGTATACCCTTTAGGATTCATTAAATTGGAGGTTCTTATTTGTACTTAGCCTGTGAACAGGACGGAAAGGATCCATTTATTCATCTTAGACAAAAAAGTCCAATCAGCTTATAATATGATCCTCGACATGATTAGTTTACAGAAATTTGAAGAGGTACCATCCATTGTCCATCAATCTTTAAAATTACCACTCATTAATAGGTTGGCGTTGTGAAGGGAAACCAACTTTAAGCTTGAGAATGCTATTATACTTCATTATACAAGGAAGAAGTTAAGAAAATCACTACCACTTACTAGATTGAGTCCTTACATCCCCATAAAGAGGCTGATTTGGTTAAAGGAAATGTTATGGAGGCCACTAAAATAATTATCCTCGAGGATAAAAGTCTACAAAGAACCACACAGATTGGCTAAAATCTGTAACCAATCCTAAAACAAGAATTGATTGTGTTCCTTAAAGAGCTAAAGAACGTGTTCGCATGGAGACATGAAGATATGCGAGGAATTGATCCAAAATTTATATACCATGAGTTGAATATCACCAAAGACATTAAGCCGATTAAGCAGAAAAGGAATGTATTCACTCCCGAGATGAATAGGGCTATTCATGAATAGGTGGACAAGTTACAGAAAGTACAGTTTATTGAAGATGTTAAATACCTAGACTATTTGGCTAATATGGTGATGGTGAGAAAGAAGAATAACAAATGGCGTATATGTGTTGACTTCACTGACCTCAATAAGGCTTGTCCAGAAGATAATTTTTCTTTGCTAAGATTTAATAAATTGGTCGACGCTACAACAAGACATGAATTACTTAGCTTCATGGATGCTTACTCAGGTACAATCAAATTAAGATGAAGCCAAAAGATAGGGAAAACATTATTCATCGCCAACCGAGGTACTTATTATTACAACGTTATGCTTTTTGCACTTAAAAATGATGGAACAACATACTAAAGGCTGGTGAACAAAGTTTTTGAAGAAAAAATTGTCAATAATATGGAAGTTTATATGGATGACATGCTCACTAAAATCAAGAAGGCTATCAGCCGCATTAATGACTTAAGCCAGACTTTTGATTAGCCTCAGAAGCTTGAGAATCATCAGATGAAGCTTAACCCGAGAAAATGCGTAATTGGTGTACGGGAAGGAATGTTCTTAGAATTCATAGTAAATCAAAGAGGAATTGAAGAAAACCCAAATAATATCAAAGCATTGATTGACATGCAGCCTCCCTTGTGCAAGAAAAATGTATAAAAATTGATACGAAAAGTGGATGCCCTTAATCGATTTATGTCCTGAGATACTGACAAGTGTCTTTCATTCTTCAAGGTGCTGAAAAAAACCTTCGGATGGAATGAAGAATGAAAAAATTATTTTTAGAAGTTGAAGAAATACTTGGGGGCTCCACCACTCCTCTCCAAAACACTTTTTGGAGAGAGATTGTACTTATACCTTAATATATCAGAGTCGACGGCTAGCTCGGCCCTTGTCTGATTAGAGAATGGAGTTCAAAAACCAGTGTATTACATTAGTAAGGCCTTAACGGAGAGCCCCACCTGGAAAAGTTAGCTTTGGCCCTTATTAAAGCGTCGAGAAGAATGAAACCGTATTTTCAGACACATACAATCATGGTCTATAAAGACCTACCATTAAGTTAAGCTATCCACAAAGCAAAAAAGTCAGGATGATTGATGTCTTCGATAGTATAATGAGGAGAGTACGACATACTCTATGAGCTTTGAATGACGTTAAAAGCTCAAGCAGTGGCAGACTTTATAGTGGAGTTCATTAATGAAGACAAAGCATCCAATCAAGATTCGACTAAGGAGAAGACGACCCATCAAACTTCCTTGGACCAAGCCGAGCAAACTTCTCCGGAGGCCAGTTCTAAAGTGGACAAGCCAGAAACATCCATTGCATAAGAAATTACTAAACACTATGAGGAATGAAGCAACAAGTTATTCAAGCAAAAATTACTAAACACCCTTGATGACATAGATGTGGAGTATGCCCTTCATTATAAATTTTAAGCTTCTAAGAATGAGACAGTGTATGAAGCATTGATTACATCTCTGGAACTCACTTTTTTAACACCCCGCCTAATTAAATACCGGGTGATCATTCCTTTATTAAATTAACATCAAGGTGAACAGTAAGTTCAGTCTCAGCATCACTGTCGTAAAATAATATTTCCAATTTGAATACCCTAAATAATTCAGTTAAGTGTCAAAACAATTAAAAGTCTTATTTTCATTTTATTAAATATTAATATGAAAATATTTATTAATAACCAGCAGTTTAAGAATCACATAAATACTAAGGATGACAATTAACACCCAGTAATTAAACCATCTAGATAATCCAAACCAAATTTAAGACCCATAAATGAAATCATCTGAACAGTAGTTAACTCCCAAGGAGTACTGAATATTGGAAATATAAATGAACATAAATCCCTGAAAATTCAAACGGAATACTAATCGGGAGACACATGCCCTAACTAAGTAGAACTAAAGTAAGAACAGAATCAATGACGAGGTCGTCTAAAGAAAAGACCTGCAACTCCTACATAATCTGCAGCACGTCAACTTCAAAGAACCTATGCATGACGCCCCTGTGGTTGGGCACCTGTGATACATACATATATATATAAAAGAAAGAGAAATGACAGGAAATGGGTCAGAGCCTGAGTATAAAACAGTTTAAAGTAGTTTAGCAAGTATTTAAAATGCTTACCGGGTAATGTGACAACTATGTTAGTATGTGACACTCTCTTGACAATCCTCACCTCTCATCTAGTGTGCACTCCTACCGTTCTACTGATATCATAAGTCCATCAAACTTATTTTTCATAAATTTTTATCTCGAGAAGCGCTAATACTTTGATATTTAGTTTTAGAAAATTAATCTCTTCCATTTTCTTACGTTGCTTAGAATCATTAGTATCGTTACAAAATTCACAAACACTTGTTATAAAGATGAGGCATTTATTCATTACTTAATTACCTTTACACACGGTAGAAAGTTTCCATATATATACTATCGGCACCCCACATAAATCTATGGTGCTGGCATACTCTGCTATCAAGTCCCCGTATCACTCGTACTAAGGGAAGTACTAGTTCGAAATCACTCTCGAACTGTATTAACACAATACACACAAAAATTGAGGCGAAGCATAGTTCCAGGTCCTAAGAGTTCAGCACATACCCTCACGTCTCTTAGGACCATCTGACTATCATTTTCAGATAGCCTGTATTCGTGGATACTATCTTCTAGGGTACGAGTCAATATCCCCCGTAAAGGTCCAATCGAGATAAGATTGTCCCGGCGTGTAAACCTCCGTGATAGCAAGTGGCCCAGGTATGATTTTTACACAGATTCATAATACTTAATATATGTACAGTCACACAGTCATATATATAGATATTCACTAAGAAGAGTGCGCTTGCATTCAAATAAGGAAGTTATTTAATTAAACACAGTTTTTACCACTCAAGTCCTAAACATGCATCTATATGTGATTAAATACGATGATGAAACATGCAAGAACACATATATGAGGAAAAATCCCCCAAAGGGGAAAAACCTTTTATTTTCACAATAATTTTGTAAGAGTACGGCTTACACGAATTACAATGAAAATATATGACATAGAAATACGCTTGGGTATCGATTCTGTTGTTGGTGGCTGGAACAATCCCTTTCCAGTAGGACAGCAGTGAAGAAGAGAGAGGCTTCCTCACAAATTACTCCAGATGAGTAAATGATCTTCTTGAAGGTTTAAAGATTCACACACATATATGGGAATGGTTTTGTGAATCAAAAAAGGTTTAGAAAACCTTAAAAACTGAAGTCTTATTCTGGGCTATTTTCGCAGAATTTTGAGTTTGCAGAAAGATTTGAAAAACGTGTAGAAGGAGATCAGATATTAATACAAAAATCGAGGCGGTGGCTCGTTCGAACGAGATAGCCATGTCGCTCGAACGAAGAACATAAGTCGTTCGAAAGATATCATGCGACATGTCTATCTCGTGCGAACGACTTCCAAAGTCGTTTGAGCGATCTCGTCGATCGAGGCAATTCTCTTCTACACTTAGAAATTTTTTGCTTTTGATAAAAATAAAACCAGACTTCAAAAACATTTTCCAAATATTTATGCAAATATTTAAAGCTCCAATAAAACATATTACTGATAGAGCGTAGTGGAGTAGTGGGAATGAGCTGAGCAGCACGTTGCAGTAGCATGATGCACGTGATGAAAGTGGATGCATTGAATTCGGATAAAGGCCGTTGAGGATGATCGTGTTGACGTGCCGAATGTAGCGGTATCAGACATATGAACTGTGATCTAGGAGAAAACAGAAATTTTCTAGAATCTACCTCGGACATTTATAAAATTATGTCCTTACAAATCTCCCCCTATGTCTATGCCGGTACATACATAAAAAATCTGAATTATGCAATCAAATGACATACAAGATAATATCCCCATTAAACCCTCAAACTGAGAATACTAAATGACATGTCTTCCAAAACTTCAGCTCTCCGGTACCTTCCAAAGCTTTTCTCATCAGGGTGTGTAATCAAATAATGAACAATGATGTACCTACACATATGAGATAAAGCAAATACCCGTGACAAGCAACCGATTGAAATATAATGATATGAAAAAATTGATGATCAATTAAGCTTAAGCAAATCATTCATGCAGCCAAACAACCAAAACCAATTCTCCCCCATAATTCTTCTCCCCCTTTTTATGATGTCCCCAAATAGACAAATATGAGAAGCAGAAATGAATGCACATGGAGAATGACACACGTGAATAAACTGCTATTTTTGTATTTTTCAAAATTTTTCATACATAGTATACAATAAAGAATCACACCATGAAAGATCACAAAAACAACCAAGTCAATGATAGCGAAAATGAAGGGGTCTGATCAAATTCGATAGGAAAATCAATGCATACAAACATGACATATGTGCACGATGAATATCGGATACTCCTAACGAATGAACTCAAAGTCTTCCTTTCGTGTAAAAAAATGGTAATATGAGACATTGAATCAATCAAATCAACAAATCAAAGCTCAAAGTGATTCCCACACCAATAACGTCCAAAACTGTTTCATGCTTTTTCAGGACTTTCAAGGAAGTGCAAACCCGTTTATATTCTCCATACAAACTCCCTCAGATTTTAATTTTGAATAGACGCTTTCTAAATTCTCAAACTTTGGAGAATTAATGGTGAAACCTAATGGCCCATATTTGGCTTGAATTGCTTTTTATTGCCTTCACATTTTTTTCGGGGCTCTTTTAACCTCTTTGGACCTCGGATAATAAAATTCCTCCATTTTTAGGTCTTTTTGAACGATGGATTTTGCGGAAAGAATAGATAAGAACCTTTCGCAGCCCCTCCCCGTTCTTAAACAAACATTCAATCTCACAAAAACGGTTTTTACATGCATTCCAATCTTGTCAAGTTTTTATCACATATTGTTAGTTTTATAGACAAAATTGAGATGGAAACACTCAAGCCAACATGTGATAGATAAGTACAATAATCAAATAAAGCCATGCATGTGTGCAATAAAGAAGATAAGAGTCAAATATGTAGACAAGATATCACGAATCACATCTCAAAGACTCCAAGCAGTGTAAAGCACATGGATGAAATGATGTAGCGTCTCAAATCTCTATCAAACAGTCACATGAAAAGATGGAATGAAATTGTGACTTGGCTATTTTAAATGTTCATCCAAAAAAGGTGCCTAAAAAATACAGAAATCTTTTTGGGCTTTTCTAAAATTTTTATATATAAAAAATCTTTTTGGATTTTTCAAAAAAATAAATAAATAACTTTACAACAAAGCAAAAGTACATATACAACAACCTAGCCATAGGAAGCATATGATATGAACATGAAAAAGCATCCTATCCTAGACATAGACTAACCCCTTAGTCAACTGTGCAAATCCCCAAAGGCTTCCTCAGACTCTCAAATCTAAGGGCATCTAAAGCTTTCGTGAAAATATCGGCTAACTGACGGTCAGTGGGAATAAAACTCAGGGATACGACTTTATCCTCAACTAACTGTCGTATAAAGTGCTCACGTATCCTAATGTGCTTTGTGCGCGAATGCTGGACTGGATTACGGGATATGTTTATCGCGCTCGTGTTATCACAGTAAATGGTCATAGTGTCCTGTGAAATCCCATAATCCTCAAGCATTTGCTTCATCCATAAGAGTTGCATGCACCAACTCCCGGTGGCTATGTACTCACCCTCCGCAGTGGACAAAGAGATGGAATTTTGCTTCTTGCTCAGCCAGGAGACAAGAGTAGAACCAAAATAGAAACACCCACCTGAAGTGCTCCTATAACCATCTACATCCCCGGCCCAATTGGCATCTGAATAGGCGGACAAACGGTCATCAGTATCAAAGGAATACCAAATACCGTATAAGAGAGTCCCACTCACGTATTTAATAATACATTTTAGAGCAAGTAAATGTGACTCTTTCGGGGATGCCTGATATCGTGCACAGACTCCAACACTAAAGTCTATGTCGAGACGACTGGCAGTCAAGTAGAGAAGACTACCTATCATACTCCGATATAAGGTTTGCTCTACGTCCTTGCCTGAAGTGTCCTTACTAAGATTGGTAGTGGTACTCATAGGTGTACGTGCATGCTTAGCAGAGTCTAACCCAAATTTTTTCACTAGGTCTCTAGCATACTTGGATTGGGAGATGAACATCCTATCCTTTAGCTGACGAACCTGGAGAGCAAGGAAGAAAGTAATCTCACCAACCATGCTCATCTCAAACTCACTTTTCATCCCCTCTTCAAAGTGATGAGCATGTTGAGAGCACGTGGATCCAAAGACTATGTCGTCCACATAGACCTGGGCAACTAAAATTGCACCGTCATCTCTCCTGAGGAATAATGTCATATCAACTCCCCCTCTCTTAAAGCCATGGGCTAAGAGATAGGAAGTAAGCCTCTCGTACCAAGCACGGGGTGCTTACTTCAAACCATACAAGGCTTTCCTCAGATAGTAGACGTGCTCCGGGTGCTTAGGGTCTTCAAACCCTTTTGGTTGTTCCACATAAACCTCTTCCTATAGAATGCCATTCAGAAAGGCACTCTTGACATCCATCTGATATAACTTGAAACGCAGATGACATGTGATAGCGAGTAGTAGACAGACGAACTCAAGCCTCGCAACAGGAGCAAATGTCTCCCCAAAGTCTACACCTTCTATACGTGTGTAGCCTTGAGCGACCAATCTAACTTTGTTTCTGATTATGGTACCATTTTCATCCATTTTATTCTTAAAGATCCATCTGGTACCTATCACATTTGTCTCACTAGGTCGGGGGACAAGTTCCCAAACATTATTCTTTTTAAATTGAAGCAACTCATCCTGTATAGCAGATATCCAGTGTTCATCCTTGAGTGCTTCTTTATGATTCTTGGGCTCGACTTTGGACGTGTAGCAAAAATGGCTGACAACATTCTCTAGATGAGCACGAGTATTGACCCCTAGATTGGGATCACCAACAATGGCAGAAGGGTCATGACTCTAGTGAACCCAAGAAGGTGTTTCCCCTAACATAGGAGTAGGGTCCACAAAGTGTGGGTAAGGTACTAGTAAATCACTGCTAGGAATATCCTCATCCTCACACTGAAGTTTAGAGTCAATAAATGCCGAAGGTTCGTCATCTTGCACGGTGACGTTTATTGACTCCATAACCTTAGAGCTCTTCAGGTTGAAAATCCGGTACGCTCTACTATTCGATGAATATCCCAGCAGTATTCCCTCGTCGCTTCGGGAGTCAAACTTTCCTAATTGCTCTCTATCCCATAGGATGTAGCATTTACTCCCAAAACACGGAAATATGCAAGGTTGGGCTTCTTGCTAGTCCACAACTCAATAGGAGTCTGAAGTTTGTGTGGACGCAGATAGACCCTATTCACCGAATGGCATGCAGTAGACACTGCCTCCGCCCAAAATCTCCTAGAAACTTTAAAACCTAGAAGCATAGATCTAGCCATCTCCTTGATCATTCTATTCTTTCTCTCAACAATCCCATTTTGCTGAGGAGTCTTCACAGCAAAAAACTCATGTTTGATCCCAAGGCTATCACAATAAGAATCTACCTTTGCTTCCTTAAATTCAGTACCGTTGTCACTACGTATCCTGTTAATAGTGACTCCGTGTTGATTTTGCAGGACACGACACTTGGTCGTTAAAAACTCTATAGCATCGTATTTCTCTCTCAGAAAACCTACGATGGAATATCTGAAGAAATCATCCACCATTACGAGGATATACCTCTTACCACCCAGACTCTCGATACGAGTGGGACCCATAAGGTCCATGTGTATAAGCTCAAGAACAAGAGAGGTGGTAATGGAATGCAACTTCCTATGGGGACTACGAATTTGTTTTACCAACTGACAAGGTCCACAAACCGTTGAAGTTGGCCTTCTAAGAGATGGTAAACCACGTACTAGGTCCTTTTTAGCTAAGCGAGTTAGATCTCTAATATTTATGTGACCTAGACGTTGGTGCCACAGATCCATAGCAGTGATCGTGGCGCTGTTGCAGACAGGTTAGGATGTGGGCTCAGTCCCATAGCAGTTATCCTTTGTCCTCACCCCTTGCACTAAGAGTTTACTGGCTTTATTATAGACCTTACAAGCGTCCCGATCAAACTTTACGGAAAAGTCAGCGTCGCACAGCTGGCTAATGCTGAGAAGGTTTGCTTTCAAACCTTTGACGTACAAAACATTTTCTAGCTTAGGAAATCCAGGTAACTCGACAATACCACGTCCTATAATGCTAGACTTGCTCCCATCTCCAAAGGTGACTCTGTCATCCCGATAATCCTCAAGAGATGTAAAAAATGAGGCATCACCTGTCACATGTCTGGAGCACCCACTGTCAAAATACCACTGTGAGGTATTATGTGCTTTGAGAGCGATATGAACAACAAAGGCCTTTTTATCTTTCTTAGGTACCTAAGAAGTGGTGACCTTTTGTTTGCCTTTGTTGTTGTTGGTTTTAGCTGGAATGTGAGAAGCATTCACTGATGGCAAAGACATCCGTCGAAATTCCTCCATCAAACACTGAGACGTGGCAGCTAACAACTCAACTCGCTCTCTCAGACTGGTAAAATCATCAGTATGCTGAGGTGGAGCAGTAGTACATCGTGTCCGACCCATACTATAGCAAAACTCCCTAAGGTGGCCTTTTATTTTGCAATAAGTAAAAAAGAACACAGTCAAAGGCAGACCATCGTTTGCTTTTCTTGATCGATCTCTCCTTCGAGGTTTTTGACGATGGCCATAAGGAGTCGTAGTAAACTCAGGAACTGGTCCGGGTGCAATTTGGGACGTGGAGGCACCATCATAACCTATTCCCTGCCTATCACCAAAACCTAAAGCGGGGCCGAGGAGCATCTTTCCCATTTTCCCAGTTTTGTCCTCAATTTGTACCTTGACTTCCCGTGCTCTCTCCAGATCATGAGTAAGCTGGGTAACAAGGGCTTCAAGTTTCTTTCGAGTCTCCATGGAGGAATGAAGCTCACTCGTAAGACTATCCACTTATTTAGTCAAGTCTCCTCTCTCTTTCTCAAAACAACTCTCTCTCTCTCTCTAAACATACTTTCTTTCTCAACACAGGCAGACTCTCTCTCTCTCAGGGTGGTGCAGGTGGAGGGCTCTCTCTCTCTCTCACTTTTCTTAAATCTTCCTCTAAGACGATGATCTTAAGAACTAACGCTTTGTTACGCTTTTTAGTTTTAAATGACTCAGAATATAACTCAGCGTAGGTGCGTTGAATATCACTCTCGTTCTCACTTGTGTCATCCTCCCCCTCACTCACATCGCTCTCACTCTCGAGGTGTCCCTGTGATGAATCATCCTCATCGTCGTGAGGAGAACTAGAAGTGCTCACATGACTAGCCATGAATGCGGTGAAGTTACACTCATGCGGTGACTCGACTCCAGAATCCACCGACTCGACCTCACTGTCGTCACTAAGGGTAGCATTAAGGACAGCTTTGCCCTTCTCTCTGTTCAGCCTAGTAGCACACTCAAAAGCTCTATGACCCCTACCGTCGCACTCAAAGCATCTCTCACTTTCTTTCTTAGGAGGATCTTTAAAGTCTTTTTCATTTTTCTTTTCAAACTTATTTTTCTCAAAATTATTTTTATTTTTAAAATTACCATTTTCTTGAATTTGAGAATCCTCCTGAAATTTTTTGCAAAAAGAGCCAAATCATCTAAATCAAAATCACACTCAGAATCAGACGAATCTATCTCTCTTTTTCCACTCTTTCTCTCTTGGGCATTAAGTGAAATTTCCTTATCTTTAGACCTAGCAGTTTTAGGGAACATATCAATTTCATATGTTTGCAAGTCTCCTACAAGTTCTTCCAATTTTAGCGTATTTAAATTACCCATAGAATTTAGCACAATGACTTTAGGGATAAAATGCTTAGGCAAAGAACGAAGAATATTTTTGACAACTCTAGCATTAGGAATATTTTCACCAAGATTAAAGATAGTATTAAAAATGTCAGAAAGCCTAGCATAAAAATCATCAAAACATTCAGTCTCATGGATGGTGATGGTTTCAAATTGAGTTGTCAAATTTTGTAATTTAGACTCTTTCACAGCATTAGTTCCTTCATGGGTGAGTTGTAAAATATCCCAAGCCTCTTTTGACGTGGTGCACGTCATTATGCGTTTGAACTCATCAGGTGTGACAGACCCAGAAATAGTACTTAGACCCTTAGAATTGAATGGTGACCATTTAAATTCTTCTTCAGTCCAAGAAGTGACAGGTTTTAAATTGATCACATTATCAACAGTCATGGAGGGAGGTGTCCACCCTCTTTCAACCAAAATTCAGACACGTTCAACAATGGATTTTAATGCAGATCTCATGCGGTCTTTCCAATATGCATAGTTTGTCCTGTAAAAAACTGGCATTTTATTATATAACTTCTCCATTATGAACACACTCGTTATCAAAAGTCAATTTTTCACAAAATTGATATCTTAGAAAAAATTTGCGGAAAATTACAAGGTAAATTTGTGTAACTGGCTCTGATACCAATTTGATAAGAGTGCGCTTGCGTTCAAATAAGGAAGTTATTTAATTAAAAACAGTTTTTACCACTCAAGTCCTAAACAAGCATCTATATGTGATTAAATACGATGATGAAACATGCAAGAACACATATATGAGGAAAAATCCCCCAAAGGGGAAAAACGTTTTATTTTCACAATAATTTTGTAAGAGTACGGCTTACACGAATTACAATGAAAATATATGACACAGAAATACCCTCGGGTGTCGGTTCTGTTGTCGGTGGCTGGAACAATCCCTTTCCAGTAGGGTAGTAGTGAAGAAGAGAGCGACTTCCTCACAAATTACTCCAGATGAGTAAATGATCTTCTTGAAGGTTTAAAGATTCACACACATATATGGGAATGGTTTTGTGAATCAAAAAAGGTTTAGAAAACCTTAAAAAGTGAAGTCTTATTCTGGGCTATTTTCGTAGAATTTTGAGATTGCAGAAAGACTTGAAAAATGTGTAAAAGGAGATCAGATATTAATACAAAAATTGAGGCGGTGGCTCGTTCGAACGAGATATACATATCGCTCGAACGAAGGACAGAAGTCATTCGAACGATATCGCGCGACATGCCTATCTCGCTCGAATGACTTCCAAATTCGTTTGAGCAATCTCGTCGATCGAGGCAATTCGCTTCCACACTTAGAAAAATTCTGCTTTTGATAAAAAATAAAACGAGACTTCAAAAACATTTCCCATGTATTTATGCAAATATTTAAAGCTCCAATAAAACATACTGATAGAGCGTAGTGGAGTAGTGGGAATGAGCTGAGCAACACGTTGCATGTAGCATGATGCACGTGATGAAAGTGGATGCATTGAATTCAGATAAAGGCCGTCGAGGATGATCGTGTTGACGTGCCGAATGTAGCGGTATCAGACATATGAACTGTGATCTACGCGAAAACAGAAATTTCCTAGAATCTACCCTGGACATTTATAAAATTATGTCCTTACATTCACTTTTTCTAAATTAGGTGCGCCCACGACCCATAATTATAATTATCCGTTCTTAGGACAATTTACTCAATTATCTCGCATAACAAATTCGCCTCCTTTTATTTTAATTTATAAATTTATTTCTTAGTTACTTCTCATCTCTCGAAGTATTCTATCTCACTAAGTATAATTTCAGTAGGTATACCCTCACTAACCTTTTGGTCTAAATCTTTGACGAGTATTAAATCTTTAGTGAACATACGCACAATTTCTTACGTGTGCCGAAACTCCCTGTTAACCCAAAATTTCATCCCATATTAAATTTCACTCAATGGAGTCTACTTAGAACCTACTGGTCCTCTTCATAACCCACTATACTCTAAAAATAATAATCAAGGGTTTCTATGTAATTTAACCAGATTAATCAAAAATGGGGAAAATATGCAGTTTTCCATGGGGGATCGATCGATCGAGGAATGGGGTCGATCGATCGATCATCGATCGATCGATTCTGTTGGTCGATCGATCGATCAAGCAGTTCTTGCCTAGAATCTGCAAAATCTAACCTACGGGTTTCATCAAAAACTCTTCTCCAAAACACCATTAATGATCGCCAAACTTCCAAACAAGATTACTAACAATCATATATACCTATATACATGATTTCCTACGTGAAACATGTCTAAATTCATCAAAGGTATTGGATTAGTGGGGTAAAATTAACATTATTATCAAGAACCCTATTTTTCATGAAACATTCTTTCTTCCAATTCTTTTCCAGATTTCTTTCTTCTAAATCCATACAAATTCGTGAGTAATCCTCTACATATGATTGACATTTCCAGAATATATTTAGTTCCTCTAAAACATGCAATTTAAAGTCTCTAAATTATCAATTTCTTCCATAAAATATGTTCTTAACAATCCTAAACTAACACGGGTGAAACATTAACTAAAAACAAAGCAAGATAGATACTTGCCTAGAATTCAAGGGTCTGATTTGTTGATGAAAAAGGTATGGTTGGGTTCCTCATCGTGCGATCTACGTTTTGGTGGTGGTGGCGGTGCGATTGAGTGAGTTCTAGGCCTTGGATTGCTTGGAAAACTCTCCACCTTCTTCTTTAATGGTCGTTCTTAGGTTTTGTGATTGATAACACTAGAAGATAACTCCTAATGGATGATATATCTTAGAAAATTTCATGGGTTTAATTACTCAAAAATACAAAATGTCTATATTGCCCTCATGGGATGTCAATTAGGCTTAAAAACACCCCGAGACCCAAACTAAACCCCTGGGTACACTTTTCAGACTATCTCGACCCTTCCGGACACTTTGGCGCACTCAAAATGATCATACGGGGTGACTTATAAAATATTCACTTTTATAATGATAATTTAGTCCTGACACGACACAAGCGTGTCCCGACTTAACTTTCCATAATTGTCATATTATTCACTCGTGACAATATTAATAAAATCAATATCATATATTTCTTTACTCATCCAGTTATATTCAACAAATTCATAATAATTACTAACTCTCGTCACGCTAGTAAATATTAAAAATAAATATCCAGATTATATTAAATTAATATCTCAAATTAAATTTAATAAATCCTCCAATTTAAAATCCATAAAAATACGGGGTATTACATACTTTCCCCCTAATAACGGAATTTCGTCTCGAAATTTGAAAACTAAGGCATACCTGGTAAAATAGATCTGGATATTTTTCGTGCATATCTGCCTCGCGCTCCCAAGTGGATTCCTCCACATTATGATGCTCCCACTAGACTCGTACAAGTGGGACTACCTTCGATCGCAATTTCCTCTCGCTTTGGTCTAGAATATCCACTGGTCTCTCCTCATAATAACTGTTGGGCTTCAAGTCAACCTCCTCTATAGCGATGTGAGTTTGGGCCATATCATCTCGAAGATATTGTCGTAATGACGAGATGTGGAATACATCGTGAATATGGTGTAAATGCTCTGGCAACCCCAATCTGTAAGCCACCGGCCCAATTCTATCGATAATGGGAAATGAGACCACGTACCTCGAAGGCAACTTTCCCTTCTTCCTGAATCTCATTACTTCTTTCATAGGAGATACACACAGTAATACTTGGTCCCCCATACTAAACTCTCGAAAGGACCGGCGTAGCTCTTCTGTCGATCTTGGGCTACCCTAATGCGACTCCTAATAAGCTCAGTGCTAGCTGAAGTCTCCTGAATCACCTCTGGTTCGAGAAGCTTGCTGTCCCCCACATCTAGTCAACAAGAGAGAAAATGACAAGGCCTGCCATACAATGCCTCAAATGGGGCCATGCCGATCGTGAACTGATAGGAGTTATTATAAGCGAACTCCATCAATGAAAGATAAGGCTCCCAAATTCCTCCAAAATCAAGGACACACATGCGTAGCATATCCTCCAACATCTGATTGGTATGCTCTGTTTGTCCATCTGTATGTGGGTGTTAAGCTAAAATTAGTCTCAACTCTGTACCCATCACCTCCTGAAAGCTCTCCCAGAAGCACATCACAAAAATCTTGTCTCTATCAAACACAATATCTAGGGGAACCCCATGTAGCCTAACGATCTTGTTAATGCACAACTGTGTATACTGGCCTGTGGTGTAGTCATTTCGTACTGGAAAAAAAAAGATCTACCTTGGTCAACCGATCCACTATAACCCATATGGAATCGGGACCCCGCTGTGAGGTAGGCAACCCAGTAATAAAGTCCTTGGAAATACTTTCCCACTTCCACGTAGGTATCTCCAACAGCTGAAGTAACCCTGGCGATCTCTGATGGTCTACCTTTACCATCTGATAGGTAGAAGATTTGGATACGAACTCAGTGATGTCCTTTTTCATCCCAGTCCACCAGTACTACCGCCTCATATCCTGGTACATCTTATCCCCTTCGGGATGTACCGTAAATCTAAACCCATGCGATTGTGTCATCATTGCATGACTTAAGTCTTCTCCTTCTGGGACCAAAAATCTCCCATTAAATCTTAAACCCCCATCATAGCTCTCTGAATAGGATTCATCACCCTCAGCTAAGAGCTGTATAATCTACTCCTGACAAAATGTATCTACTGCCTATGCTTGTATCACCCTCGTGACAATCTCGGGTGTAACTAACATGATCGATATAAAGGAATGGGCTATCACATCCTGGTGACCCAATTCCTTCCACTTAGATCTCCATACTTCCACTATGTCACCCTCCGATCTACGGGTTAATGCATCAGCAACTACGTTAGCCTTCCTCGGATGGTACTTTATCTCAAACTTGTAATCCTTCACAAACTCCAACCACCTGCGGTGACGCATGTTCAACTCTCGCTGAGTGAACAAGTATTGCACTGACTTGTGGTCATTGAACAAGCGGAATTTATCTCCAAATAAGTAATGTCTCCAAATCCACAATGCAAATACGACTACTGCTTGCTCTAGGTCGTGGGTGGGGTAATTTCTTTCGTGAGGCTTAAGCTTATGAGAGGCAAAAGCTATAGCCTGCTCCTCCTGCTGAATTACTCCTCCGAGTCCCCGTAAAAAGGCATCAGTGTATACCAGGTACTCCACTCCCGACTTGGGGAAAGGAAGAACTGGAGCTGAAGTCAACTTATCTTTCAGTTCATCAAAAGCCAGTTGACAAGCATCATCCCAAACATAAGGTACTCCCTTGCGAGTCAGATTCGTCAACGGACCAACTATCTTTGAAAAGCCTTTGATGAACCTTCTTTAGTACCCGGCTAACCCCAAGAAACTATGCACCTCTGTCAGTGTCGTGGGTTGTCCCCACTCCCTCACTGCCGACACTTTTCTTTGGTCAACCGATATCCCCAATTCTTACATAACATACCCTAGAAACTGTACTTCTCGTAACCAAAACCCGTACTTCTCATACTTAGCATACAACTGATGATCTCATAAAGTCTGAAGAACCTGTCTCAAGTGCTCGTCATGCTCCTCAGTTTATGAGTAAATCGGGATGTCATCTATGAAGACAATGACAAACTAATTAAAGAACTCTTTGAATAATCGGTTCATCAAATCCATGAATATGGGTGGAGCATTTGTCAGCCCAAACGGCATGACTCTGAACTCATAGGATCCATATCTCATCAAGAAATCAGTCTTTGACACATCCTTCTCCCTAATTCGTAGCTGATGATCTCTCGACCTCAAATCTATCTTCGAAAAGAAGGTTTTTCCTCTCAGCTAGTCGAACAGGTCGTCGATTCAGGGCAACGGATATTTATTCCGTATCGTGACCATGTTGAACTCCTAGTAATCCATGCATAACCTCAGTGAATTATTTCTCTTCTTTACAAAAAACACCGGAATGTCCCAAGGCAAGGTGCTCATACGAATGAAACCCTGGCCTAACAACTGCTCTATCTGATCCCGTAACTCCCTCATTTCCACTGGAGCCATACGGTAAGGTGCAAGTGCTATCGGTCGAGTGCCCGAAATTAAGTTTATGACAAAATATATCTCTCAACTGTGGGCTAGGCCCAGTATCTCCTGAAATACATCAAAAAACTCACGAACGACTGGAATAGAATCCAGGGAAATCACAATCTCCTTGGAGGTATCCTCCTCTATGTAATACAAATGGGTGGAAGATCCTCCCTCTGGGCGAGGCGTCACCACCAAAAACATATCCTGCCCTGGAATGGCAAAGATAATACTCCTATCAAAATAATCTATCATGTCTCTATACGCAGTGAGCCAATCCATGCCAATAATGACATCGTGCTCATGCATATCTAACAGTATCATGTCTGCAGGTAAAATCAAGCTACCTATCTCTATATCTACTCCCCAGCATATAAATAAAATCAAAGATCCATTCCCCAGTGGTGAGTCTACGCATGTCACTGTACTCTCTACTGTGTCTAATAACCCTAAGGCTCGTGCAAAATGAGTAGCTATAAAATAGTGCGACGCCCCAGTATCAAATAAAACTCGACCCATAGTGCCATGTATAGGAAACGTACCCTCAATCGCGGGTGATGCCTGAGGTGCTGCTGCCTGATGGAAGTTATAGACATGTCCATACTGTAATTGCCCCTGCTGAACTGGGGCTGCTGGGATGGCTAGTAGAGCTAGCAGTTGAGCTGGCGCTGGGAGGGAGGATGGAAAGAGTGGCCTCTGTGGCTCATTACCAGCACCCTGCTGCTATGGGGAACTATCCCCCTCTGGGCATTCATGACGTTTATGTCCATTCTCGCCACATCCAAAAAATCTTCCCCTAAAATTACCTCCCCTTTGTCCCTGCTGACCACGACCCTATTGGCCATTTCCACCCCACCACTGGCCCTGCTAAATACATTTTTGGCCCTGATGGCCCTACTGCTGACCCTGCTGCTGATGGTGTGGGCCCTGCTAGCCATGCTAACTAGACTAGCCCTGCTTTCCCTGTCTAAATCCCTCAAATCCATGTCGGGAGTCACCTGATCAGAATCGCTTGGCAGGGTCGCCCTGATGGGAACTCTGCTCATTGTGACGAGTCTGACCTTGGGCTACTGGTGCCCCACCATTACCATTACTGCCCCCTATCCTGCTCTGCTAGATGGACTTCCCTACTCGTTTTCTCCCCTACTAATGGAAGTGGTGATCCAGAAAGTGCAATAAGGCAACGTTAAGTACGTCCATGTATGTACTCAATGATAGATTGCCTATGAGGTGCTAACGAATCCTCCAGGACAATCCATAAAAAAACATCATTATTTTCTTCTCCTCCGAGGGTGCCTCATCTGTCACTATAGTGAGAAGTCTAGTGAACTCCTCCTCATACTCAGCAACAGGCATACTCTCCAGCTTAAGATTCAGTAACCTCCGCCTCATCTCGACGGATGGGAAATACTTGCGATCCAACCGCACCCAAAATGATTGAATCGGTATGTCGTCCCTCTCCTCCAAGGTGGTGGTGGACTCCCACAACGGAAAATTGGCCCCCACTAGCTTGAAGGAAGACGATAACTGTCTCTGCACGTCGGTGCACTCATACATGCACAGATGCCTCTGGATATCCTTCTTCCATTGGCTGGAGACTACGATATCCAAACTTCCCGAGAATTCCGGGGGAGCTATGTTGCTACTTGCGCCGCTGTCTAAACCTGGGGTGGAGCCTGCTGCACCATCGCTAATGTGGCATTGATCGCCTGAGCAACGATGGCGGCTACTTCAGTTGCATTCATCATTCCCCGAGCCGGAGCTGTTAGCTGCTTGGGCTGGGCATTCATATCTCAGGGTGCGCGTCTCGAAGGCATTTGAAATGAGGAGAAAGTTTGTTAGTCTACAATTATTATCAAATCTAAAATATCTAAAGACATAAACGAAAGTACAAGAATACAACAGTCCTAAAAATAGGGCTCTAAATTTAAGACGCTAAGCTGGAAACGAAATAAGCCTTACAGATCCTAAAGAACACTAGAACCTGATGCTCTGATACCACCTATAACACCCCTCCTAATTAAATACCGTGTGATCATTCCTTTATTAAATTAACATCAAGGTGAACGGTTGGTTCATTCTCAGGATCACTGTCGTAAAATAATATTTCCAATTTGAACACCCCAAATAATTAAGCTAAGTGTCAAAACAATCAAAAGTCTTTATTTTATTAAATTCCAATATGAAAACCTTTATTAATAACCAACAGTTTAAGAATCACATAAATACTAAGGATGGCAATTAACACCCAAGAATTAAACCATTTAGATAATCCAAACCAAGTTTAAGAACCATAAATGAAATCATCCTGGTAATAGTTAACTCGCAAGGAGTAATGAATACCGAAAATATAAATGAATACAAATGTTTGACAAATCAAAACAGAATAGAAATCAAACGAGGCATGCCCTAACTAAGCAGAACTAAAGTAAGAAGAGAATCAATGACGAGGTCGTCTAAAGCAAAGGTCTGCAACTCCCACATAAGCTGCAGCACGTCAACTCCAAAGAACCTATGCATGACGCCCCTGTGGCTGGGCACCTGTGATACATACATATATATACAAGAGAAAGAGAAATTACCAGAAACGGGTTAGAGCCCGAGTATAAAACAGTTTAGAGTATTTTAACAAGTAATTAAAATGCTTACCGGCTAATGTGACAACCATGTTAGTATGCAACACTCTCTTGAGAGTCCTCACATCTCATCTAGTGTGCACTCCTATCGTTCTACTGATCTCATAAGTGTATCAAACTTATTTTCCATAAATTTTTATCCCGAGAAGAGCTAACACTTTGATATTTAGTTTCAAATAATTAATCTCTTCCATTTTCTTATGTTACTTAGAATCACTTAGTACTGTTACAAAATCCACAAACACTTGTTATAAAGCTAAGGCATTTATTCATTACTTATTTATTTTTACACACAGTAGAAAGTTTCCATATATATATATATGTATGTATGTATGTATGTATGTATGTATGTATGTATGTATTAGTCACTCATATAATATATAAATACTATCGGCACCCCACATAAATCTATGGTGCTAGCATACTCTGCTATCAAGTCCCCGTATCACTTGTACTAAGGGAAATACTAGTTCGGAATCACTCTCGAACTGTATTAACACAATACAGACACAAATGGAGGCGAAGCATAGTTCCAAGTCCTAAGAGGTCAGCACATACCCTCACGTCTCTTAGGACCCTCTGACTGTCATTTTCAGATAGCCTGTATTCGTGGATACAATCTTCTAGGGTACGAGTCAATATCCCCCATAAATGTCCAATCGAGATAAGACTGTCCCGGCACAGAAACCTCCGTGATAGCAAGTAGCCCGATTATTATTTTTACACAGATTCATAATACTTAATATATGTACAGTCACACAGTCATATATATAGATATTCACATTTTCCAAATTAGGTGCGCCCACACCCATAAATTATAATTATCCGTTCTTAGCACAATTTACTCAATTATCTCACATAATGGATTGGCCTCCTTTTATTCTCATTTATAAATTTATTTCTTACTTACTTCTCATATCTCGAAGTATTCTATCTCACTGAGTATAATTTCAGTAGGTATACCCTCACTAACCCTCTGGTCTAAATCTGTCACGGGTCTCAAATCTTTAGTGAACATACGCACAATTTCTTACGTGTGACGAAACTCCCCGTTAACCCAAAATTTCATCCCACATTAAATTTCACTCAATGGAGTCTTATACTCTAAAAATAATAATCAAGGGTTCCTATGTAATTTAACCGGATTAAACAAAAACGGAAAAAATATGCAGTTTTCCATGGGGGATCGTTCGATAGAGGAATGGGGTCGATCGATCGATCCTCTTGGTCGATCGATCGATCAAGCAGTTCTTGCCTAGAATCTGCAAAATCCAACCTACGGGTTTCATAAAAAACTCTTCTCCAAAACACCATTAATGATCCCCAAACTTCCAAACAAAATTACTAACAGTCATATATACCTATATACATGATTTCCTATGTGAAACATGTCCTAATTCATCAAAGGTATTGGATTAGTTGGGTAAAATTAACATCATTGTCAAGAATCCTAATTTTTCATGAAACATTCTTTCTTCTAATTATTTTCCCGATTTCTTGCTTTTAAATCCATACAAATTCGTGGGTAATCCTCTACATATGATTGAGATGTATAGAATATATTTAGTTCCTCTAAAACATGCGATTTAAAGTCTCTAAATTATCAATTTCTTCCATAAACATGTTCTTAACAATCCTAAACTAACATGGGTGAAACATTAACTAAAAAAAAAGCAAGATAGATACTTTCCTGGAATGCAAGGGTCTGATTTATTGATGAAAAAGGCATGGTTGTGTTCCTCGTCGTGCGATCTACGTTTTAGTGGCGATGGCGGTGCGATTGAGTGAGTTCTAGGCATTGGATTGCTTGGAAAACTCTCCACCTTCTTCTCTAATGGCCGTTCTTAGGTTTTGTGATTGATAACCCCAGAAGACAACTCCTAATAGCTAATATAGCTTAGGAAATTTCCTAGGTTTAATTACCCAAAAATACAAAATGTCTATAATACCCTCCCGGGATGTCAATTAGGCTTAAAAATGCACCGATACCCAATCTAAACCCCCAGGTACACTTTTCTGACTATCTCGACCCTTTCGGACACTTTGGCGCACTCAAAACGACCATACGAGTGACTTATAAAATATTCAATTTTATAATAATAATTTAATCCTAACACGACACTGGCGCGTCCCGACTTAGCTTTCCATAATTTCCATATTATTCACTCGTGACAATATTAATAAAATCAATCTCATATATTACTTTACTCATCCAGTAATATTCAACAAATTCCCAATAATTACTAACTCTCGTCACGCTAGTAAATTTTAAAAATAAATATCTGGATAAATATTAAATTAATATCTCAAATTAAATTTAATAAATCCTCCAATTTAAAAGCCATTAAAATACGGGGTATTACCACTTTATCATTGGGATCTGAGCAAATAATCACTCACAATGACTCTGAACTGATTGTCAATCAAGTGTTAGGTATATATGGAGTCAAAGGAGAACTGATGACGAAGTACCTGATCAAAACTCAAAGCACCATCTAAGATTTTGGTGGTGAGGATGGTCAGAATTCCACGCATTGAGAATGCTCTAGTAGATGCACTTCCTCGGTTAGCCTCTGTAACCAGGACCAAATTGAGAAGTTCCATACTAGTGAAAATCCAAATGAACAGGAGCATTGATAAAGAGAATATCAACCTGATAGTGGTAGACTTGGTCCCCTCATGAATGTATCCAATCAAGGGGTATATTGAAAAAGGATCTCTGCTTGAAGATCCAAAAGGGGCATGGAAGCTAAGGTACAAAACAAGCTGTTACGTATAAGAAAAAGGAGTCTTGTATAAGAGAGGATTCATTTATTCGTTGCTATGATGTGTCCACCCCAGTGAGGTATAAGACCTAATTAAAGAACTTCATGAAGGATCCTATGGAGCTCATTCATCAGGATGATCATTAGTACGACGAGTGGATGTGTAAGGGTAATATTGGCTAAAAATGAAGGAAAATTGTGCTTTATATCCCAGGAGGTGTGACAAGTGCCAAAAAGTTTCCATTATACAAAGAAGAGCGAGTGTTACTCTGACACCGATCACTTCCCCATATCATTTTGACATATATGGAATTGATCTGTTTGGCTCATTGCCGAGGACGAAGGGACGATTTATGCACTTGGTTGTTGTCATAGACTACTTCACTGTGGGTTGAAGCTGAGCCACTAGTTAAAATGCCTTACGAAATAGTTTTTCAATTTGTATGGAAAAACATCATATGTCGATATATTATGCCTAATGCCTTCATTACAGACCATGGAACTCAGTTTGACAACTGGGAGTTTGAAGATTGTTGCATTAAATTTAAGATCCAAAAGTTAAGGCATAAGGGCATCCTCAGTGCAATGGTCAAACAAAGGTAACCAATAAAACACTGCTCGATGGGTTAAAGAAAATGCTTGATGATCCTAAAAGAAATTGGATCAATGAATTACATAGTGTCTTATGGTGTAATAAAAATGCGTCGAGTATAGCTATTGGTGAAACTCTATACATGCTATTATTTGGAACTGACGTTGTGGTTCCTGCAAAAAATTCTCTGCCCAATCACAGGGTGCTTAACTTTTACTCTCCTAAGAGTGACCTCACGAGACAGCTATATCTAAACTTGGAAGAAGAAGTCAGGGATATTGCTATATTTTGGGTAATAGCCTATCAACAACATAATGCCAGGTTTTATAATAGAAAGGTGAAGTCGAGAAAACTTAATGAATGCGACTTTGTCCTGAAGAAAGTTCTCCAAAAAGGAAGCAAGTTAGAGGCCAATTGGAATGGTCCATATCGCATCTCTACAATTATCCGACCAGGTACCTATTGCCTAAAAACACTTGAAGAAGAGTAATTTAAGAACCCACCAAACACCGAGTACCTTAGGAACTGATTCTAAATTGAAGTTTTCAATACATGTGTAACAACTCATTTTAGTTTTAATGAAAACTTATTGGTTTATCATCAATCGAATTCCCCTTTTTGTATTTTTTAGGTGATTGGGATATATAGCAATCTGGAAATAGTACAATTACTCATACAATCAATTCTAACAAAACTTCAGCAACTTCAACAAAACTTCATGTGTGACTTCGTTTTTGACAAGTCAGAACAAAAAGTTCCTAATTCTATAATTTTTTTATAACTTAAAGTCCAGAAAAAGAATTTTTACTAGGCTAAGTCAAAGAACAAATCCTACAAAATTTGGTCGCCATGGTAACTAATTCAAACCCTTAGTCTAAAAATAACAAGAACCATTTGCACAAGGCTAAGAGTGTTAGTTGAATCTAAGGCAGGACAACCCAAGTTTGTCCAAATAGGTTATCAGTCAAGCAGATTCGTCGACCAAAGGCCGACCACATAATCACTATGCTAAAACACTGATAGATCATAACTATGTGAATAAAGTGTGGACAAACAAGTCCTGAATATTTTATTCAAAATGCAAGAGCATAATTATTACAATTTACTAGTTATATATTATAAACATAAAAGTAGAAACAATGTCACTAGGATGGGCATTTTCCCAGAGATTTCTCCATCCCCTCAAGGGGAACATCCAGAGTAGAAGGTAGAATAATGGATCCAAATTCCCTAAGTCTTTTTGCCTACTAGAGCTAGGCATATCAAATAAATTCAGAGGTCGAATAAAAGTTCTTCTCCATAAAATCTATAGTCTTCTAGATATTTCCTAACTGGGCTTATGGGTATATCATCAGTAGGAATCCACTTGATGTCTAGTTTAAAAGGAGGAGTAGGTTGGTACAAATAACCACAGTCATACCAATACCATAAAGTATCTTTTCTGGTATATGTAACATTGTCATAGCATTAAGCCAACCCCATTTATACCTTTTTCTCTTAACCTACTCCAGTTAATCACCTGTATGTGCCAAGACTTCATCATAACCATTCATCTATATGGTTCACAATTTCTTATGAAGGTGAAAGGTAAGACGATCAACCTTCTCATTTAACTTCCTAATACTGACAGATTGATTCTTTATCAAAGCATCCTGGTCAACCAGATTTTTCTTTTTCCTTTCCTCTTCAATAGTGGGTCGAGCAACTACCACCTACTTTAATGACTGTCCACCTTTGAACTTCTTCAGATTTTCAATCTCCTCCATCAATGTAGAATTATCCTATTTCAGAAAGAATACACCTTCATCCTGGTCGTCACCCACTAGTTTATTCATGACTTCTAATTCATTCTTCAATAAATTATTTTCTTGATCCAGGAAGCCAACAACCACCCGAGCATTGGTGATCTCACACTTTATTGCAAATTCTTTCTTGCTATAAGACGACGAGATTTCCTGTAATTTTTTTAATAAAAAATGCATTGATTCTAAGACAAGCATATTTTGTTTCATAATCAGTTTATAGATGTGCTAGGGATGTGTTGTGATCCTCTTTCATCTTGAGGATCATCTTAATATAGGAAGCATTGGTCGCCACAACTTGATCAAACAACATATGCAGATGAATATATGTTTATTTGACTTTGTTAGAGTTATCCAAGCCGAGCAATTACTCCAAGTCATATTCATCCAAATCCTCATGGCCTGCCCCAAAGAGCTGAATACTTCTCATGTAGAGATCACTTTCAATCGTTGCTATGACAGATCTCCTGGATTTAAACTAAAAAATAGAATACGAGTAAAAAAAATCAAGAAATAAGTTAAGCAAACATAAAAAATGTACAAATAAAATGAAGAACAATCTTATTAAATGTATGAAAAAGTACATCACAAGGATAATTGTCTGTGTTATAAGAAAACCAAACTAAAATTACAAGGCAAAATAAAAAATGCAAATACGAGAAAAACCCCAAGGTGTTTACACCTTCTCCTTGTCTTGGGCCATTCCTTCTTCCGATCGAGAATCCACCACTAAAGTCTCAGGTACCATAGAGGATTCACCAATTCCCTCCTCATCCTGCATTTCTTCATCAATCACTGGAGGAATAACTATATATTACTTCTAGAAATGTTTTGAGTTGACTTCAGTGCCGACCTATTTGAGTGCAACACCCCATCCCTATTTAAAGGAGGTCTTCTTCAGGTAGTCAATCTGTAGAGTTACAGTTGTAAAAGCCTTCTCCCAACCACGAGTATAGGTTCCTTCATTCTCCTTCTTCACAATGGCCTTCAAGCCCTGGTATTTACCCTCCACCTTAGTAGTGGACTTAATAGCATTCGCAACAACCTTCTCAGCATCCTTCTTAGCCTTCTCAACATTGTTTAAAAAGCCTTGCCACTTCTCCTGATTCTTCACATGGGCTTTTTTACTAGAATCCAAAGAGCCTCTTTATCATTAAAAAGAAGCTTCCACGTCAACCGATGACTCCCTGAGATGGCCCTCCTTTGTCAGAATTTGGTCGAAGTCTACCAAGAACTGCAAATTCCAAAAGATCAAAATTAATCAGTAAAGTATAAAGTTAAATAATGTCGACCAAAAAAATAAGATTATATCAATAATCTTATCAAATCCAAATTATGATTGTCCCTTTCCCATAATCTCACCCGAGATAAAGGAGCAGTTGTAGACGTGTCCACTGGAAAAAATCCAAAACTTATCACCCCCTGTCCAAACTAGGGTTCACCGCCACAAAAGTAGCTTCAGTAGAGGCCTGGTCGACTTGGGTTTTCATCACTAGCTCCTGCCTGTTAGCATGACCTTTCCTAAGCCTCATGTATTGACGCTCTAAATTCTTTACTTTATCTAGCACCACCACCACTAGGCACTTGGAACCACCTTCACCAACATCTCTCTTCTTCTTGGAAGGGGGTGGAGACATAACCCCAATAAGGAAATTTTGAATCTTTATCTTAATGATCTTGTCAGGCAAAGAAAGGGTGATTGGGATAGAAGCTAAGTCAAAAGATTCAAAAAATGAAGAAGTTACTCCAAAAGAATTATCTCCCTCTTCTTGAAAATGGGATTCAGAGGTAATAACTGATGAGGATGAGGTCGGCTCTTCCAAATCTATGAGGGATATTAGTATATTTTATGTAGGTAGAACTATAAAATAGGTGATAGAGCTTTAATATTTAAGCAAAACAAAATCCAAGCGAGGAGGGTCCTCTCCTATCCTTTGCTAGATAAACCAATTATACTTCAAATCAATATAATTAACTTGAGAATCAGGAAGACAATCCTTTTTCCTTCTTTTGAAGAAATAAAAACATGAATATAAGGATCGTCAAACTAACAAAGTGTTAGCAAATTTAAAGAAATTAGATGAGGTAATTCAAGTGTCGACCTATGCCTCACCCTTCCTGAGGTCATCTTGTCCTAGTGTATCTTGAATCCTTAGGAAGGGGATCATACGATCAGTTTTTAACTATTATCCCAAACTCCTAGTAATCCTTATTGTAGTAAGGTAAATTTGCTACTAGACCTCTGTTGAAATATCTTGTCTTCGGTAAATTTTTTTGTCATGATTTGTCCATCAGCTATAGCAATAAAGTTGGGTCATTCCTATGTGGGTCCCATGTATTTCATTAAGGCAGTTAACTCCATTAACTACTCTCAGAATATTTGCAGCCACCTGAGTAATTACCACATCGAAGTATTGATAAAATTTGAGAAATAAATTATTTGGCGAGAAAGTAATGCCACATTCAACTATAAAAATTATTGGCAACTAATGACCTTCACTCAAAGCACATAAATTGCAAGGGCCAAGGTCTACCTCTGTAATCACCAAATTGGGATCTTTATTTTTTTCTCTAAAGTCTTCCAAAGAACTTTCATCTTCTATATAATCCATCTTAACATCTCAGAAAGTAAAAAGAACTAGATGAAGAAGGTTCTTACAGTAGCAGCACAAGGTGAAAATCCTCTAGAAGCAAAACGAAAATGCTGCAATGGGAGATAGAGTTAGAAGTTACAGAAATGAGACAAAAAAAAGGGTGAAGTAATCCTTTTATTGGTACAATGATAACTCTTAAAAATTTGTATTTGAAGTGATTAAACGTACCAATGTTTAGGCTTTCAGCAGCGTCCTAAATCACCAAATGCCAAAAAGACCAGCGTAGCCTCTAACAGTTCGCTATTTTTTAAGTTATTTACAAAATTTCCACTGCCTTAATATGACCAGTTGAAGAATTGCAAGTCCTAGAGGTTAGCCACCGACGATAACCTTTTTAAAGTGCCGAGCATCTTTTGGGATGAATACTCCATTATTTCGATACACCTTCAATCATAAAGTATTAGGGACTTTTGTTATAGCTTAAATGTGTTAAGCTACATGGACTAGTGAGCTAGTGGCACATGTCTTCATATTCATTTGGTTTTTTACAACGGGTATACCTGGTTATCCCTAGAAGCCTTTGGTCGACTGACCAATTAACTATAGCCAGGAATATGAACCATCAATTAGATGAAAAGTGTAAGGACATAATTTTATAAATGTCCGGGGTAGAATCTAGGAATTTTTTAATTGTCCTATATCACAGTTTGTATAAACGATACCACTACATTCGGCACGTCAACACGATCATCCACAACGGCCTTGATCCAAATCCATGCATCCATTATCTTCACACGTGCATCATGCTACATGCGACGTGCTGCTCAACCGTTGCCACTACTCCACGATGCATTATTAGGAAAATTATTTATTGGAGTTATTTATATTTGCATAAATATTAGGTAATTTTTTAGAAAATATTTTTCGAATTATGATTATTTTTTAACACAAAAGCATAAATTTTTCTAAGTGTAGAAGCGGACTGCCAACACTGTCATTTGAGCAACATAGACATGTCGCTCGATCTCGTTCGAGCGACACATGTCTTTCGTTCGAGCGACATGCTTATCTCGTTTGAATGACGCCGTCGCCTCGGTTTTCATATAAATATCTAGTTTCATTCTACTTGTTTTCTAAGTTTTTTTCGCACACGATTTCTGCGTTTTACAGCCCAGAAAACAGACTTCAAGTTTTTTAAGGTTTTATGCCTTTTTGATTCACAAATCCATTCCCATATATTTGTGTGAATCTTTAAACCTTGAGAGGATGCATGCTATTGTGGAGGGAGTCCTTATGAAGTTAACTTGTGGATAAATCGCTTCTCTTCTTCATTGCTGACCACCTGAAGTTCTTACGAGAGATTCTAGTCGAGTACATCGGAACCGACACCTGAGGGCATTTCGTATGTCACTCTTGTTTTCAGTATAATTCGTGTAAACCATTCTTTACAAATTATATTGAAAATGAAAAGGTTTTGACCTATTGGGGATTTATCCTGCATTTGGTGTTCCTAACATTTGATCTTGTGATTGTTTGATTTTCATATTTAATTCAATCACTTAGATGCATGTTTTAGGGTTTAACTAAAATGGGATTTTATTTGAGAATTCGCATTATTCTGCTGTAGCGATTCTACAAATTGGTATCAGAGCCTGTTGCACTAGGTTATTGTGATTTGATTCTATTTTTTTTTAAAATGGCTTTTGGTGGTTTTGATGATCTTCGATGTCAACCTTTTGAAAAAGTTACTTGGAAAATTCACACGAACTCTTGTTTTAAATCTTCTGTTGAAAACGACTCTGAGAGGTGTCCTTGTTGTGAGGGTGTTGGTCACACTTTAGATGAGTATACCACAATTTTAAAGAAAAAATTGAATACACCGGCATCTCGTGTTTTAACCCTTAGTGATAGTGATTCGTAAGAAAAGTCTTTTATGCTTCTAGGCGAGAGGGTTCCGTCCGTGTGATTAGTGATGAGAGTGAGGGTGAAAAGAGTGAGGAGGAAGAAGAAGAATTGAGTGTGTTGCAAGTTGCCTATAATAATTTGTATTTTGAATCTTTAAAGGAAAAAAAAGGCAAAATTGAAACTTGAATCTGAATTGAAGAAACATGCTTTAGATAATGATAATACTGATGTGTTGATTAAGGATCTTAGGGCACGTGAGGAGATGCTTAAAGAGAAATTAGGATATGTTGAGGGTGAGAGAGATAGTGTTCGAGGTGTGATGGAAGTTATGAAAAAGGAACTTTTAGAGTTTGAAGACTCTAGGGGTTTGCTTGAATCTAGGATAGGTGAACTTGAGGTGAAATTGAAAGAGTCAAGTAAAGTAAAATTTATTTCGAGTTTAGGTCTGAAAAACTTGATGAGATTTTAGGCACCGTCGAGATAAAAAAGGATAGGAGTGGGATTGGTCTTAAAAAATATGTTGCACCCATTCCCACCCGTGTGAGAGAGCCTCTTAGGATTGTTAAGAAAGAGGCACCTAAGTTTGTTAGGAAAGAGCCCCCTAGGAACATCGTGAGAGAACCTCCTAGGATCATTAGGAAAGAGCCACCTAGGCAAACTCAGAGAGAACCACTTAGGAATCTAAGGAGAAGGCCACCTTTAGGTAACACTCACCGCCCGATTTACACTTGCACACATTGCAATAGGCAAGGTCATATTAGGCGTTTCTGCTATAAGCTTTTGAATTGACCTAGAAAACATAAAAAGAGAGTCACACTGGTTTCCAAAACCCCCACACTCCGTTACACATCAATTTGGGTCAGGAAATCGGATTTAGAGGCTTATGGTCTATTTGTTCATGATTCTCATTTTCTTGCACATGATTCTTCGCTTGCCATATCATATACATGATTGTGTTTGCATGTTTGTCATAGGCTAGTTTTTTTGTTTCATGATATATATGTTTGCTAGTGTTATGACATGTGTATTTTTGTATAAATTTTTTGAAAATTTTGAAAAATACAAAAAGATTTTATTTTGATAATTTTTTTGAAAAATCCAAAAAGATTTTTGTATTTTGTTTGCACCTTTTATTGATAAACACTTAGGATGACCGAGTCACAATTTCATTTCATTTATCCATGTGATTATTTGATAGTATTTTGACCCCATACATCATGTCATCTTTGTGATTTATAATGTTTGGAGTCATTAAGATTTTATTAAGAGATACTTCCTACATGTTTGACTCATGATTTCCTTTATTACACACATGCACAAATTTGTTTGATTATTGTGCTTGTCGTACCACATGTTGGTTGGGTATTTTCATCTCAATCCTGTCCTTAAAACAAACGAAGTGCAATAATACGAGAGTAATAAAAGTAGTGCATGTAAGATCCATTTGCCCATGAGGAATTGTTTTAGTTTGAAAAAATGATGAGTGAACACGGGAAAGGGCTACGAGTGATTAATAATCACATCGTGAAAGCCACCATTTAAAAAAATCCCACACAAAAAATTAAGGCAATAAAAAGATGAAATATGCCAGAAATTTGGGCCAATAGGTTTTCTATAAGTTGAGAATTTCGTACCTCTTTAGATGTAAAAAATTGCATTATTTTATACGAGGGAGTTTTGGATGGAAATAATTCAATGGGTTTGCACGTCCTTTGAAAAGTTATAGAAATGACACTAAATAGTTTTGGACGTTATTGGTGTGGAAATCATTTAGACTTTGATTTGTTGATTTGATTAAGTCAACGTCATTAAATTCAACAATTTTTACACCTAAGGATACTTTTGATGTTCATTCGTTAGGGGTACACGTATGCATCGTGCACATATGATTGATTGAGTTTATTTAACTTTCGAATTTGTTCACACCTATACATTCCATTTCCATGACTTGGTTGTTTTAGTTTAAATCCATGGTGTGATTTTTGGTATCTTATTTTTGTATGAAGAATTTGAAAAATAAAAAATAGTTTGCGAATTTTTTTGAGAAACTCCTTTACATGCGTGTATTTTGATCCATGTTCGCTATGCATTTTGTCGTGACACTCCATGTTTCGATTGTTTCTTCTTATCTGTCTATTTGGGGACATCATAAAAGGGGGAGAAAGAATTATCATGTTATCGGGGAGTTTTTTCATTATGGTGGAGATTTAATTTTTAATGATTTATTCTTATATCATTTCAAACTCGATGCGTCATGAAGGTTTTTGCTTTATCTCATGTGCGTAGGTTTAAAGATTGATGATCATTATGTTGCACACCCTGATGAGAAAAGCTTTGAGAGTTTCTGAAAAGACGTAGACTTGAAGATGTTGAAGTTTGATTGACGACATGTCAGTTACTATTCTCAGTTTGAGGGTTTAATGGGGATATTATCTTGTATGTCATTTGATAGCATAATTCGGATTTTTTGTGTGTATTGGCATAGACGTAGGGGGAGATTTATAAGGAAATAATTTTATAAATGTCCAGGGTAGAATCTAGGAATTTTCTATTTGTCCTAGATCACAGTTTGTATGTCTGATATCGCTACATTCAGCACGTCAACACGATCATCCACGACGACCTTAATCCGAATCCACACATCCATCATCTTCACACGTGCATCATGCTACATGCGTCCTGCTGCTCAACCATTCCAACTACTCCACGACGCATTATTGGTAAAATGATTTATTGGAGTTGTTTATATTTGCATAAATATTTGGGAATTTTTTAGAAAAATATTTTTCGAAGTTTGATTATTTTTTAACACAAAAGCAATTTTTTTTAAGTGTAGAAGCAGACTGCCACGGACTACGAGCCCATTCAATCGACATAGCACTATCGTTCGATCAAAATAGACATGTCGTGCGATCTCATTCGAGAGACACGTGTCTTTCGTTCGAGCGATATGCTTATGTCGTTCGAATGCCGTCGTCGCCTCGGTTTTTGTATAAATATCTGGTTTCATTCTACAAGTTTTCTAAGTCTTTTTCGCACACAATTTCTGCATTTTACAGCCCAAAAAATAGACATCAAATTTTTTAAGGTTTTATGCCTTTTTATTCACAAATCCATTCCCATATATTTGTGTGAATCTTTAAACCTTCAGTGGATTGTTTACTCATCTGGAGTAACTTATGGGGATAATTCTACAACCGGAGAGCTGCATGCTATTGTGGAGGGAGTCCTTATGAAGTTAACTTGTGGAGAAGTCGTTTATCTTCTTCATTGCTGACCACCTGGAGTTCTTGCGGGAGATTCCAACTGACGGCATCGAAACCGACGCCTGAGGGTAATTCGTATGTCACTCTTATTTTCAGTATAATCCGTGTAAACCATTCTTTACAAATTAATATGAAAGTAAAAAGGTTTTGCCCCTTTGGGGATTTTTCCTAAATTTGGTGTTCCTAACATTTGATATTGTGATTGTTTGATTTTCATATTTAATTCAATCACTCAGATGCATGTTTTAGGGTTTAACTAAAATTGGATTTTATTTGAGAATTCGCATTATTTCGCTGTAGAAATTCTACAAAAAGCATATGTGGGATACTTAGTGGTCACTACGCACGCAACATATTATCATGTAAAGGTGTAAATGCATGTAGTTATAAAGGATTCCATCTCTTGAACTTCTAATTAATATATATATATATATATATATATATATATATATATAACCATCAATTAGATGAAAAGCATATGTGGGATACACAGTGGTCACTACGCACATAACATATTATCATGTAAAGGTATAAATTCCTGAAGTTATAAATGATTCCATCTCTTGAACTTCTAATATATATATATATATATATATATATATATATATATATATATATATATATATATATATATATATATATATATATATATATATTATATGAGAGGGGGGTGTTTTAATGTTCCAAAAAATCTACGGTTGGGATCAATTTTTTTGGGCTATCTAATGGTTTGGGAGTGTGCCATGTCAGATTATAACATTGTGATATGGCATCATCTAAACTGCTACCTCTCTCTTTTTACAAATTTACCCTTCTATTATTTGGATTCCCTCTTTTTTCTTTTCACAAAACATACCCTTTAATTCAAATTTTAGGGTACTTTCGTAACCTTCCACGATTAACCCACTTTAATTTGAATGTGTCCGGTTATCAAGGCAGACAATCCCTCTTACACTCTCAACCCTCTTACACACTCAAACTCATTCTCCCTCTTTAAGAAGAAGAACTCACTTTATTGTACACTCTCTTCCTCTCCCTTTTCAAACCTTTTCTGCCCTCAACCCTTGAGCACCAGCATCGCCGGCCTTGAGCTGCAGCGTCACCGCCCTTGAGCTCCAACACTGACGCCCCTGCTTCGGCCCCGCCCCTGCTCTGCTGTTGCTCCCACCCCCGCCCCCGCTGCCTCATCTAAAGGTAATCTCCCTTCACACACACGCTCCTCTCCTCCACTCCCTTCCTTTTTCAGATCTGAGAATTAACCATGTTTTACTTTAATTTTGTGAGCTAATTTTTGGCCCACTCAACCCCTTGTTGTCGGCTGACCACCATGTTGTCGCCTCCACTGGTAATCTCTCTCTCTCTCTCTCTCTCTCACACACACACACACACACACACATTAATAGTCCTAATTTGTAAGTGTCGATTTTTAGGGTTTTTGAAATTTTGGGGTTTGATTTTTGGGTTTAAATTTTAGTTGAAGGATGATGGTTATGGTGTTCGATTTGGGTTGAATTTTTTATGGTGTTTGAATTATAAAATAATGTGTTGTAAAATATTTGGGGTTTACTCACAATATTTTTTTTATGAACGAAGAACAGGTATACACAGTTTTGGGAGCTCATATCAGGTATAATCTCATTATAATTTATTAACAATTTGTAATATTTTTTTCTAAGAATTTACTTTTTTGCCTTATTCTTTACTTAGTTTGCTACCAACAAACTGCAAGTCTCGATTTTTGGTTCGATTTTGGGTAATTTTTTCTACAGATCTATAGTTGGGTTTTTATTTCTACTATTGGGGGCGATTGAGAGTTTTTTTCCCGATTTAATCTCCATTTTCTATGATTTGGGTTCCAAATTCATTTTTTAATTTGAGCTTAACTAATGGAATGTTGGAACAGAGAAAAAAAATACCAATGCTTGCAGTCTTTCAATGTTCATTTGTAGTTCTTGACGGTAGTGAAGATGAGCCTAAATCACTAAATATTGCAGGTTAATGGAGTACAAATTTTCCTGCAGTGGAAGTATCATAATATTCCTCTTATTCTTCATGTATGTCGGGAATTTTTTTATTTTTAGTTCATTTAGCGAGTAAAATATGTATATGGCAGAAAAGTGAATTGATGAGGGTGGCAGAAAACCATGGGGCATCCCTTCTGGCACCCGAAAGATTACATAACTGAAATTCTCAGTCCCTCTTCAATTACTTTTAGTTATTTTTTATTTATAGTTATTTATTCTTATCAATCAAATTGTTGCTTTGTAGATCAACTCGAGTTGGAGAGGGATTGAGGTCTTGGGTTGAACAAAAAAGAGGCAGGAGTCCGAGATGGAGGTGCTGTGTGGCCGCATTGTTCCATCTTTTTTTTTTTTCGAAAAGGGGGTTACTTTTTTTTTTTTGTAATTGTATTTCAAAATGTTGGACACAACAAACTATGCTTTCATCTTTTTTAGTATGCATAGTTGTGTGTATAATTACATTATAGGTTTGCATAATTTGCATTGAAGAATTTGGATGAATTTGGGCTCTTTGAATATTACTTGAGTGGTTCGTATCCCTTAAGTAGGGTGAATAGTTCAATAAATAAAGGAGGTTATGTCCAATTTTTTTTTTAAATTGATACTTTGTTTATTTGAGGCACAATGTGAATTCAGCTGATGAATATTGTATATTTCATGTTATATGTGAATTTTTTTTATGACTTTAGATTATTTCAATATGGTTGGACTATGTGTTATTTGTTAAGCAGGGTGGATAGTCCTACGAACATAGGAAATTATGGCTAATTTTTTTTAAAATTACACTTTATTTTGTTGGGGAATGAAATTTTTTTCGTTTTGCAATTACGTACCTTGAAATTTTTTGTCATTTTACAATTACGTACTTTGAACATTTTTGCCGTGCCTTCAGGAACGAGCATTTTACTAGTATATCTATATAATAAGGAGTAGAATAGTTTTACTATTCCATAAACATACAAGCTAAGTAGGGGTCTGGATTGTGCCAACAAAGCACTAAATGGAGGGTGAGATCAATATTTACATAATAATATTATGTACCTCCCCACACCTTAGTTTATACTCTAACTATAATTACAATTTTATCCCACTAAAATTTACTTTCCCCCTCATTTTCCCCCAATTTTTTTTACTTGAATTCAAATATAAGGGTTAGTTTTGTAATCTAACAAAAAAATGAAAAAGGAGACATAGTTTCATTTATTACCTTTCAACAACCCGCCGCCCATAACAAGAGCCAAACATGAAACTCCCATTTCTCTTTCTAAGCTTCATCATCTCTCTCTAAACCCACCGCACGAGCTTAAGTAGGAAGCATGTTAACAGCGACAAAGCCAACATCGAAGGAGTTCCCCAGACTAACAAAGACTCATCTTTGTCGGTAAAAGACTCAGATTTTAGATCTATTATCTTGAGTTGATTTTGATATTGTTTTTATTTCCCTTTTAGATCTGCATGAAAACCCTGACCGATAAGACCATCATCCTAGAGGTGGAAATCTCCGAAACCATCCAGAAGGAGTCCACCTTTCACTTGGGTAAATTTCTAATTTATTACTTTTTTACGATTTTGACCTCTTTTTGTTTGGACTCCTTTAAGATTTTTTTGTTTAGAAATTCCGTGTTCAAAATCATTTTACGAGGCTATTATTCATCTTCAAAGTCTTACCGCATTAAATTTTATTTTTAGGTTCTAATTTGCTGTTTGAATCTGGGGTTTCGTTTTTTTTTTTGTTAAGAATGGCAAAGAATGGTGCATCATCAAGATGTTTCCTTTTTTTTGTTTTTGAAGATAGAAGGTAACGATGCATTCAATATGTTTGATTAAATGACTAATTCAATCTCTAACGTCTTATATTTGTATTGTGCCACCATACTTTGGAGAAAAAAGTATATATCTTCTTTGTTTATCTGGGTATAAACTTATATACTCTGTTTTAATATAAAGTAATGTTAGAAATTTTAATTTATTTTTTAATTTCATCTCAAGTTTTCTGGATTGAAGTGTAAGAACTATTGTATAATATCCATATAGTTTATGTTGTACTTTCATATTGGTTTGAGTTGATTGGTTCATTTTGTTAAATCTACTTTATTTATTGCACAGATCCAACCGTACATCTAATTGATATTCTTTATTGTATTTTTTTGTTACAGGATTATTTTATTAAAAATGGGTTCATCAGTGAATATTTTTTATGTGGTAAGTGTACAATTTTGTGTATTTGTTATTTTGATACATTACCACTTGGGTGATTTCATATTAGAGGACTAAGTGAATGTTCTTTGTGTTGAAATTACTAAAAGCTCCATTCTTAAACATTTATGTATCAGTTTTAGTAATATCTCTTATATTTGAAGTAAAATCTAATTTTATATTCAGACATTTTGTATATATGTGATCTTATTTGAGTTTAAAGAAGTTATATACAGATTCACTTAAACACTTTGTTTCATTTATATCCATCTCTGGTTTTCATCCCAAAGTCGGTAATGAATTGGATATTTGGATGGGGATAACTATAGCATGCACAAATGTTTTAAAATTCTTAGAGAGGATCCCACCACTGATAACACGATGCTCACAAGTAAATGGTATTCATTTATAATTATGTATTTATTTGAAAATTTATGAGGCCTTGAGTGATGATGTTCTTATTCCATTCATGAATACCTTATAATTTCTCCACTTAAGTGTTAATCTGTTATTTCTAATAAACTGTAATGTCAACATATTCTCATTTGATTTTTGAATTTTGGGGCTGAACTATAAAATGTATATGGTTGATTCAACGTAATGAACTATATTGTTTCTTCGGCATGCCTAACTTATTTTTATTACAATATGATTTTTTATTGCATTTGTTTTTGTATTACCGAAAATGTACATGATGGAATTTTGATTCGTGGATCCAATTTGAAATCGTCAAGACGCGATGGCATTTCTATCTTATACTTTGATTTTGTGTTTTAGATTAGGGTATTGATTTTTTATTGAACAATTGTGTTATGTGACACAAAATTATGTGACACAAAATTATGTGCGACATTCATGGTGTCCAAAAAATATTTGTACATTATTCTTAAACCATTGTACACCTGGGTGCCCACTTAATTTTAGGCGTTCCTTCACCCTCTTCAATTTTTGTTACCAATGTAAGTATTTTATTTTGGATTTTCATAGTGCTTCGATGTACTCAGGAGTGCACATGTTTATGTCATTTAGTCATTGGCGTTGGTATTAATGTCCTAATAAATGGTCAGCCAATTCTTATTCTTATTCTTTTATGGCTTTGAGCAGGTACGCGATGCAACTTCTACAACTTTTGAGATGCAAATCAATCGTATTAAATGAAGAAAGTGAGTGAGTTTTGAGATAGCGAAGCAATAAAAATTTTTGGACCCATCAAAGACTTTGAATTGTAGTATCAGTTTGCACTATTCTAGGTACTTTATTACCACTATAAATTAATTACTTGCAATATTCTATACTGTGTGAATGAACAATTTGACTTTTCAAAACTTTTGAATCATGTAACTTTCTTTAATTGTGATAATATTTGACTCTGCAAAACTTTCCTTAATTATGACATTATTTGACTCGGCAAAACTTTTGTTTTTTTGTTTTTAAAATTTTAGGCACTTACTGATTAAAAGCAATAGTTAATAGTTAATTACACATTTGAGTTATGGAATGAATTAGTAGGTACTTATGTTTTCTTTTCCTCAGTTTATTACATGGAAATCATGATTTTAATGAATTTGGTATCAACAATAACTTGCATCTATGATTTTGTCTGCTTTCATCCATATTGGGAACGAAGGAAAATATGCTATCATCAGGAATGTGAAGCTGCTATCAAACATGAATTGATTGACCAAGATAAAGTGGATAACAGAAGGAGACTAAAAAAGTGGGGTAATTTTGTTATTACCCTCATTAAACAAGATCAGATGGTGAAAAATTCTAATACTCACCCCCCTCACCAACTGGATAACAGATTTTA
Source organism: Sambucus nigra (assembly GCA_949130495.1). NCBI lineage: Eukaryota > Viridiplantae > Streptophyta > Magnoliopsida > Dipsacales > Adoxaceae > Sambucus > Sambucus nigra. The sequence goes on from OX422218.1 coordinate 351,911,896, forward strand.
TACCAGCTTTCATTTTAGGTACAAAATACCTAAACATGTCTTTTAGTTTGTTTTGTGATTTCCTATTTTTATATGTTTGTCGAAATTTGATTTTTATACCCCCTTTTGGAAAATGTGTATTGATTTGAATGATATTAGGATTTTTGATTTGTATATAGATACTCAGTTGTGCTACATCATCTGTCACCCTATGCAAATCATGACAACAACAAGAGTGGTTGTTGCTACCTAAAGATAGGAAAGCCTCCCCTCCAGCCTTTTTCAAAAATTGTTACTCATAAGGTAGTATATCTGACATTTTTTTAGGACATTAATTATTATGTGTATTATAAATAAGTTATGTGTTATTTGGTAAATTTATTATGTGTTATTTGATAAGTTTCCTTTACATACACTTGACACAATTTTATTGTTCACACTGTCTTTCAAACTTTTATTATTAAGAAGTTGTAGTTGTGTTAGAATTGATTTGGATGTTGTGTTATTTGGTGGAGCCTTAGTGTTTATTGTTTTGTTTATTATAATTTAATTGCTAATTAATTGTGTTTTTTTTGTGGGGTTGTAATTATTCAATAGTTGGTCTTGCAAAATACATGGAGCTGGCCCACAGGATTTGAAGCGTCGTTAAGAATATTTTTTTGGTTAGGTTGGTCATTGGCGATGATCGTTATATCCAAGGAGTACATTAATTTTTGTAAAGATTTGATTTTGATTTGTGCTCTGATAGTAATTATTTTTTCAAAATGTTATCAATAATTTACTTTTGTAAATAGTTTACGTACGCATTGCTATTGATGTTCTATGTACCTCCATTTACATATGAAATTACATGCCTCCTTATCTATTAAAGTATTTGGTTTTATTGAGATGCATCTATGGAACTGAGGTACTGTGATTGTGGCTTAGCAAGAACATCTCAAAAATCTTGAAACAGGTACTTTCAGAACTGTGGGAATTGGATTGTGGCTTAGCAAGAACTCTTTTTGCTTAAATCAGTTTATGAAGAATGATTCCATTTCAGCATGTAGCATTTCTCTTCCTTTCGTTGTCGAGGTTTGTTTTCCTAATTTCCATTCGTTTATCTAAAGGAACCAGGATTGCACTTGCACCAAGTTTATGAGAATATATAGATATTTGGTTCTCTGTGTTTGTTATTTCTTTAGATCTTTTTAATTTTAATTTGTGTTCATCACTTTTAGTTAGTTTTAATATCAAGTTTTTCATTCTATTTTTTTGTTCAAATCTTATGTGGATTTGGTTTATTTTGAGATGTTACTGTTTTTATATATTTTGCAGGTGGATTGATGCCATATGGCAGGTGATGCACATGAAGTGTTGCATCAAATTAGATCTTTGAATTAAAACTAAGTTGAGACCACCAGCAGTTCATCTTAAACAGGTGAGCCATCCAAATGATGTAGAACTGAGAGGTGGAGTGGCAGGTATGCTGAAAATGGTAAAAATGATTGTGACATGCACAGGAAGGTGAGAAAAGCCCTGATGCAATCGATTGAGGAAGCTCAGGCATGTGTGTGTGACCCCAACTAATGTCATCAACAAATCATAGGAAACCGATCAAAGACAGACAATAGTACAACTCTATAAAATTACTGCAAAACAATGGTTAGTGTAGAGCCAATGCATCAAGAGGAGGGGCCATAATAGGTGTTTGACTTTTAACATCCGAGTTTGATCCATCACATTTTAGTTTATCTTGGACCTCTCATATACTTATGATCTAAATAATATGTTTGATTTTGGCATTTGTAAATAAAACTTCCAGTCTCATAATTTTTAATTCTATAATATTTTTTATTTAATTTCTAATAGTTATCGATTGCATACATTTTTTATTACATACATAGATTAGGATGAAAAAAAAGCTCATGTATGTTACTGATTGTATCTTTACTTATGTGGTTGTATCTTTGTTTGATTAGTGAATTTTGAGCTTTAGTTGCTCCTGTATAACTGATGTTTTATGAAGAAAATTTACAGTCTCTCTCAAACACATATGTTCATCCAGCTTTTGATTTGATTTCATTGGTGTTATGTTTTCAGGTTTGTAGTCCATTCCTTTGTGGTTTTGACTGGTGGTAGTTTTTTGAATCGTAGATACTCGGTACAGTTAATTTTCTCATCTTTTTTTTTTTATCTATGGAGATGTATTCATTTGTGATTTGATATTATAAGTTGAATCCAAGTATGTTATTGTCCTTTCAATTGCAACATTATCTATAATCACTGTAAAAGTTGTTTAACATTACAATTGGTGTTTGATATTTGTTTGGAATACTAATCGAGTGAGATAGGGCATGCACTAATTGAGTGCGATAGAGTGTATATTGCGGATAAAATGGTTGTGTGTATATTGGGGGTATATTCAACTCTCTACGGATATTCAACTGTTTTTTTTACTTGATAACTCATATGTCAGATATTCAACTATAAAAGTTTTTTTTACTTGATAACGAATATTCAACTATTGTTTTTTTTACTTGGATCATTTGGTATTCTGACAACGACTTACAAATGTAAATTTAAAGTCTAGGGAACTGGAGTTACTGGAGTTATTGGGGAACCCAACTTGATCATGCTTGGTTACTGTTTAAATCTTGATTACTGTATATTTTTGGAAAGCCTAATCAGCCCAGAAGTAGAATATACTGTGATGATGATAACATTTTGGGCCATTGAAGCTCTTTATTAAGAGAGCTTTGGTCACTGCCTAGATGATGACAATATGCTTGGTTGCTGTTTAATATTCTTTGGGTTTTCTTTGAAAAGTTTCGCATTAGTGTACATACAAGTATATACGTAATACACTCTATCTTTTGATATCTAGAATAAAAAATAAGAGATTTATCCCTGTTTCATTTCATTTCATTTTATTCTTCTTATATATATACACAAGTAACTAATATTTTTTTCACTTGACGTGTTCACGCAGTTTTCTCCTTTCATCAGTAGATGAATATGCAGCCCAAGAATTTGTACAAAAATGCGAGCTCTTCAACTATATTTCCAAGATATGTATAGAAAATAAAGATAATATGCTGCTGCTTATGCACCAAAACTAGAGGCCTTTGAACGGTGTGCGGAGAATATAAAAGCTATCTCACCCGAACCTTATAATTGGGTAATACGTAGTGAACCAGACCACTGGGAAAACATATTTTTTAGAGGGGTAAGGTATAATCAAGTACTACTCTCAGAAGGTAGCAACATTTGAAGTTCTTGGTGAGTCTATTGAGGTAGTTGATGTTAATCATTGGGACTATAGCTGCAAAGTATGGCAGATTACTGGATTGCCTTGCTGCCATGTGAGCAGGTCGATTTACATTTTGAAAATGTGAGCAGGTATAATCAATTACCTCTATGTTGTTTAATTTCATTTACATTATGAAAATATGACCAAGCTCAGTATAAGATTCAGCTAGATACCACTATAGAAGAAGTGAAGAAACTTTGTACTACTATTTTTAGACCTTATATTTCAATTGACCTTATATTAAGTGTCCTACATTTCAACTGACCTTATACCTAAATTTGTTACAGGTACAAATTGAAGAGTAAGGAATCATGATCAAATGGGTCCTGAAAAGAGTCCCCTCATGGGTTGAATGATTGGGTTATATCTAGGTGATGTACATAAGTGTTCGTCTACTGAATGGGTTATGGATAAAAGAAGAAAAGAAGTAGGCTACTCCTTAGTCTTCCCACAGTATTAGCTGAAAAATCAGTATTTTGTTACACATGTAAACAACTAAACCAAGTTATATCCCATAATCCATGAAGCACGGATGCGGTTGAGCCCGAATTGACAGGTTTTGTCCTCAATTTTAAGCACACACATGGTCAGGGAAATCAAAACTTAAGGAGTAAACAAACAAGAAACATTGTGGATCCATTTTTCATTCTGCAAGCCATGATGGGTCCAATGATGCCTATGCCATTTGATGTTTCGTGAGTGTCAATACCCCCATCTGATATCCAACATTATGGACCGGTCACCATGTCAGCACTTGCTTCTGCTTTGGTCTCTGCTACTCTCGAAGCTCAGCGAATGATGCTAGGAGAACAACTATTCCCTCTGGTGGAGCGTTTTGAGCGTGATCATGCGGGGAAAGTGACAGGTATGTTATTGGAGATGGACCAGACGAAAGTGTTTCGTCTCATTGAATCCCCAGATGCTCTCAAGAAAAAAGTTGGTGAGTCCATGGACGTGCTCTGTTTGGCTGCTTCAGGTTCTGATGGTTGTGAGCGGATTGCCTCTTTCCTTCAATGAATGAGGAAACCATAATATCCATTGGTAAATACATGTGTGCCAATGTGATTCCATTTTTATAGGGATGGTGAGAGCTATTTATTGTTAATGAGTTATCCGACTCTACACAGTTTCAAGGATTAGGTTTGTTTTTGCTTAAATTATATATGCTAGGTGGTAAAGTTCTTTTTAGGTTATCAACTTATTATGTAGGTGTTTTAGAGTCTTTAAGAAGGCTGCTAGGATGACCATCCCTTTTTTCCGTATATTTAGCCAACAATACTTGGAATTATTATTTAGCGATCAAATCAGTTTGTATTTATAAATTTTTACGTCAATATTTGTTGCATGAATTTTTGAAACAACTCTTTTTTTTTCTTCTAATTTTAGTGGGTTCTGATCTTAAAAAGTGATATTTTTACACATTATCATAATGCTTTTTGAAGTTTAGTGGTGTCACCTGAATATAAGAAGGAAATATATGCTTGAAGCCCTTAATTTTGGCATGTTCACATTTGTCTTTCGATGCTTTCTTATTTTAAAGGATCCTTCGCATATGGTAATCCTAAAAGTTAAGTACATTTATTATCTTGGTGCGTTATTGGAGTAAAAATGTAATGCATTACATGTATTTAATATGCTATATGGCTTGGCAAATGTTTTTTCTTTTCAGTTTCACATATTGATTGTGGTTTGAATTTACATCATTATATTTTAATGGAGTCTAATTTTGAAATTCCTTTAGGCATGGAAACCTGTAGAAGAGAAAAGTGGAAAGTTTACCATTTTACGATTACGTACTTTGAGAAGTTTAATTTTTCCGTTTTACGATTATGTACTTTGGAATGTTTCGTCGTGCCTTCAGGCACGGGCATTCCGCTAGTATATATATATAATAAGTTACAAAACTTATGTATGTCATAAGATTCAACCGTGACACCAGAAGATGAATTTATTTTGCCCTTCCTATTTTACCCTTGAAAATTTTGATTTCCCCTTCTTTTTTCACTTATCAAATTGATACTTCAATTTAAAATTGAGGGTAATTTTGTCAAAACCACTTCATAAATTTATCCTCTCTCTCTCATTTCTCACACAAACCTCTCATTTTCTGATTCTCACCCGTTCTCTCATCAGTAACCCAAAAAAACCCTACCTCAAACATCAAACCTTTTCTCCCACTACTTCAGCCAATGCTGCACCTGCCTCCACGTCGCCGCTCCTCTCTCTCTCTTTGACTTCTCTTAGGTGGCCTCAGGTGGCTTCTCTTAGGTCATTGTTTTGTTCTTCTTTGTTTATATAAACTTGAAACTAATTTTTGATTCTTCTTTATTATGATTTAAGGAATCAATATATGAATCTGAAGCTAATTTATGTTGTTCTACTACTACTGTTTAGCTAACCTTCTTTATCTACATCTTAATCATTTTAGCCTTATTTTTTTTCATTTAGTGTTATTAATTTTGTGTTGCTTCATATTGTGATGAATCATTGGATTTTATTTTCATCTAAGTTTAAGTGTTGTTTGTATTTGTGTTGTTGAGTTGATCTAATCCCCAGTTTTAACTAACCTACTTCATCTACATCTCAATGTTGATTTAAGTTTAAGTGTTGCTTTAATCCACTGTTCTTGAAAATGTTGGTATTGAAAATGTTCAGTTCATTGAATCATTTGAAAATGTTGTCGAAAATCGTTTAATCGTTTAATCAGTTGAAAATCGTTTAGTTGTTTAATCAGTTTGAGAAAGTGCATTTACGTTCCATGATTTGTTACTGTTGAGAATATACTTTCAAAAAGTTTACATTGATATACAATATGCAGGGTATTTGATATACAATATACAAAGTCTTTATCTATATGGAAAGGAAAAAAGTTCACTGCTGAGATGGACATGGATTGTTGTGTAGTTAAATTTTTGTTTCATACTTTGTCATCTTTATAACAATTAATCTTACTTCCACTACGTGTTTAGCTCTTTTGGTTCGGTTTTCATGATTTACCTTTATTTTGTTTGTGGCTCATATTCTACAGGTAGGGTTATGCAAAAGGCCTAATTTGTGTTGTGAACATGAACTATGGAAGATCCCCTTTAGTTTGCATAAAAAATCATGATATATTCATTTACTTTTAATATGATGTTATTGTTTGTGAATTTAACATATGCCTAATGCTCAAAAGAATATTGTCATTACGTATTTTCTTTAAGAGGCCTATTTGTATACTTGATCTGCTATAACTGAGTTTATTCTTAATTACTATTAAGTTTATTCCCGATTATTGTATACTTGATTTGCAGTTGCCACTCTTTTTGTGGTTTTACCGTAATAATTTGTGTCAAATGTTATGATAGGTTCTACACCAATTTTTATGTGTTTTTTGGGCTCCATTGGAGTTTGATTTGGGGCTTAATTGAGCTTGATATCTTCTTTATTTGAATTTAAGTTTGATTTGGTTTAACAAAGTTTTGTCCTGTTAGGTTCATATGATGGCATCTGCAAAAATATGTTCTAATTATTCATTTCTGTTTTGCGTGCTATAAACGTTTCCAACAACTGTCATTTTCAGTTCGATAGCAGAGGGTAAGGTATGTCTTAAATATTATTATGATTTTATTAGTTAAATCTTATATGACACCTATGGCATTTGTATTAAACTTTTAATGTTGTGCTTGAGACTGTTTTTGTCATCGATTACAGAAGTTGATTACATAAAGTTTAGAAATGATTTACTTTGTAAGTTATTGTAAACTAGACTATAGATTTTTTGAGAAATATTTTAATGAACCCAAATAAGTTTTTTGATTTTCTTAAGATTTTGTAAGTGTTCTGGGGTTCAACCCGCACCTGAAATCCTTCATGTAATGTGTTTTCTGTTTGAGATTTTTGCAATGTGATTAATTCTTTTTGTTTTGATATTGATATTTTGACCAAACTTGGGGATTCACTGAAATGTGAAAAAGTGTTGAAATTTTCATGATCACACATTTTTGGTTCATTTTCAATTCAATTCATTACATAGTCGGAGGTGGTTATAATGCATGGTTTGTAACACATACCATAAGTAACAAGTATTTTGTTGAAGTCTGTAGGTGGTCTTAAATAAGAGTTCAGTTTTGTGAAATTTTGGTTTAAGATGCTAAACATACAGTCTTTAGTTTTGTTTTAAGAATATTGGATCATATATATTTAATAGGGTAGAGCAATGTGTAATACCCCGTATTTTTATGGCCTTTAAATTATGAGATTAATTAAATTAAATTAAGATAAATTAATTTAATATTAATCCAAAAATTTATTTTAAATATTTACTAACGTGACGAGAGTTAGTAATTATTGGTAATTTGTTGAATATTACTTAATTAGTAAAGTAATATGTAGAATTGAATCTATTAAAATTATCACGAGTGATTAATATGACAATAATGGAAATTAAGTCGGGACGCGCCTGTGTCGTGTCGGGACTAAATTATTACAATAAAGAGTGAATAAATTATAAGTCATCTGTATGCTCATTTTGAGTGCGCCAACGTGTTCGGAAGGGTCGACATAATCAGAAAAGTGTACTCAGGGGTTTGGTTTGGGTCCCGGGACTATTTTAGGCATAACTGGCATCTCGGGAGGGCATTGTGGTCATTCTGTATTTTTGAGTAATTAAACTCGCAAATTTCCCTAAGTTATATCATCTATTAGAGTTAAGCTTTTAGGGTTATCAATCACAGAAACATAGAACGACCATTAGAGAATAAAGGAAGAGATCTCTTCAAGACTAGATCACAAACTGTAACACCTTTTTCAACAATAACACTACCGGGGCACAGAACATAAGACGAGGAATGCAACCATACCGTTGTCACCAACAGATCAGACCTTCGATTCCCAGGCAAGTATCTATCTTGCTATTTTTCTAGTTGATATTTCACCCATGTTAGAATAGAATTAAGGATACATGTTCTTATTGGAGAATTATATAATTTAGAAGATTTTAATCGCATATTTTAGGAGTAATTCATGAAATCTGGAAGTCTTGTCGCATGTAGAGGATTACCAACGAATTATAATGGCTTAATATAAAGAAATTCAGAAAAAGAATGAGAATTGTGGAAATTTATACAAAACTAGGGTTCCTGATAATTCTGCTGAATAGGCCCTTTTAATTCGATGCCTTTGATGATTTTGTATATGCTTTACGTAGGGAATCATATAGATAGGTGTATATAATCACTGGTTTAATTGTTTGGGATATTGGGATTCGTTAATGGTGTTTTGGAGAAATTTTGAAGGATGAAACCCGTAGGTTGGATAACAGAATCTGGGCAAGAACTGCTCGATCGATTGATCGACTCAAGAATGTCGATCAATCGACTGATCGATCGATTGACCTCTTTCATCGATCGATCGACCTCTCATGGAAACGGCATGTTTTTCCTCTTTTTATTTAATTCGGATAAAATGCGTAGGAAGCCTTGAATATCATTTAAAGAGCATAATGGGTCATGAAGAGGACCAGTAGGATCTAAGTAGATTCCGTTGAATATAATTTTATATGGGATGTAACCGTGGGCTAACGGGGGTTTGACACATATTGGAAATCGTGCATACGTTAACTAAGGAATTGAGAGATTCGTGAATGACTTAGACCCATACGTTAGAGAGGGTGTACCTACCGAATTTACCTTTAGTAAGAGGTAATACTTCGAGGGACGAGAAGAAATTATGAAATGATTATAATTGAGAGTAAAAAGAGATGAGTTCTTTATGCGTAAAAATTGGGTAAATTGCACTATGTACGGTTAAAAATATTATTATGGGTCATAGGCGAACCTAATTGAAAGATGTGAATATTGATATATATATGATCGAGTGCCTGTGTATATATATATATATATATATATATATTTGTGTATAATCATACCCACGCTACTTACTATAACGGAGGTTACCGCGCCGGGACAGTCATATCTCGATGGGACCTTTATGGGGGATATTGACTTGTACCCTTGAACATAGGATTCCTTGGTACAGGGTATCTGAGAATGATAGTCAGACGGTCCTAAGAGACGTGAGGGGTATGTGCTGACCTCTTAGTGACTTGGAACTATGATTCGCCTCCATTTTCTGTGTATTGTGTTAATACAGTTCGAGAGTGATTCCAAACTAGTATTTTCCTTAGTACGAGAGATAAGGGGAATTGATAGTAGAGTATGCCATCACCATAGATTTTATGTGGGGTGCCGATAACATATATATTATGTGAGTGATTAATATATATATATACATATATATGAAATTATCTTACCGTGCGTATAAGTAGATAAATACTGAATAAATGCTCCAAAATTATAGTAAGTGTTCGGGAACTTTATAATTGTCTTGAGAAATACATAAGTAACGTAAGAAATTACTAAGAGATTGATCTCTAAACTAAAATCATTGTCTTGTGACTAGTCGAAATAAAATTTACGGGAGATGAGTTAAATAGACTTATGAGGCATTTAGTAGTACGGTAGGCGTGCATACTAGATGAGAGGGGAGAATTCTCAAGAGAGTGTCACGTACTAACATTGTTGTTATATTAGCCGGTAAGCATTTTAAATACTTGCTAAACTATTTTTAAAACTATTTTACATTAGGGCTCTGACCCGTTTCCTGTCATTTTTCTCTCTCTTGTATATATATGTATATATTACAGGTGCCCAGTCACAGGGGCGTCAAGCATAGTTTCTTTGGATTGGACTTGCTGCAACTTATGTGAGAGTTGCAGGACCTTGCTCTAGACAATCTCTTCCTTGATTCAACTCTTGATTTAGTACTTCATAGCTAGGGCATGAGTCGCCCGATTTCCTATTTCAGTTTAGACTTATTAGAGATTTTGTATTTATTTATGTTTTTAGTATTCCGTACTCATTTAGGAGTTATTTAATGTCATGATGATTTCACTTATGGTTATTGACTTGGTTCAGATAATCTAGTTGGCATGTTTCTTTTGGATGATTTTTATCCTTAGTATTTATGTTTTTCTTAAACTGATTTATACTTAAAAACGTTTTTACGATGGGATTTCATAAATGAAATAATATTCTACTTGTTTTGACACTTAGCTTTATTAATTATAGGGTGATTAAAATGGAAAAAATGTTTTCGACAGTGATGCTAAGAATGAACCACACCGTTCACCTTGATTTTTAATTTAATAAAGGACTGATCACTCTGTATTTAATTAGGCGGGGTGTCACAGGTGGTATCAGAGCATCAGGTTCTAGTGTCCTTTAGGATCTGTGCGGCTTATTATGCTTCAAGCATTGCTTTCTTTCATATAGATCCCTATGTTTAGGATTGTTGATTTCTTTGGTGAGATTTTGTTCTCCTTGTATAACCTATATATTAGTGAATCTTATTTGTGTTCGGGTGTGTTCGGGTGCCGAACAATGAAGTATGATGGACGAGGGACATTGGCCGGACAATAGGAGGCAGAGTTCAGTTGAGGTTAGAGGGTATATTCAAGAATGATGACCGTAGTTGAGGTCACCCCTATTATGGCACGGGAAGCCAGGACGGTAAAGATGGTTAGGGCACAACCTATGATTTCCAAGGGCTGCTATAGTCGAAAGTGGTGCAAAAGTAGACTCACCCAACGTGGTATGATTGGGAAAGAGTCATACGAAGTATTTAGGAGAACCGTCGATGGAAATTCTAGAAACACGAGGATTGTGTGTGTTAGCCAAAGGAGGTAAAATATCCAAAGGCTTGGACATATGACGAAATGTGGCTAACTGAAAGTGAAAATTTGGGGTAAAATTTTTCTTGGATCATCGGAACGAAGTTATAATGGTGGGAATCAGCCACCACTTTTAGAAGTGGAATGCTATGTCTATAGAAGGATCTTAGGTATAGTTTGACTGCAGGTTCCTTCATTAAATGTTCAGGATAAGATGTGAACGTTGTTCTGAACTCATAATAGGAGGGCTAGACAAAGGTCCATTTGTGAATATGAATCTAAACTGTTAGCAAATCTTGTATCGGAGGATGTAGATACAAATGGAGGAGAGGATTTCAAGTGGGAAATCGATTCGTAATAAAAGTTGACAACACTTTAGGGTAATTCTAATGGACGGTCGATTCATATGGTGACAATGTCGCGTTCTGTCAGTGGAGATGTTAACTCTTCTTTGTATGAGAAGCTAAAAGAATCTAAGAATTTAGTCAGAGAATAAAATTGGGTGAAACGGTGTTAGTAAAACACCACAAGGGGGAGACCCATCATGGGGCTCATTTAAATGATTCAGATAACTGAATTCTTACCAAGCGATGGTGAATTTAGTAAGGGCTTTTGAAGCAAGTAACATGTTCCTTAGGGCCAACAAAGCTAAGGGAAGAACGGGGGTAGCCATTAAGATTGAGACTACCAAAGTCCGAGAGAAGTACAACCCTAACATGGTCAATGTGACAGGAGTTAAGTGGATTATGTGTTGAGGTGTTTAATGGAGAGTAAAACCACATGCGTTAAATTTTTTTCGAAGTGAGTAAAGGGATAAGGGTATAGTGCTTGCAAGGGAAATGGTTAATGTAGTTTTTGATTTGGTTTGGACATGCATGTTATGTCTGGGAATCCATTTGAGCACCCAGGGCGGTTGGCAAGGTAGAAATATGAGTTTTATCCTTAAAGGATAAGGCGTATTTTGTGTGGCATGAGCGAGTCACTACATTTTGATTATTGAGAAAGTCGCATGTGAGACGAGTTTAGAGCGTATATCGACAACGTTATTATTATGTGTATGTTTTTCCTAGTATGGAGGGGTTATCTTTAGTGTTATCCGCGGAGGATAAATGGGTGCAGTGTTAGTGGTATATATACTTTATTGAGATTACTCGTCTTAGTGATGCGTTATACGAGTATGATATTATCATTTTTACGGTTTTATAAGTAATGGTTAGAATAATAGTGGGAAGATATTGCAAGGCTGTCGGGGTTGCTACCCTAGTCCATGATGTTTTGTTCTGGCGAAGCCTCACCCGCGAGAGGGTCGGGCTCGTATTTATATTCATATAATATAGAGACTTCGCGGGGTATAGTGGTATAGAGATGTTCGATCCCGGTGTGTGTAAGGACTCTATTGATATGATTCGGGGCATATTGGGCTTACTGTGGAGTAGAAATATTTAGCTCGTTATTATGTTTAATGCTCAGGACTTAGTAATAAGAAGGGCGCATTGTTATATCACTTGTTTAGAGGCGTGGGAGTTAAGACTTAAAGTTATATGTCTGGGAACAGGATTTTGAGAGTCCCGATTGTATGTGTACGAGGTTTATGGAATGTGACTACCCCCCATATTGAGTGATAGTGCCTTTAGGGGGGAAAGTTCATCACTTAAATGTAATTGCGGAAGGAAAGGTAGCTTTTATGTCAAGAGACGGGAATATAGGGGTACATGTTATGGACTGAGGGGCTAATGGATTTTGATTACCGACAATGCTAGGTAGTATTGTATTGGGGAGGTTCCTTATTTGGATTTCGCTTTGCGAGACATCCCACGCATGAAACTTGGCGTAAGGTTGGAAGTTGGTAGATGTTTGGTCATTCTTCCATAATTCCGGTACCTCGGTCATCATAGAAGTATGTAGTTATGATTATAAGTTAAAAGTTAAATTTTGATATAAGGCCAGTGGAGCCGATTGTGCGGTGAGGATGGATTGAAAATTTTATTTTATCACCATGAGTTGAAGGGTGGAGCGATGTTAAGGAGGATTTTAATTTTTTGAATTATGGGGTGATTGAGAATGCCCAAGTGCTATAGCCATGTTGTGAATATAAGGGAAATAGAGAATTGGGTGTTATGTGGGAAGCTTATGTGATGCTTATGCCAGTATGAATGGATTATAGGATGTGTGGACACCCTGGTTAACTGATGTCAGAATCATTCGAGTAGAAGGGACGTGGGGATAGATGTGTGAAATATATGTCTACGGGACTAATATAACGAAGCGAAAGTGGTAGAGGGGATTAACCGTTGGGTGAGAGTGACGATAATCCATAAATACGTGTGCGATCAGAGTAGCACACCCGAACTCTGTGGAAAGTCTGTGGGAAGTCATTTAGAAAGGGGTATCCCTTAAGAAGACTAGAATTTAACCATTGTGGACAATTTTGAGGGACATTATACCCAGTTAAATGTTGAGAGTGACTTGCGCGAAAATGGAAAGATGATGTCAAAACGGTATAAGGAGACCAGAAGTACACATCGGGGCAAAAAGTGCACGTACGGGTCGGAACTTTTGGTATACACCGAAGGAAGAAGAGGATTATTACGAAACACTTAATGGGAGGCATTATAAGTGGAAGTAGGTGTTGAGGGGGACATAGTGAGTAGTCACCATGTGCACCACTCATAGGTAGAAATCGGTTGGAGTAAGATGATCAACTAGAAAATTTTGTATCAAGCTGACAATTTCGATAGTGGAATAGGGAAGTCAAGTCGGTAAAGTTTCTTTGATGGGTTGCCAACCTCAAGGTAAGATCAAGGGTTCCTTCGAACGTGTGGAACAAGTTTCCAAAGAAGGAAGTGATTGATATTCCTTTGGGTGATTTTCAATATTAGCTAGTGTGCCCCAGTCTTCTTTTGAAAAGAAGAATTATGCCAGTACGTGGTCCTACATGGTATTGTTATGAATTAGGATAAGGTTTTTGAATCCCACTTTCAATATGGAATTTCAGGAAGCAGCGTGGATACCGTTTTGTTTTGAGAAGTTTGTATCACCCATAGCCCGGGGAGTAGCCGAACGGTGATTAACGATTAGTGGAGCCGTGTGAAAGTAAGTTTGGATTCATTGTGATCATTTTATTTCCACAAAGGATACAATAAGTAAAGTATAATACGGTAATTGGGAGAGGATATTACCTAATGGTAGGGTTCCGTGGAAGCACTCGTACCTCCTTATTGTGACCAAGGTGCTTATTGAGGTTTTGGTGTGAAAAAACCTCAAATTTTCTCACTCTGGTTGTTAAGAGGTGGGCGGATAATCAGAATTTTGGATTGTTCGAGAGTTAGAATCCGATGACTAAAGTGGAATAACCACATACTGTGCTAGGTAACCTTTTAGCTATCATAAGAGTTACGTCGCTAGGAATTAAGATTTGAAGAACTGACAAGAGAAGTCACATATTCATATGGTTTCTCCCAGGAGGGGAGTTTTTTGTTTAGATGAATATGGGAGTTGATACGAGGTGAGGTGCGACAACCCAATAATATTGATACAATGGAGCCAATGATGTATAGGCTAGTCTTATTCGAATGTTGTTCGGTAAAATCACAGTTGAGGTGTCGTTATTGAGGTGTGACCCTATAACTGTTAAAGTGTTGAGAGTGTTAAACAAGCTTGTTGTGAAGCGGGGGCTATAGTGATTGAGCCTTACTTTTATGAATTTCGGGAAGAAATTCTGTTCTTAGGGGGGAAGTATATAACACCCCATATTTTTATGGCCTTTAAATTATGGGATCAATTAAATTAAATTGAAATAAATTAATTTAATATTAATCCAGAAATTTATTTTAAATATTTACTAGCGTGACTATAGTTAGTAATTATTAGGAATTTTTTGAATATTACTTAATGAGTAAAGTAATATGTAGAATTGAATTTATTAAAATTGTCACGAGTGATTAATATGACAATTATTGAAATTAAGTCGGGACGCGTCTGTGTCGTGTCGTGCCGGGACTAAATTATTATAATAAAAAGTGAATAAATTATATGTCATCCATATGGTCATTTAGAGTGCGTCAACGTGTTAGGAAGGGTCGAGATAGTCAAAAAAATGTTATCGGGGGTTTAGTTTGGGTCCCGAGACTATTTTAGGCCTGACTGGCATCCCGGGAGGGCATTGTGGTCATTCTGTATTTTTGAAAGTTAAACCCACGAATTTCCCTAAGTTATAACAGCTATTAGATTTAAGATTTTAGGGTTATCAATCACAGAAACATAGAACGACCATTATAAAAGAAAGAAAGAGAGCTCTTCAAGACTAGATCACAAATTTTAACACCTTTTTCAAGAATAACACCACCGGGGTATAGATCCTAAGATGAGGAACGCAGACATACCTTCGTCACCAATAGATCAGACTTTTGATTCCCAGCGAAGTATCTATCTTGCTATTTTTCTAGTTTATATTTCTCCCATGTTAGAATAGGATTAAGGATATATGTTCTTATTAGAGAATTATATAATTTAGAAGATTTAAATCGCATGTTTTAGGAGTAAATCATTAAATCAGTAAGTCTTGTCGCATGTAGAGGATTACCCATGAATCGTAATGGCTTAATAGAAAGAAATCCAGAAAAAGAATGAGAATTGTGTAAATCTATACAAAACTAGGGTTCTTGATAATTCTGCTGAATTGACCCTTTTAATTCGATGTGTTTGATGATTTTGTACATGCTTTATGTAGGGAATCATGTAGATAGGCGTATATAATCAGTGGTTTAATTTTCTGGGATATTAGGATTCGTTAATGGTGTTTTGGAGAAGTTTTGATGGATGAAACCTGTAGGTTGGGTAGCACAATCTGGGCAAGAACTTCTCGATCGATCGACTCAAGAATGTCAATCGATTGACTGATTGATCGATTGACCTCCTTCATCGATCGATCGACCCCTCCTTAAAACTTCATGTTTTTCCTCTTTTTGTTTAATTTGGATAAAATGCGTAGGAAGCCTTGAATATAATTTAAAGATCATAATGAGTCATGAAGAGGACCAGTAGGGTGTAAGTATATTCCGTTGAATATAATTTTATATGGGATGTAACCGTGGGCTAACGGGGGTTTGACACATATTGGAAATCGTGCATACGTTAACTAAGGAATTGAGAGATTCGTGAATGACTTAGACCCATACGTTAGAGAGGGTGTACCTACTGAATTTACCTTTAGTAAGAGGTAATACTTCGAGGGATGAGAAGAAATTATGAAATGATCATAACGGAGAATAAAAAGAGATGAGTTCTTTATGCATAAATATTGGGTAAATTGCACTATGTACGGTTAAAATTATTTTTATGGGTCGAGGGAGAACCCAATTGAAAAATGTGAATATTGATATATATGATTGAGTGCATGTGTGTGTGTATATATATATATATATTACATTGTGTATAATATTACCCGCGCTACTTGCTATCACAGAGGTTGTCGCACTGGAACAGTCTTATCTCGATGGGACCTTTATGGGGGATATTGACTTGTACCCTAGAACATAGGATTCCTTGGTACTGGCTATCTGAGAATGATTGTCAGACGGTACTAAAAGACGTGAGGCGTATGTGCTAACCTCTTAGTGACTTGGAACTATGCTCCGCCTCCATTTTGTGTGTATTGTGTTAATACTCTTCGAGAGTGATTCCGAACTAGTATTTCCCTTAGTACAAGAGATACGAGGACTTGATAGCAGAGTATGCCAGCACCATAGACTTTATGTGGGGTGCCGATAGTATAAATATTATGTGAATGATTAATATATATACATATATATGAAATTCTTTTACTGTGCGTATAAGTAGATAAATATTGAATAAATGCTCCAAAAGTATAGTAAGTGTTCGGGAACTTTATAACAGTATTGAGAAATACATAAGTAACGTAAGAAATCATTAAGAGATTGATCTCTAAACTAAAATCATAGTCTTGTGACCTTTATAAATAAAATTTATGGGAGATGAGTTAAATAGACTTATGAGGCATTTAGTAGTACGGTAGGCATGCACACTAGATGAGAGCTGAGAATTTTCAAGAGAGTGTCGCATACAAACATGGTTGTTATATTAGCTGCTAAGCATTTTAAATACTTGGTAAACATTTTTAAAAATTGTTTTATACTCGGGCTCTGACCCGTTTCCTATCATTTTTCTCTTATATATATATATATATATATATATATATATATATATATATATATATATTACAGGTGCCCAGCCACAGGGGCGTCAGGCGTTGGCTCTTTGGATTGGACGTGCTGCAGCTTATGTGGGAGTTGCAGGCCCTTGCTCTAGACGACCTCCTCCTTGATTCAACTCTTGATTTAGTACTTTATAGCTAGGGCATGTGTCACCCGATTTCCTATTTCAGTTTAGACTTATTAGAGGCTTTGTATTTATTTATGTTTTCAGTATTCAGTACTCATTTGGGAATTATTTCATGTCATGATGATTTCACTTATTGTTATTGACTTGGTTTGGATAATCTAGTTGGCATGTTTCTTTTGGATGATTGTTATCCTTAGTATTTATGTTATTCTTAAACTGATTTCTACTTAAAAAAGTTTTTATGATGGAATTTAATAAATGAAATAAAATTATAAATGTTTTGACACTTAGCTTAATTAATTATAGGGTGATTAAAATGGAAAAATTGTTTTCGACAGTGATGCTAAGAATGAACCACACCGTTCACCTTGATTTTTAATTTAATAAATGACTGATCACCCGGTATTTAATTAGTCGGGGTGTTACATAATGTTTTGTACATGTTTTGGTATTTTGAGATTTGTTTCTTTGACATACCGTCAAATGCGAATTCACTAACGAATCCACTGGTACAAACCTAAAAAATTATGGTGTATGGTCTTTCGACTATGAGATTTGGATATCTTAAAGTCTAAAGCGGGGAAAACATTACAGATTCAATCCTATAATTGAGTGTAATATATTATTTTAATATTTGCTCCAATGTTTACAATGCCTCCCATTTCTTCTTTTGAGATCTTTAACGTGTCCACACATTTAACAGGGAGCTACAAATCCAAGGAGTAATGGTAGTTTTTTTTCCCAAGAGGAGAACACTAAAGCTATAAACATCAACACCAACTACAAGTTCTGATTGATTTATTATTTTATTATAGATTTGTAAAATTGGTGATTGAAGTTCCGGCTCCAAGTTCCGACTATGAAATGGTTTAATGAACTAAACATGGTTTATTTTGGTTTTCCATTTCATCTTATGTAGTTCATTTTTAGTGGATTTTGTAGTTTGGAATACATGTTATTTCATCCTTCTGGTACAGGTTTTGGTATTCAGAGGTGCTAACTTGGGCTTGGAAATGTTTTACTTTCCTTAATTAATTCACTCGGAAGCTGACTTTATAAAACCATGGTCCTATTCTTAATGTTTTGTTATTTGGGTTCTATAGTTTCTATCAAATAACCCCTTATATTATTGCTTCGAGACAAATGGTTGTTGTGTCCTTACAATAAACTGTTGATATCTTTTGACTAAATACTATGTACATATATATTTTATATTCAGGCTAGTAAAAATTGAAGCCATAGAATCAAAGACGAATGCCATTGACAGAGCTATTGCGAATCTCATGTTCCGTAAGATGCATGATTTTAGCGTAAATGATCTTGCGGATTCAGCATCATTAGACTTTGAACAAGAAGCGGACAAAATAAGAAGGCAACAATTCAAGTAAAACACAAACCAAACGTAATTCACTGACTGCCCTCATGTCACAATTTTAGTAGGCCATGATGAAGTTCCAATCATCAAACAAGAGGAGCCTTAAAGGTATACAAATTTGCATATTGATAAGACACTTTTTTTGCATGATGAAATTTCGATTAGTATGCCGTTTAATAATAATCTCACAATTTGCATATTGAAAACACATTTTTTTTTGCAATTTATTATAATTATTTAACCGTATTCGTTCGTGTGCCCATAGCGCAAGTTGGATGTGAAATTATGAGGAATTGGGGTGAAGGGTTTACTGATTGTGATTAAGTGCAGGGAATTGTATTTAGTATCTTCTAAAGATGGCATTTTCCACACATTCAGGACACTGAGAAGTCTTCTTTCTACCCACTAATAATGGTATTTACGAGATATTGGTTTATTTTCCCAAGTTGCTCTTAACACATGTAGAGGTATGCGACGATTACCTTTATTTTCAATTGGAATTAATGGAGCCATATATATAAATAATTAAACTATTTAACAACTCTCTGTTTTTTCTCATTTATCTCTCGCGGTCTTTGTGTTTATGAAGGCCTCTAACCCTTTGTTTTTTATTAACTACCTTTGTATATTATTTTCATCAAGCATTTCTATTGAAATGTGGTGTTTTCATGAGATCTGAAAACACCGTTCTTGGAAAGCATTCTAATTTGGTATTTGTGATTAGTTCATTTCATTCGTGATATTTTCATAATTTCAACATGACAACATATAATATTTTTGTAATCTGTATATTATGTTTCTATTGGTGGGGTTTAGTCCTTTTGGCATAATAGTTGGCCCATAGGCATAAAACTAACCATAACATGAAAATGGTGGTTAATTTTTCTTCAATATTTGGAGACTAAAGAAAGAGTTTATAGCTACAAAGCATGTGATGCAGATGTAACAACCTCAAATATAATATGTGAGCACTGTAGAGAAATTTTGTCATGTTGGTTTTGTTAATTTTTAGACAATGATTTAATTTTCTGTCACAACACTAATCCATTATATGGGTTTTTATGTATAAAAGCCATCTAGAGAAAAAAATAAATGAAACGTTTGATAATTCTCTTGGTACGTGGTTGCCAGTTTCAATCCTTTTATATGTGAGATAATATTAGATTTACTTATTTGAGAGACAAATGAGCCTATTGCTTGAAAAACATGTTATTTGATGTAGTATTTCTAACTCCCAGATAATAGGTCATATAACATTTTGGGTCAAATTCAACTTACACAATGTAAGAATGTCAATATATAGTTCCGTTTATGTAATTCTTTTATTGTGAATGTTAAAGCTTAATGTGTGTAATCGGGAGTATGCTATAAACTAACATTATGCAGTTGATAAACTTGGAGAAATCGATCATTATTAATATTTGATTAACTTGATATTTTGCCTTCGTTTAGATGGAAAATAAGTATGTCAAATCTGACAGTTAGATTATTGACTCATGTATTCCCTCTCTCCTAAATTAATATATTTATTTAGAAAATATATTTGGCATAAACCTGAGCAGTCGAACCACTCTAATGTAATATCATTTTTTATATTGACTCAATATGTCAATTTATTACAGGAACTCGAAGAATTCGATGCATTAATGAAGCTAAGATCTATTTCATAACTTTTGGTTAAGTAGCCCGAGGAAACATCTTCTTGAGATGCAAGATTGTGAAAGATGCAACGGAGTCATCAGATAGGTTCTTAAGATCATAAGAAAATTTTTCAACAGCCATATATACAAGGACAGGATGACTTGTTTCTTTGTGGAGACTGAGAAAGTATCCACAGTCGTATGAAGTGGGTGCAATATTTCCTAATCGTTCAAATGGAGTTTAGTGGGGGCAGTGGACAAGTATAGGAACCATCAATGTGATCATAAACATCATGTCTTTGAAGAATTGGGAGGAGAATTTCACGCCATAGAGTGGTAATATGTGAAATAAAGAACTGTTAATGCATAGTTTTGATATCTAAAATTGTAAACATGGGATGAGAGGGATGACTCACCTCCTCCCGTATATGTTGATTCGTGTTTGGGCATGGGTTTTCTTATTATGTATTTTTCTGTCTCAAATCGTTTTAGCTCTATCGCTATTATAGAGAGCTGCATATGATGATTGTAGATTCTTTGGTTCCAAACTTAATGATGGGAATCATAACCGGGGATGGTGTTATTGTAAGTAGGACCACATAAACCTTTTATAAGATTTTTAAATTTTTTACTTTGGTTATAAGTTTATAGCCTATGGTCCCCGTAGTCGTAATCAAGATTATTATATGCAGGGAATCATGGTGATGATTATTGGGTTCTTTTGATTGCTGTCTGATCTTCAAAGCCATTTTGGCGCTACTGAATTTCATACATAAGTTATGGGGGTCAGTACAGGTAGTTCTACTATATACTATATACTGTTTCAGAATTTCAAAAATTTTAATTTTGATCTTGATTTTCAACAATTGTTCAATTCTAATTTAATTTTCTCATGTGATGTTCTGAATGTTTCAAATTCAAGATGTCCAAGTTTTATTCTTTTTTTCCATATACGAGTTTATAAGTTTCATAGCTAATATGTTTTCACGGAGCATACACATCAACAACGTTTATCTATTCCCCTAAATATTTATTCATATTTTTATTTATTTTATTATTGAAACATGAACTATGTAGCAATAATATTAACATAGAATAATAGGTAGAGGTCCCTTTGTCTGGAATTGTGCTCCCACTGGATTTTATGGCTTACAACCCTATGTTTCTCATTCACTCTCGATCGCCTTGAAAAGGAACTGGAACTTTTACAGGTAGATGCTGAGATAATTCAGAGGCAAATGTAAGAGGTGGCAGTTGCGAACTACCGTGCATTCATTTCTGCTACTGATGCCATTCGAGAGGAAGTTTTTATGACAGATAAACATCTTAAAATTATGATTTCTGGGTTTTTACAATTGAGCTTACTCCCTCACAACCCCAACCTTTATTTATGAGGTTTCTGAATTTTTTAAGCTAAATTTTTTAAGATGAATTCTTTATTGAGATGTTGAAGCAATTTTAAATTGGAATTACTAAATACATATTGCATCTTTGGTTTCATTTTCACGTTGTGCTTCATTAATAAGAATTTCAATGCTTTATCTACACGGATGCTAAGATCAAGAGTTCGTTACTATAGTATGGCGTTTATGAGGTTTGTACCTGGAGTTTTTAGCATGGCAAATGCAGGCCCCAATACCAATGGTAGATAATTCTTCATATGCATTGTCAAGACACCTTACCTGCATCAAAGGCATGTTTTGTTTTTCTAAGTTCTAAAGGGCACGGGAATTGTTAAGCTATCAAGTCATAGCAGATGGACAGGGGAGATTGTCCTATACACAAGGTTTTCTTTTTTCTCTCTTGGGCGACGATCCACCATAAATTGCCCAAGCACCATGTTTTCTTACTCTTCTTTTTATCTGTCTTCATTCAAACCACCGTACCCTCCCTCATTCGTCCATTAAAACTACACTCTACCTTTATGGTTTTCCACCACCATCGGCGTTAGGCCCCCCACATCACTCAGGTAATGTTTTAAACTAAGTAATTATTTATTTATTTATTTCTGATGATTCTTATGGCAGTCTGCTCACAACCCTGAGTTATTGTTTTATTTTCTGATGATTCATAACACCGTGGTAATGGATGCTCCCCCAAAACATGAGTTTCTTATGTATATGGCTTCTTTTGTTTCAGTAATTCCAAACATCACCTTAGTACAACTAGAGCATTGGGGATATTTATGGTTCAGTTTGAGCTCCTGCCCCGACCTCAACCTTGATTTGAGTGGTTTTATAATTTTTAAGCTAAATTGATTAATAATGTTTGATCTAGAGTTTCTTATTAGAAACATCCGATTAATTATGTTTGGATGTTTAACATCTTTTTTCTCAGAGAAATTGTAAGGAGAGAAACAACATCAGTGCTGGGAAGATAAGAAGATAGTAGTGATGACTCCGATGCACCCGAAGAATACACATTAGAACAGGAAATTTTAAAAGGTGAAGAGCTTACGAAACTTCAGACGTAAAATAAGGTTAGGGTTGTTCGTGAAGGAAAGGAACGTCGGAGGCAATGGGCTCAAAAGTTAACCCAACGACAATTACGCAAGGATAAAAGCACTAGAGATATAATAGAAAGTGAAATGTAGGAGTCTCAGGGTAATAAGGGAATGCTCTCAGATGACATTGTCCAACTACTTGCAGCTCAGGAGAAGAAATTGTACTTATCAGACTCGGAGGAAGAGAATAATGATAAAATGCATATCTCAAAAAGGAAAAAGCGCAGAATTTCTGGACTAGAACCTGTTATCTCAAAGGAGATACCACCTGCCCAATGCTTACAGAACTCATTGGAGTTTTTGAAGAAAAGGAAAATGCAAGTTTCATGATCATCCGCAGTTTTGAACAACTCCAACAAAAGAATGATGATAGCTGATTGCGCTATAAACTAGCTTTTGGTTTATTTGTTGTGTTAATGCTGTTTCTGCTCCCTTTACTCCATCACAAGCATGGTATGTTGAGTGCTCAAAAAGTTACATGGATTAACTATTAAAAGAACATACATATTATCTATATTGGGTCACTCATTGCATTTCTACCAAAGAAAGAAACAACAAAAAATGGTATGCAATATGTCATTGTAGATTCCCGTTACAAGTTTATTATTTGTATGGCTCGCTCTGATATTGGAATATTGTTGGGTTACATTGTCATTTATATTGGAATATTGTTAGATAGTTGACGTATGAGTTACTATTTATTTTGTTGTTGAATTATTTTTTATACCTTAAAGCAGGTGGATAGTCCTGTAAATAAAGGGCACTTTGGCCATTTTTTTTTAAATTTAACTTATTTGTATTGAAATTAAATCGGGTCGATCGTTAGTTTACTGTGATTATGTTAGCTTTCCCGAATATCGTCGTGCCTTCAGACACGGGCATACCCTATATATATATATGCTACTATCCCTAGCCGAGGGGCAAACACAAACATATACTCTTTGTGCTACAACCTAGAATTGTAACAAAGAGATGGGAACACAAACCTTAAACAAATAGTAGTATTACGCTGTGGATGTAGGCTCCATTCTTGAGCTAAACAATGTAAAAAAATCTCTCGTGCCTCTTTATATTTTCTGTATTTTTAGTATATGTGATTATATATTTGGATAACTAATCCAAATTTAGACATTAACATGCATTTTTGTCTTAGCATGATTTTTTTTTATATAAAGTCCTCAAATAATAGAAAACACATTTCAAAATTAAGAAAATACTAAAAAATATTTTAAAAATATAAAAATACCTTGGCAAAAACCTACCCTTTTTTTAAAACATTTGGAAAATATGAATATATGCTAAAAAATTCTAAAAATTACCAAAAAAATTAAAATCTACAGAATTATAAAAAAATAATTCAGAAAATATATTTCAAGTAATTACTAAAAAATACATTAAAAGACAAAAAAGACATTTAAAAATATGAAAATCCGTAAACATTTAAAATTTTGAAAATTACCAAAAAATATAAAAAATATTAAAACACTACAAATGAAACTTAACAAAAACAAAATTTGAATAATAAAAAATTGATTTCCAATATAAAAAAAACAATTACCAATGAAAAACAAAATTTCAATAAGTAAGGAATAAATTTCCAATATAAAGAAAAACAAATTTCTAATTAAAAAAATTATGAAAAAGTAAATTAACTAATAGATTAGAAAAATTAATAAAATGAGATAAAAACTTGAGAAATAAATTTTTTTAATTGAATCGAGAAAAGGAAAAAAAAAGAAAAATAAATAGAAAATGCACAAATATTCATCTCGAATTGTACCCAAAAAATTCCAAAAGTAAAAAAAATGAAAAATTCCTATTAAAAAATATATATTTCCACTAAAAATATACAAACATATTTCCAAACCTCCAAGTGGAAACCTAATAGATTTGCAAAATGCATATTTTCAAGCCTCCAAACCTCAAATAAAAATATGAAAATGAATAAAAATTAATCATTACAAATCTGAATATATTAAAAAAAAAACCATATATATTTACAAACCACTAAAAGGAATCTTCCAAAAAACCCATAAGGAAATCAGGGAGCAAGGGCAGGGTGGGCGAAGGGTGTGGCTGGTGGAGGGTGGCGCGGGAGGGGGTATGGTGTAGTAGGGGTAGGGGTGTAGCAGGGGACTGGAACATGGGAGGGTGTAACAGGTGTCAGGGGATGGGGAGGGTGTAGCAGGGGGCGGGGTAGAGGGAGGGTGTAGCAGGTGGGGGGGGAGCGGGGTAGAGGGAGGGTGTAGCAGGTGACGGGGGAGGAGGTTCTTGTAGCAGGAGGAGGGGCAGAAGGATTGGGTGGGGGTGGGCAACTATGGCTGAGGGAGAGAGAAGAGAAGAAAAAGGAGAGAGAGAGAGGGAGAGAGAGAGAGAGAGAGAGGGTTTAGTGTTTTAAAAATAAGTCAAAATGACTAAATTGATCTTTAAAAAATTGCATCCATTACACATATCTAACTTTTCCTTCCAAAAACTAAAGGACTTGGATGGCAGGGCGTTACTTTCAACCGTTTTCAAAGTTTGGAGGGTATAGTGCAGAAATTGGAAGTTAAGGTGAATAAGTGTAGGGGTAAAAGTTCAGGGGGCCTAACTATAATAAACTCCTTTTTAGGACTTAAAGTTTTCAATGGCTATTTCTATTTTAGGACCCAAAGTTCCCAAATAGTAAATTTAAATTTGGCACCTGAGTTTTTCGCATAGTAATTTTAATTTGGGACAAAAAGTTCTCAAATTATTTAAAATTGTGACCTGAAATTCTCAATTATTGTTCACATTTCAAATTTTTGGACATGACAATGAAAAACAATTTATCTCTCTCAAAACTCTCTTAATATTCTTCTATTTTATAATACATTATCAACATGATTGATCATACTTTTTCTACCATCCCGCCAATAAATAATAATTGTGCATTTTATACACAAATTGTTAAATAATAAAGTTAACTTTATTAAAATAATTTAATAATTTTCTTTTTCAGTACTTTGTTATTTATTTACCTTTATTGACACCTCATAATTTAGTTATTATTGTGATACATATAATGTGATGAGTTTGAAATTATCTCCAAATAAATTAAATATCATAACATGAATTTTCAACTTCTTGTCATATCTTTTTCTTTCTTAAAAGTCATATATTTTATATAACATTTTAATGGTTAAAGATCCATTTAACTGTCTTATCAATGGTTTTATCATTAAAACTTTATTTTTTTTACCTTTCGGCTCATTAGAGTATTAAAAAATGGGTATTCAAATTAAACCCAAAAGTCTCAACCATTAATTTCTCCTTTGTTATTATTTGAATTATGCATTATATATCTTCCCCTAATTATAATATATTAACTGAATAATTTAAGATGTCAAACATTTCTAAACTTGAATCTGAAGCCCTTCACATGTCTTGGGTAAATTATCTTAATTGGTTCTAAGCTGCAGATCTCCATGTCCAAGCAGGAAGTCTTGGTGATGCCATAACACCTTATAATAATATGTACTGATAAAACAAAGCTAAGTCGCTCATTTTTTTCTCTGACATCACATTCACAATGATTTAAAGGTTGAGTACTTAACAATGAAAGATCCTCTTGAATGATGAAACTTCCTAAAGGGGCATTATAACCACCAAAAGTCGGTCATACTTTCATATGCACGCCATGAATGGGTCAACTCGAGATTTCAGGGTTTTAAAACAGTATCTGAACAAAATTCTTTAATGTTCAAAATCTCCTCTAAGATTAAATTACATGGATAAAAGGTGGAGGATGAAAATATGTTGGAAAAAACAGTCCCTATTTTTCATGCCTGGAACAGGCTGTTGCAGAAGTAATATCGAGAGCGATGAATCAAAAAGTACTCAGAGTTAGTCTCTTGTGTCGTAATCGCTAATAGTAATAATAATTTACTAATGAAAAATCATGCATCTCGGCTAATAGGATTAGTACCACTCGCAGAAGTGAATGCCAATTCTGCTCAAAATATTAGAAGAGACCAATGCTACATGAGATGAGGCCGTGGTAACTCGAGAACTAGTGCTGACTATAATTATGGCCTTTATAAAAATACCAATTTCAAGTCTCACCAGAATTGGAATGGTAGAAATAAAAAGAGGAACCATCAGTCAGCTCCACTAGATCCAAAATATATTTGTGTTAGATTTGGCCACGGTTCACATTGGGAAATAAGTTATCGTTCATCGAAGAAATAGGTAGAACAATATTAGACCTCGAAAAAGATAGTGGAGACAAACGTCAAGGAAAGTTCGGATGACTACTGGAAAATCAATGATATTCAGCTCAATATTGATGACTTTTATAAAGATGAGGATGACAATCCCATTGATAAGGAGACTTTCGATGCCATGACTGGCACACCTTCCCCCCCACCCCCACCCCCACCCCCACCCCCACCCCCACCCAAATAAGACCCTGAGGAACTAAGTAAATTATGTTTTACTTTTGCGTAATATTGCTACAAATATTTTTTTTTGCATTATGACTGAGACATCTTTATGTTTTTATTTAAATTGTTATTTTACTAAATGACATGGTTTTTACATTTATCTTTGTAATGCTTATATGGTTGGTACTATAAAAAATTAATTATGTTAAAATTATTGTATTGTTGTGCATTTATGTATTTGGACTCATGCCATTCATGATCTATATTCCATATTAGGAATTGTCATTATATAATGACATTTGTTGAATAGACAACGAACAACCCACAATATCACGAGTCTGAATCTCCATGGTTAAATTAGGTTATGTTATACAATAACGATTTTTATCACCTCATTTGTTTTTCACTATCCTTTAAATTTGCAAATGATAAACTGTTGTTATCACAAAGGTATATATATGGTTCTTATTATTAAGTATCTATTGAATTATTGACAAGTATAGTATTTTTCATATATGTGCAATTTTAGTTTGATGACAAACTCTTCCTATCATTGGGGGGAGGATAAAACATACCTAAAATACAAATTTATCCTGAAGAACGGTTCATTCTCAAAGAAAGGCAAGAACTATTATGGAATACTTCTTGTTTGTCTCATCCAATCCACCGTATAACTCAATGAGAAAATGAAGTTAAAATGATATTGCAGTATTAAATAAATACGAAACTTAAAATGTTAGATTTTTTAAATGTTCTTGCCAAAATCATTGTCTTATTAGGACAAAAGAAATAAAACTGATTGCAAATAAATTTATTGCGCGATAGAAGTGTGGCAAGCCTATAGGTCCCAAGTACTTGACTCCCAAATAGTGGAGGTCAAATTAAATAATGTCAAAACAACACTCCATAAGAGGTCATACATAACACTCAAGAAGATCTTATGAACTAAAGATCCTTTGCTCTCTAAAATCCCAGAAGAGGCTATTATTTGTGAAAAGACACAAGTCCCTGAAGTGGCTATAAAGCCCCTCATGTAGGCAAGGATACCATATATTAAATGAGATCTCTTTGTTTTTATACATATATATATAAAAGATAAGAGGGATCAACAAAGATGATCATCAATGACATAATTATATATGTTGCAGATACACAAAAATCAAAGGGCAGTGATACTAAAATTCCACTTACCATAAATGAATGCCAATAAAGTATATTGTCCAAAATGAGAAAATGACATGATGTCATAATTCGAGTATCTTAGTATACATGGTGTATAAATTTTAACCTAAAAGATTAGGAATGAGTGTTTATAAGAATCTAAAGTGTTAAAACTCATTAAAAAGTGCACGATGTGTGGAACAATGTTTCCTGAAGAAACCAAAATTGATTATGAATGAATATACCATCCCATTATGGCTATAAGTATTTTAAGATATCTGACTAGCTTAGCAGTTCTGTCATGCCCTGACCCGGATTCAAAGGTTATTAAAGGACTAACCCAATATGGTTCGCACGTTAATTGTTAAGTCCAATAGAACACCCTAGATAATGTTTGTAATCCAGTTTTATTAGTATTTAACGTTGCACTTGTCAGCGTGTAAGTTCGATTTACATTAACTATGTGACAGGACCTAAGAGAAGTTCCCCAAGGCCAAGTAAACAGAGCTACTAATCGCAAATGAAAATAGTTACTTACCTGCATAACGCACTCAAAGTATGGAACATCGTACAACATGCCACAATAAAAGAAGGGATTCAAGCCGAATGCTCTGTGGGACTGTATACAAATGCAATATAGAAACGAGTGGAATAGAGGAGTACTCACACGCTGCCCTACATGCGCGTGAGATTATGTATATACCTACATATATACCTTTGAAAATACATGTACCAATGCATTCGATCGTTTTAATCCAAAATGTTAATTGACACCACTTGACTTCCTTAACCTTATAAAATAGTCATTTTGTATTATCATGCTTCGAAAAACCTTTCGTTTACCTTACAAAACTAGCATTTATTCCCATTAACTCATGCAGTTATTAAATAAATGGAATTTGTTAGGAAAAACCTTTCATTTACTTTCAAACGTTTATTATTCAACGATCATTAACTCATACCAGAGTTACTTAACCATATTTCGGGACATTCATTCAACATACGGACATACCGTGTTTAAAAAAATATTCCTTTCCTTTGAAATCCTCATATAACACACACTTGTGTTTTATTGTGATTCAAACCTTATTAGGTAGCTTGATGTCATTAAGTCACCTCATATAACCATCCTATGTTACCACATAAACATTGAACACTTAATGTGTTATTATTTTGTTAGTAATTTTTTTGGATCAATACCATACATTTATGCCTCGTTTGGGAATATTCGATTCATTACTTAACATATCGTTAGGGATTCCGCGAACAAATCCACCCATCACAACGCACACACACCCACGATTTCACGAAATTTCATCATTCGACACCGAGTGCCAAGTAAACTATAGTTGCTTTAGGGTTTTTCACCCAAGGGACAACATAGCCCTACTTAATTGTTTAACCCGACATCATCCAATCATTATCTTGCCAATGTGTTCAAGATTAGTCTTAATGTTCACATCAAATCCAAAATCCTGGACTTAACCATCCGTTTTTCCATTAACACTTGGGTAAAGATTTCTTTCTTCTTTAAGTCCTTATTTACACGTACGTTGATTTTATACCGAAAATCATTCTCGACATAGGACTTAATTCATTCCCTTCAGATCATTGTCAAAACACCCTTTAACATTTTTATTTCATAAGAATGTCATACTTCATGTAGATTACCAATTTACCCTTTTTAATACCAAAATTACAATTTAGTCCTTTAATAAGTGTTATTTCTCAAGACGGTTATAAGTCTTCGACTTAACCTCTAAATCCTTTATCTTTTCCAACAATTGTTTACTATTAAAATTTTGCTCAATTAGCACACTTGTCACGTTAACACGTGAATGATACCCTTTATACTTTAAATTCCAAATTCTTACCTTTTATTCCTAAAGTATCAATTTTTTCATGAAACTATGGAAAATATTTATTCCATATATTTTAACAATTCGACATCATAGACATTGCATTACACGAAATGTTTATGATTTCTTTTTCACTAGAGATACACCAAAATGACATCTCCTACATTTTTATTCCATAAATATCCTCGTTATTAGATCTATTAGTAGACACATCCGAATAATTTCGTAACACATTTTATTCCATAAAATTTATATTTTAGATTTATTGAGAAAATACACACAATAATATTTTATACATTTTTTTAATTCCGTAAAAATGACTATCTCCAGATTTATTAGAACCCATAATAATATTACACTACTCCTACTCTTAATCAATAACAATGAGACTACCGTATTTTTCAAAAGAGTATTAACATAGTAAGATTAGTTTATCCCACCTAAATAGTCATGCAGTCGTGGTGGTGATGAAGATGGATGACTCCCCCACCTTTAAAGGTGGTCCTAAAGGGAGTCACAAAATAAGCTCCACCAAACAACCCTTCACAAAAGCTCCCGGACACTCCTATAAACCTTTTCATATTTCATAGCTCGAACCTTTAAAAGGGGAAATCAGTATTTTTGGGTGTGAGCTATTTTGGCAAAAGTCGTATGTGAGAGATGGAAGGGAGTTTCGAGCTCCTTGAAAAAGACTCAACACAGATGAATTTTTTCTCCTCTTAAATAAGAGAGTTAACTTTGCTTTTGAACCAATGGGCGAGAGGGATATCTTACCCTAAGACACGTTTTGATTAAACAACGGATGGATTTAAAGTCTCCATACAAGTTTCAAATTATTGGCCCATCTCGTCCTGTCGACGATGCAAGGGTCAAAATCGTTTACCTATAATTATAAAAAGGACGAATTATACTGAACCCGTTCCTTAATTTGGCCTCATATGGCCACAGTCATGTCCCGTACCTAGTTCAAGGCCTTGCATTCCAAAGGTGTAAATTTTATACATATATATATTCTAATCAACCCCAACATAGGCATACTCGCCTCTAACATCAACTCGTCACACTCACCTACAGTTAGGATATAACCAAAAGCCATAATCTAACTCTATAACTGTAAGGGACTTCCAGCTTTAGTGATTACACTTATAGGTGGTCAGGGCCAATAATTCTAATGGGTGTAATTTACATATATTATATATAGTGAGGCAGTCTGACCAAAGAAAATATCAGGTTATTATTGTAGGTGGCCACGACTTTACATCTGTAGGATATGGTAGTATAAATACTTAGACACAAACTTTTTAAAATGGTAGTTTCGACATAGATAAATTCCATTACAAAATTTTGTATACCATTTATTAAAATAACTCTAAAAATATATACTTGAAACTTATAATATGATATTAATAGACTGACAGTAGTTTATGCACTTTTTTTTTACGTGAAATATTCGCTTAAAAATTAAATTATTCTTTTTGACACTTATGTGCCCACGCAGTGCAATATGAGCGACTATTTTACATATGAATTTTGTGCGACCGAAATGTTTGTCGACCTATATCATGCAACGTGGAAATTTCCTTTTAATCCGAACATGCGACGTGTCACTTTTTTGTATAATTTGGTCCAATTCCTTTTACCTCTTTATCTCCAGTACTTTTCTCTGAATAAATTATTGAAATTATAATTAAAATATTTATTTCTAGGTCGAGGCATTACAAACTTCCCTCCTTAGGGAATTTCGTCCTCGAAATTTTTGGTCCTCAACTTTAGGATCTATACTAATTTCATCCTCAACACCATGGTTTAAACTCAAGGACTTTAATTTTTTTTCAATCACCATTGTGAATACAATCATCATGAACCTTAAAGTCTTCTCAAAATTCACAAGCAAGCCTCGCATGCCCACTTAAAAAAACCACGAGACAATCGATACTCCTCAAATATGGCAATGTTGACAATGAATTCATTAGTATGGACCATTCCTATGTTAGGATTCACTACCTACATTTACTTGAACAAATTTGGATCACGCCAAGTCTAGGATGATATAACCTCAATATTATAACCATTCACATCAACGATAACAAGATAATATGTCATATTCGTCCACCCGCTCGATATCTCCCATAAGACTCTTACGCTAACCTAGAGTCACCCTAGGTATCAACAACACAATTATGTATGAGCGATCAAAATCTCAGCCCACATAGACCTTAACAGAGTGCAATGCTAGCATTTAATGTTCTATCAAAATCTGATATTAAAAAATGTTCTCAATTTATGACCTCGGGACACTCGGTCAACTCGGAAGTAGCTATACTGGTTAACAAATGAAGCATGCTAACCTATAGCAACAAGTAAAAATGCAAACTACATGCAACAGTGCGAGATCTCTCACACATACAAACTAGTGTAGGATATGGTGTTTCTGAAGAAAATGCACTTATATACCATGATGCATCAACCAAAACCGGCCTAACTCGCATCATTACTGAGTTTATGCCGAGTTGCACTCGAATTACAAATGTTCAACAACTTCCCATTACCAGGATCAAGGAAGACACACGAATTGCAACGAATCAGGAGATTGCCACACTAAAAGGAAAAAAAATCAAATTTCGACAATGATTCGACCGACACGAAGTGTGAATCCTCAACGTACACTTGATGTCTCAAATTCTTACTGATACTCGTTACTCATGTTAGCACTTCCATGTATCATAGCTTGGCCTCTTATCCTTAACGATTTATAGCCACGACTAATCCATCCATGTTGGATAAACAAAATATAAACTAATTTCTTCGGGGAGTAAGAACACTGGGCTTCCCTCCTTAGGAGTTATGCTAAATTCCTAACACTGGTAATTACAACCAACTGAACCAATGAACTTACATTCCTTCAACACTTATCGCTAGTCATTGGCCTATCATTCCTAGGCCTTCATAATCTTTACTTGTGGTAATTAATCTCAGATTCTGAGAACACTCTCATTAAGTGAAACACCACGCTCACCAGGTTTCGTACAATCAACTCACAGACTATTGCTACAACTATCTGCATAGTCCACATGATTTCATAGCTATTTTAATTGAATCTCAAACTTTAAAGCATTAGCCATGCCTAAGGTCCAATGGCCCCGCTCACTGGAATCATAATAAATCTTACAGGTAGCGCAAATGGGCGCTATAATTATGCCTAACACTTCGTCCTGAATGATAGCACTAAAAACCATAACGAATATCATCGAGTTCTAAGTCTCCTAGGTGCACCACCTAGCACTGCCCAACCTATTTTAGAAATTATCCTCGAAGGTCATATCAATACATATGCTTATAAATAAAGTTGTATCACTAACTCCAAGGCATTACCACAAATCAGCATGATCAATCACACCATAGTCATCAATGGTGTACCATTACTTATGTAAATTTTTATACAACAATGACTCCTAATGCCTCATAGGTAACAACATCAAAGTCGATTATTTCTCTAAGTAGCTTACACATTTATTGCAAGAAACCACAAGTCATATTAGGACCTATGCTACACAACCTCGAGTTTTATCACTAAGAAATTTATATCACTACATAAACCTCATTGCGACACTGAATCCCAGATGTAATATGCGGTATCCAACCTTAATTTTCATTATTACTATGGAATGTGTACCACTCATATTAATCACTTCGCTAGGTAAACCTTAGTATACAATTCAAGAAATTTTTTATATAAATTCACATGCCTAATAATGTTACTGACCCGAATTCAATCTCATTTGACCACATCCTTTGGACTCCTATGAGTGTTCAATCATCACATCTAAGTTTCCCCATTATGTAGACATCATACTATGCACTAACCTAATAATTAACACAACTATATACTTGGTAGGATACGGGATGTCGAGCGTTGCCCATGATTACTAAGGCCCGTGATCACAACGCCACATGGGATCCTATCTCTCAATGCCACACTACAGTTTCCTAACCATAGATTAATACCATCCAGGTTCGGTAAGACTAGGACGTCGGGTATTTTCCAAGAGGAGGCCCGCCCTAATGACGCCGCAAGGGTCCTATTCTAAAACATTAAAATTCATCTACTTAACACAAAGTCACCACAACCTTTCTAGTATCACTCCTAGGTTACCTCAATCATTAGGAATATCTAAATCCAAATCACATAAGCTGGAATGCGTTAAACTCGAGTCCTTAAATGAGGAACCTATTACTTCCTCGTCGACATTTATAAGAACATTTCTTATTCGCTTAATTTCAAGCTTTCCAGCTAAGTTGTGGCGAACACTGCACGATGTTACCACTACCACTAAGTGTCTTAATAGGATACCAGACACTACATATAACTTAAACATCCCCGAACATACACTACCGTTGTCACTAAAGATCATATTCATCAAATGTTTCATCTCCATATCAATTACTACTCTAAGGATCTACCTAAGGTCCACCCACTTGTCGTTACAACTTATCATTGTCACTTTCATTAGCCTTTTCTATGAATCGCCAGTAACTCTAATCACGGCTCATAAGACACATTAATCGGTTAACGACCACTAAGGTACTCACCCACGAGTATAGCATTATATCAACTAAGACTGACTTATCATCTAGCGTAGATCCATGAAAATTTATAGGCTCATTAAATTTATCACCAATCATGGTCTTTCCCCAAAGATCGAATTCGCCTAGTTATCACATCGATGTTGACCTCTCACACATGTCACCCCAAGGCTACATTTAGTTTTAAAATCACGATTTCTCTTTACATATTTATGACACTCTATAAATCCATATCCACCATTGATTTTTCATTAATAGGTGACACATGCCCAACGGGCGATGTTTCATTCTGTCAACATCTCTAAAGACACTATGTCATTACAGGTCAGAACAAACACCTCACACTAGAAACCACGACGTCCCAAATTACAGGCTTATATGGGCACCAATATTTTATTATATACTTGATCAGAAATGCGGAAGCAATTTATAACACATAACTTAAATGTATGTCACTTGGCATTAGCTTACTTGTTGTGCTAACCTCTTTGACCTTACCGTTGAGGACATGAATTACACCATCATCAAACTACCATTACTTGTCAAAACCACACCGACGTCAAAAGATCTAATACCTCCCTCACCATGTAAAACCCGAAAGGAACCTTGAACCTAAAGCTATGATACCAATTATAACGCCCCGACCCAGATTTAAAGGTTAATAAAGGACTAACCTGATCCGGTTTGTACGTTAATTCTGTAGTGCAATAGAACACCCTAGATAATGTTTTTAATCCAGTTTTATTAGTATTTAACGTTGCACTTATCAGCATTTAAGTCCTATTTACATTAACTATGGGACATGACCTAAGGGAAGTGCCACCAAGGCCAAGTAAATAGAGCTACTAATCGCAAATAAAAATAGCTACTTACTTTCATAACGCTCTCAAAGTATGGAACATCGTACAACCTGTCGCAAAAAAAGAAGGGATGTGAGATGAATGCTCAGTGGAATTGTATACCAATGCAATATAGAAATGAGCGGAAGACATGAGTACTCACACGTTACACTACATGTATGTGAGATTATGTATATACCTACATATATACCTTTGAAAATACATGTACCAATGCATTCGATCGTTTTATTCCAAAATATTAATTGACACCACTTGACTTCCTTGACCTTACAAAATAGTCATTTGTATTATCATGCTTCAAAAAACCTTTCGTTGACCTTACAAAACTAGCATTTATTCCCATTAATTCATTCAGTTACTAAAAAAATGGCATTTGTTAGGAAAAGCCTTTCGTTTACTTTCAAACTTTTATTATTCAACGTTCATTAACTCACACCAGAGTTACTTAACCATATTTTGGGACATTCATTCAACACACGGACATACCGTGTTTACAAAAATATTCCTTTCCTTTGAAAGCCTCATATAACACACGTTTGTGTTTATTATGATTCAAACCTTATTAGGTAGCTTGATGTCGTTAAGTCACCTCATTTAACCATCCCATGTTACCACATAAATATTGAACACTTAATGCGTTATTCTTGCATTGGTAAATTTTTGGAGCAATGACATTCATTTATGCATTTTTCATGAATATTCGATTCATTACATAACATATCTTCAGGGATTCCGCCGACACATCCACCCATCACAACGCACACACACCCATGGTTTCATAAAATTTCACCATTCGGCACCGAGCACCAAGTAAACTTGAGTTGCTTTAGGGTTTTTCACCCAAGGGACAACATAGCCCTGCTTAATTGTTTAACCCGGCATCATCCAATATCAATATCTTGGAAATGTGTTCAACATTATTCTTAATGTTCACATCAATTACATTCGTGGGCCGAAGCCAAAATCTCGGACTTAACCATCAGTTTTTCCATTAACACTTGGGTAAAGATTTATTTCTTCTTTAAGTCCTTTATTTACACGTACGTTGATATTATACCGAAAATAATTCTCACTTTAGGACTTAATTCATTCCCTTCACATTATCGTCCAAACACTCTTTAACATTTTTATTTCATAAAAATTTCATACTTCACGTAGATTACCAATTTACCCTTTTTAATACCAAAACTACAATTTAGTCTTTTAATAAGTGCCATTTCTCAAAACGGTTATTAAGACTTCGACTTAACCTCTAAACACTTTATCTTTTCCAACACTTGTTTACTATTAAACTTTAGTGCAATTACTACACTTGTCACTTTAACACGTGAATGATACCCTTTATACTTTAAATTCCAAATTCTTACCTTTTATTGCAAAAGTCCCCATTTTTTCATGAAACTAAGGAAATTTTTTTATTCCATATATTTTAACAATTGGACATCATCGACATTGCATTACACGAAATGTTTACTATTTCTTTTTCACTAGAGATACACCAAAATGACATCTCCTACATTTTTATTCCATAAATATCCTCGTTATTAGTTCTA
Organism: Sambucus nigra; assembly: GCA_949130495.1. Classification (NCBI taxonomy): domain Eukaryota; kingdom Viridiplantae; phylum Streptophyta; class Magnoliopsida; order Dipsacales; family Adoxaceae; genus Sambucus; species Sambucus nigra. Next base: position 351,949,176 of record OX422218.1, read on the forward strand.
TTAGAAGACACATCCGAATAATTTCGTAACACATTTTATTCCATAAAATTTATATTTTAGATTTATTGAGAAAATACACACAATAATATTTTATACATTTTTTTTATTCCGTAAAAATGGCTATCTCCAGATTTATTAGAACCCATAATAACATTACACTACTCCTACTCCTAATCAATAACAATGAGACTACAATATTTATCAAAAGAGTATTAAAATAGTAAGAGGAGTTTATCCCACCTAAATAGTCATGTAATGGTGGTAGGGATGAAGATGGGTGACTCCCCCACCTTCAAAGGTGGCCCTAAAGGGCGTCACAAAATAAGCTCCACCAAACAGTTCTTCACAAAAGCTCCCAGACACTCCAATAACCCTTTTCATATTTCATATCTTGAACCTTTAAATCGGGAAATTAGTATATTTAGGTGTGAGATATTTTGTCAAAAGTCGTATGTGAGAAATTGAAGGGAGCTTCGAGCTCCTTGAAAAAGAATCAACACGGATGGAGTTTTGCTCCTCTTAAATAAGAGAGTTAGCTTTGCTTTTAAACCAATGGGCGAGAGGGATATCTGACCCTAAGACATGTTTGGACTAAACAACGGTTGAATTTAAAGCGTCCATAGCGTTTCTAATTATTGGCCCATCTCTTCCTATCGACGATGCAAGTGTCAAAATCGTTTACCTATAATTATAAAAGGGACAAATTATGCTGCACCCGTTCCTTAATTTGGCCTTATACCACCACAGTCATGTCCCGTCCCTAGTTCAAGGCCTTTCATTCTAGAGGTGTGATATACCCGTTTATATCCTCGGCTTGGCTGAAGATTACCTCCAAATGGACGACCCCTCAGGGGGGGCGACCGTTCATCAGGCTCCAGACGACCCCTCAGGGGGGCCGACCCTTCATCAGGCTCTAGACGACCCCTCAGGGGGCTGACCCTTCACCAGGCTCCAGACGACCCCTCAGGGGGCTGACCCTTCACTAGGCTCCAGATGACCCCTCAGGGAGCCGACCCTTCACCAGGCTCCAGACGACCCCTCAGGGGGCCGACCCTTCACCAGGCTCCGGACGACCCTTCGAGGGTACGACAGTATGAGGCCTAAATTAGGCCAGACTCACTACCGGAAGGAACTTTGCCCTCGGCCTCGGCTCATAGGCCGAGGGTGACATCATCACAGCGCGTGGTTTGGGAGACGCGTGGAACAGTGCGCGTGAGGCTCACATGGCATATGGGAGACCGTTATAACAGAATCACACCCTCACGTGAGGGAATATTATGTCATCATTTGGCATCTACAAGTGTCAACAGGGGATTGGCTAGATCATCATTCACATGCACCATGCATACTTGGGGGGTACACTACACCCCCAAGACCTATATATACTTGTCACCTACAACCCTACAAGCGATCGATCAATCAATTGTACCCCTAGATAAAAATCTGCTGGTACACACAGTAGAGAGAGAAAGTGAGCTTATGTGCATTGTATCCAAGGCCATTAGTGCCCATACTTAGTGGATCACACACTCACAGTGGATGTAGGTCAAATTGGCTGAACCACTATACATCATTATCTTATTTCCTCTTATACTCATCCCCTTCTACATACTTATACACTTATACATCTCTATGGCTGCCATGGTTACTACTGTTTGAGCTCCTTATCACTTACCCCGGTGGTGCTAAATCTTAGCATCATCAGTTTGGCGCCGTCTGTGGGAACGAGAAGACATCTCTTCCTTTGTACAACTCGACCTCACTGGGCACTCTGGTGGTGAGCCAGCACTCCCCCTGAGAGGAGATGTTTCACCATTGAAAGAGACCCACTTAGGTTCTCAAGCTCACTAGTCTTTTCTTCAGATTCAGCTTTTCACAGCTCAAACACATGGCACCTGAAATGCCACCGCCACCGCTTCCCCCGTCGGATGAGGGGGGAAGACCCAGTTCCAGTCAGCCGCCGCCTCAGTCTGAGATGGCTGATGTGGCGGCAGCCTTAAAGTCTCTGGCAGCAAGCCAGCGGATGATGCAGGAGCAGTTCACAGCTCTAAGCCAATACATACTAAGACCACCAGGGGTTTCACCTGAGATGATTATTCCGGCAGCAGCTCCAGGACAGGATGAGGCCAGGGGACCACCCCAGGCACCATGCAAAGACCTGCCACCCCCTCAGCGGCGTAGGGATGTTGCTGACCCCCAACGTCTACGCCTGGGGAGGCAAGCAAACCCTTGCCCTGAGGACATGTATGACTATCTGGAGGGAGATGAGGCTCCTATAGAATGCTGGGAACCGTATGAGGTCTCCAACAATACTGTACGACCTCTCCAGGATAGTAGAGGAAAGTGTGGGAGACCAAACCCTGATGATCGCCCGAGAGGCTCTGCTTTTGATCGCTTGAGCAAGGGGTCAGCCTTTTAGAGGCTGGGCCCAGTAATGACCTGCGGGAAAAATTGTCCAGGTCAAGAAGTGCTGCGAGGTCCAGGAGGGAGGCAGCAGATGGCCGACCCCAAGGACGGGATGACGGCCAAAGGGAAGTAAACAGCCGACACAGGCCTGCCGCAACAAAACCCTCCATCCACCTTAAAGAGGCGGCAGGGGATAACATCGGCCAAGCCGTCCCTATGAGGCCCTGGAATGACTCAATCCAGCGACTGGAGGATAATATTGGCGATATACTGAAGAGCCGGGACCCTCTTCAGAAGGGGTACACCATAGGCTCACCCTTTGTGGCGAAGATAGTCAACTTCCCTACGCCATCAAGGTTCAAGCCACCTGAGGTCACCCCAAGATACGACGGGAGCACCAACCCTGTCCACCATGTTGAGATGTATCAATCAGTAGCAGACATACACTCTATCTCAGATGAGATGAGGTGTCGTTCCTTTTCCGGTACCCTGACAGGGTCTGCACATGTCTGGTACACGTCTCTTCCAAAACATTCCATTGAAAACTTTAAGCAGTTGGCAGACCTGTTCATCCACAACTTTTTCTTTGGGGTGAGGCCACAGAAGAAGACCACCCACCTGCTCTATGTTAAGCAGGGGAAGAGTGAGAGCCTGAGGGACTACATAGCCAGATTCAATAAGGAGAAGCTGGAGGTGGAAGACTATGAGGAGAGCATAGCTATGACAGCCCTGATTGGAGGACTCCAAAAGGGGAAACTGTTATGGAAGCTTACTGAAGACCCTCCGAGGACGATGGCTGAATTGCTATCGACAGCAGGGAAGGTGATGAACGCCGAAGAGGCGATGGCCGCAAAATATGAAGACGAAAAAGGAGGTGCTAGTGGGGGTAGATACCCTAAGAAGAATAAAGAAGGGAAGAAGAGGTCTACGGATGACAAGTTCGCTGATTACACCCCTCTAACGGTCAGCTGTGAATAGATTCTCAATGAGATAAAGAGTGACCGGTTCCTGAAGTGGCCTGAGAAGCTGAGGGCAGCCCCCAGCAAGAGGAATAAGAACCTGTGGTGTGAATTTCACCAAGACCACGCCCACGTAACAGACAAATTCTTTTCTCTGAAAGATGAGATTGAGAAGATGTTGAAAGAAGGGAAGCTCAGAAAGTACGTCGATAAAGGTGCCTTCAAGAGGGGCCGAGGGGACGACCCCAGAAAGAAGCATGGCGATGCATGTAGAGAAGGTCCTCAAAAAAGAGGGGACGACCCTTCTGATGACGAGGACGACCCTGACCTCCCACCGAAAGACGACCACGGCCCTGTCAAGAGGCTTAATATGATCTCGCTCGGAGTGGGAATGATCTCTAGGGGTCTAGAAGGAGGAGGGTCTGAGGTCGCCGACAGGAAGGCCCATGTGGCTGAGGCCAAGGCAGTGACGAAGACGGTACACTCGACCTCTCTGGAGGTCAAGTCAGAAAAGAGGAAAAATGTTGATATGGACACTCTGATAGTGGGATTTTCAAGAATGGACTTCAAAGGCCTCTCAGCCCCACATGATGACCCTCTCGTCATCACTACCAGGGTGCATGGGTGCGAGGTGCCGAGGATCCTAGTAGATGGGGGCTCATCTGCAGACGTGATGTTTTGGCCGTGCTTCAAAGCCTTAGGTCTCAGTCGGGCTAGACTCGTCCCGTACCATCATCCCTTGATTGGGTTTAGTGGGGAAAAGGTTCATCCCCTTGGAGTGTATGAGGCTGATGTCAGGATGGGGGACGAATGGCCGAGATGGCTCACCAAGAAGGTCAGTTTCTTTGTGATGGATGAACATGTGTTTTCGGCCTACAACATCATACTGGGGCGTGTGGCCCTCAAGGGGTTTGAAGCTGTGCCATCTACGGTCCATCAGATGATCAAATTTCCTACCCCTTACGGGGTGGGGGAAGTTTAGGGAGACCAGACGACAGCGCGAGAATGTTACTACAACTCCGCTGAAGAAAGGGAGGCATACAAGAGGGCTACGACCACTTACAATATTGATACCCTAGACCCCAGGGACGAGACGAAGCTCAAGAAAGGAGAGGCCGCGGAAGAGGTAGAATCCATCATCCTCGATGAGGATGACCCGGAAAAAACCGTCCAAATCGGCAAGTCTCTGAAGCCCAATATCAAGGAAGACCTCATTAAACTGTTGAGGAGAAGACGAAGCATCTTCGCATGGAGTCATGTAGATATGCCGGGGATTGACCCTGAAATCATGTGCCACAAGCTCAATGTGGTAGAGGGAGTGAAGCCGATAAAGCAGAAGATGAGAATTTACTCTAGAGAAAAGTATGAGGTAATCACGGACGAGGTTAAAAAATTAGAAGACGCTGAATTTATCAGAGAGGTCATCTACCCTGAATGGCTGTCCAATGCAGTCATTGTCCCAAAGGCCAACGGGACGTGGAGAATGTGTGTGGACTTCACAGACCTCAACAAGCACTGTCCCAAAGACAGCTTCCCTCTCCCCCGCATTGACCAGATGGTAGACGCTACCGCAGGCCATGAGCTCATAAGCTTCATAGATGCCTATTCAGGGTATAACCAGATCTTCATGAACCCTGAAGACTCGGAGAGGACAGCCTTCATCACTGACGAGGGGACATACTATTACAGGGTCATGCCTTTTGGCCTAAAAAATACGGGGGCAACGTACCAGCGCCTCGTAAATAAAATGTTTGAACACCAAATTGGGAAGTCTATGTAGATGACATGCTGACTAAGAGTCTGAAGGCAGAGGATCATGTGGCAGACCTGGAGAGGACCTTTAATATGATGGACAAATACCAGATGAAGCTTAACCCGGCTAAGTGTGTCTTCGGGGTCGGAGCAGGGAAGTTCTTGGGGTTCATTGTCAACCAAAGAGGCATCAAGGCCAATCCTGAAAAGATAAAGGCCCTTATTGAGATGAAGACCCCTAAGTCCATTAAAGACGTTCAGAGACTCACAGGGAGAGTTTCTTCCTTGAACAGGTTCGTGTCTAAGGCCACATATAAGTGTTTGCCATTCTTTAAGATCCTTAGGAAGGCCTTCGAATGGAGTGAAGAGTGTGATGAGGCTTTCAGGGACCTAAAGTCATACTTAGGGTCTCCCTTGATGCTGTCACGACCCGTTCAGGGTGAACGACTTTATGTATACCTCGCCGTCTCAGAGTCGGCCATCAGTGCAGCCATTGTGAGAGACGAAGATGGGATACAGAAGCCTGTGTATTTTAACAGCAAGGCACTCCAGGGGGCAGAGCAAAGATACCCGAGGATGGAGAAGTTAGCCTACGCCTTGATCCATGCCTCAAGGAAGATGAAGACGTACTTCCAGTCCCATACAATGGTCATCCTCACCGACTCTCCTCTTAGGCAGGTCCTACACAAGCCAGAAAAATCAGGCAGGCTAATGGCCTGGGCTATAGAGCTGGGGGAGTTTGACATAGTGTATCAGCCTAGGACGGCCGTTAAGGGGCAAGCGTTGGCGGATTTCGTGGATGAGTTTACTTGGGAAGGTGATGAAGCCGAGGGTGAGACCCTCGGGAAGACAGATACACAACAAGACAGGCCCACCGACACACCCGCAGATAGGGCTGAGACAAGCACCGCTAGAAGGAAAGCGACTGAAAACGAAGTGGGAAGATACATCTTTAGACAGGGATCCCTCTCCGAGGGTAATTTTTCAGAGAGAGAGACTCTGTGGAGCCTCTTCGTTGATGGGTCCTCCTGTGACAACGAAAGTGGAGCTGGACTGATACTATCAGCACACGATGGCACAGACGTTGAATACGCCCTGAGGTTCAACTTCAAAGCCTCCAACAACGAGGATGAATATGAGGCCTTGGTAGCGGGTCTCTCCTTGGCCAAGTCTCTTAGTGTCGGCCAGATTTTGGTCCATAGTGATTCAAGGCTAGTAGTGAATCAGATACTAGGAGACTACGAGGCCAAGGACGAGAGGATGGCTAGGTACCTTGAGAAGGTGAGGTCATTACTGAAGGTCTTCAGAGAAGTGAAATTAAAGAGGATACCTAGGCTTGACAATGGCCATGTTGATGCCCTTACAAGGTTGGCCTCGGCAACGAGGACAGGCATCAGGAGGACGGTCCCAGTAGAAATTTTGCTTCGGCCAACTATTGAAGACGCTGAGGGAACACTTAGCAATTGCCTAAATTTTTCTCAGGAAGCTTTGTGGATGGACCCTCTGATCAGGTACATTAAAGAGGGGGAGATGCTAGATTCAAGGCAAGAAAGGAAGAAGCTGAGGTACAGGGCTACAAAATTCACTGTCATCAGAGACACCTTGTACAAAAAGGGGTTTTTTCTCCCTTTCCTTAGGTGTGTGCATCCATCAGAAGTCCCTTCCATTTTTAAGATGTGCACGAAGGATCGTGCTCAAGCCACATCGGGGGCAGATCCTTAGCGAAGAGGGTGATCACCCAGGGGTATTGGTGGCCGACCTTGGGGAAAGATGCAGCGGCATATGTAAAAAAGTGTGACAAATGTCAAAGATTTTCCACCATCCCTCACCAGACCCATTAGCCTCTTACTTCCATTACATCTCCATGGCCATTTGTAGTATGAGAAATTGACCTAGTAGGACCCATGCCTAGGGCCGTCAATAACTACCGGTTCCTCATCGTAGCCATTGACTATTTCTCAAAGTGGGTGTAAGCGGAGCCGATGGTGACGATCACAGAGTAGAAGACCTTCCAGTTCATCTGGAAGAATATTATATGCAGATATGGTCTCCCCAACACCCTCATCTCAGATAACGGGACTCAGTTCAAGAATACCTCTCTACAGAAGTACTGTGAAAGGGTGAGTATCAAACAATTTTTCTCCACCCCAGGCCGACCTCAGGCCAATGGGCAAACATAAGCTACAAACAGGACAATCCTAGATGGAATCAAGAAGAGGCTTGAGGAGGCAAAAGGAAGATGGGTCGAGGAGTTATATGCCATGCTGTGGGCATACAGGACGACAGTGAGGACCTCTACCGGAGAAACCCCATTCATGCTAGCTTATGGCTCAGAAGCCGTCATCCCCACTGAGATTGAGTTTCCTACGCATAGAGTCCAAATGTATGACCCCCAGAAAAATTCGGAAGAGAGGAGACTCGACTTAGACCTGATTGAGGAAAGGAGGGAGGACGCTGAGATAAGACAGGCAGCCTACCAGCAGAGGACCGCAAGGTTCTACAATCAGAGGGTGAAATAGAGGCCTATCGCAGTGGGGGACTTGGTCCTCAAGAAGACTTGGCAAAAGCCCAACAAGCTCCATCCTAATTGGCATGTCCCATATAGGGTCATCGATGAAGTCGTCCCTGGGACCTATAGACTAGAAAACCTAGAAGGGGAACCTTTTTCCAACCCCTGGAATGCAGATCATTTGAAGAAATACTATCAGTAGTGTTGTAAGGTCTTGATAGACCATAATTGTAATAAGAGTTGCTCCAACAGAACACTTGGAAAATTAATGAGAAATATCAGTGCTTCCCCTCATCCTGTGGTTATCAGTTCTAGTACGCATGGAAACATCTACAGAGAACCACCTTCGGTTATAATGAGGGTCAGTGGAGGGGACGACCCCACCACTGTCCTCAAGAAAGACGAGAGAAAACTTTGTTAAAAACCATTAATTTGGTAAGTTGAACCCTCGGCTATAATGAGGGCCAGTGGAGGGGAAAACCCCACCACTGTCCTCAAGAAAGACGAGGGAAAACTTTGTTAAAAACCATTAATTTGGTAAGTTGAACCCTCGGCTATAATGAGGGCCAGTGGAGGGGACGACCCCACCACTGTCCTCAAGAAAGACGAAGGAAAACTTTGTTAAAAACCATTAATTTGGTAAGTTGAACCCTCGGCTATAATGAGGGTCAGTGGAGGGGACGACCCCACCACTGTCCTCAAGAAAGACGAGGGAAAACTTTGTTAAAAACCATTAATTTGGTAAGTTGAACCCTCGGCTATAATGAGGACCAGTGGAGGGGACGACCCCACCACTGTCCTCAAGAAAGACGAGGGAAAACTTTGTTAAAAACCATTAATTTGTTAAGTTGAACCCTCGGCTATAATGAGGGTCAGTGGAGGAGACAACCCCACCACTGTCCTCAAGAAAGGCGAGGGAAAACTTCATTAAAAACCATTAGTTTGGTAATTTGATCCCTCGGCTATAATGAGGGCCAGTGGAGGGGACGACCCCACCACTGTCCTCAAGAAAGACGAGGGAAAACATTAAAACCATTAATTTGGTAAGTTGAACCCTCGGCTATAATGAGGGTCAGTGGAGGGGACGACCCCACCACTGTCCTCAAGAAAGACGAGGGAATATTTCATTAATAACCATTAGTTTGGTAATTTGATCCCTCGGCTATAATGAGGGCCAGTGGAGGGGACGACCCCACCACTGTCCTTAAGAAAGACGAGGGAAAACATTAAAACCATTAGTTTGGTAATTTGATTCCTCGGCTATAATGAGGGCCATTGGAGGGGACGACCCCACCACTGTCCTCAAGAAAGACGAGGGAATACTTCATTAATAACCATTAGTTTGGTAATTTGATCCCTCGGCTATAATGAGGGCCAGTGGAAGGGACGACCCCACCAGTGTCCTCAAGAAAGATGAGGGAAAACATTAAAACCATTAGTTTGGTAATTTGATTCCTCGGCTATAATGAGGGCCAATGGAGGGGACGACCCCACCACTATCCTCAAGAAAGACGAGAAAAAAAAAACTTCATTAAAAACCATTAGTTTGGTAATTTGATCCCTCGGCTATAATGAGGGCCAGTGGAGGGGACGACCCCACCACTGTCCTTAAGAAAGACGAGGGAAAACATTAAAACCATTAGTTTGGTAATTTGATTCCTCGGCTATAATGAGGGCCAGTGGAGGGGACGACCCCACCACTGTCCTCAAGAAAGACGAGGGAATACTTCATTAATAACCATTAGTTTGGTAATTTGATCCCTCGGCTATAATGAGGGCCAGTGGAAGGGATGACCCCACCACTGTCTTCAAGAAAGACGAGGGAAAACATTAAAACCATTAGTTTGGTAATTTGATTCCTCGGCTATAATGAGGGCCAATGGAGGGGACGACCCCACCACTATCCTCAAGAAAGACGAGAAAAAAAAAGCTTCATTAAAAACCATTAGTTTGGTAATTTGATCCCTCAGCTATAATGAGGGCCAGTGGAGGGGACGACCCCACCACTGCCATCAAGAAAGACGAGGGAGAGGTTAATGGCATTAACAAAGACAAAGAAAACCATACAAAAGGCAAATAAGGAAGACAGTAAAGGAGACGATAGTATAAATGAAATATCAAGTGTTTTACAAGTAGAGTACAAAAATATTGATTACATCAAGAGGGTATGGGCTACAGACAGCCACCCTATGGAACAGCATCAGAGGGCAGGGCTTCAACATCTATGAGAGGGGTCTCCTCAATGACCACAACTGGATGATCTTCAGATGTGCCGACCCCCTCGACTTGAACTTGGGATTCCACTTGGTTTAGAGCCTCGGCAATTAGGTGGTTGTACAGTTGAACGGACTCCAAAGAAGGACGAATGGAAGAGACAACATCACCAAACCTGAGGACGACCCACCGACAGGCCGTCCTGATTCCTCTCTCCAAATATTCAAGGCCGAAGCCTTGAAACTCATCAGAAATTTTATAAGCCTCAACAGCACCAGCCTCGGCCTTCCTGATAGCTGTTTCAAGATTAGTCTTGTGCTTGACCCCCATGTTGGTCAAGGCCTCGTCCTTTTCCTTGATAAGCAAGTCTTTGTCCTTAAGGTCCTCGTCGTGCTGCCTCGTCAGGTGATCCAGGATCCTTGCATGCTCAGTCCTGGTACTTTCCAACTCGGCCCTTGCAGTATCAAGCTCCGATTGAAGATCTGCCTCATGTTGAATAACCCTCTCGGCTTCATGGAACTTTGCTTGGTTCTTAGCCATCCACTTGGTGGCCGAAGTAAAGGCACATAGAGACTGCACAATAAAAATAAACAGACGTCAAGAGGCCGAGGAAACAGTTGGTGAAAGAATGAAATTAAAGAGGTGGGTCAAGACCAATACCAGTGCAAGGGCGTGCAGACCATAGTCGTACACTTTGGCAGGAGGCATCTTTGACAGGAACTCGTAATCAGAGGCCGAGGGAGCAGAAAACATTGAGGCCTTGGCTGCCGTCAAGTTTGCAATGAGTGATGAGGGCTCGGCCTTCAGATGTGCCAAGTTTTGAGACCAGAAGGCCCCCATGCTAGAAGAGGAGGCGGTTCCCTCAGACCCCTCAACCTTTGCCCTCGTCCGTGATCTTGGCCGAGGGTTTACGGGGGTCTCGAGCTCTTTCCACTTCTGGGTACCGACGGTCGGCTCAGCAGGGGTCGGCCCTGCATCCTGTGTCTTCCTCGGAGCCTACTGAGGCTCCTTTCCTTTCTTCCTGGCCAAGCCTGATAATAAGCTGGGAGCAGTCATTTCCCAAAGATAGTCTGATATACCTGCAGGACGACCTGGAGAGAGGACGACACGTCAGATAAATGCAGAGATAAAGAGGAAACACTTCAAAAATAAGTAAAGAATGGAAAATGTTCAGTATAACTCACATAGTTCTGTCAGAGGGCCGATCCTCAGACCAGCTTCTTTGAGGAACCGGGGGGTCATCAAATCTTCAAATTTTGGAAGTTCACCCTCTCTCCCTCGTCCTCTCAGATACTCAACGATGTCCTTATCCTCCAGACTAAGTCCGGGGTCTGACCTGGCCTTCATTGAAGGGTTAGACCATCTTCTGGGGACCCTCGGACCATCGGCTACAAGTTGAGCCTCGGCGGTGAACTCCCACTCCCCAGAGATAAAGAAGAATCTCTTCTTCCAATCGTGGTTGGAGGTTTGTGCCACATGGAGAAGTTTTTTCTCAGACCTCCTCGCCCCCAGATGATAGTACCCAGGCTGTTTGGACGAGGAGGTGATATTGTAGCAGGCCAAGAATACGTCAGTCGAGGGTCATCAGTGAAAGCGTTCTTCCACAGGGAGATGTAACCTAGTATTGTCCTCCAGGAATTGGGAGGAAGCTGAGAGGGGGAAACACCAAGGTTTGACAAGATATCTACAATGGCAGGATGCAGAGGGAATCTGACACCAACCTTGAACATTTGTTCGTATACTGCAACCTCTCCCTCTTCACCCTCGAAGAACCTCTCAGAGTCAGAGGGAATCCTCATAGTTATATTGGGGGGCACTCCATAGGCATGCCTCCATATCAAGAGGTTGCGATCCCTAAAGGAGGAGATATAGGACGAGGCATGGGAGGTATCAACCTGGTCATCTGTATCATCGCCCTCGTCCTCGGTCCCCTCTCCCTCGGCCTCTTCATCTGCCAGAGGACCGAGGGGAAAGGCCATCTGGAAGTCATGTGGAGATAGGGTTGTCACAGGGACAGCCTCGGAGGGGACCATACCCTCGGCCTCTCGGACTGGGCTTAGGTCAGATGTCTCTCTCCTACCAGAAGGTCCAACACCAGTTGGAGAGGATGCTCTCTCGTCCTTATCACTTGAATGACACTCTGCTGGACGATGGGATGACCCACAAGACTCAGACGGTTCAAATGGTTTTATTGTGGCAAGAGGAATGGGAAAGATGGGTCGTACCCAGTTAGGGTCGGCCCCTCATCTCTTCTCTTCCTCTTCCTCTATTCGTCTGATCTCAGCAAAGAGCTTCTCTCTCAAGGATGGGAATTCAGATGCTAAACTATAAAGCCTCCTAAGCATTAAAAGGGAAGACCCTACACTTAGAGGAATTTGGGGAACTTAACTACAAACAAGTTTGCAGTTGACCAAATTAGACTTTTGAATTAAAACAAAGGGAATCGATGGTTTTCACTCAAGAACACTCAAGAACACTCAACAACGAGTCGCCGGAAAAGTTATAAAACGACCCAAATCAAGCCCTAAAGGCCTAAAACCAAAAAGCAAAAAAAAATAATGAAAGTAAGGAGGACATTGGGGCAGAACGATTACCTGAGAAAGAAATAGCAAAGCTGCCAAACTCGAAACGTAGAGATTGCAGAAATGACAAGAAGGCTGGAAGCTAGAAAGAGAAAGCTTAGGCGCGAAGAAGAAGAAGAAGAAGAAGAAGAGAGAGAGAGTTCAAAAATCTCTTAAATACCTTAGTAATGAGTGGGCCCATTAACCAAGGCACGACACAGCCCACGAGGAAGGCATCATTAGGGCACAAAGCCCCAAGCAAAGTATGCAGCCGCCATGCCTTGGAAACAGGAACAACATTGAGTATCTGCCCAGGTGTCACTCACCTAACTGATCATACACGCATCTCAATTATAACACTATCCGTCAGCCATATCAACAACATCAATGGCTAAGAGCTAGGGGGTGATTGATATACCCGTTTATATCCTCGGATTAGCTGAAGATTACCTCCAAACGGACGACCCCTCAGGGGGGCCGACCCTTCATCAGGCTCCAGACGACCCCTCAAGGGGGCCGACCCTTCATCAGGCTCCAGACGACCCCTCATGGGGGCCGACCCTTCATCAGGATCCAGACGACCCCTCAGGGGGTCGACCCTTCACCAGGCTTCGGACGACCCCTCAGGGGGCCGACCCTTCACCAGGCTCCGGACGACCCTTCGAGGGTACGACAGTACGAGGCCTAAATTAGGCCAGACTCACTACCGGAAGAAACTTTGCCCTCGGCCTCGGCTCATAGGCCGAGGGTGACATCATCACAGCGCGTGGTTTGGGAGACACGTGGAGCCGTGCGCGTGAGGCTCACATAGCACATGGGAGACCGTTATAATAAAATCACACCCTCATGTGAGGGAATATTATGTCATTATTTGGCATCTACAGGTGTCAACAGGGGATTGGCTAGATCATCATTCACATGCACCATGCATACTTGGGGGGTACAATACACCCCCCAAGACCTATATATACTTGTCACCTACAACCCTACAAGCGATCGATCAATCAATTGTAACCCTAGCTAAAACTCTGCTGGTACACACAGTAGAGAGAGAAAGTGAGCTTATGTGCATTGTATCCAAGGCCATTAGTGCCCATATTTAGTGGATCACACACTCACAGTGGATGTAGGCCAAATTGGCTGAACCACTATACATCATTGTCTTATTTCCTCTTATACTCATCCCCTTCTACATACTTATACACTTATACATCTCTATGGCTGCCATGGTTACTACTGTTTGAGCTCCTTATCACTTACCCGGTGGTGCTAAATCTTAGCGTCATCAAGGTGTAAATTTTATACATATATACAATGAAGTCAACCCCAACATAGGCATACTCTCCTCCAACATCAACCCGTCACAATCACTTACATCTAGGATAGAATCAAAAGCCATAATCTAACTCTATAACAGTAAGGGACGACCAGCTTTAGTGATTACACTTATAGGTGGTTAGGGCCAATAATTCTAATGGGTATAATTTACATATATTATATATAGTTAGGTAGTCTGAACCAAAGGAAATAACAGGGTATTATTGTAGGTGGCCACGACTTTACATCTGTAGGATAGGGTAGTATAAGTACTTAGCCGTAAACCCTTTAAAATGGTAGTTTCGACATAGATAAATGCCACTACAAAATTTTACATACCATATATCAAAATAACTCTAAAAATATATACATGAACCTTATAATATGATATTAATATACTGAGAGTAGTTTATGCATTTTCTTTTTTTTTTTACGTGAAATATTCGCTTAAAAAGTAAATTATTCTTTTTGAGACTTATGTGCCCACACAGTGCAACATGAGCGACTGTTTTACGTATGAATTTTACGCGACCCAAATGTTTGTCGACACAGATCATGCAATATGGAAATTTCCTTTTATCCGTACATGCGACATTTCATTTTTCGTACAATTTGGTTGAATTCCTTATCCCTTTTTATCTCGAATACTTTTTTCCGGATAAATTATTGAAATTATAATTAAAATATTTATTTCTAGGGCGATACATTACAAGTTCTTTCAAATATATTGCATTAGACTCGTGAATGTTATAATTGCTTATATATGCACGACCAAGAGGAAGAATACATATAAAAATCCAACATGAATTTTCTTTGCCAGAAGCGAAGATAAGGGGTACGTACTTAAATGACCTAAGACATTCATTGACCATTAGGCATCCCAAATGGATATAAGTACAACCGTCTTAATATATATTTATCTAATGAAGGTTATGAAAAGAATCATATATGCAAATTTGTCATTATAAACTATCCTTAAACGGATGTGCTCCTGAAGAGGTCAATTGAAATGAAAAATATTTAAATAAGGGATTCAAAAATTAATGGCCTTGAGATAACTAGTTATTGTCTCGACCTGCAGATCATAGTTTATGTTAAATTTAGATCCATTAGTCAAATGGATTGTTAAGTCCTATAATTATTTAACATATAATAAGCATACAATTTTTATATATGTAACACCCCATGTTTTTATTTATTATTTAATTAATTAATTGGAATTTTCGGGAAAAATAAAATTTTGAGTTTAATAAATTTTATTGGCTAAATATGTTTTTTATGATTTTAGAAGAATAAAACTTCAAGCGGAATTAAAATCGGAGTGAAAAATAGATTTTATATGATTTTTGGAAATAATTGTCCCTTATATTTTTGTAGGCCGAACTGTCAGTTTTTGAAGTCGATCGATCGATCGACGCCTGGGAGTCGATCGATCGACCCTCCCCGAAAACGTGACCAACAAGTTGTTTTTAGTATTTGAGTAGGATTAGGACTCCTAATCACTATATAACCTTATTAATCCGTGTGGGGACTTCTCATAATCACTTTTTCTTCAGTTTTTCACCAGAGAACAGTTCTAAATATTTTTCTCTCACTCACAATCATCAACCTTCTTCATAATCAAGTTGTTGACACAAGTTTTGGGAGGCTTAATTGGGGTTTAATCATGATCGTTCAAGAACACTCTTTTCCTAATTTTTTGAGAGGAATCCATATTTCTAATCAGATTTTCAACACAATCTTCACAGGCATGAATACTCTATTCTTTTCCTTTAGTATTATGCATTTTAAATTTTGCCTAAACACTTAATTACAGGCTTTCTTAAAAATAATTAGTAACTTAATTAGAGAAAGTGGACACTAATTATTGGGCTGTTTTTATTAAATCTTTTAATCTGAATAATATTCATAACCCTTTGGGTACGTAGGATTCATGAGTGATTTTGGGTTTTATTGGTGTAGGTGTGACACCCCGCCCAATTAAATATAGGGTGATCAGCCCTCTATATTCAGGTGGTTCATTCTCAGCATCACTGTCGAAAAACTTTTTAACATATTAATCACCTAATATAAAATTAAGCTAGGTGTCAAAACATTTCCAATTTTAATAAAACCAAGTAAATCCATTTCTTTCCATCTTAAAATATAAACCATTCACCACACATAGGAATGTAAATAAATACTGAACATGAATCAAGTACTGCAATAAATAAGATTGAGTAAAACTCTCAGTTCAAAACTCCCAAACCATACAATAAACATAATACAAAATTTCTGATGGAAGAACTAGAAGTGGGCGACATATGCCCTAAACAAGAAGTCTAGATGAAACTGAATGGAAAGGATAGATGCATTTACTACAAGGACCTACAACTCCCACAACAGCTGCAACACGTCAAGCAATCCAAATCTCTAAATCTGATACTCCTGTGGCTGAGCACCTGATATAATACCTATATAGCAAAAGAGAGAAGAGATACAAGAAACGGGTCAGAGCCCGATGTGTAAAAATATTTTAGCAAGTATTTAAAACTGGTTCTTAAAACAAGTCTTATACGCATGTTAGTTATCGAACTCTCACATGAGTTTCTCACCTCTCGTCTATTGTGCACGCCAAACGGACATCTAATCTCCCCTAGTTATACCTCCCAGTCTAACTAGTCAGAAACTATACTAATACTAACTATGCTCACCAGTAGTATTCCCGTATCGCCCATACAATACGCTATTCAGATAGTTTATCTCACATACTAAATTTCATTATTCACCGTTTGAATGGTTAATCTTTTATTCACTAAGATTATTATGCTCCTCATTTTCATTTTTATCTACTAGTCTCATAAAGTAGAAAGTTACCCAAGTACACTCATACATATATATAGTCTCATCATCCCTATATATATACACTAATTCTGCACTCTTAGGTTAAGACCGCTGGGTGCAATGTAATAATTATTATTATTACCAATTCTACTAATTTCACACAATAGCAATATTCACAAGTCCATATATATATATATATAGTACCATCATCCCTATACATATATATATATATATATATATACAAATCCTGCACCCCCGGCTAAGCCCCATTAGTGCATATCTCCAGAAAATCATGCATCCCCAGGTTAGCACCACCCCGGGGTTATCACCCATTAGTGTGCCTAACAATAGAATATTGCATCCCCGGGTTAGCACCCATTAATGCACCTATCAATAATAATCCAGCACCCCCGGGTTATCACCCATTAGTGCGCCTAACAATAATCATCTTTGTACCCCCGGGTTATCATCCATTAGTACTCTTATCAATAGAGTTTCTGCACCCCCGAGTTATCACTCATTAGTGCTCTTAACTATAAGGTTCTTGCACCCTCGGGTTATCACCCATTAGTGCTCTTAACAATAATATCACATAATAGGCATACACACATCCTATTATAAATTATAGGTATTTCTCCAACCTACATATATACTCTTCATACCTATTTTAACCTCATCACTTACGTATAGTATAAATATTTAGATTACTATCTCTTTCGTAATCTCCAAGGTACATTCTCTTTATACTGAAATAATTAAGTATTTATTCTCACATACTTTCTCGAAATTCCATCTTATTTAAATTTACTATCTGGCAGTTTTTCTCACTGCAATAAACCGACAAACTTAAAACTAAACTTTGAGAAAATTCCCAAAAATTCCCTATGTCGCTCGAACCAGAAGGGTTGTTGTTTGAACGACTTCCACGTGTCGCTCGAGCGACTTCACGTGAGATGCCATCTCGCTCGAACGACTTCGCGTGAGATCTCCATCTCGTTTGAACCACTTCGCGCGAGATCCCCATCTCGTTTGAACCACTTCGCGTGAGATCGCGCGAGATTGCACTGTTCGTCTTCTTCACCAAACTTCAATGTTTTTCACCATTTTTGAACCTAAAAATCTCTAAGATTCAATTCCCAACAACTCATCATCAATAACCATCAACCCCTAATAGGTTATAGATCATTTCTATCATCTTAGGATCCTTAATTCGTCTTTAATCATCATAATTACATAAAACCCCCAAATTAATTCACATGAACCCTACTTTCCAAAATTCAAATTAAAGAACCTAATCAACCCAGATTCGTTCATCAATATATAATCAAATTCCGTGATTAATCCTCTAGTTATATGAATAAATTCCAACCACAAATTAAACCAATCCTTAATCATAATTTAAATCTCCAATTTTCACCCAATTAACATATAAATCATGATTAATTCTACCTGGACTAACATGAGCATGATTATTGCTAAAAGAATGCAAGTAATAAACACTTGCCTCGAACATGATGGTCTGATTCATTGGTGATGTTGGTATATACGCGTTCCTCTCTTCGCGATCTACGCGTTGGTGGTCACGGTTGTGCAAGGTGATGCTAAATGAGCCTTCTCTCTTGGAAATTGGTTCTCCCTCACACCCTCCATGGCCGTTCTTGATTTGTGTAACCTATTAACCCTAATGGAATTTCCTAGGTTGATAAAATTACTCTTAATTTTCGACCATTAATTTAGCCCAAAAATACAATTTACCATAATGCCCTCTCGGGGTGCCGGTTAGGCCTAAAATCGCCCCGGGACCCAAACTAAACACCCGGGTGTACTATTTTGACTGTCTTGTCCCTCCCGGATTAAATGGCGCACTCGAAATGACCACACGAGTTCATATAAATAATTTCTCTTTTTATTCCATTCAATTAGTCCCGGCACGACTCACACGCGTGTCAGACTTAAATTACCAAACTATCGTATTTCTCACTTCCGACAATTTATCAATTATCATAAATCCATATTACATATCACACAGTAATATTTAATAGTTCACAATAATAAGTATTAACCCTTGGCACATTAGTTAATAACTATTTTAATCTGGATTAATAACAAATTAATTTCCCACATTTTAATTTAATTAATCCGACAACAATAATTAATCGCATACTTATTGCCATAATAATAATTAATCACATAATTATTTAAATTGTCAGAAATACGGGGTAATACATACTTCCCCCCTAAGAATGGAATTTCATCCTGAAATTCGGAAAAAGTATACCAGGTATAGACAACACTGTAAAAATATTGCGCATCACATCCCGACGCTCACAAGTAAGCTGCTCCGTACCACCCATGTAGTACGCTATCGAATACCCTTAATAATGAACACTTCATATGTGTTTGCTTTAAAATCTAGGTTACCCTGTCATATAAGCTCCTGCCCAAGCCTTTCTACTTAAGTTTCACTACTTCAACATTATTTTAGATATTCACTATCTAACCTTTTACTATTTGCACCTTAGTAGATTTATCCTCTTTTCATATACATACGACTTCGTCTCGTGTCGTTCATACAAGTAAATTCGCTGTGCAATATATATTTCACACACAATATATATGATAATATCAATTTTTCTCCGACATTGTAATCATAACTGGTCCCTCACCTTTAACTATCAAGTAGGACAACAACCAAGTTTACTATGCCATACTTCTACTAGCACTCTTCCCGAACGTGAATTTATAGGAGTTATTTGGACACAAACTCTACTAGTGGAAGGTACTACTCTCGTCCTCCCTTAAGATCTCAGGGTTCACATAAAATTTTCTCTTCCGCATCTGATTAGACCGCTTATCCTGCCCATTCCTCTGTGGGTAATAGGTCGTACTCAATCGCATCTTAGTACCTATAATCTCCCCATCTATGCTACATGAGAAGATCCTTGGGGATACTCTTCCATTATCGAGTGGAAGAAGCCCCTACCGGTTTTGAATTTTCTGCCCTTTTTCTAACAGTTAGCTAGCCCACTGCAGACTAACTTTGAAGGTTACTCTACATTAAACTCATCACCACTGTTGTTTGTATTCTGACACATCTTGTCTTTCTTGAATAAATTTCAATTTATCTTGAAATGTAAGTCTCTGACAAAACATCGTGAATAAGCTCCGGCTTACCCGACTACATGTTATCGAATTCACATGCTAATCACAATCCGCTACCTGATTCAATCCCTTGGGGCGCCCATACACCCTATACCTCATGCATCATTATACAAAAGGCATAAAATTTTCTTACCTCAATTCTTGCACACTCGGTATGCTGATGTGGTAGGGGTGCACTCAACCGCCCCACTAACCATAACTTAATCAATCCTTCAATGGTATCATTGCTCTATTCTGAAAAATACTAAGGCTAGGCTACTCTATTAGCCTTAAGTTATGAAAGAATTATCGACTCTCAAATATATTCTCCTATAGGTACAATAACCAACATATAAAACTTATGTACTATCGACGAAACTTCTCTCCAACTCCCAACGTTCGCTAGTTTCATGCGTGGGATGTCTCGCAAAGCGAAATCCAAACAAGGACCCCCCTCGATACACTACTATCTAACTTAGCTGGTTATTGAGGTCCGTAAGGCCTTCAGTACCTACTATGTACTTTTCCACAATCTACGTATTGTGATATAAAATTTTACTAGTCCATTCTCATGTCCCTAAAAATGTAACATGAAGCATAGAGCCCTCACTATCCCAAGTACTTGGTGCTATAGATATATAACGAGCTATATTTTGTCGCTCGATAAGAACACAATGCATTCTAAGTCTTAACAGACAATAAATCCCTATGCTCGGGAATCGCATATAATTAGACACTATACTCGCTGAGGTCTATAATACCATAAAAGTTTCATATATACTCATATCTGGGCCCAACCCCATTTCAGGTGGCGCCGCACAAAAATAAGGATCACTCCTCCCGGAGTATCCAGCACGACAGTCATATCAATATATATTTACTATCGTTTAACCATACGGTAATTAATCACTACACATTACCATAATAAAATCTACTAAAGAAGACTCAATGCAGTAGTAAATTATAACAACAAAACATATTCTTAGGGCCCGCATGATTCCCTCACGAGCACTCATAAAAATGCCCTGCTAACAACGAGAAATACGTTTGTAACAAGACTATTAAAACTAACGTTCCCACTAAAATCAACCCGCACGCGAATTTTAGGGTTTCCAATTTACATAAAAGTTGTGGCTGACCCATGTCACTAGAATCTATCCTTTACTCACAAGGAAGAAGCAAAACCTCACCAGTCTCGCCGAATCACAGGATCTCAGCACGTGGCTGCCATCACGACCCATGAACATATGCAATCGTCATACATCCTAGGATTTCATCCTATAGTTTTCCCCTCTCACCATGGACAATTTATTCCATCTTGTGGATTTCACGCCCATTATTGAAACGTTGACCCAAACTCTCCAGGCCTCAATTATCGCTTTATTAAGCTCCCGTTTACATCTTGGGTCCCGTAGACCCTGACATACCGTATGCTACTATTAACGAGGACTCCACTGGTCCAGCCTGAACCCACCACTCTCGGGTTATAAATTTACTGGGCCTAATTCTCTTGACCCAAAATTCTTTTGCTGGAAGTCTCTCTCCTCCAGTCGTTATGCCTAACTGGCACGGTTTACCCTTTCTAATCTCATTGGTCTCACTTCTCAATTGTGGACACCTCCAATACTTGTACTTATACTTCCTTCACATAAGGAAAAATTCACCAACCATTTCCCCGTCACTGATCCCACTGACCATTTTTGGAATGTCCTTCTCTCGGACCAATAGTCTCAACTCACAATTATTCTTCCACTGTCATTTTGGCTACGCTAGCTATCCGGAATTATGGTTGGCCTCTACAACCTGATTGACTTCATCGTCCTCTTGAAGTTAATCGCTTAACATCATCTAACTGAGTTCCCTATTGGGTATACTCTCATGTGGGGTTTCACTAACACCATAAAATTCAGTTTCTGCTCTTCAGCATGTTCGTTAACCCTCTTTACTCCCTTCTCTTGGAAGGACTGCAATCACTAGCAACCATATAACTTTGATGACATAAACATTAGTCATCCTAGATGGATTTCTCATCCATACTGGTATTCTACTCACGGGTCCTTTATCAACTATAAACCCTTTGGATAATTTATATCCCTCTGCAGGTATGAAGTTCATTATGCAATTCAACCTTTCTCTCACGATCGGTTTCTATCTTACCCATTGTGCTAAACATCAAAATCCCACTCACATTTTGTTGTCACATCAAATGGAAGACCTCACGATCAAATCGTACCCAAATTTCTCTCTAAATTTCAAACACACATCTTCGTATGTGATGATTGTCTCAAATCACTACATGATGCTCCTAAGAGCTGTAGCTTTTAATTACAATTTAAATTCTGGGTGTCGTCATGCCCCACTCTACACAATTGCCTTCGGATTTTCCACCTCCGCTGGTCTGTTACACTTTCTCATTTTCTTCTCCGCATCTTCACCGATGGGTTTTCAAAATATTCCCTCTGATTTCTCCTTTATCGACTATGCTAGGTGGCCCTAAATTCACTCCACCGTTATCTATGACTGTGTCATGGGAACCCACAGTTCCCAAGTGACGATTTTTCTATCTCTAGTTTAAGTAATTCTCGTGGTGATTTTTATCCCAATCGCTCTTACCCGATTACTCTATGTCTTTTGTTGAGCCTCTCCTCCCGCAGTTCTTGTTACGGCCCTCGCTGGTCGTGCTAAAATGTTCGGTGTTCGAATCACACCGAATTTCGTATAATGAGTCACATCCATTATAATTCGTAGCAGGATAACATAAGTCGCATACGTAAGGAAACACAACAATCCTATCATAAGGCTCTACATCAAAGAATGATACGCTAAAACGTAATAAGACGCACAAATCCTAAGGACACTAGAACCTGATGCTCTGATACCACCTGAGACACCCCGCCCAATCAGTCCTCTACCAATTTAAAACAAGATATTCAGGTGGTTCATTCTCAGCATCACTGTCGAAATTTTTTTTAACATATTAATCACCTAATATAAAATTAAGTTAGGTGTCAAAACATTTCCAATTTTAATAAAACCAAGTAAATCCATTTCTTTCCATCTTAAAAATATAAACCATTCACCACACATAGGAATGTAAATAAATACTGAACATGAATCAAGTACTGCAATAAATAAGACTGAGTAAAACTCTCAATTCAAAACTCCCAAACCATACAATAAACAGAATACAAAATTTCTCATGGAAGAACTAGAAGTGGGCGACATATGCCCTAAACAAGAAGTCTAGATGAAACTGAATGGAAAGGATAGATGCATTTACTGCAAGGACCTACAACTCCCACAATAGCTGCAACACGTCAAGCAATCCAAATCTCTAAATCTGATACTCCTGTGGCTGAGCACCTGATATAATACATATATAGCAAAAGAGAGAAGAGATACAAGAAACGGGTCAGAGCCCGATGTGTAAAAATATTTTAGCAAGTATTTAAAACTGGTTCTTAAAACAAGTCTTATACGCATGTTAGTTATAGAACTCTCACATGAGTTTCTCACCTCTCGTCTATTGTGCACGCCTAACGGACATCTAATCTCCCCTAGTTATACCTCCCAGTCTAACTAGTCAGAAACTATACTAATACTAACTATGCTCACCAGTAGTATTCCCGTATCGCCCATACAATACGCTATTCAGATAGTTTATCTCACATACTAAATTTCATTATTCACCGTTTGAATGGTTAATCTTTTATTCACTAAGATTATTATGCTCCTCATTTTCATTTTTATCTACTAGTCTCATAAAGTAGAAAGTTACCCAAGTACACTCATACATATATATAGTCTCATCATCCCTATATATATACACTAATTCTGCACTCTTAGGTTAAGACCGCTGGGTGCAATGTAATAATAATTATTATTACCAATTCTACTAATTTCACACAGTAGCAATATTCATAAGTCCATATATATATATAGTACCATCATCCCTATACATATATATATATATATATATATATATATATATATATATATATATATACAAATCCTGCACCCCCGGCTAAGCCCCATTAGTGCATATCTCCAGAAAATCATGCATCCGCAGGTTAGCACCCATTAATGCACCTATCAATAATAATTCAGCACCCCGGGGTTATCACCCATTAGTGTGCCTAACAATAGAATATTGCATCCCCGGGTTAGCACCCATTAATGCACCTATCAATAATAATCCAGCACCCCCGGGTTATCACCCATTAGTGCGCTTAACAATAATCATCTTTGTACCCCCGGGTTATCATCCATTAGTACTCTTATCAATAGAGTTTCTGCACCCCCGAGTTATCACTCATTAGTGCTCTTAACTATAAGGTTCTTGCACCCTCAGGTTATCACCCATTAGTGCTCTTAACAATAATATCACATAATAGGCATACACACATCCTATTATAAATTATAGGTATTTCTCCAACCTACATATATACTCTTCATACGTATTTTAACCTCATCACTTACGTATAGTATAAATATTTAGATTACTATCTCTTTCGTAATCTCCAAGGTACATTCTCTTTATACTGAAATAATTAAGTATTTATTCTCACATACTTTCTCGAAATTCCATCTTATTTAAATTTACTATCTGGCAGTTTTTCTCACTGCAATAAACCGGCAAACTTAAAACTAAACTTTGAGAAAATTCCCAAAAATTCCCTCTGTCGCTCGAACCAGAAGGGTTGTTGTTTGAACGACTTCCACGTGTCGCTCGAGCGACTTCACGTGAGATGCCATCTCGCTCGAACGACTTCGCGCGAGATCTCCATCTCGTTTGAACAACTTCGCGCGAGATCCCCATCTTGTTTGAACCACTTCGCGTGAGATTGCGCGAGATTGCACTGCTCGTCTTCTTCGCCAAACTTCAACGTTTTTCACCATTTTTGAACCTAAAAATCTCTAAGATTCAATTCCCAACAACTCATCATCAATACCCATCAACCCCTAACAGGTTATAGATCATTTCTATCATCTTAGGATCCTTAATTCGTCTTTAATCATCATAATTACATAAAACCCCCAAATTAATTCACATGAACCCTAGTTTCCAAAATTCCAATTAAAGAACCTAATCAACCCAGATTCGTTAATCAATATATAATCAAATTCCGTGATTAATCCTCTACTTATATGAATAAATTCCAACCACAAATTAAACCAATCCTTAATCATAATTTAAATCTCCAATTTTCACCCAAATAACATATAAATCATGATTAATTCTACCTAGACTAACATGAGCATGATTATTGCTAAAAGAAAGCAAGTAATAAATACTTGCCTCGAATATGATGGTCTGATCCGTTGGTGATGTTGGTATATACGCGTTCCTCTCTTCGCGATCTACGCGTTGGTGGTCACGGTTGTGCAAGGTGATGCCAAATGAGCCTTCTCTCTTTGAAATTAGTTCTCCCTCACACCCTCCATGGGAATTATTGGTTTGTGTAACCTATTAACCCTAATGGAATTTCCTAGGATGATATAATTATTCTTAATTTTCGTCCATTAATTTAGCCGAAAAATACAATTTACCATAATGTCCTCTCGGGGTGCCGGTTAGGGCTAAAATAGCCTCGGGACCAAAACTAAACACCCGGGTATACTATTTTGACTATCTCGACCCTCCCGGACTCAATGGCACACTCGAAATGACCATATGAGTTAATATAAATAATTTCTCTTTTTATTCCATTCAATTAGTCCCAACACGACTCACACCCGTGTCAGACTTAAATTACCAAACTTTCGTATTTCTCACTTCCGATAATTTATCAATTATCATAAATCCATATTACATATCACACAGTAATATTTAATAGTTCACAACAATAAGTATTAACCCTTGGCACGTTAGTTAATAATTATTTTAATCCGGATTAATAACAAATTAATTTCCCACATTTTAATTTAATTAATCCAACAACAATAATTAATCGCATACTTATTACCATAATAATAATTAATCACATAATTATTTAAATCGTCAGAAATACGGGGTATTACAGTAGGTTGCATGTAGGAAAATCCTAGATTTAAAACAAATGATTTCTTGGTGCGTATAACTCATGTAATACATGTAGAGATAATCGAAATTTGTTTTTTATGTATATATGATAAACACTTGGTATAGTTAATTTAAAATAATTAAATAAGATTATTTGGGTATTGTTGATGTTGTGATAATTAAATTAAATATTTGGTTGAATTGGACTATCATGTGTGGTTTTATACGTTGATTGATTATTCTTGTTAGTATGACTTGTTGGTATTATTAAATATCATTGTGACGATGGGTTGTTGTGTGTTATTGCTCTCCCTATATTTTTGAATTCCTTTTAGGAATGGGATTTGTGAGGAAATTATCACGGTTTTATTATGTCGGGGGTGAGCTGATTTTTTATTACTTTTTCATCGTTACGCTAGCCTAAGCATGAGGCTAGGTCGAAGTTTAGGATATAAATTCTTCCTATTTATAGGGTAGGACGTAATAATAACTTGGGGACCCTTAGTTATGGGACTAAGGTGTATATTGAGGAACTCACATCGATTAAAAAAGTGGGGTGATTATAAATTGAGAAATTGAGAATTAATGCCTAAGATAAAAACGGGTATTAAAATTTGTGGCGACATAATGTGTCGGGGTCGATAGTTTAAACGGGTCAGATGGCGATTTATGTCGTGTCATGTGTGTAACTTTATCATGTGTCGGGGCCGACAGTTTAAACGGGTTAGAGGACGATTGACAAGGGGAAGTGTGACACTTAAATAAAAAGTGAGAACTATAATAAAATTTGGTTAATTTAATTAAATTAACATCGTGGTACTTAGGAATTTAAAAATCATATTGGTGTGCCTTTATAAATGGGGATTTCTGCGGGTAGTTAGTGATTATATTTATCTCTTTTAATTATCCCATTTAATTTTAAAATATTCTATTGTGATATTTATTACGTATAATGCTACTGTCTAGATTCAAGGATCCTATTTGGGGGGAGTAGTGTGTATTCTTGCTCGGGGCTTTGGTTTTGACCCATGCGTTGACTAATGTTTTTCAAGATTAGAATTGGAGAAGCTGTATAAGTTTATCAGAGTAATCATTTGGAGGTGCAGCTGGAGTTATTCATTTTATGGCATAGTTTAGTTAGACTTTCCTTTTCAGTCGTATTTAATTATGAGACTTCATTTGAGTTTTATTGGGCCATTCGGTTCCAAAGTTGTTTAAAGGATTTCTGTTGGGATTATTCCGATTTTTATTTAATCAATATTGGAGATTGGATTTTCGAAGTTAGCATGTGATGGATCTTTTATCGCTTAGTTGTTTATGATCATTTGAGATTGATTCAATTGTTTATCTTATGAACTGATTTATTTATGTCTCATATCTATCTCATGCTAAGAATGGTATTTTATTTACTCACCCCCGACTTAGTTGTGGTGGCGGTCGACGCTAGAATTAGGTGGGGTGTGACAATATACCCATGGTCTCCAATATTTGGATATATAATTATCCATATCAAATTAAAGTGGATGACAAATATAAATTTGGTCTCGTAGCACCATATGTGCCTGTTATTATAATATTTGGTCCAAAAGCACAATATTTATACATTATTAGTATATTGTTATACAATGCATGATTCAAGATATTATAGTTGTAATGAATATCTTGGTAAGACATGAATATTATTGACTTGCAAATCATGGGAATAATATCAACATTATGTGATACACTCGTGGAATTTTTGGTGTAATACCTTTTTCTTCTAATGATCCATATCAAGTCAGTAATGTACATGCAACTTATCTCCATGATCCTCATAGGGAACAATCAAAGAACTTATTCCTTACCTGAAATGATATACGGTCCTACTATAACTTATGACGACAATGGTACTTTTATAGCTCAAACTCAAAGAGCCTACATTGAGGGAGATATGACTAACACATTCAGTTTTTTACATCCATGAACTCAAGAAGATTTATGCAACATATAAACTCTAGAAGATTTATGATTTTGAAGTAAAAATGATCCGATAAAGTGACATGACATCCATCTTCACCCAAGTCTTATGGAAGTCAAGATTATGAAGAAAACTAAAATTGAAGTAATAGCTTATCAAATTTATTCACCAAGTCAAAGAAACATTTCATAAAGTTGTGTACGAGACCAATATGCATCCACTTAATCATCAGAAAAATGCCATAATGAGAGGAGTATCCAATCAGGGGGAGAATTTTATCTTGGGGGGGGGGGGGGGGGGTGGGTCTAAGAACATGATATTTCAAATATATATGCATTGTAATATTTTTCCTTTAACTAGGTTTTTCCCATTGGATTTTCTATTTAAATGTCTTAACGAGTCAACATTAAGCGCTTCCAACACCGATTCAATGATCACAAAAGTTGTACTATTTTTCTTTCACCTTTTTCCCAATGAATTTTTCCTTAGTAAGGTTTTAATGAGGAAACAACCATCAAATGTTGGGTATATATCTAGTGGATTGTGACACCCCGCCTAATTAATTACCGGGTGATCAGTCCTTAATTAATTAATCTCAGAATATCAAGTTGGTCTAGATAATGCATCACTGTCGAAAATTAAAATTTTAATTTAATAAGAACTAACCACCTAATATGTAAAAAACGTGATGTCCAAATTTTATCTTGTTACTAACCCATATCAAGAAGAATACCAACAAAATGGCATACATCAGAGTAATATAAATAAAGTCTAACTGAAGTAAAATAAATGACTGGAGTAAAACACATCCAAATACAATCCCATATAATAAATCCAAAAATGAAATCAAATCTAACAGAGAATTTAAAACAACTGAATCTTTGCAAATAACTAGAAGAAAGGAAGACATGTCCAACAGAATAGATAACAGAAAAAGGAAGAATAGTTTGAGTTGTCTACAAGCAATTATCCTGCAGCTTCCACATTAGCTATAACACGACAACTGAATAGAGTGTCCTAAGGTTGGTGTCCCTGTGGTTGGACACCTAAAATAATGGAACAATAGAAAGATATACAAAAAGACGGGTCAGAGTCCGAGTTGAAAACAGTTTAACATAGCAAGTGCTTAAATTGATTCAATTACCACAATTATTATCTAAGTTAACTTAGCGTACTCACCCCTCGATTTAGTGTGCATGTCTAATGAGTCTAATTACCCAATATAGTCATGATACCCTGCTGGCTACTAAATACATACTATTATGTTGGGGAGGCTCCCTAAATTACCCAAAGCCGACACTCTTAAGATTTTAATATAGTTTTAGAATTTACTTTAGTTTATTCTCATATTCTTCTAACTATCCAGTTGTTAATACCATAAGTACACAATTCAAAATAGTGTCATCATTAGAAGACACCAAATAGGATTTCGGTATACACACATTAATCTCTTTATGTATACATATCAATTTATATATATAATATAGCAATATTGCACCCCTGGTTGAGAAACTCTTAGTGCCATGCATACTCGGCTATCTAGTCCCATTGCAATGCTCATGCATAGAGGACATCAGGTTCAATCTCTCAAGAACCAATAAAGGACAAACACCCATTGTAGGCGAACATAGTCCTAAGACGATGGGCTACGCACATACCTACGCACCCATACGACTGTCATAACTATCATTTCACGGATAGCCTGTACCTAGGTTCCATGCTCTAGTGGTACAACTTTAGATCACCCATAGGCACACAAGATCCGGTCGTGCACAACGTGTTAACCTCTGTTCGATAGCCAGTAGCTAGGTATGTGATACACATAATATTTTGAGCAATAAGCATACACAAAACTTTTATAAATTCATTGGCTTTCCCGTAGCCTAGTATTTGCAGTACATACAATATGTATCCCTTATTGTACCCCGTACCTTATTTGTGTATATATATATATATATTCTCCCTTGCATTTTTTCATCTCTCAATTTCTATAAATTTTATTCCTTCTGAGGGTCGACATATTCTCCGCTGACTAATAAATATAAATTTTAAGTTACTCAACATTCATACAGGCCTAACACTCAATTATATAATTTTATGCGGATTTTGAAACGAAATCGGGCCTTAAAAATCATTCTATAATCTCTTTAGAAGATTTAGGGAATCTCGTTCGAACGAGGGTCGTTCGAACGAAGGGACTTCGAACGAACCACCAAACTCATTAGAAGTGATACTGGAATTTTGTTAGAAGTCTCATTCGAACGAGGTCATTCGAACGACCTGGGCTGAACTTCTAACGAAATTTCCAAAATTCCCTAGTTCATCGCCAATGTTTGTTTTTATAGATTTTCTCCACTCAAATCTCAACCTAAACCCATTCCAACCCAAATACTAGGTTTACAAACTACTCTAAGTCACGCTAGGACACTTTTTAGTATAGTTTTTGGGGTCAAATCCTTCTAATCATCATGTAATTTCAACAAATTCCTAAATTTTCCCATAAATCATATTAACATAAACCCAGAATTATTAATCTATAAAAACTCCATTTTTATTTCTTACTTAACATCTAATTCACCAAATTTCACATTATTATTAAGGGGAAAAATCCTCTACATGCAAATCCCCAACAAATTTCTAAAATTACTACACGATTTTTATCATAGGTAAACCCAATTTGGTATTAGTTGTTCTAAAACCTCTACATATGCTAACAAGAGTAATAATTACTAATAGAGAGAGAAAGATAATCACTTGACTTAAAAAGGAACTTCTGATTCATGGTTGAAAATGGTATGGGAACGATCCTCTTTACCCGATCTACGCGTTGGTGTACTTTTTGGTGTCAAAGCTTGAGCTCTTGGCTCAGGGCTGTAATGGAGTCTTCTTCTTCTTCTTCTTCTTCCTTGGTTCTCTCTCTCTTTGCCTCTCTATCTTACGTAGGTTAAGCTAACAGGCCACTAACCTTAACTACTTTTAAATTAAACCCAATTTTTGTCCATTTAATTACCCAAAAATTCCAAAAGACCGAAATACCCCTCCGGGGTGTCATTTGGAATACCCCTCCGGCTAAAATGTCCCAGACTCCAATTTAAACACCCGAGTAGTGTTTTCTGACTATTTTGACCCTTCCGAACACTCTGGCGCGCTCAAAATAGTCATTCGAGTTATATAAAAATAATTTACCTTTTTAACCTCTACTTACATATCGATGGCGCGACTCATACGCGCGTCTCAAATAATTATAATATGACTGCCGTGTATCTCATCTCGAACATAATACTGCCGTGTATCTCATCCCGCCCATAATATTATTTTCAAAATAATATTATGTTACTCATTACGTAACGTTCAACATAGTTATAATTTGACATAATTAGTTTTGATAACTACCAACTCTCGTCACACTAGTAATTATTACCCTTAAAATCGGATTAATTACAAATTAAATTTTCTCCCTTTAAATTAATTAATCCCTATTTCCATAAATTTATAATAAAATAAATATGCATAAAAATATGGGGTATTACATACTTCCCCCCTAATAAAAGAATTTCGTCTCGAAATTCGGAAAGTAAGGCATACCTGATAAAGACAGGTTTCCCTCCAGTACTCAAAACCAATTTCAAAGTAAGTCTCAATCACTATAGCCCCCTGCTTCACAACAAGCTTGTTTACCACTCTCGACACTTTCTCTCTCATTAACGGCTCCTTACCTTGTAGTCCTATCAAACATCATTCGAATAAGACTAGCCTATACATCATTGGCCCCATTGTCTCAATATTATTGGGAGGCCTCACCTCACCTCGTATCAACTCCCTTATTTATTTAAACACAAAACTACCATCCTGGGAGAAACCATGTGAGCATTTGACTATTCTTATCGGTTCTTTAAATCTCGATTCCTGGCGACGTAACCCTTATGACAGTTAAAGGTCACCTAAGATAGTATGTGGTTATTCCACTTACGTCATCGAATTATATCTCTCGATCAATCCAAAATTCTGATTATTCATTCACCTCTTAACACCCGGAGGGAGAATAGTTAAGGTCTCTCCACACTAAAACCTCAATAAGCACCTTTTTCTTAATAAACGGGTACGAGTGTTTCCAGAGAACACTACCATTAGGTAATATCCTTTCCCAATTACCGCGCTATCAATTACTAGCTATATCCATTGTGAAATTGAAATAAATAAAAAAAAATCCAAAATTACTTTCATATGACTCCACTAATCGTTAGTCACCGTTCACGTACTCCTCGGGCTATGGGTGATACAACCTGCTCAAAACAAAACGTTATCCCCACTATTTCTTGAAATCCCACAATGAAGGTGGTGTCAAGTATCTCATCCTAGTTCAGAACAATACTGGGCAGGACCACGTACCAGCGTTGTTGATACGAAAATTAGTCAGCTGACGTGTACCAATCATATGAAGGCATGTGTCATCTTACGTGGAAAATTCTTATACGCACCGATCTATTCAGCCTCCGAGCTACTAGCATACCGAGAAACTCATCACCCCGAGTTACTTAGCATGCCAAGCTGCTCAACGTGCAGAGCATCAAGTCAGGAAGATCAAGAGACAATTGCACATTCAGTGAACATCAAATTTAATGAACATTCTTATTATACAAATGTATAGGTCTCTAAAATAACGACATATTGTCTATTCATATTAACAGCCCCAAGGCTATAAATACGTTTTAACATCCTCAGGAACGAGGTAATTGATCATGAGCAATTGTGATCAAGATGAAGGCAAAGACATCCAACAATACAAAATAGTGGACGTAGGCCATTTTCATAACGTGAACCACTTTAAAAATCATGTGTCTTATTTCTTATTTCATATTTTTATGTGATTAATTAATTAGATCAAATCTAGTTTTTTACATCAATAGATTGACGCCGTCTATGGGAACGACTATACGTAGCATTTTCACTAACATATTCATCACAAATGGCTGAGATCTCAGAATCCAGTAACATGAACAATGATCGAGTTCCCCCCAATCCATCTGATCTCCCAACTCTTTAAGATCTCACTGGCATTGTAGCTAATTTGGCCTAGGGGAAAACAGATATGCAAGAGACCATGCGTCAACTCATTCAAACCATTCGTAATGGTGTGCCTGCCTAGTCAGGTCAATGAAGCGTCTAGAGAACTACTCATTTGCCGTCTTCAAGAACAAGACGTACGCTATTCCCAGATGTTCCTTAGTCCCGACAAACTGGGTCTCATCATACCGAGGGGACCAATGATCCCTCTTATCAGCCTGGCCAGACCTCTACTATAAGAGCTAAAGATTATCAATAAAATGTTACGTTAGCCCCCGAACGAACAAACGCTCTGAAGAGGTTGAGAAGAGCTTCTTCCTTTGACCGTTTGGGCCTTAGAAGGAATATAAACCTTCCTAGGATTTTGTCAAGAAATTCCCAATGACTAAACAATCTACGGGAAGGTTCTGCCCAGTCACGACAAGCAACTCGTAATGAAAGATCCCAAGTGGAGAATTCAGCGCGATCTGTTGCTCAAACAAATAGGTCTGAGGCCTGAAACAACGCATGGAAGGGCTCAATTCAAAGGTTGGAGGACAGGTTAGGGGAAATGGCTAAGGCCAAGAACCCTCTCCAAAGAACTTTCGTCATGGGATCACCCTTCATACAGGCAATTATGGATTTTCCCACACCATCAAAATTTAAAGCTCCTATTCTAACGCCTAAGTACAATGGAAAAACTGATCCCATCCTTCACATAGAGTAGTACCAAGCTGTTGCTGATATCTATGCCTTTCCTAATGAGATGAAGTGCAGAGCATTTTTGGGAACTATCACCGGGTCAACCCAAATATGGTACAATAACCTTCCTCAGGGGAAGATTGCTACATTCCATTAGTTGGTAGAGCTCTTTGTAGGGAATTTCTATTTTGGATCAAAGCTAGTGAAGAGGGTAGCACATCTACTCGGTGTAAGGTAGAAAATATGAGAGAGCACCAGGGATTATATCACTCGCTTTAATAATAAGAAGCTTGAGGTAATCAACTACGAGGAAAAGACAGCCATTACAGCTCTGATGAATGGTATGTTACCCAATAAGTTATACTATACACCCACCCAAGACCATGGCAGAACTAATGTAAAAGGCAGCTAAGATCATGAATGCTGAAGAGTCCATGGATGCAAAGAAGAATACCGATGCGAAAGGAGAGACGAAATATGTCGTTAAAACTTAGAGGAAAGATCCGAAGCATAATGGGGGCAGTAAGCAGTCAAAAGGCAAGGAAACACTAGAGCAGTTGAAGAAGTATGGGAATTATACTCCTTTAAAGGTGGATATCAACCATATTCTGTAGGAGATCAAGAACAATGAAGAATTGAATTGGTCGGAGAAAATGAGGACAGCCCCTGACAAGAGGGATAAGTCCAAATATTACGAGTTCCATAGCGATCATGGCCATATGGCCAAGAGTTTTATAGCTCTCCAGAATGAGATAGAAGCACTTATTCAACGAGGAAAATTGAGCAAGTTCGTTGATCGTCAAAATGATGAAAAGGATAATGAAAAAAGAAGGCAAAGGTCCAAATCTCCTTGCCGAGCTAAAGGTAATAAAAAAGGGACCATAAAGATGATCCAGAAGATGACCCCGACCTTTCAAAAAGACCAAGGCAACCCAAATGCGAGGTATTTTCAATCCATTTTGGATCATTTAAATGTAATGTGATTCCAGGTGGAGATGCAGGAGGTGGGGATCACACTGCTGAAAGGAAAGCTTACCTCAATGAGGCCAAAGCTTGTTCTTATATAGAGCGCATAAATCTGACTGAAGATGATCGCCCGAGGAAGGTGAACAAGGATAAACTAGTCATCATTTTTTGTAAAAATGATCAGGAAGGTGTTTTATATCCTCATGATGATCCTTTAGTTGACAAAATGAGGATGAAGGATGTGGTGATCTCACGAGTATTGCTAGATAATGGTAGATCTTCAGATATCATGTTCTACCCGTGCTTTGACAGCTTAAATTTGAAGATATCCCAATTGGAGCCATATCACAGGCCCCTCCTTGGCTTCACTAGCGAGAACGTCTTTCCACTTGGGACGATCAAGTTGGATATGCTTATTGGTACCTAGCCTGCTTACAGTATAGAAAAAGTATGATTTTTGTAATGGATAAAAACGTCCAATCATCCTACAACCTAATCATGGGGAGGGTAGACTTGAAAAAGTTCAAGACAGTGCCATCCACGGTACATCAATGCCTGAAGTTTTTGACTAATTTTGGGGTTATAATTATAAAGGGCGATCAGAAAGTAGCTCGGGAATGCTACTATTAATCTACTGAGCATGAAGAGTTGGAGGAAGATAAGAAAAAGACCACCACATACCAAGTGTAGGAGTCTGAAGATGCAGAGATCGAGACTCTGGACCCTATAGATGAGTCCGAGCTTGTGAAGGGTCAGGTTATGGAGACCATAGAGAACATCATTCTGGATGGCGAATGTCCATAGCGAAAACCTCAGATCGGTGCCTCACTGGACCCATCAATAATGCAGGAATTAGTGGCATTTTCAAGACATAAAAAGCAAGCGTTTGCGTGGAGTCATGAAGATATGCTAGGGATAGATCCATCCTTCTTATTTCACGAGTTAAATGTTAATAAAGAGATCAAGCTATTGAAACAACGAAGAAGAGTATTTAGCCCAGAGAAGAAGCAAGCTATCCAGGAGGAAGTCGAAAAATTATAAAAGGCCTCTTTCATTGAGGAGTGTGAGCAGGCATTTTTAGCTCTGAAGAAATACTTCGGGATGCCACCTCTGCTTTCCCGGCCAGTGATGGGAGAAAGATATACTTATATCTGGCTGTCTCTAAGGGCGCAACCAGTTCAGTGTTAATAATAGTTGAAGATGGAGTACAAAAACCTATGTATTATATGAGCAATGCTTTCCTAGGAGCAGAGGTAATATATCCCAGATTGGATAAGCTAGCCCTATCATTGATAGAGGCAAGTAGGAGAATGAAACCTTATTTGCAGACGCATACCATAGTGGTGTACACTGATATGCCGCTCAGACAGGCCTTGCACAAGCTAAAAAAATCTGGAAGACTGATGTATTTGTCAGTCGAAGTGGGAAAGTATGATATTGTTTATGAGCCAAGGATCTCACTCAAAGGGCAGGCGGTAGAAGATTTCATTGAAAAATTCACTTGCCCTGATACTGCCAACCAACAAGGGCCTAATGCAGAACAACTTGTGGATATTAGGGAATCATCGGAGACTTTCCCCGATCAACTCTCATCAATAGAGGTAATGAAGGGAACAAATGCCGAGCAACAAGAACCATCAGACAATAGCCCAGTGTTAGGAGATGACAAAAAGAAGTATCAAATATTTCATCAGGGAATTTGTCAGATCAAGAATTTGATAATGGCATCACTGTATGGAATTTATTTGTTGATGGCTCTTCGTGTGCCACATGCAGCGGAGACGGTATAATTCTTCATAGCCCAGATGGATTGGATATGGAATATGCATTGTGTTTCCTGTTCAAAGTCTCTAACAATGAAGCTGAATATGAAGCTATGATCGTGGGCCTCAGTTTAGCCAAAACACTGAATGCAAAGCAAGTTGTTGTGTTTAGTGACTCACAGTTAATCGTAAATCAGACTCTTGGGTTATATGCAGCGAAGGGAGACTTGATGTCAAGGTATCAGACTAAAGCTATGGAGATTGTGTCCACTCTTGCTGCGGTCCAACTGATCAGAATATTGAGATTAAAAAATGTGAGAGCTGATGCACTAGCTCGGTTAACCTCAACTACTCGTAATGAGCTACGAAGAACGATTCCTATTAAAATTCTAACAAACCGGAGCATAGATGCAGATTTAATTGTGAAATTCATCACCTTGGATATGGGACCATCTTGGATGGACCCCATTAGGGCATATATCGAAGAAGGAGTTGTACCAACCGACCACCTTGCAATTAAGAGCCTGAAGTTTAAAGCTTCTCGTTATGTACTGCACAATGGTGTATAGAATGGGTATCATAGTAGGTGTACAGAGATGTGTGCATCCTTTAGAAGTTAAAGATTTGATAAAAGAAATTCACGCAGGCTCTTGTGGAGCTCATGTAGCAGGTCGGACTCTCCTGTAAAGGATAACGATGCAGGGATACTATTGGCCAACGATGAGAGATGATTGTATAGATTATGCGAAGAAGTGTGATAAGTGCCAATGTTTCTCTTCAATTCGAAGAACTCCCCAAGCATTGTTTACGCCCATCACTTCCACTTGGCCCTTTGCCATGTGGGGTATAGATTTGGTCGGGCCTCTGCCGACTACCAAAGGGAGATTCAAATATTTAGTAGTTATTATCAATTATGTCACCAAGTTGGTTGAAGCTGAGCCTCTCATTGACATGTCATATGAAAGGGGTTACCAGTTTATTTGGAAGAATATTATCTGCAGATATGGTCTGCCACATTCTTTCATTACTGATCATGGTACCCAATTTGATAATGCGGAGTTCGCTGCATATTGTCATCAATCTAATGTCCAGAAAATCCATTCTGCACCAGGTCATCCGTAGAGAAATGGACAAACTGAAGTGACAAACAGAACTCTGTTGAACGGGTTGAAGAAACAACTAGATGATGCAAAAAGAAATTAGATTAAAGAGCTACATTCTGTGTTATGGGCTTATCGCACAACACCCCGAACAGCAACTGGGGAATCTCCCTACATGCTAGCCTTTGGAAGTGAAGCATTCATACCAGCTGAACTGGGCTTCTCACACATAGGGTGCTTAGTTTTAACTCTCATGTAAGAGATTTGATGATAAGTTTAGACTTGGATATGCTCGAAGAAGTAAGAGAAGATGCGACAATCAGGAACACAGCTTACCAGTAACGAACTGCCATGTTCTACAAAAAAAGAGTCAAGAAATGTGATCTTAAAGAGGGGGATTATGTTCTCAAGAAGGTGATTCAGAAGCATAATAAGTTAGAGGCCAACTGGAATGGGCCCTACTGGGTAACTACAGGTGTTCGACCTGGGACCTACAGAATGGAGACCTTGGAGGGAGAAGAATTAAAAAATTCATGGAATGTGGAGCATTTGTGCAAATATTATCAGTAACACAGATTCATATGCACTTCAGTTCTTTTAGTATGAATAAAGATGATATTTTCTCCATATTCCTTTTGTTAATTTTTTTGAGTACTAGTGCTACACACTACACCAACTAAGGTTGGTCGACATATCAGCAACCACCAACATCGGCATTGGTCGACATATCAGCAACCACCAACTAAGGTTGGTCGGCATATCAACAACCACAAACCACAGTTGGTCGGCACCAATAAATTTAACCAACAATGCTGGCATAACAATCATACAAGGCAAAGCCTGTTTGATCACAGGTGACCTCAAGGGGCATCCCAAACTAGGCAAGAAGATGGGAGACCTCACGGGGCATCCACTGTATAGGCACCAAGGTAATCCTGAAAAGATTACTACAACTAAGCAAGATCATGGGATGAAAATCATTCCATTGATTAGGCATTTATGGGTGGAAAAATCACTACAACTAGGCAATAAGTGGGGCAAGCTCCATTGTCTAGGCAAACAAAAAAAATATGACAAATTGTCTTCTATAGATATATATATATGCATTCATATGTTATAAGAAGACATTTTAAACACTATTTACAAGGAAAGAAGAATGAATAAAGATAACATTTTTCTTCATTAAATACAGGAAAACAAATTACAAAGGATGAAGTTTTCTTCATTCAATACAAATGTCCTATTATATTGCCTTTTTTCCTTATGATTTTGTCACAAGTTCCATCCCAGCGGGAGGATCATCCAAAGCGTAAGGAGAATTGATAAAATTCATATTTTATAGCATCCTACTGTTGCTCGAACTTGGCCGCTCAAGAAGATAAGGAGGTAGGGATATCTCATAATCTTCATGAAGGTTGTAATAACCAAGGTACTTGGAAATCGAACATTGAGGTATGGCACAAGCTGGAATCCAACTAACGTCTAGGTTGAAAGGAGGTACTGGTAAGTCGAGAAACCTAGGTTCATACCAATCCCATAAGGAATTTCCTTCCTCAAGACACATCACACCAAGAGCATTCAACCATCCTTGCTTTTACCCCTCATTGTTTGATTGTCTCAACCAAGCATCGAGATGGATAGATCTTCATTGTATCCCGCATTCCAAAATTCCCTAGGATATTTGTGAAATTGATATGTCAATCTCTCAACGTTTTGATGAAGCTTCTTCCCAAAATTCTCTTTACTCTCCAAGGCAGAGATTTGCTTGGAAAGTTGATCAGTAAGACTTTGAATTTTTCTTGACATTTCTGCCAAGGCTTGATTTTTTGCCGTCAGTTGAATGGCTTGATTTTCTAAAGCCAGTTGGGTCATTGTCTCTTCAATATTAATCCGACCAGCCCTTGCTTGACCATGGTTAGAAGGACTTTCTCTACCACGAACAGATGAGGTAGGTTCGGTCCATTTCAAAGTCTCCAGCTCTTCTCTCCAGGCAATATTTTTATTTTCCAAAAAGGAAAAACCTTCATCATTAACTGGGACTAAAGCTCCCGAAGAGGATTAGGCAGCAGAATTGAGTTGTTTCACTTCTTCTTGTAAGGCAATATTCTCTTCCTCCAACGGCTTGGCAATATTCCTATGTTCCTCCATCTCAAGTTTCAACACACTTTTCCTCTTTTCATGGGCCGAGATATATTTTTCATAGCCCTGATCAATGCTTAACTGTTGGCACTTTTTCTCATAACCTTCATGCAAGAGTGCAGTGGTTTCTTTGTGTTAAATTTGGAGTTCCTCAATCATTCCTTGGAGGTCTTCAATCATTTCATTATAGGCCACATTATTTGTTACAGCACGATCAAGTAAACACTTTAAATATTGGTATGCATCAACTGCTCGCTCAGAAGCATCAGGTCCAAGGATATCAATTATTTGAGCATCAGTAAAATCTGTGTGACTAGCTTTAAAATAATCATTATATTTTTTCATCAACTCTTTATCATGAGCTGACAAGATTTCCATCATGGCAACAGACTAGCAAGGAAAAAAAATGCATCAACAACGATATAAACAGAGCAATTAAAGGAGAAAGTCATAATAAATAACAAAGTCCTTTTTATTAATCAACGGGAGAAGCAAGTACAACCAAAGCTACAACAAAAAGGGAAAAGAAAAAGAGAAACATAATTAAAGGTCCGAACAACTCTAAACCTTCTCCTTATTCCCTACAATGTCATCAACCATTTTAGACGAAGAAGTTGGCTGCTCGGAAGGCAATTGATGTTTCTCGGTAAAATTTGTTTCCTGTTGAACTTGGTCGAATGGCTGAGGAATGGTAACAACAGGTACTTGTTCTACTATCACCATAGAAGATTCATCTAATGCAGCTTCATCCTCTTCTTCTTCGTCAATAGTAGTAGGAGGGCCATGAGTGTGTTTCTAAAACAATTCAGAATCATCTGCAACACTCAACTCATTCAGTGCTGCGACCCATCCGTCTCTGATGTACTTCAAACTTGCATACTCCATCTTCCAAGTAATAACAGTTAAGGCTTTGTTCCATCCTTTGTCCCAACCTAAGCTAAAGGACTTCTTCACCGCAGCTTTTCTCTTTTCCTTATCAGAAGAAGCCTACCCCTCAACAAGCTTCACCTTCTCCTCCAAATCTTTCTTACGTTGTTAAGCCTCTTCAAGCTTGCCATCATCTTGGTCCTTGCTAGAAATGGCGACCTTCAATTTTTCCTCCAACTCTTTGGAGGCAATTATAGCTTGATCTCCAGCTGTATCAGCTTGTTGGCGAGCTATCTCTACAGATAGAAGTTTCTTCTCCCAAGCATCTTTATCTTCCTTGTACTTCTATCGAGAGTCTTTCAAAGACCGTGATAACCCAACAAAAGCTTCTTCCACCCCACTGTAGGAAGTTGAAGCCTTGATAGCCTCATCTTTATCCAAGATACTATTAAAGCACGTTATAAATTACAAAAGAAAAGGAGCTCGGATCCGAATATGAGCACGGTACATAAAGATGAAATAGTAAGGATGATGATACTTACTGATGCAATATGTTGAGCGGCTAAGTCGGTGACCTTTCTCGAGAAAGGGAACCATTAGAAGCTCAATATTCAGGAATGGTCCAAGACTTGATCAGACCTTTGGCCGAGCTCGGAGCAATGAGAGCTGGAGTAGGATCCTGAACATCAGAAGGTTGACCAGCAGTTTCTATAGGTCTTTTTGCGAGACCTCTCCTCAATTTCCTTAAAGGAGCACCTTCAATCAAAGGTGCTTCCTCTTCTTGTGTAATAGCAACACCTTCAATCAAAGGTGCTCCCTCTTTTGGTACATCAGGTAGTTTCATGTCGACCTCCTTGACAGTTGGAATTGCTCCTTTGGATGGAGTACTATCCATTTTCTTCGTCCCTTTAGCAGGGACATCCCCTTTGCTTTTCTTTGCCCCATCAGTGCCAGGAGCATCTTTGGCAAGGAATTCAGGCATTATCCTTTTCCTTGTCATCAAATCAGCAATAGAGGTACCCAAATCAGAAGAAGATTCTTCTACATCGGCTTGAGATGAAGGAATTTGATCAAGATCAATTATCACATGAGGGGTAAGAGGATGAGCAATAAAAGAGGAAGTAGTATTTTTGTATCACAACAAATAAGAAGTAGCTCCAACGTGCTCCCCAACAACAGATTAATGCAAACCCCAGATGAGTTTCAAATCTTATATATTAATGTCACTCTCTTTTGGGGTCTTTCTTTTGTTATCAACTCCAAAAAAAATATATCAGTGATGCATTTCATCAAACATAAACGGATCTAAACCGAAAAATTAAAAAAAACCTATCCCATTACCATATAGTGGACATCTGGGACCTTGGTAAACATCATTTTCTTTTAATGGGGGGTATTGCAAATTTTTCATCACAACTCCATGATCAAAATATTCCCTATTAGCATCAAGTAGATTGACCACTAAAGCTCTATTGGAAAACCTAGTTTTTAAATAAAATGTGGAATCACTGGTAACCCATTTATAAAAAAACATAATTCCAGGGATCCCTAAATGAGTCCCATGAATCTGGTTTAACCTATGTACGCCATTAATTACCCTCCATGTATTTGGATCTACTTTTGCAGGAACAATATCGAAATATTGGCAAAACTCCAAACACAAGGGATTAGGCGGAAAAAAAAAGCCACACTCCGCTACAAAAAGGGAGGGAAGCCAATGTCCCTCAGCCAGAGAAAATAAATCAGAGGGTCAAGGAGGTTCTTCTAGAATAACCCAAGAGGGAATCACAAAATTAGCTCATTACTTATGCAACGATTCTATAAGATAAACCATGGTGGCTAAAGCAAAGAAAGAAGAAATAAGAAGTTCTTACAGAGGGATTGAGAAATCTGCTAAGGTGGATGACATAAAGAATGACAATACAAGGATAGAATGAGAAGACAAAGAGTTTAGAAATTTAGAAGTAAAAAGTAGATGATGATCTGTTTCTATCGCTTTTACATGCCTTGCATTGGTAAGTAGGAAAAGAAATGATTACTAGAAAAGACGATTGCATTTTCGGCGGTTAAATGATGAAAAAGACACAAATACCCAAGCGTCTATGGCAGATTCAAAATATTTACAATTTTGCCATTTCGCGCTCAAATGACAATACCAAAGAGAAAATTACTAAATGTTGGAGATCTGTAATTAATACAGACGTAAAAAGGTGCCCAAACAACTTTCGAGTAAAATATTCCACACTCTCATATGGAAACTTAACTGTGAAACATTGGGGGCTTCTATTGATACGAAAATTAGTCAGTTGACGTGTACCAATCATATGAAGACATGTATCATCTTACGTGGAAAATGCTTATACGCACCGAGCTATTCAGCTTCCAAGCTACTAGCATACCGATCAACTCATCACCTCGACTTACTTAGCGTGCCGAGATGCTCAACGTGCAGAGCATCTTGTCAGGAAGATCAAGTGACAACTGCACATTCAGTGAACATCGAATTTAATGAATATTCTTATTGTACATATTTATATGTATATGAAATAACGACATATCGTCTATTCATATTGACATCCCCAAGGCTATAAATATATTATAACACCCTCAATAACGGGGTAATTGAGCATGAGCAATTGTGATCAAGATTAAGGCAAAGACATCCAGCAATACAAAACAGTGGACGTAGGCCATTTTCTTATTTCATATTTATCTGTGATTAATTAATTAGATCAAATCTAGTTTTTTACATCAACAAGCGCGATCCTTATTTTTAAAGGAAGATTGGGGCACACTATCTAATATCGTAAATCACTCCAAAGGCATATGAATCGCTTCCTTCTTGATCAACTTGTTCCACACATTCGAAGGAACTCTTGACCTTGCCTTGAGGATGGAAACCCATCAAAGAAATTTTACCGTTGCGTGCTCTCTTCCACTATCAGAATCATCGACTTGATACAATTTTTTTTTCTGGCTGATCATCTTACTTCGATCGATTCCTACCTATGAATGGTGCACATGGTGACTACTCACTATGTTCCTCTCAACACTGACTTCCACTTATAACGCCTCCTATTAAGTGGTACTTAATAATCCTCTCCTTCCCTCGGCGTATACCAAAAATTCCGACTCGTGCACTTTCCGCCACAATGTGCACTTCTGGTCTCCTTATACCTTATTGACATCATCTTCCCCTTTTTCATACAAGTCACTCTCAACATTCGACTGGGTAGGACGCCGCTCCAAAATTTTCATAATAGTTAAATTCCAGTTTTCTTAAGGAATACCGCTTTTTTTTAAATGGCTTCCCACAGACTTTCTACCATGTTCGGGTGTGATACTCTAATCGCACACGCATATATGGATTATCATTCCTCTTTCATAACGATTAATCCCCTCTACTTCTTCCACTTCATTATATTAGTCCCACAGACATATATTTCACACACCTATTCCCACGTCCCTTTAACCCAGACGATTCTGATATCAACTAACTAGGGTGCCCGCACACCCTATAAATCGTGCTTACTGGCATAAGAATCACAAACGCTTCACCCAATTATTTATTTCCCCCTATACTCACAATGTGGCTACTACACTTGGGTATTCTCAATTACCTAGAAATTGAAATTCTAACTTCTCCTTAACATCATCCCTCCCTTCAACTCAGGGTGATAAAATAAAATTTTTAATGCCTTCTCACCGTACAACCGACTCCAATGTCCTTATATCATAATCTAACCTTCACCTTACAGTTATAACTTCATACTTCTATAACGATCGAGGTACCGGACTCATGGACGAATGACCAAACATCTTTCTACTTCCAACCTTGCTCTAAGTTTCACATGTGGGATGTCTCACAAAGCGAAATTCAAACAAGGAACCCCCCTGATATACTACTACCTAGCATAGTCAGTTATTGAAATTCGTTAGGCCATTAGTCCATAACATGTACCCCTATATTCCTGTCTCTTGACATAAAATCTATATCTCCTTCCGTAATCCCCAAAAGCATTATCGCTCAACATTGGTGGTCATCACATTCCTTAAGCATCGTACACATACAATCGGGACTTTCGGAATCCTGTCCCTATACATATAACTTTAAGTCTTGACTCCCACGTCTCTAAATGAGTGGTATAACAATGCATTCTTCCTATTACTAAGTCCTGAGCGTTAGACATAACAACGAGCTAAATCCTTCCTCCCTACAGTAGGCTCAATAAACTCCGAATTATATCAATAGAGTCCCTACACACACCG
Source organism: Sambucus nigra (assembly GCA_949130495.1). Taxonomy (NCBI): domain Eukaryota; kingdom Viridiplantae; phylum Streptophyta; class Magnoliopsida; order Dipsacales; family Adoxaceae; genus Sambucus; species Sambucus nigra. The sequence continues at coordinate 351,993,686 of OX422218.1, forward strand.
AGATCGAATATCTCGATACCAGTATACCCTGTAAGTCTTTCTAATATATAAGTAAAAATGCGAGCCCGACTCTCTCGCAGGTAAGGTTTCGCCAGAACAAAATATCCTGCACTAGGACAACACCCTGATAGCCTTGCAATAACTACCCACTATCGTTCTAATCATTACTTATAAACCATAATCAGGATAGTATCGTACTCGTATAATGCATCACTAAGACGAGTAATCTTAATAAAGTGTGTAACACTATCAATACACCCCTTCGTCCTCCGCGGATGACACTAAAATTAACCCCTTTACACTAGGGAAAATATTCACATAATAATAATAATGTTATCGATATACGCACTAAACTCATCTCACATGTGAGTTTAGAAATAAATAAAATGTAGTGACTGGCTTGTGTCACATAAAACAAGCCTCATCCTCTCAGGGAAAAACTCATACTTCTACCTTGCCAATCGCCCTGGCTGCTCAAATGGTTTCCCGGACATAACACATTTGTCAGAACTAAGCTAAAAACTACATTAACCATTTCTCTCGCAAGCACCATACCCTTGTCCCTTTACTTGCTTCGGGAAAAATTTACACATGTGATTTTTCTCTTTACAAAATTCCTCTACACATAATCCACTTATCTCCAGTCATACTAACCCTATTAGGGTTGTCCTTCTCTTGGACCTTGGCTAGTCTCGATATTGATGGCTACCCCCATTATTTCCTTAGCTTTGTTGGTCCTAAGGAACATGCTAATGGTTTCAATAGTCCTTACTGAATTCACCATTACTTTGTAAGAATTCAGCTACCCGAATCATTTAAATGGGTCCCCCGATGGGTCTCCCCCTTGCGGTGCTTCATGACCATTGTTTCACCCAGTCTTACCTTCTAACTGGATTCTTCGAATCTTTATTCTTACCACCCAAAGAAGAATTAACATCTCCATCGACAAAGTACGACATTGTCACCTTCTGGGTCGGTCGTTCAGCAGAATTCCCTTTAAGTGTTGTTAACTTCTCTTACGAGTTGATCTCCAACTTGAAATCATTTCCTCCATTTGTATCTACTTCCCTCTGATACAAGATTCGCTAAAAGTTTAGATTCATTTTTCACAAATGAACCTCTGTCTGGCCTTCCTGTGATGAGTTCAGAACAATTTTCACATCTTATTTTGAACATCCGATGAAGGAACTTGCGGTCAAACTATACCTTATATCCTTCCATTGACATAACATTCCACTTCTAAAAGTGATGGTTGACTCCCACCATTATAAATTTGTTCCCACGAGCCAATAAAATTTTTACCTCAAATTTCCTTTCGGTTAGTCACACTCCACCATATGCCCAAGCCTTAGGGTATTTTACCTCTGTTGGCTAATACACGCAATCTTTGTAGTTTTAGAATTTCCATCGATGGTTCTCTTCAATGTTTCGTCTGACTCTCTCCCACTCCAACCACATCAGGTGAGTCAAATTTGGTACCACTTTCTACTATAGCGGTACTTGAAAATCATATGTTGTACCCTAGCCGTCTTTACCGTCCTAGTTTCACGTGCCATCATAGGGGTTACCTTAACTATGGTCATCATTCTTGAATACACCCTCTAACCTCGCCTGCGCTCTGCCTCCTGTTGTCCAACCAAAGGCCCTCTCCCATCATACTTCATTGTTCGACACACGAAAACACCCTAACACAAATGAGATTCGCTAATATAAACGTTATAGCAGGAGAGAAAAATCTCACCAAAGAATTCAACAATCCTAAATATAGGGCTCTATATCAAAGAAAGTTACGCTGGAAGCATAATAAGTCGCACAGATCCTAAAGGACACTAGAACCTGATGCTCTGATACCACCTGTGGAACCCCACCTAATTAATTACCGAGTGATCATTCCTTAATTAATTAATCTCAGAATATCAAGTTGGTCCAGATAATGCATCGCTGCTGAAAATTCAAATTTTAATTTAATAAAAACTAACCACCTAATATGTAAAAAACGTGATGTCCAAATTTTATCTTGTTAATAACCAATATCAAGAAGAATACCAACAAAATGCCATACACCACAGTAATATAAATAAAGTCTAACTGAAGTAAAATGTATGACTGGAGTAAAACACATCCAAATACAATCCCATATACTAAATCCAAAAATGAAATCAAATCTAAGAGAAAATTTAAAACAGCCGAATCTCTGCAAATCACCAGAAGAAAGGACGACATGTCCAACAGAATAGATAACTGAAAAAGAAAGAATAGGGTGACTCGTCTACAAGAAATTATCCTGCAGCTTCCACATTAGCTACAACATGGCAATTGAATAGAGTCTCCTAAGGTTGGTGTCCGTGTGGATGGGCACCTAAAATAATGGAACAGTAGAAAGATATATAGAAAAACGGGTCAGAGCCCGAGTTGAAAACAGTTTAATATAGCAAGGGCTTAAATTGATTCAATTACCACAATTATTATCTTAGTTATCTTAGCGTACTTACTTGAGATACTCACCCCTCGATCTAGTGTGCACGTCTAACGAGTCAAATTACCCAATCTAGTCATGATATCCTGACTGGCTACTAAATACATACTATTATGTTGGGGAGGCTCCCTAAATTACCCAAAGCCGACACTCTTAAGATTTTAATATAGTTTTAGAATTTACTTTAGCTTATTCTCATATTCTTCTAACTGTCCAGCTATTAATACCATAAGTACACATTTCAAAATAGAGTCATCAATAGAAGACACCAAATAGGATTTCGGTATACACACATTAATATCTTTATGTATACATATCAATTTATATATATAATATATCAATATTTCACCCTTAGTTGAGAAACCCTTAGTGCTACGCATACTCGACTATATAGTCCCATTGCAACGCTCACGCGTAGAGGACATCAGGTTCAATCTCTCAAGAACCAATAAAACACAAACACCTATTGTAGGCGAACATAGTCCCAAGCCGATGGGTTACGCACATACCTACGCACCCATACGATCGTCATCACTATCATTCTCACGGATAACCCGTACTTAGGATCCATGCTCTAGTGGTACGACTCTAAATCCCCTATAGGCACACAAGATCCGATCGTCCACAACGCATTAACCTCCGTTCGATATCCAGTGGTTAGGTATGCCATAAACATAATATTTTGAGTAATAAGCATACACACAACTTTTATAAATTCATCGGTTTTCTCGTAGCCTAGTATTTGCAGTACGAATAATATGTATCCCTTACTATACCCCGTACCTTATTCGTACATATATATATATATATATATATATATATATATATATATATATATATATATATATATATATATATATATTCTCCCTTGCACTTTCGCATCTCTCAATTTCTATAACTTTCATTCCTTCCGAGGGTCGACATATTCTCCGCTCACAAATAAATATAAATTTTAAGTTACTCAACATTCATACAGGCCTAACACTCAATTATATAAGTCTACGCGGATTTTGAAATCTAATTGGGCTTTAAAGTCATTCTGTAATCTCGTTAGAAGACCCATGGAATCTCATTCAAATGAGGTCGTTCGAATGAGGGTCGTTCGAATGAAGGGACTTTGAACGAACCACCAAACTCGTTAGAAGTGATACTGGAATGTCGTTAGAAGTCTCGTTCGAACGAGGTCATTCGAACGACCTGGGCTGGACTTCAAATGAAATTTCCGAAGTTGCCCAGTTCATCGCGAATGTTCATTTTTCCAGATTTTCTCCACTCAAATATCAACCCAAACCCTTTCCAACCCAATTACGAGGTTTACAAACAACTCTAAGTCACCCTAGGACACTTCTTAGTATAGTTTTGGGGGTCAAATCCTTCTAATCATCATGTAATTTCAATAAATTCCTAAATTTTCCCACAAATCATATTAACATATACCCAGAATTATTAATCTATAAAAAATCCATTTTTATTTCGTGCTTAACATCTAATTCACCAAATTTCACATTCTTATTAAGGGGAAAATCCTCTACATGCAAACCCCCAACAGATTTCTAAAATTCCTACACGATTTTCATTATAGGTTAACTCAGTTGCTCTAAAACCTCTACATATGTTTACAAGAGTAATAATTGCTAAGAGAGAGAGAGAAAGATAATCACTTTCCTTAAAAAGGAAATTCTGATTCACGGTTGAAAATGGTATGGGAACGATCCTCTTGACCTGATCTACGTGTTGGTGTACTTTTTGGTGTGAAAGCTCGAGTTCTTGGCTTAGGGCTCTAATGGATTCTTCGTCTTCTTCCTTGGTTCTCTCTCTCTTTGCCTCTCTATCTTACGTAGGTTGAACTAACAGGCCACTAACCTAACTGCTTTTAAATTAAACCCAATTTTCGTCCGTTTAATTACCCAAAAATTTCAAAAGACCAAAATACCCCTCCGAGGTGTCGTTTTGGGCTAAAATGTCCCAGAATCCAATTTAAATACCCGAGTAGTGTTTTCTGACTATTTCGACCCTTCCAGACACTCTAGCGCACTCAAAATAGTCATTCGAGTTATATAGAAATAATTTACCTTTTTAACCCTCAATTACATATCGGTGGCGAGACTCATACGCGCGTCTCAAATAATTATAATATGACTTCTGTGTATCTCATCCCAGCCATAATACTGCCGTGTATCTTATCCCGACCATAATATTATTTTCGAAACAATATTATGTTACTCACTACGTAACGTTCAACATAATTATAATTTAACATAATTATTTTCGATAACTACCAACTCTCGTCACGCTAGTAATTATTACCCTTAAAATCGGATTAATTATAAATTTAATTTTCTCCCTTTAAATTAATTAATCCCTATTTCCATAAATTTATAATAAAATAAATATGCATAAAAATACGGGGTATTACATGGATTCCACCTAGTTTCGTTGCATCTATGAATAGACCGATTGCATTATATTTAATGAAATTCCAAGTAGAATAGAGAATAAACTAAGTATAAATCACATACCATATATTTGTATACTCAAATCTGGGATAACACTTGCACAAAAACTCTCCACCCAATTGAATTCAAGTTGTAATCCAAGTCCCGCCTTCAATGCAACATTCACAAGTTTTTCCTAAGTGTCTCACATGTACTAATCCGATGCATCTCTCTCTTTATGTAACCTAGTTTGAAACCCCTACTCTCACACCATGTAAAATTGATCAGGTCTAATATAAAAATCATGGGAGTAAAATATAATTAGTAACATTCTTAGCACAACGAGATCAATAAATACACAGGTAAGAAGAATTCAAGATAATAAAGTTTTGAATAAATTAAAACATCTCAAACACCATTCACCTGAAAATAGAAACAAACTCTAACTCCGAATTTAATAAATCTCCATATCTCAGTCTTCAACTCTAAATAATAAATACATCTCGTAGATATCTCTAACCCGATAAAATTTTAAATACTACAACTAACTAATACATAAATATAAATAAAAATAAGAATGTAAAGGAGCTACAATGCTCATTGCCTACATCCTAGGTGTAGACACCCCATTCTGCTCCACAAAGGTAACAATACCTACTATGGTCTTTCAAACACCCAAATGCAATCTGAAAGTCAAGAATACCTCCATATAAGCCCAAAAATAAACCATTCAGGCATCTCATTTCCTGACCCCTAAAATTTCACTTGGAAAGGCTCGAGGCATTTACCAAGACCAATGGGTGAATGGTTGTTCCCAAAAGTGTCATATCATAATTATAGTGTGTAAATTTGATGTTTTTAAGGATCTCGTGAAGAGAAAAGGTCATCCTATGAGCCAAGAAACCAAATGCTGGTCTAGATTCATGTTTTGAACAAAATGACTCACTCCTAAAAAGCTTTAGCATAATATAACTTCCATTCTGGAGGTGTTCCATCGAGTAAGTTGTATATTTTGACACCCCGACTAATTAAATACCGGTAGCTAATCCTTTATTCAAATTAATACAAAATGTCAAGTTGTTTCAGTTCATAGCATCACCGTCGAAAAATATTTTAACAATTACTAGCCACCTAATATTTGAAAAGTGAGTTGTCAATTTTAATTAAATCCGATTAACATGCAATAAATTTAATTATGAAATGCTAACATAACCACCACAACATAGTCACCATAGAATAACCATGGAGTAATAATGAATCTGGAGGAATACTCCTCACAACAATCTGAATACTGAAATAAACAAATACAAAGTTTGAATCATTAATTAATTACAACCCAGAGTCTGAAATAAAACTGAATAAATGAGATGTATCTAAAAGAAATGGGGCGACATGCCCTACAGATGAGTAAATTAGAAATAGAGTCAAGATAGAAAGTGGAGGCGTCTACTATCGAGGTCCTGTAACTTCCACAGCGGCTACATCACGTCATTGGAATGGAACTCCAATGCTTGGTGTCCTTGTGGCTGGGCACCTAAAAAGGTTTTACAAGAAAAATAGATTTGAAAGAAAACGGGTCAGAGCCCGATTGTGAAAACAGTTTAAAATATAACAAGTGTTTAATATTATTAAACAGTGAATATAAAATAATTGATAGTGCGTGCACTCACATGAGTTCCTCACCTCTCAATTAATTGTGCACACCTACCGTACCCGTACCCGTTCTAATTATTCCCATATCTAACTAGTCCAATACACAATCTAACCTTAATTTACGATTTCCAATTCAAATCCAGACATCTTAATTTAAACTGAGAGTTTTACTTTTCTTCTTAGTTCTTCAAAATTAGTAATACTCGTCACTAGGGGTTCTTCCATTTTTAACTCAACAAAAATGTTGTTATTATTCTCTTACATTTATACATGACAATTCATTTCAATTAACAGTATATTATTATCATCATAAATATACAATACTGGCACCTCGCGAGGCTAAGCTGCGGCGTACTCATACCCTGCTATCAAATCCCAGGACATCTCGTACATAAGGACCACGTATTCCGAGTCTCTCAGGAATCGTTACGACAAGTAACAAACACACATAATGGAGGCAAAAATAGTTCACATCACATGGGTCACGCACATACCTATGCTCCCATGATCAGCAGACTTATTAACTTCTCAATAAGTCCTTCTCTGATCTATGTCCTCGAGGTACCAATCTAAATCCCCCTGTAGGCACACAAATATTAGATGGCCCTGATCGAACGCCGACCTCCCGTGATAGCAAGTATGGTAGGTATGTTATACACAATGGACTACATATACCAAGCATTAACAATCTTAGATATTCCATAATATTAGTAGAGGTATATTTCTCATCTTTATACTGTCATTTAATGTTACACGTATACAAGTCCCCGATTTATATACATTAAAGTTATCAACTCTTCTCACATCGTAATTTTAGTTACTTATGCCCTAACCCATAGATGTCATCCGGTTTACTACTTAATTCCAAGTTTTAATCCTCAATGTACTTCCAATCTCGCAAATATATCCACTAGTCAACGAGGCAAGGTTAACACTCAATTATATAAGTCTACTAGAAGTGTTAAATAAAATCAGCCCTAAAAGGCATTCTGTCAACTTGTTAGAAATCTCGTTCGAACGAGGTCGTTCGAACGAATGTCTTTGAATGAACTACCAAATCATTAGAAGGGGTACTGTCATCTCGTTAGAAGTCTCGTTCGAACGAGGTCATTCGAACGACCTGGGCAGGTCTTCTAATGAGATGGCAGTAAACGTCCAGAAATTTTTCAATTTATTTTTCTTTATTTCTCTCTTCTCTAAATACATCCTAAGATCATCCCAACAACATTTTAATGTTCTTAAACTATTCTAAATCCTCTTAGGTCATTTCTTAACATATTTTTGGGGTCAAATCCTCCTAATCAACATGCAATTATCATTAATCCCCAAATTTTACCCCAAACCCTATGAACAAGAACCCAAAATTTTATTCTACCCAATTACTCATCATAAACCCGTTTTTAAATCATCAAAGTTAAGTCTTCGGATACCAAAGTCGTCCATAACAATTCTACATGCAATTCCTAACCCAACTTTAGAGTTTCTATAACAATTTCATTAGGTTTTCCTCAAAACTTCCAAGACAAAACAGTTCCTACACTAAACATGGAAGAAATATTCAATGAACTAAAAATATCAAATCACTTGCCTTAGATTCGTTCTTCAGATTGTTGTTGATGATTCAAGGTTGATTCTCTCCTCTTTCCGGTCACAAATCCTTTCCGATTTCTAGTGATGGGGAGATGGTTTGGTATAGACCCTCTAGCCTCTCTTCTAACTTCTCTCAAAACCTCCGTAGCCCACTCTCTCACTTTTGGCTGATAATGGCCTTAGTGGATCTTTTAATAATCTTTAATTTACTTCAAAAATTCGTGGGTTTTAATCTCCTTATTTTTAAATTACCAAAATACCCTTCTAGGTTGCCGGTTTGGCCTAAAAATGCCTCGAGACCTAAACTAAACCCCTGGCTAGTGTTTTTTGTCTATTTCGATCCTTCCGGACACGTTGGCGCACTCAAAATGATCATTCGGTTGATAAAAATATAATTCACTTTTTAATTTAAATAATTTCATTCCTGACGCGACTGACACGTGCGTCCAAACTAAATTCCCAAAATTGTCGTATTTCTGACTCGCGATAATTTTTATATTTTCAATACTCATATATTAGCATATATACATAGAAATATTCAATTTTAAATCATAATCAAATACTAACTCACATCTCGCTAGTATTTATATCCGGATTAATTTCCAATTAATTCTCATTTAGTTCAATTAATCCCTTAAATAAAAATCAATAAAATTATGGGGTATATTATACTTCCCCCCTAATAACAGAATTTCATCCCGAAATTCGGAACTAAAGAGTACCTGGTAAAAATAACTCTGGATAACGCTCGCGCATCTCATTGTTGCGCTCCCATGTGGACTCCTCGGTATTATGATGCCGCCACTGTACGCGTACTAACGGTACTATCTTCAACCTCAGCTTCCTCTCGCTGTGGTCCAGAATAGAAATCAGTCCCTCCTCATAGGAACTATCCGGCTGAAGATCGATATCCTCTAAAGAAATGTGGGTATGGGCCAAATCGTCCCTAAGATATTTCCTTAGCGAGGAAATATGGAACACATCATGAATCTTATGCAAGTGCTCCGATAACCCAAGTCTATACGCAACTGGCCCAATCCTCTCAATGATAGGAAATGGCCCCACGTATCTTGGTGCCACTTTCCCCTTCTTCCCAAAACGCATGATCCCCTTCATAGGAGATACTCTGAGTAACACCTGGTCCCCCACCTTTAATTCTCTGAAGAACCTCTTGGCATCAGCATAGCTCTTCTGTCGGTCCTGAGCTACCCGAATACGGCTCCGTATCATCTCTATCCTTGCCGAAGTATCCTGAATCACTTCAGGCCCATGGAGTTTGTTATCCCCCAACTTTAACCAACAAGCTGGGTAACGACAAGGTCTACCATACAACGCTTCAAATGGAGCCATGCCAATGGTTAACTGGTAGGAGTTATTATAAGTAGACTCCTCCAGAGGAAGGTACTGCTCCCAACCACCACTAAAGTCTAGGATGCACATACGCAACATGTCCTCCATAATTACCCATATGGAGTCGTGACCCCTCTGTGACGTAGGTAACCCCGTGATAAAGTCCATGGATATGCTCTTCCATATCCACATCGGAACCTCTAACGGCTATAGAAGTCCTGCCGGTTTCTGATGGTCCACCTTTACTAGCTGATAAGTGGCGCATTTAGAAATGAACACGGCCATATCTTTTTTCATCCCGCTCCACCAATACTGTCGTCTCATGTCTTGGTACATCTTATCCCCACCAGGGTGTACCGCGAACCGTGAGTCGTGCGACTCTGTCATTACCTCATGTCGCAAGTTTTCCCCTTTCAAAACGACCAGTCTCCCATTGAAGCATAATCCCCCATCTGAACTAATGGTATAGGACTCGGCTCCCTCTGCTAGTAATCGAACTATCTTCTCCTGACAGAACGAGTCATTTGCCTGGGCGTTTATCACTCTCGTAACAATGTGAGGTGTAACAGTCATCACAGACATAAAAGATCGGGCCACCGCATCCTGGTGTCCCAATTCCTTCCACTTAGCTTTGCACACCTCGGCCACCTCATCTACTGGCCTACAGCTTAACTCGTCTGCTACCACGTTAGCCTTTTCGGGGTGATATTGGATATCGAACTGATAATCCTTCACAAACTCAAGCCACCAAAGTTGACGCATATTCAGTTCCTTCTGCATGAAGAGGTATTGTAGAGACTTGTGGTCTGTGAATAACTGAAATTTCTCCCCCAGGAGGTGGTGTCTCCAAATCCCAAGAGATAATACGAGCTCCGCTAACTCCAAGTCGTGGGTGGGGTAATTCTTCTCGTGAGGCTTAAGCTTACGGGAAGCATAAGTTATGGCCTGACTCTCCTATTGCAGCACACCTCCAAGTCCTTGTAAGGACGCATCTATGTAGACTAAATACTCAACTCCCGGTCTGGGCAATGCTAACATAGACACTGAGGTCAACTTGTCCTTCAACTCATCGAATGCCAACTGACAGGAATCGCTCCAAATGAATGGCACACCTTTGCGAGACAGATGTGTCAAAGGACCCGCTATCTTTGAGAAACCCCGAATAAACATTCGGTAGTATCCTGATAGGCCCAAGAAACTACGGATCTCAATCGGTGTCGTGGGCTGTCCCCACTACCTCACCGCGGATACCTTCCCTGGATCAACAGATATCCCCCAGTCTGAAATGATATGCCCCCAAAACTGAACCTCCTTCAGCCAAAATCCACATTTTTCGTACTTTACATAAAGCTCGTTCTAACGCAGCATCTACTAAACCAGCCTCAAATGCTCCAAGTTCTCATCTTCTATCTGGGAGTAAACCAAGATTTCATCAATAAAGACGATGATGAAATGGTCTAGGAACTCTCTGAATACCCTATTCATCAGGTCCATAAACACGGCTGGAGCGGTGGTCAAGCCAAAAGGCATAACTCAAAACTCGTAGGAACCATATCTCATCAAGAAAGCAGTCTTCGAGACGTCTTGTTCCCTGATACGCAACTGGTGGTATCCTGATCGTAAGTCAATCTTTGAGAAAAAGGAAGCTCCTCTCAGCTGGTCGAATAAGTCATCGATTCGGGGTAACGGATAATTATTCCATATCGTGACTTTATTCAACTCCCAATAATCTACACACAACCTCAACGATCTATCCCTCTTCTTTACGAACAACACAGGGGAACCCCACGGCGAAGTACTCCTTTGGATAAACCCCTGACCCAACAACTTCTCTATCTGATCCCTTAGCTCTCTCATCTCCGCTGGAGCCATACGGTAAGGTGCACGGGCAATTGGCCGAGTGCCCGGTGTCAAATTAATAACAAAATATCTCTCTCTACTACGAGGTAATCCAGGTATATCCTGAAATACGTCAGCAAACTCCCTAATGACTGGAATCCAATCAAGTGGTATCACCACTTCCTTATAGGTCTCCTCCTCTATATAGTACAAGTGAGTGGACGATCCTCCCTCGGGGCGAGGCATCACCACTAAAAACATCTCCTGCCCGAGAATGACAAAAATGATACTCCTACTGAAACAATCAATCATGGCTCGATACGCAACCAGCAAATCCATACCAACAATCACATTGTACTGAGTCATCTCTAATACTAACATATCAGCAGGTAAAGTAACTATCCCGATCTCTATACCCACACCTCTACAAATAAGGGAAATCACGGAACCCCTACTTAAAAGTTAATCTACGCAAGTAATTGTGCTCTCTGCAGTGTCTAATAACCCCAAAGTGCGTGCAAACTTGTGGCAATGAAACAGTGTGTGGCCCTCATATAAAATAAAATACACCCCATAGTCCCCTGAATAGAGAACATACCCTCAATAGCAGGTAGATCCTGTGGGACTGCAACATGCTGGAGTTGATAAACTCGTCCGTACTGAAGCTATCCCTGCTGGACTGGGACTGCTGGGATGGGTGGAAAAGCTTGCATTTGTGGTGCTGCTGGGAGGGCGGCGGGAAACATAAGTCTCTGGGGCTCATATCGAGCACCCTACTGCTGCTACTGTGGGGACTTGCCCCAATTAGGACACTCCTGGTGCTTGTGGCCAATCTTGACACAAATGAAACATTTCCCCAAAAAGTTCCCCCCACTTTGACCCTACTGCCCACGGCCTTGGTGGTCATTGCCATTCCTCCCCTGATCGTGTTGGCCCTCATGAAGCTGCTGATGTTGGCCCTGCTGTCCCTGATGGTCGTGCTGACTCTCCTGGACCTAACGAAAACCTCCCTGACCATTTTTGAAACCTCCAGATCTGAACCTCTTAAAATCCCCCAATTGGAAACCCTGATCTCCCTGCCTATGCTGACCCTGGGTAGATTGTGCCCCGCTGGCACCATTTCCCCCTGTCCTGCCCTGCTGGATGGACTCTCCTGATCGCTTACTCTCCGACATGTGGAAGCGGTGGTCCTGGCAGTGAAGTAGTGCTGCGTTAACCACATCAGAATAAGTGGCCAACGAGAGATTACCCAACAAGTGCTGACGGATCCTCCAAGTCAAACCATCCATGAACTTCTGAAACTTCTTCTCCCCAGCCAGAATTTTATCGGGAACGATGTTCAAGAGATTAGTGAATTCGGCCTCATACTCGACCACGGTCCTCCCCTCCTACTTGAGGTTCATTAACTACCTCCTCATTTCGGTGTGAACAGCTCATGGAAAATACTTGTGGTCGAATCGCACCCAAAACTCCTGAATAGAAATAACGTCTCTCTCCTCCGTGGTGGCAATGGACTCCCACCAATGCAACACTGATCCTACTATCTTAAAAGTAGCCAGTATCTTTTTCTGACCATCCGTTCACTCGTACATCCTTAAGTGCCTTTGAATGTCCTTCTTCCACTGACTGGACACAACAACGTCGGAGCTACCTGCAAACTCTGGAGGGTGTGCTTTCTGAAAATCATCACGAACACGTTCCCAAGCAAACGGGAATGCATGGGCCTGAACTGGCACTACCACCGGAGCCTGAGGCGGTGCCTACTGCACAACTTCTAGGGAGGCATTTACTGCTTGGGGTACAATAGCGACAACCTCTGCGGCATTCATGGTGCCCTGGACTGGTGCAGGATGTGGCTCGGGCTGAGCATCCTTGGGAACTCGATGTGCACGTCGTGGAGGCATCTGAAATGAGAGTAAAGTCTTATAAGTTCGCAGTTATTACCTCAAAATAGCTGAAGAGCGAAACATACACAAAAGAGTACAACAATCTTAAAATATAGGGCTCTACATCAAAGAAAGCTCAGCGGAAACATAACAAGCCGTACATATCCTAAGGACACTAGAACCTGATGCTCTGATACCACATGTGACACCCCGACTAATTAAATACCGGGTTGCTAATCCTTTATTCAAATTAATACAAAATGTTAAGTTGGTTCAGTTCATAGTATCACTGTCGAAAAACATTTTAACAATTACTAGCCACCTAATATTTGAAAAGTGAGTTGTCAATTTTAATTAAATCCGATTAACATGCAATAAATTTAATTATGAAATGCTAACATAACCACCACAACATAGTCACCATAGAATAACCATGGAATAATAATGCATTTGGAGGAATACTCCCCACAACAATCCGAATACTGAAGTAAACAAATATAAAGTTTTAATCCTTAATTAATTACACCCCAGAGTCTGAAATAAAACTGAATAAATGAGATATCTCTAAAATAAATGGGGTGACATGCCCTACAGATGATTAAATAAGAAATAGAGTCAAAATAGAAAGTGGAGGCGTCTACTATCAAGGTCCTGTAACTTCCACAGCGGCTACAACACGTCATTGGAATGGAACTGCTATGCTTGGTGTCCTTGTGGCTGGGCAACTAAAAAGGTTTTACAAGAAAAATAGATTTGAAAAAAAAACGGGTCAGAGCCCGATTGTAAAAATAATTTAAAATACAACAAGTGTTTAATATTATGAAACAATGAATATAAAATACATGATAGTGCATGCACTCACTGTAATAACCCTCGCTTATGAGAACGTATTTTATATTAATTACTAGGTATGGTAATTAGATATAAGTTTTGGGTTATGAATTGAGTGCTAATTTAATGAAGAAAAGTTAATATTCACTATGAGTTTGCATATATACCATAGCTATGGGTGAATATTGCTATGTTATGCTTACTAATATCATATGAATTAAAATGATATTTGGCTTAATAATGAGACCGGAACTTAAATTGAATTATAAAATGTCCAAATGATAATCTGGAGGCCGCAGTTGATTCCGGAACGTGCGAGATAGTCAGATATTGTGCCATTATGTGTTTTGAGATTTTGGGCATTTTTGACTGATTATGCCTTAAATATGCAATTGAGTATTATTTTATCGCAATATCGATTAATTGAGTTGGGATTTTTGGCTAAAGGCACGATTTATGTCTTGAGTAAATCAATATTCACCTAATTGTATTTCCTAAACCTAGAGAACTAAAGAGAGAAAGAGAAAGAGTAGAAGAAAGGATATTGAAGATTTAAGAAGGATTCTTGCTCCCACACCAAGAAAATCTGCATTTTCTACATTGAGGCAAGTTTACTACTTGCTATTTATGGTTTAAGATAAATGATTTGTGTGAGAATGATGTAGTTGATTATGGTCTACTAGTCTAGGATTTGGATGTTGGTTGGTTTTGAATCATTAAAGGATAGTTGAATGATTGTTGATGTTGATGGTAGTGGTAGTAGCATTTATGTTGTGTGGGTGAGAATAAATGAGTTGGCCTTGGGTTTTGTATGAAAATAGGAAGTCTTGGTCAAGGTCTGCAGGGACCGGTCGACCGCGATTCTCAGACCGGTCGACCGGGTCTTCGGGAGAGGGTTCACTGCATTTCTTTCAAAGGACTAAAATTATGGCACGGTCGATCGCGGTCCCCTGACCAGTCGACCGGCCCTGCCGAAATGAACTTTCTGCTTTTCTTCTTAGGCCAAATCTTGAGACGTGGTCGACCGCGGTCTTAGGACCGGTCCCCTATTTTCTTCCCAAACATTTTATTTTCAGTCCTTAACTTCTTCTTTTCATAGGAACATAGGGACCTTCTTAAATGAATAAAAAAATAGGGCCTTAGAGTATTAGTTGAGTTAGGTTGACTCCCTAGACTCGAAGGGGTTCATCTAGGGTTCCTGTCAGGGGGGGGGGGGGGGGGGGAGATTTAAAGAAATGTTTAGACATTACTTCTGTCAGGTAGTTCTATAAGAGTCTAGGAAATCTTAAGGTCAAATTTGGAGACTTTAGGAGTAAATGCGAACTAGATCTCATTTGATGGGTTATTATAAAGTCCAAACAAGGACATTTGGGAGATATAACTTGGGAGTTTAAATATTCTTCGAGGTTATATTGATGATGTGAAGTATACCATAATGCATTTGATAAAATGTAAAATGGATAAAGTAAAACATAATTTACGGAATCATGAAATGGAAATTTATAAAATGGATGTTACACACCTCTCTAAATACCATCTTAAGGGAAGTCCGTGCGTGAGGTGAATCCCCCTGGCTAATGAATGCAGGGTGGATATAGTCCTAGGCCATATGAGAGCTTGTTTTATATTTTTCTGCGATGGGTAGGATATTTTGGGTGTGGTCTTGACTACCCCGCAGGCATATGGCCGCTTCCCGACGGTTGCGATAGGATCCCAGGTTGTCTTATGTTAGGCCCTGGAAGATGATGGTTATTTAGGGGTGCACACAGTGGGGAAAATCGGACGGGCGGTCTTAGAATCGTTGTATACATATTGATAACTATTCTATTATCGAGTTGGACTCGATGGAACATTTATGCCATAAAGAGAAAAGTATATGCCACAAAGAGCATACTATGGAGATAAGTGCCATAAAGTGCACATGGTAATAATTGCATTCCTGATAAGGAATGGAAAGAAGACGGAAATTAAAATGAGGAAAAATGAAAAAGGCTTATAAGTACTTTTATTTCTTTGTATAATTGAATTTCATTTTAATAATCATTTAACTATCTTAGTTCTTTGTATGATGTTACCATGCTAGAATGTCGTCCATGCTTACCTGTCATTTATCTAGTGATCATATAAAAAGCGGCCTCTCACCGGTTCTTCGTTTTCTTGTTGTGTATGTATCTTCTATATTCGTTCAGGTGTTCCGCCGCAAGGTCGCCCGTAATGACTTTCTTTTCTCTGAGTCTTTTGAGGAGCCGTGACATTTTGCGGGTATCACGGGATATTTTGTGTAGACGCCTCTATTATTGTTTTCTAGCTAAGATCAGTCATTATTCCGGCGTGTGGCCCAAATAGTTGAAATTGTATAAATGATGTATTATGTAACACATGAAACTTACTGTACATTGTATGGATTGTATCGACCGACGCTTTATTCGGTCCTTTCTTATCTATTGGATTACATATATATATGTTTGTGGGAGTTTCCTCCCTCTTTTTCTATTATGGGTTGTTGAAAGTGTTTTCTTTAAATTTTAAACTAAAATTTTTGATAACCCGTTTTCTGGAATATTGTGTGGTTATTCCTGGTACTCTGTATGATATTGTGATGCTGAGAATGATATCTATCCATGATTCCTATTTCATCGGGGTATCGGGCTGGACACCCTTTATTTCGAATATCGGGTTTTCACTGATGGTATCAGAGCATCAGGTTCTAGAGTCTTTAGGATCTATGCGGACTCGTCACGTTCTACCGTAGCGTTCTTTGATATAGAGCTTAATGTTAAGATTGCCTTGTTGCTTATGTATGCGATCTTCTGCTAAATAGATTGTTTTATATAATATTCTAACTCTATCTCTTCTCTATCTCTGATTCCGCCAAAGAGAGGACGTCCCGCTAGACGCAATAGGGTTGTCGAGGATGAGGGTGGTCCTCCACCGCCACCACCGGGGAATATCAGTGCCGCTGATGTGGCAAATATCGTGACCCAAGCTGTTAATGCAGCGATGACTGTAGTGGCACAACAAATGCCACAAGCTCAAGCGAGGGGACAAGAAGCACTAGTTCCTATGGGACCTTCTCAGTGGGAACGGGTAAGAGAGTCTTTCCTAAAGGGTCATCCACCAGAATTTGAGGGAGGTTCGGACGTTATAAAGGCAAACCAGTGGAAGAAGGACATACAGTGCCATCTTAGGATGGTGGAATGTAGTGAGGAGAAAAAGAAAATCCTCGTTACCTTTAAGCTTGTCGGATCGGCCTTACATTGGTGGGAGTCAATAACGACACCCGAACAAAGGGATACAATGTCAATCACTAATTTTTGGGCTTTGTTTGATGGAAAGTATTTCCCTCCTGCAGTTCAAAGGGAGATGCAGAGGAAGCTTCAAGATTTAGTACAAGGGGAGAGATCGGTTGCCGAATACGAAGAGGAGTTTACCCGGTTAGCAAGCTTTATACCGGATGAAGTGACTCCGGAAGCGAAGAGGATCTCCATATTTGTAGGAGGTTTGCACTGGCGAATAAAACAACATTTGCTTGGAAATCTATCTTTGGTAACCTTTGGGGACGTAATGAATGCTTCTTTACTTCACTGTCAAGAGCATAGATTATTTGTGCAAAATAATAAGAAGGCTGCATCACTGGGGCAAGTGGTGAAACCGGGAAGTAATGGGATCGGAGGGGGGACATCTTCTTCGTCCCAAACCTCGGGGAACAAGCAGAAAGAGAGGGATCCTCAACAAGGGGATTTATCCAAGCGTCAACATTTTGGTGGGTTTAATTCTGGTGGAAATCATAATCATAACAGGCCGGGTCAAGGCGGACAACAACAACAGGGAGGTAGAGGTGGAAATGGAGGTAGGGGCCAGCAGGGCCGGGGTGCGGGGAAATTTCGAAACAATCAAGGTAGGAATCAGGAGAATGCAGCTAATAAATGTTTTCAGTGTGGGGAGTTGGGCCATTATAAAAGGGTTTGTCCTCAGTTGGTTGGAGGGTATCTTCCTAGGGCTCCACAACAGCCGTATGTATAGTTTCCTCCCCAGACGCCTAATCCGGTTGCTCCTCCTCAGCAGGGGCAACTGCAGTATGGACGAGTTTACCATATTCAGGAATCTATGCTTCCTCCACCCCCTCCGGCACCGCCAACGATAGAGGGTAAGTTTTTCATTCATGGGCATACGGGTCGAGTACTATTTGATACGGGTGCTACACATTCCTTTATTTCTAGGAGTTTTGCTCAGACCACAGGTTTGATAAAATCTGTTGAAAGTACCTTCACTAGCTTTGAATCCTCTATGGGTGATGGTTCATTGATTTTCTTTATTTGTAAAAACATAGGGATTAACCTTGGTAACTTGTGTTTTGAGGTCGAATTGCTCGTCCTTGACTTGGTCGGGTATGATGTAATATTGGGTATGGATTGGCTAGGGAAATACCGCGCGATAGTAAATTGTTATGCGAAAAGCATAGTTTTTGCAGTTTCGGGACAAGAAATGTTCCTACTTGTTATGCCTTGTATGGAAGGGAGTACGAGTGATTATTTATATTGTATTGCAAAAGATTCATCTCGGGATGTTGTGGTTCCCCTAAATTCTCTTCCGATTGTTAGAGATTTTGAAGATGTTTTTCGAGAGATACCGGGATTACCTCCAAGTCGGGAGATAGAGTTTGTGATTGATTTAATGCCAGGAACTCGACCGATTGATAAAGCTCCGTATCGAATGGCTCCTGTTGAGATGAGGGAGTTGAGAGATCAAATTCAGCAGCTATTGGAGCAGGGATTTATTAGACGTAGCACATCACCATGGGGTGCTCCGGTATTGTTTGTGAAGAAAAGAGACGGTTCTCTCCGGTTATGTGTGGACTATAGGGAGTTGAATTGTGACACCCCGACTAATTAAATACCGGGTAGCTACTCCTTTATTAGATTAATACAAAATGCCAAGTTGGTTCAGTTAACAGCATCACTGTCGAAAACATTTATATGATAATAACCACCTAGTATTTTAAAAGTGAGTTGCCAAGTTTTAAGTTAACTCTGATTAACATGCAATAAAAGGATAATGAAAGAATAACAACCATTCACCATAACGAAGCAATAGAATAACCAACAACATAATAATAAGTCTGGAGAAAAACTCCTCACAACAATCCAACAACTGAACTAATTAAAACAATATAACCTGAATTAATTACATGCCAAAAGTCTGAAAATCTGAAATAGGAAATGTTTCTAATAGAAATGGGAGACATGCCCTACAACTGATGAAAGCTAAATATAGAGTCAAGATAGATGAAGCGTCTACTAGCAAAGTCCTGTAACTTCCACAAACAGCTACAGCTCGTCACCTGAATGAAAATCCTATGCATGGTGTCCTTGTGGCTGGGCACCTAAAATGGTTTTACAAAAATAGATTTGAAAGCAAACGGGTCAGAGCCCGAAAGTGGAGAGTATTTTAAAATAGCAAGTTCTTTAATAACATTAAAACAACGAATGCAAAATACATGTTAGGACTTGCACTCACATGAAATACTCACCTCTCGACTAATTTGTGCACTCCTAACGTACCGTACCCATCTAAGTAACATATGAATCTAACCAAACCGTAATAAATTCTACCCCTTACTACTCGATTCTCATTATGCATTCTAGCGTTATCAACTAAATGGAGAGCTTTACTGAAACTTCGATTCTCGATTATTAGCAATAAAATTCATTACAGGTTACCCCTTTATAGTTACTCAAAGCGTTTCCGTAATTATACTCACAATACCAACATGAAAGTTCTCATTAATTTAAGTGTATATTACCCACGCCATAAATATACAAAATAAGCACCCGAGACTAAGCTGCGGTGCACACATACTCTGCTATCCATCCTGGTACATCACGTACATAAGGATCACGCATTCCGAATCTCTCAGGAATCGTTCTCATATAATAGCAAATCACAAACAATGGAGGCGAACACAGTCACATCACATGGGTCACGCACATACCTACGCTCCCACGATCAGCAGACTTATTAACATCCCAATAAGTCCTTCTCTGACCTATGTTCTCGAGGTACCAATCTAAATCCGGGCAACACAAGGATTAGAGGTCCCTAAGCGAACGTAAACCTCCCGTGATAGCAAGTATGGTAGGTATGTCATACACATAAAATCATATATATATACCAAGTATACACACATGTTAGTAATCACCGTAATTTATTTATGGTACACTTCTCATTCTCTCACCGACTTATAATGTTGCACAATTCATAAGTTCCTGATTAATTCAATTATTTAAGCCGTTAATAATTATCGCATCGTAATAGTCACTCACGTCCTATTCCACAATTTCCATTCAATTCGAATTGCACTTCCATGTTTTACTCCTCAATATATCCCAAATGTCCCAACTATATCAATTTATCATCAAGGGAATGGTATCTCTACAATTAAACAAGGTTACGGGACATGCAGAATCAAAACAGGCCAAAAAGCCTAAACTGTCAGCTCGTTAGAAGTCTCGTTCGAACGAGGCTATTCGAACGAGAGTTCGTTCAAACGAACTGGGCATCTAACGAGATCTCGTTCGAATGAAAGGCATCGAACGAACATCCCTCTCATTAGAAGGCAAACTGTCAACTCGTTAGAAGCTCGTTCGAACGACCTGGGCAGGTCTTCTAACGAGAGGCCAGTTTCGAGCCCTGATTTTCCTATTCTCGTTTTTCCATCTTTTCTTCACCTCTAATCTCATCTAAACATCAATCCAACAATTGTTCAAGGTTTCTAATCATTCCTAAACACACTTAGGTCATATACTAACGTGTTTTTTGGGGTTAATTCATCCTAAACATCATCCAAATATCAAAACTCTACATTTTTCCCCAATCTCAAGAACATGAACCCTAGAAATTTTAGATCATCAATGAGCCTAATAAAATCCGTTTTTGTAACACAAAAAGTAGTAATTCTTTTAGTTCAATAATCCAATAACATTTCTACATGCAAACCTATATCCATAATTAAATTTATAACTCCAGTTTTATGGGTTTTCCATCAATCTCCCAAACAAATGAAATTTTAGAATTATCTAAGCATGGAAGAGACATTCACTGCAAAATAATGTAAACTAAACCACTTGCCTTATGTATTTCTCTGATTTTGATGGCGAATTGATGATTTTCTCTCTCTCTCTCTCTGTAGAATTCTCCTCTCTCTCTCTCTCTACAAGTCTTTTTCTCCAAGGTGACAATGGAGGCTAGGGTTTGCCTTAGGAAACTTTTGGAACTAATTCCAATAACTCCCGTAGCCCATTAAGTCATTTAGGATAGTTAGTGGGTAAAGTCCAAATCAGATATTAATTCCTAATTTTCGTGGGTTTTAATTTCCAAAAATCCAAAATTACCAAACTACCCTTATACGTTGACGGCATGACCTAAAAATGCCCCGGGACCCAAACTAAACCCCCGGCTAGTGTTTTATGACTATTTCGACCCTTCCGAACGCGTTGGCGCACTCAAAACGACCATACGGTTAATAGAAATAAAATTCACTTTTTAATTAAATAATAATATTCCTGACGCGACTGTCACACGCGTCTCAACAAAATTTCCAAATTGCCGTATTTCAATCTCACGAAAAATTTCATAATTTCCATATTCATATATATAGCCATATATTCTCATTAAAATCAAATACCAACTCGCATCTCTCTAGTATTTTTATCCAGATTAATTCCCAATTAATACACATGTAATTCAATTAATCACATAAATAAATATCATAAAAATACGGGGTATTACATACTCCCCCCTAATAACAGAATTTCGTCCCGAAATTCGGAATTAGAAAGTACCTGGTAAGAACAACTCTGGATAACGTTCGAGAATTTCATCCTCGCGCTCCCATGTGGACTCCTCGACATTATGATGTCGCCACTGAACACGCACTAACGGAACTATCTTTGACCGCAGTTTCCGCTCACTTCGGTCCAAAATAGCAATCGGCCCCTCCTCGTAGGAGCTATCAGGCTGGAGATCGATGTCCTCTAAATAAATGTGAGAATGAGCCAAATCGTCTCTAAGATATTTCCTTAGCGAGGAAATATGAAACACAACGTGAATCCGATGCAAATGCTCCGGTAACCCAAGTCTATACGCAACCGGCCTAATTCGCTCAATAATAGGAAATGGTCCCACATATCTCGGTGCCAACTTCCCTTTCTTCCCGAAATGCATAATCCCCTTCATAGGAGATACTCTGAGCAAAACCTGGTCCCCCACTTCAAATTCCCTGAAGGACCTCTTCGCATCAGCATAGCTCTTCTGCCTGTCCTGGGCTACCCGAATGCGACTCCGTATCAGCTCTATCCTTGCCGAAGTATCCTGAATCACTTCCGGCCCAAGTAGTTTGTTGTCCCCCACCTCCAACCAACATGCTGGGGAACGACAAGGTCTACCGTACAGCGCCTCAAATGGAGCCAGGCCAATGGTGAAATGGTAGGAGTTGTTGTAAGAAAACTCCACCAGTGGAAGATACTGCTCCCATCCACCCCCAAAATCAATGATGCACATACGCAACATGTCCTCCAACATCTGGTTTGTACGTTCGGTTTTCCCATCGGTCTGCGGGTGATACGTCGTACTCAACCGCAATTCTGTGCCCATGGCCTCCTGGAAACTTTCCCAAAACCGTGAAAGAAATATCTTGTCTCTGTCAGACACGATATTTAGGGGCACACCGTAAAGTCTCACTATCTCAGCAATAAAGAGCTGGGCATACTGTCCCGAAGTGTAGTCTGTCCTTACGGGTAGAAAATGAGCGACTTTGGTCAACCTGTCCATATTTACCCAAATGGAGTCGTGACCTCTCTGTGATGTAGGCATCCCGGTGACAAAGTCTATGGAGATGCTCTCCCACATCCACATCGGGACCTCTAATGGATGTAGAAGTCCTGCCGGTCTCTGATGATCCACTTTTACTAGCTGACAAGTGGCGCATTTAGAAACAAACACGACAATATCTCCCTTCATCCCGCTCCACCAATACTGATGTCTCATATCTTGGTACATTTTATCCCCACCGGGATGTACCGCGAACCGTGAGCCGTACGACTCTGCCATCACCTCGTGTCACAGTTCCTCCCCTTCCGGAACTACCAGTCTGCCATTGAAGCGTAATCCCCCGTCTGAGCTAACGGTATAGGACTCGGCTCCCTCTGTTAATAATCGAACTATCTGTTCCTGACAGAACGAGTCATCTGCTTGTGCCTTTACCACTCTCGTGACAATCTGTGGTGTAATAGTCATCACCGACATGAATGATCGGGCCACTGCATCCTGGTGTCCCAACTCCTTCCACTTTGCCTTCCACACCCCTGCCACTTCATCTACTGGCCTACGGCTCAATGCGTCTGCTACCACGTTAGCCTTCCCTGGGTGATATTGGATATCAAACTGATAGTCCTTCACAAACTCAAGCCACCTTCGCTGCCGCATATTCAACTCCTTCTGCGTGAATAGGTACTGTAGGGACTTGTGGTCCGTGAACAATCGAAACTTCTCCCCCAAAAGATAATGTCTCCAAATCCGAAGGGCAAATACCACTGCCGCTAACTCCAAGTCATGAGTGGGGTAATTCTTCTCGTGAGGCTTAAGCTTACGGGAAGCATAAGCTATGGCCTGACTCTCCTGCTGCAATACACCTCCAAGTCCTTGCAAGGACGCATCGGTGTAGACTAGATACTCAACTCCCGGTCTCGACAATGCTAACATAGGTGCTGAGGTCAACTTAATCTTCAACTCATCAAATGCTAACTGACAGTAATCACTCCAGATGAATGGCACACCCTTACGAGTCAGATGTGTCAAAGGAACCGCTATCTTCGAAAATCCCCGAATGAACCTCCTGTAGTATCCTGCTAGGCCCAAGAAACTACGGATCTCAGTCGGTGTCGTGGGCTGTCCCCACTCCCTCACCGTGGATACCTTCCCCAGATCAACAGATATCCCCCGGTTGGAAATAATATGCCCCAAAAACTGAACCTCCTTCATCCAAAACCCGCACTTCTCATATTTTGCATACAACTCGTTCTGACGTAGCGTCTGCAAAACCTGCCTCAAATGCTCGACGTGCTCCTCCTGTGTCTGGGAGTAAACCAGAATATCATCAATGAAGACAATGACGAACTGATCAAGGAACTCTCTAAACACCCTATTCATCAAGTCCATAAACACTGCTGGAGCATTGGTCAAGCCAAAAGGCATAACCCGAAACTCGTAAGAACCATATCTCGTTAAGAACGCAGTCTTCGAGACATCCTCTTCCCTGATACGCAACTGATGGTATCCCGATCGTAAATCAATCTTTGAGAAGAAAGAAGCTCCCCTCAACTGATCGAATAAGTCATCGATTCGGGGCAACGGATATTTATTCCGTATCGTGACCTTATTCAATTCTCGGTAATCCACACACAATCTCAACGATCCATCCCTCTTCTTTATGAACAACACAGGGGCACCCCATGGCGAAGTACTCCTCCGTATAAACCCCTGACCCAACAACTGCTCAATCTGATTTCATAGCTCTCGCATCTCTGCCGGAGCCATACAGTACGGTGCGCGTGCTATAGGTCTCGTATCTGGTAATAAGTCTATGACAAAGTCTATCTCTCGACTGGGGGGTAGGCCTGGTATCTCCTGAAACACATCGGAATAATCCCTGACAACTGGGATCAAATCTAAAGGAATCACAACCTCCTTAGAGGTATCCTCCTGTATGTAATACAAATGAGCGGTCGAGCCTCCCTCTGGGCGAGGCATCGCCACTACAAACATCTCTTGCCCCGGAATGGAAAAAACAATGCTCCCACCGAAGCAATCAATCATGGCTTTATAAGATGCGAGCCAATCCATACCGATAATCACATTGTGCTCATGCATATCCAATACCAACATGTCTGCAGGTAATACCAAACTACCAATCTCTACCCCCACTCCCCGGCATATAAAGAAAATAAGTGACCCACTCCCTAATGGTGAGTCTACACACACGTCACTGTGCTCTCTGCTATGGCTAATAACCCTAAGGCTTTCGCAAAATGTGTAGCTATAAAACAATGCGTTGCCCCCGTATCAAACAAAACCCGACCCATAGTGCCATGGATAGGAAACATACCCTCAATCGCGGGGGGTGCCTGTAGAGCTGCTGCTTGCTGAAGCTGGTATACTCTCCCATACTGCAGTTGCCCCTGCTGAACTGGGACCGCTGGAATGGGTTGTAATGCTGCCATCTGTGGTGGCGCCGGGAGGGCGGCAGGAAACACGGGTCTCTGCGGCTCCTGTCGAGCACCCTGCTGCTGTTGCGGGGCCCTGCCCCTATCAGGACAGTCCTGGCATTTATGGCCAGTCTTGCCACAAACGTAACACTTCCCCGGGAAGTTCCCCCCTCTCTGTCCCTGCTGCCCCCGGCCCTGGTGGCCGTTACCATTCCTCCCTTGGCCCTGCTGAAACTGCTGTTGACCATTCTGACCCTGCTGGTTCTGATGGTCGTTCGGACCCTGATGGCCCTATCGGAAACCTCCTTGTCCGTGCCTGAAATTTCCCGATCTGGACCTCTTATGATCCCCCTGCTGGGAACCCTAGTCACCCTGTCTCTGCCCCTGAACAGAATGTGCCCCACTGGCACCATTTCCCCTAGTCCTGAACTGATGGCCGGACTCTCCCGATCTCTTGCCTTCAGTCATGTGAAAGTGATGATCTTGGAAGTGTAACAGTGCAGCGTTAACCACATCAGAGTAAGTGGCCAACGATAGATTCCCTAACAAATGCTGACGGATCCTCCAAGTCAACCCGTCTGTAAATTTCTGTATCTTCTTCTCTTTTGTCGGTATATCATCCGGGACAATATTCAACAGATTTGTGAATTTGGCCTCATACTCGGCCACAGTCTTACCTTCCTGTCTGAGATTCATCAACTTCCTCCTCATTTCCGTGTGAACAGCTGACGGAAAATACTTGCGGTCAAACCGCACCCAAAACTCCTATATAGTGAGAGTATCTCTCTCCTCCACGGTGGTAATAGACTCCCACCACTGCAGTGCAGACCCCACTAGCTTAAAGGTATCTAGTATCTTCTTCTGGACATCGGTGCACTCATACATCCTCAGGTGCCACTGAATGTCCTTCCTCCACTGACTCGAAACCACAACATCGGAGCTACCTGCGAACTCCGGTGGGTGTGCTTTCTGAAAATCATCATATACACGTTCCCAAGCAGACGGGAATGCATGTGCCTGAACTGGCGCGGCTACTGGCGCCTGAGGTGGTTCCTGCTGAACTACGGCTAGTGCGGCATTTACCGCCTGGGCCACAATGGCTGCAACCTCGACGGCATTCATCGTGCCCTGAACTGGTGCGGGCTGTGGTTCTGGCGTAGCATCCCTGGGAACCCGTTGTGCACGTCGTGGAGGCATATGAAATAAGAATAAAGTTTATAAGTTCGCAGTTATAAACTTGAATAGCTGAAGAACGTAGCATATACAAAAGAATACAACAGTCCTAAAATATAGGGCTCTACGTCAAAGAAAGCTCAACGGAAACATAAATAGCCGTACAGATCCTAAAGGACACTAGAACCTGATGCTCTGATACCACCTATGACACCCCGACTAATTAAATACCGGGTAGCTACTCCTTTATTAGATTAATACAAAATGCCAAGTTGGTTCAGTTAACAGCATCACTGTCGAAAACATTTATATGATTACTAACCACCTAGTATTTAAAAAGTGAGTTGCCAAGTTTTAAGTTAACTCTGATTAACATGCAATAAAAGGATAATGAAAGAATAACAAACATTCACCATAACGAAGCAATAGAATAACCAACAACATAATAATAAGTTCAGAGGAAAACTCCTCACAACAATCCCACAACTGAACTAATTAAAACAATATAACCTGAATTAATTACATGCCAAAAGTCTGAAAATCTGAAATAGAAAATGTTTCTAATAGAAATGGGCGACATGCCCTACAACTGATGAAAGATAAATATAGAGTAAAGATAGATGAAGCGTCTACTAGCAAAGTCCTGTAACTTCCACAAATAGATACAGCTCGTCAACTGAATGAAAATCCTATGCATGGTGTCCTTGTGGCTGGGCACCTAAAATGGTTTTACAAAAATAGATTTGAAAGAAAACGGGTGAGAGCCCGAAAGTGGAGAGTATTTTAAAATAGCAAGTGCTTTAATAAAATGAAAACAACGAATGAAAAATACATGTTAGGACGTGCACTCACATGAAATACTCACCTCTCGACTAATTTGTGCACTCCTAACGTACCGTACCCATCTAAGTAACATATGAATCTAACGAAACCGTAATAAATTCTACCCCTTACTACTCGATTCTCATTATGCACTCTAGCGTTATCAACTAAATGGAGAGCTTTACTGAAACTCGGATTCTCGATTATTAGCAATACAATTCATTACAGGTTACCCCTTTATAGTTACTCAAAGCGTTTCCGTATTTATACTCACAATACCAACATGAAAGTTCTCATTAATTTAAGTGTATATTAGCCACGCCATAAATATACAAAACAAGCACCCGAGACTAAGCTGCGGTGCACACATACTCTGCTATCCATCCCGGTACATCACGTACATAAGGATCACGCATTCTGAATCTCTCAGGAATCATTCTCAGATAATAGCAAATCACAAACAATGGAGGCGAACACAGTCACATCACATGGGTCACGCACATACCTACGCTCCCACGATCAGCAGACTTATTAACATCCCAATAAGTCCTTCTCTGACCTATGTTCTCGAGGTACCAATCTAAATCCGGGCAACACAAGGATTAGAGGGCCCTAAGCGAACGTAAACCTCCCATGATAGCAAGTATGGTAGGTATGTCATACACATAAAATCATATACATATACTAAGTATACACACATCTTAGTAATCACCGTAATTTATTTGTGGTACACTTCTCATTCTCGCACCGACTTATAATGTTGCATAATTCATAAGTTCCCGATTAATTCAATTATTTAAGCCGTTAATAATTATCGCATCGTAATAGTCACTCACGTCCTATTCCACAATTTCCATTCAATTCGAATTGCACTTCTAGGTTTTACTCCTCAATATATCCCAAATGTCCCAACTATATTAATTTATCATCAAGGGAATGGTATCTCTACAACTAGACAAGGTTACGGGACATGCGGAATCAAAACAGGCCAAAAAGCCTAAACTGTCAGCTCGTTAGAAGTCTCGTTCGAACGAGGCTATTCGAACGAGAGTTCGTTCGAACGAACTGGGCATCTAACGAGATCTCGTTCGAACAAAAGGCATCGAACGAACATCCCTCTCGTTAGAAGGCAAACTGTCAACTCGTTAAAAGCTCGTTCGAACGAGCTCGTTCGAACGACCTGGGCAGGTCTTCTAATGAGAGGCCAGTTTCGAGCCCAGATTTTCCTATTCTCGTTTTTCCATCTTTTCTTCACCTCTAATCTCATCTAAACATCAATCCAACAATTTTTCAAGGTTTCTAATCATTCCTAAACACACTTAGGTCATATACTAATGTGTTTTGTGGGATTAATTCATCCTAAACATCATCCAAATATCAAAACTCTACATTTTTCCCCAATCTCAAGAACATGAACCCTAGAAATTTTAGATCATCAATGAGCCTAATAAAATCCATTTTTGTAACACAAAAAGTAGTAATTCTTTTAGTTCAATCATACAATAACATTTCTACATGCAAACCTATATCCACAATTAAATTTGTAACTCCAGTTTTATGGGTTTTCCATCAATCTCCCAAACAAATGAAATTTTAGAATTATCTAAGCATGGAAGAGACATTCACTGCAAAATAATGTAAATTAAACCACTTGCCTTATGTATTTATCTGATTTTGATGGAGAATTGATGAGTTTATCTCTCTCTCTCTGTAGAATTATCCTCTCTCTCTCTCTACAAGTCTTTTTCTCCAAGGTGACAATGGAGGCTAGGGTTTGCCTTAGGAAACTTTTGGAACTAATTCCAATAACTCCCGTAGCCCATTAAGTCATTTAGGATAGTTAGTGGGTTTAGTGGGTAAAGTCCAAATCAGATATTCATTCCTAATTTTCGTGGGTTTTAATTCCCAAAAATCCAAAATTACCAAACTACCCTTATACGTTGCCGACATGACCTAAAAATGCCCCGGGACCCAAACTAAACCCCCGGCTAGTGTTTTATGACTATTTCGACCCTTCCGGACGCGTTGGAGCACTCAAAACGACCATACAGTTAATAGAAATAAAATTCACTTTTTAATTAAATAATAATATTCCTGACGCGATTGTCACACGCGTCTCAACAAAATTTCCAAATTGCCGTATTTCAATCTCACGAAAAATTTCATAATTTCCATATTCATATATATAGCCATATATTCTCATTAAAATCAAATACCCACTCGCATCTCGCTAGTATTTTTATCCGGATTAATTCCCAATTAATACACATTTAATTCAATTAATCCAATAAATAAATATCATAAAAATACGGGGTATTACATGAATAAAGTCACCATCCGAAATAAATACCCTTTGCCTCGCATCGATGATTTGTTTGACCAACTTAGGGGAGCATCATACTTCTCCAAAATCGATTTGAGGACGGGGTATCATCAATTGAGGATACGAGCGCAAGATGTATCCAAGACTGCATTTCTGACCCGTTATGGATCCTATGAGTTCTTGGTTATGCCCTTTGGGCTAACCAATGCTCCTACTATATTTATGGATCTTATGAATAGGGTGTTTCGGGATTTTCTTGACCAGTTTGTTATTGTATTCATCTATGACATCCTAGTCTATTCTCAGACAGAGTCTGACCATGCTACTCACTTACAGTTGGTCCTGCAGAGATTGAGGGATCACAAATTGTATGCAAAGTTTGAGAATTGTGGCTTTTGGGTGAAGGAAGTTCAATTTCTAGGTCATGTGGTGTCATCCCAGGGTGTATCTGTGGATCCTAGAAAGGTGATTACGGTGAGAGAGTGGGGTTAGCCCACGACACCTACTAAGGTTCGTAGTTTTCTGGGCTTGGCGGGTTATTACCGTCGATTTATTAAAGGTTTTTCAAAAATCGCTAGCCCGTTGACAAATTTAACCCGAAAGGGAGTGCGATTTGTTTGGGACAGTTCATGTCAAGCTGCATTTGATGAGATCAAAAACAGATTAACTTCGGCTCCAGTCCTTGCATTGCCAAAACCAGGATTGGAATACCTAGTCTTCACCGATGCATCTCTTCAAGGGTTAGGAGGTGTTCTTCAGCAAGAAAGACAAGCTATTGCTTACGCTTCTCGTAAGTTGAAGCCTCACGAAAGGAACTATCCAGTGCATGACTTAGAGTTTACCGCAGTTGTCTTTGCCTTGAAGATATGGAGGCATTATCTCTTGGGGGAAAAGTTTAGTCTTTTCACAGACCATAAATCGCTGCAATATTTATTTTCCCAAAAGGACTTGAATATGCGTCAGCGTCGTTGGTTGGAGTTTGTGAAAGACTACCAATTTGATATCCATTATCATCCTGGAAAGGCGAACGTAGTAGCGGATGCCTTGAGTAGGAAGCCCGAGGGAAACTTAGCTAATGTGTGGAAAGCTAAGTGGAGAGAGCTCAGTCAGGAGGATGCGGGGGTAAGAGCATTCATTTTCGTGATGACCGTTACTCCTACGATTATAGTGAGAATTGTCGAAGCCCAAGGAAGAGATAAAGGTTGTCAAGACCATATACACCGACTGTTGTCCGAGGGAGAGGAGTCGTACTCGATTGGTTTTGAGGGTGGACTACGCTTCCATGGAAGACTTATTATTCCCGGAGATGGGGACTTGAGACGAGTGGTGATGGCGGAATCTCACGGGTCAAAGTTTACGGTACATATAGGTGGGGACAAGATGTACCAAGATATGCGCCGTCAGTATTGGTGGGCTAGTATGAAGAGGTATATCTCGGAGTTTGTGTCCCAATGCACTACTTGTCAGTTGGTTAAGATTGACCACCAACGACCGACAGGTTTGTTGCAACCGCTGGAGATTCCAGTATGGAAATGGGAAAGCATTTTGATGGACTTCATTACGGGCTTACCTAGATCATAGAGAGGTCATGATTCGATCTAGGTGATTGTCGACCGTTTGACTAAATCGGCACACTTCTTGCCTGTACGTACGGATTATGATATCGCTCGTTACGCCTAATTATTCATCGAGGAGATCGTTAGACTTCATGGGGTACCTTTAAATATTATTTTGACCGAGATAAAATAGTTATGTCCCACTTTTGGCAAAGTTTTCAAGAGGCCATGGGGGCCGAGTTGAAGTTAATCTCTTCATATCATCCTCAAACAGATGGTCAAACTAAAAGGGTAAACCAGATGTTAGAGGATATGCTTCGTATGTGCATGCTTGATTTTAAGGGCGGTTGGGAACAATACCTCCCATTGGTTGAGTTTGCTTATAACAACTCATACCAATTTACTATTGGAATGGCACCTTATGAAGCTTTGTATGGCCGGCCATGTAGGTCACCTGCTTGTTGGTTGGAAGTGGGTGATAACAAATTCCTTGGACCTGAAATGATCCAAGACACTTCTTCAAAGATTGCACTTATTCAAAATTGCATTCGGATAGCCCAAGACCGTCAAAAGAGCTACGCCGATGCGAGTAAGAGACACATGGAGTTAGAGGTTGGAGACCAAGTGTTGGTGCGAGTGTCTCCAATGAAGGGGATTAAACGTTTCGGAAAGAAAGGAAAGCTTGCACCGCATTTTGTTGGACCTTTCCCAGTTATTGCAAAAGTTGGTCCCATGGCGTATCAGTTTGCTTTACCGGAGCCTTTGCAACAAATCCACGATGTATTCCATGTCTCCGC
Organism: Sambucus nigra; assembly: GCA_949130495.1. Lineage (NCBI taxonomy): Eukaryota > Viridiplantae > Streptophyta > Magnoliopsida > Dipsacales > Adoxaceae > Sambucus > Sambucus nigra. The sequence goes on from OX422218.1 coordinate 352,025,678, forward strand.
TTTGAAGAAGTGTAGAAGATGTGAGGGTGCCCTTTGGCGCATCCCTTTTGAAGATATCGACTTGCAACCCGATGTTTCATATGAAGAACAACCGGTTGCTATTCTTGAGTATGGGGAGCGCAAGTTAAGGTCTCGTGTGGTGCCCTTAGTGAGAGTTCAATGGAGTCATCACAATGTAAAAGAATCAACGTGGGAGCGTGAGGACGAGATGCGGGAGAAATATCCACATATTTTCTTATAAGGTACGCCTGAATTTTGGGGACAAAATTCCCTCATAAGGGGGGGAGTATGTAATAACCCTCGCTTATGAGAACGTATTTTATATTAATTACTAGGTATGGTAATTAGATATAAGTTTTGGGTTATGAATTGAGTGCTAATTTAATGAAGAAAAGTTAATATTCACTATGAGTTTGCATATATACCATAGCTATGGGTGAATATTGCTATGTTATGCTTACTAATATCATATGAATTAAAATGATATTTGGCTTAATAATGAGACCGAAACTTAAATTGAATTATAAAATGTCCAAATGATAATCTGGAGGCCGCAGTTGATTCCGGAACGTGCGAGATAGTCAAATATTGTGCCATTATGTGTTTTGAGATTTTGGGTATTTTTGACTGATTATGCCTTAAATATGCAATTGCGTATTATTTTATCGCAATATCGATTAATTGAGTTGGGATTTTTGGCTAAAGGCACGATTTATGTCTTGAGTAAATCACTATTCACCTAATTGTATTTCCTAAACCTAGAGAACTAAAGAGAGAAAGAGAAAGAGTAGAGAGAAGAAAGGATATTGAAGATTTAAGAAGGATTCTTGCTCCCACACCAAGAAAATATGCATTTTCTACATTGAGGCAAGTTTACTACTTGCTATTTATGGTTTAAGATAAATGATTTGTGTGAGAATGATGTAGTTGATTATGGTTTACTAGTCTAGGGTTTGGATGTTGGTTGGTTTTGAATCATTGAAGGATAGTTGAATGATTGTTGATGTTGATGGTAGTGGTAGTAGCATTTATGTTGTGTGGGTGAGAATAAATGAGTTGGCCTTGGGTTTTGCTTGAAAATAGGAAGTCTTGGTTTAGGTCTGCAGGGACCGGTCGACCGCGATTCTCAGACCGGTCGACCGGGTCTTCGGGAGAGGGTTCACTGCATTTCTTTCAAAGGCCTAAAATTATGGCACGGTCGACCGCGGTCCCCTGACCGGTCGACCGGCCCTGCCGAAATGAACTTTCTGCTTTTCTTCTTAGGCCAAATCTTGAGACGCGGTCGACCGCGGTCTTAGAACCGGTCGACCGGTCCCCTGTTTTCTTCCCAAACATTTTATTTTCAGTCCTTAACTTCTTCTTTTAATAGGAACATAGGGACCTTATTAAATGAAGAAAAAAATAGGGTCTTAGAGTATTAGTTGAGTTCGGTCGACTCCCTAGACTCTAAGGGGTTCATCTAGGGTTCCTGTCAGGGGGGGGGGATTTAAAGAAATGTTTAGACATTACTTATGTCAGGTAGTTCTATAAGAGTCTAGGAAATCTTAAGGTCGAATTTGGAGACTTTATGAGTAAATGCGAACTAGATCTCATTTGATGGGTTATTATAAAGTCCAAATAAGGACATTTGGGAGAGATAACTTGGGAGTTTAAATATTCTTCGAGGTTATATTGATGATGTGAAGTATACCATAATGCATTTGATAAAATGTAAAATGGATAATATAAAACATAATTTACTAAATCATGAAATGGAAATTTATAAAATGGATGTTACACACCTCTCTAAATACCATCTTAAGGGAAGTCCGTGCGTCAGGTGAAGCCCCCTGGCTAATGAATGCAGGGTGGATATAGTCTTAGGCCATATGAGCGCTTGTTTTATATTTTTCTGCGATGGGTAGGAGATTCTGGGTGTGGTCTTGACTACCCTGCAGGCATATGGCCGCTTCCCGACGGTTGCGATAGGATCCCAGGTTGTCTTATGTTAGGCCCTAGAAGATGATGGTTATTTAGGGGTGCGCACAGTGGGGAAACCTGGACGGGCTGTCTTAGAATCGTTATATACATATTGATAACTATTCTATTATCGAGTTGGACTCGATGGAACATTTATTCCATAAAGAGCAAAGTATATGCCACAAAGAGCATACTATGGAGATAAGTGCCATAAAGTGCACATGGTCATAATTGCATTCCTGATAAGGAATGGAAAGAAGACGAAAATTAAAATGAGGAAAAATGAAAAAGGCTTATAAGTACTTTTATTTCTTTGTATGATTGAATTTCATTTTAATAATCATTTAACTGTTTTAGTTCTTTATATGATGTTACCATGCTAGAATGTCATCCATGCTTACCTGTCATTTATCTAGTGATCATATAAAAAGCGGCCTCTCACCGGTTCTTCGTTTTCTTGTTGTGTATGTATCTTCTATATTCGTTCAGGTGTTCCGCCGCAAGGTCTCCCGTAATGACTTTCTTTTCTCTGAGTCTTTTGAGGAGCCGTGACATTTTGCGGGTATCACGGGATATTTTGTGTAGACGCCTCTATTATTGTTTTCTAGCTAAGATCAGTCTTTATTCGGGCGTGTGGCCCAAATAATTGAAATTGTATAAATGATGTATTATGTAACACATGAAACTTACTGTATATTGTATGGATTGTATCGACCGACGCTTTATTCGGTCCTTTCTTATCTATTGGATTACATATATATGTTTGTGGGAGTTTCCTCCCTCTTTTTCTATTATGGGTTGTTGAAAGTGTTTTCTTTAAATTTTAAACTAAAATTTTTGATATCCCGTTTTCTGGAATATTGTGTGGTTATTCCTGATACTCTGTATGATATTGTGATGCTGAGAATGGTATCTATCCATGATTCCTATTTCATCGGGGTATCGGGATGGCCACCCTTTATTTCGGATATCGGGTTGTCACAGATGGTATCAGAGCATCAGGTTCTAGAGTCTTTAGGATCTATGCAGACTCGTCACGTTCTACCGTAGCGTTATCTGATATAGAGCTTAATGTTAGGATTGCCTTGTTTCTTATGTATGCGATCTTCTGCTAAATAGATTGTTTTATATAATATTCTAACTCTATCTCTGATTCCGCCAAAGAGAGGACGTCCCGCCAGACGCAATAGGGTTGTCGAGGATGAGGGTGGTCCTCCACCGCCACCACCGGGGAATATCAGTGCCGTTGATGTGGCAAATATCGTGGCCCAAGCTGTTAATGCAGCGATGACTACAGTGGCACAACAAATGCCACAAGATCAAGCGAGGGGACAAGAATCACTAGTTCCTACGGGACCTTCTCAGTGGGAACGGGTAAGAGAGTCTTTCCTAAAGGGTCATCCCCCAGAATTTGAGGGAGGTTCGGACGTTATAAAGGCAAACCAGTGGAAGAAGGACATACAGCGCCATCTTAGGATGGTGGAATGTACTGAGGAGAAAAAGAAAATCCTCGTTACCTTTAAGATTGTCGGATCGGCCTTACATTGCTGGGAGTCAATAACGACACCTGAACAAAGGGATACAATGTCAATCACCAATTTTTGGACTTTATTTGATGGAAAGTATTTCCCTCCCGCAGTTCAAAGGGAGATGCAGAGGAAGCTTCAAGATTTAGTACAAGGGGAGAGATCGGTTGCCGAATACGAAGAGGAGTTTACCCGGTTAGCAAGCTTTATACCGGATGAAGTGACTCCGGAAGCGAAGAGGATCTCCAAATTTGTAGGAGGTTTGCACTGGTGAATAAAACAACATTTGCTTGGAAATCTATCTTTGGTAACCTTTGGGGACGTAATGAATGCTGCTTTACTTCACTGTCAAGAGCATAGATTATTTGTGCAAAACAGTAACAAGGCTGCAGCACTGGGGCAAGTGGTGAAACCGGGAAGTAATGGGATCGGAGGGGGGACATCTTCTTCGTCCCAAACCTAGGTGAACAAGCATAAATAGAGGGATCCTCAGCAAGGGGATTTATCCAAGCGTAAACGTTTTGGTGGGTTTAATGCTGGTGGCAATCATAATAATAATAGGACGGGTCAAGGCGGACAACAACAACAGGGAGGTAGAGGTGAAAATGGAGGTAGGGGCCAGCAGGGCCGGGGTGAGGGGAAATTTCGAAACAATCAAGGTAGGAATCAGGAGAATGCGACTAATTAAATACCGGGCGATCACTCCTTTATTAAATTAAATCAAGGTGAACAGTTGGTCCATTCTTAGCATCACTGTCGAAAAACAAATATTTTTTAATTTAACACCCTAATTAATTAAGCTAAGTGTCAAAACCATTTTCATACATACTTTCCAAATTTTATTTAAAGAAAAATCATTTATTTTATTAACAACATTCAATGAGTAAGAATCACACCATATTAAATTCTGCAACATAATCCAATTAATTTAATACATTCGTCAACCGAATGTCAACATACGAAATCTAAAGTCACACATCGAAACTGAATAAATCATATAGTAACAATACTGGAAATAACTGAAATACAAATGTCCAATAACAACGGGATAATGGAAAGAGCTACACATGCCCAACTAGATGAAAGTACTAAGAGTGGATCCAAATGAACGAAGTCGTCTAATCAAGAGACCTGCAACTCCCACCTAAGCTGCAGCGCGTTCCTTCCAAGAGATCCTAAGCAAGACGCCCCTGTGGCTGGGCACCTGTAATACATACATATATATACAAGAGAGAGAGAAAAAGAAACAGGTCAGAGCCCGATAGTGTGTATGATTTAAAATTCGTTTAGCAAGTATTTAAATTGATACAGGCCAATTCAACAACATATTAGTGCGACACTCTCTTGAGAAATTCTCACCTCTCTTCTAATGTGCACACCTATCGCACTAACCTTCCCAACGGTTTGTCTTATCAGTTATCGCACTAATCTTCCCAATGATTTAACTTATCTTAGATTACTCGTAAGATTCAAAATTTAACGATTCCATTGTTTGAAAATAATATTTCAACTAGTAACCAAAGTTCTCATTTTGACTTTATTAATCAATAAAGTTTTCCAATTTCATATTATACTTTCTCAAAACAAGTATTTACAATTTGAGTCATCACCCATGTCCTACATATCAAATCACAGTAGGCAGTTCCAGATTTCAGAATTTCACACATATATATATATATATTAACTACTCGAAAATATATATATCATAACAGCACCCCAAATAATAACTATGGTGAGGGCATACTCTACTATCCAATCCCCGTATCACTCGTACTAAGGGAATACAAATTCAGAATCACTCTCGAACTGTATTAGCACATACTCAAACAATATTGAGGCAAAGTATAGATTCCAAGTCTCTTAGGACCGTCTGAACTATCACTGCGATAGCCTGTACCAAGGATACCTATACACAAACAATATGAGGCGAAGCATAGATTCCAAGTCTCTAAGAGGAAAGCACATATCCGCATCTCTTAGGACCGTCTGAACTATCATTCCGATAGCCTGTACCAAGGATATCTATTTTCTAGGGTATAAGTAAATATCCCCCATAAAGGTCCCATCGAGATAAGACTGTCCCAGCGCGGAAACCTCAGGGACAGCAAGTAGCGTGGGCATGATTTTCACACATAGATAGTATATGCATACACAATCATATAACTATACTAATATTACCATATCAATAATGGGTAAATTCTCAATTCCCAGAATTTTTTCATTTGCATTTATTTCTCATTATATAGTTATCACATATAACCATTCACATCTTACTTTAATTTGAGGAACTTTTCCACTTACTACATAACGCTTCACGGATTCTATCCTCCCAATTATAAAATTCAGTAGGTATACACAATTGTCCCAAAGTAACTCTCTTACGTGTCTATCTCTCTTTAAATCATGAATTCATCGACCCTTATGTGATTATCCCAAAATACAATCTTTTCCCGACATCAAGGGTCCCAAAATCTATTCGCATATCCTATTGGTCCTCCCTATCTCCCAAAACATTTTATTAATGATGCCCAAGAATTATCTCACAATAAATTGAATTTAACTCATTTTAAAAAGGAAATAGGAGTCTTCCAGGAGGGGTCGATCGATCGAGGTCTGGGGCTCGATCGATCGAACCTTCGATCGATCAAAGCTCTGGGCTCAATCGATCGATCAAGTAGGTCTGCGAAAACTGAAATTCTACAGTTACGGGTTTCATCTTCAAGCTTCAACAATTTCCATATTTTCTAATCCCAATCATCCCCGAATTGATACTACTAACCTTATATCATCATATTAGGTATTTTCAACGTAAAGCATGTCAATTTACGTCACTAAACATGGATTAATCATGCCATAATTCATTTAAACATACAAGAACCCTAGAAATCTCTAAATCATGGTTCCAATCTGTTTTTCCAGAAATTCCTTCTTATACTAAATTAAAATTTCGTGGATTATTCTCCTACATCACCAACAATTTCCAGAATAAGGTTTAAGTCATCACTACATGCAAATTCCTATCACAATTTAGGTTTTCTTCAATGAAATTCATCCCTAATCATACCTAAAGTAATATGAAGGATGCACCAACGAAATAAGCAAGATAAACACTTGCCTGGGATTTTTGACGTTCTGATTTGCGGATGTTTTTGGTGTGGTTACGTAGCTCGTTGCGCGATCTACGCGTTGATGGTGGTTGCGGTGCAAACGGGTGGATTTCGGGCTTGAATTTGCCTTGAGAGCTCTCTCCTTCCGCTCCTATGGCCGTCACTTGTGTTTTGAGTTTCTAACCCTAGATGACAATCTAGATATCTGATTTAACCCTTTAAATTTTCGTGGGTTTAATTACCCAAAAAGGTGAAATGTCCAAAACGCCCTCCCGGGGTACCAATTAGGCCTAAAAACGCCCCGAGACCCAAACTAAACCCCCGGGTACACTTTTCTGACTATCTCGACCCTTCCGAACGCGTTGGCGCACTCAAAATGACCATACGAATGACTTATAAAATATTCACTTTTATTAATCCACATTTAGTCCCGACACGACACAGGCGCGTCCCGACTTAAATTTCCACAATTGTCATTTTATTCACATGTGACAATATTTTAAAAATAAATATCATATATTACTATACTCATCCAGTAATATTCAACAAATAACAAATTTCCAATAATTACTAACTCTCGTCACGCTAGTAAATATTTAAAACAACATTCCGGATTAAAATTAAATTAATTTATCTCAATTAAATTTAATAAATCCTTCAATTTAAAAGCCATGATAATACGGGGTATTACAGGGAGTTGGGACAGTATAAAAGGGTGTGTCCTCATTTGGTTGGAGGGCATCTTCGTAGGGCTCCACAACAGCCGTATGTACAGTTTCCTCCCCAGGCGCCTAATCCGGTTGCTCCTCCTCAACAGGGGCAACTGCAGTATGGACGAGTTTACCATATTCAAGAAGCTATGCTTCCTCCACCCCCTCCGGCACCGCCAACGATCGAGGGTAAGTTTTTCATTCATGGGCATATGGGTCGAGTACTATTTGATACGGGTGATACACACTCCTTTATTTCTAGGAGTTTTGCTCATAGCACAGGTTTGATAAAATCTGCTGAAAGTATCTTCACTAGCGTTGAATCCTCTATGGGTGATGGTTCATTGATTTTCTTTGTTTGAAAAAATGTAAGGATTAACCTTGGTAACTTGTGTTTTGAGGCCGAATTGCTCGTCCTTGACTTGGTCGGGTATGATGTAATATTGGGTATGGATTGGCTAGGGAAATACTGCGCGATAGTAAATTGTTATGGGAAAAGCATAGTTTTTGCAGTTCCGGGACAAGAAATGTTCCTGGTTGTTATGCCTTGTATGGAAGGGAGTACGAGTGCTTATTTATATTATATTGCGGAAGATGCATCTCGGGATGTTGTGGTTCCCCTAAATTCTCTTCCTATTGTTAGAGATTTTGAAGATGTTTTTCGGGAGATACCGGGATTACCTCCAAGTCGGGAGATAGAGTTTGTGATTGATTTAATGCCAGGAAATTGACTGATTGCTAAAGCTCCGTATCGAATGGCTCCTGTTGAGATGAGGGACCACATATTCTGAGTACATCTCGTACATAAGGACCACGTATTCCGAGTCTCTGGGGAATCATTATAACAAGTAAGAAACACACATAATAGAGGCGAACATAGTTCACATCACATGGGTCACGCACATACCTACGCTCCCATGATCAGCAGACTTATTAACTTCTCAATAAGTCCTTCTCTGATCTATGTCCTCGAGGTACCAATCTAAATCCCCCTGTAGGCACACAAAGATTAGATTGCCCTGATCGAACGCCGACCTCCCCTGATAGCAAGTATGGTAGGTATGTTATAAACAATAGACTACATATACCAAGCATTCATAATCTTAGATATTCCATAATATTAGTAGAGGTATATTTCTCATCTTTATAACGTCATTTAATGTTACACGTTTACAAGTCCCCGATTTATATACATTAAAGTTATCAACTCTTCTCACGTCGTAATTTTAGTTACTTATGCCCTAACCCATAGATGTCATCCGGTTTACTACTTAATTCCAAGTTTTAATCCTCAATGTACTTCCAATCTCGCAAATATATCCACTATTCAACGAGGGAAGGTTAACACTCAATTATATAAATATAGTAGAAGTTTTAAATAAAATCAGGCCTAAAAGGCATTCTGTCAAATCGTTAGAAATATCGTTCGAACGAATGGCTTTGAATGAACTACCAACTCGTTAGAAGGGGTACTGTCATCTCGTTAGAAGTCTCGTTCGAATGAGGTCGTTCGAACGACCTGGGCAGATCTTCTAACGAGATGGCAGTAAACGGCCATAAATTTTCCAATTCATTTTTCTTAATTTCTCTCTTCTCTAAATACATCCTAAGATCATCCCAACAGCATTTTAATGTTCTTAAACTATTCTAAATCCTCTTAGGTCGTTTCTTAACATATTTTTGGGGTCAAATCCTCCTAATCAACATGCAATTATCATTAATCCCCAAATTTTACCCCAAACCCTATGAACAAGAACCCATAATTTTATTGTGCCCAATTACTCATCATAAATTCTTTTTTAAATCATCAAAGTTAAGTCTTCGGATACCAAATTCGTCCATAACCATTCTACATGCAATCCTAACCCAACTTTAGAGTTTTTATAACAATTTCATTAGGTTTTCCTCAAAACTTCCAAGACAAAACAGTTCCTACACTAAACATGGAAGAAATATTCAATGAACTAAAAATATCAAATCACTTTCCCTAGATTCATTCTTCAGATTGTTGTCGATGATTCAAGGTTTATTCTCTCCTCTTTTCGGTCACAAATCCTTTCCAATTTCTGGTGATGGGGAGATGGTTTGGTGTAGACCCTCTAGCCTCTCTTCTAACTTCTCTCAAAACCTTCGTAGCCCACTCTCTCACTTTTGGCTGATAATGGCCTGAGTGGCTCTTTTAATAATCTTTAATTTACTTCAAAAATTCGTGGGTTTTAATCTCCTTATTTTTAAAAGTACCAAAATACCCTTCTAGGTTGCCGGTTTGGCCTAAAAATGCCCCGGGACCCAAACTAAACCCCCGGCTAGTGTTTTCTGACTATTTCGACCCTTCCGGACACGTTGGCGCACTCAAAATGATCATTAGATTGATAAAATATAATTCACTTTTTAATTTAAATAATTTCATTCCTGACGCGACTGACACGCGCGTCCAAACTAAATTCCCCAAATTGTCGTATTTCTAACTCGCGACAATTTTAATATTTTCAATACTCATATATTACCATATATACTCAGAAATATTCAATTTTACATCGTAATCAAATACTAACTCACATCTCGCTAGTATTTATATCCAGATTAATTTTCAATTAATTCTCATTTAATTCAATTAATCCCTTAAATAAAAATCAATAAAATTACGGGGTATTACATATATCTTACAATTATTTCTTCTATGGTTCTACCAAATACTATGTATGCAAGATTTCGTGGAGTTTATCACATGATCTTTACCATAAAGACTATTAGAAAAGAAAACCAAGCAACAATATTATCCTCTAAAGATATTTCACACATTCAGTAAAACAATACATAAATACATCTATATAATAAGGAGTAGAAGTTTGGTTACTATTCAATAAGATGATAAGATAATTAGGGTCTAGGATTTGTCCACCAATGCAAGAAATAAAGGGCTGAGATTGGTTCATTTCATTTTACACTTTTAACCCTCCATTTTTTGTTTTCCCTTCTTTTCCTTACTCAAAATTGATTTTCTCTCTTACTTTAATTCAAAACTAGGACTAAATTAGTAACTTGACCCAAAAGTCCCCAAACATTCACCAAAAAGTGTCATAGTTCTCTCTTTCCTCCTCATTATAGGGTAAGATTTGGGGATTTCACTTGCCATTTTCCTTTCTCTCGCCTTACGACAGAGGACTACGAAGTGGGATAAATTAGATTTTCCCATACCATTTTTGTTTTTTTCCCCGACTCAGTTTATGGAGAACCTCACAAACCCTGTCACCTCCCATGTCAAGGTTCGATTTGAGGGTTTTTGCCTTTGGATTTTGTGGGTTTGGGATTTCGGCAATTTTGTCTTTATCGGATCAGGTATTGTCATTTCCTCTCTTATTATATAGATTTAAATTCTTAGGTTGTGTTTTGTAGAACTAACCCTAATTTTATTTCAGATCTTTTGAAATAAACCATTGATAAGCAAGTTTTTTACACTCTCTAACTCGATGCATATATTTGCAGATCCAATCCATGATTTTAGGTATATTGTTTGTTCTCTCTCCCTATTTGTTCCTTTTACATTTTTGCATCTAATTTTGTTAGTTTTGTAGTTTTAAATATTTTGGTTTAACTTTATATTGGGAGAATTTATTAGTTTTTAAGCGTTTTCATAGTAACTTTTGAGCATTTTTTTACAGATCTAGCAACTAATATGACTTGACATTTTATGGATCTAGCAATATTTTGGGTCAATTGCCAGGTATGGTTTTGTTTATCTCTTTTAAGGGCTTTTGGTTTTTAGTTTCACACTGTAAATACATGAGATTTGCTGAATGGTTTAGTTAGAGTGTTTCCATTCATCAACAAAAACTAATAGTACATTGGGTCATTTGATATTTTGGATAATATTTAGATGTTTATTGTTTTACAAGTATAAAGACAAACTTAGTTGCATTTTAATTTTTATTAATGTTTTGACCATTGTAGTGTTACTAATATTTAAGTTTAGGTTAGTTGGGATATTATTTCTCATGTTTAATCATTGTTTATGGTATTTTTCACTTTGTGTTATGAAACTATTGTTGGTAGATTACCAGACTACTGTTTTAAAATAACTTTTTCTAGCTTAGTATTATGGTTGGACTACGTGTGTATCCTCAAAGTATGTGTTTTCCAATCTAATATTATATTTCAGATTTTTCAAATTTGATAGTTTTGTATGGTGTTAGGTTTGATACTGTGATATAAATACAAGCTTTAAATCAGGTATTCTCAGATTAGGCATTTATCCCTCTTTGTATCGCTACAACATCATGATATTTGCGTGTCATAGGTACCCCACATAATAGTTTTAACCGTGTCACTGGCATTGGTTTTATCTATAGGCATGTATCCCTAATTCGTATGTTTTGCTTATTATGCATATATATTTTCAGCTCTCTCGGTGTAGTTAAGCATATCACTTCCATCACACCATTTAACATGGTGTTGAGGTTCAGGTTTGATACTGCACTACTCTATTCAGTGAATTTGGAATTTTCATTTTAAGCCTCTTGGGTCATGCGCCCAAGGTTTGTGGGTGGGTTTGTGTAGGAAAGTCTTTACAATTAAAATTTTGATGTTAAGTTGTTTAATGTGAGGTAAAGGGACATGTCAAGTTTATTTTCACAATTTGAATCCACTCTATATTTTATTTAAAAATGTAGTTTTACATCTGGTATGACAACTCCACCTTTTATTTATTATGTTACTAATTATGATTTTCTTTTACATGGGAAACATAGTGCTGTTTAATCTTATGTGGTATAATGTGTGCTTCAGCTAAGTACATTTATGTATTCCATAGAGCAGTGGTTCATGTTGGTTTATATCTCCTTTACACCTTGAACCACTACAAGGAAGTCTCCTTCAATTATAATGAAAATTAGCTGCCTGATGCAGACTACAAGGGCTGCAATAGCTTCAGCCATAAGAGCAGAGGAGGAGACATTATTTTTAGGATGCATACTCAAGTTGGAAGGCTTCAAAAGCGATATGTTCTTTTTCACTTTCACTGTGTGTATATTGATGTTGGTTGTTGTTTAGAAGAGTAAGAATGAACATGTATATTGATGTTAAATTTCATTACCTATATATTTGACCATTGATTGTTAGGGCATTATAATTTTTTTTTCAATTATGTACTTTGTTTGGATGCAGGAAGGTCTATCCGAGGATACTTCATGTTTTTTGTAACGTCACGTTAGTATATAAGAATAGTTGGTATGGATTTTTCTTTTGGAAAGTTTTCTACTGCTCATTTAGGTAGCAACGTCACATTAATATGGCGGCGTTTTTGGGAGATTTAACATTATGAAGATAATTTACTATTGTTCGCTGCAGATATTTTAATTGTTGTTTGAATGTAATTTTTGTGTTCAACTTGATATTTGTTTGTTGTTATTTTGGATATTATTATAAATAGTAAGAGAATGTGGCAATTACATTTCCCCCTCATGCTCAATTTCCCTTCCTCGCATAGCTGATCGTATGATATTTGGCACAATAATTATATTATTATTCAAAAATTTATAAGCATTAGTTCCACCTGAAGTTTACTTTTCTATAGCATTTGTTATGAACATTGCCTATGTTTACATTACTACTGTTGTATTGACTAAAAATCTATTTCATTTCCATATTAGAAATATAACTCATTGCTATTACTTTTGTATATCAAAACCTTAAGACAGACCTTCCACAAACAAGAACCATTTGACATCTAAATTTGATCATTACATTTAATTTGGAATTAATATTGCAAGTTCTTGACTTGGGTGAAGATTAGACGAAATAATGATTTTGTTTTATAAGGTTGTGATTTTGTTTTGGTACACTGAAGTAAATTTTTTTAAGTTTCTTTGGTTCAGTGTTTAATCACAATGAGATTATACTGGTATTTTTTTTTATTTTTGTCCAACATATTTTATTTTTGTTGTGTATTCAGTTTTAAGGCCTCGGTACCAAACTGGCTTAGAGAGGAAATAATAAGAACAAAGCTGGTATCTGTACTTCTGATCTGGAGTTTCCTAAAGACGAAATTAAATCCATTCATGATCAAGGCGTTGATAAATCTATCACGAAGGGAGATCAAACAGATAGAAAATTCATTGAAACATAAACCTACAAGTGCATCAAAAGAAGAGAAGGGAGATAGATTGAAACATAAGCCTGAAAGTGTCCTGAACAAACATAAAAGACACTGGCCTTCTTCAATCCCCATTTCAAAACGTATTTTTCTCAAATCAGCAAAATCTCCCTAAGGTATAGTCATTATTCCATCTCCCCTTCTCTCATATTGAGTGTGCATATGCATATTTGGTGTAAACATTTGGGGGTGTGTTTTAAATGTATTGTGTTGTGTGTGTATGGGTGTTATTGGGTGGGTCTGTATGCCTAACACACTGTTAAACAGAATATAGGGGCCTAAGGACTCTAAATCTCCGGTGATATATCGTGACCTCTTTTTCTTTCATAGAGCCTTCCAGGTAAAGAACGTATCTATCTCATTTGTATAGGTTTTATATTTATCTTCAAACATCTCAGATTTACTATTTGTATGGTAGCATTACTTTAGTTATAACATTTTACTCATGGAAAGAGGTTTGGTAAGGCAAAATTACCTTGGTAATTTTTTCAAATTGCATACTCCTTTGGATGAAGTGTTTCTCTCAATGTGAGTGAAGATTCGACCGAATATGGATCTGAACAAGACCTTTCTTTCTTCAGTGTGTTGGAAATTGAATTGATAGTGGTAGGTTATTATGGATTTTGTTGTTATCATTCTTTTAATTTGGGGTTAATTGTCACTGTTTAAGCTATTTGTTTAAATGTTGAACTACTTTGTGTCCTAGAGTTTAATTAACGAAAAATATAATTCCAAATACGATATCTTTATATCAAGTTTATTTTTTGGTGCAATATTCTTGGGCAATACATGAAAGGGGTTCTTTCTGTTAACTATCAAACTTACTATAAACAATAATATTTTACCCATGTTTTCAGTGGCTTCGAAATTTTGGTAGAGAGGATCTCTAGAAGCTATTAATTAGAAAAAAAAACACATGTGCGAATTAGAGTTTGTAGAGTTGATCTCTAGATTCGTTGGTAAATGAATTAGTGGATGGGAATGAGAGTTTGTAACTCTGTTTTGTGTTCTGTAAACTCTTTTTGCTAAATGAGTTCTTAGCCCAATTGAACGAGATCTATTTATCTCACTAAGTCCCTATGTTTACTGAAATGGTTACCATTCTTTTATATCTTTTATGTTTTGGATAGGTTGAAGAAGATGATGGAAGTGAGATTGAATTGGAGATCAATATAAAAGTTTGAATAAATCCACTGGCATGAAATTGCAAGTGAAGGTTAGAGTGGAAAAGTATGCAGAGACGTAGACGGGTCTGTTATGGAAGGCGTTGACGGGTTCGAAACTGATACTGCTATCTTTTTCCAGCAGAATGCCCAGGTTTTTTCAAGTTACATCTTTGTTGGAACGTGTGTGTTCATCTGTATGTTTTGATATATATATATATATATATATATATATATATATATATATATATATATATATATATATATGTTGTTATTTGTTTTCTATCAATGTGCTTCATATCATATCATAAATTTGTAGCTATTTATGCAGGTCTGTTGCGTAGAAATAATGCATATCGGATTTGATTATGGTTGTTGATTGCTAAATACTCTACACATATGTATAGTTAATGTGATATTCACATGCCTGTATGCATTTCCGAGAACGTCTAATGTATCCGTATAGACTATATTCCATTTATTTATGGTTTTATAGAGTATATACTTACTCTCTACTTTAACTGTTTTGCTTTATGATCAACGTTCATGATAGTGGAATGGTAGTTTATGATGAATACGTTCTAATGGGATCATCAAACATAAATCAGAGATCTTTGGATGGTTCAAGAGACACATAAATTACCATGGGTGCTTATCTACCAAATCGCACATGGGATGAGAAGAAGAGTAATCCCCATGGTCAGGTCTGAAACTCGAACTTATCCTCTTACTTAATTAAGATAATCGCAAAAATTATGTGGGGCACCCGAAACATGCATAGAATGATGGAACATTTTTTTAATGCATTGTACACGTGGGTGGTTGTCCCTCATAACTTTTGTGGTTCCCTTTGCAATGGTTGTAATGACAAATTCTTGGTTCATTAAACATATCAAGCTTTAAAATGTGATCAAACTTTCTTTCTCAAACTCCATAGATAATCTCAAATTAGGTTCTGACTTATAATTGACCTGAGCTAAAGTAGCTATATTTTGTTATATAGTTTTTGGACTTTGAGCTAATCAGGCCGAGCTCAATAATTTAACAAGTCATTGTCACACTTCTTCTTTTTTTTGTTCTAAAGGCTTTGGAACAAGTTGCTAAGATACTTACTGGAAAATATAGAATAAGAGATTGAAGTTTCTTTATGAATTGGTCTAATTATTTAATTACTCAAATTTCATTTGTACTTATTTCTTTCAATGCATCAGGTCACTTCCTTATGGACCGTTCAACAATGGGAACACTATTTGACATCTAATTCAATAAAAATGATCCAGAAGTTCATTTCTATGTATGTCATACATGCCACACTCACATTGTTGACCCAAAAAGGTTTATGTATAGCGGTTACATAATACCAGATGATCCGGAGGGAGAAGTTTTTCATGATGTTGTTAATGTGGTAGTTGATGATCGGGAACGAGAGATTGGTTGAATCACGGTAGAAGATGTTCAATGTGTGAAATGCAATAATATTTTGGGGTACCAATTTATTAAAATCCCACTATCTGGCTACGGATTAGTTCTACTAGGAAAAGTTAATTGGGTCAATCTGAATATTAGAAAGTTTATTTTATGGGTCAATTTGAATATGAGAAATGACTCTATACCATGACAAGAAATTATCCTCAACTCCTTGAGTTGAACGAAGCGGGGCAAGCACCCGGACAAGAATTTTAGAATCACCCAACCCGAGATATCAATATATATGAGTGATGAGTTACTGCTGTTATTGAGTGGCTAAAATTTCTCGTTGTCTGGATCCAATTTCTCACAATCCACAACCAGGTACTTAAGGGTTGTGGGTAACTCCTGTCCTGTTGAGAAAAGCAGTCTTTGATCATTAAACTTTGAAGTTGAGAAAAGATTTCTATCATCATCATCCTCATCTTTTCCGTTTTAGGTGACATATTTGGTATTGCAAAGAAGTCAAATTTTGGGCACCCCCTGATCATCAACTTTCTGAGTTTGAGACTGTTAGCAGGATTAGGTAAATCTGCATATTCAACACTTGGAGGCAGCAACACTTGCTCTTATTCCTCTAAAATGGATACAAGTTCTACACAATCATTAACTACTAAATCTTTCAGATTTACTAGATTCTCCATTGCATCTTCTCCTTTCCATAAACACCTCAGTTCCTTGCAACCTTTAATCTTCAGAATTTCAAGTGCTTCGAGTTTGTGTAAAAGCGATTCGTGTAGCACATGTAGTGCTCAGATATTCTTAATTTCCATATTGGTTATTGAGGCAGCAAGGTCAATGATTCTTCACAACACCACCTCCCAACATTATTTTATCTTCAACGACACAAGAGATTGAAGCCTTGGGAGTGAAAGCTCGACCAATTCCGAACAGCCACTTATAATAAGCTGACTAAAGCGAGGAAAAACTGCCCCAACATTGGTTGAATTAAAAGACCATTACTCCCAACCCTCCATATTCTCAAATTTCAGAGTTTTAAGTGACGGGAAAGCATTTGTTCAAAAAGATTGTATATCTCATTTGTTTGACAAGATTAAATATTCCTACGGTATGTGTGTTTTTATGTTCCAATTTAAATCGTGAGTATTATTTTGGTTTCAAATGTATAAAAGTTGTTTGTATTATTTGAATTTGAGTTTTTGTATTAATGTGGACACTATTTTAGGTATTTCTTTAATAAATGGTGGAATTATAAGCCATCTTGAGTATTTCTTAACATGTATTTTGCATGTTTTGCCGGGAACAAAATTTTGGCCGTTTTGAAAATTTTGTCGTGCCTTCAGGCACGGGCATTCCATTAGTGTATATATATATATATATATTATTAATTATTTTGATATACATCGTAATATCAAAGCCTTTTACAGATAGAAAGTATATTACTATTAATGGAGAAACTTACATTGCTAGTACAAAGTTCAGCCAAGATGCAACCAAGTGACAAGATATCAATCTTTTCATCATAAGGAAGTCCCAAAATAACCTCCGGTGCACGATAGGATCTAGATTGAACATACGAGAAAAGATGGTATATTTCAAAACAACTACTTCCAAGATCAATAACCTTCACCTCATATCTAATGTAGCTTTTCACTAAAATATTCTCAGGCTTCAAATCGCAGTGTATAAGACCAAGACCATGCAAGAATTGAAGTGACTCCAAACAATAGATACTTATCGACTACACAGATTAATTAAAAAAATAGCAATTAATGAAGATGTTAATGGAACTAAAAAACCTAGGAAAATAATTATGATGCAGACCTGCAATCTTAGCATTGTGAAGTACACTTATCCTCCAAATTCTCTATTAAATTTATGTAAGTGATATAAGTTTTCCTTCAAAAGTTCACATACAATTAAAAAATGCTCCATAAAATTTGAGGATGGTCAGTACTCAAAATGTTGACGAGAACTGAACTGAACTGAGCATTGATCATATAATTTTATTTTTATCAAGAACAACAAAAACTTATATTAAGGAGATAAATCTATGTAATGAAGGTGGACCAGGAGTCCACAATTACAAAAACATTAATAAATAGATTTTTATAATAAAAACACAATGAATCACAACAATCAGAAATTTATAGCCCATAAACCAGTGATGCAAAAATCGTAACATAAACATTCCCCAATCCTGATAAAAGCTGATGCCACATTCCATGTAAAGGCATCTAAGCCCTAAAAAAATAATTCCAGTTGTTTACATGAGAGACACATTGAAATTATTGAAAACCTTTGAAGTTGAAGCCCAAAGAGATGCCATAAACCTCGTTTCTCCCCATACTTCCACCTCCTAACTCTCAAGTTTGACATGACAATGAGGCCAATAGTTCTAAGATGACTATAAAAGTTCTCTTACATAAGCCAAACAAAAAGGTACTGTTGGTTCTATATAAATGAAGATAACTAAAAATAAATGCAGAAGTAAAACAAGCAATAGGATTTAGACTTACAAACAAAAATAACTGATAGCAATATCATAATCAATTCTGACCACTGGCAAAACCAATAAGATAACTTGCAAATTAACGTTTAAGAAATCAAGTTTGCTTAAATCTAATAAAAATGTAACAATGCAAGCAATATTATTAATAAACAAAAAGAAACAAACATATATTCTGAAATATAATTTATAAAGGTATAGCTCATTGAGCATATACTTCAAATTTTCATTGTCTTCTAGAATAGATTGGAATATTGTAGGGACTTAGAGTTCCTTAACACATGTTGTCAATATCTTTGGTGCATATCAATATCTTATGACTGATATCCTTTTCATTTGACCTGAACTTAGTGATATCCCTCATTCAGACACCATTGTTTTGTGTTAATCGCACTTATTGCATTCTGATGTAGAGAATTCAAACCCATTAGTGTGATACCTATTGTATGACTGAGTGCTTAAACCTATAAAAATCCTTAGTAGTCATATCATCAAACATATATTGGGCGATTCTCAATTCAGAGCCACCTAAGGAAGCTAATTTTTTGACAATGTGGAAAAAGATATTCACAAATCCACTGACTTACTTCAATCAACGCCTTAGCACCCATTGTCATTATTCTTAGACTAAACCATTAAACCACAACTATCATTAATGCCTTAACCACCATCACCGCACTATGCTTCTCATTTCAATGTTTTGAGTTAGCAATCACTCTTTTATTCTTGGAAAACTATTTAGTGGATGAAAATGCTTTTTGCAATTTTAATTTTTATATAACTGACAAATATTGCACTTTAAGCGAAACAAATAACCTCATAAGAAGAAGAAGAAAATTGTAATTTTAATAGGTGAAATACTATGTTCACGAAAACAGTAATTAAATTTCAGGTGTAAGTTAATTAAAATTAAACAAATACCCTTATAAGAAGAGCACACAACCAAATGCAAATCCACCATGTTGATAACTGAATCCATGGGTGAGATGCTTGCAATAAAAAAAATAAAAACATTATTTCCAAACCAAAATGGGATGGTGTGTATAATAAGGATACAACATATCTCCTACCCAAAACTCAAAAAAGGAAAACCTAAAATGGTTGTATGAATTTACACAATAAAAAAAAGAGAGGGTGAGAAGGGGGGGGGGGGGGTGAATACCTTCAATGGTCCCAGTGGGTTTTGATTTTGCAATAGTTCAGAGAAGCTTTAAATGGAAAAGAGACACGAGTGAAGGGGGTGAAAGTTTTTGAATGTAAATGGGTTTTCATTTTGCCATACTTTCGTAGAGTGTTTATGTGTGAGTGGGAAAGTAAAGGGGATGAAAGTTTAGATGGATCCAAATGAAATGTAAACTAATTTTTTGTATTTATATTTTAGTCAAATGTACCTAATTTTGGCACATATAAAAGCGGTGCCAAAATATGGCACTATTTTAAAGTGTGCCGGATT
This sequence comes from Sambucus nigra, assembly GCA_949130495.1. NCBI lineage: Eukaryota > Viridiplantae > Streptophyta > Magnoliopsida > Dipsacales > Adoxaceae > Sambucus > Sambucus nigra. Next base: position 352,045,684 of record OX422218.1, read on the forward strand.
GTCATTAAACCGAACCAGAATTTCGCACAGTACTGTTCCATATTTTTAATATCAAGGTGTGCCAAATTGGTGTTTTTAGTGTAGTGTTTGTGCCATTGTTTATTAAGAATTATTCAACTAGAAAAAGTGTATCAAGAGGGTTCCTTGTTTATATTTATCTGGAGATACATCCCACGCATGAGGTTAACTTAGATCGAGAGTTTAGGACTTTTGGACGTGAGGACTTAAGTAAGTGCATAGTGTATGGTTTGAGGGGAAATATTTTCACTCGTCATCTATAATGGCATTAGAAATAAGTTTTTAAACACCTAGTTTATGCAACCATATGGTGGTCAGTATGAGGAAGATTTTAACTATCAATATTAGAAATAAGTTTTCTACACCAGGAGAGATTGATAGGAAGATGAAGGAGGAAGTTCGCATTATCATCTACTATGAGAAAGAGTTTTAGAGTGTCATAAATCTTATATGAAGAGTTTAACAAGTGTTACTGGGTAAACCGTTGTTCACCACTTATACTCGGATGGTTAAAGTTACCCTCGTACGTTAGTAAGAGCGTTATAACTATTATGAGGATAGAGTCTCTAAGAATTTCAAGGACAAAGCCAAAGTAGTCCCAATAAAAAAACACGGTGTAGCATGGACCTAAGTAGGGAGACCTCTCCCGTAGAAGGAACCCTGTAGGTGAAATGGACCTTAAGAGGTTTCCAATAATGGATGATGGTGAGTAGGGCCAAAGGAATTATGGATAGTAGAGACACCACCTATAAGATCAGGGTAACAAGGAAAATTTGATAATTTATGTCCAATGAGGCATGGTCAGCAAGGCCTCCAGTGGGGTCATCATCTCAATAGTTTCTTTAGAGTAAGGTGTTACATTTCTATACGTGTGCGATGTGAAAAATGAGAGAAAGAAATCATTTGACCCACATCATGGGAAAGATGAAGCATAATCATCCTAAGGAGCGTGAAAGAGAAATAATAGAAAAAAGGTAATTTAAGTGCCCATCAAATAACGAATCACAATGGAGAAGTGAATGTATGTATATCGAATGGAACACAAATATGTATAAGTATGAATACTTATGATACTAATAAGCACAAGGGAACATATAATGGATAGATGAGAAAATATGACTCAAATCCCAAGATTGGCTTCGGATGCCTACGTATATCAAAGGGCATCAAACCCCGTGTAGTTTGATAATATGCGAGGGTGTGGTTTAACCCATAAATCCTAAGTTAGATATTCTTTTAGTTTGTTTTCAGTCATGTGCGCGATTGTATGGAGTTTGAAAATTGAGAAAATTCTAAATTAGGGTGTATAACAAAGCCCTCTTTTGGCTTTTTAGATTTTATGAAAATAAGATTCCTGGGTACTAAACAATAAAAAGTGCGATTACTTTTGAGGTGAAGAAAAGAAAAGTAAAAAGCTAAGTGAGTTATAAATGAATAAAGGTAGACCTTCTAAAGAACTTTAATTCTGATTTTGTAATGGTAAGAGGATGATTTTAGGTTCTTGGATAGTGGTGAGGTAATAATGGAAAGTGGGGTGAAAATGGATGAGTGTGATGTAATGAAATGGAAGAATGGTTGGAAAAATAGAATTATGGTGCACTGATTTCGAGCGAAATATTTTGACTTCAGAAAGGGACCTTTGGGAATAAGGTCATGGTCTCCTCAAATTGTAAAAGTTAGGGTTTCGGAGAGGTGCCAATCAACATGTCCCCTAGTCGACCTATCAGCATAGCCCATGGATTGTTGGCTAAGGAAAGTACACCCTACCAATAGGTTGGGGGTCTGGGGTGCCCATAGGCTGCTTGAAACGGAATTTTTTGGAAAAATGGGCGTAAAATGCAAACCGTAAGTCAAAATTGCACTTGGCCTAAACCGTTAGAAAGGGTATTCAGAGCCATATGAGAATCCATTAAGCCACTCCCTGGTTTAAGAGTTGACCAAAGTTCGGAGGGGCTCAGAAGCACTCAATGGCCTCTTAATGGGGATTCTCGAAGTAAAAATGCAAGTATGTGCGAACCATATGTCCGATTAGCACATGGTATGGACCGTTGGAAAGGGGATTCAAAGCCCTATGATATTTTAATGCATTTCGCCCAGGTTGGAGAAATGAATGAGGTTAAATGGGGCTCAAAAATGTCTATTAGCATCTTAGAGTAAAAAGGTATGTACACGCGAACCATGAGACCAATTCATTCATGATGGACCATTGGAAATGGTATTTAAAGCTCTACGAGGCTTTAATGAGATTTACTCAGGTTAAAGAGTTGAGAAAGGTTAAATGGGACTCAAAATCTTTTGATGGCCTCTGATTATGTCTTGGAGTAGGACATATGGTCTTAGTGGAAGGATAAGTGTGAGGGACCTAAGGAGGTATTTATGGGGTACTAGTATGGGGTGTCTACAGAGACCTTGATGGGTGACCTTGGATTAGTTGAGGTCATCGAAAGATGGGAACCTCATTGATGTTCAAGGATTGGGGATCGTATTGTTGGTCAAAAGATGTTAGACTAAATGGTTAAGTCTAATTATGAGGGCCTAAGGAGTTAAAATGACCTATTTAAGGGGTTAAGATCAATTCTGCGGACTTAAGGATTGGATACGACCAATTCAGAGGGTTGAGGTCGACTCTGCGAACCTATGGAGTTATAATGACCTATTCAGAGAGTCGAGGTTAATTTTGTGTACCTAAAGAGTTTCAATGACCAATTCAAGGAGTCGAGGTCGATTCTGTTGACCTACGGAGTTAAAAGGACGTATTTAGAGGGTCGACTTCGAATCTACAAGCCTAAAGTTTGAAGTGCTTAATTCATATGGTCGAGGTCAATTATAAAGGCCTAGGGAATTGAAATATCGATTCAGAGGGTCGAGGTCGATTCTAACGAGCTAAAGAGTATGGACGATTTAGAGGATTGAGGTTAGTTCTGTAAACTTAGGCCAATTTCGTGGACCTAAAGATTTGAGATGGCCGATTCATAGATCCGAGGTTGATTCTGTGAACCTAAGGAGATGAATTGACCAATTCAGAGGATCGAGGTCGATTTTGCGGACCTAGGTCAATTCTGAGGACCTAAAGAGTGGAGACAACTAATTCAGGGGGTCAAGGTTAATTCTGTAGACCTAAAAAGTTTCTAACGGTGAGATTTATTCAAATTGAGTGCATTAGGGAGGGTTTTGGTATAATGAATGCATGTGTACTTGGATTTTGGTTTCGTTAGGGAGTATGCTTGTAATGAGATCTTTGGAAGTGCTGATGCACTCTCCTTCTAATCCCGCTGGGGATTGATGAGAACATTATAAATGCTTTGGTGCTTCTTAATTGATTTTCTTAGAGTCGCGGTGTACTCAACCTTACAAGGAATTTTATATTTTTTTTTAGTTTTGGCGAGAATTTTTGGATTTTTCTAACATTTATGTAATAAAAAATTAAGGGGACTACATATAGGAATTTCCAGGGAGGTTCCTATCATCATAGGGAAAAGGTAATCAGTGATAGAAGGTCTAGGGTACTGTTGATCAGCATACCCTTAGTTCCTTATAAAAAGGGTAACTCATTTTCATCACACCTTCATTCAATTAAATCTGAGTCCATTTTCTTTAAAGAACTCATGCAAGGTACCTCAGTCAACAACAATAATTGGATGGCAACTACTGAAGGGGAGGGTTTGGAATGGCGCACTGTTCTGCCATTGGCATTGAGGAATGAAAATGTGTATGACAACTTTGAGCTTATTCTTGATGAGAGGGTTATGCGCTGCAGGAGCTCGAAAACTATTTTTCGAAGAGGGTGGCTATATAAGAATTTTCCATGTGATTCCTATTTTCTTGGTTTTTATGTAAGTTGACATTGTTTGATTGAGCATTCTCCCCTGCGGGTCGACCAGAATGAAGGAAGTCTGGAACAACCTTCATTCACTGTTCAGTTAATTCTAGAGGCTATCGAATTTGACCCAATGGCGGGGGCTTTGGATGAGACACCACATTCCAAGGTGGTGTTGTGTGCCTTGGGTGAGAGGTGTTGGGATATGGTCATGACATTTCATTTTGGCATTGAGGTGATAATGATTACTCCTTTGGACATCCATGAAACACCCCACTAAATTCCAGCGTCGGCCGCCACCAAAATTAAGTCGGGCGTTAATAAATTAAATATCATCCTTAGCATCCGACATATATGAGACATATTAAATTTTAATACACAAGATAAATATTTTAAATCAATCCCAAATATTAAGAACATGCAACCTATTTATCACCAAAGTGCGATATAAAGTCTGTCACATGCAATCTCCGAAGATCTCAATTATTACAATAAATAAAACCCAACTGAAATCTTAAGACAACTTTGGAACCGAAAGCCCCTATAAAAAACCCAAATATAGTCTCATAATAAATACGACTGAATAGGAGAAGAAACAAACTACAAAAACAATAATATAGTTCCAACTGCACTTCTGAACGATCTCCAATAATTCCTATGTAGCAACTCTAATTAAATTCCTGAAAATATCAGTCAATGCATGTGTCAGAGCCATGGCCCTGAGCATGAATACTGGCTACTCCTTTCAATTAGGATCCTTGAAACCAGACAGTAGTGCTATATATATCGACCATAACAATAGAATCTTTTAATTAAAAGAAAGTCTATAATCCTCAACAATAAATTTCTGAGTACCCGCAAGGTTTAAATGTGCCACACGAATAGTATTTTAAATTTAACCCAAGTCCCACAATGTTAATGTGTTTGAATTAACTAGAATTATTTGTTCTCACTTTATTATTAGGTATAGCGGTCCTCCCGCCATGGGTGATTTACACCAAAATATATTATTATAGCGGTCCTCCCGGCACAGGTGATTTCTCCACCAAAATTTTAACGGTCCTCCCGTCATGGGTGATTTACACCAAATACACATCCCCTTGTCGCACTCGTCGTCTGATCCGTTTTTGTCTTGCGATCATCAACATATGAAAAGGTTCCACACATGACACGACATAAATCGCCCTCTGGCCCGGTTAAATAGTCGGCCCGAACACATTTGTGACAACCCGCTTATCAAAATAAGAGGTGGCCAGCCCGATACTCCAATAACAATAGGAATCATAGATGGAACATTCTCAGCATCACAATAATATAATAAGTATACGAGATAGCCACCCGATACTTCAGAAAATGGGTAGCCAAAATTTTTCTTTATAAGTTAAAGAATGCATTGAAACAACTCAAACTATAAAGAAGGTGGATATAATCTACAAGAATTAAACTGAATAGTACATATATAACACAATAACCGAATAAGTTGTCAATTAACAGTCTCTTACAACGTATCCTCAATAATTACATTAAGTTACTTAATACATTACATCAGGCAAGTACAAAATCTTGGGCCACACGCCCGAATAAATAACCCGATCATAACTAGAATACAAAAATCAAGGCGTCTATAACAAAATATCTCGCAACATCCGCAAAGTGTTGTAGCTCCAAGACACATGATTGGGGAAATCGATACGGGCATCGTTGCGGTGGAGCACCTGAGCGAATATAAGATTCATGCACAATAAGAAATATGAATGGGTCAGGTCCTGGTTTTATATTATCACCAGATGAATAAAGAGTATGACAGTTATGAACCGTTAATCATGATTGATAATGATAAGAAACTACCTAATCAATCTTAGAGCATAAACTAAGGCAATTAAATGACCATAAATTTAATTCAGTTATGTAAGGGGATATGAATGAATATTATTAACTAAGAATTTCCATCCTTTACACTGTTTCATTTCATCGTTCCGTAACTCATTAGGAAACGTATTCAAAGCCCTTTAATTCTTAGAGAACTTTATCCTAATTCAAGTCCCACTTGAATAAGAGTAGTTATATTCAATCATATATAATGATTCTAAGACCATCCTTCCGAGTTTCCCCACTGGACGTGCCCCTAAATAGCTATCATCTTCCAGGGCCTATCAAACAAGGCAACTAGGGAATCCTACAACGCAACGTAGGGAAGTGGCCATATACCTTCGATAGTGAGTCATAACCACACCTAGAATTACCTCACTTCGAATAATAAATGCACCATACATAATAACATGTCCTATGGCCGAGGACTATATTCACCCTGCATTCACTAGCCAGGGGACTTAACCCCATGTGCGTACTTCCCTCATGATAGCAATTAGAGAGGTGTGTTTATGTAAATTATCATTTCAAGTTATTTTTCCCATTTTAATATATATATATATATATATATATATATATATATATATATATATATATATATATATATATATCACATTACGTTATAACCGGAACCATAATTATTTAACGTTATCAGTATAACTTCAACGTTCAATAATATCCCAAATTAGTCTCTAAGAAATATTGACTCTTCTAAAAGCCAGCAAGTCTAGTATACCTCATTTGAGTCTATAAAATCCCCTAATATACAATCTTTCATCTCTCACTCTCCATCTAACTTGAAAAAGGAAGAAAACACCATATCATCTAACTAGAAATCCCCAGATTAAGCCCCATCTAACCCCTTTCTAATCTAGGTTAGTTACCTTACTAATGTAAGATTCTAGGACACTAAGTTTACTTCATAAGAGAAGGTTCCTAGGTCCTAAGCATAAAATAAAAAGGTTAAAATTGAGTTAGAAAAATAACTTAAAACAGCAGGATTTCGAATTGATTCGCCCTAGTGCCGAATCGATTCGCCCCAAGCAGCAAATCGATTCGCCTAAAAGCGAATCGATTCGGATAGAGGAACCAACATTCTATCTCACGCCAAATCTATTCGGCGTTATACCAAATCGATTTGGATTCCCAGACCTGTAGCCTCCCCCTTAGCGAATCGATTCGCAAAAAGGGCGAATTGATTCGCCCTGGCGAATCTGCCATGAATGGGGCTACAGGTTATGGACCCTAGTTTTTTTTCCCAAACCCCAATTCTCCTCCATTTCTACACACATCAACCACCATTAAGCTAACCAAAACCATTCTACAAGAAGAGTAACTCCTATTCTCCACACAACATCTATTTAAACTATGATTAGGGACTCAAACACCACAAAATCCTTAAATTCCCCATTTGTTCAATTGATACCAATACATAACTATCAATACAATTTATTCATCTCAAATCATATATTAGAAAGTAAGAAAATTTCCTTGAGGTTGAAATCTCAGATTTCCTTTGGTAGCAACAACTCCAAGCTTTAATCTTCACTTCTCTTCCTTTTCTTCTCTTTTTCTCCATAATTCTCTTCTCTCTTTTTCTCTAGTTTTAGCAAATACACACTTAAGAGAATAAAATGAGGTGCAAGACTTAAACGTGCCTCTATCCTTAATTACCATCTTTAATTGTAAATACACCATTAAAATTACTCGGAACTACAGATTTAAGCCATAACCAGTCAAAAGTGCCTGAAACACAAAAATACAATATGACACTTATTTTGACTATCTCGGCTATTTTGGGACTAACTACACCCTCCAAATTAGCATCCAGAAATATTTAAATCATTTCAAGTTTCGGCCTCATTTAAACTATAAATGTCGTTTAAAACACACGACGCTATAAAACGTAACATGATGATACTTACATACACGTAACAGTAGATATGCAACAATCTAGTAAATATTCTTTATTAACTCACTTAATTGATATTTACACCATCAACCATTATTTTATATAATTAATTCATGAAGTAAATTAATATAAAATAAATTTCTCAAAAGTAAGGGATATTACATCCTCCCCCCCCCCCCCCCTTATGAGGGAATTTTACCCTCAAAATTCAGGCGTACCTTGCAAAAAGAGATGCGGATACCTTTCCCGCATATCATCCTCACACTTCCACATTGATTCCTTAGCGTTGTGATGACCCCATTGAACTCGGACCATGGGTACCACACGAGATCTCAGTCTTCACTCCCCATGCTCTAAGATTGCCACTGGGTGTTCCTCATACAAAACATCGAGTTGCAATTCGTTATCATCCAAAGGAATATGCCAATGAGCTCCTTCACACCTCTTGTACTTTTTCAAATATGAAACATGAAACACATCATGAATTTCTTATAAGTGTTCTGGTAAGGCAAGTTGATACGCCACTAGTCCTACCTTAACAATAATGGGAAAAGTTCCAACATAGCGCGGCGCAAGCTTTCCTTTCTTCCCAAATCTCTTTATACCTTTCATTGGCGATACTATCACCAAGACTTGATCTCCAACCTCCAACTCTACATGCCTACTATTCTCATCGGCATAACTCTTTTGACGATCTTGAGCTATTCGGATGCGACTTCGAATGCGTTCAATCTTGGAAGAAGTATCCTGGATCATTTTAGGTCCAAGAAATTTATTATCCCCCACCTCCAACCAACAAGTAGGGGATCTACACGACCTACCATAAAGTGATTCAAATGGTGCCATCCCAATAGTGAATTGGTACGAATTATTATAAGCAAATTCGACCAAAGGGAGATATTTTTCCCAACCACCCTTGAAATCAAGCACACACATTCGGAGCATGTCCTCCAACATTTGGTTGACTCTTTCTATCTTCCCATCTGTTTGAGGGTGATAGGAGGTGCTCAACTTCAATTCGGCTCCCATAGCTTCTTGGAAACTTCACCAAAAATGGGAAATAAAATTTTTGTCTCGATCGAAGACTATATTTATGGGCACCCCGTGGAGTCTAACAACCTCCACAATGAATAGCTGGGCATAACGAGCAACATTATAATCTGTGCGTACGGGTACGAAATGTGCTGACTTAGTTAACCGATCAATAATAGCCCAAATGGAATCATGATCGCTTTGAGACGTTGGTAATCCTGTGATAGAGTCCATCGAGATACTTTCCCACTTCCATACCGGTATTTCCAATGGTTGTAACAAACCCGTTGGTCATTGATGATCTACTTTCACCAATTTACAAGTGGTACATTGGGAAACAAATTCAGAAATGTCTCGTTTCATGCCTTGCCACCAATATTGATGGCGCATGTCTTGGTACATCTTGTCATTACCAGGATGTACTGAAAATTTGGACCCATGAGATTCCGTCATCACGGCCCGTCTTAACTCCCCTTCATCCAGGACAATGAGTCTCCCGTGGAAACGTACACCACCCTCAGAACTTATAGAGTAGGATTCTGCTCCCTCGGTCAACAATTGGCGTATACGGTCCTGACAACCTTTGTCCCTTACTTGAGCATCAACAACCTTTTCCACTATCCTAGGCGTAACGGTCAACACCTACATAAACGCTCTAGCATCCGCATCTTCTTGGCTAAGTTCCCTCCATTTAACCTTCCATATCTGCGCTAACTCCCCCTCGGGCTTCCGACTCAACGCATGTGCCACCACATTCGCCTTGCTCGGGTGATAGTGGATGTCCAATTGGTAGTCTTTCACAAACTCTAACCACCGGCGTTGTCGTATATTTAAATCTTTATGTGAAAATAAATATTGTAACAATTTTTGGTCCGTGAAAAGACTAAATTTCTCCCCCAGGAGATAATGCCTCCAAATCTTCAAGACAAAAACTACTGCAGCAAGTTCCAAATCATGCACCGGATAATTATTTTCATGGGGCTTTAGCTTTCTAGAAGCATAAGAAATAGCCCACTGCTCTTGTTTTAGTACACTTCCCAAACCTTGTAGATATGCGTCGGTGAAGACCAAATATTCCAATCCTGGCCTTGGTAACGCAAGAACTGGAGCAGAAGTCAACCAATCCTTGAGCTCGACAAAACCTAACTGACAATAATCGTCCCAAACAAACCTCACCCCTTTCCGGGTTAAATTTATCAAAGGTATAGCAATTTTAGAAAAACACTTGATAAATATGCGGTAATACCAAACCCAGAAAACTACGAATCTCGATAGGTGTCATGGGATGACCCCATTCCCTCACCGCAATAACTTTACTTGGGTCTATCGAAATACCCTGGGTTGTCACAATGTGACCCAAAAACTGTACTTCCTGCAACCAAAAACCGCACTTCTCAAACTTGGCGTAAAATTGTTGATCCCTGAACGTTTGCAGGACCAACCGTAAATGAGTAGCATGATCGACTTTTTTTGAGAATACACTAGGATGTCATCAATGAACACGATAACAAACTGGTCTAGGAAGTCTCGAAACACTCTATTCATAAGGTCCATAAACATGGTGGGGGCATTGGATAGTCCGAAGGGCATAACTAGAAATTCATAGGACCCATATCTAGTTAGGAAATCAGTTTTCAACACATCCTCCTCTCGTATCCACAACTGGTGATACCCCGTCCTCAAATCTATTTTATAGAAGAATGGCTCTCCCCTAAGATGATCAAATAAATCATCAATTCGAGGTAATGGGTATTTGTTCCGGATGGTGACTTTATTCAACTCCCTGTAGTCAACACACAATCGGAGAGAAATGTCTCTTTTCTTCACAAATAACACTAGAGCGCCCCACGGCGACATGCTTCGCCTAATAAACCCTTGTTCTAGCAAGTTCTGAATTTGATCCCTTAACTCCCTCATATTAACAGGAGCCATACGGTATGGGGCTCTAGCAATCGGTCGCGTTCCCGGTGCTAAATCAATTACAGACTTAATTTCCCTACTTGGAGGCAAACCTGATATTTCTCGAAAAACACCTTGGAAATCTTTAACAACCGGAATCGAATCTAAGGAAACGACTACATCCCGAGAAGCCTCCTCCGCGATACAATACAAGTAAGTGCTAGAACCTCCTTCCGAACAAGGCATAGCAACTAAAAACATTTCTTGCCCCAGAATGGCAAAAATTATACTTTTCCCATAGCAATTAACTATCGCACGATACTTCACTAGCCAGTCCATACCCAGGATTACATCATACCCGACCATATCAAGGACGAGCAAATAGGCCTCAAAACATAAGTTACAAAGATTTATTTCTACTTGTTTATAAACAAAGAAAATGAGTGAACCATCACCCATAGAAGATTTAACACTAGTGAAAGTACTTTTCGCAGATTTAATCAACTCCGTAGATTGAGCAAATCTTCTAAAAGTAAATGAGTGTGTCGCATCCATATCAAATAATATACGACCCATATGCCCCTGAATGAGAAACTTACCCTCAATAGCTAGCGGTGCTGGCGGGGCCGGAGGAAGCATAACATCCTGTATGTGATAAACACGCCCATACTGTAGTTGTCCCTGATGTGGAGGGACAACTGGATTAGGAACTTGTGGCGGTAACTGGGCCTGTGGATGCTGTGGAACCCTAGGAAGCTATCCCCCAATCAACTGCGGACACGCCTTCTTGTAATGACCCGAATCTTCACATTGAAAGCATCGACCCGTCATCTTCTCTTGATTTCGGCCCCAATTATTTCTAAACTGCCCAAATCCTTGTCCTAGATGGCCTCTACCCCCATTACCACCCCGACCTTCTTGTTGCTGGGCAGCCGATCCGTGCCTAATATTACTGCCACCAACATTGAATCCACCAAAACGCTGTCGTTTAGACAAGACCCCTTGCTGGGTGTCCCTTTCTTTTTGTTTACTTCCCAAAGATTGGGACGAGGGTAGTGCTCCTCCTACCGCCCCATTTCCTCTGGTTTTACCCACTTTCCCCATAACTGAAGCCTTCTTACTTCTTTGAACATACAACCGATGTTCTTAATAATGAAGTAACGCCGCGTTCATCACATCTCCAAAAGTCTGTAAAGCCGGATTGCCCAGCAAATGTTGCCGTATCCTCCAGTGTAAATCTCCCATGAACTTTGATATTTTTCGCTCCTTCGGGTTCACCTCGTCCGGCACAAGACTAGCTAATTGAGTGAATTCCTCTTCATATTCCCCAACTGAACATTCACCTTGCACCACATCTTGAAGTTTCCTTCTCATCTCCCTTTGAACTGCGGGAGGAAAATACTTCCTATCAAACATAACCCAAAAATCATTGATAGTAATGGTATCTCTTTGCTTTGACATAGTCATCGATTCCCACCAATGTTATGCAGCTCCAACGAGTTTAAAAGGAGCAGTGATTTGTTTCCTTTCCTCACTACACACCACCATGCGAAGATGGCGCTGCATATCCTTTTCCCACTAATTAGATACTATGACCTCAGAACCTCTTTGAAATTCTAGGGGATGGACCATTAAAAAGGATTCTCTGAACCCTTTCCCATGGAGAATGTCCCGCATGAGCTTATACTTATTGAGCTTGTGGTTATTGAGCTTGTGGCAATTGCTGAGCCATGGCAATCATCGCAGCGTTGACCGATTGGGCCACAATATTTGCTACTTCAGCAGCACTTATAGTTCCTTGTTGTGGAGGTGGGGGACCTACCTCCTCTTCTACAACTCTATTTCTTCTAGCGGGGCGACCTCTCTTTGGAGGCATTTGAGACAAAGAAACAGTAGAATTAGAATACAATTTAGAACAATCTATTTTGCAGAAGATCGCAAACATAGGCAACAAAATAGTCCTAACATTAAGTTCTATATCAAAGAACACTATGGTAGAACGTGACAAGTCCGCATAGATCCTAAAGACTCCAGAAATTGATGCTCTGATACCATCTGTGACAACCCACTTATCAAAATAAGAGGTGGCCATCCCGATACTCTAATAACAACAAGAATCATAGATGGACCATTCTCAGCATCACAATAATATAATAAGTATACGGGATAACCACCCGATACTTCAGAAAATGGGTTGGCAAAATTTTGTTTTAGAAGTTAAAGAATGCATTGAAACAACTCAAACTGAAAAGAAGGTGGATATAATCTACAAGAATTAAACTGAACAGTACATATATAACACAATAACCGAATAAGATGTCGGTTAACAGTCTCTTACAATGTATCCTCAACCATTACATTAAGCTACTTAATACATTACATCAGGCAAGTACAAAAGATTGGGCCACATGCCCGAATGAATAACCCGATCATAACTAGAATAGAAAAATGAAGGAATCTATAACAAAATATCCTGTAACATCTGCAAAGTGTTGCAGCTCCAAGACAAAGGAATGGGGAAATCAATATGGGCGTCCTTGCGACGGAGCATCTGAGCGAATATAAGATTCATGTACAACAAGAAATATGAACGGGTCAGGGCCCGATTTTATATGATCACGAGATGAATAAAGAGTGTGACAGTTATAAACAGTTAATCATAATTGATAATGATAAGAATATACCTACTCAATCTTAGAGAATAAACTAAGGCAATTAAATGACCATAAATTTAATTCAATTATGCTAGGGGATATGAATGAATATTATTAACTACGAATTTCCATCCTTCACACTGTTTCATTTCATCGTTTTGTAACTCAATAGAAAACGTATTCAAAGCCCTTTAATTCTTAGATCACTTTATCCTAATTCAAGTCCCACTTGAATAAGACTAGTTATATTCAATCATATATAACGATTCTAAGACTGTCCTTCCGAGTTTCTCCACTGGATGCGCCCCTAAATAGCTATCATCTTCCAGGTCCTATCAAATAAGACAACCTGGGCATCCGACAACGCAACGTCTGGAAGTGGCCATATACCTTCGACAGTGAGTCATAACCACACCCGGAATTATCTCACTTCGAACAATAAATGCACCATACATAATAACCGGTCCTATGACCGAGGACTATATTCACCCTGCATTCACTAGCCATGGGACTTCACCTCATGCACGTACTTACCTTATGATAGCATTGAGAGAGGTGTGTTTATGTAAATTATCATTTACAGTTATTTTTTCCATTATAATATATATATATATATATATATATATATCACATTACATTATAACCAGAACCATAATCGTTTAACGTTATCAGTATAACTTCAACGTTCAATAATATCCCAAATTAGTCTCCAAGAAATATTGACTCATCTAAAAGCCACCAAGTCTAGTATACCTTAGTTGAGTCTCTAAAATTCCCCGATATACAATCTTACATCTCTCACTCTCCATCTAACTTGAAAAAGGAAGAAAACACCTTATTATCTAACTAGAAATCCACAGATTAAGCCCCATCTAACACCTTTCTAATCTAGGTTAGTTACCTTACTAATTCAAGACTCAAGGACACTAAGTTTACTTCATAAAAGGAGATTACTAGGTCCTAAGGAAAAAGGAAAAGGGTTAAAATTGAGTTAGAAAAATAACTCAAAACAACAGGATTTCGAATGGACTCACCCTAGGGCCGAATCGATTTTCCTAAAAGAGAATCGATTCGGATGGAGAAACCAACATTTTGTCTCATGCCGAATAGATTCGGCCTTAGCTCGATTCTATTCGGATTCCCAGACCTGTAGCCTCCCCCTTAGCTAATCGATTCGCAAAAAGGGCGGATCGATTCGCCCTGGCGAATTTGTCAAGAATGGGGCTACGGGATATGAACCCTAGTTTTTTTTCCCAAGCCCCAATTATCCTCCATTTCTACACACATAAACCACCATTAAGCGAACCAAAACCATCCTACATGAAGACTAACTCCTATTCTCCACACAACATCTATTTAAACTATGATTAGGGGTTCAAAGACCACAAAATCATTAAATTCCCCATTTGTTCAATTGATACCAATACATAACTATCAATACAAATTATTCATCTCAAATCATATCTTAGCAAGTGAGAAACTTTCCTTGAGGTAGAAATCTCAGATTTCTTTTGGTAGCAGCAACTCCAACCTTCAATCTTAACTTCTCTTCTTTTTCTTCTCTTTTTCTCCACAATTCTCTTCTCTCGTTTTCTCTAGTTTTAGCAAGTACACACTTAAGAGAATAAAATGAGATGCAAGACTTAAACATGCCTCTATCCTTAATTACCATCTTCAATTGTAAATACACCATTAAAATGACTCGTAACTACACATTTAAGCCATAACTAGTCAAAAGTGCCTGAAACACAAAAATACAATATGGCACTTATTTTGACTATCTCGACTATTTCGAGACTAACTACGCCCTACAAATTAGCATCGAGAAATATTTAAATCATTTCAAGTTCTGGCCTCATTTAAACTATAAATGTCATTTAAAAAACACGACACTATAAAACGTAACATGATAATATTTACATACACGTAACAGTAGATATTCAACAGTCTAGTAAATATTATTTATTAACTCACTTAATTGATATTTATTCCATCAATCCTTATTTTATATAATTACTTCACGCAGTAAAATAATATAAAATAAATTTCTCAAAAGTAAGGGTTATTACAACATTATGTCGCCAATAGATTTTAATATCCTTTTGTTTTGCGGTATTAATTTTCCAAAATTTCTCATACTAATTATTCACATAAATTTCCCCCACCCTTAAAAGCGATGTAAAAATCCTAGGTTATCACAACAATGGTAAATATAGAGAATTGGCCCCTACCCCAATTTATATAACCTGTATAACTCATACTCACTAGTCCCATACCTAATTAGCATAAATCTCAACTAAGGCCCACTTACTAGTCCCATACCTAACAAGTGTACTATAACAAGGGGTTAAAAACTATTATCTTCAATACCAACATTCCCGAGATATTCAAAATTATAATATTTCATAAGTGACAAAATCAATAATTTATAATAATATTCTCAACAACACTAAATTTCCAAATAAATGATTTTTAATCTAAATAGGGGAAAATTAAGAACACATAATTATTGTGATTTTTCGAATCATTATTACTCGTAAGTTCCATATTAGCTATTATTTTTCTAGCACAAGTAATTTAATTAATTTAGGAATTTCTATATAAAAAATCCAAATTAAATTTCTAAGGGCTCCTCTACATATATATGCCCATAATATAACCAACTACATAAATACAATCGAAATAACAACAAAGTTATAATTATTTGGTATCAGTAATAATTTATACAAAATAACCCCGAAATTAATTTCTTCTAAATATTATGTTCTTAATTATTTTAGAACACATGTGTTTAATGGAGGCTATAATCAAGATACATAATAATAAGGGAAAAGAATAGGAAAAAACATGCCTGGTTTTTTTAGATGTAGAAATTGACGGGAGATTCGAGTTCTCCTTGGAAATTTGATCGAAAACCCCTTTTGAATCACCTTGAAATATTTATGTTTACGCCCTCAAAATTGAGCTTGAAAAATATGTTTTAATGTAGTTTAATATTTGGAGGTGGAAGATGATGGGAAAATGGGGGGTTGTTTGCTCAAGGGTTAGTGAAGAATGAGTCTTCAAAACTTACCCCCGAAGTCATGTATATATATATCTTTAATGGTTTTAATTTTTTTTAGTAATTTTGTCAAAATGACGAACTTCGGAGGAAATTTTTTGGGAGGATCTATCGATCGATGAAAAGGATCGATCGATCGATCAAAACAAATATCTCACAGTTTCCCTTAAAAATTCCATAAGACAAAATATTAAAAATTAATTTTAAATCCGATTTCAATTCCGCTTGAAGTTCTATTCTTCTAAAATCATAACCAGCATATTTAACCAATAAAATTTATAAAATTCAAAAATTTATTTTTCTCGAATATTCCAATTCTATTTAAAAATACCCATTTAAAAATCCGGGTTGTTACATACTTCCCCACTAACAAGAAATTTCATCCTTGAAATTTGACGAAAACCCAAACACATAAAATAAAAATAAAGCATAAAATCCCACGGTCGAAAATATAGTGTATATATATATATATATATAACTATGAAAGTAACGACGTACCACACACTCTCACGCATCATCACCCGATTAAATCTCCAAAAATTCATCTAAACACCAAGATCCTCAAATTTCTTCATATCACAAAAATCGATACTTACAATAACCAATAATTGCACTAGCAATATTCAAAATAACTCTCATCTCCAAATCACTTCTAATGATACTCGCATAGAGATTACAAATTATAACCTCAATTACCAGAATCAACACAAAACTCCAAGTTATCCAAATGCTAACGCATCCTTCTTATCGACATTCATATTTCCACACTTCGCTAACACGTATGCTATGATAACTATCTTAGAAAGTACGAATCCACAAAGGGAATCAAAGATCGATAATGCGGAAGTTAAACGGACTCATAACCTACGAGACCTAAGACCATGCTCTGATACCATCTGTAACACCCCATTAAATTTCGACGTCGGCCGCCACCAAAATTAAGCCGAGCGTTAATAAATTAAATGTCATCCTTAGCATGCAACATATATGAGATATATTAAATTTTAATCCACAAAATAAATATTTTAAATCAATCCCAAATATAAAGAAATCCAACTGATTTATCACCAAAGTGCGATATAAAGTCCATTACATGCAATCTCCGAATATCTCAATTATTACCATAAATAAAACCCAACTGAAATCTTAAGACAACTTTGGAACCGAAAGGACCAATAAAAAACACAAATATAGTCTCACAATAAATACGACTGAATAGGAGAAGAAACAAACTACTAAAATAATAATATAACTCCAACTTCATTACCGAAAGATCTCCAATAATTTCTATGCAGCTACTCCAATTAAATCCCTGAAAATATTAGTCAACACATGTGTCAGAGCCAAGGCCTTGAGAATGAATACCAGCTACTCCTTTTAATTAGGGTCCTTGAACCCAGATAGTAGGGCTATACATATCGACCATAACAATATAATATTTTAATTAAAAGAAAGTATATAATCCTCAACAATAAATTCCTAAGTACTCACAAGGTTTAAATGTGCCACACCAATATTATTTTAAATTTAACCCAAGTCCCACGATGTTAATGTGTTTGAATTAACAAGAATTATTTTTTCTCACTCTATTATTAGGTATAGCGGTCCTCCCGCCATGGGTGATTTACACCAAAATATATTATTATAGCGGTCCTCCCGCCACGGGTGATTTCTCCACCAAAATTTCAACGGTCCTCCCGTCATGGGTGATTTACACCAAATACACATCCCCTTGTCATACTCACCGTCTGATCCATTTTTATCCTGCAATCCTCGACATATGACAATGTTCCACACACGATCCGACATAAATCGGCCTCTGACTTGGTTAAATTGTCGGCCCAGACACATTATGTCGCTAATAGATTTTAATATCCTTTTGACTTGCGGTATTAATTTTCCAAAATTCCCCATACTAATTATTCACATAAATTTCCCCCACCTTCAAAAGTGATGTAAAAATCCTCAAAATATCCCTTTGACCCAACTAAAAGTTCCCAAAACACAATTTCATCCCATCTTTAATAATGGAGAATTATAACAATTTTACTTCACCTAGATATTAATCCTAGGTTATCGCAACAGTGGTAAATATAGAGAATTTTCCCCACCCCAATTTATATAACCCGTATAGACTCATACTAACTAGTTCCATACCTAATTAGCATAAATTGTAACTAAGGCCCACTTACTAGTCCCGTACCTAACAAGAGTACTATAACAATGGGTGAAAACCAATTATCTACAATACCAACGTTCCCGAGATATTCAAAATTATAATATTTTATAAGTGACACAATAAAAAATTTATAATAATATTCTCAACAACACTAAATTCCCAAACAAATAATTTTTAATCTAAATAGGGGAAAATCAAGAACACATAATTATTGTGATTTTCCGAATCTTTATTACTCGCAAGTTCCATATTAACTATTATTTTGCCAGGACAAGTAATTTAATTAATTTAGAAATTTCTACATAAAACATACAAATTAAATTTCTAAGGGCTCCTCTACATATATATGCCCATAATATAATCAACTACGTAAATACAATCTTAACAACAACAAAGTTAAAATTATTTGGTATCAGTAATAATTTATAGAAAACAACCCCGAAATTAATTTCTTCTAAATATTATGTTCTTAATTTATTTTAGAACACATGAGTTTAATGGAGGCTATAATCAAGACACATAAAACTAAGGGAAACGAATAGGATAAAACATGCTTGTTTTTTTTAGATGTAGAAATTGACGAGAGATTCAAGTTCTCCTTGAAAGATTGATCGAAAATCCCTCTTGAACCACCTTGAAATATTATGTTTAGGCCCTCAAAATTGAGCTTGAAAAATCTGTTTTAATGGAGGTTAAGGTTTGGAGGTGAAAGATGATGGGAAAATAGGGGATTGGCTGCTCAAGGGTTGGTGAAGAACGAGTCTTCAAAACTTACCCTCGAAGTCATGTATATACATAACTTTAATGGTTTTTAAAAAATTTAGAAATTTCGTCAAAATGACTAACTGTGGAGGAAAATTTCTGGGAGGATCGATCGATCGATCAAACCAAATATCTCACAGTTTCCCTTAAAAATGCCATAAGGCAAAATATTAAAAATTCAATTAAAAATTCGTTTTAAATCCAATTTCAATTCCGCTTGAAGTTCTATTCTTCTAAAATCATAACCAAAATATTTAACCAATAAAATTTATAAAATTAAAAAATTTATTTTTCTCGAATATTCCAATTTTATTTAAAAATTCCCATTTAAAAATGCGGGTTGTTATAATCCAGCAGTTGACGGGGCTGGAGTGTGAGAGTTTGAATATAGTGGTAGATCGTCTCTATGCGTTTCTTAGGTGGCAGTGTGGGTTGCCCTTGGTGACATTGTGAGGATTGTGTCAGGGGACATCATTCGTATCTCCATTCTGAAGAAGACGTTATAATCCAGGAATATTGATTAGATCGATGGGAGACAAGTGAGGCAAGTGTCTCTTTCATTTATTTTACTTCTATTGGGAGGGTATGTGGTGGTAACGAGAGGTGACGTCATCCACCCGTGGATTCTTCCAATTTTTAGGATCATCTCGGAGATCCACATGTGCGATTAGGGTAAATTTACACTGGCATCCCTTTATGTTTCTTTGGATGCTTTTAGTCGATGTTGAAAATTGACTTTCATGGGTGTCAGGTATCTTTTGGAGATAATCCTTAGATTTAATTTCCTCTTATTTTCTTGTTATCTTTTATTTTTATTCTTTTTTACATCTATATTGCCTTCTATAGACATGGTTTTATTAGGTGATCAGGCACAACATCGAGCTGATATCCTTAAAAAAGAGATAGGTGAGTAATTTTTCTAGGATATACAAGTAGAGGAAGTCGATCAGGTGATCGAACCAGTCCCTATATTTCTAATATATGTGGGTGGTGATGAATGCCCTAATGAGAAATCAGGTTAGGGTTTTACACTTGCCCTTCGTATGACTTCAAAACTTATCCTTTCACTTGGGTAGACTAATTACTCTTACTATGGAAATAGGTGACTTTCTACCCCTGGTGCTTGTTTTCGATGGCTGCAGGGATTATGGGCATGCATGCCCAAATGAGGAGGCTACTGGCGCAAGAGTTCGAGTATGTCTGGTACCAAGGAGAAATAGTGGTGAGGTGGATTATAGTGGTTAAGGTGGAGGTCCAACCATCGATGACCCCAAAGTATATGCGGGTGAACGAGATATTTGATGAGATAATGTCGATAACGATGGCGGTCGAGGCCTCTATGCACTACACTGACATTACAATGGGCTATAACAATCGGGACTTTATAACAAGCTGGTTGATTTTGTCATTCATTTATGATATGAATAATATGCCTTTACCTATAGCGGGATCAGGGATAAGTTCTAGCATACCAACAGCGTTGGACCATAGCACAGGGGGAGGTGAGGCGGCAATAGAGGAGGTTCCTTTCCACCATATTTCCACCCTTTATTATCATATTCAGGTGCACAGTGGGGAGATGGTATTGGTTCCTCATCGCCCTCATGCGGAGATAAATAGCTTCATGGGTTTTCTTGAGGAGACTCTTGAGAAAGATGTATAATTTTGTTTCTTCTTCCATGTTTTTGTTCTATTCTTATCATTACTAACTTGATTTTATCTTTCCATAGTGATTTGGATAGTTTGTAGACTATCCATGACTTGACAACCTGGCTACGGGATATTCATGACTAGATGGCATCAATGTCTCATGATGTGAGAAAGTAGACCAATTCCTGCCTACTTCCACCAACTACATCTGAGGAGAGCTCCGATTTTGGGAGGTAGAGGGTCTACCGCACGTCATTGAGGGAAGTGTGTTCATCAAGACGCTTGATGTGAGGGATTTTATTGAGTTTTTATAGGGTTTTGGAGGGTTCGGGTTGCGTCCCAATTTATCATTTCCTTTTCTTTCTTTTTTCTTTTGTACACCTGTAGAAATAATGTAATCATTTTTGACAAGTTAATACAAGATGCCTTTTTTGGTTACCTTGATTTAGTGGGTTACTCTAAATGCACTTTGATTTTTTCTATGGTTTTATTGAAAAGATAAGATGAAGCGGAACAAATAAAAAGAAGACTCGAAGTTTTTTTTCATAAGTAAAAATCTATATTTTGGAAGTTATATACAAAGGAGGAAAGTAAAGATTTTCAAAAAATAGGGGATTGCCGATCGTCATACCCCTTAGCCTAACTATCAGCATAAGGGGCAAGTCCAAATCACTTCCTTCTCTTTGATATCACTTATTTTGTACTTATGGGTACGTGGGATTAGAAGGTCTGGAAGTATTTTAAATTGCTTGTCTTTAATGGATGCTTGTAGTATAAAAAAGAGGCTTTAATGGTTTTTTCATTACCACAACTTAAATTTTTTTTATTGAAATATTTATTCTTCTTATGCTCTAATGGCACTTCCGATGTTAAAAACTTTCTTGGCCTACCTCAAAGGTTTAGAGGCTATGTGCCTGTATAATGTTACTTATGAAGTTTTCAACTTGCACCATGTCCCCTTATGGTGTAACTGCCCTGTAGACTGGAATCTTCTGGAAGTTGTGGTAAATATTTGGTATCCTAAAGACCATGTCTTTCAATTTGGACTCAATGAAGTGTGACCCTCCTACGAAGAGTTTTCTACTATATTAGGTGTCAACCCAAATGTGGCGACAACCATGTCGAATTTATCATGTTCCTTTTGGGTGTCACTATAAGAGTTGGTCCATGACTCTCTTAAATATCCGAACCATTGGTGCACAAATGGAAAATTATTCTTTCTATAGTAATGAACTCTGTGTGATGGAGGGATTTCACTTATAATGGCTTTGTTGGCACCGTAGCCATGGGATTCACTGCCATGATTCTTTTGGTGATAGTGTTGTGGATGTCTTACCACTATAGTCCAGTTGCGGTAATAAGACTCTGAATTTTCTGAATGCTTGGAAGGAGGTTCAGGCTGAGTTCTTATGAGGGAACTCTGTCATGATGTTCATGTGGTTATTTGAGAGACTACTCCTGACAACGCCTCCCAAGTACCCTCTATTAGACATTCTTAACTTCGTTCTTAGGCCTTTCTTCAACTTCAACCTGATACTTGAGAACTGGGTTAACTGTCTTGTAGAGCATAGAACCCAGAGTCTTCACTAGTCTATATCGTGGTGGGGGAACCCGTGCCCTATTTTATAATTGGGTGATTACTGGTATGTGAATTTCATGGGCCTTTATCGGACTTATTCTATCCTCCATGTTAACTTTTGTTCCAAGCGATATGGGAGAAAATTATTCCTCTGTACATAACCATTTTTTTTCCTATGGAGGACTTGATTGAGTTTTTGAGGATGATATTAGGGACTTTATGGTAGCCATGCCGACCATCTACCCATCCATAACGATCTTTTGGGTAGGTTGGGTTCGTATCGTTGGATTACCTAAAATGGTCGTGGAAGCGAGTGGTTAAGAAGATTCTAGCAAAGAAGACGGGTTAAAGATGGCTTGTAATGTTTGATACATTGGAAGAAGGCATTGTGGTTTCATACAAGATTATAAAGGCTTATTATAGCACAGAGCGCATTCATATCTATAACTAGGTATGTGATACTTAAGGTCCTTCGGGGATAAGAAATGATGATGAAGCGGTTCCGTCGGGCAACTGAGATGAAGGTCTTAGCCATAAGAGAGGGAAGTTAACAGTTATGAGACGCTTGGGTATCTTTTGAGAGGTTTGTGGGAAGGTTATTTTAGGTTGTTTAAGTTTGAAAGTGTTTGGTTTCTTTTTTTGTGAAGATGGTAATGATGTGGGTTTTTAGTTTTGATGTTTTTGTGGGAATTTGTAACGGAGTGGGTTATTTTTCATTCTATAGCTGATATATCATGAAATAGATTTACTTTGGTTTTCTAATAAAAGAACAATGATTTCAACGTATTTTGATATGTCTTTAATGAATTTTATATTTGAAGTATCTATATCGATCGCTAAATCACAAATAATACTTTTGTTCTTTTAAATGATGAGACAGACCATTGTTATCTAAGGGAGAAAAGAATAACATTTTATGAGAGAGAAATGACCATGCCCATATGTCTTTTATGGGCTTGTTACCAACCTATGTGGGGTTTAAAATTCGTGATCTTCTCTTTTTTAAAAGGGTATTAATTTAGAGGATCAGGTCCTATATAGTTCCGAGTAGAGAGACAAGAAGATTTTTTTTAATATAAGTGGGATGAGAGGAATCATAACACAATGAGAGTTCAAAATATGGGTTAAATATCTTAAGATGATTCAAGTTGAATGGATGCACCGTTTCTTCTCCATCGAGGTCTATAAGCATAGCGGCGCCACAAGAGATGATTTTCTTCATGATGTAGGGGCCACTCCAATTAGGCTTGAACTTTTCTGTCAGATCCTTTACAGAGTCTACAATTTCTTTAAGAAAAATATCCCCTTTTTAACATTGCGGTCCTAGACCTTTTTGCGGAATGATCGCACTATACGACGATGGTATTATGTGATATAGAGATTTTAACCTCTTTTTGTCTAAGAGCATGAGTTTGTCATAGTGGTTTCGATGCCACTCTTCGTCATTCACTTGAATTTCAAGCATGACCCATAGAGAAGGTATTTCAAGTTCAATTGGGAAGACCGCCTCTATGCCATATATTAAAGGGTAGGGAGTAGCCCAAGTGGGTGTTCTATTGGAGGTACGGTAGCCCCAGAGCAATAGGAGATCCAATCATCCTAGTCACTACAACTTTCAATCATCTTTCTAAAGATAATTTTGAGGCTTTTGTTAGTAGCTTCGATAGTTCCATTAGTTTGCAGTCGATAAGGAAAGGACTTGTGCCTTTGAATTTCGTATTCGTCAACTAGTTATGTGACTTCAGCCTCAAAATGGAGCCGATTTTCTGACACCAACTCATGGAGAACTCCATAGTGGAAAATAATGTTCTTTCTATTGAACTTGGCCACTTTCTTCGCATTTAGTATCGTATGACTCGATTTTGACCAATTTTGAAAAGTAATCAATGGTAAAAGGATGAATTCATACTCATTTGAAACTTTGGAAGTGAGTTTCCTAATGAGGTTTATGCCCTATGTGGAGAAGGCCCAGGGAGAGGTCATGTTGTACAGAGCTCCTAAGGAGGCCAGTGTTAAAGTACGGAAAACTTTTGGAATTTGAGGCATATTCAGATATAAATAATGAAGTCTGGAATCATGATGGTTTAGTCATACCCTTGATGGATGATCTTCTTAGCGATCATATTCCCGTTCATATGGGCCCACATTACCCTCTGTGGATCTTATGCATCATGTCCTCGATCCTAGCCCCTACTATGAAATTCAAGTGGTTAACATTGAAATTTCTCTTTAAGAGTGCCTTATTATAGACAATGTACAGAGCATCCATCTTGTGAAGAGTTGCATGGTCTTTCTTGGTAGCGTCTTGAGGATACCTAATATTTTTTAGGGGGAGCCAAATGTCGTAATACCATAATCCTTCCATGTGAGGATCTTCTTTTGGAATGAGCTTGATGTGGTACAATGGGTGGGTGAAGCCTATTTTTAGACCAGAAAGGGGGCCATTGTTATTCTCTTAAGAATGTCAACTATTGAGGCCAAGGTTGCTAGTGCATCAGCTATGCTATTCCTTGAGCAAGGAAGGTAATGGAAGGTGACATCTTTGAATTGGTAGGCAAGCTCTTCTAGGTGAATGTGGAAGGGTAGTAGCTTTTCATCTTTGACATTCCATTTCCTAAGGATCTCCCCCACTATAAGGGTTGAGTCTCCATAGATATCCATGTGATTGATTCCTTTCTTAAGGGAAATCTTGAGCATTACAGTGCATGCTCATATTCCGCCATGTTATTTGGTACAACAAAAATCCAACTTAATGGCATCGGGAGCAGTCAGGAGTATACCAAAACCACACGCTTTCTTATTTGAAGATTCGTCGAAGAACATCTGCCACCTGAGGTACTCGTGAGAGTTGTAGAGGATGTCTTCGTCTGGGAATTAAGAAATTCAAAGCTCAGTTCCCTCTATGGAATTATTGGAAAGGTAATAGGAGATGGATCTCACTTTTATAGACTTTTGCGTGACATGGGGAGTATCAAAGTCAGCCAATAACATTAGCTAGCGGCCCATATTACTAGATAGATTGGGATTCTCTAATAGGTATTTTTTAGATCCATTTGGGACACCAATTTAATAAGGAATGCAAGCATGTAGTGTCGGAGTTTCTGTGTGACCCAGACCAAGGTGACCTCACACTTTCTCTACTGCGGTGTAGCTGACTTCATACGCAGATAGCTTTTGACTAGTGCAAAATATTGGCCTCTTCTTACGAGATTCCTTAATGTATTTGTCTAGCATAGCCGCTGCTACTGTGTCGGTGATATTCAAGTATAGGAAGAGGGGGGACCTTGCTGGAGAGGTATGAGCACTAGAGGTCGGGTGAGGTATCATTTGATCAGATCAAAGGTTTCTTGACACACTTCATTCCAAACTTTAGTTGAATCTTTCCAGAGAAGTTTAAAAATGGGCTTGCAGCTAGAGGTCAGATGGATAATGAATCGAATGGTGTATTGGGGATTATCGGGGAAACCACACACTTCTTTCTCCATCTGGGGTGGTGTCATATCAATTAGGGATTTTAATTTGATAGGTATTTCCTCAATCCTTTTTTCAGTGACCAAGAATTCGAGAAGTTTACCCTTGGTTTCACCAAAGATGCATTTTAGTGGGTTGAGTCACGTCTGGTATTGTCGAAGTCGCTCGAAGAATTTCCTCAGGATAGGAATGTGACCTTCCCGAGTATTGGATTTGATAATCATATCGTCGATATAGACTTCAACTTCCTTGTGGATAAGGTCATACAGTATGGTTGCAGCGGCCTTGTAGTATGTATCCACAACATTCTTGAGATCGAACGACATGATTGTGTAGCAAAAGATTCCACATGGGGGTTGTGAAAGAGGTATTTTCCTAATGTCGAGGATGCATCTTAATCTACTTATATTCGACAAAAATATCGATAAATGATTTAAGGTCATGATTGGCTGTGTTATCTATGATTATGTTGATGTTGGGTAAAGGATAATCATCCTTAGGGGATAACTTGTTTAGATCTCGATAGTCGACACACATGTGGACTTTTACTCCCAAATTCGTCATGAGGACAATGTTTGCAAGCCACGTAGGATATTCGATCAGGCAAATAAAGGTTACGTTTAACTATTTCACCACCTCATCTTTGAATTTAAGGGACCATTATATTCGAAGCTTTCCTTTTTTTACTTAATAAGTTTAATCTATGGGAAGGCAGAGATCATATGCTATGCTATCTGTGGGTCAATTCCAGGCAAGTCATTATAAGACCATGCAAAGACATCTCTGAACTCCTTAATAAGATCTTCAAACTTCGACCGCTCATGCTCATTGAGAATGGTCCATATCTTAATCTCGCGCAGATGGACACTAGAATCGAGATTTATAACAATTCATCAACATTAGTTTGGATGTGATTATGTTTTTTTATTATTATCCTTATTGAGATTAGTTAATAATTGATCATTTATTAAATCATCTTCATTAAACGTTTGATTAGAATCAAGACAAGTAATGTAAGGCATAACAAGATACTCAAAATGATCATTTATTTCATTAAAAGGGTTTCCAAGAATTACAAAAGTGAGGATCTCATTAAAAATTGAATCTTTTGTAATTACATCAGAAATAAGAGGAAAACAGTAGGCTCGGGTATCTCTTGGAGATAATGGATGGAAAGGTCCAACCTGATTTAAGCGGGTTGAATAAGAATGACATGCTGATTGAGGAGGGGTGCATTAGTAACAATGATCTTCTTAGACAGATCAAAAAGTGTGGCTTCATGGCGGATCATGCAAATACCTAGCCCTAGTGTGTGTAGGTCGAACAAATCATCGATATCACTATCCTCATAATTTTCAATGATTTTCGTGGGTTTGTCTTTGGAGGATCTACCTCACATTTTGGCCCTTCATCCCAAAAGATGTCATCCTTAAGGAATATTTTTAGCCCCAGTTTTATCTTTTTTTCGGTTTGGTCATACCATGGTTCAGGGAATCCATAGAAGAGGAAATCCTTACCATTCGATTCATTTTTCGATCTATAAAAATCAACACCCCAAATGGTGGTAATGATGTCCTCATTTCAAGCGTGGTTAACACATTCAACAACTTCATGGCTTTGTCATATAGAGCTTCCAACTCTATGGGGAAGTGATGGAATATAGGTACCATTCGCCCTTGGAGTTTTTAAATAATGGGAAACTCAAAGATGGTGCATCTCTCTCTCTTTTTGAGGAACATATCGGACATGACTTGCACAATGTCATCTATGTTGAACTCTTTCATGAGTATAATCTATTCATCAAATTCTCGATCCTGCCTTCCAGATTCCATGAAAAAATTATCGAACTTCCTTGAGTCAATAGTCATTTTTTAGGACAATTTTATCCTGAACATCCCAAGTTGATATAGAATAATAGGTGGTTCCATGCATCACCCTTCCGAGTGGGTACAAATGATAATACAGTCTCGAGAAATGAGGGATAAAGCTTGATTGACAGAGCTTGTATGATGCAGAATAAAGGAAGGGAAGATTTTGAGAGGTTTTGGTGAGATATTACGTAGGAAAAGTATTTTAACTAGCATTATTTTGGTTTCGGGGCCAAATTTTGTATCTTCTTCTGAAAGGATGGCATTTCCACTAGTCCGGTGTGATGGGAGAGGAATATAGGTGGTATAGGGATTAGGATTGGCTGGCGGGTTGATGGTACCCCTATCTATTAGACTATGGATAACACTCTTTAGGTGGAATAATTTTTTAGTGGCATGACGAGTGATTTGGTGGAAATCACAATAGGGGTCATGTTTAAAGTTTTTGGGAAGAGGATCCGGTAATAATCGAGGTTCCAAAGGTTTAGTGAGAATTTAGGCAAGCAGGGCTTGATACACTTTTGATAGATGAGAATGGAGTTCATTACACTCCTTTTTGTTAAGGTTGTACGACTTTAGGTGTCCAAGAAGTGGTATGTAAGGATATGTTGTTGATGTATGAGACTGAGGCATTGGCTTTCTTATCATACTTTTGCAATGAAAACTTCTCGATCAGCCTCTTTGGTTCAGATTTGGCTTTATGGCCAACAACCATTTCATCAATATCTACCCTATCCTCCTATAGGCCTATGAAGTGAGGGTAATACTGACCTCCCATTGAAGCTCGAACATAAGGAAAGAATTTTTTCTTTACTATGCTCACTTGTTCTTTTTCTGACAGTTTGTTGGTAATGGTAACTTCTTTCTCTCTCTATTTTTGGATGAAGCTACTGAATGTCTCCCCTGGATTATGTTTGAGTAGATCTAAGTCTCAGGGCATGACTTCCAACTTTTTATTGTACTTATGATGTAATATAAACTCTCCAGCCACATCCTCCTAACTTCTGATTCTACAATCTTCGAAGGATAGGAACCACCTAAGAGCACCTTCTTTAAGGTTTTATTGGAACATTTGGTCCATTTCTTCCTCTAACACCCAAAGGAGATTCATGGTACGATGATAGATACATAGTTTCACAAAATGGGAGGCCCACTTGCCTTCGAACTTCTCAATGTACAACATTTTAAATGTTTATGGAAATCTAGCCTTGGGATAGAGATAGATGTTGTGTATTCCATGTAATTCCTTGGGATATTGAATTAATCGAATCTCTTAGACAACAACCTAAGGTCCTCCTTAACATTTTTCAGTTCTTCATCCTTAGGATATATTGGCACTAGTAGATTAGACATTGGCTAGGGAAGATTCGGTATTGATAGCTAAGGTGGCGGCGACCCATTGGCAGGTGGACCACGCGGGGCATGTTGATACTCATTTGGGAGCCATACTGGTTCAGAATCAGGTGGACCCATAGCATGGGGAAAGAGTATGTTCGGATCAGTAGCCTCGGGAATCTAAACCTAGTGTCATTGTATTTTTTGGACTTCTTCTTAGAGGTTATCAATCACAGTGATAGGCTGGGCAAGGATGGTCATCGGATCTGGTGTAGAATTCATAATCTGGTTAATGTTCTCCCTGAATAACCTTCTAAGGAATATTTAAACTTAGTGGAATTAGTAGAGGAATCATTCTAGCTCCGGGGTGGTTTGACAAAATATCGGAGCTAATAGGGAGCTAGGCCAAAAATCAGGGTACGCGATCACACCTGAGAGGAAAACGATTTTGGTTTATTTTGAGGGAAAGAGGAATATTTTTGGTATTTTTTTGTTTTAAAAAGGAGAAAATATTTTTGGTATTTTTTTGAGAAGATGGAGAAAAGGAAAATCCTCATTGTGATTATTATTATTATTATTAGGTTCCACTTATATTTTGTTTTGCCTAGAATACATAAAAAAATATCGGATAGGATCCGAGCTCGAGGAAAAGATAGGGTACATGATGTAAGTCATGGTTTGACTTTTTTCTAGACTCAGGGGAAGGGTCTTATTTTAAAAATGGGAAAATAGTGAAGAAAATCATGGTAAGGCAACCTGAAAGTTTGGCAGAATTTTGGATTGTAACTAGAAAACTAGGTATGAATGTCCAAGGGTAAACGCCTATATGAGGTTGATGCATTTGATGTTGGTGGAAAGCTTCCCCCATTATCATGATTTCCATGATATACCTCTGACCTATAAGGTCAATTATTTATAGGTACGTGTGGATAAGCCATTTGATATACCTGAGTGTTGTGAATTGCCTCACAATATACGTAGTGGACATAGTATGTGTAAGAGAGTATTCGATATATTCGACGTACGTGAATGAGTTCCCTGCTATATACCTCCCATCATGAGTTCGGTCAAGAAGTATGATGCGAGGGGAACCATTAGATATACGTATAAGTTACATGGCCAATGGAAGGTGGAAATCATATCGCTTAGGTTAACCATACCTCACAGGACAACACCCATCACAAAGTGATCCTCTAGTACAGGACAAAAGTTTGGTCAATATTGCCATGCTCAAGTGATGTCGTGTGTAAGAATGCATGAGTATTAATTAGTATCTTATGGAGAGTTTTGTGTTTGATAAACAAGATAAGTACTACCACTATGAGGGAAAGTATAAAATAAAAAATTAGCACGGGATAATGGGAATAAACGTGGAAAGCAAAACTAGCAAGTATATACATAGATCATAGAGGCTATACAAAATTATGGTGATAGATACAAATTGTGAGGCATGTGAATATACAAGTGGGTAAGGAATATGTGCAAGGTGAAACAGTGACATGTGGATACGTGTGAATGAAGAGATTATGTGGATATATACAAGTGAGAGAAATGTGGGAGTGTGTGCTAGTGTGACTAAGCATGGATATCTACAAGTAGTGTGAGAAACATGTGAGTAAGCATGAACATATATATAGGTAAGAAGAATGTGAGATTGTGTGATGGTGAGACTAAACATGGATATCTACAAGTGGTGAGTGAACACATGTAAGTAAGAGTGAAACTATATACGAGTGAGAGTGTATGGATTGAAACATGGTAAATATATACAAGTGAGAAAAGGGTGAAAAATATGATAAGAAGGTCATATATACAGTTAGTGAGAAACAATCATGGTGGAGATAAACATCATGATAAGAATGAGGCGTATATAGAAGATGTAAGTATAAGAGTAAGAACACCCAGGTGAAAATTGAGTTTAGTCCTCTAAAAGTAGTCTCCAACGGAGTCGCCACTGTGGCTATTCGAGTCGGATTCTTCGAGGGCAGGACGGTCCCAAAATTAGAGTAGATGGCAAACAAGACAAATCCCTCTCTCCGTAATTGCCGAGAATTGAGGATAAGGGAGTCCTCCTTTATCCACTCGCGCAGATCTTTGCAGGTTGCCTCAAATATAAATCGACCATCATCAAAAGGGAGAAATATGTAGAATTGGAGTCTCCATTCTATTTTGCTCAAAACATGCAAAATAAATGTAGTTGTCCAGAGAGAATCGAAATTGAAAGACATAATGATTCATACAGAATCAAATGAATCAAGGGTCTAGGGACTAAGTTATGAAATCAAAAGGTGTTAGGAACCAATACTGCCATTTCGGTCCCTCATGGGTTATAATAATATTCTTTTGTTCTCCAAAATGTGATACATGTGTACATATGTGCGGTGTGAAAAAAGAGATAAAGAAATCATCTAACCCACGTCATCGGAAAGACAGAGAAAAATTATCCTAAGGAGTATACAAGATAAATAGCACAGAGAAAGGTAATGTGAGTGTCCATCAAATCACGAATCATTATGAACCAGTGATAGTGTTTATCTAATGGAACACAAATATCTATAAGTATTCATGCTCACTATACTAATAAACACAAGGCAACATAAAATCGATAAGAGAGAAAATATGATTCGAATCCTAAGATTAGCTCGGGACGCCTACGTAGCCCAAAGGGCATCAAATTCCACGTTGTTTTCTAACATGAAGGGTGGGGGTTGTAATAACCCTCGCTTATGAGAACGTATTTTATATAAATTACTAGGTACGGTAATTAGATATAAGTGTTGGGTTATGATTTGAATGTTAATTTTATGAATAAAAGTTAATATTCACTATGAGTTTGCATATATGCCATAACTATGGGTGAATATTGCTATGTTATCACTACAAAAAAAGTTGCTTTTAAGACCCTATTTTTTGAGACAGACAAAATATAGTCTCTAAAACATACTTTTTTGGACGGATATAATTTGTCGTCTCAAAAACTATTATTTTTTGAGACTGCTAATTATTGTCGTCTCAAAAAGTATTATTTTTTGAGACTACTAATTATAGCCATCTCAAAAAAGGTCACTTTTTAACACAGTTAATTATTTCTGTCTTATAAAATGAACCAAATGAGACGGTAAAATTTATGATCTCAAAAGATATACCAAATAAGACGGCTAACAAAAATTACTTCCCCCCATTAAAAAATTTTCTCCCGCTCTAAACACTTAACCTCCCATCAAAAAACAAAAAAAACAAAAAACAAAAAAAACAAATATCTTCTCAAAACAAAATAATCGAGCCATGCCCAACCCTAATAACCCATCGCACCCACCCCCCGGCTTTCTTCTCCTCCGGCCCCGGCCTTCTCCTCCGTCGTTCTCTTCAATCCGGCCTCCTCCTCCGCTATTTTATCTCTCTTCGACGCTCTAAAGGTAAATTTCGTACCCTTTTTGTGTCTTTAAGTGTAGATATCTGATTCGATTAATGTTTGAGCATGAAATCATTGGGTTCTTTAGGTTAAGAAGTGGATAATTTTATTTTTATGTATAGACCTGCGTTTTTTTTTATGGAAAGTTTTTTTTTCTTCTTAAATATGGCAGCGGGCAGAACGCACAAAAGATTTTTTTTTAAAATATGGCAGCAGCCATAGCTAAAGAGTGTGTGTGTGTGTGTATACACACACACGGTGCCACCTAAGATCTGATTTTTTTAAGTTTTAGTGTTTTTTTCTAAGAGTTATGCTATGCCCAAAATCAATAAATTTTTATGCTCTGACGGGACCCATACCACAAGACAACGCTTAATAGGTAAGTGAGAGAATAAGTAGAATCCACGTCACTTTGGGGAAGATTTTGGTAGAGTTTTTTATATTCATATCATTATTTTTTTTTAAAGTTAAAAAAGTTGAGTTATTGAATTAACCAACATAAACGACCAACTCAGTCAATTTTGTTGTTCAAAATATTATAGAGTGATGGAACAATTTGAATTTTGAAATAAATAAAATCATGCTATATTAGACTGTACAAGTTTGACTTTACTATACAATTTACAATGTGTGAATAAATTCAACTAATAATTACTATTAATATTAAACTTCGAAGTATATTTGTGATTTTACTAGATTTAGTTTGTTGTATTTTTCCAATTTAAGGTTATTGAATGGCTAATTTAAGGTTATTGGATTGTTAATGGTATTATGGTTACTCATATTAAGTTATTTTTCCTAAATCTCATATTTTAGTTTAATTTCAATTGAATGTATAGTTGCCTAAATTTGATAATATGGCTAAATTTTACTAAAAACTTAAATACTTGTGAAAAATTTAAAAACAATCGCCTTGGGGGCAAACGCCTTCGAACCCTCGCACTAACAATTTCTTCGAGTAACCCACCTAAACACAATTCCTAGCTCTTCCACTGTATATATATGGGATTTTTTTACCAATTAGTCCCTTTTACTAAGTATGTAGTTCAATAGGTCCTATCATTTTTTTTCTCCAACAGGTCCCATGAAAAAAGATTTTTTCTCCAATAGGTCCTATTTATAAACATGTAATGAATATTCACTAAATGTATAAATAGGACCTATTGGAGAAAAAATCTTTTTTCATGATAGGACCTATTATGAAATGTCTTTGTGTAAATATAACTTATTTATCAAGCCCCCCCCCCCCCCCCCCCCCACAGCACACACACACACATATGTGTGTGTAAAGACCTTCGGGCAACTCCATCCTAAGTTCGATGCTTCTAATGTAACACAACACATGCCATTAAAAAAAACATAAGTCAAAGTTTTCATATATCTTCTTTTGTATTGGTCATTATGCCATTATTGCAGAATCTTTTGCTTCTTTTTCACCCATTGCCTTGTTGAACTCTTGCAAATGAAGAAACTTCATAGTTGGACAAATTGTTCTCTGACAACTTTATTGAAATTTTTGGTGAGGATATTTCCATATGCTATAATTACCAAGTTTTACTACCAAGCCAACAAGCTAACATAATACTTTGGATCCAAGTATGAGACATGGGATGCATGCCCAAATAACTGTATGTTGTTTCGTAATGAAACCGAGGGTCATGAAAAGTGTGGCATTTGCGGATCTTCTCGATATAAAGATGAGGACTCAAGTATTGATGGTGTTCATGGTCCAAAGGTATCCGTAAAAAAATGAGATACTTTCCTTTGAAATCGAGACTACATGAATTATTTTGGTCATCCTATTTAGCTCCTCTAATGAAATGGCATGCTGAGGAAAGGATCGACAACGGTGTAATGAGACATCCCACTGACTCTCCTCCTTAGAAAACTTTTAATGAGAAAACCCTTCTTTTGCGAGGGAGGATTCGCAATGTTAGACTTAGGTTAGCTGTTGACGGATTTAATCCGTTTGGTAATATGAGCATTAAGCACAATACATTGCCAATTATCCTCATTATTTATAACTTACCTATGTGGTTGTGCATGAAGCAACCTAACTTGATTTGGTTTGTTCTTATAGATGGACCCAAAGGACCCGGAGATAAGATCGATGTATTTTTACAACCATTGATTGATGAGTTAATTGAGCTATGAGTTGATGGGGTACGCACTTATGATGCGTCAAGCAAGGAGTTCTTTCAGTTGCGTGCATCATTGATGTGGACCATTAAAGATTTCCCCGCTTATGCCATGTTATCGGGATGGAGCACAAAAGGTACATTTGCTTGTCCTTACTGTAACGAAGACCACCAGTCAATGCGATTAGATAATGGTAAGAAGTTCTGTTATTGGGGTCATCATCGATTCTTAGACTTGCGCCATAGGCTTCGTAGGCAGAAGGCACCATTTAATGGGAGGGTCGAATTATGACCAGCCCCAGTTAAACTTTCATGCTTGCAAGTATTGCAACAATTGAATGATCATATTTCAATTGCAATAATTTAATGATCTTGAAATTGAATGTGAATATAAGATGGAAGATGTCTTTAGAAGGAGGGAAAGAGAGGCGTTAGAAAAAAATAAAATGGTAGTTCCAAAATGTAGATTTGGTTGGAAAAAGATGATCATATTTTTTGAATTGCCATACTGGAAGGATAATCTGATCCGCCATAATCTTGATGTCATGCATATTGAGAATAATGTCTCCGATAATGCCCTGTTTACATTGTTGGGAACTAAAGGGAAAACAAAAGAAAATTTATAAGATCGAAAAGATCTCAAAGATTTGGGTATCAGAATTGCATCCTCAACTACGAGGGTCAAATATACACTCCCTCCCCCCAGCAGAGTACACGATGAGTAACAAAGAGAAGGATATTTTTATAAAAGTGTTGTAGTATGTTAAAGCTCCTAACAACTACTCTTCGAACCTTTCACAGTGCGTGAACATGCGAGAGAAATATTTCGGGATTAAAGAGCCATGATAATCATAGTTTAATACAACAATTACTTCCAATAGCAGGGCGAAGTGTATTGCCCAATCATATTGTCAAAGCCTTGATTGAATTAAGCAATTACTTTGTGATTATGTACGTGAAAATATCATAATTAATACTTGAATTATGAATAAGTACTATACTTTTATATTGTCTTTAGGTCCTCTTTAGGATGCCGTCAGATTCAACACTTATATTATTAGAGGTTTTAGATTTCGAACAAAGGAATGTGATAGGGGAAAGAAAACCAAAAATAAAGGAGTTTTTATAAAAGCCGAACAAATGAGTTATTCTGGCCGGAAGGATAAAAATCCCATTGTGGGTGATATTACATACTATGGGGAACTAACATACATTATTGAAGTTCAGTATCTTAATGGAATAAAGTTTGTATTATTCAAGTGTTATTGGGTTAAAAATCGTATGGGTACAGAAGTTGACGAGTTTAACTTTACTTTAGTGAATTTCAAGCATTTGAAATATAAGGATGATCGAGAGTGTAATGAATCTTTCATACTAGCATCCCAAGCAAAACAAATATTTTACGTGCTGGACCGTATCGATACAGATTGGCATGTTGTTGTTCCTATGACACCAAGATACCAATTTGATAGGTACACGACAATTCAAGAAGCTGAAGAAGAGTTATTGCTTTATGGAGATGAGCCGTTTGTCATGCAAAATTTAAATGAAGATCAGAACTTACGGTGGTCGAGGGATGGAGATGGATTAATAGTTGACACTAGTGTGGCTCAAGCTAATGATCATGAAGATGCAAATGCAGATGAAGATGGAGATGAAATTTGGAGGGGCAATGCTTGAGGGAGATATAGTCCTAAACTAGTTATTTTTGTTTTTAAATTTGGAGCATTTGTATTTTGGTTTTGTATTGATAGTAGTGGGTATTATATCCAAAACTAGTCACCATTATCATCTGATCATTGCATATTTGTATCTAATAATATTGGGTTTCTTCTTCAGTTCAATATAAATTTAAGTGGAATACTACTTCACTGTTTATCACTACATTAAGGATGGTCTAGTTTGGTCTTGTATGTCTTAATGCTGAGATCTTATAACAGTACTGAAAAATTAGTTTGTATTGGAAATCTTATCTCTGTTGGGTTTAGAATTTAGTATGTCAATTTACTAGTTTGCTCTTCATACATTTCAACTACTTTTTAGCTAACATAGGCACAGTTACAGAGCCAAAGAAAAGAGATATAAACTCTAGTTAATTATCTTTGAGCCATTGTGGTTTCTATCCATTTATTTTAGTCTCTACGTTGTATAGAACTAGTTCTGATCATGTCTTTTTACTATGAAAATGTCTCAAATACATAGTTATGGAACCTACACCTTTAAGATTCTGATCATCTTGGTTTAGTTATAATCTTTTAAAGCCTATGGTGGCAGATTGTTGTAATAGGATAGTTGTGTAGGGTGTCCCCATGTTCATTTGAAAACTAAATTGATGAACTTTAAAAAAGACATTAAAGCCTAGAACATTAATATGTACGGTAAAATTCATAAGAGAGTGGACAAAGCCACTTCTAATTTAAAGTCCCTTCAATAAGAAATTGATATTGGGGGTAATCCTCTCAAATGTTCGATTTTATTTTTATTTTTTACATAAATAATCCATCTTCAATTTCTCATTCGCAGTAATTAGCTGATGTTTTAATATATGTATTTGTTCTCTTTAAGAAGAACATGTCTCCTCCAAGGCATTTGACTTTAGAGTCAAGTTATCCAAATCTGTAACTGATTTACCAGTTCTTTCTTGGTGATTTTCCAGGTCAATGCTTAACGCCTGCACTTGTGATACTTTTTTTTCACGATCTTCCCTTACTTGCTGCAATTCTCCTCTAAGGATCCAAACTTCGTTTACTTATGCTACTCTTTGCTTCATAGCCTCATCTTGAGAAGCTCCGGAGGAAGTAAGTTTCTTTTTCAACAAGTTATAATGGCCTCTTACGGCGCCCAGGTTCTCCACTATAGTAGCTTTCTCTTTTTCCACCCGTTTAACTGACTCATTAGCTGTTGCAAGCTCAATTTGTAGTTTAGTATTATACTGCTGCAAGCTTGTGTTGTATTATCCTCCCAGATCCTAAAGCTTATCTTCCTTTACTAGTAGTTGTGGATCCCATCACCCTCCCAGATCCGATCCTTCTACGCTTGTCCAGAGGCATTTCACCTGCACATCCATTTTTATTTAAGGGGCTCCGAGGGGGTAGGTTTTGGTTACGAGAAGTCATGTTTAAGGGGTGGGATGTGGTGTTTGGTTTGTGAGAAAATGAACGTTGATTGGGAACAAACTGGAAATAGAGACCAACTATATATGCCCCTGAGCCCATAGATGCCTAATGATTATGAGTTGGTGAAATATTGAGCTTTAATCTGCCATTTGTAGGTCTCTCCCATTGAGCATTATTTATGATCCTTGGAGAATTTTGAGGCTTTTTTATTCCAAAAAAATTAAAGACTTCTTGGCTGATATCTTTATTTTCTCCTTTGAAACTGTTAAGGTTGGTGAGATCTGAAATTCTATGAATTACTTGTTGCACTATGAAGTTTAAGTTCATTGGATTAGCAGCTTTATTTCTGTTAAGCCAAATCTCCCAAATGATACTGATTGGGATAGCTTTTTTTTTACTAAACAACACAGAACAAATCAGCCCCAAAAAATGATACAGAACTGGAGTACATCTATATATATAAGTGGATGAATAAATTACAATGGACCATAATTTGTAAAGACGGGTTAAATCTCAAAGAGTGGCTCTATCTTGCACTAATGACAACGAGATAGGTAGTCAAGATATGCACCCTAAACACACAAAACACTAAAAAAAGCGATATAGGTATAATTTTTCTCCCTAAAAACACAAACACTAATGACAGCGAGATAGGTAATCAAGATATGCACCGTGAACTTCATCATCTCGCACGCGAACCAAGAAATAACAACCGTGTTAACCCAAGAACTGTCCCAACTGCACCAGCCACATCATATAATGGCTAGTAATCCTCTATCAAACCCTCTTTATTCTCAAGGAACCCAGTTGTGTACTAATCTATGTTAAGACTATCCTTCTTCCAAAACCTATTAAGCCCAAGTACCCCAAGTGTCAGACCTATCAATATCAAATGCAACACAAATATTCCTAACAAAAACACATCTCGCCAATGGCGCGAAGCCTATGGAGTTACTCCTGACGACAACGAATTACTTCCATTGATACTTCTATGACCTCGCCCAACATTCTATTAGGCGGTAGCCATAGAGGCGGAGTCATCATCGTGGGAGAGGCTTTGAGAATTTCTCATGCTGTGAAGGATGAGAGAATTTGCATTGGTGGGAAAATAATAGATTAGAAGTACCTGAATTAAGCCACCACTGAATGATTGATCCATGAACTGAGTATGGCAATTGATTAATTCCTATGATTTTATTAAAGACATCCCAAATTTCAGAAGCTATTGGAGCTTATATAAAGAGATGGTTGAGAGTTTTTATAGCAGATTGACAGCACTGACATCTGGATGCCATCCTTACCCCCAATATTTTTTATTAGATATTTTACTAGAGCACATTTTGAAAGAACTTTCCATAGGAAGACAGACATATTGGTGGGAATATTGGGGTGCCAAATGAACTTGAAGACCAAGGAGGATATGTTATGAGGTCTAACCTGATCATAGGCAGATGCAAAGCTAAAGTTACCACTGATTGAAAGTTTCCACACTAATTCATTGTTCATCAAAATTGAGTTTGAGTCCACTAACTCCCAAGATGATTGAATTCTTTTAAAAGTCATTGAGCCATTTGGGCAGGCCAAATTCGAGTATTTCCTCTTTATGAATTGAGCCCAAAGGATATTACCTTCCTTAAAGTTCCAAGCCAATTTGATATTGGCTGCAACTGCTACTGATTTCAAGTTTCTAACATCTAATCCCCCTTCTTATTTTGGTAAGCATAATTCATCCCCCTTATTGTCTTGGTGATAGTCTCTTGGGCTAGATAATTCATTCATAACTCTCTTCAATCTGTATTCTTTCTTAATTTTATGTCCCCTGTTTGAGAACTCGCTTTTTCATCATAACAAATATCTGTTTTGTTCATTTACTTGAATTAGATATCAAAGCTATAAATAGATGAGTAGTCATTATCGGTTTGGAATTACCTGCATTTATATTTCTTGGAAATATATTTGTATGGTAATTTTTTGGAACTTCGAAAGGTGAAAATGCAGATCCACTATCAGTTTGGCTTCACATTTAATTATTAAGTATCTTGATATTTTATTTATTAAGTATTTTTTTATAGTGTTTAATAACTGATTACGACTTTTTACTAAACCAAAAAAATGTTTCTCTTAATTCGTAATGGCTTGTGATTTGTTCCATGAGGTACCAAAGCCACAAAGTTTCTGCAATACTTTTAATTTGTTAGTGTGTATTCCAATATAATGTAAAAACTTGATTAATTATTCGCTCATCATTCTTGATTTGGATGATCTTACATGTGTATTGATTGATGAAAACAACAATGGCACCGGGGCCACTAATCCCTGAAGTACCTTCGAAATCTTACTTCCATTCATGGCCCCTCATATATAATCTCCTCCATTTGGACTGGATTCAAGTAGGTTCTTCCTGATATTACTCTTAATACTCATGGGAGAATTGCAAATAGGGAGAATACTCTATTTTGGCTTAATAACTAGTTGGGAACTTCCCTTACTCAGCAGCAGAAGATAGATCAGTTGCTCATTGGATATTGCTCTACTGCACTGTATATTATATATAATTGCTCTGTTGCATAACCTTGGCGCTATTAGTGCACTGTATGTTATATATAATTTCTCTTTGCTGGGTTGTTGGACAAATATGTATTTGATAGTTGAAATAATGATAACCTTGGCGCTATACTACACTGCACTGTATTTTATTTTATTTTTTCATGTTTCATTGGTTTTATAACTTATGTATAAATGATGTTGAAATGTGATATATAAATGAAATGTGACTTCTTGATATGATAAATGCAAATATACAGATGCGTGACATTGAAGCATCGTCGTTGTTGTTTGACTATGTAAGACCTCATAGCCGAGGAAAGACCACTCTAGAAGCAACCACTCACAATTCTAGTGGGAAATGTTTTAGAGAGGGCATCCCAACTTACATCTATACAACACAACATAAGGGACCATGGAACTAGAGATATGCAACCACAACTTTCCCCAAATATTGAATTAGCATCCCAGTCACAGAATACACATCGCAATTCAAGAGTTCATGTTTCTTTATTTCAAACACATGGAAGTCAACTTTCCCCAAATATTGAGCAGATTAATAATTGAGTTGGAAATGCCAATGCTCCATCCAATGCTGTGGATTTATATGGTGAGGATCTCACAGGTATGCCGTGTGACACAATGCACTATTTATATATATCCATTTGTATTACATTTTACGTTTATATTCATATTGAACAAGATGTATAGACATTATTCATCACATTTTTGTTTAGGTACAATGACTACCATTACTAGTAAAAAAAGGGTTAGAAACATTACCTTCCCAGTCACAAAGAAACGGTCAAAGATGTATAGTTTGTAAGCTCGTCTTATACATTCTTTGACCTCCTGATCGGATCATCCTTCCCAGTCAGCAGAAACATTACCTTTAACTATGAAGTCTATCTCATCATTTCTAGGGGAAAACTTTTAGAATGGGTGTAATAACTAATGAATATAATCTTCTTGGCAGAATATGCTTGAAAATATAATCTTTAAGAAAATAAGTGGTTGAGTCGGCTATTTGAATTGAAGGAGAAATGAACTTTAGTTTATGGGAGACAAACATTTTGTGTAGATATAACTACCACTCAATGCAATGAAAGAATGAATAATTCAATAAAGAAGTATGTGCGTTACAAGTATGATTTATTGAGGTTCTTCCGTCACTTTCAAAGATTTCTTTATGAT
The DNA here is from genome assembly GCA_949130495.1 of Sambucus nigra. NCBI lineage: Eukaryota > Viridiplantae > Streptophyta > Magnoliopsida > Dipsacales > Adoxaceae > Sambucus > Sambucus nigra. The sequence goes on from OX422218.1 coordinate 352,087,194, forward strand.
CATCGTTATAATGAGTTAAGAGCAGACTTCAAAGCAATTCATACCTCCCCTGCATTATCATTCCTCATGAAAATTTTGAGACATACAGCAAAAGTGTACACACCAGCAGTGTTAAAGTGGTTTCAAGTTAAGCTATGCAAAGCTCATGTCAGCTCCATGAAGTTATTCGCTGAGATTGAAATAATGAGCATAAATCCATGAGATTGAAAGGGAACTTATGATCTTTGATTAGTTTCAAATGAGACTACATCTCAAATATGCTTGACATCATCCCAATGCCAACAACTTTTGCAACTTCTAAATTCGCAAATTGCAATTTCATCCACTGATTTCCCAAACTGATCAATCATTATCATTGAATTTCATTCAATCTGGCAGCACATCTATGACAGGTTTTATTAATTCTACAAAGTCTTTATGTTCATCAGCTATATTTTCTTCCATTAAAGATATGCATATTGAGACTTGAACGTCTCAATTTTATAAAAAACATTTCATGAGTTTTTAAATACTGAGACTTCTAGGATAGTTGAAATTCAACACCTTAAATAAATAGGCACCCTTGAGTGCAGCCCCTTCTTTTTTTACTAAAGTGTGCGCAATTTAGTTATTACTTTCTTGTCTTCGATATAACTGTTCGTTTTACACAGAGATTGATGAAATCAAGATCTCTATGACTCAAATTAATAAGTATTTATCAGTAATGGGTTTAAGTTGCTCCTCTTATTCTTGGAAATGATTTAGAAATGAACATGATCATTTTAATGTAATGATCGATCATTTTATATTTTGTTTCATGTTTGATTAGTTTTATAACCGATGTTGAAATGTGATATATAACTGAAATGTAACTTCTTGCTATGATAAATGCAAATATACAGATCCATGACATTGAGGCGTCGGCGTCAGCGTCGGTTGACTATGTCCGACCTCATAGGCGAGGAAAGACTACTCGAGAAGCAACCACTCACAACTCCAGTGAGAAATGATTTAGAGAGGACATCTCAAATTACTTTCGTGCAACACAACATAAGGGACTATGGAAATAGAGAGATACAACCACAACTTTCCCCAAATATTGAATTAACATACCATAATACACACCGCAACTCAAGAGCTCAAGTTTCTTTATTTCAAACACCTACAAGTCAACTTTCCCCAAATATTGAGCAGATTGATAATTCAGTTGGGAATGCCAATCCTCCATCTGCTTTAGATGGTGAGGATCTCACAGGTATGCTGTGTTACACAGTGTTTGAATATCTCCATTTGTATTACTATTATGTTTATATTCATATTGAATAAGATGTATAAACATTATTTATCAACTTTTTTTCCAGGTACAATGTCTACCCTTACTAGTAAAAAAAGGGTTAGAAAGGGGGCAAGGCCTTGGCTCGAATGGAATGATAACAAAAATAATATATTGGAATGGAATGAACTTTGTCAGCGAGTTTGTAAACTTGAAAGTAAATTGATGTCACATTTAGGTTATTATGCAAGGTGTGGAAATTTATTTCCATTGACAATGTTGGATTGGAGAGAGGCGGACGAGGAAGCACTGGATAATATTTGGAAGGAAGTGAAGGTAACTTATTAGTTTGATTTATTTATTTGTTCTGTTGTACATTAGCTTGTCAAGTTTTAACTAATTTATTCTTTTTGTTCTTAGAATAACACAAATGCACCAGAAGGTTTTAAACAAATCTGCTTTGCAAGGGTGGGACTTGTGTGGAAGCAATGGAAGCATCGAGTGAAGGCGAATCACTATAACAAGTTTCAAACAGATGAAGAGCGGTTGAGTTATACGCCTGAACGAGTCGAAAAAGATCAGTGGCCTGAATTGGTGAAATACTGGGGTCTAAAGAAGATTAAGGTATAAATATCACATTTATTAAGAATTTTATACATACATTCTTCTTCACTAGTATCATAATTTTTATTTTTATTTATTCAAATATTTAGGATATTGCCGATCAAAACACTAAGAACCGTGAAGTTGAATGTGCTTACTCAAGGACAGGACGAAAGCCACATGCTAAAATAGCCAAGGAGGTTGGAATTTTTATTACTATAAATATTTCTGATTTTAATATAAGAGTATTAATATACATACATTGTTTTTTTCAGAGGATAGAACTGGGGGAGCCCGTCGACAATATTAGCATGTGGAAAGCCACTCGAGCTCCAAATAATAAACCTTTTAGTGTTGAAGATGGATCATTTGATAGAGCGGTATGTATAAATATTAATTCGTAAGAGATGATTGAAAGATTTATTTAATATTTGTTATAAATTGTGTTCTTGAAAATTATTTTATGTTCATTAATAATAATATTAATTCAATTGGTAGAAAATGCTTGAAAGACGACTAAATGAGCTACCAGAAGAGCAACAAAATGATCCAGAAGTGCGGAACAAGATTTTTACTAATGTAGTAGGATATGGAGGGCATAGGTATGCTTTACTAAAGGGAGCAGGTATTAGGCCAACGTCGACAAAAGCATGTTCATCTCAGTTATTATTGGAAGAAATTAACCAGTTAAAGAAAGAAGCTGAAGATCGAGAGACTCGACATCTACAGGATCTTGAAGAGTTAGAGATTCGCAACCAACAAGCTTTATTATAGATGAAGAATGATATGCGAAGTGAAATGCAAAGTTTGTTCCAAAGTTTTACCCTTCAGCAAGCTTCCACTACCTCGACGATTCAGTCCGACTAGGTAATACAATATAATTCATACATATAATTACTTATATATATATATATATATATATATATATAATGAAAAATTCTCTTGTTTAAAGTTAAATTTTCAATGGCGGTGGGGAAAATTTGTTATGGTGGTGAGAATCTATTATGGTGGTGGTTAAAATTTTCTGTTGTTGGTGTATATCATTCTTAGAATCAATTTTGATGTTTAAAACAGGTTGGCTACCCGTGGTTTTCGTGAATAAATAAAGGAGACTCTGCCGAATTTTTTAAAAAATAATAATAGTTGGATATTTATATTGTTAATGATGAAAATATACTATATTGATTCATTTTGCACATTGTATTGTTGACGAGGGGTATTAATTCTGACATAATCGAAACTATATTTTTTTTGTGCAGGTGACAATTTTTGTAGAACATGCAAATGTTAATTAGTGGTTTTGGAGGTCGTACGCTTCAGTGTTGCGGAATTAGTTTGATAAAAGCATTTCGTGTTTGGAGTATTAATAAATTAATGTATTTTTGTTGTCAAGTCAAATATTTGAACTTAGTGTTATAATTCTTGTTTTGATGAATATTTGGAGATGGTTGTAAGAACTCTATTTATTGTTGAATGAAAATGATTCGTTCTGTTGGTTGAAAATCATCTTATGTATTACATTTTATGATTATTCGTTGTTTGTGTTGTTTCAAATGTAATTAAATTCTATATTAAACTTTAGCGGTAGATTTTTTTCTCCACAAAATATTGGTGCAAAAATTTTAAGATCCCTTCACCTGTTTTGGGATGGATAAAACTGTCCCAAAAATATATTAAAGACGGCTATGTTGCCGTCTAAAAAAGGTTTTTTAAAATAGTAATCTTTTGAGACAGATTAATTTTCATTTAAAAAACAATCTTTTGTGACAGCTCTTGTGCCGTCTCAAAAGGGTCATATAAAATGAGGACCTTTTGAGACGGATCTGTTCCTGTTTCAAAAAACTCTTTTGAGACGGCTATGGCGTCACAAAAAGTATTTATAACCCCCTATCAAAAAGACCCCCCTAGCCGTCCCAAATAGCGTCACAAAAATTATTTGAGACGGATAAATGATCTTTTAGGACTCTTAGGCCACCGTCTCAAAAGCTATTTCTTTTTGTAGTGTATGCTTATTAATATCATATGAATTAAAATGATATTTTGCTTAATAATGAGACCGGAACTTAAATTTATTTATAAAATGTCCAAATGATAAATTGGAGGCCGCAGTTGATTCTGGAACGTGCGAGATAGTCAGAAATTGTGCCATTATGTGTTTTGATATTTTGGGCATTTTTGACTGATTATGCCTTAAATATGCAATTACGTATTATTCTATCGCAATAATTTATCAATTGAATTGGGTTTTTGGCTAAAGGCACGATTTACGTCTCGTGTGAATCAATATTCACCAAATTGTCTTTCCAAAACCTAGAGAACTAAAGAGAGAAAGAGAAAGAGTAGAGAGAAGAAAGGGAATTGAAGACTTGAGAAGGATTCCTGATCCCACACCAAGAAAATCTGCATTTTCTTCTTTGAGGCAAGTTTACTACTTGCTATTTATGGTTTAAGATAAATGATTTGTGTGAGAATGATGTATTTGTTTATGGTTTACTAGTTTAGGGTTTGGATGTTGGTTGGGTTTAAATCATTAAAGGATAGTTGAATGATGGCTGATGTTGATGGTAGTAGTAGTAGCATTTATGTTGTGTTGGTGAGAATAAATGACTTGGCTTTGGGATTTTCTTGAAAATAGGAAGTCGTGGTCTAGGTCTGTTCAGACCGGTCGACCGCGTTTCGCAGACCGGGTCTACGGGAGAGGGTTCACTACATTTCTTTCAAAGGCCTAAAATTATAGCGCGGTCGACCGCGGTCCCCTGACCGGTCGACCAATCCTACCGAAATGACATTCTGCTTTTCTTCTTAGGCCAAATCTTGAGACGCGGTCGACCGCGGTATTAGGACCGGTCGACCGGTCCCCTGTTTTCTTCCCAAATATTTTATTTTCAGTCCTTAACTTCTTATTTTCATAGGAACATAGGGACCTTCTTAAATGAAGTAAAAATAGGGACTTAGAGGTACTAGTTGAGTTTGGTCGACTCCCTAGACTCGAAGGGGTTCATCTAGGGTTCCTGTCAAAGGGGAGATTTAAAGTAATGTTTAGGCATTATTTCTGTCAGGTAGTTCTATAAAAGTCTAGGAAATCTTAAGGTCGAATTTGGAGACTTTAGGAGTAAATGCGAACTAGATCTCATTTGATGAGTTATTATAAAGTCCAAATAAGGACATTTGGGAGAGGTAACTTGGGGAGTTTAAATATTCTTCGAGGTTATTATGATGATGTGAAGTATACCATAATGCATTTGATAAAATGTAAAATGGATAAAGTAAAACATAAATTACTGAACCATGAAATGGAAATTAATAAAATGGATGATACACACCTCTCTAAATACCATCTTAAGGGAAGTCCGTGCGTGAGGTGAAGCCCCCTGGCTAATGAATGCAGGGTGGATATAGTCCTAGGCCATATGAGCGCTTGTTTTATATTTTTTCTGCGATGGGTAGGAGATTCTGGGTGTGGTCTTGACTACCCCGCAGGCATATGGCCTCTTCCCAACGTTTGCGATAGGATCCCAGGTTGTCTTATGTTAGGCCCTGGAAGATGATGGTTATTTAGGGGCGCGCACAGTGGGGAAACCCGTACGGGCGGTCTTAGAATCGTTATATATATATTTATAACTATTCTATTATTGAGTTGGACTCGATGGAACATTAATGCCATAAAGAGCAAAGTATATGCCACAAAGAGCATACTATTGAGATAAGTGCCATAAGGAGCACATGGTGATAAATGCATTCCTGATAAGGAATGGAAAGAAGATGGAATTGAAAATGATGAAAGATAATAAAGGCTTATAAGTACTTTTACTTCTTTGTATAATTGAATTTCATTTTAATAATCATTTAACTGTCTTAGTTCTTTTTATGATATTATCCATTCTTACTTGTACATTATTGCCATACCTGTCATTTATCTAGTGATCATATAAAACTGGCCTCTGACCGATTCTTCATTTTCTTGTTGTGTATGTATCTTCTATATGCGTTCAGGTGTTCCGCCGTAAGGTCGCCCGTAATGACTTTCTTTTCTCGGAGTCTTTTGAGGAGCCGTGACATTTTGCGGGTATCACGGGATATTTTGTGTAGACGCCCCTATTATTGTTTTCTAGCTAAGATCAGTCTTTATTCGGGCGTGTGGCCCAAATGGTGTAATTATATAATTGATGTATTATGTAACACATGGAACTTATTGTGTATTGTATGGATTGTATCGACCGACGCTTTATTCGGTCCTTTCTTATAATTTGTATTAGATTATATATGTTTGTGGGAGTTTCCATCCTCTTTTTCTATTATGGGTTGTTGAAAGTGTTTTCTTTAAATTGCAAACTAAAATTTTTGATAACCCGTTTTCTGGAATATTGTGTGGTTATTCCTGATACTCTGTATGATTATTGTGATGATGAGAATGGTATCTATCCATGATTCCTGTTTCATCGGGGTATCGGGCTGGCCACCCTTTATTTCGGATAGCGAGTTGTCACAGATGGTATCAGAGCATCAGGTTTTAGAGTCTTTAGGATCTATGCGGACTTGTCATGTTCTACTGTAGCGTTCTTTGAAATAGAGCTTAATGTTAGGATTGTTTTGCTGCTTATTTATGCGATCTTCTGCTAGATAGATTGTTTTATATAATATTCTAATTCTATCTCTTCTCTATCTCAGATGCCGCCAAAGAGAGGATGTCCCGCTAGACGCAATAGGGTTGTCGAGGATGAGGTTGGTCCTCCGCCGCCGCCACCGGGGAATATCAGTGCCGCTGATGTGGCAAATATCGTGGCCGAAGCTGTTAATGCAGCGATGACTGCAGTGGCACAATAATTGCCTCAAGATCAAGAGAGGGGACAAGAAGCACTAGTTCCTATAATACCTTCTTAGTGGGAACGGGTAAGAGAGTCTTTCCTAAAGGGTCATCCCCCAGAATTTGAGGGAGGTTCGGACGTTATAAAGGCAAACCAGTGGAAGAAGGACATACAGCGCCATCTTAGGATGGTGGAATGTAGTGAGGAGAAAAAGCAAACCCTCGTTACCTTTAAGCTTGTCGGATCAGCCTTACACTGGTGGGAATCAATGACGACACCCGAACAAAGGGATACAATGTCAATCACCAATTTTTGGGCATTGTTTAATGGAAAGTATTTCCCTCCCACAGTTCAAATGGAGATGCAGAGGAAGCTTCAAGATTTAGTACAAGGGGAGAGATCGGTTGCCGAATACGAAGAAGAGTTTACTCGATTAGCAAGCTTTATACCGGATGAAGTGACTCCGAAAGCGAAGAGGATCTCCAGATTTGTAGGAGGTTTGCACTGGCGAATAAAACAACATTTTCTTCGAAAGCTATCGTTGGTAACCTTTGGGGACGTGTTGAATGCTGCTTTACTTCACTGTCAAGAGCATAGATTATTTGTTAAAAACAATAGGAGGGCTGCAGCAATGGGGCAAGTGGTGAAACCGGGAGGAAATGGGAGCGGAGGGGGAACATCTTCCTCGTCCCAATCCTCGGGGAACAAGCAGAAAGAGAGGGATCCTCAGCAAGGGTTTGTCCAAGTGTCAACGTTTCGGTGGGTTTAATGATGGTGGAAACAACAATAATAATAATAATAACAGGCCGGGTCAAGGCGGACAACAACAACAACAACAACAACAACAACAGGGAGGTAGAGGTGGAAATGGAGGTAGGGGCCAGCAGGGCCGGGGTGCGGGACAATTTCGAAATAATCAAGGTAGGAATCAGGAGAATGCGGCTAATAAATGTTTTTAGTGTGGGGAGTTGGGCCATTATAAAAGGGCGTGTCCTCAGCTGGTTGGAGGGCATCTTCCTAGGGCTCCACAACAGCCATATGTACAGTTTTCGCCCCAGGCGCCTAATCCGATTGCTCCTCCTCAGTAGGGGCAATTGCAGTATGGACGGGTTTACCATATTAAGGAGGCTATGCTTCCTCCAGCTCCTCTAGCACCGCCAGCAATCGAGGGTAAGTTTCTCATTCATGGTGGTGCAGCGGAAAAAGTGTGCGCGTGTAAGTGCACATTCGTCGTGTGTTTTGCCGCCGCGATACAAAAGATAGAACCTAAGCTAAAACTACACTTGACAAGCAAGTAGAGCGGTAAGTCGGGTATCGAGAATCCACAGGGAGTAATTGAATTTTAGATGTTAATTGTTTTAATTACTTCAGGAATAAAAATGGTGTAAAAGAAATAAGAAAAGGTGATGGTTGGTTGTCGTGAATAAATAAAAAGAGAAGTTAACGCTAAACAAAAGGAAAGCTAGGATCGGGATCGCATCCTAGTAAACAGATAGAAACAACTACTAACTAGAGTTAAGGCTAGAAAGCAATTTAATCGAGCATATCCAATTAAGCATAAACATCACACAATAAGGAATTTAAGCCAAAGTTGCGAGATTAAACATTTAATGGAAAATGGTCACACGCGGATTAAATTCGGATTATCGCTATAAACACTAAAGTTACGTGACAAATAAAGTTAAACGCATAACAATCCAACTTTAATACACGCGGTTTCAATTAAACGCGATTTTGCACAAAACCTAGTTTTCGGAGCTCGGGGCCCGAAAATGGCAGAAATGAAATCCCGACCCTATTTATCTAAGGGTACATGGTGAGTTAAACTAAATTATGCTAATTAGGCTAGGAAAGCAAGAATTAAAACATGTAAACTAGTTAGAAAGCATGGAAACTAAATTACAAGGCAAGGAAAGAAGAAGAACAAGCTATATTAATGGAGAGGAAGTGAATAGTTCAATCTTACAAACCACATGGGTTGTCAATCCAAGAAGAAGAGAGAAATGAACTCTCCAAAACCGAACCCTAACTACAACTCTCTAAACAGAATATGTGTCTAAGTATATCCCTCTTATTACAACAAAAACCAACTTATATAGTAAGTTGTAATAAAAGAAAAGAAGAAAGAAAAAAAAAGAAAATATCTGCAGGGGAAAAACAGGGGATCGATCGATCGACCCCTGTGGTAGATCGATCGATAGTGGAAAACGTGGCAAAAAATAATAAGGCTCGATCGATCGACCCCCAGGATCGATCGATCGATCAAGCAGGGGCAACCTGCAATTTCCCCTGCATTGGCATACAATCCAACGTCGTTCAAATCGCCGTAACATTGTCGTTATGAATCGGAATCGTGCACCGTTTGCGGCCACGCGAAGCTAGCAAGGAGAGCTACAACTTCTGTGTAGATGTCGGGCCATATGCCCAAACGGTCAAAAGACTAAAATGCCCTTGCGCGTGCGATAGTGTACGGAAATCGAGCGGAATGCGTCCGACTTTCATACTAAGCATCCAAACACCTACAAAAGCTCAATTAACCCCTGCAAAACATGTTAACATAGAAATCCGAGGTTATCTAGTTAACGAGCATAAATATAGGGATTAAGATACCCGAGGGGGCTAATAACGCGTATGTTAACGAGTGAAAAAATGCAATATTTGCGTCGCATCACACCCCCTAACTTACACATTGCTAGTCCCTAGCAATGAAATAGGATGCAATAAGAAGAACAAATAAAACAACACAGGAGAGAGTACAAAAGTATGGTATAAAAGCAATAAAAAGATAAGGCCACTTTCGCGGGCGATTCGATTGCATTTAGCGTATGCAATAAGTCGTTAAACCCCTAGGTTACCCTAGTGGACGAGTGTCGTCTCGTGAGGGTTTTCAGGGATGAAACCCACAAACATCACATGGTTTTCTCAAAATATGCCCAATCAAACATGCGACAATCCCAATAATGGCGAAAAGGATTTCATACGCATTATTAGCAAAGTGAATGAATTCACATAAAAGTCCAAATCATTAACATTATCGAATGCACCTCATAGAATTGAAACCTTAAAATGTTGGAGGGGAGTGAGCACATGCAAAGTATGATTTGGCGAAAAACTTAAATAACTCGGATACTAAATATCAAAGCATGCATAAATTCAATCCTCACGGGGATTACGCTCATCAAATGAAATCACTTGAAACAGGGAGGTAACACACGGGACATGCGGGCATAAGGAGTAAATGTAAATGTAAACTAGGCCGCACACATGTCACAAAAGAAGAACGTTATATAGGAAATAAAAATTGCAATCTCAGTGAAAGGGTACCGCATATATAAAAGAGGCGAAATGCATTTTCACAGATTATCAAAACTATTTAAACATTTAAATTACATCTACTTAAGATCACATAGTACTTGTAAAGGGTTGTAATGTAGGCTAGGTTAGGGTACGAAATGAAAGGGATGTATATACGGATTCAAAGTGTTTGGGGATGAAACTCGGAATAATGGAAAAAGTGGGCAATATCAAAAGTTGGACAAAGATGTCCAAATGATCATTAGATATAACAATCGAGAGAGTAATCAAAGCTTATTGAAACACTACAAACAATATTTACAACTTTCTCTTTCTTTTTCATTTCTTCCTTTTTCTCACTTTTTCTCTTTTGTTTTCTTTTGCTTTTTTCTTTCTCTTTTTCACTCTTTTTCTTTCTTCTCACTTATTACTATTTTTCATACTCAAATTGCAACCACACAACAATAATAACATTCAATTCCAAGCAACAATCCAAACAAGGGTATGTAAGGTAATATATATGGTATAAAACTCCGATTTGGAGTTGGTTATGGGATTTTGGGTAATGAAAAGAAAGGCTAGTATTTAGGCTCAAGTGGGTTGACTAGGGAACATATAAAGGGTGAGGTCAAGGTCATATGGGTGATAAAACAAAGAAGGCCTATGATCATTTCACAAAGTATACGCAATTCTCAAGTCAAAACAATATATGAAAATCATGCTCAAGTAACACATTTCAAGTATGAACTCAATTAATGAATGGTCAATGAAAGAATAAAGAGATTACCGACGACTTTAATGTTTTTAAAGGGGAAAGAATAGTGTATACACTCACAAATGAAGATAAGTCTCTATTCTCACTCGGTGTAAGTATATACAATGCAACAAAAGCATACCGAGTTATAAAAATCTTAAACCAAATCAATATAACAAGAATGATGCATATGTTCACAGATAAAGTTTAATTCATGAAGTCATTCATAATATCAATGATTTAGGGACTAAAATCTAATAACTTCTAAAATCGAGAACATGCATCGTTGAATTGTCTATTTGATCGGGCAATTATTAAAATTTATCATCGAAAACAAGGGCAAAATGCCCAATAAAGGAGAAAAAAGAAAGAAAATATTTTTGAAATTTTTCAAATTTTTAACAAAAACATGCTTTGTAACTAAATTGTAATCAAATCCAGGGACTAAATAGCAAAATGGATAAAATATCCTACACCCCCTAACTTAAATGTTGCATTGTCCCCAATGCGTCCATTAAAGAACACAACACAAAGCTAGGAAAAGAATGATATTACCCACATGTGGAGCGATCTCCATAAGTATAAGTCCAAATGAAGCTGCAAAACAAGTTAGTACAAAGCATATGAAGAATATGTACCGATGTATTAAGTTAAGAGAATCTATGTCAGAAGTCACAATAATATAGAGGGGCTGAAGTGCAAATACTAGATAAATTGATGGTGAAATTTTTGATTTTATAAAATGGAAGGTCACACACATCAAAATCCAATAAACAACCACAAACTACATTTTCATTTCTCATTTCATAAGTTCAATACAAAATCACTTAATACATTACAACTCCTGAAATAAAAGAAATACAAATACAAATAAAAATAAAAATAAAAATAAAAAGTACAATATACTATCCGATCCCAGAATACAAAAATGAAACCCAGTACAGCAACAGCCTAGTGGCCAGAACCACTAGGATCAGAGGGGTCCTGAAAATGAGGAGGCACTGGTGAGTCGGAATCACTGTGCTGCAGATAAAGATCTCTCATCATCCGCTGCATCATCCGGTAATCCTGTCTGCTCTGTTCCCTCTCCTGCCTCTGCACGGCCCACTCCTGCCGCTGCTCGGCCTGAAACTGCTCCTGCTGAGCCTGCTGCTGATCCAGGCGGGACTCCCAAGTCGCCCACCTGAGCTGGGTCTCCTCCCAGCGCTGGTCCTGCACGGCCTGGAATGCAGCAAAGCGTGCATCATCCTCTGTGTGTGGCGCGTGAGAACCCTCACCCATATCCACCTCTCTGATCTCATCCTCCTCGTCGTCAGGCAAGTCAGCCATCTCTGCCCTCTGTCTCTTCCCAGCCGGTTGCCCCCACTCGCGCTTCAGCATTTTTGAGATGTTGTCATTAGAGAGAAGCCCGAGTGGCACATGCCTACGGTCTGCGTCCATCTCCGGGCAACCATGTGAAATACATATCTTCGTGATAAGGGTAGGAAAAGGAAGGGAATATCTCCAAGCGACCTCCTTCACAGTAGCGCACATCATATCTAGAAAAATACTGGGTAAGCTGATACTGCCCAATCCATTCAGCATAGTATAGATCAATGCAACATGTTTGTGACGAACCTCAGACCGGTTGTTCGTCACCATGAAGGAATGGACATTGATGTAGTGTAGTAGTCTAGGCAAGTCCTCCATCGCAGCCGAGCGGAAAGCACCCCTCTTCCACGCCTCGCCCGGTGCAAGGGCCTCTATCAATGTCCCTCGGCCGAGAATACTCCCATCGAGAAAACTGACTGGATCCGCGGGGAGAGGAACATCCATAAAATCTGCCAAGTCTGAAATACTAAATGGAATCCTCACCCCACGAACCATGGCCTCATATGTAGTCGGCCCATCTCTGCTCTTCACCTCTACTAACGTCGCGTAGAATATACGGACCAATTCCTCGTTGACACGCCCGTTAGTAGCAAGAAAGGGCTCCCACCCCTGACGGCGCAACAGAACCCGCGCCTCCCTCGGTATGTCCTCAAGGACCCATGCAAAATGATTACCAAGCGGTCGCTCGGAAGTGTAGAAATGTGCACGGAACCAATCCCGCTCCTGCTCTGAGCGGAAACCATCGACTCCCCCGGCGGGCACACACCTAGTAGATGAATATTTTTTTGTGTCATTTCAACCTACAAAACACAAATTACACAATACAAAGCAAGTGTAAGCACAATTTATGGTTAGTAGTGTAAAAGTTGAAATGGTGGTGGAAGTGCGCAAAACCGAGGTGAAAATATGCAACACTGCGATGAAAAATGTCGGAATGCGACAAGGCATGAAAATCACCCAAGTGTGCGTCAAAATATGGATTGAAATCTGTTTTAGGCATTTTGACGAACACTTGGCGTGCGCAATGTGCGTCAAGGTTTGAAAATACCGAGTTTGAACCAACAAAATCACCCCACTCATGAACAAACAACAATGCAGCAATCTAAACAAGTTCATGAGTGGATTTATATCAAGAATCAAGCAAAAATACAGTTGGAACAAACGAAATCAGGGGGTAACACCAACATTCAAACGTGTGTCAAACAAGGGTTTAAACTAGCAATTTGTGACAAAATTCAAACAAAAGCTACAAATTCAAGCATAAGTAATGTAGATTATACCTTGGATGTGTAGAATTTGGATGAAAATGGAGTAAATGTGGTGTGGGGAAAAAGCTAGGGCACAATCGGTTTGAGAGAGGAGAGAATAGAATACGAGAAGTGGGGAAAAAGAATAGCAGACCTCGGCTTAACCTGGTCGATCGATCGAGCAGGGCCAGGCCCACTGCATCCAATTTTTTATGGGGGGGGGGGGGGGGGGGGAATTGCAATTAAGGGATAGTTATGGGGTATAAATATAAAATAACTATAAATATATTATATATATATATGTATATACATAAAAATATGAAATAAAAATAGAAAAATAAAAATAAAAATAAAATAAAAATAAATACACATAGGCATGCATATACACACAAAAAGGCCTATGATAAAAAAATTAAAAAAAAATAAAAAAATAAAAATATGTACAATGAGCAACGCACACGCATATTCACGACAAAAAAAATGAAAAATAAAATAAAAGAAAAAGAAAAACAAATGCAAATGCGTGAGGATGCGTGTGTTAAAAACAAAGGAAAAAAAATGTTTTTGTGAATTTTTGATTGTTTTCTTAACAAATGTGTGTCGGGGCGCATATCTCCGCAAATTCAAGTCCGTTGAACCTGCAAAAGAGTTAGAACCAAGCATACAAAAAGAAATAAAAAGAGATTAACTAATTACACTAGGCTAATATGAAGAAAAACAAAAATGAAGAAGTTAGTATATACAACCTACACTCGGGATGCGCAATTAACTATATACCAAAAGTTGAAATTTTTGAGGATCCATCCAAAACATGATTTGACTTTGGAGGATCAACGGTGGACCCTCCCGAACATGCATGCCTCCCGGAAAATAGGAATTACATTTGAACAACGGAAGGCATGTGGGCGGTAAAAGAAATGAACCATCGCCAATTTGAAATTCTGGGCGGACTTTGGGGGATTTGGATAACAAGGGGGAAAAGTACACTTAAGGTCCAAGAAAAGTTAATTCATCTCCCAAAGATTTTTCAAACGGAATGGGAGATGGTGCACACGTTGGGATACCATCCATCGAAAACAAGTCCGATAAAGAGTCCTCATAGGCAAAAAGTGTAGAAATTTTAATTTCTACCGACTCATAGGAATCAACCGGTAATTCTAATGGTTCAATGACGGAAAACGTATATGGTGATGAAACAAATTCAATCTCAATCGACTCATCGTCGGAAGGATATTGAATTTCGGGGGAGAGAGATTCACACTCGATGAGAAATTCTCTGAAAAATTGAGGTGAAACACAAGTTTCCACCTCCTCGTTGTTTTGTGCATAAGAATTCATCTCATCGCAAAGTGCACCAAGTCTCGTTCCAGCATCATTTAGGCTTTCCAAACCTTGGGAGTAAAGAAGCAAAGTCTCTTCCAAAGTAGGCTTCCTCGGCTCAAGAGCCTCGGACTCCTCATTTGGTTGAAACTCGTCTTCGAAAGTAATGAAATGAGAATCGTCATTGGATTCGAATAATGAATCCAACTCAAGCTCCTAATAACGATTTTCATTCCGATAAATGTTTTCAAGTCTTTCATTTTCAAGAAAATCTTGAAAATGGAAAACTTGAAAACTATCCCTAAAGTAAGAATCATTAGAATGACCGCTATAACTATAAAAGTAGGACATGATTACCTCGTTGTTGAAAGATGGAGAATCCAAGAAATAAAGTGAGCAACCGCGAATCAAAGTTTCTTAGCGCTCAAATATGCTAATCCTGCAAAAAGGGTTAAAACAAAGAATACAAATACAAAAGGAAAAATACTACGAAATTATAAAACAATTACTATCTAAAACATACTCCCCGACAACGGCGCCATTTTGTGGTGCAGCGAAAAAAGTGTGCGCGTGTAAGTGCACAGTCGTCGTGTGTTTCGCCACCGCGATACAAAAGATAGAACCTAAGCTACAACTACACTTGACAAGCAAGTAGAGCGGTAAGTCGGATATCGAGAATCCACAGGGAGTAATTGAATTTTAGATGTTAATTGTTTTAATTACTTCAGGAATAAAAGTGGTGTAAAAGAAATAAGAAAAGGTGATGGTTGGTTGTCGTGAATAAATAAAAAGAGAAGTTAACGCTAAACCAAAGGAAAGCGAGGATCGGGATCGCATCCTACCAAACGGATCGAAACAACTACTAACTAGAGTTAAGGCTCGAAAGCAATTTAATCGAGCATATCCAATTAAGCATAAACATCACACAATAAGGAATTTAAGCCAAAGTTGCGAGATTAAACATTTAATGGAAAATGGTCGCACGCGGATTAAATTCGGATTGTCGCTATAAACACTAAAGTTGCGTGACAAATAAAGTTAAATGCATAACAATCCAACTTTAATACACGCGGTTTCAATTAAACGCGATTTTGCACAAAACCTAGTTTTCGGAGCTCGGGGCCCGAAAATGGCGGAAATGAAATCCCAACCCTATTTATCTAAGGGTATATGGTGAGTTAAACTAAATTATGCTAATTAGGCTAGGAAAGCAAGAATTAAAACATGTAAACTAGTTAGAAAGCATGGAAACTAAATTACAAGGCAAGGAAAGAAGAAGAACAAGCTATATTAATGGAGAGGAAGTGAATAGTTCAATCTTACAAACCACATGGGTTGTCAATCCAAGAAGAAGAGAGAAATGAACTCTCCAAAACCAAACCCTAACTACAACTCTCTAAAACGTAATATGTGTCTAAGTATATCCCTCTTATTACAACAAAAACCAACTTATATAGTAAGTTGTAATAAAGAAAAGAAGAAAGAAAAAAAAAGAAAATATCTGCAGGGGAAAAACAGGGGATCGATCGATCGACCCCTGTGGTCGATCGATCGACAGTGGAAAATGTGGAAAAAAATAATAAGGCTCGATCGATCAACCCCCAGGCTCGATCGATCGATCAAGCAGGGGCAGCCTGCAATTTCCCCTGCATTGGCATACAATCCAACGTCGCTCAAATCGCCGTAACTTTGTCGTTATGAATTGGAATCGCGCACCGTTCACGGCCACGCAAAGCTAGCGAGGAGAGCTACAACTTCCGTGTAGATGTCGGGCCAGGTGCCCAAACTGTCAAAAGACTAAAATGCCCTTGCGCGTGCGATAGTGTACGGAAATCGAGCGGAATGCGTCCGACTTTCATACTAAGCATCCAAACACCTACAAAAGCTCAATTAACCCCTGCAAAACATGTTAACATAGAAATCCGAGGTTATCTGGTTAACGAGCATAAATATAGGGATTAAGATACCCGAGGGGGCTAATAACGCGTATGTTAACGGGTGAAAAAATGCAATATTTGCGTCGCATCACATGGGCATATGGGTCGAGTACTATTTGATACGGGTTCTACACACTCCTTTATTTCTAGAAGTTTTGCCCAGACCACAGGTTTGATAAAATCTGCTGAAAGTACCTTCACTAGCGTTGAATCCTCTATGGGCGATGGTTCATTGATATTCTTTGTTTGTAAAAACATAGGGATTAATCTTGGCAACTTGTGTTTTGAGGCCGATTTGCTCGTCCTTGATATGGTCGGGTAAGATGTAATATTGGGTATGGATTGGCTAGTGAAATAACGCGCGATTGTAAATTATTATGGGAAAAGCATAGTTTTTGCAGTCCCGGGACAAGAAATGTTCCTGGTTGTTATGCCTTGTATGGAAGGGAGTACGAGTATTTATTTATATTATATTGCGGAAGATGCATCTAGGGTTGTTGTGGTTCCCCTAAATTCTCTTCCGATTGTTAAAGACTTTGAAGATATTTTTCGGGAGATACCTGGGTTACCTCCGAGTCGGGAGATAGAGTTTGTGATTAATTTAATGCCGGGAAATCGACCGATTGATAAAGTTACGTATCGAATGGCTCCTGTGGAGATGAGGGAGTTGAGAGATCAGATTCAGCAGCTATTGGAGCAGGGATTTATTAGGCGTAGCACATCGCCATGGGGTGCTCCGGTATTGTTTGTGAAGAAGAGAGACGGTTCTCTCCGGTTATGCATGGACTATAGGGAGTTGAATAAAGTCACCATCCGGAATAAATACCCTTTACCTCGCATCGATGATTTGTTTGATCAACTTAGGGGAGCGTCATACTTCTCCAAAATCGATTTGAGGACGGGGTATCATCAACTAAGGATACGGGCGCCAGATGTATCCAAGACTGCATTTCTGACCCGTTCTGGATCCTATGAATTCTTGGTTATGCCCTTTGGGCTAACCAATGCTCCTTCTGTATTTATGGATCTTATGAATAGGGTGTTTCGGGATTTCCTTGACCAGTTTGTTATTGTATTCATCGATGACATCCTAGTCTATTCTCAGACGGAGTCTGACCATGCTACTAACTTACGGTTGGTCCTACAGAGATTGAGGGATCACAAATTGTGTGCAAAGTTTGAGAAATTTGGCTTTTGGTTGAAGGAAGTTCAATTTCTAGGTCATGTGGTGTCATCCCAGGGTGTATCTGTGGATCCTAGCAAGGTGATTGTAGTGAGAGAGTGGGGTCAGCCCCCGACACCTTCTGAGGTTCGTAGTTTTCTAGGCTTGGCGGGTTATTACAGTCGATTTATTAAGGGTTTTTCAAAAAATTGCTAGTCCGTTGACGAATTTAACCTGAAAGGGAGTGAGATTTTTTTGGGACAGCTCATGTCAAGCTGCATTTGAGGAGCTCAAAGATAGATTAACTTCGGCTCCAGTCCTTGCGTTGCCAAAATCGGGATTGGAATATCTAGTCTTCACCGATGCATCTCTTCAAGGGTTAGGAGATGTTTTCAGCAAGAAAGAAAAGCTATTGCTTACGCTTCTCGTGAGTTGAAGCCTCACGAAAGGAACTATACGGTGCATGACTTAGAGTTTGCCGCAGTTTTCTTTGCCTTGAAGATATGGAGGCATTATCTGTTGGGGGAAAAGTTTAGTCTTTTCACCGACCATAAATCGCTACAATATTTATTTTGCCAAAAGGACTTGAATATGCATCAGCGTCGTTGGTTGGAGTTTGTGAAGGACTACCAATTTGAAATCCATTATCATCCTGGAAAGGCGAACATAGTAGCGGATGCCTTGAGTAGGAGGCCCGAGGGAGACTAAGCTAATGTGTGGAAAGCTAAATGGAGAGAGCTCAGTCAGGAGGATGAAGGGGTAAGAGCATTAATTTACGTGATGACCGTTACTCCTACGATTATAGAGAGAATTGTGGAAGCCCAGGGAAGAGATAAAGGTTGTCAAGACCATATACACCGACTGTTGTCGAGGGAGCGGAGTCGTACGCGATTGGTTCGGAGGGTGGACTACGCTTCCATGGAAGACTTATTGTTCCCGAAGATGGAGCCTTGAGACGAGCGGTGATGGAGGAATCTCACGGGTCAAAGTTTACGGTACATCCAGGTGGGGACAAGATGTACCAAGATATGCTCCGTCAATACTGGTGGGCTGGTATGAAGAGGGATATCTCAGAGTTTGTGTCCTAATGCACTACTTGTCAGTTGGTTAAGATTGACCACCAACGATCGACAGGTTTGTTACAACCGCTAGAGATTCCAGTATGGAAATGGGAAAGCATTTCGATGGATTTCATTACGGGCTTACCTAGATCACAGAGGGGTCATGATTCGATTTGGGTGATTGTCAAATGTTTGACTAAGTCGGCACACTTCTTGCCTGTACGTACGGATTATGATACCGCTCGCTACGCCCAATTGTTCATCGAGGAGATCGTTAGACTTCATGGGGTACCTTTAAATATTGTTTCTGACCGAGATAAAATATTTGTGTCCCACTTTTGGCGAAGTTTTCAAGAGGCCATGGGAACCGAGTTAAAGTTAATCTCTTCCTATCATCCTCAAACAGATGGTCAAACTGAAAGGGTAAACCAGATGTTGGAGGATATGCTTCGTATGTGCATGCTTGATTTTAAGGGCGGTTGGGAACAATACCTCCCATTGGTTGAGTTTGCTTATAACAACTCATACCAATTTACTATTAGAATGGCTCCTTATGAAGCTTTGTATGGCTGACCATGTAGATCGCCTGCTAGTTGGTTGGAAGTGGGTGATAACAAATTCCTTGGACCTGAAATGATCCAAGACACTTCTTCAAAGATTGAACTTATTCGAAATCTCATTCGGATAGCCCAAGACCGTCAAAAGAGCTATGCCGACGCGGGTAGGAGACACATGGAGTTAGAGGTTGGAGACCAAGTATTGGTGCGAGTGTCTCCAATAAAGGGCATTAAACGTTTCGGGAAGAAAGGAAAGCTTGCACCGCGTTTTGTTGGACCTTTCCCAGTTATTACAAAGGTTGGTCCCGTGGTGTATCAACTTGCTTTACCGGAGCCTTTGCAACAAATCCATTATGTATTCCATGTCTCCTCTTTGAAGAAGTATAGAAGATGTGAGGGTGCCCTTTGGCACATCCTTTTTGAAGATATCGACTTGCAACCCGATGTTTCATATGAAGAACAACCGGTTTCTATTCTTGAGTATGGGGAGCGCAAGTTAAGGTCTTGGGTGGTGCCCTTAGTAAGAGTTCAATGGAGTCACCACAATGCGAAAGAATCAACGTGGGATCATGAGGACGAGATGCGGGAGAAATATCCACATATTTTCTTATAAGGTACGCCTGAATTTTGGGGACAAAATTCCCTCATAAGGGGGGGAGTATGTAATAACCCTCGCTTATGAGAATGTATTTTATATAAATTACTAGGTACGGTAATTAGATATAAGTGTTGGGTTATGATTTGAATGTTAATTTTATGAAGAAAAGTTAATATTCACTATGAGTTTGCATATATGCCATAACTATGGGTGAATAATGCTATGTTATGCTTATTAATATCATATGAATTAAAATGATATTTTGCTTAATAATGAGACCGGAACTTAAATTTATTTATAAAATGTCCAAATGATAAATTGAAGGCTGCAGTTGATTCCGGAACGTGCGAGATAGTCAGAAATTGTGCCATTATGTGTTTTGAGATTTTGGGCATTTTTGACTGATTATGCCTTAAATATGAAATTGCGTATTATTCTATCGCAATAATTTATCAATTGAATTGGGTCTTTGGCTAAAGTCACGATTTATGTCTTGTGTGAATCACTATTCACCAAATTGCCTTTCCTAAACCTAGAGAACTAAAGAGAGAAAGAGAAAGAGTAGAGAGAAGAAAGGGAATTGAAGACTTGAGAAGGATTCTTGATCCCACACTAAGAAAATCTGTATTTTCTTCTTTGAGGCAAGTTTACTACTTGCTATTTATGGTTTAAGATAAACGATTTGTGTGAGAATGATGTATTTGTTTATGGTTTACTAGTTTAGGGTTTGGATGTTGGTTGGGTTTAAATCATTAAAGGATAGTTGAATGATGGCTGATGTTGATGGTAGTAGTAGTAGCATTTATGTTGTGTTGGTGAGAATAAATGAGTTGGATTTGGGATTTTCTTGAAAATAGGAAGTCGTGGTCTAGGTCTGTTCAGACCGGTCGACCGCGTTTCGCAGACCGGTCGACCGGGTCTACGGGAGAGGGTTCACTGAATTTCTTTCAAAGGCCTAAAATTATAGCGCGGTCGATCGCGGTCCCCTGACTGGTCGACCGGTCCTGCCGAAATGACTTTCTGCTTTTCTTCTTAGGCCAAATCTTGAGACGCTGTCGACCGCGGTATTAGGACTGGTCGACCGGTCCCCTGTTTTCTTCCCAAATATTTTATTTTCAGTCCTTAACTTCTTCTTTTCATAGGAACATAGGGACCTTCTTAAATGAAGTAAAAATAGGGACTTAGAGGTATTAGTTGAGTTTGGTCGACTCCCTAGACTCGAAGGGGTTCATCTAGGATTCCTGTCAAAGGGGAGATTTAAAGTAATGTTTAGGCATTATTTCTGTCAAGTAGTTCTATAAAAGTCTAGGAAATCTTAAGGTCAAATTTGGAGACTTTAGGAGTAAATGCGAACTAGATCTCATTTGATGAGTTATTATAAAGTCCAAATAAGGAAATTTGGGAGAGGTAACTTGGGGAGTTTAAATATTCTTCGAGGTTATTATGATGATGTGAAGTATACCATAATGCATTTGATAAAATGTAAAATGGATAAAGTAAAACATAAATTACTGAACCATGAAATGGAAATTAATAAAATGGATGATACACACCTCTCTAAATACCATCTTAAGGGAAGTCCGTGCGTGAAGTGAAGCCCCCTGGCTAATGAATGCAGGGTGGATATAGTTCTAGGCCATATGAGCGCTTGTTTTATATTTTTTCTGCGATGGGTAGGAGATTCTGGGTGTGGTCTTGACTACCCCGCAGGCATATGGCCGCTTCCCGACGTTTGCGATAGGATCCCAGGTTGTCTTATGTTAGGCCCTAGAAGATGATGGTTATTTAGGGGCGCGCACAGTGGGGAAACCCGGACGGGCAGTCTTAGAATCGTTATATATATATTTATAACTATTCTATTATCGAGTTGGACTCGATGGAACATTAATGCCATAAAGAGCAAAGTATATGCCACAAAGAGCATACTATTGAGATAAGTGCCATAAAGAGCACATGGTGATAAATGCATTCCTGATAAGGAATGGAAAGAAGATGGAATTGAAAATGATGAAAGATAATAAAGGCTTATAAGTACTTTTACTTCTTTGTATAATTGAATTTCATTTTAATAATCATTTAACTATCTTTGTTCTTTTTATGATATTATCCATGCTTACCTGTACATTATTGTCATACCTGTCATTTATCTAGTGATCATATAAAATCGGCCTCTGACCGGTTCTTCGTTTTCTTGTTGTGTATGTATCTTCTATATGCGTTCAGGTGTTTCGCCGCAAGGTCGCCCGTAATGACTTTCTTTTCTCGGAGTCTTTTGAGGAGCCGTGACATTTTGCGGGAATCACAGGATATTTTGTGTAGACGCCTCTATTATTTTTTTCTAGCTAAGATCAGTCTTTATTCGGGCGTGTGGCCCAAATGGTGTAATTGTATAATTGATGTATTATGTAACACATGGAACTTATTGTGTATTGTATGGATTGTATCGACCGACGCTTTATTCGGTCCTTTCTTATAATTTGTATTAGATTATATATGTTTGTGGGAGTTTCCATCCTCTTTTTCTATTATGGGTTGTTGAAAGTGTTTTCTTTAAATTGCAAACTAAAATTTTTGATAACCCATTTTCTGGAATATTGTGTGGTTATTCCTGATACTCTGTATGATTATTGTGATGCTGAGAATGGTATCTATCCATGATTCCTGTTTCATCGGGGTATCGGGCTGGCCACCCTTTATTTCGGATAGCGGGTTGTCACACGGGTTTAACCCATAAATCCTAAGTTATAACTTCCTTTATTTTTTTAGCTATATAAAGTGTTAAAAATGAGGAAATTCTTATTTAGGGTTTATAAGAAAACCATCTTTTTGTCTTTTAGATTTTATGAAAATAAGATTTGTGTGCTCTAAATAAAAAAAAAGTGGGATTGGTTTTGAGGTGAAGACATGAAATAAAAATATATCATAAGTGCAAAGAAAAGCAATTAACTACTTCTAATTGAATGAGTTGTAAATGAATAAGGGTAGACCTTCTTGAGAACATAAATTTTAATTTGTAAATGGTAGGAGGCTTATTTTAGGTGGTTGGATGGTGGTGAGGTAATAATGGAACGTGGGGTAAAAATGGATGAGAGTGATGTAAGGAAATGGAGAGAATGTTTGGAAAAATAGAATTTTGGTGCATCGATTTCGAGGGAAATGTTTTGACTTCAGGAAGGGACCCGTAGGAATGAGGTCATGGTATCCTTAAATAGTAAAAATTAGGGTTTTAGGGATGTTTCGATCATCATGGCCCCTGGATAACTATCGACATAACCCCTCTCTTATTGTCTATGGAAAGTGCACACTGCCGATAGGCAGGGAGTCTGGGGTGTCTATATGAAGTTTGGAACGGACTTCTTTGGAAAAATAGGCGTAATATGCAAATTGAAAGTCTGAATAATTCACAGTTGGTACCATTGGAAAGGTTATTCAGATCCCTACAAGAATCCATTTATCTCCTCCTAGTTTTGAGAGTTGAGCAAAGTTAAACGAGGCTTGTAAGTACCCGATGGCCTTTAGATAGGAGTTCTCAGAGTAAAAAGGAAAGTACACGAGCACCGTGAGGCCAATTCGCCCATGGTATGGACCGCCAGAAAAGGGATTCATAGACCTAGTAGATTTTATTAAGTTTTGCCCAGTTTAGAAAGTTAACTGAGGTCAAATAAGGCCCAGGAGTTCCTGGTGGCAGCTAGATCAGGTTTTAGAGTAAAAAGGTGAGTACTCATGAATTGTGAGGCTGATTCATGTGTGGTGTGGACTGTTGGAAAAGAGATTCAGGTCCCTACAAGGTTTTAACGAGCTTTGTTCAGGTTAGAGAGTTGACTAAAGTCAAATAAGGCTCAGTAGAACCTAATGGCCTCTATATTAGGTCTCAAAATAAGACCTAGGGTCTTATGGTGGGAGTATAAGTGTTAAGGACCTAAGGAGGTATGTAAGGGGTAGTAAAAAACTAATGAATTCGAATTTCGATGATGAATTTACTTATTTAATGTGAAAGAATGTAATGCCCCCTATTTTTATTTATAGAATTTGATTAATTAAAGTGTGGAAATTAAATTTATATGTTTTTTGTAATTAGACATGTCACCACTCATATTATTAGGAATTATTTAAGTTGGATTGGAATTTGGACTTAAGACACAATGATTAAATAATTGATCTAAGAAATATTTGGACTTGTATCGAGAAGTTATTAAATAACTAAGTAATTAGTTATTTGGTTTGTTATAGTTTTATTTCGATCTTGTGGACACACAAAATAACTTTTTTTTGGTTTAAAATGGTGTAATTTCGGCCAACCGGGTTAGTATAGGACCTAGGTGGATTGTTAAACCATTTGGAGACTATTTTGGACCTTTTTGTTTGGAGCCCATTTAGGGACCAACCCTAAAGTCATGGTTAAGAGTTGTAAGGGGTCATTAGAAACCTCATGTATCATAAAACACAATTTTGGATCAACTTTGGGGGCGAGAGAGAAGGCACGTGTAAGTAAAAGCAGAAATTGGGAGATTTTGCTTAAGTTTTCTCCACAAACCATGAGGCAAGTTCTATATTAAATATGGTTATAGTTGTTTGTGTGCATATATTGTATCTATTTCATTGTAAATCTAAATCAAATTATGTCATAAACCTAATTTTAGATAATTAATTTGTAATTTTCATAATTAATCTAATCCAGATGTTAATTTGGTTGATTTCTGTTCTATAATGATTGATTTCTTCATGAACTTGGATTAAAACTAATAGATGATGATTGAAATCTATTTTAAATTGTTAATCACATGAAAAACATGTGTTTAATTGAATCAATCCTTAGAAATTGTGTAGAATTGGATAAATCAGGGTTCTTAAATTTTGAATTGGGTTTTGTTGAATCTTGTGATAGATTTGTGATTTTTGATGGGAAAAGGTCCCAATTGCTTAGATGGTGTATTTTTATAAATTGAATTTTGTTTGGGTGCTTAGGTGAAGTTTTTAGTTTCATTAGTGGAGGATTGAGAGACAAAAATGGGTTTTGACAATGAAGAATACCGTAAAAATGGAATTTGGGGTTGTTCTAGGTTGATTGATCGATCAATACTTTGTCATCGATCGATCAACATTAGAAAGTTCTAACTAGTTTAGGATTTTTCTTGGTTGGTTGGATTTTTGGGTTTGGGAGTTAGGGTAATATTGTTTAGCCTTAATTTTTCCTATATTTTTAGAGTGTATATGAATTCTAATAAGGTGAGAGGTTGAATATGGGTACTTAAGGTTATTGGAATAATTGTGAGATCATTGGTTTAAATCGGTTAAATGGAGGATTGGCTATTTGAAGGTATACCCAAGTGTATAATGGGATTTTTAATAGGAAATTGGTTTGTTATAGGTTTGGGCTTGTTATCTAGGATTGATTTAAAACATTATGATGTACGAGTGGGATGAATATTCTCTAGGTGAGATTAGGTTATAACTTCAATTGAGTAAGATAGTTATTATGTACCATAGCTTAGTTTAATTTAGTTTTGTGACTATACCTAGATGTGATGCCTTGGAAAAATATACTTAGGCCAATAAAGATTGAATATTGTTAATGTATGTTTTTAATGTAGGATAGGGTGAGGTTACACCTATAACTGGGAACCCGAGATGTTAGGGTTAATGAGTTATGGTATGAATATAAGGTTATGGGTGTGTTATACCTTTCTATGGTAGCGATACTAGTATGACGCAATAGTGTAGGGTCACTATGTGTATGTGATGTTTCTTAACCAATCTGTGAGGGTTATGTATGTATATTCTTTATCTCATTAGTGAAATTGAAAATTACTAGTGTGATTTATGTGCAATGCATACCATGTGTAAGTTCTGCTGGTGTATTATACTAGAATGGATTCCATGAGAGGGGGAGCATGCGATATTGACCACACTAGTACCTTGGAGAGCAAATGGGCTCTTCCGTTGTCATATTTTTATCCTGGGTCATAAGTCTAGGTACCCACAATCAAGAGGGTCTTTGAGGAGATTTATTTCATAAAGTCTTGGGTATGGTAGGCTTTATGACTTATGGGTAAATGTGGTAATTTACCCCTCGAATTTGCCGAGGTCTTTAGTTTAGGATGGCCTAACCCTAAACCTAGTATACACGAGAGATCCCTGAAGGTAATAATAGTATGACTTTGTTATTTATGGGAAAGATAATTGCTAAATTTATTTGTACATGTTGTGGGCTTTATTCTTATATGGACGTTAGAGGTGAGTAGAATCTTTATCTAATAATGTGTGATTATTGTGTAGCGGTACCAAGATAGTTATAATTTATGTGTTGGACTAGTGATGTATGTGATTCATAGTAGGGATGCCCACCTACATACTTATGTTTCATATTTGTGTATTACATATAATAGAAAGGGGTATATTGTATTATTTTATGGCCAGATGTTAGAAATTTTTAACCTTTTTTTCAGTTTTCATTATCCTTGTAAGGCCACAATGGAGAGGATATTTCTGCATTTTCAAATAAAACAGGGCCTTAGGCCAATTCTGCCCAAAAAATATTGTATTATTGTCATGAGATATAATAATGCGTATAAACTTGATATATAAACATGTTATTGGTATATTGGTTATTTAGTGAGACGAATCATGAGTTTGAGACTACAACACAACTTATGTTTTAAAATAAAAAAGGTGAAACTAGAGGTGAGAAACTAAAGCTTACAGAGTGAAGATATAAATATTTGATCACATGGACTACATATGGGTTCGCAATTTAGAACCGCGTGATACATTAGGTTGTTGGGTTGGGTAACTAGTAACCTAAAGTATGTTAAAACATACGAGGTATATGTGTATTTATGATATGAACCAGATTCAAATATAATCCTATTCTATATAGGCTAGTTATTTATGTTTTCTTTTAAAAATTGCTTTTACAGGTTCCTATTGCTGTTATTCCTATAGATGTGGGATTATTGGAGGAGCATATAGAGAGATGTCCCATTTACTCCCAGAATGGTAGGAGTCAAGCAAGTACAGCTCATCCATTTATTGTAATTTTATTTTCAGTTTGGTTATATATGTATGTTTACATTCACATACGATGTATGTTATTTGGTTGGTAATTGACATTAGAATTGGTTTTATGTGGATCCCATTTTTCATTATATGGTCTTTATTCTTTTGATTCTTATTTATTTCTTAAGCTAAGAATTTTACTAAAAGTTTTAATTCTCGTCATTTTTATAACGAATTTATGGGTTTTTTTAGGTATCATAAATTTTATGTCTCTTCTACCTACTATGCACCTAGGTTTCTCATTGCAATTCATGTTTTAATGTAAATTAATTCCCCAAAGACTAAATGTGAAATGTCAAGTTGTCCCTTCAGAACATCCCCCATCATGTACACGTGGAAGATGACATGTACACGTTGAAGGTCATATGATAAGAAAGAGGGATACTGACCCCACCCTATCCATTATAATTAAAATATCTAAATATCATTCTCCTTTGGCACGAAATTCCTAATTTCTTTTATCGGGGAGGCCTTCAAAAGAACTCTCTCTCCATTTTTCAATTACAAATTATGTTTGTTACATTCTTGGAAACCTTTTTGACTATCCTGATAGTCTTCGTACACCTCCCTAAAGAGGCGGTTTTGGGAACATGCTCATTATCTGCTAAATGTGTAGGTGGGGACCACCCGTTAACGACAGATAACCAAACTCTCTTGTCGATAGATTTTAGTGCCGATTTCATCCACGCTTTCCAATACGCGTAGTTAGAACCATCAAAAATAGAAAATTTTGAAAATGGGAAAAATTCCATTTTAGCCAAAAATATTTAGAGGATCTTAAACGCAATAATTTAGCGATCCCGCTCTGATACCACTTGTTGGAAATGGTGACCCCTGATTTTTTTAAATCTATAACTAAAGTAATTTCCTTTACAAAGATGCGGAAGCGAGATGGTTCAATTAAACACACACAAACACCAAATATTAATTTCTTAAAATTAAAATTAAACAAGTTCAAAGTGAAATTAAATTAGACAACAAATACATTTTTCACTTAAACCAATTTAACCCAAGTCCTAGAAATTTGCTTAAGTCGTATTTTCAATATTACCAAATTAGGCCAAACCTGTTTTAACAAATAAAATGATGACTTGAATTAAATTAACATATACCCAAATTGAATTTTGCACCAAATTATGTAAGTAGTGATTTAAACCAAAATTTATCTTTTTACCTAAGCATGCATCTAAGGTGAATTTTGCAAAAGATAAAATAAACAAATAAATCACTACGCTGCGATGTACGAGGTAAAACCCACAATGGGAAAAAACCTCAGACGACCCTAGCCTTAAGTCCACTAAGTACGGTATTTTTACAAGTACAAGAAAAATGAATTACTCAACTCGACTCGACTACCTTCAAGACCCTGATGCGTCTTCTTTTACCAACCTCCGGTTAGTTGACAATCCCGGACTCCACCAGAACCTTGGAATTCATCAATGAGGCATTAGGAACAACCGTCAACCACACATGGTGCCTTTCACCATGTGAGAATGCCGCAGCCAAATAACGAGACTTCTTATTTGAGGGATCTAGAAGTAGACCCAAACGAACTCTTCAACTCGATAGAGTAAACCCGGTGCCAAACACTCCAAGCAAAATATTTATATGGAAACTTGGAATAAACAAACTATGGGTGAAAACAAAAGTGTTTAAGGATTTTTTTTGCTTGAAAAATCAACACTCAAAACATGAACTTTTTCATTTGAAAATGAACTCTCTAAAACTCTCTGTGGAGATGAAGGAATATGAAAAGTTTGGTTCACGCACATATTAAGTCTGTCAAAAGTTAGTGGGATAGAGTTGAAAACCTGCCAAATAATTTCCCGCCGGAAATCTCGTTCGAACAAGATTTTCGTTCGACTGAAGTCTTGTTCAAATGAAACTTCTAACGAAGTTCTAGAGGCTTGTTTGGAAAACTCGTTCAAATGACATTCTCGTTCGAATGAAAAACTCGGACGAATGAAAAACTCGTTCGAACAACAATATCAAACGACTTTTCAGAATGTTTAAAAATTCAAATTTAGCCCATAAACTTTATTTTAAAGTTTTAAAGAAACCTTCTGAAAATAAACCTCAGTTTAAAATAAAATTACACCCAATAAAACTTATTCCAAGCTCTTATATAAATATGTAATGCATTCATACCTTAGGAGTAAATGCAACACATGTTGTTGATGTAGAAACGAGGCACAACAAACTCGGCATTTGATGAAGCTTTAATCTTGGCCACTACGTATTCAACAAATATGTTATAGGCTTGAATGGATAAACTTGAAAACTATCCTATGACTCAAATATTTTTGTCTGGAATTGAGCCAACACAATATTGAGACTCAATCGGAGATTTGTGTCCTTGCAGTTATGAATGTTCTTGCTTCATTAAGATGTTGTTAATAAAGAAAAGAAAAAATTAATCCACATATGATTGAAATAATCTTTCCATAAACTCCATCAACACGGTTGGAGCATTGGTTATTAATATTGTCTCGACCCGAACAAGCATACTCCATATCGTGTCAAACAAATTGTCTTTGGGATATCTGCCCCCAAATTCCACAACTGGAAATAATTCGAGTGAATTTTGATCTTCAAAAAGAAATACTCTCACCTAAAATGCTCAAATAATTTTTCGATATGTGACACAAACATTTGTTTAGTATCATAACTCTTCCCAGATCCTGGTGATCCACACATAAACTTAGTGAACCTCCCATTTTTTAACGAAGATGGACGGAGCTACGTCATGGTAAAATATTCCCAAATTAAACTTTTATCTGAAAATGTGATGTTCCGAATCCCATACCCCTATCTTCTCTAATGGATCCAACCAAATAAGACGCCCTCGTAACGGGCCTAATTCTAGTGACAAAATAAGGGCTAAAATTAATATGTTAAGTGGTTGGTAATTTAGCTCCTCTACAAATACTACTAGGTAATTTTAGACTATCGATAAGATCTCTAAGGACCCCTACTTATTGGGGGAAAACATTAAAACAAAGAAAATTTCATCTATAAAGATCTTCGATTTATCACACATTGAAAATAAACCAAGAACTAGGTTTAAAGATTAAACCTAGGGTTGCAAGAATATAATACCTTTGTTGATCCAGTTGCAATCAGATGGGGAGAAAAATATTTTCTCATGTCTTACCTTCTTCTGGATCTAAAAAATCCTTATTAAACTTCTATAAATCTTGAATCTTCTCGTTTATGATCCTCTCAAAAAGTAGGTGGGTTGGTGGGACCTTTTGAAATGAAAGCACGTGCTTTTGATTGAGATATGGTAGTATGTCTCTAGTCTTATTCACAAAAATGCAAATAGTGTTTTTTCTTACCCCTCTCAAATCCTAATGATAAATCATAATCATTAAAGCCCTTTCTCACACCTTTATTTACAAGTATAAATGGTGAGCTTGGGCCAAACTAGGTTTCTTTAGAGTATGGGCCTAACTACTTGGTTATGTGGATTACACTAGGGACCCAAGATAAATAATTAAATTGGTTTCAAATTAATACTTAAAAAACCGAATTGCTATAATACATTACTTTCTTTATTTAATCGTAAGTATGAGTGCAAAGAATCACAATTAATAATTCCAAATGTAAAGGAATTTAAAGAGCAATTTAAAGTCCCAACACACAGGATTTACATGGTTTGAGAATTGCCTATATCTGCGGAAGGTTTCTCACTTTTATTAATTCTTGCAGAGGTTCAGAATTACATGCCCCATAATCCTAGGGTGAGGGTTTTATTTATAGTGATATGAATAGTTGAGCAGTGCACAAAATATTTCATCTACTTATTAGCTCATTGGTTGATCCTTATTTATCAACTCGAAGAATATTGGGAGCATGAATGGGCTTTCATTATTATTCATGTGATATTTCTCTATAATTATCCGCATGATGGTAAATCTGACTTGGGCAGCAAATTGGGCCTACTTAGGCTACCGAATATTGGGTCGTTATGGTTTTACACCCATTATTGCCCCTAAAATTACTTGTCCAATATGGGTGACAGAATTTTCATATTTTATGTCCTGAATAATGAGTCCAAATCCCGAGTTCTGCGAGAGGGCATGTCCTGTAATTAATCAAAAATAGTAATGGTATGTTGGTCCGATATAAAAAAGAACAATCAATTTTAATCTCGAGTCCTATTCCATATGATTAACCTCTTGTAATTTGACCTTTGCTTGTTTCAAAGTTTATAATGTCATTTTTCACTCTCTTCCCTTACTCAAAAAGACTTCTTGGAGCTTCTGTTTTCATAATCTACTTTCTAAGTCTTCTTCATCCTTGCTTGTTTCTTGTATCTCTGCAATTCCTTCTGCTTATTTTTTTTTGCGTAGTCTCTTCCAACACTTTTCTTCTTTGAAAATGGTCTATACTATTAATGAGGTGATCTTTGTGGAATTTAGAAAAAAAACTACTAAATTTCCCCCTTGGGGTACGATTGAATGTTCCCGGGTGCCTAGAAACTTCATCACTTTTGAGGGTGGCCATTGGATTCATACCCTCTTAGTTGTTGCTGGGATAACATTTCCCCCAGACCATTTTTTTTGGAATTTTCCGAGTTCATTGATATTGTTCCTGCCCAATGTGCCCCCAAACACATGGTGTATTGTAAATGGAGTTCATAGAATAAATGAACTGTATGGGACCAATATTGGGATCAGAGTTTTATTGCTCTGAATTGGCATCATCCCCCTCTTCCAGAGGGCGAGCAATATAAGAGTTTTTGTGCCCATAGTAGGGGAGTGATATAGGTTAACACTTTATTTTTTCTTTCTCTTGAACTTTTGCTTAATTGGATGATTATTGATTAAATTTTTCTTTCTTATTACTTTCTCGATGAGGAGGCTACCAGAGCTTGAAAGGAGGCAGATCTTCCAAGCTTTGAATAAACACATCCATAGGAAGGAACTACTCAAAGATTATAAGTTCTTACTTCATTCTTCTTGAGTACAAGAATTCTACCAAGAAATTTATAGCTCATCTGATAGACACAAGTTCTAACATTACACTTCCTTTAGTAAGTGACGAAGCTTCAATTTATTCCTCGTTCGAATCTTTGAACATTGAGTCCATCCTTGCTGAGGAAGAGGACTCAATGGATCCTTGAAAGATATTTTTTTTATTGAAGATAACGATGTCAATCCTTCCTCCCCTGAGGCTAGGTCCTCTAGTAGGACTGAAGAAGAGGGCCCTTCTACCACTGAATTGAACTTATCAATCCAATAAAAGGGTAGATAAGAAAAGGCCCTTTCCAACATGACACTTTAGCCCTCTAAGAAAGACTATGCCCCCACCTCTGGGAGAACTTAGCGAGTTATGATGTGGCCAAGAACCCCTCATTGGCCTTTATTCTATTAAAGGGGGAATACTTGTGTCTGAGCATGAGCAGGTCAGCCATGTTTTATATGGACAACTCTCAACTCATATCACTCAAGCATTGTCTTTTGTAAACGCTACTTATTTTTGTTATTCCTGAAGTTATTGGATTTTCGTTACGTGTTTTGACGAATTTTTGCTTATTTGTTTGTAGTTTGGGGTGGACTTTGTCACCATTTTGGAGAGTCATTTTGACTAATCTAAAATAAATAATGATCTGGTGATGGCCCTGGACAAGTCCAAGGATGCCCTTGCTACTTCCAAAAGATCATATGACGAGAAGAAGAAGTCCACCAGTGATGCCATGAGCACATTGAAGAACGATCACGACCAAATGATAGTTTCTCAGGACTAGCGTGTGGTTAAACATGATCCTTTATAGAAAGAATAAGAATATATTTCTTCGTCCAAGGAGGACATCTATGATAAAGGCTACACTAAATCCTTTGAGGATGAGAAACTCTAGTTGTATTTCATCATGAAGTATAATTGTAAGAAGGGATGGGATGCTGTATTGACAATAGCAGAATCATGGTTCCCCACCAAAAATTGATGAGGAGGCTACCAGAGATGCCCATGTCGACCAAACTTCCTATGCTGTTGTTAAGGGAAAATACCCAGACACCCAAGAGAAGGTGAAGAGAAAGGAGACTGGTTAGTAATAATTAACCTACACACCTTTGTATTTTTCCTTTAGTCCTTGTTTGCAAGGGACTTACTAATTTTGTTTATCAATGAAAGATATCATTGTGAACTTTAATTATGTCTAGAATTATTGTTGAGCTTTCCATTTTTATTTTAACTTTTTATAGCATACCAATGTTGCAAAAGAGATTCCTTATTTTTTAGAAAATCTCAATTCTATTATTGTTCGTAAGGCTAGTGCATAAGCTCATCGTGCAGTTGCTTATGTTCAGAAAGCTCTCAAAAAGATAACTGATGCCTAGAAAGACTAGTCTACCTTAATGGCCAAGTTAAAAGATAACGTAAAGGACTTAGAAGATATAGGAACCTTGATAAAGGAAGAGGTGAACTCCTTAAAGCTGAGGACATTGGGGATGCTAGCTCCCTTTTTCAAGTTGATAATTATTACCTTAAGAAAATGCTTGTTGAGGCATAAGATGATTTCAGAAGGGAGGGTGTTATGGAAATGGTACCTAGTCAAAACATCCTCAAGACGTGTTATCTTTTATGATAGGTCCTCCAGCAACGTAGTGTACTGGCTATGAAGAAGGGTGGATGAATGGCCCATCAAACTAGTTGAGTCAAAGAAACTGGCTTACAAGCACTATTGGATAAATTCCTTGGGCATATTACAAGTTCACATGGACTCTCAACTTTGGTATATGTACCAATTTGATTATCCGGCTTATAGGTATCTACCCTTTGGCATTGAAGAAAGTTGGGTTCTGTTGTATTCCTTCCCTCTCTAGTTGGCCAGTGCTACCTGACTTCTATTTAGAGTGATGATGAATTCTGACCAGATTCAGATGACAACTGAAGGACAACCATTATTGTCGCTCTTGCTAGCCGACAATAATTATTATATATTTTCTCCTTCATGGTTGTAAATGGACATTATGTAACATATAACTTTTATAAAAAAATTATTTATATAATATCATTATTATGTATTTTTACATTCCATTATGCCGAGGACATATTTTATTATTTTGTCTTACCATTTAGGTTGTGTCGTCACACCACCTTATGGTAAAAAGGCAACTAGTTTTAGGGGCATCCACCCTTCCATGATTTTTATCCGATCGAAATCGGGTTCATTCAGTGCCTAGGGACCCCCTGTAGGTCTTTTATTGGCCTAGGCAATTCATGAGGCTTTCGTATTTTTTATGATGAAGACCTTGAGACCTTATGTTTAATTTTAATTATATTAAGTTGATGTTGATCAATACTATGATTGCTAATTGAAATGAAACCCTTCCATTTTGGAACAATGTTAACCAACTAACTGAACCACTTGGACTTTTATAAAAAATGTTGGATCAAACTACGAGCATCATAAGTTCTGAAATAAAAAGTTGTAAAAACTAGTTAATCTAGAAATAATTTAATCAAGAGAAAATTCAAAACTAAAACTTCATGAGATTAGTTGCATTACAAGCCCTGGGTATCTCCCTTCCCTCTGTTGTTTCAAAATGATTGGTTCCTTGCAGATCGTCTCTGATTACCTTGAATGGTCCCTCATATTTAGGTCCTAACTTGCCATCTGAATTATTTTTGGCACAACCGAGAAATTTTTCGAGGCCATTGATTAGGCATAAATTCTTCACATTTATCCCTTATTTTCGGTATTTTTATGATCCCGTGCGGTGTAAATAGCTTGGATTTGTCTCATATTTATGATACTAACCTTTTTGGCAAGTATTTCATATTTTTTGTATCTTTTATGTGTTTTACAAGTATTTCATGCAAGAAAGATGGAAAACTGAACTCAAAATAGTGAAAGAAACTAAGAATCGGGGACTTGAAGGGAATTTTTGTAATTTTGAGCCTTATTATGGAGGTGGGGCCAACTGGAAAGTTAAAAATCTTTAAATTACAAGAAAACTGGAAAAAACAGCATCTCAATCCGAGCTACGGTGAAGAAGTTATGCCCATTTGAAGTTGAGAAAGAAATCCAAGAAAAAAGTTGTCAGACCCAAACTGAACTTGAAAAAAAGAATCGGTTTGCCCATTCGTCACGCAGTAAATCCGTTACAAAACAAGTCACGCTTTCTAAGTGTGACAAATTGGCAGATACAGGATTTTTATTTTGTGCTTATCTTTTAGCCAAAAGAGTTTTATATTTTGGGGACTCCTTTAAACGACCTCTAGCCTATATATTTAGTCATTAGGGCTCTTTTTATTAAGATTTCATTCATGTAAAAGCTCCATAACAAGTAGGAACATCTAGGAGGAGAAATTATATACTTTGCACCATTAATTCAAGAGTTTTTCCAGTTTTTCTTCAATCTTTGATTTCTTCTTGCATGTTCTTGTTCTTCAATCTTGGTAACTTTTATTTCCAGCAGTTTTATTATTTTTTCTCATGTTAGGCTAGGTTTTTAAAGGTTGGGATGCATGAACTCAACCCGATGTGATAGTTTCATGTGTATAAAATTAATCCTCTAAACTTAAGGATTTATTATGACAGTATTGCGTAGCGACACAACCATTGTAGATCTTTGGATCTCGTTTGCTTCAAGGTAACCGGGATGCTTCAGAATGTAATTCGAGTGTAGCTATCCCAGTAACGATTTACTCATCCTCTTATTATGTATGGTGCGGGCTTGAACCTCATATATGTAATGCTTGGGAGTACTAAATTTTGGGTCTAATTAATCACTTAGATTTACGATTAATTTTGTACCAGCAACACTCTAGGGTTGAGGGATTGTATTCCCGACCTGTTTTTCTCGTCATATAATTCAAGTTTTTGTTTAATCATCTTCACTCTTTTAATTAATTTAGAGTAATTGCATTTACTTGTAGTTGTTTCATCATTCAAATCACCTTTTCCTTATTCTTAGAGTTGAAGTTAGGGTTAACAGTCTTACCTTATTCGTCACTTTCACTCGTCCTAGTTCCCTGAGGATTCGATAGCCACACTATCCACTATACTCCACAAAATTGTAGTTATAGTTTAGGTTTTTGTATTGTGGTTGGAAGCCGATAACAACGACTAGCGTATTACACGGCGCTCGATTTTCACCTCGATCAAAATGGCACCGTTACCGGGGAGTTGGGTAGACTTAGGTATAGATCCAGTGGATCTAAAACTTTGACCACAAAAAAAATGATGAGTATTACGAGGGAGATGCTGGATGAGAGAGAATGGAAAGATATAATAGATGAATTCCTTCATAGTAAATATCCCTTCACATCATAGAAGCCTTCGGAGGAGAGTGAGAGAGAGTATTTGAATAATGAGCAAGAAAGAGCGTTAGGAGATATGAGCCTAGAGGACTTTGAGAATGAATTCGGCCCGGTGGATGAGAGCTTTACTATCGAAGTCCAATCTCTACTGGACTCATTTTGTCACTTAGAAGAGAGCGCATGGAAAGATAGGATGGATGATTTCCTTCTTTGTAACCATCCACCCCTGCCACTGGATTTCTTGGATGCAATCAAGGCCATGGTTAGAGTATCGTCCAATTTAGAGCTCGATCCATGCATTATCAAGTTTAGGGACAATCTAGCCCATTCCAAAATTCACTTTGATATTCTCTCCAAGTCGGCCCATTTGTGTTACATGGTGATTGCGCACTTCGTTGACTTCACTCACCTCATTCATCATATGCCTCGAGGTGTTTAGTTTTTCTATTGGGTCGACTCCCAATTGTTTTGACTTTTGGTTTACGATGGGAGGAAGATGAGCGAGACAAGAAGAGCACCATTACCCATGTAAGGGGTCGGGTGAGTTTATTTATAAAGATGAGAGGTCGTCGCACCCCCGACACGTATGGGGTGATTTTGTTGTATTTTTTAGTCATGTATGAGTGTCATATAATGTCTCGGTGCATTTTGATAATTTGCTTGTTTTATTTGTAGCACTTATTCTTTTTCTTCTTTAGATTTTAGTCCTTTTGATTGAGGACATTTCAAAAGTCTAAGTTAGGGGGGTGATAAGTGCGTCTTTCTAAAACTTCACAAATCTTTAAAATGCCAAATAAAAGTTTGAAAAAGTTAAAAATATTTTTCTTCAAAATAAATAAAAATTGAAATTTAAAAGCTTCAAAAATGTCACATTTTTTCTGTCTCAAATTGTAAAATTCAAAATGCACAAAGCCGAAATTAACCAAAGATGGAAATTGAGCGAAAATTGACGACTTAACGAATAAGTGTGGAGATTAATCAACCCGGTGAGATTTCGAGCCTATCGATTATTTTCGAGTTTTTAAATCAATCCGAGTTTATGATTAACTCAATGTTCTTTTGAACGTTGTAATAAGTCGTTTATGATATCTATTTTATTATTTAGATCGGTTATGCAAAATGTGTGAGATATTGTCTTGAATAATGCACACTAAAATATCTCTAAACTTAATTCATCTCGAAACGCATATGATAACACAATTAGTATTTTGGACAATGAAGTAGGCCTTCATTTGTCATCCAAAAATATTGGTCATAAAAGCTGTGAAAAATCATCCCTTTTGTAACCCAAATTTGAGCCGAATAATTTTTCCTTTCGTTTGACAACCCGAAAAACCCAAATAGCCCGGAATTGTGAAAAATGGAAAAAGTCAAAATTTAAGTCCGAAAAGTGCAACAAAAAGGGGCAGGAAAAAAGTAGAAGAATGCTCGACAAAAAATAACAAGAAAATAAAAGTGTGAAAAAATAGAAAAAGAAGAGAAAATGAGCAATACCCCGGAAAAGCACTAACGAACATTATAAAAAAAATTCCAATTTCGAAGTTCCCAACCGTTCTCATATTACCCAATACACCTTTAACCCAAAAAAGTCCTAAGTGAGTTCGAATTGCGAAATTGATTACCGCGTGGAGAGATAAGATACAAAAAGTTATTATGAGAAAATAAATGGCATGAATAAAATATTATATTTACCATTTCCCAATAACTGTATTCTGAGGAAGAGATCTTTTCACCCATAAATTTTCGTCTTTCTAATTGGGTGCGTGAACTTGTGTTCCATTACATTTACTCTTATAAATCACTCACACCGATAGAATAGCCACAATTTCGAGTGTTTCATTTGTGAGTGCAATCAGTGAGATTTTGAAATCAAAGCGAATTTTGGGAAAGTAACGTAATGATAAATCGGTGGAAATTAGTGGTTCGATTTTTGACTTTGCACACACACACGACAACTTGAGACTCTGTTGAATATGAATTTATGGTGACTGTTTTTCAGAAGGTTTGAATTGTACAATTTTTGCGTATTTTGAATTTTCTTTGAGTTAAATTTTGTGGGTATATTCGCTGCAAACCCTCACGAGACACCACTAATCCTACTAGGGTAACCTAGGGGCTTAACGGCTTGTTGCATACGGTAAATGCAATCGCTTGCCTGCGAAAGAGGTTTTCCATCCCAATAAAAGTTTTTGAAGGGTCTTTAAATCATACTCTCATTCTTTTACATCGCTCAGGACGCGCAAAGTTCCAAGTTAGGGGGGTTTGATTAGGCATAAATTCTTTAGATTTATCCCCTTAATTTTGGTATTTTTATGATCCCGTGATGTGTAAATAGCTTGGATTTGTCTCATATTTATGATACTAACCCTTTTTGGCAAGTATTTCGTATTTTGTGTATCTCTTATGTGTTTTACAGGTATTTCATGAAAAAAGATGGAAAAGAGAACTCAAAATAGTGAAAGAAACAAAGAATTGGGGAGTTGAAGGGCATTTTCATAATTTTTCATCCTTTGTCTGGAGATGGGGCCAACTGTAAAGTTGAAAAGATTTCAATTACAAGAACACTGGAAAAAATGACACCTCAATTCGAGCTACGGTGAAGAAGTTATGCCCATTTGAAGTTGAGAAAGAAATCCAAGAAAAAACCCAAACAGAACCGAACCTAAAAAAAAGAACCGGTTCGCCCAATTGTCACGCACCAGATCCATTAAAAAATTAGTCACGCTTTCTAAGTGTGACAAATTGGCAGATACGAGATTTTTATTTTGTGCTTATCTTTTAGCCAAAAGAGTTTTATGTTTTGGGGACTCTTCTAAACGACCTCTAGCATATATATTTAGTCATTAGGACTCTTTTCATTAAGATTTCATTCATGTAAAAGCTCCATAACATGTAGGAACATCTAGGAGAATAAATTACATACTTTGCACCATTAATTCAAGAGCTTTTTCGTTTTTTCTTCAATCTTTGATTTCTTTTTGCATGTTCTTATTCTTTAATCTTGGTAACTTTTATTTCCATCACTTTTATTATTTTTTCACATGTTAGGCTAGGTTTTTAAAGGTTCCGATGCATGAACTCAACCCGATGTGATAGTTTCATGTGTATAAAATTAATCCTCTAATCTTAAGGATTTATTATGACCGTATTGCGTAGTGACACAACTATTGTAGATCTTTGGATCTCGTTTGCTTCAGGGTAATCGGGATACTTCATAATATAATTTGAGTGTAGCTATCGCAATACCGATTTACTGGTCCTCTGATTATGTATGGTGCGAGCTTGAACCTCATATATGTAATGCTTGGGAGTACTAAATTATGGGTCTAGTTAATCACTTATATTTACGATTAATTTTGTACCAGCAATACTCTAGGGTTGAGGGATTGTATTCCCGACCTATTTTTCTCATCATATAATTCAAGTTTTAGTTTAATCATCATCAGTCTTTTAAGTAATTTAGAGTAATTGCATTTAGTTGTAGTTGTTTCATCATTCAAATCACCTTTTCCTTATTCTTAGATTTGAAGTTAGGGTTAACAGTCTTACCTTATTCGTTACGTTCACTCGTCCTAGTTCCCCGAGGATTCGATACCCGGACTAGCCACTATTCTTCGCAGAAGTGTAGTTATAGTTTAGGTTTTTGTATTGTGGTTGGAAGTCGATAATAATGACTAGCGTATTACCCGGAGGCTCGGTTTTCACATTGATTAGCCATAATCACCAATACAAAATTTTCTTGGATTGATTCCCATATCGTATGTCTTGGCTAACTATTATTGATAAGAGGCCAATTTTATCATCCGTTTCCCTTCATTCTTCTAGTAGGTTAAGTTCAGTCCTCATAGCTTTGTCATTGAAACCTTGGTTGACAATGGTGGTCCTCATGGTTGGCAGACCAGGTTTTAGAGGAATAACAACCTCCATTCCATATGTTAGAGAGAATGGAATTTCCCCAGTAGGCCTTCTAGGTTTAGTACGATATGCCCATAGAACATGGGGAAGCTCATCTACCCAAGCTCCCTTTACCATCACTAATATCTTTTTCATGCCATTGAGCATTGTTTGTTGGAAGTCTCTGCTTGGGAATTACTTTGGGGATATGACATACATCTAAAATGGTGTTTTATGCCATGGTTGTCGCAGAAATCTTGGAAGGTTCCACTATCAAACTTTGTGCCATTATCCACGATAATTATCCTGGGTACCCCAAAGCGTGTTATAATATTCCTCCAGATGAACCTAGTCATGTCGGTGTTCATGATGTTTTCCAATTTCTCTGATTCAATCCATTTAGTGGAGAAAAATAGGTACTTAAGATGTCGTGGTGCTGTTGGAAATGGTCCTACAATATCCAACCCCCACTGGGCGAAGGACCATGGACGAGCTAGTGACTTCAAGTCAATGGCTGGTTGATGAAGCATGGGGGTGAACCTTTGGCATTTTTCACACTTTTTTATATAATAAGTTATATCTGTATGCATGTATATCCACCAATACCCTTTTTTATTGCTCAAAAGGCAAGAGACCCTTCCTCCTGCGTGGCTTCCACATATCCTATCATGTAGTTCGTAAAGAACTTGGCCGACAATTATAGGGTCCATCCAGCTAGGACTTTCTTCACAGTGAGAACTTTCTCGATGACCATTGGTTTTATAATGCTGGGATTAGTAATGAATTTCACTTCAATTTTTATCCTTAGATCAGAGTCCACTGCTAATCTTAGGGCTTCTAAGGCATTAGTATGGGTATTATGCCCCCGGTGGAACTATTGAATGAGTAGTTCCTCAAATTTTGACATCAAATCGTGACCCACCTCTAGGTACGTTGCCATCCGTTATTCGTTGGCATTGAAGTCCCCAGTTACTTAATTGGATACCGTATTTTAATCACAATATATATCAAGGTGACTTGATCCCAACAAGTGATCCTTATATAGTCCAACTAGGAGGTCTTCATACTGCAGATTCTTTGCTCAAGCATGGCATTCTCAAGCCTGATGAGCATAATTCATACCCTAGACCCTTAGAGTAAGAGAGGCCATGCACATACGGTGTCCATTTTCTGGATTGGTCAATCTCATTTCAATTGATTGACAATTTGTTGGTTGCTATGTGCTTCTTCCCCCATAAAATATATGATGAAATATTCCAACACTTATCCCTTAATCGCTGGATTTATTCAATAATGTATATCAAACTGCCCAAGTTCTATTGACCATTTGGGACATACGTCCAGATAGGTCAACCTTACAATAAACATCTTTGAGGACAAATGATGAGATGACTATAATTGAATGAGCTTCGGCATAGTGTTTTAGTTTGCGAGACGTGATGACCAAAGAGTTGGATAATTTCTCCAGTGGGAGGTAGCGTTTCTCGGCATCCAAGATAATCTTGCTAACATAGTAAATGGGTGATAGGATTGTCAACAAAGGGGGTTTACTCAAATAGTTTTAATTTCCTCAAGGGCCTGTTATTCCAGGTGAGGCCTTTTTTTTCAGCAGTTAAAAGAATGGTAGGCACTGTTTGGAGGAAATAGAGAAAAAACAATTCGGGGCTGCTAGTATTCCAGCTAAATTTTGAATTCCACCCAACATCTTTGGAAGATGAACGTTGTTAAACACGACTATTTGGTCATGGTTTTCCTCAATACCTTTTTTGCTGACCAAGTATCCTAAAATCTTTTCGAATTGGACCCTAAAGGAGAATTTACTCACATTGAGATTAATATGGTAATGCTTTAGAATCTTAAATTTCTTCATTAAGTCATTTAATTGATCGGATTTTTGTTTTCTTTTGACAAACATATCCTCAATGTACGCCTCCAATGTTTCTCCTAACTTTTTCTTCAACATTTTGGTGACAAATCTTTGGTATGTGGCTCCTATATTTTGAGGCCATAAGGAATGAACCTGTAATAATACAAACCCAAAGGAGTGATAAATGATTTTTTATCTTGGACAGGGCCAAACAACAAAATCTGATAGTACCCTGAGTAGGCATCCAAAAGTTGATCCGCTCGTGGGCTGATGCAGTGTGGACCAACTGATATATCTTTCGTAAAAGGAAATTATTTTAGAGATAGGACCTATTGATTTCGGTGAAATCCATTCATACTCTCTAGATACCTTTTCTCTTTCATACCACTACCGGGTTTGAGATCCATTTTAGGAATTGAACTTCTCTGGTGGACCGTGCCTCCAAAAGTTTCCCTACCTTATTTTCCACTGCCTTGGCCTCTTCTAAGGCAGTGTGACAAGCCTTTTATATGATCATTAAAAATGTTAGGCCAATGTAAATTTGATGGAATTTGACTTTGGGATCGATCCTAGGCATATCATATGGTTCTCATTCCAACAAATCTAGGTTTTACTTCAGAAAAGCAGTTAATTCCTTCCTTTCCTGTTCGAACAGTTGGTGTCGATTAGAAATTTTCTTTTTGGTCGGCTCTCATTAAAAGGTAATTCCTTCAGTCTTTCCATAACTCTATCTTTGGGGTTAACTCGTGTCTCTTCTACCCCTGGTCTGCCATATTTTAGTTTCTATTTGGATAAGTGGATCCATCATGAGATGGTTTAGGTATGACTTACTTCTCTTTCTTCTTTTCTTGCCTTGTAATGATGGAAAAGATGAAGCACTTTCGAGCGATATCCTGATCGCCCCAGATCTCCATTATTCCTCACTCTATAATGCACTTGAGTTTTTTATGATAGGTTAAGGGAACTACCCTCATGGCGTGCAACCATCATCTTCCAAGTATGGTGTGGTAG
Organism: Sambucus nigra; assembly: GCA_949130495.1. NCBI lineage: Eukaryota > Viridiplantae > Streptophyta > Magnoliopsida > Dipsacales > Adoxaceae > Sambucus > Sambucus nigra. The sequence goes on from OX422218.1 coordinate 352,130,256, forward strand.
GGCGAGTCAGTGTGTACCACCATAAACTCAATGATTTTTGGAATATTTCCTATCCTTAGAGGCAGAAATACTTCCCCCAATGTCATGGTCATCTTCTTAGAAAAGTCAACCAATGGGACAGTCACTTTCTTCAGGTCTATCTTTTTTAGTTTGAGGTTGTCAAAAATATCCAAGTTAATTACTTAAGAAGATCTCCTTTGATCCACGTCCCAGTTTGTAATTCTAAGAGTGATTAATAGTGCATCATTCTATGGGGTCCTCTCTCCAGCCAAATAATCTTTCGTGAAGACTATGTGCTTACTATAGTCCACATCATCTGATCGCTTGAATATGCCAACTTAGCTTTTGGTAAGGTCAATTTAAAAGGCCTCCATCAAAATCGTGACCTTATTAAGTTTCATTTAAAATACATTACCCTGGATCTACCTAGGTTTTGATGACCCATGAATAACAGAAAAATCATGCCCCACATCGTCGTCCATAACATTGTCTAGTTTTGGGTCAGCATTGGTGGCAACGTGATTAACTTTCCTTTCTATGTACTCATTCAATGCCCCACCTGGGCTAGTTCTTCTAGATGGGAATTGAGGGCCTTATCATTCTCTATATTATGTCTATTTTCCTTGTGGTAGGCTCATCTGAGCGCATTATTCCTCTTGATCAGATCATGGCCCATCTTTTTCAGCCACTTGAGGAATTATTAGTCCTTAAAACGGTATTAACAACTTAGAACACCTTGGATGAGTCTGCTTTGTTCCCATTTCTATATCCTTTGTTCTGTTTTTTGGTCAACTTCTTTGGGTTATTTTCCGTATCATTTCCTTTGGTCTCCTTTAGGAGACCAATATTTACTTGGCTGAGGGTAACCACATCTTCCACTTCGGCATACTTCTCAATGCATGACATGCGATCATCGATGATTTCTGCCTCCTTATTGGTGAGGGGCTGATACAACATGGAGTTAAGGGATGGAAAACCTTGAATGATGTTATGACAACCTACTCTGAGTAATCTTCAGCCTCATTAAAGGTTTCCTAATATCGTTTGGAATATTCTTGTAATATCTCCCGTGATTTCTTCTTTGTGATGAGGAGAAAATCCATTCTTTTTAGATGTGAGCTTCTAGTTCTAAAGTGAGTTTTGAAAGACTAAGTGAGTGGCTTGAAGATTTTGACTAACCTATGGGGAAAACCTTGCGAACCACTTATGGGTGACCTCTCCTAGGCTATATGGGAATATATGACACATGAGAGCGTCATTTTGGTTCCAAAAAGTCATCACTTACCAATATTGGCACACATGATCTATGGGGTAAGTCTTTCTAAAGTATATGGTAAACCATGGGGTTGTGAACTTCATCGAAGTCTCCTCCTCTTCAATGGCCCTTAAAAAGGGGGATTTCATATGAGTGATGAGTTCCATCCTTACCAACTCTTCTATGGTTATATCCCTATGATGAGCTCAGTGTTGATCCATTTCTCTTGGGACCAGACTTCATATATCTTTCTTATCGCATTCTTCATCTGGGTTTCGTCGTATAAGATGACTCACGTGCTCTAAATTGTCTTACTCGCTGCTAGTACTCCTTCCTCGGCTACAAGTTTTACTTGCCTAGGGACTAGGCTTCCGACCACGACACTTGTGATTTCCCCTATGGATTTCTCTTTCCATCTTCTATAGACATCACTCAATCCGTGCAGTATGTTCCATTTAGAGGCATATTGCCTCCTCTTACAAATGGTGTCATTCCTCATAATCACTGACTAGCCGAGAGATATTTTTATCTTGGTTGCTCATTGCTCTGTTCCGAAAGCTACTCTTTGGGGAAAAATCATGGAATTTTGCCTCGATGAGCCTCAAATTTGACTCCAAGTAAGAACAACTTAGTTCGTAATTTACCAGCAATGGGTGCATTGTGTGGTAGGACATTATTTTCACTCTTGGGCTTCAACTTGATTTTAGAAAATAGTTATTCCCACTAACAGTGTCAATTATGGAAGTAAGGAATCATAATTAATAATTCCAAAATTGAAGAAATTTAAAGTCAAAACACACAGGATTTATGTGGTTTGGCAACAACCTACATCCACGAAGGGTTTCTCATTTTTATTAGTTCTTTCATAGGTTTAGAATTACATGCCCCATGGCCCTAGGATAAAGGTTTTATTTATAGTGATAAAAGTCACTGAGTTGTGCGCGAACTATTCTAACTACTTATTGGCTCATTAGTTGAGTCCTATTTATCTCCTCTGAGAACGTAAGTAACAAGAATGAGTCCTCATAACTATTGACGTGATGATAAATCTGACTTGGCAGCAAGTTGGGCCTACTAGGGATATCGAATATTATACCATTATGGTTTTGCACTCAAAGTAATTAATTCCACTAAATAATAATGAATGAACTTCAATTTAATTATCACAAAAATAATTCAAATAAAATTAGCTCTTATTTACACACTTGAATTTTCTATTAGAGGATTTTAACCAACATGTAATCAATTTCTTTGATTGTTGGACTTTACTTATTTCTTACCATGCCAGGATTAGAAAATTACCCATTGGGAAGGTTTTACTTTGTGGAAAACAATATATAAGTCTATCAAGGGGGTATCAAAATCCACATTATCCCTTAGAAGAGGATTGCTCCAAATTATGATCTCAGACATACTCACACTACTGTCACCCAATATGTAGGGATCATTTCACCTAATATAAAATTAGGTCGCACCCATAAAAATCAAAGTGACAGTTGTGCAAGCAATGGAATTCTCATATTCCTTGTGATTAACAATCTATGCACCCTTTGCAAATAGTGTGAGATCATCAAAGTCTAATCGAGAAAATTCTTACACTCAAATCTCACGGGTAACTCGATTCATTACATGTACCGATCACAATCCTCTTTCAAACTTTCTAACTATAAGATGTGGGTTCTTGGCATACAATTAGTATTCAATGAGGCATAACCCCTTATCCAAATGATGACTAATGAGCACAGAACAATAAATGAAAACCCATAATAAATGGACTTTAATATCAAAATCTTGTATTAAATAGGGTTCTTACACATAAATGCTTTAGGAATATATTAAATGAAAGGGAAGCCATAAATAACTCGGTTGGAAGGAGAAGGAAGAATCACCCTTAACACAATAAAGATAAGGCATTAACCTCAAAGTACAATAAATTCTAAGATGAGTGTATTAATGGAAGTAAAGGAATAATCGCTCAATGATTAACTCACAATAAACTCTCTTATATATAGAAAACTTGGCAGCTGGTTATCAAAATTGCGGTCCTTTGGAAAGATACAACTGGAAGCATTTATATGAGGACAAGGTCACTCAAAAGACTTTGATCGCATTAAATGCACCTGACCATGTTTAGTGCTCATAGTAGCATGCAATAAGTGACAAAGATAGTGCATTAAATGCGTAAAACCTGATATTTGGGAGAAAACATTTTTTAGGCCATCAAAATCTCTTAACATTTATTAGAACGTGATAGGTGACACAAACATTAATTTTATGACTGCTAATAGGACAATAATCTAGTTGTTCTAGGAATAATCCCTCTTGAGTGATACTTTCCTTGAGCTCCTAAAATTTTAGGAATCGTGATGTCACAAAAGCTAGCAAACACTGACTGGTATGGGATGAACTATCCAATCAACCAAGTGTGGTGTCTCCGACGATGGTTGTTCGAGTGACCTAACAGTATTTGTGAGGAAGTAAAATATAACTTTTGATAACTATTTGGGTTGAGGTCCCTCGACGGAGATCCATCAAGTGATAGAATCTCTAGCATCTATTTAATTGTTCTTGTTGAAATAAATGTTTTGCCCAAGTGTGCTTAAGGGGTTGGTATTGCTTTCCCAACGTTGCTTTGTTCCAAATCCTCCAAACCAAATCCCTATAAGGTTCCCAAAATGAGGTTGTTTGATAGAGTGTGATCTCTCATATGCCCTGCTAGACATGGTCCTTAGAAGGTAACGATCAACCTCACAAATATTATAAAACAAATTAAATATTTTACCATGGGAAATGATTATAAATACATGGTAATATTTATTATAGATGATCAATCTTCATTTTTTATTTAGCTTAATCTTCACGGGAGATCATTAGAGCAACCTTAATCTTTACGAATGACCTTCTTTTGAACAATCTTCTTTGTGGGAGTTCTTTTGAGAAACCTCATTCTGTACTTAATCCTCCATGTGTGTAAGGTTAGTTTTCTAATCAACCTTAATCTTGGACGTCCCCCTACACTAACAATTTCTCGAACATTCAAACAGGTTCCCATAGTTTGAAATAAACTACTAGGATTGCATCACAACTATTCCAATAGGATGTCAACTCCATATATAAATTGTGAACATTTCAATAGTGTTAGAACTGGAATCCTATCTCCTAGTGATCAACCTAAAGTTGACTCAATGAAATTCTTACTTAGCTCAATTAGCTGGCATGTCTAAAATATATTTAAACCAAATATAAGGCATTCTTGCAACCATGATTCTTATTTCAAAATTAATTGGCACTCCTTACTTAAAACTAAACATTGAATATTATTTTAATAATAAAACACCAACAGTTGATATTCTCGCATCAATATCACATGTGTGTGCTAGACACTCCCCTAAGCCTAGGCGTAACTATAAAAAAACATCTCATGCATAAAAAATGGAAAACATAAAAACATACTCATTTTAATATCCATTAATGTAACACATAGATAACTAATAAATTTTCAATAATAAAATAATTACATGATGTCTAAAATCAATCAAACAACTAAGAAACAAGTTGGCTAACCACAAGTGCTACATATCAACAATCATGATTTAAAATAGCATCCTACTCCACGGGTTATCCACGTACAAAGAAAAATCTATAATACAATTTATGTATCCCATTATCAAGGTGAAAGTACTACTAAAAAATAGTATGAACCCCTCAATGTCAAGATAAAACTCACGCGCATGAGCTATGAATATAAACATACCAATCTTTCTATATTATCTCTACAAATACTAATTTCCCCTAAGGCATCCCGAAATGAGTGGTCTTGATCACCACAGGTGTACCAATTTCCTTTGAAGGAAATGGTGGGTTTTAAAATAATTTGATACCTCGTACCCAACAGGTACTCCCTACAGGACCTCAAGCAGGTTAATGGGGATAATTTTCAATGTCCTTAACAAAGATATAATGTGTTTTGAACCTTAGCTAAGGACCCTACACCCATAGTGAAATGTGTTTCTATCTATATTAGATTATAAATGAACGTTTCTTTTTACTTGGAGACCTCTTGGGCTTCGGATAAACCACCATATAAAGTTGGTTGTTTTCTTTTGCTTCATGGTATCGAAGTGTTTATCATATTCCCATTTCATCAAGTAATTAATTCCCACAATGCAAAGCTTTTTAACCCTTGTTCAGAGGAAAACCCCTATTAAATACATCCCCATTAGGCAAAGGAACAAAAGCTTAGATTTTGAGTCATTTTCTCGATTTGTTTCTTTGGAATGAAGGCAAGACTATAATATTTATTATAGTTGTACTAGGTCCTTAGCTTACTTTCTTAAGTTGGGGCAAAAACACCCTTGTCTTAGGACTTTGTAGACTAAAGTATTATGGCATATATGGGAACCACATACATCTCTGTGGAGATCCTAATGACATAATTGGATTTTGATGGGTTGAGGAAACACTAAGGTGCTAATCATCACCCATTTCTTAACAAAACCCCATTTTCCAGATAATATCTATGGTTTATTAACTTTAGCCCCTTGACTTGAATTTTTTCCTTTATTAGGACTCCATATCCTAGGTATGTCTTGATGATCATGGTGTAGTTCTCTCTGGAACATTCATTTAGAGTTAGGGGATTCTTGGTTGATCTAAGATGACAATCAGGACATATGGATCTACATCATCTGAAGAGGCCACCCAACCAAGATGGTTTTCCTCATAATTGTCTTCCCTAGGAACCCTTTTATATTAAATTTAGGGATTCTATTGATGAGAGGATTCACTATTGATAAATATCCTTCCATTCGGTCACTTTTGACCACATAAACCTAAGTGACTTGATTGACGACTAGTTGAGTGTCGTTGATGACCTCAACCTACTCACCTTTCAAATGGTTGGACAAGCCAAGGCCTACAACCAAGGCTTCGTACTTTACCTCATTATTGGTGGTTTTTAATTAAAAACTAAGGGCATTACAAATTATAACTACTTATAGGATCAAAATAATAAGTTCAACTTGTATGCCTGTGTTGTTGGTAGAGCCATACACATGCAATGACCATGTTCGGAAGCTTGGATTTGTAATCGGGAACAAAGGTTGTTTGGCACTACCATTACTAATATGAGCTTTTGAGCTCTTTTTCTACCAACACCGTATTTTTGAACTTCCAATGAAGTTATCTATAGTCTAACCCTTGATGGAACTTTATGGCTAGTACTTAATGTCAAATTCTCGTAGCTCTGTAGTCCACTTGACAAGCCTTCTTGAGGTATCGAGGTTATTGAGTATTTATCAAAGGGATTGATCGGTCAAGAACACGATAATGTGTAACTAGAAGTAAGGCCTCAGACTTCTAGCTGAGGTGATCATACAAAAGGAGGGCTTATGCATCCTAGTGTACTTATTCTCAACCTCTTAAAAATATCGAATGATGTAGTATACAAGGTATTGGAAACCATATTCCTCTTGGATCAAGGCTGAGCTAAAGGTGGTTGGGGATACAATAATGTATAAGTATAGGTCTTCCCATATGATAACCAAGTACAAGATAGGTGGAGATCCTAAATACTTCATCCGTATTTGGAAAGAGTCCTCAAGACCTGGATTCCACTGGAAATCCTTCTTCAATATTTTGACAAAACTCAAGCACTTGTCCGTGGACATGGAGACAAAACGGTTAAGGGAAATAAGAAAAGAAGATGGGGTTTCAATGGATTTATTTGTTTCATAGGCTAATCATACATAAATTCAAATTTTAATGAGATTTTATCTTGATTAGAAATTCAATATATATGTGATGATGAATTACAAATTAAGTACCAATCAATCACACAATCAAACCAAACATGTAAAGAAGTAAGGGAAACCCCCTTTCGAGCAAAATCTAATATTCAATGTCGTAAAAAGTTTGACAGACACAGTTGACTTACAGACTACTTATCACAACTAAATATAACATGTAGGGCCTTCGAATATTCTATAAAATATATCCCATCTCAGTATCGTCCGTAGGAAGCGGTTTTCCCTTAGTATCCACCGATCAGCCTTCTTCAACAGTAGAGCCTCGACTCCACAAGTTAGTAGTAGAGAAGAACTCAACAAGGGTTTATACAAGTGTATGAAAACTATATTTCATAAACTCAACAAATCATATAGAGGGACATATGATTTGGAAAATGAAAACTAGTTTTGAAAAACAAAAGATGAGTACTTTTAGAACAGGTACTGGAAACGTATTTTCACCAAACGTCTTGAGAAGTTCTGAATAAAGTAGGTTTATTGGAGAAAAACACAAATTTCGATGCGATGGTGTCGTTCAAATGAAAGTAGTATTTTCGTTCTAATGAAATGTTGCCTTGTTCAAAAGAAACCTCATTTTCATTTGAACATCCTTGTAACGACCTTCTAACAATCAAATAGTGGACTCTCGTTTGATGTTCATTTGAAGCTCATTCTCACGAGAATAGCCTTTCATTCGAACAACCTTTAAGTGACCTTCTAACAAGAGTGTTACGTTTAAATAGTGGACTCTCTTTAATGTTCATTCAAAGTCCATTCAAATGAGAACTGTATTTCATTCTAACTATATCCTAATCTTGTCGAAAGAGATTAAAAAACTTTTCTTTTAAAATCCTATTTGTAGAAAGCCTCGATTTTAAAAACAAATATCCCATAATATAATATATATAAGACGTGAGAACCCTAAGTTGTATACCACCATATTTTGTCGATGACAAATCGAAAAATGGTGCTCGGTTGCTAACATATCTCCAAATGAACTTGGAGGCAATGCAGAGGTAGTGTTTGGTTTGAAATGTTGATTTGTAACGAGGTACTCCGAAAATATAAAAAAAAACATAAGATATGAGGAATTATATAATCTTTATCTTACAAATATCCACCTTTGGCTATTTTGGTACAAAACAAAAATCAAAACCCAAATTATAGTAAAACCCCTATGGCACTGTATCCTAATGTTCTACCAATCCTAAAAACGGAATGACAATTAAAACTTTGTCTTCAACTAAACTTGTTCTCCCCTTGACTAATTTTGTCTTCATCTTGTGTAGTCTATGAGATTCTTATCATATCGTAAAATACCTACACACGTGAAATAAGAAATATAGTGACGCGTACGAATTTTAAATAAAATTAAAAATCACCCTCAATTTGTTCTCCCCCTTTTTGTCCATAATAGACAAATGAGTAGAATCTAAACACGAATAATAAGCATCACATGAAGAAGAGAAAATACCATCACAAAAATAACTAATAAGACCTATGTAATAATAATTCAAAAGGCATAATGTGTTCTCCCCCATCACAACTATTTTTCAATTTTTCTTAATTTTTTCAAAAAAATGGAAAATATACAAATACAACACATTATGGAATAATACTAAAATTCCCGAATTTTGAAAACATAATGAAATTGTGTGAACATTTTCCATAGTCAAATCAAGACAAACATTCATAACATAGTTGCACATGGTCATGAGACACTTCTAATGAAAGAACTCAATTTTGACCTTAGTCATAAAAAGTTGAACTTAAATGAAATTGAGTCAACTTATCCAATATTCCATGAATTTTACGATTATCAAAACAATAATGACAAACTATTTAATGCTTTTCGAAAAAGTCCGTTGTGCAAACCCACTGATCTTCTACTTTATAACTCCCTCAACATCTCACATATATAAGAATTCACTCTCAGATATTTGAAGAAATCATAATGCCCATATGTATCAAAGCATCAATGAAATAGAAAATGTCCTTCGCGCTTCTGTTTTTCTGTGCCATTAATCTTTTAGGCTCATTTTGCAAATAGTGTCATTTAACGCAAAGATTATTTTGATCTTTAGTAGCTTAACATTTATCATTATTTTTAGGGAAATGAAATTTGGGAAATATTTCTTACAAGCACAAGGCATCTCTTTATATATTTGGTTAGTTATTAAGCAGGATTGAGATGAGAACACCAAATTCGACCCATGATAAGCAAGTACAATGTTCAAAAAGCCTGTGCACATGTGTAATAAAGGTGATAAAGAGTCCAACATGTAGAAAGTAATTATCAATAATCAATGAAATGTTATCCACACATTATTAATCACACTAACCAAACAAAGCCATATCTCAATGCATTACGAAAAAGTCACGTTAATGAATGGAATTAGGGGTGATCCAAATATATTAAATGTTCATTCATATGTAGTGAAAAACTAAAAATACAAAAATATTTTTGTCTTTTTTTAAATTTTCTAACTTTTTCTTTAAAAATCAAAAATATTTTTCTAGTTTTTCCAAATATATAAACAAATAAAACGCACAATGATACAAAAAATATAATCTAGCAATAGCGATATAAGATGTGAACATGAGAAACACTCTACACTGGAAACAAGTCACGACGTTAATCATTAGACCCCGAGGAGTTATATGGAATTTCTCCATCAAATATTATGAAGTCTACACTAAATACTCTGCTTGCCCTCGAAAACTCTCAACATATCTATGGTGATGAGCGGGAGCATGTAAAGCAACATATGTGGGAATGCGCGCAGGAACATGTGTAGGAACTAGTGTGGGAGCATAATGGGGAATCGCGTGTGAGGAACTCTCCCTAGGATTAAAATAAAATTCTTTAAGGTGACATCTTTGTTTTCAAAAGGATCAAACATAAATGGGCTTGAGTTTACCTTGATCTAAATGCCTAGGACGAGAAATCCTTGGTAGATTAGTTATTCTTTGTGGGTTAGGTTGAGACCCATGAGGATTCATCACAAACTCGAAAACCAGTTCAGGCAAAAACTTTGGAAGTGGATTCACCGTCATAACCTATTCCCTACCTCTCAACATTACCTAATGCGGGACTGATGATCATCTTTCCAACCTTCTTAGATGTGCCCTCTAAAGTGACCTTGACCACCCGAGCACATTTGAGATCAATCTTGAGTTGAGATATACGCGCTTTAAATTTTTCAGGAGTTTCCAATGAAGCTTGAAGTTCTCTAGTAAGACTAGCCACTGTGTTGGTCAAATTTGTCTTCTCCCTACCAATAACAATAAACTACTCACATAAATAAACATCCACCTTCTCGAGTTGACTCATCGATGCCTCACATTCTCTCAAAACATTCACCTCATTCACTAAATCAAACACCCTAAGAGATAAATATTTATTATGCTTTTTCACTTTCAAAGTCTCGATGTGAAGTTACAAAAAGGCTTTTTGAATTCCACCTTCTCCTTCACTCAAATGCTTTTCTTCACTCTCACTCTCTCTAGAATGATTTGAAACATCATCTAGGCTCTCACATTTAAAATTGTCCTCATTGGAGTGGGTAAAACTAGAAGTGCTCACCTGACTTGCCATGAACGCACAAAAATTAGGTTCATTCAGTGATTCATCCCCGTAATCCACCGACTCAATGTCACTATAGCTAAGAGTGGCTTTATATGCAACTTTCTTTCCCTGTCTTTTTAGCCCAGTGGCACACTCGTGGGCTTTATGTCCCTTTACCTCACAGTCATAGCATCTCACCTCATCTTTCTCACAAACATTCTTTCCCTCATTCATATTTTTATTTTTCTCAAAAATATTTTCTTTGAAAGAATTTTCTTTTTTAAATTTGATAAATGCTTTGAAATTTTTCACAAAAAGATCTAAATCATCAAGCTTAAAATCAAACTCGGACTCATAATCAAAAATATTTCTTTCTTTGTTGTTTAATCTTTCAAAGAAATCCCTATTTCCTTTTTCTTAATATTTCTGGGAAACATGTCGATTTTATAAGTTTGAAGGTCTCCTTCAAGTCCTTCTAACCTTAGAGTACCTAATATTCCCAACAAATTCAGGACAATGACTTTAGGGATAAAAAAGGGTGGCAGAGATCTTAAAATCTTTTTTACAACTCCCGTCTCAGGAATTTTCTCACCCAAATTCAAACTATAATTTACTATGCCTAACAAACATGCATAAAATGCATCAAAAATGTCAGACTCATTCATGGTGATAGTCTCAAATTGGGTGGTAAGATTTTGAAGCTTAGACGCTTTTCACGGCGTTGGTACCCTTGTGAGTGAGTTAGAGGATATCCCATGCCTCCTTGGACATAGTTGACATTATGATGTGGCATAACTCATCAAGGGTGACAACTCCGAGAATGGAACTTATATCGCACGAGTTAAATTGACTCCATTTTATTTCATCCTCCCTCCAAGAAGTGGTGGGTTTAGGACTTATGACATCACCATTGGTCACAGTGGGTGGTGTCTACCCTCTTTCATATACAAGACAGACTCGCTCATCAATCGCTTTCAAAGCCTACCTCATTCGACCATTGCAAGATGCATAATTAGACCCATCGAAAACCGATTGCCTATTATATAAATTATCCATAAAACCCAAAATTTTAAAAGATTATAATAAAAAAATCATTGTAACAGGCTCTGATACTAATATGAGAAAATAAGATGGGATTTTCCATTGATTTATTCGTATATTAGGTTAATAACACACAATTCAAATTTCAATCAAATTTATCTTGATTATTAATTAAGTGTACATGCGATAATGAAGTCCAAATTAAATACCAATCAATCACACAATCGAACCAAGCATGCTAAGAACTAAGGAAAAATTCCTTTCAAGCAAAACTTATTAGTCAACACTGTAAAGAGTTTGATATATACATTTGACTTACAGACTACTTAGCACAACTAAGTACGACATATTGGGTCTTCAAGTCTTTTACAGAATATGATGCAGTCCAACACTGTCCATAGGAAGAGGTCTTCGTAAGGTATCCACTGATCAGCCTTCTTCTTCAGTAGTAGAGCATTGGATCCATAGCAGAAGAGTAGATCTCTACAAAGGTTTATATAAGTGTATGGAAACTAGGCTTTCATATACTCAACAAATCATATGAAGGGATGTAAGATTTGGAAAAAAAACTTATTTTGAAAAACAAAACATGAGTACTTCTGGAACAGGCATTGAAGAATCATTTTTGCTAAAAGTCTTAAAAAGTTCTAAAATAATAAGGTTTTATAGCAAAAACACGAATTTTGAGGCAGTGGGGTCGTTTGAACGAAAACATCATCTCGTTCTAACAAAAATAGTATTTTCATTTTAACGAAAACTTTTCACGTTCAAACAAAGCCTCATTTCGTTTGAATAGTCTTCTAACGACCTTCGAACGATAGTGTTTTGTCAAATAGTGGACTCTCGTTTGATGTTCGTTAGAAGCTCGTTCTTTCGAGAATACCCTTTCTATTAAACATACTTTAAACAACTTTCTAAAGAGAGTATTTTATTTAAATAGTGGAGTCTCATTTGATGTTCGTTCAAAGTCCATTCAAATGAGAAATTTATATCATTCTAACGAGATCCTAATATTATTCGAAGGAGACTAAATTTTTTTTATCTAAAATTTCCTTTTTATAAAGAGAATTGATTTTAAAAAAAAACATCTCATAATATAATTTATATAGGACATGAAAACCAAAAGTTCTATATCTCCATATAGTATCGGTGACAAATTCAAAAATGGGGCTTGGTCATTAATATATCTTCGATTGAACTTGGAGGCAATGCATGTGTAGTTTTTTGTTTAAGATGTCGATTTGTTTGCGATATGCCAAAAATAAAAAAAAATGAAGCTATGAGAAATTATAAAGTCTTCTCTTACAGGAAGAAAATATTTTGATAAGACTTCGGACCTTTTTTACTCTCCTTGGGAATTACATGTTAAACAAAGCTTAAATCTTCTATGGGTTGGCTTCTATGCCATGCCCGGTGGCCATAAATCCCCAAAACTTTCCCTCATATACCGTAAAATCACATTTCAATTGAATGAGGCTCATCTAATTCTATAAGAGAATGGAGAAGGTCTCCATGAGGTTTTGTGCACGATGTTTGGTCCTTTAACTACTAACCAACATATCATTGATATAGACCTCAGTGGAATTTTCGATTAAATCTTTGAAAGTGGATTTGACCACCCTCTAATCGGTGGAACCTACATTCTTTTGTCCAAAAGTCATAACTCAATAGCATTAGGTACCTTTCTTTGCGATGAATCAGGTATTTTCATCATCTATAGGGGCCACCTTGATCTAGTTGTAACCAGAATAAGCATCCATAAAGGAGATGAGTTCATGACATATGGTGGAATCTACCAAAGTGTCAATACGAGGCAAGGAATATCAAAGTCTTAAGAAAAATCTTGTTGAGATATTTGAAATCGACAAACATCCTCCACTTCTTATTTTCTTTGGTTACAAGTACCATGTTATAGATCCACCATGGGTATTGTACCTCTCCGATCAAATTGGCTTCTAGGAGTTTGCTAATTTCTTTTACAATGGTTTAATTCCTTCTGTATGAAAACCCCTATTTCTTGGCATATTGGCTTGTGGGTTGGGCCCACATTAAGATAGTGGCCCATGATCTCAAGGTCTACCCCAATCATGTCTGGGTGGCTCCAAGAAAACACATCTTTATTTTCCTTCAATAACATGGTTAGTTCCTTTCTGTAGGAGGATCTTAGACCAACCCCCACTTAAACAATCTTGGTGGGATATCCTTCGTCGATGAAAATAGCAAAAAGAGCCTCAACTGGCTCACCCCTTTTTCCTTATCTTCATCTCACAGATATAAAGTATCCATGGTCATTAACTCTACACTTAAGATCTCTAGTGGTATCTCATACATTTCTGGTATAGGAGACAAAACCTCTACAAGGGCCTCAACAGTCCTTTGGGAGATTTTTGGTACCACTGTCACCCTTTGGGAAAGATATAATATACTTTTCCTTTCTTTCATGTACAGTTCCTAAATTTTATACCCTTTTATGGTCTCCATATACTTCACCTACCGCCACCGGGGCTAGGAACCTCATCACTATCCTCTAGGTTAGCATGACTACATAAATCTCATTGAGAAAAGGTATACACATTATCATGTTATAGGATGAGGGTAAATCCACTACTTGGAACTTGTTCTAAATGGTGACATTACTCTTTCATCTCCCCATTGTTAGGGGAAGAGTGGCACACCATAAAAATTAGGTTCACTCTATATTGAAACTGACCAGTGGAGTAGTGATGTGTTTCATATGATTCATTGTTAGGCCCATGGCCTTGAAGGCATCCAAGAGTAAAATTGTTGTCGAGCTTATGGTGTCCACATATACTCTCTTGATGTTGGTGTCGACCATGATCACGATGATGACTAAAGTATTATCATGTAGGAGAGGGATATCTTGAGGTTGATGTCTGTAAAAATCATCATAATCTTCATAACTCCTTGTTGTGCATGTATGAAATGAGTTTTCCTGGTCATGGAAGAAGGTCACCCACCAATGAAACCCATTGAGATGGTACTTACATCAATAAGAGGGATGTCATCTTTGTTTTTATTTTTTCACTAGTCTTTTTTCGGCATCCTTGAGCATAAATGCTTTAAGGTAACCCGTCTTGATAATTACCTCAATTTCCTCTTTCATTTGGAAGCAATCACTGGTGTTGTGACCGTGATATTTATGATAGGACAATACTTGGATTTGTCCCTCCTATCCTCCAAATATCTCATGGGCTTTGGCAAAGGTAAAAGTTCATGAGATTCCACTATAATAAAGACTTCTTCTATGGTAGGTATGAGCAAAGTGAAGTATTTGTCTTTCGCATGTCCAATCTTATTCCCTTTATTCTTCTTTTTCTTTGACTCACCCGCCTCAGGAGACTCTGCGAGGCAATAAAATACATTTTTCCTCTTTTCTTATTAGGCTGAGGGAATGGCATGACTTGCAAAGATGGCATCGTCTACATTAATGTATTTCTGATGTCTTTTTAGTAGCCTAGTAGATCGAGGGGTCCTCTTACTAAAGGACCTTATGAGGCCCTTTGATGTGAGGTCAAAGAAGAGAGAAGATACATAAATTTTATTATTTAAATCTTCAACTTGTAATGATTATTAATTAAATATCTTGGCTCTCTTAGGGTTTGACCTGGCTTCTTCCTGAAGTTGAGCTAGGGCTCATGGCTTTCCTTAATTATATTATGTCCAGATTTGGATAGTTCCTTCATAACATGTGGTAAAGGAAACATCATAAAGACGTATTTAAGTTGGTCTTTAAGATCATTATATCCAGCTTCCATCGCTTTGAAGGATCAAGCTAGTATGGAGTTAATTGGAATCTTTCTATATGAAAAATAGTTTGATTAAATGAAATTTATCATTCCCATGAACGATGAAAAATTGGTAGGTATTAAAATCACTTAATACCTCAGACCCAACTTGTTCTCTCCACGTGATCTCAGATAAGATAATTGGGAGAAGTGTCTATGTGATAGAAAAACATATAAAGTGGTATAGACCTCAACTGAGGATCATGTTATTGGGGTTTTATTCATAAAACCCTGTGTAGCACTTATTATTGATTAATAAAGGATTGTTTTATCCATTTTGAAATGAGAATCAATTTTTCGAAAATGCTTTATATTTGTTTAAATATATTATTTCATAGAAATATGGTTCAATGGAGCTTAGTAGGAATTCAAATTAGTTGTCTTCAGGGTAATCACAAGGAGATTGGAATCACATTTCTGTCATTATTAAAATGCTCATAGCCTAGATAGGAACTTAACATACTATTGGAACGGATTCGATACAATCCTAGTAGGTTATCTCAAACTACGGGGAAATGGTGTGATGATTCGAAAAATTATGCGATAGTGAAACAGAAGATTGTGATCAGTATATCCCAAGAATGTATTGAAAATCACAACCTAGGAGATTTAATTCTAAGGGATGTCTGTGTTACACTTGATAAATCTCACACCATTTTCAAAGGGTGTATAAATTCTTAATCTAGATAATTATGAGGATTAGGATGCTTATGTAGTCTTCGCATTGATTTATATGGGCGAGATTCAATTTTAGGTTGAATGAAATGATCCCCAGATACTAAGGAACAATTATGTAAGTAAGTCTAAGATCTTGATTTAGAGGAATCAACATCCAGGGATACCTAAGATTGTGATACCCCCTTGATAGACTTATATAATTTCGTTTTGACAAGTAAAACTGATTAGTGGATTATTTAAATTCGGTGGAACCAGAAAAATAAGGTAAGTATGAGAATCAACGAACTTTATTTATAAGGATAAATTTCCAAAATAGTCAATTTGTAATATTGGATATTTTTGTTGGACAAAACATTTAGGATCATTTAGTGTCATGCTACTTTACTTCATGAAGAATTTGAGCATCCGGGATTTCAACATGCAACAAGTCTTCACCTAATCATCTTATTGTGCATTTTCCCAAAGGTATATGACCTGGTTAACTTATACTTTTTTAGAGATAATTTTTAAGTTTCTATATGCTTCCGGGTGAATGTTTTTTTCCCAGGTTTAGGGATTTTATTAATATATATACAGGTGATAAGAGCCCTCACCATGGCTTACAAGCAAAGACAACAAATATCTAATTTAAAATGATAATTTCCTAAGGTAAGGAGTTTGAAGTCTATCTAATATTAAAATTCCTTTGAAATTCATGGGAAGAAGATCAAGATGGTGGTACATCAAATATTTATTATGAAAGCTACCAATATTAGACAAGAAATCAGTTACCATATCCCCCCCCCCCCCCCCCCCCCCCCCCCGTTGAACATGAATGAGGCTTCATTCAGTTTGGATAGAGTAGAGAGAATTGGATCCACTTGCATTTGAATTTTCTAAGGAAATGAAGCTTTCTTGTGAAGAAAATCTATTAAAATTTTTGAATCTGATTCAATAATAAGGTCATAGTCTTTCAGATCTTGATTAAATATGGTCCCATGAAGAACTTCATCACCTTCAATGCTAATGTCATTTGAGTTCCTTTATGGATTTTCCTGGAATGTCATTTTTAATCTGATCCAAACGACCTTTCTCACATTGTCATTCAAATGAATTTAGATGAGATCCTTAATGTATTTTGTCTAAATTGTCGTTGAAGACTAGTACAAATGACATTTTTTTCATGTGGTTCAAACGAGTTGGTTTTGTCATTCTAGTGAGCGGTTTTATTTTTGAAAAATGTAGTTTTTCCCCTCAACCTAACTTATCCACTACTTCCACCTTTCAAACTGTATAGGAGATCAGTAGAAACTGCAGAAATGATTCTTTAACATTAGAAGAAAACCTCATTTCTATTTACAAAAAGTCTTCAATAATTTATGTGATCTTTTGGATCATTTTTTCATGAACTAACAACCACAAATTAATCATTTCATCCATATTTGGGTGCATTGGACCTCCGCACGAGTTGTGTTAGAGATGGTTATTATCTTTCGGTGGATAACGAGACATAGTAGTGTTGTGTAGCACATTGGATCTACACGTACTACGGACAGAGGTATTGAAGACGACATTAGCGGGTCTTATGGGGTCAAGTCTGTAAGTCTTGTGTGTTTTCTTGTAAAAATCATATTTATAAAGGATTTTGTCTATGCTTAGCCATTCGATGTTTTTTCCTATTGGGGTTTTCCTCGTACATCGACATGTTATGGTTGTGCTTTCTCTTTACGTATTTGATATCATGCATGCTCACGTAGGATTTAGTAACCAAGACTAAAATTTGTAAAGTATCAAATTGATGGCCTAATTATAATTTGTATCTTGTGTTGTTAATTTGCCAAATGGTATAACCTTGCATCTTCAACTTGGTATCAGAAAAAGTTTCTAAAAGTTATTTAGATGAATCTTGGAGGTTATATGGATAGCTAATTGTCAGATATACCCTCTATGTTTGTTGAAACTAATTATGCCTATTTGAAATCATGGATGAGATATGTGTTCAAATTAATTGATGAAGGTGTTTGGCTTGTTATTCAAAAAAGGTGGTCCCCTCCTGTTGTTGTTGTGGAAGAAGAAACTATTTTAAAAACACAGGAGTGAGGATAAGTTAAAATTACATAACTTTAATTCTAAAGTTTTAAATTTTTTTTTATTGTCATTACTCCCGAGGAGTTTTATCATATCATGACTTGTGAAACTTTGAAGGAGTCATGGGACATTCATCAAGTAAATCATGAGGTAACACGTGTAGTGAAGGTGTCTAAACTTCAAAATTTAATCACTTAATTTGAAACTATTACCATGAAAGAGAGTGAAATATTCGTTGAGTTTGATGCCTGTATTTCCATTATTCTCAATTCATATTTCAACCTAGGTGATAAGATCCCTGAAACTCGTGTAGTGAAGAAGATTCTTAGATCTTTCCCTAGTCGTTTAATCTTGAAAGTCACAATTCTCAATTCTTTAGGAGTGTTAGATACATTAAAATCTGAAGAGCTTGTAGGTGATCTCTAAACATATGAATTATACACAATTCCTAAAGATAACAAAAATAAATATGAGGGAGTTTCTATAAAAGTTAAAAATTAAGAAGTGTTCCAATCTGAAAAGTTTGATATGGATCCTAATGATATGGCCTTATTTGATAAAAAATTCAAAATTTTTCTCAAGTTTAAAACGAAAAACTTAAATTTGAGAAAAATTAAAACAAGGCAAGTAGAAGTTTTAATGATCATGATCAAAAGAAGTTTAAAAATGAGAAATCTAAAAGTGATAACTTTAAAAAGGATGATTTAGATAGATATTTTTAGTGTGAGGGATGAGTACATAAAGCGTATGAGTGACCCACTAAGCTTAAGAGACAAGGTAATGATAAAATCCTTTTTAATGCGACTCTTAGCGATAGTGAGAATGAGTCTGAGGACTTCGATGATGCCGTTCTTGAAGGAAACAACTTCATAACTTTTATGGAGAGTCATTCTAGTGCTTCAATTAAGTCACATCCTAGTGTTGACATTTTTGCGCATGAACTTGAGGTTATATCCACTCACTCACAAGGTAGTGATGAGAAAGGAAATGGGAGTGATGTTGATAAAAATGAATTGCAGTGCACCTATTCTGAGAGTTACACCGGATCTATGTAAATTCAAAAGGTTAATAAAAGGCTAAATTTTAAGGTTTTTAGAAAAGCAGTTGAAAAGTCTAAAGGAAAAGGAGGCTAAAGTTAGTCAAATCGAGGCGATTAAGATTTCTCTCTCTGAAAATTTTATTTTGGCGGGTAAAGAAAAATGTGATTTGACTGATTCTCTAGCTCGTGTTACCATAGATTTTCATGAATCCTTGGAGATTCAAAAAATACTTGAAGAAAAAATTGTCAAACTGGAGAAAGATCTCGAGGCCTCTTGGGAAGTCAAAGTCACACATGAGGAGAATTCCGGGAGAATGGAAAAGTTCTTTCTCGGTCTAGTTTGAAGTTATAAGGAGAAAGGATACCCATAGAGAAAAGGAATAGGATATGAACAAGGTGAGTCATGCAATGTTAAATTTGAACCTTTAGCTAATTTTTTTTACAAAAACAAACCCTCATAAACCTAACCCACCTAAGAGAAATCTACCTAAGCAACCTATAAAAGTGACTTCAAATCAAACGTAAGTTTGAACTTTTTCCACAAAAGGGGTCATTTTAGAGAATTTTGTTACAAGATTGTGAAGAATTATTATCCCAATACTCCTAGGATACACTATATATCCTTAACTAGACTTAACAACCAAGTTGAGTATCCAGTCAATACATCCAAAAGTTTAATTAAAAAGTTTATTTGCTTTTCCACGGTCCAAGAAAATGATTCCAACTAAAAGACCAAGAAGGCTTTTGTTGTTAATGTTGCACTGATGGCTCAAAATACCTCCTAATGGTATTTTGATAGTGGATTATCCAAACATATGACAAGTGACAAATCCCTTTTTACCACTCTTGAAGATTACAAAGATGGTAACATCACTTTTGGCGATGGGAGTAAATCTATAATTATGGGTATAGGCACCATTGAAGTTTCTAGTTTCCCAAAACTGGAAAATGTTCTTTATGTTGACGGGCTCAAAGATAATTTAATAATCATTGTCCAGTTACGCAATGAAAACCTAGCAGTTAAGTTTAGATAGACCGAGTGCATGGTTTATGATAAATCTGGTGAGACTAATCTACAAAGTATGAGGACTAGTGACAATTGTTATGGGATCATTCCAAAATCTTCATTCGTTTGCAATAGTTCCAAGGTTTCTCCTGCTGACCTTTGGCATCAATGTTTAGATCATGAAAATTATAGATATCTTGATCTTCTAGTAAAGACAGACCTAGTTCGATTGTTGCCATCCTTAGGAAAACCAAGTTCTTCAATTTGTGGTCCTTATCAACTAGGAAAGAAAATTAATAGTTCTCATAAGAAGTTGAACTCTATAAACACCTCTGTTATCTTAGAATTGATTCACATGAACCTTATGGGTCCCACTCATACCAAGAGTATAGGAGGAGAGAGAGATATCATTGTGATGGTAGATGACTTTTCAAGATATTCAATAGTTATATTTCTTAGACAAAAGTATAATGAAGTTGAGTTTCTAACGGTTAAATGTCGAGTCCTTCAAAATCAACATGGTGTCACCATAAATCGGATTATAAGTGATAATGGAACTGAATTTAAGGAATCCGACGTGAATGCTTCTTGTGATGAAGTTGGAATTAAGCATGAGTTTTCGGTGAACGCCTCAATAAAATGGTTTAGTAGAGAGGAAAAATTGAACAATCCAAGGTATGTCAAGGTCGATTCTTTTAGGTAGGAAAGTTCCCCGTGGGTTTTGAGGTGAAGTGGTAACCACCTAATGTCATACGGTAAATACGGTATACTTATGTACCCATACTAATAAAACTCTTTATGAATTGTGGGAAGGTAAGAAACCCCACCTAGCCTATTTTTTAGTCTTTGGGAGTCCTTGTTACAACCTTAGGGATAGATAGCTCTCAGGAAAATTCGACTCGAGGAGTGATGAAGGTATATTTATAGGGTATTCACCAAATAGTAGATATTAGAGGGTTTACAACCTCGCCAGATATAAAGTTATAGAATCAATAAATGTTAAAATAAAAGATGGTGTTCCTTCCATATTTATTGATATTGAGGATGATTCCTTGCATGAGAATGATTCAACCCACAATGTTGATTATAGTGAGTCTAAAAATGATTTGGTGGACCCCTCACTTGAGAAAAGTGATCTAGTCCCTTGGGTTCATAAAAGTCATGACCCCTCCAAAATTATTGGGAATCCTGAGTTAGGTGTCAAGACTAGGGAGCATTATGAAAATGAGGTTACTTATTTTTGTTAAACCTCTAAAACGAAACCTAAAAATTTCAAAGAAGCACTAAAAGATGAATATTAGATAAATTCCATGCAAGAAGAGTTGCTTCAATTTTAAAAGAATGATGTTTGGGAGTTTGTTCCCCGGCCTAGTGATACTAATGTCATTGGTACCAAATGGACCTTTAAAAGTAAAATGGATCAAATGGTGTCATTGTTCATAATAAAGCTAGGTTAGCTTCCCAAGGATATGCACAAGTCGAGGGTGGTGATTTTGATTATACATTTTCTCATATTGCTAGGTTAGAGTCCGCTTATCATTTACTAGAAATAGCATGTCATCTTAAATTCAAATTTATCAAATGGATGCCAATAGTGCCTTCCTAAATAGCATTCTTTAGGAGGAACTCTATGTGTAACAACCGAAAGGGTTTGAAGACCCTAAGCACCCAAATCACGTCTTTTACTTGAAGAAATCCCTATATTGTTTGAAGCAATCACCTCATGCCTGGTATGAGAGACTTACTTATTATCTCCTTACTCGTGGCTTCACAATAGGGGGAGTATATATGACATTTTTTATTCATCAAAATAAGAGTGCTATTTTAGTTGCCCAAGTTTATGTCGACGATATAGTTTTTGGCTCCATGTGTGACAAACATACTCAACTCTTTGCGAAAGAAATACAAAGTGAGTTTGAAATAAGTATGGTCGGTGAACTCACTTACTTCCTAGATCTTCAATTGCGTCAACTAGATAGCGGGATGTTTTTATCCCAATCTAAGTATGCAAAAAATCTTGTAAAAAAATTTCATATAGACTCTGCTAAGCACACACGTACTCCCATGAGTTCATCCATCAAGCTTAGTAAGGACACTAAAGGAAATGATGTAAAGAACACTCTTTTTAGGACTATGATAGGTACTTTACTCTACTTAACCACTACTCGTTCGGATATTTCCTTTGGTGTAGTAGTTTGTGTCTGTTATTAAGACGCCCCAAAAAAGTCCCATTTACTTGCCATTATGTGTATTATAAAATATGTTAGTGGGACCCTATCGTCTAGAGTTTAATACTCTTTTGACACTAATGATAGTCTATCAGCGTATTTGGATGCCGATTGGGTAGGAGACAGTGATGGTTATAAGAGCCCCTCGGGCGGATGTTTCTACTTTAGAAGTGCGCTTGTCTCATGGATGAGTTAGAAATAAAAATCCATTTATTTGTCCATGATAGAGGACGAATACATAGTCGTCGGGAGTTATTGAACTCAAATCATTTGGATAAAGAAAATTTTAAAGGATTACGATATTTCACAAGGCACAATGACTATTTATTATGATAATACGAGTGCAATACATATTTCCTAAAATCTGGTTCGACATTCTAGAATAAAGCAAATTAGGATTCGTGGTCACTTTATCCGAGAGTTAGTTGAACTGAAAGTCGTTTCCTTAAGCTTTGTAGGCACTGATCATTAATTGGTTGGCATCTTCATAAAACTTGTAGATGCCCTTAGATTCGAGAATCTTAGTAAATCCATTGGGGTTTTCTCCATTGATTTATTTCAGAGTCATATATCTAGTTTACGTTGTGGATCATGTCTATCTTTTTACCTATGAACTACATTATATTGTTGTACATATATTTTCAAAAATTCCAAAAATATTTTCATTTCTTTGAGTATAAAGGATTTTATACAAATTTTGTCCATATAGGATATATGTGTGAGATTTTTGGATCACTATTTCATTCCATGTTCATGTGGCTTTCGATGAGTAGCTAGTTTGGATTTTGTCTCACTTTTTCTCTTTATACATCGATATGACACTTTGATGCTTGTTTATGATATATTCTTCAATGACCGCTTCATATCATTGCCTTTTAAGCACACACCTATCACAGAATCTTGAGGATGTCTAGATCACTTTACATACGCTAGGTTAAGTAAGGTGTTGTCTTATCCATTTTATCACCTAAACCTATAAGAAATAGTCATTATAATTTTCCATGTAAGAACCATTGCCCGGATTGAGAAAAATAGTTAAACATTTATCCGGTAAATTTATGTTTAGCAAGGGAATCAAGCTGCGAAAGACATGTTGTCTTTGCATGAATAGCCACCATTTGTAAAATGAAAAAGAGCCTAAAAGAATTAATGGTATAAAAATGCAAATTGCCAAGGCTAATGTGTATTAAAAAATTATTTTCTTTTATTGGATACATAGGTTGAAGATCAATGAGTTTGCACAATATATCAAAATATTGCTTTTTAAGGTGATGATAGTGGCAAGATAATCATCAATCTTTTAGGTTTTTTGTTCATGTGGGTAGTCTCCAATTGAGTTACCTTTATTTGTCACATGGTTAATGTGAGCGTATATTGTGTATATATATTGTTTGGGATCTTGCACTTGTCCATTGTCTTAGACACTGCTCTCACTCACATTATTCATACCCATTCATTCTGTTTCCACATTTTGATTATTTTCAATCCTACCTTGGACAATTGAAAATAAAAAAATTCTCTTTTTTTTTAACTTTGTTGGGCCTTTATACCCTTTTTTTCAAAAAAAATATTTTTATTTTCTTTTGAAAGATCTAAAATCTCATTAGATTTCTCGTCCGAACGAGGTCCTAATGACCATGTCCCCAATCCTAGCCTAAAATCTCATTTGATTGATCATTTGTATGTCTCTCTAACAAAGTCATTCGAACGAGATTCCCAAAATCGTTCAAATGAACGGGGTTATAACAGTTCAGTTGGGTCAATTTTTTAGCCATTTCATTTATAATTCTTCCCTCTGTCTCTCTCTTAGTCAAGAGTGATTTCTCTCCCTAATATCTCTCAACACTTCACGACATATCTCCCACACTCTTCATATTCTCAACTCTCATCTCCATCTTCACCCATACAAAATCCTTCATTTTCGAAAGCCATTTTCCATATATCCTAGAGTTGTGTTGGGATTCTAAAGATTCATTTTAAGGTATTCATTTACCATCCCTTCTCTAATATATTTTACTATCTTGGTTTAAGTATATATGTTTTGGGTAATTTTTTTACATACAACACTTTGATGGTGTTTATTAATCTTGATAGATGCATTTCATATAAAATCAACATATTTTCTTTAAGGTTATGTCTATATTATATATATATTTTTTATAATGTCTTTTCATATAAAGGTTTTTGTTTGCCCCGGTAAAAAGACATCTCATGAATTTTTGACATGATTTTTATCTTAAATTTTTTGTTACAAAAAATCATGAGATTTCATTTAATTGTTTATTAGTTTTATATTTTCATATATGCGATATTCTGAAGGACAATGGGATTTTATGCTTTTGTTGTTGGTTTTTGGTGTTGTGGCGGATTGGTTGGTTGTATGTGGGTAGGTTTTATTCATCTCTTCCATTTTTCTCATGGCTAGAAGTTGACGACCTTGGCATGCTACTCCTTCGGATGAGGAACGTTCTTTTAATGAAGACGTTTCCATTCCAAATCCTCATCTATGTTGGGGTATGCATGAAAATCACACACTTATCCACACAGTAGGGTCCCCTACTAGATCTATCGTTAGGGAAAAGTTTATAAACATAGTTTCTCTTTTCGAAACCATTGTTTTCACTTGTCTTATCACCCGTGGTTGGGATCCCATGTTCAATCTTCAAGACCCTATTTATTTTGACCTTAGTTGAGAGTTAGTCTATTTAATGATCAAAATTAAGAGAGGTCTAGTCTCCAAGTTACGTGGTAAGGATTGTTTTATCACCGTAGACTCCATTGTCCGTCTTATCGATTTACCCCAAGTCACTAACCCTACCTTCCATTGACCTACTGACACTAGGAAAACTTATGATCTTATTTTATAGATGTTCTTTTAGGTGATCCAATCGTGTTCTTCCATTTTATATCATAGAAATCTTAAGTCTGATTTTATGATCCTTAATTGGATCCTTTGTGCGTGCCTCCTTCCACATGCAAATCATACTCAGATTTCACCGAATTATATAAGTCTGATGTATGCTATCAGCATTGGGAATTTTATTGATCTTATCGAGCACATTTATAGATTTCTTAGATTCGTTCATATGTAGTATTTTATGCTTGTTCGACAGGCATTGCTTTTTACAGTTCTATTCACTCGTCACTGTTTGGATGTTGGTTGCCCCCTTATTCCTTTAGATATACCCGCGACCTAGTATTAGACCATAGATAGTTCATCCATAGGTCGGTCATGTGGTCATCTTCCTAAGGCTACACCTCATCCCACTCCATCTCACTAAAAATCGTCCTAGTTTATCGCCTTATCTAATCCATATCAGTCCTGACCCTCTACCTCTCATCCCCATCATCTTCTGAGACAGAGGAGCTTTGGTTGATGCGTTTGTACATTGAGAAAATGTGGGAGGATCTCCGTCAAGACTTGGCTATGATGCAAGAGTTCTTTGCCTCTAAGCAAAGATATAGGCAGCTAAATGAGGAGGCCTAGGCCCGTAGAGAGGAGGCTCAGGCATGTAAATATTCTCTTATGATGTAGTACTTTGAGGATCTCCAACGTGCTAAGACGCGGCATGATGCAGGTTGTTCGAGAATCATATTCTCTCTTGGTGATGAGACTCCGGATAATTCTCCTGACAATCCAGCCTAGTGATTTATGTTTAGGAAGTTATTGTCTTTTCTGTACTTGTGATTGAGTGATTTATATTTTATTTACTTGTTACTCGCATTTATACCATATATTGGATTTCTATTTCCTTTTCTTGTTTTTAGATTTGGATATTGTTTAATCAGTTTGGATATTTATTATGGATTATTATTCATCATCATTTGCTTCATCTTATCATTTATCATTGTTATGGATGATTTTCATTCTCTTTTATCCTATGGATGTTGATTTACTCATGTTAGTGTTTTCATGTTATCTATATTAAGGTTATTTTATATTCACTAACATTGCAGGTTCGTTCTATCCCTTTGTCTTTTGTGGGAAAAAGGGGTAGAACATGTTTAGGGGGAGTTCAAAATTTTGTTTACCTTCATCCTTATTTCCCCATGCGTTTTATGTCTTTTTTGTTTCATGCCTGTAGGCTATTTATTTATATGCCAGACTCATTCCTACAAATATCTTCACATAGGAGTCACGTTGTGCATGCCCTTTTTTTTAGGTTTTGGGGATGGGCATTAATATAGGCTTGCTGGACTAGCTTAGCAAATTCAATTTTTTTTATTATTTTTATGTTGTCCCCGAATATCCAAAAGGGGAGATTTGTAAGGAAAAATTTATAATAGAGTCAATTTGTACTATTGGCTATTTCCGTTAGACAAAACATTTAGGGTCATTTAGTGTCATGCAACTCTACTCGATGAAGAATTTGAGCATTTGGTATTTCAACATGCAACAAGTCTTCACCTCATAATTCGATTGCTCGTTTTCCCAAAGGTATATGACTAGGTTATTTTATAATTTGGAGACAATTTTTAAGTTGTTACATGCTTCCTGGTGAAAGTTTTCCAAACATATTTTACTCTTTAAAGGTAAAATTAATTTTCCAAAATTAAGAAGGCTGTTTAAACGAGTTCGTTTGAACATGTGTGTTCGAACAACTTTAGACGAGTTCCTTCGTGGAATTGCCTTCAATGTTATTTGATATCTCATTCAAATGACCTTTCTCACATTGTCGTTCAAATGACTTCGGACAATATCCTTAATGGATTTTGTCTGAATTGTCGTGTCATTCAAATGATATTTTGTCATGTCATTCAAATGAGTCAGTTATGTCATTCGAATGAGTGGTTTTATTTTTAAAACATGAATTTTTTCCCTCAACCTCCCTTGTCCACTACTTCCAACTTTCAAATCATATAGGAGCTCCGAAAAACTTCAAAAATGTTTTTTGAACTTTAGAAGAAAACCTCATTTTTCTTTACAAAAAGTCTCCAACAATTTATGTGATCTTTTGGATCATTTTTCCATGAACCCAAAACCACAAATTCATCCTTTCATATGTTCATCTCACTTTGGATGCGGTGGACCTCCGAGACATAGAAGTGTTGTGCATCGGGTTGGATCTACATGTTCTAGGTATGGAGGTATTGAAGATGACATTAGAGGGACTTGTGGATTTGAGTCTGTAAGTCTAGTGTGCCTTCTTGTCAAAATCATATTCGTAGTGAATTTTATCTACACTTGGTCATCTGAGGTTTTTCCCATCTAGTTTTTCCTCGTACATCGGTGTATCTGGTTGTTCTTTCTCTTTACGCATTTGATAACATGCATGCTCATATAGGATTTAGTAACTAAGACTAAAATTTGGAAAGTATCAACATGATGGCCTAATTATAATTTATATCATGTGCTGTTAATTTTCTAAATGGAGTGTATTCCACAAATTAGAACCGAATCCATATAACCTTGCATCTTCATTATTAGATGTTGGTTAGAGTCCATTAATAGCAAATCGATTTGATCAAGTAGGTGTTGGAAGCTTAACATGGGGAATCATATTATGTACCGTAATCAACTTTGCAAATAAGATGTCATTTTATCCGAGTGATTTTTTACAATTGGAGTGCAATCATAATTATCATGAGGAATTACTTATAATTAAAGAAAGAAAGAAAATTATGGTAATTTTAAATAGTTATTTCGAAGTATTTATTTGAAGATAATTTAATTATTTATCTTAGGTCCCTAGTGTAGTCCATATACCCTAGTAGTTAGGTCTAGACTCTCCAAAACCCCAATTTATCCCAATCCCACCTTTTGAACTTGTATATAAATGTGTGGGAAGGGGTTTTAATCAATTATTCATGAGTATTATAGTTTGAGCGGTGTGAGAGAAAAGACTATTCATATATTTTTTAACAGGCCTATGGAGATACCGCCATATCTCACTCATAAGGAGGGGTTTTCATCTAAAAAAATTTCCACACCCACTAAAAGATCTAATCTTTTTAGTAGGTTAAGGAAGGTTTTAGAGATCCAAAATAAGGCAAACCTTCATTATCAACAAATACTATTCTCCACATTGGATCATAACTAGATTTGCAAAGGTATTGCATTCTAAACCCTAGGTTTTCTCTTCAAACACAGTTGTTTTTTGTGCTTTATAATGATTAATTAATAGAAAATCAATTGCTAAAAAGTTTTATTCCACGTATATCGATTCCCAATAATTGGTATCACATCTTTTGGTTTAGATATCATCCATTGGAAGGGTCCTTGTTATCCAAACTTGAAAAGCCTTGTTTTCCTATTGTGGAATGGTGTATCTTTGTGTATGCTTCGTACTAACATAGATTTGTGGAGAATCTTCATGTATATCCCTTCCATCATGGTCACACATTATTTTTATGGGTGAATGGATCCTACAATGGTTTATCCGTAGTTATTATTTGTCTCTTGATTCCATATGTCGTAATAATTAAGTTTTTTAATTATTTCATTATCAATGTATTTAATGGAGATTAAGAGGGTTTTTCATTTTTTTTATTCACTTAGAATTTTATATAAGAGTTAGCTTTAGTGTTTGGTAAATTTTCATAATAATTCATGAAGGCTTGAATGGACAATGAAGATTCTTGCAAGACAAAAGAGAAAAAAGAAGTTATCCCATATAGGTCGTTTGGATCGATCTGACTAGGAGACCGGATCCATCCTTGCCCCCAATCGATCCAAAAAGGAGCATTGATTGATTTCATATGTCATGGGAAGAACTTTGGTTTTGGGTTCTTGGGTATTTTTCGATGGCTGTTCGTGATGGTTCTTTCCGAAAATATTTCCAAAATATGGAGGATTAATTTCTTGTGTTCAAGACCCTCATGAACTCGTTATTTTAATGAAGTTTACTACAAATTGGACTCTTGGTTATATGGAAGGCTTCGACAACGAGGACTCTTGGATGTGAAGAATTTTACATCAAGAAGATGTATAGGCCATGATCGTCCGGGTATTTATGTCTTTTCATTATTTATGTCATTGACGCATTTATTTTCATGTGTCTCATTATGTTACTATGTTGCATAATTCATGTGCTAATTAGTTGGATAATTAGGAATATCCGATTTTATGGACAACATGAATTATCATTTTGAGATCGGGCTAGATGACTACTTTTTTCAAAAATTTAGGTTTAACTTATTTCTTTCTAAATTGAATTAAATTTATGTGATTAAAATTTTAAGGTGTGATTTAAATTAAGATCTCCAAATTTTTAATTCTAGAAATTTCAAATTTTATTTTTTATTGTAAGAAAATTAAAATGTGAGATCGATATATTTAATTCATATAAGAAATTTTGGAAATTAGTAAAGATTTAAATTCATAGTTTTAGAATTAATAAATTATTTTTCAAAACCCTCAAGTTTTTTAAAATAGTAAGTGGGAGAGGGGTGGTTTAAACATAAACCCCATGATCTCCATCAATGTTATAGAGTTGTAATGTGATTAATTCTTCATGTCAGCTTGATCCCCCCCCCCCCCCCCCCGGCCAACGAACGGACTTAATCGCATTATTGAAGAAACATCAAAATGCTTAAGAGATAGTTTGCTGAAATTAAATGTGAGCGAGTTCGGTCATCCCATCGAGGAAATTCTATAGAAGAGAGTTTAATTTCATTAAATGAATCAGGGGTATACATTTCGACATAACTTCTGATATCCTCCCCATTGGAGTCTTCGTCATAAGTTATGAGACAAAAAGTCATCGACTATTCAGTTATGTTAGATAGGGTATCTAGAACAATCTAGCTACATAATTTAAATATGAAAGCTTGTCAAGTTCAAGTTGAGGTGGTTTAAGCTCCCGTTGATAAATCTCAATTAATAAGGGATCTAGGATAATCAACAGGATTTTACTTTACAACATTTTCTTTGAGGGATGCCACTTTAAAATAAAATCGAAATTAAATTCTCACATGATATTTTGAAATTATTTTTCTTTAAAAAATTTACAATTCTCAGATATCAAAATGGGATCATCTTTTAAACCACTTGCTTCAATCTTAAAGGACATCAAACTTAATGGAATGAACTATATAGAGTTTAAAATAAACCTAAACATTATCCCAATTGGTAAGGACTTTAAGTTTGTCTTGATGAATACCTGCACTACTAAGATGGAGGAAGGGAAAATTTGAAAAAGATGTTCAAGCCTACCAATGGTGCAAAAAGTCATATTAGATGGCTCGCTACTAAATATTGGCCTCGGCGACTAATGTGTTGCAGCACTAGCATCAGCACATGTTCACTTCTTACAACATAATTCAGAACCTCAAGAACCACTACACCATATACCTAAAATGGTGACAGACCTTGTTCGTAACCATTATCAGTGGTGACATATATAATTCGTTACCCTAAATAGGGGTCACATCTCTCCCGTGACATAATATTGGCCCCATGGTCATTAACTTAATTAGTGACCTCGTGGTCACGACCCAATAAGTGACTAGTGTGGGACAATATTGACTCCATCTCACTGATATAATGTGTGAGTCCATAATCATGGCCTAGGTTCATCACCATGGGTGGGACAATGTTGAAACTAGGTCATGGCCCTAATTCATGACCCCATTTTTTTTAAAACAAATAAATAAATAATCATGGTCTTTGAGTGTGATGTGTTATTTATTGTTTTAAATAAAATTAGGGGGTCACGTATTTGGGTCATGACCACATCCATTTAATAAAAATAATTGGATATACGAGTCAACAATAATATAACAAATTCATATAAACCTGGAAATATTGTAAGTGTGAAGGTGACAATACAAAGTAAAGCATTGTGTCATCCTAGTTAATTGATAAATCAAACTACACATTCAAATTCAATATAAACATTCATGAACCAAACTAAAGTGCCAATATCCTAATAGGATACAATTTGAATACAAATAGGATTGTCAATGGCCAATATAATAATAGGATACTAATAGGGTTGTCAAGGGTAAAATAATTTTTTGATATTTAATCTTCCCCTAAATCAACTAAAATATCCTTTATATTAGCGTTGTCATCAAGGACAAACTAGAACTCTTTTGGAGCCTTTAATGCATCTGCTTAAGTAGTCATACCCTTTGGTGCATGCACAATAAGAGACCAATTGCCCTCATTTATTCACTTTGAGCAGAATAATTTTTTTATGTTTTGAAAGGCATACATAATAGAGTCGTTGATTATGAGATCTTTAATCTTCATCTTAGATAAATCTACCATGATAAGTTTTAACTCAGGATCAAATTTACAAGCATGTTAGTGCCCTCTACCTTCACCTAGTCACAATAGAGTACAATATATGTGAAATCTAAATAATCGAGTTCCAAGATTTGTTAAACAATCCCATAATACGTTACCGCTGTATCTTTTAAATTTTTATTTCTCTTGCTAGCGACACCGGTAGTCAAGGCAGAAATGAAAATTCCATTGTTTTAAGTCATAATCTTTTCCTCACATGGGTATGAGACAAAATCAAAACTGTTGGTGCAAAATTTCTTAAACTCTTTCGCATGAAATGTGGGAGATTTTTCAATGCTTACAAGCCTTAAAGATACATAACCTCCTATTAGATGTTATCTTTATTGACGAATTTATATTATGGAATGTTTTTACCACACATAAATAAATAACCACAAACATAAGAGGGGGAAATGTGACACCCTGCCTAATTAAATACCGGGCGATCACTCCTTTATTAAATTAAAATCAAGGTGAACAGTTGGTTCATTCTTAGCATCACTGTCGTGAAAATAAATTTTTCCAAATTAACACCATAATTAATTAAGCTAAGTGTCAAAACCATTTTTCAACATTCCTGACCAATTTTATTTTTAAAGTAAAATTATTTATTTAATTATTAACCACATTTTCAATAAGTAAGAATCATACAACCATTATCCTGGAACATAATCCAATTACTTTAAACATTCAACATCCCAAAATCCCAACATTTAAAACTAAATGTAAAACATACATGCTGAATAAATCCCAAAGTAACAGTACTAGAAATAACTGAAACACAAATGTCCCAACAGAACAGATAAATAGTGGAAAGGGCGACACATGCCCCAATAACTGAGAATCATAGGAGTGGAATCAAGTAAATGAAATCGTCTAAGCAAATGGCCTGCAACTTCCACCTAAGCTGCAGCACGTTCCTTCCAAGGGATCCTAAGCAAGACGCCCATGTGGCTGGGCACCTGTAGTACATACATATATATACAAGAGAGGGAGAGAGAGAAAAACGGGTCAGAGCCCGATAGTGTATATGATTTAAAAATTATTTAGCAAGTATTTAAATTGATACAGGCCAATGCAACGACATATTAGTGCGACACTCTCTTGAGAAATTCTCACCTCTCTTTTAATGTGCACACCTATCGCACTAACCTTCCCAATGGTCTATCTCACCATATATCACGCTATCCTTTCCCAATGGTTTAACTTATCTTAGTTTATTCGCAGGATTCAAAATTTAACGATTCAATTGTTTGAAAATAATATTTCAATTAGTAACCAAAGTTCTCATTTTAACTTTATTAATCAATAAAGTTTTCCAGTGTCATATTATACTTTCTCAAAACAAGTATTTACAATTTGAGTCATCAACCATGTCCTATATATCAATTCACAGTAGGTAGTTCCAAATTTTTAGAATTTCATATATATATTAACTACTCGTAAAACATATATATATCATAACAGCACCCCAAATAAAAACTATTATGCTGACATACTCTACTATCCAAACCCCATATCACTCATATTAAGGGGAATACAAATTCGGAATCTCTCTCGAATTGTATTAACGCATACTCAAACAATATTGAGGCGAAGCATAGATTCCAAGTCTCTAAGAGGATGGCATATGTCTGCGTCTCTTAGGACCGTCTGAACTATCACTGCGATAGCATGTACCAAGGATATCTATACACAAACAAGATGAGGCAAAGCTTAGATTCCAAGTCTCTAAGAGGATGGCACATGCCTGCGTCTCTTAGGACCGTCTGAACTATTACATCGATAGCCTGTACCAAGGATAACTATCTTCTAGGGTACAAGTTAATATCCCCGATAAAGGTCCCATCGAGATAAGACTGTCCCAGCACGGAAACCTCAGGGATAGCAAGTAGCGTGGGCATGATTTTCACACATAGATAGTATATGCATACACAATCATATAACTATACTAATATTACCATATCAATAATGGGTATATTCTCAAATCCCATAGTTACGACTTTTATTTATCATTATTTAGTTATCACGTATAACCGTTCACATCTTACTTTAATTTGAGGAACCTTTCCACTTACTACATAACGCTCATGGATTCTATCCTTCCGAGTATAAAATTCAGTAGGTATACACATTTGTCCCAAAGTAACTCTCGTACGTGTCTCTCTCTTTAAATCATAAATTCATCGACCCTTATGTAATTATCCCAAAATACAATCTTTGCCCGACATCAAGGGTCCCAAAATCTATTCACACGTCCTACTGGTCTTCCCTATCTCCCAAAACATTTTATTAAGGATGCTCAAGAATTAGCTCACAATAAATTGAATTTAACTCATTTAAAAGGAAATAGGAGTCTGCCAGGAGGGGTCGATCGATTGAGGTTTGGGGCTCAATCGATCGAACCTTGGATCGATCGAAGCTCTGGGCTCGATCGGTCGATCAAGCAGGTATTGCGATTTCTGTAGAATTGCAGTTACGGGTTCTAACACATTTATTCATCCAAATCCATATTTTTCAATCCCAAACGTCTCAAAAATTGTACTACCAACATTATATCATCCTACTAGGTATTTCCAACTTGAAGAATGAGGAATTCTATCATTATACATGGATTAACCAACCAAAAATTATTATAATTATCAAGAACCCTAGAATTCTCTTAAACATGGTTCTAACAAGTATTTCCAGAAATTTCCTTCTTGTAAACATCATAATTTCGTGGGTAATTCCTCTACAAGGCAAGGGTTTCCATAATTATCAATTTATTCATCACTACATGCAATTTCGTAACTCATATCTTAGGTTTCTTCCATAAAAACTCATTTTAATTACTCCTACACTAATATGAAAGATGCACCAACGAAATAAGCAAGATAAACACTTGCCTGGGATTTTCGACGTTCTGGTTTGCGGATGATTTTGGTGTGGTTGCGTTCCCCGTCGCGCGATCTACGCGTTGGTGGTGACGGCGGTGCAATCGGAGGTGTTCTTGGCCTAGAACTCCTTGGAGAGATTCTCCTCTTCCTCTCCAATGGCCGTCATTAGTATTTCATTGTGTTAACCCTAAAAGATGACACTTTCCATATGATATAACCCTATAAAATCCGTAGGTTTAATTACCCAAAATTGCGAAATGTCCAAAACGCCCTCCCGGGGTACTAATTAGGCCTAAAAATGCCCCGAGACCCAAACTAAACCCCCGGGTACACTTTTCTGACTATCTCGAC
This sequence comes from Sambucus nigra, assembly GCA_949130495.1. Taxonomy (NCBI): domain Eukaryota; kingdom Viridiplantae; phylum Streptophyta; class Magnoliopsida; order Dipsacales; family Adoxaceae; genus Sambucus; species Sambucus nigra. Next base: position 352,165,192 of record OX422218.1, read on the forward strand.
CCTTCCGGACGCGTTGACGCACTCAAAATGACCATACGAACAACTTATAAAATATTCACTTTTATTAATCCACATTTAGTCCCGACACGACACAGGCGCGTCCTGACTTAAATTTCCACAATTGTCATTTTATTCACACGTGACAATATTATAAAAATAAATCTCATATATTACTATACTCATCCAGTAATATGCAACAAATAATATATTCCCAATAATTACTAACTCTTGTCATGCTAGTAAATATTTAAAACAACATTTCGGATTAAAATTAAATTAATTTATCTCAATTAAATTTAATAAATCCTTAAATTTAAAAGACATGAAAATACGGGGTATTACATACTTCCCCCCTAATAACGGATTTTCGTCCCGAAATTCGGAAAATAAGGCCTACTAGGTAGCACAGTTCTGGATATCCTTGTTAGTACGGAAACTATCTATTTTGCGCTCAATCACTATAGCTTTTTCCTCACAGCAACATTGTTTTACATTCTCATTGGAGACACTTCACATGTGCTCCCACCCGACAACATTCGCATAGATCACGCCTGTACGTTATAATTTCCTTATCTCACTATCATTAGGAGTCCTCACCTCACTACATGACAAACTACTCGTATTTATTCATACACAAAAAATCCCATTCTGAGAAGATCATACGAACATTTGACCACTCCTGATTGCCTAAAACAGTCGTGGAATTTCACCATAGATATCGGATATTTTCTCGACCGATCAAAAATTCTGATTATCTACTCTCCTCTAAACATACGGAAGGACAATAGTCGAGGTTCTTCCATAACAAAACCTTAATAAGTACCTCGTACGCGACAAACAGGTACGAGTGCTTCTATAGAGCATACTTGAAATCATCGTACCAATAAAAATAATAACCAATATATTTCGAAAATACCCCAAAAATTACGCGGGTTGTTACACTTCCCCACTAACAATGGAATTTCGCCCTCGAAATTCGCCGAATACCTAACTCTCAAAAATCAGGCCAACAATCTCCAAAAATAATATTGTCTCCGAAAATAAATTCCTCACATCTAATCTAGATGCTTAATACGAAACGATACTCTAAAATTTCTATCTCCAAAATACGCGCCAGAAAAACGCAACAGACCCAAAAACGCAAGACCCGAGGGTGGTCGTATACCTAAGCTCTGATACCATTCTGTAACACCCTGCCCGCCCGGGGAGAGCGATCAGCGCGCTACTCATCGATAAAACTAAACTAATCCACAAATAACAAGGTATAGAGCCTCTAAATCCCATAATAGATAAAGAAACCACTAATCTCATCTTCAAATTAATAAAAAACAAATCTCTCGAAATGATTACAACAATCTAACTATCTCGAAAATAAATAAATCTCCAAATGCTCTATACATCAAAATAAATACAATCTTCTCTACTTGTATTCTCCAATAATCTTCCCAAAATAATCATCGCTAAAATCAATCTCCATATATTTGAGCAATAAAAATAATAACCAATATATTTGAGCAATAAAAATAATTAAGCTAAGTGTCAAAACCATTTTTCAACATTCCTCACCAATTTTATTTTTAAATGAAAATTATTTATTTAATTATTAACCACATTTTCAATAAGTAAGAATCATACAACCATTATCCTGGAACATAATCCAATTACTTTAAACATTCAACATCCCAAAATACCAACATTTAAAACTAAATGTAAAACATACATGCTGAATAAATCCCAAAGTAACAGTACTAGAAATAACTGAAACACAAATGTCCCAACAGAACAGATAAATAGTGGAAAGGGCGACACATGGCCCAATAACTGAGAATCATAGGAGTGGAATCAAGTAAATGAAATCGTCTAAGCAAGTGGCCTGCAACTTCCACCTAAGCTGCAGCACGTTGCTTCCAAGGGATCCTAAGCAAGACGCCCCTGTGGCTGGGCACCTGTAGTACATACATATATATACAAGAGAGAGAGAGAGAGAGAGAGAAAAACGGGTCAGAGCCCGATAGTGTATATGATTTAAAAATTATTTAGCAAGTATTTAAATTGATAAAGGCCAATGCAACAACATATTAGTGCGACACTCTCTTGAGAAATTCTCACCTCTTCTAATGTGCACACCTATCGCACTAACCTTCCCAGTGGTCTATCTCACCATATATCACGCTATCCTTTCCCAATGGTTTAACTTATCTTAGGTTATTCGCAGGATTCAAAATTTAACGATTCAATTGTTTGAAAAGAATATTTCAATTAGTAACCAAAGTTCTCAGTTTAACTTTATTAATCAATAAAGTTTTCCAGTGTCATATTATACTTTCTCAAAACAAGTATTTACAATTTGAGTCATCAACCATGTCCTACATATCAATTCACAGTAGGTAGTTCCAAATTTTTAGAATTTCATATATATATTAACTACTCGTAAAACATATATATATCATAACAGCACCCCAAATAAAAACTATTGTGCTGGCATACTCTACTATCCAAACCCCATATCACTCATATTAAGGGGAATACAAATTCGGAATCTCTCTCGAATTGTATTAACGCATACTCAAACAATATTGAGGCAAAGCATAGATTCCAAGTCTCTAAGAGGATGGCATATGTCTGCGTCTCTTAGGACCGTCTGAACTATCACTGCGATAGCATGTACCAAGGATATCTATACACAAACAAGATGAGGCGAAGCTTAGATTCCAAGTCTCTAAGAGGATGGCACATGCCTGCGTCTCTTAGGACCGTCTGAACTATTACATCGATAGCCTGTACCAAGGATAACTATCTTCTAGGGTACAAGTCAATATCCCCGATAAAGGTCCCATCGAGATAAGACTGTCCCAGCACGGAAACCTCAGGGATAGCAAGTAGCGTGGGCATGATTTTCACACATAGATAGTATATGCATACACAATCATATAACTATACTAATATACGCCTTTAAAAATAATAACCAATATATTTGAGCAATAAAAATAATTTTATCTCAAAATTTATTTTTCCTCTTTATTTCGAAAATACCCCAAAAATTACGCGGGTTGTTACACTTCCCCACTAACAATGGAATTTCGCCCTCGAAAATCGCCGAATACCTAACTCTAAAAAATCAGGCCAACAATCTCCAAAAATAATCTCGTCTCCGAAAATAAATTCCTCACATCTAATCTAGATTCTTAATACGAAATGATACTCTAAAATTTATATCTCCAAAATACGCGCCATAAAAACGCAACAGACCCAAAAACCCAAGACCCGAGGGTGGTCGTATGACTAAGCTCTGATACCATTCTGTAACATCCCGCCCTCTCGGGGAGATCGAGCGGCGCGCTACTCATCGATAAAACTAAACTAATCCACAAATAACAAGGTATAGAGCATCTAAATCCCACAATAAAACAAGAAACCACTATTCTCATCTTCAAATTAATACAACAAATCTCTCGAAATAATTACAACAATCTAACTATCTCAAAAATAAAATAAATCTCCAAATGCTCTATACATCAAAATAAATACAATCTTCTCTACTTGTATTCTCCAATAATCTTCCCAAAATAATCCTCGCTAAAATCAATCTCCATAGCGCCCCAAAATTCGCGCAAACCTGCCACTAAAAGAAAATATGGGGAAGTACACAATACGACAGGAAAGATGCTCAACAAATATGTTAGCGTTGAATAAAACATAATAATACGAATACGAATATTCAAATCAAATGTAAATCTCAATAGCATTTTATCAATAAATTTCTCAACAACACATTAACCGGGTCACCAGGCCTCACCCCATCCGCATATGCTTTATCAAGTCATAGCCCTTGGAAGCAGGAATTTTGGCTGGTGCCCAACGTCCGTGCCATATTAAAATCTCATGACAACGTGCTCATCAACAATATAATGATACCACATGAATCAAAATAATTTCAACAATTATTTTCTAGATTTCAATGAATTTATCAATTCAAATATGAGTTCAATTAAACAAGAATTCAAAGAGAATGACACTCGCGAGATTTAAGGAGCATATTGTGTAAAACGTCATACCTTTAACCACCAAAAGGAACCAACATGAATCATCACATAATTTCATGGTTAATTCCTCTACATGGCAAGGGTTTCCAGAATTATCAATTTTTCATCACTACATGCAATTTCCTAACTCATATCTTAGGTTTCTTCCATAAAAACTCATTATAATTACTCCTACACTAATATGAAAGATGCACCAATGAAATAAGCAAGATAAACACTTGCCTGGGATTTTCGACGTTCTGGTTTGCGGATGATTTGGGTGTGGTTGCGTTCCCCGTCACGCGATCTACGCGTTGGTGGTGACGGCGGTGCAATCGGAGGTGTTCTTGGTCTAGAACTCCTTGGAGAGCTTCTCCTCTTCCTCTCCAATGGCCGTCATTAGTATTTCATTGTGTTAACCCTAAAAGATGACACTTTCCATCTGATATAACCCTATAAAATCCGTAGGTTTAATTACCCAAAATTGCGAAATGTCCAAAACGCCCTCCCGGGGTACTAATTAGGCCTAAAAATGCCCCGAGACCCAAACTAAACCCCCGGGTACACTTTTCTGACTATCTCGACCCTTCCGGACGCGTTGGTGCACTCAAAACGACCATACGAACAACTTATAAAATATTCACTTTTATTAATCCACATTTAGTCCCGACACGACACAGGCGCGTCCTGACTTAAATTTCCACAATTGTCATTTTATATATTACTATCCTCATCCAGTAATATGCAACAAATAATATATTCCCAATAATTACTAACTCTTGTCACGCTAGTAAATATTTAAAACAACATTTCGGATTAAAATTAAATTAATTTATCTCAATTAAATTTAATAAATCCTTAAATTTAAAAGACATGAAAATACGGGGTATTACATACTTCCCCCCTAATAACGGATTTTCGTCCCGAAATTCGGAAAATAAGGCCTACTAGGTAGCACAGTTCTGGATATCCTTGTTAGTACGGAAACTATCTATTTTGCGCTCAATCACTATAGCTTTTTCCTCACAGCAACATTGTTTTACATTCTCATTGGAGACACTTCACATGTGCTCCCACCCGACAACATTCGCATAGATCACGCCTGTACGTTATAATTTCCTTATCTCGCTATCATTAGGAGTCCTCACCTCACTACATGACAAACTACTCGTATTTATTCATACACAAAAAATCCCATTCTGAGAAGATCATACGAACATTTGACCACTCCTGATTGCCTAAAACAGTCGTGGAATTTCACCATAGATATCGGATATTTTCTCGACCGATCAAAAATTCTGATTATCTACTCTCCTCTAAACATACGGAAGGAGAATAGTCGAGGTTCTTCCATAACAAAACCTTAATAAGTACCTCGTACGCGACAAACAGGTACGAGTGCTTCTATAGAGCATACTTGAAATCATCGTACCAATAAAAATAATAACCAATATATTTCGAAAATACCCCAAAAATTACGCGGGTTGTTACAATTCCCCACTAACAATGGAATTTCGCCCTCGAAATTCGCCGAATACCTAACTCTCAAAAATCAGGCCAACAATCTCCAAAAATAATCTCGTCTCCAAAAATAAATTCCTCACATCTAATCTAGATGCTTAATACGAAACGATACTCTAAAATTTCTATCTCCAAAATACGCGCCACAAAAATGCAACAGACCCAAAAACGCAAGACCCGAGGGTGGTCGTATACCTAAGCTCTGATACCATTCTGTAACACCCTGCCCACCCGGGGAGAGCGATCGGCGCGCTACTCATCGATAAAACTAAACTAATCCACAAATAACAAGGTATAGAGCCTCTAAATCCCATAATAGAAAAAGAAACCACTAATCTCATCTTCAAATTAATACAACAAATCTCTCGAAATGATTACAACAATCTAACTATCTCGAAAATAAATAAATCTCCAAATGCTCTATACATCAAAATAAATACAATCTTCTCTACTTGTATTCTCCAATAATCTTCCCAAAATAATCATCGCTAAAATCAATCTCCATATATTTGAGCAATAAAAATAATAACCAATATATTTGAGCAATAAAAATAATTAAGTTAAGTTTCAAAACCATTTTTCAACATTCCTCACCAATTTTATTTTTAAATGAAAATTATTTATTTAATTATTAACCACATTTTCAATAAGTAAGAATCATACAACCATTATCCTGGAACATAATCCAATTACTTTAAACATTCAACATCCCAAAATACCAACATTTAAAACTAAATGTAAAACATACATGCTGAATAAATCCCAAAGTAACAGTACTAGAAATAACTGAAACACAAATGTCCCAACAGAACAGATAAATAGTGGAAAGGGCGACACATGGCCCAATAACTGAGAATCATAGGAGTGGAATCAAGTAAATGAAATCGTCTAAGCAAGTGGCCTGCAACTTCCACCTAAGCTGCAGCACGTTCCTTCCAAGGGATCCTAAGCAAGACGCCCCTGTGGCTGGGCACCTGTAGTACATACATATATATACAAGAGAGAGAGAGAGAGAGAGAGAGAGAGAGAGAAAAACGGGTCAGAGCCCGATAGTGTATATGATTTAAAAATTATTTAGCAAGTATTTAAATTGATAAAGGCCAATGCAACAACATATTAGTGCGACACTCTCTTGAGAAATTCTCACCTCTTCTAATGTGCACACCTATCGCACTAACCTTCCCAGTGGTCTATCTCACCATATATCACGCTATCCTTTCCCAATGGTTGAACTTATCTTAGGTTATTCGCAGGATTCAAAATTTAACGATTCAATTGTTTGAAAAGAATATTTCAATTAGTAACCAAAGTTCTCATTTTAACTTTATTAATCAATAAAGTTTTCCAGTGTCATATTATACTTTCTCAAAACAAGTATTTACAATTTGAGTCATCAACCATGTCCTACATATCAATTCACAGTAGGTAGTTCCAAATTTTTAGAATTTCATATATATATTAACTACTCGTAATATATATATATATATATATCATAACAACACCCCAAATAAAAACTATGGTGCGGGCATACTCTACTATCCAAACCCCATATCACTCATATTAAGGGGAATACGAATTCGGAATCACTCTCGAATTGTATTAACACATACTCAAACAATATTAAGACGAAGCATAGATTCCAAGTCTTTAAGAGGATGGCATATGTCTGCGTCTCTTAGGACCGTCTGAACTATCACTGCGATAGCCTGTACCAAGGATATCTATAAACAAACAAGATGAGGCGAAGCTTAGATTCCAAGTCTCTAAGAGGATGGCACATGCCTACGTCTCTTAGGACCGTCTGAACTATTACATCGATAGCTTGTACCAAGGATATCTATCTTCTAGGGTACAAGTCAATATCCCCCATAAAGGTCCCATCGAGATAAGACTGTCCCAGCGCAGAAACCTCAGGGATAGCAAGTAGCGTGGGCATGATTTTCACACATAAATAGTATATGCATACACAATCATATAACTATACTAATATACGCCTTTAAACATAATAACCAATATATTTGAGCAATAAAAATAATTTTATCTCAAAATTTATTTTTCCTCTTTATTTCGAAAATACTCCAAAAATTACGCGGGTTGTTACACTTCCCCACTAACAATGGAATTTCGCCCTCGAAAATCGCCGAATACCTAACTCTAAAAAATCAGGCCAACAATCTCCAAAAATAATCTCGTCTCCGAAAATAAATTCCTCACATATAATCTAGATTCTTAATACGAAATGATACTCTAAAATTTATATCTCCAAAATACGCGCCACAAAAACGCAACAGACCCAAAAACCCAAGACCCGAGGGTGGTCGTATGCCTAAGCTCTGATACCATTCTGTAACATCCCGCCCTCTCGGGGAGATCGAGCGGCGCGCTACTAATCGATAAAACTAAACTAATCCACAAATAACAAGGTATAGAGAATCTAAATCCCATAATAAAACAAGAAACCACTATTCTCATCTTCAAATTAATACAACAAATGTCTCGAAATAATTACAACAATCTAACTATCTCGAAAATAAAATAAATCTCCAAATGCTCTATACATCAAAATAAATACAATCTTCTCTACTTGTATTCTCCAATAATCTTCCCAAAATAATCCTCGCTAAAATCAATCTCCATAGCGCCCCAAAATTCGCGCAAACCTGCCACTAAAAGAAAATATGGGGAAGTACACAATACGACAGGAAAGATGCTCAACCAATATGTTAGCGTTGAATAAAACGTAATAATACGAATACGAATATTCAAATCAAATGTAAATCTCAATAGCATTTTATCAATAAATTTCTCAACAACACATTAACCGGGTCACCAGGCCTCACCCCATCCGCATATGCTTTATCAAGTCATAGCCCTTGGAAGCAGGAATTTTGGCTGGTGCCCAACGTCCGTGCCATATTAAAATCTCATGACAATGTGCTCATCAACAATATAATGATACCACATGAATCAAAATAATTTCAACAATTATTTTCTAGATTTCAATGAATTTATCAATTCAAATATGAGTTCAATTAAACAAGAATTCAAAGAGAATGACACTCGCGAGATTTAAGGAGCATATTGTGTAAAACCCCATACCTTTAACCACCAAAAGGAACCAACATGAATCATCACATAATTTCATGGGTAATTCCTCTACATGGCAAGGGTTTCCAGAATTATCAATTTATTCATCACTACATGCAATTTCCTAACTCATATCTTTGGTTTCTTCCATAAAAACTCATTATAATTACTCCTACACTAATATGAAAGATGCACCAATGAAATAAGAAAGATAAACACTTGCCTGGGATTTTCGACGTTCTGGTTTGCGGATGATTTTGGTGTGGTTGCGTTTCCCGTCACGCGATCTACGCGTTGGTGGTGACGGCGGTGCAATCGGAGGTGTTCTTGGTCTAGAACTCCTTGGAGAGCTTCTCCTCTTCCTCTCCAATGGCCGTCATTAGTATTTCATTGTGTTAACCCTAAAAAATGACACTTTCCATCTGATATAACCCTATAAAATCCGTAGGTTTAATTACCCAAAATTGCGAAATGTCCAAAACGCCCTCCCGGGGTACTAATTAGGCCTAAAAACGCCCAGAGACCCAAACTAAACCCCCGGGTACACTTTTCTGACTATCTCGACCCTTCCGGACGCGTTGGCAGACTCAAAACGACCATACGAACAACTTATAAAATATTCACTTTTATTAATCCACATTTAGTCCCGACACGACACAGGCGCGTCCTGACTTAAATTTCCACAATTGTCATTTTATTCACATGTGACAATATTATAAAAATAAATCTCGTATATTACTATACTCATCCAGTAATATGCAACAAATAATATATTCCCAATAATTACTAACTCTTGTCACGCTAGTAAATATTTAAAACAACATTTCGGATTAAAATTAAATTAATTTATCTCAATTAAATTTAACAAATCCTTAAATTTAAAAGCCATGAAAATACGGGGTATTACAAGAAATTACCTTCTTTGATACCATACCCTAAAATAATTTGTCTTGCAATTTCTCCTCTAATTTTGGCAATTTTCTTCTTGTACTTCCTTAAGGTAAAATGTTGATTTTAAACCATAATATATAGATTATACATAATTAAACAAGAATGATTTGATTAATTATGTAGTTGCTTACTCTCTCCAATATTTAACTATGTCTTACATTTTGAATACGCAACGAGTTGCTTGCTCATATTGTAGATTAGTGAGTCTTACCTCCTTAGGGATACCCAAAAGGAAATTCATCTTCAAACTTTTTGGGTTCCTTGATCACTCGTTATCCACTAGTATTAAACCTTCTCTGCACCTGTTGAGAATATGTTCCCAAATGTATAGTGGTGATTCCATAGTTGTGAATTCTTTAACAATTGACCCTCTGAGATATCGTGTATTCTTAAGTAATATTTGAAGGTTATCATCAAGTGATCGAAAGGATACATCAAGAGATAATAGGACCTCATAACAAATCATCATTGTATAAATACATAAGCAAGTGGATTGTTATATTGAAGAACAATGAAGAAAAATTATTTTTCTAATATAAAAATTGTCTCAGCTAAAGTTGATTTCACTTATTTAATGTTCTTTATATTTACCACTTCTTCACGAAGTAAGGTGAAGAACAAATGTCTTTGAATAAATGATCGATGAATATCTTTATGCTTATAGAAGCAATGCCTAAATAGCATAGGGATTAATTGAATGATAACGTGATAGTCATGAGACATTCACACTTTCAGTTCATTTATTTCTTAGCTTATTACACTACACAAATTATTGAAATAACCATTCAGAGTCTTCAAGTTGAATAACATATCTAGGAGGGTATTTTTATCACTACTAGTCAAAGTTAAAGTAGTAGGGGAATATAAATTCTTCATGTTTTAGGATTATTTTCTGACCATAATTTCTTCTTTTTTCATCTTTTATAGATTGTGGCACACCCGCTCTCCATCTTTTTAATGAAATCCACCTGTACATGTTCCTATCAAAGGTTCCATGAAATTATTCTCCGTGTGTATCGCATCAATTATATGCCTTATATGATGATCTTTCAAATAAGGCAAGTAAAAAAATATTGATCATCTGGACCATATCTTCATTTTACTAGGATTGTTTGAATCCTCCCTAGATTAACACTTCAAATCTGAAAACTGAGGTTGTTTTCTTCCATACATATTCCCCACAGTCATAACCTTGACCTTATCCTCAATCTTCTGACATAAAAGTTGAGCAGGTTCCCTCCCACACTCATGATCAATAGGTAAGAAGTTATACTTGTTGTTCCTAAAAGGTTAATTAGTCGGTTGATATATATGATAACGCGTACAACATATTTTACCACTATGATGTAGACAAGTGACTTCAATTTCCTCCCTGCATATGGGATATCAAAAATAACCGTGAACATTGCAACCAGACAAGGTTCCATAAGCATGAGGGTTGTGGATCGACCACATCACTATTTCTTTAATTGTGAACTCTTCACCTTTATAAGTGTAAAATTCCCTCATGCCTTTACCCCACAACTCTTTAAACTCAACGATTAATGGGGTAAATAAAATATCAATATCATCATTGGGAGCCATCGACCCGACTATAAATAATGTTAATAATGTGAAACTACTTTCTCAAGTATAGTGTTTCACTAGTTATTAACTCTTATTAGTGCTTAAATTATCGAAAGGGTTAAACCCATCGGATGATAATGAAATATGTACGTTGTGCGGTTACTTTGCAAATTCAGGGTGTTGTGCCTTTGAAAGTTATCGGAGAGTGAATAAATAGGATGGCGCATGATATTCCCATCCACCTTCCATCAAGCATGGCATATCATGGCTTCTTCTATCCACAGTACAATGAAAAATAGTTTTACCCATCGCCCGATGGGAAAATACTTCAAAACCTTATGTGGAACTTAAGATCACTAGTGATATTTTGTAGTCTTGTCATTTCCACTCTCACAAGATATATATCTTGGCTCACTTCATACGGGACACTCATCCTTCTTTTACTGCTCATTATGATACAGTATAAAATCATACTTTCATGAATGAATAGATTAGTAATTGAAATCCAAACCCTCTAATATCTTTTTTAAGTTAAGATAATTGTCTCGTAACGTGTTTTCTTTTGGTAGAGTATCTTTAACCCACTTGAGAATTTTATTTACACCATTTCTCGACAAATAAAATTAACTCTTGAAATTATACAAATCGATATTTCTTCGGGTACATAATGTAAATTCTTTTCACCATAGTATGTCCATATCTTATAATCTTAAAAAATCCCAAACTTTAATAAATTAAACTCAACATCTTCTAAATATTTATATTTTTAGTTCACATAACTTGCGCACAGAGATGGAATCCTATCACTTTTCAAATTTCTATAAACTTATTTAACAAATTCTTGAATTCCCTTTACATTATTATCAGATATCTAATTAATCCCAAAACCCATTCTTTGTATTATGGGAAATCCATTGAATAATCTTCAAAATTCAATTCACGTGTTAATAGGTTTAAACAAAGGTCATGTTACACACAAGAGCACATAATTCAAAATTCATTCTAATTATACAACACAAATGTGACAAACTTAAAATAACTCAAATTAAACAACTTAAACTTCAATTCATGTTTCATAGACAAAATTGTCAACAAATTTCGTACAAAATTAAAATAACTTAAATAAATTCAATATTATAACTTTTTATCAAATTAAACATTATTCGTAGACCAGTCTTCCAACAAATACACTAGCCAAGTGATAAAAAAATTATGATAGTATTTCAATAATGTCCCTTATTTTCTATTAACTTGACGAGTTACTATCTGTAAACGATATATTTGTTATCAACTAGTATTAGAGCCTCACCTATTTGCAAAGGGCGATTATGAACAAGAGTTCTAACATTCAAAGAAATAAGTGTCCACATGCCAATAATCCTAGTATTATCCAAGTTCCTTATATAGTATTTCTCCTAATATTCACCATAAGTGGATGACAGTGATCCAAAGACTATGGTAGGAGGAGTCATTTAGGAGGGGAATGTGAAAGAAGGAGGCACTAAGAAAGGGAATGTTGAAGGAGGTGGCATTTGAGCGAGGTGAACTTAAGAAGTAGGATAGAGTAAACCTAGATAAATATGGTATGGATAACCATGAGGAAGCATATAGGGACAAAATCCTTGGGCTCGATTTCACTCACAAACACTCCCAGGTTACTCTTAATATCTTGCACATCCCCATATCTTGGATCGAGATTCGATTCATCTCTGAAGATTGCTCATCCATGAGAGGTTCAATGTTTTTTTATTTGATTATTGGCATATGTGATCCGAGAACTATGTCCGCCCTCTTTTGTCATTTTCAAAGCTCCGGGTCAAGGCGTCATCTTCAATGTCATCATAAAAGCTCGAAGTGGACTGATTCCTACTAGTTTTGATTAATTCCTGTAGTGTGAAACTATATTTAGTCTCATGATTTTAACATTTATATATAATGTTTCTATATGTAAATAAATAACTGGTCATATCCACTAGAGTCAAAGCCAAGTGTGGTGGGAGTTTATTATCTTTATCCTGTCGCTCATGCACGTACAAGTTGCCTTGATTAGAAGCTTTACCAGCATTCATTCCTCAAATATTCATATAATTTAGTCCACATTCTATGGACATCAATTTTTTTCTTTATTTTATTTATTTTTCTCCCTCTGGACCAGATTTTTATCCATTGCCTCATTTTTCCAAAAAGATGTTCCATTGATCGATTAGTACTTTAATATTCATAGGGACTCTATATTTCATAGAAAAAATGTCTAATCTTGATTCCCCCATTGGTAAATGTCTCTGCCGAAGGTTCCTCCGATATGTTCTCATTTGTTCAGCAACCCAAGAAATAACCTTTTGGTTTGGAGGGTCGGGGAATGAAAAGTTTTTATAAAGTTGTTCAAAAATGTCATCATTGATGGCTTGATCAATTGCATCCCAGTTTTCTACTCCCCTGAAACCCACATTCATTTTCATAACTGACAAACACTGGGATTTAAAGATCTAGACATTATTTTCACTACTAGTAGGATTTTTCTCTACAAGAGAGAATCCAATGGGCTTGTTCCCATTTTCTTGCAAGGTGTAGTGGGGGTGTGGTGTTGGATCAAAATGAGTTTGTTTACTTCTCATAGATGGAGTGGTTAATTCAACCATTAGAGGATAAGAGTATTATTCACCCAATAGCAATGAGAATGCAGGTTAGAGTGGAGGATGTAAGAGGTGTCCCGTAATCATTTAGTGCGTTATCTCCATTATCGTTTAACATTACCAACAATAATAAAATTATGACTAACTAATCATGTTTACGACTATATATATGTATATATCATCTCATAGTAAGACTTTTATGTATGTTCAATGTGTATGATCTCCATCCAATCGGTATTATTTTTAAAAATATCTATGGATTTTTGAACGTAGCCAACTAGGAGAAAGCATATTTATAATTGATGTATAGATGTCCGTGACGTAAATTAGGAATCCTTTCTTCTTCAAATTATAGGTAAGATTCAATTTAATGTGTATATATCGTGAGACATCAAAGTCTTGGTCGGTGATCTTTTTACGTATTTGTGTCCATAATAGGTGAATTTTTTTTTCTGCCTTTTCTAATAGTGTAAGTAACGTCAGGGATACGTCAAGATTATATAGGAAAAATATATTCTCTTTTTCCTTAACCAATCTTTTTGGTAGGATTAATAGAAGGCGAGTAAATACTCTTGCGAGAGATGAATTCCATGATTTTCATGGTAGTTAGATTTTTCAATCTTGTTATTCTCATACTTGTAAATATAATTACCCTCTATATGGCATGCTGATGATACTGCATATTTCATCCTCCCAACCTACGCATTTTAGCCCCCTAGGGTATCTTATTCCCTATATTTATGCTCGTTAACCAGACAACCATGGATTTTTACGTTAACACATTTTGCAGGGGTTAATTAAGCTTTTATAGGTATTTGGATGCTAAGTGTGAAGTTCGGATGCATTCAAGGGCATTTTAGTCTATTCATAGATTGGGTACCTAGACCAACATCTACACGGAAGTTGTAGCCCTCCTCGTAAGCTTCGCATGGACGTGAACCGTGCTCGAATCCGATTCATAACGAAGAAGTTACGGGATTTCTAGCGGAAGGAAAAATAATGAAATCAAAAGAGGAGGAGAAGAGGAGGAAAAGGAAATGCAGTGACTGCCTTGGCTAATACCTGCTTGATCGATCAATCGATCAAAATGATTGATCGATCGATCCTTCAATTTTTTGCCACGATTTCAACCTTCGATCGATCGACCAAAGGGGTTGATCGATCGATCCCCTATTTTCTACATATATTTTGGCTTTTATTTTCTTTTCTCTTTTCTTTTCTAATTTAATTCATTTTACTATATAAAGGATTTTTGATGTAAAAACAGATATAATTCGTTTTAGGTAGGATAGGTTAGGGTTTGAGGGGTTTGAGAGCTCAACCTTCATTTCTCTCTTGATTTGACACCCTTTTGGGTTTGTAATTGGTGCTTTCATCTTCCCTCTCCATTAATATAGTTTGTATTTCATTTATTCTTGCTTTCTAATTAGGTTTCCATGCTTTATTTCCATGCTTTTATTTAATGGCTTTCTAGTGTAGATTTACCGCATTTATTTACTGCTTTACTTGTCGCGTTTTTACTATGCTTTCTAGATAAATTAAATTAGGTTGTGTTTGAATGGAACTCACTCGAGTTGAAGCATTGCTTGTCTTTGGTGATGGCGTTTACATGTCTATTTTGGGTGCGTTGTCCTAGTTATCGCACCTAGGAGATTTGACGGGACATATCATGTATGTCACGTGCTTATGACCTTTCGTGCGCAATTTTTGAGGTATTTGTTGATGCCAAAATCTTATTAGGCTTTTATGCGGATTTAGGGGCGTGACAACCCTTGATTCAATTAACTGTCGAAATGAAACGCATTCGTAATAACTCATCGACCCATGTATCCATTTTATACAAATTAACTCGGGTGAGGGATATTCGACGCAACCTATAGTTTTTACTCTCTTTGTTAATCTAGATTTATTTTCCCTCACCTAGATTAAACATTTCCTTTTTATGCATATTTTTCCTTTTTAGTTTGTAATTTATCTTTTTCACTTTTATTTTTGGAATATTAAATCATATAAATTCTAGCATCTTGTCCCTGTGGATTTTCGATACCCAACTTATCGATGTGCTTGCCTCGCAAGTGTAGCTGTAATTTAGGTTTGTTTGTATTATCGTGCTGAAACAAAAACAACGACCGTGTCCTTACACGATCATGCTTTTCACGCGCTAATCAAAATAGTGCCGTTGCTGGGGATGATTTTCTTTGAATCTTAATTGGTTTAGTGCTTTGATCCTGACAACTTGCGTAATCAAAATAACGTTGTTTCCGGCGACTTGTTTGTTTTATACTTTATTTGATTTGGTATTTCATAGTATTTTCTTTCAATTTATATTATTTGCTAATCTTTTTGCAGGACTTCCACATTTGAGCACTTAGAAACGCTCGAATTTTTCCCGCGCGCACTTACTTTGTGGAATCCGCCACTTCAAGCCTTTTTTTGGGTAAGCATGTCTTATTCCAATTCTTTCGGTAATCATTGTTATAATTCTCAAAATGCTCATAATCCTATGACTCTCGGTGAATACTTAGAATCCCAAAGAATTTCAAACTGAAATATGACTTTGGGCGAGTATAACGAAAGTCAAAATTTGGGTTATTGGAATTTTGATGATGATGACAATGATATTGGGACTTTACCTTCTTATAATAGGAATTTTGAATCGAATTGCAATAGTTTTCAAAATTCCTATAATAATGATTTTTCGTTTAAGTCTAATTGTAATTTTCAAAGTTCCCATTTTTATGCATCTGCACCTCGACCTATGACATTCGGTGAGGGCTTGCATATGTATGAAAATGCAAAAATTGAAAATCGTTATCGGGAAGAAAATCGTGCGTGGGAACATAAATTGGATTTACTATTTGAGTCCGACGATGATTTTGCTTCCGAGACTTTTGAGGTCTAAGAATGTTTTTAACCAAATGAGGTACTTTTACCTACTTTGGAACAAACCATTCTAGACTTTACCCATTGCATAATAGATATTGCAAGTGAGGATGAAAATGACGTAATATCTATTTGCAATGAAATGATTTCTTCTTTGGACCCCAAAGAAGAACATTTCATTAAAAATGATATTATTTCATTCAAAACTCAATCTTCATGCTATGATGATTCATCTCATGTGTTTGAATTTCTTTCATCCCCATTTTCATCCTCTATTATCACACCGTCTCAAGTACCCGATGATTCGGTTTCAAACTTTAATGTTTAGAACCTTTTCACCGATGAGGAGTAATTTCTCGAGTCGCCTTCCATGATCGCATCCGTGCCTTCGTGTACGCCGCCTCCCATTCCAATTTCAAAATTATTTGGAGGATATTTGGCTTTTCTCGGTCCCCACATGTTTTTGTCACCCGTTCAATCCAAACCCCCCATCGTCCCTCCAAAAAATTTAATTGTCTATGGTTCCTTTCTTACGCCTTACACATGCCTTCCGTTGTTAAAACAAAATTCATATTTTTCGGAGGGCATGCTTGTATGTGAGGGTACAACGGTTATCCTCCAAAGTCAAATCGTTTTCACAGTGGACCCTCGGCTATTTATACTTCTAGTGTATAGTTAGTGTGAAGCCTAAATAGTAGGTTGTATATAGTTAGATTTTTATTCTTACTTTATTTATTTCTTCCTTCCTTTTTATTTTTAGTCTCTTGTAATTAGTTAGCTTTTTGTTATTTGTTTTTTCTATGCTCGATACTAACTTGTTTTGTAGATTCTTTGGACTTGTTATTATGGGGATTGCTCCAATTTTGGGTAATATCGCTATTTTCCTCTCTTTAACTTTGCTCTTAATTAACATTGAGGACAATGTCAAGTTTTAAGTTAGGGGGTGTGGAATATTCTATCCATTTCTTTGTTTCGTCCATGTTTTTGCTCACATGTTAGTTTCTTAGTATGCTTTTCTTAGAAAAATTGAAAATTTCAAAAAGATTTTCTTTCTTTTTTCTCCTTTTTTTGGCATTTTGCCTTTGTTTCCGATGATAAATTTCAATAATTTCCCGATCCAATAGACAACCCAATGATGCATGTTCTCGATTTTAGAAGTTATTAGACTTTAGTCCTCGATTATTGATATTATGAATAACTTCATGAATTAAACTTTAATCGCATGAGCAGATGCACTTTTATCGCTTTATTGATTTGGTTTAAGATTTTTATAACTCCATAATCTTTTGTTGCATTGTATATACTTACACCGAGTAAGCTTTGTACCTTTCGTCGTTTGTGAGTGTATACACTATTCTTTTCTCATTGAAAACGTTGAATTCGTTGGTAATCTCACTATTCTTTCATTTGATCGTTCATTAATTGAGTTTATACTTGAATGTTTTACTTGAGCATGATTTTCATATATTATTTTGACTTGATAATTGCGTAAACTTTTGGAAATGATCATAGGCATTCTTTTTTATATCACCCATATTATCCTTAGCCTCACCCTTATATGTTTACCCTCGTTAACCGCTTTCAGACTAAATATAGCCTTTCGTTTCATAAAGCCATTCCCATAACCAACTATAAATTAGAGTTTTACCCATACATACACTTTCCATACTTTTGTTTGGAATGTTACTTGGGATTGAATGTTATTGATGTGATGTCGGTTGCAATTTAGGCATATGAGAGTTTGAAAAGTAAAGAAAAGAAAAAGTGAAAAAAGTGAAGAAAAAGAGAAAGCAAAAAGCGGAAGAAAACAAAAGAAAACATGAGAAAAAGAAGAAAAAGAAAAGAAAGAGAAAGTTTCAAATGTTGTATATATTTCAATAAGTTTTGATTACTCTACCCATTGATATATCCAATGCCTTTTCGGAACTTGTTTTCCAATTTTGATATTGCCCGCATTTTCCCATTATTTTTTGTTTTCATTCCGAACACTTTGAATCCGTACATACATTCCTTAATTTCGTACCCTATCCATACCCACATTACAACCCTATTAACGTCCTATATGATCTTATGTTGATGTCATTTAAAAGTCATAATAGTTTTGATAATCTGTGAAAATACATTTCGCCTCCTTTAATGAGTGGTATCCTTTCATTGAGATTATAAATTTTCAGTTTATATATAGCGTTCTTCATTTGTGACATGTGTGCGTCCTAGTTTCCATTTACATTTACTCTTTAGCCCGCATGTTCTGTGTATTACCTCCCTATTTCGAGTGAATTTAGTTTATGAGTGTAATGCCCGTGAGGATTGAATGTATGCTTGCGTTAATTTAGTATCCGATTTATATAAGTTTTTGCCAAATCATATTTTGCATGTGCTCGCTCCCCCTCCCACATTTTAAGGTTTCAATTCTATGAGGTGCATTCTATAATGTTAATGATTTGGAATTTTGTTTGAATCCGTTCAATGTGCTAATAATGCGTATGAAATCTTGTTCGCTATTGTTGGGCTTGTCGCATGTTGGTTTGGGCTTATTTTGAGGAAACCATGTGATGTTTGTGGGTATCATCCCTAAAAACCATCACGAGATGACACTTGTCCACCAGGGTAAATGGGGGTTTAACGGCTTATTGCATACGCTAAATGCAATCGAATCGCCCACGAAAGTGGCCTTTTTCTTTTATATCATATTTTTGTACTTTTCCTTCTTTTGGTTTGCTTATAGTTCTTGTTGCATCCTATTTCATTGCTAGTGACTAGCAATGTGTAAGTTAGGGGGTGTGATGATACACAAATATTACGTATTTCATCCTCCGAACCTACGCATTTTATCCCCCTCAAGTATCTTATTCCCTATATTTATGCTTGTTAACTAGACAAGCTCAGATTTATACGTTAACATGTTTTGCAGGGGTTAATTGAGCTTTTATAGGTATTTGGATGCTAAGTGTGAAGTTCGGACGCATTCCGCTCGATTTCCGTACGCGATCGCACGTTTAAGGGAATTTTACTCTTTTCATATCTTGGGCACCTGGACCAACATCTACACGAAAGTTGTAGCCCTCCTTGCAAGCTTCGCGTGGCCGCAAATGGTGTGCGAATCCGATTCATAACTAAGAAGTTACGAGATTTCTAGCGGAAGGAAAAATAATGAAATCAAAAGAGGAGGAGAAGAGGAGGAAAATGAAATGCAGTGGCTGCCTTGACTGAGACCTGCTTGATCGATCAATCGATCCTTCATTTTTTTTCCACGATTTGATCCATCGATCGATTGACCAAAGGGGTCGATCGATCGATCCCATGTTTTCTGCAGATATTTTGACTTTGATTTTCTTTTCTCTTTTCTTTTCTAATTTAGTTCCTTTTACTATATAAAGGATTTTTTTATGTAAAAACAGATATAATTCGTTTTAGGTAGGATAGGTTAGGGTTTGAGGGGTTTGAGAGCTCAATCTTCATTCCTCTCTTAGTTTGACACCCTTTTGGGTTTGTAATTGGTGTTTTCATCTTCCCTCTCCATTAATATAGTTTGTATTTCATTTATTCTTGCTTTCTAATTAGGTTTCCATGCTTTATTTACATGCTCTGATTTAATCGCTTTCTAGTTTAGATTTATTGAATTTATTTACCGCTTTATTCATCCCGTTTTTACTATGCTTTCTAGCTAAATTAAATTAGGTTTTGTTTGAATGGAACTCACTCGAGTTGACGCGTTGCTTGACTTTGGTGATGGAAGTACGGGTCTATTTCGGGTGCATTGTCCTAGTTATTACGCCTAGGGAATTTGACGGGGCATATCATGTGTGTCCCGTGCTTACAACCTTTTGTGCGCAATTTCCGGGGTATTTGTTGACGCTAAAATCTTATTAGGCTTTTATGCGGATTTAGGGGCGTGACAATCCTTGATTCAATTAACTATCGAAACGAGACGCATTCATAATAACTCGTTACAATCAATCCATTAGGCATGTATGTCTTTATTTCTCAAACACTTTCTAAACTTCCATTCTGCCACACAAACTAATTCATACTCACACACACATACAATAATTCACATACAACTTTTAATAAAAAATTAATAATTAAAAGGCATATAGGAATAATTGTTCTAAAGGACCTACAATCTTCTACATAAAAAATACAAAGGCATATACCATCTCTCAAAGCCTCTCCCGACATGCTATGACACAACTTCTCTAACTATAACATTTCACTAGAACTTAAATATATCTAAACTACACCAAACTTTATGTAGATTCGATAAAAAATATTGAATAATGTATGAAAGTAACATCAAATTCTAATTTTAACTGAAATTTTGAATTTGAACTTTTTAAAGAGAAAGAAGGCATAGAACGTTGGAAAAGTATAGACTTTCTCACCCTTATTCATTAAATAATCATATAAGAGAAACAATAATAAAATATATGTGTACTTGTATGGGATAAATTCTATGAAGTTTAAAATATTTATCAATTATAAAAAAAATATAAAGTTTGCCATAATAATCTGACGAATTCGTCAATGTTTCCCATCGAAAGTTATATTATCTCTAAAATCTATATTCATTAACTAAAAAAAGAAAAAAAAAACTTTATCCATCTCCCACCCATCCAATTCCAATAAGAATTTAAATTAACATCCAAAATAAAAAAATAAAAAAAACTTATACATATTTTCAATTCAAAAGGGTAAGAGAAATAACCAAAACTTCATATCTAATAAATGGGCATAAACCCCAACTAAACAAATAATGCATTGTACCCATACATGTAAACCCTAGTGCAACCACTTCAAAATAACCAAAATTTTACAACAAATCCATATTGTTCAAAGGAAAACTCATACATGAAAACCCCAATAATGTGTAATAAGGTTAAGTGAGGGGGGGAGAGAGAGAGAGATAGAGAGAGAGCCGGTGGCAGTGGTTTAAGGGGCAAATAAAGGAAGGGAGTTAGGATTTCGAGAGAGGGGGAGATATCGTGAAATGAAAAAAAAATCTTGGGGTGTTTATTTGTATTAGGTCTGGTCACATTCTTGCACATGACTTCAGCATGTGACCATTAATTTTTTTACACATCACCAACATGATCATGAACCAAGACCGTGCTTATATTAGTGATGTGTAAAAAATAATCGATCACATCACGGGATTAGGTCTAGGACCATGACTAGGATCCATGACTATTTCAAGATGGTCACAATCCTGGGGTGTGACCATGATTAATTGAACTCATTATATTTGTCACAAGGGCAGTCATGGTTAAGGTCCATGACCCACTTTCGTGGAAGATTTGACACCATTTGGTCACGGACTAGTAACACACCTATCACGACCCCCACTTTCACGGTATATGGCCTTAATTAAATACATTTATTATCACCCTTTTGTCTATTCATACGGTCTTGACATTAGTCATGACCTAGGATCATGACAAAGTGGTCAGCGTCCTAATTCGTGACCTGCATGTCGTGACCATTCTCAATTTCTATACAGGGACCTTTTTTCTTCGATGTTCTATGCAGGGACCAGGTGTTCTATGTCCTATGTTCTATGCAGGGCATTTTTTCCTCTTCTTTAAACGCGCATAACTTCTTCACCGTAACTCGAATTGAGGTGGCATTTTTTCAGTATCTTCGTGGTGTCGAGCTCTTTAACTTTACAGTTGACCATACCTCCAGACTATGGACATAAAAATACAAAAATACCCTTAAACTTTCCTATCTTTCCTTTCTTTCATTGTTTTGACTTCTCTAGCGTACCACTTGTATAAAATCCGTAAAATCGTGGAACATGAAGTTGTTGAGGCAGATGTGAGACACTTGATGAAGATGTTGAATGCTTGATTCTTAGAATTTGGATAGAAGCCCTCATGTGAGATCGTGAAGTGACGTGCCAAATGTAGCGGCGTATGACATACACAAATGTAACATATTGGAAATGAGAAAAATGTCCTTACAAATCTCACCCTATCTCTATGCCGGTATAACATAAAAAAATCCAAATTATTATCATGCAATTGACTTATACAAATTTACCCTCCCACGAACCCAAAACTTTAATTATTTTCCAAAGTTTCAAATTTAAACATTTTAAATTTTCAGCACGGTCACGAACTTCAACAAACTCATCTTGATTAACATAGTCAACGGCATGAGGATCCATCGAGAAAAACAATTCAGGAGAGGAACACAAATAACCACTAAAAAAATTACACTACAGGATATACACATTAAATTAGTGCAACAGGCTTTAATACCAATTTGACAATGTGAGAAGTCAAATTGTATTAAAAAATAAATCCTTGAAAAATCCAGGATCACGCGATAAATTAGCGTAACTCGCTCTAATACCAATTTGAAAGTGTGCCTATGTTCGAACAAAGTGTTGCCATCCCCGATCATCGCGGCGGGCGGGATCGTGATGGAGGATCCTAGGTCCCGTGCGTCCCTCTCGGGAGCGCTTCGGTTGGCGTCATTTGGGTGAGGTGAAAAATATAGAGAGATAGAGTCCCCAGTCTATTTTACTCAAAACAGACAAAAGAAAGGGAGACACCCCGAAGGAAAGTATCCAAAGACATACTGATGCATACGAAACCAAAATGATTCGAAAAGGGTCCGGAGGCTAATTTATGAAATGGGAAGGTGTTAGGCACCCATTCCGCCCTTACAGTCTCTCATGGGTTTTTGCTATTTTCCTTTATTTCCCCCCGTGATATGTGTGCATGTGTATATATATTGGAGGTAGGAATATCGACTTGTACCATGGAAGAGGTAAAGCGAGTCATCCATAGGAAGGTATACAAATATTAGAAAATAGGATTTACGCGATTATCCTTACGTTGATCGTTATGATGGATCGATAACGAATGTGGAAAAATACGCCACTAAGAACAAATATATGTATATATATGTTATCTAGGAGAATTGAATTTAAAGAGAATAAGATACAAAAGAAAAAGTAAAAATAGGACTCGAATCTCGGATTTTACCCCGAGACGCCTACGTAGCCTGTAGAGGCATCAAAGTCCACGTAGTTCGCATACGAAACGAGGGGTGGGGTTTATCCCATAAATCCAACCAGGGACTTCTCTTATTTGTGTGTGTCTGACTGTGTAGAAAAAGTGTTTTAGTTGTGAGAAAAGTGTAAGAAAAGTGTGAGAAGGGATTTATGAGCAAACCCTCTTTTTCTTGTTTTTTGGTTTTTTTATTTGTATGAAAATAAGAGATGCACAATAATACTAAACAAAAAGTGTATTAGGATATGTGAGATGAGAGAATAAAAGTGCTAAGTAATAAAACAAGTTAATGCCAATTTATGAGAATTTAAGGAGAGAATTGAGAAAATTGGACCATCTTGAAGATCTTTGAGCTTGATCTTGAATGTTGGAGAGCAGCCCTTGCACTTGGATGATGATGGAGAATGGTTAATTCACCAAGTTTGATGAAAAGGATGATGAAAGGTGAAGGATGGATTGGGATTTGGATGGGGAAATCGCGCTGACTTCGAGAGACGCTTTTTGGATTTGCTGAGAGTGATATGTTTATGATTTGGGCTCCCTTTTGCAATGAGGTCTAGTCCTCCTTTTTATAGGCCCAGGGCATTGTCGATCATCATAGCCCTGTTCCTGCCAATCGGCATGTGCATTAGGCACACTACCGATAGGCAGGGTCTGGGACCTACCGTTTGATAGTGTCTTTCAGGCCTTTTTGGAAAATCGGCCGCAAAGCGCAAATCGTTGATTCGAATCGCACATGGGTAAGACCATTGGAATGGTAATTTAGAGACCTTCGAAAGTTCTTTGGACTGATCCCGGGTTCGAGTGTTGACTTCGGGTCAAATATGACTCGAAATCATTCATCGGTCCATTAGGCGGGGAATCATCAGACGCAAACGGATCATTCGTCCGCATGGTAAGTCCGAATCGCGCATAGGGAAGACCGTTGGAAAGGTTAGGATATGTACTTAGACTTTCCAAAGAGTTTGATCTAGTTCAGGGAGTTGACTTTGGTCAACCGGACCCCAGAACCATTTGGTGACCTCTCGAAGTAAAATAGATCGTTCGTCCATACCATAAGCCAGAATCGCACACGGAGCAGATAGTTGGAAAGGGGTTTCAGTGCCCTTTGAAGATTCATTCAGTCTCGATCGAGCTTCAGAGTTGACTTAGGTCAAACGGAGCCTAGGAGTATCTGGTGGCCTCTAGATCAAGTTTTGAGGAGAATGGGTCGTTCGTCCGCACGATATGTCAGAATCGCACGCGGAATGGACCGTTGGAAAGGGGATTCAAGGACATTTGAAGATTCATTCTGCCTCGGTTGAGCTGAAGATTTGACTTTTGGTCAAACAGATCCAGGCGGTGCCTGATGGCTTCTAAGTCAGTACTCAGGGTATGACCTGGGTTTGTAGTGATGAAGGGAGGTGCTAAGGACCTAAGGAGAGTTTAAGGAATGGGGTGTCTACAGATCCCCTCGATGGGTGAGTTTGGATTGAACGATAGCCATCGAATATACACCGCATGACGCTTTAAAATAGGATGGCCAATTCAGAGGGTCGGGGCCAATTCTGAGGACCTAAGGAGGAAGGATGACCGATTAGGAGGGTCGAGGCCAATTCGGAGGGCCTGAGTGGGAATACTAGTGATGGTTTGAAGGAAAAGTTTAGGTCAATTCCTAAAGAGGTGTTGGGGATGACCCATTATTCGGGCTTAAGTAGAGATGACCAATTCTGCGGGCTTAAGGATGAGATGACCGATTATGTGGGTCGAAGCTAATTCTGCGGGCTTAAAGATGAGGTGACCAATTCTACGGGTCGAAGCCAATTTTGCGGGCTTAAGTGGAGAGGAACAATTCTGCGGGCTTAATATGAGACGACCATTTCTGCGGGTCGAAGCCAATTCTATGGGCTTTAAGGATGAGATTACCAATTCTGCGGGTCGAAGCCAATTCTGCGAGTCGAAGCCAATTCCACGGGCTTGAATGGATATGACCAATTCTGTGGGTCAAAGCCAATTCTGCTGACTTAAGTAGAGATGACCAATTCTACGGGTAGAAGCCAATTCTGCGGGCTTAAAGGTGAGGTGACCAATTATGCGGGTCGAATCCAATTTGCGGGCTTAAGTGAAGATGACCAATTCTATGGGTCGAAGACAATTCTGTGGGCTTAAGTGGAGATGACCAATTCTGCGGGTCGAAGCCAATTTTACGGGCTTAAAGGTGAGATGACCATTTTTCGGGTCGAAGCCAATTTTGCGGGCTTAAGGATGAAATGACCAATTCTATGGGTCGAAGCCAATTCTACGGGCTTAAAGGTGGAGATGACCAATTCTGCGAGTCGAAGCCAATTCTGCAGGCTTAAGGATGAGATGACCAATTCTGCGGGTCGAAGCCAATTCTTTGGGCTTAAGGATGAGATGACCATTTCTGTGGGTCGAAGATAATTCTGCGGGGTTAAAGGTGAGATGACCAATTCTGCGGGTTGAAGCCAATTCTACGGGCTTAAAGGTGAGATGACCATTTATGCAGGTCGAAGCCAATTCTGCGAGCTTAAAGGTGAGATGACCATTTCTGCGGGTCGAAGCCAATTCTGCGGGCTTAAAGGTGAGATGACCAATTCTGTGGGTCGAAGCCAATTTTGCGGGCTTAAGTAGAGATGTTATTGGGGAACTCTGCCGGGGAGATTTATCTTGTGGTTTTGTTTTGGTCTTAGGAGCCGATTACTGGGGAAATCTTTTACATCCTCTAAAGGGATAGCCAAAATTCCACTAGGGAGGTGCTTAGGTGGCCCAGGGTTTGGATGTATTGCTTGGGGAAAATTGAGACCTTTGACGGGAGGAGTTTTACTTGGTTTTTGGGAGTTCCGCTTGAAGGAGTGCAAAATTTTCTTGGTGAAAATGTTCTAAATCCTTACCGAGATTTTTAAGATATATCTGAGAATTTTTCAGGGCTTTCTAGTATTTTCAGGGCATTTTTGTATGAAATTTTAAGGGGGGTATCGGTCGGCATGGTATGAGGGGTGCCATTCGGCAGTGGCATGGACTTTTGTATTTCCTTGGGAAGTTAAGGAGACAGTGCCAATCGGTGGGTGGGGGTCAATGCCGATCGACATGACCCTTGGCATCCTATATAAAGGGGAGAGTTACTTTCATTTTTCAGAGATTCTTGCTTTATTTCTTTCTATGCTTTTCCTCTGCAAATTGTTCTAGCATTCCAATCTTTAAGAAATGGTCGCCTTTGTGAGCACTACATCGCATAAGGAATGGTTGACTATTGATGACTGGGAGAACGTGGAGTGGAGAGTCAGGGCGCCTCTTGCTTTGGGGAGTGAGAACTCATTTGACTCATTCGAGCCGGTTGCGGATTAGTGGACCTTGCTATGGGAGTCTTCGCATCATTTCTCTTCGAGGGTAGTGAGCCCTGGCGGTTATGTAAGTAACCTGACTTTTGGCATTCTTCTCTTTTTGGGGATTTTTCCTTCTTTATGGAATTTTTGTCAAGGTTTTTTCTTTTGACAGTCTGATATCTCTTTGAAGAAAGTGCGTGCCCGTGGGACAACGGGGCGTAAAGATGTCCGGGAGCATCTTCCACCTGTGGTGCATTGGGTGGTATCCTCAGCCGGTTTTGGGAGGTTGACGTCTGCATTGGATGAGATGCCTCGTTCAACAGCGGTCTTGTGCTCTCTAGAGGAGAGGTGGTGGGATACTACCCATACCTTCCATTTAAATTTTGGGGAGATGACTGTGATTCCCATAGATGTGCAGCAGCTGTTGGGTCTGGATTGTGACGAAGAGCAGATATAGTTGGATTGTTCTCTACGGGTGAGCACGGAGGCGGTGCGGGCGGCGCTTGGCGATGTAGGGAGGATAGTCTCTAGGGATTCCATCCGGATATCCTTGTTGAAGGATGTTTTACTGAGTAGGGTTGTTGATTTGGAGGATGGGCTATGGGTGAGGAAGATGGTCCGGTTGTTCATATTGTTGGTGCTGGGAGGTTTCATGGTGGCGTCGAGCGGCGACGTCATCCATTTGTGGTTCTTGTCGTATTTGAGGATGTTTTCGAACATCCCTCTCCATTATTGGGGGAGCCTGACTTTGGCGACCCTCTATTTTTCTTTGGATGCATTCTGTAGGTGCTGCCGGCAAACCTTTACTCAAGCCACGTATCTTCTTGAGGTATTTTTCAGTTTGATCGCTTTCCTTTCATGCATTCGCATTTTCCTTATGCGTCTTTTTTTTATTGTGAATTCTTATCTTTGATAGACGTGGTTTTATGAGGTGATTCGGTGCAATACCCCATTGATTGCCTTGAAGGACGAGACAGTTGGGAACTTTTACTAATAGTATCGATGGCGCAAGGCCAATCGGCAGTCGAAGGGATCTCTCTCTCTGGAGGCGGTGCGTCAGGTGTTGAATGACTTGACCAGTGGTAGGGTAAGACTCTTTCCTTTCAGCCTTGATTTTTTTGCACATTCTGATTTTTGTATTGACTTATGCCTGCTGGGGATTTTCAGGTGACTTTTAACCCTTGCGGGACAGCTAATTAGGATATGGGGGCGACTGGGGTAAATGCGCAGATGAGGCGTTTGCTGGCACATGAGTTTAGACACTCTTGGTTTCTCAAGGAGAGGGTGGTTTGGAAGATTGCTGAGGAGGAGGCGGCTGTTGTCGAAGGATGCGAGGATCACGGTGATGATCGACGAGTCCTACCTATTGTATACTGATATGGTTGTGCCGTATGACTATATGCACTTTGTGACGAGCAGGTTGATAGCGCCCAGCATATATGATGCCTTGCCTTTCCCTCCTACCGGTTCGAGTCGGGCGGTGAGGTCTTCTTATAGCGGCGGTGGTTCATCAGCGTCTGCGGCGGTGACAACTTCAGAGGTTCCCTTTGTGCAATTGCATACCCCTTCGTATAACATTCGGCGGGCTGATGGAGGGATGGTGCCTATGTTGCACCGTCCTTATGCAATGGATCCGAAGGAGCTGGGTTTGACAAAGGAGATTCTTAGTCCCGCGGTATACCTTCTACCACTTTTTTGTTCCCTTTCTATTTTGATCCCTCTTTGATACTGATTTTTCTTTCTTCTTACAGCAAGTCCGGGTGTCGAACACTTCGCTGAGGGACATTAGGGACTGGATATCTTTGGCGACTTCCCACATTTGAGATGCGGTCTCGATTCCTTCTTGTTTGGTGCCATCTTTTTCATTCGGGGAGGACTCTGGCTCAGGTAGTGGTGGTGCATCATCTCACCTTAGGGAAAAGAGAGCGCGTCGTAGGGGTGGAAACTCTTAGAGAAAAGGGGTGAAGGGTAGGAGAGAGAGAGAGAGAGAGAGAATGTGGGTTCGGGCTGAGTCCTATTATTTTGTTTTTCTTTTATTTCCTGTAATATTGATGTAACACAGTGTAGAGGGGGCTTGAAGGTAATTTTGAGATTAGAAGTAATTCCACATTAGCAATAGTGTTTTGGGGATTAAGGCACCGTGGCAGCTCAGTGTGGCAGCTCGGCGTGGCATCTCAATATGGCAGCTCAGTACGGCAGCTCAAGCGAGGCAGATTGTTGTATTAGTCATATTGTATCTTTGTTTATATTGACTATAAGCTATAACAATTTTAATCATGTAACCAGAATAATAACGAGTTTTAGTGTGAAGTCAAATGGTACTCGCAAGAGACTAGGCTTGGCAGGGCCTAAGAGAGCTTTCATGCTCTATCGAATGACCTCGTCGTGGGAACTTTAGAGGGACCTGGTTTGGAGGATTGAGAAGTAAGTCACCGTTGGGGCTTGTCCTGACCATCTTAGATACACCTGGTAAAACACCGAAGGACCCTGACCGTGGAACCTCGGGCGGAGCAGCTTGGAATTCCATCGGGCATTGAGTTGTGAACCAAACATCCCTCTACTTAATGTCACATCTACTGTTGGTGATGTCACTAGCCAGCTAAATAATGTCAGACCTACACTTGAGTAAACAACCATGGTATTTGGGGCTTTCAGGCAGTTGGTGAGACACCTATGCAATAATATCCCCCCTGACACACAGTGGTTAGGCAAAAGGCATGTCTTGGCATTTAATATTTATGACGTGGAGACAACTAGTGAATCAGGCATTTAATGCTGTGGCATAAAGTATGAGAGATATCTCTCATAGTCTTTAATGACTGAGTTGCCTCGACGATGGTGTGGGGGCTATATATAGACCCCAACCACTCATGAGGAGAGGATGATATTTTGAGAGTTTAAGAAGTTATCACTAGAGAGAATACACATAAGAAAGAGTTATTACAAACCAGAAGTCTTATTCACTCGCCATTGCCATTTATTACGAAGATTTTAATACGTGACATAGATTCTTAAGAGTGTTTGGTGTGTTTTCTTGCCTACCAAAGTGTATCTAGGGTGCTTACTTATCTCTCCCTCTTGCTAAGTTACTTATAAGTTCATTACTACCTTCGAAGCTATACATGATAGATTTGTGAGTTTAAACTGAGTCTTATCTTCATTAGGTTTGTGTTTTCATGTTCTATCACTAATCCAAGGTTTTGGCTAATTAACTTATCATTAATATACTTCAAAGGGTTACGCCTCCATTTTATCTAAAGTACCCTTTTACATTTGGCGACTCTACTGGGGAGGCATTGTTCTATGTATGGAGTATGGAGCAAGATAATGTTAATCGAAGGCTCAACTTTGATGGCGTCCAACACAATGAAGAACAAGCTGCGAGAGAACTGGAGGCTCTAAGGGATGGGGTTCCTCGAATAGTGGTACCCCCAGTTCAAATGGTGACAGGCGCTCCGGGGGTGACACAAGGGTTGGGACCTACTTATGTGGAACTCCTCATGAGTAAGTTTTATGAGTTTTTGCAAACTCCGATAGCTTTTATAATATTGGGAGGATTGGAAGCCAATGCCTTCGTAATAACAGGGGCAATCCCAACGGCCCCATCAGGTGGAGGTGTAGCAGGAACGGTCCCAACAAGCATACCCTCTATTGTGAATCTAGCAGTGGGAACCCCAGGAGTATCAACGGCCCCAGTTGTGACGATTATCCCACCTGCAATTGGCACTCGGCCCATGGTCCCGTTGGTTGTTTCCCCAGTACCATCACCCATGGAGGAAATGAGGAAGGAGATGAAAAAAGATATTCTTAAGTTCATGTAAGCTTCCTCGCAATCTGCTGGTGAGGTAGCTTTGGTTTATGATGACTTTCCAACACCTTATCCTCAGGAATACAACTATGAGCCCTATCCAAAGGACTATATTCCTCCTATTTTTGAAAAACACGCAGGGAAAGGTGGGAACTTGAAGCATCATATTAAGTTCTTAATTGAACATTTGGGAGTGCATTACAATAATAAGAAGCTTAGGTTGAGGGAGTTTTCCAAATCCTTTACCGATAAAGCATATACCTGGTATTCCCATTTGGCCCCTAATAATGTTTCTACATGGGAGGAGATGCACGTATTGTTTGTCCAGAAGTTCTTTCTGGCAGAGAATGAGCTAACTTTGATCCAACTAGGTAGGGAGAAGCAACGACATGGGGAAGAAGTGGTGGCCTATGTTCGAAGATTCAGGGAAAGATCCCTCGATGTGAGGGAGGAGGCCAAAGAATCCATGTTATTACAGATCTGCGCTGAGGGGCTGCTTCCTGAGTATATTTTCCATCTTATCAATGAGATGCGATAGGGGACTTTTGCAGCGTTCTTAAAAGCGATAATAAATATCTCCTTGGTGGTGCGGCCCAATTCGGTCATCCATGATGTTTAGGTAGCCGATGCAACCTACGGGAGGGAGGTCTCAGCCCCACGGGTAGGGTACACCGAGTGGGGAGATAGGGGTAAGGCACTGAAGAAGGATAATAAGATGATGTTTGGAAGAGACAGGGAGGACCCGCCACAATTTCCTTGTACAGTGAAGGAAGGTGTCAGCTGTTACAACGCGATGGTCCAAGGGGGAACGGTCTATGAGCCAAAGGGCATTCCCATTGGGGAACCCGATGCTGCAATGAAGGAGGATCCAAAGTACTGCCAGGTTCATCGGAGGATCCAGCATCTAACCGAGAG
The DNA here is from genome assembly GCA_949130495.1 of Sambucus nigra. Classification (NCBI taxonomy): domain Eukaryota; kingdom Viridiplantae; phylum Streptophyta; class Magnoliopsida; order Dipsacales; family Adoxaceae; genus Sambucus; species Sambucus nigra. The sequence goes on from OX422218.1 coordinate 352,196,923, forward strand.
CTATTTCACACTAAGAAGAATTATCGATAAGTATGTGAAGGCCAGAACATTACAAATCCCTCCGCACAGCATCAACAACAATCCGCTTCCAGCACAAGGGGATAATTTCGTGGTGGCCTATGATGAAGAAGCGGAGAGAGGAGAAAGAGAGTCAACGACAAAGCAAGAAGAGCACAAAGAAGCTCTAGAAGATTGTACTAGAGTAATGGTTAATATTGTACTTGATTATGATGAGGCAAGCGCTAAAGATGTGGAGGATGTATATAGCATCAAAGGTGAGGAAGTAGACCCAGTCCTAAAATACTGTGCACTTGCGGAATCCTCGAAGTTCACCTGGTTCTTCGACCAAGTGGGGATGCCAAAGGATAGTAGGTTGGAGACAACCCAGGCAATACTTGATATTGCAAGGAAGAACACAGTCCCTTCGCTAAGATGGAAGGGAGCTATGGCCAGGTTGGTAAGAAGGTTTCTGTCAGAAGTAACCTTCAGCAATGCAGATAAGGCTGTAAGGTTCCCTCACAACAGGCCATTGTATGTGACTGCCAGTGTCAACAGAATTAGTTTCTCAAGGACTCTTATGGATGGGGGAGCTTCCATCAATATTATGCCAATCAACTCCTTCCACACAGCCAACATTCTAGAAGAAAGGTTGGTCCCCATGCCTTTGGTGATTTCGGGGTATGATAACCAATCTTCCAAATCCATTGGGTACGTTAATATTGGGATTGTAATCGGAAATCTTAGTTACCATATCAAGTTCCATATAATAGAGAGGTCAACATCCTATCATCTGCTAATAGGAAGGGTGTGGATGCACAACCAAGGGCTAGTTCCTTCTACGTACCACCAATGCGCTAATGCCAACATCAAGGGAACGTAGGTGACCATTAGGACTACGAAAAGGCCCTTCACTATCGAGGAAGATCACTTGGTTGATGTGACATTTTATACATAATTGGAGGAGGATGTTTGCGTCCTAACCAAAAGAATGGAGGGAGCATGGGTTCCCTTAATCAGAGAAATGATGGGGCCCTTGAACGAGCAGAAGAAGGAGGTTGCAAGCAGCACAATGGAAATGGCTGAAGATGCTCACCAGGTGGTCCTTCGGCCCTAAAACATCTCAAAGTAGCTCAAAGATAGGTTAAGGCCCAGAGTGGATCCGATGGAACATGAGGTCTAACGACAAAGCGTGCTGAGTCAATTTTTGGGAAAAAGAGTGGTCGAGGCTTCTAGAGAGAAGAAGAGGAAGGCAGTCACCGTTACCAGGAGACAATGCAAGAAGGTCATTACTGAAGAGGGAAAGGTGGTGTAATGATTGTAATAGTGTGAGCAAGCGGCCGAGGAAACTAATGATGAGGTTGATCCGATATATGAACACTTTCTGGTGGATCAACGGAGACAATGTATGGTGATAGACAACTCCAGCATATAGGAATTTATGGAGGAAGTCACCGAGGAACCAGATTACATGGTGGATCGACCGAAACCGTAGGCACAAGAACTGGAGCAGTTGAACCTGGCGAGAGAAATGGAGGACCCAAGGCCCATTTTCATCTCGAAAGATCTCATTGAGGAAAAACGAAAGGCCTTAGTTGAGTTGATTCAGGATTTACAGATGTTTTTGCGTGTAAGTACACAGAAATGGAAGGGTTGGATGAGGAAGTGAGCTATCATAAGTTGAACGTCATGCCTTCAGCCATCCCAGTAAAATAGGCAACGAGAAGGTACAAGCCTGAACTAGACCTGAAGATCAAGGAAGAGGTCTAACGTTTGCTAACAGCAGTGATGATGCTGAAAATAGCACCACCCTTCAAGGTGTTCATAATCCCAATTCAGTGGTAACAATGGCAGTATAAAGGTATATAGTAGAAGGAGGTGAGGAGAAGAGGATTCACACCAAAATATAAGTGGTTCAGCCAATTAGGCCTACGTCCACTATGCAGGTGTATGATATATATCACTATATAAGGGCACTAATGGCCATAGATACAATCTCTCAAGCTTTCTCTCTCTACTGTGTATTTAGAAATAGTTTTATCTAGGGTTGCTAGTTTCGGCTCCCCATCCAGGAAGGAGAAGACATGTATATATAGTACCTGGGGGCCGTAATGTACCCCCCATGCATGCAATGAGCATGTGTGTGTTGATCTAGACAATATGATGAAGACATCTGTCACTATCACATGTAGAGAATGATGAAGAAATATTCCCCCCACGTGAGGGGAATGATTTGTTATAACTGATTTGTGTACACATGTTCCTAGCCACACATATGCGCATAAGAGCTCGGCCATCTATCTGGTCACGACCTCGGCTTGGAATAATACGAGGTTGGTAAAGTCTAACTGTCATCCAATTCGAGATTAATCATGATGACCTTGGCTTATATGGAGCCGAGGTTAGGTAGGTGATACCATAAGGTCGGCCTGGGCCGAGGTTAAGATGGAACATGTTAGGAATATTGGATAATTCCATGCCGAAGCTGGCCTTAACCTCGACCTACTCCCAGTCGACGTTGTCATCCCTTGGATGGCCTGATGAATAACTATTCCCATGGATCATGAGGTCCTCTCTTGATGAGGTTGGTAGTAACGTCGGCCATATATGACCTTGCTTGGGACGAGAACGCTGGTCATTGTTCTAAGACCCTTCCAACATCGGCCATACCAATGGCCGAGGTGGATGCCTCTGAGCCTAAGTGGTACATTTAGGGCATATCAATCACCCCTAGCCCTTAGTTACCTGTGTGATCAAGTGTCTAAGGGGTATATTTACCCGAGGTTGAATTTCTTCAGGTGTCAATAGTCTTTTGACAAGTGTCAGCTACTGGAGTAGAGAGCGTGCCTGACAGGTTTGATGATGTTGGTTATCTTTTGGGCTCCTAAGGCAATGATGGGCCTTGGGATGCGTGCACTCATACTTAAGGGTTTAAAACCCATTTTCTTCTCTTTCTTCCTCATTTCTCTCCTTCTCCGAATTTGGTCATTTCTGTAACTTTCTCTCTAGAAGAGCTCTGATTTGAAGTGCCTTTGGTTGGTCATTCCTTGGGATTCCTTCCTTGCTTTTCATCAACTTTCTTCAGGTACCCCTTGTCATCCCTTCTTCTTCATTTTTTTTCCTTTGTTCTTACTTTGGCATTTTTCGGTGAGCTTCAAGAGGTTTCCGGTGAAACTATTGGTTTTTCCGGCGAACTATTCTTAATTGTTCTTCATCATTTTTGTTCAAAGTTTAATAGCTTGATCTTTAATTCCATTTGCCAATTTTGTTTGTAATTTAGGAGAGTCAATAAGTCTAGTGTCTTCCTCATATGCTCAGACCCCTTTACCAGCTTTTAGAGGAGTTCCCCTCTCTTAGGGAGAAGACCTTAGATAAAATTAGATAAACAGAAAGAGCCCAAGAGGAAGCTCATAGGGTAGAGGCGTTCCCCCTCAAGCCTATTTTTCCACCACCTATGAAGGTCATATACCCTGAACAAACCAAACCAGTTAACTAATCAGAGGTCCCAGCTGAACCCTCTCCAATGTCGGAGTCTGAGTCATCCACCTCAGACTCTATGTCTGTGGACTCTTTTCAAGAGGCCATGGCTTTTTCAATTCAACAAGATCAGGTCCCTGATCAGGCAGAGGTTTCCAGTCGGGCCTCGTCTCACCAAAGTTCGAGCACATCAACCTCTTCCTTAAAGGTTGAAATTATTGGACCAAGTGTGGCTGTTCCACCAATTCTTGAAGCCATTCCTCTGTCGGCAGTCACAGGGGCTGAGTTCGCTCAGAGGTTTCTAGGTGGTGCCCCATCGTCTGCTCGGGTCGACGTTGAGCTAGATGATAATGATGATGATGCTAAGAGTGATGTTGACATCTTTGAGGCAATCGAGATTGAAAGTACAGTCAGCGAGGTCGACCTATTGTCCTTCATATACCTATATTCCATAAGCCCCTTTATAAAACTCAGGAGATCTCTAAGGGAAGAGATGGCTTATAATGGTCGAGATGGTGAAATCTGCCTATATGAGCAGATGTTCAAGTTGGGATTTCGTCTACCCATCCATCCCATCATCAGATCTATATTGGCCTATATCAACTTAGCCCCTTCCCAGTTGTTACCCAATACTTGGAGGGTGATAATTAGATCCATTGTCTTATGGAGGGTTGTTCATCACGCAGACCTTCCCGTCCAAGTCTTTATAGGGTGCTATGTCCCTTCATCTGCCAGAAACCATCCGAGCTATTATCATTTCTTGGCTCGAAAGTCAAATAAGAAGATGCTTCAGATTACCCAAACCTCAAACCATAACTGGAAGCCACATTACTTCTTTGCATCAGGGCCATGGGAATTTGGTCCATGTGCCCCCTCTTCCTCATTAGAGTCGAGGATACCTATAAGATGGGGAAAGGTTACAATGGCTACTAGGGCCGACCCTGGGCTAAGCCAAAAAAATCTTCAGAAGGTCAAAGATCTTCAGGATCAGGGGGAGCATGGTCTGCTTGTAAAATTCGAACACCTGATAACCCCTATTACCTCTCTGAGATTGGTCTAGGGGGAAGTCCTCTGATAGAGTTTGGTAAGTGCTTTTTATTTCAACAAGTTATACCTATGAATTTATGTATATCTGATTCTCTAACTCAGACCTTTCCATCTTGTAGAGTGCCCAAAAGGAATATCTGACGAGTTGTGGGAGAAGGTCGCCCCCAGTCTGACAAAGCTCATAAAAAAAACTGGACTGAATGATCCTCCCCCCTCCATCTACCTCAGGGGCTGATGTAAAAAATAAGAGGAAGGTTACCGACCCTGCCCCTGAGGATCAGAGGCAGAAGAAGAAAGGGGGAGATTGTGCCATCCCCATTTCTTCTGAGGATGCCCTGATTACTCGTCTGGAGCAATTAAAGATAGGTGATAGTGTTATTGTCCAAAGTCTAAAGGCCTTGGATGCTATCGGCGGTGTCATGACTGAGTCTGACAAGCGCTTTTATCGATCCATGGATAAGCCTCTGCTGGTTGAATTCTCCCTTCATAATACCATCTAAGTAATACATTTAACTATAGTTTCTGAATGTGTAACATTGGCATTTGAACTATTTCAGACCTTAGTCTGACATATTTGCACATGTTCTGCAAGGTCTTCTAACCATGCATCACTATGTCAACTGGACCTTGGGGAGGCTTCCTCTGATAGAGAAGGGACAAGAGGCTGGGAAGACTGAGGCCACTTTAAACACTGAAGTTGAACGTCTAAAAGCTGCTCTAAAGAAGACTGAGGCAAGAGTGAAGGGGATGCAAAAAGACATGGACAAGCAGAGGGAAGATCATAACACTGCTTCGAAGGCCCAGGCTGACTCTCTTCAGCACAAAGTCGATGTGGCTATCAAGGTTGCCTTGGATGATGCCTCCGAGAAGATCTTGGAGGAGTATAAGGTCTCTAATGAGTTTATCAGCTTCGGCTTTGAATATCTGGAAAGAGGGGTCAAGGAAACTGGCAAGTGGGCTTCCATGAAGGATAAGGAATCAGGAAGCCTTACAGCTGCTGACTTCATCGACTTTGGCTATGCCGACCTTAAGTTTGCCCAGGCCCTGCAAGAGGTTAAAGAAGAGGGAGGTGCTGAACCCACTGAGATCGCCCCCTAAGGAGACACCATGACTGAAGATGTCGGTGCTCAAGATGATGGGGTGGAAGTGACCACCCTTGGCCAAGGAAATGCAGACATTTCAACTAACCCTGAGGCTACAAACACTTAAATTCTTGTGAAGCTATATGAAAACTTTTGTAACTCTCAATTAATGGTAACCTCTAATGAACAATGTTACTTTATATTTTTGCCATTTATAACTTAATCTGTCAACCTCTGAGAATGGCTCTTATTTCTTCTCTTACTGAATTGTTTGTTGGATGATTTTTTTTGCCATAAAATAATTTCACCAAATTAATGATGTTAAGGGTCTGAGGTCATCCAAGTATGATGTCTGACCTCAGACCTTGTCACCAAATCATGATGTTATAAGGTCCGAGGTCATCAATAAGATGTTATCCTCATAAATAATTCACCAAATTAATGATGTTAAGGGTCTGAGGTCATCCAAGTATGATGTTTGACCTCAGATCTTGTCACCAAATCATGATGTTATAAGGTATGAGGTCATCAACTAAGATGTTATCCTCATAAATAATTTCACCAAATTAATAATGTTAAGGGTCTGAGGTCATCCAAGTATGATGTCGGACCTCGGACGTTGTCACCAAATCATGATGTTATAAGGTCTGAGGTCATCAACTAAGTTGTTATCCTCATAAATAATTTCACCAAATTAATGATGTTAAGGGTCTGAGGTCATCCAAGTATGATGTCTGACCTCAGACCTTGTCACCAAATCATGATGTTATATGGTATGAGGTCATCAACTAAGATGTTATCCTCAAAATAATTTCACCAAATTAATGATGTTAAGGGTCTGAGGTCATCCAATTATGATGTCTGACCTCAGACCTTATCACCAAATCATGATGTTATAATGTCTGAGGTCATCCAATTATGATGTCTGACCTCAGACCTTGTCACCAAATCATGATGTTATAAGGTCTGAGGTCATCACATTGTGATGTTATCCTCATAAATAATTTCACCAAATTAATGATGATAAGGATCTGAGATCATCCAAGTATGATGTCTGTCCTCAGACCTTCTCACCAAATCATGATGTTATAAGGTATGAGGTCATCAACTAAGATGTTATCCCCATAAATAATTTCACAAAATTAATGATGTTAAGGGTCTGAGGTCATCGAATTATGATGTCTGACCTCAGATCTTGTCACCAAATCATAATGTTATAAGGTCTGAGGTCATCATCTAAGATGTTATCCTCGTAAATAATTTCACTAAATTAATGATGTTAAGGGTCTGGGGTCATCCAAGTATGATGTCTGACCTTAGACCTTGTCACCAAATCATGATGTTATAAGGTCTGAGGTTATCAACTAAGATGTTATCCTCATAAATAATTTCACCAAATTAATGATCTTATAAGGTCTGAGGTCATCCAATTATGACATCTGACCTCAGACCTTGTCACCAAATCATGAAGTTATAAGCTATGAGGTCATCCAATTATGATGTCTGACCTAAGACCTTGTCACCAAATCATGATGTTATAAGGTCTGAGGTCATCACATTATGATGTCTGACCTCAGACCTTGTCACCAAATCATGATGTTATAAGGTCTGAGGTCATCAACTAAGATGTTGGCCTCATAAACTCTACCACTAGAGCACAATGAACCAAAAATTGTCATGGAAACTAATCTTCTCATTAATAATCTCTTCCTAAGATAATACATTTACACACTCTTGCAACATCATATGTAATACTTCTTGAGATGATCAACATTCTAAGGATTGGAAAAAGGTTCCTTCTCGAGGTTTTCTAGCCTGTAGGTTCCAGGTACAACCTCCTCGATTACTCTATAAGGACCATGCCAATTTGGTTGGAGCTTGTTCTCCTTCTGTAACGCCTTCTTCAGCACTATGTCCCCTACAGCTATGGGCCTTGATTTTACCGTCTGATTGTAGAACCTTGTTGCTCTGTGCTGGTAAGCTGCTTGCCTGACTTCTATATCTTCTTTTTCTCTTCAATCAAGTCTATGTCGAGTCTTTTTTCCTCTCCATTCTTCTCGGGGTCGTAGGTTTGAACCCTATGAGTAGGGAGTCCTACCTCTGTGGGTATGATGGATTATGAGCCATGTGATAACATAAATGGGGTCTCCCCCGTAGGTATCCTAGCCGTCGTTCTATAGGCCCAAAGAACAGCATAAACCTCTTCAGTCCACCTTCCCTTAGCCTCCTCCAACCTCTTCTTGATCCCTTCAAGGATTGTTCTGTTGGTGACTTTGGTCTAACCGTTTGCTTGAGGTTGGCCAGGAGAAGAGAAAAATTTCTTTATTCCAACTCTTTCGCAATATTTTTCTAGGGAAGAATTCTTGAACTGCGTTCCATGGTCTGAAATGAAGGTATTTGGGAGGCCATGTCTGCATATGATGTTCTTCCAAATAAATTGGAAGATCTTATGCTCTGTAATCGTGATCATCGGCTCTGCCTCTACCCACTTAGAGAAGTAATCAATGGAAACTATCAGAAATCGGTAATTATTTACGGCCCTTGGCAGGGGACCTACTAAGTCAATCCCCCATACTGCGAATGGCCAAGGGGAACTGATAGACGTCATAGGCTGATGAGTTTGATGGGGGATTGACTTAAGCTGCATCATCTTTGACAATGGGGTGATTATGGAGAATCTTTAACATTTGTTGCACCTCTTTACGTAAGCTACAACATCCTTTCCCAAAGTTGGCCACCAGTACCCCTGCATAATAATTCTTTTTGCCAAGGGTCTTCCTCCTATATGACTGGAGCAAGAGACCTCATGTACCTCCTGTAAGATGCGGGGAACTTTTTGGGATGAATGCATCTGAGGACAGGTAATAGGAATCCCTTCTTATACAGGACGTTTCCCATTATGGAGAATTTCGCAGCTCTGTATCTTAATTTTCTCCTTTCCAGCTTTGATTATGGCAGTTCTCCCTCTCTGATATACCTGATAAGGAGGTCCATCCATGAATCCCCTAGTTTTAGATTGAGGAAGGGGTTACTAACCTCTTCTTATTCAATGGTTTCTCTGGGCAAGATCTCGACAGGGACAGTTCAACGGATATCTGTCTTCGTTGCCGAAGCTAACCTTGCTAAGGCATCTGTGTGGCTGTTGTTTTTACGAGGTACTCTCGTTATCTTTACCTCTTCAAGGCCTTCTAGTATCATTCTCACCCTCTTCAGGTATTTAGCCATCCTTTCATCTTTGGCCTCATAAACCCCTAAGACTTGATTAACAACTAACCTTGAGTCACTATGAAGTAGAAGTCGTCCTACTCCTAGAGTCTTTGCCAATGAGAGACCTGCTATCATGCCTTCATATTCTGACTCATTGTTCGATGCCTTGAAGTTAAACCTTAGGGCATATTCGATGTTAGTACCATCCGGGGCTGAGAGTATCAACCCCGCACCGCTCCCACTTTTGCAAGATGACCCATCGACAAAGAGGTTCCAGATGTCCCTATCTGATGAGAAGCTACCTTCTAACATTATTCCCTCCTTGAAGAGGTACCGGTCTTCCTCATTCGCGGTTGTCCTATCTCTCGCTCCCTTTCTCATAACCTCTTTTAGGTGTCAGAAGACGTTGCTGTTTGACCCTTCTGTAGTCTCTGATCTGTTCTCAATCTCGATCTCTAATGAAGTTTGTAAGCGTCTTCCCTTTGATGGCCGTCCTAGGCTGGTAAGTGAGGTCATATTCCCCTAACTCAATGGCCCATGTCATTAACCTACCCGACTTCTCAGGTTTATGGAGGACCTATCTTAGCGAGGAGTCAGTGAGAATGACCATGGAATGGGCTTGAAAGTAGGGCTTCATATTCCTTGAAGCGTGTATCAAGGCGTAGGCCAACTTTTCCATCCGAGGATAATTCTGCTCAGCCCCTTGAAGGGCTTTACTATTGAAGTATACGGGCCTTTGGATCCCAAAGTCCTCTCGTACTATGGCTTCACTTATAGCCGATTCAGAGACTGCCAGATAAACGTATAATTTCTCTCCTACAATGGGCGTAGATAAGAGCAAGGGAGACCCGAGGTAGGACTTGAGTTTGTTAAAAGCCTTATCACACTCTTCGTCCCATTGGAATGCCTTTCTAAGCACCTTGAAGAACGGGAGACACTTGTCAGTTGCCCTGGAAATAAATCTATTGAGCGCAACCACTCTTCTAGTGAGCCTCTGAATGTCCTTGATACTCCTAGGTGTCTTCATGTCGAGCAAAGCCTTGATTTTCTCAGGGTTCGCCTCTATTCCTCTTTGATTGACGATGAATCCAAGAAACTTCCCATCTCATACCCCGAAGACACACTTTGTCGGGTTGAGTTTCATCCTGTACAGGTCCATGGTATTGAGGGTCTTTTTCAAGTTTGCCACGTGAGTGTAGACCTTTAAGCTCTTCGTCAAAATATCATCTACATACACCTCCATGGTTTTGCCTATTTGCTCTTCGAACATCTTATTCAGCAGACGTTGATAGATTGCCCCTGCATTTTTTAATCCGAAGGGCATCACCTTGTAGCAATACGTCCCTTTGTCAGTAATGAAGGCTATCTTTTCTGAGTCTTAGCATCCATGAAGATCTGATTGTAGCCTGAATATGCATCCATGAAGCTCATGAGCTCATGTCCTGCAGTTGCATCTACCATCTGGTCGATTCGGGGTAGGGGATAACTGTCTTTTGGGCAAGACTTGTTCAGGTCAGTAAAATATATGCACATTCTCCACTTTCCATTGGCCTTGGGCACAATGACTGCATTTGATAGTCACTCCGGATATATCACTTCCCTGATGAATTCATCCTCTTCCAACTTTCGAACCTCTTCCCAGATAACGTCATACTTCTCCCTGGAGTAAACTCTTCATCTCTGTTTGATTGGCTTAGCATCCTTAGTCACATTCAACTTGTGGCACATAGTTTCAGGGCTGATGCCCGGCATGTCCGCGTGACTCCATGCGAAGACACTATGCCTCTTCCTCAGGAAGTCTACCAGCTCTTCCTTGATTTCTGCCTTTAAGGCTTTGCCAACCTGGATAGTTTTTTTCGGCTCGTCCTTATTGAGTACGATGGATTGTACCTCTTTCGTGGCCTCTCCCTTCTTCAACTTTGTTTCATCTCTTGGGTCAAGTGTGTTAATGTTATAAGTGGTGGTTGCCCTTTTATGGGCCTCTCTCTCTTCAGTCAAGTTGAAGTAGCATTCTCGTGCTATGGTCTAGTCACCTTGCACTTACCCTACCTCATAGGGGGTCGGGAATTTTAGAATCTGATGGACTGTTGACGGAACGACCTCAAACTCCTTAATGGATACTCTTCCTATGATGAGGTTATAGGCCGAGAAGACATTTCCGTCCATAATGAAAAAATTGATCTTTCAGGTTAACTTCTTAGGCCACTCATCACCCATCCGCACGTCCATCTCATACATGCCCAATGGATGGACCTTTTCACCGCTGAAGCCCATTAACGGATGATAATAGGGTACCATCCTAGCTCTGCTAAGACCTAGACTCTTGAAGAAAGGCCAAAATATCACATTTGCTGAGCTTCCTCCGTCTATAAGAATTCTCTGCACCTCACATCCATGAACTCTTGTTGTGATCACCAAAGGGTCATCATGTGGAGCTAGGATGCCTTTGAAGTCGAGTCGAGAGAACCCAACTACGAGAGTATCCATGTCTACCTTCTTTCTCTTTTGCGTAGTATCAAAAGACATCAGGTTTACCACTTTAAGTTTGGCCACTGATTTGGCCTCTGCCACATGAGCTTTTCTGTCAGCCACCTCAGAGCCACCTCTCGCGAGTCCTCCGTATATGGTGTTAACACCAAAGGAGATCATACCGACTCTCTTCACCAGGATGTTATTGTCTTTTGGTGGGAGGTTCGGATCGTACTCATCATCGTCATCCGTGTCATTGTCTCTTCTTACTGTGGTGTCCTCACGACATTTGTTGTGTCTCTTCTTTTTGGGGTCTTCCCTTCCCCTTTTGGGAGCTTTACCATCAACCTATTTCCTCAACTTTCCTGACTTCAACATCTTCTCGATCTCATCCTTCAAGGCGAAGCACTTATCTATTATATGGCCATGGTCTTGGTGGAATTCACACCATAAGTTTTGGTTCCTCTTATGTGGAGGAGCCTTCAACTTCTCTGGCCATCTTAGGGATCGTTCATTCTTGATCTCATTGAGGATGTGTTCGCAGCTAATTGTAAGAGGGGTATAACGCGCAAACTTATCATCAGCTGACCTCTTCTTTCCATCCTTTTTTCTTTGGAATTTTCCACTGCCACCTCCATTCTCATCCTCATACTTGGCGACCATGGCCTCTTCAGCGTTCATGACCTTCCCCGCAGTTGCCAATAGCTCCGACATGGACTTTGGAGAGTCCTTTGCAAGTTTCCACAATAACTTTCCCTTCTAAAGACCTCCTATGAGGGCGGTCATGGCAATATTCTCTTCGTAATCCTCAACCTTAAGTTTTTCTTTGTTGAACCTGGCGATGTAGTCTCTTAGGCTCTCGTTCTTCCCCTTCATGACATACAGCATATGGTTGGTCTTCTTTTGAGGTCTTACCCCAAAACAGAAGTTGTGAATGAATTGTTCAGCCAAGCCCTTTATGTTCTTAATTGAATTCTTCGAAAGAGAAGTAAATAAGATGTGCGCTGCTCCTGTCAAAGTCCCGGAGAAGGCATGACACTTCATCTCATCTGGTATCGAATATATTTCCACCACTGACTGATACATCTCAATGTGATGTACAGGGTTGGTGCTACCGTCATACTTGGGAGAGACCACGGGCGGTTTGAACTTAGCGGGGGTCAAAACTTTTTTTATCCTGGCCACAAAGGGGGAGCCTTCCGAGAAACCTCTTTGCAATGGGTCTCGGCTTTTGATGAGGTCTACTATCTTTTCTTCAAGACATTGAATAGATTCGTTCCATGGTCTTGAAATGTCGTCCTGGCCGAGGTTGTCCCTAGCCACCTCCAAGGGGTGGACTGAGGGTTCCCCAACCACAGCACAACGTCGGTTGTTGACCTCTTCCTGGTCTCTACCTCTTCCTGCATGGGGTCGACCTTGATGAGGCCGACGTTGCCCCTCTTCCCTTTGTGAGCCAGCTTCACTTCTCAACCTTGATAACCTCTGTCTTTGGTCATTTATCGGGCCTAAACTTTCAAAGGCTGACCCTCTGATCAATCGATCAAAAGATGATCCTCGTTGTTGGGCTTCTTCTCCTCTTCTTCCCCCAAAACCTTGGCTTCGCTGGATAGGGCGAAAAATATTGTTCGAAACCTCATATGGCTCCCAATAATCTTCTGGGACGTCTTCCGCCTCTAGATCATCATACCGATCCACCGGGTAAGGGTTTCCTTGCCTCCCCAGGAGCAAGCGCCTAGGGTCAGCAACGTCCCTCCTCCGTTATGGGGTAGGTTGGTATTTTCGCGAGGCCTGGGGTGGTCCCCTGGCATCAGGATGGGGCAGAATAGCCACCGGGGTGATCATTTCTGGCAAGACTCCAGGTGGCCTCATTATATTTTGGCTGAGCTGTGCAAATTGCTCATGCATTACTTGTTGCGTCGCAGCCAAACACCTCAAGGCTGTGGCCACCTCTGCCATTTCGAATTGGGGCGGTGCTTGGCTGGAGCTAGGCCCTCCCTCACCAGGCAACGGAAGAGGTGGTGGTAATTTCGGTGCCATGTGTTAACACGAAAGAGCCGGTGTAGTAAAAGGGCTTAATACCTTACAGGACCTCTTTCAATGGTGAAATAGCTCCGCGCAAGGGGGGAGGCCTGGTTTACCACCAGAGTCTCCAGTGAGGTTAAGCGAATAAAGAGGAAGAGACAGCTTCTCGCTTCCCACAGACGATGCCAAAATGATGATGCTGAAAATAGTACCACCCTTCAAGGTGTTCGTAAGCCCAATCCAGTGGTAACAATGGCAGTATAAAGGTATATAGTAGAAGGAGGTGATGATACGAGGATTCACACCGGAATATAAGTGGTTCAGCCAATTAGGCCTACGTCCACTCTGTCGGAGTATGATATATATCACTGTATAAGGGTACTAATGGCCATAGATACAATCTCTCAAGCTTTCTCTCTCTACTGTGTATTTAGAAAGAGTTTCATCTAGGGTTGCTAATTTTGGGTCCCCCTCTAGGAAGGAGAAGACATGTATATATAGTACCTTGGGGATGTAATGTACCCCCCATGCATGCAATGAGCATGTGTGTGTTGATCTAGCCAATATGATGAAGACATCTATCACTGTCACATGTAGAGAATGATGATGAAATATTCCCCCCACGTGAGGGGAATGATTTGTTATAATTGATTTGTGTACACATGTTCCCAGCCACACATATGCGCATAAGAGCTCGGCCATCTATCTGGTCACGACCTCGGCCTAGAATAGTACGAGGCTGGTAAAGTCTAACTGTCATCCAATTCGAGATTAATCACGATGACCTTGACTTATATGGAGCCGAGGTTAGGTAGGTGATACCATAAGGTCGGCCTGGGCCGAGGTTAAGCTGGAACATGTTAGGAACATTGGATAATTCCATGCCGAAGTTGGCCTTAACCTCGACCTACTCCCAGCCGAGGTTGTCATCCCTTAGATGGCCTGATGAATAACTATTCCCATGGATCATGAGGGCCTCTCTTGACGAGGTTGGTAGTAACATCGGCCATAGCCGACCTTGAATGGGATGAGACCGCTTGTCATTGTTCTAAGACCCTTCCAACATCGGCCATACCAATGGCCGAGGTTGATGCCTCTGAGCCGAGGTGCTACATTTAGGGCATATCAATCAGGGTTTATCAAGATGATACAACACCCACTCTGGCTATCTAGCATTGTCCTAGTGGGAAAGAAAGACAAAAATCCAATAAGGATCTGTGTGCATTTTAGAGATTTGAATAGAGCTTGTCCTAAAGATGAGTTCCCTCTGACCTCCATCGATAGCCTGATAGATGCAATGACTGGTCATGAGATGTATAACTTCATGGATGGGTATGTAGGGTACAACCAGATCAAGATGGACCCCTCGGATGTAGAGAAAACAACATTCAGAACCCCGTTGGGTAACTTCATGTACAGGGTGATGCCATTTGGACTCAAGAATGCTTGGGCGACTTACCAGAGAACAATGATGGAAATTTTCCATGACTTCTTTCACAAGTTTGTGGAATTTTATGTAGATGATTTAGTCATCAAGTCAAGAAAGGAGGAGTCCCACCTGATGGATTTGAGGAAGGTGTTTTCCCATTGCAGGAAGTTTTAATTAAAAATGAATCCACTGAAGTGTGTTTTTGGAGTGACAAGTGGGAAATTTTCAGGCTTTGTGGTTGATCGACAAGGGGTTCATATGGACCAGGACAAATAGTAGGAGATCATAGAAATGCTATGTCCAAGAACGATGAAAGAGATGAAGAGTTTCCTCGACAAAGTATCCTACCTTAAAAGATTTGGGCCGGGATTGGACGAAATAACACATCCGTTGATGAAGCTACTGCGAAGGGACACGAAATTCAAGTGGGAGGAGATTCACCAAGAGTTTCTTAACGGGATGAAGAAACTTCTCGTTTCACCACAAACTATGGTTCCCCCAAAGGCAAGAATACCTTTGCAACTGTACCTCACATCCACCACGAGGTCCGTGGGAGCTTTGTTTGCATAAGAGATTGACGAACAAGAACGAACAGTCTACTACCTCAACAGGATCATCCATGGGCCAGAAGTCAGATATAGTAGCTTGGAAAGGCATTGTTTAGCCATAGTCTTTGTAGCACAAAAACTTAGACATTATATGTTGTCTTTTACAATTCATATTATAATTAGATGTGATCCTATTAAGTATTTGCTGGAAAGAACTATATTGATTGGAAGGGAAGCTAGATGGTTCCTTATCCTCTTCGAATATGACTTGAAGTGCGTGGTTCCTCGCATAATCAAAAGCCAGGCGTACGCCGTTTTACTGGCTATTTTCCCTTCAGGAATGTTTAAGACACCCAAGGAAAGTATCCCAGGAGATGACTTGCAGGCCAATCACCTAGATGAAAGGGATGAGGAATGTACAATGCACTTCGATGGATCCTCAGCGAAAAAGAAAGGAGGAGCGGGCGTTATGCTTTTAAGAGGAATGGAGGAGATTTACCTTTACTATAAATTATATTTCCCTTACTCTCATAATGAGGCGAAATATGAAGCATTGGGGCTAGGGTTTCTAGAGGCTCTTTGAAGGGGAATCCATTCATTTTGTATCAAAGGGGATTCAAACTTGGTGGTTCAATAAGTGAATAGAGAGTACGCATTGAAACACATGAGCCTAGCACCATACATAACAATCATCCAAAGACTTCTTTACCAGTTCCATCGGACCAAGATCTGGAGGCAGCCCAAAATGATGAACCGCCACCAGACGCCTATGCCACCGTTGCCAAGAAAATGGTCATGAGGAGCGATATAACTACCGTCGTGATCCAACAAAGAACATCTCCTTCGCTGGTACAGTCAATTATACCAATGGAAGAGGATGGGGATTGGAGGGGAGAGATTATGAGGCTACTGGAGGCTGGTGAAGGAATGATGGGTCTTAGAGAATTGGCCCAGTACTTGACAAACTAGGGAAACCTTTACTTCAGAAATGCAGGAGGATGGCTGTCGAGATGCATCGATCCAGAAGAGGTAGAGCAAAGATTGAAGAAAACACACGAAGCGCACTACGAAACAACTGAGATACCCCTCTACCGAAGAATGCAAAGGGAGGGGTATTTTTGGCCTAAAATGAAACATAATGTGACAGAGCTATAATGAAAGTGCGATAAATGCCAGTTATTCTTCGAGGTAGCTGAATGTCACTTCGTGGAGGCTCAACCTGACTAGAGATATCCCTATATTGACTTTATTAAAGATAGAGTTGTCCCAATGAAGAAAATTGATGCGATGGGACTCAGGCGAAGGGCCCTGAGATTTTATGTTCAGGAGGGATAGCTCTATCGAAGGGGATAGTTCAACAGGCCATTATGTTGTATCAAGAAGGAAGAAGCATCCAAGGTCCTCAAACAGTTACATGATCTATCTCAAATAGGAGGGGACAATTTATATGACCGGTTAATGACTTTGGGATACTATTATCCAACCATGGAGAAAGATTTGGCTGAGTTCGTTCGAAAGTGTAAGGCTTGCTAACTTCATGGAAATATGACCCATGCCCCGTCAATGGACTTACACTCCCTGGCAACTCCTTATCCTTTTCACACTTGGGCGTTTGACTTGGTAGGGGCCATACACCCTTGTTAGAGGGGGAATATATAGATACTAGTAGCAATGGAGTGCTTCATAAAGTGGGCTGAGACAATACCACTGAGAAGGGCAACAACAGGGTTGGTGAGCAACTTAATCAGAGAATACATCAGTTTTCATTTTAGGATCCCAAAGGTTATCCTTTCAGATAATGAAACCCCTTTTGTTAATTTAAAAGTAACAATGCTCATAAACAAATACTCCATTATCTATCACACTTCGACGGTGGCATACCCAAAGTGAAACGGTCAAGCCAAAGCAACTAACAAAACTTTGGTCAATATCTTAGCTAAAACGATGGAGGATTTCCCAGGATCGTGGGATGATAATATACCAACCGTTTTATGGGCCTATCGAATGACTAAGAGGAAGCCCACAGGGTATACACCATTCTCTCTTATTTATAGGGTCGAGGCGGTTCTCCGAGTGGAGTTAGAATTCCCTATACTTGATATTCTTTGCGAAGTAGTATGCTCCCTCAGAATAGGCATGTGCAGTTGGAAGCATTAGATGAACACAAAGATAATGCGATGCAACACTTTCAAATATATACGAAATAGCTGTCCAGGGCATACGATAACTTAGTAAGACTAAGGAAGTTGGTAGAGAGAGATCTTGTATTAAAGGCAGTGGTGAAACACATCAGGGGGATTCATCTTCCTAAATTTGCAGCAAATTGGGAAGGACCCTTTATTATAAAAGAATCTCATGACTCAGGTTATTTCTTAATTTCTAATATAGAACAAGACATGCCATTTATGATTAACAATAAATTGTTGAAGGTCTATCATGTGTAAATATTTATGTTTGGGCCGCTGATGTATTTGGCTATTGTTATGAATACACAAGTTCTTTTTATGATAAGTATGCAAGTTCTTTTTATTATAACTCAAGTAAAGATAAAAAGATTTATAGAGTTTCACAAGCTACGCAAACAGATGTAACACAAAGAAATGGCGTGAGGAAATTGACATCTTTCTTCATTCATAAACTTTAGGGCATTACAAAACTGGGAGCTATTTCTCAAGAATTACATGAGAAGAAGAAAAAAATACATATACAAAAACTCATTGGCCTAGGAGGAACCACAGATCCGGGGAGGAGAAAAAACCTCCAGGAAGACCGAAGAAGCTGCTAAGCAAGACCGTTGGGCATTTATGGAAACCTCCAACCTTGTATATGCTTGCGTGCGTTCGATAAGGAGTTTTTCTCATTTTAGCTTCGCCAGACGCAAAGTTTCTTCGAGGTCCACTACCTCCTTATCAATAGCTCCAAAAAGAGGTGCTAGCTCGGCTAATTTAGCCTCCTTTGCCCGCTAATCCTCCTGATGTTTTCGCAAGAGTTCCTTCTGGTTGTCCAGTTGTTGGCTCTTAAATGTCTTCAAATGTGTGATAAGCAGTCAAAATGGGAGCCGTCGTGACCCAACTCCCTCTGATAACCCAGAAATTAGTTAAGGAGAGTTCGTGTAATGCTTGATGTTGGAGTGTCAGCAATTTCAATCATGACGGTGGCCATGCCTTGAAGCCTGTAACTCATAACGTAGATGTTTGAGCACAGGCAATCCATCGTGAACGTCTTAGGATGATGATTTATAAGTTTTCCAATGACCAGACGATGGTTGGAAGGCATCTGAGGAGAACACTGAAGTACCATCACGCAGAACGCGTGAGGAGCTAGGTCGAGCAGAGGAAGCTCAAAGCCAAACTCGCTCTTAGCAGTGGAACCGGTCGTCAAACCTTGGTCATCGTGGTTGGAATCTTCTGAAATGATAAGTTCCTGGTACGTCGAGGCAATGGGCAAAGGAGCTGGTGGAGAATCCTCTCGAGCAACTTGAGAACAGTTAGAGGAAACATGGAGGTTATAAAAAAAATCTTAACAAGTGTTTTCTTTGTTAACTCACCGATATAGGTGGATTTTTTGGAAAAAATCTTAACAAGTGTTTTCGTTGTTAAGTCACCGATATAGGTGGAGTTTTTGGAAAAATATTAACAAGTTTTTTCGTTGTTAAGTCACCAATATAGGTGGAGTTTTTTGAAAAATTTTAACAAGTGTTTTCATTGTTAAGTCACCGATATAGGTGGAGTTTTTGGAAAAATCTTAACAAGTGTTTTCCCTGTTAAGTCACCGATATAGGTGGAGTCTTTGGAAAAATGTTAACAAGTGTTTTTGTTGTTAAGTCAACGATATAGGTGGAGTTTTTGGAAAAATCTTAACAAGTGTTTTCGTTTTTAAGTCACCAATATAGGTGGAGTTTTTGGAAAATTTTAACAAGTGTTTTCGTTGTTAAGTCACCGATATAGGTGGAGTTTTTGGAAAAATCTTAACAAGTCCTTTCGTTGTTAAGTCACTGATATAGGTGGAGTTTTTGGAAAAATCTTAACAAGTGTTTTCGTTCTTAAGTCACCAATATAGGTGGAGTTTTTTAAAAAATCTTAACAAGTGTTTTCGTTGCTAAGTCACCGATATAGGTATAGTCTTTGGAAAACCTTAACAAGTGTTTTCGTTATTAAGTCACCGATATAGGTGGAGTTTACGAAAAAACCTTAAAAAGTGTTTTCATTGATTAAGTCACCAACATAGGTGAAGTTTAATAAACTGAGAAATGCATAGAGAAATTTGCGAAGTACCTCAGCAGTAGTAGAAGTGATAACGAGAGTCACCACGGGGTCCACAATGGTAGAAACTGTTGGGGGCGGGCTCACCGCCCCAGTAACCTCAACGGGGACCTTGGCTAATGAAGACTCAATGGTAGGCAAACCTCCCTAGACAATATAAGGGACTAAGTCCAACACGGGCATGTCATCAGAAGAAGATGTTGGACCTTTAAGAGATGCCCCAACACCGGTGGGTCCAGAAGAGCTAATGGGAGGAGCAACAACATCAACCTTGGCCTGGGAAAGGAAAAGGCCACTAAGTGCAAAGGCTGGAGAGAGACTTGGAGAAAGTTTCATCAACAAATCTAAGTGTTAAAAATGACAAATTAGTACTCAAAAAGAGAGAAATACTTATAAACGTTACTTACCCCAGTTATAGCACCAAAGAGGGAAATTGCGGTCAGAGGTCTCGTCAGTGCAGTGGGAAGGAGAAGGTTATCTATAAGAGATGCCACTTCCACCTAAAATAGCCCAACATAGAAGAATGATAAACAAAAGAAATGGGACAAATAAAAGACGTGAGACTTGACAAGAAATTTACCTCAGGGGAACTCTCTTCGACCACAGCGAGAGGCAAAGGGACCTCTTGCTTGGAGGGTAATTTAGAGGAGGCTGGAGTAGTTGCCTCTGGTTGGCTAGACATTTCAGTAGACCCAACGGTAGCAGCCCCCATAGCAGCTTCGTTGGCCAGTTGGTAGGCCAAACGGCGAGAGTAGGTCAGGCCTATCATGGGGGAATGGGGAGGAGTGGTATCGGATTGAGAGATACCGCAATCCCCCCCCCCCCCCAACAAAATGGCTTATAGGGGGAATGGGAGGACTTGAGGGTTTGGGCCTTTCTTGTTCAGCTCCCTATACAAAAGATTATCAAAGAAATAATTGAATGCAGCTTGCCTTAGGAAAATGGGAACAAGAATAAAACATACACACATACCTGAGATCCGGAGGGAGAACGAGAGGGTATAACAACTGGTGAAGGTGGAGAGGAGGCGGCAGTAGAAGGGGCAGGGAATGGAGGTACCTCAATAGCCCGTCTCTTCTAGGACATAGTACCTAGTGTTTTCTTCCTTGAGATCATTGCATCACCACCTTTAGGTACCCTCGACCTCCCCCTCCTTTTTTTCCAGTGGCTCGGTGGAATCAACCACGATTGTGGGAAAACAACCGAATGAGTAATGACGACAACGCACTATTGAAACTAGGAATTCATTCTTATGACTTCAACTTCAACCTGCCTCCTCAGCTATTCATCTATCTCTGGAGACATGGGAGGGGGAACGGAGACAACAGGAAACACCTCCAAGGGAGTTTGTGATTGAACCTAGGGCTTGGACTTTGAGGACTTAGACTTCTTCACCGTCTTAGCAGGTGGCTCAGAAGGCCCTTCTCCCATTGCAACTTCAGTCGAAGGGGCAGTTGGTTTGGGGGTTGCAGCGGCCTTGGGTTTGGGAGTGGCAATAGGGATCATGGGGTAGTATGGAGGAAGCTCAGTGGGAGGTTCTTTGGTGTCTGTCTTAGAGGGAACTCAATCCCAAGAACAGAATTACCCTTCAACCCCAACTCCAAGGCAGAAAATGAAAGAACTGGAGGATACACGGGATCCCCCTCGATGAATTCGAAAATTTGGGCTAGTTACCTCGACCAGTACTTTGTTACAAATAGAGGGGTCACATCCCCTTTCCTTGTGATACTGGGAATGGTGACTCGCCCACCCAGTGTAGAACTCACTCCCCACGCAGTAGTTGAGGAAAATAGAGAACACACCTCGCTAAAGGAGACCTTGGGGTTGGATGATTAAAACACCGGGCAAGGAGCCCCTAGATCAAAGCCAAACTGATGGTTGCATCAGTGATTGTAGTGCTCACTGGTGTATCCCCACTCGGTGTAAGAGGGCAGGTAGCCTGGCGAAAATAGAAGGACCACGGCTAGTGAGGGGTCTTCAGTAATGAGGTCTATAGTAGTTGCATGGACCACTCTTGCCTCATGTTTGAAAAAATCACAAGTATAGAGAAAAATATCCTCTTCATAGGGCCTCATCACAAAACTCGAAAAGTCATCAATAAAGGAGGTCAGCTCCTTTCGACTTTATCTCTTGTGATAAATAAAGGAGCGAGGGGGAAGGATTGCATCCCCCGAGGGAGGGCGGTTTGTCTTGGATGCTACGACCGGGAAATAACATAAAAGAAGCCTGTTAGGAGGACGTAGTTGGCAAAGTTGGCCAGATTGTAACGGCCCAGAGATCAATCCATGTTAAAAAGGGCTCTATCAAGCCATGTTTAGAGGGATCCCAAGGCGATTGTAGCCAGAGGAAGCTTGATACCCCGGGCCAAATGGAGGGATATATTGATGATATCCCTTCGAGGCTGGTTGTTGGGCTTCCCCATTAAAAGGAAGCTAGAAATAATGATAAGGATATAGGAAGGAAGTTCCAGTGATGTACCTTGTCTAGGGGCATCCTCGTAGGAACTACTTTCAGAAGGATCCTTGAAGAAATAATTAATAAGATGAGTGAAGGTAGCTTTGTTTGAAGTACCGATGCACCTTTGGCATATACGGTCCAATAACAAATGGTCAGCAGTCTCTTGGGTATCCAAGGTTTCATCAGAATAAGGCTCATGGCCTGTTGCCTTAAGGCCTAGGAGCTCGCACACGTCCTCCAATGTTATTATAAATTCTCCCCATGCAGCGATGAACATATTAGTGGTAATATTCTAGCGAGATACCAGAACGGGTAGGGCAGCATTATTTTTGGACAGGGTGAACTCACCAAACCACTTGGCCCGATAAAGCCTAATCTTAATGAGGGTACCAGGATGGGAACTCTGCATATAGGAGTTTCAAGCAGAAAAATGAGCTTGAGAGCCCCCAGGAACTTCAAAGTCGATGTGGGACCATGGGAAGTCCCCTCGCTTAAGATGAAATTTGAGAGTCCCCTCGGGAGGTAGAAAACCCCAGTCATCAGAATTCTCATCTTCATCACTAAGCGTCATGGCATCATACATGGCATAAAAAACGAAAATCTTACAACACCCATAGAAGTCATCACCCTTGCTGAAAATAGGGGAACGAAGGTAGAAATGCAACTATTCTTGATGAGCAACAGTCAATGAGGAGGCGGAGGAGGCTGTAACAACAGGGGTGACATGTGTGGAATGGTTGCTTGAAGAGGCCAATACGGACAACAACAAAGTGAAAGAAAGAAAGCGTGATAAAAGAAGGGTTTGGGAATAAAGATGGAGAACCACAACCACGGGTGGTGGTGCAACAGATGTGAAAGGGAGGAGAATGAGTAAAGAACTGGACAACAATGGAGGTTTCCGCACAAGATTCTCTCTCTAAGGAATATTAGAGCTTGAAGAAGAAGAAGGAAAAATAAGGGCTTGAAATAAAAGAGACATTTGAAGCCTTTTAACCCTGTCTTTTGAGTTTCCCACCATCGCACGTGCAAGGCCACCTATAATCATTTCAAATGAACACGTGGCACTTCGAGAAGTGTTTTGACAGCTAAAAAGACAGCGCTATGTCATTTATGAAGTGACACCTAGGGAATATAAAGGGTTGCCTTCTTCATCAAGTTCGAGTTTTGGCACCAAAATTTTTGTCAGACATATCCAATAACTCCCAATGAAAAATATGTCCCAACGGTTCAAAAAATCTACGATGTCCCATCTCCACAAGTCCAAACATTGTTTAAATGGTGACTCGGCTGCATCGGGGAGAATTTCTGCTTTTTTAACATAGCGAAGCATTACATGGGAGAATTTCACTTAACAAGAATTAGAACGAGTATTTGATAAGGTTAGCATGCCTTTCGGGAGAAGTTCAAATAATAAAGCTAGAACGGTTGAAGCGCAGTATAAGGAAAAAGTGGCGATGTCCCTTCGTCAAAGCCCCAACGAGTCATAGTGCTTAGACTTAGGTACATCGGGGAGAATTTTACTTTTTCCTAGAAATTATAACGTTGTGGTTTTAACGAAGTAAAGGAGGCCAAAAAAATTTCACGCAGAGAAGGTTTATCAGTTTGAGAAGTTTCATGCAGACATTTCTTGCTCCAACAACTCTCTCCACGAAGGGGAAAATGTAGAGGGGACTTGAAGGTAATTTTGAGATTAGAAGTAATTGTATATTAGCAATAGTGTTTTGTGGATTAAGGAACCGTGGAAACTCAGTGTGATAGCTCAACATGGCAGCTCGATGTGGCATCTTAGTGTTGTAGCTCAGCGCGGTAGCTCAAGCGAGGCAGCTAAGCGTGATAACTTATATTTTAGCTTGTTGTATTAGTCATATTGTATCTTTGTTTATATTTACTGTAAGCTATAACATTTGTAACCATGTAACCATAATAATAACGAGTTTTAGTATGAGGTCAAACGGTACTCGCGAGAGACTAGGCTTGGCAGGGCCTGGGAGAGCTTTCATGCTCTATCGAATGACCTCACCGTGGGAACTTTAGAGGGACCTAGTTTGGAGGATTGAGAAGTAAGTCATCATTGGGGCTTGTCCAGACCATCTTAGATACACCTGGTAAAACACCGAAGGACCCTGACCGTGGAACCTCGGGCAGAGCACCTTGGAGTTCCATCAGGCGTTGAGTGGTGAACCAAATAGCCCTCTACTTAATGTCACATCTACTGTAGGTGATCTCACTAGCCATCTAAATAATGCCATACCTACACTTGAGTAAACCATCGTGGTATTTGGGGCTGTCAGGCAGTTGGTGAGCCACCTCTATGACAATAGCCCCTTGCCACAGGGGTTAGGCAAAAGGCATATCTTGGCATTTAATGTTTATGATGTGGAGACAACTAGTACATCAGACATTTAATGCTGTGACATAAAGTATGAGGGATGTATTTCATAGTCTTTAATGACTGAGTTGCCTCGGGGATGGTGTGGGGGATATTTAAGGACCCCAACCACCCTTGAGGAGAGGATGACCTTTTGAGAGTTGAAGAAGTTATCACTAGAGAGAATACACATGAGAAAGAGTTATTACAAACCAGAAGTCTTATTCACTCTCCATTTTAATTTATTACGAAGCTTTTAATACGTGACAGAGATTCTTGAGAGTGTTTGGTGTGTTCGACTACCTACCAAGGTGTATCTAGGGTTCTTACTTCTCTCTCCCTCTAGCTAAGTTACTTCTAAGTTCATTACTACCTTCTGAGTTATACAAGAGAGATTTATGAGTTTAAACTGAGTCTTATCTTCATTAGGTTTGTGTTTGCATGTTCTATCACTAATCCAAGGTTTTGGCTAATTAACTTATCATTACTATACTTCAAAGGGGTTACACCTCCATTTTATCTAAATTACCCTCTTACACATAAAGAATAAATATATATATGCAATGCAATGGAGTTTTTTATTATCTTTGTTAATGATGAATGAGTGAATGCATGCACATGCACTTTTTACTTTGCTGCTGAGACCATAAAAAGAGATATTTTGGGGATTTTGAAGGAAGGTTATAAAAATGAGAAATTATATAGGGGTGGAAGAGGATTTTTGAAATTCTATTGAGAATATCAATTTATTTTTATTGAGCTTTTGATTTTGACAAAAGAGGAAAAAGGAAAATTTCCAAAAATAGGGGGTTGTCGCTCGGCAATCGCCTTGTCCTGCCTATCGGCAGTCAAGTCCAGTCCCATCAATTCAAAGCTTTTATTAGTGCCCTCTTCAGCCTCTTGTACTTTGTGGGGTAGGATTCCCTCCGATTTTTGCAGGGATTATGTCCTTTATAAGGGTTTTTAAATATAAAACTGGGCAAGGGTGGAGTGTTTTCATCACACCTTTACTTGTCTACTTTTTCTTAGTTTTGAAAGATGGATCTCCTTGGTAGCATTGAATTTGCTAACTACCTCGAAGCCTTGGAAGTAATGTGCTCTTATAATGTAGACTACGATGCTTTCAACACGCGTCGAATCTCTTTGTGGCGCAATCTGCCCATTGAGTGGAACATGTTGATGAAGGCGGTACAATTTTGGTACCTCGAAGACCATGTATTTCGCTTTGGATTGGATGAAGTTTATCCTACCTATGAGGAATTTTCTTCCATGATGGGGATAAATCCCAGTGTTGCTGCGGCTTTACCCGAATTTTCCCGTTCTCCCAGGGATTTATTGGTCGGGCTTCTTCATATTTCGCCTTCGGGGGCAAGACCATTGGTTACTGGAGGAATGATATCCCTTTTGGTAGTGTTATAGTCCGTGAATTTGTAGGAGGCTGGTGTTGCTGGATTCGTCGGAGCCGTTGTTCTGGGCTTAGTATCAAAATTGTTGTTGGTGACTAGGAAACTGCTGGTGAACTCACAACTTGTAGCCACTATTTCCTGAATGTCATACACTAGAGGAGACCTTGAATGTCCCAGATGCATGGAGATAAGGTCGTTCTGACTTCCTGAGGGGTAGCCCCATGATGCTGTTCATGTGGTTATCTGAGAGACTCCGCCTAGTAACTCCTCCGGAATACCCTTTGTCGGTGGTACCCAACTTCTGTTTGCGCCACATCATCAGTGTTGGCTTGGATATTGAGAGCTGGGAGAACTGGTTTGTGGAGCAAGGGGCTTTAAATCTATGCGGGTCAGTGCCTTGGTGGGGACAGTTGCTGCCTATTCTGGAGCTGGGAGAATACCCGTATGTCCAGTTGGTTGGTCTTCAACAAACCTATTTTTATTTTCCATGGCATATTTTGTGTCAATTTGGTTGGGAGCAGGTCGTGCCACCTCGGACACTAGCTTATTTCCGGTAGAAGATTTGACTGAATGTCTGCGCATACGGCTCAGCTCTATGTGGGAGAATCGGCGTCCGTTGACCCATCCTTCTCAGTCTGTTGGGAGATTTTGGCATATCCCTGGGGATTATATGAAGTGGTTGTGGAGGAGGGTGGCTAGCAAGATGTTGGCAGTGGAGACTGTACAAAGGTGGCTTTTTTTGTCTGATACCATGGACGGAGGTGTGGTAGTTTTTTCAAAGATGGTTCGATCTTATCGGTCCCTGGAGCGTCTGTGACACTCCATTCAGGTAGGGGAAGTTTGGGGACCCCAGGATGTAGATGATGATGAAGGAGCGGGATCCTCTGGTAGCTGCGGATAGGACCCTTGGAGAGTTTATAATGGGGAATAAATTTGGGGATTTTATTCTGTCTTTTTTAGGAAGGTAGGGGGGGAGGGAGTTATCCGTTCCTTTTCTTATGTAATCTGTATCGAAATTTCTTATTAGTGAAATAAATAAGTTTTTGATCATCCAGTTGTGCCTTTTGATGTGTTTTGTATTCTTGAGATATCGATACCGATCTCTAAGGCATACATAATCCTTTTGTTCAAGTATATGTTAGAATGGACTGTCGTTCTCGGAGATAAGAAAAGAATATTATTTTGTGAAAAAGAAGGGCAGTGCTCATGCAAGGTGTATGAGCTGCCTACGTACCTCTGGGGTTTTTGAAAAGTTTTACTTTGTTTGAAAATGGTTTTTGCAAAGGATCAGGCCCACGTAGTTCTAGGTAGAGGGAAATAAAGAGATTTTTTTTAGAATAGAAGGGAGATGAGAAAAGTCGTAGCACACTAAGATTTCGATCTAGGGGTAAAATTATTTGAGACGGTCCAGGTTGACTGGATGAGCCATCTATTCCCCATCTAAATCAGTGAGCATTGCATCATCGTCAGAAAAGATCTTCTTAACAATGTAGGGGCCGCTCCAATTGGGATTGAATTTCCCTCTGGGGTCCCAAATGGGTTCTCTTATCTCTTTGAGGGCTAGATCCCCTTCTCGTACACAGCGATCATTGACTCTCTTATTGAATGATCGGTATATTCGGCGATGGTACCCTTATATGTGGTATAGTTCTTTTAATCTCCTTTCATCTAGAAGGGTTAGCTCGTCAAGATGACTTTGGCACCAGTCTTCTTCGCTGACCTTGCTCTCAAGCATGACGTGCAATGAGGGTATTTCCAGCTCCACGGGTAGGACTTCTTCCATGTCGTAGACTATAGAGTAAGGGGTGGCCCTAGTAGAGGTTCGAATTGAGGTTCAGTAGCCTTAAAGGGCGTACGGGATCCGATCGGCCCAACCCCGACAACTTTCAGTCATCTTGTTGATGATGGCTTTGAGGTTCTTATTGGCGGCTTCAACTACACCGTTGGTCTGAGGTCGGTAGGGAAAATATTTGTGTATCTGAATCCTATAATCATTGACCACTTCTGTAACTTCTGCCTCAAAATGTAACCTGTTATCTGATACCAGCTCGTGCGGGACCCCATATCGGCAGATGATATTTTTCTTAATGAATTTGGCCACTTTCTTGGCGTTCAGCACTGCATATGACTCAACTTCGACCCATTTGGTGAAGTAATCAATGGAAACTAGGATGAACTCATTCCCGTTGGAAGCCTTCGGTGTAACCTTCCCTATGATGTCGATGCCCCAGGTGGAGAACGGCTAGGGAGAATCATGTTGTATAATTTGCGCGAAGGCAGATGCTAAAGGTTGGAGAATTGTTGGCATTTGAGGCCTCTACGGACATAGGCGGTGCAATCCTGGGTCATGGTGGTCTAGTAATAACCTTGTCGAATGATCTTCTTGTAAGCATGTGATCGTTCATTTGGGGTCCTCATTCCCCGCTATGGATCTTCTGTATCATTTTTTCAATGCCAGCCCCTGCGATGCAGTGTAGATGGGTTCCATGGAAGTTCCTTTTGAGCAGTGCTTTGTGATTGATGATGTACTAGGCATCCAGGGTTGTGCTCTCTTTCTTGTTGGAACCCTCGAGATACCTACCATGCTTGAGGAGGCACTAAATATCATAGTACCAACAATTGGCTATCTCAGGATCTTCTATTATGACGAGCTCAATGTGGTAGCAGTCTTGCTTTTGAACAATGGATGGGGTCATTGTTATTCCTTTGGGCATGTCGACCATGGAGTCCGAGGTATCAAGTGCATCGGCTAGGTTATTCCTTACTCGAGGTAGGTAATGGAAAGTGATGCCTTGGAATTGGGAGGCTAGTTCTTCTAAGTGGGCGTGGAAGGGTTGGAGCTTCTCGTTATTAACTCTCCATTTTCTAAGCACTTCACTGATGATGAGGGCGTAATCCCTGTAGACGTCTAGGCATTGAATACCTTTCTTGAGAGCAACTTTGAGGCCTACCATGCATGCCTCATATTCAGTCATGCTGTTGGTACAAGGGAAATCCAGTTTGACGGCGATGGGAGTGTGAGAGTCATTTGGGGAGATCAAAAGTATCCCAATACCATATCCCTTTTTATTGGTAGCACCGTCAAAGAACATTTTCCATCGGAGACTGTCACGGGCAGTGCAGAGGATGTTTTCATCTGGGAATTCGAAGATCCAGACATCGGCCTCATCCATTGGGTAATCAACGAGGTAGTCAGAGATGGATCTTCCTTTCATGGCTTTCAGTGTGACGTACATGATATTGAACTCGGCTAGGAGCATAAAACATCAGACCATTCAATTATACAAGGCGGGTTTCTCAAGAAGGTATTTGATGGCGTCCATTCAGGATATAAGTTTGATAGGGGAGGTGAGCATGTAGTGTCTTAACTTTTGGGTAACCCAGACAAGCGCGATACATGCCTTTTCCAAAGCAATGTAGTTAACCTCGTATCCGGTAAATTTGCGACTGGCATAATACATGGCTCTTTCTTTGTGGGAATCTTCAAGGTATTGGGATAGCAAAGCCCCACCTATAGTGTCGGTTATGGTTAGGTATAGGAGCAAAGAGAGACTAGGCTGTGGTGGCATGAGTACCGGGGTTTGGGTCAGATATTATTTGATTCAGTCAAAATCTTCTTGGAATTCCTCGTTCCAAACCTTAGTTGAATCCTTTCGAAGGAGTTTGAAGATAGGTTCATAGATGGAGGTTAATTGGCTGATGAATCGACTGATGTATTACAACTTCCCGAGGAAACCTCGGACTTCTTTCTCTGTTCGGGGAAGTTGCCTCTCAGGTATATCTTTTAGCTTGGTGGGATCTACTTCTATTCCTTTCTCACTGACCACTAATCCCAAGAGTTTCCCCTTTATAATACCGAAGACACATTTCTGCAGATTGAGTCTCATCTGATACTATCGCAGTCGTTCGAAGAAATTTCGGAGAGCGGGAACATGACCTTCTCTAGTCTTGGATCTGATAATCATATGATCCACATAGACCACAACCTCTTTGTGAATCAGATCATGCAGGATGGTTGTGGAAGCCCTCTGGTAGGTAGCTCCAGCGTTCTTGAGACCAAATGGCATAATAGTGTAGGAAAAGGTTCCCCATGGGGTGATGAATGCAGTTTTTTCTTGATGGTCTGGGTGCGTTTTGATTTGGTTGTATCAAGCAAACCCGTTGATGAATAATTTTAGAGCATGAATGAATGTGTTATCTATGATCATGTCGATATTGGGTAACGGATAATCATCCTTTGTAGAGGCTTTGTTCAAGTCTCAGTAGTCTACACACATCCGAACTTTTCCTCCTGATTTTGGCACGGGCACTATGTTGGCTAGCCATGTTGGATATTCGATTACCTGAATGAAACCTATGTTCAACTATTTTATAACCTCTTCTTTAACCTTGAGAAGCCATTCGGTGCGGAGCTTTATCAACATTTTTTTAATCGGCTTGCAATCTGGGAGAGTGGGAATCTCATGCTGAGTTATTGCAGGTTAATACCGGGCATATCATTATAGGACCATGAAAATACATCCACGAATTCCTTTAGCAATTCTTTGAGTTGTGTACGCTCATGCTCGTTAAGGGTAGACCCTATCCTAATCTTGCGCAGTTGGCTACTAAAATCGAGGTTAATAACAACAGTCTCTTCTTCTTTAACTTGAATTCGGTTATGTTTTTTATTATTAACCTTATTTAGATCAGTTAAGAATTGTTCATTTGCAAAATCATCATCATCAAAAGTTTTATTAGAATCTAAACAGTTAGTGTAAGGCACAACAAGATACTCAAAATCTTTGTTTATTTCATTGATAGGAGAAACATCATTAAGAACCTCATCAAAGGAGGACTCGATTACATTTGAACAAGGATAGAAAACATAAGAAGAAATGGGGTAAACATTGGGATTAGGGGAGATTTTAACAGGTAGAGCTGGTGCAGCATGCCAGTTGAGGAGAGATGTATCAGAAGCTTTAATCAGTTCGGACGGATCCGGTGATGTAGTGCCTGAATGAACCATGTAGAGTGTTAGCCCCGATGTCTATATATTAAAGGAATCTTTGGAGTCACTTTCCTCAGTCTCTTCAGTCTCTTTAATGAGTGGTTATACACGATGTTGGGAACTCTCGGCCCATGGGTAGATGTCTTAGAAAAAGATCTCCATTCCGAGTTTCATCTTCTTGTCTGTATGGTCATACCATGGTTCCGAAAAGTTGTAAAAGGGTAAGTCTTCACCCTCTTTGATGAATTATCCATTCAAGGAGTCACCTGGGATAGTTTGGATGCAGTCTAGTCTCCTCTTTGGTCGAGACTGGTGTATCATTTGGAGCTCTTGCTCTGATGATTGATACCCCAAACCATAAGGAGGGAAAGCTTTCTCTAGTTCAATCGGCTCAAGTATACCTTGTTATCTTTGTCCTAGCCCCATTCCGGGCATAAAGTGTATGTTTTTGAACATCTAAATCACATTGACGTTGTCACGAGGGTCGTATTCTAGATAAACCCTTTATTTAAAGTTGTCCCCTGCCGAGAGTAGAGGTGGTTCAACTCGGAATTCTTATAGGAGCACATCATTTGACCCGTGCTGTATCTCAAGAATTGGACTGCTGGTACTTGCACCCTCGGCATTTTTTCCATTGCCCAAAATGGTGATGACTCATCCATTGGCGAAGAACTTCAATTTCTAATGGAGTAAGAAAGACACAACCTTGATACTGTGAAGCCAAGGTCGTCCTAGCAACATGTTGAAACAAGCTGGGATGTCAATAACTTAGAATTCGATGATAGGGTTTATAGGGACATCCCCTATTACAAGCTTTATGGATCCCATCACCTCTTGACGGCTATTATCGTAGGCACGTACAACAACGGAGGTTGGAGCGAGGTCACTTTCTTTCAATCCTAAACATTTGAAGGTTATCAGTGGGCAGACATTGAAGGAAGATACATTATCAACAAGAGAGAGTGGTACAACCTTCCCCATAGCTTTGACGGAGATGTTGAGTGCATGATTATGGTTTGTCCCCATCTTGGGGATTTCTTCTTCGAAAAAGGATAGCATTCGGGTAGAGGTTAAGAATTCGACCAAATTTACCACTTCTTTTGGTGTGGTAAAGGGAGGAACTGTGGGTCCAGTGAGCAACTTGATCAAAGAATTTTTGTTTAGCTGAGAGGCTTGAGTTTTCTTCAGTTGATCGAGGATCTTGCTCTCTTCGAGGGTCATCTCTAGCATAGGAAGGTTTTCCACGCCCTTCCCCTTATCATTAGTTGGTAGCGATCTTGGGATCGGTAATGCCTCCCTAATCTGGTACTAAAGAAGGGAAGACCATGAATCCCATTTCCTTATCAACCTCGGGTTGTTTCGCCACCTTATTTATTTTTCTAAGAAGTTCTTGGAATTATATCATCCCACACATGTCGGCTATCGGGCCACTTTTCTCTAAAGCTTGCTCTTCATTTGAATCTTTGAATTCTTCCACCCATCTAGTGGCAACAATTATGTTATTCCATGTAAAGTCGATACATTCCACAACTTCAACGGCTTCTTCATACAGGTTTTCCATATCGGTGGGGATGTGTAAGGGTGAAGGGACCAGGCGCCCTTGTAGCTTCAAAGCATCGAATAACTCAGTGATACTGAAAATGTTTTTGATTTTCCTGAATAGCTCTGTCGTAATCTGGATGACATCATCTAGGCTGACTTCATCGGTCGGTACTACCCAACGGTTTAATTCTCGAGCCCATTTTCATGCTTCCAAGAACAGCGTACTGAACCTTTGGCAATCAATGATCATCTGTAAGGGAAATTTTATCTCGAACTCTAGGAGTTAATTTAAGACTTTTGATAATTCCATACTTCCATTTTTGAAATGGGTACGGACGACGATGCATGCTCTGGTAAGGAGTGACAGTGCCTGATCAGCGAGGCTAGCAGGGTGTAGGGGGAAATGTGGGCAGGTTTGGAGAGGTTTGAGAGAGTGTATGGGTGTGATTTGAGTTAAGGGATCAAATTTTGGGTTCTCGTCAAAGAAGATGGAATTGGCATGATTTGGGAGTGGGTTGTGAGTAGTGTTTGGCTTCGGATTGGCTGGTGGGGCGATGGTACCCCGGTTAATTAAACCTTGGATTATGTTTCGGAGGTGAAATCATTAGTCAGTGGTATGGCCAGCTCCTTGGTGAAAGGCACAATGGGGCATCTGCCTTAAATTTTCTTGGGAGTGGATTTGGAAATGGACGGGGATCCAAGAGTTTGATAAGGTTTCAGCTTAACAGTGCCTGATAAACTTTAGATAGGGGAGCATGGAGCTCGATGTATTCCTTTCGGACATAGACAGGGCGGATTTTTGGTGCCCATGATGTGGTTGGTTGAGAGATGTTGTTGATGGTTGAGACTGTGGCATTGGTAGGCTTATCATATTTCTTGGGGGTGAACTGTTTGGACACCTTCTTTGGTTCAATCTTGGACACGAGCTGATCCAGGACTGCCGTCAGATTCGGCTGCACAACGGGGACTTGATCCATATTCTCCATAGAAAGTGGGTCGATACCGGACTCGAAAGAAGTAACAGGGGAACTAATTGAACTACGGGGTGATTTGACTGAAGACTGAAGCTAATAAGGAGCCAGGCCAACGGTTTGGGATCGACCTGAGAAGGCACAAAAATGGGATTTATTTTTTAGAGAGAATGAAAATATTTTTTGAACTTTTTCTTGAGATTGGAAGAGAAAATATTTTTGATAAAGAGATGAGAATTTTTTTTGGATTTTTGATAAAGAGGGAAAAAATGTTTTTGGATTTTTTATAAAGAACGGAGAAAGATTTTTTTTTTTTGATTATTTGATAAAGAAAGGATAGACGGATCTCATCATGATTATTATAATTATTATGTTCTCACTTATATTAAATTCTCCAAAATGCAAAATAAAATGCCGGACGGGACCCGAGCCTGAAAAAGTTGGGTTTGTAATATATGCAAAGCTATGGTTGGACTTGTGACCAGGCTCACGGACAAGGTCCTATTTTAAAAATGCACGAAAATTCGGGCGGCAGGCCGACCCGGAATTTTGATAGAGTTTCAGGTTGAAATCGGCAATCTTATATGTGTGTCCTTGGCTTGACACCTATATGCAGGTATGTAGTTGGTTGGGTGAATCGGAAAGGGTTCCCCCCTTTGGCGTGACTTCCACGATATACGTCTTTCTCTTGTGGGAAATCGGTACGTGTGGACAAGCCATTTGATATACCTGAGTGTATGTGAATTGCCTCACTATATACCTCGTGGGGATGGTATGTGTGAGAGATAATTCGATATACTCGGCGTACGTTAACGAGTTCCCTGCGATATACCTCATGTCATGACTTCGATCAAGCGGTAAGATGCGGGGGAACTGTTCGATATACATCGAAGGTACTTGGCCAATGGAAGATGAGAGTCATATCGCTTAGGCTAACTGCACCATGTCGGACCAGCGCCCATCACGAAGTGACCCTCTAGTTACTAGACAAAATTTGGTAAATAACAATGCTCTTTGGTGATGTCGTGTGAATCATGCATGATCCTCTTATTAGTATCTTATAATGAGAGTATATTTCTTGATCATGACCAACGGAGAGCAAATTATGGGTACCAATGGTATACCAAGTATGGGTGATGCGTGCAACATGAGGACATGTGATCCTAGGTGCAAGTGGTATAAAGTGTACATGGAGAATTTTCTACAAGTGTGTGAATAGAAGCATAAGCATGGGGTACACATGAGTAATAAAGGGGAACATGCAAAAATGGGGGGAAAATAAAAACAAACATAACACCGATGTAAATAGAGTCTATCCCTCATATAGTTCCCAGCAGAGTCGCGACTGTGGCCATCCCCGATCATCGTAGCGGGCAGGCGCGTGATGGAGGATCTAAGGTCCGGCGCGTCCCTCTCGAAAGCGCTTAGGCCGGCGTCATTTGGGTGAGGTGAAAAATCTAGAGAGATAGAGTCACCAGTCTATTTTACTCAAAACAGACAAAAGAAAGGGAGTCATCCCGAAGGACAGCATCCAAAGACATACTGATGCATACGAAACCAAAATGATTCGAAAAGGGTCCGGAGGCTATGTTAAGAAATGGTAAGGTGTTAGGCACCCATTCCGCACATACGGTCTCTCATGGGTTTTTGCTATTTTCCTTTATTTTCCCCCGTGATATGTGTGCATGTGTATATATAGTGGAGGTAGGAATTATCGACTTGTACCATGGAAGAGGTAAAGCGAGTCATCCGTAGGAAGGTATAAAAACATTGGAAAATAGGATTTACGCGATTATCCTTACGTTGATCGTTATGATGGAACGATAACGAATGTGTAACAATACGCCACTAAGAAAAAATATATGTATATATATATGTAATCTAGGATAATTGAATTTTGGGAGAATATGATGTGAAAGAAAAAGTAAAAATAGATCTCGAATCTCGGACTTTACCCCGAGACACCTACGTAGCCAGTAGAGGCATCAAAGTCCATGTAGTTCGCATACAAAATGAGGGGTGGGGTTTATCCCATAAATCCAACCGGGGACTTCTCTTATTTGTGTGTGTGTGTGAGTGTGAAGAAAAAAATGTTTTAGTTGTGAGAAAAGTGTAAGAAAACTGTGAGAATTCATGTTTGGAATTTATGAGCAAACCCTCTTTTTCTTGTTTTTTGGTTTTTTTTATTTGTATGAAAATAAGAGATGCATAATAATACTAAATAAAAAGTATATTAGTATATGTGAGATGAGAGAATAAAAGTGTTAAGTAATAAAAAAAGTTAATGCGAATTTATGAGAATTTAAGGAGAGAATTGAGAAGATTGGACGTTCTTGAAGATCTTTGAGCATGATCATGAATGTTGGAGAGAAGCCCTTACACTTGGATGATGATGGATAATGGTTAATTCACTAAGTTTGATGAAAAGGATGATGAAAGGTGAAGGTTGTAAAGGGATTTGGATGGGGAAATCGCACTGACTTCGAGAGAGGTTTTCTGGATTTGCTGAGACTGATATGTTTGTGATATGGGATCCCTTTTGCAATGAGGTCAAGGCCTACTTTTTATAGGCCCGGGGCATTATCGATCGACATATCCCCGTTCTTGCCAATCGGCAGGTGCGTTTAGGTAAACTGCTGTTTGGTAGTGTCTTTCAGGCCTTTTCAAAAAATCGATCGCAAAGTGCAAACCGTTGATCCAAATAGTGCACGGGGTGGACCGTTGGAAAGGTAATTCAGAGACCTTCGAAAGTATTTTGGACCGCTCCCAGGTTCGGGAGTTGACTTGGGGTCAAATGTGGCTCGGAAGCATTCGTCGGTCCATTGGGCGGGGAATCGTCGGATGCAAACGGATCATTCGTCCACATGGTAAGTCCGAATCGCGCACGGGGTGGACCGTTGGAAATGTTAGGAGATGTACTTCGACTTTCCAAAGAGTTTGATCTTGTTCGGGGAGTTGACTTTGGTCAATCGGACCCTAGAAGGATTTAGTGACCTCTCGGAGTAAAACGAATCGTTCGTCTGTACCGTAAGTCATAATCACACACGGAGTGGACCATTGGAAAGGGGTTTTAGTACCCTTTAAAGATTCATTCAGTCTCGGCTGAGTTAAAAAGTTGACTTAGGTCAAACGGAGCCTGGGAGCATCCAGTGGCCACTAGATCAGGTTTCGTGGAAAATGGATCGTTCATCCGCATGGTAGGTCAGAATTGCGCACGGGACGGACCGTTGGAAAGGGGATTCAAGGACCTTTAAAGATTCATTCAATTTCGGTCGAGTTGAATACTTTAACTTTTGGTCAAACGGAGCCTGGGGGTTCCCGGTGGCTTCTAGGTCAGTACTCGGGTTATGACTTGGGTTTATAGTGATGAAGAGAGGTGCTAAGGACCTAAAGAGAGTTTAAGGGGTAACAGAATGGGCTGTCTACATAAAGAAATTATTTAATTAAACTCAGTTTTTCAATTAAATCCTAAAACATGCATCTAGGTGTGATTGGAGATAATATAATCATGCAAGATCATTCAATCACAGACAAACACATAAATGAGGAAAAATCCCCCAAAGGGGAAAAATATTTTATTTTCACTATATTTTTTAAAGAACGGTTTACATGGATTACAATGAAAACAATAGTGATATACGAATTACCCTCAGGTGTCGGTTCCTATGTCGTCGGCTGGAATCTCTCACAAGAACTCTAGATGGTCAACAATGGAAAATAGATGACTTTTCCACAAAGTTACTTTAGATGAGTAGAACGATCCATTGAGGGTTTAGAGATTCTCACAAATGATAAGTGAATGATTTATGAATCAAAAGGATGTTTGGAACAACAAAACTTGAAATATTGTCTCCAAAACATTTTCCCAAAGACTTAAAAAAATAACTTCAAAATAGCCCTTATAAAGAATTTTTGAGCCTGTCAAAATCTATCGGATTCGGGCTTATCTGGTGCGGCGGTCCGGATGGCCCTCGGGACCCTGTCCAGATCGGTGCCCAATTTTAGACAGAGAGATCCTTAAAAATGAGATATGGATCGTGTTCCATAAAATGTTCTGAATCGCTGCCAAAAACTGTCCAGAGCCTTTACCTTTTGGCGGTTTGGATTGCCCTAAATACCCATTCCAGATTGGTAGGGAAAAATCTCTAGAAACAGGAAACTGTCTTCTTGTAATTTGGATCAGTCTTTAAGTCCAATATGAGCATTAACATTCTTGACGGTGTATCGGTATACGACATACAAAAATAAGATGGAGATTTATTAAATTATGTCCTTACAAATCTCCCCCTATGTCTATACCGGTACATACATAAAAACATCTGAATTATGCTATCTCACTAAATACAAATGACATATAATTTAATATCCACAGAAAACCCTCAAACTGGAAATACTAAGAGACGTTCCTTGAAAATAACTCCATCATCTTCAAATCTTTTCTCATGAGGGTGTGCAACATAGAATATTCAATCTTCATACCTACACACATGAGACAAAGCAAATACCTTTGTGACGTATCGAGTTGAAATGATATAAAGATATATAAGAATAAATCATTAAGGCATCAAATCTCCCCCATACTAAAAACTTCCCATAATTCGTTCTCCCTCATTTTATGATGCCCCCAAATAGACAGATATGAGAATCAAAAAATAAAAATTGGAGAATGTCACAAGGTAATAAAATTTCTCTTTTTGAAGTTTTCAAAATTTTTCATACAAAATATACAACAAATAATCACACCATGAAAGAACACAAAAACAATCATGTCGATAATAGTGGAAATGTAGGGGTGTGATCAAATTCGATAGGAAAATCAATGCATACAATCATAACATATGTGAATGATGAATATCGGATACTCCTAACGAATGAACTTAACATCTTCCTTAGGTGTAAAAAAAAAGAATTTTAAGAAATTGACTCAATCAAATTAGAAAATCAAAGCTCAAAGTCATTTCCACACCAATAACGTCCAAAACTATTTAATGCTAGTTCAGGACTTTGAAGGAAGTGCAAACCCGTTTAAATTTTCCAACCAAACTCCCTCATATTTACATTTTCTTTTAGAGGTGATCTAAATTCTCAAACATTGAAGAATTGATGTTGAAACCTAATGTCCCATTTTGGCATGAATTTCTTTTTATTGCCTTTAAAAAAATTTGGGCTCTTTTAACCTCTTTGGACCTAGGATAATTAAAATGCCTCAATTTTTTAGGTCCGATTTAACGGTGGCTTAGTATGCGCAAAAGCCAAATGAGTACCTTTTGCAGCCCTGTCCCATTTTCAAATATCACACAATCTCACCAAATGGTTTTTACATGCATTCCATTCTTGTCAAGTTTTATCGTATATGGTTCGTTGTATAGACATAATTGAAATGGAAACACTCAAGCCAAGTACAATGATTAAATAAAACCCTGCATGGGTGCAATCAAGGATATAAAGAGCCAAACATGTAGAAATATATCACTGATCACATCTCATAGACTCCAAACAATGTAAAGCACATGGATGAAATGATGTAGCATCTCAATTCACTATCAAATAACCATGTGGAGTATGGACATGAAGTTGTAACTCGGTTATCTAAAATGCTCATCCATAAAAGGTGTAAACAAAATACAAAAATCTTTTTGAGTTTTTCAAAAAGATTAGAAGTAGAAAATCTTTCTGTCTTTTTCAATTTTTCCAAAAAAGAACAAAACTATTTTTTGGATTTTTCAAAAAAATATGAAAAAGAAAGTAGAAAATAATACAAATGATACAAGCTAGCAATATGAAATATAAGATATGAACATGACAATGCATCCTATCCCAGACTAAAAACAACCACATCAGTCAATAGTGTAAATACCTAGAGACTGCCTAAGACTCTCGTATCTAAGGGCATCTAAAGGCTTTGTTAGAATATCATCTAGCTGGAGGTCGGTAGACACATAACTCAGGGATACGACCTTTTCCTCAACTAACTCACGGATAAAGTGCTCGCGTATCCTAATGTCTTTTGTGCATGAATGCTGGACTAGAATACGGGATATGTGTATCGTTCTCGTGTTAACACAGGAGATGGTCATGGTGTCCTATGATATCCCATAATCCTCCATCATCTGCTTCATCCACAGAAGTTGTGTGCAGCAACTTCCAGCAGTTATGTACTCAGCCTTCGCAGTGGACAAAGAGATGGAATTTTGCTTCTTACTCAACCAAGAGACAAGAGCAGAACCAAAAAAGAAACACCCACCAGAAGTGCTCCTACATCCATTTTTATCCCTAGCCCAGTCGGCATCCGAATATGCGGACAAACGGTCAGTGGTATTAAAGGAATACCAAATGCCATGGGAGAGAGTCCCACTTACGTATTTGATCATATGTTTAAGAACGAGTAAGTGCCACTCTTTAAGGGATGCCTGATATCGCGCAATGACTCCAACACTAAAGGCGATGTCGGGACAACTAGAAGTCATGTATAGAAGACTGTCTATTATACTCTAATATAAGGTTTTCTCAACGTCTTAGCCTGAAGTGTCCTTACTAAGCTTTGTAGATGTACTCATAGGTGCACGAGCGTGCTTAGAGGAGTCTAAACCAAATTTCTTCACAAGGTCTCTAGCATACTTAGATTAGGAGATGAACATCCCATCCTCTAGCTGATGAACTTGGAGGCTAAGGAAGAAAGTAAGCTCACTTACCATGCTCATCTCAAACTCACTTTTCATCTCCTACTCAAAGCGGTGAGCATGCTGGGAGCATATGGATTCAAAGACTATGTCGTCCACATAGACCTGTCCAACCAAAATAGCACCGTCATCTCTCCTAATGAACAGCGTCATATCAACTCCCCCTTCTCTTGAATCCATTGGCTAAGAGATAGAAAGTAAGCCTCTCGTACCAAGTAAGGGGTGCTTGCTTCAAACCATACAAGGCTTTTCTTAGATAGTAAACATGTCCAGGTTTCTTAAGGTCTTCAAACCCTTTTGGTTGTTCCATGTATAACTCCTCCTATAGAATGCCATTCAGAAAGGCACTCTTGACATCCATCTGATATAGCTTGAAGTATAGATGACATGTAATGGCGAGCAGTAAACGAACGGACTCAACCCTCGCAACAAGATCAAATGTCTCATCAAAGTCTACACCATCTATCTATGTGTAACCCTGGGCGACCAACCTAGACTTATTTATAATGATAGTACCTGTCTCATCCATCTTAATCTTAAAGATCCATTTGGTACCTATCACATTAGCCGTACTAGGTTGGGGAACTAATTCCCATAAATCATTCTTTCGAAATTGAAGAAACTTGTCCTAGATCGTAGATATCCAGTGTTCATCTTTTAGTGATTCATTATAGTTCTTGGGCTTGACTTTAGATGTGTAGCATACATGGCTAATAACATTCTCTAGCTGAGAATGAGTCTTGACCCCTAGGGTGGGATCTCCTAGAATATACGTAGGGTCATGACTCTTGCGAACCCAAGCAGGTGTGTCCCCTAGAATGGGAGTAGGTTCCACCCTGGGTGTGGGAGGCACAGTGAGATCATCAATAGGGAGTGTGTCATCCTCACTCAAATGGGTGAAGTCAACAGTCGTCGATGGTTCATCATCTTACATAGTGACGTTTATTGACTCCATCACGTTAGAGCTTTTTACGTTAAAAACACGGTATGCTCTACTATTCGATGAATACCCTAATAATATCCCCTCGTCGCTTCAGGAGTCAAACTTTCCTAATTGCTCTCTATCCCGTAGAATGTAACATTTACTCCCCAAAACACGGAAATATGTAAGATTGGGATTCTTTCCAGTCCATAATTCATAAGTCATCTTGAGTGTGTGTGGACGAAAATAAACCCTATTCACCGTATGGAATGCAGTAGACACTACCTCTGCCCAAAATCTCATTACAACTTTACGACCTAGAAGCATAGATCTTTCCATTTCCTGAATCTTCGTGTTCTTTCTCTCAACAATCCCATTTTGCTGAGGAGTATTCACAGCAGAAAACTCACGTTTGATTCCTAGGCTATCACAGTAAAGATCTACATTTTACTCCATAAATTCATTGCCGTTATCACTAATCATTCTATTGATAGTGACACTGTGTTGGTTTTATAGGACACGGCACTTGATCGTCTGAAACTCAACAGCATCTGATTTCTCTCTCAGAAATACCACGATAGAATATCTGGAGGAATCATCTACCATCACTAGGATGTTCCTCTTACCACCCAGACTCTCTCTACGAGTAGTTCCCATGAGATCCATATGTATCAACTCAAGTACTCGTGAACTTCTAATGGAATTCAACTTCCTGTGGGGGGCTACGAACTTGCTTTCCCAACAGACAGGGTCCAAAAACCATGGAAGTTATCTTTTCAAGTGTTGTCAATCCATGTACTAGGTCCTTTTTTAGCTAATCTCGTCAAATCTCTAAAGCTCACGTGACCTAGACATTGGTGCCACAGATCCATAGGAGTGATCGTGGTGCTGTTGCAAACAATTGAGGACTTGGGAACAGTCCCATAGAAATTATCCTTTGTCCTCACCCCTTGCAATAAAAGTTTATCGGCTTGATTATAGACATTACACGTGTCCTGGTCAAACTTTACTGCAAATTCATCCTCGGATAGCTGGCTAATGCTGAGAATGTTTGCTTTCAAACCTTTGATGTACAAAACATTATCTATCTTAGGAAATCCTGGTAAATCTACTACACCTCGGCCTATAAAGCTAGACTTGATCCCGCCTCCAAAGGTGAATTTACCTTCCTTATGATCTTCTAGGTAGGTAAAAAATGAGATATCACCGGTCATATGTCTGGAGCAACCACTATCGAAATAACACTGTTGAAGCACCTTATACTCTTGACTCACTTGAGTCTATATTGTATAAGTGCTCATCTAGTTTGTAAATATAAACAAAATTGAGTCCCATCCTAGAAACCAAAGAGCCTCAATCCTTCTCTTCATTTTATTCCCCTTGATCTAAGGTATATTTACCAACACTAACACATTAGTATTGCATTCATACATTACATATTGCATATAATTGGTTATAAGTGTGTTGTGTATATTAATTTCCCTTAGCTTGAATTTTGATAAGTTTTTGGGAATTTTTAATGATTTTTAAAACATTTTTTTTTCTAATTTAAAAATGGAATTAAAAGTTTTGGGGTAAAATCTTCAATTTCAATTAATGATTTTATCTCTGGAAGTTCACTAGGGTAGAAATAGAAAGCTCTAAAGACTTAAAGGTGTTTGTGTAATTAGTTTCAAAACAAGCGTTTCAGCCTTGATCTGAGCCTTACACCTGTCAGCCTGATATCGGTTCGATTTGTGTTTCTTCTGTGAGACATAAGCCTTACTCATTTTTTTCCCTTTGATTTTTTTAACCTACGATCTGCGTGCGTTCTTGATTAATCCCTGTGAATCCTTCTTAAACCAATCAAATGCGTTTTAAACCACCGCTTCTGTTATATTATTGGATCAAAGTCAACAGCTAAAGACTAAATTGTAGCCCTTGATTTTGAACCTCATTCTCAAACCTTCTCAGCCCCCTATATAAGGAGCCTTACTCTCAGCCATTTAGAAGCTTTTGTCAATTCGTCATTTCTAGAGAGAGAAGAGAGTAGAGAGAGAAAAGAGAAGAGAGAGAGAGAAACTAGATAGAGAGAGAGTGAGAAACCCTAACCCTAAATCGTCAAAAACACCTTTCAAACCCTAACCTCTTTCAAAACTAGTTATAAACCAAACACAACCTTGAGTGTTTGAGAGTTTGAGAGTTGGTTTGTTAAGCTGCTTCGTGCTGTAACCACTTTGGGTTAAGATTTTGTTTCCAACTTAAGCATTAAGCTAGATCTGCGTTTATGTTTCATAGAAATTTTAGATCTGAGCATTTTATGTTACATCACACCTAGATCTGCATTTATAGATTCTCATCTTGAGAAATCTATTGTTGATTCTTTTCTGTAATGTTTTCATACTCAAAATCAACAATAACATTTTATGTTTCTAGTTCTTTTGAAACAAAACCTTTGACCTAGTTGGAATCTCACTTGGTGATTTTCAATCTCAAAAATATTTTCAAAACCTTGAGGTTGCTTAAGAACTTGATACGTCTTCTGAGCAAGATAGCCGTGGATTCTGGGTTAATATTAAAGGTCAAATAAGGTTCAAAGTTTCCTAATAAGAGAGAAACTGAAAATCACAGCATATAGATCTGATTTGTAATTTGCTAGGACTATTTGTAAAACCAAGCATGAGTGTGTGCATGCATGTGTTAGATCACCATCACAAACACTTACACACTACAACACTGAAAGTGTTGGTAATAAGATCTTGATAAAAGAGTGGACATAAAGACTTGAACAAAGTGAAGTTAGCAAATTGGGAGAACAACATCAACAATCAGAATTGCAGAAAAGTTATAAGGACAGTAGTGGGTACATTCCTAAATTTGTATAGGTATGATTTTTGTGCATGTGTGTTATATAGTTTGTAACTGCTATATCTGTTTTAGTGGATTTTTCATTTTACTCTGTTGAAT
Organism: Sambucus nigra; assembly: GCA_949130495.1. Taxonomy (NCBI): domain Eukaryota; kingdom Viridiplantae; phylum Streptophyta; class Magnoliopsida; order Dipsacales; family Adoxaceae; genus Sambucus; species Sambucus nigra. The sequence continues at coordinate 352,240,745 of OX422218.1, forward strand.
GAGTTGTGGATGTTTCCTCGATTGGGGTTTTACCACGTTAAAAATATCTTGTCATTAATTTTTCTACATCTCCTCATCCCTTTCAATTTAGTGTGCTGATTTAAAACTATTTTAGTTTTGTTTTTCAAAACTTGTTAGCAAATCTTGAACATATCTCGTGCATAATTTTTAAAACACATCTTGTGATTAAACTGATTTGATTTCTTGAAAAGAGTTTCTTCAAAAACAGTTCGGAGTTACTTAAATAGTTTAATCTTGTATTAAACGGCTTTAGTAACAGTTTTTAAATTAGTAACAGAGCTTTGGAAATCCTTTTAAAAGATCTTGTGTTTTCGAAGTTATTTTCTTAAAATCATAACAATGGACGAGAAAAATTAAAGATTTGGAAACATGACCAGAACCCCACTCTTTGATGGAAACAACTTTGCTTACTGGAGGATAAGAATGGTTGCTTTAATACATGGAACCTTGGGAGATGATGTTTGGGATATTATTGAAAATGGATACTCTTATCCTACTAAACCAGTCACAGAAGGAAGTAATGAGAGGGTTAAGAAAGCATTAAGTGAGTTTACACAAGAAGAGAAGCAGACTTCTCGAAATAATAACAAAGGCAAGAATGCTATGTTTATGTCCATAAATAAACTTGAGTGTTGATGTAAAAAACTAGATTTGACTTAATTCTTTAATCACAGATAAAAATAAACAACACAAAAGATTTTTAAAGTGGTTCAGCCTTGAAAGAATGGCCTACGTCCACTGTTTGTGTTATTGCTGACTGTTTACAGAATTCTCGATAATGGGTTTACCAAGAAATTTCGAGTCCCCTGCTAATGAGGAGGTTACAATATATTTATAGCCTTGAGGCGGTACAAATGAAAGAATAATACATAGCTGTCAATAGGTGTGTGTGCGTCTGTGTGATAATAATGAACATTTAATGTGCAGTCATCCTCCATATTATCCGAATATGAATGCTCTTGTACGAGATGCAGGTCGGACCGCCTAAGCTGATCGGACCGCATAAGTAGCTCGGTATACATGATTTGCTCGATACACTAGAGTTCCTCGGAGAACACTTGTTGCTCAGAGCGCCTGAGTTGGTCAGGGAGGTTGAGTTCCTCGGAGTCAAGGTGTTGTTCAAAAATGTTTGCGAGTGCCGTATAGATTGACACGTGTCTCCACATAATTAGTCCACTTCAGCAGAATAAATTTGGTATCAATAGAAGCCCCCAATGTTTCGTAGTTTGATGTTGAAGAAAAGTATGGAACATTTTGTTGCTTAGATTTTCAATTTCTATGGTTTCTAGGAAAGCATTCATTGTATATAACTCCTTTATAAATGCACAGTATCAGTCTTTATAAATATTTTGAATTTCCATAACCGCTTCATTTTTTGTGCCCTTTTCTTCTTTTTAGCCGCCAGATACACAATCTTCCATCCTAGTAATCATTGTTTTTCTCTTTTCCCGAGGTAAAGTACTTAAACGCTTCAGAAAATTCGATCGTCTTTTACTTTTTCAAATCTGCATCTTAGAACTTCTTTACTTCCTCTCTATCTTGTGCGTTCATTTCTTCCATTGTTCGTTGTCAACTGATCCACTCTTTTTCTGTAAGATCTTCTTCCTTCTTTTTTATTTTCTCTGTTCATCATGGTATACCTTGTTGAGTCGCTTGATAAGTTTTGCTCTGATTTTTCTATTCCTTCATGGGTTACTTTGGAAAAACTTTTTGAACCTTATGACTATTTCCGTCTGGCTGAGGGGCATTGGTTCCCCAGTCTCTTTGTGGCTGAATGCGGCTTTTCTTTTCCTCTAAATCCTTTATGTTTGGAGTTCTGTCAGTTTTTTGATGTTGTTCCTGCAAAAATAGCGCCAAACACTTGGAGAATAGTTAATGGAGTTCATATGTTAAATCAAATTCATGGAACCCGTTTAGGAATTCCAGAAATTATGTTTTGTTATAGATGGGTTGTCAGCGATAGTACTTTTTATTTAAAAACTAGGTTTTTAAATAGGGCTTTCTTTTTCAATCTCCCAGATGCCAACAGGGATTACTTTGAGCATGGAGTTGTTATGAAAAATTGGAAACATGCTCCATTAAATGGAGATGATGTATATCAAGGTCCTAAGTGTCCCCCTTATGGCAATGGGATAGGTTGTTTTTATTTTATTTTTGAAATTATATTTTCCTTGTGTTTGATAAAATGCGTCATTGACATTTTAATTTTTTGTTTATTTACAGTTGACAGCAAAAGAAAATCCCCCAAAGAGACTGATGTCAATTTGAGACACTTGAAACTTATCTAGAGTTTGCACCAAACTGTTGTTGATGAACATATTAGATCAGCCTCGTACTTGCACCAATACTAGCTTCTGAAGGTTCCTTCCCTGAATCAAATATTCCTCTGAGTGACAGAATGAAGAGAAGAAGAGCTCCTGCCTTCGTTGATAAGTCTGCCTCTACTGCTGGAGAGGCAAAGAAAAATAAGCCAAATGTACCAGAAGAAGGGACGAGAAATATTGATGCATCCCCTCCTCCTGCTGCTAAGCAGATTGTCGAGAAGCCCCATGTGGCTCCGAGCAAGGTTGTAGATGTTTCTCCTCCAAGCGAGTTTATCGTTATATCACCAGCCAAGACAACATCATTGGTTGAGAATGTTCCTGCTCCTACGAGGAGGTTAAAGAAAAGCTCTCTTGCGAGACCAGTTGAATCAGTCTCTCAGTCTTTAAATCTTGAAGGTGGTATTCCCACCTTTGTTCCTTTGAGCTCTGCTATAAGCTCGGTGAAGTCTTGGATTATTCCTGAGATCCAAGGTGTTGAGGACATTCTTTCTCGGGATAGGGTTACCTGATTCGTCACTTTTATTGTATTTTATACCCCATTAATTTGTACATTCTAGCATTCTCGTGCATGTTTTTCCCGGTTCTTATACTCATTTATTGACTAACCCCTGAATTCATCAAATATACTTTGTATGTGTCTTTATTGAGCTTTTATAGGTCTCGGGAATGCATTTTGGGAAGTTTGGTTTTGATCCGAAAAAGTTCTGTTGACACTTGCACAGTCGGGGGCATTTTGCTAATTTCAGCACTCGGGTTTTGATCCCGATTTCTTCACGGAAGTTGTAGACCTTCTTCTTATCTTTGCCTGGCCTCCGACGGTGCTTGAATCCGACCTTGAACGAAGAAGTTACGGTTGTTTCGGTGAAACATGGGACAACTAATGCCAATATAGGCAACTTTCCTTCTCCAGTAGGCCCAAATCGATTCGCGATTAATGCCGAATCGATTCGGTTTAATACAGGGGCAAATCTCTACACTTCCGAATCGATTCGGATTTGGCACCGAATCGATTCGGCCCTGCATTTCCACCTTTCTTTTTATTACTAGTTTGTCATTTTGGTTGGATTTTTGGGGATTTATCCCTTGTTTTTCCTTTTTTGTATATAGATTACTTTGGTTAGATTTTTGGATATATAGAAAAACACTCTTTCTCTCTCCTAGGTCAAGTTCATTTATGGTTTTTACCAACTTGTAAAGCTTTGATTACTAGTGGAATTGTTGTTGTTAATGCAAGAAAGGTTCATTTACTTATTCTCTACTTGTTCTACTACCTTTAATTTGCATTTAATTCCATCTCTTGTATTGGTTGGTGCTTAAACTAGATAACTAACTTAATTATGTTCTTAACTAGCATGTGTAGTTTAGTTTCAATTATGAGTAGCTAGACTTATGATTGGGGATCATAATCCCACCTTGGATGCTTGAACTTCATATTTAGGGTTTGGTTTATAATTGTTCTAATGGAACTTCATGTGTTGGTATTGGAGTATCATAGTTCCTTAACTTCTCTTGTCATGCAAGGGCTAGTGTTTGAAGCTTTACTACAAACCCAAACCATCTAGCAATAATTAATTAACCCATAATCCTCCATTGTTGAGTTTAGTCTCTACATGGTTGATGTTCGGACTTAATTAGTTATGCTCGATTAGAATTAATTTCAACCAAGCCCTATAATCCCCTTCTTTGTGAATCCGAGGTGGGAGAATGATCCTCGATCCCTTTAATTTCTTGAACTCAAGCTTAACTTAGTTCTTTTCATAGTTTCGTAATTATTAATTAATTAACTTATCATCAATAGTATGTTAGTTTAGAGATTAGTCTCAATCACTTTTCCAAACTATTAAATCATCTTTTACACTTTAAATTTTGTGACGTTTAGAGAATCCCTTAAACCTAATCATGTTCTCTTAGGAGTGTTTCAATCCCTGTGGGTCACGATTCCGTACTTACCGGATATTACATGTTGTGATAGATTTGCACTTGAATCACAAGCTTTATTTTGGGCGCACCAAGTTTTTGGCGCCGTTGCCGGGGATTGGCAACTATCTTTGGTTTTAGAAATTCTCTTTACACTGTCGTTCCCTGTGGTCACCGTGACATCACGGTTTCCAAAAATCAATCCAAAATTCTGTAAATGCATGACGCGAGTAGTAGCAATTTGAATCCTATTCGTGAACCATCGTCTAGTGAACCCTCGGATTATTGGAGACCTTTACCATCAATTTCTCGTTCTAGTTCGGTCTCATCTTCTTCGTATACCTGGGCCCACTCCGATCCTACAACCATGGCCGATAATGTTAGTGAGCACGGTAGTCAAGGGGTTTCACCCGAACCCCCGTATAGGACCATGCGTGATTATTTGCAACCGGAGAGGACCACCTCTCCGTCTTGTATCATTTTTCCCTACAATGCCGCGCAATTCCATTTTCGTAATGGAATGATTCAATTACTTCCTACTTTCCACGGCGTGGACAGTGAACAACCTTACCTTCATGTTAGAGAGTTTGAGGAGGTGTGCGCTACTTTTAGCGATCAAAACTGTCCTCTTGATGTCACACGACTCAAACTCTTCCCGTTTTCCTTAAAAGACAAGGTCAAAACTTGGCTTTGGTCTTTAGCTCCTAATTCAATCGGGAGTTGGCGCGAAATGCAAGCGCAGTTTTTGAAAAAATTCTTTCCAACTCATCGCACCAACTCTTTAAAGAGTCAAATCCAAACATTCGTTCAGGCCGAAGGTGAATCATTCGAGCGATTTTGGGAGATATTTAATGAGGTACTTCATAAATGCCCACACCACGGTTTCAAAAAGTGGAGATTAATCTCATTTTTCCACAATGGGCTTACACTTAATGCGAAACAAATGGTGGAGACAATGTGCTCCGGTGAGTTCTTTGGTTTAGATCCCGATGATGCGTGGGCACATTTCAAATATTATGCCGAGACCACCCAAGCATGGGATACCTCGGATCCGAAAAAAACTAGTTCGCGACCTTCGGTTCCGTCCTCGTCTAACCCTGGTATGTATCACCTCACTGACGAGAATGAGATGAAAATGAGATTAGATAAATTATCTAAGAAAGTTGAGGAGTTCGGTTCGAAGGTCCAAGATCCCGTTGTTCAAATTCAATCAGTAATTGAGGAGTTGTGTGCCATTTGTGACACTAATGCTCATTCGACCCAAGAGTGTCCTACTATTCCGGCTCACAAAGTGATCCTCCATGACCAAGCGAACGCTATGGGAGTTTTTAGAAGATCCCAAAACGTTCCCGACCAAGGGTTTAATCCATCTTGGGGTAACCAACTCGGTTACCAATATCAACAATCTCGTCCTCCCCCGCCTCAGAATTACCAACAACCGTACAACCAACATCCTCCTCCCCAAGTTGTAATGCAAGGTCCCCCTCCGGGACCACTTCCACCAGTTATACCTGCCTACGCGCACCCGAACAAGAGAAGTCTAAAAGAAATTTTTCAATCTTTTACGACTTCTCAACAAGCCACAAACGCTAGTCTCGAAAAAGAAATTTCCAAGTTGACCGCTTCTTTGAGTGTGCAAGAAAAAGGAAAATTACCGTCACAACCTCATGGGCCCGTTGGGCGAAATAGCATGAATTCCGATGTTTCTACTCCTTCTTCCGATTAATGTAGGTCTATGGAACATGTTAATTCCATCACCACTCTTAGGAGTGGGAAGGTGATTGAAAATCCACCTCCACCTTCCCCGAAAGAATCCGACGAGGTCATAATAACTCCCCGAGCGAGTAAAGTGACTCCTAAAAAGAAAAGAGATAAGTCGCCGACCAAGGTGTCGGAAACTTCAGTCCCTTGTCCATTTCCCGCACCCTACCCTCAAAGGCTCCTTCCCATTGTTAAACCCAACAAAGATCAAGAAATCATGGAGACATTCAAACAAGTAAAAATCAATCTCCCTCTCCTTGACGCGATTAAGAAAATCCCTTCCTATGGCAAGTTTTTGAAATATTTGTGCACCTTTAAGAGAAATCATGTTTCTCGCAAAAAGGTGGAGTTGACTGAACAGGTTAGTTCCATTTTCCAACACAACACAATTCTAAAATTTAAGGACCCAGGGTGTCCAACTATTTCGTGTATGATTGGAAACTTCGCCATTAATCGCGCTCTTCTTGATCTAGGAGCTAGTGTGAACCTCTTGCCGTATTCGGTTTATCTCCAATTGGACTTGGGAGAACTTAGTCCTACCAAAACTAAAATTCAATTGGCCGACGGCTCCACCAAAATTCCATGGGGCGTCTTGGAAGATATCCTCGTCCAGATAGACACCTTTGTGTTCCCGGTCGACTTTATCGTTCTTGATGCCCAACCTGTTTTAAGCTCGAACAATTAACCTCCCGTCATCTTAGGACGACCATTCCTCACGACCGCGAATGCTTCGATAAATTGTAGGAATGGTGAGATGAACTTGTCTTTTGGGAATATTACATTAGATGTCAATATTTTCAATGTGTCGCACCTCTCGAGTGACGAAGATGATTGTGTGAGGGAAGTGAATTTCGTTGGAATGATATGTGTGGACGACGATCATATTGCGAGGGAGGAAATTGAATGGAGTGTGTTAGATGTGTGTTTTGACATTCTAGGAGAGGTTGGCGTAGTAGAAAACCATGAAATTGGGGATAAATTAGGCAATTTTGATTTCACTCCGATTGATGACTCTATCGTTTCCGAAACTGACATTTACATAGAGTCATCAATCCCGTGTAGGGGGAGTTAGTCGGAGAAAAATAGGGTTGAAAATGTCTCTATCGATTTGTGCACCGACCCTCCGGTCCGTCACTTTAAGAACCCATGGCCTCCTCTTTCAAATATTAATCCGGTTTTCAAAACCAAACGTGGGTCCAGCGGTTGGGGTAGTCCATTTTGGATAGGTGTCATATCCTCCGATCTTGAACCCGATATAATTGTTAAGTGTATGAGACTTAGTTGGAGCGAAGTCGGACCGAGGGGAAGGATAGGTGTTCACATTGTGAAGTACGTCCTAATAATATCTGCGGATTTACAACCGGACATCGTACGCGGCAGTCCCATTAGCAGGGGTGATTCGGTTCGTTAAATTCTCATTTTTGGTGCCGAGCAGCCCCCGGCACGTGAGGGGTTGCAATTTTTTGGTTCTGGACCAGTTACATACATATGGTATATCATTTTGGTCCATGAAATCCAGTTGAGGTGGACCCAAAATTTAAACTTCATGAGAATTAGAAAATCAGCATAGCAGAAAGTTGGATCCCAGCATCCGAATCGATTCGGTTTATCACCGAATCGATTCGACCCTTCCTAGTGGAAAAATTTAGAGTCAGCGAATCGATTCGCGATTAATCCCGAATCGATTCAGTTAATCCAAAGTGTCAGGTCTCTTCTCCCGAATCAATTCGGATTAATACCGAATCGATTCACCCTTAGACAGTGTTCAATCCGAGAGTAGCGAATCGATTCGGTTTAACTACCGAATCGATTCGGATCACCTGTTCACTTAAAATTCCCAATTTTTTTTTTAATACTCTTCTCATTCTCTCTACTCTCTTAACCTGCGAACACAGCCTCTCCCATATCATTTCCCTTCTTCCACATTTCTTCCCCCTCATGGCTTCCTCATCCATGGCATCCTCATCCAAGGTAACTAATTCAACCCTATTAAATTGATTTCATGTCTTACAAAGTGTTTTTGGTATGAAAGTAGGGTTAAATGCATTTTTGTAAAATCCACATTTTTTCTGCATGAAACTCCTTATTTTCCCATTGTTTGTGATGTGAATCCAACAAATACAACTTGTTTATGTTGCTTTGATGATTAAGTTGTATTTGTTGGGGTTTTTTCACATTGAGTATGTCATTTTCACCCTACTTTCTATACATTGCACACTATATGTTCGATGAAATGCCTCTGTGAAGATTTTGTGCGCTAAAGCTTCATCTTCGCACCTTTTATCGCACATTCTTGTTGAATTATCCTTGTTTGAGTGCGGTGTGCGTCGGTTACGTCTATTCGACCAATTTTTCCCAATGCACACCCTCCGAACCTAGTTCCCCTTATTTCACAATTACTTTGATTTTGTGCATCGCACTTATGGTGTGTGTATTGAATTAATGTTTTGTAGGTTTCTTCGATCTCCAAGCCCACATCCAATATAATTTCGGGTCGGGGAGGTTTCTAATCCTTTCACTCAAAGTAGGTAAGGGACTGGTTTCGGGCTAAATTTCCTTCGGGTCGCCCAATTGCTATTGAGAGGCCTGTGCACCTTGAGGATTTCCCCGCCTCTGTTCGTCGGTACTTTCGGAAGTTTAATTGGGAAGCCCACCTTGCCAGGGCGGGTGATGTCAATGATGAGCATGTTCGTCAGTTCTATGCGTCTCTCGTCCCAACTGGGGACAGAACTTTTGAGGCTTACGTGCGGGGTAAGAGAATTCCTATTTCAAAGCCTCTCTTGGCTTTGCATCTGACTGGGGCCGATAACCCCGAGGATTTTGATTACCCTTGCTCCGACGAGGGGAGGCTGACGAATGAAACCCTGATTACGCGTCTGGCGCCAGGGAATGTTTGGGCTGAGGAGACTTTCCCCACATCTCTTATGCCCGACAACCACCGTATCATCCACCTTTTTGCTGTTAATTCCATCACGCCGACCCAAACCAAGGCTGTTCTTCGCTCCGCCCAGGCCCACTTCCTTTACCATCTCTTGGACACCAATTCTATTGTCAACCTTCCCGCATTAGTACTTCAGCGGATGCTAAAGGCCACTTACTGTGAGAAGGGTACCACTACCCTCCCGTACGCGCGGTTGGTTTCCCGAATTTGTAGAGATGCTAATTGCGAGGTGGCGGGTACGGATAACATTCCTCGCCTCCCCAAGTTGCTTGGCGAGAAGGCCATTGAGAAAAGTTTAGGAAAAGATTATTGGGAGAGGAGGAAGAAGCGAATGTTGGATGCTCCTGACGATGCGGATGCCCCTGATGCTCCTATGACGGATATTCCGGAAGTGCCTCGTCCTGTCCCACCTCCTACCCCATCTTCTGTTGACCCCATTACATATCTTGGGGTGCGAATGGATGAGTTACAGGCGGATTTTACCGAGTTTCGGGGAACTTATATGATGAGCTTTGCATCATTCCTGGATGATTTTACCACGTATCGGGGCGCTTACGAGCGCGACATTTCGATGATTTCTAGGGCGCAGATGGACCTATTTTCACATCTACGAGGGGGCGAGGCTGCTGTGCCTCCGTACCTTTATGACCCCTATGCTCCTCGTGACCCCACCGTGCCCGAGTCCCCGAGCCGCCATCCGGACGATATGTAGGCCGCTATCATCCTACTTTCTCTGCTGCTGACTTTTGTGGTTCTTCATTTTGATTTTTGGGTTTGTAACTTTGTAGTTGTGTATTGGTGTGGGGAGGAGAGAGTACATTTAGTGTATTTTCTAATTTTGGTTTTTGTTCCCCATGTACACAACTTGTGATTATTAATGAAGTTACTCATTTTCAGTTTCATATTTGTTCTTGTGTATATCTCTTTTGCATATATTATTGTTTTTGGTACTAACATGTAACAGTCATGCCGTTGCGCGTTTCTCGAGTTACTCCTTACGGGGTGACTATTTTCCAACCCCTTTTCCCTTTTTATCCCTACTAACATTGGGGACAATGTTTCATTCAAGTTAGGGGGTATGGATTACATTTGTGATGCCGGTTATCATGTTAGTATGTATTTATTTATTTATTTATTAAAACTAAAAAATAAAAAAAAATAAAAAATAAATTCCCTCTTATCTACTATGATTACTTATATGATCGGAATATCCTATTGTATAGCTATGAAGCATGCTTTGAGTCTTTGATTTATTAGCCTTTAGCCCGTTATTATTTGCATTGTGAATAGCCTCATAAAATTAAACTATGAAGCTTTGAGCATATACACAAATAATTATTTATGATTTGGTTTAAAGGGTTTCAAATTCGTTAATTTTAGGCCCGTGCTATACCCTTACAAAAGTGAAAATTGAGACTTATCGTCATTTGTGAGCGTATACATACACTCTATCTCTTTCTTGTCAATGAATTCGTTGTCAATCTCATTTTCTTTTCATTTGATTGCATATTAATTGATTTAACACTTGAGCATGATTTTCAATGGTGTTTAGTCCCGCGAATCACATGAAACTTTAGGAAAGGATTGTAGGCCCTCTTTGTTATAATACCCATATTAGCCTTGACCTCACCATATATGTTTCCCTAGTCAACCCCTTTGAGCCTAAATATTAGCCTTTCATTGCATTACCCAAAAATTCCATAACCAACTCCAAATTGGAGTTTTACACCATATATATTACCTTACATACCGTTGTTTGGAATGTTACTTGGGATTGAATGATGTTGTTATGATGTCGGTTGCAATTTAGGCATATGAGAGTTTGAAAAAGTAAAGGAAAGAAAGAAGTGAAAAAGGGAAGAAAAAGAGAAAGCAAAAAGCAAAAGAAAACAAAAGAGAAAAATGAGAAAAATAAGTAAAGAAAAAGAAAAGAGAAAGTTGTATATGTTGTGTATATAGTTCAATAAGCTTTGATTACTCTTCAATTGTTATATCTAATGTTGTTTGGAAATTATTTTCCAATTTTGAAATTGCCCACTATTTCCCATTATCCCAAATTTTTCATCTCCGAACACCTTTTGTATCCGTAAATACATCCTTTCACTTCATAACCCTAGCCTAGCCTAAATTATATACGCTAAAAGTCCTATTTGATCCTAGGGTGATGTGATTCAAAGGTCAAACATAAGCGATAATATGTTTAAATGCTTTTCTCTTGGTAAATATGCGATATCCTTTCATGAGATTGTATTTTTCCACTTTTATATTGCGTTCTTCATTGATGACATGTGTGTGGCCTAGTTTCCCTTTACAATTACTCTTTATGCCCGCATGTCCCGTGTGTGTTACATCCCGTTTCTGAGTGTTTCGTTTGTTGAGTGTAATAACCGGAGAGAACTTGAGTATGCATGCCTTAGCATTTATACGGACTTTGAAAGTTTTGCCAAATCTAAATTACCACATGTGTCCGCTTATTTCGCATTCTCATGGTTTCGATTTTTATTGAAGTTATTTGTTTAATGTCGATAATTGCCGTCTTTTGTGGGAGATTTGTTCACTTTGTTGATAAATTGTGCTTCTTAGATATTTGTTGAGCTACGTATTGGATTTTGCCGTATCGTAGTATGAGTTGATTTGATGTTTGTGGGTGTCATCCCTGGAAACCCTCACGAGACTTCACTCGTCCCCTAGGGCCACCTAGGGGTTTAAAACGGCTTATTGCATACGCTAAATGCAATCGTTCGCCTACGAAAGTGGCATTTTTCCTTCGTTGTACATATTTCTTCTATTCTGGTTGCATTGTTGGCCCTTGTTTCTTCATACTTCATTGCTCGGGACTAGCAATGTATAAGTTAGGGGGTGTGATTCGTCACTTTTATTGTATTTTATACCCCATTAATTTGTACATTCTAGCATTCCCGTGCATGTTTTTCCCGGTTCTTATACTCATTTATTGACTAACCCCTGAATTCATCAAATATACTTTGTATGTGTCTTTATTGAGCTTTTATAGGTCTCGGGAATGCATTTTGGGAAGTTTGGTTTTGATCCGGAAAAGTTCCGTTGACACTTGCACAGTCGGGGGCATTTTGGTAATTTCAGCACTCGGGTTTTGATCCTGATTTCTTCACGGAAGTTGTAGACCTTCTTCTTATCTTCGCGTGGCCTCCGACGGTGCTTGAATCCGACCTTGAACGAAGAAGTTACGGTTGTTTCGGTGAAACATGGGACAACTAATGCCAATATAGGCAACTTTCCTTCTCCAGTAGGCCCGAATCGATTCGCGATTAATGCCGAATCGATTCGGTTTAATACAGGGGCAAATCTCTACACTTCCGAATCGATTCGGATTTGGCACCGAATCGATTCGGCCCTGCATTTCCAGCTTTCTTCTTATTACTAGTTTGCCATTTTGGTTGGATTTTTGGGGATTTATCCCTTGTTTTTCCTTTTTTTATATAGATTACTTTGGTTAGATTTTTGGATATATAGAAAAACACTCTCTTCTCTCTCCTAGGTCAAGTTCATTTATGGTTTTTACCAACTTGTAAAGCTTTGATTACTAGTGGAATTGTCGTTGTTAATGCAAGAAAGGTTCATTTACTTCTTCTCTACTTGTTCTACTAGCTTTAATTTGCATTTAATTCCATCTCTTGTATTGGTTGGTGCATAAACTAGATAACTAACTTAATTATGTTCTCAACTAGCATGTGTAGTTTAGTTTCAATTATGAGTAGCTAGACTTATGATTGGGGATCATAATCCCACCTTGGATGCTTGAACTTCATATTTAGGGTTTGGTTTATAATTGTTCTAATGGAACTTCATGTGTTGGTATTGGAGTATAATAGTTTCTTAACTTCTCTTGTCATGCAAGGGCTAGTGTTTGAAGCTTTACTACAAACCCAACCCATCTAGAAATAATTAATTAACCCATAATCCTCCATTGTTGAGTTTAGTCTCTACATGGTTGATGTTCGAACTTAATTAGTTATGCTCGATTAGAATTAATTTCAACCAAGCCCTATAATCCCCTTCTTTGTGAATCCGAGGTGGGAGAATGATCCTCGATCCCTTTAATTTCTTGAACTCAAGCTTATCTTAGTTCTTTTCATAGTTCCGTAGTTATTAATTAATTAACTTATCATCAATAGTATGTTAGTTTAGAGATTAGTCTCAATAACTTTTCCAAACTATTAAATCATCTTTTACACTTTAACTTTTGTGACGTTTAGGGAATCCTTTAAACCTAATTATGTTCTCTTAGGAGTGTTTCAATCCCTGTGGATCACGATTCCATACTTACCGGATATTACTTGTTGCGATAGATTTGCACTTGAATCACAAGATTTATTTTGGGCGCACCATTACCACCTTGGCAGCTCAACATATTGCCTCAGTAAGTATTACTAATCTAAACTTTTATTTTTCAATGTTATGTCCCTGCACTGACTTACAATTATTTTCTTTTTCCAGTTGGTAACTTGTTTCAACACTATTATGAAAAAGGATGAAGCTATTAAATCTTCGAGCTCCTTAGGAGGTGTGGAGGAAACTTTTGTAGGTCTGACTCAGTCCTTAAAGGACTCTTGTTATAAATATGAAGATGATAAAGAGGCCTGGGAGACACGACTCAAGTCCATCGAGCAAGAAAAAGACTGAGTTGTGGAGGCCTCCCAGGAGTTGGAGTGGAAAGTGAAAGAATTTGAGAAGAAGAATAATGAGCTTGAGGAGAAGCTCAAGAACACTGAAGAGCTTGAGAACAAGCTTAAGAAAACTAAAGAGGAAGTTGTTAGACTTCGTGACGTTGATCGTCAAAAGAAGGAGATAGAAGGGAAGATGAAGGCTGCCAAGGAACTTCTTTCTGAGAGGATTTCCTCGGAGAAGGCAAAGAGAAAACTTGCAGTTAAAAAGTCCTTTAGCACTGGCTAGGACAAGGGATGGAACAAAGGTCTAGCTGCCATGTCTTCCCAGATGGATTTTGCTAGTGTTAAATACTTCAGAGATGGATGGGTTGTAGCTCTGCAGGAGCTAAAGGTCACTGAGACTTCAAACATATTCCAGCGTCATGTTCACGGACCTCCTCCCTCTCCTGGAGAAGAATAAGAGGATAAAGCTTCCTCAGAGTAATCCTCCATGATGATTGGAGATCCATCTCCTCTTATTCCATTTGTTCAAACTTTCTTCAAGCAAATTCAGCCTGCCAGCTCTTCAGTCGAGCAACTTCATCCCACCAGTACCTTAGCCGAGCAACTGCCCTTATCTTCCGAGCAACCATCCTCCTCATCCCAGCTTCCCAAGGAAGTTGTAAAACACAAGGAGAAGGTGTAAAGATGCTCGGGTTTTAATTTTGTTATTCCTTTCTAGTGTAATCTTGAACTTTGTACTTACCTTTTATGATGAAATGAAAATTCAAGCTTTTGATTGTCTATCTTGACTTTTTCCTCTTCTTGCTCTATTTGCATTCTTATTTATTCTTTATATCTCTTCTCTTTACTAGTTTATGGCTAGAATGGATCTCTTATCAGCTCAAGATACTGAACTGATGAAAAAATGCAATGACTACTTCAAGGCTGGCCATGCAGATCTAAACGAGGCTGAAATTGTTAACATCCTCGGTCCAAATTCTTCTGAACAAATATTTAAAGCATATCAGTATTTGAAATGCCTGCTGGACCAAGTTGTTGCCAATAATATGGCATACTATGAGATGATTGAAGATCTCTGGGGTATCATCGAGGAACTTCAGCAACAATACAAGGAATCTTCTGCCCTTTTGCATCAGGGGTATGAGAAAACGTATCAGCAACTAAATGCTGATAAAGGATATGATAAGTTCATCACTGCTTATGTTATTAAGGAGAGGACTTTAAAGACCGAGGTTGAAGAGCATAGGCAGATCATGAAACTGCTGGAGCAGGAAAATAATAACTTGCGAGGAGAGATATCCCAACTGAAATCTGCATCATCTACCTAGGGATCCTTGGTCCCTGTCAATGACGAAGGTTTCTCTTTCTTGGAGGTCAAAAATGCCAATTTGAGAGACGAATTGGAAACTTTGAAGAGGATTGGAACCTCTACATCTGCTCGCGGACGAGCAAGAGCTTCTCGGGGATGAGCAAGAGCTGCTCGGGTTACTGTTGAAGAAGCTAGAACGCAGGCAGCTTTGGAGAATCAAGTATTCCAGTTGATGGAGAAGAATCAAGCATTAGCTGAGATGTCCAAAAATATTCTGAACCTCGACGAGCAACTCTCTACACAAAGCTCTGCCTTGGAGAATAAAAAAATTTTAGTGAAGAATCTCCACGAGCAACTGGAGAGGTTAACCTATCAGTTTCACAAACAGCCCAGAGAGTGTTGGATGGCTGGATATAATGAAGCCCTTTATCACCTCAATGATCGGATCCAAAATTCAAATAACGAGGGTTACAAGCAAGGATGGCTGAATGCGCTGGGGGTGTTAAAGTTGGAGCAGGGTCATTATCTCTGGGATTACTATTACCCTGGATTGCTCGAGTTACCCATGCCACCCTTCAAACTTGATATGATCTGGATTCCTGCTTGGGAAATTCCTCAGTGCTTAATCTCCAAGTATCTCGACGACTACAGTCTTCATTCTAATTTTGAGATATCTCGCCCGCAGCACTTACTTGATCGGCCATCAATAATGAATGTCAGGATGCTTAGAGATCTGAACTTCATAAATTCTCCTTACGCCTTAGATGATCCTCCTGCTGGAGTAGAGCCTGTTTCAAAGGCAGAAGGGAAAAAGCCAATAGAATAGGATTTTTATGTAATGATTTCTACTTTCCGCAGCATATGTAATCCTTCTCTATTTGAATGAAAATTTTTGGTAATGAAATACATTTCTCACAATATCTATTTTATTCTCTAATGAATGTGTATGTATGTCTTGTAAGAAAACAAAAATTTACTGTGTTATTTTAAATTACCGACCAACTGGAGTTGGTGAAAATTTATTATTGACCATTCTGAGTTTGTGATAATTATTTGACGATCAACCGGAGTTGGTGATATTTTGCTTCCCGACCAACTTATAGTCGGTGGTAATTTGATATGCCATAAGTAAAGAAATTCGGTTTTATTTTTTTATTATAGTGACTAATAACTTTTTAATTATAAGCCACGAAATAACTTATATCCCATGATATTGCTTAAACAATTGTTTCCGACCAACCGGAGTTGGTGGGTTTTTATTCTCGACCAACCGTAGTTGGTGGATTTTATTTTACTGACCAACCGTAGTTGGTGGACCGACCAACCGTAGTTGGGGGGGGGTTATTTTACCGACCAACCGTAGTTGGTGGATTTTATATTACCGACTAACCGTAGTTGGGAAGGTTTATTTTACCGACTAACCGTAGTTGGTGGACCGACCAACCGTAGTTAGGGGGATTTATTTTACCGACCAACCGTAGTTGGTGGACCAACCAACCGTAGTTGGGAGGTTTTATTTTACCGACCAACCGTAGTTGGTGGACCGACCATTCGTAGTTGGGGGGTTTGTTCTGAACTTGATGCGTAGTGTGTAGCACTAATACTCCGAAAAAATTTCATCAAAAGGAGAGAATTGGATAAAAACTTCAACACTGTATTCATACTGAAGAAAAATTCATTTACATAGGAATCCCAATTACTGATAATACTTGCGTAGATGTTCTTCATTCCATGCATTCTTAAATTCTTCCCCTCTAAGGTTTCAATCCTGTAGGTTCCTGGAGGAACAACTTCTATTACTCTGTAGGGTCCATGTCAGTTAGCTTCCAATTTATTGTGCTTTTGAATTACTTTCTTTAGCATGTAGTCTCCTTCCTTCAAATCACACTTTTTTACCCTCTTGTTGTAAAACAAGGTTGTTCGTTGTTGGTATGCAGCATTCATGATTGCTACTTCTCTAACTTCCTCGAGCATATCCAAGTCTAATCTTCTCATCAAGTCACTTATAGGAGAATTGAAATTCAGCACTCTGTGTGTGGGGAGGCCCAACTCGGCAGGTATAACAACTTCACTTCCAAATGCCATCATGTATGGAGATTCTCCTGTTGTTGCTCGTGGTGTAGTACGATAATCCCACAACACAGAATGCAGCTCGTTGATCCAATTTGCCTTCGCATCATCCAGTCTTTTCTTCAAACCATTAAGCAGCGTTCGGTTTATCACCTCAGTTTTTCCATTAGTCTGGGGATGGCATGGTGCAGAGTGGTTTTTCAATATGTTTGATTGGTGACAATATGCAGTAAACTCTTCGTTATCAAATTGGGTTCCATGATCAGTAATGCATGCATGGGGAAGACCATATCTGCAAATGATATTCTTCCAGATAAATTAATATACACTATCATAAGTCATATCAATAAGAGGTTCAGCTTCTACCCATTTAGTAAAATAATCCACAGCGACGATGAGGTATTTGAACCTTCCTCTTGTCGTTGGGAGTGGCCTGACCAAGTCTATCCCCCACATGGCAAATGTCCAAGGGGATGTTATGGGTGTCAACAATGCCTGGGGAGTTCTTCGGATAGAAGAGAAACATTGACATTTGTCACATTTTTTGGCATAGGCTATACAATTAGCCCTCATCGTTGGCCAATAATATCCCTACGTCATTATTCTTTGCAAAAGCGTCCGACCTGTTACATGAGCTCCACAGGACCGTTCATGGACCTCTTCAATCAAATCTTTCACCTCGGAGGGATGCACACATCTTTGCAGACCTGCTATAATTCCTCGTCTATATAGAATACCATTATTCAATACATAACGAGTAGCTTAAAACTTCAGTTTCTTGGACACGAGCTTATCAGTTGGTAAAACCCCTTCTTCAATATATGCCCTGATGGGATCCATCCAAGATGGTCCTAAATCAAGGGTAATAAAGTTCATCATTAGATCTTCGTCGATGCTCCTTCTAGCCAAAATTTTTATTGGGATTATTCTTCGTAGCTCGGTGCGTGTGGCTGAGTCTAACTGAGCTAAAGCATATGCTCTTTCATTCTCCAATCTTGATGTTCTAATTAACTGCACTGCGTTAAAGCTCGATACAATCTCCATTGCTTTCGCATAATACTTGATCATAAATTCTCCCTTTGTTGCGTACACTCCCAGCATTTGATTTACGATCAACTGTGAGTCACTGAATATAATGACCTTCTATGCCCCCATGGTTTTTGCTAAATTAAGACCTGCAATCATAGCTTCATATTCAGCCTCATTATTATAGGCTTTGAATTAAAAGCGCAGAGCATACTCGACATCGATTTCATCTGGGTTGTTTAAAACAATCCCTCCCCCACAGCCTGTACTGCAAGATGAGCCATCCACATACAAATTCCACACAGGTATCTCATTATCAAACTCTTGGTCAGACAGAGTTCCTCGATGGAATATTTGATGCTTCCTCATATCCTCCTCTAGTACTTCTTGCTGCTTGTTGACCATCTTCTCTTGCTCGTCTACCGACTTAAGTTGGTCGGGGTTTAAGTTTAATGATCCTGTAACATCCACAGGCTGGTCGGTATCCAACTTCTGCTCTTCGGAGGTATCTGGATAGGTGAATTCTACAATAAAATTTACCATTGCTTTCCCCTTAAGTGACGACCTAGGCTCATAAATTATGTCGTATTCACCCAACTCTACAGCCCAATACATTAATCTTCATGATTTGTCTAGTTTGTGCAAAGCTTGCCTTAATGGTATGTCTGTATACACAACTATAGTATGAGATTGGAAGTATGGCCTCATTCTTCTACTCGCTTCGATCAATGCTAGTGTTAATTTTTCCAGTCTTGGATATCTGATCTCTGCTCCTCGGAAGGCCTTTCTAGTGTAATAAATTGGTTTTTACACTCCATTCTCCATTCTTATCAATGATGAGCTAGCTGTATTTTTCGAAACTGTCAGATACAAGTACAATCTTTCTCCCGTCACTGGCCTGGACAATAGCGGAGGTGCTCCCAGGTATTTCTTCAATTCATGAAAGGCCTTCTCGCATTCATCATTCCACTCAAAAGTATTTCGGAGTGTTTTGAAGAATGGTAGACATATGTCAGTTGCTCGTGATACAAAAATATTAAGTGATGTAACTCGCCCTGTGAGACTCCGCACTTCCTTCTTCGTCGTCGTAGATCGCAGTCTCAATAAAGCTTTGATCTTGTCAGGGTTTGCTTCAATTCCTCGTTGGTTGACAATATACCCGAGGAGAATGCCTTCTCGTACTTCGAATATGCATTTGGTAGGGTTCAACTTCATTTGATATTTATCTAGTTGATCAAAGGTCTTGCCTAAGTCAATAGATGATCAGCAGCTTTCTTGCTCTTCGTCAGGATATCGTCAACATAAACTTCCATGTTGTAACTGATTTGCTCTGCAAACACCTTGTTCATCAGCCGCTGATATGTTGCACCTGCATTTTTCAATCCAAAAGTCATAACATTATAACAATAAGTTCCCCTAGGGGTAATAAAAGAGGTACTCTCCCTGTCCTCAGGCTTCATCTTAATCTGATTGTAACTAGAGTAAGCATCCATAAAACTCAGCAATTCGTGCCCCGAGGTAGCATCCACCAGTTGATCGATTCGGGGCAGAGGAAAATGATCCTTTGGGCATGCCTTATTGAGATCAATGAAGTCTACACACATCCTCCATTTGTTATTTTTCTTCTTCACCATCACCACATTAGCTAGCCAATCAGGATATTTGACATCCCTCAATAAAACAGGCTTTTTGGAGATTCTCAACTTCTTCCTGTATATATTGGTTCTTTTCGGGGCTGAACACTCTTCTTCTTTGTTTTACTAGCTTGATCTCCTTATTCACATTAAGCTCATGACATAGGAAATTTGGGTCTACCCCTAGCATGTCTTCGTGGCTCCATGCAAAAGTTTGTTTTCTACTTTTTAGAAACGCTATCAGCTCTTGTTTTATTGATACATCTAGGGAAGCACCAATTTGAGTTGTTCGTTCTGGATGCTCGTCCTCTAGAATGATATTTTCAGTAGCCTCAATGACCTGACCCTTAACGAACTGAGACTCATCTCTTGGGTCTAAATTCTCAATCTCCACGTCTTCTATCTCATCAACCTGATAAGTAGTAGTCTTCTTTCTTGATTCTTCACGCTCTTCTTGCTCGGCAGATGAATAGTATCATTCCTGAGCTACTTTTTGGTCGCCCTTTACAATTTCTACTCCAAAGTTGGTTGGAAATTTTAGGCATTGATGTACAGTAGATGGTACTGCTTCGAACTTCTTTAATTCTACCCTTCCCATGATGATATTGTAAGCTGACTGAACATTCTTATCCATCACAAAAAAGAGCACTCTTTCTATTCGACAAGCAGGCCATGTACCGATGAACATATCCAACTTGATCGTCCCAAGTGGAAAAACTTTCTCGCCAGTAAAACCGAGGAGGGGCCTGTGATAAGGCTTCAACTGAGACAACTTTAAATTTAAGCTGTCAAAGCATGAGTAGAACATGATATCTGCCGAGATGCCATTATCCACCAAGACTAGCCAAAAATCAAGACTTCCTTCATCCTAATTTTGATCACCAATGGGTCATCATGAGGATATAGCACACCAGCGAGGTCATTCTTAGAGAAACCGATGACCAGTTTATCTTTGTTCACCTTCCTCGGGTGATCATCCTCAGCTAGATTTATCCTTTGAATATATAAACAAGCTTGAACCTCATTGAGGTAAGCTTTCCTCTATACAGTAAGATCTCCACCTCTTGCATCTCCACCTGTAATAACATTACAATCAAATGATCCAAAATGAATAGAAAATACCTCACGTTCTGGCTATTTTGGTCTTTTGGGGAGATCGGGGTTGTCTTGATCTTCATCCAGGTCTTCTTCATGATTTCTCTTCTTATCTTCTTTTGTTCATCGAGGAGATCTAGACCTCTGCCTTGCTCGGTCATTGCTCTTTCCACCATTTAGGCGATCCACACACTTGTTCAATTTTCCTTGCCTGATGAGCTCTTCAATTTCATTTTGGAGAGCTATACAGTTTTTGGTCGTATGACCATGATCCTTATGGAACTCGCAATATTTGGATTTATCCCTTTTGTTAGGATCTATCTTCATTTTTTCAGGCCAGTTTAACTCCTTGCTGTTTTTTATCTCTTCCAGAACGTGGTTTATATCTACCTTCAAAGGAGTATAGTTTCCAAATTTCTTCAACTGTTCCAATGCTTGCTTTTCTTTTGACTGCTTGTTACCACCATTATTCTTCTAATCCTTTTTTTCAATCTTCTTGGCCTCAACTTTGGTCTCCTTAGTGTCCATGATCTTCTTTACAGCCATAGCTTCCTCGGCATTCATGATTTTGGCTGCTTTTGCCATTACTTCTGACATGGTCCTAGGTGGATCTTTTGGCCAAAGTATAGTACAATTTATTTGGAAATAGTCCACTCATCAAAGCAGTAATTGTTGTCTTTTCCTCGTAATAAATAACTTCGAGCTTCTCGTTATTGAAACGAGTTATGTAATCCCTGGTGCTCTCACCTGCTTTTTGTCTAACACTTAACAAATGTGATACTCGTTTAACTGGTTTTACTCCAAAATAGAAATTTCTAATAAAGAGCTCGGCCAGTTGAAAGAAAGTTGAAATCTTCCCCCGAGGAAGATTATTATACCATATTTGAGCAGATCTGGTAAGAGTTCGCGAGAATGCCCTACATCTCATCTCGTCTGGAATGGCATAGATATCGGCATCATCTTGGTATTGTTCTATATGAAGGACAGGGTTAGTTTATGCATCATATTTAGGAGTCACAGCAGGTGCTTTGAACTTTGATGGTGTGGGAAAATCCACAATTACCTGGATAAAAGGTGTCCCTTGGACAAAAGTTCTTTGTAGAGTATTTTTGGCCTTAGCCATTTCCCCTAGTCTATCCTCCAACCTCTGAATAGAGTCTTTCCATGCATCATTTCCCTCCTCGAGCCTATTGGTCTGATCAACTGATCATGTTGAATTTGCCTCTTGGGATCTTTCACGACGAGCAGCTGGTCGAGATTGGGCAGAACCTTCCTTTAAATCAAAGGATCGTTGAGAGTTCCTCGACACCATCCTAGGGGGAATTTTATTCCTCCTAGGACCCAAACGATCAAAGGGAGAGACTCTACTCAATCTTTCAAGAGCACTAGGCCGTTTTGGAGATAGAGTGACATTTTGTTGAGTGTTTGTAGCTCGTACCGAGGAAGTCCTTCCAGGATGATAAGAAGGATCATTGGATCTCTCAGTACGATATGAATCGGTGCGTCTAGAATGAGATTCTTCTGGGAGTGTCATTCGTCTAGTTTGCGAAGAAGGCAATCGGATATTTTTCTGAATTTTTCGTTGTCCTGACTGAGCGAGTGCTCCACCCTGGATAGTTTGCATGAGTTATCGCATGGTTTCTTGCATGGCGGTCTAGACCTGAGCCAAATTAGCCATTATTCCAGCCAGATCTTGGACACTTGGAGGAATAGATGGATTTGGGGGGTTTCCAGCATTTTGATTACTGGATTCAAGATTATCAGCCATTGGTGATGAATTGTTTTGGTGAAAAATGATAATTACAGTCGTTCCCACAGACGGCGTCAATCTGTTGATGTAAAAAACTAGATTTGACTTAATTCTTTAATCACAGATAAAAATAAACAAGACAAAAGATTTTTAAAGTGGTTCAGCCTTGAAAGAATGGCCTACGTCCACTGTTTGTGTTATTGCTGACTGTTTGCAGAATTCTCGATAATGGGTTTACCAAGAAATTCCGAGTCCCCTGCTAATGAGGAGGTTACAATGTATTTATAGCCTTGAGGTGGTAAAAATGAAAGAATAATACATAGCTGTCCAATAGGCATGTGCGTCTGTGTGATAATAATGAACATTTAATGCGCAGTCATCCTCTTAATTATCCGGACATGAATGCTCTTGTACGAGATGCACCTCGGACCGCCTAAGCTGCTCGGACCGCCTAAGTAGCTCGGTATACATGAGTTGCTCGATACAATAGAGTTCTTCGGAGAACACTTGTGGCTCGGAATGCCTGAGTTGGTCAGGGAGGTTGAGTTCCTCGGAATCAAGGTGTTGTTCAAAAATGTTTACGATTTCCATGTAGATTGACAGGTGTCTCCACATAATTGGTCCACGTCAGCAGAATAAATTTGGTATCAACAATGAGTTAAAAAGGATCTCATCTTGTTCCACTTCTAAGGAAGCTTGGGATACACTGATCACTGCACATAAGGGTGACACTAGAGTTAAGGCTGGTAAAACTCAAATGCTTGTTCTGCAGTATAACTCACTAATTATGTCTGATTCTGAAACCTTCGATGATTTTTACATGAAATTAACTGACATTGTGACCAAACTGCATGCTAATGGGATAACTTATTACAGACATGAAATTGTATCTAAAATTTTAGGGTCATTACCACAGAAATTTGATAATAAAAGATATGATATTGAGGAAATGATTGATCAAAATCTCACTCCTAAATTACTCAGTAGTAAACTTTGAACTGTGGAAATGGAATTAGAATTTAAGAAACAAATGACCCAGTCCCATAGGAAACAGACTAGTTTCAACTTGAGTTTTTCCTCTAAGTTGTTGAAACCTGAATTTACTATTTTCACAGATGATTCTGATGAGGAATGTGATATAGATAGTTTGGATAATCAAATTGACTTAATGTCAAAACAATTTAAGAAAATTGTCAAATTTAGAAATAAATTAGCAAATAGACAAGGCAAGCCAAATTATCCAAGTCAGTCTAACTACAAACCTCATGAGAAAGGTCAAGACAAACATCACAAGGACATGATACCCAACAAAGACTTCAAGAACATTGAGTGTTTTAGATGTGGAAAACTAGGACACATAGCACAAGACTGTAGAGTGAAACTGAACACTGCTAATAAACATACTAGGGACAACATTTGCAAAACATGGGATGATTCAAGTGATTCTGCGAATGAGGAACCTGAATCGTCTGATGTTTTTTATCCTTGCATATCTTTCTTTTCTAAGATAGTATACAATGATGATATGCCTATGTATGAGAATGATGATAGTAACTCTACTCATGCTGTTGTGAATCATGTTGCTACTGGTTTAGATGTTTTACTTTATGAGAATATTGTTAATTCTACCACGGGGTGTGTAAGTCAAAGGGAATGCGATAATGACGATGTCAATGGGTGCGTGAGTTAAAGAAATGAATCCTTAGGGGTCACTTCACACACTGCACTTAGTGACTCAGACGTTGAAGACCTCCCTGACATTCACACATTTTATGCGAAAACTCTCAAGAAGAGCACTAGACTAGAAAAGATAGTGAAAGATGTCACTAACAAATTAGAAGACCTAAGTCTGATGGTTAAACTTAACGCTGAAGAGTATACTACCCAATGTGTAACTCATGAAAATGAAGTTAAAACTTTTGATCAAAAATTGAAGAATTTGATTGAAGAAAATGAAACCCTGGAGAAAAAATATAAAGGGACATTATTAGAATTGGAGAAATCTAAAGAACAGATAGAAACAGTTTTCAAAAAATTTGCTAAATTTGAAAATAACTCAAACTATTTTGATGGATTTATTTCTGATTCTAAAACCAATTCTAATGATCGAACTGGAATAGGATTTTACCCCAATTTGAAGACTCAAACTAATATTTTTGGACCAATTAAGTTTGTGTTAGGAGGCAAAATACCTGTAGAAACTTGTCCAGACTTTCATTCTCTGAAAAATGAGTTTGAAAAAAACCAATCTAACTTTGATATTGGGGAATCAAGTTACTATAAGTGTGAAAGTCAACCTAAGACTAAATATGTCTACCCCCTATTAGGAAGAGTGATTTAGTCTTTCAAACTGTGCTCCCTAGGAATAAGGTTTAACCTCAAAATCTCATCAAGCCTATGTTTAGAGACTTTCCTAAGGAGATACCATCTTTGAGCAATCAACACTGCTCTTACTATGATCTATATGGTCATCCATTTGAAGGATTCTACTCTAGACATATTGTCAACCCTGTCTTTAAGTCTCTTGTCTATCAAAACTTTAACTATTCTAGGAGAAGCCGTAACAATTATGTTCTTCCAGACAACCAGACAAAAACACTAACTATAGAAGGAGAAAGACCAAGCCTAAAAGATCATTTCCAATAAGGATTCCTAAACACTTTTCTAAACCAAATGCTCTCACTTTCCATAAAATTCAGCCTCACGCGCAAAACTTTTTTCAACAAAAATCTAATGCTCGCAAATTTTATCAATTAAGAGCAAATAAGTGCAAAATGAAAACAAGAGCTATTTGGGTTAGAAAAGATGAGATATTACCACAGATGAAGTGTAATATTGTTATTACTGCTTTAAAAGCTGAACACACTCCATCTGGTTGGTATTTAGACTCTGGATGTTCAAAACACATAACTGGTGATGATACCAAACATTTAAACAAAACCAGCTTTACTGGAGGAAAGTTATTTTTGGTGATGATGTATCATCTCAAATCATTGGTAAAGGAACACTCCAAGAAGAAGGATTACCTTTACTTGAAAATGTTCTTTTAGTAAAAGGTCTTAAGGCAAACCTACTCAGTATCTCGCAATTTTGTGACTCAAATCATACTGTCACCTATTCAAAGAATAATTGTAAAATTTTAAATTAAAAAGGTGAGTGCATAATTATAGGACTCTGGACAATTGTTATACAGTTCAAAACAGTGTTGAGGTCTGTAACATTGCCAGAATGGATGACAATGAGATATGGCATAATCATATGGGTCACATAAATTACGAAAATCTTAGTAGACTATCCTCTCAAGAAATAGTTAGAGGGATACATAAGATCAAACCTATTTCTAACATTGTCTGTGGTTCTTGTCAAGAAGGAAAATTTTTTAAGGCCCCTCATAAGAAATTCAAAGATATTCTTACCTCTAAACCTTTGGAGCTCATCCATATGGACTTTATGGGTCCTTCTCGAACTGTTAGTCTCTATGGACACAGTTATATTCTTGTTATGGTTGATGACTTCACCAGATTTACTTGGGTAGCTTTCTTAAAACAAAAGTCTGACCCATTTCATACGTTTTTGAAGATTTTACGTCGAATTGAAAATGAGAAAGACTCTCAGGTAAATAGGATTTGTAGTGATAGAGGTGGAGAGTTCTTAGATACAGGTGTTATAGAGTATTGTGACTATAATGGTTACAAACATGAATTTAGTGCTCCTAAAACTCCTCAACAGAACGTTATAGCTGAGAGAAAGAATCCCACCCTTCAAGAGATGGCACGTGTTATGATTCATGCCAAGACTTTACCTAAGTATTTTTGGGTAGAAGCCATTCGTACTGCATGTCATATTACTAATAGGGTCTATCTTAGAAAGAATTCTAAACAAACTCCTTACGAACTTTGGTATGGGAAGAAGCCCAATCTTAAGTATCTTAGAACTTTTGGAAGTACGTGTTATGTCTGCAAAGACAGAGAACACTTATCCAAATTTGAGACTCGAGGAGATAAATCCATATTTCTAGGATATTCTCCCAGCAGTAGAGCTTACCGTGTTTATAACCTTTGCACCAAGGCCATAATGGAATACATAAATGTAATTCTAAGTGACACTACTGTAGAGAGTAAGACTGGAGAACCAACTATTGTGGTTGAGTCTGAAAATATTTTAGAAAATGACTCACCAGAAATAGATGATTGTTTACCAATTGAGACACCTCAAGTACCTAATTGGGTTGCTAAAGACCATCCCATAAATAACGTTGTTGGTAATCCCAATGAACCTGTGTGCACAATATCATAATTAAGAAACTATGCTCATTATGCACGTTTTGTTTCCATTGTGGAACCAAAGAATGTTAATGATGCACTGAGTGATCCTTATTGGATTTCTGCAATGCAGGATTAACTTCTTCAATTTGTCATTCATGATGTTTGGTATCTTGTACCTAAGCCTGATCACAAAAAGGTTATTGGCACACGTTGGATATTTAAAAATAAATCTGATGAAAGTGGGATAGTCATTAGAAACAAAGCCAGATTAGTTGCTCAAGGATACTCTCAAATAGAGGGAATAGATTTTAACGAGACTTTTGCTCCCGTCACTCGATTAGAATCTGTTCGTCTTCTCTTTGCCATAGCTTGCTAGTTACATTTTATGCATTACCAAATGGATGTCAAATCTGCCTTCCTTAATGGAATATTGACTGAGGAGACCTATGTTGAACAACCAAAAGGGTTCATTGACCCTAAATATCCAAATTATGTGTTTCGTCTTAAGAAGGATTTGTATGTCCTAAACAGGCGCCAAGAGCCTGGTATGAGCGCCTTTCCAACTTTCTCTTAAACAAAGGCTTTGAGAGAGGTGGAAATGATCAAACGCTTTTTGTCAAAAATTTTGACACACATATCATTATAGCTCAAGTTTACGTAGACGATATCATCTTTGTATCAACTTCTCCTTCAGAAGTTAAATCATTCTCTGAAATTATGCATAAAGAATTTCAAATGTCTCTTATGGGGGAGTTGCAATTTTTCTTAGGTCTTCAAGTCAAACAAAATTCAGAAGGATTATTTGTCTCGCAATCAAAATACGCATTAGAGATTATTAAAAAATTCAGCCTTAAAAGTGCAAAAGATGCTAAAACTCCCATGAGTACTACTGTCAAATTGTCTAAGGATGAAATTGGAATATCCGTAGATCCCAACCTTTATCGTAGTATGATTGGAACCTTACTATATCTTACTAACTTGCGTCCTGATATTATGTATGTTGTTTGTGTTTGTGCCCGTTAGTAAAACAATCCTAAAGAGAGTCATTTATTTTGTGTTAAAATAATTATCAAGTACATTAAAGGCACTCTAAATTTAGGACTTCGGTACACCAATGATACTCCTAGCACTATAATAGGATACATCGATGCTGATTGGGCAGGGTGTACTGACGATAGCAAGAGCACATCAGGCTCATGTTGTTATATTAGTAATAATTTGGTAGGTTGGAGTAGTAAGAAACAAAACTGCACTTCATTATCCACTGCTAAATCTGAATACATAGCCGCTGGCAGTTGCTATTCTCAATTACTTTGGCTTAAGAAAATGCTAAGTGATTATGGTATTAAAAAGGACCAATTACATCTCAACTATGATAATCAAAGCACGATCAATATCTCTAAAAATCCTGTTCAACACTCGCGAACAAAACACATAAAAATAAGGCATCACATTATTCGTGAACTAGTTGAGACTAAGGAATTAGAAATCAATTATCTTCCTATTGATTTGCATCTCGCAGATATGTTTACCAAACCTTTGGATTATAATAGGTTTATTACCTAGTGCAAATCAATTGGAATGGTGTGTGCTGAATAATTTCTTGGATTTACATAATTTTTCCCTTTGTCCATTTGAGACAAAATGGGGGAGAAATTTGAGTCTTATAAGAATTCATTTATTTGTACATATTCTAAAGAGCTTGATCTTAGTGATTATTTGCAGGATTCTGTACAGTTTTTCATAGTTATTCCCTACTATGTTCAAGTTGTAATAGGGTATTAAATTGTATTTAGTTGAGTTATGTAATTTTCGGTTCTAGGAAATGGGTAGATAGAATTTTTGAATAAGAATAGTTTTTTTCCTTTTCTTTTTGTTTCGCTACGAGTCCAAGTTGACTCAAAGGGTATTTTGTCTCATATTTCCAAAGGGGGAGATTGAAGCACCTTATACTCTTGACTCACTTGAGTCTATATTGTATAAGTGCTCATCTAGTTTGGAAATAGAAACAAAATTAAGTGCCATCCTAGAAACCAAAGAGCCTCAGTCCTTCTTTTGATTTTATTCCTCTTGATCTAAGGTATATTTACCAACACTCACACATTAGTGTTGCATTCATACATTACATATTGCATATAATTGGTTATAAGTGTGTTGTGTATATTAATTTCCCTTAATTTGAATTTTAATAAGTTTTTGGGAATTTTTAATGATTTTTAAAACATTTTTTTCTAATTTAAAAATGGAATTAAAAATTTTGGGGTTAAATATCCAATTTTCAATTAATGATTTTATCTCTGGATGTTCACTAGGGTAGAAACTGAAAGCACTAAAGACTTAAATGAGTTTGTGTAATTAGTTTCAAAACACGAGTTTCAGCCTTGATCTTAACCTTACAACTGTTAGCCTGATATCGGTTCGATTTGTGTTTCTTCTGTGAGACATAAGCCTTGCTCATTTTCTGCCCTTGGATTGTTTTAATCTACGATATGCATGTGTTCTGGCTTAATCCCTGTGAATCCTTCCTAAACCAATCAAATGCGTTTTAAACCACCGCTTCTCTTATATCGTTGTATCAAAGTCAACAGCTAAAGACTAAATCATAGCCCTTGATTTTGAACCTAGTTCTCGAAACTTCTCAGCCCCTATATAAGGAGCCTTACTCTCAGCCATTTAGAAGCTTCTGTCAATTCGTCATTTCTAGAGAGAGAAGAGAGTAGAGAGACAAGAGAGAAGAGAGAGAGAAACCACAGAGAGAGAGAGAGAGAGAGAGAGAGACCCTAACCCTAAATCATCAAAAACACCTTTCAAACCCTAGCCTCTTTCAAAACTAGTTATAAACCAAACACAACCTTGAGTGTTTGAGAGTTGATTTGTTAAGATGTTTTGTGATGTAACCTCTCTGTGTTAAGATCTTGTTTCCAACTTAACCATTCAGCTAGAT
Organism: Sambucus nigra; assembly: GCA_949130495.1. Lineage (NCBI taxonomy): Eukaryota > Viridiplantae > Streptophyta > Magnoliopsida > Dipsacales > Adoxaceae > Sambucus > Sambucus nigra. The sequence goes on from OX422218.1 coordinate 352,270,451, forward strand.
TTGCATTTTTCATAGAAATTTTAGATCTGAGAATTTTATGTTACATCACACCTAGATTTGCATTTATAGATTCTCATCTTGAGAAATCTATTGTTGATTCTTTTCTGTAAATGTTTTCATACTCAAAATCAACAATAAAAATTTATGTTTCTAGTTCTTTTGAAACAAAACCTTTGACCTAGTTGGAATCGCACTTGGTGATTTTCAATCTCAAAAATATTTTCAAAACCTTGAGATTGATTAAGATCTTGATACTTCTTTTGAGCAAGCTAGCCATGGATTATGGGTTAATATTAAATAAGGTTCAAAGTTTCCTAAGAAGAGAGAAACTGAAAATCACAACATATAGATTTGATTTGTAATTTTCTAGGATTGTTTGTAAAAACAAGCGTGAGTCTGTGCATGCATGTGTTAGATCACCATCATAAACATTTACACACAATAACACTGAAAGTGTTGGTAATAAGATCTTGATAAAAAAAGTCAACGTAAAGACTGGAACAAAGTGAAGTTAGCAAACTGGGAGAGCAACATCAACAATCAGAACTGCAGAAAAGTTATAAGGACACCAGTGGGTACATTCCTAAACTTGTATAGGTCTAATTTGTGTGCATGTATGTTTTATAGTTTGTAACTGCTATATTTTTTTTAGTGGATTTTGTTTTTACTCCGTAGAGGGAGTCGTGGATGTTTCCTCAGTTGGTTGAGGTTTTACCATGTTAAAAATATCTTTTCATTAATTTTTGTACATCTCCTCATCCCTTTCTGTTTAGTGTGCTGATTTAAAACTATTTTTGTTTTGTTTTTCAAAACTTGTTAACAAATCTTGAACAGATATCGTGCATAATTTTTAAAACGCATCTTGTGATTAAACTGATTTGATTTCTAGAAAAGAGTTTCTTCAAAAAACAGTTCAGAGTTACTTAAATAGTTTAATCTTGTATTAAACGGCTTTAGTAACAGTTTTTTAATATGTGAGGTATTTTGTCCTTTAATAGAAACATGTGCAACAAGGTATCTTACGTTGTGCTTTGGCACCCAAGATGAGGTAACCTTTTGTTTGCCCTTGTTAATGTTGGTTCTAGCCGGGTTTGTGGAAGTATCCATTGATAGAAGGGAACTCCGTTGGAATTATGCCATTAAACTCTGAGATGTGGCGACTAGGAGCTCATCCTTCTCTCTAAGACTCGAGAAATCGATAGTTGAATGTGGTGGAGATGTAGTGCGTCATGTACGACCCAAGCTATAGCAAAGCTCCCTGAGGTGGCCCTCTCTTTTGCAGTAGGTACAAAAGTACACAGTCTTATGCCAACCTTGGTTTGCTTTTCTTGGTGGAACTTTTCTTCGTCGTTTTTGGCAAAGGACGTATGGATTTGTTGTAAACATAAAAATAGGTGCGATTTGGGACGTGGAGGCACCATCAAAACCTATTCCCTGCCTTTTGCCAAAACCTAAAGCGGGATCGATGAGCATCTTTCCAGATTTGTCCTCAATTTGAACCTTGACTTCTCGTGCTTTCGGAAGATCATGAGTAAGTTGGGCTAAAAGGGCTTCAAGGTTCTTTTGAGCCTCTAGGGAGGAATGGAGCTCACTCATATGACTATCCACTTGCTTAGTCAAGTCCCCTTTCTCTTTCTATAAATAAATATCTCTCTCTTTAAACAGTCTCTCTCTCTCTAAATTGACTCTCTATCTCAACACAGGCAGACTCTCTCTCTCAAGAAAGTGCAGGTGGAGGACTCTCTTTCTCTTGATTCTCCAAAATCATCCTCTAAAGTAGTGATCCTAAGAATTAATGCTCTGTTATGATTTTTGGCTTTAAATGACTCAGTATATAACACGGCGTCGTCGCGTCGAAGATCACTCTCACTCTCATTCTCACTTGTGGCATCCTCGCCCTCACTTACTTCATTCTCACTGTTTAGGTGTCCCTGTGAAGTAGCATCCTCATCATCATGATGAGCACTAGAGGTACTCACATGACTATCTACAAATGCGGTGAAGTTACATTCATGCGATGACTCATCTTTAGAATCCACCGACTCGACCTCACTATCATCACTAAGGGTAGCGTTGACAACATCTTTGCCTTTTTCTTTAGCAAGTGTGTTTAGCCTAGTAGCACACTCAAAAGCTCTATGACCCTAACCCTCACACTCATAACATCTATCACCATCTTTCTTAGGAGGGTCTTTATTATCTTTCTCATTTTTCTTTTCAAACTTGTTTGTCTCAAAATTCTTTTTATGTTTGAAATTTCTATTTTTCTTGAAATTTTTTACACACACGGCCAAATCATCTAAATCAATGTCACACTCGGAATCTGATGTTTCTTTATCCCTTTTTCTAGATGACTCAACACTCTTTCTTCTCGACCCTTCACTCTTCCTATCCCGGGCTTGATGTGTTATGCCTTTATTTTTAGATTTTATCATGTGAGGGAACACGTCAATTTCATATGTCTAGAGGTCTCCTACCAACTCTTTTAATTTAATATCTCTCAAAGTGTTCCAATAGTTTAGCACGGTGACTTTGGGGATTAAATGCTTAGGCAAAGTTCTCAAAATCTTTTTAATCACCTTAAAATCAGGAATATGCTCACCAAGGTTATAACTGTTGTTAACAATATCAGACAAACGAGCATAGTAATCATCAAAGCATTCATATTCAAGCATGGTGATTATTTCAAATTGAGTAGTTAGATTTTGCAACTTTGATTCTTTAACAGCATTAGTGCCTTCATGGGTAAGTTGTAGAATATCCCATGCCCCTTTAGACATGGTGCACGTCATTATGCGTTGGAACTCGTCATGAGTGATGGATCTAGAAATGGCACTGAGACCCTTAGAATTAAATATGGACCATTTTTGTTCATCCTCAGTTCATTGGGTTACATGTTTTAAATTTGTCACATTATCAATTGTGACTATGGGAGGTGACCACCCATTTTCAACAAGAAACCACACACGTTCATCAATAACTTTAAGAGAAGATTTCATACGGATTTTCCAGTACGCATAATTAGACTTGTCAAAACTGGGAATTTTACTAAACGATTTTTCCATTTGAACAAAAGCTTTTCCAAGAAATCAATTTTTTAAAGAAATTGGTATTCATAATTTTTTTGAAGAAAATGACATGGTAAAGTTGTGTAAGAGGCTCTGATACCAATTTATGAAAAAAGCGTAAGTCAAATCTCAAAACTCCCCCAAAGGGTGGTTTTCACAAACTTCCAATTTTAAACCAATTTTAGTTCATCCCTAAAATATACAACTACGTGTTCAAACAGAACAATCCATCAAAAAAATAAATTATGCGATATAAATATGCTGACACACAGAATCAGGAAAAATCCTCGAAGGGCAAAACCTTTTATTGCTAGAACTATGAGAAGTTTACAAGACCATTGACTTACATACAACTTGATAATCTCCCACAAGTGTAACGCACAATGTCTTCATCAAACCTTTACAGCATCGGCTAAAAATCTGCAGTGGTTCACGCGTAGCTATACCACAAGGACCGCAACCCATAAACACCGTAGAGACTCCCTCCACAATAGCACGCAGCTCTTGGTTATAGATATCTCCCCACAAAGGATGAACAAAATCAAAGTAGTGTTCGAGGGTTCCAAAATATTCACAAAAGTAATTGGGATTTTTGGTGTGAATCAAACATGAGTTATAGGACTCAAAAATATGAAGACTTAAGCTAATAGAACTCTTAAAAATGTATCCCTAAGTCTTAAACAAATACACCACCGAAATAGGTATTTATAGGAATAACAAAAATCAGATGCAATCTTTTGAGAGTATTTGAAGCAGTTTGGACCGGGTTCCCAGGGTGGTCCAGTTCTCCTCCTTATTTTGAACAGATCCTTATTTGCTTAGGTGGTTCGGATCGCCCCTATGTTCTACGCGGAGACCTATTTTCCTCTTCCTCGACGTGCATAACGTCTTCACCGTAACTCGGATTGAGGTACTGTTTTTTCCAATATCTTCGTGGCGTCAAGCTCTTCAACTTTCCAGTTGACCAGACCTTCGAACTATGGCTATAACATTACCAAAATACCCTTAAACTTTCCTATCTTTCCTTTCTTTCATTATTTTGACTTCTCTAGCGTACCACCTGTATGAAATCCATAAAATCGTGGAACGTGAATTCGTTGAGATAGATGTGGGACACTTGATGAAGATGTTGAATGCTTGATTCTTAGAATTTGGATAAAAACCATCATGTGAGATTGTAAAGTGACGTGCCAAATATAGAGGCGTACGACATACACAAATGTAACATGTTGGACATGAGAAAAATGTCCTTACAAATCTCCACCTATGTCTAAGTCGGTTCTACATAAAAAATCCGATTTATTATCATTCAATTGACTTATACAAATCTACCCTCCCATGAACCCAAAACTTTAATTCTTTTTCAAAGTTTCAAATTCAAACTTTTTAAATTTTCAGCATGGTCATGAACTTAACAAACTCATCTCGATTAACACAGTCAACAGCGCGAGCATCCATCAAGGAAAATAAATCAGGAGAGGAACAAAAATAACCACCAAAAAAATTGCACTAGAGGATTTACACAGTAAATTAGTGCAACAGGCTTTGACACCAATTTGATGATGCGAGAAGTCAAATTGTATCAAAAACTAGATCCTTGAAAAATTCAGGATCACGCGATAAATTAGCGTTACCCTCTCTAATACCAATTTGAAAGTACACTTATGTTCAAACAAAGAAATTATTTAATTAAACTCAATTTTTCAATTAAATCCTGAAACATGCATCTAGGTATGATTGTAGATAATATAATCATGCAAGATCATTCAATCACAAACAAACACATAAATGAGGAAAAATCTCCCAAAGGGGAAGAACCTTTTATTTTCACTATAATTTGTAAATAACAGTTTACAAGGATTACAATGAAAACAAGAGTGACATACGAAATACCCTCAGGTGTCGGTTTCGATGTCATCGGCTGGAATCTTCCACAAGAACTCCAGATGGTCAGCAATGGAAAAGAGACAGATTTTCCACAAAGTTACTCCAAATGATTAGAACGATCCATTGAGGGTTAAGAGATTCACACAAATGATTTGTGAATCAAAAGGATATTTGGAACATAAAAACTTGAAGTGTTGTTGTGTTTGGACTCTCCAAAACATTTTCCTAAAGACTTAAAATAAACAACTCCGAAATAGCCCTTATAAAGAATTTTCGAGCCTGTCAAAATCTATCAGATTCGAGATTATCTGGTGCGGCGGTCCAGATCGCCCCGGGGACCCAGTCCGAATTGGTGCCTAATTTTAGACACAGAGATCCTTAGAAATGCGGTCTGGATCGTTTTCAATAAAAAGGTTTGGATCGTTGCCAAAAACTGTCCAAAGCCTTTACCTTTTGGCGGTTCGGATCGCCTAGAATACCCGATCCGGATCGACCTGGAAAAATCACCAAAAACTCGAAAATTTCTTCTTGTAATTCGGATCCGTCTTTAAGGACAATATCAGTATGAACATACTTAATGGTGTATCGTTATACGACATACAAAAGTGTGATGGATATTTATAAAACTATGTCCTTATATATCTCGAAAGGGAAAAAGAAAAGGAAAGGAATGTCTCATTGACAACCAAAATTTATCAATAAAAACTTTAAGCCCCATGGTGGAGGTAAGAAGCCAGTAGGCAGCTATTACAATTTCAAACATGAAGGACACTGGAAGAAGTAATGCCCCATCTTCTTAGCAAGGAAGAATGGAAATGGTAATTTCTCATAAATCATTGAGACATATTTTGTGGTGTAATCTACATGTACCTGGTGTGTAGATTCAGTAAATACTAATCATGTTTTCAATTCTTTGTAGGGGTTTAAGGTAACCAGGGAGCTCAGTAATAGATAGACGTCTATGTTCAAGGGCCATCATCATAAGGCAGTAGTAGTTGTAGACACCCCATTCTATTACCCCTTAAACTCTCCTTAGGTCCCTAGCACCTCCTTTCATCACTACAAACCCAGGTCATACCCCGAGTACTGACCTAGAAGCCATCGGGCACTCCCAGGCACCGTTTGACCAAAATTTAAAGTCTTCATTTCGATTGAGACTAAATGAAACTTTGAAGGTCCTTCAATCCCCTTCCAACGGCCCATCCCGTGCGCGATTTCGACTTACCATGTGAACAAACGACCGGTTTTCCCTCGAAACCTAATCTAGAGGCCACCGGACACTCCCAGGCCCCATTTGACCAAAGTCAACTATCAGATCGATCGAGACTAAATGAATCTTCAAAGGTCATTGAACCCCTTTCCAACGGTCCAACCCGTGCGCGATTCTGACTTACGGTACAAACAAACGATTTATTTTACTCCGAGAGTTCTCCGAATGCTTCCAGGGCTCGGTTGACCAAAGTCAACTCCCTGAACCGGATCAAACTCTTTGGAATGTATAATTACATCTCCTAAACTTTCCAACGGTCCACCCTGTGTGCGATTCAGACTTACCATGCGGATGAACGATCCGTTTGCGTCCGACGATTCCCCATCCAATGGACTGACAAGTGCTTCCGAGCCATATTTGACCCAAAGTCAACTCCCAAACCCGGGAGTGGTTCAAGTAATTTCAAAGGTCTCTCAGTTACCTTTCTAATGGCCCACCCCGTGTGTAATTCGAACCAACAGTTTTCACTCTGCGACCGATTTTCCGAAAAGGCCAGAAAGACACTACCAAACGGCAGGTCCCAGACCCTGCCTATCAGCAGTGTGCCTAAACACACCTGTCGATTGGCAGGACTAGGGTAATGCTGATCAGCAATGACCTGGGCCTATAAACAGGAGTCCATGTCCTCATTTTAAAAAGGAGCCAAGATCTGAAACAGATCACTCTCAGCAAATCCAGAAAACTTCTCTCGAAGTCAGCGTGATTTCCACATCCAAAACTGTTTCCAACCTTAAATTTTCATCATATTTTTCATCAAACATAGTGAATTCACTATCTTCCATCATCATCCTAATGCAAGGTCTACTCCCCAACACTCAAGATCAAGCTCAAGATCTTCAAGAAGGTCCAATTTTCTCAATTTTCTCCTTAAATTCTCATAAATTCGCATTAACTTGTTTTATTACTTAACACTTTTATTCTCGCACCTCACATATCCTAATATAGTTTTTATTTAGTATTATTTCACATCTCTTATTTTCATATAAATAAAAAATCCAAAAAACAAGAAAAAGAGGGTTTGCTGATAAATCCCAAATGGGAATTCTCACATTTTTCTTACACTTCTCTCACAACTAAAACACTTTTTCCACACACACACACACACAAATAATAGAATCCCCCGATTGGATTTATGGGATAAACCCCACCCCTCATTTTTCATACAAACTACGTGGACTTTGATTCCTCTATAGGCTACGTAGGCGTCTCACGGTAAAACTCGAGACTCGAGTCCTATTTTTACTCTTTTCCCATTTTTTATTTTCTCTAAATTCAATTCTCTTAGATTACATATTTATCAATATATTTGTTCTTCGTCGCGTATTATTCCAGATACGTTATCGTTCCATTATAATGATCAACGCAAGGATAATCGCATAAATCCATTTTTCTAATATTATTTTTATGAACTTTCCTACGAATGACTCGCTTTACCTTTTCAATGGTACAAGTCGATGATTCCTATCTCCACTACATATACACATGCACACATATCACGAGGAAAATAAAGGAAAATAGCAAAAACCCATGAGAGATCGTAAGGGTGGAATGGATGCCTAACACCTTCCCATTTCGTAACATAGCCTCCAGACCCTTTTCGAATCATTTTGGTTTTTTATGCATCAGTATGTCTTTGGATTTTGTTCTTCGGGATGGCTCCCATTCTTTTGTCTGTTTTGAGTAAAATAGACTGGCGATTCCATCTCTCTACATTTTTCACCTCATCAATGACGCCGGTCGAAGCGCTCCTGAGAGGGACGCGTGGGACCTAGGATCCTCACGCCCTCGCCCACCGTGAGGATCGGGGATGGCCACAGAGGTGACTCCGCTGGGGACTTTTTGAGGGCTAGACTCTATTTACGTTGGTGTTATGTTTGTTTATATTATCCCCCATTTTTGCATGTCCCCCTTTTTTCATTCGTATCCCATGCTTATGCTTCTATTCATGCACTTGTAGAAAAATCTCCATGTGCACTTCTCACCACATGCACCTAGGATCACATATATCCACATGTTGCACGCATCACCCATTCATACTTCGTGTACCATTAGTAATTTTACTTTGCTCCCTGTTTGTCATGATCAAAAAACACATTCTCATAAGATACTAATAAGAGAATCATGCATGATTCACACAACATCACCAAAGAGCATTATTATTGACCAAATTCTACCCAGTAACTGGAGGATCACTTCATGATGGACGCTGGTCCGATAGGGCACAGTTAGCCTAAGCGATATGACTCTCACCTTCCATTGGCCAAGTACCTTTGACGTATATCGAACGGTGCCCCCACATCATACCGCTTGACCGAAGTCATGACGGGAGGTATATCTCAGGGAACTCATTCACGTATGTCGAGTATATCAAATTCTCTCTCACACGTACCGTCCCTACGAGGTATATGGTGAGGCAATTCACGTACACTCGGGTATATCAAATGTCTTGTCCACACGTACCAATTGCCCGCAAGAGCAAGACGTATATCGTGGAAGTCACGCTAAAGAGGGGAACCCTTTTCAATTCACCCAACCAATTGCATACCCGCATACAGGTGTCAAGCCTGGGACACACATATAAGATTGTCGGTTTCAACCCGAAACTCTGCCAAAATTTTGGGTTGGCCTGCCACCCGAATTTTTTAGCATTTTTAAAATAGGACCCTGTCCATGAGCATGGTCACAAGTCCAGCCATAGCTTTTCATATATTACAAACCCAATTTTTCCAGGCTCGGGTCTCCTCCAGCATTTCATTTTGCATTTAGGAGAATTTAATACAAGTGAGAACATAATAATTATAATAAATCTTGCTGAGACCGTCTCCCCAAAAAAAAAATCTTTCCTTTTCTTTATCAAAAATCCAAAAACATTTCTCCACTATTTATCAAAAATCCAAAACCATTTCTCCTCTCTTTATCAAAAAGCCAAATATATTTTTTCTTCCAATCTCAAAAAAAATGTCAAAAGTATTTTCATCCTTTTTCTTAAAAAATAAATCTCATTTTGCGCCTTCTCAGGTCGATCGCAGCCCTTGGCCTAGCTCCTTATTGGATTCGTTCTTCAGTCAAATCAACCCGAAATTTCCTCTGTTCCCCTGTTACTTCTTTCGAGTCCGAAATCCATCCACCTTCCATGGAGAACACAGATCAAGTACCCATTGTGCAGCCAGATCTGACGGTAGTCCTAGCTCGGCTCGTGTCCAAGATTGACAACCTCCAGACTGAGGTCTGAGAGATGAAAAGAAACCAGATTCCCGTTCCTCAAGAGCCCAAGGCCTTATTCCTTCATTATATGGATTCACCTAATCCCATCTGGGTTCCCAAAGAGTATCAGCACGCTTCACGTGCCCCTGCTGCTAATGGGATGCCGCTTACCCAACTTCCAATGTCGAACCTTGCCTAGCATGGGGCCAACTTGCCTATGATCATTGATCCAAAAGAGGAGGAGTTAAACAAGGTCAAAGAAGACCTCAATATGCTCACTAATAAGTTTGACCAAGTCAGAATCTCTGGTAATCACATGGACTACACCCACTTGTCTCCTTATCCTAAAGCGAGGTTACCCTAGAAGTTCAAAATGACAAATATCGAGAAATTTGGAGGAAGTGGACCCCCAATTGTTCATCTCCGCAGCTATCATCATTCCATGACTCTACTAGGGGCTTCTAAAGAAGTGATGGCCCAATTATTTCAGCAAACTCTAAAGGATAGCGTCCTCCGATGGTTTTTATCTCTCGAAGAGTCCAGAATTCATAGTTAGGAGGATGTAGCCCGAGAATTCATGTCATAGTAAAAATACAATGAAAATCTTGAGGTCACCCATCGTGATTTAGAGCTTCTCAAATAGAACTCTGGGGAGTCAGTCAGTAACTTCATAGACTGATGAAGTGAAAAAGCAGCAACCATGACCAATCGTCCATTCCAGGAAGAACAAACCAGCATAGAGAAGAAGAACTTCTTACCCCATGTCCGAGCAATAATGGGAGGAAAATAATACCCCCACTTTCGAGATCTCAGAGAAGCATGAGTAGAAATCAAGGAAGGTCTTGCTAAAACAGAAGTTGAACCGAAGAAAGTGTCCAGACAGTTCACCCCCAGGAAATATGATAGACTGTCAGTGCTACAGTCTCAACCATCAACAACATCTCTCAACCAACCACCCCGTGGGCACCAGAAAGCCATCATATCCTAGCTCGAAAAGAATACACCAAGCTCCATGCTCCCCTCTCTAAACTTTATCAAGCCTTGTTGGCCTGAAACCTTATCAAACCCTTGGATCCCCGTCCTTTGCCAAATCTGCTCCCAATAAACTTCAAGGCAGATGCCCATTGCGCCTTTCACCAAAAAGCTAGCCATACCATCGACCAGTGCTTTCACCTCCGAAATATAATCCAAGGTCTAATTGACCGGGGTACCATTACCCCACATGGTAATCCTTAGCCAAACACTACTCAAAACCCACTCCCAAATCATACCAATTCTATCTTCCTAGAAATGAACACAACATTTGATCCCTCAACTCAAATCACACCCATATACTCTCCTAAACCTCTCCAAATTTGCCCACATTTACTCCTACACCCTGCTAGCCTCGCTGATCAGACGTTATCACTCCTTACCCGAGCATGCATCGCTGTCCATACCCGTTCTGAAAATAGAGGTATGGAATTATCAGAAGTCTTAAACCAAGTCCTAGAGTTCGGGAAGAAATTTCCCTTACGGATGATCATTGATTGCCAGAGATTCAGTATGCTGTTCTTGAAAGCACGGAAATGGGCTCGAGAGTCAGACAGTTGGGTAGTGCCAACCAATGAAGTCAGCTTAGATGATGTTGTCCATGTTATAGCAGAGATATTCAGGCAAACCAATGATATTTGTAGTATGACTGAGTTACTTGATACTCAGAAGCTACAAGTGCACCTAGTTCCTTCACCCTTAAATATCCCCATAGAATGGGAAGACCTGTATGAAGAAGCCACTGAAGTTGTGGAATGCATTAACTTTGCATGCAAAGAAAGAATTGTTACCACCGGATGGGGGGAAGAATTAAAAGATTCGAATGAAGAACAAGCTTCAGAGAAAACTGGCTCGGTAGCTGACATGTGTGGGATCATATCATTTGAAGAACATCTCATAGAAATAAACAAGGTGGTGGAATGACTCGAGATTAATGAGGAAATGGGATTCATGTTCTTCCCTTCTTCAGTAAATCACATGACCATATTAGGGAGGCGTTACCAGATTCCAATATCACTTTCAGCCAATGACAAGGGTAAGGGCGTTGAAAACCTTCCTATGCCAGAGATAACCCTCAAGGAGAGCAAGATCCTCGATCAACTAAAGAAAACTCAAGCTAACATCACTTTATGGGGGCTTTTCATGTCTTCCCAGCTACACAGAAATTGTTTGATCAAGTTTCTCACTGGACCCACAGTTCCTTATTCAACCACACCACAAGAAGCAGTAAATTTGGTCAGATCCTTGACCTCTACCTGAATGCTATCCTTTTCTGAAGAAGAAATCCCCAATAATGGGCCAAACCACAATCATGAACTCAACATCTCCTTCAAATTTATGGAGAAGGTCGGACCACTCTCTCTTATCGATAATGGATCTACCTTGAATGTCTGCCCACTAAGGACCTTTGAATGTTTAGGACTCAAAGAAACCGACCTACCTCCAACCTTCACTGCTATACATGTCTACGATAATACCCATCGGGAGGTGATGGGATCCATAAAGCTTGTAATAGGGGATGGCCCTATAAACCCTATCATCGAATTCCATGTTATTGACATCCCAGCTTATTTTAATCTGTTGCTAGGATGACCTTGGCTCCACAGTATCAAGGGTGTGTCTTCCTCACTCCATCAGAAAGTGAAGCTCTTCGCCAATATACGGGTCATCACCATTTTGGGCGACAATGACAATACCGAGTGTTGATGTAAAAAACTAGATTGCTTTAATAATTTAATCACAGATAAATAAATAAGACAGAATATTTTTAAAGTGGTTCAGCCTTATGTAAATGGCCTACGTCCACTGTTATGTTATTGCTGAGTGTTTGGGAATTCTTGATTACAAGTTCAATCAAGAAATTCCGGTCCCCTTGAATGAGGGTGATACAAGGTATTTATAGCCTTTAGGCTGTAAATGAATGGGTTGATACATTAAATGATATACATATGAAAGGGAAATACATTTAATGCAGCGTGTGTGTCAAGATTGGTAAACATTCAATGAATAGGTGAACTGTTGATATTCTGGCAATTAATACTATGGCCGAGATGCATCTCGGACAGCCTTAGTTGCTCGTTGATCAGGAGTTCCTCGGAGCGCTAGAGTACCTCGGAGTGCTGAACTTTCTTGGTATATCCTCGTTGTTCGGAGAGAACATGAGTTCGTCGGGGAAATGAACTTCCTCGTTGTTATTGTACTACGTAGATCGACACGTGTCTTCATATTATTCGTCCATATCAGCATATTAATTTTGGTATCAACAGAAGCCCCCAATGTTTTATATTTCGAACTTTGAGGAATATGAAACATTCTTTCTCGGTATTTGGCCATATTGAATGATCTTCCTGGGTTTTAGGAGCATCGTATTTGAATTTATTTCCAAATTCGAAGAATCCGCCTTTTTCGAACTTTTAAGAGCGCTTCGATCTTAGTGCCCTTTTTGTCCTTTTAGCCGCCGGAAGTTCAATAGTTTCTTTTTTGTAATCATTTCTTTCGCCGCTTCCCAAGGCAAAGTATTTAAACTTCTTAGGTAACCATACCGTCTTCTTCTTTTCCCAATTTCTTGCATTCAAGCTTTCTATTCTCTCCTTCTCTCTTGTGCGTTCATCCTTGTTTTCGTTCGTTGTCAACATACCTCCTTTCTTCCTGTAAGATCATCTTCATTTCTTCTCTTTTATTCAGTATGGTTTATATTGTGGAGTCTGTTGAGAAATTTCGTTCTGATTTTTCCATTCCTTCTTGGGTAACTCTAAAGGTTCTTTCTGAACCTTTAGATTATTTTCGATTGGCTGAGGGACATTGATTCCCCAGTCTATTTGTTGCTGAATGTGGATTTTATTTTCCACCAAACCCATTGTGCCTTGAATTTTGTCAGTATTTCGATCTTGTCCCTGCAAAATAGCCCCCAATTCATGGAGAATAATTAATGGGGTGTACAAATTAAATCTAACTCATGGGACTCGTATAGGGATCCCTGAGATTATGTAATGCTATAAGTGGGCTACTCTAGATAATATTTATTACTTAAAAACTAGGTTTCTGAATAGAGCTCTTGTAGTTAACCTCCCTGATTCAAATAGAGATTATTTTGAACATGGGTTGGTTATTAAAAATTGGCAATATGCCCCTTTAGTTGGAGATGGAGTATACAACGGTCCCAGATGCCCCCCATATGGCAATGGGATAGGTTTATTTTTCATTTTATTTTACTTATGAAATTATGCTTTTATCATGTTTGACAAAATGTATGACTAATATCTCATTATGTATTTTTTTTTGCAGTCGATAGCAAAAGAAAAACTCCAAAAGAATCAGAGGTTAATATCAAGCATCTGAAACTTATCTGGGTTTTCCATAAGAACGTTGCAGACGAGCACATCAGGTCTGCATCATATTTTCTACAGTATAAGAGTTATACAACCTCTTATACTGCTCGCCCTGTTGAACCAGCTTCCACTCCAGAGGACTCTTCTTCAGATTCTCATCTTCCTTTAAGTCAGAGAATGGGCAAGAAAAGAGCTCCTCCTTCTCTATTTGATGACACTACTTCTGCTTCTGGGGCTAAGAAGAGCAAAACTGATGTCCCTGAGGGGACTAAGAAGGTGGGTGCTGCATCTTCCAAAGCTACCGAGAAGCCCCCAGTGGCTCCAAGCAAGAAAATTTCTCCTGTGGAAGTGATTACTATCTCTCCGACCAAGAGTTCTTCCTTGGTTGAAGCTGCTGAAACTCCTTTGAGGAGATTGAGGAAATCATCCTCAGTTAATTTGGCTGAAACTGCCTCCACACTGCCAGCTGGTGGTGTTGGTGTTCCAGCTATCACTCCTCCGAGCTCTGCAATGAGCTCGGTAACATCTTGGATCATACCCGAGGTCCAAGGAATTGATGAAAAAATTTCTAGGGATATGCTGACATCCCTAGCTACTCGTCATCTTGCTTCATTAAATTTCTCACACTCTGAGTTTTCTGTTTTTCTCTAAATGCTTGTATTTTTGTATTGACTTTACTGCTTTTTCTCATCTTTCAGCTGGTGAACTATTTCAAAAACATCGTGAAGAAAGACGAGGTAATTAAAGCTTCCAGCTCCTCGTCTGGTGTAGAGGACGCTTTGTTGGGTTTAACCCAATCCTTGAAAGAATCTCGCCAACAGTATAATGAGGACAAGGCTGTTTGGGAGAAAAAGTTGTCAACAGTTGAGACCGAGAAGGTGAAGATGGCTGAGATCTCCAAAAGTTTGGAGAATAAAGTGAAAAATTTAGAGGTGGAGCATAAGAAATATGACGAGAAGCTCAAAAATTTTGGAGAGCTTGAGGACAAACTGAAGAAGGCAGAGGAAGAATTGTCCTCCCTGCGAGATATTAAAAGTAAAAAATAAGAATTGGACGTGAAGCTCTCATCAGAGAAACTGAGAAGAAAAGGTGCAGTCAAAAAATCCTTCAGCGCTGGCTGGGATAAAGGATGGGATAAGGGGATTGCTGCGATGACATCCCAGATTCAATATGGGAAGTTGAAATACTTCCATGATGGATGGGTAGCTGCTCTACAGGAATTAAAGATCAATGATGATTCTGATCTATTCCAGCTACACCTCCCTGGTCCTCCTCCACCAATTGTGGAAGAAGAAGAAGATGAGCCTGTCTCAGATGAATCTTCTATGGCCATAGGTGATCAAGTCCCTGCATCTCTACCTGCTGCTAACGAAGACATTTCTTCCATGCCTCCTCCTCCTGACAAAGTTTTAACTTCTGCAGACCAAGTCACCGTTAACACCGAGCAACCGAGCTCCTCGTCCCAGCCTCCCGAGAAAGTCTTGGGAGACAAGGAAAAGGTGTGAAGTTGTTCGGTATCTATCTTTTCATTATTTGTAATCCAACAATGTAACCCTTTTGATGATCTAATAAAATACATCTTTGTTTCTCTTCATTGTTGATACTCTGTCTGCTTTTATTTATTAACTCCTGCCTTCTCTTCTTTATTAGTTTTTTGTCAGAATGGAATTGATATCTGCCCCTGATACTGAGTTGATGCAACAATGCAATGGATATTATAAAGCTGGTCATACAGACCTGAGTGTATCAGAGATTGTCGACATCCTTGACCATGATGCCTCAGAGCAAGCAGTTGAGGCTTACCGGTACTTGAAGGATTTACTTGACAGATCTGTAGCCAACAATGTGGCATACTACGAATTGATCGAGGAACTTCATCGTTCCTTAAAAGATCTTCAGAATAAACACAATGAATCAACTGCTTTGCTGCATAAGGAGTATGAAAATAGATATCAGCAGCTTTCTTCTGAAATAGGCCATAAAAAGATCCTTGTTGGATACGATGTTAGGGAAAAAACTCTAAAAGGTGAGGTTGAGGCCTGCAGGCAAATTGCTGAGTTACTGGAACAAGAAAACAATAATTTGCAGAAAAAATTGGCACAATATGAATCTGCAGCATCATCTTCTACTGCTTTAGTGCCAGTTACCGATGAAGGTTTCTCATTCTTAGAAGTTGAGAATGCCAAATTAAGGCAAGAACTGGATGATTTAAGAAGATCTGCTATTTCTGTGACTGCTCGGGGACGAGGAAGAGGTTCTCGGGGACGAGGAAGAGCTGCCCAAAATGTTGCCGAGGAGCAAAGTTCTCCAATCGCTGCTCGGAGTCGATCAAGAGGTCTTAGCCGTAATGTTGAAGAGGCTCGTACCCAATCTACCTTGGAAACTCAAGCATTCCAATTAAACGCCAAAGATCGGGCTTTATCAGAAATGTCCAAGAAAAATCTATCCTTGGAAGATCAACTTACTGCAACGAAGTCTGCTCTTCATACTAAGGATCTTTTCGCCAAAAACCTTCTCGAACAAATGGATAGACTAACCTTTCAATTTCATAAGCAACCCAGGGAATTCTGGATGGCAGGATACAATGAAGCCCTTGTTCATTTGGATGCTCGTATTGAACATGCCAACAATGAAGGTTATAAGCAGGGGTGGTTGAACGCACTGGGTGTGTTAAAATTGGAGCGAGGGCATTATTTATGGGATTATCATGCTCCAGGGTTACTAGACTTGCCTGTGCCACCTTTCAAATTGGACATGGCCTGGATCCCAGCTCGTTCCATTCCTCGTAGCTTAATTTCAAAATACCTCGGTGATTATAACCTTCATTCTCAGGTTGAATTATCTCGTCCTGAGCATCTCTTGGATACACCTTCTGTGATGAACGTCAGGATGCTCAGAGATGTTAATTTCATTAATTCTCCTCTTTGCCTAGAGGATCCTCCTGCTGGCGAGGAGCCTGTTTCAAAAGATAAAGGAAAGAAACCAATAGAATAGGTTTTCAATGTAACAGTTAGTACATTCATGTAACCTGTAATTTATTTTGAATTTAATGAAAGAATTTCTTTTTTTGTTTGCAAATTTGTATTGCGATTGTCTTATGTTTATCAAACATTCTTACATTTGTGTATACGTATCTGTTAAAAAGATAACAATATATGTGCTTAGTAATCAAACTTACAAATATCAATGTTGCTCAATCACTTAATAATAAAGTAATGAGTACAAAATGTTCAAAATGTTTCCAACCAACCAGGGTGGTTAAATAATGTTTGTCGATCAACTACAGTTGATGGGATTTTATCCCCGACCAGCCATACTTGGTTCAGTTTCAAATATTTTCATAACATGTGTCCGACCAACCAAGGTCAATAATTTATCCTCGTTGATCAACTACAATTGGTGGGTTTTTATCCCCGACCAACCATACTTGGTTCAGTTCTCTGAAGAACTTTTGTAATAATATTACAGCGTATATTTTTCAAATCCAATCAAAGGAGTATTTTTTTTTTGTTCTTTCGAACTGTCCACTAGTTATCTTACCAACCGTAGTTGATCACGCTAGTGTCGCCTCTTAACCAAAGGAGTATTTTTTGGTTCTTTCGAACTGTCCACTAGTTATCTTACCAACCGTAGTTGATCACGCTAGTGTCACCTCCTAACCAAAGGAGTATTTTTTGGTTCTTTCGAACTGTCCACTAGTTATCTTACCAACCGTAGTTGATCACGCTAGTGTCGTCTCCTAACCAAAGGAGTATT
Source organism: Sambucus nigra (assembly GCA_949130495.1). NCBI lineage: Eukaryota > Viridiplantae > Streptophyta > Magnoliopsida > Dipsacales > Adoxaceae > Sambucus > Sambucus nigra. The sequence goes on from OX422218.1 coordinate 352,287,997, forward strand.
TTTTGGTTCTTTCGAACTTTCCACTAGTTATCTTACCAACCGTAGTTGATCACGCTAGTGTCGCCTCCCAACCAAAGGAGTATTTTTTGAGCATAGTGTATTACATAGTGTATTACACTAGTAGTTTTCCCCGAAAAACTTTCAACAGAAAGAAAATAGTGAAACATCCTCGTTTTATTCATAATGAAGGAAATGCTTTACATTTTACATTACTGATAGTACTTGCGCAGGTGTTCAGCATTCCAAGCATTCTCGAATTCTTCTCCTTCTAGAGTTGCTATTCGGTAAGTTCCTGGTCGAACAACTTCTGTAACTCGGTAAGGCCCATGCCAGTTTGCTTCCAATTTATTGTGCTTTTGAATGACCTTCTTTAGCACATAATCTCCTTCTTTTAAATCGCATTTCCTCACCCTTTTGTTATAGAAAAGAGCTATTCGTTGTTGATAAGCAGCATTCCTAATGGATGCCTCTTCTCTGACTTCCTCGAGCATATCCAGATCCAGTCTTCTCATCAAGTCACTGATCGGAGAATTGAAATTCAGCACTCTGTGTGTTGGTAGGCCCAACTCGGCAGGTATTACGGCCTCACTTCCAAATACTAGCATATATGGTGATTCCCCAGTTGCTGATCGGGGAGTTGTTCGGTAAGCCCATAATAATGATTGTAGTTCATTTATCCAGTTGGCTTTAGCTTCACTTAGCCTCTTCTTTAAACCATTTAGCAGCGTTCTGTTCGTTACCTCGGTCTGCCCATTGCTTTGAGGGTGACCTGGTGCTGAATGGGTCTTCAAGATGTTTGATTGTTGACAATAGGCAGCAAACTCCTCATTGTCAAATTGTGTTCCATGATCTGTGATGAAGGCATGAGGGAGACCATATCGACAGATGATATTCTTCCAAACAAACTGGTATACCTTCTCGTACGTCATGTCGATAAGCGGCTCAGCTTCTACCCACTTAGTAAAATAGTCTACTACAATGACGAGGTACTTGAATCTTCCTCGGGTGGTCGGCAGTGGTCCAACCAAATCAATTCCCCACATGGCAAATGGCCAAGGGGAAGTTATGGGTGTCATCAACGCTTGTGGAGTTCGTCGGATGGAGGAAAAATGTTGGCACTTGTCACATTTCTTAGCATAGGCTATACAATCAGCCCTCATCGTCGGCCAATAGTATCCTTGAGTCATTACCCTTTGTAAAAGTGTTCGACCTGCTACATGAGCTCCACAAGATCCTTCATGGATTTCTTCAATCAATTCTTTCACCTCGGAGGGATGTACACATCTCTGCAAACCTGCCATAATTCCTCGTCTATATAAAATACCATTAGTCAATACATACCGAGCAGCTTTATATTTCAATTTCTTGGCAGTGAGCTTATCTTCTGGTAATTCTCCCTCTTCAATATATACCCTGATGGGATCCATCCAAGATGGTCCTAAATCAAGGGTAATAACATTCATCGTCAAATATTCATCTATGCTCTGACTTTCCAGTACTTCAATTGGTATTGTTCTTCACAGCTCGGTACGAGTAGCTGATGCTAGTCGGACCAGTGCGTCTGCTTGTACATTTTCTATTCTGGGTATTCTGATCAACTGAATCGCATCAAATTCTGCCAATAACTCCATTACCTTGGCATGATATTTGATCATCAACTCTCCTTTAACTGCATACGTTCCCATCATCTGATTCACAATCAATTGAGAATCACTGAATACCATTACTTGTTGCGCTTCCATAGTCTTTGATAAATTAAGACCTGCTATCATGGCCTCATACTCAGCCTCATTATTGGAGGCTTTGAATTGGAATCGCAAGGCATATTCCATGTCAATCTTGTCTGGGGTGTTCAAAACAATTCCTGCCCCACAACCTGCTGTGCAAGATGAGCCATCTACGTATAATCTCCATATGGGTAATCTATCTTCAAATTTCTTATCTGATAGAGTTCCTCGGTGAAATATTTGTTGCTTCTTTTCATCCTCCCCTGGTATTTTTAGCTCCTCGTTGACCATCTCTTTTCGTTCTTCAGCCAACTGGAGCTCATCCGAGTTTGAAGTTGCTGATCCTTCTACATCCACAAACCCTTTTACCAACCGGAGTTGGTCTGGACTTATGTCTGTTGATCCTGTAACATCCACAGGTTGGTCAGCGAGCAGTTTTTGTTCCTCGGGGGTATCAGGATATGTAAATTCTGCTATAAAATCTGCTACAGCTTGCCCTTTCAATGATGATCTGGGCTCATACACAATATCATTATCCCCAAGCTCTATTGCCCAGTACATCAATCTCCCTGACTTTTCTGGCTTATGAAGGGCTTGTCCCAGTGGCATATCGGTATAAACGATGATGGTATGGGCCTGGAAATACGGCCTCATTCTTTTACTTGCCTCAATTAATGCCAATGCCAATTTCTCCAGCTTTGGGTACCTGATTTCCGTACCTCGGAAAGCCTTACTTGTGTAATAGATTGGTTTCTGGACTCCATTCTCCAATCTGATCAATGTTGAACTGACTGCATTCTCTGATACTGCCAAATACAAATACAACTTCTCTCCTGTTATTGGCTTGGATAATAATGGAGGTGTTCCCAAATACTTTTTCAAGTCTTGAAAGGCCTGCTCACATTCATCAGTCCACTCAAAAGTTTTTCGAAGTGTTTTGAAGAATGGGAGGCATTTATCAGTTGCTCGGGACACAAATCTGTTGAGCGCTGCAACTCGTCCTGTAAGACTCTGCACTTCTTTCTTTGTTGTTGGAGATCGCAACCCTAAAAGAGCTTTGATCTTATCTAGATTTGCTTCAATGCCTCACTGGTTGACAATGTATCTGAGAAACATTGCTTCTCGTACTCCAAATGTGCACTTCGTCAGGTTGAGCTTCATTTGGTATTTATCCAGTTGATCAAATGTCTGAGCTAAGTCAGCTAGATGATTTGCAGCTTTCTTGCTTTTTGTCAGCATATCATCGACATAGACTTCCATGTTGCAACTGATTTGTTCAGTGAAAACCTTGTTCATCAGCCGCTGGAATGTCGCTCCTGCATTTTTCAAACCAAAAGGCATAACATTATAGCAATAAGTTCCCCTAGGGGTAATAAAAGAAGTACTTTCCCTGTCTTCAGGTTTCATTTTGATCTGGTTGTAACCAGAATACGCATCCATGAAGCTGAGCAGCTCATGTCCCGAGGTAGCATCCACTAGCTGGTCAATTCTGGGCAATGGAAAATGATCTTTTGGGCATGCCTTGTTGAGATCAGTGAAATCAACACACATTCTCCATTTATTGTTCTTCTTCTTTACCATCACCACTTTTGCCAACCAGTCTGGATATTTCACATCTTCAATGAATTGGGCTTTCTGGAGCTTCTCGACCTCCTCTTGTATGGCCTGATTCTTCTCGGGACTAAACACTCTTCTTCTCTGCTTCACAGGCTTGATCTTCTTATTCACATTGAGCTCATGACATAAGAAGTTTGGATCTATTCCTGGCATGTCCTCATGACTCCATGCGAAATTTTTCTTCCTGTTTCTCATGAACATTATCAATTCTTGTTTTATTGAAGCATCCAACGACGAACCTATTTGGGTTACTCGTTCAGGGTGCTCCTCGTCCAGAATAATATTTTCTGTAGATTCTACCACCTGTCCTTTTACAAGTTGAGATTCATCCCTAGGATCAAGAGTTTCAATTTTTGTACCTTCTTCCACTTGGTAAGTAGTAGTCTTTTTCCTTGATTCTTCAAGTTCTTCTTGCTTGGCAGACGAATAATAGCATTCTCGAGCTACTTTTTGATCACCTTTTACAATTCCGACTCCAAAATTTGTTGGGAATTTCAAACACTGATGTACTGTAGATGGAACTGCTTCGAACTTCTTCAATCCAACTCTTCCCATGATGATGTTGTAGGCTGACTGCACATTCTTATCCATCACAAAGAAGCGTATTATTTCTTTTCGACAAGCAGGCCAAGTTCCAATGAGTATATCCAACTTGATCGTCCCAAGTGGAAAAACTTTCTTGCCAGCAAAACCCATAAGGGGTCTGTGATAAGGTTCCAATTGAGATAATTTCAAATTCAAGCTATCAAAGCACAAATAGTACATGATGTCTGCCGAACTACCGTTGTCTACTAACACCCTTGAAATGACCACTTCTTTCATCCTCATTTTGATCACCAAAGGATCATCATGAGGGTAAAGAACACCTGCCAGGTCGTTTTTTGAAAAACCAATGACTAGCTTCTCTTTGTTTACCTTCCTCGGATGATCCTCCTCAGCCAGATTTATTTGCTGAATATATGAACAAGCTTGAGCCTCTCCGAGGTAAGCTTTTCTTTCCGCAGTAAGGTCTCCTCCTCCTGCATCTCCTCCTGTAATAACATTACAATCAACTGACCCGAAACGTATGGAAAATACCTCTCGTTCAGGTTGTCTTGGCTTCTTGGGCAGATCGGGGTCATCATCTGGATCATCTTCGTGGTCCCTCTTCTTTTTCTCCTCTGCACGACGAGGAGATCTAGATCTCTCATCATTCTTCCTCTCACCCCTTCGATCTACATATTTTGATAATTTTCCTCTTCGGATGAGCGTTTCAATCTCGTTTTGAAGGGCTATACAATTTTTGGTCGTATGGCCATGATCTTTGTGAAACTCGCAGTATTTGGCCTTATTCCTCAGATCAGGATTTGTCCTCAGTTTATCTGGCCACTTGATTTCCTCGCTATTCTTGATTTCTTCCAAAACATGATTAATACCCATTTTCAATGGAGTATAATTATGGTACTTCTTTAGGACTTCCCATGACGTCCTATTATTCTTGGAGTGCTTGTCACCACCATTACCTTTCTGATCTTTCTTTTTAGACTTGTCGACCTCCACTTTAATTTCTTTATCCATATTCTTCTTCGCAGCCATAGCCTCCTCGGCATTCATAATTTTGGCCGCTTTTGCCATCAATTCTGACATAGTTCTAGGTGGATCTTTCGCCAGGGTGTAATACAATTTATTAGGCAACAACCCACTCATCAAGGCGGTGATTGCTGTCTTCTCTTCGTAATCTATGACTTCTAGCTTCTCGTTATTGAAACGAGTTATGTAATCTCTAGTACTTTCACCAGATTTTTGTCTAACACTTAACAAGTGTGCTACTCGTTTTACTGGCTTTGCCCCAAAACAAAAATTGCCAATAAACAATTCGGCTAACTGAAAGAAAGTTGAAATCTTACCCCGAGGAAGATTGTTGTACCATATCTGGGCAGACCCAGTAAGAGTTCCTGAGAAGGCCCTGCATCTCATCTCGTCGGGAACAACATAGATGTCAGTAGCAGCTTGATACTGTTCTATGTGAAGAACAGGATCTGTCTTTCCATCATATTTGGGAGTTACCACAGGTGCTTTAAATTTCGATGGTGTAGGAAAATCTACAATGGCCTGTACAAAAGGTGTTCCTCGAACGAAAGTTCATTGTAGAGGGTTCTTTGCTTTGGCCATTTCTCCCAATTTATCCTCCAACCATTGAAGAGATCCTTTCCACACTTCATTTCCTTCCTCAGGTCTATTGGTTCGAGCAATTGATCGTTCTGAGGTAGCTTCTTGAGATCTATCTTGACGAGCAACTGGTCGTGATTGTGTTGATCCTTCTCTTAGATCTGATGGTTGTCGAAAACTCCTCGACATGGTCTTAGGTGGACTCCTATTCCTCCTAGGGCCTAATCGACTGAAAGGAGACGCCCTACTCAGTCTTTCTAAAGTGCTGGGTCTTTCTGGAGAGAGGGTGATATCTTGATCAGTATCTGTAGCTCTTATTGACGAAGTTCGCCCAGGTTGATAAGAAAAATCATCGGATTCCTCATTGCGACGTGACTCAGTACGCCTAGATCGTGAAGAAATTAAATAAGTTTGTCTCTGACCACTTTGCTGTCCTGAACGTGAAGGTGCACCACCATGAAGGGTTTGTATGAGTTGCCTTATTGTTTCTTGCATGGCAGTTTGTCCTTGAGCCAGATTTGTCATAATCCCGGCCAGATCTGGAGGTGCAGAGGGATTCGGAGGATTTCCAGTATTTCCAGCATTTCGATTGCTAGATTCTGGATTATCCGCCATTGCTGATGAATGTTTTTTGGTGAAAAACGACAATAACAATTGTTCCCACAGACGGCGCCAATTTGTTGATGTAAAAAACTAAATTGCTCTAATAATTTAATCACAGATAAATAAATAAGACATAATATTTTTAAAGTGGTTCAGCCTTATGTAAATGGCCTACGTCCACTGTTATGTTATTGCTGAGTGTTTGGGAATTCTTGATTACAAGTTCAATCAAGAAATTCCGGTCCCCTTGAATGAGGGTGATACAAGGTATTTATAGCCTTTAGGCTGTAAATGAATGGGTTGATACATTAAATGATATACATATGAAAGGGCAATACATTTAATGCAGCGTGTGTGTCAAGATTGGTAAACATTCAATGAATAGGTGAACTGTTGATATTCTGGCAATTAATACTACGACCGAGATGAAGCTCGGACCGCCTTAGTTGCTCGTTGATCAGGAGTTCCTCGGAGCGCTAGAGTACCTTGGAGTGCTGAACTTTCTCGGTATATCCTCGTTGTTCGGAGAGAACATGAGTTCGTCGGGGAAATGAACTTCCTCGTTGTTATTGTACTACGTAGATCGACACGTGTCTTCATATTATTCGTCCATATCAGCATATTAATTTTGGTATCAACACCGAGGGTGCAAGTACCAGCAGTCCAATTCTTGAGATACAGCACGAGTCAAATGATATGCTCCTATCAGGATTTCTTATTAAAGCACCTCTACTCCCGGCAGGGGTGACTTCAAAGAAATGGTTTGTCCAGAATACGACCCTCATGGCAACGTGAATCTAATTCAGATGTTCAGAAACATGCACTTCATTCCCAGACTAGTGCTAGGACAAAGACAACAAGGTATACTTGAGCCGATTGAACTGAAGAAAGATTTCCCTCATTGTGGTTTGGGGTATCAACCATCAGAACAAGAGCTCATGTTGATCCGCTAGTCTCGACCAAATAGAGGACTAGACTGCATCCAGACTATCCCAGGTGACTCCTTGAATGGATAATTCATCAAAAAGGGGGAAGACTTCCCCTTTTGTGGCTTTCCAGAACCATGGTATGACCATATAGACAAGAAGATGAAGCCTGGAATGGAGATCTTTTTCCAAGACAACTACCTATGGGCCGAGAGTTCCCAACACCATGTACAAGCGCTCATCAAAGATACCGAAGAGACTTAGGAAAGTGACTCCAAAGATACCTTCAACTTACAGACACTGTGGCTAACACTCTGCATGGTTCACTTAGGCATTACATCACCGGATCCATCCAAACTGATTAAATCTACTGATACCATCTCCTCAACTCGCATGATGTGCCAGTTCTTCCTGTTGAAGTCCCCCTAATCCCAATGTTTACCCTATTTCTTCTTTTGTTGCCTATCCTCGCTCAAATGTAATCGAGTCCTCCTTTGATGAGGTTATCAATGTTATTTTTTCTATCAATGAAATGAATGAATATTTTGAGTATATTGTTGTGCCTTACATTAACTGTTTGGATTCTAATCAAACTTTTGATAATGATGATTTTACAAATGAATAATTCTTAACTGATCTAAATAAGGTTAATAATAAATAACATAACCGCATTCATGTTAATGAAGAAGAGACTGTTATTGTTAACCTTGGTTCTAAACTGCGCGAGATTAGGATAGGGGCTACCCTTAACAAGTATAAGGGTGCACAACTAGAAAATTTTCTAAAGGAATTCATGGATGTCTTCTCATGGTCCTATGATGATATGCCCAGCATTTATCCTGAAATAGCTCAGCATGAGATTCCCACTCTCCCAGATTACAAGACGATTAAATAAAAGTTGAGAAACCTCTGCTTTGAATGGCCGCTCAAGGTCAAAGAAGAGGTGGTCAAACAGTTGAACGTGGGATTCATTCGTGTGATCGAATATCCCACGTGGCTAGCCAATATAGGTCCTGTGCCGAAATTAGGAGGGAAGGTTGGGATGTGTGTAGACTACCGGGATTTGAACAAAGCCTCTCTAAAGGATGATTATTTGCTACCCAATATCGACATAATCATAGACAGCACAAACATTCATGCTCTTAAGTCATTCTTCGATGGGTTTGCCGAATACAACCAAATCAAAATACACCCAGATCATCAAGAAAAGATCGCACTCATCACCCCATGGGGAATATTTTGTTACACTGTTATGCCATTTGGTCTCAAGAACGCTCGGGCTACTTACCAGAGGGCTACCACAACCATCCCGGATGATCTGATTCATAAAGAAGTTGAGGTCTATGTGGATTATATGATTATCAAATCCAAGACTAGAGAAGGTTATGTTCCCGCTCTACGAAAGTTCTTCGAAAGACTGGGACAGTACCAGATGAGACTCAAGCCGAATAAATGCGTCTTTGGCATTACTAAAGGAAAACTCTTGGGATTCATGGTCAGTGAGAAAGGGATACGAGCATATCCTGCCAAGCTGAAAGCTATACTTGAGATGTCACCTCCCGGAACAGAGAAAGAAGTCCGAGGTTTCCTTAGAAAATTATAATACATCAACCGGTTCATCAACCAACTAACCTCCATCTGAAAACCTATCTTTAAACTCCTACGAAAGGATTAAACTAAGGTTTGGAATGAGGCCTGCCAAGAAGCTTTTGACTGAATCAAACAATATCTGACCCAACCCCCGGTACTCATGCCACCACAACCTGGTCTCCCCTTTCTCATATACCTAACCATAACCGACACTACATCTGGGGCTTTGCTATCCCAACACCTTGAAGATTCTCCCAAAGAAAGAGCCATCTACTATGCCAGTTATAAATTGGCTGGATATGAAGTCAACTACACTGCTTTGGAAGAGGCATGTGTCGCGTTTATCTGGGTCATTTAAAAGTTGCGGCACAATATGCTCGCTTTCCCCATCAAACTTGTATCCCAAATGGACCCCATCAGATACCTACTTGAGAAACCCACCTTGTCCAGCCGAATGGCCCGATGGTTGATGCTCTTAGTCGAGTTCGATATCATGTACGTCATGCAGAAAGCCATAAAAAGAAGAGCCATCTCTGACTACCTCGATGATTAGCCCATGGATGAATTCGATGTCTGGATCTCAAATTTTCCAGATGAAAACATCCTCTATGATGCTCAAGCTGACCCTCGATGGCAAATGTTCTTTGACGGCGCTGCCAATAAAAAAGGGATATGGCATTGGGATACTTTTGATCGCCCTAGATGAATCCCAAACTCCCATCGCCATCAAGCTGGATTTCCCTTGTACCAATAACATGATTGAATACGAGGCATGCACAGTAGGCCTCAAAGTTTCTCTCAAGAAATGTATTCAATGCCTAGACGTCTATGGGGATTCCTCCCTCATCATCGATCAAGTGCTCAGAAAATGGAGAGTCAAGGACGAGAAGCTCCAACCCTTCCATGCCCACTTAGAAGAACTAGCTTCCAAATTCTAAGACATCACCTTCCATTACCTACCTTGAGAAAAGAATAACCTAGTTGATGCCCTTGATACCTTGGCCTCCACGATCGACATGCCCAAATGAATCACAATGACCCCCTTCCTTGTTCAAAAGCAAGACAAACCAACCCACTGCTACTATATTGAGTTCGTCACCACAGAAGATCCTGAGCTAGCCAATTATTGGATCTATGATGTATGGCACCTCCTCAAGCATGGTAAGTATCCTGAGGGTTCCAACAAGAGAGATCGAGCAACCCTTCGAAGACTAGCTGCCCGGTACATCATCTGTCACAAAGCACTACTCAAAAGGAACTTCGATGGAACTCATCTTCACTGTATCGCGGGGATGACATTGAAAAGATAATGTAGAAGATCCACAACGGGGAATACGGACCCAACATGAATGGTAACATGCTTACCAAGAAGATAATATGACAAGGCTACTACTGGACCACCATGACCCAGGATTGCACCGCCTATGTTCGGAGAGGCCTCAAATGCCAACAATTCTCTAATCTTCAGCATCTGCCTCCGCGAGAATTATACAACATGACCTCTCCCTAGTCGTTCTCCACCTGGCGTATCGACATCATAGGGAAAGTTACACCAAAGGCTTCCAACGGGCATGAGTTCATCCTAATTTTCATTGATTACTTCACTAAATGGGTCAAAGCCGAGTCATACGCAGTGATGAATGCCAAGAAAGTGGCCAAATCCATTAAGAAAAACATCATCTGCCGATATGGGGTCTCGTAAGAACTAGTATCATATAACGGGTTACATTTTGACGAAGAAGTCACAAAAGTGGTCAACGAGTATGGGATTCAGAGACACAAATTTTCTCCCTATCGACCTCAAACCAATAGTTCAGTCAAAGCCTCCAATAAGACCCTCAAGGCCATCATCAGGAAGATGACTGAAAGTTATTGAGATTGGGTCGACCAGATCCAGTATGCCCTCTAGGGCTACCAAACCTCTATTGGGGCTACCCCTTACTCTCTAGTTTACGGCATGGAAGCAGTCCTACCCGTGGAGCTGGAAATACCCTCATTGCGCGTCATCCTTTAAAGCAAGGTTAGCGAAGAAGACTGGTGCCAAAGTCGTCTTAACGAGCTGACCCTCCTAGAGGAAAGGAGACTAAAAGTGTTGTCTCACACACAAGGGTACCATCGCCGAATAGCGCGTTCATTCAATAAGAGAGTCAAGGATCGCGGAGTCCGAGAGGGGGTTTATCCCTCAAAGAGATAATAGAACCCATCTGGGACCCCAGAGGGATATTCAAGCCCAATTGGAGCGGCCCATATATTGTAAAGAAGATCTTGTCCAATGGTGCCACCATGATCACCTACTTAGATGGGGAGGAGATGGCTCGCCCAGTCAACCTGGACCGTTTCAAGAAATTTTACCCCTAGTCCGACATCTCGGAGCGCTATGAGTCTTCTCATCTCCCTTCTATTCTAAAAAAAATCTTCATTTCCCTCTACCCAGAACTACGTGGGCCTAATCCTCTGTGAAAACCATTTTCAAGCAAATTAAAAAAAAATCAAAACCCTAGAGGTACGTAGGCATCTCATTCACCTTACATAAGAACGGCCCTTTCTTTTTTCACAAAATACTATTCTTTTCTTATCTACGAAAACAACAGTCCATTCTAACATATACTTGAACAAAAGGATTATGTATGCCTTAGCGATCGGTATAGATAATGCAAAAACACAAAACTCATCAAACGTCACAGCTGTATGATCAAAAACTTGTTTATTTCACTAATAAGAAATTTTGGTACAAATTACATGAGAAAAGGAATGAATAACTCCCTTCTCCCTACCTTCCTAAAAAGCCAAAATAAAATCCCCACATGTATTCCCCATTATAAACTCTCCAAGAGTCATATCTACAGCTAACATAGAAGCCTGCTCCGTCATCATCATCTACATCCTGGGGGTCCCAAGCTTCCCCTGCATGAACAGAATACCGCAGACACTCCATGGACTGGTAGGCTCAAACAAGCTTCAGAAAAACCACAACGCCTCCTTCCATGGTATTAAATAAAATAAGCCACCTTTGTCCAGTCTCCACTGCCAACATCTTGCTGACCACTCTCCTCCATAACCACTTCATATAATCGCAGTGGATATGTCAAACTCTCTCAATAAACTGAGAGGGGCGGGTTGATGGACGCCGATTCTCCCACATAAAGCCAAGCCGCATGCGCAGATGCTCAGTCAAGTCTTCTACCGGAAAGAGGTCTAGTGTCTGAGGTGGAACGACTTGCTCCCAGCTAAATTGATGAAAAAGCCGCCAAGGGAAATAGAAATAGGTCTGTCTGAGACCAACCAGCCGGACATACGAGCATTCTCCCAGCTCCAGAATAGGCAACAATTGTCCCCACTAAGGCACTGACTAACACAGATTTAGAGCCCCGTGCTCCACAAACCAGTTCTCCTAACTCTCGATGTACAAGCCAACGCTGATGAAATAGCGCGAAAAAAGTTGGGTACAACCGACAAAGGGTATTCTAGAGGATTCACCAGACAAAGTCTCTCAGACAACCACATGAACAACATCACGGGGCTACCCCTCAGGAAATCATAACGACCTTATCGCCAGGAATCCAGGCCATTCAAAGTCTCCACCAATATCACCGCCGTAGGATTGCGACGGTATGACATCAAGGAAATAATAGCTGCAAGTTGTGGGTCCACCAACAGTTACCCAGTCACCAACAATAATTTTGATACTAAGCCCAGAACAACGGCTCCAGCATATTCAGCATCGCCTGCCTCCTACAAATGCACGGACTGTAACACCACCGAAAGGGAGATCATTACCTCAGCAACCAGTGGTCTAGATGACGAAGGCGAAATACGAAGAAACCCGACCAATAAATCCCTAGGAGAATGGGAAAACTTAGGAAAAGCTGTAGCAACACTGGGATTTATCCCCGGTATGGTAGAAAATTCCTCGTACGTAGGATGAACTTCATCCAATCCAAAGGGGAATACATGGTCTTCGGGGTACCAAAATTGTACCGCTTCCATCAACATGTTCCACTTAATGGGCCGGTTGCGCCATAAAAAAATTCGGTGCATATTGAAAGCATCATAGTCGACATTATAAGATCACATTTCTTCCAAGGCTTCGAGGTAGTTAGCAAACTCAATGCTATCAGGGAGAGCCATCTTGCAAGAGTAAGAAATAGTAAGCAAGTAAGTAAGAATGTGAAGGTGTGATGAAAACCCTCCGCCCTTACACCTTTTTATACTCGGAAACCCTCACAAAAAACATAACCTCTGCAGAAATCAGAGGAAATCCTACCCCACAAAGTACAAGAGGTTGAAGAAGGCACTAATCCAAGCTTTGAATTAATGGGACTGCACTTGACTGCAGATAGGCAGGATAAGGGTCTTGCCGATCAGCAACCCCTATTTTTGGAATTTTTCCTTTTTTATCAAAATCAGAAGCTCAATAAAAAATAAATTGATATTGTCAAACAGCATTTCAAAAATCCTCTTCCACCCCTATATAATTTCTCATTTTTAAAACTTTCCTCCAAAATCCCAAAAATATCCCTTTTTACGGTCTCAGAAGCAAAGTAAAAGCGCATGTACATGCATATACCATTAACAAAAGATAATAAAAAAACATTGCATTGCATATATATATTCTTCTGTGTTACATAAAATTTTACAGGAAATAAAGAAAAGCAAAAAACAACGGGACTCAGCCCAAACCCATATTCTCTTTCTCTCTCTCTCTCTCTCTCTCTCTCTCTCTCTCTCTCTCAGAGCTTCCACCACTACGACATGCTCTCTTTCCCCTACAGTGAGACGACGCACCACCACTACCCGAGCTAGAGTCCTCCCCGGATAAAGAAGATGGAACCAAGCAAGAAGGAATCGGGACCGCATCCCGAATATGGGTAGTCACCAAAGATATCCAGTCCCTAATGTCCCTCAGCCAAGTGGTCAACACCCGAACTTGCTGCAAGTAAACGGAAAAATCAGTATCAAAGAAAAAAGGATCAAAACAGTAAAGAAACTAAAAAGATGAAAAGAACAAAAAGGTATACCGCAGGATGAAGAACCTCCTCTGTCAAACCCAGATCCTCCGGATCCATTTCATGAGGACGGTGCAATACGGGGAACATCCCTCCATCAGCCCGTCGAATGTTGTATAAAGGAGTATGCAATCGAACGACGGGAACCTCTGAAGTTGCCGTCGTCGCAGATGATAACGAACCACCGTCGCTGTGGGAAGACCCCACCGCCTGAATCGAACCCGCAGGAGGGAAAGGCAAGGAATAATATATGCTTAGCGCCATCAACCAGCTCGTCAAAAAGTCCATATAGTCATATGATGCAGCCGTATTAGTGTACAATAGGTAGGACTCGTCGATCATCACCGCGATCCTCAAATCCTCCGGCAATAGTTGCTCCCGCCTCATGGACGTAGGAGGCTATACAGGTGGCACCATCACCTCCTCCTCAGTAATCTTCCGAACCACTCTCTCCCCAAGATACCAAGAATGGCCAATATCATGCGCGAGTAAATGCCTCATCTGCGCGTTCACCCCAGTCGCCCCCGTATCCTGAATGGCTATCCCCCAAGGGTAAAAAGTCACCTGAAAATCTCCAGCAGGCATAATTCAATATATAATTAGAACATGCCAAAACCAAGACTGAAGAGGAAAGAGTCTTACTCAACCACTAGTCAGTCCATTCAATACCTGACGCACCGCCTCGAGAGAAAGAGATCCCTTTGACTGCTGATTGTCCTTCCGCCATTGATACAATCGGTAGAAGTCCCCAACAGTCTCGTCCTTCAAGGCAATTAGCTGGGTATTGCACCCAATCACCTCATAGAATCACTTCTGCCAAATATAAGAATTCACAATAAAAAAGAGACGCATAAGGAATATACGAATGCATAAAAATGCGCAAACTGAAGAATACATCAATGAGATACGTGTCTCTAGTAAAAGTTTATTGGCAGCACCGACTGAATGCATCCAAAGAAAAATAGAGGGTTACCAAAGTCAGGCTCCCCCAATCATTAAGAGGGATGTTCAAAAACATCCTCAAGTACAGCAAGAACCACAAATGGATGACGTCGTCGCTCGACGCCACCATGAAACCTCGCAGCACCAATAATATGAACAATCGAGCCATTTACCTCACCTGTAGCCCATCCTCCACATCAACCACACTACTCAGCAAAACATCCTTCAACAAGGACAGCCGAATGGAATCCCCAGAAACTATCCTCCCTACGTCACAAAGCGCCGCTCGCACTGCCTCCGGCCTGACCCGTAGGGAGCGATCCACCTCTATCTTCTCTCCATCATAATCCAGTCCCAGCAGCTGTTGCACGTCTATGGGAGTCACAGTCATCTCCCCAAAGCCGAAATGGAAAGTATGGGTAGAATCCCACCATATCTCCCCTAGAGTATATAGGATTGTTATCGATCGAGGCATCTCATCCACCGCAGAATCCAACCTCCCAAAACCCGCTGATGATACCACCCAACGTACCACCGGTGGAAGATGCTCCCAAACATCCTTAAGCCCCTTCGTCCTAAGGGAACGCATGTTCTTCAAAGAGATATCAGACTGTCAAAAGAAAGAACCCTTTCAAAAATTCAAGAAGGAAGGAAAAATCACCAAAAAGAGAAGAATGCCAAAAGTCAGGTTACTTACATAACTATCGGGGCTCACCACCCTCGAAGAGAGATGACGCGACGACTCCCATAGCAAGGTCCGCTCATCCACAACCGGCTTGAATGTGTCAAAGGAATTCTTACTCCCCAAAGCAAGAGGCGCCCTGTCCCTCCACTCCACGTTCGCCCAGTCATTAACAGTCAACCATTCCCTATGTGTTGCAGTGCTCATAAAGGCAGCCATTTCTTAGAGATCAGAATGATAGAATGATTTACAGAGAAAAATCATAGACAGAGAGAAAGAAAGAAGCTATGAAAAATTAAGGGAATTCTCCCCCTTTATATAGGATGCCAAGGGTCATGCCAATCGGGATTGACCCCCCACTATTGATCAGCACTGCCCCTTTACCTTCCCAAGGCAGTCCAAAAGTTCGTGCCACTGCCGAATGGCACCCTCTGAACCATGACGACCGTCACCCCCTTAAAATTTTGTGCAATAATTCCCAAAGAATACCAGAAAATCCTGAAAAATTTCCTAAAAACCCTAGAAAGATTTAAAATATTTTCGCCAAGAGAATTTCGCATTCCCTCAAGGGAAACCCCTAGTTCCCCAGTAGAACTGTCAAAAGACAAGTGAATCTTCTCCCGAAAAAACCCCTGGAAGATCTCTAAGGATCACCTCCTATGACCCAAAGGTCTCAGCCCTTCCCGAGCAATACGTCCAAAACTTGGACCACTTAATCACTTCCCTAGTGGAATTTTGGCTTCAGATTTGAATTTTTTGTAACTTCACTGCAGGTCATGTGTATTTATTTTAGCCTAAAAGTAGAGCTTTACATGGGAAAATTTTGAGAATACTGCTAGGTTCTCTATATGTTTGCTTAAGTTTCAGTAATTTGAGTAGGAGTTTATATTTTGGAATAGTTTCAGTTTGTGCCTGTGATTGTCACCTAAATGCATATTTATATGTTTTCTTAAGTTTCATCGACTTTGAGACTCTTTTCGTATGATTTTATGTGGCTAATTTGTGTCCTGATACATGTATACTCACTATATGGGCGTGGATTTCTATTATTAAGCCTTGAGGTGAAGGTTTAATGAGTCCTTTGGATTTTTTTTTCTTAACAAAATGACCATGGTCAATATACCTAGCTACTTTTATATGAATACATATTTATAAGTGTAATTACTAACATTAATATATTTGACAATAAATTTATTTCAAAGAACTAACATTATTTTGTCTATTCTTTGCTATTGAGTAACTCAAATCCTCTACACTTTCTTCTACTATTTGATTATTTCATTACATAGGTTAGCTTTTTATTCAATATTAGTCACAATGCTAGGAATGCAGGGGTGGCAAGCGTCCACATTTTAGATCTTTGGTGACAACGCATATTTCTCTGACTGTGGATTTTATGGAGCACATGACACTCTTCACGACGATGTTGGCCACCATTATTTCAAGGACTGCTACATTGAAGGCTCTATTGACAAGTTCCATGTACAAAGTAGCCACCATTCACTTTGTATTGTTGGGAGATTAAACATGATTGATATTTTTGCTTTATTTTATTTATACAACATGTTATAATAATAATAATAATAATAATAATAATAATAATAATAATAATAATAATAATAATAATAATAATAATAATAATAATAATAATAATAATAATAATAATAATAATAATTTTTCTATGGGGCCAAACTTTCTTTAAAAAATGATGGGTTATTGGGCCACAGTTAATAAAAGCTTCATCTATATAACTGGGGTGTAAATGAAGAAGGGGCACATATATACTTGGTGAACTTGGACTTAAAATGGATTATTGTGCAAGTCCATAGTTGTCAGTTAACTACTTATATGAGATTGTGTTTAGATTTGATTTGTTCAAAACCATATGTTGTGCTTATTGTGAGGTAGTCCCTGATTTACATACTCATTGAATCCTAAATTCCATTACTTAACCACACTAACATTCTCATTGCATCCTAGAACTATATTTTTTTTCTTTAAATCAACGTAATAAGGTCAGGTCTGCTGCTTTTTTTTTAGTAAGATGTGAATTAATAAGTGTGACCAACCTTTAAAGATTTAAGCTAGAGTTGGGAAGGTGGTGGATTTATTGGCTTTTACTTTAATTTTTTTTCACTTTCTTTCATTCCCAGGTAATTGTGCTACCTATTCTGTCCGAGAAGGATTATCCATTAAGGTAAGTTCTCCCACCTTCAATTGAATTTAACAAACTCTATTTTGCAATGTTAGGTAGCTTTTTATTGTATAATTAATATTTTATCTAGAAGTGATGCGATATAAATTGTAAATTAGCTGAAATACAAATAAAATGAAAGTACGATGACATTAGTTTAGCAAAACTTCTTCTTTTAGGTTAAAAAATTCCAGTATGTCTACTTGAATTTTTTATTGAAAATTACTTCTAATTGAATAATAATTATTTATAAACTTGGTGCTTGGGTTTTCTTCTTTTTATATATGGATCCATATGTTCTCTAAAGCAAGTAAATTCCTACACCAAACCAAGTAAATGACCTACTTTATATATATATATATATATATATATATATATATACACTAGTATCGACTTTAATACCATCCATGTAATTCGTTTGGAACATGTACAAGTTGTCAGGATAAACTTTTAATAATTTTAAGTTGTGCATCATCTTTTTCTTTTTAATATCGAATACTTTTGTTTTGAAACGGGACTCCCGATTTGATAATACGACAATAATTTGAAAATATCTTGACTTAGGCTTAAAAACATGGCATTATAGGGAGAAAACCCAAAACAGCCATTGAACGGCCCCATGAGAGGCACAAACACCTCACACGGGACCAATGTAACTCGTAGGAACTTATCGCATGGTCACGGGACTCCCGGTATGAAAATACGACGATAATTTGAAAATATCTAGACTTAGGCTTAAAAGCATGGCGTTAGAGGGAGAAAACTCAAAACAACCCCCAAATCGCCTCGTGAGAGGAACCAATACCTCACACAGGACCAATTTAACTCGCAGGAACTGACCACGTGGTCACGGGACTCCCGGTTTGAGAATACGACGAGAATTTGAAAATATCTAGACTTAGGCTTAAAAACATCGCGTGAGAAGACAAAACCTTGAAACAACCCCTGAACCGCCTCGTGAGAGGCTCCGACACCTCGTACGGGACCAATGTAACTCGTAGGAACTGACCGCGTGATCATGGGAGCCCCCGTTTGAGAATACAACACTAATTTGAAAATATCAAGACTAGGCTTAAAAATAAGACGTTAGAGGGAGAATACCCGAAACAACCCCCAAATTGTCTCGTGAGAAGCACCAACACCTTGCACGGGACCAATGTAACTCTTAATAACTGACTACGTGATCACGGGACTCCTCGGCTTGAGACTACGATGGTAATTTGAAAATATTTAGACTTAGGCTTAAAAACATGGCGTTAGAGGGTGAAAACCCAAAATAGCTCCCATACGGCCCTGTGAGAGGCACCAACACCTCGCACCGGACAAATGTAACTCGTAGGAACTGATATGATGATAATTATAACTCGTATATGCAATTTTTTAGCATGAATTTAATTTTTTTAAGAACTACTTGGTTATTGACATAATTTTTTTATCTTATTTTTTGCAGGATAACATCATATTGGTTGCTTTTATCCACGCGAAACATATGAGGAAGGCAATGGTTTACAACAGGAAGATTGTTTACATAATGTTGTTGACATTCAGTATAATGTTTTTATGTGCTACGGCTGTGCGGGCTTTAATAGTTTTATTGTTTAGTTTTATGGTCGTGCAAGCTTTTTTAATTTGATTGTTAAATTTTATGGACGTGCTGACTTTATATTAAGCAGGTTTTATATTAACAGGGATTTGAATGTCCAGAAAACAGAGGAAATTCTTCCCAATTGTTTTTTGGTTTGTGAACTCTTAATACTTATAATATTTTGAAGTTTGTATGTACATTAGTTTATTAACAACGTTCTCGATTTGTAATTTTTGAATTTTTTTGATTGTTTTGCCAATAGTAAATATTTGTAACACCTCGTGCGCATCCAATGTAACACGTAGCAACTGGTCGCGCAGTCATGGGACCCCCATTTTAGGATATTACACCAACAAACCCTATTTTTTTTATTATTATAGTGACAAATGGTCTGGAGACCATGACCATTTTTTATTTTTTTCGTCGCGTATAAAAATGGTCCCGGCCAAAGTCAATGACCCACACCGCGATGATTTTTTTTTTAAAATAATGGTCGTGACCAAAGTCCATGACCCCTGACTATGACGAAAAATGGTCGCGGCTAAATTCCGTGAACTACTTTGTGACGAAAAAATGCGACCATTTTTTTCCAATTTTTTTTATCGCGATGTAGGTCACGGACTTTGGCTACAACCATTTTTCGTCACGGTTGGGGGTCACGGATTTTGAGCGCGACCATTTTTTCCCCATCGTGGTGTAGGTCATGGCCCAAGTACGTGACCATCTTCCGTGACCCCTCAGGATTGTGACCCCTGATTGGTGATGGACTTGGGCTGCGACCCATAAAATTGTTCGCGCCTGAAATGGTCATGAACCATGTCGGCAACCCATAGTCTTGGTCAAGGATTTTATTCGTGACCATTCGATAGTTTTGGTGTAGTGGTATATGTCGTCCGAAAACTGCTTGATTCCCTTTGAGGAGGATTATCAACAAACACATGATGGGTGAGACATTGCAAATCCCACAAAGAGATGTCAACAACAACCCACTACTAGCCCGTGGAGCAAACCTGGTAGTAGCTTATGATGAGGAAGCTAAGGGAGAAGCGATGGAGGTGAGGCGAGAAAGAGAAGATTTTGAGGTATGTCTTGAACATTTTACCTTTGGAATGGTAGATGTGGTGATTACCTATGATGAAGTAAGTGATAAGGACACATAGGTGGTTTATAATGTGGAGGGATTTGTGGTGGAACCTAACTTGGAATACAAAGTTATGGCGCAATCCCCAAATTTGTGTGGTTCTTCGACTAGGTGGGGATGCCTTTAAAAAGTCGAATTGAGATCACCCATGTAATTCTAGATATCGTAAGGAAGAATACAATTCCCTCATTGAGGAGCAAGGGGCGCATGTCGAGGTTGGTGAGAAAGTTCATGTCCAAGTCTATTGGTTATGTAAATGTGGGAAATATTACACCGCACATAAATTTCCACATCGTTGAATATTCTACTTTCTACCACTTGTTGATAGGAAGGGTGTGGATGCACCATCATGGTTTGTTTCCCTCAATATACGACCAATGTGCCAAGGAAAATGTGAAGGGAACTGAGATAGTCATTTCAAAGACTAAGAAGCCATTTGCCCAAGGGGAGGCCCATATAGTGGATGCTTCATTTTATATGAAACTTGAAAAGGATAAATGAGTGTTAAAATGGCGTATGGAGGGGGTCAGAGTCACCTTAATTAAAGAAAGAATGAGATCGTGAATAACCAGGTAGATGAAGGTGCAAGTAGAAGCCAGATAGTGGAATATGTGAACAATTCCAACAAAAAACCCAAAGATATATCTAAATAACTGAGAGATGGGATGAGGCTAAGGATTGACCCCATAAAGCATGAGATCGAACGATAAAGCATATTGAGAAGGTTTTCAGGGGTCAGGCTAGAGGAAGCTAGAAGAGAAAGGAAATAAAAGGAAGTCGTGTTGACCAACTGCCAATGTAAAAATTTCCAGTTGGAGGATGTGAGAGTAGTTTACCACCTTTAAAGGTGTGCGCGGGAAGCTGAGGAAGCTTCTAAGGAGGCTGACCCAAAATATGAATGTTTCCTAGTGGATAATCAAGGTAAATGTCATATCATTGATAACTCCAATATTTTTGAGTTTGTAAAATATGAGGAAGATGAGATATAATGCATGATTGATTTCCTAAAGCCACAAGTGCAACAAATAGAACATATTGAATTGGCTGAGGAAGGAGAAGAACCAAGGAAGATGTTCATTTTAAAGGATCTAGTTGTAAAAAAGAGGATAGAGTTAGTTCAGCTCATTCGAGAGTAAAAAGATGTCTTTGCACGAAGTATACCAAGATGGTTGGGCTAGATTAAGAAGTGAGTTAACACAAGCTGAATGTTATGCCATCATTTATACCGGTACAACAAGTGATTAGGACTTACAAGCCAGAGATGGACATGGAAATCAAAGACGAGGTGCAACAGTTTCTAATGACGGGGTTCGTCAAGACGATCCAATATCCTACTTGGCTCTCCAGCATCGTTCCAGTGGGAAATAAAGACAAAAATCAAATACACATCTGTGTGGAATTTAGAGATCTCAATAAAGCTTGCCCAAAAGATGAGTTCCCTTTGCCCTCCATTGACAGTTTGATAGGCGCAATATTTGGACATGAGATGTATAAGTTCATGGATGGGTATATGTGGGATAAAATCAAATCATGATGGATCTAACTGATGTAGAAAAGACAACATTTAGAACTCCATTGGGTAATTTTATGTACAATGTGTTCCCTTTTGGATTGAAGAATGTTGGGGCAACGTATTAAAGTACAATGATGGTGATTTTCCAAGATTTATTTCATGATATCTTGGAGTTCTATATGGATGATTTGGTCATCAAATCGAAGAAGTAGGTGTAGACACCCCACTATGTTACCCCTTAAACTTTCCTTAGGTCCCTAGCACCTCCCGTAATCACCACAACCCCAGGTCATACCCCGAGTACTGGCCTAGAAGCCATCGAGCACTCCCAGGCTCCATTTGACCAAAAGTCAAAGTCTTCATCTCGATCGAGGCTGAATGAATCTTCAAAGGGAACTGAAACCCCTCTCCAATGGTCCATCCCGTAAGTGATTCTGACCTACCATGCGGACGAACGACCCATTTTCCCCGAAACTCAATCAGGAGGCCACCGGGCACTCCTAGGCTACATTTGACAAAATTCAACTCTTCAGCTCGAGCGAGACTGAATGAATATTCAAAGGGCACTGAAACCCCTTTCCAACGGTCCACTCTGTGCACGATTCCGACTTATGGTACGGACGAACGGTCTGTTTTACTCTCAAAGGTCACCGAATGCTTCCAGGGACCGGTTGACCAAAGTCAACTCGCCGAACCAGATCAAACTCTTTTGAATGTCGAATTACATCTCCTAACTTTTCCAAAGGTCTGCCCCGTGCGCGATTCTTACATACCATGCGGACGAACGTTCCGTTTGCGTCCGACATTTTCCCGTCCAATGGATCGACGAATGCTTCTGAGCCACATTTGACCCAAAGTCAACTTCCAAACCCGGGAGAGATCCGAAGGACTTTCGAAGGTATCTGAATTACCATTCCAACGGTCTACCCCGTGAGCGATTCTAATCAATGGTTTGTGTTATGCGTCCAATTTTCCAAAAAGGCCTGAAAGACACTACCACACGACAGGTCCCGGACCCTACCTATCGGTAGTGTGCCTAAACGCACCTACTGAACGGAAGGAACAGGGCTATGATGATCGGAAATGCCGTGGGCCTATAAAAAGGAGGCCTTGACCTTATTGCATGGGAGGCCAAAAATCAGAAACTTATCACTCTCAGCAAACCTCAAAAACCTCTCTCGAAGTCAGCGCGATTTCCACACAAAAATACCTTTCCAACCTTCACTTTTCATCATCCTTATCATCAAACTTGGAGAATTTACTACCCTCCATCATCATCCAAGTATAAGGGCTTCTCTCCAACATTCGAGATCAAGATCAAGATCTTCAAGAAGGTCCAATTTTCTCAACTTTCTCCTTAAATTCTCATAAATTTGCAATAACTTGTTTTATTACTTAGTGCTTTTATTATCTCATCTCACACATCCTAATATACTTTTTTTATTTTAGTATTATTGCACATCTCTTATTTTCATATAAATAAAAACTTAAAAAAACAAGAAAAAGAGGGTTTGCTCATAAATTCCAAGCGGGAATTCTCACACTTTTCTTACACTTTTCTCACAACTAAAACACTTTTTCTACACACACACATACACACAAATAAGAGAATCCCCGGTTGGATTTCTGGGATAAACCCAACCTCTCGTTTTGCATGCGAACTACGTGGACTTTGATGCCTCTATAGGCTACGTAGGCATCTTGGGGTAAAACCCGAGACTCGAGTCCTATTTTTACTTTTTCTCTCATTTTTTTTATTGTCTCTAAATTCCACTCTCTTATATTATATATATAAATATATTTGTTCTTAGGGGCGTATTATTCCATATGCGTTATCGTTCCCTCATAACGATTAACGTAAGGATAATTGCCTAAATCCTATTTTCTAATACTTTTATACCTTCCTACGGATGACTTGCTTTACCTCTTCTGTGGTACAAGTCGATGATTCCTATCTCCACTATATATACACATGCTCACACATCACGGGGAAAATAAAAGTAAAATAACAAATATCCATGAGAGACCGAAAGGGTGGAATGGGTGCCTAACACCTTCCCATTTTGTAACTTAGCCTCCGGACCCTTCTCGAATCATTTTGGTTTCGTATGCACCAGTATGTCTTTGGATGCTGTCCTTCGGGATGGATTCCCCTTTTCTTTTATCTGTTTTCAGTAAAATAGACTGGCGACTCTAATCTCTCTACATCTTTGACCTCACCTCAAATGACGCCGATCGAAACGCTCCCGAGAGGGACGCGCGGGACTTAAGGATCCTCACTCTCACGCAAGCCCCCCCCCCCCCTCCCGTGGCGAGGATCGGGAATGGCCACAATGGCGACTCTACTGGGGAATTTCTTTTGAGGGCTAGAATCTATTTACATGGATGTTATGTTTGCTTATATTCTCCTTCATTTTTCATGATCCCCTTTTACATGTGTATCCCATGCTTAGGCTTCTATTCACACACTTGTAGAAAATTCTCCATGTACACTTCGCACCACGTGCACCTAGGGTCACATATATCCACATGTTGCACGCATCACCCATCCATACTTGGTGTACCATTAGTACTTGCACTTTGCTCCCCGTTTGGCATAATCGAAAATACATTCTCATAAGATACTAATAAAAGGATCATGAATGATTCACACGACATCACCAAAGAGCATTGTGATTGACCAAACTTTACCCAGTAACTGGAGGGTCACATCGTGATGGGCACTGGTACAACAGGGCGCAGTTAGACTAAGCGATATGACTCTCACCTTCCATTGACCAAGTACCTTCGACGTATATCGAACGGTTCTCCCGCATCGTACCGCTTGATCGAAGTCATGACGGGAGGTATATCGCAGGGAATTCATTCACGTACGCCGAGTATATCGAATTCGCTCTCACACGTACTGTCCCCATGAGGTATATGGTGAGGAAATTCACGTATACTCAGGTATATCATATGGCTTGTCCACACGTACCGATTACCCGTAAGAGCAAGACATATATCGTGATAGTCACGCCAAAGGTGGGAACCCTTTCCGATTCACCCAACCAACTGCACACCCGCATATAGGTGTCAATCCTAGGACACACATGTTAGATTGTCGGTTTCAACCCAAAACTCTGTCGAAATTCTGGGTCGGCCTGCCTCCCGAAGTCTCGCGCATTTTTAAAATGGGACCCTGTCTGTGATCCTGGTCACAAGTATAGCCATAGCTTTGCATATAATACAAACCCAATTTTTTCAGGCTCGGGTCCCGCCCAGCATTTCATTCTGCATTTGGGAGAATTAATACAAGTGAAAACATAATAATAATAATAATAATTAGGCTGAGACCGTCTCTAAAAAAAAAACATTTGTTTCCCTTCTTTATCAAAAATCTAAAAACATTTCTCCTTTATCTATCAAAAATCCAAAAATATTTTGTCTTTCCATCTCAAAAAGAAAAAAAAAACTTCATCCACTTTTCTAAAAAATAAATCCCATTTTACGCCTTCTTAGGTCGATCGCAAACCCTTGGCCTGGCTCTTTATTGGCTTCGGTGTTCAGTCGAGTCACCCCGGAGTTCCTTCTGTTCCACTATTACTCCTTTTGAGTCCAAAATCCATCAGCTTTCCATGGAGAACACAAATCAAGTACCCATTGTGCAGTCGGATCTGACGACAGCCCTTGCTCAGCTTGTGTCCAGGATTGATAACCTCCAAACTGAGGTCCGAGAAATGCAACGAAACCAGGTTCCTATTCCTCAAGAACCCGAGGCCTTATTCCCTCGTGTTATGGATCCACCTGAGCCCATCTGGGTTCCCAAAGAGTATCATCACGCTCCACGTGTCCCTCATGTTAATGGGTTGCTGTCTACCCAGCTTCCTATACCAAACCTTTCCCGGCATGGGGCTAACTTGCCTATGATCATTGATCCGAAGGAAGAAGAGATGAACAAAGTCAAAGAGGACCTCAAGATTCTCACTAAGAAGTTTGACCAAGTCAAAATCTCAAGGAATTACATGGACTACACCCACATGTCTCCTTATCCTAAAACAAGGTTACCTGAGAAGTTCAAGATGCCAAATATCGAGAAATTCGGAGGAAGTGGACCTCCGATTTTTCATCTTCGCAGTTATCACCATTCCATGACTCTACTAGGGGCTTCTGAAGAAGTAATGGCTCAATTATTTTAGCAAACTCTAAAGTATAGGGCCCTTCGATGGTTTTTGTCTTTCGAAGAGTCTAGAATTCGTAGCTGGGAGGATGTGGCTGGAGAATTCATGTCACGGTACAAATACAATGAAAAGCTTGAGGTTACCCGCTGTGATTTAGATCTACTCAAATAGAACCCTAGAGAATCAGTCAGTAACTTCATAGCCCGATGGAGGGAAAAAGTCGCAACCATGACCAATTGACCTTTCGAGGAAGAACAAGTCAGCATAGTGAAGAAGAACTTCTTACCCCATGTCCGAGCAATGATGGGAGAATAATACTACCCCCACTTTCGAGCTCTCAGAGAAGCAGGAGTATAGATCGAGGAAGGTCTTGCCAAAACAGAAGTCGAACCAAAGAAGGTGTCCAAACAGTTCACCCCCAAAAAATATGACAAGCCTGCCAGTTCTATAGTCTCAACCATCAACAACATCTCTCAACCAACCACCTCATGGGAACTAGAAAGCCGCCCTGTCCTAGTCCAAAAGTAATACACTGATCTCCATGCTCCCCTCTCCAAAGTCTATCAAGCCTTGCTAAGCCGAAACCTTATCAAACCTTTGGATCCTCGTCCATTGCCAAATCCACTCTTGAGAAACTTCAAGGAAGATGCCCATTGTACCTTTCATCAAACAGCGGGCCATACCACCGACCAATTCTTTCACCTCCAAAACATGATCCAAGGTCTAATTAACAGGGGTACCATCGGCCCACCAGCCAATCCTAAGACAAACACTACTCACAACCCACTTCCAAATTATACCAATTCCATCTTCTTAGAAGAGAACCCAGAATTTGATCCCTTAACTCAAATCACACCCATATACTCTCCTAAACCTCTCCAAATTTGCCCATATTTCCTCCTACGCCTTGCTAGCCTCGCTGATCAGGCACTGTCACTCCTTGCTAGAGCATGCATCACTGTTCGTACCCGTTCTAAAAATGGAAGTATGGAATATTTGTAAGTCTTAAACCAACTCCTAGAGTTTGGGCTGAAATTGTCCGCACAGATGATCATTGATTTCCACAGGTTCAGTACACTATTCTTGGAAGCACGAAAATGGGCCCAAGAGTCAGATAGTTGGGTAATACCAACCGATGAAGTTAGCCTGGATGATGTTGTCCAGATTATGGTAAAATTATTCAGACAGACTAACAATATTTGTAGTATAAATGATTTACCTGATGCTCTGAAGCTACAAGGGCGCCTGGTCCCTTAACCCTTACACATCCCCACAGAATGGGATGACATGTACGAAGAAGCCATTGAAGTTATGGAATACATCAAATTTATATGGAAAGATAGAATTGTTACCACCGAATGGGGGGAAGAATTCAGAGATTCGAATGAAGAGCAAGGTTCAGAGAAAATTGGCCCGGAAGATGACATATGTGGAATAATATCATTTGAGGAACTCCTTGGAGAAATAAACAAGGTGGCAGAACAACTCGAGATCGACAAGGAAACGGGATTCATGTTTTTCCCTTCTTCAGTAAATCACATGACCAGATCAGGGAGGCATTACCAGATTCTAAGATCACTACCGGCAAATGACACGGGGAAGGGCGTTCCAAACCTTCCTATGCCAGAAATGACCCCCAGGGAGAGAAAGATCCTTGATCAACTAAAGAAATATCAAACTAACATCACTCTATGGGAGCTTTTCATGTCTTCTGAGCTACACATAAATGCTTTGATCAAGTTGCTCACTAGACCCACAGTTCCTCCTTCTACCACACCAGAAGAAGAGGTAAATTTAGTCGGATCCTTGACCTCTACCCGAATGCTATCCTTTTCCGAAGAAGAAATTCCCAAGATTGGGCCAAACCATAGTCATGAACTCAAAATTTTTGTCAAAGTTGTGGGGAAGGTTGTACCACTCTGTCTTGTAGATAATGGATCCGCCTTCAATGTTTATCAACTGAGAACCTTCAAATGTTTAGGACTAAAAGAAAGAAACCTCTCTCCAACTTTCGCTGATATGCGTGCCTACGATAATAACCGTCAGGAGGTGATGGGATCCATAAATCTTGTAATAGGGGATGGCCCTATAAACCCTGTCATTGAATTCCAAGTTATTGACATCCCAAACTATTTCAACCTATTTCTAGGACAACCTTGGCTCCATAGTATCAAGGGCGTGTCTTCCTCGATCCATAAAAAATTAAAGTTCTTTACCGATAGGCGGGTCATTACCATCTTGGGCGATGACGATAATGCCGATGGTGTAAGTACCAGCAGTCCGATCCTTGAGATATAGCACGGGTCAAATGATATGCTCCTATCAGGATTCCGAGTTGAACCACTTCTACTCCTGGAAGGGGACGACTTTAAAGAAAGGGTTTGTCCAGAATACGACCCTGATGGTAATGTCAATGTGATTCAGATGTTCAGAAACAAGCACTTTATGCCTAGACTGGGGCTAGGACAAAGACAACAAGGGATACTTGAGCCGATTGAACTGAAGAAGGCTTTCCCTCCTTATGGTTTGGGGTATCAACCGTCAGAACAAGAGCTCAGAATGATCCACCAGTCTCGACCAAAAAGAGGACTAGATCGCGTCCAGACTATCCCAGGTGACTCCTTGAATGGACGATTCACCAAAGAGGGTGAAGACTTCCCCTTTTGGGGCATTCCGGAACCATGTTATGACCATACAGACAAGAAAATGAAGCCCGGAATGGAGATCTTCTTCCAAGACAGCTACCCATGGGCCAAGAGTTCCGAACACCATATACAACCACTCATCAAAGATGTCGAAAAGACTGAGGAAAGTGAATTCGAAGATTTCTTTAACTTATACACACTGGGGCTGACACTCTGCATGGTTCATTCGGGCACTAAATCACTGGATCCATCCCAACTGATTAAATTTGCTGATACACCTCTCTTTAACTGGCATGCTGAGAATGTATGCGCTTGCGATCAAATGATAAAATTATATATTACACACATTTTAACTCAACCAAACCCTAAACATGCAACAATATGTGATTGAATAAGATAATGAACTAAGCAAGAACATTCAAACACATGCTTGTGAGGGAAAATCCCCCAAAGGGGCAAAACCATTTATTTTCATTATAATATTGTAACTGTACAATTTCGGATTACAGTGAAAATACAAGTGACTAAGAATTACCCTCAGGTGTCGGCGGCTGGAGTTATCCCTTTCCAGTAGGGCTGTAATGAAGAAGAAGAACGGTCTTCTCCACAAAGTTATGAACAGCAAAAGTGCATTCTTGGGTTGCAAAGTGATTCACAAGTGTTTGGAAATTTGTGTGAATCAAAAACCTAGAGTCTTGGTACTCAATAGGTGAAGACTTAGAGTTTTTTGTACTCTGAAAATCGTGTATAGAAGTCTTGGAAAACCACTTCCCGTAGTGGGTTTATAAAGGAATAACATGGCCTAAAAAATCTCTGCACGATCTATTTGAGATTATACCAGGCAGACCGATCCGGGTCTGAGGCGGATCGGTCCGGGTACGCAGATCGGTTCTTTTTATTTTAGGCTTCTTCAGTTCGCTTGCGGTCCGGGGTGTACTGGCTTTCAGCAGGCGGACCGGTCCGGGTATGAGGCGGATCGGTCAGCAAGCGGATCGGTTCTTTTATTCTGGGCGGACCGGTCCGGCCCGTCAGACTTTGATTCCTCTTCTTCTTTTGATATTCGGATCCGTTGATGACTGTATGAATCTTGAATTTCTTCAACGGTGTAACGGCGTGCGACATAACAAATTGATAATGGACAAAAATGTCCTTAAAAATCCCCCCCTATATCTATGCCGGTACATACATAAAAAACAAACATCGAATTATCAAATAACTAAAGATGCCTATACAAATCTACCCTTCCATGAACCCAAAACTGGAAATATACAATTGAATAAGACTTCAACGTTTGCTCTTCAACTCTTCAGGAATCTCAACACTTTTCTCATCAGGGTGTGCAATCCAATGATAATCCATGTAGTACCTACACACATGAGAAAAGACAAAATACCAAGTGACGTATCGAGTTTGAAATGAGATATCAAATGAAGAAAGCATGTTGTATCAAATCTCAAAAACACAAAACTCCCCCAAAATATCTCCCCCTTTTTATGATGTCCCCAAATAGACAAATGAGAGAAATAAAGCAAAATAAGCAAGTGCGAGGTGTCACTAGGATAAAATCATACCATGAATGAACACAAAAACAACCAAGTCGATGATAGCGTAAATGAAGTGGTGTGATCAAATTCAATAGGAAAATCAATGCATACAAACATGACATATGTGCATGATGAATATTGGATACTCCTAGCGAATGAACTCAAATGTGTCCTTTGGTGGAAAAGAATGACAATATAAGATATTGACTCAATCAAATCAACAAATCAAAGCTCAAAGTGATTTTCACACCAATAACGTCCAAAACTATTTATGCTTTTTCAGGACTTTCAAGGAAGTGCAAACTCGTTTAAAGATTCTCCAACCAAACTCCCTCAGATATATATTTCGAATAGAGGTATTCTAAATTCTCAAACTTTGGAGAATTGATGGTGAAACCTAAGTGGCCCATATTTGGCATGAAGTGATTGTTATTGCCTTTAAATTTTTTTGGGCTCTTTTAACCTCTTTGGACCTCGGATATTAAAATTCCTCCATTTTTTAGGTCCTTTTTAACGGTGGATTTTGCGCAAAGGATAGATGATTACCTTTCGCAACCCCTCCCCGTTATACAAAAACACACAGTCTCACCAAAACGGTTTTTACATGCATTCCAATCTTGTCAAGTTTTATCGCATATTGTAAGTTGTATAGACAGAATTGAGATGGAAACACTCAAGCCAATATGAGATAGACAAGTGCAATAATCAAATATAGTCGTGCATGTGTGCAATAAAGGATATAGGAGTCAAACATGTAGGACAATATCACTAATTACATCTCAAAGACTCCAAACAATGTAAAGCACATGGATGAAATGATGTAGCCTCTCAAATCTCTATCAAACAGTCACATGGATATATGGAATGAAGTTGTGACTTGGCTATCTTAAATGCCCATCCATAAAAGGAGCAAAAACATAAATCTTTTTGGATTTTTCAAAAATTTTAGTAAAATAAAATCTTTTTGTGCTTTTCTTAAAAAAAAAATTAAAGGAAAATCTTTTTGTATTTTTCAAAAGAAATATAAAAAGCAAAAAGAACAAATAAATAGCTGTACAACTAAGCAATGGTACATATAAAACAGACTAGCAATAGGAAGCATATGATATGAACATGAAGAAACATCCTATTCTAGACATAGACCAACCCCTCAGTCAACTGTGCAAATCCCCAAAGACTTCCTATGACTCTCAAATCTAAGGGCATCTAAAGGTTTCGTGAAAATGTCGGCTAACTGACGGTCGGTGGGAACAAAACTCAGGGATACAGTGTTCTCCTCAACTAACTGACGAATAAAGTGCTCATGTATCCTGATGTGCTTGGTGCGCGAATGCTGAACTGAATTGCGGGATATGTGTATCGCGCTCGTGTTGTCACAGGAAATGGTCATGGTGTCCTGTGAAATCCCATAATCCTCCAGCATTTGCTTCATCCACACACAAGAGTTGTGTGCAACAACTCCCGGCGGCTATGTACTCAGCCTCCGCAGTGGACAAAGAGATGGAATTTTTCTTCTTGCTCATCCAGGAGACAAGAGCAGAACCAAAATAGAAACACCCACCAGAAGTGCTCCTACAACCATCTACATCCCCAGCCCAATCGGCATCCGAATAGGCGGAAAACGGTCATCGGTATCAAAGGAATACCAAATACCGTATGAGAGAGTCACACTCACGTAATTAATAATACATTTTAGAGCAAGTAAATGTGACTCTTTTAGGGACGCCTGATATCGCGCACAGACTCCAACACTAAAGGCGATGTCGGGACGACTGGCAATCAAGTAGAGAAGACTACCAATCATACTCCGATATAAGGTTTGCTCTACGTCCTTGCCTGAAGTGTCCTTACTAAGCTTGGCAGTGGTACTCATAGGTGTATGTGCATGCTTAGCGGAGTCTAAACCGAATTTCTTCACTACGTCTCTAGCATACTTGGATTGGGAGATGAACATCCCATCCTCTAGCTGACAAACCTGGAGACCAAGGAAGAATGTAATCTCACCAACAATGCTCATCTCAAACTCAATTTTCATCTCCTCCTCAAAGTGGTGAGCATTCTGGGAGCATGTGGATCCAAAGACTATGTCGTCCACATAGACCTGGGCAACCAAAATAGCACTGTCATCTCTCCTGACGAACAACGTCAGATCTACTCCCCCTCTCTTGAAGCCACGAGCTAAGAGATAAGAAGTAAGCCTCTCGTACCAATCACGGGGTGCTTGCTTCAAACCATACAAGGCTTTCCTCAGATAGTAGACGTGCTCCGGGTGCTGAGGGTCTTCAAACCCTTTTGGTTGTTCCACATAAACCTCCTCCTGTAGAATGCCATTTTTCTAAAATTTGATAATCCTCTTGAAATTTTTTGCAAAAAGAGACAAATCATCTAATTCAAAATCACACTCAGAATCTGACGTGTCAGTCTCTCTCTTTCTAGATGACTCTACCCTCTTTCTAGCCGACCCCTCACTCCTTCTCTCTTGGGAATTAAATGCAATTCTCTTATCTTTAGATTTAGCAGTTTTAGGGAACATATCAATTTCATATGTTTGCAAATCTCCTACAAGTTCTTCCAATTTTAGCGTATTTAAATTACCCATAGAATTTAGCACAATGACTTTAGGGATAAAACGCTTAGGCAAAGAACGAAGAATCTTTTTAACAACTCTAGCATTAGGAATATGTTCACCAAGATTAAATCTAGTATTCACAATGTCAGAAAGCCTAGCATAAAATTCATCAAAGCATTCAGATTCATGCATGCTGATGGTTTCAGATTGAGTTGTTAAATTTTGTAATTTAGACTCTTTTACATCATTGGTTCCTTCATGGGTGAGTTGTAAGACATCCCATGCCTCTTTTGACGTGGTGCACGTCATTATGCGTTTGAACTCATCAGGTGTGGCAGACCCAGAAATAGCACTTAGACCCTTAGAATTAAAAGATGACCATTTAAATTCTTCTTCAGTCCAGGAAGTAACAGGTTTCAAGTTGATCACATTATCAACAGTCACGGAGGGAGGAGTCCACCCTCTTTCAACCAAAATCCAGACACGTTCATCAATGGCTTTTAATGCAGATCTTATACGGGCTTTCCAATAGGCATAGTTTGTCCCATAAAAAACTGGCATTTTATTATATAACTTCTCCATTTGAACACGCACTTTTTCAAAAATCAATTTTTTCAGAAAATTGATATCTTAGAAAAATTTTGCAGAAAATAGGAATACGCGATAGATTAGCGTAACCTGCTCTGATACCAATTTGAGAATGTATGCGCTTGCGATCAAATGATAAAATTATATATTACACACCTTTTAACTCAACTAAACCCTAAACATGCAACAATATGTGATTGAATAAGATAATGAACTAAGCAAGAACATTCAAACACATGCTTGTGAGGAAAAATCCCCCAAAGGGGCAAAACCATTTATTTTTATTATAATATTGTAACTGTACAATTTCGAATTACAGTGAAAATACAAGTGACTAAGAATTACCCTCAGGTGTCGGCGGCTGGA
Source organism: Sambucus nigra (assembly GCA_949130495.1). Taxonomy (NCBI): domain Eukaryota; kingdom Viridiplantae; phylum Streptophyta; class Magnoliopsida; order Dipsacales; family Adoxaceae; genus Sambucus; species Sambucus nigra. Next base: position 352,321,543 of record OX422218.1, read on the forward strand.
GTTATCCCTTTCCAGTAGGGCTGCAATGAAGAAGAAGAACGGTCTTCTCCACAAAGTTATGAACAGCAAAAGTGCGTTCCTGGGTTGCAAAGTGATTCACAAGTGTTTGGAAATTTGTGTGAATCAAAAACCTAGAGTCTTGGTACTCAATAGGTGAAGACTTAGAGTTTTTTGTACTCTGAAAATCGTGTATAGAGGTTTTGGAAAACCACTTCCCGTAGTGGGTTTATAAAGGAATAACATGGCCTAAAAAATCTCTGCACGATCTGTTTGAGATTATCCCAGGCGGACCGGTCTAGGTCTGAGGCGGATTGGTCTGGGTAGGCGGATCGGTTCTTTTTATTTTAGGCTTCTTTGGTTCTCTTGCGGTCCGGGGTGTACTGGCTTTCAGCAGGCGGATCGGTCCGGGTATGAGGCGGACCGGTCCGCAAGCGGATCGGTTCTTTTATTCTGGGCGGACCGGTCTGGCCTGTCAGACTTTGATTCCTCTTCTTCTTTTGATATTCGGATCCGTTGATGACTGTATGAATCTTGAATTTCTTCAACGGTGTAACGGCGTGCGACATAACAAATTGATAATGGACAAAAATGTCCTTACATATGTTGTGCCAGTTCTATCTGCTGAAATCTCCCCTAATTCCAATGTTTACCCCATTTCTTGTTCTACTGTCTATCCTTGTTCAAATGTAATCGAGTCCTCTTTTGATGAGGTTCTCAATGTTATTTTTGATATCAATGAAATAAATGAAGACTTTGAGTATCTTCTTATGCCTTACATTAACTGTTTGGATTCTAATCAAACTTTTGATGATGATGATTTTGCAAATGAATAATTCTTAACTGATCTAAATAAGGTTAATAATAAACAACATAATTGCGTTCAAGTTAATGAAGAAGAGACTGTTGTTATAAACCTCGGTTCTAGTAGCCAACTGCGCGAGATTAGGATAGGGACTACCCTTGACGAGCGTAAGCGCGCACAACTCGAAGAATTTCTAAAGTAATTCATGGATGTCTTCCCATGGTGATATGATGATATGCCTCACATTGATTTTGAAATATCTCAACACAAGATCCTAACTCTCCCAGATTATAAGCCGGTTAAACAAAAGTTGAGAAAACTCCGCACCGAATGGTCGCTCAAGGTCAAAGAAGAGGTGGTCAAACAGTTGAATGTAGTCTTCATTCGTGTGATCGAATATCCCACATGGCTAGCCAACATATTGCCCGTGCCGAAATCAGGAGGAAAAGTTCGAATGTGTGTAGACTATCGGGATTTGAACAAAGACTCTCCAAAGGATGATTATCCGCTACCCAATATCAACATGATCGTGAGCAACACAGCCAGTCATGCTCTAAAATCATTCGTCAATGGGTTTACCATATACAACCAAATCAAAATGCACCCAGACCACCAAGAAAAAACCACATTCATCACCCCATGGGGAACCTTTTGCTACACTATCATGCCATTTGGTCTCAAGAACGTTGCGGCTACCTACCAGAGGGCTGCCACAACCATCGTAAACGATTTGATTCACAAAGAAGTTGAGGTCTATGTAGATGATATGATTATCAAATCCAAGACTAGATAGGGTCATGTTCCTACTCTCTGAAAGTTCTTAAAACGACTGCGACAGTATCAGATGAGACTCAATCCACAGAAATGTGTCTTCGGCGTTACAAAGGGAAAACTCTTGGGATTCATGGTCAGAGAGAAGGGGATAGAAGTATATCCCACCAAGATGAAAGCCATACTTGAGATGCCACCTCCCCAAATAGAGAAAGAAGTCCGAGGTTTCCTCAGGAAATTTCAATACATTAGCCGGTTCATCAGCCAGCTAACCTCTATCTGCGAACATAACCTTAAACTCCTCCGAAAGGATTAAACTAAAGTTTGGAACGAGGCATGCCAAGAAGCCTCTGATCGAATCAAATAATATCTGACCCAACCCCCGATACTCATGCCACCACAGCCTGGTCTCCCATTGCTCCTATACCGAACCATAATCGACACTTAAGCCGAGGCTTTGCTAACCCAATACCTTGAAGATTCCCGCAAACAAAGAGCTATCTATTATGCTAGTCGCAAATTGGTCGGGTATGAGGTTAACTACACCGCTTTGGAATAGGTGTGTGTCGCACTTGTTTGGGTCACCCAAAAACTGCGGCACTACATGCTCGCCTTCCCCATCAAACTTGTATCCCGAATGGATCCCATTAAATACCTACTTGAGAAACCCGCCTTATCCAGCCGAATGGCTCGATGGTTGATGCTCCTAGCCGAGTTCAATATCATGTACGTCACGCAGAAAGGCATGAAAGGAAGAGCCATCTCTGACAACCTCGTTGATTACCACGTAGAAGAAGATGATGTCTCGATCTCCGAATTCCCAGATGAAAACATCCTTTGTACTGCTCAATACAACCTTCGATGGCAAGTGTTCTTTGACAGCACTACCAACAAAAATGGATATGGCATTGGGATACTTCTGATCACCCCAGATGACTCCCACACTCCCATCGCCATCAAATTGGATTTCCCTCGCATCAACAACATGGATGAATACGAGGCATGCACGGTAGGCCTCAAGGTTGCTCTCGAGAAAGATATTCAATGCCTAGACGTCTACAGGGTTTCCGCCCTCTTCATCGGTCAAGTGCTCAGAAAGTGGAAAGTTAAGGACGAGAAACTCCAATCCTTCCATGACCACTTAGAAGAACTAGCCTCCCAATTCCAAGATATCACCTTCCATTACCTACCCAGAGAAAAAAAATAACCTAGCCGATGCCCTTGCTACCTTAGCCTCCATGGTCGATATGCCCGAAGTAATAACAATGACCCCCTTCCAGATTCAAAAGCAAGACAAACCAACCCATTGCTACCACATCGAGCTCGTCACCATAAAAGATCCTGAGATATCCAATTATCGGTACTATGATATTTGGCGCCTCCTCAATTATGGTAGGTATCCCCAGGGTTCCAATAAGAAAGATCGAGCAACCCTCCGAAGACTGGTTGCCCAGTACATCATCTGCTGGTATGGGGTCCCGCACGAGCTAGTATCAGATAACGGGTTACATTTTGAGGCAGAAGTCACAGAATTGGTCAACAAGTATGGGATTCAGAGACACAAATCTTCTCCCTATCGACCTCAAACCAACGGTGCAGTTGAACCCCCTAACAAGAACCTCAAAGCCATCATGAGCAAGATGACCGAAAGCCATCAGGATTGGGATGATCGGATCCTATATGCCCTCTAGGTCTACCGAACCTCAATTCGAACCTCTACTAGACATACACCTTATCCTCTAGTTTACGACATGGAAGCAATCCTACCCGTGGAGTTGGAAATACCCTCACTATGTGTCATGCTTGAAAGCAAGGTCAGTGAAGAAGACTGGTGCCATCGCCATCTTGCCGAGCTGACCCTCCTAGATGAAAGGAGATTGAAAGCTTTATACCACAGACAAGGATATCATCGTCGAATAGCGCGATAATTCAACAAAAAAGTCAAGGACCGCGGTGTTCGAGAGGGGGACCTAGCCATCAAAGAAATCATAGAACCCATCTGGGACCCTAGAGGTAAATTCAAGCCCAATTGGAGCGGCCCCTACATTATTAAGAAGATCTTGTCTGGCGGTGCTGCCATGCTCACCGACTTAGATGGGGAAGAGATGGTTCACCCAGTCAACCTGGATCGTCAGAAGAAATTTTACCCCTAGTTCAAAATCTCAGCACGCTACGACTCTTCTCATCTCCCATCTATTCTAAAAAAAAATCTTCATTTACTTCTACCCAAAACTACGTGGGCCTGATCCTCTGCAAATAACAATTTTCAAACAAATTAAAAAACTTTCCAAAAACCCCAGAGGTACATAGGCAGTTCATACACCTTACATGAGCACGACCCTTTTTTTTATAAAATACTATTCTTTTCTTATCTCCGAGAACAACAGTCAATTCCAACATATACTTGAACAAAAAGATTATGTATGCCTTAGCGATCGGTATAGATAATTAAAAACAATACAAAACTCATCAAGGTCATAACTCGATGATCAAAAACTTATTTATTTCACTAATAAGAAAATTCGGTACAGATTACATAAAGGAACGAATAAATCCCTCCCCCCTACCTTCTTAAAAAAGCCAAAATAAAATCCCCACATTTATTCTCCATTACAAAATAAACCATCCTGCCCACAACTACCAGAGGATCCCGCTCCGTCATCATCATCTGCATCCTGGGGTCCCCAAGTTTCCCCTGCCTAAATAGAGTGTCGCAGACGCTCCATGGACCGATAATATCGAACCAGCTTCGAAACGACCACAACACCGCCTTCCATGGTGTCAAAAGAAACAAGCCACTTTTGTCCAGTCTCCACTGCCAACATCTTTCTAACCACTCTCCTCCACAACCAATTCATATAATCCCCAAGGATATGCCAAACTCTCCCAACCGACTAAGAGGGACGGGTCGATGGACGCTGATTCTCCCACATAGAGCCAAGCCTCATGCGCAGACGCTTGGTCAAATCCTCTACCGGAAATAAATTCAGTGTCCGAGGTGGCACGACCTGTGCCCAGCCAAATTGGCACAGAAGCCGCCAAGGGAAATAGCAAGAGGTATGTCTGAGACCAACCAGCCGTACATACGAGTATTCTCCTAGCTCCAGAACAGGCAACAACTGTCCCCACCAAGGCACTAACCAATACAGATTCTGATCCCCACGCTCCACAAGCCAATTCTCTCAGCTCTCAATATCCAGGCCAATGCTGAAAAAGTGATGTGAAAAGAAGTTGGGCACACCTGACAAAGGATATTCTGGAAGAGTCACCAGGCGAAGTCTTTCAGATAACCACATGAACAACATCACGGGGCTACCCCGTAGGAAGTCAGAATGACCTTTTGGCCAAGCATCTAGACCGTTCAGGGTCTCTTCCAGTATCACCGTTGTAGGATTATGACGGTATGACACCCATGAAGTAATGGCTGCAAGTTGTGGATCCACCCGCGGTTCCCCAGTCACCAGCAGCAATTTTGATACTAAGCACAGAGCAACGGCTCCATCATAGCCAGCATGGCCTACTTCCCGCAGATGTACGGACTGTAACACCGCTGGGAGGGAGATCATTCCTCCAACAACCAATGATCTAGTCGTCGAAGGCAAAATGCGAAGAAGCCCAGCCAGCAAATCCCTGGGAGAACGGGAAAATTTGGGTAAAGCCGCAGTAACACTAGGATTTATCCCCAGCATGATAGAAAATTCCTCGTAGGTAGGACATACTTCATCCAACCCAAAACGGAATACATGGTCTTCGGGGTACCAAAATGGTACCACCGCCATCACCAGGTTCCACTCAATGGGCTGATTGCACCATAAAGAGACTCGACGCATGTTGAAAGCATCGTAGTCGACGTTATAAGAGCACATCGCTTCTAAGGCTTCGAGGTAGTTAGCAAACTCATTGCTACCAGGGAGACCCATCTTGCAAGACTAAGAAAAAGTAGACAAGTGAAGGTTTAATGGAAACACTCCACCCTTCCCCTTTTTATACTTGAGAACCCTCACAAGAGACACAATACCTGCAGAAATCGGAGGGAATCCTACCCCACAAAATACAAAAGGCTGAAGAGGGCACAAATCAAAAGCTTTGAATTGATGGGACTGGGCTTTACTACCGATAGGCAGGGCAAGGGGCTTGCCGATCAACAACCCCCATTTTTGGAAAATTTCCTTTTTCCTTTTTTATCAAAAATCATAAGCTCAATAAACATAAAATTGATATTCTCAACAGAATTTCAAAAATCTTTTTCCACCCCTATATAATTTTCCGTTCTTAAAACTTTCCTCAAAATCCCAAAAATATCTCTTTTTACGATCTCAGCAGCAAAGTAAAAAGCACATATGCATGCATTCACTCATTCATCAGTAACAAAAGATAATAAAAAAACTCCATTTGCATTGCATATATATATTCTTCTGTGTTACATCAAACTTTGTAGGAAATAAAAGAAAAGCAAAAAAACAACGGGACTCAGGCCGAACCCATTGTTTCTCTCTCTCACCTACCCTTCACCTCTCTCTCTCTAAGAGCTTCCACCCCTGCGAAGTACTCTCTTTCCCCTACGGCGAGACGACTCACCACCACTACTCGAGGCAGAGTCCTCTCTGGACGAAGCGGACGACACCAAGCAAGAAGGAACCGGGACTGAATCCCGAATATGGGCAGTCGCCGAAGATATCTAATCTATAATGTCCCTCGGCCAGGCAAAAATCAGTATCAAAAGAAGGATCCAAGCGAAAAGAACCAAAAAGAGGAAGAAGGTATACCGCAGGACGAAGAACCTCCTCTATCAAACCCAACTCCTCCGGATCCATCGCGTGAGGATGGTGTAACATAGGCACCATCCCTCCATCAGCCCACCGAATATGGTACGAAGGGGTGTGCAATCACATAAAGGGGACCTCTAAGGTCATCGTATCCACAGATGCCTCCGGACCACCATCACTGTGGGAAGACCCCACCACCCGACTCGAACCCGCAGGAGGGAAAGGCAAGGCATAATATATGTTGGGTGCCATCAACCAGCTCATCACAAAGTCCATATAGTCATACGAAGCGGTCGTATTAGTATACAATAAGTAGGACTCGCCGATTATCATCGCGATCCTCGCATCCTCTGGCAGCAGCCGCTCCCACCTCACAGACATAAAAGGATGCGTGATTAGCACTAACACCTCCTCCTCAGCAATCTGCCGAACCACTCACTCCTCGAGATACCAGGAATGGCCAAACTCATGAGCCAATAAACGCCTCATCTGCGCATTCACCCCGGTTGCCCCCGTATCCTGAATGGATGTCCCCCATGGGTAAAAGGTCACTTGAAAATCCCAAGTAGGCATAAGTCAATACAAAATAAGAACATGCTAAAAACCAAGATTGGAAAGGAAAGAGTCTTACCCTACCACTGTTCAGGCCATTTAAGACCTGACGCACCGCCTCTAGAGAGAGAGATCCCTTCGACTGCCGATTGGCCTTTCGCCATCAATACAATCAGCAGAAGTCCCCAACAGTCTCGTCCTTCAAGGCAATCAGCGTGGTATTGCACCCAATCACCTTATAGAACCACGTCTTCCAAAGATAGGAATTCACAATAAAAAAGAGACGCATAAATGAAATGCGAATGCATGAAAGGAAAATGCGCAAAATTAAAGAATACCTTGAGGAGATACGTGGCTCCAGTAAAAGTTTATCGGCAGCACCGGCTGAAAGCATCCAAATAAAAATAGAGGGTCGCCCAAGTCAGTCTCCCCTAATCATAGAAAAGGAAGTTCTAAAACATCCTCAAGTACGGTAAGAACCACAAATGGACAACGTCGCCGCTCGACGCCACCATTAAACCTCCCAGCACCAGCAAAATGAATAACCGGGCCATCTGTTTCACGTACAGCCCGTCCTCCACATCAACTACCCTACTCAGCAGAACATCCTTTAGTAAGGACAACCGGATGGAATCCCCAGAGACTATCCTCCCTACATCGTCGAGTGCCTCCCTCACCGCCTACGGCCTCACCCTGGGAGAGTGATCCACCTCTATCTGTTCCCCATCGCAATCCAGGCCCAGCCGCTGCTGCGCATCTATAGGAGTCACGGTCATCTCCCCAAAACTGAAATGGAAGGTGTGGGTAGTATCCGACCATCTCTCTCCCAAACCTCATAAGACCGTTGTTGAACGAGGCGTCTCATCCAGCACAGACGCCAACATCCCTAAACCCGTTGATGATACCACCCAACGCACCACATGTGGAAGATGATCCCAGACATCCTTAAGCCCCTTCGTCCCATGGGCACGCATGTTCTTCAAAGAGATATCAGACTCACTACACCAAAATGGCCAAAATGTCACCTTTCAGTCGGCCACCCTTGTCAAGATCATTGACCGTGATAATAAACACGCATTTTGTGTCACGGTCATTGACCGTAAGATGATCGTGACAAAGAATTGTCACGGTCAATGACCGTTACAATAATTAAATTAATTGTCACTGTCAAGGACCTTGACACGACCGTGACAATCTCTTCAGTAAAAAAAGCCATAGGCTTTTTTTCCCACCGTTTTTTGGTTTTCCCTCTTTCTCTCTCTCTAAGCGATTTCAGCTATCTCTCTCTCTCTCTAAGGTATGTTTTTTTCCTCTCTTTCTCTTTCATTTCTATATGTGTGTGTATATATATATATGTGTGTATATGTATGTGTATATGTGTGAGTATGTGTGTGCATATATGTGTGTGGTGGTGTGTGGTGGGGGAGTGGGCAGGGGGTGGTGGGGGTGGGGTGGGATATGTGTGTGTGTGTGAAGGTGTGGTGGGGTGGGGTGAGGGGGCAGGGGGTGGGGTGGGGTGGGGGGAGGGGCAAGGTGTGGGGTGGGGGGGGGTGTGGTGGGGTGTGTGTGCAGGTGTGTGCGTGTGCGTGTGTGTGTGGCGGGGGGTAGGGGGTGGGGTGGTGGGGGTGGTGTGTGTGTGTGTGTGTGGTGGGGCAATCTTAACAATTGTATAGCTTTAATTAATAAATTATATAACTTTAATTGTAATTTTAATTGTATAGTTTTAGATGAAAGTAAATTAATAATTAGTGCCCATTTCATATGAAAGTAGGATTGCACCTCATTGTAAATTAGTAAATTAATAATTGTATACTTTAAGTGTTAGTTTAATTGATAAAATGAATTAATTGAGTAGATGAATTAGAAGGAGTACGGGATACACATTTGTTGTTGACATTGCTGTTGGATTATTTTGTTTAGTAAATATTGTGTTGGTTAGTTTTAAAAGTGGCATGACCACTGGATTATTGTCCATATGGGGGTGGGATTTTTCAAATTTTTTTGAAAATTACTTTGTATATCGAACAATATATATATAGTATGATAATTAAATGAAACATACTTGAAATATATAGTGTGACAAAAAAAGTTGTCTCGCCCCGAATTGTCACGGTCATTGACCTTGACAAGTTGAACTTGTCAAGGTTAATGACCGTGACAATTAGGAAGATTTGTTGTAAGGTCTTAGGTGCACTAAAGTCATGTTTATATCCATTACCTACATAGTATTCTGTAACACCTGAGTATATGAATTCTCCACCTCTATCACTTCTTATGCGAGATACTCGGGTGTCCTTCTCATTCTCAATTTTTAAAAGAATTTTCAAGAACTCACGGAGGGTGTAAGATTTATTTTTCATAAAAGCGACCTAATTAAATTGTGTATAATCATCCACCATTATAGGAATATAACTGTTACCACGGAAGCTAGTTCTAGAGGGGGCAAAGATGGGGGAAGGGGGTGGGGCCAGGTGGGAGTGGGGTGGGGGTGGGGTGTGTGTGTGTGTATGTGTGAAGATGAATTAGAAGGAGTACGGGATACACATTTGTTGTTGACATTGCTGTTGGATTATTTTGTTTAGTAAATATTGGGTTGGTTAGTTTTAAAAGTGGCATGACCACTGGATTATTGTCCATATGGGGGTAGGATTTTTCAAATTTTTTTGAAAATTACTTTGTATATCGAACAATATATATATAGTATGGTAATTAAATGGAACATACTTGAAATATATAGTGTGACAAAAAAAGTTGTCTCGCCCCGAATTGTCACGGTCATTGACCTTGACAAGTTGAACTTGTCAAGGTCAATGACCGTGACAATTAGGCAGATTTGTTGTAAGGTCTTAGGTGCACTAAAGTCATGTTTATATCCATTACCTACACAGTATTCTGTAACACCTGAGTATATGAATTCTCCACCTCTATCACTTCTTATGCGAGATACTCGGGTGTCCTTCTCGTTCTCAATTTTTAAAAGAATTTTCAAGAACTCACGGAGGGTGTAAGATTTATTTTTCATAAAAGCGACCTAATTAAATTGTGTACAATCATCCACCATTATAGGAATATAACTGTTACCACGGAAGCTAGTTCTAGAGGGGGCAGAGATGGGGGAAGGGGGTGGGGTAAGGTGGGGGTGGGGTGGGGGTGGGGTGTGTGTGTGTGTGTGTGTGTGAAGATGAATTAGAAGGACTACGGGATACACATTTGTTGTTGACATTGCTATTGAATTATTTTGTTTAGTAAATATTGGGTTGGTTAGTTTTAAAAGTGGCATGACCACTGGATTATTGTCCATATGGGGGTAGGATTTTTCAACTTTTTTTGAAAATTACTTTGTATATCGAACAATATATATATAGTATGGTAATTAAATGGAACATACTTGAAATATATAGTGTGACAAAAAAAGTTGTCTCGCCCCGAATTGTCACGGTCATTGACCTTGACAAGTTGAACTTGTCAAGGTCAATGACCGTGACAATTAGGCAGATTTGTTGTAAGGTCTTAGGTGCACTAAAGTCATGTTTATATCCATTACCTACACAGTATTCTGTAACACCTGAGTATATGAATTCTTCACCTCTATCACTTCTTATGCGAGATACTTGGGTGTCCTTCTCGTTCTCAATTTTTAAAAGAAGTTTCAAGAACTCACGGAGGGTGTAAGATTTATTTTTCATAAAAGCGACCCAATTAAATTATGTACAATCATCCATTATTATAGGAATATAACTGTTACCACAGAAGCTATTTCTAGAGGGGGCAGGGATGGGGGAAGGGGTGGGGCAAGGTGGGGGTGGGGTGGGGTGGGGTGTGTGTGTGTGTGTGTGTGCAGGTGTGTGCGTGTGTGTGTGGCGGGGGGAGGTGGCGGGGTGGTGGGGGTGGGGGTGTGGGGTGTGTGTGTGTGTGTGTGGTGGGGAAATCTTAACAATTGTATAGCTTTAATTAATAAATTGTATAGCTTTAATTGTAATTTTAATTGTATACTTTTAGATGAAAGTAAATTAATAATTAGTGCCCATTTCATATGAAAGTAGGATTGCCCCTCATTGTAAATTAAAAAATTAATAATTGTATACTTTAATTGTTAGTTTAATTGATGAAAATAATTATTGTGTGTGTGGTGGGGGGCAGGGGGTGGTGTGTGTGCATGTACGTGTGCGTGTGTGTGGTGGGGGAGGGGGTGTATGAAAGTAAATTAATAATTAGTGCTCATTTTTATTTGTAGTAATTGTACATATTTGCATGTCTTCTTCTAATTTTTTTTTATCTGTACTAATAACATTTTTTACGGCAAATGTCGCCTTCAGGTATTAAGGCGAGGATGATGATGTTGGTTATGATGATGTCGTCTAGGCTCGGTAGTAGCGGAGGGGACGAGGGCTCCTCCACCCCTAGGCTCCCCAAATATGGTAAATTTGGGATTACTATCGAGAACAAGTCGGAGCTATTAGCAAGATCCCTCGAGCTGCTAAAGACGGTCATCGGCCCGAGGTTTATGAGTTGGAAGGAGGTGATATATGAGCTCAAGTTAGTTGTTTGGGCGGCACTACAAGTAATATATTTATATTTATATGAATATTTCAATTTCAATTTCGATTTCAATTTCATTTTATATTTATATTTATTCGCAACTAACATTGTATTTGTTGGACAAGAACAATTCAACTTGGATCCAAAGCTACGCGATTCCGTCCTGGAGCAGCTGAGGGAGAAACACAAGATGTGAAAGAAAAATATGCGGACACGGTACTTTGGGAAAACACAAGAGTCCATTATCCAATAGCGTGAATCCGTCCCGTCGAAGGAGCCGATCTCATTGGCACAATGGCAAAAGTTCATTGACACTGAGATCGGGGAGCGACAATTGGCATCTCGCCAATTGGGGAGGGAAAATCGGGCAAAAAATACGGACGTGCACTACTCCGGCCGGACGTCTTACGCCGAGGTGGAGCATAGGATGAAGGTAAGATTTAATTTTTCTATAACTATAGAAATATATTATTCTGCATTATTTTACTTTGCGGGGTCGATACTAATTTTACTTTATTTTATTTCAGGGGGTAGGGAGTGGCCCTGGGGGTAAGCCACATAGGCTCGATACTTATGTGGCTCTTCGGACGAAGAAGGGGAAGGACAAGGAGGTGTCCCCAAGCGTCGCGGCCGTGATTGTAAGTAATCCGACAGTTTACTTTTTGTTAATTACGTTATAATTTTTTAGTTTACTTATTTTACTAATCATGTACTTTTTGTCGTTTCAGGCAAAGCTTAAGGAAGTGCATGAGTCGCAGTCGGATGCCGATAAGGCATCTTTGTCCACATACGCACTCAGCCAAGTGCTTGGCTCTGATCGCAAGGGGAGGACAAGGGGGGTGAGCTCACGGGTGGCCAAATCTAGGATCATCGAATTGGAGACAAGCGACACCGGGTTGGCTCGAATGGTGGATTCACATAACGCGAAGTTGTCCCATTTGGAGGCGACGGTCCAAGATATGTACTCATTCATGAAGCGTACATTGGGCGGAGACCGTAAGGGGAAAGGGAAAGGGACGGATAAGGCGGTGGAGGAGGAGGAGGAGGTGCGGGATGAAGAGATGCAAGATGACGAGGATGTGGATCTCGCTGCTTCATCACCGACACGTGCGTACTTCGATGATCCACTTCCCTATTTGTCTCCCTTCAACAGACCAATGTTGATAATTGGTTGGCCAAGCGTGTTCATATTGGACATATTTGATGTCCAGCGGATAGGGCGGGGGTTGAGGGATCCGAATATCGTCCAGGGTGGAATAGTTCATGGACGTGAGCTTCAAGAGATCGAGTCCAAAGTGCTCATCACACACGTGATACCCAGGAAGGAAAACCCCCTATTGTGGTTGCGCGAATAATGCAGCACGATGTATATTAGTGGGTGTGTCAATTTGTATATCGTGTGGCCTACTCACCTCCTCAGATTTTCCCTAGACATGTAGTGACATTATTTTTAAGTTGGTACATTTGAATTATATTTGGATTATATCGTCATGTATATTGTTTCTATTTTGAATATATATTTGAATTATCTTCAGTTTATTTGGATCTATGATGTTTCTATATTAGGTACAAATATACTGCTGGGCAGTGGCAGTGGCCATACTGCCCAACATATTTTTTTAAATTCTGCACAGAATTGTCACGGTCATTGACCGTGACAAGTCCTTGACAAATAAGGTTGTCACGGACTTGTCACGGTCATTGACCGTGAAAATGTTTTTAAAAGGGGTCAAGGATTTGTCACGGTTATTAACTGTGACTAAACTTGTCACGGTCATGGCTCGTGACACGACTGTGACAATTCTAACGACCTTGTCACGATCAATGACCGTGACACGTCCGTGATAAGAAAAGTTATCTCGTCCCAAATTATCACGGTCATTGACCTTGACAAGTTGAACTTGTCAAGGTCAATGACTGTGATAATTAAGCAGATTTGGTGTAGTGACTGTCAAAGAAAAAACCTTGTCAAAATTCAAGGATGAAAGAAAAATCACCAAAAAGAGAAGAATGCCAAAAGTTAGGTTACTTATATAACCGCCAGGACTCACCACCCTCGAAGACAGATGACGCAACGGCTCCCTTAGTAAGGTCCGCTCATCCGCAACCGGCTCGAACGAATCAAAGGAGTTCTCGCTCTTGAAATTAAGAGGCACCGTGTCCCTCCACTCCACGTTCGCCCAGTCGTCAACGATCAACCATTCCCTATGCGCTGTAGTGCTCACAAAGGTGGCCATTTCTTAGAGATCGGAATGCTAGAACGATTTACAGAGGAAAATCGCAGAAAGAAAGAAAGCAAGAAGTTGTGAAAAATGAAGGGAATTCACCCCCTTTATATAGGATGCTAAGCGTCATGCCGATCAACATTGACTCCCTACCCACTGATCGGCACTGCCCCCTTACCTTCCCAAGGCAGTCCAAAAGTCTGTGCCATTACCGAATGGCACCCTCTAAACTGTGTCGACCGACACCCCCTTAAAATTTCATACAAAAATTCCCAAAAAATACCAGAAAATCCAGAAAAATCCTTAGAAAATTCCTAAAAATATGGAAAAGGATTTGGAACATTCTCACCAAGAAAATTTCACACTCCCTCAAGCGGAACCCCCATTTACCCAGCGAAACTCCAGAAAGCCATTTTCAAAGTTTCTAAAGGACACTCTACTTTTCCCCAACTCATTCCCCAACGAAACCCAAAATCCAATCTTCATCCTCTCTTAGGTCAGAATTGACCTCGGTCTTGGATCGTCACCATAGTTAGGTCAGAATTGACCTCGGTCCTCGGTCGTCATCTCTCTGAGGTCATAATCGACCTTGGTCCTCGGTCGTTACCTCTCTTAGGTCAACATTGACCTCGGTCTTGGATCATCACCATAATTAGGTCATAATTAACCTCGGTCCTTGGTCGTCACCTCTCTTAGGTTAGAATTGACATCAGTCTTGGATCGTTACCTTAGTTAAGTCAGAATTGACCTGGGTCCTCGGTCGTCACCTCTCTTAGGCCAGAATTGACCTCGTTCATCAACTCTCTTAGGTCAGAATTGACCTTGGTCTTGGATCGTCATCATAGTTAGGTCAGAATTGACCTTGGTCCTCGGTCGTCACCTCTCTTAGGTCAGAATTGACCTCGGTCTTGGATCATCACCATAGTTAGGTCAGAATTGACCTCAATCCTCGATCGTCACCTCTCTTAGGTCAGAATTGATCTCGGTCTTGGATCCTCACCATAGTTAGGTTAGAATTGACCTTGGTCCTCGATCGTCACCTCTTTTAGGTCAGAATTGACCTCGGTCTTGGATCGTTACCATAGTTAGGTTAGAATTGACCTCGATCCTCGATCATTACCTCTCTTAGGTTATAATTGACCTCGATCTTGGATCGTCACCACTCTTAGGTCAGAATTGACCTCGGTCCTCAGTCGTCACCTCTCTTAGGTCAGAATTGACCTTGGTCTTGGATCGTCACCATAGTTAGGTCAAAATTGACCTCGGTCCTTGGTCATCACCTCGCTTAGGTCAGAATCAACTTTGGTCTTGGATCATCACCATAAGAAAACAGAATTGGTTTTGGCCCGCAGAATTGGTCACCCCCACCATTAGCCCGCAGAATCAGCTTCGACCCGCAGAATTGGTCATCTCAACTTAAGCCTGCAAAATTGGCTTCGACCCGTAGAATCGGTCACCCTCACCTTCAAGCCCGCAAAATTGGCTTTGACCCGCAAAATTGGTCATTTCAACTTAAGCCCGCATAATTGGCTTCAACCCTCGAAATCGGTCACCCTCATCTTTAAGCCCTCAGAATTGGCTCCACCCGTAGAATCGATTATCCCCAGCACCTCCTCAGGAATTGGCCTAAACCTTTCCTCCAAGCCATCCCTTAGGCCCTCAGAATCGACCTCAACCCCCTGAATCGGTCATCCTCCCTCCCTTAGGTCCTCAGAATCGGCCTCGACCCTCTGAATTGGTCATCCTTCGTCAAAAGCATCATGAGGTGTCTATTCAACGGCTATCATTTATTCCAAACTCACCCGTCGAAGGGATCTGTAGATACCCCATTCTATTACCCCTTAAACTATCCTTAGGTCCCTAGCACCTCCCGTCATCACCACAAACTCAGGTCATACCCGGAGTACTAACCTAGAATCCATTGGGAACTCCTAGGCTCTATTTGACGAAAAGTCAAATTCTTCAGCTCGATCGAGGCAGATTGAATCTTCGAAGGGCACATAAAACCCTCTCCAATGGTCCATCCCGTGCACGGTTCCGACTTACCGTGCTGATGAGCGACCCATTTTATCCGAAACTCAATCAGGAGGCCACTGGGTGCTCTCGGGCTCCATTTGACCAAAGTCAACTCTTCATCTCGATAAAGACTAAATAATCTTCAAAGGGCACTTGAACCCTTTTCCAACGGTCCACTCCGTGTGAGATTCCGACTTATGGTACGTACGAACGATCCGTTTTACTCCGAAAGGTCAGCGAATGCTTCCACGGCATGGTTGACCAAAGTCAACTCCCCGAACTAGATCAAACTCTTTGGAATGTCTAAGTATATCTCCTAACCTTTCCAAAGGTCCACCCCGTGTGTGATTCTGACATACCATGTGGACGAACGTTCCGTTTGCGTTCGACGTTTTCCCATCCAATGGACCGATGAATGCTTCGAAGCCACATTTGACCCAAAGTAAAATCCCGAACCTGGGAGTGGTCCAAAAGACTTTAGAAGGTATCTGAATTACCTTTCCAATGGTCTTCCTCATGAGCGATTCTGATTAATTGTTTGCGTTTTGTGGCCAATTTTCCAAAAAGGCCTGAAAGATACTACCAAACGGTAGGTCCCGGACCCTGCCTATCGGCAGTGTGCCTAAACTCACCTGTCGAACGGCAGGAACAGGGCTATGCCGATCAGAAATTCCATGGGCCTATAAAAAGTAGGCCTTTACCTCATTGCAAGGGAGGCCGAAAATCAGAAACTTATCACTCTCAGCAAACCCCGAAAACCTCTCTCGAAGTCAGCGCGATTTCCACTCCCAAATACCTTTCCAACCTTCACTTTTCATCATGCTTTTCATCAAACTTTGTGAATTTAATACCCTCCATCATCATCCAAGTCTAAGAGGTGCTCTCCAGCATTCGAGATCAAGCTCAAGATCATCAAGAAGGTCCAATTTTCTCAACTTTCTCCTTAAATTCTCATAAATTTGCAGTAACTTGTTTTATTACTTAGTTCTTTTATTATCTCATCTCACACATCCTAATATACTTTTTTTTTTATTTTAGTATTATTGCACATCTCTTATTTTCATATAAATAAAAACATAAAAAAAGAAAAGAAAAGAGGGTTTGCTCATAAATTACAAGCGGGAATTCTCACACTTTTCTTACACTTTTCTCATAAATAAAACACTTTTTCTACATAAATACATAAACACAAATAAGAGAATCCCCGATTGGATTTATGGGATAAACCCCACCCCTCGTTTTGCATGCGAACTACGTGGACTTTGATGCCTCTATAGGCTACGTAGGCGTCTCGGGGTAAAACCCGAGATTCGAGTCCTATTTTTACTTTTTCTCTCATTTTCTATTGTCTCTAAATTCCACTCTCTTATATTATATATATACATATATTTGTTCTTAGGGGCGTATTATTCCATATGCATTATCGTTCCCTCATAACGATTAACGTAAGGATAATCGCCTAAATCCAATTTATAATACTTTTATACCTTCCTACGGATGACTTGCTTTACCTCTTATGTGGTACAACTCGATGATTCCTTTCTCCACTATATATACACATGCACACACATCGCGGGGAAAATAGAAGGAAAATAACAAAAATCCATAAGAGACCAAAAGGGCGAAATGGGTGCCTAACACCTTCCCATTTCGTAACTTAGACTCCGGACCCTTCTCGAATCATTTTGTTTTCGTATGCACCAGTATGTCTTTGGATGTTGTCCTTCGGGATGGCTTACCCTTTTATTTATTCTATTTTGAGTAAAATAGACTGACGACTCTAATCTCTCTACATCTTTCACCTAACCGCAAATGACGTCGACCGAAGCGCTCCCGAGAGGGATGCGCGGGACTTAAGGATCCTCACTCTCACGCTACCCCCCCCCCCCCCACGGTGAGGATCGGGGATGGCCACAGTATGAGTCCTATCTAGCCAATTTGAGGAAAGTTTTAAACATGTAGAGGAAATACAAACTGAGGATGGCCCCACTAAAGTGCTATTTGGGTGAGACAAATGGGAAATTTTTTAGTTTTGTTATGGATCACCAAGGAGTGCAGATGGACCATGATAAGAAAAAGGATATTGTGGAGATTATTTTCAAAAAGGCTAAAAAAAATCTCAAGAGTTTCTCAGGAAAGTCTCATATCTTTTAAGATTTATACCAGGGTTGGCCAAGATAACTCACCCTTTGATGGACCTGCTGTGTAAGAACACAAATTTCAAATCGGAAGAACATCACCAGGAAGCTTTTAGCAAGCTCAAAAAGTTACTTACTTCTACACAAACCATGATTCCTATAAGAGCTGGAGTACCGTTGCAACTCTATCTCACTTCACTACGAGTTCAATCGATGCCCTTCTAGCACAGGAGAATGATGGGAAAGAAAGACCTGTCTACTATCTGAGTAGGATCATCCATGGGCCAGAAGCAAGATACACCATCATTGAGAGGCATTATTTGTCCTTAGTTTTTATTGACCCAAAACTTAGACATTATATTCTATCTTTCACCATTCATATTATGACCAAATGAGATCCTATTATGTTTTTGTTGGCACAAACTACTTCGATTAGGAGGGACGAAAGGGGGTACCTCATCCTATTAAAAAATAACTTAAAGTGTGTGGTTCCTCGACAATCAAGAGCCAAGCATACCTTTTGAAAGTTTTTCCATCAGATGGTTTTGAGCCACCACGAGAGAGCATTCTAGGATATGACTTGCAGGCCAACTTACTAGACACCAATCTGGAAGAGTGGATAACAGAGTTTGATGGTTCATCGACACAAGGGAAAGGGGGAGATAAATTCATTATTTTAAGAGTAATGGAGGAGATTTGCCTATCTTTCAAGATAGTTTTCTCTTTCACCAATAATTAGGCAGCGTGTTAAATGTTGGTGCTGGGGATGCTAGAGGCCCTTCTAAGGGGCATTCATTAACTCTGCATAAAAGGGAGATTTAAAATTGGTGGTTAAATAGATGAATAGTGAATATTCTTTAAAGCACCTTAGTTTGACACCTTACAGAACAATTATCCAAAGGTTGATAACTCCATCAAGTTAAGGTGAAGAGGCACCATAGAATGATGAACAGGCATGCCGATGCTCACGCCACTATTGCGTAGAAAGTGTCAATGAACAGCGAGATAATAACCATGGTCAAACAAGGGAGGACTACTCCCTCGGTGGATCGAGATATCTTTTTTATGGAGAATGATTCAAATTTTAGGAGTGAGATTAGGAAGAAGCTTGAGTCTGGGGAAGAATAGAGGGAACTGAGAGAGTTAATGATGAGTGCATTATTTTGTATTATTTACACCCAAATCTAAGTGTTGTTATTCCCATTTTATCATAAATAAAGAGCTTTTATAGATATTTTTATTATTTTAGAGAAAAATATAAATTTAAGAATAAATGGGGTTAATAATGCAATTTTGGTAACTTCAAGATCACATCTTATATTCATTGCTAATCTCTTGTTCAAGTTATTTTTGAGTATTGACAGGTTTAAAAAGAAAGCGGTGAAGTCCGGACGCAAATTGAGCATGAAAAGGTCACTTACGCACCTTCAGGGGCAAAATTGTAAATTCAAATGGCTGATTTCGGACTCGTACCAACCATGGAAATTTAAGGTCTTGAATCAAGGGACGCCTGGGTTCAAACGGCGTATCAATCGGAGTTGAAACGAAGAAGTTATGGCCGTGCAAAGTTCGAATTCAAAAGAAAGTCAAAGTCAAAGCCCCGGGTCAACGCCCAAAGTCAATCCCGAGACCTGAACACTACTGAAATATTGTTGGCACCGAAATGAGGGTCATGTCGGTTCAAACGGCATGTTAATCGGGCTCCGAATAAAGAAGTTATGGTGAATTGACTTATTGTGCAAATTATGAAATTTGGAATTTAATATGATGTTAAGTATAATTGGAGGCATATGATTACCAAAGGCATTGCTTGGTTTAGTGGTTGGAAGTGGAAAGTTAAGGACTGTTAGGTCAGGGGTTCAATTCCCCTCCCTTACCTTATCTTTTTGGCGAAAATATATATATAAAATATCCCATTACACCATTAACCCACGACTTTGATCCAACATATCACTCCCTTAACCTCACTATTTTGCTACAGCCCATCAACACACGACCCCCATGATTTTACTCCATCATTCTCCCATTTCCTTCCGTGCAGAGTTTTTTTTTTATAAATGGAGGGACTTGGAGACACTTTGAGGAGATATATTTTTAGAAAAAAAAAAGACACACTTTGAGAGATAAAAAAATCTGTGTAGAAAGTATTTTTTAGGGACATTTTGGAGGAGCATATTGTGCATTGTAATTCAAGTCTTGGCCCTAAAATTTTGTAAGTTGACATTTATTAATGAAAATTATTCTTTTCAGCTTGCAATATTTGTGTGTCAAATATGTCTTGTGAGTAGTTTAATTACTAGGACTTAGGTGATGTTTGTCATGACTAATTAAACCACGCATGTTAATTTAATTTCGTAGATATTCCGACGTGTTCTAATTTGAAATAAAAAAAATCGGTATTCGCTTAAAAATACACGAGAGTGTATTTTTAAACCTCAAGAATTAATTATAAATTCATGCTTTAAAAAATTTACAGTTGTCACTTTTGATGGGTTATGCTTGCACTTAGATGTTTTGATATCCCATGCTTAAATACACATTAAAAATTTAGAACATGATATTTCGAGGGAATAGGGATTTATGGTGTCTAATTTAAAAGACGTTAAAATATTTTGATCGCATGTATTGTTTTATTCTCCGAAATGTACGCGACGAGAGCCGGTATATTTTGTGTTATAAATTCGGAAGTACGAAATTAAATTGATGTGTTAATTTAATTAAAATTGACAAATGGAACCGACGTCCTAGTTTCTTCCTCATTTAATACTATCTCTTGTACTTGTTCATTTATTCCGTCATTATTTTTATTGTTACATACTTGTTACATAATTTGTGTTACGCATTTATTTATTTATTTTGTTCCATCACTCAATCACATTGACACACTCATATGTCTAGTTGGACAATCGATATTTTATAAAAGTTGACGAAATCTCTGTGGGTTCGACCCGTACTTACACCCGCTATATTTCAATAGCCCGTGCACTTGCGGTAGTTTTATAACAAATAAAACTTGACAACAAGTTTTTGGCGCCGTTGCCGGGGATTTCGGTCGATTTTAAGAATATTGATTTTCGGACTAGTTTTATTAAAAAAAAATTGAAAAAAAAAAGAAAAAAAAAAAACTGAAAAACATCTAATATTCCAGCAGCTATTTTTTTCAGAATTAAAAAAAAAAAGATTTAAAGTCGTTTTGTAATTAAATAGTGTTTTTGACACTAGTTTTGTCTTAAACCAACTAAAAATTTGAAAAATTCGTAATTAAATTTTTTTTTCCTCCTTTGTGAAAATCTCCAGATTTCAACGCTGCTGAAAAAAGAAAAAAAAAACAGATTTAAATTGTTTTGTGAGAAACTAGTTGTTTCTAAGACTAGTTTGTCATAAAAGTACTTCAAAAAACTTTGAAAAATTCGAAAATAATTTTTTTTTTCACGGGAAATTTCCAGATTTTTGTGTTTCTGTAATTTGAAAAAAAAAATCAAAAAAAAAAAAAAGAAGAAAACAAATCAAATTTAAGTTTTTTTTTTAATAAATAGCACTTTTGGCATTAGTTTATCACAAAAATACATAAAAAAAAATTGAAAAAACGTGAAAAAAAAATATTTTTTTATGTAAATTTCCAGATTCGTTTTTTTTAATTAGTGGACACAAAAAAAAAAAAGCAAAAAAAAAAAAATCCGAAATTCATATTTTTTTTCCCTAGTAGTAATT
This sequence comes from Sambucus nigra, assembly GCA_949130495.1. Classification (NCBI taxonomy): domain Eukaryota; kingdom Viridiplantae; phylum Streptophyta; class Magnoliopsida; order Dipsacales; family Adoxaceae; genus Sambucus; species Sambucus nigra. Next base: position 352,343,063 of record OX422218.1, read on the forward strand.
TCCAGAATAAAAGAAAAAAAATTTGTTTCATCAGTGTGCTTGGTCATTTTTATTTGTGTGTTGTATACACCATTAGTGGGCGTGTCGTGTTCATTTTTTTTTTTTCTTTCCTTTTCCTTTTTTTTTTTTGTGTCGCACTTTACAATTGGTGTATTTATTTTTTGTGTTATTTTTCTGTGGCACACTAAACAAAATTAATTTTTTAAAAAAAATGAAAGAGAGATTGAAGTAATATATTGTAATGTGTGATCCGAATATTGTTATCCCGTCATATTTTTCGGATTCCTATATTGATCCTTTGGATGTGTGGCTAGCAAATACTGAAAATTCAGATGACTACATATTTCGATTTGAGTCGGATGGATCAGTAATAATTTTTAAAGAAATTAAAGATGGCATGGATGAGAGTCCAACTCCTTTGATTACTATTTGCCCACCAAAGTGTATTAATTGGGAAGAGGTAAATAAACGATATAATGACGAGATTTGTGAAAATAGTCATGAAATAATTGAAGATAATCAATTTTGTGTGGAGAAAATTGACAAACTTGACACAAGTAATAATTGTGATGATTTGGATGTTGATTTTTGTCAAGTTTTTTCTTATAATTTAATTGAGAATAATGCTACTTCTCCTTTTATGTGGAAAAATTTAATTGAGGATTCGTCACCCCATTTTATTGATAATTCTAGTGATTATGATGGTCCTCCCATTTTTTACAAAGCGAATTCTTCCCCGTGTGATACATCTTCGTCCCGTATTTTTTGTAAAGTCTCACATTTAGGAGTAGAGTACGCATCCCCAATTTTACGTGACTATTTTCATAAATGGGACAATAATTTTATGGAACCTCATTGTAATTCATTACTCCAATGTGATACATCGACATATGATTTATTTGATTTAAAATTTTTTATTCTTGAGGTCGGTGATCACCATTATGACCGTTATTTTAATTTTTCGATTTATGTTATGCTGTCATATTCACTAGTTTATAGTCCTTGTTTACTTAGTACTATAAAGATTATTAATTGGAATGACCCACAACTATTTCGATTATTAATTTATGGTGATGGTGATAATTGTCACAACTTTGTATATAATTATTTTTTTTTTCCTTCCTTCTTAGATTTTTTTTAGGTTGTTTCACTTTATTTTATGACTAACATACACTTGTATAGTTTGTAAGTAGGTGACACAAGTGGAAATTCACAGGTAATATCCTCCTTTTACTTCTCTACTTTATTTTAATTGTCCCTATTTCTATTTGTGTATACATTGAGGGCAATGTAAATTTAGGTTTGGGGGTAAGGGTGGTATTTAAAAAAAATGAAAAAAAAAGTAGAATTTAAAAAAAAATAAAAAAAAATATTTAAAAAAAAAATCGAAAAAAAAAATATTTTTTCAATATAAGTGAGTTTTCGAACAATTTCTTAATATAGAATTAATTCACAAATCTCTCAACTTATAATTTTTTTGTTACACTTAGCCATATAATATGATCGAAAAAGGATATTGAGGCGAAAGTTAATATGCTTAACGAATAAATGTGAAGATTTTAACCCGGTGAGATTTTGTGCCATTCATTATTTCTGAGAGATTTAAATCAATCCGAGTTAGAATAGCTCAAACTTTCCTTCAGCGCCTAATTCGTCGATGATCTCAAAATTTTTGTTTTGTTCGATTACTGAAAATTGAAGGTCAAAATGAGAATCGTACACACTAAATGCCTTAATAAGTCGTCTTGAGACACAAATCAACTTAATGAAACTTGAGAAATGAGATTAGGCCCTCGTTTGAAAGCCCAAAAATTAAGCCCAAACTCCAACATTTTCTACATTATTCCCTTGCAAACCCATTTGTGCCTAACAAGAAAAAAATTCCTTTCATTGAAAACCCAAAAATCCATACCCACTTTATGAGAATATCAGGGTAAAAAGCCAAAAGAAGAATGTGTGCTACAATAATGTGAAAAAAAAAAAAAAGAGAGAAAAAAAAAGGGGAAGATCGAAAGAATGCGAACATGAAACGAAAAGGATAAAAAGGAGTATGTGAATCGAAAAAGAAAAGAAAATGGAGGTTGAAAAAGTGCCTAAAAGTCAAAATACCAAAAAACCTCTATATTCTCAGAAATTTTGAACTCCAAAAAATCATTCTTTCTAGCGAAACCCGAGCCTACAATACAACCGAAAGAAAGTCCTAATTGATCTCAAGTGAATTTAGTTATAGTGTGGAGAGAAGATGAATATGATATTTTAGTGTGATTTAAGTTTTCAAATGTAATCGATCTTCCATTCATGAGATCATAATCATCCATTATAAAATGTCCGTCTTTCATGATGTATATGTGCAATTTACTCATTTAATTTACTCCTTTATTCACATATACCGAGAGAAATTATCCAATTTCGAGTGTTCGTTTGTGAGCGCATTCTGTGAGACTTTGAAATCAAAACGAACTTTCGGCTAAGAAATGTAACGATCAAATCTTTTGAAATGGACGGTTATATTGGCTATGCACACACACACGATAAGTTGAGATTGAAAAGTGAAACTCTTCTATATTTATGAAGTTTGCATTCAAACTTGATTATATTACTTTTGAGTCTTTTGTATATAGAGTCAAGTTTTTGAATTTTGTGGGTATATTCACTACAAACCCTCACGAGACAAAACTCGTCCACTAGGGCAACCTAGGGGTTTAACGGCTTGTTGCACATGCTAAGTGCAACCGTGATTCCTACGAAAGTGAGTTAGATTTTAAAATTTTAATTTTGCTCGAGGACTAACAAAGTTTAGGTTTGGGGGTATTTGATGAGTGCATTATTTTGTATTATTTACACCCAAATCTAAGTGTTGTTATTCCCATTTTATCATAAATAAAGAGCTTTTATAGATATTTTTATTATTTTAGAGAAAAATATAAATTTAAGAATAAATGGGGTTAATAATGCAATTTTGGTAACTTCAAGATCACATCTTATATTCATTGTTAATCTCTTGTTCAAGTTATTTTTGAGTATTGACAGGTTTAAAAAGAAAGCGGTGAAGTCCGGACGCAAATTGAGCATGAAAAGGTCACTTACGCACCTTCAGGGGCAAAATTGTAAATTCAAATGGCTGATTTCGGACTCGTACCAACCATGGAAATTTAAGGTCTTGAATCAAGGGACGCCTGGGTTCAAACGGCGTATCAATCGGAGTTGAAACGAAGAAGTTATGGCCGTGCAAAGTTCGAATTCAAAAGAAAGTCAAAGTCAAAGCCCCGGGTCAACGCCCAAAGTCAATCCCGAGACCTGAACACTACTGAAATATTGTTGGCACCGAAATGAGGGTCATGTCGGTTCAAACGGCATGTTAATCGGGCTCCGAATGAAGAAGTTATGGTGAATTGAGTTATTGTGCAAATTATGAAATTTGGAATTTAATATGATGTTAAGTATAATTGGAGGCATATTATTACCAAAGGCATTGCTTGGTTCAGTGGCTGGAAGTGGAAAGTAAAGGAGTGTTAGGTTAGGGGTTCAATTCCCCTCCCTTACCTTATCTTTTTGGCGAAAATATATATATAAAATATCCCATTACACCATTAACCCACGACTTTGATCCAACATATCACTCCCTTAACCCCACTATTTTGCTACAGCCCATCAACACACGACCCCCATGATTTTACTCCATCATTCTCCCATTTCCTTCCGTGTAGAGTTTTTTTTTTATAAATGGAGGGACTTGGAGACACTTTGAGGAGATATATTTTTAGAAAAAAAAAAGACACACTTTGAGAGATAAAAAAATCTGTGTAGAGAGTATTTTTTAGGGACATTTTGGAGGAGCATATTGTGCATTGTAATTCAAGTCTTGGCCCCAAAATTTTGTAAGTTGACATTTATTAATGAAAATTATTCTTTTCAGCTTGCAATATTTGTGTGTCAAATATGTCTTGTGAGTAGTTTAATTACTAGGACTTAGGTGATGTTTGTCATGACTAATTAAACCACGCATGTTAATTTAATTTCGTAGATATTCCGACGTGTTCTAATTTGAAATAAAAAAATTCGGTATTCGCTTAAAAATACACGAGAGTGTATTTTTAAACCTCAAGAATTAATTATAAATTCATGCTTTAAAAAATTTACAGTTGTCACTTTTGATGGGTTATGCTTGCACTTAGATGTTTTGATATCCCATGCTTAAATACACATTAAAAATTTAGAACATGATATTTTCGAGGGAATAGGGATTTATGGTGTCTAATTTAAGAGACGTTAAAATATTTTGATCGCATGTATTGTTTTATTCTCCGAAATGTACGCGACGAGAGTCGGTATATTTTGTGTTATAAATTCGGAAGTACGAAATTAAATTGATGTGTTAATTTAATTAAAATTGACAAATGGAACCGACGTCCTAGTTTCTTCCTCATTTAATACTATCTCTTGTACTTGTTCGTTTATTCCGTCATTATTTTTATTGTTACATACTTGTTACATAATTTGTGTTACGCATTTATTTATTTATTTTGTTCCATCACTCAATCACATTGACACACTCATATGTCTAGTTGGACAATCGATATTTTATAAAAGTTGACGAAATCTCTGTGGGTTCGACCCGTACTTACACCCGCTATATTTCAATAGCCCGTGCACTTGCGGTAGTTTTATAACAAATAAAACTTGACAACAGTTAACACAGTATTTTGCAAGTCAATGGAGTTTGTACTTAAGAAATGTGGGGGATGGTTATGAAGATGTGTTGGGCTAGAGGAAGCAGAGAGAAATGTGAAGAGGACATATAAAGAGAACTATGAGACAATTGCTATCGCTCTATATATAAGAATCCAAAGATAGGGGTACTATTGGCCAACGATAAGGAAATAGGCAATGGCAATGCACCAAATGACAACTCTTTTTCCGAGTAGTTGAGTGAAACTTCGTGGAAAATCAGACACATTAGAGTCAGCCTTACATTAACTTCATCAAAGATGGAGTTATTCCTTTGGAAAATATTGATGATATGTGGATTAGAAGGAGTACCCTATGATTTTATGTTCAAGAAGAGAAGCTCTGTCGTAGAGGATACTTCAACAGGACTTTGAGATGCATCACAAGAGAAAAAGAAGTATAATTCTTAGGTCAAGCCCATGAGCTAGCTCATATTGGGGGAGCCAAGTTATATGACCAACTCATGAATTTGGGCTATTATTGGCCAACCATGGAGAAAGATTCTGTTGAGTTTCTTGGGAAATGCAAGGCGTATCAACTACATGGAAATACGATCCGCGCCCAATCAGTAGAACTTCACTAATTGGATAATACTTATCCATTACACACTTGGGCATTTGGCTTGGTAGGATATATCCACCCATCTTTAAGGGGAAAGATATGGATACTTATAGCAGCAGAATGTTTCACAAAGTGGGCAGAGGTAATACCATTGAAGAGAGAAACATCGAGGGTAGTGGCACAATTTATTAGAGAATATATAATTTATCATTTTGGGATTTACAAGGTTATTTTTTCTCATGATGAAACTCCATTTATCAATAAAGAGGTTACTTTTCTCAAAGACAAATAATCTACCATACACCACACCTCAACGGTAGCGTACCCCAAAGGCAACAGTCAAGCAGAAGTAATAAACAAGACCTTTGTCAATATTTTGGCCAAGATGATGGAAGACTTTTCAAGAGCATGGGATGAAAAGATTCCAGCTGTATTATTGGGAATACCGAATGACTAAGAGGAAACCAATAGGCTATACACCTTTCTCTCTTATTTATGGAGCTGAAGCCATCTTGACAGTGGGACTGAAAGTCCTCGTTGTCAGATATGCACTATGAAGCAGCATGCTCCCCCAGAGCAGACATGTTTAATTGGAACCATTATATGAACATAGAGATAACGCGATGCCTCACTTTCAAATGTACACAAAATAACACTCCAGAGCTTATGACAAATTGGTGAGGCCAAGGAATTTTATGGAAGGGGACTTGGTGTTAAAGGCAGTTATGAAACACATCAGAGGGATCCCATTATCCAACTTCGCTGCCAATTAGGATGGACCATTTATAGTGAAGGAGAACATGACTTAGATTATTTATCAATCTTGAAGATAGAAGAAGATAGACCTTTCAAAATCAATAAAAATGGCTGAAGGTTTATTATGTTTAAAGATTGGCTAGCTCAACTTGAGTCTTATCTTGACACTACTTGTTGTTTTGTTTTAATTTTCTTTTCTTTCATTCGTTCCTTTGTTATTATGAAAAGGGAAAAGTTAGGAAGGTTATTCTAAATTATAAGTAAAGCACAATGATATGAAATATGGAAAAAGTCACATTAGAGTGCATATTTGTGAATTAGAGCAAATGATGATATAGATATTTGAGTGACAAAAGTGTTGTTTCTTTCATATATTTTCCTTAAAGAAAAACAAATTACAAGTGATTGGGAACTAGGGCCCAAAAATACATGAAGAAATGGAAAAGATGATACGAAAAAAAGGCCTTACCAAGAAGGAACAATATATTAGGGGAACAGAAAAATTTCCTAGGCAAGGCGGATAAGTCTTGAAGGCAGGTTTATTGAGCTATTATAGATGATTGGAGTCTCATTTGGACTTGAGTGCATTAGATGAGAAGGGCCTCACGTTCTCCCAAAGCTTCCTCGATAGCCTTTACCTTTCGATTCACCTCCTCAACTAAGAGGTCAAGCGCCCTCAGTGCATGGCATATCAACCTCTTCATCTCCCTTAAAATAATCACAATTAAGGTTGAATTAAGCACACAGCGCTTATTAATATCCTAACAACCAGTGTTCATGTAAATTGTTGTTTTTCTTCTTATATTTAAAAATATAATTACTAATATTTCCAACATATTTAGTTTTTCATCACAAATCCCAAAAATATATATAAAAAAAATTAAAAAAACAAAACAAAAAACTGTGTTGCCTTTCTAACATGTCACTTACTAGCTACTTTAAAAACTAGTCTAAAAAATTCAACACCCAATAAATTTGTTGTAATTAAAATAACTTCGTATTAATATATTTCAAACTTGATTCATTGAATTCATACATTATTTAAACAATTTCCTTATAATGCACTGAATGCCACATATTTAGTTTCTAATTCACAAACAAAATTTACAAATAATTATGACAATTAATCTGATAATATTTTAAATTATATAAAAAAAATATGGAGCGTTACAAGCATTCTCTTGTATAGAGAATGAATTGACTGTCAAAGCATGGTAATTGTATCTCTAATGACGTCATTTGGGAGGTGGAGTGTAGGTCAAAGGTTTTAATAAGTCTTGTATGAGGGAAGCCAAGGGGTCTAATAAGTTTTCGAAACTAATGGTTGGGCAAGATATCTTCATTAGCCCCTTATTGATCTTTGCAAAGATTTCAAGGGATAACACTTATCCGTTATGCAAGTTAGGGGTAGGATCACAACTAACCACATATATTCTTGTCATCATTAGACTGCATTTGGAAGGAGCTTGCATCGAGTATGAAAATGGATTAAAGTACATATGCAGCTTGCCTCGAGGCTGAAGGGCTATAAATGAGCCCCTTAGGTTGGTTTAAATATGTAAAAGGGTACACTATCAACCCCACATTCGTTGAAGGCTTTTGCGAGCAGTAATCGAGCAAAAAGGATATTTGAGGATCCCCTAAGCCATAAGGGGAATAAGTGCAAGAAGAATAAGCATGCGAGAAACCCCTATGTACTCTAGAAGTCATGAGAGCAATACTAATAAAGGGGTTACGCGAGAAGCCCCAAGTCACAGAGCTATTAGAATAAGAGCAAGCAGATGAACAACTACTTTGTTGCCCATGGAAGTGAATCACGAGTAGTCACTCAAGTGATATAGAATCAAGTGGACAAGCACTTTCTACACTAACACCCAGTTTTATTACCTTTGACTGGTTTACTTAGCAAGAAGCCTTGGTCGGGTAAGTAGGACTCGAACAGACGACCAATTGAGACTTCTTGAATGCTCCAAGTAACTCTCCAAGTTACTATGAATGAAAAATAACTTGTGAATTTGATGTTAAAAAATTTCAAGTAACTTCTACAGGTATGAATTCTCCATTCTCATTAAATGAGTCTAATAGAATTCAATTGTGTTCTTGTGAAAAAATAATATTGGAGACACTTGAAATCACCTAGGAAGGCATATCTCAAGTTTGGTAAGATAAAACTATCATACTTATACATAACTATGAATTATCTCAAATAAAATAGGATGAATTAATTTCTAAAATGATGGACTTTCGAGTTATATGAGATAAAATTAGCGCACACAACTAAAATATTATTTTCATTATTACATGTTTTCAAATAAAATTAACAACGAGATTTAATATAATAGAATAAACCTAATTATAGTCGAATATTAATTATATTAGGCTAAGTTTAATTGAAACAATTTTCCTCAGAGTAATATCCTACTAAACTAAATTTCAATTATAGTATAAATGCTAGATTTTAAAATGCTTAAAAGCAAAACATTTCTCAAAAAATCCAAACAATTATAGTTTGTTAGAATACTACATACACATCACTAAACATCTTTTCTTCACGCACAAGAGCTTACAATTAACATTCAAACTATAAAAAAATATGCTACACTTATGTCAATAATCTCATTGAGATTTTTAAAGGAAGAGAGAGAGAGAGAAAGAGAAAGAGAGAGAGAGAAATTCACTTCACTTGCACATTTTGAGCCATCAACTCATTATTCAAATGAGGAAAAAGGTTTGATGTCTTCGAGACATCAAACTATTTGAAGTCTTGGATTATGATTGATCAATAGTATTGATGGGGACTCACATTATTTATGAAAATGGGTTCGCATCAGCGATATTGACCAATCAGAATCCAAGACATCAAATAGTTTGATGTCTCAAAGACATCAAATTTTTATCCTTCAAATGAATGTTATACTATATAAAAATAGAGCTATTACATTCAAACAAAGTTTATTCAGTTTTTGTTCAATACCAACATTATTTTTACATTTTTGTTTGTGTAAAAGCTCATTGTATCTTCTCAATCTGTTGTCCTAAAATTGCAGGCAGTGAATGATGGAGGTATGGTTATTGAGCTTCCACATGTACACCTTAATAAAGTATTTGTGCCTTTCTTGGATAAGATTGCAATGCATTATTATTCCTTATAAAATTTCGGTTTCACCTAGGTTTAACGAAGATATGAAAGTTCTCGGGTCCTATCTCGAATGTAGAGCTAGGCAAGGCCGAAGAACTCAAAGTATCAATTTGCAAGTTCATGTCACTCTGATCATATTTATTATATAAAATTTTAATTTTTCATTATTTTTGTGAAGGGGAAAAAACATCTTCCCTCTTTAGTATATTTTCACGCCAACAAAAACAAAGTTGAGTAAAACAAATTTTATTATTTCTAATTAATAGTGATTAGAATGGTTGGTCAAGGCTTAAGCGCCTACATTAAAATTATTTTGTATTCAATTTGAATATATTGGCCGAGACAAGTCATGCTACAAGTCGAAAGAACTCTAAATATAACTTCAATAATTTTAATTTGATTGGCCTTTCATAAAATCGACACATAACATAGTCCTAACCACATGGTCATTCCATTTAGATCTGGACAACTAAAGGAAGCTAGCCCTAAGATCAAATAACATTAATAAGTAGAAAAAAATGAGTATATTACAAGGAAGGGTGGACACGAGTCACTCCTGATCGAGCTCGGACCGAGCTTACTCTATATAATAAGAATTGTAATGACTACTTATATCCGCTCAAACCTTAAAGAGGCTTGGTTATACCATTTCAACCCCGCCAAGATTGAATACCTTATTTCCTAAGATGGCGGCTCAGCCTGAAATTTTAATTTAATTTAATTTTTTTGTTTTTAATTTAACTAATTTTTTTTATTTGTTGGAATTATATAAACTATAAAATAAAGTATAATAAGACATTAATTATATATATATAAACTTAACTCAACTAGTATAGTATATTATATTGTTCGCCATATTAAAAATTTAACCCGTAACATGCTATAAAATCATAAATAAACATAAGATATTGCCAATCCACTTTTCGAGCCTATTTAATCATCGAAAGCCACATATATGTCAGCGGGCTATCGACCTTGGTAGGGGCAGGCTTATGTCCACCCTCAGTTACAAGAAGAGTTGGTATCAAATCCGAAAAGTATACACCCAGTAATCGGAGGACAGAAAGATAATAGAGTTATTAAAAATGATTTAAATCTTTCACAAAATAAAAACATAGGAAATCTTCACAATAAAACAGATCTAGTTGTTAACGTTTTACAGGGTCAGTCTATTTTTGTTTTTCAACTTACCGAGGAATTTTTTACTTTATTTTCCGTTCTTTTACTTTCTGTCTTAACTGTATTATGTCCCAACATGGTAGTTTTTTCTCTTCCTCCCCATTACGGGAGGGTGGAGGGCCTATTCATCCCCCTCAAATCCACCTCTAATCCCACCTCAAACTTTTTGCAGTCTCTAGATTTGGAATTTTTTCAGCGTATGGTGACGAATATGCTTCAAGAACATCATGATTTATTTTGCTCTGTTTTAACTGCGTTATTGTATTTTCTCTGGGTTTTTTCTCATTGACCTTATAGATAACCAACTCCTTGCTTCGTGAATGTGAAGTGTTTCGCAAAAGTTGTGTTTCTTATGTAATTTCTATGATTTATGAATGAAATCCGAATTTTCTTGCCATAAAAAAAAAGGTTATCCAGGGCGTTTTGCTTTTATGTCGAATAATGTATGTATTGTTATGAATCAAAGCTTAAACAGAAATATAAACTCAAACAAATCTGGGAGAATGACCTGTTATTCAATAGGCAAACTTGGCTAATAAATAGCCTTACAAATCCTAACAGAAATCAGAAAAAACAGCCCACGTTTTACAAACTAACTAACGTGGTAATTGATGAGAGAAATAGTCAAAGCATTAATCCCACTACCCTAGTTAATAGGGATTATTCAAAATGTAACATAGACCCTAACAGTAACAGAAACACTGACAACAAACAACTGCTTATCTTATCACCCTCCCTTAAGCTAATTATCAGCTATAATTAGTTTACTTCTGGAACTTGACACACCCCTAGCTGATCACGAAGCTTCTGAAATGCATCAAGTTTAAGTGGCTTTGTCATCAAATCTGCAAGCTGCTCTTGAGTACCACAATGAACCAATTCCACGGTTCCTTCTCTTGTGAGATCACGTAGGAAATGAAAGCGCACATCAATGTGCTTACTGCGTCCATGCATTACCGGGTTCCTCGAAAGCTTTATTGTAGAACTGTTGTCACAAAACACTGTGGTGCATTCACTCTGTGATTGTTTCAGCTTCTCTAAAATCCTCTTCATCCAGATAGCTTGACAAGCACAAGAGGCTGCTGCCACAAACTCCGCCTCCGTTGTTGAGAGAGTAACAATTGGTTGCTTCCTTGAAGACCAAGCAACTGCCCCAGAACTTAGCATGAATACGTATCCCGAAGTGCTCTTTCTATCTTCTATATCACCAGCATAATCACTATCAGCATAGGCAACCAAGCTTTCATTCCCTCCCTTCTTGTAGAAAATCCCAAAATTGGTAGTTCCTTTCAAATATCTCAAAGCCCTCTTAGCTGCCTGAGAATGCAATTCAGTTGGCTTCCCCATATACCTACTAATAAGGCTCACCACGAACATCAAATCGGGCCTACTTGCTGTCAAGTACATCAGACTCCCCACAACTTGCTTGAAAAATGTTGCATCCACCATAATTCCACTCTCGTCTTTACAGATCTTAAAGCCAGGAACAATCGGATTATGAACTGAGTTACTATCCTCCATTCCAAACCTTTTCAACACCTCCAAAGCATACTTCCTCTGACTAATATAAATCCCATCAGACCTCTGCAACACTTCAATTCCAAGGAAATATCTCATTTTCCCCAAATCAGTCATATCAAATTCACGCATCATCGAACTTTTGAATTCAAGAAACATTAGCTCATCATTTCCAGTGAAAATAAGATCATCCACGTATAAACTGACAATCAAGATTTTACCTTCTTTACTTGTCTTGATGAACAGGGTATGCTCGCTATGACACCTTTCAAAACCTTCACTCAAGAAATGTGCTTCTATACGACTAAACCAAGCTCGTGGAGCTTGTTTAAGTCCATATAAGGCCTTCTTTAATTTGTAAACCTTGTGAGGGTTATCCTTCTGCTCATAGCCCCTAGGCTGCTCAACGTACACCTCTTCACTTAATTCTCCTTGCAAAAAGGCTGATTTCACATCAAGTTGGAAGATTGTCCACCCCTTTTGAGCTGCAAGTGCAATGATCATTCTCACTGTATCCATTCTTGCCACAGGTGCAAAAACTTCTGTGAAATCAACTCCTTGTTGTTGCGCATAGCCTTTTGCCACCAAACGAGCCTTGTATTTGTCCACCTCTCCATTCTCCTTAAGCTTAGTTTTGTAGACCCATTTGACACCAATTTTCTTTGCACCTACTGGTAGATCAGTTAGCATCCATGTATTGTTCCTCTCTATAGCCTTCATCTCAGAGTCCATAGCTGTCCTCCACTTTGCACATTTCACAGCTTCTTCAAAGTAGACCGGATCAGCTAAAGCAAACAGTGCTAAGTTAGCCTCAATTTCTTCTTCAGAAAGACCTTCACCACTCACATAATCCCTCATCCAACCAGGTGCCCTTCGAACTCTTTCTTCATCAGAGTTGGATGACATTTCTTCATTTCCAGAGATCGGAGAGTTATTCTCCACCTCTTCAGTATCATCATTTCCTTCACTCACAACCTCATTGTTTTCTTCATTTACTGCAGCATTATCTTCATCATCACCCCACTCCAAATCTGCTATTACTTGCTCTTCATAACTCTTATCCCAACTCCAAGACTTATTTTCTTCAAAAATGACATCCCTACTGACCACAATCTTCTTAGCTACAGGATCATAGAGTCTATATGCCTTAGACTCCTCACTAACTCCCAAAAGCACACAAGTGAGGCTTTTATCTTCCAGCTTAATTCTCTTCGCATCAGGGACATGCACATGCGCAACACAGCCAAACACCCTGAAGTATTCAACTGAGGGCTTGATTCCACTCCAAGCTTCTTCAGGTGTCATGTTCCTCACTGCTAGAGTAGGACTTCGATTTAAAACATGTGTTGTCCAGTTGACAGCTTCTGGCCAGAACGTTTTAGGAATTTTCTTCTCCGAAAGCATGCTTCGAACCATATTCATGATGGTTCGATTCTTTCTTTCAGCAACTCCGTTCTGTTGTGGAGTGTATGCTGCAGTCAGCTGCCTTTTGATGCCATGTTCTTTGCAAAACTCATTAAACTCATGTGAGGTGAATTCACCCCCTCGATCAGTACGCAGACATTTTATATAAGAGTCGGTTTCCTTCTCAACACGACTCTTATAGTATTTGAAAGTAGCTAATGCTTCAGACTTCTCAACTAAGAAATATATCCATGCTTTCCTACTAAAATCATCAATAAAGCATAATAAGTACCTCTTCTTGCTATTTGAAATGGGTGAGATGGGTCCACAAATGTCAGCATGGATGAGTTGAAGCTTTTGAGTAGCTCTCCAATTGCTCTTCTTTGGAATTGGGTCCCTGTGTTGTTTCCCAATCATACAATCAGTGCACACAGCCAATGAAGCTGCGAGTTGTGGTATGCCATACACCATATTCTTGTACTGTAGAGTTCTCAGCCCCTTGTAACTCAAATGCCCATATCTGCAGTGCCATAAATGAGCTAAATCTTGTGTAGATGTGTGAAAGCATGTAGGCTTTTGAGGCAGTGACATTGCTGGCAGAACAAACATTCGGTTTGCAGTCATCTCAGTCTGAATTATCAAGCCTTTTTCAGGATGATATATTTTGCACTTGCCACGTTGAATGAGAATAGCTAAACCTCTTTCCTGCAGTTGCCCTATGCTCAATAGGTTGTTCTTCAAGTCTGGCACATAGAATACTTCAGTCACCACGTGAGTGAAACCACTCACCTTCAACCTTACATTTCCCTTTCCCAACACTGACATCCTAGAATTGTTTCCCAACTTTACCATCTGCCTGAAACTCTCATTTAGATCACAAAACAAAGCCTTGTCTCCACACATGTGATTGCTGCATCCTAAGTCCAGAAACCAAATATCTTCCCTTCTGGCTTCATTCATCTCAACATAAGACATTAGCAACATCTCATCTTCCTCCCCTAGCTCAGCATAGTTAGCCTCCTTGTCCCAACTTGGACATTCAGACCGAAAGTGTCCAAGTTTATGGCACTTGTAACATTCCACAGTTGCTTTGTTCAAAGGTTGACATCCTCTGCCCCTTCCTCTACCTCTGAATGATCCTCGACCACGACCTCTTGCTCCTGACCTATCTTCATAGGTTATCTTCAGTGCTTGCTCTTCTCCATTATGCCTTTGAAATTTCTGCTCATGAACAATTAATGAACTTTGCAGTTCATCAATTGAAAGATGATCGATATCCTTTGACTCCTCGATTGAACAAACAACATAATTGAACTTCTCACTCAACGATCGAAGAATTTTCTCCACCACTGTGACATCTCTCATCTGTTCTCCGTGAAATCTCATCTTGTTGGCAACAGACATCACCCTTGAAAAATAGTCAGATACACCTTCACTAGACTTCATCTCGAGAGTTTCGAAGTCCCTACGGAGTGCTTGGAGGTGAGATCTCTTAACTCTAGCATTGCCTTCAAATTTCTTCTTCATAGAGTCCCATATCTGTTTTGAGGTGTCCTTCTGGAGGATGGTTTCCAGAATGGTTCGATCTATAGCCTGGAAAAGATAGTTCTTCACCTTCAAGTCCTTCAACTTCACTTCGTCAAGTATCTTCCGTTGTGCATCTGTCAGCGTCGCTCCGCTTTCTGGCTCAACATAGCCAGTCTCCACAAGACTCCAGTACTCTTTAGATCTCAGAAAATTTTCCATCAATAAGCTCCAATGATCATAATGACCATCGAAACGAGGAATAGCTGGCTGCACAAAGTTCCCTTCGGTCGTCATCTCTTTTGCTGCTGCAAACCACAAAGACTGCTGCTTTGTTGTTGTTTTTCCTTCAGGCCCAGTGGGGGCTCTGATACCAGAATGTTATGAATCAAAGCTTAAACAGAAATATAAACTCAAACAAATCTGGGAGAATGACCTGTTATTCAATAGGCAAACTTGGCTAATAAATAGCCTTACAAATCCTAACAGAAATCAGAAAAAACAGCCCACGTTTTACAAACTAACTAACGTGGTAATTGATGAGAGAAATAGTCAAAGCATTAATCCCACTACCCTAGTTAATAGGGATTATTCAAAATGTAACATAGACCCTAACAGTAACAGAAACACTGACAACAAACAACTACTTATCTTATCATGTATTAGTATATAACTTTTATTCTGTTAAGATATGGGGAAAAAATATAAAGTCAAGAATACCGAAACAAAGATACTAAACCAAGAGAATTGAACTTAAACATCGGAAATGAAATCCTTGCAGAACATAAACTGTATTTAACACGAGAAAAACAACAAAACAGAAACAGAAAAACAAGGGGTAACCAACCACACTATATCAGGACACCCCCAATCAGCACAAAGATCTTAATCCCCAACCACCCACAAAACCAGAATCTACACCTTAATCAACTTCTTCAATCTTGGGCCCAGCTCCGCTTCCACTTCCAACAGAAGGACCATCTTCCTCCATACCTCCACCCATATCACCACCAGCACCCTGATACATCTTAGCAATAATAGGGTTGCAAATGCCCTCCAATTCTTTCATCTTATCCTCAAATTCATCCACCTCCGCAAGCTGGTTCCCATCCAGCCACTTTATAGCCTCCTCAATTGCATCCTCAATCTTCTTCTTATCTGCCGCTGCAAGCTTCTCCCCAATCTTCTCATCCTTAATCGTGTTCCTCATATTATACGCGTAATTCTCCAACGCATTCTTTGCCTCCACTTTCTTCTTATGTTCCTCGTCCTCGGATTTGTACCTCTCCGCTTCTTGCACCATCTTCTCAATCTCCTCCTTTGAAAGCCTCCCCTTGTCATTAGTGATTGTAATCTTATTCTTCTGCCCTGTTGTTTTATCCTCAGCTGACACATTCAATATACCATTTGCGTCGATATCAAAGCAAACGGTGATCTGGGGTACTCCTCTTGGAGCTGGTGGAATACCGGAGAGCTCGAATTTGCCTAACAAATTGTTGTCCTTTGTTCTTGTTCTCTCTCCCTCATAGACTTGGATTAACACACCAGGTTGATTATCAGAGTAAGTTGAAAACACCTGCTCTTTCTTTGTCGGTATTGTTGTGTTTCTTGGGATTAAAACTGTCATCACACCACCAGCAGTTTCCAAACCAAGGGAAAGAGGAGTAACATCCAAGAGTAACAAATCTTGCACCTTTTCATTTCCTTCACCACTCAAAATAGCAGCTTGAACAGCAGCACCATACGCAACAGCTTCATCAGGGTTAATGCTCTTGCAAAGCTCCTTCCCGTTGAAAAAATCCTGCAGCAATTGCTGGACTTTTGGGATTCTAGTAGACCCACCTACAAGAACAACATCATGTACACTGCTCTTATCCATCTTTGCATCTCTTAAGCATTTTTCCACTGGCTCCATACATTTCCTGAACAAATCCATATTCAACTCCTCAAATCTGGCACGAGTGATTGTTGTGTAAAAATCAATCCCCTCGTACAAAGAATCAATTTCAATTGTTGTTTGAGCAGTTGAGGATAAAGTCCTCTTTGCTCTCTCACAAGCAGTTCTCAACCTCCTTAACGCTCTAGGATTCCCACTAATATCCTTCTTGTTCTTCCTCTTAAACTCTTGTACAAAATGGTTCACCATTCTGTTATCAAAATCCTCACCTCCCAAATGAGTATCACCAGCAGTTGATTTCACCTCAAAAATTCCCTCCTCGATAGTAAGAAGTGAGACATCAAATGTCCCACCACCAAGGTCAAAAATCAACACGTTTTTCTCACCCATACTACCAGCTTTTTTATCAAGCCCATATGCAATTGCAGCAGCTGTAGGTTCATTAATAATCCGCATAACATTGAGTCCGGAAATAACACCAGCGTCTTTTGTAGCTTGACGTTGCGAGTCGTTGAAGTAAGCTGGGACTGTAACAACGGCGTTTTTTATTGTTGTACCGAGAAAGGCCTCTGCAATCTCTTTCATTTTATTGAGAACCATGGAAGAGATTTCTTCAGCTGAAAATTGTTTTTCCTCACCCTTGTAATTGACAACAATCATTGGCTTGTCGCCAGGTCCTGGGATGACCTTGAATGGCCACAACTTCATGTCACTCTGAACAGAGGCATCACTGTATCTCCTTCCAATCAAACGCTTAGCATCTGAAAATTAACAAAATAGATGAGGTTGTCAGACCTTGAACCCTAGACAATATGATCCATCTTAATTACCAATAAATAACACTCTTTATAGAAAAATCTCCCATCTGCTTGACAAGAAGCACAAGACTTTTAAAAAAAAAACTTATTTTGGTACAAATACAAATAAGAACTTTTACCATCAATTGTAACATTTAACAATTAGCAATAAATGAAACATTTTTTTAAAATAACTTTCAGTGCCTAGCAAGAAATTAGCATTAAATGAAACATTTTTTTGTAATGACTTGAGGAATATTTTGAAAATATATATTGGACACAATTTTCTTGAAACATTTCTAAAGGTACTAATAATTATTATTGAAAATATATCGGACTAATATTAAATAACGCTAACATTTAACAATATGATATATGTTTAAATATTATGCAAATTGGATAAAATTTATTAATTCAGCTTCACTCTACACGAAGAAAAATTGGGGCAGACTCTACATACTACTTTTTGTATGGTTTCAAATTAGTTGACAGCACTGAATTACATGTCTAAATACAAGCATGAGAAATATCGACAGGTAAAAAAAGATCACGTCGTTAGTTATTACTCAAGTACTTTTACAAATTACATGTATGGATATACAGTTGCATTATATATAAAAAGGAAGAAATAAAGCACTGAGAGATGATTAAATTGAACGTACCGAAAACAGTGTTAACAGGATTCATGGCGACCTGGTTCTTGGCAGCATCGCCAATCAAACGCTCAGAGTCGGTAAAAGCAACATAAGACGGCGTCGTCCTGTTACCCTGATCATTCGCTATGATCTCAACACGATCATGTTGCCAAACGCCTACGCATGAGTAGGTTGTGCCCAGATCAATCCCGATAGCTGGTCCTTCGCCTTTTCCGGCCATTTTTTTCACCACAACCAAAGAAGAAAACTTAGTATGTATTAAATGCTACGGTGTTGTGTTGTACTGATTGGAGGAGTAAGCAGAGCAGGGTGGTTTATAAGGGAAAAGGCGAGTTCTAGAACGCTCTTGTGTTGGGTTGTCTGTCAGCCGTTGGATCAACAGTTTATGAGGAGGTTAGACACGTATTCTACTGCTCATCTATTATTATTGTCCGGATTTCTTTTTATTTCGTATGCTCTGGCTGCTTCCAGAAATTTCTAATTCCGTTTCTAGTTGAAAGAGGTCGTGTAAGATGGGGACGATTTTGACCGTTGATTTGGTGCGAAATCATTTGGCTTTTAATTGAGAGTCTTGTGCGGTGATATAAGGTTTTCATTGAAATAATTTAGAAAGTGAATTAAATTTCATTTTTAATTTAATTTTTAGTACTATCAAAATAATATTTGATCAGCGAAAATTACAAATCACGAACGTAAATTAATCAAGGTGCACTTAATAGTATGATACTAAAAAAAATTACTTTTGAAATTCTTGGTCTTGCTCCTAGCGTTACGTCGGCATGCTATCCTATCAAAAAATAACCTTCTTCCCAAATTAAAATAGTTCGGAATTATAATATTACTAGCATTCACTCATGCGATAATGATCAAATTTATTTAAAATATATTATTTTATTATTATTGTTGATGCGAAAATTAGGCAGCTGACGTGGACCAATTATATAAAGGCACGTGGCATCTTATGTGTCTAATACTTATGCTCACCGAACTGCACAGCGTGCCGAGCTACATAGCGTACCGACCTTCTCAGCATGCAGAGCACCTGGCTGGGAAGATCAAGCGACGATTGCACATTCAATGAATAGCGGATTTAGTGAACATTATTATTGTACAGATGTATGTGCCTATTAAACAGAGGCATATCGTCTATTCATACTGATGGCCCCAACGCTATAAATACATTGTAACACCCTCCACAAAGGGGTAATTGATCTCTTGTAATCATCATCGAGATTAAAGCAAACATCGGCAATACAAGAACAGTGGACGTAGGCCATTTATCATTGGGCTGAACCACTTTAAAAATCTATTGTGTTATTTTCTTTATTCCTTTTTATCTGTGATTAATTAATTAGATCGAGTCTAGTTTTTTACATCAACAGATTGGCGCCGTCTGTGAGAAACGACTATACGTAGCGTTTTTCAACAAAAACTTATTACTAATGGCTAAGATCCCATAATCCAGCACCCGGAACAATACCGGGAGCCCTCCAAATCCCTCTGCTCCCCCAACTATCGATCAATTTACAAGAATAGTAGCCAACTTAGCCTAAGGGCAAACGGCTATGCAAGAAACTATGCGACAACTTATTCAAATGGTTCGCAACGGGTCACCTGCCCAGTCCGATCAACGAATCGTTCAGAGAAATACCCATATGCCATCCTCAAGAATTAGACGTACACTATTCCCGGATGTTTCTCAGCCCAAGCGAAGTGACTCTCATCATACTGAGAGGTCCAATGATCCTTCATATCAACCTGGGCGGACATCATCTATAAGAGCTACAAATTCTAGACAAAATATTACTTTAACCTCTGAGCGAACAAGCGCTTTGGAAAGGTTGAGCAGAGTCTCCCCCTTTGACCGTTTGGGCCCTAGGAGGAATCAAAATCCCCCTAGGATTGCGTCGAGAAATTCTCAACGACCAATCGATCTAAGGGAAGGTTCTGTCCAATCACACCCAGTAACTCATAAGGAAAGATCCCAAGAGGAGAATTCAGCGCGCTCTGTTGCTCGGGCAAATAGGCTTGAGGCTAGAAATGACGCGTGAAAGGGCTCCATTCAAAGATTGGAGGACCGGTTAGGGGAAATGGCCAAGGCCAAGAACCCTCTCCAAAGAACTTTTGTCCAAGGATCACCTTTTGTGCAAACAATAGTGGATTTTCCCACACCATCAAAGTTTAAAGCTCCGGTAGTGATGCACAAGTATGATATAAAAACTGATCCCGTCCTCCACATAGAGCAGTACCAGGCTGCTGCTGATATCTACGCAGTTCCCGATGAGATGAGGTGCATGGCATTCTCAGGAACCATCACTGGGTCAGCCCAGATATGGTACAACAACCTTCCTCGGGGGAAGATTGCTACTTTCCATCAACTGGCAGAGCTATTTATAGGGAATTTCTGCTTTGGAGCAAAGCCAGTTAAGAGAGTAGCACGCCTACTAAGTGTGAGGCAGAAAGCAGGAGAAAGTACCAAGGATTGCATCACTCGTTTTAATAACGAGAAACTGGAGGTGATTAACTACGAGAAGAAAACAGTAATAACAGCTCTGATGAGTGGTCTATTACCTGACAAGTTATATTATACGTTGGCCAAAGATCCCCCTAAATCTATGGCAGAACTGATGGTAAAAGCGGCTAAGATCATGAACGTCGAAGAGGCCATGGCTGCGAAGAAGAACCCTGACACTAAGGCAGAGACCAAAACTGAAGGTACAACGGAGAAGAAGGATCAAAAGTGTAATGGGAACGATAAGCAGCCAAAAGGCAAGGAGGCGTTCGAGCAATTGAAGAAGTATGGGAATTATACTCCTTTAAAGGTGGACATAAACTATATTCTGGAGGAGATCAAGAATAGTGAGGAGCTAACTTGGCCGTAGAAAATGAGGACGGACCCCGATAAGAGGGATAAGTCCAAATATTAAGAGTTCCATAGAGATCACGGTCACATAAACAAACGCTGCATAGCTCTCCAGAATGAGATCGAAGCACTCATTAGGCGAGGAAAACTGAGTAAGTTCGTTGATTGCCAGAACGGTGGGAGGACTAGCGAAAGAGGAAGACAAATGTCCAAATCTCCTCGTCGACTAAGAGATGACAAAAAAGGGACCATAAAGATAATCCATAGGATGACCCCGGCCTCCCTAAAAAACTAAGTCAACTCGAGCGTGAGGTATTCTCAATTCACTTTGGATCATTTGAATGCAATGTGATTACATGTGGAGATGCAGGAGGAGGAGATCATACTACTGAATGGAAAGCTTACCTCAATAAGGCTCAAGCTTGTTCTTACATACAACGCATAAATTTGGCTGAAGACGATCCCCCGAGGAAGGTGAACAAGGAGAAACTAGTTATCGGTTTTTCCAAAAATAATCTTGCTGGTGTACTGTATCCTCACGACGACCCTTTGGTAGTCAAGATGAGAATGAAGGATGTGGTAATTTCACGTGTATTGGTAAACAATGGTAGCTTCATATACATCATGTTTTACCCCTGTTTTGATAATTTGAATTTGAAGTTAGCTCAGTTGGAGCCATATCACAGGCCCCTCCTCAGTTTTACAGGTGAGAAAGTTTTTCCACTTGGGACGATCAAGTTGGACATGCTCGTAGGCACTTGGCATACTTGCAGAACAGAGAAAGTACGCTTTTTCGTAATGGACAAGAATATCCAATCAGCCTATAACATAATCATGGGGAGAGTAGGTATGAAGAAGTTTGAGGCCGTGTCATCGACGGTACACCAGTGCTTGAAGTTGCCGACCAATTTCGGGGTTGGAATTGTGAAAGGAGACCAGAAAGTAGCTCGAGAATGCTACTATTCATCTACCGAATAGGAAGAACTAGAGGAGGCCAGGAAGAAAACCACCACCTACCAGGTGGACGAGTCTGAAGATGCATACATCGAGACTTTGGACCCTAAGGATGAGTCCCAGCTTGTGAAGGGCCATGTCGTCGAAGCTACAGAGGTCATTATTCTAGATGATGAGCGATCAAAACGGACAACTCAAATCAGCGCTTCCCTGGATCCGTCCATAAAGCAGGAGCTAGTGTAATTTTTACGGCATAGAAAGCAAGCTTTCTCATGGAGTCATGAAGACATGCCAGGGATAGACCCCGCCTTCCTGTGCCACGAGCTCAATGTTAATAAGGAGGTCAAGCCAGTAAAGCAGCGAAGAAGGGTATTTAGCCCAGAGAAGAACCAAGCAATCCAGGAAGAAGTCGAGAAGCTACAAAAGTCCTCTTTCATTGAAGATGTCAAGTACCCTGATTGGCTAGCCAATGTTGTGATGGTGAAAAAGAAGAATAACAAATGGAGGATGTGCGTAGATTTTAAAGATCTCAACAAAGCTTGCCCAAAAGATCATTTTCCCTTGCCCCAGATTGATCAGTTGGTAGACGCTACCTTGGGGCATGAATTATTGAGCTTCATGGACGCCTATTCCGGCTACAACCAAATTAAGATAAAACCGGAGGACAGGGAGAGCACCTCTTTTATTACCCCAAGGGGAACATACTGCTATAACGTTATGCCTTTCGGACATAAAAATGCAGGTGCTACATACCAGAGGTTGATGAATAAAGTTTTTGAAGAGCAAATTGGCAAAAATATGGAGGTATACGTCAAAGATATGCTAACTAAGAGCAAGAAAGCCGTCGACCACCTTGCTGAACTCAGCCAAACCTTTGATCAGTTGGATAAATATCAGATGAAGCTGAACCCGACGAAATGCATATTCGGTGTGCGAGAAGGCATGTTCCTCGAGTATATTATGAATCAGCGAGGCATTGAGGCGAATCCTAAGAAGATTAAAGATTTGCTGGAATTACGATCTCCAGCTACGAAGAAGGAAGTGAAAAGCCTCACAAGTCGTGTTGCAGCTATTAATAAGTTTGTATCGAGAGCAATGGACAGATGTCTCCCATTCTTCAAGACCCTCAGAATAACTTTTGAGTGGAATGACGAGTGCGAGCAAGCATTTCAACAATTGAAGAAGTATTTGGGGACACCGCCATTATTGTCTAGGCCGGTGATGGGAGAAAGACTATACCTGTACCTGGCTGTCTCAAAAAGAGTCGTCAATTCAGCGTTGATAAGAATGGATGATGGAGTGCAAAAATCGGTGTACTACACCAGCAAAGCATTCCAAGGAGCAGAAATTAGATATCCAAGACTAGAAAAACTAGCATTAGCCTTAATAGAGGCGAGTAGGAGGATAAAACCTTATTTTCAGGCCCATACCATAGTGGTGTACACTAATATGCCACTCACACAGGCCTTGCACAAGCCAAAAAAATTCAGAAGATTGATGTACTAGGCGGTCGAACTGGGCGAGTATGATATTGTTTATGAGCCAAGGTCCTCACTCAAAGGGCAAGCGGTGGCCGATTTCATTATGAAATTCACTTACCCAGATACCCTCGACCAACAAAAGCCTAATGCAAAACAACCCATGGATGTTACGGGATCGTCAAAAAAAGTACCCGATCAACTAACGTTAGCAGATTCATCAGAAGGGACGAATAACGAGCGACAAGCATCATCGGGTAACAGCCCAGCAGTGGAGAATGATAAGAGGAAGTACTAAATATTCCATCAGGGAATCTTACCAGACCAAGAGTTTGATAATGGCATACCTATGTGGAAATTGTATGTTGATGGCTCTTCATGTGCAACCGGAAGTGAAGCCGGAATAATTCTTAACAGTCCTGATGGATTAGATGTTGAATACGCTCTGTGCTTTCAATTTAAAGCCTCTAATAATGAGGCCGAATATGAAGCTATAATCGTGGGCCTCAGTTTAGCAAAAATAATGCACGCAGAGCAAGTCGCCGTGTTTAGTGATTCATAATTAATTATACATCAGATTATGGGGTTGTACGCAGCGAAGGGAGACTTGATGTCAAGATACCATGCTAGAGCTATGGACATTGTATCTACTTTTACTGCAATTTAGTTGGTTAGAATACCAAGATTGCAGAATGCAAGGGCTGATGCACTAGCTTGGTTAGCCTCAACCACTCGCATCGAGCTACGAAGAACTATTCCTATCGAGATATTGGCAGAACGGAGCATAGATGAAGATTTAATGGTGAAATTCATCACCTTGGATATGGGTTCATCTTTGATGGATCCCATCAGGGCATACATCGAGGAAGGGATTGTGCCAACCGACCAACTCAAAGCCAAGAGGTTAAAGTTTAAAATTGCTCGATATGTACTGAATAATGGCATTTTATACAGAAGGGGTATCATCGCAGGCCTACAGAGATGTGTACATCCCTTAGAAGTTAAGGACCTGATTGAGGAAGTTCATGAATGCTCTTGTGGAGCTCATATGTCATGACGGACTCTCCTACAGAGGTTAACGGCGCAAGGATATTATTGGCCGACGATGAGAGCTAACTGAACAGCCTATGCGAAGAAATGTGATAAGTGCCAGCGTTTCTTGTCTGTCCGAAGAACCCCCCAGGCATTGTTAATACCCATTACATCCCCTTGTCCATTTGCTATGTGGGGTATACACTTGGTTGGGCCTCTGCCGACCACCAAAGGAAGGTTCAAATATCTGGTAGTAGCTGTTGACTATTTCACCAAGTGGGTTGAGGTTGAACCTCTCATTGATATGTCGTACGAAAAGGTTTACCAGTTCATTTAAAAGAACATTATCTGAAGGTATGGTCTACCACATGCTTTCATTACCGACCACGGTACGCAATTTGACAATGAGGAATTCACTCCATATTGTCACCAATCTAATGTCCAGAAGATTCATTCTGCACCAGGCCACCCCCAAAGCAATGGGCAAACTGAAGTGACGAATAGGACTCTGCTGAATGGCCTAAAGAAATAACTAGATGATGCAAAAAGAAACTGGATTAACGAGCTACATTCCATGCTATGGGCACATCGCACGACACCCCGAACAGCCACTGGGGAATCGCCCTACATGCTAGCCTTTGGCAACGAAGCAGTTATTCCAATTGAATTGGACTTACCTACACACAGGGTACTTAATTTCAACTCTCATGTCAGTGATTTGATGAGACGCTTAGACCTGGACATGCTCGAGGAAGTTAGAGAAGATGCATCAATCAGGAACGCAACTTACCAAAAAAGAACAGCCATGTTTTACAATAAAAGAGTGAAGAAATATGATCTCAAAGAAGGAGATTATGTTACTCAAGAAGGTTATACAGAAGCATAATAAGCTCGAAGCCAACTGGCATGGCCCCTACCGAGTAACTACAGTTTTTCGCCCTGGGACTTATAGAATGGAAACCCTAGAGGGAGAAGAATTCAAAAATGCGTGGAATGTGGAGCATCTGCGCAAGTATTACTAGTAGCACAGATTTACATGAACACATTTCTCTTTCAATGAATAAAATTGTTGGTTTTCCAAATTACTTTTGGGTTTAATTTTTATCGGAATATTAGTGATACACACTACACCAACTCTGATTGATTGGCAACAAAAACCACCAACTAAGTTTGGTCGGTATTAAACAACCACCACTAACCCCAGTTGGTCGGCACCAATAAAGTTGACTAACAACGTTGGCATAACAATCACACAAGGCAAAGTTTGTTTGATCACGGATGATCTCAAGGGACATCCCAAACTAGACAAGAAGATGAATGACCTCACGGGGCATCCACTGTCTAGGCACCAAGGTAATCCTAACGTGATTACTACGAATAAGCAGGAAAATGGGATAAAAATCATTCCATTGCTTAGGCACTAATGGGTGACAAGTCAATACAATTAGGCAGCAAATGGGGCAAGCTCCATTGTCTAGGAAAAATAGGACATATTGTCCCTATATATATATACATACATTCATCAGCAAATAACAAGAAAAAAAACGAACCATCCCACAAAATATTTCTAAGGAAATAAAATTGCACCCACAAAGACCAAATTTTCTTCATTAAATACAAGCAGATTACATAAATATGAATTTTTGGTTCATTAAGTACAAATTGCCTATTCTATGGGTTTTTTTCCTTCTGATTTTGACACAGGTTCCATCCCGGATGGAGGATCATCTAATACATAGGGGGAATTGATAAAATTTATGTCTTGCAGCATTCTGATGTTGCTCGGGTATGGTCGATTAAGCAGATGCTCAAGACGAGATATCTCAAAATCGGAATGAAGCTGGTAATCACCAAGATACTTGGAGATCAAACACCGAGGAATGGAACGAGCTAGAATCCAGCTGACATCGAGCTTAAACGGAGGAACATGCAAGTCAAGTAATCCAAGATCACACCAATCCCATAAGGATAGTCCTCGATCAACTTTCATCACGCATAAGGCATTCAACCATACTTATTTGTATCATTCGTTATTCGATTGTTGCAGCCGAGCATCGAGATAACATAGGGCTTCGTTGTATCCCGTCATCCAAAATTCTCTAGGCTATTTGTGAAATTGATAAGTCAATCTCTCAAGTTGCTCAAAGAGTTTCTTCGCCAAAATCTCTTTACTTTCTAGTGCAGATTTCTGATTGGAGAGTTGGTCGGTAAGACTCTGAATTTTTCTAGACATTTATGCCAATGCTTGATTCTTTCCGTCAATTGAACGGCTTGATTTTCTAAGGCCAATTGGGTCCTCGTCTCCTCAATATTCACCCGACCAACCCTTGCTCGCCCATGGGAAGAAGGCTATGCTCTGCTACGAGCAGACGTGGTAGGTCCGGTTCGTTTTAAAGTCTCCAACTCTTCCCTTAAAGCAACATTTTCAGTTTCTAAAAAGGAAAAACCTTTATCATTAACTGGGATCAAGGCTACCGAAGAAGAGGATGCAGCAGATTTGAGTTGCTTTACTTCCTCTTGCAGCGCAATATTCTCTTGCTCCAGCAGCTTGGCAATATTCCTGTGCTCTTCAATCTCGAGTTTCAACACACTTTTCTTTTTCTCATGGGCCGAGATGTACTTGTCATAGCCCTTGTCAGCACTCAATTATTGGTACCTTTTCTCATAACGTTCGTGTAAGTGTGCAGTGGTTTCTTTGTGTTGAAGTTGGAGTTCTTCGGTCATCCCTTGAAGTTCTTCAATCATCTCGTAATAAGCCACATTATTGGCTACAGTACGATAAAGCAAACACTTCAAGTATTCGTATACATCAACTGCTTGATCAAAAGCATCGGATCCAAGGATATCAATTATTTGGGCTTCAGTAAAATTTGCATGACCCGCTTTGAAATAATCATTACATTTTTTCATCAACTTTGTGTCATGGGCTGATAAAAGTTCCATCATGGCAATAAACTAGCAAGGAAAAATAAAATCACATCAATAATGATACAGATAAGAGCAAATCAAGGAGAAATTCAGATGAGACAACAACAACCCATTTTATTGATCATAAGAGGAGAAAGTACAACAAAAGTTACAAGAAAGAAAGGAAAAAGTAGAAGAACAACATAAATAAAGAGCCGAGCAACGCTACACCTTCTCCCTATTTCCTATAACATCATCAGTAGGTTTGGACGAAGAAGTTGGTTGCTCGGGAGGCGTTGATATTGCTCGGTAGACATTGATGCTTGTTGAACCTTCTCGGAGGGCTGAGGATCAGTAGCAATAGGGACTTGTTCTACTATCATCAAGGAAGACTCATCAGATGCAGCTTCATCTTCTTCTTCCTTATCAATAGTAGGAGGAGGGTTATGGGTGTATCTCTAAAATAACTCAGAATCATCCGCAACACTCAACTCTTTTAATGTTACGACCCATCCGTCCCTGAAGTACTTCAAACTTGCATACTCCATCTGACAAGAAATCGAGGTTAAGTCTATATTCCATCCCTTGTCCCAACCAGAGCTGAATGATTTTTTCACCGCGGCCTTTCTCTTCATCTTCTCAACAGAAACATGTTCTTTAGCAAGTCTCACCTTCTCCTCGAGGTCTTTCTTACGCCATTTAGTCTCTTCAAGCTTGCCATCAGCCTCTTTCTTGCTTGAAATGATGACCTTCAATTTTTCGTCCAACTCCTTGGAGGCGGTTATGGCTTGGTCACGAGTTGACTCGGCAGATAAAAGTTTCTTCTCCCAAGCAGCTTTATCTCCCTCGTATCTCTTCTAGAAGTCCTTCAAGGATTGAGACAACCCAGTAAAAGCTTCTTTAATCCTGTTGGACGAGGTTGAAGCGTTGATAGCCTCATCTCGATCTAAGATACTATTAAAGTACATCATAAACTAAAAAAAAAGCTCAAATCAGACTATGAAGATAGTATGAGGAAAAAGAAGTGTTAGGTATTGTGATACTTACTGACGCGATATGTTGGGCCGCTAAATCAATAACTTTCTCCCAAGAAAGGTAACCCCCAGCACGTCGATACTCCGAAATGGTCCAAGACTTAATCAAACCCCTGGCTGAACTTGGGGTAATAAAAGCTGGAGCACTAGCTCCCGAGGAAGGACCCCCAATAACAGAAGGTCGAGCAGAAGTTTCTATAGGTCTTTCTGCAAGACCTCTCCTCAATCTCCTTAAAGTAGCATCTTCAATCAAAGATGCTTCCTCTTCTCGTGCAATAGCAGCACCTTCAATCAAAGGTGCTGCCTCTGTTGGGACAGTAGGAGGTTTCCTGTCGACTTCCTTGACAGGTGAAATTATTCCTTTGGAGGAAGTACCATCCACTTTCTTTGTCCCTTTAATTGGGACATCTCCTTTGCTCTTCTTTGCCCCATCAGTGCCAGGAGCATCCTTGGAAAAGAATGCAGACATTCTTCTCTTCCTCCTTATCAAATCAGCAATAGATGTACCCAAATCAGAGGAAGATTCTTCTATGTTTGCTCGAGGTGTGGGTACTTGGTCAAGATCAATTACCACAGGAGGGGAAAGAGGACAAGCAATGAAGGAAGAGGTGGTATTTTTGTATCTTAACAAATAAGAAGCATCTTTGATGTGCTCCCCAGCAATTGATTGGTGCAAACTCCAGATAAGTTTCAAATCCTTTATATTGATGTTGCTCTATTTTGGGGGCTTTCTTTTGTTATCAACTGCAAAAAGTGAAATCAATATCAGTGACGCATTTCATCAAATATAAAGAAAGCTAAATTGAGAAAATTAAAAACAACCTATCCCATTGCCATAAAGTGGACATCTGGGACCTTGATACACATCATTTCCATTTAGTGGGGGGTGTTGCCAATTTTTCAGCACGACCCCATGGTCAAAATAGTCCCTATTGGCATCGGGAAGATTGACCACTAAAGCTCTATTAGAAAACCTAGTTTTTAAATAAAATGTGGTATCACTGGTAACCAATTTATAACAAAACATAATTTCAGGGATCCCTAAATGAGTCCCATGAATTTGGTTTAACTTATGTATGCCATTAACTACCCTCTATGTATTTGGAGCTACTCTTGCATGAAAAATATCGAAATATTGGCAAAACTCCAAACACAGGGGATTAGGCGGAAAAGAAAAGCCACATTTAGCTATGAAAAGTGAGGGAAACCAATGTCCCTCAGACAAAGAAAATAAATCAGATGGAGAAGGAGGTTCTTCTAGAATAGCCCAAGAGGGAATTGCAAAATCAACACGAAATTTATCCAGAGATTCGACAAGATAAACCATGATGACTAAAGCAAAGAAAGAAGAAGGAAGAAATTCTTACAGAAAATTGAGAAATCTGCTAAAGCGGACGATGGAGAGAACGATAGTATAAAAACAGAGCGAGACAACACAGAGTTTAGAAATCTAGAAGGAAAAAGTAGATGACGATTCTTTTCCTATCGCTTTTAAATTTCTTGCATCGGGAAGTAGGAAAAGAAATGATTACTAGAAAAGATGATTACGTTTTCGGCAGTTAAATGATGAAAAAGATGCAAATACCCAAGCGACTGGCGCAGATTCAAAATATTTACAAATTTGCCATTTCGCGCTCAAATGACGAGACTAGAGGTAAAAATCCTAAGTGTTGGAGATCTGTAAGTAATAAATACGTACAAAGGTGCTCGAGCAACTTTCGAGTAAAATATTCCACACTCTCATATCAAAACTCAACTGTGAAACATTGGGGGCTTCTGTTGATGCAAAAATTAGGCAGATAACGTGGACCAATTATATAAAGACACGTGGCATCTTACGTGTCTAATACTTATGCTCACCGAGCTACACAGCGTACCGACCTTCTCAGCGTGCTGAGCACCTGGCTGGGAAGATCAAGCGATGATTGCACATTCAATGAATAGCGAATTTAGTGAACATTATTATTATACAGATATATGTGCCTATTAAAAGCGGAAATCGTCTATTCATATTGATGGCCCCAAGGCTATAAATACATTGTAACACCCTCCACAAGGGGGTAATTGATCTCTTGTAATCATCATTCAGATTAAGGCAAACATCGGCAATACAAGAATAGTGGACGTAGGCCATTTATCATTGGGCTGAACCACTTTAAAAATCTATTATCTTATTTTCTTTATTCCTTTTTATCTGTGATTAATTAATTAGATCGAGTCTAGTTTTTTACATCAACAATTATAATCTATTTTATTCAATATATTTTATGAATAAAAAAAATAAATTTTGATTCTGTTAAAATTAAAAGTAATTACGATAATTTAATTCATATGTACATGCATAACAACATGTATAGAAAATGATTCTAAGTACCAAAAAGACTAACATTTTATTGTAACATAAAAATTAAACACAACTTTAAGGGAGATTTATTGGATATAACATATGTTTTAATTTAGAGTTTTTGTAAGTAATAATATCAAGAATAATTTTTTATATCTTAGCATAAAGATCATATAAAACAATGAGATACTTGATAATAGTATTATAAAGTCTAGCCACTGGAACTGTAATTCAATAGTTTATGAATTAGACAATCAATAAAATTAGCATATTGAATCTCCTTTCATAATGTAGAGTTAACTGTATAAAGCACGGTGTTACAACAAATCAGTGTATAAAATAGTAACTCAAGTTAGATTTTAAAAAAAGATGTGTAATAAAAAAAGATGATTGCCTACTTCTTGAGATATTTTATCAAACAGCTACTGTGCAACACTCAGGTGGATCCAACTGAGAGACACGTTTTGAGAATCCAATCATGGTCCCGATGAGATCCTTTGCCATTTACCATTTCTTCATCAACGACGGTACAAAAAAGTGAAGTGTCGATGAAGAAAGTTACAATAAAAAATATAAACAGATACAAATGGATATGGAATGTGTAAAATATTATGCAGCAATAAAAATATAACGAAGAATATTACCTGATAATATCTTTTGTAGATGTACTCACCACCAGTACATCTTTCAAAATAGTTTGCAAAAGAAAAACTAAATTGTCAAATACGTTTGTAAGATATAAACAAAAGTGAAGGGAGTAAAAAATCCAAGTGAATGGAAAAATTAAAAGATTACCTGCAAAGAGGGAAAAACCCAAGCGAATGGGAAAATTAAATTATTACCTGTAAAGAAAAAAAATCAAGTGAAAAAGATGGATGCTTGATGGGGATGCATCTCCCACTGACGTTACTATGAGATTTATCTTATGAGCTTTGAAAGATAAATTGTGATTGCAAAACTCTATTTGAGGAATATAAAATATCCACTAAATATGAGAGGAAGATTAGATGGATCACCGAAGAAATGCTTACTGTTGATACCAAAATCTACTACCCCACGTGGACCAGTCACAAGCCAGCACGTGTCATCCAATGTGGCACTAGTCCAAGTCAGTCCGACCAATAATGAAGCCCGACCAACTATGTAGTCCAACCAACGAGGGAGTTCGACCAACAGGGAAGCCCAACCAACGGGCAACCTGTATTGATAACTAAGCGATAACAGTCCTACAGCATGCATTGCTAATAAAGCGATAACCTTCACACAATTAATTATCATTATGTATTGATGTAAATGAGGAATAAATAAAGGCATTCCATCCATTCACACGACAATGATCAGGACCCCTCTTAGGCTATAAATACTTTGTATCACCCTTATTGCAAGGGACCGAAAAAACAAATCAAGGTAGCCAATACATAACAGTGGATGTAGGCTATTTATTTGAGCCGAACCACTCTAAAATCTTTTGTGTCTTGTTTATTTTACTTAATTTATCTATGTCAATTAATTAGGCCTAGTCTACTTTTTTGCATCAACAGATTGGCGCCGTATGTGGGAACGTATTACTAAATGTTGTTACTCATTCACCATCCATGGCTGAGATTCCTGAATCAAGCACCATAAATGAGGGAATTCTTCCTAATCCCTCTGCCCGTCCAAATAACCATGATCTAAAATGAATTTTGGCTAGTTTAGCAAAAGGTCAAGAGGCTATGCAGGATACCATGCAACAGTTGGTCCGAACTCTGCAAGATGGAGTTCCTGTACAATTTAATATGCCACTACCGCCATCTAGGAGTGTTGGGGATAGTCGTTCCAGAACTTCAATGGATCCTTCATACCTGCTTGGAGTAACTTCCTCTATCAAGATTACTAATTCCTCTGATGGATAATCTCCCATCCCAGAAAGATTGAGTGCCTTAAAAAGGCTAAGTAGAGCCTCTCCTTTTAATCGTCTGGGACCTAAAGGAAATGCCCTGAGGGTTGCGTCGAGAGATACTCGACAACCATGCAATTTAAGGGAGAGTTCAGGCCAATCCAGATTAAGCACGCGACGAAATCATAGATCCAGTCAGAGGGAAGGTTCGCAATAAGAAAGTTTAGCACGATCTGTTGGTCGATATGCAAAAACTGTTACCCATAGATCTAGGGCTGACAATGAATCTTGGAAAGGTTCTATTCAACGTTTGGAGGATAGGTTGGGGGAAATGGATAAGGCCAAAAATCATCTTCAAAGAATTTTTAGTAAGGGATCCCCCTTCGTGCAAACCATTATAGATTTCCCCACGCCGACCAAGTTTAAGGCTCCAGAGGTCACTCCTAAATGCGATGGAAAAACTGATCCAGTTCTTCATATAGAACAATGTCAAGCAGCGGTTCATATTTATGATGTTCCTGATGAGATGAGATGTAGGGCATTCTCAGGAACAATCAATGGATCTACTCAAATCTGGTACAACAGCCTTCCTCGGGGGTAGATTTCTTACTTTTAACAACTCGTCTAGCTATTCATTGGTAATTTTTACTTTGGAGCAAAACCAGTGAAATAAGTAGATCATTTTCTCAGTGTAAGACATAAGGAAGGAGAAAGTACCAGGGATTACATCACTACTTTTAACAATGAGAAATTAGAGGTCATTGATTACGAGAAAAAGACTGCAATCACTGCCCTCATGAGTGGGTTGCTCCTAAACAAACTGTATTATACCTTAGCAAAAGATCCCCCGAAGATGATGACGGAATTTATGGCTAAGGTAGCAAAGATTATGAACGCAGAAGAAGCTATGGCTGCTAAAAATAATTCAAAAGCAAAGGCGGAAGCAAAAACAAAAGGTAAGTCAGATAAGAAGGAGCACAAGAATCATAATGAGAGCAGGAGTTTAAAGGGTAAGGAAGGCCTAGATCAGCTCGGGAAATTCACTAATTACACTCCCTTAACGGTGGATATAAATCGTCTATTAGAAGAAATAAATCACAACAATGACTTAAGTTGGCCTGAAAAGTTAAGATCACCTGCCGATAAGAGGGATAAGTCCAAGTATTGTGAGTTTCAAAAAGATCACGGTCATACTACCAACCGTTGTATTGCCCTCCAGAATGAGATAGTAGTGCTCATCCGAAGAGGAAAGTCAGACATATTTGTTGATCGGTATAATGGTGGAAGAAATAGAGGTAGAGTTCGACAGAGATATAAATCGCCAGTTAAGCCCAGGAAAGAGAAGAAGATGAACCACGAAGATAGTCCAGAAGATGATCCTGACCTTCCCAAGAAGCCTAGACAATCGGAATGTGAGGTATTCACACTCAGTTTTAGATCTTTCGATTGTCACATGATTATAGGTAGAGATGCCAGAGGAGGAGATCACACAACTGAAAGGAAGGCTTACCTCAATGAGGCTCAAGGGCTTACCTCAATGAGGCTCAAGCTTGTTCCTATATCCAGCGGATCAACCTCGCCGAGGAAGATCGACCAAGAAAAGTTAACAAGAAAGGATAAGCTAGTAATTGGTTTTTCTAAAAATGATTTATCTGGAGTATTGTATCCTCATGATGATCCTTTAGTGATCAGAGTCAGGATGAAAGAAGTACTGGTGGCAAGAATATTGGTGGATAACGGAAATTCGACAGACATCATGTTTTATCCTTATTTTGACAGTCTGGGATTAAAACTCAACCAACTGGAGCCGTACCATAGGCCACTCAATGGTTTTTCTGGTGAGAAAGTATTTCCACTAAGGACAATCAGACTAGACGTGTTGATCGGGACATGGCCAGCTTGCAGGCCAGAGAAAGTGTGATTCTTTTAATGGACAAAAATATTCATTCAGTCTATAATATGATCATGAAGAGAGTTGGTCTAAAAAAGTTTAAAGTTGTACCCTCTACTG
Organism: Sambucus nigra; assembly: GCA_949130495.1. Lineage (NCBI taxonomy): Eukaryota > Viridiplantae > Streptophyta > Magnoliopsida > Dipsacales > Adoxaceae > Sambucus > Sambucus nigra. The sequence goes on from OX422218.1 coordinate 352,377,724, forward strand.
TTCATTAATGCTTGAAGTTCCTGACCAACTTTGGGGTTGGAGTAGTGAAAGGAGACTAGAAAGTAGCTTGGGAGTGCTACTATTCCTCTACTGAGGAAGAGTATATGTTGGAGGCAAAGAGGAAAATAACCACTTATCAATTGAATATATTTGAGTTGAACAACGAGTCTAAGGTTGGAACTTTAGATCCACGAGACGAATCTGAGCTTATAAAAGGCCAAGTGATGGAGGTAATAGAAAATATTGCTCTAGATGATGATAAACCAGAACGAACAACTCAAATAGGAGTAGACCTGGCAAAATGAGGCACGACACGATAACATGACACGATACGACACAAAATTATAAGTTAATGGGTTTAGTCTTATCGGGTTTGGGTCATTAACGGGTCAACACGGTAGAACCGTTATCATAACGGGTCGTGTTTGGGTTTGTACTCTTACACGATTAAACCCGTTTATACCCATTATCACCCGTTAGTGGTACCGGGTTTTATTGGGTCGTGTGACCCGAACCAATATTACACTGGTACTAACGGGTATTAACGGGTACTAACGGGTACTAACGGGTAATATAGGGTCACCCAACCCGTTACCCGTTTAGACCCGTTAATATTAACGGGTGCTAACGTTTCGGGTCGTGTACCCGTTAATATTAACGGGTCATGTTTGGGTATCATCATTTGACCCGTTAGTCTTAACGGGTCGTGTACGGGTTAAGGGTGTTTTCACCCGTTAACCCGTTAACACGACCCGTTAACCCGTTAACACGACCCGTTGACAGCTCTAAATAGGAGCATCATTAGAACCAGTTCTTAAACAGGAGTTGATAACTTTCTTGAGGAAAAGAAAACATGTGTTCCCTTGGAGTCATGAAGATATGCTAGGCATAGATCCAAATTTTCTATGCCATGAGCTTAATGTTAATAGGGAGGTTAAACCTGTGAAGCAGCGATGAAGAGTTTTCAGCCCGGAGAAGAACCAAGCTATACAAGAAGAAGTGGAGAAACTTCAAAAATCTTCCTTTATTGAAGATGTGAAATACTTGGACTGGATGGCCAATGTAGTTATGGTCAAGAAAAAGAAGAATAAATGGAGGATGTGTGTGGACTTCACTGACTTGAAAAAAGTATGTCTAAAGGATCACTTTTCTTTGCCACAAATTAATCAATTATTAGAAGCTACTTTATGCCATGAGATATTGAGTTTCATGGATGCATATTCTGGTTATAACCAGATTAAAATGAAGCCCGAAGACAGAGAAAGTACTTCTTTAATCACTCTCTAAGGAACTTATTGCTATAATGTTATGTCTTTTGGTCTGAAAAATGCAGGTGCTACTTATCAGAGACTGGTAAACAAAGTATTTGAGGAATAGATAGGCAAGAATATGGAGGTGTACATTGATGATATGATCACTAAGAGAAAAAAAGTTGTTGATCATATTTTCGACCTCAGACAGACATTTGATTAATTAAAAAATCATCAGATGAAATTAACCCCCACCAAATGCTTCTTCGGAGTGCAGGAGGGGATGTTCCTTGGGTATATAGTGAATCAAAGAGGTATTGAAGCTAATCCAGATAAGATTAAATCTCTGATCGAAATGCAATCTCCGACCTATAAAAAGGATGTTTAAAGGCTAACTAGACATGTAGCAGCACTTAACAGGTTTGTGTCCCAAGCAACGGATAAATATTTGCCATTCTTCAAAGTAAACATAAAAACCTTTGAATGGAACGATGAATGTGAAAAAGTATTCTTGGAGTTGAAGAAGTACCTGGGGACACCACCACTACTTTCTCGACCAATGTCAGGAGAAAATATGTATTTATATCTGGCGGTATTGGAGTCAGCAGTTAGCTTTGCCTTGATCAGGGAGGAAAATGGAGTTCAAAAAAAAGTTTACTACACTAGCAAAGCTTTCTAAGGAGCAGAAGTGAGATATCCCAGACTGGAGAAATTAGCACTGACCTTAATTGAAGCTAGTAGATGAATGAAGCCATACTTTCAAGCCCACACCATAGTGATATATACTGACATGCCACTAAGGTAGGCTTTGCATAAATAAGAGAAATCTGGAAGATTGATGTATTGGGTTGTGGAGTTGGGGGAATATGATCTTGTATATGAACTAAAGACTGCTGTAAAAAGCCAAGTTGTGGCTGATTTTATTGAAGAATTCACTTACGCAGAGGTCTCTGAGCAATAAGGAACCCTAGCCGAGCAATATGCAGGAGTCAGCAAACTTATTGGAGATGCCCAACCAAGTCCAAACAGGGAAAACCATAAAAAAAGACCAAATAGAGCCGTCCAGTGGAGTACAGGAAATGAAAAGGAAATATGAGGAGGTGAAGGATAAAATCTTCCATAAAGGGATTCTGACAAACCAAACGTTTGATAGCGATATCCCTATATGGATTCTGTATGTTGACGGGTCATCTTGTGAAACTGGATGTGGAGCTGGAATCATTCTCAATATTCCCGACGAGCTAGACATAGAATATGCTCTACATTTCCAATTTCAAGCCTCCAATAATGAGGCAGAATATGAAGCTGTAATTATTGGTTTAAATCTAGCTAAATCACTAAATGCGGAACAAGTTATGGTAAACAGTGATTCATATGTAGTTGTAAATCAAGTGCTGAGCTTATATACAGCAAAAGGAGAATTGATGACCAGATATTTGGCCAAAACTTTGGAAGTAATCGCCACTTTTTTAGCTGTCCAGATGGTCAGAATTTTAAGATTGGAAAATGCCCGAGCAGATGCACTTGCTCGGTTAACTTCAGTAACCAAAACGAAAATACAAAGAATTATTCCTATTGAGCTACTTGCTAATAGGAGCATTGATGAAGATCTGATGGTTAACTTTATGCCAGTTGATAGGGAGCCATCATGGATGGACCCCATAAGAGCATATATTGAAGATGGGATTCTTCTAGCCGATCTACTTGAAGCTAAAAGGCTAAAATACAAAGCTGTAAGATATGTGCTAGATGGTAGTGTATTATATAGAAGAGGATTAACTGCTGGTCTTCAATGTTGTGTGCATCTAGCTGGAGTAAAGGATTTAATTAAAGACGTTCATGAAGGGTCCTGTGGATCCCATGTAGCAGGAAGAACGTTGTTACAAAGAATCCATACACAAGGGTACTACTGGTCAACTACGCGAGCAGATTGTGCAGATTTCACCAAGAAGTGTGATAAGTGATAGATATTTTCCAGTATACGCAAGGTTCCACAAGCTCTTCTAACTCCAATCACATCCCCTTGGCCCTTTGCTATGTGGGGGATTGACTTAGTTGGGCGTCTGTCGACCACCCGAGGAAGGTTCAAGTACTTGGTTGTAGTTGTTGATTACTTTACTAAATGGGTAAAAGTTGAAACGTTGATCGATATGTCCTATGAAAAGGTTTATCAGTTTATTTGGAAGAGTATTATATGCAGGTATGGCTTACCTTATGCCTTTATAACTAATCACGGCACATAATTTGACAACGACGAATTCGCTACTTATTGTGCCCAGTCCAATGTTAATAAATCCACTCTGCCCCTGTCCATCCTCAAAGCAATGGACAAACAGAGGTAACTAATAGAACTTTTCTAAATGGGCTGAAGAAAAGGTTGGAAAGTGTAAAAGGAAATTGGATAAATGAACTGCATTCTGTCATGTGGTCTTACCGAACAACTTCCAGAATAGATACTGGAGAAACTCCCTACCTATTGGTGTTTAATACCAAAACCGTAATTCCTATTGAGCTACGTTTACCTACGCATAGAGTTCTTAACTTTAATATCCCAGTCAGCGATTTGATGAGAAGGCCGGATTTAGACATGCTAGAAGGAGTCCGTGAAGATGCAGCTCTAAGGAATGCATCTTATCAAAAAAGGATTGCACATTTCTACAACAAGAAGGTCATGCTGAGCAATTCAAAAGAGGGTGATTATATTTTGAAGAAAGTGATTCAGAAGAGAAATAATCTGGAAGCCAATTGGAATGGGCTTTATCGTATTACTGCAATTATCCGACCAGGCATATGTCGGATTAAGACTTTGGAAGGGGGAGAATGTAATAACCCATGGAATGTAGAACACTTGAATAAGTACTATCAGTAAATGTAGTTACGTTGTACTCAGTTAACTTTAATATTAATGAGAACATGACTTTCCAAAATTGTGATTTTATTATTTTCTTTTTCGGAGTACTAGTGCTATGCACTTGTAAACATTATGAAGACACCAACAAAGTTGGTCGGCATCAACAAAGACCACCAACAAAGTTGGTCGGTATTCACAAAGGCCACCAACAAAGTCGGTCGGCATCAACAAAGACCACCAACAAAGTTGGTTGGTAAACACAAAGACCACCAACAAAGTTGGTCGACATCAATAAAGGCCACCAACAAAGTTAGTCGGTATTAACAAAGAATACCAACAAAGTTGGTTGTCAAACATCTAAAACCACATAAGGAAAAATTATAAGTCCCACATGCTTGGTTAATGAAGACACAGATGAATAATTTTCATCTAAACTGGGCTAAAAGATTGACAAATGTTCCATCACGCCTGGGAACTGAGGTAACTAGTGCAATTACCATAAAATCCAAGTACATTAATATAACCATGGTGAAGCATTGGTAATTGGTATAAAATTTAGGATAATCCTAAGAATATCAATATAACCAATGAAAAACTAGAGATTAACTAAAAAGTTCATTCGTTCATAGTCAAAGACTAAGAAAACATTTAACGATTGACTAAAAGTTGATCCATGCATAAAATAAATTTTTTATTAAATCAAATCAAATGATCACATAATGTTGCTCAAATACAATACAAAAGATTATTCTGCAGGTCGTTTTCCTTCAGCCTTGAAAACAGGATCCATGCCAGCTGGAGGATCATCCAAAGTAAAAGGAGAGTTGATGAAGTTAAAGTCCTGAAGCATCCTAGTATTAATGCTACTAGGACGGTCAAGCAGATGAAGAGGTCAAACAATGTCCAGTTCATCATGAAGCTCATAACCTCCCAAGTATTTGAAAATTAAGCATCGAGGAATGCGCTGAACCGGTATCCAGCTAACATCTAACTTGAATGTGGGGATTATCAAGCTGCAATAATATCGGATCATACGAATCCCATAAAGTATTGTTCTGATCTACCTTCATTACAGTTAAGGCATTCATCCAACCCCATTTATAGAACTCGTTCTGGGCCTGTTGAAGCTATATCCATCCATCCAAACTTTTCTTGGCTGCTTGTGGAATTAAAAGGTCAACCTATGAACCTGTGATTGCAGATTCTTCAGTACCCCATCCTTAACCTCTAATTGAGAAGATTGAGTATATAATTATTCAGATAAAATCTGCAGCTTTTGAGACATCTCAGCAATAGCTCGGTCATTTGCTTTTAACTGCGTAGCTTAGTTGGAAAGGTCCTGTTGGGTCCTAATTTCCTCTGTGGTTCCTCGGCCAACCCTTTTTCTAGCTCGGGAAGAAGAAGCAGATTTAATATTTTCAAGGCCTCCAATTCATCTCTCAATGTGGCATTCTTAACTTCTAAGGGAATTACGTTCATCTGTAGTAGTATTAACAGTTCCAGAGATAGACTTCAGAAGATTCAGTTCATCCCTCAAATTAATATTCTCCTTTTCTAGGAGTTTGGGAACAGTCCTAGTTTCTTCAACTTCAAGCTTAAGTAAAGCTTCCTTCTTATTATAAACAAAGACAAATTTATCAAAGCCCCGACCTACGCTTAAGCTTTGATATTTCTACTCATAGCTCTGGTGCAACAGCGCAGTGGATTCTTTATACTATTCTTAAAGTTCTTCTATCATTTCATAATAGGAAACATTATTTGATACCGCCCGATCAAGTAAGTACTTCAAATACTTGTAGGATTCTTTAACCTGCTCTGAGGCATCAACACCGAAAAACTGAGTGATTTATTCCTCGGATAAGTTCATATGACCAGCTTTGAAAAAAGCATTGCTTTTCCTTAGTAGCTTGGTATTATGAAAAGACAATTGTTCCATCTTCGCAATAAAACTAGCAAGTAGAAACAACCACCAATCAACAACAAGAATGGAGAATAGATATAATCAACATAAGACAAAAAAAGGAACACCAAAAGGTTCTTTTATTGATAATAAAGAGTTCAATTACAATCAAAACAAAGGAAAAAGAAACAACAAAAGTAAAAGGAAAAATGTCGAACAACTTTACACCTTCTCCCTATCACTTTCAACCTTCTTGTTCTGCTCAAAAGAGGGAGCTACAGGCTAGGTTGGAGGAATAGAAGACTCAGGGACTTCAGGTTGTTTGGCAGCAGACTCAACCACAAATGAAGACTCTCCAGAAGAAACTTTATTTTTAACCTCATCCTCTATGATTGAAGGAGGACCATGAATATACCTCTGAAAAAGTTCAGAGTCTTCAGTTATGTTCAACTCTTAAAGGGAAGTAACGCAGCCATCTCTGAAATATTTTTTCTTCACATACTCAATATGAGTAGAAGCAGCAGAAATGGCTTTATTCTAGCCCTTGTCCCAACCAGCACTGAAGGAAGCCTTCACAGGAGATTTCCTCTTAGATCCGGCAGAGGATACAAGCTCTTCAGCAGCCTTGGTCCTGCGCTCAGCTTCCTCTGCCCTGCACTTAGCTTCCTTTTCTAGGCGCTCAGCTTCCTATTTCTATCGCCCACCCTCTTTTGCCTTGCGCTCCGCTTCAAGCGCATTTGTATCAGAAGTTTGACGAGAAGTTTCAACTGTCTTTAGTTTCTCTATCGAAGTGCTTTTCTCAGTTTTTAAGGCCTGCTAAGATTCAAGTAGAGACTACTTCAGACCAAACAAGGCTTCCTCCACCTCATTTGAAGAAGGAGCCTTAATTGCATTATCCTTCTCCATCATATTATTAAAGTGTACCAAGAACTGCAGAAGATGAAGATCAAAATGAATAAATAAGGGATATAGAAGATAACCAAATCAAGAAAATTAAAATTACTTACTGATGCAAGATTCTGAGAAGCCAATTCAGAAACCCTCATTCGAGGAAGCATCTCATCCCCCCCCCCCCCTTGTGGTATGAAAAAGTACCAGACTTGATCAACCTCCTAGCCAAATCAGGAGTAATAGGTATTGGAGGAATAGAATCAGAAGAAGGTAAATCAACTAAGGACAGTTGATCGATCACTTGGTAGACTTGCTTCTATGCAAGCCTTTTTTTAAGTCTCCTCAGAGTAACTTCAACCTCTTTGGGAGAAACACCCTTAGGAGCCAGGTCTTTAGGGGCTGGATATTTAGGGACGAATTCTTGGGGGCTGGGGGATTCGTAGCGTCCCCTATTTTATTATTGGCTCCTTCAACGGATGATTAGGAGCCAGAAGCACTACCGCTGTAAAAGTTATGAAACTTCCTCTTCTTCATAATTTCAGATATAAGAGTATTAGAATCAACAGCAGTCTCTATGTCAAGATCAATTACCAGAGCATGCGAGGCAACAGGTCTGGTATTAAAAGAAGAAATATTATTTTTTTAATGGAGAAAATAGGAGGCAGACCTAACGTGCTCTTCAACAACTACTTTATGAAGACCCCAGATAAACTTTAACTCTTTCAAATTTACTTCACTCTCTTTGGGGCACTTTTTTTTTTCTCAACTACAAATCAATTTATAAAACAATAGTTAGTATGACATTTTATCAAACATAAACAGGACAAATTTACTAAAACATAAAACAACCTATTACATTGCCAAATAGGGAACATCTAGGTCCTTTGTATTTGGCACCTCCAACAAAAGCGGCATGTTGCCAATTTTTTACAACTATCCCATGATCAAAATAATCCCTATTAGAATCAGGGAGATTAACTACCAAAGCTTTACTAATAGCCCTAGTTTTCAAATAAAATGTGGTATCACTAGTTACCCACTTATAACAAAATATAATTTCTTAAATCCCTAGATGGGTTCCATAAATTTGATTTCTATAAACTCCATTTACAGCTCTCTATGTGTTAAGAGTCACTCTGGCAGGTACAATGTTAAAATATTAACAAAACTCCAAACACAGAGGATTGGGAGGAAACGTGAAACCACATTCAGCAATAAAGATAGAGGGGAACCAATGACCCTCAGCAAGAGAGAAAAAGTCAGAAGAAAAAGTGGGATGTTCTAATACAACCCAAGATGGAATATTAAAATTGGTTCTGAATTTATCAAATGACTCGATAGAGTAAACCATGATGAAGAAAATAAAGAAGAGAAGAAAAATTCTTACAAAGATTTAAGGATTCAGCAAGAACTAAAGACTGAAAAGAAAACGATCGCATGAAAGCAAAGAACACAGCAGCAGAATCAGAAGTAAGAGGTAAAAGATGATCGATGTTTTTACCGCCCTTTTTATAAGACGCATCGAAAACTGGGAAAAGTAATGATTAAAGAGAGTGACGTTTGGGTTTACGACATATAATAAAGAAAAAGATGAAGATACCCTGAAAAAGTTCGCTGAAATTTGAAATATTTACAAAATTGCCATTCGCATCCAAAAATCATTAATCAAGTGGATAAATTTCACAAGTATGGAAGGTGTACAACTAAACCAAAGAGCCCAAACTACTGTTGAAGCCTAATCTTTCACACTTTCGCATCAACTCCAAGTATGAAACATTGTGTAATACCCCATATTTTTACTATGTTAAATAATTGTGGGATTAATTATTATTATTGGATTAATTAAATTAAAAATGTGAGAAAATTGATTATTAATTAATTTGGATTAAAAATAAATATTAACAAGCGTGCCAAGGGTTAATACTTATTGTTGAGAATTATGGAATATTACTGTGTGACTACGTAATATAAAATTATAATTTTTTTATAAATTTTCGAGAGTGGAAAATACGACAGTTTGGCACATTAAGTCAGGACACATGTGCGAGTCGTGTTGCGACTACTTTAATGGGTTACAGAAGTAAATTATTTTAAAGTAACTCGTATGGTGATTTTGAGCGCGCCGTTGAGTCCGGAAGGGTTGAGATAGTCAGAAAACTCTACCCGAGTATTTTATTTGGACTCCGGGATGTTTTTAAGCCTAACCGACAGTCCGTAGGGGCATTTTTGTCCTTTGAATTTTTGGGGAAATATTATGGACGAAAATTAGGAAATTTAAATATAGAGGAACATGGGTTAGAGGGGAGTTATCAGTTCTAAACCTACGAGCGAGAAAAGAGAAAGGCGGAGAGGAGGGAAGAAAAAGCCATGGGAGTTCTTGGTGCATAACTCAAGAACACATACCAAAAATCCCACCAAAGTGTAGATCGTGAGACGAGGAACACAACCATACCAACATTACAAGGAAATCAGACCTTCAAAATTGAGGCAAGTGTTTAATCCTTGCAAAATTGTAGCAACAATCATGTTCATGTTAGTATAGATATGAAATACTCAATTATGGTTCACAAATTTTGATGAAATTGGAGAACTAAGGACATTAATTTTGATGAAATTGGAGAACTAAGGACATTATTGATAACAAAACGACAGAAGTCCTACATCATGAATTGCTAATGAAGCGACAACCTTCACACAATTAATTCTCATTATGTATTGATGTAAATGCCAAACAAATAAAGGCATTCCAGCCATTCACGCGACAATGATCAGGATCCCTCTTGGGCTATAAATACTTTGTATCACCCTCATTGCAAGGGACCAAAAAAATAAATCAAGGCAGTCAATACATAATAGTGGACGTAGGCTATTTCTTTGAGCCAAACCACTCTAAAATCTTTTGTGTCTTGTTTGTTTTACTTAATTTATCCGTGATCAATTAGTTAGGCCTAGTCTAGTTGTTTGCATCAACACTTACTCACTTCTGTATGTGTTTTGGCAATCTTTTTAGTTATTCTATACGTATATTTTGGCTCTCAGAGCTGTGGCGAGTCGGCTCTAGAATATGACAGTCGGTCTTTGAAAAAACTTAGATCCGTTTCATTCTGCTTTGGATTCTCATAACGTGTTTTCAAGTCTGAAAAGAGAAAACAAAAAGGTGAAAGGGATAAAGATTATATTAAATGCTTTGTACTTTTAATTTCCCATCCTTTTGAATCCTAAGAAAGAAACGCAAGAGCAAAGCCACATACATGAATAAAAGAGGGATGGCAGTTAAACCGAAGTGACACGTAGAGAGATAAATAGAATTGAGAATTCAATGTAGATGTGTGTAGGCTACGGTTTTATATATATACATAGATTTTATATGTTTAAATATAATTCTCAATGTGTTTGAAATATTTATTTTTAAATATTAGATTATAATATTTTATAATTTCGTTTTTAGAAAATAACATAACGTTATTTTTAAAATTTTATTTTCTATTTCTTAACTCGGAATCATTCACTCTATATTTTTTTGGCACTTATACTTGATATATATATATATATATATATATATATATATATATATACGTGTGTGTGTGTGTAATTATAATAAATAAAAATTATGTATGTAATTTACGCATATGTATGCATTATTAAATTTTAAAAATGAAAATACTTAAAATGCGTGCCAAATTGAACCTTTTTAAAATAAGTACCATTTATAACAAACCATTCGTGGAAGCTAAAATCAACAATTCATAAGTCAACTAAAAAAAAAGCTTTTCTCATTAATATTCAAAGTCACTTTTACAATTTACAATGACAAATAAAATATAATTTTTTTTTAAAAAGCATAGACATTCTAAATGACCCAATGCGTCCCAAACTCTAATATACTCGTAATCAATCCAAGATCGTATAAAACTTAAAATACATATATAAATTGTGGGGTGCGAGCGAAAAACTTAGTAGGCTCGTATAAATGCTCCAAGTGAACTACACATACTCGTATATGCGTGCATCATACATATAAGTGTATGCATATGCTCGCTCAAATAAAATCTGATGATAACGATAATCAGATCCTAGGATCTTATCACGTGTCTCTACACTTACCAAAGTTTCTCCTATACAAAATTCACGCCACACTTCTCTCAATACAGTGTGGATTTTCATTATACTCTCTTATAATTCATCATTCAAACAATCCAATGCCCAATAATAAATAATCTCATCTCATAATCACAAAAGCATGATAGGGTACTCTCCTCATCGTCCTACTATAAAATAATGGCTTAACAACCCAACAGGATTATGGTATACTTCATTCGATAAAAGACAAAATTGTAACCTAAAATCACACCCTGTATCGTGAGTGGTTTAGCTAAGGGATTCGAAAGTATATTCCAACAAAATAAACAATATTACAATCATTCTCCTAATTTTTTTAACTTTACTATTAGATTTAATTTTCACAAATTATGTATAATTTTGCTACCCAAATTCTATGTCTCGAGATGTAATGTAAATAAATCTAATGATGTTTTTCCCAACTAGTGGTATGAAGACAAAATCACATAACATATGTGCAACAAGAGAAAATAATATACATCCATAAAGTATATAAAAATGCATCACATATATATCATGAAGATAAATATACAAAAAAGGTAAACATGTATTACACAATTATAATCACGGGAGAATGAATACCAACCTCAAATCGTGTAAAATACAACCATCGAATCAAAGCACGAAAATTCTTGAAAATATTGACTTGGAAGAATTAGTAATCTTGACATTCTATTATAAACTCTTTTTTTTCACTCTAAAGATTTCTCTCAGTGTCTTTGTATTTTCTCACATTTTTTCTTAGTTTCTCTCTTAATTATCTTGAATTCTCTCACTAAAAGGTGTCTAAAATCCACAAAATTTAACAAACATTTAATTAAAATTAGTTCATATAAATATATTTCAAACTTGATTTATTGAATCCATACATAATTTAAATAATTCCACTTAAATCGATTAAATGCCACATAAATAGTTTTTAATTCATAAATAAAATTTGTAAATAATTATGACATTAATAATAATATTTTAAATTATATAAAACATATTGGGTGTTACAAGCATTTCCTGAAAAGAGAATGAGTGGACTGTCACAACATGTTTATGGTGTCTCTGAGGTTTGACGACGTCAATTGAGAGGTGGAATGTGGGTCAAAGGTTTTGCACATGGTGTAAGGCAGTTGTTAGGTTCATTTAATGTAGATAGAGTCATCAATGCAAGTGGAGTGAGTGGTGGAGGTAGGTAGAAAGGTGTTATGCTTTTCACTTACCTTCTAAATAAGCTGCAGTAGTTCAGTCAGACATTTAGGAGGTCTAGAACTATTAATGGCTTTCTAAAGAATGGTTTGGAGGTGTGTTGCAATGATATATATCTAGGTTGAGGGTTACATAACCTTTTGGAAGTCATTTCTCTTCATACTGAGGTCTACTATATTTGTTAAAAAAGGCGAGATGCTAGTGATGAGGTCTTTGAGCTTAGTTAAAGAGATATGTTGGAACAACTGAACGTTATAGGAGAATGAAGAGGTGGTTGATGCATGTGGTACTTTTATTGTCTTTTCTTGAAGGTACGAGAGGTCTTGAGACTCAATAGTGGTCTGACAGAGGTCAGGGGTTGACCTAAGGACCTCAGTCCTTATATGAGGGAATCCAAGCGGTCTAAGAAGTCTTGGAATACCAATGGATGGATATGGTATCACTATAATAAAAAAAAAACTTCTTTTTGAGACGGTTCTCCAGCCGTCTCAAAAAGTACTCTAGTTGTCTTTTTTTCTTCTTCTATATAGTCAAAACATACTCAATAACTGGTAGCACATTAAATCAAAATAGTCGCATTCACAATAGAAATATCCGACAGATCAAGCGAAAAAATTAGCTTAAACAGTACATGCAATCTACTATATGATTCAAATCAAATAAAAGTGAAAACCCAAAGTATTTAATGTATCCATAGTGTCTATTGATCCATCTTTCTCAAGGGGCAACCACCACGATCCTTCCAGCAACCTGGTCAAGATCCCACTGTCCATTGGACGTGATTTTCCTCCCACCCTTGGAGTTGAAGTCAACGATATTCATGTTCTGCAATTGCTGAAGTATGTGATAGGCAATACCATCACTGCTCTTACAAAAATGGGGTGAGGGACTGCCGTTCCTCTTGCGCCCACCATATATCCTCTAGAAAGCACCAACACCAATACCTCCCCTCAAATAAATTTTCCTTACCATGGATGCAGCTCTTATGTAGTACCAGTCAGGGTCATATGGAGCAAGCTCTTTGAATGTACCTGTCTTCATAATATCAGTCCAGTGTGGAGGCTCCATTTTGTTGGAGCACTTGATATGAACGGCGTAAGCCTTGACGAACTCATGAGGTGAAATCTCTTTCACAGTTCTGGCCGTCTCCATCGTTGCTATTTCCGAGGATCTCCCACTCCTACAGCCGACGCTTTACTCTGTTTTGTGAGTGTTTTGTGTGAAAGACTCTAGCCATCTCAAAAGCCTTTTGAGACTCCATTTGGGACTGCTAAAGGGAGTCATATTAGACCCTGTTTTAAGTGCTTTTTGATACGACAATAGCCATATTAAAAGGGGTTTTAAGACTGAAAATAAGCCATCTTAAAAGGTCATCATTTATAGGACCCTTTTGAGTCGGCAAAAAATTTATCTTTTAAAACTATTTTTTGAGACGACAACAACAGTCCCAGAAGGATTTTTTAAGATGGTAACTAAGTTGTCTTAAACGATCATCGTTTATGTGACCCTTTGAGATGGAGAAAAATCCTTCTTTTAATTTTTTTTTCAGACGGCAACAACAGTCCCAAAAGAGCTTTTTATGGGATCAACAAAGAAGCAGTCTATAATAATTTTGGCATCAAAATTAAAATTTCATCCATTCTAGAATATATTCTATATAATTATAAGTAGAACCTCTTTAAAATAATATATGACATATTTAGCATCCCATATCATCATATATAACATACAATTTCCCATTGAACTATATCATACATGTAAAATCTCTCTATGCAATCAAGAATTCCAACATCGTATCCACCAATCCAAATCTCTCTATACAATTTGACACATTGACGCGACTGAAAAGGAAAGGAAAAATTGATTTGGTTTTGAGATTGATTAAGCTAAATGCGATAATAAAAATGAGCAAAGATGCAACTAAATTACTCTACCGAAATGGAGGATGACTGATGATTTCAACAACTTTTTATTTTAAATGATGAGAGAAACAGGTCGGGAATGCAATCCCCCAACCCTAGTGTAGTGCGGTGATAATGTTAATCATAAATTTATCTGGTTGATCTGACCCGAAATTTAGTACTCCCAAGCATTATGTATACGAGGTTCAAGCCCGTGTCATACCTAATCTGAGGATGAGTAAATCGGTATCGCGGTAATGACACTCAAATTGTACTCTAAATCATCACGAGTACCAAAAGGTAAACGAGATATAAAGATCCAAAATTATAATGTAATTACACAATACGATCAAAATCAATCATTGAATTCATCGGATTAACTTTATACACATGCACTAACACATTAGGTTGGGTTCATGCATCCCAACCTTTTCAACCTAGCCAGACATATTAAACTGAACGATGCATGAAATAATAACGTTGCATGCGAGTAAACTCATAATAACACTAGATCGATATACGTAGTTAAGTATTATAAATGCAGAAATTCATTCAAACCATGCAGAAAAATTACCATGCAAGAATACTGAAAATCACAAAAATATAGCTGAGATTACAACTTGAAAACAAACCCGGAAGTGTATGGATCTTGTAGCAATAAATCGAAATTATGTTCCTAGATGTTCTCCTCACTTTTTCTCTATCAAAAACTACTCAAAAATATCCATAACGGCTGTTCCTAAGTTACTACCTACGTATCCCCACTTCTTGGAGAGTTTTAACCTAAAAGGAAACCTTAGAGCCAATCAGAATAAAGGAGGCAAATTCGCGCATCAGGCCCCCCGAACCGGTTCGCATGTACTGCGAACCGGTTCTCCCCCCAAACCAGTTCGCCCCTGGGTTCGCGAATTTTTACTGGTCTGGGATGCTTTTTCTTCCATTCAACACTTAGAATTTTTTCTTGTTTTCTTTCCTTTCTTCCTTGGATTTTTCTTTAACTTCAACGGGTCATAACTCATCAACCGTGGCTCAGATTTGGGTGCCGTTTCTTCTAGTGTTCTCGTTGTTTCGAGCTCTTCAACTTTCCAGTTGACTTCTACTTCGGGATCTGGCTGCAAAATTATCAAAATACCCTTGAACTTGCCTTCTTAGCTTTTCTTTAATTGTCTCGCTTTCTCTTTTGCGCTGCTTGCATAATTAACCTGTAAAACCAATAAGAGAAGCACGAAACACGAAATACTTACCAACGAAGATTAGTAGCATAAATGTGCGTCAAATACATATAGGTTACATCACTCGGGTTCACAAATGCACTGAAATTAGAGGAATAAATATACAATATTTATGTCCAATCAAACCCCCCTAACTTAGAACTTTGCGCGTCCCGAGCAATGTAAAAGAATCCTAATGAGGTTCAACTCTTGAAGATCACATTTTATTAGGATAAAATACATTTTTCGCTGGCAAGCGATTGCATTTAGCGCATGCAACAAGCCTTTAAACCCCTAGGTCACCCTAGTAGGACGAGTGGTGTTTCGTGAGGGTTTGCAGAGAATATACCCACAAAATTCGACTCACAGAAATTTCAAAATAAGCAAAAATTGTGTAATTCAAACTTTTCAGAAAATAGTCATCATCAAGTCATATTTACGAGTCTCAAACCTTAGTGCGTGTGTGCGAAGCCGGAAATATAACCGCCAATTTCCACCGATTGATCATTACGTTACTTATTCGAAAATTCGTTTTGATTTCAATTTCTCACGGAACGCTCTCACAAATGAATCTCTCGGATTATGGCTATTCTCTCGGCATGCGTGATATAAAGAGTAAATGTAATGGAAGCAAATTCACGCCTGCAATTAGAAAGACGGAAACTTTATGGTGAAAGGATCTCATCAACGGATTACAATTTTAAAAATGGGAACATTGCCTCTATTTTGCGCACTTAACCTCTTATATTATCTTTTGGTGTCTTAACTCTCCACGCGGTAATCAATTTTTGCAATTTGGACTCGGTTAGGACTTTTTCGGGTTGAAGGTTGCATTGGGTAAAATGAAGGAGGTATGGAAGGTTGGAATTGGAAAAGTCATTAATGATGTCCAATTGTGCTTTTTCCGGGCTATTGTTCATTTTTTCTTCTTTTTCTATTTTTTTTTTCTGTTTTTCATTTCTTTTCTTGTTGTTTTTGTTGAGCATACTATTTTGTTTCTTGCCCCTTTATATGCACTTTTTGGACTTAAAATCTGAATTTTCTCGTTTTTCACAATTCCGGCTATTTTGGATTTTTCGGATTGTCAAACGAAAGGGAAAATTATTCGGCTCAATTTGGGTTGCAAAGGGTGATTTTTCGCTACTTTTTTCTGGCCAAAATTTTGGGTGACAAACGAGGGCCTACTTCATTGTCCAAAATGCCAATTGCGTTACCATATGCGTTTCGAGGTGAATTTAAGTTTAGAGGCTAATTTGGCACATTTTTCAGGCAATATTGCACACATTTTTTAAAACCGATCAAAATGAAAGGATTGAGATCCTTGACAACTTATTAAGCGCTAAAAAGAACTTTGAGTTAACAATTAACTCGGATTGATTTAAAAACTCACAAAACGTGATAGGCTCGAATCTCACCGGGTTTGTTAATCTCCACATTCGTTCGTTAAGTCGTCAATTTTCGCTCAATTTCCATCTTTGGTCAATTTCGACTTTGTGTATGTTGGATGTTTACAATTTGAGACTCCAATTCGACTTTTAATGATATTTTTGAAAATTTTGGATTCCAATTTTTATTTATTTTGAACAAAAATATTTTTGGAAATTTCTGCGCATTTTGAAAATTTGTGAAGTTTTAGAAATACGCACTTGTGACCCCCCCTAACTTAGACTTTTGCATTGTCCTCAAGCAAAAAGGACGAAAATCTAACTCAAGGCGAATGAAAAGTG
Organism: Sambucus nigra; assembly: GCA_949130495.1. Classification (NCBI taxonomy): domain Eukaryota; kingdom Viridiplantae; phylum Streptophyta; class Magnoliopsida; order Dipsacales; family Adoxaceae; genus Sambucus; species Sambucus nigra. The sequence goes on from OX422218.1 coordinate 352,394,771, forward strand.
CGGAAAAATAAAACAAACAAATATTAAAATGAAACAAGACACTATATGACACTCATGTATGACTCAAAAATACAACAATAATCACCCCATACGCGTCGGGGGTGCGACGACCTCTCATCTCTCCACAAACTCACCCGACCACACTCACGGGGTTTGATGTTCTCCTTGTCTCTCTCGTCCTAGTATTATAAGCTAACAGTCGGAACAAGTTGGAACCTCGCCCATAGATAAAGGATAGACCGGGAGACTCATCGTGACTAACTGGAAAGGGATCCTCGTGATGCTGGCTCAAAGTGTGATCTGCGTGCACTGACTCGGAGGGAACACCTAGGTTCCGTTCAATTTTTAAGATGCATGGGTCGGGATCTAAGTCAGATGAACCACAACTTTTCTCCTCACTTGCCTTCGGGGCCTCTAGTGTTGTGGGTGGATTGTCACAACGAAGGAATTCATCAATTTTTTCTTTCAATTCACTTTCGTCTAAGTGACTACATGAATCCAATAGGGATTGGCCTTCAATAGTAATACTTTCATCCACCTGCCCGAATTCTCTTTCAAAATCTTCCATGCTCATGTCTCCTAGTTCTCTCTCTCGAGTAGTGCCTACGTCCTCTCTTACTTGCTCGATCTCCAACTCCACCAGTTTTCTCTCTTCTAACCCCTCTCTCTCTCTTTCAATTGCGGTCACTACACACCTCTCCCCCACTTTTCTCTCATTGTCACAACTACCACTATTACTTGATGAAATAGGGCACACCCCTAACGGCTCTCTCTTGTGGGACCCCTCATTCTCATGGCTCGACACTAAGCAGGACCCTAGGGCATCTCCACAATCATTTTCCTCAAAGTACTCCCCTACGATCTCGTCTATGAAGCTCACCGCGTGAAGGTCATCTTCTTCCCCCGTATGTTGGGCGACATGGAAGATGTTGGTCTCTAAGGTCATGTTCCCAAAGGTGAGTTGCATTCTCCCATTCCGAGTATTGATGATTGCGTTAGCCGTAGCTAAGAAAGGGCGTCCAAGGATGATGGAAACATGGTTGCTCGAGTTAAAGGAGGGCTCCGTGTACCAAATGACAAAGTCTATCGGGAAGTAGAAAGTGTCAATTTGGACGATCACGTCCTCGACTATGCCTCTTGGGATCTTCACGGTTAGATCTGCTAATTGGAGAGTGACCTTTGTGGGCTTGAGGTCGCCCAAGTCAAGTTGCCTATAGATGGAGTAAGGAAGGATATTGACACTTGCTCCCAAATCAAGTAAGGGTTTTTCGATTTTGTTTTCTCCAATGATGCAGGAAATGGTGGGTGCACCTGGATCTTTGAATTTAGGTGGGAGATCATTGAGTAGAATGGAGCTCATATTCTGTGCTAGAAATACATTTTTCTTTACCTTCATCTTTCTCTTTACCGTTAACAAGTCTTTAATGAATTTTCCATAAACTGGAATTTTCTTAATGGCATCGAGGAAAGGTAAATTCAGCTTAACTTGTTTTAGCACGTCTAGCACGTCATCACGTGGGTTTCCTTTATGGGAAGGAATTAACCTTTGAGGAAACGGTGCCGCGGAGGGTGGTTTCACTACTACCTCGGGCTCACTAGCGTCTTCTTTGTCACTCTCATTCAAGGGGACATCTTCGGCCTCTTTCGTGCCGGGCGAAATCTCCTTGTCTTTAGGTACGTCTCGTGGGGGAGGTGACAAGTCAACTACTCTCCCACTACGTAGAGTGTTAATTGCCCTATATTGCTCAGGATGGTCATGGGGTGTCGAGCTAACACTAGTTTGACCTTGGGCAGGAAACTTGCCCTTATCTTGGATACTCCACAATGATTGCAACTGTGAAATGTTCGCATTCATGTCATTCATCATGCGCTCATGCCTAGCATTAGTTACAGTCTGGGTATTGATAAAGTAGTTGATAGTATCCTCGAGACTTCTCCGCGGTGGCGGGATATAAGATCCTTGAGGTGGTGGTGCTTGCACGTGTCCTTGCATGTCTGGGGCTTGTTGAAAGTTTTGTGGTGGAGGAGGGCCAACATGGGAAGTAGGGTTCATCGCAGCGTGTTGTTGCCCATAGCTAAAACCAGGGTGGTTTTTCCAAGAAGGGTTGTAAGAATTCCCGTGCGGGGCACCGAAATTACCCTTAAAGCCTCCTATACCACTAACTTGCTCCTGTAACATTACTTTGTAGGCGGGTATCGTCGGATATTCCTCAGTTGAATGTCACGCCTCATAAATCGCACACACCTTCACGACAGGGTTCGGAATGGGTCGAGCTGATCCTTTTCCATATATCTCGCATAGGTCTCGCAATCCTTTCTCAAGGGTGTCCAATCGACTGTCCGTCATAGAATTCTTATCTACGTGGAATAGGCCGGACGTCGATGGAGCAGTGGTGGATTCTCGATTTCGATTTTGAGCGTTCGGGTCGGAGGTATCCCAGGATTGGGTAGTCTCGGCGACATACCTCATGTGAAGATCAGCATCGTGGGCATTTAGATCGACAAATGGACCGCTTGCCATAGTTTCAACAAGTTGTTTGGAGTTAAGATTCAACCCATTATAGATAAAGGAGATGATTTGCGATGGATCAAATCCATGATGGGGGCATGAAGCAACTAACTCGTTGAAACGTTCATAACATCGATGGAATGGCTCATTTTCATGTTGCCTGAACGCTTGAATTTGAGCCTTTATAGAGATTGTTCGATGTGGTGGGAAGAATTTCTTGAGAAATTTCGACTGTAGCTCATTCCAGGATGGAATCGAGCTTGGAGGTAGAGACCATAACCAGGATTTAGCTTTATCTTTGAGCGAGAAGGGGAAAAGTTTGAGGCGAATTACTTCTTGTGTGCAGGTTTGATCGTTGAGAGTATCGCACACGTCCTCAAATTCCCTAATATGGAGGTATGGCTTTTCAAAATCCATACCATGGTAATGCGGTAGCATCTGGATCATTCCATTTTTAAAACGGAACTGCCCGGCATTATACGGGAGTATAATGCGTCTCGGAGTGACAGTGCGCTCGGGATATAAGAATTCTCTCAACGGGCGGTACGGAGGATCCTCCTCACCGGTGGTTTCATTACTATGTTGCGACATCCCTCTCTCACTTAACGACTCGGCGCTCTCACTGGGTGTGCTTGAAGTGTGCTCGGAGGTGTGTCCTACGAATGAGAATGGAGTGTTACTAGAGATTGAATGTGACGGTGTGGGAGGCGGGATCCAGAATTGTGGGGCGTTTGGAGTGTGGGGACTATCTGGATTATACTCCACTATATGATTTTCGTGAATATTGGTTGGAGTATTATGAGGTGTGGAAGGGGTTTCAGAATTTTGCATTAAGCTTAGGAGAGATGATAATTGTGAATCTTTTTAAATTTTATTTATTTATTTTTTTTTATTTTTTTTTATTTTTATTTTTTTTTATTTTTATTTTTATTTTATTTTTTGATTTTATTTTTTGATTTTTTAGAGATTTTTGGTCAAAGCTTTGGATTGACTCGATCTAATCCTAAGTCTACCTACTTCCTCGGCAACGGCGCCAAAAACTTGACGCGACTGAAAATGTGTCTCAGAAGTGCGTTCATTCTAGGCTCAAGTGTAAGCCTGTCGCTCAAGTAATAATCCCGGCAAGTCGGGTATCGAATCCACAGGGAAGAAGGACAACGGAGTTGTGACGACGGGACGAGACAGAGAGATCCTAAGCTTGACTCAAAAAAAAAAAAAAGGAAAAATTGATTTGGTTTTGAGATTGATTAAGCTAAATGCGATAATGAAAATGAGCAAAGATGCAACTAAATTACTCTACCGAAATGGAGGATGACTGATGATTTCAACAACTTTTTATTTTAAATGATGAGAGAAACAGGTCGGGAATGCAATCCCCCAACCCTAGTGTAGTGCAGTGATAATGTTAATCATAAATTTATCTGGTTGATGTGACCCGGAATTTAGTACTCCCAAGCATTATGTATACGAGGTTCAAGCCAGTGTCATACCTAATCTGAGGATGAGTAAATCGGTATCGCGGTAATGACACTCAAATCGTACTCTAAATCATCACGAGTACCCAAAGGTAAACGAGATATAAAGATGCACAATTATGATGTAATTACGCAATACGATCAAAATCAATCATTGAATTCATCGGATTAACTTTATACACATGCACTAACACATTAGGTTGGGTTCATGCATCCCAACCTTTTCAACCTATCCAGACATATTAAACTGAACGATGCATGAAATAATAACGTTGCATGCGAGTAAACTCATAATAACACTAGATCGATATACGTAGTTAAGTATTATAAATGGAGAAATTCATTCAAACCATGCAGAAAAATTACCATGCAAGAATACTGAAAATCACAAAAATATAGCTGAGATTACAACTTGAAAACAAACCCGGAAGTGTATGGATCTTGCAGCAATAAATCGAAATTATGTTCCTAGATGTTCTCCTCACTTTTTCTCTATCAAAAACTACTCAAAAATATCCAGAACGGCTGTTCCTAAGTTACTACCTACGTATCCCCCACTTCTTGGAGAGTTTTAACCTAAAAGGAAACCTTAGAGCCAATCAGAATAAAGGAGGCAAATTCGCGCATCAGGCCCCCCGAACCGGTTCGCATGTACTCCGAACCGGTTCGCCCCTGGGTTCTCGAATGTTTGCTGGTCTGGGGTGCTTTTTCTTCCATTCAACACTTAGAATTTTTTCTTGTTTTCTTTCCTTTCTTCCTTGGATTTTTCTTCAACTTCAACGGGTCATAACTCATCAACCATAGCTCGGATTTGGGTGCCGTTTCTTCCAGTGTTCTCGTTGTTTCGAGCTCTTCAACTTTCCAGTTGACTTCTACTTCGGGATCTGGCTGCAGAATTATCAAAATGGCCTCGAACTTGCCTTCTTAGCTTTTCTTTCATTGTCTCGCTTTCTCTTTTGCGTTGCTTGCATAATTAACCTGTAAAACCAATAAGAGAAGCACGAAACACGAAATACTTGCCAACGAAGATTAGTAGCATAAATGTGCTTCAAATCCATATAGGTTACATCACTCGGGTTCACAAATGCACTGAAATTAGGGGAATAAATATACAATATTTATGTCCAATCACACATCTAATTAGAAAAAATACATAAAAACCCATCTACTCCTAACATAAAATGATGTAAGTAAAGTAAGCCCTCAATCTTGAAGCATACGACCTCCAACAAAATAACTTCAATGACTTTCCTTGTCCACAAAAGATTTTCACCCGTAATAAGATTTATTTAGTGTCAATTACATTAAATAATGACTTTGTCTATGCTCGTACACTTAATTTTGATTTACTTCCTATATTTAGGCAGTTCAGCATTTGAGTGGAGTGAAATCAACATATTGCCAATAACCGATTCCCGATAAAATACATTTTAAGTGGAAACACCATTATACTACATAACAATGAGATCTCACTAAGTGACAACCCAGAAGTATTGACATTCGAATCAAAGAATGAGCAATAGTTATAAATATAGTACTGATGTATGTAATTATATTAGAGAACTAAAAGGAAAGATCAATTGAAGTATGAACAATAAAATGCCATTTACTTGAGGAACGTGCAATATAATGAGTTAGTACTCACAAGTCTTATCATTTTTATCTTATAGTAAAAATATGGGTGTGTGATGGTGTCTATGTGTGTGTGTGGGGGGGGGGGGGGGGGGGGTGTTCAAAGCATTCAAAGTGGATGCAGTTGAACTACATAAAGTTCCTCTCATGTAGTTGTATTAGGCCTTTGATCTGAATTGGTTAACTTTAGACACAATATAGAATACTAAATCCTGCATCTGTGTCCGTGTGATGTTGAATAAATCATAAAAAATATGAAGGATTAATAGGCAGAAATCTATTTATGCAGAATGTACTCCCATTGTTTATTGTACAATCACCATTTACCGGTAGATTCAATCTAGATGACTGTATAGTGGAACCAAGCTTTTATCATATCAAAGCTCTGTATTAATCAGGTTTAATGAAGTCTAGAACGGATGATTACAACTTTTTAATCAATATACCATTGGTCCTATTAAGAGCAACAGACTAAGCCATAGCAAGTACTCCAATTACCCCCTAAATTACCTAATATATGAAAATACCCTCTAATTTTTCGCTAAAAAGTAAATAGTTAAAAGAGTTTTTTACAATACTAGTAGCTCGAGAATATTTTCAACTAATACTTATATTATCATAGAATGCCAAGTAAATTACACAAAAGTCCAAACCACTATATCAGTTGTATGATAATCAAGTTTTTGACGTTTATCAATGTTACTGATTTTAGTTAGGGCTGTGTTACAATCGAATCGGATCGGAAAATGACCCTTCGGAAAAAAAAAATGATTTTTTTGGAAATAAAATAAGCATTCCAATTTCCAATCCAATTTTTTCGAAAAATAAAAAAAAATCTGAATTCGAAAAAATGGGAAAAAATCAGAAATTCAAAAAAATACTAAATATCTAGAAATTTCGAAAATTCCAAAATTTCGGAAAAATAAATATAGGATTTTCGATTACTCGAAATTCGCATTTTAAAGAAATTAAGAAAAAAGTTTAACCCAACATGTAAATACATAAGGATTTAACCATTTTTTTCATTTGTGTAGAGGATAAAGGGATAATCTCCTTTTATAAAGGACTTTTTTGGACCTCTGTTCCTCTTTTAGCCGATGTGGGACACATGAAAATGTTTAAAAAAATCGAAAATTGGAAAATATTTCGAAAAATATCGGAAATAATTCGGAAAAATCTAATCGGCATAGTTTCTAAAAAATCTGAAAATCGGAAATTCAGAATTATTTTCTATTTTCAATCCGATTTTTTTCGGAAAAATCAGAAATCGAAAAACCCTATACACGTTCCAAAATCCGAAAATATCGAATCGGATATGGGAAAAATCGGAAAGAAAACACAGCCCTAGTTTTTCTGCTAAACAACAGAAATTTCAGTTGCCTTCTTCATGCCTTTTGACTGGTACAGAGCAATATTGTGAGTACCAAATTGGAGAGAACCCAATAATTCATTCTCAATACATTTATACCTGCAAAAAAATAGCATTCAAAGAAATTTCCTATATCTTATTAAAATCAAAAGCTTTGTGAAAGTTACACTCACATTTTATTGCAGAGGTTTTCAATGATCTCAGAGAGATTGATAACTTGCATCCTTTTGTCTCCATAACTTCATTGTCAGTATACTCATCAAACCAGCCTCGATAAACTTTGATATCTTCTCAACGTTTGCCTCAAGCGGCTTTATTTCACTTTCTGCTTTCGTCATCTCATTCTTAATTAGTTTTATCCGAACATATAAAACGCAAATGGATAAGAATATGAAAGGGCCCGTCTTGATTTTCAGAGTCTGGAAAGTCGATTTATAAAATCTCTCAATCTGGAATCCTTCTCTTCCAATATTGACACCTCTCTTCTATTCTCCCTTTGTCTAGATTCCTGCTCAAAGGAATCTGTGTGAGCTTTGTAACGCTTAAGATAGTGCATATACTGATTAAGGTCCCGCTTTGTGCGCGCCGACTTTCTCTCTCTGTCTTATTTATAGCAATCACAACTGTGACTAGTGATACGTGACCACGTGTGATCCCGGCCAGTTGCTGCACCACACAACCAACTATATCAAGAGTAACAATAGACAACCAATTGCTGAAGTAAAATTGATGCAGCGAAAGAACACAGACATATACTAATGATCCTTGTATATATGGTCAATAAAATTGTTAACCTTATCAGTGTTGTAAATATAACAGAAGAAATTCCTTTTTTCAAGAATCATGTGGTCAGTCATATATTAGTGATCCTTCTTTCATCAACTTATCACCTTTTATGTTTGTACTGGCACAAATCAGAAATATTGAGGACAATACTTGTTCCATCCTGATGAACACAGACCTATTATAAATAGTGTATGTTCCATCCTGATGAACACACACTAAAAAGCAAACTATTGTTAACAACTTCATTGTTTTAATTGCAGGAACTAACATGCATTTGATCTTACCTGCTTGGTTGGTAAAATTTTGGTTAGTACGGTTCCATTGTATAGGAGACTTTACAGTTGAAATTTAGGAGTAACAGAATCTAAGCTCATTCGATATGACCCTAAAAGAATTTCAAATGTTCCTTGTATATATGTCTGCTACCGATTGTTGTCTCTGCTGTTAATAAGGTGGAGGAAGTTGTTGGTTATGTTAGTTTAGGTTACCCTTTTGGTATAACAGCCTCCATACTCTTTGGGAGACACCACAAAGTCATATTGCAATCTCCAAAACCCAAAATCTTCTTCATGGGGACTAGGGATGGATTCACAAGTGTCAAACAATTGCACAACAAACTAAAATTTTCCGTTGGCCTTGTTGAAACTCATCTAATTGAAAGAGTGAGCCACTTTCAATTGCATAACAATGTTTACTAGCAACATCATACAATCCTTTAGCTTAATTGGAAAGCAATGTTCTTCAATTAAGTCAATACAGAGCACTAGTGCATCTGTCTAGGTTCTCTCAACATATGAAGCACCAATGCGGGCATTCCCAATTACAACAAACCTCCCATTTGGGTTATACTTTAATCTAAATTCAGAGAACGATGTTTTAGAGTGGGTGATACTTTTGCTACTTATAATGTGCAGTTCATCAAGCACCCTCTAACTTTAGAGGACCCTTACCACCCATAAATGGGACCCACGGTTAAGACGGGCAATAATTTCATGTTTGAATCTCAAACTGGTAAATGTTTCCTGTTTGATACTTGAAAAATCACAATCCTCATAGCCCTCTTAAAACAACCAAGAGCAATGGCAGTTGTTTTCCTCCCAAACGTGAGAAAGTATCCCGTGTGAAGCCAACCCCTTCTAATTTATAGATTCTCATTGTGATACCTATGGGTTGAACCTCTACTCAAAGCCCATGAACAATGGCCATATTAGTGGATTTGAAACCATCCCATAGTGGATGTCCTATATAAATGCCCTCTCTTTCTCTTGTAATTAACTCATTAACATTAATAACATCCTTTGCATCTACAGAACCTAGAATGACTTTTTCTTTTTTTCTTTTTCCTCACACTAATAGTACACTAGCAACCTGAGATCCTTGACTGCTACAATGCTGATTATGCTATTCAACATTCTGCCATAGTAACAACTACATAGCACACAATTTGTCTCAACCTTTCTAGGATTTTCTTTGCATAACAATAGACAACCAACCATTATTAACTACAAAGACATGACTATAGAACATAAGTGGTGACAGTTCAAAAGAGTACACTGCTAATGCAGCAACATATGGATCTGCAACAGTCGATCATGGGTCAAAGATTTAGATGAAACCAAGTCCGCAAGGCGACTGACATCCCATAAACTTCGAAAAATCGAGTGTAAAATTGAATATGACCCAAACTTTAGGATTAATTTTTCATTTCACTTTATATACTATAATAAAAACTTTTCTCCCAAACCCCAACTTTTTTATTTTTGGACTTCCACAAACCTTATCTTAAAGAGTCGCAAAAGTAAAGTCCATTCCAAACTACATCAAATAAATTCAACACAACAATAGAGAAATTCACATATACATATATGTGGTCCAAATGCAAATTTAACAAGGTAACAAAGTATACACAAACCTCACTCAACACAAACAACATAATTCCAATACATAAAAGAAATTAACAATAAAAACTAAAAAAGTTAATGATAGAGAAGTACTAAGTAGGTAAGGAAATGAACCTATTTCTGTGCATTTCTATAAAATAAATTCTCTCATTTGATTCTGTACTGATTATCTACGTACACACAGATATCATTCACACACACACATATATATACACACATGCACTATGTATTAGTTTGTGTAAGTAAATTACCAGCACATGACATGTAAAAGTATAACTCACAATATAGGTGTTGTAAGACAGGTATAACTGATTTCAAGTATTAAATTTATCAAATACCACTAAGTAATATGCATTCAATATGTGCATATACATATAATATATCCAATATGTACACACATTTATACTATTATTTGATCATTGTAGTCTATAAGAGTTCAAACACAGGACTGAACTGATTCCAATATGGCATTACGCCGAAATTGGGGGATAGTCACGGTCTTGTCCATGACCCACTGGTCATGGCTCAAAGCCGTGACCTGAGTGAAAAAAAATGCGCGACCAATTCCATGACCATACAAGGCTGTGACCCTAATAAGTGTTGGTCACGGCTATGAGTCGTGATCATAGTGGGTCACGACCATAATCCGTGACCAAGATGTGACCATCATGGCGGCAAAATTGTGTCAGATTCCCTCCAACTGTAGTCACAGATTATGATCGTGACCACATCCATGACCAATGCCAAAATTTCATCCAAAGGAGTCAGGACCATTTTGAATTGGTGACGCCTCTTGGTCATGGCTTGGGACCATGACCAGTCCTACTATAATGGGATGGTCACAGATGATGATGTGAAAAAAAGGGTCATGGCCCCAATCCGTGACCATCCTCGTTATTTATAAACCCCTAAAACCTTTCAGCCATTTTCATGCAGACTTTTTCTCTCTCAACCCCCCAAACCCTTCACCTCCGACTCTCTCTCTCTCTCTCTCTCTCTCTCCGACTTCTTCTCTCTCTCCGGCTTCCTATCTCTCACTCTCTTAGGTAACATTATCTCTCTCTCTCTCTCTCTCTCTCTCTCTCTCTCTCTATCTATCTATCTATCTATCTCTCTCTCTCTCTCTATATATATATATATATATATGTGTGTGTGTGTGTGCGCGCGCACGCACGCATTTGTGTATATGTATGTTTGTGTACATGTGTATTTATGTATGCATATGTGTGTGTGTGTGTGTGTGTATATATCGTGTATATATGTGTGTATATATTATGTGTGTGTGTGTGTATATATATCGTGTATATATGTGTGTATATATTGTGGGTATATGTGTGTGTGTGTGTGTGTATATATATATATATATATATATATATATATATATATATATGTATGTGTGTGTGTGTGTATAATGTATGTGTGAATATGTTAATGTGTGTTTATTTTTACCCTAATTAAAATTGAAACCCTAATCTTCATGTATATATTTATGTTTGTTTATTTTATCCCTAATTATAATTGGAACCCTAATTTTCATGTATATGTCAATATGTGTTTATTTTAACACTAATTAAAATTAAAACCCTAATTTTTTTATGTATATGTTAATGTGTGTTTATTTTAACCTTAATTAAAATTGAAACCTTAATTTTCATGTATATGTTTATGTGTGTTTATTTTAACCCTAATTAAAATTGAACCCCGAATTTTTATTTTATTTTAACCCTAATTAAAATTGAACCCCGAATTTTCATGTATATGATTATGTGTGTTTATTTTAACCCTAATTTTCAATTATTACACTCTATTTTAAATTGTCAATTTTTAAACCCTAATTTTCAACTCTTACACTCTATTTAATGAGAAAGGACCCAACTTTAGTGAGATATTATGATTATCGTTATGTGTTTTGTCAGGTAGATGATATAATGAGTACAAGATAATTATTGGTTGTTGGTTTGGCTGTTGGATAGTGATGTTGGATTGTTTGGATTGATAATAAGCATATACTTTCAAACTCTCTCATAATAAACCCTAAGAAAATGTGTCTTAACACTTATGGTGGGTTCTTATTTGGATTTTACCTTAGTGAGATCCAACACGCACGTGGTTAAGAGAAGCATAATGATGAATCAAAACATTAATCAAACTACTATAATGTAATGTGCATCGCACATTATAATATATTAGTTTTAAATGAAAAGAAGCCCATTTGGTTCTCCCTTCTCGGGAATAACATTAAGGGGCACGAACATCTCGCATGTGACCAACGTAACTTATAGCAATCGATCACGTAGACGCAGGACTTCTCATTTGAGAATATGACCCGCATTTGAAAATAGGCACACTTAGGCTTGAAAACATGTCGTGATTGGTCCAAAACCACGAACAACCTCCAAACGGCTCCGCAAGGGGCACGAACACCTCGCACGTGGTCAGTGTAATTCGTAGAAACCGACTGCATAGTCACAGGACTCTCGATTTGGGAATAGGACCGGAATTTGAAAATATGCACACTTAGGCTTAAAAGCGTGCCGCAAGTGGGCCAAAACTTCGAATATCCCCCAACCGGCCCCGCAAGGGGCACGCAAAACTCGCACGTGACCAATATAACTCATAGCAACCGATCGTGTAGTTGCAGGACTCCTGATTTGAGAATAGGATCCAAATTTGCAAATAGGCACACTTAGGCTTGAAAATGTGCCGCGAGTGGGCCAAAACCCCGAACAACCCCTAAACTGCCCTGCAAGTGGCACGAATACCTCGTACGTGACCAACATAACTCTTACCAGGCAACCACGTAGTCATGAGACTTTTGATTTTAAGAAAAATACCCGAACAACTAATATTTTTTTCCATTTAAATATGTTCACGGACTTAAACCGTGAACATGGTTTATATTTTTTCCTGATAAGCTTGTGGTCGTGGATTTGATCCATCACCAAAGTGAAACATGTGTAAAAGTTGGTCACGACTATGGTCCGTGATCATTTTTCAACATGTGTAATTTAGGTCACGATTATAGTCTATGACCATGTTTAAAGTTTTGTCACGCCCGTTCACTACTTTAGTCCGTAACCATGATTAAAGGTTTGTCACGCCTAGTCACGACTTTAGTTTGTGACCATGATTAATGATTGGTCAGGGTCGGATCACGAATTTGGTCCGTGATCAGCTAGTCATGGCCCTTCTCCTCGACTAGACTTCTTTATACTGCCACACGCCATGGTCTGTGACTACACCTTTTGGTCCGGGATGAGGTCCGTGACCAGTGGTTTTGGTCAGGCCTTTTCTAGTTACGGATCAGATCCGTGACCCATGGGCCTAGTCATGGACCAAATCTGTGACCATCTGCCTATTTTGGTTTAGTGTGGCAAATGAATCTTGTGTGACAAATCCACATAATGTAATGTGCATCTTCTGGACAACCAATCCTACGATAAAATGTAATCAAAACTTCACATTCCAGTTTATCATAGACAATAATAGAATACAAAATATGGAAAATAGTAAGGAAAGTGACTAAATAAAATCAACGATTACATAAAGAATCAAAAATTCACATTGTTGCTTTTGCTTTTCACACCTAATGCCCACTTTTAACCCCAAAACGAATTATACTAGTCAATTTCGAGAACCGAGAGTCCGATGAGGACACTGACACTTATTATAGTTACTTTTGTACATAATAGGGTGTTTGTTGCTCTGTCTAGCCCACTCGATTATTTTTTTAAGTTTTCACCACCTAAATCCCATTTTATCCCCAAAAAGAATACTTGCTAGTCAATTTAAAAAACAAGGAGTCCGATGAGACACGCCACTTCCTATAAATTACTTTTTAACTCTTGGGGGCATGTATGTCTATTTGGGCCACACGATTGTTTTGTGAGTTTTCCCCACCTAAGTACTATTTTTAATTCAATACAAATACGTACTAGTCAATTTTGAAAAATCGATAGTTCTATAAGGACATAGACACTTCCTACAATTTATGTTTGTATCTCTTGGGGAGTTTTGTGCCTCTCACTGGGAAATTTGATTGCTAATTTTAAATTTTTCCCCTTAAATCATATTTTAACCCCAAAACAAGCGTAATATAATCAATTTCGAAAATCAAGTCCGACAAGGACATAGTGACTTCTCTTAGGTTACCTTGGTACCTTTGGGGTATGTGTCTCTCTATTCGGGCTACTTCATTGTTGTTTTCAATTTTCATCTGCAAAATGAACGTTTACTAGTCATATTAGAAACCAAGAGTTAAATGAGGACACAGATACTTCCTACAAGTTATTTTTTTTACCTTTGTGGATGTTCGTGCCTCTATTTGGGCCACTTGGTTACTATTTTGAGTTCTCACCCTAAAATCCCTATCTTAAGCCCAAAATGACACCATACTAATCAATTTTAAAATTTGGGAGTCTACTTTGGACACGATCACTTCCCTTAAATTACTTTTAGCATGGTCCCACATTGTCGAATACAATTTAAGGTCGCCTCATTCCTTAAATTTTACTCTATTCTTTTATGTTGTCTTCTTCTTCTTCTGCCTCTCGTACTCCTTCATTTTTACATACATTTTCTGATAGAATATATGTAATTATACAATGAATGAGGCTGAGAGATAGTGAAATATCAGGTTTATCCTTTTAGATTATTTAAGGATCTTGACATTACTTATTTATGTTTACTAAATTTTCTTTAAACTAAAATTTTAACTAATGCTTGTATTTTTATTTATTACTTTCGGGTACCACCTCCTATGTTGGAGTTTGTGTCCCAACACTTAGTGACTTAAATATTAAGATTTAGCATTTGATATGGTGTTGGATAACATTGGCAATTTTTTCAACAATGGCGCATATTTGAATAAATTAGGTTCATCACATATATCACAAAATAATATCATAGTCAAATAGTAAATCAAATTAATAGCATAAACTACTTGAAAAAAACATAAATTAATTGACACAAACAAACATATCAATAATTGTAACTAAAATTCTCATAAACAAGTATACAAATGTTGTCATAAATTAATGAGATCATTTCGTTTGTCTACCTGTATCATCCAAAAATCATGTTACAAATTTTAAGGTCAGTCATGTATCACTAAATGCAGCAATTAAAATGCAACACAGACATAATAAACTAAATCTCAACTATAAAACACAAATTTGAAACAAAATTACTGAAACCAATATTATATCCACTGATTCAAGGTATCTCATAAATTAGTAATTGAATCAATATCTGAATTTAATGAGGATTACCAAAATTAGTATGACACAAATTAACTAACTTCTGTAAAGGAATTTCGTTCATCTTTTTTCTACTCAGCATAAATGGTAATTATATTAATGCAGGATCTCTCCCCCCTCCTATACAATCTTCCAACCTATTAAATTAAAAACATAAGCCCTTTAACACACCACAATGGCATAAAAGATGATAAAATTAATAAAAAAAAATAGTACTATCCCGATTTGTCAACTTAACCAGCAACGAGAGCAAGGGCTAGGGCGACGAGGTTGAGGGTGGCAAGGGCTCGTGTGGTTGAGGGAGTGCAAAATAACTTTTGTTCGGGTGAAGAAAAAGAAATGACGTTGACGGGGTTTTGCTTTTGCTTTATTTTCCCTTTCTTTTTTTTTTGGTTTTCTTAGGCTAATAGAAACAAGAGGGATTGAAAATTGATAAAGGAGGAATCTAAATTGGTTTTAGCCATCTCATAAGGTATACCTTTTGAGCTGTTAATATGAAGTCCCATTAGTATTACCATTTAGGACGGGTAAAATTAACGGTCTTAAAAATTAATAGTTTTTAAGACCGCTAATTTTACTCGTCTTAAAAGGTGGGTTTTAGAGACTCAAATTTTAGCCGTCTCAAAAAGTCTAGTCCTAAAAAGTACATTTTTTTGTAGTGTATCATCATTAGCCTTGTGTTGCTCTTTGAAATGGGGCAACACTTATCCGTTACACAAGTTGGGTGTAGGAGTGTAACTGACCACTGAGATTCTTGTCATAATTAGATTAAATTGGGAAAGAACTAGCATTGTGGGTGAAGGTGACTGAGAATACTAATGTGATGTTACTTGGGGCTAATGGAATTAATTAGTTAGGCCTTAAGGACTATACAGGAGCCCCTTAGGCAAGTTTGAATATGTAGAGGGGTACACAATCAACCCCATAGTTGCAAAAGGTTTTTGTAAATAGTAACCAAGAAAGAGGATGCATAAAACGACCCCAAACCACAAGGGGAACAAGTACAAGAAGAATAAGCGCGCAAGAAATGTCGCATCCATGATTCTATGCTCTAATGGTAACAAAGAAATAATAGTAATTATAATGAATAAATTGAAGGAACGCGAAAAGTTGCAGCATAGATATTCTAGCGGGGACTACCATTCTTGTCTACTACTGCCCAGACGTATGTTATTGAAATAAATTTTGGGGGTAAAACTGAAAAGTTTATAAGCATTGGTGGTATTTATCCTTCTTTTATCTCACTGTCCATATGAAAGGAAGACAATTAAGTAGATATGCCAAGTAGATAACTTTATTTTAATACAAGGTGTGAATAAAAGGTGTTGTCAGAGTATGAATGGGATTAATAATGCAGATATAACCATTGGAAACAAAATGAAATATCATAGAATTGATAGGGGTATACTGGAGTCTAATGATATGTAAAGGAATAAAATGGTGAATCGTAAATGGATTAGTTTATGTATCGAGTTACATGGATAAGGGATCAGATTATAACTAGATAACCCATAAATTATTGGTTATAGGGCTTCAACTGTGTAGAAATACCATTGCAATATTGTCCACAACTTTGGACAGTTAATCCCAATTAATTGGGGAGTAATAACATGGCTTGGCACACTTAGCTAAAGTGGCACTCATACCTATGTAGCAAATAAAAAAACTAGGTACTCACCATCTAAGTCCTACAGGCCAATTAGAATTATTGTGGTATACCATGGTCTAATACCTAAATCGTAAGGTATGCTACTAGGATTTCACAGATAATGGTTATAAATAGCAGTATTTATTGCAATTAAGTTTAGTAGGATACAGGGCTATACCACAGTTAAGGTTTTAATGGATTTTTTTTGTTCTTACTGAATTCATAAGTTGTAGTGATTTATCAGGTTTAGGGAATAACTTTGATATTGAGAGAATCAATATTCACGGTAAATATAAACTACACAAAAGAGTTCGTAATTAAGAACATGAGTTCAAAGTTATCACATAGTGATACAACAAGATAATAATTGTAAGAACATAAGCTCAATTTTTTTAATGCTGAAATATAATCACCACTTTATAAGTACGGGTTGTGATTTTGTGCTTCTAATTCACGGTAATTGATTGGATAGTCCGAAACCAGGGAGAATATAAGTAGGTTCTATAGGTCTAAAAATAATGGTCATAGGATGCTTATGGGATGCAGTGGAGTGATAATTTAAATAAGTTTTAGTGTAAACATACTGATATGATATAATTGTATAATTTCCAAAAGTTTAATGGATAAATTTGTATCCTATGTTTGTGCAAGTTTCAACCATGCATCATGTGTGGTTAAATGGGTACCATTGGTATTCCATGTAGTACAATGCCATGTAGGCAGCTGACACATCACGAATATTGCATAGTTGCGCCCTTTATCTTTATGCATTCTAGAACTTTTACATTCTTAATGTTTATAATTATGCTCGTTAACCATACAACCTCGGATTTGGACATATATATATTTTGTAGGAGTTAATTGTGCTTTTGTAGGTATTGGAACGCTAAAAGTGAGGTTCGGTTGCATTTCGGAGAAGTTCCGTCGTTGAATGCTACTTGAAGGGCAATTTAGTCTTTTCAAACTCACTATTTTTTATGGAATGAATTTACCAACATTTAGATCATCAAATTATCTTTTCGTGGCCACTGATCGTGCGTCATTCTGACTCCGTATGTGGAAGTTTTGCCCATTTCCGGAAGGTTTCGATATTTTCTTCTACTTCAAGGGCATTTTGGTAATTTTATACTTCATAATTTGGAGGTTTTCAAAACATAATCATCTATATAATTTAATTAGCTTCGCATCGATTTCGACCACGCCTCATTTTGATTCTGTATGAGGGAGTTATAGCCATTTCCGTGCAACGCATCAAACCAAATCCTTCAAATGGTCACGCCCAGTGGGTCACGGCCCAAGTCCCCGACCTGCTCGTCGCGGACTTGGGCCGTGATCCACTCAATATTTGTCATGACTATATTTATTACCACACTAAATTATTGATGCTTGGGAAGTGGTCATGGCCCAAGTCCGTGACCACAGTGGTCGCGGACTTGGGCCATGACCAGGTCTTGACCATCTTGGCATCGAACTCGCGCCAAAATTCCCTCCAAGCTTGGTCGCGAGTGGGTCACAGACCAAGCCCGTGACCCATGGCATGATGAAGAAGAGAGTACACACATTGAGGGTCACGGCTATGGGTCGTGACCAAAGATCATTCAGGAAGTAGGGTTGATGTGAAGAGGGTTGCGCATGGTGAGTCACGGCTCTAGTCCGTGACCAGGTGCAAGCTAGAAACACCCTCATTTCATGGTGTGGGTCACGGCTATTGTCCGTGACCAATCCTCATGCAGGTAGTAGGGTGGAAAAGGGTCGTCAATGGGGGGTCACGGCTCTAGGCCGTGACCAGGTGCGAGCCAGAAATACCCTGAGTTTCATTTATTGGTCGCGCGCTTTGTGAGTCACAGCTCTAGGCCATGACCATATTCATGACTTAATAAAAAAAATGCTCGTTAGTCATTTGCAATTTGTAAGGGCTGTGTATCAGGGCTGAGGGATTTGGTGTCATTTCTAAGGGCTAAGCGATTTCAATTGGATTTCATTGTGATTAACCCCTGGTATGTGTGTATGTGTGTGTATGTTTAGATTTATGTTTATATGTGTGTGTATGCATATATTTATGTGTATATGTATGTTTATGTGTGCAACTATGAACAAATAAATTATTTTTTTGTCAATAGACCCTATATTGTATGTGTGTGTATGTATAGATTGTATGTGTGTGTGTGTGTATGTATAGATCTATGTCAAAAAAATATGTATAGATTGTATGTGTGTGTATGTGTAGATTTATGTAAAAAAAAATTAAGGTTTAGTAAACCCTAAATAGTATGCCTTGGAGACGGGTGGAGACCGGGTTGGGGGTTAGAAGCAATAAATAGTCCCTTAAGAATTCTGTAAGTGTTAATTTTGTTCTTGGCCTTGGTATTTTCAATTTAGTTTTAGATTTGTCCTTGTGAAAAAAAAGGAGTAGATATATACCTGGTTTAATTAGATTAGTGTTGGTTATATTATGATATACCTGTTATGCCATTTTATATTATTGTTGAAATTGAATAGGTATTGGATTTTGAAATGTACTCAAAATCAATTGTAATCTTCTCAATATGCGTGCATCTTATTTTTTTCTCAGTTGTAATCCTTATATACATGAAAGAAAATATCAATGAGGATTAACGAATTTCAGTTCAAACAAGTTTACCACGAGTCAAGTTGGGGCAGTGGGTGACTCAAGAAAATCACACCACACACATAGAACAAGCTCTGGTTTTCTTCCTTTGGTTTTGAATTTGTTTTTTTGGTTCTACCATTTTTTTAATTGAACATAACTATTTGCATAAAATTCATTATTTTTTCACTGTCATAGGATACATTGATGTTGGGGTCGAACTACTATCAAACATAATCTGAAATTGCATCGCTACTGGCATAGAGAAGGTTCTGATTGGCGTTGGGTGTAACAAAATATCCAGGTAATGTATAGACCTATGATTAACTTTATTTTAAGGTTAAATATGCATTGATTCAATTTTTTAATTATTTTGGGTATGAATCCCATTTATGTCTAAACCCCGTAATTTTAATTGTTTTGTCCCCCCTATAGCTTGGGTATTATTGGCGCATTTGTTTCTTGTCACTTCCAGGGGGGCAGTACATAACTTTTGAACAAAGAATAGTTAGGGTGAACACTAGAAAAAGAAGGCATTATCCAATGGATTGTCACTTTCTAGGTTTAAGGCGTGTCAATTTCTCTGCAATGGTCCACATTAAAATAATTGGTAACCATTTGTTTATTAGCTTAAAGATATTCTTGATTAGTCCGAGATGAATATAAGATATGTGAAAATGGGAATAAAAATTAGTCATGGTTCGAAAGTTATTCTTGAGTTTGCAATTTGTGACCGCTCATCTTATTCACTTGTCGCACGGGACCAATGTGACTCGTAGGAACCGACCGCGTAGTCACGGGCTCCCGGTTTGAGTATACGACACAAATTTCCAAAAAATTAGACTTGAGCATAAAAACAAGCCATCGAAGGATGAAAACGTAAAACATACACAAAATGGTCCGATAAGAGTCACGAACACCTCGCACGGGACCAATGTGACTCGTAGGAATCGATCGGGTAGTCACGGGGATCCCGGTTTGAGTGTACAACGTAAATTTGCAAAAAGTTAGACTTGAGAATAAAAAAGACGCCATCGAAGGGTGAAAATGTAAAATAGCCACAAAACGGTCCCGTAAGAGTCACGAACATCTCGCACGGGACCAATGTAAGTCGTAGGAACTGACCGTATAGTCACGGCGCTCCCGGTTTGAGTGTACGACATAAATTTTTAAAAAAATAGACGTAAGCAAACATGCCATCGAATGGTGAAAATGTAAAATAGCCACAAATAGGTCCCGTAAGAGTCACGAACACCTCACACGAGACCAATGTAAGTCATAGGAATAGACCGTGTAGTCACGGGGCTCCCGGTTTGAGTGTACGACGTAAATTTGCAGAAAGTTAAAATTAAGCATAAAAGCATGCCATCGAAGGATGAAAATGTAAAACAAACACCAAACGGTCCCGTAAGAGTCATGAACACCTCGCACGTGACCAATGTAACTCGTAGGAACCGACCGGATAGTCACGAGGCTCCCGGTTGGAGTGTAAGACGTAAATTTAAAAAAAAATAGACTTAAAGAATAAAAACATGCCATCGAAGGGTGAAAATGTAAAACAAACACAAAACGGTCCCGTAAGAGTCATGAACACCTCGCACGGGACCAATGTGACTCGTAGGAACCGATCGCATAGTCACGGGGCTCCCGATTTGAGTGTACGACGAAAATTTAATAAAAAATAGACTTAAGCATGAAAACATGCCATCGAAGGGTGAAAATGTAAAACAACCTTAAAACGGTCCCGAAAGAGTTACGAACCCCTCGCACGGGACCAATGTGACTCGTAGGAACCGACCGCGTAGTCACGGGACTCCCGGTTTGAGTGTACGACGTAAATTTTCAAAAAATTAGACTTAAGCATAAAAACATGCCATCAAAGGGTGAAAACATAAAAAAACCTTAAAATTGTCCCGTAAGAGTCACGAATACCTCGCACGGGACCAATATAACTCGTAGGAATAGACGGCGTGGTCACGGGGCTGCCGGTTTGAGTGTACGACGTAAATTTACAAAAAGTTAGACTTAATATCAATGTTTGGTTTTGGGACTAACAACTAATATACTTCACAAGGACAGTATATGACACGTGAATGATTATAATTTCTGGGAATGATTTGTGATGGTGCGATTTGTGAAGTTTTGATGGTTCGATTTTTTTTCACACACACACATGTGAAAACTTTCAAGTTTTATTTTTTCCTGCTTTATCTTCATTTGATTTGGATCTTATTTTACGATTTAAAAGCTCATGCGCTTGAGTTGTTGTATCTAATGAGTGTATTTACATATTTTGGATTGTATTACTAACTAAAGTTATATTTTGAATTATCAACTCTCAATGGAATGTTTTTCCTACTCTTGATTTGCCGTTATTTTATAATACGATTTTTTGAATTTAACGTGACTTGCATCTATGTTTATCTTGGAACCCCTCCTCGTTGAAAGAGACATCCCGGAGGGGTTTGTACCGTTTTTGGTTTTTCTCAACAAGAAGCGAGGATGTATTACCGATGAAAGAGACATTCATGACCTTTCTTATTCTAAGTATTCTAATACATTTTCTACTTCTCACATTTTATTTTCCTGAAACACTATTTGAGACTTAAACATAAGTTTTTAATTGTCCAGGCATGTATTTATTATGGGATCAATGGATGCTTTCAGAATGGACAGATCTCGATGGGAAAATAGACAACGGAGTCATACTAGAGCAACCTTTGGGTCAATAATAAAGATTACCAAAGTACAGAGGACGCGAAAGAGAGAGAAAACAGAGCTGCTGCTGCAGCAGGTTAGAAATGGAGAGAGTACTCAAGAAGTAGCGTTGATAACTTTTGTAACTTGATAGGTTCGTGCCCATGCTGTTACAGGAAAGGTAAGAGTTCAGTTATTTATATGCTATTGTAGCTCACATATCTTGCTTCTCACATATCATATTATTATGCTTTTTTGGCATTTGATGTTTACACGCACTTGATTGACATGAGAGAAGGCTAATGGAACTTGGAAGCATAAACTGTTACCGATTGAAGTCAACTAAATAACCAATGTGAGCAGCAAGATTTTGATGAACACACTAAGGTATTGAACAATGAATCTGAACTGCGAGTTTGATAGCACATACTTGAATGTATAATTAGTACTAAATGGTTTTCTCATGTGCACAATTGGTTGCATGTCATATTAAAGGTATAACTTATTTACAGTGAATTACTTCTTTCCTAATGTTTAATTTGTTCAGAAGATTAGTTATTCAATTTTTTGGCATGAGTTGTTTTCCCCCTTTTATCTCGATTTAAGGTTGTTCGCGTTTATAAGATTATGGTTGAATATTTAATGCTTTATGCCGATCCGATTTGAAATTAGGAAATATAGGTTAAATATCAGTGTTTCAAACTCCAATCTCATGGAGATTTTGACTTTAGCATCGGATGATGTACGAAGCCTCCTAATACATCCTTACATATGATTTGTTTCTGATATGCTATCATTATAGGAAGTGCACAATTTTGCAAAAGTTGCAGGCGACCATATCAACTCTGAATCAAGGAGGTAATAGTGGTTTTATAAGATGAATCCCAAAATGCTCCACATAGGTACTTACTGTGCTTCATTTACTTTTCAGTGCGTATTAAGAAATCAATTGTGTTGTGGTTGTTTTAGTATCTGGAAACACAATTTATAGGTTGGTATTAGATGAATCGCACTACGGTTTGGGAATTCGCCATCACATTCACCAGAATGAAATTGTGGAGCTCAAATCATAGAAACCAACGCTCGAAGGTGTATTTTCTATGAATTCTCCAAACTCTTGTGCATGCTTTTAATCCCATTAGTACATCTGATCTATTTCAGCTATTTAATTAAAATGTTTATTTCAACTATTTTCAAATAGTATTGATTTGCACACAGTGTGAATTGATACAAAGTAACATATTCAACTAACTTGCTAGCTTTTCATTTACTGTTGATTTTTATTCATTTGAAAGAGGGTGATTTTAAGGAATAAGTTGGCAACTTCAACATTGTAAATTCAATAAGCATATATTATTTTGAATCCTTCTATAGACATAAGACTTGACTTTGTGTCTAATTTCCTTTTTCTATTTTTCATAAAGGGATGTATACTTAAAATAGAGGTCTCTATTTTCAAGAGGAATAGGTCCTGAACGAAAAAAGATCTCAAAAACATCAATGTCACCGAGTTTAAGACCAGCAGACTTAACTGCTGCTGGAATTGAAACAGTTGGACCAATGGTGTAGCAAAAATCTTCATATTTATTTTGATTCTTCATTATTTGGAATACTAATGGTGTAGCAAAAATCTACCTTATTTCTATTAATTTATGACCATCTTTATCTTTTCAATTTTAATCTATTAAAATTTTAAATATTTAATGTAGTGTCCGAGAAGACTTTAAATATTCACTCCCCGTGTATTTGTATCTCATATGGGAAAACTTAATTAGCGGGTGTATTAAAAGTCAGCTGAATTTGTTCAATGCAGTGGCCGAGATCATACTATGACAACAAGCGTGGCTGCTGCTACCCAAAGACATGGAAGCCTGCAGAAGACTTTAGCATTCACGGGCTTTAGCCAAATTACAAATATGTGGTCAAGGTCAACTAAGAGCGCTGCCTACCTTTTTATCCATTTCAACTTGCTACCTTAGAATGATAGCAAGAGGTTAGTCCATCTCAGTATATACTATTAATTTAAATACATTTATAATAGCTTGGCACACAATTAAACTCACTCTAGCTGAACTCCATAATTGTTGTGTCCATACCCGATTCGCTAATAGTCGTGTATACTTCATATGGTACGGTATAGTTGGTATGGTGGATACTAGATTAGTTTTGTTATCTTTTTGTTTAATTTACAAAATTTGGTCCATATTGACTGTCATAATATTTATGCTTACTGAAAAACTTACTATCATAACACACTCCTTAATTCACTGAATCACCTCATAAGGTAACTCAATAACAGTCAAAATATCAACAAGAAAATTCATATTAATAGAATCATAGGCTTTCATCAAATCAATTTTCATATCACATCTAAGCTCCCCACTATTTCTATGATACCCTCTCACCAATTCTTGAATCAGCGGGACAAAGTCAATTATATTCCTCCCTTCAATGAATGCAGATTGTCTATTATTCACCAAATCAGGAATGATGCCACCAAGCCTTGAAATAATCACCCTAGAGATAATTTTATATGTAGTATTACAACAAGAAATAGCTCTAAATCCTTGATGGTACTAGGATTAAAATCCTTGATGGTACTAGGATTAGGAACCTTAACTCTAAAAACTTTCAAAAGCTTCTAAGTATCTCCACAAAGGTTTTCTATAGTCACCATTATTTTCCCCATAAACTCTAGTAAAAATGAAAGATTTATTATAATTTCTAAATTTGATTTTAGTTGTTATTTCTTGCCTCATACTACTCATCTCTTTTACTTCAAAAACACTTGGATCCCAGGAATCCAAAACCTTCTAGGCTCATTATTTGTAGTATTGTGGATTAAATTCCACTCAAAAAAGAAACTTTCCTTCACAAGACTAATGTTATTCCTCCTTACATTAGATTCAATTAAATAAATGATCTTGATATTATTATCTCTAAACAAAACCCAAAACAGCCCCAGAATGGCCCCGTGGGTGGTACCAACACCTCCCACAGGATCAATGTAACTCGTAGGAACTGACCACGCAGCCGCGGCACTCCCGGTTTGAGAATACGACGGTAATTTGCATATTTCTAGACTTAGGCTTAAAAGCATGGTTTTAGGGAGTGAAAACCCGAAACAGCCCCCAAACGGCCCCGTGGGTGGCACCAACACCTCCCACGAGACCAATGTAACTCGTAGAACTGACCGCGCAGCTGCGGTACTCCCGGTTTGAGAATTAGACAGTAATTTGCATATTTCTAGACTTAGACATAAAAACATGGCGTTAGAGGGTGAAAACTCGAAACATCCCCCGAACGGCCTCGTGGGAGGCACCAACTCCTCCCACGGGACCAATGTAACTCGTAAGAACTGACCACGCAGTAGCGGGACTCCCGGTTTGAGAATACGACGATAATTTGCATATTTCTAGACTTAGGGTTAAAAACATGACATTAGAGGGTGAAAATCCAAAACAGTCCCCGAATGGTCCCGTGGGAGGCACAAACGCCTCCCACGGGACCAATGTAACTGGTAGAAATGGACCGCGCAGTCACGGGACCCCCGATTTGAGAATACGACGATAATTTGCATATTTCTAGACTTAGGCTTAAAAACATGGCGTTAGAGGGTAAAACTCAAAACAACCCCCGAACGGCCCCGTGGGTGGCACCAACACCTCCCACGGGACTAATGTAACTCGTAGGAACTGACCACGCAACCGCGCTACTCCCGGTTTGAGAATACGATGATAAGTTTTATATTTCTAGACTTAGGCTTAAAAACATGGCGTTAGAGGGTGAAAACTCAAAATAACCCCCGAACGGCCCCGTGGGTGGCACCAACACCTCCCACGGGACCAATGTAACTCGTAGGAACTGATCACGCAACCGCGGCACTTTCGATTTGATAATACGATGTTAATTTGCATATTTCTAGACTTAGGCATAAAAATATGGCGTTAGAGGGTAAAAACTCAAAACAGCCCCCGAACCGTCCCGTGGGAGGCACCAACACCTCCCACAGGACCAATGTAACTTGTAGGAACTGACCACGCAGCCGCGGAACTCTCGGTTTGAGAATACGATGATAATTTGCATATTTCTAGACTTAGGGTTAAAAACATGGCATTAGAGGGTGAAAATCCAAAACAGTCCCCGAATGGTCCCGTGGGGGGCACCAACGCCTCCAATGGGACCAATGTAACTAGTAGAAATGGACCGCGCAGTCGTGGGACTCCTGGTTTGAGAATATGATGATAATTTGCATATTTCTAGACTTAGGCTTAAAAACATGGCGTTAGAGGGTGAAAACTCGAAACAAACCCCAAACGGCCCTATGGGTGGCACCAACACCTCCCACGGGACCAATGTAACTCGTAGGAACTAACCACGCAACCGTGATACTCTCGGTCTGAGAATACGACGATAAGTTACATATTTCTAGACTTAGGCAGAAAAACATGGCGTTAGAGGGTGAAAACTCGAAACAACCCCCCGAACGGCCCCGTGGGTGGCACCAACACCTCCCACGGGACCAATGTAACTCGTAGGAACTGACCACGCAACCGCGGCACTCTCATTTGGGAATACGACGGTAATTTGCATATTTCTAGACTTGGGCATAAAAACATGGCATTAGATGGTGAAAACCCAAAACAGCGCCCGAACGGTCCCGTGGGTGGCACCAACACCTCCCACGGGACCAATGTAACTCGTAGGAACTGACTGCACAGCCGCGGCACTCCCGATTTGAGAATACGACAGTAATTTGCATATTTCTAGACTTAGGCATAAAAACATGGCATTAGAGGGTGAAAACTCGAAACAACACACGAACGGCCCCGTGGGTGGCACCAACACCTCCCACGGGACCAATGTAACTCGTAGGAACTGACCACGCAACCGCGGCACTTTCGATTTGATAATATGATGGTAATTTGCATATTTCTAGACTTAGGCATAAAAACATGGCGTTAGAGGGTAAAAACTCAAAACAGCCCCCGAACCGTCCCGTGGGAGGCACCAACACCTCCCACGGGACCAATGTAACTCGTAGGAACTGACCACGCAGCTGCGGGACTCCCGGTATGAGAATACGACGATAATTTGCATATTTCTAGACTTAGGCCTAAAAACATGGGGTTAGAGGGTGAAAACTCGAAACAACCCCAGAACGGCCCCGTGGGTGGCACCAACACCTCCCATGGGACCAATGTAACTCATAGGAACTGACCACGCAGTCGTGGATCTCCCGGTTTGAGAATACGATGTTAATTTTCATATTTATAGCCTTAGGCTTAAAAACATGGCGTTAAAGGGTAAAAACTCTAAACAGCCCCCGAACGGCCTCGTGGGAGTCACCAACACCTCCCACGGGACCAATGTAGCGCGTAGGAACTGACCACGCAGCCGCGGGACTCCCGGTTTGAGAATACGACGATAATTTACATATTTTTAGACTTAGGGCTCAAAACATGGCGTTAGAGGGTGAACATCCAAAAGAGTCCCCGAACGGCCTCGTGGGAGGCACCAACATTTTCCACGGGACCAATGTTACTCGTAAAAACTGACCGCGCAGTCACGGGACTCCCGATTTGAGAATACGACGGTAATCTGCATATTTCTAGACTTAGGCTTAAAAACATGGCGTTAGAGGGTAAAAACTCGAAAAAAACTCCGAACGTCCCCGTGGATGGCACCAACACCTCCAACGGGACCAATGTAACTCGTAGGAACTGACCACGCAGCCGCGGTATTCCCGGTTTGAGAATACGACGATAATTTGCATATTTTTAGACTTCGGCGTAAAAACATGGCGTTAGAGGGTGAAAACCCAAAACAACCCCCAAACGGTCCCGTGGGTGGCACCAACACCTCCCATGGGACCAATGTAACTCGTAGGAACTGACCCCGCAGTCACGGGTCTCCCGGTTTGAGAATATGATGATAATTTACATATTTCTAGACTTAGGCTTAAAAACATGGCATTAGAGGGTGAAAACTCGAAACATCCCCCGAACGGCCCCGTGGGAGGCACCAACACCTCCCACGGGACCAATGTAACTCGTAGGAACTGACCACGCAGTCTTGGGTCTCCCGATATGAGAATACGACTATAATTTGCATATTTCTAGACTTAGGCAAAAAAAGATGGGGTTAGAGGGTGAAAACTCGAAACAGCCCCAGAACGGCCCTGTGGTTGGCACCAACACCTCCCATGGGATCAATGTAACTCGTAGGAACTGACCCCGCAGTCGCGGGTCTCCCGATTTGAGAATATGACGATAATTTGCATATTTCTAGACTTAGGCTTAAAAACATGGCGTTAGAGAGTGAAAACTCGAAATAGCCCCCGAACGGCCCCGTGGGTGGTACCAACACGTCCCACGGGACCAATGTAACTCGTAGGAACTGACCCAGCAGCCGCGGGACGGTTTGAGAATACGACGATAATTTGCATATTTCTAAACTTAGGGTTAAAACGTGGCATTAGAGGGTGAGAATCCAAAAGAGTCGTCGAACGACCCCGTGGGAGGCACCAACATCTCCCACGGGACCAATATAACTCGTAAAAACTGACCACGCAGTCGCGGGTCTCCCAATTTGAGAATACGATGGTAATTTGCATATTTCTAGACTTGGGCTTAAAAGCATGGCGTTAGAGGGTAAAAACTCGAAACAAGCCCCGAACGTCCCCGTGGGTGGCACCAACACCTCCCACGGGACCAATGTTACTCGTAGGAACTGATCGTGCAGTCGCGGTACTCCCTGTTTAAGAATACGACAGTAATTTGCATATTTCTAGACTTCGACATAAAAACATGGCGTTAGAGGGTGAAAACCCAAAATAGCCCCCGAACGACCCCGTGGGTGGTACCAATACTTTCCACGGGACCAATGTAACTCGTAGGAACTGACTGTGCAGCTGCGGCACTCCCAGTTTGAGAATACGATGGCAATTTGCATATTTCTAGACTTAGGCATAAAAATATGGCGTTAGAGGGTGAAAACTCGAAACGGCCACCGAACATCCCCGTGGGTGGCACCAACACCTCCCATGGGACCAATATAACTCGTAGGAACTGACCCCGCAGTCTTAGGTCTCCCGGTTTGAGAATACGACTGTAATTTGCATATTTCTAGACTTAAGCAAAATATGGCGTTAGAGGGTGAAAACTCAAAACAGCCCCAGAACGGCCCCGTAGGTGGCACCAACACCTCCCACGGGACCAATATAACTCGTAGGAACTGACCCCGTAGCCGCGGGTCTCCCGGTTTGAGAATACAACTGTAATTTGCATATTTCTAGACTTAAGCAAAACATGGCGTTAGAGGGTGAAAACTCGAAACAGCCCCC
This sequence comes from Sambucus nigra, assembly GCA_949130495.1. Lineage (NCBI taxonomy): Eukaryota > Viridiplantae > Streptophyta > Magnoliopsida > Dipsacales > Adoxaceae > Sambucus > Sambucus nigra. Next base: position 352,423,999 of record OX422218.1, read on the forward strand.
GAACGGCCCCGTGGGTGGCACCAACATGTCCCACGGGACCAATATAACTCGTAGGATCTAACCCAGCAGCCGCGGGACTCCCGGTTTGAGAATATGATGATAATTTGCATATTTCTTGACTTAGGCTTGAAAACATGGTGTTAAAGGGTGAAAACTCGAAACAGCCCCCGAACGGCCTCGTGGGTAGTACCAACTCCTCCCACGTGACCAATGTAACTCGTAGAAACTCAGCCCGCACTCGCGGGTCTCCCGATTTGAGAATACGACGGTAATTTGCATATTTTTAGACTTAGGCTTGAAAACATGACGTTAGAGGGTGAAAACTCGAAACAGCCCCCGAACGGCCCCGTGGGTGGCACCAACACCTCCCACACGACCAATGTAACTCGTAGGAACTGACCACGCAGCCGCGGGACTCCCGATTCGAGAGTACGATGGTAATTTGCATAATTCTACTTAGTTACTGATAATTTTAACTCATATATGCAATTTTTCAGCTTGATTAAATTTTTTGTAAAACTACTTGGTTACTGATATTTTTTTTTATGTATCCTATCATTTGTAGGATTTTTGCACGCGGAACAAACGAAGGAGGCAATGGTCTATAGCATGAAGATTGTTTATATGTTGTGGATTTTTTTTTTGTGTTACAGCCGTGTGGGCTTTTATTATTTAGTTTTATGGTCGTGCGGGCTTTTACAATTTGATTGTTGAATTTTATGGCCGTGCGGGCTTTATAATAAGTAGGTTTTACATTTACAGGTTTTGGAATGTCAAGAAAATAGAGGAAACTCTGCCCAATTTTTTTTTGGTCTGTGAATTATCAAGACGTGTAATATTTGTAAGTTTGTATATATATTTGTTTATTAACAACGTTCTCGATTCGCAGTTTGTGATTGGACCCCCAATTTTAGGTGCACTCACAGGACCCCCAATTTTAAGATTGGACCAAAAAAATACGTTTTTTTTAAATTATAGTTAAATATGGTCATGGACTTTGTCCATGACCAATTTTATTTTTTTCGTCACGCATAAAAAAGGGTCACGGCCAAAGTCCGCGACCATTTTTTTCCTTTTTTTCGTCACGGTTGTGGGTCACGGACTTGTGTCGCGACCAAATTTTTTATATATTTTTTGTCATGGTTATGGGTCACGGACTTCGGCCGCGACCAATTTGTCATGATTGTAGGTCACGGATGAGGACCACGACCAATTTTTATATTATTTTTTTGTCACGGTCGTGGGTCGCGGACTTTGGTCGCGACCAATTTGTCACGGTTGTGGGTCACGGATGAGGGCCGCGACCCGTCATGGCATGGGTCAGGGCCCAAGTCCGCGACCATCTGCTGTGACCCTTCTTTGGTCACAAACTTGGGCCGCAAACCCCGAAAATGGTCGCACCCGAAATGGTCACGGCCCAAGTCTGCGACCTACAGTTTTGGTCATGGATTTTGGCCGTGACCAATCGCCAAGTTCGGTGTAGGAGTGTAACTAACCACTGAGATTCTTGTCATAATTAGATTAAATTGGGAAAGAACTAGCAACGTGGGTGAAGGTGACTGAGAATACTAATGTGATGTTCCTTGGGGCTAATGGAATTAAGTAGTTAGGCCTTAAGGACTATTTAGGAGCCCCTTAGGCAAGTTTGAATATATAGAGGGGTACACAATCAACCCCATAGATGCAAAAGGTTTTTACAAATAGTAACCAAGAAAGAGGATGCATAAAATGACCCCAAACCACAAGGGGAACAAGTACAAGAAGAATAAGCACGTAAGAAATGCCGCATCCGTGATTCTATGCTCTAATGGTAACAAAGAAATAATAGTAATTATAATGAATAAATTGAAGGAATGTGAAAAGTTGCAGCATAGATATTCTAGCGGGGAATACCATTCTTTTCTACTACTGCCGACACGTATGTTATTGAAACTAATTTTGGGGGTAAAACTGAAAAGTTTATAAGCACTGGTGGTATTTCTCCTTCTTTTATCTCACTGTCCATATGGAAGGAAGACAATTAAGTAGATATGCCAAGTAGATAACTTTATTTCAATACAAGGTGTGAATAAAAGGTGTTGTCAGAGTATGAATGGGATTAACAATGCAGATACAACCATTGGAAACAAAATGAAATATCATAGAATTGATAGGGGTATACTGGAGTCTAATGATATGTAAAGGAATAAAATGGTGAATCATAAATGGATTGGTTTATGTATCGAGTTACATGGATAAGGGATCAGATTATAACTAGATAACCCATAAATCATTGGTTATAGGGCTTCAAATGTGTAGCAATACCATTGCAATATTGTCCACAACTTTGGACAGTTAATCCCAATTAATTGGGGAGTAATAACATGGCTTGGCACACTTAGCTAGAGTGGCACTCATACCTATGTAACAAATAAAAAAACTAGGTACTCACCATCTAAGTCCTACAGGCCAATTAGAATTATTGTGGTATACCATGGTCTAATACCTAAATCGTAAGGTATGCTACTAGGATTTCATATATAATGGTTATAAATAGCAGGATTTATTGCAATTAAGTTTAGTAGGATACAAGGCTATACCACAGTTAAGGGTTTAATGGATTTTTTTTTTGTTCTTACTGAATTCATAAGTTGTAGTGATTTATCAGGTTTAGGGAATAACTTTGATATTGAGAGAATCAATATTCACGGTAAATATAAACTACACAAAAGAGTTCGTAAATAAGAACATGAGTTCAAAGTTATCACATAGTGATACAACAAGACAATAATTGTAAGAACATAAGCTCAATTTTTTAATACTGGAATATAATCACCACTTTATAAGTACGGGTTGTAATTTTGTGCTTCTAATTCACGGTAATTGATTGGATAGTCCGAAACCAGGGAGAATATAAGTCGGTTCTATAGGTCTAAAAATAATGGTCATAGGATGCTTATGGGATGCAGTGGAGTGATAATTTAAATAAGTTTTAGTATAACATACTGGTATGATATAATTGTATAATTTCCAAAAGTTTAATGGATAAATTTGTATCCTATGTTTGTGTAAGTTTCAACCATGCTCCATGTGTGGTTAAATGGGTACCATTGGTATTCCATGTACTATAATGCCATGTAGGCAGCTGATACATCACGAATATTGCATAGTTGCTCCCTTTATCTTTATGCATTCTAGAACTGTTACGTTCTTAATGTTTATAATTATGCTCATTAACCAGATAACCTCAGATTTTGACATATATATATATTTTGCAGGGGTTAATTGTGCTTTTGTAGGTATTGGAACGCTAAAAGTGAGGTTCCATTGCATTTTGAAGAAGTTTCGTCGTCGAATGCTACTTGAAGGCCAATTTAGTCTTTTCAAACACACTATTTTTTATGGAATGAAGTTACCAACATGTAGATCATCAAATTATCTTTTCGTGGCCACTGATCGTGCGCTATTCTAACTCCGTATGTGGAAGTTATGCCCATTTCCGAAAGGTTTTGATATTTTCTTCTATTTCAAGGGCATTTTGGTAATTTCATACTTCATAATTTGGAGGTTTTCATAATAGAATCATGTAGATAATTGAATTAGCTTCGCGTGGTTTCGACCACGCCTCATTTTGATTCCGTATGAGGGAGTTATAGCCATTTTCGTGCAACGCATCAAAATTGGTTCAAAGAGGAAAAGGGGGCTATCTCTAGCCCAAGGCATATTCCAAAACCACGATCGACCGGTCCCAAAATAGTGGTCGACCGCGCCCATCAGATATGGACGAAAATTGACTTATTTTGGATTTTTGACTTGGTTTTGTTAGGGGTTTATTTTGGGGAGATAATTCATTTAGGTTAGTTTTTAGGTGATATTTTTGAGAGCTTCTCTCTCTTAGGGTTCCATCCCATTTTGTATGTAAGTTGCTACTATTCATCTTCTTCCTCTTTAATAAAGCTTCCATTGTTTATTTCTTGTGTTGTTAACTAGTTTACAAGCTTTGATAATTAGTTTTACTTGTTTTAATATACCTCCTTGCTTTAAATACATGTCTTTCACCATGCTTTCTAGCTAATTTAATCTAGGTTGTGTTGGATTTAACTCACCTAGGGTTGATGTGTTGCTTTGCTTTGATGATGGAGTTTACGGGTTTATTTCGGGTGCGTTGTCCTAGTTATCACGCCTAGGAGATTTAACAGGACATATCATGTATGCTCCGTGCTTACGACCTTGCGCGCGTAATTTTCGGGGTATTTGTTGACGCCAAAATCGTATTAGGATTTTATGCGAATTTAGGTGCGTGACAACCCTTGATTTAATTAACTGTCGAAACGAGACGCATTCTAAATAACTCATCGACTCATGTAACCATTTTATACTAATTAACTCGGGTGAGGGATATTCGACGCAACCTACAGTTTTTACTCGCTTTCTTAATCTAGCTTTATTTTCCCTCGCCTAGATTAAACATTTCCCATTTTGCGTCTTTTCCCTTTTTGTGTATAATCACCTTTTGCACTTAAATTTCGGAATATTAAATCATCTAAATTCTAGCATCTCGTCCCTGTGGATTCTCGATACCCGACTTACCGCTGTGCTTGCCTCGCAAGTGTAGTCGTAACTTAGGTTTGTTGGTATTATCGCGGTGAAACGAAAACAACGACTGCGCACCTTACATGCGCGCACTTTTCACGCGTAATCAAAATGGCACCGTTGCTGGGGATGAGTTTGTTTTAGACTTTATTTGATTTAGTATTTCATAGTATTTTCTTTCTATTTGTATTATTTGCTAATATTTTGCTGGATTTCCACATTTGAGAACTTAGAAACGCTTGAATTTTCCGCGCGCACTTACTTTGTGGAATTTGCCATTTCGAGCCATTTTTGGGGTAATCATGTCTTATTCTAATTCTTTCGGTAATCATTGTTATAATTCTCAAAATTCTCGCAAGCCTATGACTTTCGGTCAATACATAGTATCCCAAAAATTTGAAAATTCACATATTACTTTGGGCGAGTATAATGAAAGCCAAAATTTAGGTTATTGGAATTTCGATGATGATGATAATGATTTTAGGCCTTTACCTCCTTATAATAGGAATTTTGAAACGAATTTGAATAGTTTTCAAAATTCCTATAATAATAGTTTTCGTTTAAGTCCGATAATAACTTTCAAAGTTCCCATTTTCATGGATCTGCACCTCTACCTATGACATTCGGTGAGGGTTTGCGTATGTATGAAAATGAGAGAATTGAAAATCGTTATCGGGAAGAAAATCGTTATTAGGAACATGAATTGGATTTATTATTTGAGTCCGACGATGATTTTGCTTCCGAGACTTTCGAAGTCAAGGAATGTTTTAAACAAATGAAGACTTTGTTCCTACTTTGGAACAAACCATTCTAGACTTTGCCCATCTCGTAATAGATATTGAAAGTGAGGATGAAAATGATGCAATATCTATTTGCAATGAAATGATTTCTTCTTTGCCCCCAAAAGAAGAACATTTCATTGAAAATGATATTATTTCATTCAAAACTCACTCTTCATGCGATAATGATTCATCTCATGAGTTCGAATTTCTTTCATCCCTATTTTCATTGTCTATTATCACACCGTCACAAGTACCCGATGATTCGGTTTCAAACGTTAATGTTTTTAACCTTTTCGCCGATGAGGCGTACTTACTTGAGTCGCCTTCCACGATCGCATCCTTGCCTTCGTGTGCATCGCCTCCCATTCCAATTTCAAAATCCTTGGGAGGATATTCATCTTTTCTCGGTCCCCACATGTTCTTGTATCCGTTCAATACAAACCCCCCATCATCCCTCCAAAAATTTTAATTGGCGATGGTTCATTTCTTCCTCCTTATACATGCCTTCCGTTTTTCAAATGGAATCCATATTTTTCGGAGGGCATGCTTGAGAGTGAGGGTACACCGGTTATCCTCCAAAGTCAAATCGTTTTTATGGTGGACCCTTAGCTATTTAGACTTCTAGTGTATAATTAGTGTGAAGCCTAAATAGTAGGTTGTATATAGTTAGCTTTTTATTCTTTCTTTCTTTATTTTTTCTTCTCTTTTTAATATAGTCTCTTGTAATTAGTTAAATTTTTGTTATTTGTTTTTGGTATGCTCAGTACTAACTTGTTTTGTAGATTCTTTGGACTTGTTCTTATGGATATCGCTCCATTTTTGGGTAATATCGCTTTTTTCCTCTCTTTGACTTGGTTCTTAATTCACATTGAGGACAATGCCAAGTTTTAAGTTAGGGAGTGTGGGATATTCTATCCATTTCTGTTTTTAGTCCATGTTTTTTCTCACATGTTAGTTACTTAGTATGCTTTTCTTAGAAAAATTCAAAATTTTCAAAGAGATTTTCTTTATTTAAACTCCTTTTTTGGGTTTTTTGCCTTTGTTTATGACGATAAATTTCAATAATTGGCCGATCCAATAGACAACCCAATGATGCATGTTCTCGATTTTAGAAGTTGTTAGACTTTTGTCCTCGATTATTGATATTATGAATAACTTCATGAATTAAACTTTAATCCCACGAGCACATGATTTTTTATCGTTTTATTGATTTGGTTTAAGATTTTTATAACTCGGTAATATTTTGTTACATTGTATATACTTACACCGAGTAAGCTTTGTACCTTATGTTGTTTATGAGTGTATACACTATTCTTTTCTCATTGAAAACGTTGAATTCATCGGTAATCTCACTATTCTTTCAATTGACCGTTCATACTTGAAATGTGTTACTTGAGCAAGATTTTCATATATTGTTTTGACTCGAGAATTGTGTAAACTTTCGGAAATGATCATAGGCCATCTTTGTTATATCACCCATATTGACCTTAACCACACCTTATATGTTTACCCTTATCAATCCCTTTGAGACTAAATATGGCTTTTCGTTTCATAACCCAAATCCCATAACTAACTCTAAATTGGAGTTTTAGCCCATACATACACTTTCCATACCTTTGTTTGGAATGTTACATGGGATTGAATGATGTTGTTATGATGTCGGTTGCAATTTAGGCATATGAGAGTTTAAAAAGTAAAGAAAAGAAAGTAGTGAAAAAAGTAAAGAAAAATAAAAGCAAAAAGCAAAAAGCAAAAGAAAACAAAAGACAAAAGGAGAAAAAGAAGAAAAGAAAAAGAAAGAGAAAGTTGTATATAGTTCAATAAGCTTTGATCACTCTCCCCAAATGTTATATCTAATGCCTTTTTGGAACTTGTTTTCCAATTTTGATATTGCCCGCATTTTCCCATTATCCCGAGTTTTCATTCCGAACACTTTGAATCCGTATATACATTCCTTCATTTCGTACCCTAGCCTAGCCTACATTACAACCCTATACAAGTCCTATGTGATCTTAGGTTGATGTAATTCAAAAGTCATAATAGTTTTGATAATCTGTGAAAATGCATTTCGCCTCCTTTAATGTGCGGTACCTTTCATTGAGATTACATTTTTCATTTTATATATAGCGTTCTTCATTTGTGACATGTGCGCGGCCTAGTTTCCATTTATATGGTGAAAGAATGGGCTAACGGACTAAAAGGAAATTATGGGCGAGTCATACATGCATGAATAATAAAAGAGTGCGTGGATTCTGAGTCAAATAATATGTGTGCTGAGATGTTATAAAAAAGGAAGATTAACTTCTACCACATTGGGATAATTTGGATTTTTCACTGGGAGAAGGGAAAATTTTTGACCTCGAGTCGTAGCAAGTGGTTTTTGCTTCTTTTCGTTGAATTTTGGATTTTTCACTGGGAGAAGGGAAAATTTTTGACCTCGAGTCGTAGCAAGTGGTTTTTGCTTCTTTTCGTTGAATCCCAAAAAGTTGCAACATCTAAAATGACATTGGGTGAGTATTACGAAAGTCAAAGTTTGGATTACAACAATTTTGTGCATGATCATTCTGATTTTGGGTCGCAAGATCCTTATGATAAGAATTTTGAAACCAATTGTAATCATTTTCAAAATTCCTATGTTAATGATTTTGAGTGTAGTCCCGAGAACAATTTCCAAACCTCCCATTTCCAAGCATCCGCTCCTTGCCCTATGACATTCGGTGAGGGATTGCGTATTCTTGAAAATGAGAGGATTGAAGAACGTTATCGGGAAGAAAATCGTTGTTGGGAACACGAGTTGGATTTACTATTTGAATCCGACAATGACTTTTCTTTGGAGAATGCCGAAGTCGAGGACCGTTTTGAACCAAATGAGGACTTCGTTCCTACTTTGGAACAAATCATCCTTGACTTGACCCACGGTATAGTAGAGAATGAAAATGAGGATGAAAAAGGCATAGTATCTATTTGTAATGAATTCGTTTCTTCGTTGATTTTCAAAGAAGAAAGTTTCATTGTAAACGATCCTATTTCTCCCGAAATTCAATTCTCAAGCGATGATCATTCATCGCCTGAGATTGAATTTCTTTCATCCCCGTCTTCATTATATACTGTCGTACCAATTCGAGTTCCCGATGAATCGGTTCAAAACTTTTTAGTTCCAAACCTTTTCACCGACGAGGAGTACTCGCTCGAGCCGCTTTCCATAACGGCATCTTTGCCCTCATGTGCACCGCCTCCCGTTCCAACTTTAAAATACTCGGGAGTGGATTCATGTTTTCTCGGCCCGCAGATGTATTTGTTGCCCGTCCTATCCAAATCCCCCATCCTCTCTCCCAAAGTTTCAATTGGGGATGGTTCACTTTTACCGCCTTACACATGCCTTCCGTCGTTCGAACGAAATTCCTATTTTTCGGGAGGCATGCATGTTCGGGAGGGTCCACCGTTGATCCACCAAATTCAAATTGTGTTTTGGATGGACCCTCAAAAGTTTCAACTTTTAGTATATAGTTAATTACACATCCTAAGTGTAGGTTGTATATACTAGGTTCTTCACTTTTATTTTTCTTAATATTAGCCTAGTGTAATTAGTTAATCTCTTTTTATTTCTTTTTGTATGCTTGATTCTAACTCTTTTGTAGGTTCAATGGACTTGAATTTACGGAGACTATGCATCCCGACACACATTTCTTAAGAAAATGATAAAAAAAAGCCCCCAAAACATTTTTCCTTTGTTTTGCACACACGCATCCTCACGCATTAGCATTTGTTTTTCTTTTTTATTTTTCATTTTTTACGTGAATATACGTGTGTGCTGCTCATTGTACATATTTTTATTTTTATGGTTAGCTTAGGCCTATTTATGTGTATATTTTAGCCTATGTATATATGATTTTAGCCTATATATATATATATATATATACACTATATATATATTTATTTTATATTTACACCCCTTAATTATCCCTGAATTGCAATTCCCCCCCCCCCCCTCCCATTTAAAAAAGGAAAACAGTGTGCCTGGACCTGCTTGATCGATCGATCGAAGGCCCAGGCTCGATTGATCGATCGAGCAGTTAAAGGCCGAGGCTGCCTTTCGTTTTTCCCCATTTCCTCATTTTCTCTCCTCTTCTTTACACTGCTTCGTGCCCTAGAATCCCCCCAACACATTTCTTCATTTTTTCAACCCTTTATCTACATATTCAAGGTATAATTCTTCCTACTTTGGCTTGTTTTTGTAGATTTTGCTGCTTATTTGTCATGTATTCCATGTTTTAAACCCTAAGTTGACATTGTGTGAATGTGTTGGTTTTTCCCTGATTTTTGTTGTTCCAACCATGTTTTTCTTGTGATTCTTGATGTATATCCACTCATGAACACGTGATTATTGTTGCATTGTTGTTTTGTTCATGAGTGGGGCTTGTTGGTTGGTTCAAACGGTATATTTCAACCTTGACGCACATTGCTCACGCCAAGTGTTCGTCAAAATGCCTAAAACAGTTTTCAATCCAATTTTTGGCGCACACTTGGGTGATTTTCATTCCTTGTCGCATTCCGACATTTTTTATCGCAATGTTGCAATTTTTCACCTCGGTTTTGCGCACTTGCACCTCCATTTCAACTTGTACACTAACTAACCATTAATTGTGCTTACAATTTTTTTGTATTGCCTAATTCTGGTTTTGTAGGTTGAAATGGCACCGAAGAAATACAGCTTTACTAGGTGTATGCCCGCCGGGGGCGTCGAGGGGTTCTGCTGCGATCAGGAGCGGGATTGGTTTCGCACCCATTTTCACACATTCGAGCGTCCGCTTGGATATCATTTTGCATGGGCCATTGAGGATATACCGAGGGAGGCGTGTGTTCTTTTGCGCCGTCAGGGGTGGGAGCCCTTTCTCGCTACTAACGTGCGCATCAATGAAGAGCTAGCCCGGATTTTTTATGCGATGTTAGTTGAGGTAAAGGGGCATGGGCCGACTAGATACGAGGTGATGGTCCGTGGGGTGAGGATACCCTTCAGCATTTCAGATTTGGCAGATTATATGGGTGTTCCACACCCCGCGGACGTGATCAGTTTCATGGATGGGACCATCTTCGGCCGGGGGACATTGATAGAGGCTCTTGCACCGGGCGAGGCGTGGAAAAAAGGTGCTTTTCGCTCGGCTGCGATGGAGGACTTACTGAGGTTATTGCACTACATCAATGTCCACTCTTTCATGGTGATGAACAACCGGTGATAGGTTCGTCACAAGCATGCCACATTGATCTACACGATGATTAATGGTTTGGGCAATATCAGCTTGCCCAGTATCCTTCTAGACATGATGTGCGCGACAGCTAAAGAGATCGCTTGGAGATTTTCCCTTCCCTTTCCTGCCCTCACTACGAGGATATGTTTATCGCACGGTTGTCCTGAGTTTGACGCTGATCGTAAGCACGACCCACTTGGGCTTCTCTCCAAGGATAATATTTCAAAAATTCTTAAGCACGAGTGGGGGAAACCGGGCGGAAAGAGACATAGGGCGGAAGTGGATGATGAGCCGGACGATGAGGAGGACGAGATACGGGAGATGGAGACTGGTGAGGGTTGTCACGCACCGCCACACACTAATGATGATGCCCGCTTTGTGGCATTCCAAGCCGTGCAGGACCAGCACTGGAAGTAGACCCAGCTCAGGTGGGCTACTTGGTAGTCTCGATTGGACCAGTTTCATGCCGAGCAGCGGCAGTAGTGGGCACATCAGCAGGCTCAGCAGGAGCAGTTTCACGCCGAGCAGCGGCAGGAGTGGGCCATGCAGAGGCAAGCGAGGGCACAACACAAACACGACTATCGGATGATGCAGCGGATGATGAGAGATCTTTATCTGCAGCGCAGTGATTCCGACACACCGTTGCCTCCTCATTTTCAGGACCCCTCTGATCCTAGTGGTTCCAGCCACTAGGCTGCTGCTGTACTGGGTTATTTTTGTATTCGGGGATCGGATATTATATTGTACTTTTTATTTTTATTTTTTTATTTTATTTTTTATTTGTATTTCTTTCATTTCACTAGTTGTAATGTATTAAGTGTTTTGTATTGAACTTATGAAATGAGAAATGAAAATGTAGTTTGTGGTTGTTTATTGGATTTTGATGTGTGTGACCTTCCATTTTATAAAATCAAAAAGTTCACCATCAATTTATCTAGAATTTGCACTTCAGCCCCTCTATATTATTGTGACTTGTGACATAGATTCTCTTAACTTAATACATCGGTACATATTCTACATATGTTTTGTACTAACTTGTTTTGCAGCTTCATTTGGACTTGTACTTATGGAGATCGCTCCACATTTGGGTAATATAATTCTTTTCCTAGCTTTGTGTTGTATTCTTTAATGGACGCATTGGGGACAATGCAACATTCAAGTTCGGGGGTGTAGGATATTCTATCCAATTTGCTGTTTAGTCCTTGGATTTTATTATAATTTAGTTACAAAGCATGTTTTTGTTAAAAATTTGAAAATTTTCAAAAATATTTTCTTTCTTTTTTCTCCTTTATTGAGCATTTTGCCCTTGTTTCCGATGATAAATTTTAATAATTTCCTGATCAAATAGATAATTCAACGATGCATGTTCTCGATTTTAGAATTTATTAGATTTTAGTCCCTAAATCATTGATATTATGAATAACTTCATGAATTAAACTTTAATCCGTGAGCACATGCACCATTCGTGTTATATTGATGTGGTTTAAGATTTTTATAACTCAATAATATTTTGTTGCATTGTATATACTTACACCGAGTGAGATTCAAGACTTATCTTCATTTGTGAGTTTATACACCTTTCTTTCCTCTTTGAAAACGTTACAGTCGTTGGTAATCTCTTTATTCTTTCATTGACCGTTCATTAATTGAGTTCATATTTGAAATGTGTTACTTGAGCATGATTTTCATATATCGTTTGACTTGAGAATTGTGTTAACTTTTTGAAATGATCATAGGCCATCTTTGTATATCACCCATATGACCTTGACCTCGCCTTTTATATGTTCCCTAGTCAACCTACTTGAGCCTAAATACTAGCCTTTCTTTTCATTACCCAAAATCCCATAACCAACTCTAAATTGGAGTTTTATACCATACATATTACCTTACATACCCTTGTTTGGATTGTTGATTGGGATTGGATGATATTATTGTATTGTGGTTGCAATTTGAGCATGAAAAGAGTATGAAGTGAAAAGAAAAAGAGTGAAAAAGAGAAAGTTGAAAACAAAAGAAAACAAAAGATAAAAAGTGAGAAAAAGGAAGAAAAGAAAAAGAAAGAGAAAGTTGTTTATATTGTTTGTAGTGTTTCAATGATCCTTGTTACTCTCTCGATTGTTATATCTAATGCTTATTTGGACATCATTTGTCCAATTTTGAAATTGCCCACTTTTTCCCATTATTCCGAGTTTTATCCCCAAACGCTTTGAATCCGTATATACATCCCTTTCATTTCTTACCCTAACCTAGCCTACATTACAACCCTATACAAGTCCTATGTGATCTTAAGTTGATGTAATTGAAATGTTTAAATAGTGTTGATAATCTGTGAAAATGCATTTCGCCTCTTTTATATGTGCGTTATCCTTTCACTGATATTGCAATTTGTATTTCCTATATAGCGTTCTTCAATTATGACATGTGCACGGCCTAGTTTCCCTTTACATTTACTCCTTATGCCCGCATATCTCGTGTGTTACCTCCCTGTTCCAAGTGAATTCATTTGATGAGTGTGATGCCCGTGAGGATTGACTTTTATGCATGCTTTGATATTTAGTATCCGAGTTATTTAAGTTTTTCGCCAAATCATACTTTGCATATGCTCACTCCCCTCCCACATGTTAGAGTTTCAATTCATTGAGGTGCATTCGATAATGTTAATAACAACGAACTTCTCACGCGAATTCGTTTGCTATGCTAATAACATGTTGAAATCTTGTTCGCATTAATGAGTTTGTCGTACTTGATTGGGCATATTTTGAGGAAACTTTATGATGTTTGTGGGTACCATCACTGAAAACCCTCACGAGACGACACTCGTCCACTAGGGTAACCTAGGGGTTTAACGGCTTATTGCACACGCTAAATGCAATCGAATCGCCCGCGAAAGTGGATTTATGCTTTGATACCATATTTTTGTACTTATCTTGTTTTGGTTTACTTATTCTTCTTGTTGCATCCTATTCCATTGCTAGGGACTAGCAATGTGTAAGTTAGGGGGTGTGATAATACGCAAATATTGCGTATTTCATCCGTCGAACCTACGCATTCTAGCCTCCTCGGGTGCCTTAATCACTATATTTAAGCCCGTTATCTAGATAACCTCGGTTTATATTTTTAACATACTATATGAGGTATAATTGGGCTTTTGTAGGTATTTAGGTACCAAGTATGGGATTCGGACGCATTCCGCGCAATTTTCGTACGTAACCGCACGTTCAAGGGCATTTTAGTCATTTTATAGATTGGGCACCTGGACCAACATCTTCATGAAAGTTGTATCCCTCTGTGCAAGCTTCGCGTGGCCATGAACGGTGCATGATTCTGAGTCCGTATGACAAAGTTACGGCGATTTGAGCGGTGAGGGAAAGCATGCCAAAATAGGGGAAACTGCAGGTTACCCTGCTTGATCGATCGATCGAGCCCGAGGGTCGATCGATCGAGCCTTCATTTTCTGGCCACAATTTTAACAGTCGATCGATCGACCACAGGGCTCGATCGATCGATCCCCTATTTTTCCCTGCAGATATTCTTTCTTCTTTTCTTTTATTCCAACTTACTATATAAGCAAAATTTTGGGTGTAATAGAATATATACACACTCATAATCTGATATAGAGAGTTTTTAGTTAGGGTTTGGTTTGGAGAGTTCATTTCTCTTCTTCTTGGATTGACAACCCATGTGGTTTTGTAAGATTGAACTATTCACTTCCATTTCCATTAATATAGTTTGTTCTTCATCTTTCCTTGCTTTGTAATTTAGCTTCCATGCTTTCTAACTAGTTTACATGCTTTATTCACATGCTTTGATTTACTTTCTTTGTAGTATAGTTTTATCGCGTTTATTCCTGTTTTCCATTTACCGCGTTTTAACATGCTTTCTAGGTTATTTAAATTAGGTTATGCTTGAATTGAACTCACTCGAGTTGACGCGTTGCTTCGCTTTGGTGATGGTGTTTACGGGTCTATTTCGGGTGCGTTGACCAAGTTATTATGCCTAGGGGATTTGACGGGACATATAATGTATATCCCATGCTTACGACCTTTCACGCGTAATTTTCGGGATATTTGTTGACGCCAAAATCTTATTAGGCTTTTATGATGATTTAGGGCGTGACAACCCTTGATTTTATTAACTGTCGAAACGAGACGCACGTGTAATAACTCGTCGACCCATGTAACCATTTTATACTAATTAACTCGGGTGAGGGATATTCGACGCAACCTATAGTTCTACTCGCTTTCTTAATCTAGTTTCAATACCATTTCCTAGATTAACATTTCCCTTTATGCATATTTTTCCTTTTAGTTTGTAACCATCTTTTGCACTTTTATTTCAGAGTATTAAATCACTTAAATTCTAGCAACTTGTCCCAGTGGATTCTCGATACCCGACTTACCGCTGTACTCACTAGTTGAGTATAGTCGTAGTTTAGGTTTTTTGTATAGTTCAGGTGAGCCGAACACAAAACGACCGACGCGTAGGTGACTCTCGCGTCGCGGTGAAACCTGCGCACATCAGTGAGTTCATTTGTTATAACTATATCCAGACAAGGTGAATATCTTGATACAGAGTATCGGGATCTTCCGTGAATTATTTGGCTTGTTGGGTTGCTTGGGCTTCTCCCATCAGGCATTCGATGAGAAAATTATGCTTTATTTTTTGGGTATCGATAGCCCAGGCACGATCTAATATGCTACGTATATGCTGGCATAGTTTGTGTAACCTACATCTTTGATGGATTGTTCAGACCTTTTATGGGTAGTACCACGGATATCGAGGTAAATGTCGTCCAAGATATTCGTTACTGTAAAACAGTATGAGTTCTAGGATGTAACGAAGAAATTTTTTATGATAATAATCTTACAAGTCATAGATAAAAGATTCTTATGCTCGGCCCCGTATAGGCATAAAACCTAGTGAAGCTCTAATACCATGTTGTCGCATCCGCGATTCTATGCTCTAATGGTAACCAAAAAAGTAATAGTAATTACAATGAATAAATTGAAGGAGAGCGAAAATTAAATGTTTCTTCATAGGGGATGCTCAGCATCTTATTACATACACCAGTCTACTTAAAGCAGAAATACATTTATTTAGACATGCCACTCATAATAGGAAACTGTAGAGAACATTAGGGAATCAAGGGAGCTAATACGTTACAATATAGATATTCTAGCGAGGACTACTCTTTGTCTGCTATCGCTCACATGTATGTTACTAAAATTAATTTCAGGGGTAAAACTGAATTAAAATCCATAAGTGCGAGTGAATAAAAGGTGTGAATAAAAGGTGTTGTCAGCGTATGAACTTGATTAATAATGCAGATATAACTATTGGAAACAAAATGAAATACTATATAATAACTTAGATGTCTAGATATCGTCCACAACTCTGGAATATTTATATAATAAAATATTGTAGCAGTTTATCTAGATATCGTCCACAACTCTAAAACAGGCAATCCCAATTAATTGGTGAATAATAACATGGCTTGGCACACTTAGCTAGAGTGAAACTCATACGTATCTTGAAAATAAAAAAGGTAGGAACTCACCATCTGAGTTAAAGGTTGAATGGAATTAGTAGGCACTCATAATTAAGTTTAGTAGGTTGTAGGGCTATGCCACAATTAAGGAAGGGTTTAAGGGAATTTCGTGGTTTTTACTGAATTCATAGGTTGTAACTGTTTATCGGGTTTAAAGAATAACTTAGATATCTAGATAATCAATGTTCACGGTAAATATGAACTACACAAAAGAGTTCATAAATGAGAACATGAATTTAAAGTTATCACATAGTGATACAATGATACAGTAATTGCAAGAACATAAGCTCAATTTGTTTAATACTGAAATAAACTCACATACTTTGTAAGTACGAGTTGCGATTTTGTGCTTTAACTTCACATTAGTTGACTAGATAGTTTGAAATTAGGGAGAATATAAGTAGGTAGTATAGGTCTAAAAATAATGTTTATATGATGCTTATGGGATGCAGTGGAGTGACAATTTAAATAAGTTTTTAGTGTAAACATACCGGTAGGGTATAATTATATAATTTTTCAAAGTTTAAAGTATTTTTTTCTAATTTCCATTTGGATTTGGGTTTAGTGGAAAGAGACAAGATGGAAATATTTAACCTAAGGAATTTTAGGAAAAAGTTTGGGTTTGTTTTGAAATACTTGAAAAATTGGTCAGGGGGTTGTGTAAAGTAAAAGTTTAATTTTTAAACATTAAACTAGTTTTCTCGAGATTATGCTTTCTAGGAATCCATATAGGGTGATGTAATATACTATTTTGTTCAGAATTTAAAAATTGAATTTTTGAATTTTTTTTTCTGATTTGGAACGTGCGCGCTCACGCGCTGGGTCAAACCTTGCACGCACCTAATTTGACATACCCTCTCGCGTGCGTAACCCTCATCATCTTCAACCCTCGATCTGTTGACTTTAGGGTTTTAAAACTTTAACCCCATATTTGAAACGTTTTACAATAGGATTTGAGTTGGTTCCTGAATGAAAGTTATGTCATTTTTCAAAAGGAATCTAAACATAAAAGTTTCAAACATTTTTGTGGGCTAGTTTGAGCGATTGGATTTGTGTAAAAATGGTGAAAGTTTAACCTGGATATCGGTGATTATAGCCCATGATTTAAATTACGACACGGTGGTGTTGTGTTCTTATTCAAAATGTAATCAAATAGGTTTAGTTTAAAGGATTTGAGTTAAATATAGCCTCTGAATTCGTGTTTTGAAAATCTCAGGCCCGAATTTTCAAACTTCAATTTGGGGTATTAAAACTTGGTTTTGGTTCAATCAAACAGTGCACCTAGGTTTTTGATGACTAGAGCTTAAGTTCCCTCACTTTGAAATAGGTCCAAAGGCAAAGGTATAGAATCCACCATTGATGCTTAAGCTTCAATGGAGTTTTCTAATTTTTAAGCTTGTTCAGTGTTATACGCACACGTTAAAACTTACATGTAACTACATATAAATACTCTAGAAATATGTAGAAAGATAACCAAACGAAAGAAAACAGAAATCATACATAAAATGTTAAAGATGCAAAAAGCTCAAAATTTTACTTTGAAAGTACACTGAGCTGGGTGGGTATTTCACTAACGTAAGTTGGGCTTTATATAGGGTTCGTGGGGGAGAGTTTATTTGCTAAAAGAAAGGTTGGTTTTATCCTATGTGAAAGTTTCAACCATGATACACGTGAGGTTAAATGTTACCATTGGTACTCCATGTGGAACATTGCCATGTAGGCAGTCACCCGGCCCACACCAACAAGGTAATAAGTATAAATAAGTTTTGGTCCTTGGATGGTTTTGGTTTAGGTTTTTGGGATTTTATGTTATTTTTTTGAATTTTTAGGGGCTTAAGTGTATTTTATTAAATATAGGGATTGGTTCATGATATTACTACTAAATATAAGTCATTTGGTCAAAATTTGGGATCAAGTTAGGATTAAATTGGTATGGTAAAGTATATATAAGCATGATTTTTTGTTTATGGGTAATTTGGAAAAATATGAGGGTTCCTTATGAATTTTAGGGTTTTGAAAGGACTAATTCCTTATGTGGGTGAGTTGTTACGAGCAACCCCTATGCACTCCAGAAATTATGCGAGAAAAAATAGTAAAGGGGTTGTGTGAGAAATCCAAAGTCACGGAGCTCTTAGAACAAAAGCAATCACACGAGCAATACTTGTGTTGCCTTAGGAAATGAATCACGAGAGGTCACTCGAGTGACACAGAATCAAGTGGATGAGCACTTCCCTCACTTGCACCTAGTTCTATTATCTTTGACGTTTTTACTTAGCAAGAATCCTTGGCCGAGCAAGCCAGGCTCTAGAAGATGGCCAGCTAGAAGTTTTTCGATGTTCTAAATCACTTTCAAGTTCCTATGTATGAAAAGTAACTTTATGAATATGATGTTCGAAAAATTCAAGTTACTGGTAAAGTCATGAATACTCCATTCTTAATAAAATGAGTATAATAGAGTTCTATTTTGTTCTTGTGAAAAATAATTTTTTGGACACTTGAAATCGGGCAAGAAAGCATGTTTCAAGTTTGATAACATAAAATTATCAAACTTACACATAACTATGAATTATCTCAAATAAAAGAGTATGAATTAATTTTCGAGATGAGGGACCTTGGGGTTATATAAAATAAAATTAGCACACACACAACCAAAATATTATTTCCATCATTACAACATGTTTTCATATAAAATTAACAGTGAGACTTAAAATAACCGAATAAACCTAATTATAATCGAACATTAGTTATATTAGGTTGAATTTAATTGAAACAATTTTTCAAGGAGTTATAGCCTACTAAACTAAGATATAGTTGACAATATATAATATAGTAGACTAAATGTCAGTTATAATCAACTATATCAGGGGGGTTTGAAAGATAAGGACTACTTTTAAAATGCTCAAAAGCAAAATATTTCTCAACAACTCTAAACAATTATAGTTTTTTGGAATACTATACACACATCACAAAACATCTTTTTTACACACATAAGAGCTTACAATTATTATTAAAACTACACAGAAATATGCTAACACTTATGTTAATAATCTCATTGAGATTTTTAAATAAAATAAAAAAAAGTGAGAAAATCTTACAAATTCACTTGCACACTTTGATTCATTAGCTCCTCATTCAATTGAATACAATACTGAATAAAATATAGATATTAAATTTAAACAAGTTTTATTTAGTTCTTGTTCAACAACAACATTATTTTTACGTTTTTGTTAGGGTAAAAACTTATTGTATCTTCTCAGTTGGTAGTCCCAAAATCGCAGGCAATGAATGATAGACGTAAGTCTATTGAGCTTGCACATTTATGCTTTAAAAAGGAAGGGTGCGTGTCTTTACTAGTTAGATTTTCAAGGTATTATAACTCGTTATAAGATTTTGGTTTCACCTAGGTTAAATGGAGATATGAAAGTTCTCAAGTTCTATCTCGAGCGTGTATGTAGACAAGGTCGAATAACTCAAAACATCAGTTTGTAAGTTCCTATCATTCTTAACTTATATATTAAAGAATTTTTTTTTTCATTATTATTTTAAGGAAAATAACATTTCCCATCTTTAGTGTATTTTCACGCCAATTAAAACAAAGTTTGAGTAAAATAAATTTATTATTTCTAATTAATAGTGATTCGAATGGTTGGTCAAGTCTCAAAATCATACATAAAAATTATTTTGTATTCAATCCGAATATATTAGGCCAGACCATGTCAAGCTACAAGTCAAAAAATTATCCAAATAACTTCAATGGTTTTAATTTGATTCGTCTTTCATAAAATCAGCACGTAGCACAGGCCTAGCCACATGGTCCTTCCATTTAGGTTGAGACAACTAAAAGAAGCCAGAATCCAAATATCATATAGCATTAATAAGTATAAAAATGAGTATATTACAAGTAGCGGTGGATACAGGTTGTGGCTGGTCGGGCTCGGGATCGAGATGGACTTATTGCATATAATAAGGATTGTTGTGGTTGCCCAAGCCTTCTTAGACCCGAATCAAGCCTGATTATACCATCTCAAACCTGCCTAGATTGAACACCTTATTTCTCAAGCCTTCTGGTCAGGCCTAAATATTAAATATTATTTTATTTTTAATTTAGCAAAAAAAATTTATTAGGATTATGTAAATTATAAAATAAAGTATAATAGCACATTAAATATATTTTGAAAATTTACCCCAACTATTCTAGGAATTACGTTATTCCCTATATTAAAAGTTTCACTTATAAAAAACTATAAATCATATATAAACATATAAAAATTATCGGGCCTCGAGCTGAGCCGACTTGTGCGGGCGTGAGAATGCTTATCGACAACCACCCATAAAAATAATCGGCCTTGAAAATTTTGCAAAGCCAAGTTTTTGGGCATATTTAATCATCTCAGGCCCTACATTTATGATGGTCGGGCCTATTAGGCGTGGCAAGTCACGGGCTTATGTCCCCTTAATTACAAGAATAGTTGGTATCAGAGCCAAAGAGTATACACGTAGTAATTGAAGGACAAGGACAGATAATAAGAGTTATTAGAAATTGTTTAAATCTTTTAAAAAATAAAAAAACTACTAAATCTTCACCATAAAAGAGAAATAAGTTGTAAACATTTTGCAGGGTCTATTTTAAAGTCAACTTATTAAGGGGGTTTACTTTGTTTTCCCTTTTACTTTATCTCTCTAAACTATTTTATATCCCTAACCGTTCCTAATTTTCACTCTTCCTCCTCATCCTCCCCTCCCAATATTACGGAAGGGAGGAGGACCATCATCCCCCTCAATTCCACCTCTAATCCCACCTAAATCTCTTGTACATCTCAGATTTGGTATTGTTTCAGAATGAGATGTTTTTTCTCTTCTTTTATGAGACTTTTTGTCCGTCCTCTCTAGAGATTGGAATGGAGGCAAGGAGATTTAGGCGTATTGTGATGGTTATCCTTCAAGACCATGAAGATTTGTTTTGCTCTGTTTTGACTTTATTATTGTATTTTTTTTCTCAATTTTTTTAATGGTATCTTGGGCCTTATGAATGATCTCCCTTTTTTGCTAGTGATTCAAACTCCTTCTTTCGTGAAGGTGAAGTGAATGTGTGTTTCACTAAAGCTGTGTTTCTTATGTAATTTCCATAATTAATGAATGAAATCTTATTTTTCTTACGATAATAAAAAACTAATCGAGGGTGTTTTGCTTTCATTTCTAATAATGTATGTATTATTAGTATATAACTTTTATTTTGTTAACATATGGGGGAAAATATACGAAGGCACGAATACCAAAACAAACTACTTATCCAAGAGAATCTAATATCGAATATATATATATATATATATATATATATATATATATATATATGTGTGTGTGTGTGTGTGTGTGTGTGTGTGTGTGTAAAATGAAGTCTCCTCATTTTGTTCTGTAGCATGTCATTACAATAATAATTTTTGCCCAATCATCGTATCATGTTATCATCGTAACAACGAATTCGTAGTATTTCTCTCAATCAATTACTTGGACATAAATTTCATCCCTTCTTTTTCCTCCTTTTTCGAAGTCCAAATGGTTTGAAGCAATTATCACCATTAATTTTACCATCTCCTATTCCCAAATAAACTGGGCAGAAAAACATAAGGCTCAAGGTTTACCAAAAAGAAATCAAACAAGTTGTACAAAGCTTGGCCCGAGCTGTCTGTCCATTTTTCATCTCTCTTCATTAAAGACACCTTTATATATATCGTGGATGATACAATAACCAACCCATTTATCATATCCCTTCATTAATGATGCCTCCATATATAACTTGGACAATACTATATGAAAGAAATTAAAAATGCTCTCATACCCCCTGTAGAATGTGATTTCTTAAATTATATACTATGATACCTCTTGTTGGAATTATATGTCTAATTTTTTTTATACAAAGTGGGATGGTTCACATAATTTTCCAAATTTTAATTTCTTCAAAATTAAAATGAAATAAAACTAAATAAATATTTAAACTATCTCTTAAACAAAATTAATTCAATTCAAGTTCTAAACTAGACCAAACAAACCAAACATGGATTTTGCCAAATTAATTAAAGCCTACCTGAATTAAATTACACTAAACTTACCCAATATGAAATTTGCACCAAATTAAACAAAAGTTGTGATTAAACAAAATTTTATGTTTTTAAACCTAAGCATGCATCTAGGCGATTTTTGCAAGATAAAATTAAACACACAACCACATTGCTAAGATGTATGAGGAAACCCCACAAGGGGAAATACCTCGGATGGACCATCCACAAGTCCACTAAATATGATTTTACATGGACACGATAAAAAGACTCACTTTAATAACTCGGCTCCCTCTTAAGCCTTCAAGCTTCTTCGTTCCTCCACCTCCTCCTAGTCGACAACTCAAAAATCCACCTTCGTCTCTAAGTCCACCGATGGGGCATATCAACCGTCAACACACGAAGTCTGCCTCCATATGTACACCATGAATCAACACAACAGAATCCTCCATAAAAAACTATCTCCTTTTGGGGTAGAGAATGAAACCCGGTGCCAACATGATGATCTCAAAGCATATATATATATATATATATATATATATATATATATATATACAGAGAGAAAGAGAGAGAGAGAGAGAGATTGGTACTTGGATCAAAATAAACTGTTAGGTGTAAAACTAGTTTTTATGTAGGAATTAAAGCTTTTTGAATCACAAAATCAAAAGGGACTTTTTGGGAAACGTTTTTGGCTCTTAAGACTCTTGTAAATATGGAAAAAGACACTTAGAAAATTTCATTCCCTCACTATTAAAAATAGGTAAGAATGAAGTGAGGTGGTGGGAGGTTTTAGAAAAAACCAACAAAAAGTGTTGAAAAAGTGTCGGTCGTTCGAACGACATTTGAAAGTTGTTTGAACGACTTTATCTAACGAGATTTTAGATACAAAACACACAAATTTCGTATGAACAAGTCATTCAAATGACGTCACTCAAATGAGATTATCGAACAAGAAAACAGAGGAAAATGAAAAGATCTAGTTTAACAGTTCGTTCGAACGACATTTCGAAAAATTGTATTTAAAAAATAGTAAATCATTTTAAAAAAAGTTTAGAAAATAAAATGACATCTAATAAAAAAATAAATCCAAGGCTCTATATATATCATATGCATTCATACCTTTAGAGACCATGGAAATATGAAAAGGTTTACGACATTGAACATGGCATGAAAATCGACAATGTTGATATGTCTTCAACTCAAACATTATAGGCTTGAAGGACACAACAAACTTCTATCCTATGACTGAAATAGTTTTGTCCAAAATTAAGCCAACACTTATAAATTGACTCAATTGGAAATTTGTGCTTTCAAATCTCCCCCTTTGTATATTCTGGGACAAAACCAAAATAAAATTCCTATGGGCCGTCAAGCTCATCTAAAAAGACACAATCCCACCCAAAAATAAAAAAATTACAAACGCTTGACTAACACATGGGATGAGAAGCTTTATTACTTTAAAAGGTTGCCACTTAAGATGAAATCATGCACACTTAGGCAAACCATCAAACGAATAGGGAATATAACAATATAAAGTGCATTATTAAATCCTCCCCCTTTGTCTAACATGATCTACCTAAGAAGGCTGCCTCTCCCCCAAGATAGATCTCCCCAAATTAAAAGGTTTATATACCATTTCTCCCTCTTTTTATTTAGGAATAGACAAAGATAAACATGCATAAAGTAACCCATTTCTCCCCAATTAAAATAAATTCTCCTCCTAAATGAAACAGAGAATAAGGATAATGGAAAAACAAGTATATCATGCAATGGTGTATAGGGTGACAAGAACAATAAAGCAACATGGCAATAAAAGAGCAATATTCCGCACAAAGATTAATAGGTACCGACTACGATATGATAGAAAAAATATACTAACTAGAATGCACTAAGATAAGCATGTGATATCGATGAAAAGTCGCAACAAGATAGATACCAATATCAACAAGAAGTATACATAGACTAGATAGCAAGACAAAAGATTCGAAAACAAAGGATACCATATATATAAATAATACAGGATACCAATGACTCACAAGCACATACATATAGGTATAAATACCACACATGACACAAAATACAATAATTTTTCCACACTCATACGGCATAAATGTGTCTAAATAAATATGTGGTAAATAGAGTGAAGGAGTGCGAACTAGAGACAAAAGAATTATGACCTAATCACTAAAAAAATATTCAAGGAGTTCTATTTGATTTCAAAAACTTTATCAAACACGGATTTAGCCTCACGTGACAAGATAAAGTGAACTCAAAGAACAAAAAAACACAATGCACACAAGCCTAAAATTTTGATGATTCTACAAACCAATAGAGTCGTGACAAAATAAGCATAACTAGGAGACATTGTCATTATGAACACTCGTTGATATATCCATCCAAACTCCATCATACATAATAATTCATTTTCTTTTCTTTAGAATGAACATACCAATTAAACTATGTAGGCCATGGCTACTTTTTATAATGCCACACTTTTTAGGCCCTTTTTAAACTCTTTGGGTCTTGGATACATTTTACAATGCCACACTTTTTTAGACCCTTTCTATGCACCCTCATATATATATATATATATATATATATATATATATATATATATGTTAAAAAAATCAAACAAGTCTCACGTGCAACGGTTCTTACATGCACAAATCCTCCATAGTCATAGCAACATCTAGATGACAAAATTGATAGGAGAACATCTCACTTAGCCCAAATATACACGTGAAGTTAAAGTTCAAAGAGCTCGTGCATTTGTGTGATAGGCATATAAAATAGAATCCATAAAGCAACTCAAAATTAAACTTCTCCATGCAAGCATGTGTAACAACCCTCGCTTTTAGGAGGCTGATTTTATATTAATTTTCCACATAAGGTAATTATATAAAATGTTAGAACTAGAGTAAATATTAATTAAATGAGTTGAAGGTTAATATTTACTGGGTTATTGCATATTTACTGCATGAGAAGTAAATATCATTCGGTTGTGTGTTTTATGGTGTCATATAATTTAAATGACACTATGATTTAAATGAAAATCGGAACTTGACATAATTTATAAAATTTGTCGGATGCCATTTTTAGAGGGCGTAGTTAGTCCCGGAATGTGCGAGACAGTCAAAATAAGTGCCATATTATATTTTGGGTTTCGGGAACTTTTACCTGGTTTAACTTAAACGCGTATTTGGGAGTCATTTTTAATGTGGTATTAACCATTTTAGTTGGGAATTAAGGAGAGAGCCACGATTTAAGTCTTGGCTCTTAGTTCATTTCTCATTTGTGTGTTATCAACCCTAGAAAAGGAGAGAAAGAGAGAAGAAGAGAAAAGTGGAGAAAGGAGAGAAAAAAATGAAGATTGAAGATGGATTGTTACTGCTACTCAAAGAAATCTGAGATTTTCTACATCAAGGCAAGTTTTCTACTTGCTACTATATGATTTAAAACGAGTAATTTGTGTGATAGTTGTGTATTTGCATTTATGGATCAAAAATTGAAATTTATGGGATTTAAACCCTAATCTTAGTTTTGATGATAAAAATTTTGAACTAAAATGGTTATAAATCATGTAGGATAATCTTTGGGTAGATAAAGGTTGTTGGTTGTGTTCAAAATGGAAGAGATTTGATATTTGGGAAAATTGAAATCATCATTTGGGTTTAGTTTTTTAGAAGAAGAAAGAGCCTTAGGTCTGCTATGACCGGTCGACCGCGGTCCCAGGACCGGTCGACCGGGCCTTTGCTAGAGGGCAAACGGCTTTCCCACAAAGGCATAAATATTATGCGCGGTCGACCGCGGTTACCTGAACGGTCGATCGGCCCCTCCAATTTGAGCTTTCTGTTTTTCTTTTAAGTTAAAGTTTGGAGACGCGGTCGACCGCGGTCTCAGGACCGGTCGACCGGTCCCCTGTTTTTCATCCTTAAACCTTACTTTGTTTCCTAGATTTGCTTTCTTCAATAGGGGCTAGGAACCTTATTGAATGAAGTAAACTTAGAGTCCTAGAGTCCTAGATGAGCTGAGTGACTACCCTACATTAGAAATAGTTTATTTGGGGACTTTTCCGGGGATATGCCAATTTATGTTAGGGCATTATTTCTTCTAGTTGACTATTATTAAACTAGGAGCGTAGTGTTATGTTCGGAAGACTTTAGAGGCTCCATTGAGCTATGTTAGTCTTGATGGTTTATGATAACTTCACAATGTATCTTGGGAGAATAAATTGAGAGCTTATTTATTCATCAAGGTTACAACGATAAGAGGTATTAAGTATGGCTCCGGGTATAATATGAGGCATTTACAATAATGTAAATAATTATGGTTTCGGATAAAATGAAACATATAGATAGAAAGAAAATGAAATGGAAATGGTAATAATGATGGTAAATGATAATTTACTAAATCATGAATATGGTAAATGTTAATTTACTTATACACACCTCTCTAAATGACATCATAAGGGAAGTTCGCGCGCTTGGTGATGCCCCCTGGCTAATGAATGCATGGTGGATATAGTCCATAGGCCATATGAGCGATTATGTTATGTTTTCTGCGCTGATGAGGTGATTCCGGGTGTGGTCTTGACTCTCCCTCGGGCATATGGCCGCTTCCCGACATCTTGCGTTATAGGTGCCCAGGTTGTCTTGTATAGATAGGCCCTGGAAGATGATGGTCATTTAGGGGCGCGCCCAGTGGGGAAACTCGGAGTGGAGGTCTTAGAAACGTGATATGTATATAAATATAACTATTCATAATCAAGTGGGACTTGATGAATGAGATATGCCATAAAGAGCATGATGTAGTACCATAAAGAGCACAATGAAATGCCATAAAGAGCATTTGATGATGATTATATATTCCTAATAAGGAATGGAACTAAGAAATGATTCAGATTATATGATGAAAGTTTTAGATTTATGTTAATAATTCTTATTCTTTTGCATAACTTAATTAAATTATTGATTTCTTACAATGTCTTAGATTATGCTTTTAAATTGTGTAGGTAAATTCTTATTTCTTTTAGTTATGATTTACCATTCATAACTGTCATACTGTTTATTCATCTGGTGACCATATAAAAATCGAGCCCTGACCCGTTCATATTTCTTGTTGTGCATGCATCCTGTATTCGCTCAGGTACTCCGCCGCAAGGACGCCTGTTCTAACTTTCCTATTCCGATGATTTTGGTGAGCCGTGATGCTTTGAGGGTATTACGGGACAGATTGCAATAGACGTTGTCATCCTTGTATTCTAGCTAAGATCAGGTCTTGTACTCGGGCGAGAGGCCCAAGCTTTTGTAATTGTCTAATGTAATGTATTATATAAATTATTGAATTTGTTTAATACTGTTGTAGAGTCTGTTGACCGAAAGCATATTCGGTCCTCTTATTGTTTACTTGTAGTTATTGTTATATATAATCTTGGGGTTTCCACTTTCTCTTTTCAGTATTGGGTTGTTTAAATCCTTTCTTTAACTTTAAAACAAAATTTTTGGCAACCCGCTTTTTGAAATATTGGGAGTTTATCCTGGATGCACTATATTTTATTGTGATGCTGAGGATGATTCCATCTATGATTCCTGTTATATTGGAGTATTGGGCTGCCCACCCCTATTTTTGGTGAGCGGGTTCTGACATATGGTATCAGAGCATGAGGTTCTAGAGTCCTTAGGAATCTGTGTGGACGCGTTATGTCTTCAGCGTTGCCTTTGATTTGACATAGAGCCTTAAGATTAAGATCGTTGATTTCTCTGGTGAGATTTTGTTCTTCTGCCATGAGGTTGAACCTATAGAATCTTTTGCGCATTCGTGTTAGATTCGAAGGTCGATCGAAGAAGGATGCCAAAGAAGGTCGTGGTGAAGGCGTCATTGGAGGGAAGTACTATGAACTGTAATTTGTGGTCGGGGATGAGAACTTCTTTGGAGGTCGCTTCCTTTTGTAGCATTTTGTTACCTTGCTACTGCGACTACCAATTACTGTGGATGTAGTTTTTCCCAGTACCGCTAGAAGTAGAGAGTGGTACTAAGCTTGGAACTCCAAGCAACGTTAAATTTAAGTGGAGAGGAACCACGAGAAGGGACACATGTTGAAGTAAGTTGGTGGAGATGCATCCTCATTTGGTGAATGCGTAGGGTCCAGGATCTTTGGCCCTAAGGAAGGGGTATAGAAGTGCTCAGATGAAAAGAATGGGGGAAAATCTTTCACCCGTAGGAGTAGTGTCGAGACGGTGAAAATGTAGTCACCACATTTGTAGGTGAAGGAAGTTTTGCCCATGGAGAAGCCCGGTGGACACTTGCAACAGCGAGTTTCTCTGGGATAACTGGGCTGATGAGAAGGTGGACTCTCAAATGTTCACACGAGGTTCGGTCAGAGGCCGATAGTGAATAAAGAGTTGTACGGTTAGGGAGACCGTGCAGCAAAATATGATAGGTATAAGGAAGAAGGAGCACCTCAGTGAAATGATAGGTTCCAGAATAAGTGTTATTATCACTTCTGAAGGGACAGCGTTCATGAAACCCCTTTAGTGGATATCTGCTATTCGCTCGGGGAGGATTCATTAAAATAAGGAAAGGGGAGGCCGGTAGCGTGCTCTATTTTATTGAAGAAGAAAAGGGGACTGTGTGGACATTTATTGTTAGCCAGAGTCGGAACAATGACTACGACGTGGGGTGTAGAACCACTCATTTTAAATTATGTTGATTGGGGTTCAAGGGTAAAGATAAAGTGCCTAGTCGGGATGAGGATGGAAGTAATATTGGTTCGGATAAGACTAGAATACGGTGTCCGATAACCATTAGTACTTTCCCGGAGTGATTAGCAGGAATGTTGGTGGAAATTCCACCTTTGTCGTGGGTGGTGCATCCTCTACAACAAGATATAGTAGTATTGTAGTTGCTCTCGATTCGGGTGTGTATATCGAGCTTGTAATAGTATCGATGCTACTGAAAATAGAGTAATTATATGACTTTCGTTGTATGGAAGTTCTATTTTTCTTCACTCGTTATAAGGTGAGTGATGATACTTTTTAAGAGTATTATGTGTGTTATGTACTACTTGTATTATGTATAATATGCAAGTAATGATATTTTAGCTTGATTGGGGTGATAGAAGGCAAATAAAATTGCAAGGCTATCTTACTTCTAGTTTCAAAATGGAACTAGTTATTCTATAATATCTCTCCTGGATACAGGTTGAGACTTTATAGAGGTGGATCGAGGTAAGTAGGAGATTTTCGTTATTTGTTTAGTTACCTTGGTTTGAGTGTTCTATTGTTTGTTTGCATTGTATGTGAATGTTTTGCCTTATCTCCACGACCAACAAGGTTAAGTAGTAATGCCTAGGAGGGGTTCCTTGTTTGGATTCCGCTTTTGCGAGACGCTCCACGCGTGAACCTTAAGGACGTTGGGAGTGGAGAGATGCTATTTTTTTTCTTTCTCTTATTTTATTTTATTTTGTTGATGGAGAGTTAGGTTGAAAAGTTTAGCCGAGAATCACGTAGTTGAGTAATTAAGGGCTACTAAAGTGCGAGATAGAAGCACTGTATATAGTTCTCTCCTTTGATCGATGTGAGGGAGACTGAAATATGAAGTCAATTTGAGACTTTTGGTTATGCCTTGATGAGAAGGCCACTTAAATTTGTGTATATATTGGGATAAATATTGGTAAGACTTTACAGAAAGTAAATGTTCGATTAATTGAAATCTTTGATTATTTGAATGGTGAAACATAGAAGTAAAATCTTGTTACAAGGGTTGTAACTTAGAATTTTACTGGTCCCGATCATGTGTCTTAAACTGTCATATCTTGATGACTGACGATGCGAGGTAGTAGTGTAACGGGAGGGTTCCTTGTTTGGATTTTGCTTCGGCGAGACGTCCCACGCATTAAACCGAGCGAATGTCGGGAGTTGAGAAAGGTCTTGGGCTCTCGGGATATACTTAGTACTATACGTCTATTACGTAGATAGAATATATATATATATATATATATATATATATATATATATATATATATATATATATATATATATATATATATATTGATTTTAGAATTATTAATACATAAGGCCTCTAGGGCACGTGACGTTGATTTAGGAAGGCTGTAGGGAGTTGACCACACATAGGATGTGGGTTAACTCTAATAGGGATTTAGTCCCTAGAAACAGGAAGTATGGAATTTTGAGTGTTCTGGAAGGGTAGGCCAAAGGATATGAGGCCTCTCTGAAATAGAGTGTTACGTGGGTAACTTAACTTTCGGGGAGTTAAAAGCATGAGTTGACCTTCACTCCTGAGCCCAAGTTAGTATGCTCGAGGGTGGATTTAATGAATAAGTTTCTGCCAGGATGGGGAGTAATAATACTGGAGCATGGACTCATTGTTTATGCGTCTCACAAGCTTAAACTTTTGGGAAGCATTATCCCATGCTTGAATTAAAATTCATTGTGGTAGTGATCAACTTAAAGAGATGAGGCACTACTTCCTGGGGAGGAAATTTAGTCTTTCTTGCGAGCAACAAGTTATTGCAATATGTTGTGGGAGGAATCGAGTTGGTGTACGATGTTCATAAAGAACTTTCGATTAGACATTTCCTCTCGCTAAGGGAATACGATTTGGGTAGTTGATGCGTCGAGTAAGAAACCCATCGGAGATATTTGTGAAGGCATGGGAAGCCAAATAGAATGAGCGTAACTCGATGAACTTTATAGTAAGAGCATTCATGTCTATGACGGACCATTTCACCTACTCGTGTAAAGAAGAGTAGTGATGGAACGAAGAAAGGTATATTCATAGACGTCTATATTGAATTGTCGGTACCGAAATGGTCATGATCCTATTTGAGGAAATTGTTGATCGTTCGACCAAATCGTTGCTTTTCAGGCTTCATGGGCGGACTATAAGTAGAGGAGTACGCCCCGCTCTTTATGGAGAAGTGGTAGAACCGTATGAAGTACCTATAAAAATAGTGGTGGATCGAGAATTGACATTCGTGTCAAAGGCTTGGTAACGTTTACAGGAAGTAATGGGAATCATATAGAAATGGGGTGTATTCTACCGCCCAAAAGTGGAGGGATGAATGGAGGAAGTTAACATTATGCCGAGAGGCATACTTAGAGTGTACGCCTTAAGATAAAGGGATGGATGAGAGTAGTAACATTGTATGGATGGAATTTCCCGTACAAGAATTTGGATCATTTTCTAAGGTATGGCACCGTGAGTGGCCTTTTGTAGTCGATTGAGTAATTCGCTTACTCGTTGGATGGGGCCAGCGATCAATTGGTTCCGTTGACTTGGGGCGGTCCTGGAACATTTCTTTAGTGATTGGGCTTTTAAGCCTTATGCTAGAAGTGCTACGCTTATGCGGGGAGAAGTTGAGTAATGTTGGGGTTAAGCCATTTAGTGTTGGTGTGAGTACCCCTGAGGTGTGTTCTAACGCGATTCAAGAAGTAGACCGAGTCGCGTGGTTATCATCTTCCGCCGTAGGAAGTTAGAACTGATAGTTTGTGAGGAACGCTTTGTGCTATTCTTGAGCACAAAGAGTGTAGACTGAGGTCAATAGTGACGACCTTAGTTCGAGTCCATTTTAGGACGCCGTAATAATGAGGGTTTGTTAAGGACGATAGAATGATAGTTTAAGTTAGTATACACTTTATGCGTATAGGGTATGCCCGAATTTTGAGGGCAAAATTCCCTCATAAGGGGGGGAGTATGTAACAACCCTCACTTTTAGGAGGCTGATTTTATATTAATTTTCCACATAAGGTAATTATATAAAATGTTAGAACTAGAGTAAATATTTATTAAATGAGTTGAAGGCTAATATTTACTGGGTTATTGCATATTTACTGCATGAGAAGTAAATATCATTCGGTTGTGTGTTTTATGGTGTCATATAATTTAAATGACACTATGGTTTAAATGAAAACCGAAACTTGACATAATTTATAAAATTTGTCGGATGCCATTTTTAGAGGGCGTAGTTAGTCCCGAAATGTGCGAGACAGTCAAAATAAGTGCCATATTATATTTTGGGTTTCGGGCACTTTTACCTGGTTTTAACTTAAACGCGTATTTGGGAGTCATTTTTAATGTGGTATTAACCATTTTAGTTGGGAATTAAGGAGAGAGCCACGATTTAAGTCTTGCCTCTTAGTTCATTTCTCATTTGTGTGTTATCAACCCTAGAAAAGGAGAGAAAGAGAGAAGAAGAGAAAAGTGGAGAAAGAAGAGAAAAAAAATGAAGATTGAAGATGGATTGTTGCTGCTACTCAAAGAAATCTGAGATTTTCTACATCAAGGCAAGTTTTCTACTTGCTACTATATGATTTGAGATGAATAATTTGTGTGATAGTTGTGTATTTCCATTTATGGATAAAAAATTGAAATTTATGAGATTTAAACCCTAATCTTAGTTTTGATGATAAAAATTTTGAACTCAAATGGTTATAAATCATGTAGGATAATCTTTGGGTAGATAAAGTTTGTTGGTTGTGTTCAAAATGGAAGATATTTGAGATTTGGGAAAATTGAAATCATCATTTGGGTTTAGTTTTTTAGAAGAAGAAAGAGCCCTAGGTCTGCTATGACCGGTCGACCGCGGTCCCAGGACCGGTCAACCGGGCCTTCGCGGGAGGGCAAACTGCTTTCCTATAAAGGCATAAATATTGTGCGCGGTCGACCGCAGTTCCCTGAACGGTCGATCGGCCCCTCCAATTTGATCTTTCTGTTTTTCTTTTTAGTTAAAGTTTGGAGACGCGGTCGACCGCGGTCTCAGGACCGGTCGACCGGTCCCCTGTTTTTCATCCTTAAACCTTACTTTGTTTCCTAGATTTGCTTTCTTCAATTGGGGCTAGGAACCTTCTTGAATGAAGTAAACTTAGAGTCCTAGAGTCCTAGATGAGCTGAGTGACTACCCTACATTAGAAATAGTTTATTTGGGGACTTTTTCGGGGATATGCCAATTTATGTTAGGGCATTATTTCTTCTAGTTGACTATTATTAAACTAGGAGTCGTAGTGTTATGTTCGGGATACTTTAGAGGCTCCATTGAGTTATGTTAGCCTTCATGGTTTATGATAACTTCACAATGTATCTTGGGAGAATAAATGAGAGCTTATTTATTCATCAAGGTTACAAAGATAAGAGGTATTAAGTATGGCTCCGGGTATAATATGAGGTATTTAGAATAATGTAAATAATTATGGTTTCGGATAAAATGAAACATATAGATAGAAAGAAAATGAAATGGAAATGGTAATAATGATGGTAAATGATAATTTACTAAATCATGAATATGGTAAATGTTAATTTACTTATACACACCTCTCTAAATGACATCATAAGGGAAGTTCGCGCGCTTGGTGATGCCCCTTGGCAAATGAATGCAGGGTGGATATAGTCCATAGGCCATATGAGCAATTATGTTATGTTTTCTGCGCTGGTGAGGAGATTCCGGGAGTGGTCTTGACTCTCCCTCAGGCATATGGCCGCTTCCCGACATCTTGCGTTATAGGTGCCCAGGTTGTCTTGTATAGATAGGCCCTGGAAGGTGATGGTCATTTAGGGGCGCGCCAAGTGGAAAAACTCGGAGGGGAGGTCTTAGAAACGTGATATGTATATAAATATAACTATTCATAATCAAGTGGGACTTGATGAATGAGATATGCCATAAAGAGCATGATGTAGTGCCATAAAGAGCACAATGAAATGCCATAAAGAGCATTTGATGATGATTATATATTCCTAATAAGGAATGGAACTAAGAAATGATTCAGATTATATGATGAAAGTTTTAGATTTATGTTAATAATTCTTATTCGTTTGCATAACTTATTATGGATTTATTACAATGTCTTAGATTATGCTTTTAAATTGAGTAGGTTTCTTCTTATTTCTTTTAGTTATGATTTACCATTCATAACTGTCATACTGTTTATTCATTTGGTGACCATATAAAAACCGGGCCCTGACCCCTTCATATTTCTTGTTGTGCATGCATCCTGTATCCGCTCAGGTACTCCGCCGCAAGGACGGCTGTTCTGACTTTCCTATTCCGATGATTTCGGCGAGCTGTGATGCTTTGGGGGTATTAAGGGACAGATTGCAATTGATGTTGTCATCCTTGTATTCTATCTAAGATCAGGTCTTGTACTCAGGCGAGAGGCCCAAGATTTTGTAATTGTCTAATGTAATGTATTATATAAATTATTGAATTTGTTTAATACTTTTGTAGAGTATGTTGACCAAAAGCATATTCGGTCCTCTTATTGTTTACTTGTAGTTATTGTTATATATAATCTTGGGGTTTCCACTTTCTCTTTTTAGTATTGGGTTGTTTAAATCCTTTCTTTAACTTTAAAACAAAATTTTTGGCAACCCGTTTTCTGAAATATTGGGAGGTTATCCTGGATGCTCTATATTTTATTGTGATGTTGAGGATGATTCCATCTATGATTCCTGTTATATTGGAGTTTTGCGCTGGCCACCCCTTATTTTGGTGAGCGGGTTGTCACAGCATGATAATGAACATTTTAATAATTAAAATTCATAACCAAAAGTTCTAGCCACATGGAATTGGGAGAATTATATAGGATTCAAACACAAGTATATACCACATAAAGTGTATAAAACTAAAATACACAATAGAAATATTTTTGAGTTTTTAAATTTTAAACAAACCCCAAAAACAAAATTTAACTAAAATACATACAAAATCTTTTTGTATTTTTCAATAAGACCAAAAAAATAAAATAAAATACAAAAGATAAACATTTCATAATCCTAGTAAAACATATGTGGTGAATCAGAGACTAGAAAATGACAAAAACACATACAACTAGCAAAAATCTATTATGAAGGACAAAGTCTAGTGTATGTAAATTTAACTAACACAATGGACCACTAGATTTAGCAAGGGAAAAATCATGTGCAAGTAAATGAGAATCATAAACTCTATCATGTAAGGCCTCCAAATCTAATCTTCTAACCCATATGAGTGAAACACACCACTCTTGGGATTTGGTGACCTTGGCCACTCTACTCGTTGACTTTCTAGAACCATTTCTAAGATCAAAATAAAACTTCCTAAGGTGCCCCTTTTGACCACAATGTGTGCAAGTGAAAACACGAAGTGAAGTATTACTTAAGGATTGATATTTTCTAGTGTTCCTTGACGATTCTCTCAAAATCATGGTTTTGTCTTTATTAGCGAAAGCATTTTGAGTATCGAAGTGAATACCACACATGTCATCTTTGAATTAGACGGTGCCAAAGTTTTTATCTAATTTCTGCGACCTACACTTAAAATCAAATTTGACCCGACTTGAGTCTTTCCACTTCTCTTCAAGTTCCACTATTCTAGACTCAAGTAAACTCATACTCTCTTTAAACACGAAAAGCACTTCCTTCATAGCCTCCATTAAACCTCAAAGGCTATCTCTTTCACCTTCAACATACTCTATCTTCTCATCAAGAGTTCTCTCACGTGCCTTAAGATCATCAATTAAAACACTTTCATCATTAGTTATGGACCGTTCTCTCATTTTTGCTTATAACTTTAAGTTCTCCCTTTTTAATTTCAACGACTCCTCATACAACTCGTGAAAGGCTACTAGAAGTTCACTCTCCTCCACCTCTTCTTCATTCTCACTCTCTTATCCACTCTCTTTACCATCAAAATAATCGAATTCACAAACAATGGCCTCGAAATTATCATGTATTAATTTATCCTCAACGGAAGATTTGTCACTATCGCTCACATAACGAGCCATGAGCGTAGTAAAATTCCACTCAATGGGGGAATTGGGTCCCTCTTTCGGTTCACTATCACTAAGGGTGACATTATATTAAATCATTCTCTTGACCTCCTTCCTTAGTTTAGTGGGACACTCGAATTCCCTATGGCCATAACCCTCACAACCATAAAATCTATTTAACTCGTCCCTATTAAGGTCTTCATTACTATTTTTAGCGAATTTCTCGATTTTATTATGCTTAGGATTGTCAAACTTCTTATAATCAATTTTAAGTTTCTCTTTATTAATGTTAAAAAAATTTCTAAACTTCTTAGCAAACAAAGCCATATGTTCTGAATCAATTTCGAACTCATCATCCAAAATCAATGTTTCCTCCTTTCGGCCTTTCAAAGTTATACCCTTATCGTTCTTATTCTCATCCTTGGAGGGAAACATGTCAAGTTTATAGGTTTGTGTGTCACCTACAATCTCTTCAATGTTCGTAAAGTCTAAAGTGCCTAAAGAATTTGAAACAGTCACCTTTAGAATAAACCTATCGAATAATGACCTGAAAATTTTCTTTACGACACGATTGTCGGGTATATTTTCTCCTAAATTAAAACATGAATTCACAATATCAGACAATTTCGCATTGAACTCACCAAAAGTCTCACTTTCTAACATATTAATGGTTTCAAATTGAGTGGTGAGGTTTAGGAGTTTAGAAGCTTTAATGATATTAGTACCTTCATGGGTGAGTTGGAGTATATACCATGCCTCCTTAGACGTCACAAGCGTCATAATCTGATGGATCTCATCCGGTGTGACTACCCTAAAAAGAGCATTTAAACCTCGAGAATTAAAGTTTGCTAGTTCAAGCTCATTCTCACTCCATATTTCTACGGGTTTAAATACACTAACCTCTCCTTCTAGACATGTTTGTGGGGACCACCCTTTAAAAACCGATCGCTAAATCCGCACATCTAACGACTTAAGTGCCGACCTCATACGCACCTTCCAATATGCATAGTTAGAACCATAAAAAAGAGGAAATTTTGAAACAGGAATATTTTCCAAATTTAAACCAAAAAAAAAAAGGATCTTAACTAAATAATTTAGTGTTCCTGCTCTATTACCACTTGAAAGGAATTAAAAATGCTTTGATACCACTTGTATAATGTGATTTCTTAAATTATATGCTCTGATACCACTTGTTGAAATTATATGTCAAATTTTGTAATACAACATGGGATGGTTCACACAATATTCAAAATTTTAATTTCTTCAAACTTAAAATGAAATTAAACTAAACACATATTTAAATTATCTCTTAAACAAAGTTAATTCAATTCAAGTTCTAAATTTGGCCAAACAAACCAAACATGGATTTTGCCAAATTAATTAAAGTCCACTTGAATTAAGTTACACTAAACTTACTCAATATGAAATTCGCACCAAATTAAACAAAAGTTGTGATTAAACCAAATTTTATCTTTTTAAACCTAAGCTTGCATCTAGGTGATTTTTGCGAGATAAAATTAAACACACAACCACAACGCTAAGATGCATGAGAAAAACTCACAACGGGAAAAACCTCGGACGGCTCAGCCACAAGTCCGCCATGTATGGTTTTACAAGGACACAACAAAAAGACTTACTTCAACAACTTGACTCCCTCTAAATCCTTGATGCTTCTTCGTTTCTCCACCTTCGCCTAGTCAAGAACTTAGGAATCCACCTTCATCTCGGAGTCCACTGATGGGGCAAATCAACCGTCAACATACGAAGTCCGCCTTCGTATGTCACCACGAATTAAGACAACAAAATCCTCCGTTGAAAACAATCTCCTTTCGAGGTACAGAATGAAACCTGGTGCCAACATGTTCATCTCAAAGCAAATATATATATATATATATATATATATATATATATATATATATATATATATATATATATATATATATTGTTACTTGGATCAAAATAAACTATTAGGTGTAAAACTAGTTTTCGTGTAGGAATTAAATCTTTTTGAATCACAAAAACAAAAGGGACTTTTTAGGAAAGGTTTTTGTCTCTTAAGGCTCTTAAAAATCTGGAAAAATTCACTTAGAAAATTGCATTCCCACACTATTAAAAACAGGTAAGAAAGAAGTGAGGTAGTGGGAAGTTTTAGAAAAAAATGACAAAAACTTCCAAAAAACTGTCGGTCGTTCGAACAACATTTGAAAGTAGTTCAAACGACTTTATCTAACGTGATTTTAGAGATAAAATGCATAAATGTCATTTGATATCTCGTTTAAACAGGTCGTTTGAACGACGTCGTTTAAATGAGATTATCAAATGAGAAAATTTAGAAAAATGAAAAGATCTCGTTTGACAGTTCACACAAACGACATTTAAATTTTGTTCGAACGAGATTGAAATGTCATTCAAAAGACATTTCAGAAAATTGTATTTTTCTTTAAAAAATAGAAAATCATTTTAAACAAAGTTTAGAAAATAAAATGACACCCAATAAAAAATAAATCCAAGGCTCTATAGATATCATATGCATTCATACCTTTAGAGACCAAGGCAATATGAAAAGGTTGGGAACATTGAACATGGCATGAAAACCTACAATGCTGATATCTTCACTTAAGGCTTGGCCGCTATGTCTTCAACTCAAACGTTATAGGCCTTAAGGACACATCAAAATTCTATCCTATGACTCAAATAGTTTTGTCTGGAATTAATCCCACACTTACAAGTTGACTCAATTGGAAATTTTTCCCTACACAATAGTCAGTATATATCTATAATATGTAATTCTTCCTGCGTATTTCAATTTTGAAATCACTTAACCTACTTTCTTAGTGTATTATTTTGTTAACTTATTCTTAATTTTTCCTTATAGAAAGTTTCATATTCGACCATTGCTTTAGCCACCTCCGTCAATCATGTAAGACATGTCTTATCTTTATCCTTTTTCATTGTGTTTATGATGTAATTGAATATTTTTAGGCTTGTTGTTGTTTAAATATTATATTATACTTAAAATGCCCACTTTATTATAACTAGAGCCTTGGATGATATCGGTGTGAAAACTCATATGCTCATATCTTTTCTCAATTTAGTTATGTTCATCCACTTCCACTAAATAAATATTTTCTTTATCTACACAACTTCGAGATAGATGAATTGCTGAAGGATATTATCCTTAAATTTTTAATAAGCACCAAAATAGCGAATTTTATTATCCAGAAGAAACTACCATATGAATTAAAGAAGAATATTAGCCTTAAATATTTAATATGACTCAAAATAGTTACTTATTTGTCCAGAAGAAACTTCCATAGAAATGCTAAAAAGTATTTAAAATTCTATAATGCAAATAAAGGAGCCATTTTTTTCCAAACTGCAAGTGTGAATCGAAACAAAGTAGTTTCTGTTTTATTCAAAGAAGTTGCAAAGGCTCTAGAGATTGGGGGGTGGGGGGGTACAATTAGATCATAAGTTGGTATTTAAATTATATTTCATTCTCACTAGATTACACCTTTTTATAAAGGTCATATATAAATCATTTATGATTGGCTTTCAGAATGTTAGGCTTTTTTCAGTTTGGTTTTCCCAAACTATTCACTCTAGTTGTGTTATGTCTATTTTTAACATATCATTTTTGTTTTTTTAGAGTGTTATTTTCATTCTCCAATAATATATCGTTTACACTTTCACATAATATCCAATAACATTTGACATATAAATTATGTAAATATATTTGTGTGCGTATTTTATTTTTAGAATGGAATTATTCACTTTACATAAATATTGTTGAAATCTAGTTGAACTTAAACATCAGAAACGAATTCATTGCTCAGCGTAAAATGTATTTAACAAAATTGAAAAATAATTAAAAAAATAGAAAAATAAGATGTAAACCAACCATACTTTATCAGGAAACCCCCAACCAACACAAATGTTTTAATCTCCCACTACTTACAAAACCAGAGACTTTAACATCTAAACCTCAGAACCCACACCTACCTAACCCACACCTTAATAAACTTCTTCAATACTGGGTCCAGCTCCGCTTTCGCATCCAACAGAAGGACCATCTTCATCCATACATCCACCCATATCACCACCAGCACCCTAATGCAATAGCAAGTTGCAAATGCCCTCCAATTCCTTTATCCTATACTCAAACTCATCCACCTCTGCAAGATGGTTCCCATCCTGTAATTGAAAAACATATAGAATAAACTAAATTCCAACTATTAAACACAAATCTAAAATAAAATTGCTGAAACCAATAGTATATCCACTAATTCAAAATATCTTATAAATTAGTAATTGAATCCGTATTTGAATTTAATGAGGATTACAAAAATTAATATGATACTACTTGACTAACTTATGTAAAGGAACCTCATTGGTCTTCATTCTACTAGGCATAAATGGTAATTATATTAATGTAGGATCTCGCCCTCTCATATACAATCTTCTAACCAATTAAATTAAGAGCATAAACCCTTTAACATGCAACAATGTCATAAAAGAAAATAAAAATAGTCAACAAGAAAAAGAAATAGTACGACTTACCCCATTTGTCAACTTAACTAGCGACAAGGGCGAGGGATATGATGATGAGGACCGGGGCGGCGAGGTCGATGGTGGCAAGGACTTGTGCGACTAGGGCGTGTGGCTGGGGGAGTGAAAAGGCATTTTTGTCTGGTGGAGGAAGCTAAAAGGATGTGGGTGGGGTCTTGGTTTTGAATTTTTTTCCTGTTTTTTTTTTTTTTATTAGGCTAATGGAAACAAGCGGGAGTGAAAATTAATAAAGGAAGAATCCAAATTGGTTTTAGCCTTCTCATAAGGTATTCCTTTTGAGACGGCTATTAATACGCATTCTCTTTAGTATTACCTTTTGGGATGGGTAAAATTAACGGTCCTAAATTAGGACCGCTAATTTAGACCACGAATTTAGTCGTCTCAAAAGGTGGATTTTAGAGACTCAAATTTTAGCTGTCTCAAAACGTCCAGTCTTAAAAAGTAATTTTTTGTAGTGTATCATCATTAGCCCCTTATTGCTCTTTACATGGATTGCAAGGGGAAACACTTATCCATTACACAAGTTGGGTGTAGGAGCGTAACTAACAACTGATATTATAGTCATTTTTAGATTAAATTGGGAAGGATCAACCATTTAGTGTGAAAGTGGCTGAGAGTACTAAGGCGGTGTGCCTCAGGGTTGATGAAATTGAATAGTTAGGCCTTGGGGACTATAAAGGAGCCCCTTAGGCTAATTTGAATACATAGAGGGCTACATGATCAACCCCGCAGTTGCTGAAGGGTTTTGCGACCAGTAACCAAGCAAAGAGGATGCACAAGAAAACCCTAAGCCACAAGGGGAACAAGTACAAGAAAAACAAGCACACGAGCAACCCCTATGCACTCTATAAGTCATGCGAGAAATACCAAGTAATGGCTGCGCGAGAAACCCCAAGTCATAGAGCTATTTGAACAAAAGCAATCAGACGAGCAACTCATTTGCTGCCTAAGGAAGTGAATCATGAGCAGTCACTTAAGTGATATTGTAACACCCAGGGATTTTAAACCGTAAAATCTTTTATAAAATAAAATTTTGCAAAAAATAAATTTTTGGAAT
Organism: Sambucus nigra; assembly: GCA_949130495.1. Taxonomy (NCBI): domain Eukaryota; kingdom Viridiplantae; phylum Streptophyta; class Magnoliopsida; order Dipsacales; family Adoxaceae; genus Sambucus; species Sambucus nigra. Next base: position 352,465,586 of record OX422218.1, read on the forward strand.
TAATTCATTTTTATACTTAAAAATGTTTTTGATTTATGTAAAATGAGATTTTAATCGGAATTGAAATCGGGATTTAAAATTAGAAATTATAACTTTTTATATAAAAATAGGGAATCTCGGTTTGGCATAGGAGCCAAATCGATTAGGCCCAAGGGGCAAACCAGTTTGCTCGAGGGTCAGGGCAGAAATTTGTCATTTCCTTGTAGTGTTTGTGCAGAACTCAAACTCTTTTCTTTTCTTAAAATATAGAGGCATGGATTTAGGTTTTATAAAACACACTTTAACCATTTCAAAGAGCAGTAGCCTTTCGTAAACCCCATTGAACATAACTTTCAATCTGAGTTTTGCAGATCTAAACAAAGTTTTCCCAAGAGTATCCAAGAACGTGTATTTACCATTTTCACGAGAGGAACACAACCATGTAATCAGATTTTCAAGACAACTTCTTTACAGGAATGAATACTTCTATTTTCTCCTATTATTACTATGTGTTTTTAATGTTATCTAAACACTAATAATAATTGTTTTCATAAAATAAATTAGATAAACTAATTAGGAAAAAAGAAACTAAAGTTGGGACTGCTTTTATTCAAATCTCTAATATGAAGTAAGACTCAAAACTCTTGCATGCTTAGATTCGAGGTCATAATTCCTTTAGAATATATGGACGTTCGCATGTTAGAATAACTTGTATGAATTTTATAATTGGAATTCGAGCCGTAAAATCATATATCTTTTAAAATATAAACTTATTGTTGTATGCCCCCAAAATATGCATGTGAATGGAAATTATATAAGTTGCTGAAAAAAATGAATTATTTAATTAATATTATAATTAAACGGACATAATTTGGATAAATAGTAATCTTATGATTAATTGAAAGAATTGTTATTATATGTTGAAAATATTCCTTATGTGATCGTTAATTGTGTTAATATTCGACACCTCGGGGACGACGGGATTGTTGGGGTAGCTATGTTCTCACCTAATTATAGGTTGCTTGCTAGGTATGGTACTAGTAGGTTGACCTTTGTTATTATTAACACTTTATAGGTATGGTATTAGTAGATGTAGGTTTATACGGGAGGGCATTTTTGGGGTGGGGCTAAGTAGTACACTTTTTCATTGTTTCGTTAGCCTAGATTCGAGACTAGGTGGTAATTATTGGTAGGTATTCTTCCTATATGATAGGATAGGGTACACTTGTGGTTTGGAGATCTCTAGGTATGAGACTAGGGATGGTTTAAGGATTTAAGTCTTGAATAAAAGGTGGGATTATTAAAAAATAATGAACTTGATAAAATAGAGAATTAATATCTAAGATAATAATCATGCATTAAAATGGATTTGCGTCGGCAATAAGTGCAGGGCTAACGAAATTGCGTTGGCTAGCTATTGTGACGTATCGTGCGTGGAACCTCACCAATAAGTGCAAGGCTAATAAAATTTGGCCAGCTGGCTATAGCAAGGGGAATGTGTGTGGTGTAAAAGTTTAGGCGGGCCCGAATATGTGCAGGATCAACGAAAAGTTCGGCTGGATAAAGTGGTGTCACTATAATAATAAATTTGGTTATTCGAACTAAATTAAATTGACACCTTTAACAAAATTAAATGACTGAACTATCATAATTGAATTTAACATTAGGGTGGTTCGGTTATATGGGTAGATAGTGGTAGTTCATTTTACTCACATGTTAATATATATCTCGTTTAAATTAAAATACTCTATTATAATATTTATCATGTACAGTTATTCTGTTTGAGTTTATGGGCCCTAATTGGGAGGAGTAGCTAGTGTTCATCTGGTGGGCTCTGACCCATTGCGTTGACTAACATTTCTGGTATAGTGCTGGAGTAGCTGCATAGGATGGATTGGAGATCATTGGAGTACAACTGGAGATTAATTTTATTTGCTTTAGTAGTTTAGATTATCTTTTCATTCCATCATTTTTGTTATGAGACTTTCATTTATGGATTTGATGGGCCAATCGGTTCCACAATTATTTATGATTTCGGCCAAATATTTATAGTTGAATTATTTCATTTGAGTTTTAATAATTCGGAGTTGGATTTATTTTGGTGATAACATGGTGATGAATTTTAATTTGCATGAATGTTAATATTTGTTGGATAAATTTGAATTATATCTTGTGGAATTAAAGTTTTTAAATGTCTCATATTTTGTCGCATGCTAAGAATGATATTTTATTTAGTGATACCCGAGGTAGATTGGCGGCGGCCGACGTCAGAGTGCGCAGGGTGTCACATATGGTATCTGAGCATGGTCTTAGGTCTCATAGGTTGAGAGTTCGTTTAGCTTCCGTCTTACCGATATTTGATTCCTTTTGTTGATTCATACTTTGTAAGATATTTGATCTCGCATACGTATTAGTTGTGTTTCTTTGAGATAAGGAGTTTTGTGTTAAGGTCGTGGTAGGCTTTGAGGTTAGAACTAATCATCTTGATGTGAGGATCCTTAGAGTTAATTTTGGAGATAAGATTTATTTTGAAGATCCTTAGTGCGGGTGTTACATATCTCTAGTATCAATGTGGTGATGTGATTTGATTTTAGGGCTTAAGTGTTGCGATGGATTTTGGAGATAGAATCGGGTGGTGATTCGTGGGAAAGCGTGGTACGTGTTATTTAGATAGTTATGCTTATATATATATATATATATATATATATATATATATATATATATATATATATATATATTTCCGTGGGGTAGGTGCATGTTAAATTGAGTATATGGGCACCTAATCGTAGCATTCTACAGGTAAGCATATGTAAGCCTTATGTTATTTGCACGATTTTATGTTGACATTTACGCTTTGTCGAATTTTGAGAACAAAATTCTTGTATTAGTGGGGGAGAATGTAACACCCCGTGATTTTAAATCTCAAAATTTCTTTATAAATTAAAATTTTGCGAACAAATTTTTTTTGCAATTAAATAATTTTATACATAAAAATGTTAGTTTTGATTTATGTAAATTGAGATTTTAATCGGAATTGAAATCGGAATTGAATATTAGAAATTATAACTTTTTATATAAAATAGAGAATCATGATTTTGCGGTGGAGCTGAACTGGTTCGGCCCTGGGGCTCCAGTGGCAGGGCAAAAATTTGTCATTTCGATGTAGTGTTTGTGTAGAACTCAAACTCTTTTCTGTTCTTAAAATATAAAGGCATGGGTTTAGGGTTTTTAAAATACATTCTAATCTTCTCAAAGAGCAGTAGCCTCCCACAAATTTATCTCCTCTCTTCTACAAAACTTAAACCCCATTAAACACAACTTTCAACTTAAGTTTTGAAGGCATAAACCAAGTTTTTCAAGAACATCCAAGAATGTGTCTTTACTATTTTTGAAGAGAGGAATGAAACCATGTAATCAGATTTTCAAGATGACTTCTTTACAGGCATGAATACTTATATTGATCCTCTTTAGTATTATGTGCTTTAAATGTTGCCTTAACACTAATATTAATTATTTTCATAAAATAAATTAGCTATACTAATTATAAAAAGTGAAACTAAAGTTGGGTCTATTTTTATTCAAATCTCTAATACGAATTAAGACTCAAAACTCTTGCATGCTTAGATTAGAGTTTGGGATTCTGATAGAAGATATGGACATTTTCATGTTAGAAGAACTCGTATGAATTTTATAATTGGAATTCGACCTGTAAAATCATGTTATTTATGTGTATCTTATAGAATATAAAGTTATTTTTGTATGCCCCCAAAATATGCAGGTGAATGGAAATCATATAAGTTGTTGAAATAAATGAATTGTTTAATTAATATTATAATTAAACGGTCATAATTTTGATAAATAGTAATCTTGTGATTAATTTGAAGAATTATTGTTATATGTGAAAATATGCCTTACGTGGTCGTTAATTGTGTAAATATTCGACACCGCGGGGATGACGGGATTGTTGGGGTAGCTATGCTTTCACTTTAATTTAGGTTGCTTGCTAGGTATGGGACTAGTAGGTAGTCCTTTGTTTTTTTAAAGCTTTCTAAGTATGGGACAAGCGAGTGTAGGTTTATGGATGGGTATTTATAGGGTGGGACAAAGTAGTACATTTTTTCGTTGTTTCGTTAGCCTAGATGCGATAGTAAGTGGTAATTATTTGTAGGTATTATTCGTAAGTGATTGGCTAAGGTACACTCGTGGTTTGGAGATCTCTAGGTATGATACTAGGGATGGTTTAAGGATTTAAGGCTTGAATAAAGGGTGGGATTATTAGAAAATAATGAACTTAATAAAATGAAAAATTAATGCCTAACATAATAAACAGGTATTAAAATGAATTTGCATCGGCGGGCTAACGAAATTGGGATCACTAGCAATAGCGACGTGGGTGTGTATTGGTGTCACCAATAAGTGCAGGGCTAACAAAAATTGGGCTAGCTGGATATTGTGATGTGTCGTGTGTGGAACCTCGCCAACAAGTGTAGGGTTAATGAAATTGGGTCGGTTGTATATAGCGAGGGTAATGTGTATGGTGTAAAAATTTAGGCAGGACTGAATATGTGCAGGATCAACAAAAAGGTTGGTTGGCTATAGTGGTGTCGTTATAATAATAAATTGGGTTAATCGAATTAAATTGAATTGATAGCTTTAACAAAATTAATAGATTGAAGTATGATAATTAGACTTAAATATTGGGGTGGCTAAGTTATGTGAGGAGATATTTGCAGTTCATTTTTACTTGCATGTAAATATATATCTCGTTTAAATTAAAATACTCTATTGTAATATTTATCATGTATAACGCTTCTATCTGGGTTTACGGGCCCTAATTGGGAGGACTATATAGTATCCATGTGGTGGGCTCTGACCCATTGCATTGACTAACATTTCAGGTATAGTGTTGTAGTAGCTGCATGTGATACCCCGCCTATTTCAATCACGGGTGATCAGTTTTATACTAAAATAAAATAGGAGTCACATCTGATTCATTCTTAGCATCATTTTCAGAAACATTTTTAAATTACTAACCACATATTAATTAAATAAGTCGGTGCCAAATTTTATCCTTCATTAACATACGACAATATTAACAAACCACAATAATCCCATACACAGTAATCAATATAAATGAAACAACTATACAAAATGTAAGGCAAAGATAAATAGATAAGGTCATCGAATAAACCATCGAGTAAAAATCCATACATCTAATCCATCTGATTAAAATACTTTGAAATACATAAGTTATAATGAAAAAGGGAAACATGCCCAACCAATACCGGAATAAAGAACCTAATCTATAATGCAATAAGTGAAATGGCTACTCAGCAACCTTCAAGCCTCCATATTAGCTGTAGCTTCGTGTCCCTGGAAAGAATATTCATCCATGGCGTCCCTGTGGCTGGACACCTAAAAGTTTTTGAAAAATAGATTGGATACAGGTAAGAGCCCAAATTTTTTAAAAATATTTGCAAGTAATTAAGATGCAGTAAATAAATATGTAGTAAAACTTTTCATATTTAAGTCGGTGTCTCTCTCTCATGCGATTACCCCTCACCTCTCAACTATTGTCAACAACTAGCGCAAACCCGCCTAGTTACATGACCCCGTCTAACTAGTCCCATTATAAACCTCATGAATATACTAGTCTAACCCGTGTATTGTCTATTGTTGTTTTCTTAGCTATTTCTCTCATTAGCTTAATTAACCATTCCATCATTTGTCATTATTATAACTTCACTTCAGTTATTTATAAACATCCACACTTAATCTATTAAGCCCGTATACAATTAACTACATTATTATATATGTAATGAGACACTATAATAAATACACATATGTTCACTCTTAATGTGTTAAGCTTGTATATAATTAACCACACTATTATATACATAAAGGTATACTACAACAAACACATATGTCGCGTATAGTTTTCATCCCCCGAGTAAGAACTCATTGGATACCATTCCTTGAGTACTAACTCATTAGATGCCTTCCCCTAACTGCTAACTCATTGAATACCATCCGCAGAATACTAACTCATTAGATGCCTTCCCTTAAGTAATACTTTTTTATGCCTTTATCTACAATATTATTATCAACCGGGGCATACTCACATCATCTCAGATACCAACGGTCGGACTCACATACCAACTCAGTAAAATCGTAAACGTATTAGATACGGCCATAGTCCTTCGATAGTGAGTCATAACCATACCCAACATTACCTCACCTCGAACTTCAACCCTGACAAGGGAACATGCCTAGGGCTATTAACTAGGGACTATACTCACCCTCCATTCACTAGCTAGGGGGATCACCCACATCATGCAATCTCCCATGATAGCACTAGAGGGGTAATTTTCACATAAATAACACAAATATTATTCTTATTAGTGTGTGTGTGTATATATATATATATATATATATATTCGGATAAATCGTGCGTATTACTCAAAGCACTAGCCTCTTATCCCGAGTCTACACGCCAACTCTTATATTTATCTTATTTCTCGTCTATTAATTAAATGAAATAGAATCGCTCTGCTAAAGTGCTCGGACTTACCCAACGAGCCCGTACATCCAATATTCTTGAATTTATCGCACTTAATTCGTTAATAAAAATCACTCACCAATTAATTCTTTAATTAATTAAATAATCCCAAACTTTAATTTTTCTCTTGCTCCTAGGTAATATAACCATTCTAAATTACCCAAATAAATATGTCTCCCTTTTTGTGGAATTATAATATCTAATTAAAATTCCACAAATTAAATCCATCCATTTAATTTGGCCCATCTTAACTTTTCCAGACGTCCGAACCGGTTCGGATGTACCCTCGAAGCGGTTCGATGTACCTGATAGTCGAACCTACGGGTTTCTTCTCTAATTTGCTACCCCGAATCCATTCATATGATCCCAATCCTCCATTACATGTACATAAGTTTCTGGGAATGGTTTCTAAACTAATCCTAACAGCACCCAATCATTCAATATCAATAAATCATCAATTAGTCTCACTTTAATTCACCAAATGGGTTCGTAGGAAGAATATTAATTCACAACCCCAATTTACATTTCAAAATTCCTAAAAATCATATTAAATCTTTGCATATTAAAATGAATCTGATTTTTCGGCCAGATTAGATGGTCTACACCTCTATTCATGATTCAATTTCATTATTATCATCATGCAATTTTAATTTAAAGGATTAATTCACCAAAAACCCATTTTACATGTGAGATTCCCTTCCAAAAACTATTTATGTCTACACCTACCATGATCCTAACATGAATCACCTCAATTAAATTTAAGGCAAGTTAATTATATCCTTGGAATGATTGTAGGATCTGATCTCTCTTGTGAGTGATGATTTGATGTTTGCATCCCTTGAGTTTTCCTCTCAATTAGCTTATCTAGCCTTCTCCTTGCTTTTTCCTCTCTTCCTTCTCTATTTTAGGGTTTGCAGCTAATGGTAGGGTTGCCTCACACATCTAACCTTTATATTTTAACCCACTAATCCCTAAATTTGGTTTTTAAACTTTTATAAAATGACCTAAATACCCTTACATGAGTCCGAGCTAGTCTAAAGAATTCCCGGGACCCAAATTTTCCCCTAGGTACTCAATTCTGCTTATTTCAGCCCATTCGGAACCAACCATTAACTCGAAATCACCATTCGAGTTATCCAACATAAATTTCCTACATCAACCTTAAAATAATCTACTCGCAAGCCCCAGTTGAGATGCCGTGAAAAATTTCGTCTTTATTACTCACTTGACGTACTAACAATTCACCGTATTTTATTTACTATAAACACACATAATTAATTTACCACATAAATATGAATCTTAATCTCACCCAATTAATATTTATTAAATACGCATTATTTTATTTTAATAAAATTACTGCACAGGTGTAATTTATAATACTAGAAATAATTAAATCCATAATTATTCAAAAATACAGGGTATTACATAATCCCCCCCCCCCCCCCCCCCCCCCAAATGAATTTTGTCCTCGAAATTGGAATATGCCCAGTACTAATAACTTTGAATCCTTACATGCAATGCATCCGAACATATTCAAAATTAACTCGTGATAATATTTTGGTGTTTCCATTATACACGCGCCAGTGGTACCATTTTGACTGAAGGTCGAATCATTATAACCCAAGATTAGCTACAAGTCCATTCAAACTCATACATATCGATATATTCCCTTGTGCTTAAGGTCTCGCTTATATATTGAATCATAAAACTATCTTGAATATGCTAACAATGCTTCAAAAGGACAAGCATGTACTCCACTGGCTCTATTTTCTCTATATTTGAAAAAGGCCCCACTTCCATAGGTGCTAGTTTCCCTTGTCGCCCAATCACGTAACTCCCTTCATGGGAGACACCCGAAACAACACTTAACCACTCATGTCAAACTTAAAACTTTTATTTATGGCGATAGACACTTATTACGTTCCTGAACTATACGAAAATGACGTAAATTAACTCAATCATTGGCGACGGACCATGAATCACTTTGGGTCGGAGAAAATTATTGTCCCCTATCTCTAACCAACCAAATGGTAGACTAAAGATCTCTGTATGAAGCCTCAGAAGGCATAACACATATAATAAACAACTACGAGGTATCACACATAACTCTACCATTGGCAATTAATACTCCCAATTTTCCAAAAATCCAGAACATGCTTTTCTCGCATTCTCCAACATTCTATTCACCTCTCATCTACCCATTGTCCTACAGGTGACATGTCTATCTTAAAACACAACTATATCCCCATTACCTCCAATAAGTTTTTATAAACATTTTAAATAAGTTTTTATTAATTAGAACTTGTTTTTTAAAGTTTGTGGGGTCAATCTGCAATTAAGGTTTAATGGTTATATTGGCTTAAAGTTACCTTGGGTAGAATCTGAAAGCGGCAGAGACTTCAGGGGGTGTTTTTAATTAATTTTGACGCACGTTTGATATCTTATTATTGGCCAACATTTGTTGTCTTCTGATTGGTGGAGAGTGTGTTTCTTTATAGAGAGGGAATCAACGCATGTTTTCAACCCTTGAATCGTCTTTATCAACGATCTGCATGCGCCCTTTCATAATCCCTGTGAACCCCATATGAACCAATCAGGAGAGATTTAATCACCGCATATCGTGAACCCTTGGATCAAAGTCAATCAACCTTGACTCAATCTGAACCCTTGATTTTGAACGTTATTCTCGAATCTTCTCAGCCTCCTATAAAAGGACCCCTTCACTCAGCCTTCGGAGACTTTTGCCATTTCGTCCTTTTGAGAGAAAAAAGAGAGTAGAGATAGAAGAGAGAAAGGAGAGATAAGAGAGAAACCAAAAGAGAGAGAAAGAGTTGGAAACCCTAATCCTAACCCTAAATCGTCCAAACAATTTTTCAAACCTAAAACTCTTTTCAAACACCTATATATCCCAAACACAACCTTGAGTGTTTGAGTTTTAGAGAGTTGGTTTGTGTAGTTGGTTTGTAGCTGTAACCTCTTCGTTCTTTAGATCTTGTGTCCAAATTAAACATTGTGTCTTAGATCTATTTTCTGTTTTATAGAAATTTCAGATCTGAGTACTTCATGTTACATTACACTTACATTTTCATATTTTGTTTCTCATCTTGAGAAATATATTGTTGATTCTTTCCTGTAAATGATTTTTAAACTTTGAAATCAATAATAATGTTTTCTATTTCTAGTTCTCTTGAAACAAGACCTTTGACCTAGTTTGGAATCGCACTTGGTGATTTTCAATCTCAAAAATCTTTTCAAAACTGAGATTGATTAAGATTTTGATACGTCTCCTGAGCAAGATAGTCGTGGATTCTGGGATTGTTATAAAGGTCAAATAAGGTTAAGTTTTGTGAGAAGAGAGAAAAAGAAAAATCACAGCATATAGTCTTATATGTAATTTATTAGGACTGGTTGTACATAATAAGTGTGTGTGTGTGTGTGCATGCATGTGTTAGAAAGTACCTCCACAAACACTTTCACCCTACCACACTAAAAGTGTTGGTAATAAGATCTTGAGAAGAAGAGTCGACGTAAATAACTTGAACAAATTGGAAGTTAGCAAACTGGGAGGACAACATCAATAATCAAAACTGTAGAGAATTTATAAGGACACCAGAGGGTACATTCCTAAACTTATATAGGTCTGAGTTATATGCATGTTTGTTATATAGTTTGTAACTGTTAAAATTTGTTTAAAGTGGAATTTTTGGTTTACTCCGTAGAGGGAGTCGTGGATGTTTCCTCAGTTGGGTGAGGTTTTACCACGTAAAAATCTTGTTCTTAATCTTTATACATCAACTCATCTCATTCTTAGTTGTGCTCGGTTTAAAGTTTTTTAAACTATTTTATAAACTTGTTAATCAAATCTTGAACAGATCTCGTACATACTTTTATTAAACACATCTTGTGTTCAATTAGTTTTGGTTTTTAAGAAAAGAGTTTCTTCAAAAAACTGTTTGGAGTTACTTAAATTGTTTAATTTTATTAAACGGCTTTAGTAATAGATTTTCAATTGGTATCAGAGCTTTGTAAACTTCTTTTAAAGAGATCCTGTGTTTTTTAAATTGTTTTCTAAAAATCAAACATGGACGAGAAAAATGAAAGATTTGGTAACTTGACCAGACCTCCTATCTTTGATGGAACCAATTTTTCTTACTGGAAAGTAAGGATGATTGCTTTCATTCAAGGAACTTTGGAAGATGATGTCTGGGACATTGTTGAAAATGGATACACTTTTCCTACTAAACTAGCCACTGAAGGAAGTAATGAGAGGGTTAAGAAAGTATTAAGTGAGTTTACACAAGAAGAGAAATAAGTTTCTCGTAATAATAACAAAGGAAATAATGCCATATTTATGTCCATAAATGAACATGAGTTCAAAAGAATCTCATCCTTTACCACTTCTAAGGAAGCTTGGGACACTTTGGATACTGCTCATAAAGGTGACACTAGAGTTAAGGCTGCTAAAACTCAAATGCTCATTCAACAGTATAACTCCCTAATTATGTCAGAATCTGAGTCATTTGATGACTTCTATATGAACTTGACTGATATTGTGACAAAACTGCATGCTAATGGGATAACATATGACAGACAAGAAATTGTATCTAAAATTCTGAGATCATTATCATAGAAATTTGACAACAAAAGATATGCTATTGAGGAAATGTGTGATATAAATCTCACTCCTGAATTACTCAGTAATAAATTAATAACTGTGGAAATGGAACTAGAATTTAAGAAACAATTAACCCAGTCCCATAGGAAACAGACTAGTTCCAATCTGAGCTTTCTTCTAAGATGATTAAACCTGAGTTTATCATTCCCAATGACGATTCTGATGAGGATTGCGATATAGAGAGTTTGGACAATCAGATTGCCTTAATGTCAAAACAGTTTAAGAAAATAATTAAATTTAGAAACAACATGGAAAATAAACAAGGCAAGTCTAATTATCCAACTCCCTTTAATCACAACCCTCATGAGAAAAGTCATGACAAACATCACAAGGACTCTCATACTAGACCTAACAGAGACCTTAAGAAGACTGAATGCTTTAGATGTGGTAAACTAGGACACATTGCACAAGACTGTAAAGTTAACTTGAACACTCAAAACAAACACGCTAGAACCAACATTTGCATGACATGGGATGATTCAAGTTACTCTGAAAATGAGGAACCTGAGTCATCTGATGTTTTTGACCCTTGCATGTCTTTCTTTGCCAAGATTATCTATAATGATGATATGCCTGTGTTTGTTAGTGAGGATGAATCTAGTAATTCTACTTCCGATGTTTTGAATCATGCTATTACTGGTTTAGATGTTTTAATTACTGAGAATATTGCTATTTCTGCCTCGGGGTGTGTGAGTCAAAGGAAAAGCGATAATGACGATGGCAATGGGTGTGTGAGTCCAAAGAATGAAGACTTAGGGGTCACTTCACACACTACACTTAGTGACTTGGACAATGAAGATCTCCCAGATATTCACACACTCTATGCTAAAACTCTAAAGAAAAGCACTAGACTAGAAAATATTGTGAAAGATCTCACTAAGAAGTTAGAAGATTTAAGCCTGATGGCCAAACTTAATGCTGAAGAGTATACTACCCAATGTCTAACTCATGAAAGTGAAATCAAAATGTTTGATCAAAAACTTTGAAACTTGACTGAAATAAATGAAACTCTGGAGAAAAAATACAAAGGGAAATTGTTAGAATTGGAACAAACTAAAGAAAAGATAGCAACTATTTTCAACAAATTTACAAAATTTGAAAATAACTCAAACTGTTTTGATGAATTTGTTGCTGAATCAAAAACCAATTCTGATGATCGAACTGGAATAGGATTTTACCGCAATTTGATGACACAAACAAAATCGTTTGAACCTATCAAGTTTGTGTCAGGAGGTAAAAGGCCTATTGAAATCTACCCAGACTTTCATTCTCTAAAAACTGAGTTTGACTCAAAACATTAAAATTTTAACATTGGGGAATCAAGTTTCTCTAAATATGAAAGTTCACCTAAGGACAAATACGTCTGCCCCTCTATTAGGAAGAGTGAGTCTACGTTCAAGACTGTGCTATCTAGGAATAGATTTCAACCTCAAAATTCCTTAAAACCCATGTTTAGACACTTTCCTAAGGAGACCCCAATTTTGAGCAATCTTTATTGCTCCTACTGCGATATATACGATCACTCTTTTGATGGTTGCTATGCTAGAAGACTAGTTAAACCTGTCTGTAATCCTCCTATCTATCAGAATTTTAACTATTCTAGGAGAAGCCGTAACAATTATGTTCTACCTAGACAACCAGACAAAAACTCTAACTATAGGAAGAGAAAGACCAAACCTAAAAGAACATTCCCTAGAAGGATTCCTAAACACTTTCCTAAACCATATGCTCATGTCTTTCATAAAACTCAAAATCATGAGCAAAACGTTTTTCAACAAAAATCGAATGCTCGTAAATTTTATCAATTGAGAGCTAATAAGCGCAAAATGAAAACTAGAGCAATATGGGTTAGAAAAGAGGATCTATTACCCCAGATGAAGTGTAACATTGTTATTACTGCTTTAAAAGCTGAACACACATCGTCTGGTTGGTATTTAGACTCTGGATGTTCTAAGCACATGACTGGGGATGATACAAAACTTTTGAACAAAACCAGCTTTGTTGGAGGAAAAGATATTTTTGATGATGGAGTATCATCTCAGATCATAGACAAAGGAACTCTCCAAGAAGATGGACTTCATGTTATTGAAAATGTTCTTCTAGTTAAAGGTCTTAAGGCCAATCTACTTAGTATCTCGCAATTTTGTGACTCAGATCATACTGTTACCTTTTCAAAAAACAATTGCAAAATTTTAAATGAAAAAGGTGAATGCATAATTACAGGATTCAGGACTCCTGAAAATTGTTATACTGTCATGAACAAGTCTGAAATCTTTAATGTTGCCAGAATTGATGACAACGAGATATGGCATTATAGAATGAGTCACATAAATTACGATAATCTTAGTAGACTGACCTATCAAGAAATAGTTAGAGGAGTTCCAAAAATCAAATCCATTTCTAACATTGTTTGTGGTTCCTGTCAGGAAGGAAAAATTGTTAAGGCACCTCATAAGAAAGTTAAAAATGTCCTTACCTTTAATCCTTTGGAGCTCATCCATATGGACCTAATGGGTCCCTCCCAAACTGTTAGTCTCTGTGGACACAATTATATTCTAGTTATGGTTGATGACTTCACTAGATTTACCTGGGTAGCCTTCTTAAAAAATAAGTCTGACACTTTTCAAACTTTCTTAAAAATACTTCTTCGGATTGAAAATGAGAAAGACACTCAAGTAAATAGAATCCGTAGTGATAGAGGTGGAGAATTCAAAGACACTGGTATAATAGAGTACTGTTGACTATAATGGTTACAAACACGAGTTTAGTGCTCCTAAGACTCCTCAAAAAAATGGAATCGCTGAGAGAAATAATTGTACCCTTCAAGAGATGGCACGTGTTATGTTACATGCCAAGAATTTGCCTAAATATTTTTGGGTAGAATCTATTCGTATTGCGTGTCACATTATAAATAGGGTCTATCTTAGAAAGAATTCCAAAAAAACCTTTTACAAACTTTGGTATAAGAAAAAGCCTAATCTTAAGTACCTTAGAACCTTTGGTAGTACTTGTTATGTATGCAAAGATAGGTAACACTTGTCCAAATTTGAGAGCTGGGGAGATAAAGCTATTTTTCTAGGTTACTCACCTAATAGTAGAGCCTACCGTGTTTATAATCTTCGCATTAAAACCTTGATGGAATCCATAAATGTAATTGTGAGTGACACTATTGTAGAGAGTAAGACTAGTGAATCAACTATTGAGGAAGAGCCTACAAGCATTTTAGAAAGTGGCTCTCCTGAAATAGATGATTCATTACCAATTAGGATACCTGAAGTACCTAACTGGGTTTCTAAAGACCATCCTATGAATAACGTTGTTGGTAATCCTAGTGAGCCTGTGCGTACAAGATCTCAATTAAGAAATTATGCACATTATGCATGTTTTGTTTCCATAGTTGAACCAAAGAATGTAAATGAGGCATTGAATGACTCTCACTGGATTTCTGCTATGCAGGAAGAACTTCTTCAATTTTTCATTCATGATGTTTGGTATCTTGTACCTAGGCCTGATCACAAAAAGGTTATTGGCACACGTTGGATTTTTAAAAATAAGTCTGATGAAAGTGGGATAATCATTAGAAACAAAGCTAGATTAGTTGCTCAAGGATACTCTCAAATTGATGGAATAGATTTTAACGAAACTTTTTCTTCTGTTACTCATTTAGAATCTATTCGTCTTCTCTTTGCTATAGCTTTCCACTTGCATTTTACACTCTACCAAATGGATGTCAAATATGAATTCCTTAATGGAATATTGACTGAAGAGACCTATGTCGAACAACCAAAAGGGTTCATTGTCCCTCAATATCCAAATCATGTATTTCGTCTTAAAAAGGCTTTGTATGGCCTTAAATAAGCGCCTAGAGCCTGGTATGAGCGTCTTTCCAGTTTCCTCCTAGATAAAGATTTCGAAAGACGTGGAAATGATCAAACCCTTTTTGTCAAACATTTTGGAAAACACATCATTATTTCTCAAGTTTATGTTGACGATATTATCTTTGGATCAACTTCTCCCTGAGAAGTAAAATCCTTCTCTGAAATTATGCATAAGGAGTTTCAAATGTCTCTTATGAGGGAGGTGAAATTTTTCTTAGGTCTTCAAGTCAAACAAAATTCAGAAGGATTATTTGTCTCGCAATCTAAGTACGCTTTAGAGATTGTAAAGAAATTTGTCCTTGAGAGTGCTAAAGATGCTAAAACACCCATGAGTACTACGATAAAAC
The DNA here is from genome assembly GCA_949130495.1 of Sambucus nigra. Taxonomy (NCBI): domain Eukaryota; kingdom Viridiplantae; phylum Streptophyta; class Magnoliopsida; order Dipsacales; family Adoxaceae; genus Sambucus; species Sambucus nigra. The sequence continues at coordinate 352,481,024 of OX422218.1, forward strand.
TATCTAAAGACGAAACTGGAAAATCCATAGATCCAACTCTATATCGTAGTATGATAGGAACCTTGCTATACCTTACTGCCTCGCGTCCTGATATAATGTATGCTGTGTGTGTATGTGCTCGTTATCAAAATAACCCTAAAGAGAGCCATCTATCTTATGTTAAAAGAATCATTAAATATGTAAAAGGCACTCTGAACCTAGGACTTTGGTACACTAGTGACACACCTAGCACTATAATTGGGTACACTGATGCTGACTGGGCTGGGTGTACTGATGATAGTAAAAGTACATCAGGAGCATGTTATTATGTAGGTAATAATTTGGTAGGATGGAGTTGTAAGAAACAAAACTGCACATCACTTTCAACAGCTGAATCTGAATACATAGCCGTTGGAAGCTGTTGTGCTCAATTACTGTGGCTTAAACAAATGCTAAGTGATTATGGTATTCAAGAAAAACAATTGCATCTCTATTGTGATAATCAAAGTGCGATCAATATCTCTAAAAATCTTGTTCAACACTCGCGAACAAAACACATAAAAATAAGACATCACTTTATACGCAAATTGGTTGAATCTAAGGAATTAGAAATCAATTATCTTCCTACTAATTTGCAACTCCCAGATATGTTTACTAAACCTTCAAATTACAATCGATTTATTTCTTTGCGTAAATCTATTGGTATGGTGTGTGTTGATTAATCTCTTTGATCTTTCTAATTTTTTTCCCTTTGTCCATTTGAGACAAAATGGGGGAGAAATTTGAGTCTAATGAATTTTACATATGATAAACAGCTTGATCTTAGTGATTCATTACAGGTTTCTGTACAGTTATTCTCAACAGTTGTAATAGGGTATTCAATTGTAAATAGTTGAGTTATGTACTTTTGCTTTCTAGGAATTGGGTAGATAGATTTTTTGTAGGAATAGGTTTCCTTACTCTTGTTGCCCTACGAGTTCTAGATGACTCAAAGGAGATTTTGTCTCATATTTCCAAAGGGGGAGATTGAAGCACCTTATACTCTTGACTCACTTGAGTCTATATTGTATAAGTGTTCATCTAGTTTAGAAATTGTGACAAAATTATGTCCATCCTAGAAGCGAAAGAACCCTAGAGCTTGGTTTGCTATTTCTCCTTCTTGATTGATTGATCTAGACCATATTACCAACACTCACACACAATAGAATTGATCTCATACATTTCATATTGCATATAATTGTGTGTACATATGTTGAGTGTGTTTAAATCCTTAAAATTATTTTTTTAATATTTATTTGGGATTTTATAAACATTTTAAATAAGTTTTTATTAATTAAAACTTGTTTTTTAAAGTTTGTGGGGTCAATCTGCAATTAAGGTTTAATGGTTATATTGGCTTAAAGTTACCTTGGGTAGAATCTGAAAGCGGCAGAGACTTCAGGGGGTGTTTTTAATTAATTTTGACGCGCGTTTGATATCTTATTAGTGGCCAACATTTGTTGTCTTCTGATTGGTCGAGAGTGTGTTTCTTTATAGAGAGGGAATCAATGCCTGTTTTCAACCCTTGGGTCGTCTTTATCAACGATCTGCATGCGCTCTTTCATAATCCTTGTGAACCCCATATGAACCAATCGGGAGAGATTTAATCACCACATATCGTGAACCCTTGGATCAAAGTCAATCAACCTTGACTCAATCTGAACCCTTGATTTTGAACGTCATTCTCGAATCTTCTCAGCCTCCTATAAAAGGACCCCTTCACTTAGCCTTCTGAGACTTTTGCCATTTCGTCCTTTTGAGAGAAAAAAGAGAGTAGAGAGTAGAGAGAGAAGAGAGAAACCAAAAGAGAGAGAAAGAGTTAGAAACCCTAATCCTAACCCTAAATCGTCCAAACCATTTTTCAAACCTAAAACTCTTTTCAAACTCCTATATAACCCAAACACAACCTTGAGTGTTTGAGTTTTATAGAGTTGGTTTGTTTAGTTGGTTTTTAGCTGTAACCTCTTCGTTCTTTAGATCTTGTGTCCAACTTAAACATTGTGTCTTAGATCTATTTTATGTTTTATAGAAATTTTAGATCTGAGTACTTCATGTTAAATTACACTTAGATTTTCGTATTTTGTTTCTCAGCTTGATAAATATATTGTTGATTCTTTCCTGTAAATGAGTTTTAAACTTTTAAATCAACAATAATGTTTTATATTTCTAGTTCTCTTGAAACAAGACCTTTGACCTAGTTTGGAATCGCACTTGGTGATTTTCAATCTCAAAAATCTTTTCAAAACTGAGATTGATTAAGATCTTGATACGTCTTCTGAGAAAGATAGTCATGGATTCTGGGATTGTTATAAAGGTCAAATAAGGTTAAGTTTTGTGAGAAGAGAGAAAAAGAAAAATCACAGCATATAGTCTTATATGTAATTTATTTGGACTGGTTGTACATAATAAGTGTGTGTGTGTGTGCATGCATGTGTTAGAAAGCACCTCCACAAACACTTTCACCCTACCACACTAAAAGTGTTGGTAATAAGATCTTGAGAAGAAGAGTCGACGTAAAGAACTTGAACAAATTGGAAGTTAGCAAACTGGGAGGGCAACATCAACAATCAGAACTCAGAGAAGTTATAAGGACACCAGAAGGTACATTCCTAAACTTATATAGGTCTGAGTTGTATGCATGTTTGTTATACAGTTTGTAACTGTTAAAATTTGTTTATAGTGGAATTTTTGGTTTACTCCGTAGAGGGAATCGTGGATGTTTCCTCAGTTGGGTGAGGTTTTACCACATAAAAATCTTGTTCTTAATCTTTCTACATCTACTCATCTCATTCTTAGTTGTGCTGGGTTTAAAGTTTTTTTAAATTATTTTATAAACTTGTTAATCAAATCTTGAACAAATCTCGTATATACTTTTATTAAACACATCTTGTGTTCAATTAGTTTTGTTTTTTTAAGAAAAGAGTTTCTCCAAAAAATTGATCGGAGTTACTTAAATAGTTTAATTTTATTAAACGGTTTTAGTAACAGATTTTCAGGTTCTCCTTGATATACACATAGTAAAACTATCTCCTTTTCTAAAACGAAGTTCAGTCCATTATACCATTCCACTTATGTTTCCATTTTCCCCAAAACCATACATTCAACCCATCTATTTCCACACACCCTTATCCTTGAAGATTATGAAAATCAAACTAACTAGGGCACCCATACGCCCTATATCCCGTGCACACCCGCACACTCATCATTAACGTCACATACGTAATTTACTTATCTCAATCTCGGACCCACTCTATCGGCGTGGCTATACAATAAGGTTGTACTTTAATTTCCCTACTAATCGTGATGCATTTCTCCTCGAGACTGCCCCACCGATGAACTAGTGGTGCAAAATTTCCCCAGTGCTTCCTACACAATACTACCAGCTCCACTCGTCGTATATAGTATAAGAACTATCAGCTCAAAGAGTTTTTTCTACACGTTCAATGATTAACATTTCAAACTAATGCCCTAGCATCCAACAATGTCTCCCCACTCTCGACATTTATAATGGTTCATACGTATAACGTCCCGCAAATGAAACTCAACAAGGAACTCCCTAGATGCACTATCACCTAGAATTATCAGATATCGAGTTTTGTAGGACCAAATCATATAAATGGGACACCCAAAATCATGTCCCCCCGTCGTATAAGTCTAATCATAAACTCCCACATCTCTAAATGAGTCATATAAAACTGCGCTCGCACTATCACTAAGTCCCTAACGCTAAATCAATAACGAGCTAAATTTTTTCGATCGATAGAAAACTCGATATACCCTTAATCACATCAGTAAAGTCCCTTAACACTGGGATCAAATGTAACAAGACATCTATACTCTCTGAAGTCTCCTCCACGATATAATGTAGATGTGATCTCGACCCTCTTCCAGGTTAGGCATCACAAAACCACACATCCTGCCCCTGGAACAACAAACACAATAGCCTTGCTGTGACATCCAACCAATTCTCAAACCATCGCTAACCAGTTCATACTCATTATAAAATCATACTCGCATATCCTATTTCTAAAATGAATGAATCCACTAAAACATATCCTCTCAGTGACCAAACCCACTCCCCTGCAGATGGTATCAAAGAGATTCCCGCTACCCAACGATAGCTATGTACACAAAATAATAACACTAATGATACACCCACTAGACCCGTCTCACGCATAAATCTAGTGCTAAAAAATATTTTGTCACATAAATTTTATCCCATTTACCCATGGATAAAACACATTCCTTCAATCACCAATAACACTAGCAGCTCAAATGGTTCCTGGACATAATATTCTCATCCAAACCAAACCAAAAACTTCTATAACTATTGACCCTATTGGGCATTCCACTCCTGTCCCCTAACTCGTTGAGGACAAAAATAACACACGTGGCCCTACTCTTCACACATAAGACACCTCTCCGTGTCATTCCCCCTCAATGCTGGCATATTCTATCCATGAGTCCATTATCAACTCAAAGACTCTTTTTATTCTTCATATCCACCTCATTGAGTATGAAGTTCACTTAACAATAAAATTCTCCCTCATGTTCGGCCACTGTCCGACCCTCCTACAATAAGTACTGAAATTTTCTTTGCCTCTCTATTTAAACAGTTGATGAAAGGATTTGCGATCAAACTGCACCCCAAATTCCTCGATATTCATGGTATCTCTCCTTGGATGTGGTGACTGACTCCCATCACAACAACACTGCTCCTATGAGCTAAAAACTCCACCCAAAGTTTAATTCTAAGTGTCACTGCACTCCACCATATGAAACTGCCTTGGATGTTCTCCTTCTATTGCCCAATCACACTTTTGTACTTCCTTGAATACTTGCGGATGGCCATTATGAAAATTCCCTGTGGCTCTCTCCCTTGCCGGCTGCACTGGGTGAGTTTGAATTTGCACCATGATCTGTTACGGTGGCACTTGGGGAAACGATTGCTCCCTAAAGGTTATCCCAACATCAACTGCCTAAACAATAATCAGGATGACTTCTACAGTGGTCACCTTTCCTAGAATACTCTATGGATTTGGCTGAGCCTCTCCTCCTACAGTCCTGCTAACGACCTTCGCTGGATGTCCTATATGGTTCGGTATACGAAGCCCACCGGAACTGGCATATGATTCGCATCAACTATACTCAATAGAAGAAGAACGTAAGTCGCATTATGAATCAATAGTCCTAGGCATAAGGCTCAATATCAAATACAACCAACGCTGAAAACGTAGTAAGTCCGCACAGATCCTAAGGATACTAGAACCTAAAGCTCTGATACCATCTGTGACACCCCGCTTATTTCAATAACGGGTGATCAGTCTTTTATTAAAATAAAACATGATTCTTATCTGGTTCATTCCTAGCATCACTGTTTGAAACATATTTAAATTACAAACCACATATTAATTAAATAAGCTTGTGCCAAATTTTATCTTTCATTAATATACAAAACTATTAACCAAACAGCAATAATCCCATACACTGTAATAAATATAAATGAAACCACGATGTAAATTGTAAAATAAAGATAAATACATAAGTACCCCGAATAAACCATCGAGTAAAAATCCAATACATCTAATCTATCTGTCTGAAGTGCATAAGTTTGAATGAAAATGGGCAACACGCCCAACCAATACCGTCATAGAGAACCTGATCTAGAATGCAATAAGTGAAGCGGCTATTCAGCAACCTGCAAGCCTCCACATCAGCTGTAGCCTCGTGTCCCTGGAAAGAATATTCACCCATGGCGTCCCTGTGGCTGGACACCTAGAAGTTTTTGGAAAATAAATTTGATACGGGTCAGAGTCCAAAACCTTTTAAAAATATTTTCAAGTAATTAAGATGTAGTAAATAAATATGTAGTAAATCGTTCCATATTTAAGTCGGTGTCGCACTCTCATGCGATTACCCCTCACTTCTAAACTATTGTGCACACATAACGCATACATCTTACCCCGCCTAGTTATACTATCCCGTCTAACTAGGACCATTGTAAACCTTATGACTGCACCACTTTAACCTAGGGACTATAATCATTTATCATTTATCATTCTTATAACTTCACTCGAGTTATTTATAAACAACCACACTTAATGCCTTAAGCCTGTATACAATTAATTACACTATTATATATGTAATGAGATACTGTAATAAACACACATATGTTCACTCTTAATGTGTTAAGCCCGTATATAATTAACCATACAATCATATACATAAAGGTATACTACAACAAACACCTATGTCACGTATAGTTATCATGCCCCGAGTAATAACTCATTGGATACCATCCCCCAAGTACTAACTCATTAGACGCCTTCCCTCGAGTACTACTAATAGATGCCTTTGTCTACAATGCTATAATCATCCAGGGCATACTCACATCATCCCAGATACCAATGGTCGAACTCTCACAACGAATCGATAAAATCGAAAATGTATTAAAGGCGGCCATAGTCCTTTGATAGTAAGTCATAACCATATCCAAAATTACCTCACTCGAACTTGAACCCTCACAAGGGTACATGCGTGGCTCTATGACCTGGGGACTATACTCACCCTGTATTCACCAGTTAGGTGGATTACCCACATCGCGCAACCTCCCATAATAGCACTAGAGGGGTGTGTTTCACTGAAATAACATACACATATATATTATTCTTATTCGTATATATACTGTCTCCATATCCGTGTATGTATATATATATATATCATTACACATCCTGCTAAACCGTGCCTATCTATCAAAGCACTAGTCTATTATCCTAAGTCTACACCTCGACTTTTGTATATATCTTAGTTCTCATCTATTAATTAAATGTAATAGCATCACTCCCACAAAACCAGCCAATACATCCAATATTCTCAAATTTATCCCACTCAATTCGTTAATAAAATCACTCGCCAATTAATTCTCTAATTAATTAAATAAACCCAAACTTTAAATATTTTCTTGATCCTAGGTAATATAACCACTCTGAATTACCAAGATAAATATGTATCCCTTTCTATGGAATTTTAATCTCCAATTAAAATACCACGAATTAAACCCATGCAATTAAAAAAGCCCATCTCGAATTCCCCATACATCTGAACCGGTTCAGATGTACCCCTGAATTGATTTGATGTACCTAATAGTCGAACCTATGGGTTTCTTCTCCAATTTGATACCCCAAATCCATTGATATGATCCCAATCCTCCATTAACGTATACATAATTTTCTGGAAATGGTTTCTAAATCAATCTTAACAGCACCCAATCGTTCAATACCAATAAATCATCAATTAATATCACTTTAATTTACCAAATGGGTTCATTGGAAGAATATTAATTCACGACCCAATTGATGTTTCATAATTACCAACAATCATATTAAATGTCTACATGCTAATATGAATCTCATTTTCAAGTAAGATTAGATGGTTTACACCTCTATTCATGATTCAATTTCATTATATTCATCATACAATTTTAATTTAAAGAATTAATTAACCTAAATCCTTTTTACATGTGAGATTCCCTGCTAAAAATTATTTAGGTCTACACCTACCATAATATGAGCATGAATCACCTCAATTTAATTTAAATCAAGTTAATTGCTTGCCTTGGAATGATTGTAGGGTCAAATCTCTCTTGTGTGTAATGATGTGATGCTATAATCCCTTGAGTTTTCCTCTCAATTAGCCTCTCTCGCCTTCTCCTTGATTTTTCCTCTCTTCCTTCTCTATTTTAGGGTTTGTAACTAATGGTAGGGCAGCCTCACATACCTAACCTTTATCTTTTAAACCACTAATCACGAAATTAGGTTTTTAGGCTTTTATAAAATGATCCAAACACCCCTACATGAGACTGGGCTAGTCTAAAAAGCCCCTGGGAGATAAATACTACCCCGAGTACTTAATTCTGTCTATCTCGACCCATTCGGAACCAACCATGAACTCGAAATCGTCATCTGCGTCACCATACATAAATTTTCTACCTCAACCATAAAATAATGTAGTCGCAAGACCCGGTTAAGATACCATTAAAATACCGTCATTATTATTCACTACGACATACTAAAAATTCACCGTATTTTATTTACTATTAACACACATAGTAAATTTATCACATAAATATTAATCTTAATCTCACCCAATTAATATTTATTAAATACGCAATACTTTATTTTAATAAAATTACTGCACACGTGTAATTTATATTACCATAAATAATTATGTAATACCCGGACTCAGATATATGGGTCACCCGTGATTCAATCCGTTCCGGCCTGAGCGTTATGTGTGAGGTTAAATGGAACAACCTACATAATGTTTCTAATCTAGTCTTATTTTAATTAATGTTTCACTTGCTTAGCATGCGATACCAGTCTCAAGGTAAATTGCATGAGGGACTCATGGGGAACACCCCAAAATCCAAGTAAACAGAGCTACTAACGTAAATATAAATAAAATATATTTACATGTATAACGCCTTCAAAATACGAAATCGCTCCCAACCTGCCATAAAAAAATGGGGATGTGAGCCTATGTCCAGTGGAACTTATACACACAGTATAGAAACAAAAGGCACGAAGGAATACTCACACGCTACAGTCACATGCCTGCAAAAAATATGTATATATCTACATACGTATCCCTTTGGAAATTACACATACCAATGTATTGACCATTTTACTTTCGAAAATCTTACTTATCCAGATTAATTTACCGTAATCTATTAAAGACTCCCCTTATTCATACATTAGCATTTTTACTTTTTTTTAACACACCTAGTTCCACACTTGAAACAATTTCACTTGATTTATTCGAACCCATTCCTTCACCGAAATTTAGACCCTTTCATTCATTTCACTATGCTTAGTATTTTCGTCGAAAATGACCATTTCAACACATGCACTCACCGTGTTAGAAAATACTTATTTAGTCTTTGAAAATTCTTTTTACTAAATATTCATGTGTCAAATATGGGTTTAACCATTTAGGTTGCTTAACCACCCATTTATTTACTCCCTTTAATCCTTTTCATTTCTTTATGGACATTAATAGATTTATGCATTTACTTGTCCATTTTTACTTTTACCGGAACATTTATTACATTCATTCAAGTAAGGTTGTATTCACACATTTTACCACACACCCCATTTCTAGATATTTTCCATGCTTACTTTATCTTTTCTCAAAATATTCCTATGCCGCATACTTACACGAGCTCCACACCGACGACAATGCGCACCATATGCTCTGTTAAGTGATTTTTGGCTTTTCGATTTATCCCGGTGTCATCCGAGTTCCTTTTATGTGTTTTAACATTTAAAAAATGTCCACACTATTCCACCTTTATCGGCCAAAGCCAAAACCCCGGACTTAACCGTCCATTTATTCCATGAACACTTGGAAAATGATTTCTTTCTTCTTTAAGTCCTTTATTAACCCACACGTTAATTTAGTGCCAAAATCATCCACATTTTAGGAATTGATTTATTATTCAACACGCACTAGTGTAAAACCATTCATTGATATTTTTATACCATAAAAATATTTCATTTCAAGTAAATTACCAATTTACCCTTCATTTGCCAAAACTTACTATCTGGTCCCTTTCAAGTGTTATTTTTCTAAAATGGTTATTAAGTTCACACTTAACATTTTAAACACATTATAACAATTTTAACACTTGTTAAATATCACAATTAACCCCACTTTCTTAGTTATTACTTTAACATCTTTAATATATAACATCACACCTTTTCACATATTAAAGTCCCATTTCCCAACATTTGAAATACACATTCTATTTATGAAATTTTGTATCTTAACACTCACTTTGCTATATTTCACACATTTGAACCATTTATCTTTCATTATCAAATTTTATACCACCATTCATGTAAAACCTTACTTTTCATATATTTAAAATATTAAATCCACTTTATTTTCTACATGAGTTTCACACACTTTAAATATTCATCATAGTGAAAGTTTCTCCTTCTCAGATTCATCTGCATTTTTTAAGTAGAAAATAACCTCTATGTCTCATAAAATGGTCTATAAAAGCCTAATGCATTTATTTGCATAAAATTACATCATTTATACTTCAAACACCATTCTAACACATTTTATTACTTAAAATGTTAAGAGCACATATTTGAAAATTTCTACAATTTACAAGCCATTTAAAAATAATCTTTTCGGAACCCATTTTCATAAAAATGCTAAGATGATTATTAATCAACATTTAAATGCAAATTAACATCAATCCTACATATATTTAGCCTAATATACATAAATAAACATGTTGAATTTACACTATACTAAACAAACATAAATCAAAGTTAGTTCACCCACCTTTATGTGTTCTAAAATAGTGGAGATGGTGAAGAAGATGGAGGACACCCACCTCCAAAGGTGGCCTCAAGGGGGGATCTAAAAACCCTCTTAAACTTGACTCCATTATTAGTCTAAGAAGGCTCCAAATGATGATCCACGAGTTTATTCTTCATCCTTAAAATACCTTCTACAAAACCCATCAACCATGGCAAGAACACTCTCTTCTTCACCCCAATAATCTATTAATGGTTTACTAAGGTAATATAAGGTGTTTGAGGCTACTAATGGTGGTTTCATCTGTGGAAATAATGGTGTAATGTGGTGGTTCTAGCCGTTGTATTTCTAGCCAGAAGGCATCCTCAAGAAATCTTCAACTTAGAGAGAGAGAGAGGCTACAAAAATGGAGAGGAGAAACAATGACCCTAACACTCCAGTTACTATGTTTATATACTATAATGGATGTCTAAACTGAAGTCACCTTGTCCCGGAGTCCATGAGAAGGCACCATGTAGCTAATCTAAGGGACCACCATCAGACAACACACCAAAAAAAAACTCTCGTCGAGGTCTGCCCTGGGAGTCCACTGGCCGGTCGACCATCCATGGTGTAAAAAATCTCCTATTTTCCCAATTTTTGCCCCATGGTATTATTATATATATTTTTACTACACTAAATATTCTGTTAAATTATTTTTATCGGCCACGAGGAATCCTACAAAAATCACGCAAGTTTTTAATCTTATGTGTCGCGTACCGAGAAAAGTAGGCATTGTATTTACCACGTCCATGTCGTGTTTGTTCCTCGACTAATTCGTGTCGTACTTCACCAATGTATTCGTACCAACTAAATTAACACGGGTACTCATCCATGCGGACCTTGCAACGTAAATTTTCCCTTTTAATCCCTACGTGCGACGTGTCACCTTCTGTACAATTTGGGCTATTTCCTTATGCATTTGTTTCTCCAATAATTTTCCCTGGATAAACGATTCAAATTTTAATTAAAATATTTATTTCTAGGGTGGGGTATTACAAACTTCCCTCCTTAGGGAATTTTGTCCTCAAAATTCTTAGCCCTCAACTTTAGGATCTAATTACCTTCAACTAGTTTTTAATCCTAGGGTGTTCTCAACACTGTGGTCTAAACATAGAGGCTTCAATCTCATCAATCATCATTATTAGTTCACCCACAACGAACCCTAAGGTCTTATAAAAAAATTCGCATGCCTGACATGCCTACTTAACAAAACTTCGAGACGTTCAATAATCGTCAAATATGGTACCATCTCAAATGAACTCATTATCGAGGATTGTCTCTACATTAGGGTTTACAACCTATATTTTCTCAATACAACTTTGTCCATGCCTAGGCCAGGTTGAGACAACCTCAACAATTTTCATCAAACTCATTAATGATTCCTAAGACAATCACATCATCACGTAGGTCTACCCGACCGCTATCTCCTACGAGATCCTTATGCTGACCTAAAGTCATCTTAGGTATCACAACATAATTATATATACGAACGATCACGTCCTCAATCTGTATCATTGTTAGAAAAGCGCAATGCTAGCACCTAATGTTCCATCAAGTTGCAAAGTTCATAATATTCTCTAATCACCACCTCGGGACACACAAACAAGTCGTAACTAGTTAAATCGGTTAACTAATGAAACATGTTAAACTAAAGCAAACAAGTACATATGCAAACTATATGCAACAATGCGATACCTCGCGTACACACAAACTAGTGTGGAATAAAGGTGCAACCAAAGAAGAGCGCACTCACATACCGTGACACATCATCCACAACTGGCCTAACCCGCATTACCACTGAGCTTTCATAGTGCCACACCCGCATAAAACTGATCAACAACTTCCCATTACCAGGATCAAAGTGGACACACGAAATGAAACGAATCGTGCGACTGCCTTGGTAAAAGAAGCAATTAGACCCTAACAAGAAATCATATCACACGAAGTGCGAACCCACGACGTACACTTGAAGTCTATGACTCTTACATATTCCTACTAACACCATAGCTTTGCCATCTGCCCAGGCTTGGCCTGTTAACCTTGACGGGTTCTAACTATAAATCATCAATCCTTGCAGAGCGAATGAAGTACGAGACTGAATTCTTTGGGAAGCTAAGACGCTAGGCTTCCCTCCTTAGGACTACAGCCATATTTCCATCATTTTAAGTACAACCACCCAAATCAAATGTAACTACATTCTTTCAATGCTTATCACTAGCCACTGACCTATCATACCTAGTCCTCCATATTTTTGACACGCGGTAACTAACCCCAATTTCTGAGAACATTCTCATCAAGAGCAACACAATGCTCATATATTATCATGAATTCAACTCACGAACCATAACTACGACTCTTAGCAACATCCCATACGATCCCAATCATAACCATAATAATGGCATCTCAACTTCTGAGCATTACTCGTGCCTACTGATTTGCCTCAGTAATGTCACTCTTAAACGTACAAGTAGCACACGTAGGTGCTGTAACCAATCGTTGCACTTCATTAGAGTGATATCTTTCCAATTATGATGAACAACATTATGTTCTAAGTCTCCCAATTTCACAACCCATCATTGATCAATCTATTTTTGACATTATCCTCGAAGGTCATATCATGGCACATGCTTACAAACATGGACCATGGCACTAACTCCAAGTACTTCTATCATTCAATGTGACCCAATCCTACTATAATCATTAATGATTCACCATCACTATGAAAACTCCAATACAAAAATGATTTCCAAGTGCTTTATAGGTGCTGACACCAAACTCAGTTATCTCTCTAACAACTTACACGTCTATTACGAGAAATTGCAATTCATATCATGACCTATGCTACGTAACCTGGGGTCTACAAATACGAATGTATATCACCACATAAACCTCGATGGAATAATGATTCCTAGGGTTTCGAGGAGAAATACTATTGTCATTGTAACGCACGGTACAGTACCTCAAATTCACCATTACTAGGGAAGGCGTACAACTCGCATTAACATCTCACTAGATAAACCTTAGTATAAATCTTTAAGGAATTTCAATAGGGTTTCTCATGCCTATCCACATTACCAACCCGAAGTCAATCTCGCTAAGCTATATCTTTTAATTCTCAATGAGTGTTCATCCATGACAATTAAACTGCCTCACTATATAAACATCATACTATGTGCAAATCTACCAACTAACACAACTATATATTTTAATGTGATACGAGACGTCGGGTATTGCCTATAACACCAAGGACAATACCTACGAACGCACAAGGGATCTTATTTGTCAATGTCACACTATAGTCACTAACTATAAATTTACACCATCCAAGTCTTGGTAGGACACCAGACATCGGGTATTGCCTAAGAGGAAGCTCACCTTAATGACGTCGCAAAGGTTCCCATTCTAAAACATCACAACTCATTTACTCACTACAAAGTCACCACAATTATCTAGTTTCACTCCTAGGTTACCTCAATCCTCAAGATTGTTTAAACCCATATTATAGTTAAGGTACATAAATTGAAACATACTAAATTCAAGCCCATAACCAAGGGACTTAATACATTCTCACTACGAGACTAACTCTTATAAACACATTACATAGTTAATTTCAGTCAGGGATTTCACAAGCTTTCCAGCTAAGTCGCAACGAACACTCCACGACATTACTACTACTACTAAGGCTTATTGTTCAGACACATGACACGACATATAATCCGTACATCCCCAGGTGTATACTACCAGTGTCACTAAAGATCCTATTCATCAAATGCTGCATTAATCCTTCAATTATAAGGACACAAATTTCCAATTGAGTCTTACGTAGTGTTGGCTCAATTCCGAACAAAAACATTTGAATCATAGGATAGTGTCCATGTGTATCCTTCAAGACTATGACGTGTAAAGTTGAAGACGTAGCAGCAAGCATTTCAAGTGGACATCATTTCCCGAGTTGTGTGCCTCGTTTATGCATCATCAATATCACATTATTCCAAGGTCTCCAAAAGGTATGAATGCAATTAGGTATATTTGGAACCTTGGATATTTTAATTGGTTGTATTTTTTAAATAGTTCTAACAACTTTAGTTTACTCTGAAAATATTATTTTAGAACTTTTCATAAAAGTTTTGGGGCTTAAAATGAAGTTTTTGTTTTCTGTAAAGTCGGTCGAACGAATCTGGGATCTCGTTCGAACGAGATTCCCAGGTCATTCAAATGAGACTTCTAATGACTTTTGCATTTTTTTCACTGGCTTATCGTTAGTAAAGCCATTCGAACGAGATTTGGCGGGAACAGTTTTTTGGTAGTTTTTCCCATTTCCCACTACTTTTTGCCAGATTTAATGATGTGCGGGAACCAACTTTTTGAAGTAACTTTTGTGAGATTTCCAAAGCCTTTGATAGAAAAAATTCTACCAACAAAAGTTCAAGTTTGTGTGTTTCAATTTTTGTCAAGAAAAGATCTTCTAAAACAAATACACCCATTATTTATTTTAAATCCAAATAGTGTATATATATATATATATATATTGTGCTTGGAGCGTCTGGCATCGGGTTCTACTCTACCTATCAAAGAGTTGTGTGGGTTTGCTTCTACATCCCACAAAGAAGAATACTTGTTTGTTGCTGCGGCATTCCCACTTGGAGAAAGGCTTCAGGTGCGGGTTGACAATTGTCCAAAAGCTTCATTGGAGGAGTCCAAGGTTCCGGTGGAGTTCGAGATTATTGACCAAGCAGAGGTTAGTACAAGAAGATGCATCAGGGTCTTGAAGGGAGTCGAGTCGAGTTGTGTAAGTCATCTGTCTTGTATTTAAAAAATACCGTACTTAGTGGACTTAAGGCTAGGGGTCGTCCGAGGTTTTTCCTATTTGGGTTTTCCTCGTACGTCGCGGCGTAATGTGTTGTGAATTTATTTCTCTTTATCTTGCAAAATCACCTTAGAACGCATGCTTAGGTAATTCAAGATAAAATTGGGTTTCATCACACGTTAGTCTAATTTGGTGATAAAATTAAGTTTGGGTGAAGTTTAATTGATTTTATTCAAGTCTAAATAATTTAGTTTGATAAAATTTGGTTTGGCCTATATAGAAAAATGAATTAATCATGTTAGGCAAATTTTAGGACTTAGGATTAAATTAATTTTGTTTAAGTGAAAATTTAAATTGGAATAATTTTATTTCACTTTAGTTGTGTTTAATTTTAATTTGGAAGAAATTAAAATTTGAAGGTTGTGTGTGTTGTGTTGAACCATCCTATTCCTCACTTAAGGAAATTAATATTTAATTTTATAAGAAAATTTAAAACTTGGGGGTTCCAACGAACTTCATCAATCACTTCTCCGAAGAGTTACCTAAGGTTCACTCCCTTGCCACTATAACTCCTCATTGTCACTTACGTGACTCCTTTCCATAGATGGCTCGTAGTTCTAATCACATCTCATAAGATACATTCATAGGCTAACAACCACTAAATCGTTCACCCACAAGGATAGCATCATATCTCACCAAGTTTGACACTACCAATCCCTAAGTGTTGCCCCACACAAATTTACATACTTATCGAATTTACCATCAATCACGGTATAACCCCAAGGATCAAATTTTCATACTCATTTCATATGTCACACCTAAGGCGACATATAGTTCAAAAATCACGATTTCCCTTTACATAATTATAACACTCTAACAATCAATCCCTATCAGTGATTATTCACATTTTGGTGCCATTTGTCCAATGGGCGATATCTCATTCTATCAACATCTCCAAGGACTCTACATCCACAAAAACAGGAGCACAAAACACCTCACACTATGAACCTCGGTGTCACCACTTATTGGTTTACATAAAAACCTGTAAATTATTACAACTCTAATCAGAAATGCGAACGCGATTAATAACCATCAATTTAATTGTGTTCCACTTGACACTAATCTAACTTGTCGTGCTAACCTCTTAGACTTCACCATCGAGGACACGAACTAAGCTGTCATCAAAATAGAATGATCGGCCCAACCACAACGACGTCGAAAGATCCAACACCGACCTCACCACGTCATACCCGAAAGAAATATTGAACCTAAAGCCCTGATACTATTTGTAACACCCAGCCCGGATATATTGGTTACCCATGATTCAACTCGGTCTGGCCCAAGTGTTATGTGTGAGGTGCAATGGAACAACCTATATAATATTTCTAATCCAGTTTTATTTTAATTAACATTTCACTTGTTTAGCATGCGATACCAGTTTCAAGGTAAACTACTTGAGGGATCCGTTGGGAGAACCCCTATGTCCAAGTAAACATATCTAATAACGTAAACATAAATAAAATATACTTACCTGTATAACGCCGTCAAAATACGAAATCGCCCCCAACCTGCCGTAACAAAATGGGGTTGTGAGCCTATGCCAAGTGGGATTTATACAAATAGTATAGAAAGGAATGGCAGAAAGGAATACTCACATGTTACAACCACATGAATGCAAAAATATGTATATATCTACATATGTATACCTTTGGAAATTACACATACCAATGTATTGACCGTTTTACTTTCGAAAATCTTACTTATCCATTTTAATTTACCTTAATCTAGTTAAGACTTCCCTTATTCATACTTTAGCAATTTCACTTTTGTTTTAACATAACCAGTTCAACACTTGAAACCATTTCACTTGATTTATTCGAACCCATTCCTTTATTGGAATTTAGCCCCTTTCATTCATTTCACTACGCTTAGTATTTTTGACGAAAATCACCATTTTAATACATGCATTCACCGTGTTAGAAAATACATATTTAATCTTTAAAAATCCTTTTTACAACATATTCTTGTATTAAATATGGGTTTAACCATCTAGGATGCTTAACCACCCATTTATTTACTCCCTTTAATGTCTTTTCATTTCTTTATGGACATTAATAAATTTACGCATTTACTTGTCCATTTTTACTTTTACCGAAATATTTATTACATTCATTGAAGTTAGGTTGTATTAACACATTTTACCACACAACCCATTTCTATATATGTTCCATGTTTTCTTTATCTTTACTTGGAATCTTCCTATGCCACATACTTACATGGGCTCTACACCGATGGCTATGCGCACCATATGCTCTGGCGAGTGATTTAGGACTTTTCACCCAAGGGCTTTGGGCCCTTCTTGATTTATCCCAGTGTCATCGAAGTTCCTTTTATGTGTTTTAATATTTAACAAATGTCCACACTATTCCACCTTTACCAGCCGATCCAAAAGTCCTGACTTAACCATCCGTTTTTTTCATTAACACTTGGAAAATGATTTCTTTCTTATTTAAGTCCTTTATTCACCCACACGTTAATTTAGTGCCAAAACCCTCCACATTTTAGGATTTAATTTATTATTCAACCCACATTAGTGTAAAATAATATATTTATACCATAAAAACATCCAATTTCAAGTAAACTACCAATTTGCCCTTCATTTGAAAAATCTTACTATTTGGTCCATTTCAAGTGTTATTTTTTTAAAATGGTTACTAAGTTCCTACTTAACATTTAAAACACCTTTTAATCATTTTAACACTTGTTTAATTTCGAAATTAACCCCACTTTCTTACATACTAATTTCATATATTTAATATATAAAATCACACCCTTTCACATATTAAAGTCTCATTTTCCTAACATTTGAAATATACACTTTATTTATGAAATTTTGCATCTTAACACCCACTTTGGTATTATTCCCACATCTGAACCCTTTATCTTTCATTATCAAATTTTATACCACCATTCATGTAAAACCTTACTTTTCATACATTTAAGTATTAAATCCACTTTATTTTTTACAAGGGTTCCACACACTTTTAAATATTGATCAAAGTGAAAGCTTCTCCTTCTTATATTCATCTTCATTTTTCAAGTAGAAAATGCCTTCTTTGTCTCATAAAAATGGTTTCATAAAATTACATCATTTATACTTTAAACACCATACTAACACATTTTATTACTTAAAATGTTAAGAGCACATATTCTGAAAATTTCTATATTTCAAAAGCCATTTAAAAATCATCTTTTTAGAACCCATTTTCATACAAATGCTAAGATGATTATTAATCAACACCTAGATGCGAACTAACATCAATCCTACATATATTTAGCCTAATATATATAAATAAGCAAGTTAAATTTACATTATACTAAACAAACATAAATCAAAGTTAGTTCACCCACCTTAATGTGTTCTAAAATAGTGGAGATGATGAAGAAGATAAAGGACTCCCCACCTCCAAAGGTGGCCTAAAGGGAGGTCTTTAAAAGCCTTCTTAAACTTGACTCCATTGTTACTCCAAGAATTCTCCAAATGATGCTCCACGAGTTTCTTTTTCATCCTTAAAATACCTTTTATAAACTCCCATCAACCATGCCAAAAACACTCTCTTCTTCACCCCAATAATCTATCTATGGTTTACTAAGGTAATATAAGGTGTTTAGATTCTATTAATGGTGGGTTCATATGTGGAAATAATGGTGTAATGTGTTCGTTCTTGCCCTTGTATTTCTGGCCAAAAGGCATCCTCAAGAAATATTAAACTTAGAGGGAGAGAGAGAGTGGCTACTAAAAATGGAGAGGAGAAACCATGACCCTAACACTCCATTTCCTACGTTTATATACTACAAGGGATGTCCAAACCGAAGTCATCTTAGCCTGTAGTCCATGAGAAGGCGCCACATAGCTAATCCAAGGGACCACCATCAGACAACACACCCAAAAAACCTTCTACCGACGAATCCTATAAAAATCACGTAAGTTTCCAATCTTATGTATCGCGTACCATCAAAAGTAGGCATTGTATCTACCAAGTCCGTGTCACATCCGTTCCTCATATAATTTGTGTTGTACTTCACCAATGTATTTGTACTAACTAATTTAGCATGGGTACTCATCCATGGGGACCAAGCAACGTAAATTTTCCCTTTTAATCCCTACGTGCGATGTGTCACCTTTTGTACAATTTGGCCTATTTCCTTATGAATTGTTTCTTCAAAAATTTTCTCTAGCTGAACTATTCAAATTTTAATTAAAATATTTATTTCTACGGTGGGGTATCACAAATTAAATCCATAATTATTCAAAAATACCGAGTGTTACACTGCATAGGATGGATTGGAGATCTTTATAATGCAGTTGGAGATTTCTTTTATTTGCTTTAGTGGTTTAACTTATCTTCCCATTCCGTTGTTTTTATTATGAAACTTTCATTTATGGATCTGGCGGTCCCACGGTTATTTATGGTTTCAGCCAGATATTTATAGTTGGATTATTTCATTTGAGTTTTAATAATTTGGAGTTGAATTTATTTTGGAGATAGCATGGTGATGAATTTTACTTTGCATGAATGTTTACATTTCTTGGATAAATTTAAATCATATCATATGGAATTAAAAAATTTAAATGTCTCATATTTTTGTCACATGCTGAGAATGATATATTATTTAGTGATACGCAGTGTAGTTTGGCAACGACCAACGTCAGAGTGTGTGGGGTGTTAGAGATAGAGAATCGAGTGGATGAGCACTTCCCTCACTAACACCAAGTTCTATTATCGTTTATATGTTTACTTAGCTAGAAGCATTGACCGAGCAAGTAGGGATTGAGAAAATAGCTAGTTGGAAATTCTTGGATGTTCTACACCACTCCTCAAGTTCGTATGGATGATTAAAAACTTTATGAATATGATGTTCGGAAAAATCAAATTATTGTTAAATTTTAAATACTCCATTCACAGTAAATGAGTACGATAGAGTTCCATTTTGTTCTTGTGGAAAATAATTTTTGGGACACTTGAAATCATGCAGGAAGGCATGTTTCAAGTTTGATAAGATAAAATTATCATATTTATACATAACTATGAATTATCTCAAATAAAAGATGATGAATTAATTTCTAAGATGAGGATTTTGGGGTTATATAAGATAAAATTAGCGCACACAACCAAAATATTATTTCCATCATTACAACATGTTTTCAAATAAAATTAACAATGAGACTTAATATAACCGAATAAACCTAATTATAATCGAACATTAGTTATATCGTGTTAAGTTTAATTGAAAAAAAAATCCTGGGAGCTATGGCCTATTAAATTGAGATATAGTTGACTATATGTATAATGTAGTAGACTAGATTTCAATTATAATCGACTATATCAGGGAGTTTTATCTTATAATGACTAGTTTTTATAAATGCTCAAAAGAAAAACATTTCTCAACAACTTTAAACAATTATAGTTTGTTGGAATACTATATACACATCATTAAACATGTTTTTAGACACGCGAGAGCGTACGATTGACATTGAAACTACAAACAAGTATGCAAACACTCACTATAAGAAAAAACAACTTGCACAACATACAAGTTATGTCAATAAAAGTTATAAATGTGTTGCTAAAAGGTATCGGCAACATATTTCGCTATGTTGCCAGCTTGTTGCCAATTGTATGTCTAAGAAAACCTTTGGCAACAAAGAAGGATCTTGTTGTCGAAGGTATACCTTTGGAAACACGCATTTATGTCGATGAAAGTATTTTATTATTTCTCAAATTTATAATAAAATATATTATTTATGTTGCCAAAAGTCACTCAATAGCGACAAAAAGGATTATGTTGCCAAAAATCAACCTTTTAACGACAAAAAATTATGTAGCTAAATGTAAGGTAAATGATATGGAACAACCTTCAACAAGATAACTATTGTGTTGCCAAAATTTATACCTTTGGCATCATAGCTATTGTGTTGCCAAAAGGCATAACTTTGGCATCACAATAATTTTGTTGCCAAAAGTATACCTTTCAGCAACACATTTCCCTTGTCACCAAAAGATATATTTCGGCAGCAAAACATATGTTACAATATCCAAAGTTAAAGATGTAGAGAATGACTTTTTGCGATAAAAAATTCTGTTGCCAAAAATACTGAATTTTTATTTATTACCTATTATTTTTTTGTAATTGTAAACACTTTTAAACCTGTGCGTTTTCCATCAAAACTCACACATTGCTTTTTTCATACAATCATATGTAATGCAGAGTTCCATAATTTTTAACCATACCTCAAAAATACGAATTACAAAACAATATTTCATCACAATCTAAGTATAAGGCTACAAAAAGAATGCCTCCCAAATAAGAACATAATCAACCCCAACACATTAAAGCATCAAACGATGTAAGAAAAATCAGTTCACAAAAATTAAAATGACAACAATATGGCTCTGCTACATAGAAGAAACCGCAACTCCAAGCCACGAAGAATATAATAACTCCAAGCAAATCCATCATCAATTTGCATAATATACAAAAACAAATATTACAAGTCTTACTTTAAAATATAGTAACAATTGAAAAACATAAATCTATGAGTCCCATTACTATACGAGTTATTTGTACATGTTATTTTTACCATGTATTCAGTGTTATTGCCTCTTTTCGGTATGTTTATTAGTTATTTTACGTTTTCCTCGACCAATGCTAAATTTTCAAATGCGTGTCCATTCGATTTAATCAATTTAGAAAACTTATTAATTTCAGAAATTTTCGACAGAATTTCCTTTGTTTATTAATTAAATCTAACTTGTTTTAACATTAAAATAAATACAAAAACAACAACAGACGACACAATTAAACCACCAATAAATCCCTTCCACCGATTCAACATATATATTAGCTCAAAAATTAAGTCCATCAACATACAGGTTCATCGAACTCATGTCTGAGTTTTAATAATATGTAATAACAGTATCACACAACCCGCACAACCTAATAATAATCTTACATTAGTCCCATGCTAGGTGTACGTCTCTCTTTTTAGGTCGTTTTTCTTTTAACTTCCCTTTTTATGAATTTTCTTGCCTCTTTTTATGCTTAGAAAAGAGTGGGAAAAATGACATCATATTTCTTTTTTAAAATTGAATTAATTGACCGATTTTTTACACTCATTTGTTAGTGCTTTTGTTTTGTTCCCAGTCTTTTACTTATCGGCGACAATTGTCTTTTTGTTTATTTAAAGAATTGCACTTGTTTGATAGTCGCAAGTTTATTATTATGTTATTGCGCCTTAAATAAGTATGCTTCCAACCCATGAGTCACATGACTACATGTGTTATTTCCACAACTTACTTTGATCCCATGTGAGGTGGTTATGCCTCTTTTTGGGTTGGTTTATTGTTATCCTAAGTTTTCACACTCCAACCCTTAATTCTAAAGCTTTTTAGTTAGAATTTTGAAATTTAGAATGACATGTGAATCCACGAGACGCATGATTATACGAGGTATTTGTACAAGTTATTTTTATCAATTATAAGGTGTTTATGCATCTTTTCGATATGTTTATAAGTTTTTTTATGTTTTCATTGACCAATATGATTTTTAAAGATTTACCACTTAGAATACTCAGATTTCGATCGAAGTTTCAACCTGTGAGTCGCATGACTACATGAGTTATTTCCACAACTTACTTTAATCCCATATGAGTTGTTTATGACTCTATTTGGATCGTTTTTCTCTTATCCTGAGTTTTCACGCTCCAACCCCTAACTCTAAGGTTTTATACTTAAAAGTTTGAAACACCGAACGACGTGTGAAACCGTGAGACTCGTGACTACACGGGTTACTTGTCCAAGTTATTTTGATTATGCATGAGGTGTGTACCTCTTTTCGGTATGTTTAGGAGTTGTTTTACGTTATTGTCGATAAATGCCAATTTTCAAGATTCAACACTTAGAATACTCATATTTTGATCAAAGTTCCTACCCGTGAGTCACGTGACTACACAAGTTATTTCCATAAGCTACTTTGATCCCATGTGAGGAGTTTGGTCCTCTTTTCGGATCGTTTTGCTCTTACCCAAATTTTGATGCTCCCACCCCCAATTCTAAAGTTTTATACATAAAAGTTCGAAATTTAGAACGATATGTGAATCAATGATACTCGTGACTACATGAGTTTTTTGTACAAGTTATTTTGATCATGTATGAGGTGTGTGTGCCTCTTTCCAGTATGTTTATAACTTGTTTTACATTTTCGTCGACTAATTTTGATTTTTAAGATTTAACATTTATAATACTCAAATTTTGATCAAAGTTCCAACCCTTGAGTCTCTCGACTACACGGATTGTTTCCACTAGTTCCTTTGATCATATGTGAAGTGTTTGTGCCTCTTTTCGTGTTGTTTTGTTCTTATCCTAAGCTTACACGCTCCAACCCCGCAATTCTAAAGTTTTTTGCATAAAAGTGACTCGTGACTAGATGGGTTTTATACAAGTTATTTTAATCATCTATGAGTTTTTTGTGCCTCTTTCAGGTATTTCTATAAGTTGCTTTCCATTTTCGTTAATTAATGCCGATTTTCAAGCTTGAACACTTTGAATACTCATATTTTCATCAAACTTCCAACACGTGAGTCGCATGACTACATGGGTTGTTTCCACAAGTTACTTTGATCCCATATGAGGTGTTTATGCCTCTGTTTGGATCATTTTTCTCTTATCTTATTTGTTTACACTTCAACCCCAAGTTTCAAAATTTTATACTTAAAAGTTTGAAATTTAGAATGATAGGTTAATCCATGAGGCTCGTGACTACACGAGTTGTTTGTACAAGTTATTTTGATCATGTATGATGAGTTTGTGCCTCTTTCTAGTATGTTTATAAGTTATTTTACGTTTTCATTGACCAATGCCCACTTTTTAAATGTGTGTCTGTTCAACTTAATCCATTTAGGACACTTATTAATTTTAGAAAATTTTGGCAAAGTTTCCTTTGTTTATTCATGAAATCCAACATGTTTTAACATCAAAATAAACTCAAAAACAACAACAACAAAAGACCCACCTAAACCACCAATAAATTTCTTCCACCGATTTAACATATATAAGCTCAAAAATTAAGTCCACCACACAAACGTTCATCAGATATGAATCTGAGTTTTTAAAATATATAATAACAGTCTCACGGCCCACACGGCCTAACAATAATCATGTTTTATTCCCATGTAAAGTGTGCGTCCCTATTTTTGGTCCGTTATAATCTTATCCTATGCTTTCATGCAGCCACCCCTAATTCCAAATATTTATAATTTAAAATTTAAAATTTAGAACGACATGTGAATCAAGAATCTCATGACTACACAGGTTGTTTGTACAAGTTATTTTGATCATGTATGAGGTGTTTTTGCCTCTTTTCGGAATGTTTAATTGTTGTTTTGGGTTTTCGTCAACAAAATCCCAATTTTCAAGTTTTAACACTTAAAAAAGTTCCAACCCGTGAGTGGAATGACTACACGAGTCATATCCACAAGTTGCTTTGATACCATGTGTGGTGTTTGTACCTCTTTTCGGATCGTTTTTCTCTTATCCTAAGCTTTCACACTCCAACCCCCAATTCTAAAATTTTGTAATTAAAAGCTTGAAATTTTGAACGAAATGTGAATCAACGAGACTCGTGATTTCACGAGTTGTTTTTACAAGTAACATTGATCATGGAAAGGGTGTTTTTGCCTTTTTCTGTGATATTTGATTGTTGTTTGGATTTTTTGTAAACAGAAGCACAATTTTCAAGTTTTAACACTTACAATTTTTAGATTTTTATCAAATTTCCAACCTGTGAGTCGCATGACTACCCGGATTGTTTCCACAAGTTACATCCCATGTGATGTCTTTGTGCCTCTTTTTGGATCGTTTTTCTCTTATGCTAAGTTTTAACGCTCTACTTCCAATTCTAAAATATGCAAAAGTTTGAAATTTAGAAAGATATGTGAATCAATGATACTCGTGACTACATGGGTTATTTGGACAAGTTATTTTGATCATATATAAGGTGTGTGTGCCTCTTTTTGATATGTTTATAAGTTGTTTTACATTTTTTCGTCGACTAATTCCAATTTTCAAGCTTTAACATTTAGAATACTCAAATTTTGATCAAAATTCCAATCCTTGAGTCTCATGACTATAAGAGTTATTTCCACAAATTACTTTGATCCCATGTGAGGTGTTTGAGCCTCTTTTCAGGTCATTTATTTTCTTGTCTTACGTTTTAACGTTCTAACCCCCAATTCAAAAAATTTATATTTAGATGTTTGACATTTAGAATGGCATTTTAATCCAAGAGTCTCGTGACTATAAGGGTTGTTTTGTAAAATTTACGTTGATCATGTATGAGGTGTTTGTGCCTCTCTCTTGTATGTTTATAATATTTTTTACATTTTCATTGACATATGCCAATTTTCAAGCTTTAGCCCTTAGAATACTCATATTTTGATCAAAGTTCCAACTTGGAGTTGCACGACTACACAGTTTGTTTCCACAAGTTACTTTGATCATATGTGAGGTGGTTGTGTCTCTTTTTCGGGTCATTTTGTTCTTATCCTAAATTTTCACGCTCCAACCCCCCAATTCTAATGTTTTATATGTAGAAGTTTGAAAATTCCAACGACATGTGAAACCATAAGACCCGTGACTACATGGGTTGTTTGTACACGTAACTTTGATTATGTATGAGTTATTTTTACCTCTTTTCGTAATGTTTGATTATTGTTTGGGATTTTCATCGACCAAATCCCAATTTTTAAGTTTTAACACTATAATTTCCATATGTTTATCAAAGTTCCAACCCGTGAGTGGCACGACAACACGAGTCATTTTCACAAGTTGCTTTGATCATATTGATATGCCCCAAGTGTGACCTCGGCTCGGAGACACCAACCTCGACCGAGAATGTAGTCGACGATGGGAAATCCTTGAGTCCATGACTTCCACCCTCGGCCATAGCAAGGTCGACCCAGGCCGACACTACCACCAACCTCATCAAAAGGGGGACTGCACGTATCATAAGGGTCAGCAGCACTCCAGTACACCTGGGAATGGCAACCTCGGCCAGATGTAGGCCGAGATCGCAAGAAGCCTTCTACTAAGGTCATCATCATCAAGATATCAGTTAATATCCAAGCACATGCCAGCTCAACCTCGGCCCAGGCCGACCCCTATCCATTGTCTCGACTGAACTTAAGCCGAGACCTTCACGGCTCATCTCGGATTGAACGAGCAACTAGACTTATCAACCTCGGCTTCTCCCAGGCCAAGGTCATGACCAAGCACGATAGTTGAGCACCTATTGACATGGATAAGGACACATGGACACAAATCAGTTATAACAAATCATTCCCCACATGTGGGGAGAATATTTCGTCATCAATCTCTACATGTGACAGTGACAGATGTCTTCTCCGCATTGGTTAGATCAACACGCACATGCTTATTACATGCATGGGAGGCACATTACATCCCCTAGGGACTATATATAGAGGTCATCCTCTAACTTGTAAAGGGATCCTGAAATTAGCAACCCTAGCGGAAACTCTGTCTAAACACACAATAGAGAGAGAAAGCTTGAGAGATTGTATCCATGGCCATTAGAGCCCTCATACAGTGATATACATCATACACTTGCACAATGGACGTAGGCCTAATTGGCTGAACCACTTATATTTCGGTGTTAATCCTCTTCTCCTCACCTCCTTCTACTATATGTGTATACCTTCTAAATACCTTTATCCTGCCATTGTTGACATTGAATTGAGCTTACAAACACCTTAAAGGGTGGTGCTGTTTCTAGCATCATCATTTTGGCACCGTCTGTGGGAACGAGAAGATATCTCTTCCTCTTCTTTAGCTTAACCTTACCGGAGACTCTGGTGGTGAACCAGGCATCACCCCTCGCGTGGAGCTATTTCACCATTGAAAGAGGTCCTTTAAGGTATTAAGTTCACCTGATACTTAAGCTCTTCACTAAGCAACACATGGCACCAGAGTTATCGCCGCCTCTTCCGCCACCCGGAGGTGGGGGGGCATAGTTCCAGTCAGGCGCCGCCCCAGTCCGAAATGGCAGAGGTAGCTACAGCCTTGAGGTCTTTGGCTGCAACACAATGAGTTATGCAGGAACAATTTGCACAGCTCAGCCAAACTATGATGAGGCCACCTGGAGTCTCACCGGATATGATCACTACGGCGGCTGTTCAGCCTCATCCTGATGCCAGGGGACCACCCCAGGCAACAATGAAGGACTAGCCTGCACCCCAGCGTGTAATACCTCGTATTTTTGTGATATTTATTTATGGGATTAATTGAATTAAATGTGTATTGATTGGAAATTAATCCGGATTAAAAATACTAGCGAGATGCGAGTTAGTATTTGATATTAATGAGTATATATGGCTATATATAAATATTGAACTATAAAACTTGTCGTGAGATTGAAATACGGCAATTTGGGAATTTTGTTGAGACGCGGGTGACAGTCGCGTCAGGAATACATTTATTTTAATTAAAAAGTGAATTTTATTTTTATTAACCGTATGGTCATTTTGAGTGTGCCAACGCGTCCGGAAGGGTCGAAATAGTCAGAAAACACTAGCCGGGGGTTTAGTTTGGGTCCCGGGGCATTTTTAGGCAATGCCGGCAACGTATAAGGGTAGTTTGGTAATTTTGAATTTTTGGGAATTAAAACCTACGAAAATTGGGAATTAAAAAGCTGACTTGGTAATTTCCCACTAAACCCACTAACCACATCTTAGGACTTAATGGGCTACGGGGGTTATTAGAATTGTTCCAAAAATTTCCTAAGGCAAACCCTAGCCACCATTAGCACATTGGAGAAGAAAGCTTGAAGAGAGAGAGAGAAGGGATTCTGCAGAGAGAGAGAGAGAACACTCCATCAATTCATCATCAAAATCAGAGATACACATAAGGCAAGTAGTTTAATTTCGTTTTTACAAAGAATGTTTCTTCCATGCGTAGGAAATTGACAGAATTTCATTGTTCTTGGAATATGATAAAAACCCATTGAATTGGATGTAGAAATTTATAATTTTTATGAGAAGATTGCATGTAGAACAATGTTAGGATGATTAGTCAGTGGAAAAATACATCTTTTATACCAAAAACGGATTTAATTAGACTCTTTGATGATTTATAAACTTCTAGGGTTCATGTTCTTGAGATTGGGGGAAATATGAAGAGATTTGATAATTGAATGAGGTTAGGATGAATTAACCCCACATCATGCGTTAGTATATGACCTAAATATGTTTAGGTATGATTAGTAGCCTTGAACAATCGTTGGATTAATGTTTAGATGAGGTTTGAGGTGAAGAGAAGTTGGAAAAATGAGATTAGGAAAATTTGGGCTCGAAATTGGCCACTCGTTAGAAGACCTGCCCAGGTCGTTCGAACGAGCTTCTAACGAGTTGACCTTTGACTTCTAACGAGGGTGATGTTCATTCGATGACTTCATTCGAACGAGACCTCGTTAGAAAGCCCACTTCGTTCGAACGAACTCTCGTTCGAACAGCCTCGTTCGAACGAGACTTCTAACGAGCTGATAGTTTGGGCTTTTTAGCCTGTTTGGATCCCTAGTGTCCCATAACCTTGTTTATATGTAGAGATAACACTTCCTCGTGGATTAATTGATATATTTGGGGTATTTGGGATATAATGAGGAGCAAAACCTAGAAGTGTAGTTGAACCTAAGGGAACTTATGAAGTAGGACGTGAGTGTCTATTACGATGCGAGAACTATTGACGGCCTAAATTACTATATTAATCGGGAACATATAAATTTTGTAGCATTATATGTCGGTACGAGAATGAGAAGTGTACCACCAATATATTATGGTGATTACTAAGATGTGTGCATACTTAGTATATGTATTGATTTTTATGTGTGTGACATACCTACCATACTTGCTATCACGGGAGGTTTACGTTCGCTTAGGGCCCTCTAATCCTTGTGTTGCCCGGATTTAGACTGGTACCTCGATGAACATAGGTCAGAGAAGGACTTATTGGGATGTTAATAAGTCTGCTGATCGTGGGAGCGCAGGTATGTGCGTGACCCATGTGATGTGACTGTGTTCGCCTCCATTATTTGTGATGTTGTTATCTGAGAACGATTCCTGAGAGATTCGGAATGCGTGATCCTTATGTACGTGATGTACCGGGATGGATAGCAGAGTATGTGTGCACCGCAGCTTAGTCTCGGGGTGCTTGTATTGTATATTTATGACGTGAATAATATACACTTAATTAATGGGAACTTTCATTTTGGTATTGTGAATATAATTATGGTAATGTTTTGAGAAAACATAACGGGTCAACCGATAGTGAATTGTACTACAAATTGAGAATCTGAGTTTAAGTAAAGCCCACTATTTATTTGATAACGCTAGAATGTAATATGGGAATCGAGTAGTAAGGTGTAGAACTTATTACGGTTTGGTTAGATATGTATGTTATTTAGATGGGTACGGTACGTTAGGAGTGCACATGTAGTCGAGAGGTGAGAATTTCATGTGAGTGCACGTCCTAACATTTATTTTGCATTTAATGTTTTAATGTTATTAAAACACTTGCTATTTTTAAAATGATTTCCACTTTCGGGCTCTAACCCATTTGCTTTCAAATCTATTTTTGTAAAAACCATTTTAGGTGCCCAGCCACAAGGACACCATGCTTAGGATCCTCATTCAGGTGACGAGCTGTAGCTGCTTGTGGAAGTTACAGGACTTTGCTTGTAGACGCTTCATCTATCTTGACTCTATATTCAGATTTATCAGTTGTATGGCATGTCGCCCATTTCTTTTAAAGGCATTTCATTTATTTCAGTTATTCGGACTTCGGGCATGTAATTAATTCAGGATTCAGACTTGTCATATTCATTTCAGTTGTGGGATTGTTGTGAGGAGTTTTCCTCCGGACTTATTATTATTTGTTGATTATTTCATTAATTCGTTATGGTGAATGGATTATGTTGTTCTTCCATTATTCTTTTATTGCATGTTAATCAGACTTAAATTAAAATTTGGCAACTTACTTTTTAAATACTAGGTGGTTAGTAATTATTAAAATGTTTTCGGCAGTGATGCTATTAACTGAACCAACTTGGAATTTTGTATTGATTTAATAAAGGAGTAGCTACCCGGTATTTAATTAGTCGGGGTGTCACACAGCGGAGAAGGGACGTTGTTGACCCTAGGCGCTTACGCCTGGGGAGGTAAGGAAACCCTTGCCCAGAGGACATGTATGACGATCTAGAGGCGAAAGAGGCCCCAGAAGATTGTTGGGAGCCATATGAGATTTCGAACAATACGGTTCATCCTCTTCAGCAGAGCCGAGGATGTGCTGGCCGAAGAGCTGAAGAGGCCCAACAATGAGGATCAGCTTTTGATCGATTGAGCAGAGGGTCAACCTTTGAGAGGTTGGGTCCAATGAATGACCTAAGACAGAGATTATCGAGATCAAGGAGCGCAGCAGGCTCTCAGAGAGGAAACAGACAGGGTCGGCCAGACCAAGGCCGACACTGTGAAAGAAGGGGTAGGGACCAGGAAGAGGTCAACAGCCGCCATTGTGCTGTGGCAGGGGAACCCTTAGTCCACCCCTTGGAGGTGGCTGGGGACAACCTCGGTCAAGCCGATGGTAGAAGACCGTGGAATGACTCTATCCAGCGCCTTGAGGAGAAGATAGGAGACCTCATCAAAAGTAGAGACCCATTACAAAGGGGTTACTCAGAGGTCTCTCCATTTGTGGCTAGGATAGTGAGCTTCCCAACTCCCGCTAAATTCAAACCGCCCGTGGTGTCTCCCAAGTATGATGGAAGCACCAACCCCGTACATCACATCGAGATGTATCAGTCGGCAGCAGACATCTACTCGATAACCGATAAGATGAAGTGTAGGGCCTTCTCTGGGACCTTAACAGGGGCAGCACACAGCTGCTTTACCTCTCTTCCGAAGAACTCAATTGATAACTTCAAAGTCTTGGCTGAACGATTCATTCACAACTTCTGCTTTGGGGTGAGACCTCAAAAGAAGACTACTCACCTGCTGTATGTCAAGCATGGCAAGGACGAGATCCTAAGAGACTACATAGCTAGGTTCAATAAAGAGAAGCTGGAGGTTGAAGATTATGAAGAGAATATAGCCATGACCGCCCTCATAGGAGGTCTGAAGAAAGGGAAGCTATTGTGGAAACTCGCGAAAGATCCTCCTAGGTCTATGGTGGAGCTCCTGGCAACTGCAAGAAAAGTCATGAATGCAAAAGAGGCAATGGTTGCCAAGTATGAGGATGAGAACCGTGGTAGTAGTGGAAAGTCCCAAAGAAAGAAAGATGGGAAGAAGAGGTCGGGTGATGACAAGTTCGCCCACTATACTCCTCTGACTGTGAGCTGTGAGCACATCCTCAACGAGATCAAGAATGACAGGACTTTGAGATGGCCAGAGAAACTGAAGGCCCCACCACATAAGAGGAACAAAAACCTATGGTGCGAGTTCCACCAGGACCATGGCCACGTCACAGACAGATGCTTCGCCTTAAAGGATGAGATTGAAAAGATGTTAAAATCTGGAAAATTGAGGAAGTATGTGGATGGTAAGGCTCCTAAAGAGGGAAGAGATGACCCTAAGAAAAGGAGAAATGACAAATGCCGTGACAATGCCCCAGCCAGAAGAGACCATGATTCAGAAGGTGATGATGAAGACGATTTGGATCTTCCGCCGAAAGATGACAACACCCCGGTGAAGAGGGTTGGTATGATCTCATTTGGTGTTGACACCATATGCGGAGGATTTGCAGGAGGTGGCTCTGAAGTAGCTGATAGGAAGGCTCACGTGGCAGAGGCCAAGTCAGTTGCCAAGCTTGAAATTATAAATCTAATGTCTTCCGATACAGTGCAGAAGAGGAAGAAATTGTACATGAACACCCTTGTAGTTGTGTTCTCCAGACTCGACTTCAAAGGTATCTTAGCCCCCCATGATGACCCTTTGGTAATAACAACAAGGGTGCATGGGTGCGAGCTACAGAGGATCCTCGTAGACTGGGGGAGCTCAGCAGATGTGATGTTTTGGCCTTGCTTCAAGAGCCTAGGTCTTAGTAGAGCAAGGTTAGTACCATATCATCACCCCTTGATAGGCTTCAGTGGAGAAAAGGTCCACCCCTTGGGCATGTATGAGATGGACGTACGGATGGGTGATGAGTGGCCAAAGAGGTTGACCAGGAGGATAATTTTTTTTGGGATGAACGAAAACGTATTCTCGGCTTATAACCTCGTCATAGGAAGAGTGGCCCTAAAAGAGTTTGAAGTTGTGCCGTCGACAGTTCATCAAATGCTAAAATTCCCGACTCCCTATGGGGTAGGGGAAGTGCAAGGTGACCAGACCATAGCGCGAGAATGTTACTTTAACTCAGCCGAAGAGAGAGAGGCCCATAAGAGGGAAACCACCACTTATAGCATTGATACGCTTGACCCAAGAGATAAGACAAAGTTGAAGAAGGGAGAGGCCGCGGAAGAGGTAGAATCCATCGTCCTTAATGAGGATGAGCCGGAAAAAACCATCCAGGTCAACAATTCCCTAAAGACAGAAATCAAGGAAGAGCTGATAAATTTCCTCAGGAGGAGGCAGAGTGTCTTTGCATGGAGTCACGCAGACAGGCCAGGCATCGACCCTGAGGTTATGAGTCACAAGCTCAACGTGACCAAAGATGCCATGCCTATCAAACATAGACGAAGAGTCTACTCCAGGGAAAAGTACGACGTCATCCGGGAAGAGGTTAAAAAATTAAAAGAGGCGAAGTTTATAAGAGAAGTCACATATCCGGAGTGGTTATCAAATGCAGTCATCGTGCCCAAGGCCAATGGGAAGTGGAGAATATGTGTTGATTTCATTGACCTGAATAGGTCTTGTCCTAAAGATAGCTATCCCTTACCTAGGATAGATAAGATGGTGGATGCTACAGCAGGATATGAGCTCATGAGCTTCATGGACGCGTATTCAGGCTACAAACAGATCTTCATGGATGCTGAAGACTCAGAGAAGACAGACTTCATTACCGACAAAGGGATGTACTGCTACAAAGTGATGCCCTTCGGCCTGAAAAATGCAGGGGCAACATACCAGCGTCTTGTGAATAAGATGTTCGAAGAGCAAATAGGTAAGACCATGGAAGTGTATGTAGACGATATGCTAACGAAGAGCTTGAAAGCTTGCACTCATGTAGCGGATCTCGAGAAGACCTTCGATATTATGGACTCATACAGAATGAAACTTAACCCCGCGAAGTGTGTCTTCGGAGTAGGAGCTAGGAAGTTCCTAGGACTTATCGTCAACCAGAGAGGGATTGAAGCGAAACCTGAGAAAATCAAGGCTTTGCTTGACATAAAGACACCGAGGAGTATCAAAGATGTTCAAAGACTTACGGGGAGAGTGGCTGCACTTAACAGATTTGTTTCTAGGGCAACGGACAAGTGCCTTCCATTCTTTAAGGTGATGAGAAAGGCCTTCCAATGGGATGAAGAGTGCGAAAAAGCTTTCAACCAACTCAAGTCTTACTTGGGGTCTCTCATCTTGCTATCTCGGCCTGTAACAGGAGAGACATTGTACGTGTATTTGGCAGTCTTCGAATCAGCCATCAGTGCAGCCATAATATGGGAAAACGCTGGGATCCAAAGGCCTATGTACTTCAATAGTAAGGCCCTTCAAGGTTATGAACAAAATTACCCTCGCATGGAAAAGTTAGCTTACGCCCTGATACATGCTTCAAGGAAGATGAAGCCTTACTTCCAAGCCCATTCCATGGTTGTCCTCACCGACTCCTCACTAAGATAGGTTCTACATAAACCCAAGAAGTCCGGGAGATTGATGACCTGAGCCATTAAGTTAGGGGAGTATGACTTTACCTACCAACCTAGGACAGCCATCAAAGGGCAAGCCCTCGCAGACTTTGTTGCTGAATTCACATGGGAAGAGGCCGAGGCAGAGAATGACCTAGAGGGTGTGGAAAAGACAAACAGTGGTATCTCCCAAGATCAGGAAGATACGGCATCAAACGTCTTTCGGGATCAGGAAGAGGTCGCATCCCACAGGGCCAGGAGCAGAGTCGCGGAGAACGAGGAAGATCGGTACCTCTTCAAGGAGTCATGTCAGAAGGGGACTTCTCATCAGATACAGACATTTGGAGTCTCTTTGTTGATGGTTCCTCTTGTGACAGTGGAAGCGGTGCAGGGCTAATACTTTTAGCTCCAGATGGTACCAACATTGAATACGCATTGAGATTCAACTTCTAGGCTTCTAACAACGAGTCTGAGTATGAGGCCATGATAGCAGGTCTCTCATTGGCAAAGACCCTTCGTGTAAAGCGACTCCTACTCCACAGCGACTCAAGGTTAGTTATCAATCAAGTATTGGGGGTCTATGAGGCCAAAGATGAAAGGATGGCCAAGTATTTGAAGAGGGTGAGAACGATGTTAGAATATTTCGAAGAGATAAAATTGAAGAGAGTACCTCAAAAAAGTAATAGCCACGCAGACGCGTTGGTAAGGTTGGCCTCGGCGACGAAGACATACGTCAGAAGAACAGTTCCAGTCGAGATCTTGGGGAAGGTGACCATCGAGGAAGAAGAGGTATGTAACCCTTGTCACAATTTGAACCTAGGAGACTCGTGGATGGACCCCCTCCTCAGATATATCAGAGAGGGAGAGCTACCTGAGTCCAAGCTAGAGAGGAGGAAATTGAGATATAGGGCTGCCAAGTTATCGATGGTAGGAGACGTCTTGTACAAGAAGGGATTTCTATTACCTCTCCTCAGATGCGTGCATCCCACGGAAGTTCCCCAGGTCTTACAGGAAGTTCATGAGGGTTCTTGCTCTAGCCACATAGGTGGAAGACCCTTGGCCAAAAGAATCATCACACAGGGGTACTGGTGGCCAACCTTGTCCAAAGACGTTGCAGCCTACGTGAGGAGGTGCAATAAATGTTAAAGATTCGCCACTATTCCTCACCAACCTCATCAACCTATGACGTCAATCACCTCTCCATGGCCATTCGTAGTATAGGGTATTGACTTAGTAGGACCCCTACCAAGAGCTGCCAATAGTTATCGATTCTTGATAGTTGCCATTGACTATTTCTCAAAGTAGGTGGAGGCAGAACCGATGATAACGATCACAGAGCAGAAGACCTTCCAATTTATTTGGAGAAACATCATATGAAGATACGGCCTCCCAAACACTCTCATCTCGGACAATGGGACCCAATTCAAGAACTCCTCTTTAGAAAAGTACTGCCTAAGAGTTGGGATAAAACAGTTCTTCTCATCTCCTGGCCGACCTCAGGAAAACGGTCAGACCGAGGTCACGAACAGAATAATTCTCAATGGAATCAAGAAGAGGTTAGAAGATGCGAAGGGAAGATGGACTGAGGAGGTCTACGTCGTGTTATGGGCCTACAGGACCACAACAAGGACACCTACAGGAGAAACCCCGTTCATGCTGGCACATGGCTCCGAGGCCGTTATACCGATAGAGGTGGGGCTCCCTACTCACAGGGTTCATACCTATGACCCTGATAAAAATAGGGAGGAAAGGAGGCTAGACCTAGATCTAATTGAAGAAAGAAGAGAAGACGCAGAGGCCAGGAAAGCAGCCTACCAACAGAGGGCAGTGAAATTCTACAACCACAGGGTGAAGTCAAGACCCATCGCAGTGGGAGACTTAGTGCTAAAGAAGACCTTACAGAAAACAAACAAGCTCCATCCAAACTGGCATGGTCCCTACAAAGTGACAAAAGAGGTTTTGCCCGGCACTTACAGTCTAGAAAATCTAGAAGGAGAATCTTTCGCTAACCCATGGAATGCTGATCACCTAAAGAAGTATTACATATGATGTTGCAAAGAGTTTTATGTAAATGTACCATCTTATTATGAAGAGGTTATTAATAAAAGATCAGTCCCCACGATGATTCTTGCTACATTGTGCACTTATGGCAAAAATTATGAGGATAACATCTCAGGTGATGACCTCAGACCTTCAAAACACCATTCAGTGGTGATGAGGTCTGAGCTCAGACACCATAATGGGATGACCTCAGACCCTTAACATCATTAATTTGGTGAGATTAATTATGAGGATAACATCTTAGGTGATGACCTCAGACCTTCATAACACCATTCAGTGGTGACGAGGTCTGAGCTCAGACACCATAATGGGATGACCTCAGACCCTTAACATCATTAATTTGGTGAAATTAATTATGAGGATAAAATCTTAGGTGATGACCTCAGACCTTCATAACACCATTCAGTGGTGACAAGGTATGTTCACATACACCATAATGGGATGTCCTCAGACCCTTAACATCATTAATTTGGTGAGATTAATTATGAGGATAACATCTTAGGTGATGACCTCAGACCTTCATAACCCCATTCAGTGGTGGCGAGGTCTGAGCTCAGACACCATACTTGGATGACCTCAGACCTTCATAACCATTCAGTGGTGACGAGGTTTGAGCTCAGACACCATAATGGGATGACCTCAGACCCTTAATATCATTAATTTGGTGAGATTAATCATGAGGATATGACCTCAGACCCTTATAACATCATTCAGTGGTGACTAGGTCTGAGGTGAGACTACTAATTGAGTTTAAACAGACTATTGCAACAAGACTTCAAGAGTTAAAACATCACATAATAAACATTCAATAAAGTAAATGAAGAAAATGATCCTCCTCAGAGATTGCAAATATTCAGAGGTTACAAGATTCAAAAAATGAGTCAACCATGTTCATTCAGAGATTACAAATGTTCAGGGGTTACAAATAAACTTCACAATTGAATTCAAGGGTTTGAGGGGGGAATGCTGGTGTCTTCGTCCTGGTCATACTGGACGACATTGGTCACCTCGGCAATGTCTTCATTGTGGTCTGCCCCTCCAACCTCTGTGTCGTCCAACGTTGCAGTCTCAGCAGGCGCGGCAACCTCTTCCTCAACCTCCTGAAGGGCCTGGGCAAGCTGAGGATTAGCAAAGCCAAGGCCTAAGAAATTAGAGGCTTTTAAAGTTCCAGCCTCCTTCTCCTTAGCAGCTGCCCACTTGGTAGTAGCTTTGATACCTCTCTCGAGGTATTCAAAGCCAAAGCTCATGAACTCATCAGAAGTTTTGTATTCAGCTATTATCCCCTCAGAGGCATCATCGAGGGCTGCCTTCACAATCGAGTTGACCTTCTGCTGCAGAACGTCGTCCTTGGCCTTCAGAGCCACAACATGGTCCTTCTTAAGCTGAGAGATCTCCTTCTCCAGCCCCTTCACCTTCTTCTCAGACTCACCCAGCTCAGACTTTAGGCGGTCAATTTCTGCGTTCAGAGTGCTTTGCACCTTCTCGGCCTCTTGACCCTTCTGGATGAGGGGCAACTTCCTCAGAGTCCAGTTGGAGAGGTGGTGCATAGCTGCCAGGCCCTGCAGATTTTGTGATCATGAATAAGTTGGAGACAAATCAGAGGTCACACTTGGAAATCAGAGGTTACACTTGGAAATTACAAAGAAATATGAGGTCATACCTGAATGGATCTGTGGATACCGAACTCAATCAGCAAGGGAGTATCCAGTGATCGGAAGAAACGCTTATCGACCTCGATTATTGTAGAGCCGAAGGCATCCAGGGCCTGCAAACTGTGGCCGATGATGCTGTCAGTAATCTTCAACTGCTCTAGACGAGTCGATAAGGCGTCTGCTGAAGAGATTAGGATGGCAGAATCAACACTCTTTATCTTCTGACTCTGATCCTCAGGGGCATGTTCAACAGGAGCCCTCTTCTTTGTGTCTTGGGTCTTTGGGGCAGAGGGAGCTGAAGGAGGAGCATTAAGACCTGCCTTCTTTACGAGCCTCGTCAAGCTAGGCGTAGCCATTTCCCAAAGCTCATCTGAGATATCCTTTGGGTGCTCTGCAAAAATTAATAGATCTGAGTTAGGGAATCAGATACGAATAGACTCAGAGGTTCAACTTGGAATAAAAAAAATGCTTACCAAACTCGGCAAGAGGACTTCCACCTAGGTCGATCTCAGAGGGGTAGTGGGGGGTCATCAAGTGTTTGAATTTTACGAACAGACCATGCATCCCCTGAGCTTGAAGGCCTTTCACCTTCTGAAAATTCTGCGGGCTCAGACCAAGGTCGGCCCTCGCAGACATTGTGACCTTACCCCATCTCAGGGGCATCCTCAGCTATAGCAGGGATGAGGGAACACATGGACCAAATTCCCATGGCCCAGAAGAGAAAAAGTATCGAGGCTTCCAGTTGTGGTTGGAAGTCTGAGTTATTTGGAGTATCTTCTTCTCAGGCTTCCGAGCTACAAAATGATAGTATCTCGGATGATTTTTGGTAGAGGTGGGAACATAACAACCAACAAAGACCTGAACTGGAAGGTCTGAGTGGTGGATAGCCCTCCATAAGACTATAGCCCCTATTATGACCCTCCAAGCATTAGGGGACAGTTGGGAAGGGGCCAAATTGATGAAGGCAAGGATGGACCTAATAATGGGATGAATGGGCAAACGAAACCCTAACTTGAACATCTGCTCGTACAAGCAGATCTCACCATCTCGGCCATGGTAAGCCCTCTCTTCCCTCAGAGGTCATCTAAGCTTTATGGAGGGGCTGATAGAGTACATATATCTGAAGTAAAGAAGATCTAACTCGGTAACGGTACTCTCGATCTCGGCCGCCTCAGAGACATCGACATCGCTTTCAGTCTCATCATCATCATCTAGCTCAACGTCGACCGGAGCAGACGTTGATGGGTTGCTTGGGAAACTCTGAGTGAATTCAGCCCCGGTGACGGCCGACAGAGGAATGGCGTCAAGTATGGGTGGAATAGCCACACTCGGCTCGATAATCTCAACCTCTGAGGAAGAGGATGAGGTGCTTGAATTATTATGGGATGAGGCCCGACTAGAGACCTCGGCTTGATCAGGGGCCTGATCTTGTCGAGTTGAGAAGTCCATGGCCTCTTGGAAGGAATCCACAGACATGGGGTCTGAGGTGGAAGACTCAGACTCGGACATCGGTACTAGTTCGGCAGGGACCTCTACCTGGTTAAAAGGTTCCAAGGGATCAGGGTATATCACCTTCAGGGGTCGTGGAAAGATGGGTCTAAAAGGGAATTCTTGTGACCTACGAGCCTCCTCTTGTGCCCTTTCTATTTGTCTAATTATTTCTAAAGTCTTCTCTCTGAGAGAAGGGAACTCCTCAAGAAGTTCATAGAGGGGTCTGAGCATCAGAGGAAGATACTACACTTTAAATATCAAGCGACAAACAAGATTGGATAAGGAAATAAAGAAATTTAAAGATCAAACTGCCCAAACTAAGCAAGAACAGCTCGCCTGAAACTATGGTGGTCTCACCGGAAAACTCAAAAATTCACCGGAAAACACAGAAGTAAGGGAAAAAGTAGAGAAAATGAAGAAAAATGAAAGGGAAGAATATACCTGAAGATGAAACGATAAGGGAAAGCGAAGAAAATGCGAGGAAATCACCCCCAAGGACTGCTGAAGTGAAATCGCGAAGAAAATGCCTTTGAGAGAGAAACTACTGGAGTGAAATCGTGCCAGGAAAGAGAATTGAGGAAGGAGGGAAGAATGAGGGTTCAAACCCTTAAATATGTAGGCACGTTTCCCAAGGCCCATCATTGCCTTGGGAGCCCCAAAGGGCGGCTGACAACACATGCTTGCCAAGCAAGCCACACTTCAGCATTGGACAAGTGTCAAACGAACATTGGCTCATAAGAAAAAGGCCTCGGAGGTTTAGAGATCCCATAGCCACCTGCTCTCACATGTAACTAAGGGTTGGGGGGTGATTGATATGCCCCAAGTGTGACCTCGTCTCAGAGACACCAACCTCGGCCGAGAATGTAGTCAACGCTGGGAAAGCCTTGGGTTCGTGACATCCACCCTCGGCCATAGCAAGGTCGGACCAAGCCGACACTGCCACTAACCTCATCAAAAGGGGGACTTCACGTATCATAAGGGTCAGCAGCACTCCAATACACCTGGGAATGGCAACCTCGGCCAGATATAGGCCGAGCTCGCAAGAAGCCTTCTACCAAGGTCATCATCATCAAGATATCAGTTAATCTCCAAGCACATGCCAGCTCAATCTCGGCCCAGGCCGACCCCTATCCATTGTCTCGGCTGAACTTAAGCCGAGACCTTCACGGCCCATCTCGAATTGAACGAGCAACTAGACTTATCAACCTCGGCTTCTCCCAGGCCGAGGTCATGACCAAGCACGATAGCCGAGCACCTATTGACATGGATAAGGACACGTGGACGCAAATCAGTTATAACAAATCATTCCCCACACGTGGGGAGAATATTTCGTCATCATTCTCTACATGTGACAGTGATAGATGTCTTCTCCGCATTGGTTAGATCAACACGCACATGCTCATTGCATGCATGGGGGGCACATTACACCCCATAGGGACTATATATAGAGGTCATCCTCTACCTTATAAAGGGATCCTGAAATTAGCAACCCTAGCTGAAACTCTGTCTAAACACAGAGTAGAGAGAGAAAGCTTGAGAGAATGTATCCATGGCCATTAGAGCCCTCATACAGTGATATACATCATACACTTGCACAGTGAACGTAGGCCTGATTGGCTGAACCACTTATTTTCCGGTGTCAATCCTCTTCTCCTCACCTCCTTCTACTATATGTGTATACCTTCTAAATAACTTTATTCTTCCATTGTTGACATTGAATTGATCTTACAAACACCTTGAAGGGTGGTGATGTTTCTAGCATCATCACATGTGTATGGTGTTTGTGCCTCTTTTTGGATCGTTCTTCTCTTATCCTAAGTTTTCACGCTCCAACACCCAATTCTAAAATTTTATACATACAATTTTGAAATTTTGAATGACGTGTGAATTAATGAGACTCATGACTTCACGGGTTGATTTTACAAGTTACTTTATCAGGTATGAGGTGCTTTTTCCTTTTTTC
Source organism: Sambucus nigra (assembly GCA_949130495.1). Taxonomy (NCBI): domain Eukaryota; kingdom Viridiplantae; phylum Streptophyta; class Magnoliopsida; order Dipsacales; family Adoxaceae; genus Sambucus; species Sambucus nigra. The sequence continues at coordinate 352,522,287 of OX422218.1, forward strand.
ATGATCTTTGATTGTTGTTTTGAGTTTTCGTCAAACAAAGCCCAATTTTCAAGTTTTAACACTTAAAATTTCTAGATTTTTATCAAATTTCCAACTCGTGAGTCGCATAACCACCCGGATGGTTTTCACAAGTTACTTTGATCCCATAGGAGGGCTTTGTGCATCTTTTTGGATTTTTTTGATTTTATCCTAAGTTTTAATGCTCTAACCCCACGAGTTACCTTAATCATGTAAAAGGTGTTTTTGCCTTTTTCGTGATATTTGATTGTTGTTTTGAGTTTTCGTCAACCGAACCCAATTTTCAAGTTTTAACACTTAGAATTTTTAAATTTTTATCGAATTTTTAACCCGTGAGTAGCATGACTACCAGTATTGTTTTCACGAGTTACTTTGATCCCATGTGAGGTCTTTGTGCCTCTTTTCGGATCGTTTTGCTCTTATCCTAAGTTTTAACGCTCTAACCACCAATTCTAAATATCTATACACAAAAGTTTGAAATTTACAAAAATATGTGAATTAATGATACTCGTGACTACACGGGTTGTTTGTACAAGTTATTTTGATCATGTATGAGGTGTGTGTGCCTCTTTTCGATATGTTTATAAGTTTCTTTACATTTTTTGTCGACTAATTCCAATTTTCAAGCTTTAACATTTAGACTACTAAAATTTTGATCAAAATTCCAATTTATGAGTCTCATGACTACATGAGTTGTTTCCACAAGTTACTTTGATCCCATATGAGGTTTAGGTTATTTATTTTCTTATCTTACGTTTTAACATTCCAACCCCCAATTTAAAAGTTTTATATTTATATTTTTGAAATTTAGAATGACATTTGAATCCAAGAGTCTCGTGACTACAAGGGTTGTTTATACAAGTTACGTTGATCATGTATGAGGTGTTTATGCCTCTCTCTTGTATGTCTATAAGTCTTTTTACATTTTCATTTACCAACGTCAATTTTTAAGATTTAACACTTAGAATACTCATATTTTGATCAAAGTTCCAACTTGGAGTTTCACGACTACACAGTTTGTTTCCACAAGTTACTTTGATTATATGTGAGGTGTTTGCATCTCTTTTCGGGTCGTTTTGTACTTATCCTAAACTTTCACGCTCTAACACCCTAATTATAAAGTTGTATACATAGAAGTTTGAAATTTCAAACGACATGTGAATCCATGAGACTCGTGACTACATGGGTTTTTTGTACAAGTTACTTTGATCATGTATGAGGTCTTTTTACCTATTTTCATAATGCTTGATTGTTGTTTTGAAGTTTCATCGACCAAAGCCCAATTGTCAAGTTTTAACACTTAAAATTACCATATTTTTATCAAAGTTCCAACCCATGAGTGGCATGACTACACGAGTCGTTTCCACAAGTTGCTTTGATCCCATGTGTGGTTCTTGTGCCTCTTTTCGGATCGTTTTTATCTTATCCTAAGTTTTCACGCTCCAACACCCAATTCTAAAATTTTATGATTAAAATTTTGAAATTTTGAACGACATGTGAACTAATGAGACTCGTGACTTCACAGGTTACTTTTACAAGTTACTTTGATCAGGTGTGAGGTGTTTTTAACTTTTTTCGTGATCTTTGATTGTTGTTTTGAGTTTTTGTCAAATAAAGCCCAATTTTTAAGTTTTAGCACTTAGAATTTCTAGATTTTTATCAAAGTTCCAACTCGTGAGTCGCATGACCACCAAGATTGTTTTCAAAAGTTACTTTGATCCTATGTGAGGGCTTTGTGCCTCTTTTCGGATCGTTTTTATCTTATCCTAAGTCTTGATGCTCTAACCCCTCTAAAGTTTTATACATAGAAGTTTGAAATTTAGAAAGATATGTGAATCAATGATGCTCGTGACTACACGGGTTGTTTATACAAGTTATTTTGATCATGTATGAGGTGTGTGTGCCTCTTTTCGGTATGTTTATAAGTTGTTTTACGTTTTCGTCGACTAATGCCAATTTTCAAGCTTTAACATTTTGAATACTCAGATTTTGAACAAAGTTCCAACCCATGAGTCTCATGACTACATGAGTTGTTTCCACAAGTTACTTTGATCCCATGTGAGGTGTTTGTGCCTATTTTTGGGTCTTTTTTTATCTTATCTCACGTTTTAACACTCCAACCCCTAATTATAAAGTTATATATATAGATTTTTAATTTAGAATGACATTTGAATCCATGAGAATCTTGAAGGTGGGTTGTACAAGTTTCTTTGATCATGTATGAGGTGTTTGTGCCTCTTTCTGGTATGTTTATAATTTTTTTTACATTTTCGTTGACCAATGCCAATTTGCAACTTTAACACTTAGAATACTCATATTTTGATCAAAGTTCCAACCCTCGAGTTCCTCGATTACACATGTTGTTTACACAAGTTACTTTGATCATAAGTGAAGTGTTTGTGGCTCTTTTCGAGCCATTTTGTTCTTATCCGAAGTTTTCATGCTCCATCCCCCAATTCTAAATTTTATACATAGAAGTTTAAATTTTGAACGACATGTGAATCCAGGAGAGTCGTGGCTACATGGATTTTTTATACACGTTACTTTGATCATGTATGAGATATTTTTACCTCTTTTCATAATGTTTTATTGTTGTTTCAAGTTTTCGTTGACCAAAGCCCAATTTTCTAGTTTTAATACTTAATATTGCCATATATTTATTAAAGTTCCAACCTGTGAGTGGCATGACTACATGAGTCGTTTTCGCAAGTTACTTTGATCCCATGTGTGGTGTTTATACCTTTTTTTGAATCGTTTTTCTCTTATCCCAAGCTCTGCCGCTTTAACTCCCAATTCTAAAATTTTATACTAAAAAGCTTGAAATTTTGAATGGCATGTGAATCAATGAGACTTATGACTTAACGGGTTGTTTTTACAAGTTACTTTTATCATGTATGTGGTGTTTTCCCTTTTTCTCTGATGTTTGATTGTTGTTTTGAGTTTTAGTCAACCAAATCCCAATTTTCAAGTTTTAACACTTAAAATTTCAAGATTTTAATCAAAGTTCCAACCTAGGAGTCGCATGACTACCCGAATTGTTTACACAAGTTACTTTGATCCCATATGAGGTTTTTATGCCTCTTTTCAGATCACTTTTCTCTTAACCTAAGTTTTAATGCTCTAACCCCCAATTCTAAAGTTTTATACTTTGAAGTTTTTAATTTTGAACGATATGTGAATCCCTGAGACTCATGACTATACGAGTTATTTGTGCAAGTTATTTTAATCATGTATGAGGTGTGTGTGCCTCCTTCTGATATGTATGATTATTGTTTTACATTTTCATCGATCAATTCCATTTTCAAGCTTTAACAATTAGAATACTTATATTTTGATCAAAGTTTCAACCCGTGAGTCGCATGACTACATGGGTTATTTCCACAAGTTATTTTGATCCCATGTGAGGCGTTTGTGCATCTTTCCGGATCGTTTTCTTCTTATCTTACGTTTTCACGCTCTAACCCCCTATTCTAAATTTTTATACTTAGAAGTTCGAAATTTATAACAACATGTGAATCCATGAGACTCGTGACTACACAGGTTCTTTGTACAACTAATTTTTATCATGTATGAGGTGTGTGTGCCTCTTTGCGATATGTTTATAAGTTATTTTACATTTTCGTTGACTAATGCCAATTTTCAAGCTTTAACATTCAAAATACTCAGATTTTGATCAAAGTTCCAACCCGTGAGTCTCATGACTACACGGGTTGTTTCCACACGTAGCTTTGATCCCATGGGAGGTGTTTATGCCTCTTTTCAAATATTTTTTTATTTGAAACGAGTGCGTTTTTATCATTTTTGTGCCTATTAGTAGTTTAGCGTCGTTTAATATTTTTTCTTATTTTTGTTATTGTATTCTCTTTTGTTTTGTTTAGTATTTGAGGGTAAGGAGTAGTAATGTCATTTTTGTAATTAGTGCCTTAGCTTGGAGCCTAAGCTACTCATCCCCTTTAAATATTCACTTGTAAGCCTCATTTAAGGTAGACTTGAATTTTGCAATAAAAAGGAGTGATTCTCCCTCTAAAGTGATGTTTGGATAATTTTAGAAGCATTTTGATGAGTGGTTTACGTCAAACTGATATCAAAGCGGGTGTCACTCCACATTGGTGTTTGGTGGATCGGTGTATTTGTATAAAAAATTGTACCCTACTCTTCAATGGATCCCTAAAAATCCAAACAACAATAAGATGAGAATTTTAAATTGTGACAACAAATAGCGAGGATGGAACGATAATTGGCTCAACTCTTTGCGGACGAAACAACCTCCACCTTCCACCACCCAAGTGGCCTAAACCCTAGCCCTATACCTACTACCCTAACCCGTTACAGCCCCTCCAAACCCTCTGCAACTCACCCCGCTACCCCATTGTACCCCACGTTTTTTGCCGAAGCTATCTCGAACCCACCTCCTTCTAGTCGCCTGCCCTCTTGCATCTAGATCCAACCGGTCGACCTCCTAAATCCCATTTTCAGCCCCGTCGACGCCTTACACCCTCCCCTTACTACGTCATACCCCGGACAACCCCTCGATCCACCCTTACTGACTTCGAAAACCACCGTCGACCCCCTCATGCTTTCTCGCTCAGTCCCTGATGGTAGTCCGTACTCTCAACTCCCTGAAAAATCCCCATGCTCCAGAGGCATTCTCCTAAACCCTACGCAACCTGGTCGTAGCCCCCACCCACACCATTTCGACCTCCAAAAACCATCCTCTAACCCTCCCCCGAACCTGGAGTACCCCTTAAAGTACCCTACCCAATTCCGTACCCACCTTTTAGATCATCCACCCCATTCCCACCACTACCCTACCCACATAATAACCCCCACCATGTTTCGGGTCTCATACATACCTTATACCCCCCATTCGACCACTTATTCAGGTCCACCTACCCTATTTTACCCACCCGATGCATTTACCCATCCCACCTTCACCCCACACCCTCGACTCGGGTTATACACCAACCCCCACGATTTAAGCAATAACCCCGGATCCCTATCGCATCCCGTTAGGACCCTTGATCAACCAATACCCCCCCCCCCGCGCTATCACACCATACACCCTTACACCACGCCCTCTCACTACTCTAATTGGAGTCCTCCTCATCCTCCTCGGAGTTCAGGGATAGCCATCCCAACATTTTAGAGTGGATACCTCCACCTCCACCTCATGCCCATCGCCATGCTCCACTTCGATATCGTTTCTATTGCAGTGAATGGCCACTTGATAGGCATGTGTCCTCATTACCCCCACATTCCCTCATCTCCTCCGGTGCCCCAGCATGGCCAGCCTCTTCATCCACTCCCTGTACGGATACCACCCCCTAACTGATGTTGTTCCTCATGTGCCAAGTGACGTGAGGAGCCTGGATGCTCATCAAGAGGAGGACCCACTATCCATAACTCTTCAGTTGCTCTCCTGGATCCTCCATGGGGATGTCCACATAGACATGCCCATGTTTGATAGGCTCTTCTCTCCAGACGCCATGGTATATTGTCTAACATCAATGAAGATAGTTTTTTAGTACAAATGGGTTGAGGGTCATTCATGTGTTCTCCTTTATTTCCACCAAATTCTAGGGATTTTCCCGGGTTTGGTGGAACGACCTCTGCTATCGTTGTACATCAATTAGATCGCATCTTATTCAGACTTTGTCGGAGTTAAAGGTTGCTCTCCAGGCGTCCTTCATCCCACCTACCTACGAGCGCGACCTCTTTGCTCGTGTTCAGTCTCTCAAGCAGGACGCATCATCGATAGTGGAGCATACAGAGCAGTTTCAGCTTCTGTACACCCGAGCCCATCTCCCCAAGATAGAAGATCAGCGAACCAGCCACCATATTAGGACTACAACCATACATTCATCACAATCTCGGACTAAGGGAGATATTGATCTTTTTGAAGGTGGTCGAGTATGCAACCAAGGTTGAGGACTACCACAGAGCACCCATAGCTCCTCCGATCTTACGAACTCCCACTACACTAGTTCCTGCTCCAACTTCTCATCCAGTGATAGCCTTAGTTCCTACTCTTGCTCCTTCCACCGGTCCACAACCAGACCCTTATTCCTTTCAGTGCTACAATTGTGGAGCTATTAATCACCGAGATTTTAATTGATGTCTCCCTAGACGTCGTGCATTATTGGTAATGGATCCTCCACTTGACTACTTGGATGCGTCTGAGGAGCTTCCCCAGAATGCCTTGATTACAGTTTTAGAGGGTGATTTAGTTGGTTTTCACCTTTGAGTTCGAGGATGAACTCTTTCCAAGGAGAGGAGATTGATGTGAATCGAGGGCATTTTTGTCATTTTTGCACCTATTAGCAGTTTATCTTCTTTTAGTATTTTTTCTTATTTTTCATTGTATTCTCTTTTATTTTGTTTAGTATTTGAGGATAAGGAGTAGTAATGACATTATTGTAATTAGTGCCTTAACTTGAAGCTTAAGCTACTTCTCCCCTTTAAATACCCACTTGTAAGCCTCATTTGAGGTAAACTTGAATTTTGAAATAGAAAAGAGTGTTTATATCTATCAAGTGGTGTTTAGATAATTTTAGAAGACTTTTGACGAGTGGTTTACTTCAGTTTTGTTCTTATTTTACGTTTTAAGGCTCCAACCCCTAATTCTAAAGTTTTATAATTAGAAGTTTGAAATTTAGAATGATGTTTGAATCCATAAGACTCGTGACTACAAGGGTTATTTGTACAAGTTAATTTTATCATGTATGAGGTGTTTGTGCCTCTTTTCGGCATGTGTATAAGTTGTTTTACATTTTGGTCAACCAATGACCAATGACCAATTTTCAAATTCGTGTATGTTTAAATCAGGATCAAATTGGATTCAAGTGCGTCTCCTGTTAGAGATCGAAGCATCCAAATATCTATACATATACGTATCCAATTATACAAACAGAGAGGCTCAAAACCTTAAAAACAAATAAAAAAGAGAGATACGTATTAAAAACAAATGATTTAAATCAAAACAAACGAAAAATATGGTGGCTATCTGGGTCTACCTGCTGAAATCACAAACATACAGAGAAGGTTGTTAAATGGAGAAGTGTATAATTTATATTTGTGTGTATACGGGTTTACCCCCCCCACCCCCACCCCAAATACATATATATATAACACTTTGTGTTTGTCGATATCTGTACATGTGTGTATGTGTACGACTATTTTTTTTTTTTGGTAAATTAACTCGTACAAAGAAAAAAGAAATAATTGCAGTAATAAAGAAGGCATACTCTCACGATAGAGCACAGGCGCAACTAGCTTACGATATAACCATGAAACTAATAGACTATTTAGTTACAATTCATCCCATGGGGTGTGAAACCCCAACCAACAAAATAACCAAAACAAACATTGGAACGAAATAAGCCTTATGGGCAACAAAAGCCCAAATTCAGTCCCAAATATTGAAACCAACAAGTCTTAGGGGAAACAAAATTAATAAGCCCAATGGCAGGACCAAAAATTAAGACAGGAGAATGACATTAAGAGTATATAGAAGACGAATGGAAGACAACGACACTAAAAGTATATATAAAGAAGATAAGAAATATCATATGAAAATGGACATAATAAAGAAGGTAATAAGCAGACTCCATGTGAATATATTACAACAGTGCAGCAATAAGTTTTTCAAGTGATGAGGAGCAGATTAGAGATAATGAGAGAAATGAGATAATAAACAATTTAAATTTGTTTCCTATAAATAACCTCATGGTTTGTGATGAATGGCACACAGTGGAGAACAAAATGGAGAGACAATACAAAAAAGGTAACTCAACAATAGAGATCAATTCACAAAGGGTCTTAAGTCTACAACAAATGTCTCATCTCAACAAATTCATCATGATTAAAGTGCTTATGTGGAATGTGAGTGGAATTTTAAAGAAAGGAGTTCTTAGAAGAACTAAAAAGTTGTGTCTTATGTATAATTTATCTATGATCGTGTCACCACACCAAATCTGCATAATTGTCACGGTCATTGACCTTGACAAGTTGGACTTGTCAAGGTCAATGACCGTGACAATTCGGGGTGAGACAACTTTTTTTGTCACGGACGTGTCACGGTCATTGACCGAGACAAGTTTGTTAAAAATGTCATGGTCATGGCACGTGACAAGTTTAGTCGCGGTTCATAATCGTGACAAAGCCTTGACCCTTTTTAAAAAAAATTATCACGGTCATTGACCGTGACAACCATATTTGTCAAGGACTTGTCACGGTTAATGACCATAATAATTCTAGGCAGAATTTAAAAAAAATCTGCTGGGCAGTATGACCACTGCCACTGCCCAGCAATATATTTGTACCTGTTATAGCAACGGTGTACCTATTTAAACATCATATATCCAAACAAACTAAAGATAATGCAAATATATATTCAAAATAGAAACAATATACATGACGATATAATCCAAATATAATTAAAATGTACTAACTTAAAAATAATGTCACTACATGTCTGGGGTAAATGTGAGGAGGTGAGTAGGACACACGATATACGAATTGATACACCCACTAATATACATCGTGCCGCATTATTTGCACAACCACAATAGGGAGTTCTCCTTCCCGGGTATCACATGCGTGACGAGCACTTTGGACTCGATCTCTTGAAGCGCACGTCCATAAACTATTCCACCCTGGACGATATTTGGGTCCCTCAACCCCCGCCCTATCCGCTGGCCATCAAATATGTCCAATATGAACACGCTCGGCCAACCAATTGTCGACATCGGTCTGGGGAAGAGAGACAAATAAGGAAGTGGATCATCGAAGTACGCACGTGTCGGTGATGAAGCAACGAGGTCCACATCCTCGTCATCCTGTACCTCGTTCTCCCGCACCTCCTCCTCCTCCACCGCCTTCTCCATCCCTTTCCCCTTACGGTCTTCGCCCAACGTACGCTTCATGAATGAGTACATATCTTGGACCGTCGCCTCCAAACGGGACAGCTTCGCATCATGTGAATCCACCGTTCGATCCAACCCGTTGTCGCTCGTCGCTAATCCGATGATCTTAGATTTGGCCACCCGTGAGCTCACACCCTTGTCCTCCCCTTGCGATCAGAGCCAAGCACTTAGCTGAGTGCGTCTGTGGACAAAGACGCCTTGTCGGCATCAGACTGCGACTCATGCACTTCCTTAAGCTTTGCCTGAAACGACAAAAAGCACATGATTAGTAAAATAATTAAACTAAAAAAATTATAAGGTAATTAACAAAAATTAAACTGTCAGATTACTTACAATCATGGCCGTGATGCTCGGGGATACCTCCTTGTCCTTCCCCTTCTTCGTCTGAAGAGCCACATAAGTATCGAGCCTATGTGGCTTACCCCTTGGGCCACTCCCTACCCTCTGAAATAAAATAAAGTAAAATTAGTATCGGCCCCACAAAGTAAAATAATGAAGAATAATATATTTCTGTAGTTATAGAAAAATTAAATCTTACCTTCATCCTATGCTCCACCTCGGTGTAAGACGTCCGGCCGGAGTAGTGCACGTCCGTCTTTTTTGCCCAATTCTCCCTCCCCGATTGGCGAGATGCCAATTGTCGATCCTCGATCTCATTGTCAATGAAATTTTGCCATTGTGCCAATAAGATCGGCTCCTTGGGCGGGACGGATCCACGCCATTGGATAATGGACTCTCGTGTTTTCCCAAAGTACCGTGTCCGCATATTTTTCTTCCACGTCTTGTGTTTCTCCCTCAACTGCTCCAAGACGGAATCGCGTAGCTTTGGATCCAAGTTGAATTGTTCCTGTCCAATAAATACAATGTTAGTTGCGAATAAATATAAATATAAAATGAAATTGAAATTGAAATTGAAATTGAAATTGAAATTGAAATTGAAATTGAAATTGAAATTGAAATTGAAATTGAAATTGAAATTGAAATTGAAATATTCATATGAATATAAATATATTACCTGTAGTGCCGCCCAAACAGCTAACTTGAGCTCATATGGCACCTCCTTCCAACTCATAAACCCCAGGCCGATGACCGTCTTTAGCAGCTCGAGGGATCTCACTAATAGCTCCGATTTGTTCTCGATGGTAATTCCAAATTTATCATATTTGGGGAGTCTAGGGGCCGAGGAGCCCTCGTCGCCTTCGCTACCACCGAGCCCAGATGACATCATCATAAACAGCATCATCATCTTGGCCTTAATACCTGAAGGAGACATTTGCTGTAAAAAAATGTTATTAGTACAAATAAAAAAAATGTTATTAGTACACATAGACACACACCCCTACCCCACCCCCATCCCTGCCCCCACCCCCTCACCCCTCACCCCACCACACACGCACACGTACACCCACCCACCCCCCCCCCCCCCACCACCCCACCACCCTCCCCCCACCACACCCCCTTCCCCCTCCCCCACCACACACATATATACACACACATATATACACATACACACATAAATATGTCTAAATTAGTTGAAAATATCTAACGTGGATACATGTATCGAGATTTTATGTCATCTATTGGAACTATTAAAAAAAATTCTTCTTTGTTTAAGTTAATTGACACTTAATAAATCTTATTGCAAGTGAAAACATTTTTTGGACAAAAAAAATCATTGAAGTCATTTTATTGGAGGTCATATGCTTCAAGATCGCAGGTTTACTTCGGTGATATCATTTTATGTTAGGAGTAGATGGATCTTTATGTATTTTTTCTATTGGGACGAGTGAAATATTTGAAAAACTTATTATTACCATTAATGTTTTGATTGAAGTAACTTTGATTTAGGTTGGTGGATATGATGTTAGAATTGTTGATTGTGTAGAGAGATTTTACTTATATTTGAAAAACTTATTATTACCATTATTGTATGTTATATATGTTACAATGGGATGATGTTATATATTATTTTTAAGAGGTTTTATTTATTATTATATATATTATATATGACGGAATAGATGTAAAGCATGGAATAGATGTTATATATTATGTCCGTTCGAATGCCTCAAAATAAAAAATTCCAAAATTATTTTTAAAACTTGTTCCTAGATCCCAATACTTCAAAAGGTAAATACACAACTCAAAAAAATTCTTCAATACTTCAAAAGGTTTTTAAAACACATTTTATGGAAAAATTCTCTCAATTTAAAAAATATCTTAGTGTGTGCAATTAGCCAATATTATATCAAACTTCTCGAAAGGATATAGTGCTCATATTCAATCATGGAAGGATCCAATGAGAGATAGTGCATGATCTTCAATCTTTAGTCCTTAAGGTTCATCTGACCTAAACTAGATTGTGTCTCACTCATAACAAACCAAGTCTACTTAATTTGATAGACTCAAACGTTTTGATACATGAGAGAGCCAATTTATATATAATACAAATGTTTACATTTTCAGTAAGACTTTTGCCAACATTTAGTGAACAATAATGGTTCTTTCGCTTTTGTTTGTTAAATACTAATCTACTAAGAATTTGGCGACATCCACGATGAAAAAAATTGGTAGGAGAAAAATGCTACCAATTTAATGTTTTAATGGTGAAGGAAAGTTCAAAATAACCTGCATTATTAAAAAATAAATATCTTTCAACAGAAAGAATGCATTGATTTCTTTAACTCCAAGAATAAAAATTCTAGAATCACTTATAAATAAAATCACAACGAATTATTTTTTATCTTTAACCATAGTCAAAATATCGTAATCTTTCCTTTGAAATTAAAATTAGACACAAATATACAAGTACAAATATCTTCAATGTGGAATTAAGTCGATAACACTAATATTCTAAAGTTCATGAACGATATCTAACCTAAGACAAAAGTATAGGTTAAGCAACAACATATTAACATGTGAATTGTCTAATTCGAATGAAAATGAGTTAATCTTTATATACATAAACATCAATATTAATCTAAATTAGCTTATACCCATACAAGGCTAATTTTATATACATAATCATCAATGTTTTGCCTCTAATATAACAACCCCCTATTTTCCACATACTCACCCACCGCATACACACACACACACACACACACACACACACATATATATATATATACACACAAACATATATATAAATGGAATAGAGAGAGAGAGAGAGAGAGAGAGAGAGAGAGAGAGAGAGAGAGAAATTAACCTGAAACTAGAGAGAGAGAGCAGCGTAGAGAGAGAGAAAGAGTTGTAAAAAGGAGGGAACGGCGGGGGGGGAAGAAGGGGAAAGAGTTTTTGCTGAAGAAGTTGTCACGGTTGTGTCAAGGTCCTTGACCGTGACAAATATTTAAAGAATTGTCACGGTCATTGACCGTGACATTTCTTTGTCACGGTCGTGTCAAGGTCAATGACCGTGACACAAAATGCATATTTTTTGTCACAGTCAATGACCTTGACAAGGGTGACCGGCTGAAAGGTGACAATTTTGTCATTTTGGTGTAGTGTGTGTTTTTGGATCTAAAGTGCAGCAAGTAAAAATTTAAAGAAAAAATTGGGTTTAGTTCAATCACACATAAATGAGTTAATACCATTCGGTGTTTTTAAAACATGGAATTACTTTCAATATTTAGTCAGAGATAGGCCAAGAAATGTCAATAAAGTTTCTCATCCGTCTTTAAGAGCATAGGTTAAAGTAATATTGGTTCATGTTAAGTGTACTAAAAGAGATAGACTGCCTCTATGGAATTATTTAGTAGTTGAAGATTCAAATGATCTTTAGGTAGTGGGGGTGATTTCAATGTGGTTATAAATTCAGATGAAAAGACGGGAGGAAATGAATTTAACTGGAATGCATTTTCAGAGTTTTTGGATTGTACAGGTGACTCAAATATTTGTGATTTTGGATTCACAAGATCTAGTTACACATGGTGGAATAAAAGGGAAAAACTCGAGGAAACAATCCGGCACCATGAGCCATCTAGTATAGTAGGAGTTCCAGTCCCCAATGAATACCAAACCCTGCTAGCAAGGGCGCTTTGCCCCCCAAAAGTAACGTCAACGACAAATCTGGTAAGCAAAAAATAACATATCAAAATCGACAACGAAGGAAACCAACGGGTATAGAGACCTGGTAAAGAAATCACAGTCACCGACCAATGGAGGCATGTCAATCACCACAGCCAAAAAGAACACAAGAATAAGAAACACCTCGGTCTAAACACTAGACCACCAAATCGACAATCCAATAATTGGATTTTATGTTATAATGTTTATATTACTATCATTTTTTTATAAACCAAATTTATCAATCTTTTTTATAAACTAAATTTATCAAAAAAATGAAAGTAATATAAACATTGCTATCATCGGACCTCCAAACTCTAAATTCAGGAAACACCCCGGTCTAAACACCATACCTCCAAATGATATCTTCTGCTTACTTATGAAACCCGACAATAACAGAGTCACTGCCGGAAAAAAATAATAAAAATGGATATTAAGGTAATCGGAGAGGATACACCCACACCAGGCAAACGAACAGCCATTCACCACCAACTGTGGTGAACCCAAGTAGAGTCGGACCCACCAGCTAGACCTACACAGAACGATTGTGCATGTGTGCATATGTGTGTGTGTGTGAGAGAGAGAGAGAGAGAGAGACAAAGAGTTACCTGTCGCGATGTGTGTGTCGGCGAGGATTATTCCACGACGAGAGGAGGAGTGAGGGGAAGAGAGGGGGAAGATTTGTTTGAGTGGGGAGATGGAGCAGGTCGATAATAGAGAGAGAAGGGAGGAGAGGTGAGCCGAGGAATCCATATCAAGAGAAAGAGAGAGGCGTTAGGGTTGTTTATTAGGGACTTTTTAATATTTTAAGTACACAAGATAAATTAAAATACTTTGGCATCAAAATTATTTTGTTGCCTAAAATTACCTATTTTTCGCAACATGGGCTTATGTCGCCGAAAGTAATCTGATATGTGGCAACATAATTGGATGTTGCCAAAACTTCAAATTAAATTCCATCCGCCATTTTATTTGTTTCCGTCCAAAATTTTATCTTTTGGCAACAAAATTTATTTTGTGTTGCCAAAAGTAAAATATAAGATTATTTCTTGGCAATAAGAAGGGTATTTTGTTGCAGAAGGATTACTTTTAGCAACAAGTGTTGTCAAATATTGTTGCGAATATTGCAATTTCTTGTAGTGACTTATGTCAATAATCTCATTAAGATTATCAAATTTCAAAAAAAAAAAGAGTCTTACAAATTCACTTGAACATTTTAAGTCATTAACTCATCATTCAAATGAATACAATACTACATAAAAATAGACTTATTGAATTTAAAGAAGTTTTATTTATTTCTTATTCAACAACATTATTCTTATGTTTTTGTTAGTGCAAAACTTCATCGTATCTTATCAGTCGGTAGTCCCAAAATTGCAGGCAGTGAATGATGGATGTAGGACTATGGAGCTTGCACATTTATACTTTAAAGAGGAAAGGTATGTGCCTTTACTAGTTATAATTGCAAGGTGTGATAACTCTTTATAAGATTTCAATTGCACATAGGTTAAACAGAGGTATGACAGTTCTCAAGTCCTATCTCAAGTGTGGATGAAGACAAGGTCGAATAACTCAAAATATCAGTTTGCAAATTCCTATCACTCTTAACTTATTTATTGAAGAAAATTTTAATTTTCCATTATTTTTATAAGGAAGAAAAAAACATTTCCCATCTTTATTATATTTTCACGCCAACAAAAACAAAGTTTGAATAAAATAAATTTATTATTTCTAATTAATAGTTATTAGAATGGTTGGTCAAGGCTCATAATCCTACATAAAAATGATTTTGATCTGAATATATTGGGCCAGACCATGTCAAGCTACAAGTAAAAAAAATGAGTATATTACAAGTAAGGGTGAACACGGGTCGAGGCTGGTCAGGCTCGGGCTCGAACCGAACTTACTCTATGTAATAAGGATTGTTATAGCTACCCAAGCCTGCCCAGACCCGAATTGGGCCTGATTATACCATCTTAAACCTACCCAGATTGAGTACCTTATTTTTCCCAAGCCTTCTACTCAGGCCTAAAAATTAAATATTATTTTATTTTATTTTATATTTATTTTAGCAAAAAAAATTTATTAGGATTATGTAAATTATAAAATAAAGTATAATAGCCCCCAATTATTTTAGTGTATTATGTTATTCCCCATATAAAAAGGTTAATCTATAACAAGCTATAACCATAAATAAACATATAATAATTATCGAACCTCGAGTCGAGTCGGCCTGTGCAGGCTTGAGAATGCCTACCCAGAATCGCCCATAAAAAAAATCGAGCTTGAAATTTTTGCCAAGCCCACTTTTCAAGCATATTTAATCATCTGAAGCCCTCTATTTACGTTGGGCGGGCCTATCGAGCTTAGCAAGTCGCGAGCCTATACGTAGTAATTGAAGGACAAAAAGAGCTGATATCTTGAAAAAGAGGACAAAAACTCTCTCAAAAGAAGAGAAAAATTTTCTCATTCTGAAAAAATACCAAATCTGAGAGGTAGAGGAGGAAGGGGAAAAATTAAGGTTGGTTAAGGACAGAAAATAGTTTGGAGAGAGAAAGTAAAAGGGAAAGGACCCCCTCACCCCCCAAATATTTTTTTATCTTTATGTTTTTAATAGCAACTTTGGCCTTATGGACGATCTCCTTTTTTTGGTAACGAATAGTGATTCCAACTCCTTGTTTTCTGAAGGTGTGTTCGGTAAAGTTGCGTTTCTTAGTTAATTTCTATGATTTATGAATGAAATCTCATTTTTCTTAGGATAAAAATGTTGGAAATTAATGTCAAGTAATGAAATTAATTATTTAATTTCAATTTTATTAAATTCCGAATTTCCCATAATTGTGGTCTTGATAAATATCAGATAATTAATTAGGAATGTGATAAATAAAGATATTAAAAGATTTGGGTAAACCTTATCCGTTAGTCACATGATGGTTAGTGGCATTAGTGGGAGACTTGAAAGAGTCCCACCTTGACTAGGATTCCGGCCCTCTTCCCCTTATAAATAGAGGAGCCCTACACCATCTGGGGTTATCTCATAACACACTATTTTTTAGGTGTGAGAGAAATTCCGAGATTCTATTTTGAGTGTAATTTTTTTCAAGAAGGGAGATTGATGGAGCAATTAATCAAGATTGATCAATGCATTGGATCAAGGTAAGTCTTATTTTATATCGTTTAGACGTATTTTGTGAAAACATGAAGATCCAAGATCCTTTTATTAAGAACAATTGTATGTTAAAGTTTAATCATATTAATGTGTTCGTGATTAATATTAGTGTGTTCTTAAGAATAATTTTACATGTGGTATCAGAGCTAAAGTTTAAGATCTCATGATTTTCCTTATTGATGTTCGTCTATAATAAAATATGTCCCTGAGACTTTCTGCGACATTTTTATTTATGTCATTAAATTGCTTTTGTGCCTGAGACCTTCTGCGACGTCTTATTTCTGTCATTAAATCTGCTCTTAAAGTGTGTCTGAGAATTTCTGTGACGTTTTTCTTCTGTCTCCAATACTCACTGGTGAGAATAAAAGGTCAAAACTTGCTCGGAATTTTACGAAACTGACATGGTCGACTGGAAACGTCTAAATAAACAAAACCCATTGTATACAATGGGCACCACCTTACTTTTGCGTTTTGACGTCGCTAAGACCCTTAAAATTGCGTTTTTGCCGTTTTTGGTAATAATGTTGACGTCAATATCTCACTCCAGAAAATTGATTTTTGAATTCCGCAAATTGTTTTGAGATCCTGGAGTAATTATCTACATCTCTGTGGTGCTAACTAAAATTTTCTATTTTTGGCAAAAATTACGATTTTTCCAAATATTATGTATTTTTCCACCACAGGAGTTGTTTTTTAATGTTCATGGTTGTTCTAATATTCATCTTATGTATTATTTGGTATTGATGAAAGGGTTCAATATAAAATTTTTAATATTAGATGTATGATTATGTGTTTGACAATAACATTTCGATATATTAGGTTATTGTGCATAATCTATAATTGGTAGCCCAAAGGTCCTAATGTAATTATGAATTGATGTTTCGACAATAATATTTATATGATGTTGGATGGGGAAGACATAAAAGTGTCTTAATCTATAATTGTAAATATTAGATTATTGTGTATGCATTTATATTTGGACCATTAATTATACATTAAGTTTTGAGTATAATATTTTGGGGGGCATTGATTTTGCATAAATAATGTTTCTGACTTCCAGAAAAAAATATTTTTGAATTATGTCGAATATTTGAGATTTTGGAGTAATTTCCTACAGTTCCATTATGCTAACTTAATTGTTTTTGAAAATATTTAAGTTTTCCCATATTTCATGTATGTTTTATCTAGAACCGTGATAAAACCTTGCTCTAATGATCCTTTTTTAGTTGAATATCCGTGCCAAATACAGGCCAACATATCTCATATGGTAGGATATTAGACTCGCGTTACTGTTAATATTCATATTTTGATGAGTCTCGTGCCAAACACAGGCCAATGATTCATATTGTTGAATATTATGATTTTTGTGTTTTAATGAGTCTCGTGCCAAACACAGGCCAACGATTCATGTGGTTGAAAATCAGAATTATTGTTTATTCTAATGCTAGTACTCCCATTAAGTTGAATTAAATGCCAAACACAGGCTACAATTCATATGTGCGGATACTAGATTTATGATTTCGTTGCATGTATGCATATTTAAATGCATGACTTGCAAATTTTGAGACTCATAAGTAAGTATTTATTCAGTTTAATCAAATGTCAAATACAGGCTAAGATTACATGTGAAGATATTATACTTGTAGTCATTTCAGATTATCCTAATGTTTGTATAAGGTTAAATTGAAGCGCAACACATGCTGATATTTGAATCAAATAAACATTGGAATTTTTGCAAATGTTAAATAATTGACATCAACGTTAAAAAAAAAGTCATATTTACATATGCCACTAGTATGATAATTGTGATTATAACCATATTGTGCATTAGTATGACCATGAATGATTTGGGTCAATATTTCTGATTTGTTACTCATACATAAGTGATGAAGCGAAAGTAAATGATTTATGTCTTCCATTTACTATTATTGTGTAATATCTCATGTAAACTCTTTGTCTATTTGATTTTCACATTATGTCTAATTTTTCGTGAATTTCAAGTTAGCGAATAGACAATAATATAATTATTCATGTATTACGGGGATTTTGAACATGTATGCGTATCTCTAATATTTATATAATATAAGGTTTGGTGTTCATTAAAGTGCTCCATACCAGAAGATATAAATATTGTACTAATTCATTAATATCATGCATATTTTGGTTGCCTACGGGTCCATGTATGATATTGAATGCTAGGATGATGATGCTTTATGATGTTGCATACATATTATTGTTTATTCATTTATTGTGATTACAATAATTGAACAAAATATTAGTGGTGATATATATTTTGGGAAGGTAATTATGGTGTCAAACACAGATGTCATAGTTTCTTTCACTATCATATCACCAATTAAGTTTATGAAAACCATAAACATGAATAATTTAGCTTATTGATCATGCGATATTTAATGAAAATAAGTGAAAAATTTATTGACTTGTGTATGTAAGTCTTTACGTAATGTAATGTTCATATTATGATATGTTTGGTAGTCACTACAGTGACCCAACTAGAATGGCAATGAATATTAAATGTAAAGATGATGGTAGTAGTAACTCATGATGCTTATAATTGTAAAGATATTAATGGGGTATATTGAGTTTATTTCTTCAAGCAAGGTTATTCCTTATAGGGAATCAATTTTGAGTGATTGAATGAACATCATAGATCACATACATTATTATAGTATGTGAAAATAAGTTGTGCACAAATATCGTGTACAATATAATGAAATAACATTATACCCAATATAGTAATCTACAAGCATCATATAATCGATATTTCACGGTTACTACTGACAAAACTCACAGTTATGCACTCAATTTATCATGTAATCGATGTGTGTGTTGTTAAATCAAAGCATTAACGAAGTGAGCAATTTATCTCATTATCTTATCACATATTATTGTATCCCATTTTATTTCTCTAAAAATTTCATATTTAATTTGGTTAAACAAATTAAGTTTGTTTACATGTTGCACACTCGGACTAATAATGATAAAGATAGTTTGTATCTTTTATGATTTGAAATGAGTTTTTCATCTCAGTAGAGTTTTCAAGTTATACTTACTGTGTTATATAAAGTATTTACTTTTGATGCAAGGATTTCTTACAAAACAAACTAGAAATGCTAATAAAATTCTTTTCTTGTGTTCTTGGGGAATCAAATCGCCATTTGTTTTCATAAACCCTCAATTTCTTTTGGAAAATGTTTGTCTAGACTTGATCGTGAGGGATATGTTCTGAAGAATCTTTTGATGTATATATATATATATTTTTTTAAGGGTTATGGTATTCCTTTTGATGTTTTGTACAAAATAAAGTTTGGACATAGTTCTTTAAAGATTTGTTTGATCCTGCATCATAATCGTAACGTTTTTTTATGAAACTCTTTAAATCTTGTACCAAATTAAATCTAAACTCTTTTTCATAATTTTCGTGGACAAGCTTTTAGTAATGTCTCTTACAAATTTTGATAGTCGAGTTGTGCTCTTAAGGTATTACGATGTCTAATATAAGGATGACCTATGTGGCCCAAGTGGGAGATTATGAGAAACTTCCCTTAAAGTGGACCTACATAGATCATATAATTGTCATTGACACGTATTTATTGCATTAAAGTCAAATTCATTATGAAAGGTGAAATTAGTGGTAGTAGAAAAATCATGAAATATGGTTATAAAGGAAGGTAGGGTACTTATCCCATTATCTATAACTTTCTTGAGGTTATAAAGGAAGGTATGGTAATTATCCCATTATCGATAACCTTCTTGAATCCTTGTTCTTTTAGTTGTTAGATTGTCTAAACAACAAAGAACAAATAAATGATCAACCACTAAATGATCGTATAGTCACCGTGAGATAAATGTAGATAAAATCATAAGGAATAGTATTAAGAAGATCCTGAAAGGTCTACTATCCTCGATGATTATGTGGTGTATCTGCATGAACATGAATTTGGCGTATGGATAAATAATGACTTGGTTTTATTTTCAAAAGTTATAAGAAGTGAAACTAATGGACTACAACTAAGGTTGAAATCTCGTTGAATTACATAATTGATGCACTAAAATCGGGTATAAGGGGGTCATCAAGA
The DNA here is from genome assembly GCA_949130495.1 of Sambucus nigra. Lineage (NCBI taxonomy): Eukaryota > Viridiplantae > Streptophyta > Magnoliopsida > Dipsacales > Adoxaceae > Sambucus > Sambucus nigra. Next base: position 352,542,560 of record OX422218.1, read on the forward strand.
CCAAACACGACACTAACGGTAGTTTAACGAGATAAAGCTAAATTGTAGTAAAATATTTCACTATTAATGAAGAAAAGGTTATAAATGAACCTTCTCAATTATATGTAAGGACATGGAATTCCTATGACATTAGTAGCTCATTATGATTGAGAGTTACATGAAGTGGATGTGAAAATTACTTTTTGAATTCTAATAAACCATGCGTATATGTTTAGGAGATCATTTTATAAACATAAGTTTCCCACATGACGTATTTTAAGAAATAATATCATTATTTTTTTTAATCGTTGTATATTTGTATACACCTTAAGATCAGTGGGAGTAAATTTATATATTTTCTCTATATACAAGCACGGATTTAGAAAGTAGAGAATCAAAATAATTTTATGGGTTTAAAAGTTGTGTATGAAGTAATGAGATACTTAAAGGACTATATGCTCACACTTATGATGTATGTGTTCATTTAAATATGAACAATTATTGTGACTCAGATTTACTAGTTGTGCGGATGGTACGAAGTTCACTTTTGCTTAAGTATGTTTGTTTTGGTTTGTCAACCAATATAATGAAGGAGTGCAACACAAACCATCCATTGACTATTGTGAAAGCTGAGTTTGTAGCATGCTTGATGCTACAACTTATGTATTTTGGCAGCGTGACTTCATTTCGGGACTTGGAGTTGTCGACACTATTATCAAGTCGCTGAAATATTATGATAAATGTCGCTGCAATCTTCTTTATGAAGAAATGTTAGGTATTCCTAAAGTAACTAAGCACGTTGAATGAAATACCTATTAGTTAAAGAAGAAATTCAGAAACAAAAAGTGTCAATTGATCATATTAGTACGAGTGATAACATAGCAGATCCTATTACGAAAGGACTATCTCCAAAAGACCTTATGGAACGTGTCAAAGAGATGGATCTCGATTAGTAAAATTATGATTGTTATTTGGCTTAGTTGTTTGACACTATTACTTGAATTCAATAAAAGTGTTTCTGATTTCAATTATTTCTGTCCTTTGAGAAAGCATGCATATAATTATGAATTATTGTTGACAAAAATAGTCCTTATTGAAAAGGACATTATAAGGACATTATGATACCCAATATTAAAGGCTCAGTTGAATGAAACATTGGTGTTGTGGTACATGGAAGGAACCATGCTCTTGAATAGCATGGAACCGCCATGACTCGCATCCGTGAATCATTTGATTTAGCAAACTAAATTTATCAATAATTGTGCACCTTATGATACCTAATTTAATTATACGAATTATTAAGACCAAGTGGGAGACTGTTGGAAATTAATGTCATGTAATGAAATTAATTATTTAATTTCAATTTTATTAAATTCCGAATTTCCCATAATTGTGGTCTTGATAAATATCAGATAATTAATTAGGAATGTGATAAATAAAGATATTAAAAGATTTGGGTAAACCTTATCCGTTAGTCACATGATGAATAGTGGCATTAGTGGGACACTTGAAAGACTCCCACCTTGACTAGAATTCCGGCGCTCTTCCCCTTATAAATAGAGGAGCCATACACCATCTGGGATTATCTCATAACACACTATTTTTGAAGTGGGAGAGAAATTTCAAGATTTTATTTTGAGTGTAATTTTTTTCAAGAAGGGAGATTGATAAAGCAATTAATCAAGATTGATCAATGCATTGGATCAAGATATGTCTTATTTTATATCGTTTAGACGTATTTTGTGAAAACATGAAGATCCAAGATCCTTTCATTAAGAACAATTGTATGTTAAAATTTAATCATATTAATGTGTTCGTGATTAATATTAGGATGTTCTTAAGAATAATTTTACAAAAACAATCTTATTTAAGAACATTTTGATTTCATATCTACTAATGATGTATATACTTAACAAAGAGAACATATAAGAGAGAGAGGGTCTCGTAAAGTCCTCAGTTTGAAATCCTTAAATAAGATTCATCTTTTTAAAATAATAAAAATAATAAAAAAACAATTGAGTTAATTTTTGTTTTACTATTTTTAAATATTTCAATAAAAGTATATAAAAAAAATCAACTCAAAATAAAAATTTTACTCAAGCTTTGTCAATTTAACACCTTAAAAATTGACACAAATTAATTAATTTTTTATAATAATAAAACAATTATTTTAAATTGATTATTTTAAAAAAATCGATCAATCATAAAAAATAATCCACAAATATTTTTTTTACTATTTAAAAAAATAAATTTTATTGAGAGATCTGAAACCAGACTTGATCATCTCCCTACTTTATTCATCTATAATATGTAAAAACCTAATTGAACTTAAATATTGTAAAAACCTAATTGAACTTAACATCGGAAATGAGGTCATTGAAGAACATAAACTGTATTTAACAAAATTGAAAAACAAAAAACAGAAAAACAAGAGGTAAACCACCACGCCATATCAGGACACCCCTAACCAGCACAAACATCTTAATCAACTTCTATGCCTCTAAACCCACGCCTTACACACGCCTTAATCAACTTCTTCAATCTTGGGCCCAGCTCCACTTGCGCCTCCAACAGAAGGACCATCTTCATCCATACCTCCACCCATATCACCACCAGCACCCTGATACATCTTAGCAATAATAGGGTTGCAAATGCCCTCCAATTCCTTCATCTTATCCTCAAACTCATCCACCTCCGCAAGCTGGTTCCCATCCAACCACTTTATAGCCTCCTCAATCGCATCCTCTATCTTCTTCTTATCCGCCGCTGCAAGCTTCTCCCCAATCTTCTCATCCTTAATCGTGTTCCTCATATTATAAGCGTAATTCTCCAACGCATTCTTGGCCTCCACTTTCTTCTTATGTTCCTCGTCCTCCGACTTGTACCTCTCCGCTTCTTGCACCATCTTCTCAATCTCCTCCTTAGAAAGCCTCCCCTTGTCATTAGTGATTGTAATCTTATTCTTTTGCCCTGTTGTTTTATCCTCAGCGGACACATTCACAATACCATTCGCGTCGATATCAAAGCAAACAGTGATCTGGGGGACTCCCCTTGGAGCTGGTGGAATACCGGAGAGCTCGAACTTGCCTAACACATTGTTATCCTTTGTTCTTGTTCTCTCTCCCTCATAGACTTGGATTAACACGCCGGGTTGATTATCAGAGTAAGTTGAAAACACCTGCTCTTTCTTTGTGGGTATTGTTGTGTTTCTTGGTATTAAGACTGTCATCACACCACCAGCAGTTTCCAAACCAAGGGAGAGAGGAGTAACATCCAAGAGTAACAAATCTTGCACCTTTTCATTTCCTTCACCACTCAAAATAGCAGCTTGGACAGCAGCACCATAAGCAACAGCTTCATCAGGGTTAATGCTCTTGCAAAGCTCCTTCCCGTTGAAAAAATCCTGCAGCAATTGCTGGACTTTTGGGATTCTAGTAGACCCACCTACAAGAACAACATCATGTACACTGCTCTTATCCATCTTTGCATCTCTTAAGCATTTTTCCACTGGCTCCATACATTTCCTGAACAAATCCATATTCAACTCCTCAAATCTGGCACGAGTGATTGTTGTGTAAAAATCAATCCCCTCGTACAAAGAATCAATTTCAATTGTTGTTTGAGCAGTTGAGGATAAAGTCCTCTTTGCTCTCTCACAAGCAGTTCTCAACCTCCTTAACGCTCTAGGATTCCCACTAATATCCTTCTTGTTCTTCCTCTTAAACTCTTGTACAAAATGGTTCACCATTCTGTTATCAAAATCCTCACCTCCCAAATGAGTATCACCAGCAGTTGATTTCACCTCAAAAATTCCCTCCTCGATGGTAAGAAGTGAGACATCAAACGTCCCACCACCAAGGTCAAAAATCAACACATTTTTTTCACCAACGCTACCGGCTTTTTTATCAAGACCATATGCAATTGCAGCAGCTGTAGGTTCATTAATAATCCGCATAACATTGAGTCCAGAAATAACACCGGCGTCTTTTGTGGCTTGACGTTGCGAGTCGTTGAAGTAAGCTGGGACTGTAACGACAGCATTTTTTATTGTTGTACCGAGAAAGGCCTCAGCAATCTCCTTCATTTTAATGAGAACCATGGAAGAGATTTCTTCAGCTGAAAATTGTTTTTCCTCACCCTTGTAATTGACAACAATCATTGGCTTGTCGGCTGCTCCTGGGATGACCTTGAATGGCCACAACTTCATGTCACTCTGAACAGAGGCATCACTGTATCTCCTTCCAATCAAACGCTTAGCATCTGAAAATTAACAAAATAGATCAGGTTGTGAGAACTTGAACCCTACCCTAGACAATATGATCCATTATTAAATAAATTTCCCAACTGCTTGACAAGAAGCACAACACAGGACTTAATTAAATAAAAACTTATTTTGGTACAAATACAAATAGGAATTGAGCTGAAAAGTAGCTATCTTCCTTTTACCATCAATCGTAGCAGTAATGGTTTGTAGAGAAGTATTTTTATATTTATTATTATTAAATGGTTCAACTTCATGAACTTTAGAATTGAAATAGTTCCGGTATACACCGTCTGAAGTTCATTTTTATTTTCACAGTACACAAACATGCTAAAATGAGTCATTTAACAAAACAAAAAAATAACTCACCATACACTACTTATTTATTTTCGTCCAAAATATTATTAAAATAACTTTCACCACCTAGCATGAAACTAACATTGAATGAAACATTTTTTTGTAATGAGTAAAATAATATTTTGAAAATATATATTGGACTAATAATTAATTTTTTGAAAATATAGCGGACTAATTTTAATTAACCCTAACATTTAACACAATCATAGATGTTTAAATATTATGCAAATCCGATCAAATTTATTAATTCATGGCTTCACTCAACACGAAAAGAATTGTATAATGCTAAAATTTTCAGATTTTTGTATGTAATTTTATAATCACAACCGTCAGAAGTGTAAAAAAATTATCTTGTTACTTTTACAAATTACATGGATGGATATACAGTTGCATATATAGAAAAAAAAGAAATAAAACACGTAGAGATGATTAAATTGAACGTACCGAAAACAGTATTGATAGGATTCATGGCGACCTGATTCTTGGCAGCATCACCAATCAAACGCTCAGAGTCGGTAAAAGCAACATAAGACGGCGTCGTCCTGTTACCCTGATCATTCGCTATGATCTCAACACGATCGTGTTGCCAAACACCTACGCATGAGTAGGTTGTTCCCAGATCAATCCCGATAGCTGGTCCTTCACCTTTTCCGGCCATTTTTTCACCGATCAAACAAAACTTCGTAGAAGAAAACTTGAGTATATGTATAAAAGAGCAAAATTAATGACGACGTGTTGTGTTATTTGATTGGAGGAGTAAAGCAGAGAAGGTTGGTTTATAAAGGAAAAGGCGAGTTCCAGAACGTTCTTGTGTTGGGTTATCAGCCATTGGATCAACAATATATGAGGAGGTTAGACACGTATTCTACTGCTCATCTATTAGTATTGTCCCGCCCTTTTCCCAATTTATTTTTATTTCGTATACTCTGGCTGCTTCCAGAAATATCTAATCCCGTTTCTAGTTGACAGGAGTCGTAAAAAACGGGGACGATTTTGACCCTATATTTGGTGTGAATCATTCGGCTTTGGATATTCTTTTACGTGCACCTAGCGTAACGTCGGCATGCTGTCTGAAAAGTAACCGTCCTCCCAAATTAAGGGCATCTATGATAACTAGTTGTGTTTACATGTGTCGTACATATTTGTGAGTTTAGATATTATTTTTTGTTTTTAATTAATATAAATTATGTAAAATTAAAAATTTAAAACATTATAAAATATGTTTTTGTAAGATTTTGAATAATAATTATGTTTAATCGAAAGAAAAAGATATTGTATTTATTAATTTTGGATAACACTAATCTTTAATCGAAAAGAAAAAGAAAATATCCTGGTCAGATATGTTATTTTTAACTTTTTTGTTTGAATGCAAATGTTCTTCTTCCTCTTCAATTTTGTGAGCGACGAAGCGTACCAGCTTTCGATATAATCAGACTTTTCTTTAATATAGAATCTGTAAAATTTGGCAATGCATGTGGATAGCTTTCGAATATATTCTGAGTGCAAAATTCTCTGTGGAGTAAAAGAATAGATATGAATATTAAGTATATTTTTTTAGCATTGAGTGTATTGAATTTAAGAATGAGTTTGAATTGGTAAAAAAAATTATATTACCTTATCTTTAGAAGCAATGAATGTCGGAATGTTGCACCCAATGAAAGATTATGTTTCGTTGAACATTGTCACTGATGCTCTTTCATCGTCGTCTTGGACCACAAGTTGAAGTAAGTACCTTACGTTTGTTTGTATAATGTGTAAGTAAAGGTATGTGTATGATGAGTTATTTAAATTAAAAATCATAGATTATTATTATTTTTTTAACTCATTGTGTAATTTTCATTTGATGAACCACAATTTAAGCATGTTCCATTTTCGTTAGCAACAGTGAGTTTCTTGTTGCAAACATTGCAAGCATCATATCATGGATTTTCTTTGATTCTGACCTCCATAATCATGGCAATGAAAATTACCTCCTTTGTTGATGCAACTCCATTTATAATATCACGAATAGAAACTTTGTTTGTATTCATGATTATTTTTTGTGGCGGCGAACTAAATTTCTTGAAATTTGGGGATGTTAATGAGTTCTTCAACCTGTAGGTTACATTTTGTCGATATATTTATGCAATGTAGAAACTAAAGTGTTTGTGAAAAGAAAAGAAAAGCATTATTTTAACTCGATAGCTTGTATGATATCAGGGTTAATCTGAATTGTAATCTTTGATACGCTACTTATGCTATATTCCCCTGTTAAGAATAAATTTATGAAATTAGAATTAGTAGGACATGTATTCGTTGTTGCTTGAAGTGCAAAAGAATATTTTACCTTCGTAAGATGAAAGTTTAGCTTGAGAAACAACTATATAAAGGATATTCGACTGATAAGCTACTTAATTGTTATCCTTCATTCTCTGATAAGTCTCCCCATAAAGTGAAGTTTATTGATTGGAATCTGTGATAAGTAATAAATTATAACATGAAACAGTATATTAAGCAATGTGAAATAAATTTACATACATAAAAGTATATTTTTAATATAATGAAAAGTTAAATTTTTGGATTCATACTTTGTTTCTCGGAGAGTTATATCACGTAAAATCACTTTTACCGAGTTCGATGCTTTTGTAATGGTCCTCATTGGTTTCACATTTATGATAAAAGCTATCACATTTGTATGTTTGAGAATTAGAAATAAGATAAAAAATGAGTTTTTATAAATGTATGAGCAAAACTTTTGTACTAATAATTACCATAGGTTTTCTCTTCATCTTTCTGTGCGAGTAGATCTTCAAAGGAGATGAATTTGCAGAACGTTGACAGGAATATGAAATAATGATCTCGTTTAACGACCTTAATGTATTTATTTAAGGACAACTCGATTTTTTCATGAACGGTTGAGTAAGCATCATTAACGCCCTTTACCATACCATTAGTGAGGGAATATTATTTTTTACTTTCAAGAAGACCTTCTAGTCGATTTTGTCATGAACGGTTGAGTAAGCATCATTAATGCCCTTTACCATACCATTAGTAAGGAAATATTATTTTTAACTTTCAAGAAGACTTTCTAGTCTTTTAATAGGGACAAACTCCTAGTGCGCAAGGTGTAAAATATGAATTGTTTACTATAAACGGTTATGATCTCTTCGATGGTTTGACGCGGTGGGATGCGAAATTAAGGGTAACATCCATTATATAAAAGATTTACCACTTATCAAATATTAAATCCACTGATATTGGTATTTTTATTTTATATAGATAGTATTGAGATGAAATGTCAATTCGCCGCCCTCTTAGGTGTAAGGATGTATTATCCATTGTGTGCCTATGTATAAGTTTGAAAAAAGAAAATGAAGCTCTCTCTTTTCAGTTATGTTTCAGTTGGATAGCTTTTAACCCATGTGGTGGGTGAATAGAAGACCTTGACGCATACCTAAAACAACTGAATTGTGAAAGGCTCCTTGGTCCTTAACAATTTTAGAAGCGGTTTGACATCTCACAGCTCAAGATTTTAATGGTGGGATCGAAAATACCAGACCTACGATTGGGATCAACCATATTAAAGGTTCACCTAAGCAATTTCAAAGTCAATCAACTAACAAAGTAGAACGTACTTTACTCCCCCTGTTTGTATGCCGCTAATGCATTTATTTTTCTGTAATTCATTTCCTCGATCACAGTTTTAATTTAATGTAATTTGTACATTAAATTTATATTTCTTGCACTTTTGTCTACATACTTCTTTTATTTTTTGCCTTCGATTTTACGTAGTTTCATTTACAATACTCAAAAAGACACATAGTTTTACGGTGGCTAAGGACACGGAGATGAATGCCTGTTCTAGCTCATAAGACAATAATATTATAACAGACCTTTTATTTTGAAATATTTAAGTAGAATATTATCGTTAGGAAGGTCTATAATTTTATTCTGAAATATTAAAGTATAATAGTATTGTTATTCTTTTTCCCATCATCCTATAATAGTTTCATGACATATCAAATGAATGGCATTACAAACATGAATACGTAAGTTTAGGTTAAAAAAACATAATGAAATGAGTTTGACGAAATAACTTGAGTCGTTCAAGAGAAATTATTTTAGAGGTCTAAAAGTGTAGATAGCGGTGACATAACAGAGTGAAGCTTTAGCAACAATACTCGAATACTAAAAAAATTCTCCAAACTAAAAATTATAGAACATATTATTTAACATTAACAGAACAAAAAAATTCTCAAAACTAAAAATTGTAGAACGTATGATTTCACATACCTCCTAAACAAATGGAGAATTCCTTCAGTCGTCTCTGATTCAAAAGACGAGCTTGTACAACAAATAACGATAATAACCTATAATATTTCAATTAACATTTCATTAGGAAAGTTAAGAGATTTTAAAATTTTATAATCTGTAGTAAGAATTAATTTTATATGAGTAGGCATATTGGAACCAAAAAATTAACTTGATTTTAGAATAAGAAACAATAAGAAGAAAGGATGCAATTTGAAATAATCTCTTGTTGTGTTTTTTAATTTATATAACTTTGGAAAAAATTATTGAACAACTAACTATATCAATTTAACAGTACCAAAAAACGAACATTATTGGTAAAAATCCAAAAATTGTAGAACGTGTGATTTCACGTACCTAGTAAACAAATGGGGAATTCCTTCAAAATCGGAGCTTGTACAACCAATAATGATAATAACCTATAAGATTTCAATTAACAATTCATTAGGAAAGTTAAGAGATTATTGAACTTGGTAATTTGTACTAAGAATTAATTTTATATGAGTACGCATAGTATAAAGAAAAAGTCATAACACAAGTGAGGAAAAATTCTATACAGAAGTAGGATTATTTAGCTTGATTTTTGAAGAAGTGACAATAACAATAAAGGATGCAAGAAGGAACAATAACAACAAAGGATGCAATTTCAAATAAATAGACATTTATAAAAACTCAACGTACCTCATATTGACCTTTGGTTTTTCCAGGGGCCATCTGACAAGATGAATGAACAAATGTTTAAGATTTCGTGTTCTCTTGAAATATGAGAAGATTAATGAATCTTCTTGGTGTAACTTAAAAGATGAGAAGATGAATGAATGTTGGGATGGAGATACGACTCCTCATTTGTAGGGCATGGATGTTTGATCGGGTGTGATAAGGGTATTAGGGGATGAATGTATATTAGTAAGGTTATTCTAGGAATAAAACATTTAATGAGGATATTTGGTCATTTGTCAAGTGAAGAAGAAGTTCCCTCTTTTTTAGTTGTAGTGATAGTGATCAAGAATAATATTGTTTCATATGTTAAAATAAAATTTTAATAAAAAGTTATATTTGGTATTATAATATTTTTTGTATTATAATTTTATTTTAAAAATTAATAAAAGGTTATTTTTTAAATTTACTTTTATTTTTCAAATCAGAATAGTTCATTCTCTATATTTTTCTGTAGATATACTTAATAAATAGTATACAAATACAATATATTAATATGTATGTAATTATGATAAATAAAAATTATATATGTAATGTATATAAGATTATGTGTGTGTGTGTGTATGTGTATAGTAAATTATATAATATACTAAAATCTGTATGTTAAAGTTAAATAATATTATGGATATATACATATTACTTATATATAGTTTTATACATATATGTAATAATATAAATACACACGCAGCACATATGTATTGATTAGTATTATCAATTCATGTATGTATATAATTTAATTATGCATTATACATGCAATATCGTGATATTTATTTATATATATATATGCACACACACACACACACACATAGTTAGTTAGTTAAACTCTTCGACATTCCTAATTAAAATACATAAACAACACATGATATATTTACTCATTTATACATATATATATGTACTAGCGGATGCCCGTGCCGAGGGCACGGTGATAAATTTGCCCCGTGATAAAATCCAACCCATAATAATCCGCCTTTTTAAAAAAAAAAACACCTTTAAAAAAAATTAAAAATAAATAAATTTTAAAAAATAAAATAAAATATATATATTTTAAATATTTAAAAAAATATATTTAAAAAATATTTAATAAAAAAATAATATATATATATATATATATATATATATATATATATATATATATATATATATATATATATATATATATATATAGAGAGAGAGAGAGAGAGAGAGAGAGAGAGTTTGGCTCAAATGCGGACAATCTGGTGCAGACAACATGCGGATTCTAATTGGAGCCACACAAAACGACGCAGCTTTCAGCTCTTAACCACAAGTGAGACAAAATCGGTTTCGTCCATTTCTGAAGCCAAAACCCATTTCCAAAACCTCCAAAACCCATTTCCAAAAGACAAAAACCATTTCCAAAAGACAAAAACCATTTCCAAAACCTCCAAATCAGGAGACAATCTGGTGCGGACCACAGGTTCGTTTTCCTTTTATATTTCGGTTGAGTTTATTTTTTTCTCTTTTAATTGTGGAGTTATTTGGTCATCCAAATCAGTTATCTCATGTTATAAAAGGGTTTAGGGTTTGGATCCCATATTTTACAATCATATTTTGAGATTCAAATCTACATCCATTTAGGGTTTGTTATGTACACGATTTAGGGAAACAAAATAGTTTTTTTTTTTAATTAATATGTCTAAGTTCTAGTTTTTTTTAATTAATATCTATTTTTTTTCAGGATATATCTATGTTCTTGGTTTTTTAATTAATATCTATTTTTTTTTGGTTTTTTTTAATTAATATATAATTCAATTATTGTTCTTGTTTTTTTTTTAATTAAAATGCTTTCTCTAGTTTGTATTGTAGTACTCCAAATTCCGTCCTTTATTTTTTAATGGATGGAGTTAATTTTTTTTCATAAAAATGCTTTCTCCATTTAATGGTATTACTCCAAATCCCTCCTTTATTGTTTTAATGGTTGAGTTAATTTTTGTCCATTCTTTCGCAGAAAATGGATAGTTCGAACATTAATAAAGAAATGTGGATTGGAGAAAATATGGCATTTGAGTTTGAGATTGACCAAAATGTCAATATAGATATTGGGGGTGACAAAGGGGAACAATGTGTTTCGTTAAATTCGGATGACAATGATAAGGATTTCAACCCTCAAGTACGGGATGAACTGAAGCCAAAACTAGGCCAAGTATTCCAAACACTTGATGAAGTGAAGGGTTTTTACAACGCATATGCAAAGGCAGCTGGGTTTAGTGTTCGTAATTGGGCTGAAAAGAAGGATATGGAGAGTAACAAAATTATAAGGAAGGAGTATGTTTGTTTCAAACAAGGAAAGGGCAAGGTTGTAGAGGATTCGGGGACTTCTAGACGTCGGGGTTCCATTAGAGAGGGTTGTAAAGCAAAAATTGCGGTTGTGATATGTTCGAGTGATGCATATGTGGTTATCTCGTTTGTTGAGGTTCATAGCCACCCGTTGTCGACGCCAAGGAAAGCACATTTTTTGAGATCTCATCGTAGCATTTCGACTTCCCAAAAGTGCTTAACTCAACAGCTTGGTATGATCAATATACCACCGCACCAACAATTCAACTTTCTTGGAGTACAAGCGGGTGGATTTGAAAATATCGGGTTCACTCAAAAAGATTTATACAACAAAGAGAGGGATAGACGCAATGAATTGAAGGGGCATGACGGAGATATGTTGCATGAGTTTTTGAAACTAAAAGAAGAAAATAATCCGACTTTCACTTACTACATCTCAACCGATAGTGAACAAAGAATTAAGCATTGTTTTTGGGCTGATGCAACTAGTAAACGAGATTACAAGTGTTTCGATGATGTGGTCGTATTTGATACCACATACAATACTAATAGGTGTGGTATGATTTTTGCGCCACTAATGGGAGTGAATAACCATGGGCAAACTATTTTATTTGGTTGTGCTTTTCTGAGTGATGAGACCGTAGATTCGTTTGTTTGGCTTTTCAAACATTTCTTGGAAGCCATGCCGAGCGATGCACCGAAGATGATTATCACCGATCAAGATCCGGCTATGACAAGAGCAATATCCGAAGCCCTCCCACACACCTATCACAGGTATTGCAGTTGGCACATTTTAATGAAATTTTCTGAAAAAATTGATTCGTTGAAGTTTAGTGCCTACTATAAAGAGTTTACTGATTGCATATGGAATTCTGAAATGAAAGAAGAGTTTGATGCTAAATGGATTGATCTTGTTGACAAGAGTGGTTTAACTGACAATAAATGGCTCCGTTCTTTGTTTGAAATCCGTTCCCAATGGGTTCCTGCCTATGTCAATCATATTTTCTCCGCTGGAATGTCAAGTAGCCAAAGAGCTGAAAGTGCCCATGCATTTTTTAAAAAATATGTTTCTAAAAAGAACTCTCTTGTGGATTTTATGATCCAATTTGGTAGGGGACTTACGCGTCGTCGTCATGAAGAGTTATTTGCCGATCATAAAGACTTAATCGAGAAGTCGAAACTAAAATTATTTCATGAAGCTTCGGTGCAGATGGTTGGTATTTATACAAATGAAATGTTTTATAAATTCCAAGATGAGATGTGGGAGATATTGAGTTACAGGTTTGAACCGGTGAAGGTGGACGGAAGTAAACATGTCTACTCAGTTCGAAAGAAGACCGGTGACACAAATAAGGTACGAGAAATTGTTTATGACACTAATTTGCAATTCGCCTCGTGTAGTTGTAAGATGTTTGAGAGTGTTGGGATCCCCTGCCGACATGTTTTGGCTTATTTGCAAAAGTTTCATGATATTGATGCCTTACCAAACCAATACATTTTGAAGAGATGGACAAAAATAGCAAAGTCAGTTGATATGAAGGTCGTTGATGCTAATGGAATCGATATAACTGATGACAAGTCATATTTTCTTCAGCGGAGTCAATTAATACAAAGGTCGTTGGATGCCGTTGATAAGGCCCTCACTATTTTGGGAGGAATTCAAATTTATAATGAAGGTTTGGACGACATACTTGAGAAACTCAACAAAGTTGTTTCTATTGGATCGAAAGAACGAGTTGCTGTCAAACCAAGTGTAGGTGTTTCGGTGAACATGAGTTGTAAATATGGTCATGTGTACAAGGAACCGCAACAAGTCAGAGCAAAGGGATGTGGTAAAAGGCTTAAAGGAGGGAAAGAAAAAGCATTAGCTAGAGTAAAGAAGTCTAATGTTCGTCGCTGCAATGGGTGCGGGATGGTGGGACAGTTGCATGATAAAAGAAATTGTCCGTTGATCAATAATGGCGAAACTGGAAGTGTTGATGAAGATAGTGGTGATGCAACGAGTTGTGATTGAACAAGTTGTATTTCTGTTTAATGAACGAGTTTGTAATTCAGTTTTCAATTCAGTTGGTATTGTAATCAAAATATTTGAATTCCAGTTTGTATTTCAGTTTGTAATTCACTTGGTATTCTAATCAAAATATTTTGAATTCCAGTTGGTATAAATGGTTTGTAATTCAGTTGGTATAAATGGTATAAATGGTTTGTAATTCAGTTGGTATAAATGGTATAAATGGTTTGTAATTCAGTTGGTATAAAACCGTTTGTAATTCAGTTTGTATAAATACAGCATCAAAAATAGTTGTACTTGTTAAGCAGCAGCAGCTAGTGAGGTTCAATCTTCCAGCAGCAGCAGAGTTTAGTGCCTACTTCCAGCAGCAGCATTGTAAAGAGGTTACAACTTATTAAGCAGCAGCAGCTAGTGAGGTTCAAATTATAAAGAGGTTCAACTTATTAAGCAGCAGCAGAATTGTAAAGAGGTTCAAATTATAAAGAGGTTCAACTTTACAAGCAGCAGCATTGTAAAGAGGTTCAACTTATTAAGCAGCAGCAGCATTGTAAAGAGGTTACAGCTAGTGCCTACTTCCAGCAGCAGCAACTTATACATCATGTTTAAATGTTTTCAACTAAGTTTATTACAAGATAAACTAAGACATTTTTCACTTATGTATGAACTCAATCCGTCAGAGCTTCAAATTTTCAAAAGTGATGGTATCTAGGCTGTCAAAAATTTCACCTGACAAAGCAAAATTAATACAGCCCAAGTCCACAAGAGAGTTCCATAGGTTTATATTTGGCACTTGAGATCTATAAAGATAAAGTATTTGACATAAGTGCAGATGTGTACTCTTTCGGTCTTACCCCAAGTTTCCAGAAGAGGTTGCTAGAATGATGTGCTTAGAAGGACATGGATCGACATTTAAGCAGAAATTTAAATGTTATACTATAGATCTTAAAGAGTTTATTGAGGAATGTTTGGATTCAGAACAAGTTATAAGGCCAACCATTTAAATTATTGTACTTAGCATAACAAAAATAGTTGTACCTGCACTTTATTGCACAAATGGTCTAACAGTTGGGTTATGAAGTGGTATAAGCAGGTGGTATAAATGGTAGTAAATCAACCATTACAACAATTTGGTATAATCAAGTGGTATAAATCAACCATTACAACAATTAACCTTTACAAATACACTTTTCCATTCAGGTGGTATAAATCAAAACTACATAACATAATTCGAAATGGGTGTTTATCATTTATTACAAACTGGACGCGCATTACATATCCCAAAACAACACATTACATATCCCAAAACGAAGTTTCAAATTACATAAAGTAGTCAATCTCCTAAACTAACATCTTAAAAATAAAAATTGCTAGAATTACAACCACAATACAATTGAAACGGAAATAAAAATTGTTAAACTTCGTCTCCCATTCATCAACTGTTTTGGCATTCTTCTTCTGAGATTTGTCAAACTTTTTCTCAAATTTGTCAAATTTCTTCTCAAATTCGTCAAATTTTTTGCCCAACTCCATTATCTTCACGCTAAGATCGCGCCATTCAATTTCTACTGATTTCTTTCTGTCCAATGATTTCTCATTATCAATCCACCGAAAAAACCCGCAAGAACTAATTTTATAATTAGGGCACGCCACAAAAACTCGTCCTGGATTTCCAGATGTCTTTGATGTTCGAAATTCCGCACGGTCTCCGCAATGACATAAAATATGGGTGTCAATTGAACTTTTGGGGGAGTCCATATCCTGAACAAAAAAAAATAGATATTAATTAAAAAACCAAGAACATAGATATATCCTGAAAAAACCAAGAACATAAAGGAGGGATTTGGAGTAATACCATTAAATGGAGAAAGCATTTTCATGAAAAAAAATTAACTCCATCCATTAAAAAATAAAGGACGGAATTTGGAGTACTACAATACAAACTAGAGAAAGCATTTTAATTAAAAAAAAACAAGAACAATAATTGAATTATATATTAATTAAAAAAAACCAAAAAAAATAGATATTAATTAAAAAACCAAGAACATAGATATATCCTGAAAAAAAATAGATATTAATTAAAAAAAAACTAGAACTTAGACATATTAATTAAAAAAAAAAACTATTTTGTTTCCCTAAATCGTGTACATAACAAACCCTAAATGGATGTAGATTTGAATCTCAAAATATGATTGTAAAATATGGGATCCAAACCCTAAACCCTTTTATAACATGAGATAACTGATTTGGATGACCAAATAACTCCACAATTAAAAGAGAAAAAAATAAACTCAACCGAAATATAAAAGGAAAACGAACCTGTGGTCCGCACCAGATTGTCTCCTGATTTGGAGGTTTTGAAAATGGTTTTTGTCTTTTGGAAATGGTTTTTGTCTTTTGGAAATGGGTTTTGGAGGTTTTGGAAATGGGTTTTGGCTTCAGAAATGTACGAAACCGATTTTGTCTCACTTGTGGTTAAGAGCTGAAAGCTGCGTCGTTTTGTGTGGCTCCAATTAGAATCCGCATGTTGTCCGCACCAGATTGTCCGCATTTGAGCCAAACTTAAGTAGGTGATGTGCACCAGATTGTCCGCACCAGATTGTCCAATTAGAATCCGCATATATATATATATATATATATATATATATATATATATATATATATATATATATATATATATATATATAAAGTAGGTGATGTGGATGGTGAAATATATGCATGATATTTTTATTTTTTTATGTATGATATTTTATGTACTTCATGCATGCATAACATACATATAATTGCATCTATAACATACAGACAAATATACATACATACATACATACATAACAATTGCGCTGGGCTAATGGGCTGGGATTTTATTGAGCTGGGCTATAAAAAATGGATTGGGCTTTTAATTGGGCTGTGCTAAAAATTTGGGTTGGGCTTTTAATTGGAATGGGCTAAAAAAATTGGGTTGGACTATAAAAATTGTGTTGGGCTAAAAAAAATGGGTTAGGCTACAAATATTGGGTCGGGTGGGCTAAATCGTGCCATAGGCACGGCATGGGCTAGTATGTATATATATATATTTATTAAAAAAAATAGCATGTCATTTCATGCATAGACATGAAATGTCAAAAATATCATACATAAAAAGCAAAAATGTCATGCATGGGTTAATATTAAAAGACCATTACTCAATATTATATCAATATATGTATCATGTATGTATGAAAATTTTATGAATGAGGACACAACACTTTCTTCCTGTTTGGAGATGATTTGGGAATTTTTTTTTTAAAATCATAATACTGCTCTTAAGTTTATAACACTTAGCTCCCATCAATTGGTGAAATCCCTCTTGTATCTTTTGATTGATTCTCACACAAATGTTTTGTTAACAATAATTCAAAATCATGTTAAAATTTAATAAGTCCAAATATATGTGGGTTATTGTTTCCCAAAATATAAATAACTTTTTAGCTTTTATGGTATTAATAGTTCCGTCAGAATTGAGGAACTAAAACTCTATTATTGTTTGTCATATATGTGGGATGAAAAAGTCAAGGAGCCTTAAAAACATAAAGCCCATATAAAAAAAATTATTGTAATTATCTCATAATTTCTGTAATCTTATACAATGCTTCACAATTGTTAAAGATTCTTTTCATTTAGAGTACCACGTGGCAACCCAAATTCCAAACGTTTTTGTCTACCTAATAAACCCCTTTCATCTACATGCACTAATTGAACCCCTATCAAGCATCTTTTCCCACACTATCTTCTCTTAATAATATGTTTGTTGTCTCTCTCCTATCCTCTCTATGCGACCATTCCTCTACATCTTTCAACCATCTCTCTATCACATAAACAGATCATCCGCCGCCCCGCCCATTTGCCATTTTCGTGTTTCGACTCGGATAGAGAGAGAGAGAGAGAGAGAGAGAGAGAGAGAGAGAGAGAGAGTCCTCTGCCTCAACCATTGATGTAAGTTGATCTTGCAGTTTCCCATGCTCAATACCCACAATCAACAAACGTGGGTCTTTTGACTACCACGTAGATAATATTTATCATGCTAAGAGTTTCTTTTGATTCATCGAATTTATTTTATATTTTTATTTTTCAGGAATTAGGTTTTTTTAAGTTAAGACTTTTCACTTGGTTGTTGTTCACTTCGTTTGATTGTTGTTCACTTTTGTTTCTTGCCTACATGATTACTTTTGATGGAATAAGATATTCATAGCAATGGTGGCCAGGTTCAATGATATGACTGAATTCGACGTGAATGCCAATCAAATATGTGTCACTATATCTTACATATTTTGGGATCACATTTAGTTAGACGGGTATGGGAATTTATCTCTTTTCCTCTTTAGGTAACATTTAGTTAAATTAGTTGTAGTGTTGATTTTCTTTCTATTTAATTTTTTTGTGTTTAATTTGTTTTTTGCATGTCCTAAGTTGGGTTTTGCAGGTACTACTTTTTTATAATGAACCATTGGGTTTTGGGATACAGAGATGCTACAGTCCACCGAAAAAAAGACCCATCAATAGTAGATCATCAAAACATAAATCAAACCATATCTCAATCAATTTTTTTATTTGATTCTTTAAATTGGTTTCGATAATTGCTTATTTTTTCTGAATTGGTTATCTAATTGTTTCAAACAAGCGACTGATTTTATCATTTCAAATTGATCAAATCAGTTTTCCACGGCTTCATATCGCGATCGATTTTTTTAGTTTATTTTCCAAATAACGATCGATCCATTTTTTCTCAAACAACAGGTGGTTTTGAGAATCTTTTCCAACTCACATATCAACTCTTGGATATTTTTGACAAGGAGGTGTGATTTCGGTGACTGTCAAAGCAATATTCGGCTACCTCCATTCTCGATTTCAGCCAAATAGGGTGGTGGCGGCCACGTAATTTTTTAAATATGTTGCCACACATCTTTTCTGTCGGCATTTTTTCTTAAGTTGGAGGCTTGATTTACAAACAAATACCCACATAATTAGAAGTTATTTTCTTACCCGAAAAATAACTGTGTACACAACACATTTTTTTAACTCTAAACCTAAATCCGCAGACCCATATTTCTTTGAAATAAAGTCAAGGATCGACTATCAGAATTAATTGTAATTACCCCCACTTCAAATCGTGCCATGCAAACCCGCAGATCTATTCCGCCTCTCTCTAAATCTCAATTTTCGGTAAGCAAATTTTCATTTTTTTCATTTTCGTTCTTTTTTCCTCACCAGCTTATATTTGGTGGGTCAGTAATCAATAGATGGAGGGTAGAGAAGGATAAAAAAATATGTGTTCTTATGGGATGTGCAAATTAATAAGTCAGTTATGGTTTTATCACCTAAATTGGGTTTTGTTTTTTGAGTTTGCTTTAATCACTATTTATTTTTACGGATGTGTGTGTGTGTGTGTGTGTGTGTGTGTGTGTAAAAAAATGGTGCTTTTATTTACACCCTGCTAATCTATTTCCACCCCCCACCGAGGAAGAGATTATTAAATGATAGAGTTAAAAGATACATATATGACCCTTTTAATACCGACCAATTAGTTGATAAATTTAACTAAAGATATGTAGTTAATGTGTTATTGTAGGACTCTAAAAATAATTCACACAATTAACTTTATACGTAAATAAAAGGACAACAAATAAGATATTATTTATATTTTCATTTGTTTTACCATTTCATTTTGTAGGAATAAATAGAATTTTTGGTTGTAAAACAAGGCTCAAAACTCACTGCAATTTTTGAAATTATGTGTCTGTTGTTTTCGTAGTGTGAATACCATGTATTTGATAAAAGTTCATAATTAAGGTGTGTAAATAGCTATATTTTTTATTCTATATTTTAATATCACTAATGAATTATAGTGGAATCTTTGTTCCGGATTCTAATTTTTAGTTAGTTCATATTTTTGTTTATTTTATATTTCTTATTTATCAAAATTTGTTTATTCTAGAGTATAATTACAGGATTGTTACATCAATAGTTCAATGTTTGTAAATCGAATATAGTTTTTTTGGCTTTAGTCCCATTTCCAAACATTTGTTAGGCTCCCATACCATGTATTTTTAAAATTGTTATAAGTCCCATAACCACCAAAAAAACGTCTATAACCGCTCTATAACCACCATCTTTATCTTCGTAGATTATGACACTTGTCTCCTAATTGTTACAATAGGACCAACAACTAAAAAAATAAAAAACACGGGAGTGGACACAAATAAACTTTCAAAAATGGGACTAAATACTTGAGATCCCAATCGAATAGTATAACTATTGTTGTACCTAGAGGAAAATTTGACACTAAAGTGAATGCTCATCAAGTGGAATGATCTTAATTGATTTTTAGTGGTTTTTTTATATTTTCATTCATTTTGTTTGAACTTCCTGTATTTTTATTTCATTTTATTACAAGACACTTGTAATGATCTTTAGAGTGTTATAATCTATATAAATTAGTTTGTTAACTTAGTAAGATCTATTTTTATTTTTTTGTAATTGGAACGATCATCGCTTTAAAAAAGGCATAGAATATTAAATGTCTCTACAGTAAATAATATATTATCCCTCTCTTTCATTCTTTCCTTTCCTTTCCTTTCCTTTCCTTTCATTTCCTTCATTTAAAGAATATGATATTTTACGCACATTGCGCCCAGTAACATGATATAATATGTTATAATCCCGACAAAAGAATAACACGTCATAGTTAAACTATTACTTCGTTCTCATTCATTTCACATTCCCATTTAACTTCAAAAACCATCATCACTTTACTCTTAAATAATATAAATTTTTCAACCGTTAAAACTTCAATGGGTCCCTCAAACCTTGTTATATTATTTATTTAAATGATACATTTCATGATTCTAATGTTTTTATGAATTGAGTATTAAAATAATTGTTACTTTTTAATGTTTATTTTTTAATTTTTATTTCTTTCAGGGGAGAGTGTATGGTCTTGCCACTAGGCTAGCCCTAGTGGTTAAAATAACTTCTACCAAATCTCTATTAATAACTATAATTCCTAGCCCTTCTCTCGAGAATAAAAAAAAAGACTCAGAGATATATTTGGTTAGTCCGTGTTTTAATTATGTTGTTTGGAGATTAAAAAAAAAAGAAAAAGAAAAAAATGGGTCAAAGCAGCCAATTTGAAAAATATGTAACAATGATATTGATAGTGTATAGCGCCTAATTTCCAGAGGTAAAAATGCTGATAAAATCTGGGCTGAGGGTGGGCTGGGGCTATCCAGATCTAGGGGCACTCCAATATTTATAAACATATAAAACTAAATTTAACAATCGTATTTAAAATTATTTCTAAATCAATTTTACTGAATACATAACCAAAGGTCCCGAAGATTTTTTATGCTTGAAACTCTGTATATTATGAATGTTCACATAAATTATATATAAATTATAATAATTTAAACAATTTTTATAAATACTTAGATGTCAGTTTTTACTTTTTTTATTTGAAAAATATTTTTTTCAAAACAATTGTTATCATATAAAATTAGCATGCGAATTTATTAGACTTAACTGGATAATACTAATGATAATCAATAACAAATAAAGAGATCAATGAACTAGTTAAAGAGAGAGGTGAGAAATTGAGATTAAGACAAGGGATTAACATGGTTCGGCTAATATGGTGCCTACGTCCACAGGTGTTGTTGCAGGAGTTTGTTATTCAACTATTAACAAAAGCGGGTATAAGCTCTCAAAATTCTCTCCGTCGGTGTATATCATATTTATTCTATGTCTCCCTTAGGTGGGCATGTGTGTTATTTATGAGAGAGAGAGAGAGAGAGAGAGAGAGAGAGAGAGAGAGGTCAATGGATGGAGTGCCTTTATAAGTCAAACAATTACACCTTTTTACATTCTAAGGGCATTTAATGAAGATTTAATTGTTATCAGTTGAAGGGACTGCCTCACGTGTGAGTAATTGGGATTGTATATATTCCACATGTGACCTTCACGTGCTTAAATGATAACATCAAGTTATTAAGGTATGTTGCCTAGCTGGCCATATTTACTACTCATCCGACCAAGGAAATGTTGTTCCAACCATGTTAGTGGGTATATTGAGCATCTTCTGATGAAGAGTGTCATAATATTATTGATCCATATCACATTCCATATTTATGGTACAAATAATGACCCTAAGACTTCATTCATGACTTTCACAGGTAGTAGATTCTCTGGATCATTAGATCTTAAGAGTGGCTTGGGTGTCTAATGAATGGATGAAGTGTCAAATAGTTATGATGGGTAGGTTGCATAGAGTTTTGGTCACTAATCTTTGCATATTGATAGGTCGAAAGAGATACTTTATCGGTTGACGACCTCCAAGAGTTGGTAAACTAATATCCTTAGTTCCCTTTCAGTGGAAATTTTATAAATACGGGTAAATTTTGGGAGGCGAAGTGCGCCTTGGATACGTTGATAATAAACTACTTTTTGTGGCTATCTTTCATTATAATGAAAGAATCAGATACACTTAATCATCATTAGGCTTTGGGAACTATGGAGATGTTCAATCTTATAAAACATGAGTTCCCACCTTTTTCCCAATTCACCTTTATTCAAAAACTTCCTTTCTCTTCAAGAACATTAGCCATCTCGAAGAGTTTTCCATCATTTACTTTAGCCATTTATGAGAGTTTTTCGTATTTCACTGTAAGGATCTTTTTATCCCTCTTCAATTTCCTTTACGATACTATCTTGTTCTTCTGAAATATCATTTATACTATCACCGAGAGTTTGTTAGAAGCTTTTAGGGCTACTTATGAGGTTCCCCAGTGGGTAGTTACTAAAATAGTGAGTGAGGCATATGATCATTGTGCCAGACCTGAAGGTGAATAACTATCGTCAATTTTCATTGCTGAATGTGGGGTCACTTCCCCCCCCCCCACCATTTATTTTTTGTATTTCTATCAATATTTTGATGTGACCACTGTCCAAGTTGCCCCAGATGCTTGGAGAATCATTAATGGAGATCACCGCATTAATGAGCAGTATGTTTGAGATTTCAGAGTTAAAATGTATTATTACCTTTAGGGCACCACTAATGAAAATATTTATTATATGAAGACAAGGCAGTCAAACAGGGACTAAGTATGAATTTACCTGATTCCAATAAGGATTGTTGGGATCATGATTTGATTTTAAAGAATTGACAGTTGCCCTTCTTTCTGAGGGTACAATATATGAGGGACCCAGGTACCCTTAGGAAGGCAATGGAATAGATTAGGACGCACATTTATAATGCTTCTATTCAAAATTTTGCTTTATTTCCATTCCTAATTTTATACTCCTGGTTTTTGTGTTTGCAGCAAATAGTAAAAAAATACCCCTTCCTGACTCCGAGGATAATTTTACTGATTTGAAAACTGTTTGACCTATTTACAAAGGATTTCCAGTGGGGATCACCTTAGGTCAACTTCTATTTTGCTCTACTATAGGAGTATAATCACCTTTTTTGTATCCCAACCTACCGAAGAAATACCTCTTACACCCATCCCTTTGAATGATCTGACGTGTTCTACTTTGGATTCTTAAAGTCCTAGTTTGAGTCCTCTCATAGAGAAGGGGATAAATTTTCAGAAGGAAGCACCTCTTCCACCTTTTAACCTCTTGAAGTTTCACTCAACGTCTCTTCAAGAGAGAATGTGAAACAAAAAATTACTAATAAGATCGTTATTCATGTTGGGGCCAGGTTACCTCCGCCTGCTCGTCTAGCGAGTTAGAAACCTGACACTAGAGTCTCAAGTCACATCCATATTTCAAACACTTCCTTTGATGATAATGATCCCTATCCAAGAGAATCAAGAAGGATTTCCATCCCCCAACTTAGATCGTAAGAAGGAAGACCACTAATAAAAGAAGGAGTACCACTCAATTAATAACTGTCGGTCCTGAACTTGCTCACATCTTGATCAGCTTTGGGGTTTTCCATTCGACCGAGCGACTACCTCTTTTATCCCTCACACTAGGTTGTTGGAACATGCCAATCACAACTTGGCCCTCGTAAGTTGGTCATTTATTTATTTATTTATTTTTTAAATTTATTCCATCTTCTTGCTAATGTTTCCTTTTTCCCTTTAAATTTGTAGCTCTTGGTGGATTACGAGCGGATGCTGGTGAGAAATGATAAGATGAGCGATTTATCTTCAAACGTAGAGATCACTTTTGATAAACTGCACAGATCATTGGAGGCTGCTCGCAGGGCCAACGAGGCTCAAATGCAGGAGAAAGAGAAATTAAGGAAAATGGTCCATGACCTGGAAAGATAGAAGCTATTGTTGAAAACTGTTTAACCTGTTTACAAAGGATTTCCAGTGGGGATCACCTTAGGTCAACTTCTATTCTGCTCGACTATAGGAGTATAATCACCTTTTTTGTATCCCAACCTACCAAAGAAATACCTCTTGCACCCATCCTTTTAAACGATCCGGCGTGTTCTACTTCTGATTCTTAAAGTCCTAGTTTAAGTCCTCTCATAGAGAAGGGGATAATTTTTTAGTAGGAAGCACCTCTTTCTCCTTTCAACCTCTTGACGTTTCGCTCAACGTCTCTTCAAGAGAGAATGTGAAACAAAAAATTACTAATAAGATCGCCATTCATGCTGGGGCCAGGTTACCTCCTCCTGCTCGTCTAGCGAGTTAGAAACCTGACACTAGTGTCTCAAGCCACATCCATATTTTAAACACTTCCTTTGAGGATAATGATCCCTATCCAAGAGAATCAGGAAGGATTTCCCTCCCCCAACTTAGCTCGTAGGGAGGAAGACCACTAACAAAGGCAGGAGTACCACTCAATTAATAACTGTCAATCATGAACTTGCTCACATCTTGATCAGCTTTGGGGGTTTTTCGATCGACCGAGCGACTACCTCTTTTTTCCCCCACACTAGGTTTTTGGAACAAGCCAATCACAACTTGGCCCTTGTAAGTTGGTCATTTATTTGTTTATTCTTTAAATTTATTCCATCTCCTTGCTAATGTTTCCTTCTGCCCTTTAACTTTGCAGCTCTTGGTGGATTACGAGCAACTGCTATTGAGAAATGATAAGATGAGCGATTTATCTTCAAACGGAGAGATCACTTTTGATGAACTGCACAGATTATAGGAGGCCGCTCGCAGGGCCAAAGAGGCTCAAATGCAGGAGAAAGAGAAATTAGGGAAGATGGTCCATAACCTAGAAAGATAGAAGCTAGTATTGGATAACATCGTTATTGTTGCTAATAAGTCCAAGAAGGAAATTGAGGATGCTCAAACTACTGTCGAGTAAGAAAAAATGAAGTTCGAACAAGCTTTAGCATCAGTTGTCGAGGACAAGGAAGAGGCCTTTAACAAAGGATAGGATAATGACTTTGTAAATGCCTCTATAAAAATTGACTACTTAAAGAAGGTATTCTTCAAAAACAATAGCAAGGTTGGCACTGCCAAAGAATTTGACATCTTCTAAATACGCCTTCCTAGCACTCCTTAAGTTGATAAATAAATTGATAATAGTGAAGGGCGAGCTAGTATTGCAGCTAACAAGGAGCAATTAGTGGTTTTTGAATAAGGTAAAGGTCATATTACAGTAGATAAGGAGAAGGTGGGGAAGTAATCCTGGTAGTCCAGTTACAATGAAGTTAATGAGGATGATCTTGAAGAGTTACTTGGTTTAGATGCATATTTTCTAGCTAAGCAGTCATACTTAAATCCACATCGTCTTTTTTACCAGGCAATTGCAGATAACACTACTTATCATGATATGGTTTTTTCTATATAACAAAACTATTAAGAGTCAATGGCAAGAGCCGACCATGAAAAGAAGTTAGCTGACCTGTAGAAGGGCAACGAATTTGACCAGAATTTTCTTTATTTTGGCGTCAGCTTATTCCAAGAAAGAGTTTGTTACTAACGTTGAACTGACCGGGGCTAGATAAGTTGCTACAATTCTTGAATAAGAAAATAATGCTTTACGGTCTGAACTTGAAGGTTTTAAGAAATCCAAACATGTCGACTAGAATGAAGGTGCCTAATTTCTAGAGGAGTAAAATGCCCATCTTAGAGAAGAGTTGGAGCAGATGAGGAAAATAAAAGGCCAACCTTCTTAATAGTAAGTGAGGATCTCTTGATCGGTTGAAGAGGAAAGAACTAAAAAGACCCTATCAGACCAATTAATGACTATTAAGAACCAGTTGTCCACCATCAGGAGGTTGAGAGAGAAGGTAGATTGCCTAACCTATCAATTCCATAAGCAGCCCCACATTATTTGGATAAAAGGCTATGATGAGGCCCTTGTACATATTGGGTTAGAGCTTGATCGGGTAAAGAAAATCAGCTATAAGTATGGTTGTCTCAATGCTCTAATGGTAATGAAGGTTTCAGAAGAGAATGAACTATGGTACTGGTATGACCCAGGCTATATGGATATGCCTGAACCTCCTTTCAAGCTTAATTCCTCATGGATTCCTCCATATGCCATATCAGTGGGTTTAATACGGAAATATCTCAGGGATTATGTCCTTACTACAGATGAGGATTTATGATGTCCTCTTCATCTAGTAGATATGGTCAGTTTTGGTAGTCAGCCTAGGACTAGGGATCTAAAAATGATTGTTTCCCCGTATGCCTTAGACATTCCTCCTTCTAAATTTTAGGGTTCAATAAGTAAGTAAACATTTTGTCCTAGCTAAAGATTCAGTTTATGTCTTGTAATAATTTAATATTCTTTTAATGATCTTCAAGATATAATAGAATAATATATTCACGCATTGCATCATTTATTTCCCTTTACTTATTTGTCTTTTGCCTAAGTTGGTGTACCCAAACTGTTATAGTTTTACTTCATGTCATCTTGATGAAATTTGTATGCTGAGAAATGGTTCTACTGGTAGTCTAGTCTTATAATCACGTGGCCGAATGTTGTGTAAATGATCTCCCTTACTAATTATTAAGGTTGGACGAACTTGGGTTGTCCAGTTTTAGGATTTACTAATGCCCTTTTTTGCTGGTCATATAGATGGATCTTATCATCCTAACTAAATACTAGTATTAGTTGCTCGAGATGACCAAATGTGTTAAGAACTACCCTTGCATTTAGCCAGTTATGGTCGAATCTTGTCGTCCATATAACTACGATGGATTTTCTAAATTTAGTGAACTTCTTATTCTTGGTCTATCCTAAAGGCGAGATCATACATGAAGTAATTTTGGTGAACTTCTTTTTCTTTATATTCCCTAAAAGTGAGATCATATATGAAGTAATTTTGGTGAACTGCTTGTTCTTGGTTTTCCCTAAAGGCGAGATCATACATAAAGTAATTTTGGTGAACTTCTTGTTCTTCTTTCGCCCCAAAGGTGATATCATACATGAAATGAAACTTCGTATTCGTGAACTCTTTATGGGGTCATACATGAAGTTAAGTGATTATGTTATCATTGTGAGAGAAGTGTTTGAGCATATCTAACTATATTT
The DNA here is from genome assembly GCA_949130495.1 of Sambucus nigra. Taxonomy (NCBI): domain Eukaryota; kingdom Viridiplantae; phylum Streptophyta; class Magnoliopsida; order Dipsacales; family Adoxaceae; genus Sambucus; species Sambucus nigra. The sequence continues at coordinate 352,569,955 of OX422218.1, forward strand.
AAAAGAGAAAACATAAAAGAAACAACAATGTTGACAAAATAAATTTTTATTCGTCATTAATAAGTGTGCTACAAGAAATGAAAAAGTAATACATGTACTTTATTACCGGTACTACTTTCGTAAGTGTTTGTCATTCCAATAATTCTTTAAATGTTCCCCTTCTAATGCCTCAATTCTATAGGTTCCTGGTCGGACAACTGAGGTTACTTTGTATGGACCATGCCAATTTAGCTCTAATTTTTCCCCTTTTTCTGGATAAATTTTTTCAGCATGTAGTTCCCTTCCTTCAGTGTGCTCGATTTTACTATTTTATCATAAAAATGAGGGGTTTGTTTTTGGTACACTGCTACCCTTAGAGTTGCATATTCCCTAACTTCTTCTACTAGATCCAAATCCAGTCATCTCATTCGGTCACTTTTGGGCGAGTCAAAATTGAGAACCTAGTGACTGGGCAGACCCATTTACCTGAGGACTACAACTTATGTTCCAAAGGCCAACCTATAAGGGGTCTCACCTGTTGTCATCCTTGACGTCGTCTTGTACGCCTATAGAACACTTTGGAGTTCAATTACCCATTTTCCTTTAGCATTATCCACCCGTTTTCTTATTCCGTCGAGCAAAGTTTTGTTCGTCACTTTTGTTTTCCCATTACACTAAGGATTGTCGGGTGCATAATGTACTTTTTAGATTTTAAATCACACACAATAGTCTTCGATCTATTTATTATCAAATTAAGTGTCATTATCAGTGATGAATGCAGACGACATTCCATAACTATAAATGATATTCTTCCTAATGAAGTGGAAGACTTTTTCATATGACATCTCCACTAGGGGTTCAACCTCCACCAATTTGGTAAAGTAGTCTATTACGATGACTAAGTATTTGAATCTACCCTTGGTCTTAGGTAAAGGTTTGGACAAATCTATTCCCACAAGATAAACGACCTGGAAGATGTGAACGGCATAAGGGAAGCCTTAGACTCTCGTGTATGTTGGCATACTTCTGACACTTATCACACTTCTTCGTGTGATAAATGTAAACTGCCTTTATAGCTGGTCGATAGTATCCCTAAGTGGTAACTCGCTTGACTAGTGATCAACTCGCCAAATGTGCTCCACAAGATCCCCTATGCACTTTTTTCATTAAATCATTTACTTCGTTTGTGTGAATATACCTGAGCAATGGTATAATGAAGGCTCTTCAATATAAAATTCCCCCTTCTAAGACATACCTTACTGCCTCATAACGGATCCTTATTGCTTCTTTAGATTTTATTGGTAATGTTCCATGCTTTAGCTATGTTTGTATTGGATTCATCCAAGATGGTCCCATATCTACCTCTATAAAGTTTGCATTTTGTGTATCGGTGCTTCTGCGTGTGAGGATCTCTACTGGAACTATTCTTCATAGCTCTATCCTTGTCGTCGATGACAGTCGTGCAATTGCATCTGCTCGGATGCTCTCTGCCCTTAGGATTCTCACTATTCAAAAAGTAAGGAATTTTTCTAACAAGTCCTTGGCTTTGCCTAGGTATTTTGACATGGATTTTTCCCTTGATTCTTAGACTCCTAATAAATTATTAACTATCAACTGAGAATCATTGTGTGCCAGTACTTTCTCGGTGTCTAGGGATGATACCATGCTAAAACTCGTTATATGTGCTTTGTACTCGACTTCATTATTTAAGGCTTTTAATTGGAATCTAAGGGCAAATTCCACGTCAATGTTACTCAGTGTTGTAATTATTAATCTTGCTCCATCGTCGGTAGCGCAGGATGACCCATCAACAAATAACTTCCAAATAGGTATATCCTCTGTAAAATTTACATCAACTAGACAACTATATTTGAATATCATCTTTGTGTGTGATAAATCACGATCAACATCTTCTTATCTGGCCTATGACTCTGGTACATTAATATTCTAATCGGTTGGATTAATGGCAAAGCAATCTCCCATAGGAGTCTTCTCCTTTGATTAGGCTGGTGGGCTCTCTTCCAAATAAGTCTGTTCAGTCTACTTTGGGGTTGATCAATCTCCCGTAAAAGACTACTTTGCTACTGCTAAACTCTCTTCTATAGAATTCCTCTCGGTTGGTTTTTCTTCATAAATCAATTTAGCTATAAAATAATCTATGGCCTAGCCTTTGACGGTCGTCCTATGTTTATATTGGATATCATACTCTCCTACTTCTACGAACCAAACCATCAGTATTCCTGATTCCTCAGTCTTATGAACAACTTGACATAGGGGAAGATCTATATAGACAAAGATAGTATGGGTTTAAAAGAATGGCTTCATTCTCGAGGAAGTCTCAATCAGGGACATCGCCAACTTTTCCAGCCTGGGATATCAGATCTCCACTCCTTGGTATGCTTTGTCAGTATAGTAATCTGGTTTTTGTACTTCTGTTCTTATCAGACCAATACCGAGCTAATCGTTGATTTGGATAAGACCAAGTACAAGTAAAGTTTCTCTCCCATGACAGGCTTTGAAAGCAAAGGTGGGATCCCAGATTTTTCTTCAACTCTAAAATTATAGCCTCGCATTAGTCATTCCATTCAAATATCTTTCGTAATACTTTAAAGGATGGCAGACATTTGTTAGTAGATCGCAAAATAAATTAGTTTAACACAGCTACACATCCTATTGGCCTTTACACTTCCTTTTTGTTCGTCGAAGACTGCATGTTGATAAGTGCCTAAATATTATATGGGTTCGCCTCAATGCCTCTTTTATTGACGATGAAGCCTAAGAACATCCCTTCTCGTACTCCAAAGACAAACGTTGTTAGGTTGAGCTTTGTTTTATATTTTTCTAGCTAGTCAAACGTTTTCCCCAGATCTATGATGTGGTCGTCAGTTGTTTTTCTCTTGGTTAGCACGTCATCAATGTACACCTCCATGTTCTGTCGATCTGTTCTTTAAATACTTTATTTATTAATCTCGGGTACATAACCCGAACATTTTTTAGCCAAAAATTCATAACACTATAACAGTAAGTTCCTCGGCTTGTGATGAACGAAGTCGTCTCCTGTTCCTCCGATTTCATCTTGATCTGGTTATTTTCTGAGTAAGAATCCATAAAATTGAGCAATTCATGTCCTAAAGTAGCATCGACCAACTGATCAGTCTTGAGTAAAGGGTAGTAGTTCTTTGGGCATGCTTTGGTCAGGTCGGTGAAGTCAACACACATACGCCACTTGTTATTCTTCTTCTTGACAATCACCATATTGGAGAGACATTCTGGATGCCGTACGTCTTTAATAAAGTTTATTTTTTATAATTTCTCTACTTCTTCTTGCACGACCATATTCTTTTCTTGACTGAAGACACGTCATTTTTATTTAACCAGATTGGCATCGTTGACTATTCTTAGCTCATGACAGATGAATTCTGAGTCAATCTTTGGCATGTCCTCATGAATCCAAGCAAACACTCTCTTTTATTGCCTAAAAAAATCACCCAAACCTTTCTTAAGGGAAGGGTCCAACGATAATCCAATTTTAGTCATCCTCGTCGAATGTTTATAATCGAAGATAATTGACTCTATATCTTCTACGACATGTCCTTTGACCAGCTTTTCATCATCCCGGGGAGCCAACATTTCAATTTGTAGGTCGTGTTCAGTTTATTATATTCCTCTTGGTCGACTCAGGTATAATAACACTTTAGGCTTTTGTTTGACTTCCTTTCACCACACTGACCCCGTAATGACTGGGGAATTTCATACACTGGTGTACGGTGGAGGGAATTGCTTTAAATTTCTTCAATCTTGACCTGTCGAAGATAAGGTTGTATGCTGAGTGGACTATCTTGTCTAGGATGAATAAACGAATCCTCTCTGTTCTGCAAGTGGACCACGTGGCGATCACAACTTTTAACTTAATTGTGACTAAAGGATATACCTTTTCTCTTGAGAAGTCGATAAGTGGCCAATGATAGGCTTTAAGCTTGTTATCCTTCAATCTCAGACTTTTGATGTAATTGTAAGATAAAACATTAGCCGAACTACCATTGTCTACCAGAATTCTTGCCACCTTGCCTTCATTTATTGTGATAGAAATGACCAATGGATCGTCGTGTGGATATAACATGTTGAACAAGTCATCTTCGGAGAAGCCGACCACAAGGACATCTTTATTTACCTTCCTAGAATGGGTATCTATCACACCCTTCTTTTTGGTATGAATTCACAAGAAGTGCAAATAAAAAAATGAAGTAAAGATAAGGCAGAATAAAATAAATTTATTCATTATTACGTAGGTTTACATAGGTTTGTACCACCGCAGAGGTGAGTTACATTTTTTAGTATAAATTATAATGTAGAAAATCGAAAAGCGCCACTCCTTTCTCCCATCTGGCTTATTCTCTGCCCACACAGTCACATACGTAAACAGGTGATTATTATTTGTCTATAATAGGGAAGAGATATTATCCTCTTTATCCGAGTTCATCTCGAGAAAAAAGGAATTAGCACAAATATGCTAAGCAGGTTCTACCAGTTCTATAACAAGTATATATGTATAGGTGAGAGTTGGAGTGTGTATTGAATCAGTGTTTTAACAATGCTAAAAAAATAAGCTGATAATCCCATACTTATCAGTTTTAAAATAACATTAAAGTTCTTAAACTAATAATCCCATACTTACCAGTTCATTTAAAAAAATGAGGTTCATTACCAATTTATTAAGGATCATGTAAAGAAAGTCAAGGATTTTTTAACTAATAATCTTATACTTACCAGTTGACTAAGTGGTATAGAAGTAATTAAGCTATTAGCAAAACCATATTAATAATAATTATCAATAATCAACCCAAAACTTTTGGGAAAAAGTAACCGATTATGCACACAATTAAAGTAGCACTCATACGTATGTAGCAATAATCAAGGCTCTCAACCATCTGAGACTAGTAGGCCAAGTAGAAAGTTTCGTGGGATAATATGCATGTCTACTTCCTAGTTAATACTGATTCTTATAATATAATGGCACAAAAGTGAAGGGGTAACTGAATCAATAAGGAACATGATACCAGTTATGAGGTGAGAATGATTAAAGTTCATCCATAGTCAAATTCAAATACTCGTAATAAATATAAATACCGATGATATGTAACAAAATATGTAGTATGGAAGTATAATAACCTGCACACACTAAGAGGAAATATGAGCTATCTCATAGTGATATCAATAGCAGTATGCCAAATACACAAAGTTTACTATTAAAAAGGTACGAAAAACTACTTTCTAGGTATTTTGGTCGGCTTTATATGTCACAAGAGGATATTGGGAAGAGCTGGTACTTGATTTTCTGTATACAATACTTGGGTATGTAAGTATTTGGGATTTGGTCAGTCAATTTTGAACTAAAACTGTATCTTTTAAAATTTCGGTGGTTTAATTGTAAATATTTTGGGACTTTAAAATACTGGACTTAAGATAACTATTGAACTTTGGATTAACATACTTTTTGTCTTAAAATATTAGGAAGTATTCATAGAAAAATTTTAGGGATCAAATTCATAAGTTAAAAAAGTTAGTAGGGGACAATTTGTAATTTTGGAAAAATATTCTTAAGTTAAAATCTTATTTTTCCATAACTTGGGCTAGGTTTATCCAAACATGGCCTTACCTTATACCATTTTAGCCAGAAAAATAAAATAAAAATATTGAAAATTTTTCAAAATTTTCTGATTAGCCACGCGCTCTGATGCACGTGGTCAAGGTTTCTGGTCAAAGTCTTCATCTTCAACCTCTCGATCTTGATTTCTAGGGTTTCAGAATTTTAACCTCGAATTTCTCCTTCATTTCTATACCATTTGATATGATTTATTAACCAACTTAACCTAATTTTTCATGAGGAATACAAATATATAGGTTATGTGGATTAAGATGCAATGTATCTCAAGTTTTAAAATTGTGTTTTGCCAAAAATTTGACCAAATATTCGTAGATTTCTAGATCAAAGAAAGGATTCTTATGAACATGGGTTATTTTCTGCTATATATAGTAGTGGTTTAGATGGATTATATATGGAGAATTTCAAATTTTCAGTTTTTTAGTTTAAAATACAATTTCAATTTGAGCGTAATAGACACATTCATGGATTTTGATCATTATATTCGAGATCCTTAGGTTGTAATGAAGTTATATATAGCTTCGAATCAAAGTTTGGAGCTTTATATCAAGATTAACCATTGAAGCTCAAGCTTTAATGGTGTATCTTCATATTTTTTTTCTATCATAGATTGTTCTACACATAAAAGCTTGCATATTTTGGTTGTTAGAAGTATACTAACTACAAAGAAAATAAATGGAATTGAAAGAATTGAAAATTACTCATAAAATCATGGTGTAACTAGTTTGAGTAGAAATTCTAGTTTTTGAACTAAAGTTTGAGGTGTGTCTTAACTACTGAAATGATGGGGTATTAATAATACATACTCACGCGATTCGATTGGTGGAATAAGGTGGTGGATTTGAGCTGACTATATGAAGTTTTCAAGGTTAGTAAGTGTGGCTCACATGTGTGCATGGTGTACACACGTGTCTTTTAACTTTTAGTGTTGATGTGGTGCACTAGGTGGATAAGGCGTTTACTAAAATTAATGAGACTTGGAGGTTTGGTCCTTGGTTAGTCTTGTAATTACATTTATAGCCTTAAAAGTACATTCTTTATAAAGTATAGGAGTACTTTTGTAATTTAAGAAAGTTTAAAGGGGCATACTTATGATTTTATGTTAGTTAGAGTCTAAAGGATTAATTTGATATAAAGTTGGGATTTAGGGGTAAAATATACATCAAGTTATCTTACTTTGAAAATTTCAGGGGCTATTTTTATAATTACTAAAACTTCAGGGGATCTAAGTTAATTCAATAAAATATAGGTTTTTAAGTATAATTTATTTCTTCTTAAAGACTTTTGATTTTGAATACTTTGTAAGGGTTTAAACAGTAATCCTAGGTATTTAGGGTAAAAAAATATTTGTGTTCTTACAGTCTACCTACCAAAAAAAATCGTCCTGGAATTTTACCTTGAAATAAGTAGGGGTATTGATCCTTTATTGCTTGTTCTCGTTCCTATGTATCTTCTTGCTGATTCTGATTCTCCCAAAGTACTTTAACTAAGGGAATTTCCTTATTTATGAGATACTTCACTTGACAATCCAGAATTTGAATAGGGTGTACTTCAAATTCATGATTGAGTTCAATGGAAATGTTTTGCCATCTAATGGTGTGAGATGCATATGAAATATATTGGCATAACTGTGACACATGAATACATTATGAATATTTGATAATTCCATAGGTAATTCTAATTAATAGGCTACAGAGCCAATTCGTTTAGAAATTGTGAAAGGTCCAATATATCTGGGGGCTATTTTTCGTTCCTTTTGAAAGCATAAAATTCCTTTTTCGAGGAGAAACTTTCAAGAATACTTGATCATTAACTTGAAACTCTAAGAGTATCCGATGTTAATTTGCATAACTTTTCTTTCGGTCTTGAACTATCTTCAATTTCTCTCGAATCTGTTGTATTCTTACAGTGGTTTCTTGGATTATTTTGGGACCAAATTGTTTACTATTTCCCGATTATATCCAACATATCAGTGATCTATAAGGTCTTTCGTATAAAACTTCAAACGGGGCAGCTTTAATACTGTCTTGATAACTATTGTTATATGAAAATCGATAAGGGGTAGATACACTTTCCAATTGTCATACATATATAACGTTCAAGAACGTAACATATCTTTTAGGGTTTGAATTGTACGTTACGATTGCCCATCCATTTGTGGGTGGAATGCGGTACTTAAATGAAGTTTAGTACCCATTGTAGTTTGCAATGGTTGCTAAAACTTTTCTACAGAACGGGAATCTTTATCTGATACAATGGATAAAGGAATTCCATGTAATCGAATAATTTCTCGGATGTAGAGTTTGCTAAGCTTTTGGAATGAATCGGTGGTCTTTAAAGGTAGAAAATGAGCAAATTTGGTGAGTCAATCTACTATTACCCAAATATAATTATATCCTTAGGACGTACGAGGTAGTAAACTAACAAAATCCATGGTAATATGATCCTATTTCCACTCGAGAATTGGTAAGGGTTGGGGAAGTCCACCAGGGTGTTAGTGTTCTATCTTTACTTGTTGACAAGTAAGACATTTACTTACAAAATTCTCGATATTATTTCTCATATTTGGCCACCAATATTTCTTCTTTAAAGCGTGGTACATTTTTGAACGATGAGCTTCTTGCAGTACTTCCTCTCGAAGAGATGTGCTATCAGGTACATACAATCTATTTCTAAATCATAACCTTGTTTATTTATTATATGTAAAATTAGGATTTTTGTTGGAAAAGGTTTGTACAAAAGAATCTTGGATTTGTTGAACTAATATTTTCTCTTTCAACTCAGGAGAAGCAATAATATTATAGTATTTTGCAAAAGGAGTTATCTACCACAGGTCATATTGCTCTATGGTATCAGCAATACTGTAGGAGATTAAAGTGTGGAGTCTTCTTACTGGATTTTGACTAAAAGCGTCGGCTACTACATTGCCTTTTCTTGGATGGTAATTTAATTTAAATCGATAATATTCTGAAAATTCTATTAAGCGTCGCTGTCCTAAATCTAAGTCCTTTTGGGTAGATATATATTTCAAACTTTTATGATCTGAAAAGACTTGAAAATTCACACCATAAAGGTAACAACGCCAAATTTTCAATGCAAAAACTACAACGGCTAATTCGAGATCATGGACATGATAGTTATGTTCTTGAGTTTTGAGTTTTCGTAACCCATATTCTATAACTTTCCCATTCGGCATTAACACACATCCCGATCCTTGTAATGAAGCATCAGTATACATGTCATAGCTTAAGTCGCTAGAAGGAATAGTGAGGATGGGAGCAGTAGTTAGTTTGTCCTTCAACACTAGGAATGATTGGTTACATTCTTCAGTCCATACAAATGGAACTTCCTTCCTAGATAGTTCTAAAAGGAAAAGAGCAATGCGAGAAAATCCTTCTACAAGACAGTGATAATATCTAGCTAATCCTAGAAAGTTTTTTATTTATGCAATATTAGTAGGACATTTCCATTCTAAAATGGCTGAAATTTGGGCTAGATCGACTTGGATTCTATTTTCAGAAATTACATGTCCTAAAAAATTTATTTTCTTTATTGAAAAATCACATTTGCTCTTTTTAGCATATAACCGATGGCTTCTTATAGTACTTATGATCGCTTTTAAATATTGGGCATGTTCTACTGGATTCTGAGAATATATAAGAATATCGTCTGGTCAAGAAATGATATGAAAATTCTATGCATTAGATCTATAAAAGTTGCAGGAGCATTTGTTAACCCAAACGACATTACGATAAATTTGAAATGTTCGTAATGAGTTTAAAAAGTAGTTTTTGAAATGTCTGCCTCTTAACACTTAATTAATGATAACCAAATCGTAAATTTATTTTAGAAAAGACTCTTGCTATGCTCCTCGAATTTGATCAAATAGATCTCATATTTAGGGTAAAGGATACTTATTCTTAATGCTTACTGAGTTTAGTTTAAAATAATCTATGCATTATCTAAAGCTTCCAGATTACCAGATCTCCCTACGGTGATGAATTTAATTGAATAAAACCCCTCTCCAAAAGATCATTTAATTGGGGGCGGAGTTCTCAGAATTCTAAAGGAGCCATTTGATATGGAGGTATCGAAATAGGAAGTATATTGGGATAAAGATTGATACTAAACTTGATTTCTCTGGAAATGGGTAATCCTGGTAAATCCTTGGGAAAAATGCCTTTGAATTATTCCAACAAATTTAAAATTAAAGAAGATATCTGGATTTGGAAACTTGAGGGTTCTAATGGACCTGATCCTTGAAATATAAAAGAACATTTATTTTCGCTTCGAAAATAAATTTTCTTAGCATGACAATAAATATAAGCATGATGTCTTGATTGAACATCCATTCCGATAATAATATCAAAACTACAAATATCTAAAATTATCAAATTAATAAGAGTGTCCCTAGACCAAGATGAATTCTACAATTCCTATAACCTTGCATTGATGTATTGATTTCACCTGTTGGTAATTCAATATCTAACGAAGCAGTTAAAGATGTAGGTAATAATTGCAATAATTTGGCTAGTCTAAGACTAATAAAAGAATGTGTTGATCCTAAATTAAACAAAATATGTGCATAAAAATATTGAAAATTTACCATACCTTCAATTACGTCATGTGTATTTTGTGTAGGCAGTATAACATAATTCTTCCCACGACTCAGGATTGGCTTAATTCCTTTAATAGAGTTTGGCTTAGATTGATTCTGTATAAGAAATAATCTTGAATTTTATGAGGGTTTATTTGATTGACGATGGATTGAAATAACTTTTATCTTACAACACTGTGGCCGAATACGTCCTACTTCGTGACACTCATGACAACGATTTGCTTAACGTGTTGTGTTATGACGAATCTGGGAATAAACTTATCCATTCGAGTTTGAATAAGGCTGAGGTCTAGAATGAGATGGAGTTCTAACGACATGATTGTTTCTGATAGTAGGGGCGAAGATCGAATTATGTTAGAAGAACTGTGTTCCACGATGGCCGCAACATCAATCAGTTGGGAATACTCATAGATTTATAGAGGAAAGATTGACTTCTTAATTCACGGATGTAATCCTTTTTCAAACTGCTTGCATTTCTTTACCTCGGTATCTACATATTTAAGAGTGTAACGAGACAATTCGATAAACCTGACCTCGTATTGGGCTACTGATAGGTTCGATAATTGTAATTTTAAGAAATTAACAGTTCGTTGATCTCATTTAATCTCGGGAAAAATACTTTTTGAAGAAAATTTTCTCAAATTGCTCCCAAGTAAAATTGACAACATTCTGGTTACGTGACACTGCTTGCCACCAGAAATTAGCTTCACCTTCAAATATATATGCTGCTAAAGTTACTCAAAGATTAATAGCTATGCCTAATCCATTCAAAATTTTCACAATCTGGCGCATGGCTTCATTGGCACCTGGCTTTCCAATAAAAGATGGGGGTCGTTGCCTTAAAAATTCTTTAAGAGCATTCATTGAACGAATTTCTTCGAAAATGTCGTTTGGGGTAGAATGAGTTGTTTGTTGTTGTTGGGTTCACTACACCATAATGAATTTTTTGAAACTAATATTATATTTAATTTGTAGGTGTTTATAGCACTTACAAAATTAACAACGGTTTTGAACACTTACAAAATTTATAAGTGTTCAAAACCGTTGCTATATCTATAATTTTATTTCCCCAAACTTAAAAAGTGTAACATAATCCCTAAAAGGGTAATAATATTTCCCTCTCTAACCTAATTTTCAATCCCCGCTCTCTCTCAATTACTCCTCCCTCGACTATTCACGAAATCGCAAACCTGTTCAAACTCCATCCCACCACGATTATACTCCATCGCTCCATTGTTCTTCATTTTTCTTCGTCTTCTCAGAGGTGTATCGCAAACCTATTTGGCGTTGATTTAAGTTACCTTTTATGGATGATGTTTAATCTATGGTTTTAGATCAGATCATTAGTTCAATTTTGTTGTGATGTTGTTGGATTTGTAGGTTTTGTAGGTTTTGTAGTCAGATATTATATATATATATACATGTATGCTTCATATATGTATTGTATATAAAATCATGTTTGAGCTCATTATTTTTTTACCTTGGCATTGATTTAAATTACCTTGTTACCATTACTTCGCTCAGAGAATTAATTTTTGTCGTTTGAGTAATATTAAATTTAATTATTTCGGGTTTAACTTCAGTATAATGGATGTCTACATGTAGGTCAATTGGTAGGTGACAGATACCATGTGTGTGGGTGTGAATAATTGGATATATCTATGCGTGTGTAGCATATTGTATTATATATATATATACACATTGTATACTGTATAGGGATATGTAAAATTAAATCTAAACAAATTTCACACACACACACACACATATTGATAAGTAACATATACTGTTTGTTTACGATTCTCAATTGGTACAGTGATGTACGTGGAGTGCCATTACATATGCAAGTTGTCAGGCCAAATAGAGAAGCTAAGGCAGTGTGACCATAATGGGCTTAATATATATATATATATATATATATATATATATATATATATATATATATATATATATATATATATATATCAACTATTATATAGTGTATAGGGATATGTAAAATTAAATGTAGACAAATTTCACAGACACGCACATTTTGATAAGTAACAGATATTGTTTGTTTACGATTCTCAATTGGTACAGGGATGTACGCACAGTGCCATTACATATGCAAGCTGCCAGACCATATAGAGAAGCTGAGGCAGTGTGTCTGTAGCAGGCTTAATAAATAACCTGGTGCAAAGTTTATTAGAATATGGTTCATCAAATGATTATATTATTCATCATCATTTGTCCATATTCCTATGTACTTTTTGTTTTTTAGAATAATAATTTTATATACTGCAGGGCATTGATGAACCCCGCTATAAGGAAGTGTCGTATTAATGAGCTCAAATTCGGTTGCATAGTTGATCGCCATCTAGAAGATGGGTACATTGATCCTTTTAATGGTGAACCGAGCTTGCATCAGATGTCAATCATGTGCCATAGGGTTAGTACAGTCCCTATTCCATATAATTTAACCATATGTTTAAATTAATGGAACTTGCTGATGTTACTTTAATTCTCGGTGAGCAAACTGTACCTCTCCATTTGTCGTTCATACTTTTATTTATGTCATATGCTAGATACCCATATTTTGTCATACTTCTTTTAGACTATTTGATTTTTCAATTTCTCCGTAATCTTTGAATTTAACATTGACCTCTGCTCTAGTTTCGTGAATGGAAACAATCCCTCTGCTCTGCATGAATTAGTAAGTAGATTTTTTTATTGTGATCTATATTTTAAAGGATCTTGATATAGTGTTTAGCTGTGTTGTCTGCTTATTTTATTTTTCCCTCTTCATATATAAAGGTTTAACATGCCCTCCTTTTTCCAGTCACTGATGACCATTATGTCTTTTGGATCCTCATTATGACTGTTCTTATGAATTAGGTTGTTGAATTGCCCAATGTCAGTTGGGAAGATATTGGAGGCCTCAAAAATGTTAAGAGGGAGCTTCAAGAGGTAGTTAGAGTTCCTAGAATGTATTAACATATATTTTCACCAATTCTGTTTTTTTTTTTCAGTTTGTTTACCAAATATCAATTTATTATGCAGACTGTGCAATATCCTGTGAAGCATCCCGAAAAGTTTGGTATATCCCCCTAGAACGGAGTTCTCTTCTATGGCCCCCTGATGTGGTAAAACTTTGCTGGCCAAGGCTATTGCCAATGAATGCCAGGCAAATTTCATCAGTATCAAGGGTCCTGAATTACTTACTATGTGGTTTGGAGAGAGCGAAGCCAACGTATGAGAAATATTCGACAAAGCTTGTGGGTCTGCTCCTTGCGTCTTATTCTTTCATGAACTAGAAATAATTGCTACTCAGCATTGTATAATGGCTTTCAAATGTGATTACCTATTTTCTTCCTCTTTTTGTTGAAAAAGGGTTAATTTTGACTTTCACCTCCACTTTATTCTAACTTTTATGTTACACCCTTGCCTTTTAAAAACTGAGATAACCCCCCAAAAGTGTGGCTAAAACTCAGTGTCATAAAATACCTTCAAATAGTGATTGAATTTTAGCAACACCCTCGATGTTATGTCTCAATTTTCGAAAACATGGGGTCATAACGTTGAAGTTTAAACGGAAATCAAAAGGACCCCAAAATATTATTTCGTTGATCCTGAATTAAATTGTTTTTTTGTTATATTCTGCAGAGGAGAAGCAGTGTCGGGGATGAAGTTGGTGCTGCTGACTGAAATGGATGGAATGTCGGCCAAGAAAATAGTTTTCATTATGGGGGCTACTAACAGACCTGACATTATTGATCCTGCACTTTTGCATCTTGGTCATCTCGATCAATTAATTTACATCCCTCTGCCAGATGAGGATTCCTGATTTTAGATCTGCAAGTCATGTCTGAGGAAATCTCCTATTTTGAAAGATGTGGACCTGAGGGCTCTTGCCAAGTACAATCAACGCTTTAGTGGTGCTGATATTACAGAAATTTTGCCAATGTGAATGCAAGTATGCCATTAGAGAGAACATCGAGAAAGTGAGTTTATATGTTTCCTTTTATTGCAGATTGCTTCCTCTCTTGATATAATAGTGAAGTTAGGTCGGTCAACAAATGATAAGATTACACATGTTAACACTAATAGACCAAATGCTAAATAACCCCTATAAATAGCCTAAAAATGTTTTTAGGCTATTTGAAAATATTCTAGGGACACCTCCATACCGCGCATCATGGTTCCGTTAGAAGTTAATTAAACTATATGCTTTATTTGACTTATTAAGAAATGTTTTCAGGGAGTATATCAATGTTATTATCACTCTGAGAATTCCTATGGAGCAACTATTTATTTGATTATTCATCCTGAAGGAAATATTCTTGTAGACAGGTGACTTAAAGTTTTCTAAATTCACCACATTGATGGTATCTTTAACTCTTACACTAAATCTGGTCATTTAAGTAAAAAGGACTTAGGAATTTGAGGGAAGTTCAATGGAAGATGGTGTTTTCTTGTACTGAAATGTTTGGTAGAGATGAGTTTGACATAAACAAAATGTCTATCGTATTATTTTGCAGTCCTCGATACACGGAGAAACTTACACGTAACATTGAGATGTTGGGTGGATCTCGGTACATGTTTCACACCCACAAGTATGATGACATGACCTGAACCAATGAAATTTATCTTTGTGAATTTTTAGGATATATTAATTTCTCTTTTCCTAATCAGGGATGACGTTGTGGCTCATGAAAAGTGGTCAAAGCGGTTCTGTTGTGAAAGAATTCTCCACTTCGAAGAGGTATGGTGAATTACTTTTTTATGGTTTTTGAATAGGTAGTATTTTTTTCTTCATGTGGAACTCCATAAGAATAATATCTTGGGTGAGAATTGTCTAAAAACAATCAATTTTTTAATAAAATTCTTGCCATCTTCTTCATATTTTTCGTATCATAAACACACTAACCTGACAAAACACTAGCCCCCAAACATTCCACCACAATCACTGGTTGTCACCTTCCAGCTCACCACCAGCCATAGCACCCGCAAATAAAAAAACACGCACTGCCCAAACCCATTTCACCTCCTTCCCCAAGTGCCAATTTTTGCTATTTTGTACTCCTCAACTTTCTTGTTGCTTTACTTAGATTTAACAGTAGGCTTTTCTTTTCCTTGTGTTTGCAAAGAACTTTTTGAAAAACACAAGAAGATAATAAAATTATCGTTGTTGTCGTTGAGAAGAATGATAAAGAATTACATCGTGGGCTTTTGTTCTGACTTCTGTGTTCACCCACCCACCCACCCACTTCTGTAATAAAATTGAAATACACCTCCAAAGCATTGTTAAAACTCAGGAAATGTCACTTTATAAATGTCTTTTATGTGCTTTAGAGATGCTTACGAGGGTGTATCTCAAATTTCCAGAAAAGTGTGGTGGTGGTGGTGTGGGGTGGGATGGGGGATTTGACTTTTACACAATTAACTGAAATTCTCAGCGTATACATTGACTACAATTTGCATACTAGTCTTAAATCTATTCCTAATAATCGACATAGAACATGGACCGGGCATTAACCAAAGCTTTGTGTAGTCATTTCAACATAATGTTGTCGTATCCTACATCCATGAGTCAGTACTCGTGGTTTACATAACTCAGGTATTCTTTGTATTGCTTTTAATTAGAAGTGAATGAAATAAGCAAATAAAAAAAATATCTGACAAAAGTAGGATGTGAGGACCTAGATAAGTGAAAATAAATGGAGCAAGGGTCCACATCATGTTTTGTAAGTGGGATGCGATGTAAAAGATCATATAATAAGATCATAATATAATAATCATATAAAAGTAGGATGTGATGACCTACATAAGTGAAAATAAACGGAGCAAAGGTGCCACATCACTAAAACTAATTAGTAGAAAATGGAGTTGTCTAATTAAATTTCCTGCCACATTATTTTGTTATCAACTTTTTGTGTGGATTTTGTGCGCCTAAAATTACTGAAACGCTTGGTAGGATAAATGTTGACTATAGATATCCCTTATGTAAAATAAATTAGAAAGGATAAACAACCTAAAACACATACAATAATTGCAATGCCTTGTGAATGCTCTAAAAAAGCGTATATTCCATTAATGAAAGCAACCATCATTGATGCCACTGCGGTAATAACCAGGGTGGTGGCAAAGACTATGTGCTTAGAAGTTTACGCTCTTCTTTAACATATCCCAGGACGAAGTAAATGAATACAACACAACTAGAGCACACCACAACTATAGTATCCGTAATGATAAATGCTATAAAAGCTTGCCTTTTAAGAGTCACTTATTTGTTTATGTCCTTTAGTTTTAATGTTTTTCCTTGGACCCGTGTGCTTGCCTTTTAAGAGTCACTTATTTTTTTATGTCCACAATCACATAAAACTGTTGCTAAATTTGACTTTCGTGATGTTACTCAGGTTTTTATCAGACTCTCATGAGTAGTGTTATTTCATCTTCTGCCGATTGGAATGATGAAGTGGTAGAAGCTTCGATTTCGTTTTTTATGCACTTGAAGAGCCATTTGGCGATGAGGCGGTGAGTACTGGTAATGGTCTCTTGAGGGAACTAGTGACAATGCTCTTATCGATATGATTTCCTTGCCATACTAATAGGGTTGTGTCACAAGTGTATTTGGATACAATAACTAGATGTATGAAGTTCGTTAAGGAGAATACTTAATATATACCTTTGGTTCTTGTTTCCTCTCTTGATGAGAGTGTTTGTTTATGTCGAACATATCATGAAGTATTGTATGAAAGTGTTTGGATATAATTTTTATATTTTTAGTCGTTCTTATTGTTTGTTATATGTGAGGTTGGTGGTATGTGGTGGATAATTTTTATTTTTTTTAATATTTTAATTTATGTAAGTGTTCATAACACTTACAAAATGAACATTGTTTTCCTTCATATTAATATTTGTAAGTGTTTTGAACTGTTACAAAAAAAAAAAAAATATATATATATATATATATATATATATATATATATATATATATATATATATTCTTTTCCAAGTGTTCTAAACACTTGCAAATAAAAAATTTGTAAGTGTTTAAAACACTTGCAAAAGTTTAATATGTAAGTGTTCAAAACACTTACAAAGTTTTTTGTAACGGTTGCCCGAAACGGATATGTGTTCCCAATGAACACTTACAAATGATATTTGCAACGGTTTTGAACACTTATAATTTTTTTGCAACGCGCCAATTTGTAAGTGTTTTAAACACTTGCAAATCGCATTTGTAAGTGTTCAAAACACTTACAAAACTCCTGTTTTGGTGTAGTGGCTAAAGAAGTACGTTCCTAAAGACATCGCATGATTCCTTAAATTTTGGTTTGTTCAGTTTGAGTTCCTGCGGTGGGAATTTAAATACTAACCATCCTAAAAGCAGAATACTTTAAATAATAAGAATCATAAGCAAAAATAAGCCACAAGCCTATTAAATTTCACATGATTGGTTATATGATACGTTGGCATTATATATCACAACATATATTAGTGTAGCTGAAGTTTTAGTATAGAATACTATCTACAATATTTTACTATATGATCCATACTGAGATAACTTTTTACTTCGAAATACTTAAGTAGGGACAATGGCTTCATCACTGGAGCTGGACTCTGGACTGACTAAATAATCTCCCTGATCTGAGCCATCAGTTGAGTCATCTGTAGTACCAAGATAATAATCACCGTGTACTTCACCATTGGATGTGGCATCAGGATACATCAGTGGAGTTGGCGTCTCATCTGCAAGAGAAAGATTTATGGCCCCTTGAAATATTAACGGATCATTCACATAATCATCCACGTTTCTCATGACTTGCATCTCACCCAAAACTCTATTTTTCAGTACAAGTCTTTTGACATCACAACTCACATTTGTCCAGTCCGCATTGACCGCACGAATCATTTCTCTTAATTTTGCTAATGCCTCTTCTCTAACTCGGGTTTCCCAGCGATTATCTGGTTCGATGTCTATATTTAATAAGAGTGTGTCCACATGTTGCAAAATGAAATTTCCATATAATAATAGTAATAAGACTGGGGATTAACATGGTTCGACTAATATGGTGCCTACATCCACATGTGTTTGTGCAGGAATTTATTATTCAATCATCAATAAAAGTGGTTACAAGCTCCCAAAATTCTCTCTGTCAGTGTATATGTCACATTCATTCTATGTCTCCCTTAGTTGGACATGTGTGCTATTTATAGGATAAAGAGAGGGAAGGTGAATGGATGGAGTGCCTTTATAAGTCAGGCAATTACACCATTTTTACGTTCTAAGGGCATTTAATGAAGATCTAATTGTAATCAACAGAAGGGACTACCTCACATATGAGTAATTAGGGTTTTACATATTCCACATATGATCTTCACATGCTAGATGATAACATCAAGCTATTGAGTTTGGTTGCCCAACCTACCAGGTTTATTACTCAGCCGACCAAGAAGATGTTGTGCCAACCATGTCAGAGGGTACATTGAGCATCTTCTAATGATTGGTGTGACAATATGATTGATCCAGGTCATGTTCCATATTTAAGTTACAACAACATTTATAAGTTTCTTTTTATTTTAAAACATTTATTTAATATCGTTTTTATGTTAAAAAACAACTTGTTTATTTTTATAAATAATTTTAAAAATAAATCTACTTTTTATAAATATATGTATGTATGTATGTATGTATGTATGTATGTATGTATGTATGTATGTATGTATGTACGTTTGTATGTATGTATGTATATGTGTGTGTGAGAGAATATGATATATGGAATGAGGGTTTAAAGCATAAAACACGATGGTCGGGATTTATGTGGTGAAATATAGTTGGTAGGTAATAAATGAGTGTCATATTGGACAATTTATCTCTAAAATGAGTTAGTTAACAGTCAACTGACGGAATCCGTCAAACTAGGGTCAAATGCCAAGAAGTGAAATGTGTGGGTGTTTGACTCAATAACGAATAATTATTGAGTGTCAAACTCCAAATAACTCCTTAAAATATAAATTTGACTAAATCCATTAAATTTTGAATCATTATTTTATACTTTTTTACGAGTCTCTACAAGTCTTCGAACACTTCAAACTTTTTGCTAGGTTTTGGCGAATGTACTTTGAGAATTTAATGGTTTTAAGTGAAACACTTTAATATATATAAACAATTTTTACTTGTGAATCAATTTTTGTAAAAAAAAGTAAAAAAAAAAGAATTGGGATGTTGTATAAAGAGGTCTCTCGTTCGCACGATATATTTCATGAGGATTAACACATGTTAATTTCTTAACTCGATTAGAGGTCTCATGCAAAGCTCATAAGAAGTTAACTTCACACGGCCTTCCAATGAATATTTTCTAGGTCGTACGAAAAGTCTCGTGCAAATCTAGTGAGAAGATTAAAGGGTGCCGAAATTGTATGTGACCTCAGACCCACTGGTTTTCCCCTCCAAACCTTAGGCGGATAAGATGAGAGGAGTGTCAAAGTGTAAGACAATGGTTTAAAATGGTTTGGACCTCAGATGAGGGTACTATGTCCACTGTCAAAGGTGTTTCACTATAGATTAGATTATAAAAAGAGTTATTATAATCTATAAGGCCTCTTGGGCTTTGGCTAATAGAGTCTGAGGTCCTGCAACATTTTTAACATTCTAAAGGACCTTAGGAAGAAATTATTTGACCTCTATAACGGTTCCTGGGTGTTAATTTAGGTCTCAACAAATTATACAAAGTATAAGAGGGCTAGAAGTAATTCGAGTTGCAAGTTTAAGCTCTCAACATTGGGTTGGGAGAGTATGAAACAAAGAGTAAATATTAATGATTTTAAAAATTGTTAGCACTTGGGAAATATGATCTTGTCAATAAGTTATCCTCTTTGATTACTCAAGATCAGTTTCCCTTTAACTATTCACTAGCCTTCGTTTTATATGAAAACTCTTGAAATGAGAATGAGTGGACTGTCACAATATGGTTGTGTGCCTCTGAGGTCTGACGGTGTCAGTAAGGTGGTGGAGCGTTAACCAAAGGTTTTTCATGTAGTGTAAGGTAGTAGATACGTGCAATAAATAGGGATGGGAACCATCCATGAAAGTGGAGTTGAGTAGTGGCGGTAGGTGGAATAGTGTTATGCATTCCACCTACCCTCCAGACTGGTTGCACGCGCTCTGTCAGAAACCCGATGGATTGAAAACTGCTATAGGATAACCATAGGTTAACCTCGAGGTATTACGCACCGTTATGCCTCAGTGTTGAGGGTTAGAGGACCTTAGAAGGTCATTTATCTTTGAACTGAGGTTTGTTATAGGCATCAGATTTGGCATAACCCTAGTGTTGTTGTATCCAAGATTTTGAAGAGACATGTTGGAATTACTGACTATTCTAGTAGGTTGGAGGATGACAGAGGAATGCTACAATACTTTGGCCTTTTCTTAAGAGTAGTGAGGGTCAAACAATGGTCTGTTTGAAGTCTGAGGCTAGCCCTAGGACCTCTATTCTTTCTTGAGGGTATTTAAGGAGTTTGGGAGAATTTTAAATACTAAGTGAAAAATAGGGTATCACCAAAGACAAACTTCACACGAGAAGCAACCTTGTTCACATAAAATATTGATTTTTATTTTTTTATTTATAATCATTTTTTCCTTAAAAGCATAAATATTTCATTTATTACAATTTAAAATTGTGGCCCAAATTCTTTAAAATACTGTAGATACTTTTTTTTTTCTTGGCGAGATCTTTTGGACCTAATTCCAAACCCGTGATCCCATGGGCACTAGAACATCCCATATGCACAACCTATTATGGTTGTACAATCAGACCTGCACCAGAAATAGCGTACCCAATCAAGATTCTTGGATAGAATAATACCATGTATTTTTGGTATTTATAAATGGGGATAGTTATTACTTGTGTGAATTCGTAATAATAAAATGCATAATTTATAAGATAATTAAATTTTGCATGTTGTGTTATTTTTGTGACACATGCTATAAATATTTAATTTATGACATTAATTGTATGGTATTAGAAAATGTGCGGTTAAGCATTAAATAAGTAACTTAGATTGATATGGAGGCCTGGAAATTTATTTGTATTGCTTTGAATTAAGTCAGGGAGTATGTATACCTTTGGGAAAAGTTTTGGACTAGATAGTGGTTTGGTCTCATTTGGAGGTCCAAAAACTAGGCTTTTTAGTGACCTACGGGATTAAGATTATTTAAGTGGTATTAAACCTCATTAATTAAACAATTTGCACAAAAATCATAATCCTAGCAGTCGAAGACTTTTAGGATAGCTTAATGAGAACTTTGTAAAAAAACACGTGATCACACGAGAGAGATCAACTTGTCCTTATTACCCAGGAAAGAAATATATTACTTTGTCATAATGTAATTTGTAACTTTTTTATGATTTCATTGTCATTAATATAATCTGTGATTAAAATTATGTTTTGGGTGTAAATCTACTATTTAATCATCTTAGGTATTAGGTAAATTCGGGTTCTTTTATAAATTTTTTTGGGTATAAAAATATGATCTTCTAGAGATTTAGGTCATAAAACTATTGTTAGACCCTTGTTTATAATGATATAATGTTACAATCCATGTTTAGGATTGATCTTTTATCAGTACTGCCACCTTTTATGAAAGAGATTAATAATGGTTAAATTAATTAAATAAATTAGATCCATAGCTTTTTTTAGTTAAAGTTGAAATTTTTAAGACAATAAATTATGGTGGAGTTTGATATATTCACGCGAGGAATCCACCTTTTATGAAAGAGATTAATAATGGTTAAATTAATTAAATAAATTAGATCCATAGCTTTTTTTAGTTAAAGTTGAATTTTTAAGACAATAAATTATGGTGGAGTTTGATATATTCACGCGAGGAATTTAATTTGAGACCCATTAGATGAAATCAGAATTGAACTTGGACTTAAAATAGAGGATTTATGAAACTTTAATGGCATAGTTTTTTACAGAAGGAGCATAAAGGAATAAGAGGAGGATCGGGAAATAAGGGTTGCAACCGCCATAGCGGAGGAGGTCTGGCCCTTATAGCACCACTCCTGGCCGCTATGGTGGCCTCTCTATGTCTCCGTGACGGTGGGAAGAAGGCCCAAGGTAGATAAGCTTTTAGCTTCTTATATTTATTTATTAGTTATTATTTTTAGAAATTTTCCATTGGTTTAATACTTAACTTTTAAGCCATTTCCCTCCAAGTTTGGGTATGGTTTTTATCCACGATAAATGTATATGATTTGAGATATATTATTTATGCATATTCTCATAATGTGATTTAAATAAGGAAATACTAAATGCGGGGCTCAATTAGGTTTCGTGAATGTTAAATTTTAATTAAATTAGACAATCCAACATTGGGGATTGTTATGATTTGGGGTATGCCGAGAGTGTTCTACATCCTATATTTATATATTTTTTAAGCTTGTATATGTATATTGTGTAAATGTTAACAAACCATATATTATTCATGGTTTGATTTAAAGGTTGTGATCGGGTACCACACTCTTGACTGATGGAGCCGGACTTTGTGTAGG
Organism: Sambucus nigra; assembly: GCA_949130495.1. NCBI lineage: Eukaryota > Viridiplantae > Streptophyta > Magnoliopsida > Dipsacales > Adoxaceae > Sambucus > Sambucus nigra. The sequence goes on from OX422218.1 coordinate 352,592,750, forward strand.
TTGTTATTTATTTACGTTCAATCGATCACTGCTTTGCGATGAGAGACCAGGATGACTTGATCAGTCACACAATTTTGGGTATTGGACTCGCCGTTGGTGTGACTCTATAGTGATCCCCCATTTTTGTGTGTGTGAATGTTTTTAAATTCATTAGGTACAGGACTCCGACAAGTTTATCGATAGAAACACGAGAAGGTCCTCGAAGGTAGATTCATTCTTGTGGATATTATGAAACTTATAATAAAAGATATGTTATAGTCGAGTGAAGGACACTTCGATTAAGAACCCTATGTCACATCATTGTGTTATGCTATAAGATTGTGTGTATCCTACTTTACGGATGACGTGTGTGGGGTTTGGTATTAGTTTGTATTATTTACATGTGTAGTTTGTTACATCCCGATGCATTATTTTATTATGCGATGTTCACTTATTATTTTATACATATATACGTATTAGTATTGCTTATACCTTTAGTTGGGACATTCGTTTAGTATCTTATTATGATGAGGGGTGACATATCTTTTGTATGTGAGTGTCGACGGGCTGATATGTTTATTATAAACTCGCGTAACAATTATTGCATTGATCCTATAGGTTATTTCTCGAAAATTTAGGGCACGGACCCGAACGGTATAAAATGTTTTCCAGGCATTGCTAGATAGGTGCAAAAGGGCTAATGTGATTGAGACTTGTCATTTTTTCATTATTTATTTGTTCTTTTGATTTATAGATTATGGTGCTATTTTTATTTCAGTCACTTCAGTTCGGATTATTTATCAAGATATTTGTATGGACCATATTGGTTATGTTCATTATTCAATTGGTTATATGTATGAGAGTTGAGATTATTTCATTTACTTATATTGGATGTTGAGACAATCGGTTTATTTTAGTTATTATTATTTTGTCATTATCGCATGTTATGTATGGTTTAAGTTCATTTTTTTCTTATTATTATTGATCGTGATAATGATATAAATTGATTAGCACGCCCTATATTAGGCGTATTGAAATAAAAAAAATTGGCATGTGAGAAAAGAAGGGGTGTTACAGTTGGCATTAGAACACCCCTGGTTTCAGTGTCTTAGGTTACTTAGTATTCCTGTTACATTTTACGTTGTGTCGTTTGATTTATTAGAGACCTACGGTTAGGAATCATTGCATTCTTATTGTAATTGTTAGAAAATGCAAACCTTTGTTTTATTTTAGATGGAAAACACAAAAGGTGAGAAGGATGATTGTTTGGCAACAGGGCTACCGACAGGGATGCTCAGCGGGAGCAATAGTCACAACCACAATAAGCACAACATGAAGCACCCCCAAAAGATATAGTTGCCCTTATTGCTAAGGAAATTACCATGGGTATATCCGTAATATTATAGCACTTACATCAATCACCACATCTATAGCCACAGTCGCAAGTAGTGGTGCCATCCAGCCACAGGTTACTATATGGGAGAGAACACAAGGGGCCTTTGCTAAAGTCAACCCTCCTGAGTTTTCTTGGAGTACATGTATCTTGGTTTCACATCAGTGGAGAAAGGACATTCAAAGGACCCTCTGGATGATTGAGTACATGAAGGTCAAGATGCAAATATTGGACAACTTTAAGTTGGTAGGAGCGTACTACAGTGGTGGGAGTCTTCCACCACCAGATGAGTACAATGACCATTTATGTATTCTGGGTCAAGTTCTATGGTAAGTGTTTTCCTCCAGTGATCATAAGTCAGAAGGAGACAAAGTATATGGGTCTGACTCAGGGGAGTTGTACTATTATAGAGTACGATCAAGAGTTTACCAACATTTCTTTATTTACTTCGAAGGAGGTAGACATTAAGGAGAAGAATATGGATAGGTTCATTTGTGGATTTACATGGCGTATCAGATAGACACTCTTGGGGAACTTGACCTTCGCCACTTATACATAGGTAGTGAATGCTGCTTTGTTACAATATCAAGACTATTGGAAGTTTGATACGGAGGAGGGAGAGAAGAGGCCCAAAGGAGACTCGTCTAACAAACATTATAAGACATGTGGAGGTAAAACTCAAAAGGTCTAACAGTTTAAGTGTCTATAGATTAGACTCAAAAGAGGCACAAGGTTTATGATGATTATAATTATCAGGGCTAGGGGCAATAACCTCAACAGAGATAGTTGCAGGGCTAAGGACAACAGGTCCAATAAGGATAACAACAGGGTAGGTGCCAGTTTCATAACACTTAATGTGGTGAGGCATTACATATAACCAAGAGGTTCCCTAAGGGTAATCACGGTGATCAGGGGAAGGGAGAACATCGTGGGTACTAAGGACCACATGGGTAACATCAGTAGTTACTAGCCCCACCAGTTATTATGGTACTAGCACCACTGGCTCGACCGTAAGGGAAGTAATTACAATTTGTGAGTGTATATAACATCGCACTTAGGGATATGAAGGAACCAACCCAAGTGGAAAGGTATGTTTCTTATCTATGGACATGTAGTTCACTATTTATTTGATACTGGTGCATCACATTCTTTTATTAGTAGAGTTATTTCTCAGTCTTTAAGGATAATAGATTTATCATCGAATACTTTATTGCACGTTGATTCACCATTGGTTAGAGGTTCACCTAGTCACTTTGTGTGTAGAGATATGGGTGTGAATATTGGAAGACTGTAATTTGTATTTGATTTTGTTTGAATTAGATATATTTAAGTATGACGTTATCCTCGAGATGGATTAGTTATCCACTTACCATTCATATGCGTTTTAATTTGGGAAGTCCATCATCTTTTGTCATTCTGAGGCAGGATATGTACTTACCTACGATGTCACATCCCGAGGGTGGATTAACCACACATTTGTATTACATTAAGGAGGACACTAACAAGGGAGTCACTGTGTCTTTCGACTCTGTTACGATTACTAGAGAGTTTTCTGACGTATTTCAGGAGATTTCAAGGTTGTAATCGAGTAGAGAGATTGAGTTTTTTATTTATTTATTTTTAGGCATGAGACCAATAGACCAAGAAATGTACTATATGACTTTCTTGGAGATGATAGATATATGAAAGCAGATCTAGCAGTCATTTAGATAGGGTTTCATTCAGAGGAATACTTCATCATCGGGATCTCTGGTCCTCTTCGTGGAGAAGAAAGATGGATCGTTGAGGCTTTGTGTTAACTATCATGAGTCAAATAAGGTCACCACATGTAACAAGTATTTGTTACCCCATATTGATAACTTATTCGACCAGTTAAGGAGTTCTTCTTACTTTTGAAAGATTAATTTGAGGTTGGGGTGCCTCCAATTGAGGATACGAGAGCATGATATCTCGAAGACAAGCTCTTAACGAGATATGGATCTTAGGACTTAATGGTTATGATATCTGGACTAACCAATGAACCAATAGTGTTTATGGACTTGATAAATTGTGTGCTCGTGGAGTTCTTGGATCAATTTGTCATCATGTTCATAGATGATATTCTGATTTATACTTGAACTGTAATAAGCACACTCAGCACTTGTGAACAGTCTTACAGACATTACACACCATAATCATTATATTAAATTCAAGAATTGTGGATTTTGTTGATAAACAATGCGATTCTTGGGTCACATTGAGAGACAGACTAGGATCTTAATGGACCCAAGAAAGGTGTATGTAGTTTTGGAGTGGGGACATCTCACGGCACCTTTGTAGGTGCATATTTTTTTTAAATTGGCATGTTATTATTACTAAATCATCCAAGTATTCTCGAAGATAGTTGGTCCTTTGATGAACTTGAATAAGTAGGGGGCGCCATTTGTATAGGATGAGTTTTTCCAACATATCTTTTATGAGTTTAAGGTTAAGTTGACTTTAACTTTGGTTCTCTTTTTATATTGTAGTGGAGTGAACTACATGGTTTATACGTATACCTCGACATAGGGACTTGTGGTTGTATTGATACATGAGGAGAACCATATAGTTTATGCTTCCCGAAAGCTTAAGCCTTGGGTATGGAGGCACTACTTATTGGGAAAGAGGGCTTTTCTTTTCACGGACAATAAGAGCTTGCAGTAACATTTTGATATACAGTATCACATGTGCAAGGTGAATATAGTGCCAAATGCCTTGAGTTGTAGGCCGACAGTTACATTTTTGCAATTTAGAAGGCTAAGGTGCACGCCTTTATGGAAATTCTTTCCATCAAACCTGAAATCATTATTTAAGTTGTGAAGAGTCTTATTAGGATAAGGTCAGACAATTATTAATCTAGGGAAAAGAGTCATATTCGATCAGTTCGGATGGAGGTTTACAGTTCCATGGTAGATTTGTGGTACCCAAGGATGAGGAATTACGGTGAGTTGTGTTCCGAATATGCATGGGTCATATTTTTTGGTACATCTTGGTGGGGATAAGATGTATAAGGATATGTGGTGCTAGTACTAGTGATAATGTCGCGTTTCCACCATTTTATAAATCTTCTTTAAAATTTAAGAAAACTTTATGTTCCAATGGAAAAAGTGATAACCCACCATTGAAAATTTTAACTTCCTAGGATATGAGGTTCCTAAAGGTTGATGGAAGTTTTAAAATGTTTGGCTAATCAAAATAAACTCACAAAGTATTTTTGAGATATCAAAAGTCTAAAATTACACTAGAACAAATTACAAGGAATTTTTTTAAGGTTTAATGGTGAACTAGTGAAACCTCAAAAACATTTTAGATTTAATTTTAAAAACTTAAATATCTCAAAAATACAAAGAAATTTTGATTTCTTTTAGCTTGATATAACAATTTGAAAACCTTAAAAAATGCTTGACTTGTTTATGGGAAGAAGAAGAAGGGGAATTATATAGGCTTTCAAACTTGTGGACACAAGCTCTCCGATATCTAAGCTATTATTGTCCACACAAATAAGTTATTTTACCAACATACCAAAAGATATGGTTGTAAAAGGGAATCTACACGTTTTATAATGCATAGCGTATTTGACAATTATCCAAAAATACACACACACAAGTTTAAAACTTTTTCCAATTTAAGAAAATCCAATTTTGAGAGTGCGTTTTCGGCATCTTAATGGATTGTTTATATAATGAAGTGTCCAACACACACAATTCCAAATTTTATCTTTTTATCTAAGACGAGAATCTAGGTGATAAAGTAGATAAATTAAAGCATGAAAATAGACAAGACAACTTGAGGAAAAAACCCCTTGTGGGTAAAACCTTTTTTTTTCAATCAGCACATTAGAGTTTTACAAAACACAACTTATAAAACTTCTAAAGAATATGGCTCTCTCCTGAGTCATCCACAGGTGGTGGTACACCCTTGGTATCCATCGATCAACTTTTGTCTTCCTTCAGTAGTGATCCCCTCGAGAACCATAAGGTCAGCAGTGAAGAAGATCTCTCCAAAAGAGTAACTTAGATATAAAACTATTTAGGGTTTCAAATGGATTCACATATATATTTGGTAGTGATGATATGTGAATCAAAATGTGGTTTAGACCTAAGTAAAGTGAGAACTTTTGTACTAGGTATGCGTAAATTATTTTTGCGAAAGTCTCTTTTAAAATCCTTTTCAATTAGGTATTTATATAAAAGGCTCAAAATTCGAGACAACGACACTCGTTCAAATAAAAACTAGGCTCGATCGAATGAGAATATCATCTCGTTAGAATAAAAGAAAGTTCGTTTGAACGAAACAACTATCTTGTTTGAACAAGCTTCAAACGAGCTTCAAACGATGCAAAACAGTACGCCCTCATTCGATATTCGATCGAAGTAAACTTCAAATGAGACTTTGAGCAAAAATGTGATCTCGTTCGAATGAGAATCCCATCTCGTTTGAACGAGTTGCGTGAACGTTGAAAAAAATTTAAATAAAGAAAAATGCCTCGATTTTTTATATAAAAACATCTCCCAATATAAACGTAAATAAATTCAAAATCCTAAATTATTTATACCTTCATAATATGGAGATCATTTTGAATTTGGAGACGATGGAAATTAAGATCTTCATGACGGCTCGACTCAAATGGTAGCGAGATATGGCAAAAACTATGTTAGCCTAACTATGAGAAAATGAAAGAAATTATGCTCTTACAAATATCCCCCTTTTTGGCTATTCCAATACAAACATAAAATCCAAATTCAAATTACAATCAAATCCCATAAGACAATAAAACAATATCCTACTACCCTCCCAAGCCCTAAAATGGATGGGTACAAGAATAATGATGTATTCAACATGATGTCTTCAAGTCTCTACTTCTTCTTGGTCTTCTCTTGGGAACTTTATCTTCGTTGAGTGTAATGAAAATATGATCTTCCAAAAGAACCTACACACGTGAAACAAATCAAATACCCCGTGATGCATCAAGTTTGGCATATTAAATAAAATTCATAAAGATAAATTCTTCCCCATAAATCAAACTCCCCAGTAATTTGTTCACCCCCTTTTATTTTTTCCGAAATAGACAAGGAGTAGAAACTAATCATGAAATGCAAGACATCACAAATATGAGTAAGATATCATCACAAAAAGATATACAAATGACAAACATGTAATGACAATCTCAAATGCTCCAGCACCATTTTTTGAATTTTTCAATTTTTTCGAGTAATTTTTTTTTACAAATACAACACACCATGGATAAACACAAAAATGACCGAATCATGGAAACATAATGAACGTGTGTAAACATATTCTATAGGTTAATCAACGTATACGAACATAACAAACGTGCACGAAAGAATGAGGCACCATTAACGAAAGATCTCAAAGTCTACCTTAGGTATAAAAATGGTGAACTCAAGTGAAACTGACTTAACCTAATCAACTAATCAAGACCGTAAGTGATATTGACACCAATAACACCCAAAACTATGTAATGCTTTACGAGATTATTATGGGATGTGCAAACCCATTGATCTTAGACTTAACTCCCTCAAATCTCACATATTGAATTTTTTCTCTCAATTCTTTTTTAAGAAATTAATGCTCATATGTAGAGAAGCATCAATGTTCTTTTAAATTGGCCTGGAACATCTTTTTTTTGTGCGTTTAATCTTTTAGTCTCTTTTTGTTGCGAATGGTGGCTATTCACCAAAGTTAACATGTCTTTCGCAGCCCGATTCCATTGCCTAAAATATAACAAATAAACTGAAAAAATAATTTTCTATATTTCAATCCGGGCAAAGGTTCTTATATGCACTACTTTTATTATCTCGTTTTTCACATTTGATTCGTTTTAAAAGAAGGATTGAGATGAAAACAGTACAATCGATACGTGAAAGGTGAGTGCAATACTCAAATAAGTTCGTGCTCGTGTGCATTAAAGGTGAAAAAGAGTCATGTATCAAATCGTCGTCATATCACATCTTAATGATTCCACAGATTATAAAGCACATAAATGAAATAATGTCACACCTCAAAATATTACAAAATAGTCACGTGGATATGGAATGAATGGGTGACTTAGACATCTTTAATTTTCATCCACATATGGTGAGAAAATACAAAACTCTTTTTGAATTTTTCAAAAATTTTGTCAAAAAATAAAATCTTTTTGTCTTTTTTATTATTTCTTAAAATGAAACTGAAATATTTTTGTATTTTTCAAAAAATTTCAAGAAAAACAAAACTCGTTTTGGATTTTTCAAAAAATATATCAAAACTAAAATGCAAATACAATGATAATACAATCGTAGTACAATCTAGCAAAAGGAAAAAAGATGAATAAGCATGAAAATCATCCTATACTAGATAACATATCCAATCTCAGTCAACAGTGCAAATACCCAAAGACTCCCAAAGATCTTTAAATCTAAGTGTATCTAAAGATTTTATGAAAATTTCGATTAAGCGACCGGTGCTCAGAAAGCTCAAGGACACGACCTTTTCCTCAACTAGGTCTCTAATAAAGTGCTCACATACTCTAATGTGCTTTGTGCACAAATGAGGGAATGGATTACGTGAAATGTGTATGGCACTCATATTATCACAAGAAATAATCATCGTGCCCTGTGATATACCGTAATCCTCCAATATTTGATTCATCCATAAAAGTTATTTGCAATAACTCCCGATGGCTATATACTCAGCCTCCGTCGTGAACAAAGATACGGAGTTTTGCTTCTTGCTCATCCACGAGACAAGAGCACTCCCAAAGTAAAAACACCCACACGAAGTGCTCTTACACCCATTGATATCCCCGGCCCAATCGACATCTGAATAGGCAGATAAATGGTCATTGGTGTCAAAGGAATACCAAATACTATATGATAGCTTTCCACTCACGTATTTGATAATACGTTCAAGAGCGTGCAAGTGTGACTCTTTTGGGGACACTTGGCATTGCGCATAGACTCCAACACTAAAGGGAATATCAGTTCGACTAGTGGTAAGGTAAAGAAGACTACCTATCATACTGCGATATAAAGTCTTCTCTATGTCGTTGCCTAAAGTGCCTTTTCTAAGCTTTGTCTATGAACTCGTATGGGTGCGAGCGTGATTAGTGAAGTGTATATGGAATTTCTTCACAAGGTCTCTTGCATATTTGGATTGAGATATGAATATTCCATCCTTAAGCTGGCGAACCTGGAGACCTAGGAAGAATTTAAGCTCACCTACCATGCTCATATCAAACTCACTCTTCACTACACCAAATCTGCACTATTGTCAAGGTCATTGACCCTGAGAAATCCAACTTGTCAAGGTCAATGACCGTGACATTTCGAGGCGAGACAACTTTTTTTGTCACGGTCATTGACCTTGACACAAAACTCGCATTTTGTGTCACGGTCGTGTCGCGGTCAATGACCGTGACACGTTTGTCACGGTTTATAACCGTGACAAAGCCGTGACCCTTTTTAAAAAAATGTCGCGGTCAATGACCGTGGCACGTCCGTGACAACTTTTTGTCACGGACTTATCACGGTCAATGACCGTGACAATTCTGGGCAGAATTTAAAAAAAATCTGCTGGGCAGTATGGCCACTGCCACTGCCCAGCAGTATATTTGTACCTGTTATGGCAACGTTGTACCTGTTCCAAACATCATATATCCAAACAAACTAAAGATAATGCAAATATATATTCAAATAGAGACAATATGCATCACGATATAATTCAAATGTAACAACTTAAAATAATTCAAACTTATAACAATTCAATTCAAACTTAAAATAATGTCACTACATGTCTGGTGTATTGTTAAAACTGAGGAGATGAGTAGGCCACACGACATACGAATTGACGCACCCACTAATATACGTCGTGCCGCATTGTTCGTGCAACCACAATAGGGAGTTCTCCTTCCCGGGTATGACATGCGTGACGAGCACCCTGCACTCCATCTCTTGAAGCGCACGTCCATGAACTATTCCACCCTGGACGATATTCGGGTCCCTCAACCCCCGCCCTATCCGCTGGCCATCAAATACGTCCAATATGAACACGCTCGGCCAACCAAGTGTCGACATTGATCTGTTGAAGGGCGCCAAATAGGGAAGTGGATCATTGAAGTACGAACGTGTCGGTAATGAAGCAGCAAGGTGCACATCCTCGTCGTCCTGCGCCTCGTCCTCCCGCACCTCCTCCTCCACCGCCTTCTCCTTCCCTTTCCTTTTCCCTTTACGGTCTCCGCCCAACGTACGCTTCATGAATGCGTACATATCTTGGACCGTCGCCTCCAAACGGGACAACTTCCCATCGTGTGAATCCACCATTCGAGCCAACCCGGTGTCGCTCGTCTCCAATCCGATGATCCTAGATTTGGCCACCCGCGAGCTCACCCCCCTTGTCCTCCCCTTGCGATCAGAGCCAAGCACTTGGCTGAGTGCATCTGTGGACAAAGATGCCTTGTCGGCATCAGACTGCGACTCATGCACTTCCTTAAGCTTTGCCTGAAACGACAAAAAGCACATGATTAGTAAAATAAGTAAACTAAAAAATTATAACGTAATTAACAAAAATTAAACTGCCGGATTACTTACAATCGTGGCCGTGACGCTCGGGGACACCTCCTTGTCCTTCTCCTTCTTCGTTCGAAGAGCCACATAAGTATCGAGCCTATGTGGCTTACCCCCTAGCCCACTCCCTACCCCCTGAAATAAAATAAAGTAAAGTAAAATTAGTATCGGCCCCGCAAAGTAAAATAATGAAGAATAATATATTTCTGTAGTTATAGAAAAATTAAATCTTACCTGCATCCTATGCTCCACCTCGGCGTAAGAGGTCCGACCGGAGTAGTGTTATAGAAAAATTAAATCTTACCTGCATCCTATGCTCCACCTCGGCGTAAGAGGTCCGACCGGAGTAGTGCACGTCCGTCTTTTTTGCCCGATTTTCCCTCCCCGATTTGCGAGATGCCAATTGTCGATCCTCGATCTCATTGTCAATGAACTTCTGCCATTGTGCCAATGAGATCGGCTCCTTGGGGGGGACGGATTCACTCCATTGGATAATCGACTCTCGTGTTTTCCCAACGTACCGTGCCCGCATATTTTTTTTCCACGACTTGAGTTGCTCCCTAATCTGCTCCAACACGGGATAGCGTAGCTTTGGATCCAAATTGAATTGTTCATGTCCAACAAATATAATGTTAGTTGCGAATAAATATAAATATAAATATAAATATAAATATAAATATAAATATAAATATAAATATAAATATAAATATAAATATAAATATAAATATAAATATGAAATCGAAATTGAAATTGAAATTGAAATTGAAATCGAAATTAAAATTGAAATTGAAATTGAAATTGAAATTGAAATTGAAATTGAAATTGAAATTGAAATTGAAATTGAAATTGAAATTGAAATTGAAATTGAAATTGAAATTGAAATTGAAATTGAAATTGAAATTGAAATATAAATATAAATATATTACCTGTAGTGCCGCCCAAACAGCTAACTTAAGCTCATATGGCACCTCCTTCCAACTCATAAACCCCGGGCCGATGACCGTCTTTAGCAGAACGAGGGATCTCGCTAATATCTCCGATTTGTTCTCGACGGTAATCCCATATTTCCCATATTTGGGGAGCCTAGGGGCGGAAGAGCCCTCGTCGCCTCCACTACCACCGACCCCAGACGACATTATCATAAACAGCACCATCATCTTCGCCTTAATATCTGAAGGAGACATTTACTGTAAAAAAATGTTATTAGTACAGATATAATTTATAAATCATACCCCACCCCCACCCACCCCCACCCCCACCCCAACATGTTTACGGGCTTTCATCACCCATCATAAATTTTTCGGTCCGTGACTTACTGGCCAGTTGTCTTGGGTCTTTTAGTCCCTTAACATTACTTTAAGAATTTTACCCAATCTAAATACCACATTTTCTTTCTTGTTATACACTTGAATACGTTTTGTTATTTAGTCCTTATTAATTTATCTTTGATGTATTACCAGCATCTTTACTTTATAAACTTTATTTAATTTTTAATTTTAAGGACTATTTTCATCACTTAGTGTTCATCTAAGTTCTAGTATAACAAGTTCCCATAAAAATCTTTAATAAAGTATTATCACAAATATAAACTAAGAGTGATAAAATAACTTCGAGGCATATAAATTAATTGTGACAAAGTAAGATTATGGAAATCCCACTTTTCTTTCTATAACTCCTATTTTATTAAACTTTAAATATAATTAGGGGTGTATAGAAAGAAAAGTTAAATAGGAATAAAAACAACATTTTTAAAATATAAAGGGCTCACCAATTTGATCAAATTTTTCAACAACATAGACTAATTGATCTTTATTATAAGACAATTACTACAAATTTATGCACATCGCCCGAATTCAAAAAGTAATTTAATGACTAAAGTAATAATTTTTTTAACTTTAGTTATTCACCACAAATCTTCAAAAATATTTTATTTTTCATGATTTTAGCAACTTCGGATGCCATTTTAACCCTTATTGTAGTTTTTTAGTTTTCATGCTTTTATTTGATGGATATAAAGTCATGTGATTATTTCACCATATAAAGTCAACAAAAAACGCCATATATGGTTTTTTTCTCCATTAGTATAAGTATATAGCGATTATTTCACACTTAAATCACATATTAAGCCGGCCTTCATTTTTTTATGAAATTTGTAGAAAATTACTTATTTATTTTGAATGAAAATAAATTGTTATCCAATATTTTTGGATATTATTTACATTTACATTTTTGGATATTATTTTTGGATATTATTTACATTTACATTTTTGGATATTATTTTTGGAAATTTATAGAAAATTACTTATTTATTTACATTTTTAACCCCCTACCCCCACCCTGCCCCACCCCCTACCCCCACCCTACCCCCACCCTGCCCCACCCCCCACACACGCATACACACACGCACATATATACACACATACACACATATATATACACACAAACATATATATAAATGGAAGAGAGAGAGAGAGAGAGAGAATTAAACCTGAAAGTAGAGAGAGAGAGCAGCGTCGAGAGAGAGAGAGAGGGAGGGAACGATGGGAGGTAAAAAAGAAGGGGGAAAGGGTTTTTGCTGGAAATATTGTCACGGTCGTGTCAAGGTCATTGACCGTGACAATTATTTAAAGAATTGTCACGGTCAATGACCGTGACAAGTTCGTGATAAGTAAATTTGTCACGGCCTTGTCACGGTCATTGACCGTGACAATTCTTTGTCACGGTGGTGTCAAGGTCAATGACCGTGACATATAACGCGTGTTTTTTGTCACGGTCAATGACCTTGACAAGGGTGGCCGGCTGAAAGGTGACATTTTGGTGTAGTGCTTCATCTCCTCCTCAAAAATGTGATCATGGAGAGAGAACGTGGATCCAAAGACTATATCGTCCACATAGACCTGGGCAACCTAAATAGAGCCACTCTCTCTCCTCTCAAATAACGTCTTATCAACTTCCCCTCTCTTGAATCCACGATCTAAGAGATAGGAAGTAAGCCTCTCTTACCAAGATTGGAGTGCTTGTTTCAAATAATACAAGGTTTTCCTAAGATAGTTTATGTGTCCTGGGCGCGTAGGGTCTTCGAACCCCTTTTGATTATTCCACGTAAACCTCCTCTTGTAGAATGACATTCGAAAAGTCACTTTAAACATCCATCTTATATAACTTAAAGAGCAGACGACATATTATGGCAAGGAATAAGCGAATGGACTCAATCCTAGCAGTAAGAACGAATGTCTCTTCAAAGTCTACACCATCGATATGTGTGTAATCTTGAGCAACCAACCTAGCCTTATTGAGAACTATGGTACCATTTTCATCCACCATATTCTTGAAAATCCGCTTGGTATCGATCACATTAGTATCTCTAGGTCGGGGGACCAATTAATAGACATTATTCTTTCTGAATTAAAGCAACTCTTCTTGCATTGCTGATACCAATGCTCATCCTTTAGTGCTTCTTTAACATTCTTGGGCTTAACTAAGGATATGTAGCACAGATAGTTAAAAATATTTTCGAGTTGATCAGAAGTCTTGACACCTAGTGTAGGATTACCAAGTATATAAAAAGGGTCGTGAGTCTTTCGAACCCAAAATCGTGTCTCTCCCGAGATAGGAATTGGGTCCATCAGGGTAGTATGATGAAGGATGGGATCATTACCAGGGGGTGTATCATCCACACACTGTGGGCTAGGAGCAATAAACTCTTGTGGCTCATCATCACTAATTGTGATATTTATTGACTCCATAAGCTTAGATCTAATCATATTATAAACTCGGTAGTTCCTTCTCGTCGATGAATATCCTAAAAATATCCCCTCGTCGCTCAGGGAGTCGAACTTCCCTAAGGGCTCTTTATCTCACAAGATGTAGCATGTGCTCCTAAAGACACAAAAATATGATAGGTTGGGATTCTTCCTTGTCCACAACTCATAAGGCGTGTAAAGTGTAAGGCGTGTAAAGTGTATGTGGATGATGATATACCCTATTCATCGTATGGCATGCGTTACTCACCGCCTCTGCCCAAAAACATCTAGGCATGTTTCTCTCACGAAGCATGGATCTAGCCATCTTTTGTATCATTTGGTTCTTCCTCTCAATAATTCCATTTTGCTGAGGAGTACGAACGGTCAAAAACTCATGTTTTTAATGCCTACTTCATAGCAATAGCTATCCACTTTTGCTTCTTTAAATTTAGTGTCGTTGTCACTACGCGTCCGAGAAATAGTGACAGTGTATTGGTTTTGTAGGACACGACACTGGGTTATAAGGAACTCAACTGCATCGAACTTTTCTTGAAGGAATCCAATAATCGAATATCAAGAAAAGTCATCCACCATCATGAAAATATATCTCTTACCACCTAAGCTCTCCGAGCAAGTAGGACTTATAAGATCCATGTGAATCAACTCCAAAACATGGGAGGTGATAATGGTATTAAACTTTCGATGGGGACTTTAAATTTGTTTACTTAGTTTATAAGGTTCACAAATCGAGGAAGTTGGTTTCCCAAGTGATGGTAAGCCACGAACTAGGTTCTTTTTCACTAATCTCTTAAGATCTTTAAACGTTGCGTGACCTAACCGTGGATGCCAAAGGTCCATAGTGGAGACCATAGCACTGTTGCACACAAAAGAGGTCTCGGGCATAATCCCATAACAATTATCTTCCATCCTAACACCTTGTAGTAAAATTTTTCCAGATTGATCATAAACATTGCATTCGAATCGCTCAAACTTTACTGCAAAGTTTGTGTCGCATAGTTGGATTATGCTAATCAAGTTTGTTTTCAACCGCTTCACGTACAACACATAATCTAGCTTAGAAAATCCAGGTATCTTAACACTATCACATGCTAAAATTATATATCTACTCCAATCCTCCAAAGGTGACTTTACCTTCCTTACGATCCTTAAGGTGGGTAAAAAATTTGACGTCACTTGTCATATGCCTAGAACACCCGCTATCAAAATACCATTGGGAAGTATTTTTAGCCTTGAGAGTAACATGAACAATAGGGGCTTCTCATCTGGCTTAGTGTGACACCCCGCCTAATTAAATACCGGATGATCAGTCCTTTATTAAATTAAATCAAAGTATCCGGTTGGTTCATTTTTAGCATCACTGTCGAAAAATAATTTTTTTCTTTATTAATCACCTAATAAATAATTAAGCTAAGTGAAAAAATATTTAATTTTATAAATTAAGACCTACTATTATGATTTAATATGAAACCATTTTCACGAACACAGATAATAATATTAAAACCAAATCATCCATATGAAATAACCAAGCTAGATTAACCAATCCAAATAATAAATCCCAATCACAGGACAAGGAAATAAATAAAACAATCCCAACAATAGCTAAATCTTAAAATAAAAAATAGTACAAGTCTCTCTCTGAACTAAATGAAATCAAGAAATGGGCGACACATGCCCTATATGAGAATAAAAAAATAGAAGATTGGGAAGATAAGAATGGAGTCGTCTACTGCAAGGACCTGCAACTTCCACACTAGCTGTAACACGCTAATAGTCCAAAGATCTAGGCATGATGCCCATGTGGCTGGGCACCTGTAATATCTATATCTATATATATATATATATATATATATATATATATATATATATATATATATATATATATATATATATATATACAAGAGGAAGAAAAGATAACAAGAAACCGATCAGATCCCGAGTGTAAAACAACTTTAAAAATAGTTTAGCAAGTATTTAAAATGCTTACCATGTGATACTACATACATGTTAGTACCTCGACACTCACTTGAGAATTCTCACCTCTCAACTAGTGTGCACGCCTAAAAAACTACAGAATTAACCTAGTTAAATCTAACCCAGTTAACTAGCCTAACCCAAATTTTCATTCACCAAGCCGTATCCAAGTGACCGCATAACCATAGTTTATATCTGATAACCTTATCTTATGAATTTGCCAAACTAGTTATATTCATCACAATTCAGACTTAATTTTTCAATCACTTAATTCGTTTAATATTAATTATTCCGTTTTATCTACTTCCAAGAACAGTAGATGAATCACTGGTACATATATTTATCACTCATAATATATATACTAATAGGGCACCCCACATAAGCCTGTGGTGTAGGCATACTCTAATATCCAGTCCCCGTATCTCTCGTACAAAGGGAAATACTAGTTCGGAATCACTCTCGAACTGTATTAACACAAAACACACATATTGGAGGTGAAGCATAGTTACAATTCACTAAAAGGTTAACACATACCCTCACGTCTCTTAGTATCGTCTGACTATCATTATCGGATAGCCTGTACCAAGGATGCTATGTTTTAGGGTACAAGTCAATGTCCCCCATAAAGGTCCAATCGAGATAAAACTGTCCCAGCGGAGAACCTCCATGATAGCAAGTAGCGCGGGTATGATTATACACAATTATACAATATTAAATATATATACATGCACTCATATAGGTATTCACATTATTCAGCTAGGTACGCCCACGATCCATAATATATTCGAACCATGCGTGGCACCTAACGCCCGAGATTTACGTATAGTTAAATCATTCTTTTTTATTTTCTTTATTATCGTGAATCCTTAACTACTTCTCGACTCTCGAAGTGTATCCTCTTGATAAATATAAAATCAGTAGGTGTACACTCACTACTCTACTGGCCTAACTCCTTCTCAATTCTCGCAAGACCTAACTTAATGTACGTTCGATTTCCCACTCAATTTATATTCCTCCGAAATCCCTATTAAATCTCA
The DNA here is from genome assembly GCA_949130495.1 of Sambucus nigra. Taxonomy (NCBI): domain Eukaryota; kingdom Viridiplantae; phylum Streptophyta; class Magnoliopsida; order Dipsacales; family Adoxaceae; genus Sambucus; species Sambucus nigra. The sequence continues at coordinate 352,609,476 of OX422218.1, forward strand.
TATAAAGTCGTATTATCCGGACCCTACTTATACCCTACTGGTCCTTCTCAAGTCCCACTATTATATTTAAGTTATGTCTAAAGGTCCTTAGACATTGGGATTGGATTAACATTTAAAAGGGGAAAAAGTTCCCATTTCCAGGAGGAGTCAATCGATCGATGAAAGGGGGGTCGATCGATCGGTCGAGCAGTTTTTGGCCCAGATTCTGCAATTCTTTACCTACGGGTTTCCTTAACATAAATTCTCAAAACCTCTATTAATTCGTCCCAAACTCCCAACCAATCAAGCCAACAGTTATATTATTCTACATACATGATTTCTAACGTAAAGCATATACGAATTCATCAAGGCCTATCAATTAAAGGGTTAATTTCAATTAATACATCAAGAACCCTATTTTTATCATCATGATCATTATCTTCCTAATTTTTTCACAATTTAACCTCTAATGGACATTAATTTCGTAATCAATCATCTACATGTAATAATAGGGAAGTCCTAGCATGATTTCTATTCAGAATTTCAATAAAAATCTCCCAAATATCATTTATCTTTCAGGAAAACATAAATATTATCTCCTAAACTAGCATGGATGTGACATCAACTAAATATCAACAAGTTATATACTTACCTGGAAATCAAAGGTCTAGTTCGACGGATTTGAGTGGTATAGGAACATTTCCCTTCTTCTGATCTATGCGTTGGTGGTGGAATTGGTGGGAGTGGTCTAGGGTTGGTGGGTCTCCTCCTTAGAAGCCTTCTCTCTTCTCTCTTCCTTAGCCTCTCTGCAACTCTAATGTTTCTAACCCTCGAGGACTCTAACCCCTATCAGATATAATCCTTCAATTTTCGTCCATAATTAAGGTCTAAAATGGTTAATTACCAAAATGCCCTCCCGGGTTACCGGTTAGGCCTAAAAACGTCCCGAGACTCAAACTAAACACCCAGGTATAATTTTCTGACTATCTCGACCCTTTTGGACACATTGGCACACTCGAAATGACCATACAGGTGACTTATAATTAAATTACTTTTTATTCCATTAATTTAGTCCCGGCACGACACATGCGCTTCCCGACTTAATTCCTATGATTGTCGTATTATTCACTCGCGACAATTTTAATAAATTCAAACTCATATATTACTTTACTCATCTAGTAATATTCAACATTCTTACCAATAATTACTAACTCTCATCACGCTAGTAAATATTTATTTTAAAATTCGGATTAATATTAAATTAATTTATTCCAATTTAATTTAATTAATCCACTAATTAAATGCCATAAAAATACAGGGTATTACACTTAGGTACCCAAGTGGAGGTAACCTTTTGTTTGCCCTTATTATTGTTGACTCTAGTTAGAATGCTGGAAGTGTTCTCAAACGGCAAAGACATCCGTTGAAATTTTTCCATTAAATTATGTGAAGTCACGACTAGAAATTGAACTTTCTCCCTAAGAGTAGAAAAGTCGCTAAAGTGGTGTACAAAAGTGTGTGTACTACTAGTTCTACCTAATGTATAGAAAAACTCTCTAAGGTGAAATTTTCTTTTGCAAAAGGTGCAAACATAGACAGGTTTGGGTCTACCTCGATCTACTTTTCTAGGTTAAACTCTTCTAGACGGATTGGGCCACCCAAGTGGATTCGATCGAAGGCCATAAGGGTCCATCACAAACTCGGGAACAATATCGAGTGTGACATCGAAAGTGGATGCACCATCATAACATATTCCTTGCCTCTCTACGTTTTCTAAAGTGGGATCGAGGAGTATCTTACCTACCTTCTTCGATGTATCCTCGATAGTTACCTTGACCTCCCAGGTGCGCTTAAGATCTTTCTCGAGTTGGGGTACAAGGGCTTCAAATTTCCTAGGAGTCTCCACGGATGCTTGAGGATCTCTCGTAAGACTAGCCACCTGGTTGGTCAAATCCCCGTTCGCTATCTCAATTAAACAAACTCTCTCTCTCAAATCTTCTCTCATCGAGGACTCGCTCTCTCTCGCCTCTCGCAACTCTTTCTCTAGCACTAAAACTCTCATACCTAACCCTTTATTTTGTTTCTTCATTTCAAAGGACCCGGTGTAAAGATCGACGTAGACGCTGAAGGTCACTCTCGCTCTCACTTAAAGCATTCTCTCCCTCACTCTCCTTGGAACGACTAGACTCACTGTTGAGGTGTTCATGATTAGTAGCTTACTCATTATCGTTAGGTGCACTAGATGTACTAACATGACTAGCCATAAATGCAGTGAAGTGGCATTTATGCGGTGATTCTTCTCCCTAACTCATTAACTCGACCTCGCTATTGCTAAGCATGATGTTTAAGGAAACTGCCTTTCCCTTGATGTTTTAACCTAGTCGGACACTTGTGAACTTTATAACCCTCTCCCTCACACTCATAACATCTCTCCTTGTCTTTCTTTGGGAAATATTTCTTTCCTTTTTTAAAATTTTTCTTGCCCAATTTAAATTTTTTATCTTTCTCAAAACTTTTCTTATCGTTGGAAGTATTTTTCTTTTTACGTTTGAGAAATTTCTTGAAATTTTTAGCGAAAAGAGACAGATCATCTAAATCATAATCAAACTCTGAATCAAATGAAGCTTCCTCTCTCTTTTTAAACACTTCCTCTCTTCTTTTAGATTGGGGTTTAAGTACAACCCGCTTATCCTTAGGCTTAACTATTTTAGGGAACATATCTATCTCATATGTATGAAGATCTCCTACAAGTTCTTCTAACCTAAGAGTGTCTAAGATCCCTAGTGAATTTGGAAAGGTAACCTTATGAATAAAGCGAGCAAGAATCGATCTCAATATTTTGTTAACTATATGCGTCTCGGGTATTTTCTCACCTAAATTAAAATTCGAGTTAACTATGTCAGAAAGTCGTGCATAAAACTCATCGAAAGATTCATATTCAATCACTGTGAGTGTTTCAATTTGTGTGGTGAAATTCTGTAGCTTAAAAACTTTAACAGCATTGGTACCCTCGTGAGTGAGCTAGAGGGTATCCCAAGCACCTTTAGACATAGTGCACACAATGCTGCGTCAAAACTCGTCGGGGGTGACCGCTCCCGAGATGACACTCAAACCGCGAAAATTGAAATTGCTCCACTTAAATTCTTCCTTTGTCCACCGTGAGACAAGTTTAGGACTGAAGACATTATCAACTGTGACAGTGGGAGGGGTCCACCCTCTTTCACACACTACTCAAACAAGTTCATTTATGGCCTTTAAAGAAGACCTAACCCTAGCCTTCTAGTATGCATAATTTGTACCATCAAAGATGGGCACTCGATTATACAAATTCTCCATTAAATTTTATTTTTTCAAAGATCAACCACACTCCATGTCACACATGTCAACCTTGTTGATAATGTTGCGTTTTCACCATTTTCCAAATCTTCTTTATAGTTAAAGAAAAATTTATGTTCCAATGGAAAAAGTGATAACCCACCTTTAAAATTTTTAACTTCCTAGGATATGAGGTTCCTAAAGGTTCATGGAAGTTTTAAAAGTGTTTGGCTAATCAAAATAAACTCACATATTATTTTGAGATATCAAAATTTTAAAATTACACAAGAACAAATTTCAAGGAATTTTTAAAAGTTTAATGGTGAACTAATGAAACCTCAAAAACATTTTACATCAAAGTTTAAAAACTTAAATATCTAAAAAATGCAAAGAGGTTTTTTACTCTTAAGAAAGTTTGATTTCTTTTAGCTTGATAAAACAATTTGAAAACCTTAAAAAATTCTTGACTTATTTGTGCAAAGAAGATGAAAAAGAAGAATTATATAGGCTTTCAAATTTGTGGACATAAGATCTCAAATATATAAACAAGTATTGTCCACACAAAAAAGTTATTTTCCCAACATACCAAAAGATATGGTTGTAAAAAGGAATCTACACGTTTTATAATGCATAGTTTATTTGATAATTTATCTAAAATTACACACACACACACACACACACACAAGTTTAACACTTTTTTCCAAATGAAGAAAATCCAATTTTAAGAGAGCGCTTTTAGTATTTTAATAGATTATTTTTATAATTTAGTGTCCAACACACATAATTCCAAATTTTATCTTTATATCCTAAGACGAGAATCTAGGTGATAAAGCAGATAAATTAAAGCATGCAAATAGACATGACAATTTGAGAAAAAAAACTTGCGGGTAAAATTGTTTTTTCAATCAGCACTTTAGAGTTTTACAAGACACAAATTATAAAACTTCTAAAGAATACAACTCTCTCCTGAGTCGTTCACGGGTGGAGGTCCACCCTCGGTATCCACCGATAGGCCTTTTTGTCCCTTTGGCAGTGATCTCCTCAAGAACCACAAGGTCATCAGTGAAGAAGATATCTCCACAAGAGTAACTTAGATATGAAACTATATAGGGTTTAAATGTATTCACATATATATTTCAGAGTAATGATTTTTGAATAAAAAAGTGTTTTATACCTAAATAAAGTGAGAACTTTTTCACCAGGTATGTAGAAATGATTTTTGCGAAAGTCTCCTTTAAAATCCTTTTGAATTAGGTATTTATATGAAAGGCTCAAAATTCAAAGCGGTGACACTCGTTCAAACAAAAACTAGGCTCATTCGAATGAGAATAGCACATCGTTAGAACAAAAACAAGTTCATTCGAACGAAACAGCTATCTCATTTGAACAAGCCTCAAACGAGATTCACACGATGCAAAATAGTACGCCCTCATTCGATGGATCGAAGTAAACTTTAAATGAGACTTCAAATGAAGACGTGATCTCGTTCGAACGAGAATCCTATCTCATTTAAATAAGATACGCGGACTTTGGAAAAAAATAAATAAAGAAAAATGCCTCAATTTTTTAAATAAAACATCTCCCAATATAAAAGTAAATAAATTCAAAATCCTAAATTATTTATACCTTAGTAATATAGAGATCATCTTGAATTTGGAGACAATGAAAATTCGAACTTCACGATGGCTCGAGTCAAATGGAGCAGGATATGCCAAAAATAATGTTAGCCTAAGCTATGAGCAAATGATAGAAATTATGCTCTTACAAATTTTAGTTATGTTAAACCATGGATGTACTAAGTCATTGTTGATACCAAATTTAGTCTGCTGACGTGGACCAATCACTTGAAGATACGTGGAGATCTACCTGTCAAATACAAACATTTTGGACGAGCAACTCAAGCGCCCCGAGTTACTCTAGGCCCCGAGCTACTTGGCGTACTGAGGAACTCAGGCGGTCCGAGCTGCTTGGCGTGCAAAGCACCCAATTCAAGAGAATAAAAAAGACGACTACGCATTAAATGCTCATTATTATCGTATAGATGTATATGTATACTAGATAACAGCGCATTTGTCCTTTCACATGTACATCCTCAAGGCTATAAATACATTGTAACCTCCTCATTAGAAGGGGACTCTCGATCTCTTGGTAAATCACTTATCGAGAATTCCATGCAAACAGTCAGCAATTCAAAAATAGTGGACGTAGGCCATTCTCATACGGCTGAAGCACTTTAAAAATCCTTTCATCTTATTTATTTATTATCTTAATTATTTGTGATTAATTAATTAGAGATAATCTATTTTTTACATCAACAGATTGGCGATGTCTGTGGGAAATGACTGTACTTAGCGTTTTTCACCAAAACAATTCGTCATCAATGGCTGATAATCCGAAATCTAGTAATCGAAACGCTGGGAACCCTCCAAACCCTTCTATTTCCCCAAATGTTCAAGATTTGGCTGGCATAATGGCTAATTTAGCCCAAGGGCAAACGACCATGCAGGAAACTATGCGTCAACTTATACAAACTGTTCAAGGTTGAGTGACGGCCCAATCAGGACAACGAAGTATTTAGAGAAATACCAGTTTACCCTCTTCACGAACTAGGAGAACACTATTCCCAAAGGAATCTCAATCTAGACGCATCGAATCATATCGTACTGAGAGATCTAATGATCCTTCTAATCAACCTGGTCGGACTTCATCAGTACGAGCTACAGATTCTCAACGAAACGTCACTCTATCTCCAGAAAGGACTAGTGCTCTAGAAAGGTTAAGTAGAGTCTCTCCTTTTGATCATTTGGGCCTTAGGAGGAATAGAAGTCCTCCTAGGATTGTGTCGAGGAACTCCCCACGACCATCCGATCTAAGGGAAGGCTCTGCCCAATCACGACCAGCAACTCGATCCCAAGAGGAAAATTTAACGCGGTCAGTTGCTCGAACCAATAGGCCTGATGAAGGAAACGATGCATGGAAGGTCTCTATTCAAAGGTTGGAGGACAAATTAGGGGAAATGGATAAGGCCAAGAATCCTCTATAAAGAACTTTTATCTAAGGGACACCATTTGTACTGGTAATTGTGGATTTTCCCACACCATCAAAATTCAAAGCTCCTATGGTGATGCCGAAATATGATGGAAAAACTGACCCTATCCTTCATATAGAACAATACCAAGCAGCTGTCGATATCTATGCAGTTCCAGACGAGATGAGATACAGGGCATTTTTAGGAACTCTTACCGGATTAGCTCAGATATGGTACAATAACCTTCCTCGGGGGAAAATTAAGACTTTCTTTCAACTAGCAGAGCTCTTTATCGGGAACTTCTGTTTTGGAGCGAAGCCAGTCAAACGAGTAGCACACTTACTAAGTGTTAGACAGAAGGCAGGTGAAAGCACCAGGGACTATATTACTCATTTCAATAACGATAAACTTGAAGTAATTGATTACGAGGAGAAAAAAGAAATTACTTCTCTGATGAGTGGACTGTTGCCAGATAAGTTGTACTACACTTTAGCCAAAGATCCACCTAGAACCATGGCAGAACTGATGGCAAAAGCAGCCAAAATCATGAATGCCGAGGAAGCTATGGCTGCAAAGAAGAATGCAGACACTAAGGAGACCAAGGTGGAAGATGGTAAAACTGAAAAGAAGGATCAGAAGAACAATGGTGGAAACAGGCAATCAAAAGGAAAGCAAGCACTGGAGCAGATGAAGAAATTTGGAAATTACACTCCTTTAAAGGTAGATATAAATCAAATTTTGGAGGAGATCAAGAATAGCGAGGAGCTAGCCTGGCCAGCGAAAATGAAGGCAGATCTTGACAGAAGAGACAAGACCAAATATTACGAATTCCACAAAGATCATGGCCATACAACTAAAAGTTATATAGCTCTCCAGAATGAAATTGAAGCACTCATCAGACGAGGAAAATTGGCTAAGTATGTTGATCGCCAAGGTGGTGGAAAGGCCAACGACCGAAGAAAGCAAAGGTCTAGGTCTCCTCGTCAAGCAAAAGAAGACAAGAAAAGAAGTCACGAAGAAGATCCAGAAGATGATCAAGATGACCCCGATCTCCCCAAAAGACCAAGACAGTCAGAATGTGAGGTATTTTCAATCCGTTTTGGATCATTTGAATGTAATGTTATTACAGGTGGAGATGCAGGAGGTGGAGATCTGACTGCGGAGAGAAAAGCTTACCTCAATGAGGCTCAAGCCTGATCGTACATTCAACGAATAAATCTAGCTGAAGACGATCGCCCGAGGAAGGTGAATAAAGACAAGTTGGTCATTAGTTTCTCTAAGAACGACCTGGCAGGTGTACTATATCCTTATGATGACCCATTGGTGATCAAGATGAGAATGAAGGAAGTGGTGATTTCAAGGGTACTAGTGGATAATGGTAGCTCGGCAGACATCATGTTCCACCCATGTTTTAATAGTTTGGATCTAAAATTAGCCCAATTGGAGACCTATTATAGACCTCTCCTAGGCTTTACTAGCAAGAAAGTTTTTCCACTTGGGACGATCAAGTTGGATATGCTTATCGGTACATGGCCTGCTTGTCGAACAGAAAGAGTACACTTTTTTGTAATGGATAAAAATTTCCAATCATCTTACAATATCATCATGGGAAGGGTAGGTCTGAAGAAGTTCGAAGCAGTACCATCTACTGTACATCAATGTTTGAAATTCGCAACTAACTTTGGAGTAAGAGTGGTGAAAGGCGAACATAAAGTAGCTCGAGAATGCTACTATTCATCTGCCGAATAAGAGGAACGCGAAGAATCTAGAAAGAAGACTACCACTTATCAAGGGGATGAAATAAAAGATGCAGAAATTGAAACGTTAGATCTTAGAGACGAGTCTCAGCTCGTGAAAGGACAGGTTATGAAGGCTATAAAAAATATCATTCTGGACATGAGCATCCAGAACGAACAACTCAAATTGGTGCATCACTAGATACATCAATAAAACAGGAATTGATAGCATTTTTAAGACGCAGAAAGCAGAATTTTACATGGAGTTATGAAGATATGCCAGGGATATACCCGAGTTTCCTATGTCATGAGCTCAACGTGAACAAGGAAATCAAACCAGTAAAATAATGAAGAAGGGTATTCAGTCCTGAGAAGAACCAAGCCATACAGGAAGAAGTAGAGAAATTATAAAAAGCCTCTTTTATTGAGGATGTCAAATATCTTGATTGGATAGCAAATGTGGTAATGGTGAAGAAGAAAAACAACAAGTGGATGATGTGTATGGACTTCACTGATCTTGATAAAGCCTGTCGAAAGGATCATTTTCCTTTGCCCCGAATCGATCAGCTGGTGGATGCTACCTCGAGGACATGAATTGTTGAGTTTCATGGATGCTTATTCTGGGTACAACCAGATTAAGATGATTAAGATGAAGCCTGAGGACAGGGAGAGTACCTCTTTTATCACCCCAAGGGGAACTTATTGCTATAATGTTATGCCTTTTGGACTGAAAAATGCAGGTGCAACATATCAGCGGCCGATGAATAAGGTGTTTGCAGAGCAAATTAGTCATAACATGGAGGTTTATGTTGATGATATGCTGACGAAGAGCAAGAAAGATGCTGATCATCTATTTGACCTAGGTCAGACCTTTGATCAACTAGAGAAATACCAAATGAAGTTAAATCCCACCAAGTGCATATTTGGAGTGCGAGAAGGAATGTGTCTCAAGTACATTATTAATCAACGAGGTATTGAGGCGAACCCTGAAAAGATCAAGGCTCTATTGGAGCTACGATCTCCAACCACGAAGAAGGAAGTGAAAAGCCTCACAGGGCGAGTTGCAGCACTTAATAGATTTGTGTCACGAGCAACAGACAAATGCCTCTCATTCTTCAAAACACTTTAAAAAACTATTGAGTGGAATGATGAGTGCAAGGAGGCCTTTCAAGAGTTGAAAAAATATCTAGGGACATCTCCATTGTTGTCCAGACCAGTGATGGGAGAAAGACTATACTTGTATTTGACAATTCAAGAGAATGCAGTCAGCTCGGCATTGATAAGATCGGAGGATGGAGTGAAGAAACCAGTCTACTACACCAGCAAGGCTTTCCGAGGAGCGTAAATCAGATATCCAAGGTTGGAGAAGTTGGCACTAGCGCTGATTGAAGCAAGCAAAGAATGAGTCCATACTTCCAAGCCCATACTATAGTAGTGTACACCGATATGCCATTAAGATAAGCTCTGCATAAACCGGAGAAATCAGGAAGATTGATGTACTGAGCAGTAGAACTTGGTGAATATGATATAGTTTATGAGCCTAGATCGTCGCTCAAATGGCAGGCCGTAGCGGATTTTATTACAGAGTTTACTCAGGAAGATGCCTCCGAAGAATAGGAGTTGAAGACAGACCAACCTGTGGATGTTACAGGATCATCAAATTTAAACCCCGACCAACTTACGTCTGTAGACGATTAAGAGAAGATGATCAACGAGCAACAAGTAGTATCGGAGGAGGACAAAAAGAAGCACCAAATATTCCACCGAGGAACTCTGTCTGATCAAAAATTTGATGATGAAGTACCTATATGGAATTTATATATGGATGGCTCTTCATGCACTACAGGCAGTGGAGCGGGAATTATTTTAAACAGTCCGGATGAGATTGATGTGGAGTATGCTCTGCGCTTTCAATTTAAGGCTTTTAACAATGAGGCCGAATATGAAGCAATGATTGTGGGTCTAAGTTTAGCCAAAACAATGAAAGCAGAGCAAGTCGTTATGCTCAGTGATTCTCAGTTAATCGTAAATTAAATTCTGGGGGTGTATGCAGCAAAAGGAGAATTAATGATCAGGTATCATGCAAAAGAAATGGAGGTGGTATTGAGTTTTAATGCAGTACAGTTAATTAGAATACCAAGAATGGAGAATGCGAGAATAGATGCCTAGCTCGGTTAGCATCAGCCACACGCACCGAGCTTCGAAGAACAATCCCAATAGAAATCCTAGTTGGTCAGAGCATAAACAAAGATCTGATGATAAATTTCATTGCCCTCGACTTGGGACCATCTTGGATGGACCCTATTAGGGCCTATATTGAAGAGGGGGCTTTGCCAAATGATAAAATCACAGCCAAAAAACTGAAATTTAAAGCTGCTCGTTTTGTATTGACCAATGGCATCTTGTATAGACGAGGAGTTATAGCAGGGCTACAAAGATGTGTCCATCCCTCCGAAGTAAAAGATTTGATCGAAGAGGTTCACGAAGGGTCTTGTGGAGCCCATGTAGCAGGTCGGACGCTTTTGCAAATAATAACAACGCAAAGGTATTACTGGCCAACGACGAAAGATGATTGCGTAGCCTATGATAAAAAGTGCGATAAATGTCAACGTTTATCTTCCATCCGAAGAACTCCTCAAGCATTGTTAACACCCATAACATCCCCTTGGCCATTCGCTATGTGGGGGATAGACTTGGTAGTACCACTTCCAACGACCAAGGGAAGATTTAAATACCTCATGGTTACTGTGGATTACTTTACCAAATGGGTGGAAGCTGAGCCTCTCATTGATATGACATATGACAAAGTCTACCAATTTATTTAGAAGAATATTATCTGCAGATATGGTCTCCCACATGCATTCATTACTGACCATGGAACCCAGTTTGACAATGAGGAGTTTGCTGAGTATTGTCATCAATCTAATGTAATGAAGATCCACTCTGCACCAGGCCATCCCCAAAGCAATGGGCAAAATGAGGTGACAAATAGAATGCTACTGAATGGTATGAAAAAACGATTGGATGATGCAAAGGCAAATTGGATTAATGAGCTACATTCGGTGTTGTGGGCTTATCATACCACACCATGAACAGCAACAGGAGAATCTCCATACATGCTGGCATTTGGGAGTGAGGTTGTCATACTTGCTGAATTAGGTCTACCCACGCATAGGGTGCTTAATTTCAATTCTCCTGTCAGTGATTTGATGAGAAGATTAGACCTGGACATGCTCGAAGAAGTTAGAGAAGAAGCAACAATCAGGAATGCAGCATATCAATAACGAACAACTTTGTTCTATAACAAAAGAGTAAATAAGTGTGATTTGAAGGAAGAGGATTATGTGCTGAAGAAAGTGATCCAAAAGCATAACAAACTAGAAGCCAACTGGCTTTGACCCTACAGAGTAACAGCAGTTGTTCATCCAGTGACATACAGGATTGAAACCTTGGAAGGAGAAGAATTCAAGAATGCATGGAATGCAGAGCATCTGCGCAAGTATTATCAATAATTGAAATTCCTATGTAATGCAGTTTCTTCAACATGAATAAAGTGATGTTTCATCCAGCTTCTTTCTTTGTTGAAATTTTTTTTCCAGAGTATTAGTGCTACACTACACACCAAATTCAGAACAATTACCACCAACTCCGGTTGGTCGAAAAATAATTACCATCAATTTCGTTTGGTTGGGAAATAATTACCACCAACTCCGGTTGGTCGGGAAACAATTACCACCAACTCCGGTTGGTCGGGAAATAATTACCACCAACTTCGATTGGTCGAGAATCAATTACCACCAACTCCGGTTGGTCGGGAATCAATTATCACCAACTCCGGTTGGTTGGGAAATAAATTACCACCAACTTCGGTTGGTCGGCAATTGAATTACCACTAACTCCGATTGGTCGGGAACTCTATACCACTAATAACGGTTGGTCGGCAAACTAGACAAAAAGCTGGACGACTTCCTGGGGCATCCACTGTCTAGGCAATAAGGTAATCCATACGATATTACTACAACTAAACAGGAACATGGGGTGCAAATCATTCCATTGCTTAGGCCCAAAGAGTGACAAGTCACAATAATCAAACAACAAATGGAATAAGTATATTATATACATACATATATTTACCAACTAACAAACAAAGACATTCTACAAATTATTTAGAAGACAATGAAATAATAAAAGAATAAAAATTTCTTCATTCAAATAAAGTAGAATTACATATGATGAGAAAAATCTACTTCATTACATAAAAAACCCTATTCTATTGGTTTTTTCCCTTCTGCCTTTGAAACAGGTTCTACCCCAACAGGAGGATCATCCAATGCATAAGGGGAATTTATAAAATTTACATCTCGCAGCATTCTAACATTCATTATAGATGGCTGATCAAGTAAATGTTCTGGGCGAGATATCTCAAAGTAGGGGTGAAGACTGTAATCACCGAGATACTTGGAAATCAGGCATCGAGGAATTACACGAGCAGGAATCCAACTAAAATCAAGCTTAAAGGAAGGCACGGGCAAGTCGAGCACCCCAGGCTCATAATAATCCCATAAGTAGTGTCCCTACTCCAATTGTAGCACACACATAGCATTCAACCATCCCTGCTTGTACCCCTCATTGTTCGACTGCTGTATCCGAGCATCCAGATGGTACAAAGTTTCATTATACCCAACCATCCAAAACTCTCTGGGTTGTTTATGGAACTAATAAGTTAACCTCTCCAGTTTCTCGTGGAGATTCTTCACCAGAATTTCCTTATTTTCCAAAGCAGAACTCTGGGAAGAGAGTTGGTCAGTAAAATTCAGAATCTTCTTGGACATATCTGCCAAAGCTTGATTATTCGCCATCAACTGAACTGCCTAATTCTCCAAGGCTAATTGAGTTCTTTCTTATTCAATAGAAACTCGACCAGCCCTTGCTCATCCACGAGAAGAAGATCTTGCTCATCCACGAGTAGATGTGGAGGGTACATCGCTTTTCAAAGTTTCCAACTCATCTCGTAAGTTGGCATTTTCTACCTCCAAGAAAGAAAAACCTTCATCATTAATAGGGAACAAGGCTCCCGAAGAAGAGGTAATAGATTTGAGTTGTTTTATCTCTTCTTGCAAAGCAATGTTCTCCTGCTCCAATAACTTAGCGATATGCATGTGCTCTTCAACTTCAAGCTTCAGAACACTCTCTTTCTTCTCATGAGCGGATATGAATTTATCATACCCTTTATCAACACTCAATTGCTGATATTTCTTCTCGTATCCTTGATGTAAAAGTGTGGAGGACTCTTTGTACTGCTTCTGAAGTTCCTCGATCGTTCCTTGGAGATCTTCAATCATCTCATAGTAGGCCACATTGTTGGCAACAGCACGATCGAGCAAACATTTCAAGTATTGGTAAGCTTTAACTTCACGGTCAGAGGCACCTGATCCGAGGATGTTAATTATCTGGGCCTCATTAAGATCTGCATGACCAACTTTAATATAGTCGTTGCATTTCTTCATTAATTCTGTGTCATGAGCTGATAAGAGCTCCATCCTGGCCATAAACTAGCAAAGAGAAGAAACAAAAAGAATCAATAATGATGCAGACAGAGCAAGTAAAAGAGAAATTCAAGACAAATAACTAAAGGTCGAATTTTTATTCATCATAAGAAGGGATACATAGTTACATGTTACATTCAAGAAAATAGCAAAATAAAATCTGAACAACTCTACACCTTCTCCTTGTTCCCTATGACTTCCTCAGAAGGTTTGGATGAAGGAGTTGGTTGCTCGGAAGGAAAGGGAAGCTGCTCGGCAAAAATGCTGGCTGGTTGGAGTTGCTCGGATGGCTGAACAACAGGAACAACAGGGACTTGATCTTCAGTCATCATAAAAGATTCATCTGAAGCGGCTTCATCTTCTTCTTCTTCTCCAGGAGAGGGAAGAGGGCCATGAGTGTGTTGCTAGAATAACTCAGAATTCTCGGCAACCTTCAACTCCTTTAAGGCTGCCACCCATCCATCTCTAAAATATTTGATGCTGGCATACTCCATTTGGGAAGTCATGACAGCTAAGGTCTTGTTCCATCCTTTATCCCAACCAGCACTGAAAGATTTTTTAACTGTATTTTTCCTTTTTGCCTTCTCCAAGGAGGTCCTTTCCCTAAGGAGCTTCTTGGCAGCCTTCAACTTCTCTTCCACCTCCTTTTTCTGTCGCTCGACATCTTGAAGTTTAACAACTTCATCTTCGACAGACTTGAGCTTAGCCTCAAGCTCCTTGTTGCTCTGTTCAAAATCCTTGTTGCTCTGCTCAAACTCCTTCAATTTATTCTCCAATTCCTTAGAGGCATTCATAGCTTGATTTCTCTCTAGCTCAATGGACTTGAATTACTTCTCCCAAGCAACTTTATCTTCCTCGTACTTTTGACGAGAATCCTTCAAATATTGGGTAAGCCCGACAAAAGCTTCTTCTACTCCACCCGAGGAGCTTGAAGCCCTAATAGCTTCATCCTTCTTCAAAATGCTGTTAAAACACGTCACCAGCTGAAAAAAGAAATAACTTTAAGTCAATACATGAACATAATATTAGAAAGTAAAAGACTCAGGTCAACAATACTTACTGAGGCAATGTGTTGAGGAGCTAGAGTAGTAATTCTTTCACGAGAAAGAGTATCTTCAATGCCTTGGACTTCTGGGATAGTCCAGGATCTTACCAAGCCCACAGCAGAGCTCGAAGGAACAAAAGTTGGAACACCACCTTCAACATTTGAAGGTTGAGAGATACGTTCAGCAGGTCTCTCAGAAGAGCTTTTATTTAACCTCCTCGGAGGAGCTAGAACATTTTCAACTAAAGAAGTTATCTTTATTAGTGAAATGACAATAACATCACTTGAAGGAGAGACAACAACAGTCTTACTCGGAGCCACATGGGGCTTCTTTCCAGCTTCCTGGGCAACAACAGGAAGGGGTACATCTATTTTCTTTGTCCCCTCATCTGGGACATCTTTTTTACTTTTCTTTGCCTCCACAGGGTAGATTTGTCAAAAAAGGCAGGACCTCTTGTTTTCTTCATTAGATCAGTGATAAGAATATTCGATTCAGAAGAAGAACCTTCCACACTAATCTCAGAGGCTGGTGCTGGTACTTGGTCAAGATCAACCACTACTGGACGAGGACGAGCAGTGAAAGATGAAGTGTAGATTTTATATTGCAGCAAATAAGAAGCAGATCTAATATGCTCCTTAGCAACAGATTGGTGCAAGCTCCAGATAAGTTTTAAATGATTTATATTAACATTAGTTTCCTTTGGAGGTTTTCTTTTACAGTCAACTGTAACAAATAAAATCAAATATCAGTGATGCATTTTATCAAAAACAAAGAAAACAAGATTTCAAAAATAAAAACAACCTATCCCATTGCCATAAAGTGGACACCTGGGACCTTGGTATACATCATCTCTATTTAATAGAGAGTGTTGCCAATTTTTCATCACAACACCATGATCAAAATAATCCCTATTGGCATCGGAAAGATTGACAACTAACCCTCTATTCAAAAACCTAGTTTTTAAATAGAAAGTACTTTCACTGGTAACCCATCTGTAGCAATACATAATCTCTGGAATCCCTAAACGAGTTCTATGAAGTTGATTCAACCTATGAATGCCATTAACTATCCTCCATGTGTTTGGAGCTATTCTTGTAGGAACAACATCAAAGTATTGGCAAAACTCCAAACACAAGGGATTTGGCGAGAAAGAAAATCCACATTCGGCTACAAAAAGACTGGGGAACCAATGTCCCTCAGCCAAAGAAAAATAATCAGAAGGTTCAGAAAGTTCTTCCAAAATAACCCACGAAGGGATTGAAAACTCAGATCAAAATTTGTCTAACAATTCAACAGGATAAACCATGGCGAATAAAATAAAGAGGAAGGAAGAAAATCTTACAGAGAAAATAGAGATCAGTTGTCAATGAACGATGGAAAGAATGAAGGCACAAGACGGAGAAAAGATGAAAACGTTCAAAGATACAAATTTGAAAAGTGAAAGAAGACAGGATTTCTGCCGCATTTAAATACTTTACCTCGGGAATAGAGAAAGGCAATGATTATAAGGGAAGACGTTTGCGTTTCCGGCGGCTAAAAGAAGAAAAGGGCATAAATATCGAAGTGGTCATGAAAATTCAAAATATTTATGAAGCCTGATACTATGCACTCAAAAAGGAGTTATATACAACGAAAATTTTCCTAAAATCCATGAAGATCAATAATCCAAGCAGTTTTCAAGCAAAATGTTCCACACTCTCCTTCAACCTCAACTGTGAAACATCGGGGGGCTTTTGTTGATACCAAATTTAGTCTGCTGATGTGGACCAATCACTTGAAGATACGTGGAGATCTACCCAGCAAATACAAACATTTTGGACGAGCAACTCAAGCTCCCCGAGCTACTTTGGGTCCCGAGATACTTAGCATACCGAGAAACTCAGGCGGTCCGAGCTACTTGGCGTGTAGAGCACCCAATTCAAGAGAATAAAAAATATGACTGTGTATTAAATGCTCATTATTATCGTACAGATGTATACTAGATAACAGCGCATTTGTCCTTTCACATGTAGAGCCTCAAGGTTATAAATACATTATAACCTCCTCATTAGAAGGGGACTCTGGATCTCTTGGTAAATCACTTATCGAGAATTCCAGGCAAACAGTCAGCAATTCAAAAATAGTGGACGTAGGCCATTCTCATAAGGCTGAACCACTTTAAAAATCCTTTCGTCTTATATATTTATTATCTTAATTATCTGTGGTTAATTAATTAAAGATAATCTAGTTTTTTACATCAACAGTCATATAATTCTTTTGCCTGTATCCTAAAGCGTCAATCTCATTGGTCATGGCATGAGTTATGTCTCGTATGAAGATGAAGAAGTACGGTCTTGATATCTTGAACTTGAAGCTTTTCAGAACAACTTAAACTATGACTCAAAGTGTTTTGTTTAATGGAATTAAATAACCTAATCATATGAGATATTTTTAGTATACATATACTCTTACTCTTACGACCCCACGTGTTTATTCCTTGACAAAACACATAAAAATAAATATTACAAATAAATTAGTCATATTTATCACCTATGACACGACTCGCTCAACTAAAGGCATAAAAAGACTGAAATACACGCTCAAATGAATCTCAAGATATTCCACAACCATTCAGAACTCTTAAACCTATTTCCTGTCAAGCACTAAAAATATATATCAAGATACCGATCTGTAAACAATTGACAAGAAAACATGAGTATTAATATAAATACAAGATATAGCAATATAAACATGGTTAATCTAATCACTAAAGAACATATAACAAGTTTATCTAATATCTCTACAAGATATGATATATAAATTCCATTGCCCAAGACATCGACCACTATTTTATTTCCATAAAATGCTATAGTCCTAACTTCTTAAAATTTTCAGTAGTGTAGCCAACAGGCCTTGCCTCGTTCTTGCAACCATTGCTCGAGCTAGGGCTTCTGCATACCCAGCTACCACCTTAGGTACAACATTGGGGATGATAGGTTCCGCGGCCTTAATATTTTTCGCGGTCTCCTAACCGTCCTTCCTCTGACCATATTTTCCTGAGGAAATTTACACACATATTACTCAAACGCTCCTAGATTCAGGTCTCTAAACAACTTAAATAAAATATTAATAACACTTATACTATTCCAGGTCGAACGCTCTGATACCAACTGTAAAGTCCCATAGTGTGCCCTATCTGGTCAGGGTCATTATGTCACTTTTTTTCTCATTTTTTAAAATTTTAAACAATTATATTTAGGGAAATTAATATTGTTACGACCTTGTAATAAGGCCAAAAACTCATCAGTAGAGTAAGAGGAATTCATCAATATACTTAATACAACCTCCATAAAAAGATTGCAAGTGAATACAATTTTCATTAATAATTACAAGAGTCTGTAGGTACAAGATTAGTGATATGCCCCAAGTGTCACCTCGGCCCAGAAATTACCGCCTCGGCCAAGACATGGTCGAGGTTGGAAATGACTTGGATCCATGACAATAGGCCTCGGTATGGTGACACCTCGGCCCCATCCGACACTACCACTAACCTTATCAAAGGGACACTGTACGTATCATAAGGGTCAGCAGCATTTCAGTTCACCTGGGAATGACAACCTCGGCCAGGGGTTGGCCGAGGTTGCGGGAGGCCACACTTCTACCAAGGTTAACCTCACCAGTAAATCAGTCGATGTTCCAGGTACATGCCAGCTCAACCTCGGCCCAGGCTGACCCTAAATCCTAACCTCGGCTTCACTTAAGCCGAGACCTTCACAGCCATCTCGGATTGAATGAGCAGCTAGACTTTATCAACCTCGGCTTCTCCCAGGCCGAGGTCATGACCAAGCACGATGGCCGAGCACCTATTGACATGTGGATAAGGACACGTGGACACCAATCAGTTATAACAAATCAATCCCCACACGTGGGGGGAATACTTCATCATCATTCTCTACATGTGACAGAGACATATGTCTTCTTCTGATTGGCTAGATCAACACACACGTTCTCATTGCATGCATGGGGGGTACATTACACCCTCTAGGTACTATATATAGAGGTCATCCTCTACCTTGCAAAGGATCCCCGAAATTAGCAACCCTAGCTGAAACTCTGTCTAAACACAGAGTAGAGAGAGAAAACTTGAGAGATTGTAACTATGGCCATTAGAGCCCTCATACAGTGATATATATCATACACTTGCACAGTGGATGTAGGCCTAACGGGCTGAACCATTTATATTTCGGTGTGAATCCTCTTCTCCTCACTTCCTTCTATTATATGTGTAAGTACCCTTGTGCTGCCATTGTTAACATTGAATTGTTCTCACAAACACCTTGAAGGGTGATGCTGTTTCCAGCATCATCATTTTGGCGCCGTTTGTGGGAATGAGAAGTTGTCTCTTCCTCTTCTTCAGCTTAACCTCACCGGGGACTCTGGAGGTGAACCAGGTACCACCCCTTGCGTGGAGTTGTTTCACCATTGAAAGAGGTCCTTTAAGGTATTAATCTCACCTGCTACTCAAGCTCTTTATTATTAACACATGGCACCGGAGTTACCACCGCCTCTTCCGCCGCCTAGTGGGGGAGGGCCCAGTTACATCCAGGCACCGCCTCAGTCCGAAATGGCAGAGGTAGCTGCAGCCTTGAGGTCTTTGGCTGCAACGCAACAAGCTATGCAGGAACAGTTTGCACAGTTCAGCCAAACTATGATGAAGCCACCTGGAGTCTCAGCGGATATGATCACTCCGGCGGCTGTCCAGCCACATCCTGACGCCAGGGGACCACCCCAGGTACCAATAAAGGACCAGCCTTCACCCCAGCGGAGGAGGGACGTTGCTGACCCTAGGCGCTTACACCTGGAGAGGCAAGGAAACCCTTGCCCAGAGGACAGGTATGACGATCTAGAGGCGGAAGAGGTCTCGGAAGATTGTTGGGAGCCGTATGAGGTTTTGAATAATACGATTCATCCTCTTCAGCATAGACGAGGATGTGTTGGTCGAAGAGCTGAAGAGGCCCAATAATGAGGATCAACTTTTGATCGATTGAGCAGAGGGTCAGCCTTTGAGAGGTTGGGCCCAGTGAATGACCTAAAACAGAGGTTATCCAGGTCAAGAAATGCTTCCAGCTCGCAAAGAGGGGACAGACCAGGTCGGCCTGACCAAGGCCGACCCCGTGAAAGAAGGGGCAGAGACCAGGAAGAGGTCAATAGCCGACGTTGTGCTGCGGCTGGTAGGGGTGCACACGGTTCGGTTTGGATCGATTTTGGTACTAATCTGAGAACCGAACCGACCTGGGTCGGTTCCAAATTTTTGGAATCGGAATTGAACCGACTTTAATATAGAACCGAACCAAACCGAACCGACGGTTCCCGGATCGGATCAAATCGGTTTTCGGTTCCAAAATCATATTTCATAACTAATTTTTTTTAAGATTAATGTGTTTCATAACTAATTTTTTTAAGGTCAAAATTAATTTTGACCTCAATAACTTAAGTTAGAAACTCAAATAATCACAAAAATATAAATTACAAGTGTTAAATATATTAAATAAATATATATATATATATATATATATATATATATATGTAATTATAAATCGGTTCGGTCCCGAATTGGTTCGGATCGGATCGGTTTTCGAATCGGATTGGGTTTTTTTACCCTGGAATCGAGAATCGAACCGATGTATCGATTTTTTTTTCAAACCGAAACCGAACCATTGAGCAAACAAACTGATCCAAACTGAACCAATGCAGTCAGTTTGGTTCGGTTTATCAGATTTTCGGTTTCGTTGTGCACCCCTAGCGACAGGGGAACCTTCAGTCCATCCCTTCGAGGTGGCTGGGGACAACCTCGACCAGGCCGATGGCAGGAGACCTTGGAATAACTCTATCCAACGTCTTGAGGAGAAGATAGGAGACCTCATCAAAAGTAGGGATCCATTGCAAAGGGGTTACTCAGAAGGCTCTCCATTCATGGCTAAGATAGTGAGCTTCCCGACCCCTGCTAAGTTCAAACCACTGGTGGTGTCTCCCAAGTATGACGGTAGCACCAATCCTGTACATCACATAGAGATGTATCAGTCAGCAGCAGACATCTACTCAATACTTGATGAGATGAAGTGTCGGGCCTTCTCTGGTACTTTGACAGGAGCAGCACACAGTTGGTTTACTTATCTTTCGAAGAATTCAATTGAGAACTTCAAAGGCTTGGCTGAACGATTCATTCACAACTTCTGCTTTGGGGTAAGACCTCAAAAGAAGACCACTCACCTACTGTATGTCAAGCAGGGCAAGGACGAGAGCCTAAGAGACTACATCGCCAGGTTCAACAAACAGAAACATGAGGTTAAAGACTACGAAGAGAATATATCCATGACCGCCCTCATAGGAGGGCTTCAGAAAGGGAAGTTGTTATGGAAACTCACGAAAGACCCTCCTAGGTCCATGGCCGAGCTACTGGCAACTACGGGGAAAGTCATGAATGCCGAAGAGGCAATGGCCGCCAAGAAAGAAAGATGGAAAGAAAAGGTCAGCCGATGACAAGTTTGTTCACTATACTCCTCTAACTGTGAGCTGTGAGCATATCCTCAACGAGATCAAGAATGATAGGGATCTGAGGTGGCCAGAAAAATTGAAGGCTCCGCCACATAAGAGGAACAAAAACTTGTGGTGTAAGTTCCACCAGGACCATGGCCATGTCACAGATAGATACTTCACCTTGAAGGATGAGATTGAAAAAATGTTAAAATCTAGAAAATTGAGGAAGTATGTTGACGGTAAGACACCTAAAGGGGGAAGAGATGACCCTAGAAAGAGGCGAAATGACAGATGTCGTGACGATGCCTCAGCTAGAAGAGATAATGATTCAGAAGGTGATGATGAAGACGATTCATACCTCCCGCCGAAAGCTGACAACACCCCAGTGAAGAGGGTTGGCATGATCTCCTTTGTTGTTGACACCAATGCGGAGGACTTGCAGGAGGTGGCTCTGAAGTGGCTGACAGGAAATCTCATGTGGAAGAGGCCAAGTCAGCGGCCATACATGAGGTTGTCAATCTAACGTCTTTCGATACAGTGTAGAAGAGAAAGAAGGTGGACATGGAAACCCTTATAGTTGGGTTCTCCCGACTCGACTTTAAAGGTATCTTAGCCCCCCATGGTGATCCTTCGGTAATAACAACAAGGGTGCATGGGTGTGAGGTACAGAGGATCCTTGTGGACGGGGGGAGTTCAGCAGACATGATGTTTTGGCCTTGCTTCAAGAGCCTAGGTCTTAGTAGAGCTAGGATGGTACCCTATCATCATCCTTTGATGGGCTTCAGCGGCGAAAAGGTCCACCCATTGGGCATTTATGAGATGGACGTTCGGATGGGTGACGAGTGGCCCAAGAGGTTGACTCGGAAGATAATTTTTTTCATGATGGACGAGAACATCTTTTCGGCCTATAACCTCATCATAGGAAGAGTGGCACTTAAGGAATTTGAAGTTGTGCCGTCAACGGTCCACAAGATGCTAAAATTCCCGACCCCCTATGGGGTAGGGGAAGTGCAAGGTGACCAGACCATAGCGCGAGAATGTTACTTCAACTGGGCCGAAGAGAGAGAGGCCTATAAGAGGGCAACCACCACCTACAGCATTAATACATTGGACCCGAGAGATGAAACAAAGTTTAAGAAGGGAGAGGCCGCGAAAGAGGTAGAATCCATCATTCTCAATGAGGACGAGCCGAAAAAAACCATCAAGGTCGGTAAAACCCTAAAGACAAAAATCAAGGAAGAGCTAATAAACTTCCTCAGGAAGAGGCAGAGTGTCTTCTCTTGGAGTCACGCGGACATGCCCGGCATTAACCCTGAGGTTATGAGTCATAAGCTCAATGTGACCAAAGATGCCAGGCCAATCAAACAAAGATGAAGAGTTTACTCCAGGGAGAAGTACGAAGTCATCCGAGAAGAGGTCAAAAAATTGGAAGAGGCTGAGTTTATAAGAGAAGTCATATATCCGGAGTGGTTATCGAATGCAGTCATCGTGCCCAAAGCCAATGGGAAGTGGAGGATGTGTGTTGATTTCACGGATCTGAACAGGTCTTGTCCAAAAGACAGCTATCCCTTACCTCGGATAGATCAGATGGTGGATGCTACTGCAGGACATGAGCTCATGAGCTTCATGGACGCGTATTCAGGCTATAACCAGATCTTCATAGATACGGAAGACTTAGAGAAGACAGCCTTCATTACCGATAAAGGGACAACTGTTACAAATTGATGCCCTTCGATCTGAAAAATGCAAGAGCAACATACCAACGTCTTGTGAATCAGATGATCGAAGATCAAATACGCAAGACTATGGAGGTGTGTGTAGATGATATGCTAATGAAGAGCTTAAAAGCTTGCACTCATGTGGCAGACCTCGAAAAGACCTTCGATACTATGGACTTATACAGGATGAAGCTCAATCCAGCGAAGTGTGTCTTCGGGGTAGGAGATGGGAAGTTTTGGGGATTCATTGTCAATTAAAGAGGACTTAAAGCAAACCCTGAGAAAATCAAGGCTTTGCTTGATATGAAGACATCGAGGAGTATCAAAGACGTCCAAAGACTCACGGGGAGAGTGGCTGCACTTAATAGATTTGTTTCCAGGGCAACGGACAAGTGTCTTCTGTTCTTTAAAGTGCTTATAAAGGCCTTCCAGTGGGATGAAGAGTGCGAAGAAGCATTCAACCAACTCAAGTCTTACCTTGGATCTCCCTTGCTACTGTCTCGGCCCATAATAGGAGAGAAATTATATGTGTATCTAGCAGTCTCTGAATCGGCTGTCAGTGCAGCCATAGTACGGGAAGATGTTGGAATCCAAAGGCCTGTGTATTTCAATAGTAAAGCCCTTCAAGGGTCTGAACAAAACTACCCTCGTATGGAAAAGCTGGCCTACGCCCTGGTTCATGCTTCAAGGAAGATGAAGCCCTACTTCCAAGCCCACTCCATGGTTGTCCTTACCGACTCCCCACTAAGACTGGTCATGCATAAACCTGAGAAATCTAGAAGGTTAATGACTTGGGCCATTAAGTTGGGGGAGTATGACCTTACCTACCAACCCAGGACAGCCATCAAGGGGCAGGCCCTCACAGACTTTATTGCTGAATTCACTTGGGAAGAGGCCGAGACAAAGAATGACCTAGAGGGTGCTGAAGGGTCAAACATTCCAGGACCAAGAAGAGACGACACCCAACGTCTTCTAAGAGCAGGAAGAGGTGGCACCGAACGTCTTCCAAGATCAGGGAGAGGTTGCATTTAAAAAGATCAAGAACAAAGTAGCGAAGAACGAGGAGGATCGGTACCTCTTCCAGAAAGGAATTATGTCAGAAGGGGCCTTCGCAACGAATACAGACATTTGGAACCTCTTCGTTGATGGTTCTTCCTGCGATAATGGAAGCGGTGCAGGGTTGATACTTTCAGCTCCAGATGGTGCCAATATCGAATACGCATTGGGGTTCAACTTCAAGGCATCTAATAATGAGTCAGAATATGAAGCTATGATAGCAGGTCTCTCATTGGCAAAGACTATGGGTATGAAATGACTCCTACTTCATAGCGACTCAAGGTTGGTTGTCTATCAAGTATTGGGAGTCTATGAGGCCAAAGATGAAACGATGGCCAAGTATCTGAAGAAGGTGAGAATGATGTTAAAATATTTCGAAGAGACAAAACTGAAGAGAGTACCTCGATAAAGTAACAGCCACGCAGACGCGTTGGCAAGATTGACCTCAAAAACGAAGACAGACGTCAGAAGGACAATTTTGGTCGAGGTCTTAGGAAAAGTGACCATTGAGGAAGAAGAGGTATGTAACCCGTGTCTCAAGTTGAACGCAGGAGACTCGTGGATGGACCCCCTTGTCAGGTATATCAGAGAGGGAGAGCTACCCGAATCCAAGTTAGAGAGGAGGAAATTGAGATACAGGGCTGCCAAGTTCTCGATAATAGGAGACGTCTTGTAAAAGAAGGGATTTATGTTGCCTCTCCTCAGATGTGTGCATCCCACCGAAGTTCCCCGGGTCTTACAGGAAGTTCATAAGGGTTCTTGCTCCAGCCACATAGGAGGAAGACCCTTGGCCAAGAGAATCATTACGCAGGGATACTGGTGTCCAACCTTGGCCAAAGATGCTGCAGCTTACGTAAAGAGGTGTGATAAATGTCAGAGATTCGCCACTATTCCACATCAACCTCATCAACCTCTGATATCAGTAACCTCTCCACGGCCATTTGCAGTATGGGGGATTGACTTAGTGGGACCCCTACCAAGAGCTTCCAACAGTTACCGGTTCCTGATAGTCGCTATTGACTACTTCTCAAAGTGGGTGGAGGCAGAGCCGATGATAACGATCACAGAACAGAAGACCTTCCAATTTATTTGGAGGAACATCATATGCAGACATGGCCTCCCCAACACTCTCATCTCAGATAATGGAACCCAGTTCAAGAACTCCTCTTTAGAGAAGTATTGCATAAGAGTTGGGATAAAGCAGTTCTTCTCATCTCCTGGACGACCTCAGGCAAATGGTCAGACCGAGGTCACGAACAGAACAATATTCGATGGAATCAAGAAGAGGTTAGAAGAAGCGAAAGGAAGATGGACTGAAGAGGTCTACACTGTGTTATGGGCCTACAGAACCACGGTAAGGAAACCTACAGGAGAAACCCCGTTCATGCTTGCACATGGCTCAGAGGCCGTTATACCAACAGAGGTGGGACTCCCTACTCACAGGGTTTAGACTTATGACCCTGATAAAAATGGGGAATAAAGGAGGCTAGACCTAGATCTGATTGAAGAGAGAAGAGAAGACGCAGAGATCAGACAAGCATCTTACCAACAGAGAGCAGCGAAATTCTACAACTAGAGGGTGAAGTCAAGACCCATCACTGTGGGAGTCCTAGTGCTGAAGAAGACCTTGCAGAAAATAAACAAGCTCCACCCAAACTGGCATGGTCCCTACAAAGTGACTAAAGAGGTTGTGCCTAGCACCTACAGGCTAGAAAACCTAGAAGGGGAACCTTTCGCTAACCCATGGAATGCTGATCACCTAAAAAAGTATTACATATGATGTTGCAAAGAGTTATGTAAATGTACTATCTCATTATGAAGAGGTTATTAATGAAAGATCAGTTTCCATGACGGTTCTTGCTTTACTGTGCTCTAATGTCAGATTAATTATGAGGATAACACCTTAGATGATGACCTCAGACCCTTATAACATCATTCAGTGGTGACAATGTCTGAGGTCAGACACCATAAGGGGATGACCTCAGACCCTTAACATCATTAATTTGGTGAGATTAATTATGAGGAAAACACCTTAGGTGATGACCTCAGACCCTTATAACATCATTCAGTGGTGACAAGGTCTGAGGTCAGACACCATTAAGTGATGACCTCAGACCCTTATAATATCATTCAGTGGTGACAAGGTCTAAGGTCAGACACCATAAGGGGATGACCTCAGACCCTTCACATCATTAATTTGGTGAGATTAATTATGAGGATAACACCATAAGGTGATGACCTCAGACCCTTATAACATCATTCAGTGGTGACAAGGTCTGAGGTCAGACACCATAAGGGGATGACCTCAGAGCCTTAATATAATTAATTTGGTGAGATTAATTATGAGGATAACACCTTAGGTGATGACCTCAGACCCTCATAACATCATTCAGTGATGACAAGGTCTGAGGTCAGACACCATAAGGGGATGACCTCAGACTCTTAACATCATTAATTTAGTGAGATTAATTATGAGGATAACACCTTAGGTGATGACCTCAGACCCTTATAACATCATTCAGTGGTGACAAGGTCTGAGGTCAGACACCATAAGGGGATGACCTCAGACCCTTAACATCATTAATTTGGTGAGATTAATTATGAGGATAATACCTTAGGTGATGACCTCAGACCCTTGTAATATCATTCAGTGGTGACAAGGTCTGAGGTCAGACACCATAAGGGGATGACCTCATACTCTTAACATCATTAATTTGGTGAGATTAATTATGAGGATAACACCTTAGGTGATGACCTCAGACCCTTATAACATCATTCAGTGGTGACAAGGTCTGAGGTGAGACACCATAAGGGGATGACCTCAGACCCTTAGCATCATTAATTTGGTGAGATTAATTATGAGGATAACACCTTAGGTGATGACCTCACACCCTCATAACATCATTCAGTGGTGAAAAGGTCTGAGGTCAGACACCATAAGGGGATGACCTCAGACCCTTAACATCATTAATTTGGTGAGATTAATCATGAGGATAACACCTTAGGTGATGACCTCAGACCCTTATAACATCATTGATTGGTGACAAGGTCTGAGGTCAGACACCATAAGGGGATGACCTCAGACCCTTAACATCATTAACTTGGTGAGATTAATTATGAGGATAACACCTTAGGTGATGACCTCAGACCCTTATAACATCATTGAGTGGTGACAAGGTCTGAGGTCAGACACCATAAGGGGATGACCTCAGACCCTTAACATCATTAATTTGGTGAGATTAATTATGAGGATAACACCTTAGGTGATGACCTCAGACCCTTATAACATCATTCAGTGGTGACAAGGTCTGAGGTCAGACACCATAAGGGGATGACCTCAGACCCTTAACATCATTAATTTGGTGAGATTAATTATGAGGATAACACCTTAGGTGATGACCTCATACCCTTAACATCATTAATTTGGTGAGATTAATTATGAGGATAACACCTTAGGTGATGACCTCAGACCCTTATAACATCATTCAGTGGTGACAAGGTCTGAGGTCAGACACCATAAGGGGATGACCTCAGACCCTTAACATCATTAATTTGGTGAGATTAATTATGAGGATAACACCTTAGGTGATGACCTCAGACCCTTATAAGATCAATCAGTGGTGACAAGGTCTAAGGTCAGACACCATAAGGGGATGACCTCAGACCCTTAACATCATTAATTCGGTGAGATCAATTATGAGGATAACACCTTAGGTGATGACCTCAGACCCTTATAACATCATTCAGTGGTGACAAGGTCTGAGGTCAGACACCATAAGGGGATGACCTCAGACCCTTAACATCATTAATTTGGTGAGATTAATTATGAGGATAACACCTTAGGTGATGACCTCACACCCTCATAACATCATTCAGTGGTGACAAGGTCTGAGGTCAGACTATAGATTGAGTTTAAACAAGACATCATTGCAACAAGACTTTAGAGTTAAAAAATTATAAGACAGAAGCATTCAACAAATAAATGAAGTGAAAGATCCTCCTCAGAGGTCGCCATACAGTGTTAAGATTCAACAAATAAGTGTCAACCATGTTCTTCAAAGATTACAAACATTCAGGGGTTATAAAATAAAGCTTCACAATTGAACCTAAGGGTTAGAGGGGAGAATGCTTGTGTCTTCGGCCTGGTCCTGTTGGATGACCTTGGTCACCTCGATAGTGTCTTCCCTGAGGTTAGTCCCTTCAATCTCCGTGTCGTCCAGTGTGGCAGTCTCTGTAGTCGCAGTAACCTCCTCCTCGGCCTCTTAAAGGGCCTGGGCAAGCTGAGGGTTAGCAAAGTCGAGGCCTATAAAATCAGAGGCCTTCAAACTTCCAGCCTCCTTCTCTTTGGCAGCCTCCCATTTGATAGTGGATTTGATACCTCTTTCAAGGTACTCAAAGACGAAGCTCATAAATTCAACAGAGGTTTTATAGTCGGCCAATATCCCCTTAGAGGCATCTTCGAGGGCTGCCTTCACTACCGAGTCGACCTTCTGCTGAAGGACATCATCCTTTGCCTTCAGAGCGGCAGTATGCTCCTTCTTGAGCTTGGAGATCTCCTTCTCCAACCCCTGGACCTTCTTCTCAGAATCTTTAGCCTCAGACTACAAGTGGTCTATTTCGACGTTCAGTGTGCTTTGTACCTTCTCGGCCTCTTGCCCCTTCTGGATAAAGGGAAACTTCCTCATAGTCCAGTTGGAAAGATGGTGCATAGCGGCCAGGCCCTGAAGATTTTGTGATCATGTATGAGTTGAAGATCAAATCAGAGGATACACTTAGAAACTATAAAGAAATCTGAAGTCATACCTGAATGGACCTGTGGAGACCAAATTCAATAAGAAGAGGTGTATCCATTGACCGGTAAAAACATTTGTCAGCCTCGGTCATGGCAGAGCTGATGGCATCCAGCGCCTGCAGACTGTGGCCTATGATGCTGTCGTTGATCTTCAATTGCTCTATACGATCCGCCAACGCGTCTGTAGAGGAGATGGGGATGGAAGAATCCCCACCCTTTTTCTTCTGCCTCTGATCCTCAGGGGCATGTTCGGTAGAAGCTCTCTTCTTGGTGGCTTGAGGCTTCGAGGTTGAGGGAGCTAGAAGAGGAGAATTAAGACCTGCCTTTTTCACGAGTTTTGTTAAACTCGGTGCAGCCATTTCCCAAAGCTCGTCTGAGATATCCTTCGGACGCTCTGCAAAATTGAAAGGTCTGAGTTAGATGATCATACATGCATAAAATCAGAGGTTCAACTTGGAATAAAACATTCTTACCAAGCTCGATAAGAGGACTTCCACCTAGACCAGTCTCAGAGAGGTAGTGGGGGGTCATCAAGTGTTCGAATTTAACGAGCAGACCATGCATCCCCTGATCTTAAAGGTTTTTCACAATCTGAAGGTTCTGCAGGCTCAGACAAGGGTCGACCTTCGCAGACATTGTGACCTTACCCCATCTCAGGGGCATCCTCAGCTCTAGAAGGGAAGAGGGAACACATGGACCAAATTCCCATGGCCCTGAAGTAAAGAAGTATCGAGGCTTCCAGTTGTGGTTGGAAGTCTGAGTTATCTAGAGAATCTTCTTCTCAGTCTTTCGAGCTACAAAATGATAGTAGCTCGGATGATTTTTGGCAGAGGAGGGGACATAGCAACCAATAAAGACCTGGACTGGAAGGTCCGAGTGGTGAACAGCCCTCCATAGGACTATGGATCCAATTATGACCCTCCAAACATTAGGGGATAATTGGGAAGGGGTCAAATTGATGTAGGCCAGAATGGACCTAATAATGGGATGGATGGGCAAACGAAACCCTAACTGGAACATCTGCTCGTACAAGCAGATCTCACCATCTCGGACATGGTAGGCCCTCTCTTCCCTCAAAGGTCTCCTAAGCTTTATGGAGGGGCTGATGGAGTACAGATATCTGAAGCAAAGAAGGTCTACCTCAGTAACGGTACTCTCGATCTCGGCCGCCTCAGAGACATCGACATCACTTTTAACGTCGTTATCATCGCCATTGTCTAACTCAACGTCGGCCTGAGCAGACGTTGAGGGATTACTTGGGAACCTCTGAGCGAACTCAACCCCGGTGACGGCCGACAGGGGAATGGCGTCAAGAATGGGTGGAATAGCCACACTCGGCTCAACAGCCTCAACCTTTGAGGAAGAGGACGAGGTGCTTGAATTATTATAGGACGAGGCCCGGCTAGAGACCTCGGCTTGATCAGGGTCCTGACCTTGCTGAGTTGTGAAGTCCATGGCCTCTTGGAAGGAATCCACAGACATAGGGTCTGAGGTGGAAGACTCAGACTCAGACATCGGTACGGGTTCAGCAAGGATCTATGCTTGGCTAAGTGTTTCCAATGGATCAAGGTATATCACCTTCAGGGGTGGTGGAAAGATAGGTCTAAGAGGGAATTCTTTCAACCTGCGATCCTCCTCCTGTGCTCTTTTTATTTGCCTAATATTTTCTAAAGTCTTCTCTCTGAGAGAAGGGAACTCCTCAAGAAGTTGGTAAAGGGGTCTGAGCATCAGAGGCAGACACTACACTCATGGAGCTTCTAAACGATAAACAAGATTGGCTAATGAAATAAAGCAATTTAAGGATCAAACTACCAAACCTAGAGCAAATGCAGTTCGCCTAAAAGTATGGAGATCTCATCGAAAAACTCCAAAACTCGCCGAAAAATGTAAAAGTAAGAAGATTGCAGGAAAAATGAAGGAAAAGGAATGGAAGAGGGTACCTGAGGATGGAATGGTAAGGAAGAATGAAGAGGACGTGAGGAATCACCACCAAATGCCTCAAACTAAAGCTTTTCTAGAGAGAGAGAGCTGCTGAAGCAAATCGTGCCAGGAAAGAGAAATGAGGAAGAAGGAAGGAAAAATAGGGTTTAAACCCTTAAATATGGAGGCACGTTTCCCGAGGCCCATCATTGCCTTGGGAGCCCCAAAGGATGGCTCACAACACATGCTTGCTAGGCAAGCCACACTTAAGCAATGGACAAGTGTCAAATGAACATTGGCACATAGGAGGAAGACCTCGGTGGTGTAGAGATCCCCCAGTCACCTGCTCTCACATGTAACTAAGGGCTGGGGGGTGATTTATATGCCCCAAGTGTCACCTCGGCCCAGAAACTACCGTCTCGGCCAAGACATGGCCGAGGTTGGAAATGACTTGGATCCATGACAACAGGCCTCGGCATGGTGACACCTCGGCCCCGATCGACACTACCACCAACCTCATCAAAGGGACACTGCATGTATCATAAGGGTCAGCAGCACTTCAATTCACATGGGAATGACAACCTCGGCCAGGGGTTGGCCGAGGTAGCGGGAGGCCGCACTTCTACCAAGGTTAACCTCACCAGTAAATCAATCGATGTTCTAGGTACATGCCAGCTCAACCTCGACCCAGGCCGACCCTAAATCCTAACCTCGACTTCACTTAAGCTGAGACCTTCATAGCCATCTCGGATTGAATGGGCATCTAGACTTTATCAACCTCGGCTTATCCCAGGCCGAGGTCATGACCAAGCACGATGGCCGAGCACCTATTGACATGTGGATAAGGACACGTGGACACCAATCAATTATAACAAATCATTCCCCACACGTGGGGGGAATATTTCATCATCATTCTCTACATGTGACAGTGACAGATGTCTTCTTCTGATTGTCTAGATCAACACACACATGCTCATTGCATGCATGGGGGGTACATTACACCCCCTGGGTACTATATATAGAGGTCATCCTTTACCTTGCAAAGGATCCCCGAAATTAGCAACCCTAGCTGAAACTCTGTCTAAACACACAGTAGAGAGAGAAAACTTGAGAGATTGTAACTATGGCCATTAGTGCCCTCATACAGTGATACATATCATACACTTGCACAGTGGATGTAGGCCTAACGGGCTGAACCACTTATATTTAGGTGTGAATCCTCTTCTCCTCACCTCCTTCTACTATATGTGTAAGTACCCTTGTGCTGCCATTGTTAACATTGAATTGAGCTCACAAACACCTTGAAGGGTGGTGTTGTTTCCAGCATCATCAATTAGAAAACTTAATATAACATTGTTTCTATTCATACAATTTCTTAATACATAACTAAAAAGATTACAATTTAGGAAAGGCACAAGTATTTAAATTCTTCTAAAAATCTCCCAGATGCAAAATTATCCTCGACCCTAGATAATATGCTGTGGCCTCTAGTAATCAACTCCTCAGTCATTAACACTTCGCTGTCTCTAACAGTCCGCAACCTCAATTATGGGAGAAATAAGGAATATATAAGGGATGAGATCAAATAGCTCAGTACGGATTCTCAGTCCACCTTCCCGTGATAGTATCTAACAAATACGAGATATACTCACAATGTAAATAGAAATTATCATTGCAATAAGTAGGAGAGTGAAGTATAAGTAAATAGGAAGGATATGAATATTCGTTTCCCAACCCCTGAGTTACCCCAATAACAAAAGGCTCAAATTCCCTTAGATTACATTACCACGTCCCCATACAAGGCTTAATTTTTCTTGGTTCACCTCACATCCCCATGACTTAATCTCTCATAGGTTGCCCTCATAGTCTGTAATCTTTAATTCATGGCCTTGGAAATCTCAATTTATGCATCCTTATCTAAGATATCTTTGGCATAGTAATTCCATAGGCCGCGACCTCTCCTCACGCCTAATATTGATATGGAAGATTTGAGGTTTGGCTCTAACTCCACACCTTGGTTGAGATATGTCATAGTGCAAGCCCCATAGTTAGTCTTAAGCTCAATCTCCTCAGGAATAACCATGTTAATCTCAAACACTAAGCATGAGGACCTTAAATAGACAATGAAATCTTGGTCTGGTCAAATAGTGACGCAGCCTCAATATAGAATCCCATATTAAATTTACTTAAGCATAACATATACTGCCTCCCAACTCTACGCCATATACTAATAGGCTGCGACAATAAAAAAGGAGTTAGAACTCCTGATTAAAAAATCAACAAGGTAGTAAAACATTAGTTTTAAACCCTAAT
The DNA here is from genome assembly GCA_949130495.1 of Sambucus nigra. Taxonomy (NCBI): domain Eukaryota; kingdom Viridiplantae; phylum Streptophyta; class Magnoliopsida; order Dipsacales; family Adoxaceae; genus Sambucus; species Sambucus nigra. The sequence continues at coordinate 352,642,441 of OX422218.1, forward strand.
TATCTCATAACTCCAAACCTCAAAGATCAATGGTAAGAATAGGACCTCATATGTTCAAATAAGAACATTATCAAAATATTCACTAGATCTCTCCTCAATAACCCTGATAGAAAATTTCTAAATTTGAGGATTCTCCCAAGAATAACCTACATGTCAAAAAGGTTATGGTCAGTAAGATGCCATGGCCTCTAAGCCCAAACTCTATTACCTGACCCAGAAACACACACAAGGTCTCATCTCAATCAAATTGAAAATATGAAAACTAAGGTTTTAAGCAAGAAAGAAGAAGATGAGGACACATACCTTTCCTTAGAAAGCCTAAGTTTGATGAATAGTAGCTATCAGCCCACCTCCAGAACCTCTTCTCCACATGTGAATAGTTCCTGTACGTGGACTTTTCTTCGACGTCAGCTCCTTATCCTCTCAAAACCTCACTCTCTCTCGAAAGTGAGAATTAGGATCGTTAGAAACTATGAGTATGTTGACAAGGGTTTGTATTTATAAGGTTTACTAAAGAACCTAGGGTTTCTACTTAAGATGTCACTTATACCAAAATACCCCTTCAAAAAAGCTTCTAGAACCTCCCAATAATTGTTCCCAAGTTATGACCTGATGAGGCCACATCATCACACTGCATGGTGCATTCTAGTGGGCCCAGGTCACTACTGGTTGTGGCATATTTCCCTCAGGATGTGGCCTTCCCTAATATCTGCAACCTTCCATCCCCCTGGCCGTGACCTATTGCCTATCTTTTAACTATCAATGTCCAATACCTTAGTTGTGGCCTTTTGTACCTTTCTGCAGCCTTTACATTCCCAAGTCACGGCCTTTATTTTTTTTATCTTACTCCTAGCATGGATTATACCATTTCCAAGAACCCATAGTATTTTTAGGTTCGTTACAACCTCCCCAACTTAGGAAATTACGCCCTCAAAATTTAATAATTTAAAGACAATAACGGACTCATACCTAGAAATAAATGTGGATACTTTTCTCTCATGATGGACTCCGGCTCCTATGTCGCCTCATAGACGACCTTGAGTGTATAAAGTTCCTTTACTAGGTAAATGGTTTTAGTCATCAACTGTTTTTTTCTCTTTTCCAAAATCTCAATTGGATCTACATCAAAATTCAAGGCTTCGCGAACCTCAATTGGTTCATGGTTAATAATGTGATGGTGGTCCCTGATGTAGTTGGTCAACATTAAAATATGAAACATGTTATGTACGTGGGACTGTTAAAGTAGTAACCTAAAATCATGATTTATATAATAGTTTTATTATGGATTTATTGTTAAAATAAAATAATTTTTTCTATTTTAATGAGAATTGTGTATGGACATAATGTTTATATTATTTTATACATTATTGATGTCTTTTATTCTACTTAGTATGTATTCTGGTGTGTAGAGTACGACTTACACACAAAGTATCAGATCAAAAGTTCTTGTGGAATATAAGTTTTATCATTTACAGTCCTAGATGAAACCGGACACACCATCAGTAGGGTTGTAGCACAATATTTTAGTAGCTCTATCTTGAATACGAAAAATAATATAGTTTCAACTCATTATGATAGTACACTTTATGTGTATTGAACGTGACCACTTTGTGGTCATTGTGTTTATACTGATTTCATAAGATAACGTACACCTGATGATTATTAGGTTTAACTAAGGCTCCTAATCCATATATGATTGGTGGACACATGCACTAGTTATTTATTACTTTGACCTATCGAGTGAGATTCATTATTGGATCAATACTCTTGATAGATTGGTTATGGTGATTAATGTATGTTGAAAGTATTTTATGGATGGAATCCACGTCTTGGTATAGACACAGATGATACCCCTTTGAGATGCTTATAAGTTTTGTATGTGTCAAACCCTGTAGGTGGATTATGTTAATCTAGCACAACAAAATATGTTAAGATGGACCACTCAAGGACTTAAAGAAGTTAATCCGATAAATTATTAGTAATTTAGTTTATTAATGGGTATCTGTAACCTTAACGTGGAGAGAATCAAGTAACTAATAATAAGGAGATCGAAATATAATTTTGAGTTAAGGAGTGGATATGAAATTATAATCATGTAGTGGTATTAATTATAATTAATGTATCGGGATTAGAATGCAGGTTGGATTTGGTTTTCTCAAGCCCATTAGGAGCCACATCCTTATCTCTCCTTAGGGTCCCTACTATAGCCTACCTAATGTTCCTTTTTCCTATACCAAACCATTACTCTTAAAACTCAAAAAGCCTAATTCAGATTTATAAGAAAGAGAGGCAACAAATAGAAAAAGAGAGAAGAGAAGGTGGTCACGAAGGAAGATCCCACACTCAACTCATGATTGTTCATATCGAGAGTGCAGTAGAAGATCATGAGGTGAATTGAGCTTGAGTTTGAGATCAATCATCATATACATTTTCTGCTGAGACAAGATCAAACCAGAAGGATATCGAAGGTAAACCTAATTCCTCTTTGTAGGATTTTACGTATGTGAATTTGTTTTATATTTCGATTTATATGTGTAATCAACTGACCTTGGTGTAGTCGCTCTATAACATCCATATAGATAATGCGTATAGGTTGAACTCTGCCATTCTGTCCAATTAAAATAATCAAATATGTGTATGGATGTTGTCCAATCTAATCCCGTTATTATGGTCATGTATATATGTTTATGTTTATGTTTATGTTTATGTTTTATGTGATTGGTTCCCATGATAGTTTATTCGTGGTTAATTTTTTTATTACGTTAGATGATTGTAATATTGATGTAGAATGTGAACTCCTTCATAGAGGCATAGGACATGTGTAAAATGTTACTGTTTTGATCGTGATCCAATTGAGGATTGTGAAACCATATCGATGGTCGTAGGCTATTATTGACATATAAATCAGTTCGAAAGTGGCCACATGAAATGTTTGGGTTTAAAGAGGACTGTTGACGACTACTATCTACCACAGAGTTGCATCTTGACCATAATAATTGAGAATTCATATTTATCTTAATTTCCTTATTTATGTTGATTTATGTCTTTATTTTCCATGGTTTAATTGTTCGGTTGTTAACATATGTAAACGGTTCCCTTAGAATTATGGACAACATGGAATATTGACCGGACTTAGATCATGTAGATGCTAGTATCAATAATTTATAATTATTTTGAATTGTGTAAATTAACTTGTGTAGTTAGAAAATAAAACTGAGTATCCATTTTTTTAAAATAATGATCATGATTATTTGAAAATTTTATTTATCATACAATTGCTTGATATATTAAAATAAGGGTTTCCCACTATTTTTGTAAATATATCGAATGTCCTATGCTTTTTAAATTAGTTAAAAATTGGACACGCATTTTTTTTATAACCCTCACGAAGTTTTTTGAATTACTAAGTGGGAGATGTAATTTTCCAAGTGAAAATCTCACAGTATACATCAATGACTATAGAGTTTCAATAATAAGTCGGTCCTCCAATGGGGAATGTAATTATTATGGTGGTTAATACAAGTTTCCTTAAGAGTAATTTTGGATTCATTAACCACATAGGCATTCCCCAATATATGAGTCTATGTCATATGGGATAATCTGAAATTAGTTGGTGGTATATACTTATATTTGTGGGACCAAAGTATCGACTATTTAATTTTATTATACATAATCTTTGTATAGATGATAAAATTCAAATAAATTAGCATGCCTAATTTGTTTTCGGAAGTAGGTTCTCTTAAGAGGAATACCATTTAAATGGTAATTTTGATATCGACGAATTATTTTAAAATTGATAGAGGGAACCTTAATTTTAATTTAAAATTCAAAGACTTTATATCCGATAATAAGTCATTTTATTATTTGATACTAAGTATGAAGACGAGAAGCTCTTTCAATCCACTTGCTATCATTCTCAAAGAAAATAAATTAATCGGACCTAATTACATTGACTGGAAAGGAATTTATATATAGTGTTGACTACTGAAGAGTACAAGTTAGTGCTCTATGAGATTTTTCATAAGCAACATGGTGAGGTGGCGACTGAAAAATAAACCCAGGCTTACCAAAAATGGATCAAGGCCGATGAGATTGGGCGGTGTTATATTTTGTAATCTATGTTAAATATTATGAAACATCAGCATTAGTCGATCACCCATGCCTAAGGCATTATGCTGAACCTCAAAGATATTTTTGGGGATCAAAAGCATGCTGCAAAATAGGTTTTCATGAAAGAAATCATGAACACAAGCATGCCTGAGGGGACCTTAGTAAGGAAACATGTTTTAAGGATGATGTCTCTTCTCAATGAGCTTGAAATCCTTGGAGCGAAATTGATGGGGAAACCCAAGTCGATATTATTCTCCAGTCTCTTCCCTAGTCCTTTAAGAAGTTCTGCTTAAATTACAACATGAAAAAGCTTTCTTACTCTTTAGCGAACTACTTACAGAACTATAAGAAGATAAGGGTCTAATTAATAAGTCAAGAAATGCTATTGTTATCGAGAAAGGCTTTATTCCTAAGCCTATGGGCAATAATAATAATAATAATAATAATAATAATAATAATAATAATAATAATAATAATAATAATAATAATAATAATAATAATAATAATAATAATAATAACAAGAAGAAGAAGAAGAAGAAGAAGAAGAAGAAGAAGAAGAAGAAGAAGAAGAAGAAGAAGGAGACCCAAAAATAAGTTATGGTCCCTCAGGCAACTAGTGGTCCTAAGGGAGGTGAAAAAGCCTAAGGGAAAGTGTTTCCATTATAAGTAGTCGGGACACTATAAGAATAATTATTCGATATTCCACAACTAATCGAACAACGCACATAAATTCCATTCACTTGTCATTAAATCATGTTTTGTGGTTCGTAATACTGTTACTTGGTGTGTAAATACGAGAGGAACTAATCATGTATGAGATTCTTTGCTGGGATTCCAAGAAACTAGGAGACTTAGTGATGGATAAATTTATTTGACTATGGGAGATGCTACAAGAGTAGAGGTAGTTGTTGTGGGAGACATTCATTTAAGCTTTAGTAGTGATATGAGTATATTTTTAAAAGATCATCTTCATCTACCTTCCATTAGAAGGAATTTGAGTTCAATTTCTTGTTTAGCCTTTTATGGATATCCAGTTTCTTTTAATCAACTTGTGCTTATTAAGAAAAATAAATCTTTTATGTGTTCTGGTACGTTGGTTGATAATCTTTCTATTATAAATCCTATCTCTCCTACACAATAAATTAATATTTTTCATAATTCAATTTCACCAAATTTAAAGAGAAATGAACCCTCCTTAATAAACCAGATGTATCTTTGGCACTTACGCCTAGGTCATATTAATTTAAAAAAGATTCGTAGACTAGTAGCAAGTGGGCAATTGAGTTCACTGGAAGTGGAGGCACTTCCAATTTTTTAATCCTATTTAGAAGGTAAATGACCAAGAGACCCTTCTCGGGAAAGGACTATAGAGACAAAGAACCATTAAAGTTAGTTCTTTCTGATCTATATGGGTCCAGACATCCCGAGAAAGAGGGGGATCTGAGTATTTTATGACTTTCATTAATGACTACCCAAGGTTCGGGTAGGTTTAATTATTGCACCATAATTTCAATGATTTTTAAAGTTTATAGGGCAGAAAGAGAGAAGCATTAAGGTAAATGTATTAAGAAACTACGATCTAATCGTGGTGATGAGTATCCCTTAGGGGAGTTTAGGCAGTATTTAGAAGATCAAAGGATCACATCCCAATTATCTGCATCAGGTATATCTCAGCAAAATGGTGTAGCATAAAGGAGGAATAGGAATATTTTGGATATGATTAGGTCCATGATGAGTTATACGGATCTCCCAGATTCCTTTTGGGGACATGCTTTACACACAAACACTTATTTACTGAACTTGGTACCTTCAAAGGCGGTCTCTAATACACCCAAGAAATTTTGGATTGGGTGCAAGCTCGGTATGAAACATATTCGGGTCTAGGGTAGTCCAGCACATGTGCTGAAGAGACATCCCAGTAACTTATAAGCAAGATAAGAGGTTTTTTTTTAAGATATCCTAAATAAACTAAAGGTTACTTACGCTATGATCCTAATAATCAGAAGGTCATTGTTAGCACCAATTCTCGATTCTTGGAAGAGGATTATATGATGGATCATAAACCCATAAGTAAAGTTGTTCTTGAAGAGTTGATAGGGAACTAATAAGATTCTTTAACACCACCAGTGTAGGATGAAACAGCACAACGTGCTAACACTAATGCACTAGCATAAGGACTACCTCGTCCTAGTGGAAGGGTTATACGTCAAACTAAATGGTTTATGTTCTTGGGAGAGTCTTATGATAAGGTCCCTAATGAACTCGAAGACGATCCTTGTATCTACAATGAGGCTATCCAAGACAAAGATGCAGAAATTTGGCTTAAAGCTATGAATTTTGAGATGGAATCTCTATATTTCAATCACGTCTAGAATTTAATAGATCCACCTGAAGGGACAAAACCCATATGATGCAAGTGGGTTTATAAGTAGAAGAGATAAGTGAACAGGAAGGTTGATACCTTCAAGGCACGACTTGTTGTGAAAGGATTTACTCAGAAAAAGGGCATCGACTATGAGGAAACCTTCTCGCCAATAGATATATTGAAGTCCATCCGGATTATCTTATCCACTGCGGCTCATTTTGATTATAAAATTTGGAAAATAAATGTCAAGACTGCATTTTTAATGGGAATCTTGGCGAGTGTATCTATAGCTCAAGGCCAAGAGCATAAATTATGTAATCTTAAAAAGTCCATTTACGAACTTAAGAAAGAATCTAGAACTATGAACATTTATTTTGATTAGTCAATCAAATTTTTTAGTTTTGATCAATGTCTAGATGAGTCTTGTGTGTATAATAAGTTCATTGGAAATATAGTGGTGTTTTTAATACTATATGTAGATGACATTCTTCTCATTGGAGATGGTATTGGAGTGTTATCTTCAATTAGAGTGTTGTTGTCCAACTAATTCGATATAAAGGACTGAGGAGAAGCTATTCACATCCTTGGGATCAAGGTTATAAAATATCGTAATAATAGGATATTGGTCTTATCACAAATGACTTAAATTGATTGTTGCCAGGTTTAACATGAAAGATTTCACGAAAGGGTTCCTCCATTTCATACATGGAATATCTCTTCCAAGGATCATTATCTTATGAATACTGATGAGATAGATAAAATAAAAGGCATCCCTTATACTTCAGAAGTTGGGAGCCTTATGTATTCTATGATATGCACTAGACACGATATATCATTTCATGTTGGCATGGTTAGTGTATATCAGTCTAACCCTTGGTAAGAACACTAGACTATAGTAAAGCATATACTCAAGTACCTAAAATGGACATGAGATTATATGCTAGTTTACTAGGTAGAGAGTCTACTACCTATTGGGTACACTGACTCATATTTTCAATCTGATAGAGATTCTAAAAATTCTATCTCATGATATGTGTTTTTGCTGGGAGGTGGAGACTTAAATTAGAGGAGTATCAAGAAATCATGCACATCTCATTCCACCATGGAAGATGAATATGTGGAAGCCAAGGAAGCAATATGGCTTAAAAACTTCCTAATGGATCTAGTAGTGGTACCTTTATCGCAATCGGTTATTACACCGTATTGTGATAATAAAAGTGTGGTTACTAACTCAAAGGAACCTAGAATCCATAAGAGAGGTAATCACACCGAGTGTAAGTATCACCTTATTCGAGAATTTATACAGTGGTATAATGTCACAACTACCAAGATTTCATCAGAGGACAACCTGAAAGACCCTTTCAAGAAGGGATTACCATCCAAGACTTTTAATAGTCACATATAGGGGATGGGGGTAAGATGCATTGTAGCATGGATTTGATTCTAAGTGGGAGACTATAATAGATGTAGATTAAAACCGTGTAGTATGTAATATTTTTAGTTATGGATTTATTGTTAAAATAGTATTAGTATATGGACATAATGTTTGCATTATTTTATATATTGACAATGTCTTTTATAACACTTAGTAAGTGTTCAGATGTGTAGAGCACGACTTACACACAGAGGATCAGATCACTAGTTCTCATGGAATATAAGTTTTATCATTAACAGTCTTAGATAGAACTGGACATACCATCATTAGGGTTGTACAATTATATTTTAGTAGGTCTGTCTTGATTACGAAAAATAATATAGTTTCAATTTATTATGCTAGTAAACTTTGTGTCAATTGAAGAGGACCACTTTGAGGTCATTGTCTTTGTATTGATTTAATAAGAGATATGATTAATGGACACATGCACTAGTTATTTGTTACTTTGACTTATCGGGTGAGATTCATTATTAGATCAATAATATTGATATATTGGGTTATGGTGATTAATGTATGGTGATAGTCTTTTATTGATGGAATCTACATTTCGATATAGATACTGGTGATACTCTCTTGAAATACTTATAATTTTTGTATGTGTCAAACCCTACAGGTGGATTATGTTAATCCGACACTACAAATAGTTTAAGCTAAACCGCTTAAGGACTTAAAGAAGTTAATCAGATAAATTGTAAGTATTTTATTTTATGAACGGGTATTTATAACCTTAACGTGGGAAGAATTAAGCAATTAATAATAAGGATCTCGAAACACAATTTAAAGTTAAAGAGTTGAATTGTAAATATAATTATGTGATGGTGTTAATTATAAATAATGGACTAGAATTAGAATGCGGGTTGGATTAGGTCTTCTCAGGCTCATTAGGAACCACATCCTTATCTCTCCTTAGGGTCCCTATTATAGACTATATATATTCATTTAAAGCTCCTTTTTCCTGTCGCAAACCATTACTCTTGAAACTAAAAAAAATGTAATTCGAATTTATAAAAAAAGGCAGCATAGAGAAAAAGATAGAAGAGAAGGTGGTCACGAAGGAAGAGCCCACATTCTGTTTATGACAGTTCATATTGGGAATATGGTAGAAGATCGTGAGATGCATTAATGTTGTGTTCGAGATAAATCATCATATATAGTTCGTACTGAGATGAGATCAAACCAGAGAGATCTCAAAGGTAAACCTTGATTCCACCTTGTAGGGTCTTACATATGTGAATTTTTGTTGTAGTTCAATTTATACGCTTAATCAACAGGCCACGAGGTAGTCACTATAATAGGGACAAGTTTGGGGGCATGGCCAGCCTATAAAAAATATTTCCAATCTTCTCGAGTACCTCAAAGGGACTTACATACCAAAGACTCAATTTTCCTTTCATTCCAAACCTCATGACTCTGTTCTAAGGAGAAACTTTAAGGAAGGGATGGTCCCTACCTTTAAATTCACATCCCTTCTCTTGATGTCAGCCCAATTAGTCTGCCTACTCTAAGCACTCCATATCCATTCTTAAATTAACATGATCTTAGTCGCGACCTCTTCTAATATTTCTGGGCCAAGAAGTTTCCTCTCACCTACCTCATACCAACATATAGTGTTGCGATACCTCCTCCTATACATTTAGTCTTACCAACTATCATAGAGATATAAAACCCACGCTCTCAACATATCCTCTAGGGTTTGATTTGTTCATTCCATTTGCCCATTTATTTGAGGATGGAAGGTTATGATGAAGTACATTCGCGGCCCCATAGCCTTCTGAAAATTCTTTCGAATTTCGAGATAAATCTTGGTCCGCTGTCAGACACTATGATCACTGGGACTCCATGGAGTCTTATAATCTCCTTAATGAATAATTTGGCTAATTGATCAACATTGATCGTGGTCTTAATGGACAAAAAATATGCGAACCTTATTAATTTATCAATAATAACCAAAATGGAATCTATCCCTCTCTGCATCCACAATAATCTTACTATAAGGTACTTGAAAATCCTCCCACTTTCATTCTAGGATGGGCAAAGGTTACAGCAGCACAATTGGACTTTGGTGTTTAACTTGTAATAAACTTAGTGACCTCCCTCTTAATTTTAGGCCACCAAATTTTTTTACTTTAAGTCTTGGTACATCTTGTTTCTCCGAAGGTGAATTGCAAAGGGCAATGAATGTCCTCGTCCCAACACCTTAGCCTTGATTTCTTCATTTCGCGGCACATAAATTCTTATCTCGAAATGCAAAGCTCCACAATAATCAACTCTAACTGTCTTCTCCCTTTTACTTACAAGTCCATGGATATTCTAACAGTCCAGGTCTGTGGGCCTGCGTTATCCTTATCTTATCAATTAATCATATTTACATGGTATGAGGCCTTAGATGTCTGTGAATCCTTAATATACAACTTCAATCCCCATTGTCTCAAAATCTCTAATGATGTGTTCTTAAGTCAAACTTTTATGGTCAGTGTATATCTCACAACTCTCCCCAGATAAGAAATGTCTCCATATTTTCTAGTCAAAGACTACTATCGCAAGCTCTAAGTCGAGGGTAAGGTAGTTCTTCTCCTAAGACCTTATGTACTTAGAGGCATAGGCAACCACCTTACCATTCTGCATTAGTAAACATCTTAGGTCGCAGCCTGAGGCATCACTATATAAAACATATCCTTCACCCTCTTTGCATAGAGCCAAAATTATCACGGCCACCAATTTTTCCTTTAGCTTTTGAAAACTCTCCTCAAACTCCACGAACTATATAAATTTCTTTTCCTTATTATTCAACTAGTTCAAGGGCACGGATTTTAGAAAGTCCTTCTACAAACCTCATATGATAACCTGTTAGGCTGAGGAAGCTTCCAACCTCGGTTATTATTATTGGTGTCTCCCAATAAATAATGGTTGTGACCTTCCTAAGGTCCACGACCAGACCATCTTTGTTTACTATATGTCCGAGGAAGGCTATCTCTTCAAGCTGTAATTCACACTTATAAATTTTTTCATAAAACCTCTCTCTCCTAAGAACCTCAAACACTCTGCGGAGGTGGTCTATATGCTCCTCCGCGATCTTAAAAAACTCATATATCATCGATGAAAGTAATCACAATTTTTTTAAGAAGGTCCTAAACACCCTATTCATCAAATCCATAAAGTTATAAGGTAGATTGAACTTCAATTTGTCTTAAAATCCCAAGGAACTAGCTATAAAGATATTGGGACATGGTTCATCGTCCCCCTCTATTGATAAAATAGAGTCCTTCGAACCACCCAAGAAGTTCTGCATGCCAAAGGTTATAATATATGATGGGAAGCATGATCATGTACATCACATCAGTCACTATCGACAGGACACATCTCTTTGGAATAAACACAATGAACTAATGTGCCAAATGATCCCATATACTTTTGGGGTAAATTGGTCTAAAGTAATTCCCCCCCAAATTAATCTTCTCTTCAGATACTTGGCCGACCAATTTGCGGCCCGATTCATGACAAGCGACAAGGCTATTAAGGAGGTTGATTCGATGATCTATCTTAAAAAGTGGAAGGGGGATTCCCTTAGGGAGTAAGCACAAAGGTATTGGGAGCTATACAATGATATTAATGATTGTAATGATAAGTTAGTGATTTATTTTTAAGTTTATCTTGGAATGATCGGATGATTTATACTACTAACTGACGAAGAAACCAATCTCTTCGATGGTTGATCTCATGCCCTGTACAAAGAAGTACGCCAAGGTGGATGACGATCTGATTAATGCAAATACCCCAGTCGAACCAAAGAAGAGTGAGCCTAAGAAGAACCCAAAAGGGGAAGTCAACCCTCTTTGGCCAATAAGGGATTCAGAAATAAAGCCCATAAAGGTCGCCCTAGGTCCATGGATAATGAGAACAACTATAAGACATTAGAAACGGTCTTCAAATATCCCATCTACATGTTTACATTGGGAATTAAATACAAGGCTTACTTCAAGAGTCCTCCTAAGATGAACAACGATCTTATTAATAAGGATGCTAAAATAGGGTTCATTTATCACCAGGACCACGGGCACATTACGAAAAACTGTAAAATGGTCAAGAAACATTTGGAGGAGATTATTCAAGCTGGGAAACTCAAGGAGAACGTTAACGCGATGAAGATAAAAGTTTTAACAAAGTTAGTGCAATTCAGAAGGCAGACGATGATCTTCCCCCACACAACACCAAAACAGTCAATTTGCAACGGTTTAAAACACTTGCAAATTGACGTGTTGCAAAAATTTTGTAAGTGTTCAAAATCGTTGCAAATTTTTATTGGGAACGAATGTCCGTTCTGAATAGCCGTTACAAAAAAAAATTGCAACGATTTAAAACACTTGCAAACAAAAAATTTGTAAGTGTTTTAAACACTTGCACAATTTAGTAAGCATTTTTTTGCGACGGTTATAAACACTTGCAAATTAAAAATGATGTATTTTTTTGTAACGGTTCAAAACACTTACAAAATTGTAAAAGGTAATGGAAAAAATATTCCATTTGCAAGTGTTTAAAACACCTGCAATATACAATACATATTAAAAAAATATATTATTGAAATCCATTCCCATCGAACTTCAATTGGGACAAAAACAAATACTTAGCAAGAATCAAAACTTTGCATTTTTACTACAAATCCATCAATACACACATGAATATAATAATACAAATATTTATTTATACAAATCCATTAAAAAAATATATCAATGCATTAATCTCTCTCTTTTCCAAATGAGCTTCGAGTAACCTTCTTATCCATTCTTATCCATTAACGAACTTAAATATAGGCATAAGGAACACAAAATGCATTAATCTCTCTCTTACAAAAGTACTAGGCCATGCTCTTTATGCAGAATTGTAAGCTTATAAACATAATAACAAGATTTCAAAGTACTAGAAACATAACATCTAGGACTTGAAAAATTGTTATTTTCTTTTAAAGTATTGTTAAATCAACAACTTCTTTAAATGGCTGACCAATAGGGTTGACTTCAACCATTTATGGATGTATCTATTCATCTCAACACTCTGGTAAGAAGCGTAGAGAGAAAGTGAGAATTATCGCCAACGCTTAATAGGATTTCTAGGTAGAATTATCCAAACTTTTCCTTTCCAAGAGAGGGAGAAGATACTTTGGCATTGATTGGGAATTTGTGTTCATTGACAATGATCTAGTCGATGTGAATCTTCAACATAAGGATGTTGATTAGTCACGAATATTGCATATGAGTTCCCGTTATCGTTACGCATTCTACCACTTTTTGTGTTCCTTATGCCTATATTTAAGTTCGTTAATCAGATAACCTCGGTTTTGGATAGATATATTCTTTGTAGGGCTTAATTGAGTTTTTGTTAGTATTGGAACGCTTAAAGTGAGGATTGGTTGCATTTTGGAGAAGTTTTATCATCATACTCAACTTCAAGGGCATTTGATACATATCATACTTTATTTCCAGCTCAGTTGAATTCCATGTAACCTTAGTTTGTCAAATTAGCTTCATGTGGCCGCAAACGACGCGTCATTTTGAGTTCGAATAAAGAAGTTATGGCCATTTCCGTTTCGCTCCTTTTCTCCCTTTTGAAGACCAATGCAGCCCCAAAAATAAGGGACCAATGACCTGTCCTAAGCCCCCAGTCGACCAGTGATTCAGCATTTAGCTTACGAAGGAAACAGGGGGTCTCAAACTAAGAACTCGGTCGATCGGCCCCCTGGCCGCGGTTGACCGGTAGTAGCAGTTATTGGGCGATTTTTTCCTATTTCATTTCTTTTTCTATTTCTTTTCTCCCCCTTACTATATATAGAACCTTTGTTTTATTTCGTAGATATATATTATTTTTACTTATTTTTTAGGTTAGGGTTTAAGAGCTTCTCTCTCCTAGGTTTTCCTTCCCATTTTGGGTTTGTAGGTTTACTATTCCTCCCTCTTCTCCAGTAATGTAAGTTTCATTTTTGTTCTTAAGCTTTGCTTTGTTTATTTCCTTTCTTTTTAACTTAGATTTATTGTTTTATTTATTTCTTTTATTTATTTCTTACATTTAAATACATGTCATTTACGATGCTTTCTAGCTAACTTGAATTAGGCTGTAATTGATTTGTAAGGACATAATTTTATAAATGTCCGTTCATAATTGAGTATATCGTATACCGATACAAACGTCGAAGAATATTCAAGATCACATATGCATCAAAGAATATTCTAAATATTAAGTTCTTCAACAAGAAAAGCCTCCGCGAGACAGATTTTGATAAGGTTGTGTTTTAGTCCCTTAACGGTTCACTTAAGTTGTTGGGATATTTTTTCTAAAAAAATTTTTAAGTGTTGGAGCGGAGTTTTCGTCAAAATATATTTTTTAAGTATTAAGGCGAACTGGAATAAAAAATTAATTTACGCTCCAGTCGTTCGAGCGAGATTGCCACATGGTTCGAGTGACAAAGGCATCTCGCGTGAAGTCGTTCGAGCGACAGCTGGCATCATTCAAGCGACATCTGACATCATTTAAGAACACATCTTGTGTCAAGTTTCTCTTGTAGAGAAGATCTCTACTCCTGATCTAGGTTCTCTTGAGGGTATTATTGGACTGAAGACGAATACGTGTCAATAGGGAGTGCTCGTGGGCGTTCTTAGGCTGAATTAGAACTGCGGTTCTAGCTGACTCTAGGTTGCGGTCTATGTGGGTTTTATGTAGTTAACTCATTGCGGATTTCATTGTAATTGTAAGTATTGTAATGAAATAAAGGTTTTACCCAAAAGGGATTTTTCCTTGAAATCTACGAATTGGTTATTTGTGTTTATTGGTTTGACACACACACACACACACACACACACGTAGTGGTTTGTTTAAGAGCTGATTTAATTTGGTTTAAAAAATTGACTCTAATTAAATAAGTTTGTTGTTGGAATTTGTGAATTTATTTAAAGCGATATCGAACAACGTAATCTACAAATTGGTATCAGAGCAGGTTACTCAAATTTACCGAGTATTCTTATTTCTACAAAAATTGTGTGATATTGATTTTTTTTAAATCAGTTTTTTTTTTAAATTTCAATTTTTCGATGGAGCACTTATGTAATCGGACGTCCCCCCCCCCCCCCCCCCCCCACCTATTGGTACAAGTCAAAGTTTTGACGATTTAAATAGTTTGGATTTGACGTTTGCGAAAAGAATTGAAGTTTTAGAAAAAGAAAATTCTCGTTTAAAATACGCAATGGATCTTTTGCAAACGGTTCAAAATCAAAGAGTTTTTATCGTGAGAAATTTGTTTCTTTGGACCATTACTTTAATGCTTTAAAATTGTCCAAAAAGGAGAGTAATAACAGAGTCCTATTTTTAGAAAAAGAATTGGAGGACTTGAGAAACTCTAGTGTTGGTGTTTGTGTCAAAGAGGATAAAAATATTTTAATCGATGAGTTTGTGGCACATGAGGAGAATCTTAGGGAGAAGTGTGCATATTTCAAGGGAGAAGGTGATAACCTTCTAGGAATAATTGAAAATTTAGAGAAGGAGTCCCTAAAATTGGAAGAGTCTAATTCTTTGCTTGAGTCAAAAATTTTGGAGATAAAAAATGATTTGACAGACTCGAGTAGTGTTGGTAGCATTGGTAGTGGCTTGTCGTGTTCTCATATTTCGAGTGTTAAAGCCAAGACCATTATTTATTTTAGAAGGTGAATAAATACCAAGGACGTTAGAAAAGGTCAATCCATAGGTGTCGTTCCACCCGTTTATACATGTTCACATTGTAGTAGGACAGGTCACCTTAGGCATTTTTGTTCGATCTTCGAAAAGGTCATACTAAGATGAAGTCTAGTGTTCCCTTGATTCTCATAACCCCTATGCGTCGTTGCACACATATTTGGGTTAGGAAATCAATTTTAGAGGCACTAGATGTTAGAATAGTTGATTCTCGGGTGCTTGCACATGATTCTTCTCTTACTATATCATATAGATGATTGTGTTCGCATGTTTGTCATACGCTAATTGTGTTTCATTATATATTCTTGCTAGTGTTATGACTTGTGTACTTTTTGTATTAGTTTTTATTTTTGAGAAAACTTTTGAAAAAATACAAAAAGATTTTATTTTGATAAATTCTTTTAAAAAGACAAAAAGAGTTTTGTAGTTTGTTTTGCACCGTATATGAATGGACATTTAGGATGACCGAGTCACAATTTCATTCCATATCCACGTGATGATTTTATAGTGTTTTGATATGCGTTATCATTTCATTTTTATGCTTTAAAATGTTTGGAGTCATTGAGATGTGATTAGTTATTACTACCTACATGTTTGACTCATATTCCTTTAATACACACTTGCACGGTTATGTATGATTATTACACTTCTTTATCGTATATTGGTTTTAGTGTTATCATCTCAATTCTGTCTTTAAAATGAACCACTTGCGATAAAACTTGACAATGGAAGTAGTGCATGTAAAAACCATTTACCGTGATGAATTTAATTGTAACAAAATATGATGAGTAAATCACGGGAAAGGGATGCGAGAGAATAAAATTAACTCATCGTGAAAGCCACAGTTTAAAAGAAGCCAAAAAAATTTAAAGGCAATAAAAAAAGATAAATATGCCAAAAAGGGGCCACCTAAAAAGAAAATTATAAATGATTATTATTTATGAGGGATTTGGATGGAAAGAAATAAAAAACGGGTTTGCACGTCCTGACAGCGTCATGAAAAAATATTCATAGTTTTAGACGTTATTGGTGTGGGAATCATTCTTGACTTTGATGTGTTGAGGGATTGAGTCGATGTCATTTAAAGTCAACAATTTTAACACCTGAGGACGATTTTGAGATTCATTCATTAGGAGTACACATATTCATCGTGCACATATGTTACGTTTGATTGCATTGATTTGCCTATTGAATATGTTCACACCCATTCATCCCGTATCCCTGATTTGGTTGTTTTAGTGTAAATGCATGGTGTGTGTTTTTTTTAAAATTATTTTTTGCATTCTGGTATGAAAAAATGAAAAATTTAAAAACTGTTTGTGGAAGCTTTTGAGTTACTCTTTGCTGAGCGTAGTTTGATTCATATTTTCTATGTTTTTTTGTCGTGACAACTCCATGTTTGTTTTATTTATTCGTTTCCTTGTCTATTTCGGTCAAATAACAAGGGGAAGAACGAATTATGGGGGAGATTTGATTATTATTGATTGATTTATGCTTATATCATTTCAAACTCGATGCATCACGAAGGTATTTTGCTTTGTCTCATGTGTGTAGGTACAAAGATTTGAAGAACATTATTTTGCACACCCTGATGAAAAAAGCTTAAAGATTTGATGTTGAAGATTTTGAAGAAAAGTTTGATACTTTCATATTTAGTACCTTTTTCAGTTTTGGGTTCATGGGAGGGTATTAGATTTGTATAGGAATTTTGATTTGATAATTAGGATGTTTTTAATTTTGTACCGACATAGACATAGGGGAAAATTTGCAATGACATAATTTTATAAATGTCCATTCACAATTGAGTATGTTTTATACCGATACAAATGTCGAAGAATGTTCAAGATCAAATATGCATCAAAGATGATTCTGAATATCAAGTTCTTCAAAAGGAAAAGACTTCACGAGACATATTTTGGTAAGGTTGTGTTTTAGTCTCTTAACGGTTCATTTAAGGTGTTAGGATATTTTTCTAAAAAAATTTCTAAATGTTGGAGCGGAGTTTTTCGTCAAAATATTTTTCCTAAGTGTTGAGGTGAGCTGGAATAAAAAAATGAATTTACGCTCCAATCATTCGAGCGATATTGCCACATCATTCAAGCGATAAAGGCAACTCACGTGAAGTCGTTCGAGCGACAACTGACATCGTTCAAGTGACAGTGTTGTTTCGTTCGAGCGCCGCCGCCTAAGAATTTTTATAAATAGAGTTTTGCAACTTCGTTTTTATTCATAAGACCTGCAAAATTTTCCATACACAAAATTTCTTTGGTAGAATACTTTTTCTTCTCACTTTTAGGTCTTTAATCCCTTTTGTTTTCAATTCACAAGATCCTAATAGTTTATGTGAGTTGTTTTGGAACCCAAGAACACATCTTATGTCAAGTTTCTCTTGTAAAGAAGATTTCTACTGCTGATCGAGGTGCTCTTGAGGGGAGTACTGGGCTGAAGATGACTGTTGTTGAAATTTACGAATTTATTTAAATCGATATCGCACAATGTATTGATTGAACTCACCATGGTTTCAATGGGTTTCTTTGCTTTAGTGATGGTTTTTATGTATTTAATTTAATTGGGTTATTCTTGTTATTACGCCTAGGAGATTTAACGGGGTATATCATGTATGCTCCGCATTTATAACCTTGCATGTGTAATTTCTGGGTTTTTGTTGACGCCGTATTAGGCCTTTATGCGAATTTAAGGGGTGACAATTCTAGATTTAATTGATTGTTGAAATGAGATTCAATCCTACTAAATTCGTAGTCCCATATAACAATTTATACACATTAAGCCGAGGTGAGGGATATTAGTCGTAACCTATAGTTTTTATTCCTTTTTGTAATCATAGTTTAAATACACATGCCTAGATTATCTTTTCTTTTTGTTAGCATTCATCTTTTACACTTTTATTGAGAAGTAATAAATCAATAGAATTCTAGCAACATATATCTATGGACTCCCAGACTGGCCATTGTACTCCCTTAAAAGAGTGCAGTCAATAGTCTAGATTTTTGCATAGCGGTAGGAGTCGAGCATAACGACCAGCGTATATTTTGATACATTTGCGTCACGGTTTCCCCCTGCTTATCAAAATGGCGATGTTGTCGGGGACTTGTTTGTTTTAGAATTTAAATAATTCAGTATTTTGTAGTATTTTCTTTCTATTTATATTCTTTGTTAATAATTTTTATAGGACTTCTACCTTTGAGCGCTAAGAAATGCTTGAATTTTTCGGACGCACATCACTTTGTGGAATTTGCTATCTTGAGTTGTTTTGGGGGTAAGCATGTCTTATTCTAATGTTTCGATAATTGTAGTGATAATTATCAAATTCCCCCCAAACCCCTGACTTTTGGTGAATACTCGCAAGCCCAAAAAATTAATAATTTAAAGGGAGATATGTTTGTAGATCCCACACGCGCGCTAAGAGATGCATTAAGTCCCACGCGCGTTAAAACGTGTCGTCTAGTCCTGTCCGTCCAAGAAACTAACCGCTTTCTTTTATTTGCCCAAAATTACCCTCAGGAATACATAAACCACAAATACACGAAATCTGCACGTCGATTCATTTCTCTGCAATTTGATTCCCAAATCCGTTCACAATTATCAAATTCCATCACTTTAATCACTGTATCCACATTGAAAGCTCAAACAGTGCGTACATTTGGGAAAATTTCCACCAACCGTTCATCCACTTTTCAAATTACATAGGTGCGTTGATCATTTTCTTGTGATTTGATACCTGCATTACAGTTCGTAACAAAAAATATGTTGAAATGATGGTTTCATCGTGAACGGGTTTCTTATGGTTTCATATTGTTAGGGTTTAAATTAGTGTTTAAACCCTAATTTGAGAAATCGTTCATCTTTTGGATTTACGTTTGGGACTTCATCATTTCTCAAGTGATTCAATATCTATTACACTTCCTATTACACACACAACACACAATAGTATGTTAGGTTTTAAATTAAACTAAGTTCTTACTTACATTATGCTTTGTAGATGTTTAATTTTTGTTAGTGTTTACAGCTTTAGTTTTTGTTAGTGTTTAGAACTTTCGTATTCCCTTACAAAAAATAGTTTGTTGGCATTTAAAAATGCACTGATCAAGCAAATTTATCTAAGTTCACAACTGTATATTTATCTATGTTCATAATTGAAAATTTTGAAGAGCTTTGAAAGTTGGTAAAATTTTTAGAAAATTTATCTATGTTGAGTGTTATATAAATTTCTGCAATAGAAAGTAAATTTATGAACAAAAAACATGGATAGTCAATCTACCAAAAAATTGATACCCAGTGATAATTTCAATGACGCGGAAAAACAAATATTTCAGAGAACATGGACTGAGAAAGATAACATTGCGCTTTTAAAGAATATGATTGAGTATACCGCAATAAACGAGTTTGACCCGTTTGCCAATATGCTGCATTTTAATAATTTTATCAAAAAGTCGATGCATGTTGATGTGAACAATAACAAGGTGTTGTCGAAGCCAATGAGGATTAAAAACAAGATGTGAACAAAGCAACATTTTGGGAAACAATTTTTCTATCTTCAGGTTATGCATTTAAGTTATTACCATTATAAAGGCTTTCCAAATAAAAGTTGGTAAAGTTTTTAGTAAATTTATCTATGCTCTTAATTAACTCTGCAAAACCTTTATAATTTTCGTATAATCAATTGAATGGATATGATAGTTTGGTTAACGAACCAATATGTAGCTATGCATGATATGTAGAAATATCAAGAGTAAATAGACTTATACATTACCTAATCTATCTATCTTCATCACTGAATGTGCATACAAATTTTATTTTGAACATCATAAAAAGTTGTGAAATTTTTATTAAATTTATCTGTGTTTTGTCAATCATTGTTGCACATACTAATGTCTCTCTTATTAGCAAAATTATATATATCTTCACTATATGCATTTAACTTATTAGGAAATGTATATATAAACTTAGATATATTTACACTTAATAAAAAGGTTTCTTATTGTTTTGCAAGGATTAAAAAAATGGTGAGTACACGAAGTTCTATGAATCATGAGGATCAGGATAAAACAGGGAACAAGTTGGAAGTTCCAATAATTTCATCAACTTCAAGGTACAATTCTTCTCTTTATTAGTTAACATTAGAACTATTCCTATATTATTGAAATGGTTGGCTTATATCTAAAAAGAGTGCACTCTTATTTATTTTTTATTTCAAAAAAATTCTTGGAACTCACTTAGTACTAATGTGAATTTTTTTTAAGGAGGCTAAAGAAGAAGTATGAGAACAATGAAATATTTTGGGTAACAATTTATTTACTTTGACCTTATGCATTTGAGTTATTACCATTTTCAAAGGATTTGCACATAACACTTCATAAAGATTTTAGTAAATTTATCTATGTTCTTCCTTGAATGTTTAAAGGTTTTATTTTGAACATAAATAAAAGTTTTGAAAGTTTTTATCAAATTTAAAGTTTTGTTGCATATACTAATGTTCCCCATTATTTGTTGCAATTCATGCCAACGAGATACCACAACTGTGTACCACAATAAAAAAAAGTAGTCTCCATTATATAATAGTCTTGATCATTCATGATATGCACGATATGCATTTAAGTTATTAGCATTATATAGTAGTCTCCATTATATAGTAGTCTTGATAATTAAAAGTTGTGAAAGGCTTTGTATGCAACAATTGATAAAGATGTTAGAAAATTATCTATTTTGTTCCTTGAATGTGGAAAAACTTTTAAAATGGTTGAATGTATAAATATACATACCATAATAAGTTGAATGCCAACTAAAACAATATGTAACAATCCATGATATGTACAAAAATTTTGACGAAATAGAATAATATTGAACTTTATTGCTTATACATTAGGTAATCTTCATCATTTAATGTGCATAAAAAGAACATCATTAAAAGTTGTGAAATTTTTTATTAAATTTAATTTCCTTTGTTATTGGTTGCAATTCATTCCATCGAGATACCGTTGACATGGACCACAACAAATAAAAGAGTTGAATAGATTTTCGGAATTAATTTATCTATTTTCAGCATATGCATTTAAGTTATTAGCACACAACACTTGATAAAGATTTTAGTAAATTTAACTATGTTCTTCCTTCAATATACACAACGTTTTATAATGTTCGAATGTTTAAATATACTTAGCCTAACAAGTTCAATGCCTATGATGCTTTGCTTTGTGATGCCGCTGGCGCGGACCACAATAAATAAAAGACTTGCAATGGTTATGTGAAACAGTTTGTTTATCTTCACTGTATGCATTTAACTTATAACTGAAATTATCTATATACATACAACCATTTTAAAGGTTTTCACAGTTCTTAAAGTTTTTACTAAATTTATCTATGTTTTTCCTAGAATGTGTATAATACTTGTAAGGCATCACATACAAGATAAACTTTGCTTGCATATTCGTAATGTTATTAATTTTTCTTACACACTTGTGTACATATTTCTTCACATACTAAAAATTATTTCAAACTTAGATATAATTCTTACTTATATCTTTTTAATTATTGTTCAAGATCTACAAGATCAACAGGTAGAAGAAGTAAAGATCATCAACTCCAAAAGATAAAAAAAGGGAAAGAAAAACTTCAAAATTCAGCTGATCAACCAACTTTTAGACTTTTGAGTGACACGGACTTCGACGATACTCAGTCTGCAAAAAAACCAGTTAAGAAGCCAATTGAGAAGGAGAATAAGAGAAATGAACTTGCAACAACCTCAAAGGCCTGCGCGAAAAAATATCTTCAATTTCGATCGAATTTGTTAGGAATTGCTCGCTTGTTGCAAGACCTTAAGCTCAAGCCTTGCCATAAGAAGGAACTGAAAAAAACTTCTTTTTGGGGAATTTTTAATGCTTTTTTGACCAAAGCTGTTACAAAAGAAGACTGTAGAAAATATGACCATAGTGCCATATCCTTGATAAAGTCTTATGATATCCAAAATAAGGGATTTAGAATTGGAAAACAGTTGGTTCGAATGACAATCAATGATGTATCTCTCATTTTTGGAATACCAATCGGAACAGAAGAAGTAAATATGGGATATGGGTTCAAGCCTGACACACCATTTCTAAGAAGAAGGTTTAGAGATGTTACTATAATCAATGCCACAGCTATCCAAAAAGAGTTGAACACTGCAGTTAAAGGAAACAAAGTAGAAGATTGTAGAGATGTAGCAACGTTGTTATGTCTATATTTGTTTGCAACTCTTTTCTTCACATCAACTGGGAATACTGTGAAGTGGTCAGCAGTGAAGTACACAGAAAATCTCGAGGAAATGAGAAACTTAAATTGGTCAAGTTTGATACTAGATACATTGATGTCTTCTATCTACAGGAATTTTGACAAAGAGCCAGAGAAGGTTTCTGGTTGTGTGCCCTTACTACTTGTAAGTGACAAAATACACTAATATATATTTTCTATTTCATATCCTTGTTCATTATAAAATTTGTATATCATAAATGATTTAAATTGTTATATTTTCAACTTTTGTAGTACTGGTATTGCGAGCATACAAAACTGTTGAAATCTCAAAAATCAATTCAATATCCTCGTTTTGTCAAGTGGAACCTCCCAGAATTAAACAAGGCGATGAAAAAAAGACCTGTTGAAACACTTCTTCAATCAGAGGTACTAATATATTCTTTGAAGAAACATTTATATCATATACATATGTGATAATTTAACTTATAAACAAAAGTATTTTTTTTATCTAGGTCATAAAAGCACAGTTGATTCGAACAGAAGAAGAGGTGAAATTGATAGGGAAAGCACCAACATCAGCGATGGACGAATCTGCAGAAAAAGATGATGCATCACCAGTTGAAGCAAATGTTGAAAACGACGATGAACAGCTTGTTGATACTGATACGAGAGATGCTAGACATTTAGATGATTTAACCGAAGAGTTTGCTGCAGATTACCTGTCTGATCATCATCTAACACATGCTGAAATTCAATCTCTCATCAAATTCCGTGATGATGCTCAACAAAATATGGAGGAATTGAAGAATGTGAAAGAAAAAAACAAAAAAATGAGGGTAGAGAAGAGAGATCTGAAGGCAAAATTAAAAGTGATGAAGAAAGATTTCAAAATTCGAGTGAAGAAAGAAAAACGAACAGAAAAAAAGCTTCAGAAAAAGAAAACTGAAATTCAAATTTTAAAGAAACAGCTTCAACAGCAGAAGGAGGAGAATGCAACATTGGAGAAACAGATAAATTTGATGTATGAGAAAAGAGAAGAAGAACAAAGAATCAAACAGCTGTCGGTACACGAAACCCCAGCTGACAAAGCGAGTCCAGTAGCACTTAATTTT
Source organism: Sambucus nigra (assembly GCA_949130495.1). Lineage (NCBI taxonomy): Eukaryota > Viridiplantae > Streptophyta > Magnoliopsida > Dipsacales > Adoxaceae > Sambucus > Sambucus nigra. The sequence continues at coordinate 352,666,421 of OX422218.1, forward strand.
GAAAGTGCTGACCAAAGTCAAGGATCGGAGAATACAAAGAGAAAGCATGAAGAGATTGATGATCTCGATATGATGAAAGTGGATTCAGCAAAGAAAGCAAACTCAATGGTGGTGAAAATAAAAAACAAGAAAGACAGAAAAAAGAAGGAGGTGCAAGATTACGAATATCAACAAATTGGAAGAGTTACAAGGGCATCCAAAGGCCAACATATTCAAACAAGTCAAACATCCCCAATCAATATTGACTTGTTGAACTCACCATCACCTGTGAAATCAACATTCAAGAACCTCACCTTTCCGTCTAATAATCCAGTTGTTGAATGGTTACCACCAACAGTTACTTTCACTCTTCAATTGTTGTATAAGAAGAGTGGTCCAGGGTAAATTCATGTTAATGAAATGTTATTTTTATTATTTGTTATGGAGTATTAAATGACCATGTACATTACTAATCCTAATAATATTTTAATTCAATATTCAGGGCAATCATTTATGAGGAGTCAAGGTTGGGTGGGGTTACTTTTTCTGACTTACAACAACTCATAGACTTGGGGCCTTTACGGGACAATGTAAGGAAAAGATAAATTTATCAATGTCTATTTACTACACTTGATATCTACTGTATTTGTAAATAATTGATCAATTAATTTGAAATGTAATTTCAGGTTATAGATGCATACATGATGGTTTTGGAACATGATCAAAGAATCATGGAAGCTACAGCTCAATTGTCACCTTCACAAAAGCCATTCGGGGAACGAGACCATTTTTTCAGTTCAATGGCTTGGGTATATATTTATTTTCATTGATTAATAATTTATGTTGATCTATTAGACAAACTTATTATAATTTTACCACACTCATATTAACAGCCTTTGATACGAGATAAAATGCCTTCGACAAAATATGTCGTTGACGATGTATTGAATGAAGTGACAAATTGCAAGTATGTACCTTAATTTTCTAGTTATATGTATATATTTCTAAATACTTTTATTTACTTGTTGCTAATGATATATGACATAATATCATTTCAGGTACTTATTCTTTCCCATAAACTCGGGAAAGAATAAAAATGACAAAACTCCATTCCATTGGACGTTGCTTGTATTGGACACAGAGGAAGGTCAATGGATGCACTTCAATTCAATGCTTCCAATAAATTTAAAGCAAAACCATTACATGGATGATGCATTTGCAGTGGTAAGTACATATAATTAAATGATTTGTTTATAATTATCATTAGAAATTTTGGTTTATCTTTAACATTACATGTTGACACTGTTTTCATAATTTTTTGCTTCCTTCAGGAATACGTCATCGACTGTTATAATAATTCTTCAGTCTCTTTAACTGTTAACACAAATTATAGTCTCTTTTGAAAGAATTGATTCTTCTATTCTTCACAATGAACTCAATAATGTCGCATGAAGACAAATTTTCTATTGCAATATTTAGATAGTTGTATCAGAATATTAAATGCCAATTTCAGGTTGCAGATAAAATCATCCACTCCAACACTTAGAGATGAAATTTGGAAGTAAGATGGGTGTATAAAATTGCAGTTCCATATGCAGTTGGTTCCAAGAAATCATGACTTTTATATTTTTAGTGATATGAACTTTGGGCCGAATTTGTTTTATCATAGTTCATTAGCCTGCCTTTGAGTCCCCAAAACATCATAAATAATTGATTAATTTTTGTCTTTGACCTACATTTCTTTTGTTGTTCTTCATTTCAACTACCAAAAATTTCATTGTTTACTCTTTGCTGTTTATTTCACTTTTTGGCTCACTTGTTAACATATTATCCAACTATTTTAGTACTTTCTATTTATGTTACAATAATTACAAATTTTAATAATTTGTTTTTGTTGTTTTAGAGAGACTATGTTGAGCAACATTGGAGAAAGACCCTGCTTAGCGATGAAGCCAAATTTATCAAGCTGAAGGAAAATGGTTTGACCAGAAAAAGATTCAAATGCGACATGAACACAATTGTAAATTGCCCACAACAAGACCCCAATACGTAAAAATCTATCCAATATATTTTATTTACGTATCATTAAATTGACACTATATTAGTAATTAATGAACTGTTTTCTTTTTATAGGCTTGATTGTGGAGTAATTGTATCCTACATCGTGAAGAAGTTGTCCGAGAGAAAATCAATTTTAACGGACATAAAAAGGAATCACATGTGCTTTGTACGATCATTGATGATAAAGCAACTTCTGGCGCAGGGTCAAAAAATTGATGACTTATAAATGAATGAAGTCATTTTGAAAGTTTGATGAAAACAGATTTTTGTCTTTGGCACTTGTACTTAATGAATGTATTAGCTTTAGTATAAACACTACTACAACTGTTTTGGATTGAAGATGGAATGCTGCATTGTAAGTTTGTTAGCAGCAGCAAATTTTGTCATATTTCCACAAGCTATGTTAAATGAAGATTATCATTTTGAATGTGTTTGAAGATTAATATTGAATAGATATTCTGAATGTTACTGCAACTTATTTGAGTAAAATAAATTTTGTACTCCAAAGGTACTACACAAACAAATGAAAATGAAATATTCCCATTATTTGATATTTATATTTTGCCAATTTTACAATATTGCAACACGTTCATAATTGGGGTTCACTATAAAAATGAACATTGTTACAATTCAACGATTGTTTCATTTCCATGTGATGATCACTTATTCCTAATCTAGTTGACATAAATTCACTCTATTAAACTCAAACTGATAAATTTACTGTATTAATGTCACACTGATAAATTTTACTTATTCCTGTTGTTTCTGCCTCCCATATTTCTTAAAAGTGCTCTACAAAAGTGCTTTAAACATCTTTAGAATTCTATGATATAGCAATTCATAGAATTTATATATGAATTGCTACAGCAGCCTGATTGGCCTTGACAGCAGACTGAAATGCATTGTAATTTTGATCTCCTTGTTTAAGCAATTTAATGTTGGACTTCTGCTGCCATTAAATTTACTCTTGAAAATCTGCAGAAATAAACCTCAAATCAATTTTCAAAACCCAAAAAAAAAACCTTCAAAAAATTCAAATTTTAACACCAAATCAACCTAAATTAATCGCCATTATCATTTCCACATGTCGCAATGACTAAAGGACCTCTGCTCCATGTCAAGCATCTTCACTGCCATGAACATCCACAACCTCCTACTGTCAATGGCCACAACCTAAACCACCACCTGAACAAACCCACCATAAACCTTCAAAAGTAAAGAACTATATTGTAATCCTTTAGCCTTGAATCTGAACATGCCAAAGTTGCAAAGCAAGGACAGATACGTTGGGACGCTGGAACGTGAGGTACAAGAAAAAACGAAGTTGTTCATATCTAGGAAGCCTAATAATTTACAGACTTTCTTTTGCAAACTATATTGTTTTTTCGCATTTGAACACAACACGCTAACTAAAAGACAGAAAACAATTTACTTACATTTTGTATAACAGCAAAATGTGTTTCTGTAATCTACATACTCAGCTAATAAATCTACATATTAAATTATTGAAATTTAATATGCAGTTAAACAAACCAAGCAAGAATATAAAACCAATATAAGAAAACAGTAACATACTATTATTCACATTTCAAAATATGAAAACATATATAATCCAATTAACTACACAAAATTTTGTAAAGGTAATATAAAACTCTCCCTATCTACAAATTTCCGGGACAACTTTTTCTGTTATGTCCTACTTTTCGACAAGTCCCGCACTTAAATTCTCTCTTTTCTTCACCACGAGAAGCAATCCTCTTTTTTCTTGGCCTCCCAGCCATCCGCTTCGCACTAGGTGGACTAATGATTATTTCTGTATCAGATTCGTCATCCCTTTCAAATGTAGGAACAGGATAAATCACTTCTCTATAAGATTGAACAAAATATTCCTTGCTGAAAAACTTATCAATGAACCTATTCAAATCCATCCCTGACTTTTGAATAGCAACAGCAGCATGAGCACACAAAAATCCGTTCACTTGGTATTGACAACAGGAACAAGTTCTTTTCAACAGATCAACCATAACACTGTCCTTCGAATGAACCTCAAAGACAAATTCAGATGCTTTAGTAACTCTCCAACTCCTACCTTCTTTTAACAAATTAGCAATTCGATTGTCAATTTCAGGACATAAACATCCATTCCATCTATTAGCAATCTCCCTACGGTCAGCCATCATCTTCATAATCTGCCCTCTAATATAATCAACCAACTCCATTATCGGCAAATGACGACCTTCACGGATCCATGAATTAAACGACTCCGCAACGTTCGAATACATTTCACCATATTTCTGACCTTCAAAATACGAATTCGTCCAATTTTCCCTATTCAAAGTCTGCAAGAACTTCCGAATTGGATCGGATCCTTCTTTAAGCAACAAATATAGTTTTTGGTGAAATTTGAATTGATTTGATTCATATGCACAATTCCGAAACATGTTCATAAGATTGTCCCTCACAGGCTTTGAAAACGAACCGGATAAATGGTCTCTAAGGTTGTTCTTCAAGTGTTGCAAACAATAAAAGTGGAAACAATTCGGAAAAACTTTCGGAACCGATTTCAGAAGTCCTTTATTCCTATCTGATATAAAACTAATAACACGTGAAGATGTAACATGTGATAACTTCTCCAAAAACCATTCCCAATTTTCTTCTGTTTCAGAATCAACAATAGCAATTGCCAATGGAAACATTCCTGATCAAAAAAATTACGAAATTTATATTAAACAAGAATATAAACTGAAATAGATAAATTTACTATGAACAAAACAAAATAGTGTATACCTTGATTTCAGTTTTTTCCTGTAGCCGCAAGAAGAACTCCTTTATATCGGGATTTCAGAAATGTACCATCAAGAAACAATAGAGGACGATAAAAATTAAATCCTTCAATGCATGCATGGAATGACACAAATAACTTTTTAAACCGTCCCGAATCATCATCATAATCAATCTCAAATATGCTACCTGGATTAGAACTCAATAAGGCTTCCCTATACCATCGAAGCCTATCAAATGATGCTGATTGATCACCATATATTTGTTGCTTAGCTCTCTCAACAGCCCACCATGCAAGATGATAATTGATAATCAATCCATAATTGTTTTGCACGAAATAAATGATATCCACGGGCCGCGTAAGGGGACGTCCTTTAATCTCCTCAACAATAAGAGATGCTACAAGTTCTGAACTAATCCTTGGATGTTTCGTTGTCTTGTATGCAGAGCCACATGTATGTTCATTTAGAAGATCCCTTACATAGAAAAACGAATTGCCCTTCTCTACACGACCGTGAACATACCATCCACACCCAGTACTAGCCTTGTAAAAACATTCAGCCGTTATCCTAACATTGTCATTCTTTACATAACGAAACTTAAACCCAATCTCAATTGAAAACATACACAAAACTCTCCGAAATTCAATGACACCTCCTTCAAACCTTTGACCAACATGACTTAAACCTTTCGACCAACCAGCAGACATCAAAACCTTCTCTCCATGTTTGGAAAAAGAATGGACCCAACTGACTTCATAATCTGTGTCACTCTCAACATAGGATTGAACACAACTACCACTACCACTCGTCAATTCATCATGCCTTTCAACCATTATCTTACTTGACACAGAAACATCAATACTTCGAACTGAATGAGACTCACAATAAAACATCAAATTTTCAAAATCCAACTCGCAATCCAATGCACAAAACGAATGCCCGGGCAGATTATAACTCAAACCAACAATTTCAGCAGATAACTCCTTCCATTTTGTGCATATATAACCAATCAAATCATCAAATCATGTAGTCCTCCCACACTTCATCAAACAACTTTTCTCTCCAAATTTCAACATCAACAACATGAGAAAATCCATAACACCTACAAAACAATAAAAACACTATATCATCACATATGAACTACAAAATGAATCTGATTTAATTCATATTTAAAAATTTCAGCATCTAAACTACAAAACTGTTAATAAAAACCTCCTCATATGTGGACTTTCAAACAGATAAATTCACATTGTTATCTGATAATGGTTTCATATGGCAAATACATCAAATCAGATAAATTCATTGCATTACACAAATCTTATTAACAAATAAATATGAATAGAGGCTCAAATTTATATGTCTCCTACAAATTCAATCACAGAATGATATTGCAATTAACTAAAAGGTTTCAATACACAATTCACAAAAATAATAGAACAAAAAATCAAGACAATTGCAAATTCACAAAATGATCGACTTTGAATTGCAGTAATCTTCGATACCTTGAATCGATTTCTAAGGAAAAACGTCAATCACACACAAACTAGGAAAACCGCTCTGAATCGAAGTTTCAAAAGGGCAAAACAGTAAACATATTTCAAATTCTGGGTTCCGTAACAATAAAAAGGACTTCCCGTAACAATAAACCCAAAAAACGTGATTTAGGGTTAAATCCAAGCACGTGATGGAGTTTAAGTCACTCACGTGACAAAATTAGGACGCGCCTTTAATTAACCCTAATTTAAAATGTCTTTGGGTAAGTATTACCAAAGTCAAGTTATGGATTATGCAAATTTTGAGGATGATTATTTCGAGTATGGGCTACAAAATCCTTACAATAATAATGTTGAATCTAATTTCATTAGTTTTCAAACTTTTTATACTAATGATTTTGATAGTAATTTTGAGGATGATTTTCAAAGCCCTCATTTTCAAGAATCCGCTCCGCCATCTATGACGTTGTGTGAGGGCTTGCGTATTCTTAAGAATGAGAAATTTTAAAATCATTATTGGTAAGAAAATCGTTGTTGGGAACATGAATTGGATTTATTATCTGAATCTGATGACGATTTTTCTTCCAAAACTTTTGAAGCTGAGGAATGTTTAGAACCAAATGAGGAATCGTCACCTACTTTGGAATAAACCATTCTTGACTTTTCCCAGGGGATAATAGATAATGAAAATGAGGAAGAAATAGACTTAGTATCCATTTGCAATGAAATGATTTCTTTTTTGGTCCCCAAAGAAGAATATTTCATTAAAAATGATCTTATTTCCTTCAAAACTCAATCTTCAAGCGATGATGACTCATCTCTTGAGTTGAAACTTATTTCTTCCCCATCTTTATTCTATACTATTACACCGATAAAAGTACTCGATGAATCGATTCCAAACTTTAAAACGTTTACCCTCTCACCGGTGACGAGTACTTGCTCGAGTTGCTTTCCATGAAGGATATTTTGCCTCTATGTGCGTCACCTCCCATTCCAATTTTAAAATATTTGGGAGGAAAATAAGTTTTTTTTATTCCCATGTGTATTCGTCACCCGTTTAATCCAAATCTCCCATCATCCCCCAAAAAAATTTAATTGATGATGGTTCATTTCTTTCGCCTTACACATACTTTCCGTTGTTTGAATGAAATTTCTATTTTTCGAAAGGTATGCATGAAAATGAGGGTACACCAATTTTCCCTCAAAGTCAAATTATTTTTTGAGCGGACCCCCAAAAATTTCAACTTCTAGTGTACAGTTAATGAGAAGTTAAATTTGTAGGCTGTAAATTGTTAGTTTTTTTTATTTTTCTTTATTCTTACTTATTGTCTAGCATAATTAGTTAAGTTTTTTGTTATTTTGTTTTTGTCATGCTTGGTGTTAACATGTTTTGTAGAATCTTTGGACTTGTACTTTCACGAGATCTCTCCATTTAGGGTAATATTGCTCTTTCCTCTCTTTAACTTGGTTCTTAATTCACATTGAGGACAATGTCAAGTTTTAGTTAGGGGGTTTGGGATATACTATCCATTCATTGGTGCAATTCATTGGTAATTTTTTTTATTCGATTATATGTTTTTCCCAAGCATGATTTTCTTGTAAAAATTAAAATTTTCAAAAATATTTTCTTTCTTTTTTCTTCTTTGTTGGAATTTTGCCTTTGTTTTCGATGATAAATTTCAATAAATTCCCGATCTCATAGATAATTCAATGATGCATGTTCTCGATTTTAGAAGTTATTAGACTTTGGTCCTTTATTATTAATATTATGACTAACTTCGGGAATTAAACTTTAATCCCATGAGCACATGCGCTTTCCTTGTTTAAATGATTTGGTTTAAGATTTTTATATCCCGGTAATCTTGTGTTGCATTGTATATACTTACACCTAGTGAGCTTTTGGCTTTTCTTCGCTTGTGAGTGTTATAAACTTCTCTTTCCACTTTGAAAATGTTACAGTCATTAGTAATCTCACTATTCTTTCATTGATCGTTCATTAATTGAGTTCATATATGAAATGTGTTACTTGAGCATGATTTTTAAAGTTTATTTTGACCCGAGAATTGCGTAAAATTTAGAAAATGATCATAGGTCATCTTTGTTATATCACCCATATTGACCTTGAGCTCATCTTAAATGTTTTCACTCGTCAACCCCTTTGAGCCTTAATATAGCCTTTCATTTCATAACCCAAAATCCCATAACCAACTCCGCATTGGAGTTATAAACCATACATATTACCTTCCTTACCTTTGTTTGGAATAATGCTTGGGATTGAATGATGTTCTTGTTTCGTGGTTGCAATTAAGCATGTGAGATTGAAAAAAGTGAAGAAAAGAAATAAGTGAAAACATAAGAAAAAGAAAGAAAACAAAAGAAAACGTGAGGGAAAAAAAAGAAAGAGAAGGTTGTACATGATGTGTATAGTGTTAAATAAGCTTTGTCTACTCTCTCCATTTTTATATCCATTGCTTGTTATGGAATAATTTTCCAATTTTTAAATTGCCCACATTTTCTATTATCCCGAGTCTTCATCCCCGAACACTTTGAATCCGTACATATTTCCTTTGTTTCATAACCCGAGCCTAACCTACATTACAACCCTATAAAGTCCTATGTGTTCCTAGGGTGAATTCATTTCGAAAGTCATAATAGTTTTGATAATCTGTGAAAATACATTTTGCCTCCTTTAATGATGGCATCTTTCATTGAGATTACATATTTTTCATTTTTATATATAGCTTTCTTCATTCATGACATGTGTGCGGCCTAGTTTCCTTTTGCATTTACTCTTTATGCCCGCATGTCCCATGTGTTACCTCCCATTAATAGTGATTTCATTTGTTGAGCGTAATACCCGGAGAGGATTGACTTATGTACGCTTTAATGCTTATCCAATTTAATTAAAATTTTGCCAAATCATACTTTGCATGTGCTCTCTCTCCTCCCACATTTTAAGGTTTCAATTATATGAGGTTCATTCTATAATGTTGGTAGTACAAAATTTTGTGTGAAGTCATTCACTTTGCTAATAACGTGTTTGAAATCTTTTTCGTTATTATTGGGCTTGTCGCATGTTGTTTGGGCTTACATTTTGAGGAAACATTGATGTTTGTGGGTTCCATCTCTGAAGACCCTCGCGAAACAACACTCGTCCACTAGGGTAACCAAGGGTAACGGTTTATTGCATATGCTAAATGCAATCGTGTTCCCTACAAAAGTGGCATTAATTATTTTTTATGCTTATATACTTTTTGTACCGCCCTCTGTGGATTGGTTTTGTTTGTTTTATCACTAGGGACTAGCAATGTCCAAGTTAGGGGGTGTGATTAATCACGAATATTGCATATGCGCGCCTGATATCTTTACGCATTCTAGCACATTTTTGTCCCTTATGCCTATATTTAAGCTTTTTAACCAGGCAACCTCAGTTTTGAATATACATATGTTTTGCCAGGCTTAATTGAGTTTTTGTAGGTATTGGAACGCTTAAAGTGAGGATTGGTTGCATTTCAGAGAATTTTCGTCACCGGACTCAACTTCAAGGGCATTTTAGACATTTCACACTTCATCTCTGGCTCAGTGGAATTCCATGAAAGCGTAGTTCGTCGAGTTAGCTTCGCGTAGCTGTGAACAGCGCGTTGTTTTGGGTTCGGATGAAGAAGTTATGGTCCGTTTCGCTCATTTTCTCCCTTTTAAAGACCAAGGCAGTCCAAAAAACGGGGGACCAATTGGTCGGTTCTGAGCTCCCATTCGATCAGTGATTCAACATTTAGCCTACTAAGGAAATAGGGGGTCTTAAACCAAGGACCCAATCGACCATCCCCCTGGCCACGGTCGACCGATAGTAGCAGTTTTTGGGCGATTTTTTCCTATTTCATTACTTTTTTATTTCTTTTTTCCAACTTACTACGAATAAAACCTTTGTTTTATTTTGTTAATATATATCATTTTTAGTTAGTTTTTAGGTTAGGGTTTGAAAGCTTCTCTCTCCTAGGTTTTTCTTCCCATTTCAGGTTTGTAAGTTTACTATTCCTCCCTCTTCTCCATTAATTTAAGCTCCATTTTTATTCTTAAGCGTTGCTTTGTTTATTTCCTTGCTTTCTAACTTAGATTTATTGTTTCATTTATTGCTTTCATTTATTTCTTGCATTTAAATACATGTCATTTATGATGCTTTCTTGCTAACTTAAATTAGGTTGTGATTGATTGAACTCACCTTGGTTTCAATGGGTTGCTTTGCTTTAATGATGGGTTTTATGCATTTAATTCGGTTGGGTTGTTCTTATTATTACGCCTAGGAGATTTAATAGGGATCATGTATGCTCCATATTTACGACCCTGCGTGTGTAATTTCTGGGGTATTTGTTGATGTAAAAATCATATTAGGCTTTTATGCGAATTTAGGGGGTGACAACTCTAGATTTAATTAATTGTTGATATGATATTCAATTTTACTAAATTTGTAGTCCCATGTAACCATTTATACACATTAAGTCAAGGTAAGGATTATTAGTCGCAACCTATAGTTTTTATTCTTTTTTGTAATCACAGTTTAAATACACATGCCTAGATTATCTTTTTTTGTTAACATTCATCTTTTACACTTTTATTGAGAAGAAATAAATCAATAGAATTCTAACAATATTTTTGTGTGGATTCGATGCCTGGACTGGCCGTTGTACTCCCTTAAAAGAGTGTACTCAATAGTCTAGGTTTTTGCATAGCTATGGGAGCCGAGCATAACAATCGGCATATATCTTTATACACTTGCACCGCGGTTTCCCCTGCTTGTCAGATTCCCTAGTCCTCACTCTATGAATCACAAGCTTTGTTGTTAGAAGTATAATAGTAGATCAAGAGAGCTCTTTGGAGATCTTGTATCTTATCGTGCTCTACAAGATCGACTTCAACATTAAGTATCTTGACACTAATATAGGTCCACTAATTAGTTTTAATGGATATATGGAAACCCCCTAGGGAATAAAAGCTAGCAGTCAAGGTCGGCTCGACCAATAAGGAGGTTGAGTTCCATGTAATCCAATTAGATTCTCTTTACAGTGCCATAATGGGCCGAGGATGGATACATGAGTTGAAAGTTATACCCTCTGATCTCCAACAAAATCTCAAGTTCTTTAGTGAGTAGGGGTGGTGGAGATTAAGGGAGATTAAGCAGCAACTCCTAGTTATTTTGTCTCATCCATCAAAGCAAGACATAATCAGTCCAAGAAAAGTCGAGATAATGATGATTCAAAGGATGATCAACGTAATTAGTAACCAAAGGGCATTCGGTTAGGGGTAAAAAAACTCGAATGGCTCCTCCCAAACACGTGATGGAGGAACTCATTTTCATTCCCCTAGATGCATCACAAACAGAAAATACTTTCCTCATCGGATCAGAGTTACCCAAGCATAAGGAAGATCAGCTCATTCATTTCCTTAGAACCACTGCAGATGTATTTGCATGAAAACTATATGACCTTCCAGGAATAAATTTGAAGAACACAAGGATAAAGAAGATTGTCTCATTCATGTCCTTAGAACCAATGCGGATGTATTCGCATGGCAACTATACAACCTTCCAGGAATAAATCTGAAGAACACCTGTCACCAAGTGCACATAGATCCAACTATCAAGTCGGTCAAGTAGAAGCCAAAAAATTCAGCTCCAAAGAAGGTGAAAGTTGTAAAGATCTACTCTAGGTCGTCTTCATCAGATAAGTATAATTCCCAAATTAGGTTTAAAAAACTATTGTTGTTAAAAAATAGCAGCAAGTGAAGAGCATGCGTAGACTTCACCGTCCTCAATAAGTACTGTCAAAAAGATAGCTTTCCATTACCATGGATAGATTAACTCACAAATTTCATGGATAGATATCAACATATGATATTCATGAATGCATACTCCGACTACCACCAAATACCTCTGTTCGAACCAAACCAGGAAAAGATCTCATTCATCAGAACCTTAGGACTTTATTACTACAAGATATCGCCTTTCGATTTAAAGAATATAGGATAACTTATTAGGGCCTCGTGACCAAAATATTTAAGAATCATGTCGTCTCTAATATGGAAGTATATATTGACGATTGGTCGTAAAAAGCAAGAAGGTGCCTGATAAAATCAGAGACCTCACGAAGACGTTCAATATTCTCAGATATTACATAATGAAACTCAATGCCTCTTTGGAGTTAGCTTAGTAAATTTATTATGTTGGTAACCCAAAGAGGTATAAAGTCGAATCCATATCAAATCAAAGCTCAGAAAGATATCAAAAATTCGACTATTGTCGGGGACATGACCATCATAGGAATGCTAGCCCTCAAAATTTCTTTATTTCAAGATCCTCAGATAAGTGTCGATCGTTCTTCCAGGAATTAAAGAAAGAAAGTCCCACCATCTGGATAAAGGAGTGAGTTCAAGTTGTGGAAGGAATTTAATAGTACTTGGGACCTCCTCCATTGCTATCAACCCTGAAAGATGGGGAAGATCTGTACCTTTAATTGTATATCTCAAAGCAAGTGACTAGCGACGCACTATTTTCTTTACATGATAGGGAGAAAAGGTCGGTTTACTACGTTAGAAATAATCTCTTCGAGGTGGAAATAAAATGTATCCCTATTCAAAAATAAGCTCTGGTGTTAGTAACCACAGCCAGAAAACTAAGTCACTACTTTTATGGTCATACCATTATTGGCATGACAACCTATCCTTTGAAAGATGAAACAAAAAAACTCGATCAATCAAATAGAATGACCAATTAGTCTCTAGAGCTGGCGCATTTTGACATTAGGTATGAACCTGAGATAATGATCAAGGCTCAAGTCTTGGTAGACTTTGTAGAAGAATTTTTATCACCAAAAGGTGAGGACGAATAGTCTGATATCATCCCCCAATTATAGACACCCCATCCTACTACCATATAAATATCTCCTTAAGATCCGAACACTCCTCTCACCCTAAGACCCTAGGACCCACTCTAAACCCTGATCTAGACGCCACTGGACTATTCTGAGCCCCGTTCAACTTTGATTAACTCTTTAACCCAAGCAAAGCTTATTTCACCTTCATAGGGCTCTACATATCCTCTCCAACAGTCCATTTCGTGCGCTAATTGGCCTTACATTTGTGCGTACCAACCTTTTTCTCTAAACTCTGATCTAAAGGCCATCAAGCACTCCCGAGCTTCGTTTGACTTTAATCAATTCTATAACCTGAAAAAATATCATTGCACCTTCGTAGGGATCTGAATCACCTTGCCAATAGTGCATACCGTGTGTGAATTGGCCTTACAGTTATTGCATACTCACCTTCTTACTCTAAACCCTAATCTAGAAGCCACTACGCGCGCTTAATCCCCGTTTTACCTTAGTCAAATTTTCAACATGAGTGAAGCTCATTTCACCTTTATAGGGATCTAAATTCCATTTTCAATCATCCACATTGTGCGTGAATCGGACTTACAGTTTGTCTATACTTACCTTTTTACTCTGAGAACCCCCATCTAGAGGCCATCGGGCGGAACCCCATCTAACTTTATCCAGCTCTTGAACCCGGGAGTGGCTCGATATATTTCCATAGGTTTTTAAATACCCTTTATAATGGTCCCATTCGTGCATGATTTGGACTCACGATTTGCATCCATTTTTCTAGAAAAGTCCTTTCCAGACGACTATTTATAGGCACCCCAAATCCCATGCCTATAGGTAGGGGTGTACATTACTTCGCCAAATATCTAGGGGTATGCCATTAGGCAGACCACGACTTATGTAGATCACAAACCCCTGAATTTTAATTTTGGCTATTTAAAGAGGTCCCCATTCCTAAATATCCCTTTTCAGTAATAAGAACATTCCCTACCTCAAAATCAATGCCAACACTCTAAAAAATTTAAGTTTCTACCACTCCTTTCACCTTTATTGCCTCACTTTCTGTAGAGGGGGCTTGAAGGTAATCCTTAGATTCAGGATAATTCCCCGATTAGCAACAGTGTTTGGAATTAAGAAACCGAGGCAGCCCAGTATGGCAGCTCAAGCGTGTCAACTCAGCGAGGTAGCTTAGCGTGGCAACTCATACTTTAGCTTATTGAGTTAGTCATATTGTATCTTTTTTTATATTGACTATAAGCTATAACGGTTGTAATGATGTAAAGATAATAATAATGAGTTTTAGTGTGAGGTCAAACGGTACTCGCGAGAGACCAGGCTTAGTAGGGCCTGGGAGAGCTTTCATACTCTATCGAATGACCTCGCCGTGGGAAATTTAGAGGGACTTGGTTTGGAGGATTGAGAAATGAGGCACCGTTGGGGCTTGTACGACCATCTTAGTTACACTTGGTAAAACACCGAAGAACCCTGATCATGGAACCTTGGGGGGAGAAGCCTTGAGTTCCATCGGGCGTTGAGTTGTGAGCCAAGCAACCCTCTACTTAATATCACATCCACTTTATCTGATGTCACTATCCATCAAGGAAATGTCAGACCTGCACTTGAGTAAACCACCTTGGTATTTGGGGCTGTGAGACAGTTGGTGAGTCACCTCTATGACAACAGTCCCCTGACACACAGTGGTTAGGCAAAAGGCATGTCTTGGCATTTAATGTTTATGACGTGGAGACAACTAGTGCATTAGGTATTTAATGTTTATGACATAAAGTATGAGGGATGTCTTTAACAGGTATTAATGGTGAAGCTGCCTCGGGGGTGGTGTGGAAGGCTATTTAAGGACCCCAACCACCTTTGAGGAGAGGATGATATTTTTTAGAGTTCAGAAGTGATTACTAGAGAGTTATTACAAACCAGAGGGTAATGATGTAAACGGATATTCGAAAATCCGTGTCCGTCCGATATTCGAATCCGAATTTGCGGATATTTATCCGAAAAAACGGAAACGGATATGAATATGGATACTCTATAAAAATATCCGAGAAAATGGATACGGATACGGATAGTAGTAATATCTGACACGGATAATCCGTATCCGACACAGAGTATCCATTTTACCGGATATCCGTTTTTCCGGATATCCGTATCCGTCTAATAAAGTGTAAAATATTAGTCATATAGTATTTTATATATGAACTAAAACTTAAAATAAAAATTGGGCCTAAGTATAATTATATAAACTTTAAAAATCCAACATAACTCTAACCTAATAACCAAAAACAAAACACGGTCAGATCCTCATTTCCCCAAAGCCCTTCCCTCTTCCCTCCGATGTCACCTGCGTTGTACTTCGAAGTTCTGATCTCCCCTGCGTTGTCCTCCGAGTTCCCCTGCGCTGTCCTCCGATCTCCCCTGCACTGTCCTCCGATCTTCCCCCTATCTGACGCTATCTCTTCCAGCTCCGAGATCACTGTCTCGGTGTCTCTTCCAGCTCACTTGATCTGATCCAATAACAGGTGTGTAAATGTTTGTGTGAAATGATTTTTGATGTATACTATTCTGTATTTTAGCTCTGTTTGAAATGCAAGAATCACAAATGATTTGAAATTTATCTTCGAGACTGATTTTAGCTATGTTTGAAAGAGATTGAGAATTCACTTCTATTTTTTAATTATTATTTGTTTTTTAAGAGATTGAAAATTCACTTCGAGCCTATTTTTTAATTATTATCTGTTTGATCTACCACCAAAAGGGGTGGGTGTAAAGTCGGTAGTTTCCGTTTACATCCCTACTTGCCACAAAGGAAGAGGAGAGATGGTTCTACACATTTACAAATGACACAAAAGATTTAATATACAAATGAGATGATTGGTCATAATCTAGTATATAAATGAGATGATTTCACCCAACTAAATGTCTTTGATTTTTTTGTATTAGTGGCCATGGACGCACATGCAGTATTTGTGCAATGAATATTAGATGTAAAAAATATATATGTTGTGGTTATTAATTTTAATTTCCATAATATTGATGTAGAACAAGTAGTGGAAGAAGTCAAAATGAAAATAACAATTATATAGAGTATGTTATTAGTATAATAATTTTTAATTCTAATAAATAATTTAGTTTTGTTATCCACCAAGCAATATTTAAAAGTCTCTAACTATCATTGTTTGTACTACAATTGGATTGTTTAGCATCCAAATATGACTGCTTAGTTTCCACCCAAACTAGCCTCGAACCTATGTTATTTTGTAAACAAGTTGTATTACTTCGCTTAGAACACATATTGCTTACTAAGTAGGGTAGTCTCTAACTATTCTAGTAGTATAAATACGAGTCTTGTGACCCATTAGGAATAATTCAAGCACTATAAGAAATTACAGATTTTGCAACAATATTTAGCAACATAGTCCATTTTTGTTGCCAACAGAAATCCCTTTGCGATAAAATATCCTTCTTGTTTACTAAAAAGGACAAGACTAAAAATCATTGTGTGAGAAAATTTAGTTCCTTATAATTTTATGTTATTCAGTGTTGTTTTTACTAATTATTTTTTGTAATCAACACGATGCAAAGGAAAAGAGATGAGAAAGACACACTTCAGGAACTTAAGGGGCAAAAAATAACATCTCTTCTTTATTGTAATATATTCTTTGTTTTCTCCGTTAATATTTTAATTGAGTTATACTTTTCAGGTAAGATGATGATTCACTTCATTTATGTTCAAACATTAGAAAAACTGAACAGGATACAAATTTCAATGGCTCACAATTGAATAAGAAAATGAACATTAAAGGTTAGTACTTTTACTCGAACATTATTTTATAGTTTAATTTGATGCTTTACACATTCTCTATATCTTACATGGAATGAAAAATTATATATTTAATTGATTGATTAAATTAGTGTTTAATATGCTATGTGTATCTTAATGTATCTTAAACAATAAAAACGGATAAGGATATTATTCGAATCCGGGAAATCCGAGAGGATACGGATATGGATAGTTGAAATTATTATCCGGGCGGATACGGATAGTGTGGAGTCTTGGTGGATACGGATGTGGATACTATGGTATCCGCTCCATATCCGTCCGTTTTACACCCCTACCAGAGGGTTTACTCACCCACCATTGTCATTTATTAAGAAGATTTTAATACTTGATAGAGATTATTGAGGGTGGTTAGTGTGTTTGGTTTCCTGCCAAGGTGTATCTAGGGTGCTCATTTCTCTAGCCCTCTAGCTAAGTTACTTCTAAGTTCATTACTACCTTCTGAGTCATACACGAGAGATCTATGAGTTCAAACTGAGTCTATCTTCCTTCAGTAGTATTTGTATGTTCCATGGTTAATCAATAGAGTTTCTATTTAACTTGTCATTACTATACTCAAAAAGGGGTTACGCCTCTATCTTATCTAAACTACCCTCTTACATTTGGCGACTCCGCTGGGGAGGCATTCTTCTAAGCAAGGAGTATGGCGTAAGATAACATTAATCAAAGGATCAACTTTGATGACATTAAACATAATGAAGAACAGGCGGCGAGAGAACTGGAGTCTCTAAGGGATGGGGCCCCTCGAATAGAGCTACCTCCAGTCCAGGCAACGATCGACGTTCCAGGGGGACACAAGCTTCCACGAGTGCTGCGTTGAGACCAGCTCAAGTGGCACTCCTCATGAACAAGTTTTACGAGTTCTTGAAAACTCCGGTAGCTTCGACGGTGTTGGGAGGATTTGAAGCCAACTCCTTCGTAACACCAGGGGCAGCCCCAACGGCCCCACCAAGTGCAGGTGTAACGGGAACAGTCCCAGGAAGTGTACCCTCTATTGTGAATCCATCAGTGGGAACCTTGGGAGTATCAATGGATCCAGCTGTGATGATTTCTGCAGCTGCAACAGGCACTCATCCCGTGGTCCCGTTGGTTGTTTCCCCAGTAGCATCACCCATGGAGGAAATGAGGAAGAAGATGCAGAAAGAGATGCTGAAGTTTATGTAGGCCTCCTTGAAATCTGCTGGGGAGGTGGATTCGGTCTGTGATGACTTTCGAACAGCTTATCCCTAGGAATAGAACGATGAGACTTATCAAAAGGACTATATTCCTCCTATTTTTGAAAAATACACAGGGAAAGGTGGAAACCCGAAGGAGCACATTAATGCTTCGTTGAACACTTGGGGGCACATTGTAATAATAAGAAGCTTAGGTTGAGGGAGTTTTCTAAATCCTTAATCGATAAAGAATATACCTGGTATTCTCATTTGGCTCCCAAAAGAGTTTCTACGTGGGAAGAGATGCATGTTTTATTCGTCCAGAAGTTCTTTCTGGCGGAAGATAAGTTTAGTTTGACCCAACTGGGGAGGGAGAAACAACGACCCGAGGAAGAAGTGGTAGCATACATTCGAAGGTTTAGGGAAAGGTCCCTCGATGTGAGGGAGGAGGCTAAAGAGTCCAAGTTATTACAGATTTGTGCAGAGGGACTGCTTCCTGAGTACATCTGTCATCTCATTAATGAAACGCGTGAAGGGAATTTTTCGGCAATCTTAAAAGTGATAAGAAATGTCTCCTTGGTGTTGCGACCAAATATGGTGGTGGTGCCCATGATGTTTAGGCAACCGATACAACTTGTTGGGGGGAGGTCTCAGCCCCCACGGGTAGGGTACACCGAGGGAGCAGATGGGGGCAAGGTGCCGAAGAAGGACAATAAGAGGAAGTTTGGAAGACACTGGGAGGACCCACCACCATTGCCTTATACGGTGGAGGAGGCGGTCAGATATTATAATGCAATAGTCCAAGGATGAACGATTTATGAACCAAAGGGCATTCCCGTGGGGGAACCAGATGCGATGACAAGGGCGGATCCCAAATATTTCCAGATTCATCGAAAGATCCAGCATCCAACAAAGAGATGTTTCACGCTGAGGAGAATCATCGATAAGTACATAAAGGCAGGGACGTTGTAAATCCCTTCGCATCATGTTAACAACAACCCACTCCCAGCACATGGGACCAATCTGGTGGTGGCCTATGATGAAGAGGCAGAGAGAGAAGAAAGAGAGCTAACGTCGAAGCAGGAGGAGTTCGGAGAAGCTCTGGAACATTGTACGAAGGGAATGACTAATGTAGTATTGGCCTATGATGAGGCAAGCGCCAAAGACATGGAGGACGTATACAGCATTGAAGGTGACGAAGTAGACCCAGTCCTAGAGTACTGTGCAGTTTTAAAATCCCCAAAATTCACCTGGTTCTTCCACCAGGTGGGGATACCGAAAGAGAGTAGGTTAGAAATAACCTAGGTAATACTTGACATTGCGAGGAAGAATGCAGTCCCTTTGCTGAGATGGAAGGGACCCATGGCCAGGTTGGTGAGGAGGTTTCTGTCAGAAGTAACCTTTAGCGATGCAGATAGGGCTGTAAGATTCCCTCATAACAGGCTATTTTATGTGACCGTCAGCATCAACGAAATTAGTTTCGCAAGGACTCTTATGGATGGGGGAGCTTCCATTAATATTATGCCAATCAACTCCTTCCACTAAGCCAATATTCCAGAAGAAAGGTTGGCCCTTATGCCTTTGGTGATTTCGAGGTATGATAACCAATCTTCCAAATCCATTGGGTACGTTATTGTGGGGATTGTAATGGGAAATCTGAGTTCCCATATCAAGTTCCACGTAATAAAGAGTGAAACTTCCTATCATCTACTAATAGGAGGGGTGTGGATGCACAACCAAGGGCTAGTTACTTCTACATACCACCAATGCGCTAAGGCGAACCTCAAGGGAACAGAGGTGACCATTAGAGCTACAAGGAGGCCCTTCGCTGTTGAGGAAGCTCACTTAGTGGATACGGCATCTTACACAGAGTTGGAGGAGGATATCCAGGTCCTAACGAAAATAATGGAGGATGCCTGGATTCCTTAGATCAGATAAAGGATAGGTCCCTTGAATGAGCAGAATAAGGAGGTCGCAAGTGGCACAAGAGTAATGGCCGAAGAAGTTCACCAGGCGGTCCCTCAGCCCCAAAACATCTCGAAGCAGCTCTAAGACAGAATGTGGCCCAGAGTGGATTCGATGGAGCATGAGGTCCAACGATAAAGTGTGCTGAGTTGATTCTAAAAAAAAGAGCGGTCGAGGCTTTTAGAGAGAAGAAGAGGAAGACAGCTACAGCTACCAACAGACAGTGCAAGAAGGTCGTTACCGAAGAAGGAAAGGTGATATATTGATTATAATGGTGTGAACGGGCAGTTGAAGAAGCTAACAATGAGGCTAACCCGATATACGAGTGATTTTTAGTGGATTAATGGGGACAATATATGGTGATAAACAACTCCAACGTACAGGAATTTATAAAAGAAGTCACCGAAGAACCAGAATATAGGGCGAATCAACCGAAATCGCAGGCACAAGAACTAGAGCAGTTGAACCTGGCGAGAGAAGAGGAGGACCCAAGGCCTATTTTTATCGCGAAAGAGCTCAGTAAGGAGAAACGAGAGGCTTTAGTTATATTGATTCGAGAGTTCATAAACATTTTTGCGTGGAAATACACGGAGATGGAAGAGCTGGATGAGGGAGTCAGCTGTCACAAATTAAACGTAATACCTTCAGCCATTCCGATGAAACAAGCAACAAGAACGTACAAGCCTGAGATAGATTAAAGATAAAGGAAGAGGTCCAATGATTATTGACGACAGGGTTCATCAAACTGATACATCACCCGCTTTGGCTGTCTAGCATTGTGCCGATAGGAAAGAAAAATAAAAACCAAATAAGGATTTGCGTGGACTTCAGATATTTGAATAGAGATTTCCCCAAGGATGAGTTTTCGCTGCCCTCCATTGATAGCTTGATAGATGCAACGACTGGTCATGAGATGTATAGCTTCATGGATGGGTATGTAGGGTACAACCAGATCAAGATGGACCCCTTGGATGCAAAGAAAATGGCGTTCAGAACCCCGTTAGGAAATTTTATGTACAGAGTAATGCCATTTGGACTCAAGAACGCTAGGGCTACTTACCAGAGAACAATGATGGCCATTTTCCACGACTTCTTCCACAAATTTGTGGAATTATATGTGGATGATTTGATCATCAAATCAAGGAAGGAGGAGTCCCATCTGAGAGATTTGAGGAAGGTGTTTGCCCGATGTAGGAAGTATAAATTGAGGATGACCCCACTGAAGTGCGTCTTTGGGGTAACAAGTGGGAAATTTCTAGGCTTTATGGTTGATCGGCAAGGGGTGCTGATGGACCAGGACAAGCAACGAGCGATCTTAGAAATTCCAAGTTTAAGAACGGCGAAGGAGCTGAAGAGTTTCCTCGGTAAAGTCTCCTATCTTAGGATATTTGTGCCTAGGTTAGCCAAGATGACACACTCGTTGATGCAGCTATTACGAAGGAACACGAAATTCAAGTGGGAAGAGCTTCACCAGGATTCACTCGTTGGGCTGAAGAAGCTGCTCGTTTCACCACAGATCATGGTTCCCCCACAGGCAAGAATACCATTGCAGCTATACCTCATATCCACCACGAGTTTCATGGGAGCTTTGTTGGCACAGGAGATTGATGGGGAAGAACAGCCGATCTACTACCTCAATAGAATCATACATGGGCCAGAAGTCAGATATAGTAACTTGGAAAGGCATTATTTAGCCTTAGTCTTTGTAGTACAAAAACTTAGACATTATATGTTGTCTTTTACAATTCATATTATAACTAGATGTGATCCTATTAAGTATTTGCTAGCAAGAACTATACTGATTAGTAGAGAAGCTAGGTGGTTCCTCATCCTCTCCGAGTATGACTTGAAGTGTGTGGTTCCTCGCGCGATCAAAAACCAAGCGTACGCCAATTTTTTAGCAATTTTCCCCTCGAGAACGTT
Organism: Sambucus nigra; assembly: GCA_949130495.1. Taxonomy (NCBI): domain Eukaryota; kingdom Viridiplantae; phylum Streptophyta; class Magnoliopsida; order Dipsacales; family Adoxaceae; genus Sambucus; species Sambucus nigra. The sequence continues at coordinate 352,688,501 of OX422218.1, forward strand.
TGAGCCAACCAAAGAAAGTATTCCAGGAGACGATTTACAAGCCAATCACCTAGATGCAATGGATGAGGAATGGACAATGCAGTTCGATGGATCTTCGGAGGAAAATAAACGAGGAGAAAGGATTATTCTTTTAAAAAGAATGGAGGAGATTTGCTTTTCCTACAAATTAGATTTCCCTTATTCTAACAACGAGGCGAAATATGAAGCATTGGTGCTAGGGTTGCTAGAGGCTCTTTGAAGGGGGATTCGTTCACTTTGCATAAAAGTTGATTCAAATTTCGTGGTTCAGCAAGTGAATGGAGAGTACGCATTAAAACACATGAGCCTAGCACCATAAAGAACAATCATCCAGAGGCTTCTCTGCAAGTTCCATCGGACTAAGATCAAGAGACAACCGAGAATAATGAATTGTCACCCAGACGCCTATGCCACCATTGCCCAAAAGATGGTCATGAGAAACGATAGAACTACCATCGTGATCCAATAATGAATAGCTCATTTAATAGTACAGTCAATTATACCGATGGAAGACGACACAAACATGAGGGGGAGGTTAGAGGGCAATTGGAATCTAGAGAAGGAGCGATGGGGCTGAGGGAATTAGCCCAATACTTCACGAACTAGGGAAACCTTTACTTTAGGAATGCAGGAGGATGGTTATCGAGGTGCATCGGTCTAGAAGAGGCAGAGCGGAGATTAAAGAGAACACATGAAGAGCACTGCGAGATAACTGAGATACCCCTCTACCGAAGAATGCAAAGAGAGGGGTATTTTTGGCCTAGAATGAAACAGGACACGACAGAGCTAAAAAGGAAATGCAACAAATGCCAGTTATTCTTCAAAAAAGTTGAATGTCATTTCGTGGAAGATCAACTTGATTGGATAAAACCTTATATTGACGTTATCCGAGATGGAGTTGCCCCAACACAGAAAATTGGCGCGATGGGACTCAAGCGGAAATCCCCAAGATTCTACGTTTAGGAGAGGCAGCTTTATTGAAGGGGATACTTCAAAAGGCCGTTGTGTTGCATCACAAAGGAAAAAGCATCTGAGATCCTCAAACAGGCGCACGATCCAGCTCACATAGGAGGGGCCAAGTTATATAACCAATTGATGACGTTGGGGTATTATTGGCTAATAATGGATAAAGACTCTGCTGAGTTCGTTCGAAAATGCAAAGCTTGTTAACTTCATAGAAATATGATCCATGCCCCATCGATAGACCTACACTCCCTGGTGACGCCTTATCCTTTTCACACTTGGGCGTTCGACCTGGTCGGGGTAATACATCTTTCTTTGAGGGGGAAGATATGGATACTAGTATCAACGGAGTGCTTCATAAAGTGGGCTGAAGCGATACCACTGAGAAGGGCAACAGCGGGGGTCATGAGCAACTTCATCATAGAATACATAATTTTCCATTTTGGGATTCCAAAGGTCATCCTTTCAGACAATGGAACCCCTTTCCTCAATTCAGAAGTAACGATGCTCACAGATAAATACTCCATTGTCCAGCATACTTCGACAGTGGCATATCCAAAGGGAAACGGTCTGGCCGAAGTAACTAACAAAACTTTGGTTAATATCTTGGCTAAAATAATGGAGGATTTCCCAAGAGCATGGGATAATAAGATACCAGCTGTATTGTGGGCCTATCGAACAACTAAGAGAAAGCCCACAGGGTATACTACATTCTCCCTTATCTATGGGGCCGAGGCGATTCTCCCAGTGGAGTTAGAAGTTCCCTCTGCTCGATATGCTTTGTGAAGTAGCATGCTCCCTCAGAATAGACATGTGCAGTTTGAAGCGTTGGATGAACACATAGATAATGCGATGCAACACTTTCAAATGTACACAAAACAGCTCTTCAGGGCATATAATAACTTAGTGAGACCAAAGAAGTTCATGAAGGGAAATCTCGTATTGAAAGCAGTGGTGAAACACATTAGGGGGCTTCCTCTACCCAAGCTTGCAGCAAATTGGGAAGGACATTTCATTGTAAAATAAGCTCATGACTCAGGTTATTGCTTAATTTCTAGGATGGAAGAAGATAAACCATTCAAGATTATTAATAAATGGTTGAAAGTCTATCATGTGTAAGCAATTAGGTTTGAACCACTGATGAATCTAGCTGTTGTTATGAATGCACAACTTTTTTTTATTGAATATGAAAGTTCTTTTTATTATAGCCCAAGTGTAAATGAAAGAATTATATAACTTCATAATGTACGAAAGCAGTTGTAACACAAAGAAATGGCATGGAAAACATATATCTTTCTTTATTCATAAACTTTGGGGTATTACAAAATTGGGAGCTATTGACCAAAAATTACATAAGAAGAAAAAAAATATATACAAAAGTTCATTAGCCTAAGAGGAACCACAGATACGGGGAAGAGAAAAAATCTCGAGGAAGGCTCGAAGAAGCTGCTAGGCAAGACTGTTGGGCATTCATAGAAACCTCCAGCCTCGTTTGCTCTTGTGTATGCTCGATAAGGAGCTTCTCTTACTTCGACTTCGCCAAGCATAGAGCTTCTTCGAGGTCCCCCGCCTCTTTGTCAACGGCTTCAAGAAGAGGTGCTAACTCATCCAACTTGGCTGCCTCAGCCCGTTAATCCTCCTGATGTTTCAGGAGCAGTTCCCTCTGGCTATCCAGTCATTGTCTCTTCAAAGTTTTTAAATGCGTAATAGGCCAATCAAGAAAAAAGCCATCACGACCCAACTCCTTCAGGTGACCCAGAAATTGGTTGAGGAGGGCTTTAGTAACAATTGAGGTTGGAGTACTTACAATCTCAGCCATGACGGTATCCATGCCCTGAAGCCTGTAACTCATCATAGAGATGTTAGACTGCAAGCAATCCACGGTAAACATTTCAGGATGGTGGTTTGCAAGCAGATCAACTACCAAGCGATGATTGGCAGGCATCTGAGGAGAACCATTAGGCAGAAGGCACGAGGAGACAAGTCGAGCAGAGGAAGCTCACATACAGATTCGCTCTCAGCAGTAGCACCGGTCCTGCAACCTTGGTCATTATGGCTGGAGTCTTCTGAAACAACGGGTTCCTTATGGGGTGAGGAGGTAGGCGAAAGAACTAGTGGATAATCCACCCGAGCAACCTGAGAACAGTTAGAGGAAATAAGGAGTTTATGAAAAATCTTAGCAAGTATTTTCGTTGTTAAGTCACCGATATAGGTGGAGTTTATGAAAAAACCTTAATAAGTGTTTTCGTTGTTAAGTCACCGATATAGGTGGAGTTTATGAAAAATCTTAACAAGTGTTTTCGTTGTTAAGTCACCGACATAGGTGGAATTTATGAAAAAATCTTAACAAGTGTTTTTGTTGTTAAGTCACCGATATAGGTGGAGTTTATGAAAAAACCTTAACAAGTATTTTCGTTGTTAAGTCACTGATATAGGTGGAGTTTATGAAAAAATATTAACAAGTGTTTTCATTGTTAAGTCACCGATATAGGTGGAGTTTATAGAAAAATCTTAACAAGTATTTTCGTTGTTAAGTCACCAACATAGGTGAAGTTTGAGAGACTGAGAAATGCAGAGAAATTAACGAAGTACCTCAACAGTAGCATCAGTGAGAATAGGAGCCATCGTGGAGGCCTCAATGGCGCCCCAACGGAAGAAGCCTCAACGGTCAGCAAAGCTCCCTCGCCAATAAACGGTACCAAGGCCAACAAAGGAGTTTCACTGAAAGAACACGAGGAACCTTCAAGCGATGCCCCAGCATGGGCAGACACTGAAGAATCACCACACGGGACAACAGCATCAACCTTGGCCTCGAAAATAAAAAAGCCACTAGGAGCAAAGGGTGGGGTAAGGCTTGACGAAAGCTGCAAATACAAAACCAAGTGTTAGACACAAGGAGCAAGTACAGGAAGAAGGCAGCAATATGTCTAAGCGTTACTTACCCCCGTTATGGCACCAAAAAGGGAAATTGCAGTCAGGGGTCTCATTAGTGCAGTGGGAAGGAGAATGTTAGCTATCAGAGACGCCACTTCCACCTAAAATATCCCAGCATATCAGAATGATAAACAAAGCAATGGGACAAAGAAAAGACGTGAGACTTGATAAGAAATATACCTCAGGGGTGCCCTTGTAGCAACTTCTTTGGCCCGTTGGGAGGACAAATGGCGAGAGTAGGTGAGACCTATCATGGGGGAACGGGAAGGAGTAGTATTGGCTTAGAGACACCGAAACGCCCCCACGAAAAGGCTCACGGGGTAACCAAGGGACTGGAACTTTCTCCAACTCCCTGCACCAAAGTTATCAAATAAATAAGCAAATGTAGCTTGCCTTAAGAAAAGGGGAATAAGAATAAAACATGCACACATACCTAATATACGAAGATACAACGAGAAGGTATAACCACTGGTGAAGTGGAGAGGAGGCAACAACAGAGGGAGATGAGGATGGAGGTATCTCAGATGTCTGTTTCTTCTAGGACTTAGTGCTCAGAGTTTTCTTCCTTGCATCAGTAGCTTGAGGTACCCTCGAACTTTTCCTCCTCTTTGTCGTTGGCTCAGTGGGATCAACCATGATCATGGGAAAGGCAGCCGAAGGAGGAACGATGATAGCGCACCATTGAAACTCAGCGTTTATTCTTTCGACCTCAGCTTGAACCTGCCTCCTCATCTCTTCACTTAGCTCTACAGATGTAAAAGGGGGTGTGAAGGCAATAGGGAATGCCTCCAAAGGAGTTTGTGCTTGAGATTTGGACTTGAATTTCTAGGAAACCCCACTTTTGGACTTCTTGCTCTTTTTAGCATGTGGATGAGAAGTCCCTTCCCCTGTTGCAGCTTCGACCGAAGGGGCAGGTGGTTTGGGGGTTGCAGCGACCTTGGGCTTAGGCATGGCAATGGGGATCTTGGGTCAGTGTGGAGGAAGTTCAGTAGAAGGTACTTTGGGGGTTTGGCTTAGAGGGAACTCAATCCCAATAATGGAATTACCCTTTAATCCCAACTCCAAGGTAGAAAATTAAAGAACTGGAGGATACACGGGATCCCCCTTGATGAACTCAAAAATTTGGGCCAGTTATCTTAGCCAGTACTTTATTATAAATAGAGGGGTCACGTCCCCTTGCCTGGTGATGCTGGGAATGGTTACTCGCCCAGTTATTATAGAACTCACTCCCTACACAGCAGTTGAGGAGAACAGGGACATGCCTCGTTAAAGGAGACCTTGGGGTTAGATGATTGAAAAACTGGGTGAGGAGCCCCTTGATCAAAACCAAACTGACGACTGCATCGGTTGGGATTGTAGTGCTTGCTGGTGTATCCCCACTCGGTGTAAGAGGGCAGGTATCTTGGTGAAAACAGATGCACCACAACTAATGAAGGGTCTTCAATAATGAGTTCCACAGTAGTCACCCGGACCACTCTTGCTTCATATTTGAAAAAAACACAAGTGTAGAGAAAGATATCCTCTTCATAGGGCCTCATCATAAAATTAAAAAAATCATCGATAATGGAGGTCAAATCCTTCCGGCTTTGTCTCTTGTGATAAACAAAGGAGCTTGGGGGCAAAATTGTTTCCCCCGAAGGAGGGCGGTTGCTCTTGGCTTCTACGGTGGGGAAATGCACATAGAGGAAGCCTGTTAGGAGGACACAGTTGGCAAAGTTGTCTAGGTTATAATGACCCAGAGATCGTTCCATGTCGAAAAGGGTTATTTCGAGCCATGTGTAGAGGGATTCCAAGGCGATTGCAGGCAGAGGAAGCTTGATACCCCAGGCCAAACAGAGGGATATGTTTATGAGGTCCCTTCAAGGTTGGTCGTTGGGTTTCCTCGTTAAAAGAAAATGAGAAAGAACGACAAGGATGTAGGCAGGAAGTTCCAGCGATGTACCTTTACCGGGGTCAGCCTTAGAGGAACTACCTTTAGAAGGATCCTTGAAGAAATTGTTGATAAGAGGAGTGAATGTAACTTTGTTTGAAGTACCGACGCACCTTCGGCATATACGGTCTAACTCTAAATGATCAGTAATCTCTTGGGCATCCAGGGCTTCATCATAATAGGGATCATGGCCTGTTGCCTCAAGGCCTAGGAGGTTGCACACGTCCTACAATGTTATTGTAAACTCTCCCCATGCAGCAATGAACGTATGAGTGGTAACGTTCCAGTGAGATACCAGAACGGGAAGGGCAACATTATTCTTGAATAGGGTGAACTCACCAAACCACTTAGCCCGATGAAGCCCAATTTTGGTGAGAGTGTCAGCATGGGAACTCTTCATATAGGAGTTCCAGACAGCAAAGTGAGTAGGAGAGCCCCAATGCCCTTAGAATTTGATATGGGACAATGGGAAGTCCCCTCGTTCAAGACGAAATCGAAGAGTCCCCTCTAGAGGTAGAAATCCCCAGTCATCAGCACTTTCATCATCATCACCAAGCGTCAGGGCATCATCCTTAGCATTAAAAATGCAAGTCTTATAAGACCTAGAAAAGTCATCACCCTTGCCGAATATGGGGGACCGGCAGTAGATGTGCAACTGGTCCTAGCGGGCAGCAGTCAATGAGGCGGCAGCGGAGGTGGTGACAACAGGGGTAGCAGGTGGAGCACTAGTGGCAGCTGTGGTAGGATTACTTGATGAGGCCATTCTAGACAACAATGAAGTACGAAAAAAAGAAGCTCGATAAACGAAGGGTTAGGAATGAAGATGGAGAAGAACAACCACAGGTGGTGGCGTAAAAGATGAGAGAATGAAGAAGTCAGGTAAAAGCTTGGTAAACAATGGAGTTCGTATAGAGTTCTCTCTCTAAAGAAGACAGGAGCTTGAAGAAGATGAAGGAAAGAGAAGGGTTTGAAAAAAGGACGTTTGAAACCTTTTAAGGAACTCGTCTGTCAAGTTTCCCACCACCACACGTGCAAGGCTGCCTATAATCATTTCAAATGGATAGTGGCACTTCAGGAGGTGTTTTGACAGCTGAAAAGACAGCACCATGTCATTTAAGAAGCGACGCTTGGGGAATAGAAGGGGTTGCCTTTTTCGGTAAATTTGAGTTTTGGCGTCAGAATTTTTGTCAGACATATCCAATAACTCCCAATGGAAAAGATGTCCCAACGGTTCAAAAAAAAAGCTATGATGTCCCCTCACCACAAAGCCAAACGTTGGTTAAATGGTGACTCGGCTACATCGGGGAGAGTTTCTACTTTTTCGAACATAGCGAAGCATTACAAAGGAGAATTTCACTTACCAAGAGTCAAAACGAGCATTTGAGAGGGTTAGCAGGCCTTTCGGGAGAATTTCAAATAATAAAGTTGGAGCGGTTGAAACTCAGTGTCAGGAAAAAGTGGCGATGTCCCTTCGCCAAAGCACCAATAAGCTGTTGCGCTTCATTTAGGTACATCGGAGAGAATTTTACTTTTTCCTGAAGATTCTAATGCGGTGGTTCTAACAAGGGAAAAGATTCCAGAATTTTTTCACACAAAGAAGGTTTATCGGATTGAGAAGTTTTCGTGCAGACATTTCTTGTTCCAACAATAAATCTCTCCGCGAAGGGGCAAATATAGAGGGAGCTTGAAGGAAATACTAAGATTAGGGATAATTTCCTCATTAGCAACAGTTTTTGGGATTAAGAAACAGAGGCAGTTCAACGTGGTGGCTCAGCTTAGAGTGGCAGCTCAAGCGGGGCAGCTTAGCGTGGCAACTCATACTTTAGCTTGTTGTGTTAGTCATATTGTATCTTTGTTTATATTGACTATAATATATAACGGTTGTAATGATATAACGAGAATAATAATTAGTTTTAGTGTGAGGTCAAACGGTACTCGCGAGAGACCAGGATTGGCAGGGCCTGGGAGAGCTTTCATGCTCTATCGAATGACCTCGTCGTGGGAAATTTAGAGGGATTTAGTTTGGAGGATTGAGAAGTGAGACACCGTTGGGGCTTGTCCGACCATCTTAGATACACCTGGTAAAACACCGAAGAACCCTGACCGTGGAACCTCGGGGGGAGCAGCCTTGAGTTCCATCGGGCGTTAAGTTATAAGCCAAACAACCCTTTACTTAATGTCACATCCACTTTATCTGATGTCACTAACCATTTAGGCAATGTCAGACCTACACTTGAGTAAACCACCGTGGTATTTGGGATTTCCAGACAGTTGGTGAGCCACCTCTGTGACAACAGCCTCCTGACACACAGTGGTTAGGCAAAAGGTATGTCTTGGCATTTAATGTTTATGACGTGGAGGCAATTAGTGCATCAGGTATTTAATATTTGTGACATAAAGTATGAGGGATGTCTTTCACAAACATTAATGGCGGAGCTGCCTCGGGGGTGGTGTGGGAGTCTATTTAAGGACCCCAACCACCTCTGAGGGAAGGATGATATTTTTTAGAGTTCAGAAGTGATTACTAAAGAGTTATTACAAATCAGAGGGTTTACTCGCCCACCATTGTCATTTATTAAGAAGCTTTTAATACTTGATAGAGATTCTTGAGGTTGGTTGGTGTGTTTGACTGCCTGCCAAGGTGTATATAGGGTGCTTATTTTTCTATCCCTCTAGCTAAGTTACTTCTAAGTTCATTACTACCTTCTGAGTCATACACGAGAGATCTGTGAGTTCAAACTGAGTTTATCTTCCTTGAGTAGTGTTTTTATGTCCCATGGTTAATCAATAGTGTCGCTATTTAACTTATCATTACTATACTCAAAAAGGGGTTACGCCTCCATCTTATCTAAACTACTCTCTTACACTTTCATACCCCCCTTTTGCCACTTACCTCACCCTTACTTCACCCTTACCCCACCACCCTAAAATCAACCTACTCTCCTTAAAAAATTAGTAATAAAATCTTCTAGGAGATTTATTCCTACTCTTTTCTAATTCATTTCATTAATGCTATTTATTTACTTTGCATCCACATTTGATATCTTTTATTCTTACTCATTATCACACATCAACTAATATCCTTTTTTAATTACTAGTATTCACATAATATATTTTCATAAAAATCGAAAAGGCAAAAAGAGGGTTTACCTATAAACCCCTAAGTAGGATGTCCTCATTTTTTCTACACTATTACATTTGAACACGTCTTTCCAAAACTACTGAAGAGGAGTCCTAAATTTGGGTTTCTGATTTATTTGTGATATATTAAACTACGTGAACTTCGATGCCTATTTTTTCTAAAAAGTGTCTCGAGTCATTATGGATTCGATTCCTAATAATTATTTTGCTACCTTAATTTATATCTCATATTTGTTAATATTGCACTAATGCACATGCTTACATATTAGTGTTCCCACCTGATATGAACATTGACTTTCTCATAGTAAATCGTGATCCGGTGGACCCTAACATCATATTTCTATTATTATCTTTTCTTTTGTATACTCTGTAGTATGATTCTTTTTTTATCACTCATCTTCACATCACACACATTGTACACCTGAGTCAGATCTTTTAGAAAAAGGATAATATTATTGTAGACCATGAGAGACTAAAAGGGTGGAATGGGTGTCTAACACCTTTCCATTTTGTAACATAGTCCCTTAGTTCATTTGGTTTCATATGCATAAGTTTTTCTTTTGATGTCGTTCTTTCGGGGACGGCCATATTATTTTTCCTATTTTGATCAAAATAGGTTGGCAAATCCATTTTCTAGATTTTCCTCCCCCTTTGACGATGATCGATTTATATCCATGGCAGCCCGTGAAGATCGCATGAGTGGCTAAAAGAGGATTCCTATCCTCGGATCCCCACATACATAGAGAGGGATTTCCATATTTTCTCTCTCTTTCAGGGCTAGCCCGCATCGGAGGAATCCCAGATAGCCACAGTGGTGACTTCGTTGGGGATGTTTTTAGAGGACCAGACTCTATTTCACATGGGTTTTGTTTTCGTTTCTCTCTATTTTTTAGCACGTGTATATATGCCTCCCCTTATATATTCTTCTTATATCATACTTATATGTTTTATATATGCCTTGTTCATATCATGATGTTTATATCCTTATCTTTACTATGCTCTTTTTTCATCACATGTATATACCATCTCCCATCATATGCTTCACGCTTTGTTCACTTGTATATAGTCACCATATTTCACTCTTTACTTACTTGTATATAGTCACCATATTTTACTCCACTTACTCATACTTGCACATGATCCACATCACTTCTAGTTATTCATGCTTAGTCTCACTGGAACATACTCTCACATTCTTCTCACTCGAACATAAACACATGTTGCTTAAATGTTTCATACACCATTTGTATATATCCATTCTTAGTTTCACTAGTGCACAATTACACATGTCTCCCACTCGTACATCCACATATTCTATTCAATCACACATGTTCCCATGCCACTCTCACCTTGACTATTCTTCCCACTCATTTGTCTATATCCACATGCCTCACACTTTATATATACCATCTTCATGCTTCATGTCCATAATTGCTAGTTTTACTCTCCATGTTTATCCCCCTTGTCCCATGTTATTTGTGCATATTACATGCTCTACCTCATTATTTAGTAGTAGTATTCCACTCACTTAGATACATAAAATTCTCTATAAAATGCTACCTAATACTCATGCATTCTTTCACAATACCTCACTTGAGAATTCCAATATTGACCAAAATTTTGTCTTATACTGAGGGGTCACTTCGTGATGGGTACTGGTCCTATGGGGTGTGATTAACGTAAGCGATATGATTCCAACCTTCTATTGGCCTAATACCTTTGACGTGTATCAAACGGTTCTCCTCGCATCGTACTGCTTGACCGGACTCAAGGTGGGAGGTATATAGTAAGGAAGTCATTCACGTTCGTCGAGTATATCAAATTCGCTCTCACATGTACCATCTCCACGAGGTATATCGTGAGGCAATTCACGTACACTCAGGTATGTTAAATGGATTTTCCATACATACTGATGAATGAAATCCCTTACAGGTAAGAGGTATATCATGAAAGTCATACCGAAGGGGGGAACCTTTCCACTAACCCAATAATGCATCAACCTTATATAGGCTTCTACCATAGGACACTCATACCTAGTTTTCCAGTACCAATCTGAAACTCTGTTGAAATTTCAAGTCTCCTTACCATCTGAGTTTTCATGCTATTTTGCTTATTTTTAAAATGGGACCTATCCGTCAGTCTGGAAATAAGTCAAACCATGTCTTGCATCGTGTACCTTATATTTTCCCTAGACTCGAGTTTTGTCCAGCACTTCACTTTCATCCTAGGCGAAACATAATACAAGTGGAACTTAAGAATAATAACTACGCTGAGGACTTTTCTTTTTCCCCTATTTAAAAATACCAAAGATATTTTATCCCTTTTTCAAAAATACCAAAAACATTTTCTCCATTTAAAAAATGAAAAAATAATAACAAAAATAATTTTCCTTTTTCATTCCTTTTTCATTAAAATAATAACAAAAATATATACCAAAACATTCCTTTTTCATTAAAATGAAAACAAAAATAATTTTCCCCTCTCAGGTGCGATCGCATACCCCAGTCTTAGCCTGGCTTCCTATTGGCTCAGATCTTTCATCAATCCACTCGGGGCTCCATTGCTTCCTCTGCTTATTTTACAGAATTCGAGCAATCCCTCTGAAGACTACTAATAGAGACCATTGAACTAGAGGAAAATGTCCAGCCAGATCTGATGGCAGTCCTTTCTCATCACAGTCACAAGATTGATAACCTCCAAGAAGAAAACCCAGAATTAGACTCTTCCACTAGAATTAAACCCATAAAAAACTTAGTCCATCTACCATCTCTCCCAAGCCCGTCAACGTTTATCCTTCATTCCTCCTACATCCTGAGAATCCTACCAACCAGACTCTATGTCTCCCTAATGGGTTCGACATAGCCATTCATACCTATTCAGAAGGGGGAGGCATGGAACTGCCTACCTTCTTAGACCAGCTTTAGAAGTTTGGGTTAAAATTGACCTAAAAATCACCCTCAAAGATGACAACTATGGAATGATCAACACTATGTTCATGGAAGCCCGGAAGCGGGCTCGATAATTTGATGAATGGTTCATACCCACAAAAGAGTTTAGTTTAGATGATATTGTATAGGTGTCTGATGTGTTTGTCAGAAGTGAGAAGTATGTACAGTCTTCGAATTGGTCATAATTTTGAACCTCCAATAGCGTCTAGTCTTTTCTTTATAACACATCCCTACTGAACAGGAAGACTTATATGACGAGCTAGTAGAGGTTGGGGAGTGAATTGACTTCTCTTGGAAATTTGTAATTATTGACACTGGACGTTATGATGACTTTGACAGCTTAAGCGATAAACTGGAGGGTGAAGACTTCATCTTACGAATTACTCAAACCATGTTATGACACTATAGAGAAAAAAAATAAAACCAGGGCTGGATATCTTCTTTGAAGATGACTTGGGATGGAGAACAGAAGCATGAGTAGACCTCTAACCATCAAGACTATGGAAAACATCGAGAACTTCGAGGGTAGTGATATTGATAAACCATTAGACCTGCATACATTGGGGTTGAATCTTTGTATGATTCACTTGGAGATCGAGTCGTCCGACACATCCAAAAAGATCACCACTGTTGATGCACCACTCCTTAACCGGCATGCCATCCTTGTCAAGCCTGCCCAAGTCAATCTGAACCATGTTATTCATCCCCTACAAGAAACACCTGAATTTACTTCCTTTTCTTCTATTTTTCATGTAATTGTGAATGAGGCCTCCTTTGATGATGTATGCACTCTGTATTTAATAAAAATGTTTTCAATGAAATGAATGAAGATTTTGAGTATCTTGTTGTGCCTTATATTAAATGCTTTGATTCTAATCAAATGATTAATGAAGATGATTTAATAAGTGAACAGTTCTAAACTGATATCAATAAGGGAAAAAAATAAACAACATAATCGCGTTCAAACTAATGATGATGAAACTATTATTATTATTAATCTCGATTCTAGTAGCCATCCGAGGGAGAGTAAGATAAGGTCCACCCTCAACGAGCATAAGCGGTAGCAATTCGAAAAAATGCTAAAAAAATTATGGACGTCTTCGCATGGTTCTAGGACGACATGCCTAGCATTGACCCAAAAATAGCAAAGCACAAGATTCCAACCTTCCTAAAAAGTAAGTGTGTCAAGAAGAAACTGAAAAAGTTATTTACAAATTAATTTCTCAAGGTCAATGATGAAGTGGTGAAGCAGTTGTATGTAGGCTTTATTCTCATGGTCGAATACCCTAAATGTCTTGCAAACATCGTCCATGTGATCAAATCAGGAAGAAAAATCTACATGTGCATCAACTATTTAGATTTAAACTAGGCGTCTCCAAAAGATGATTACCTGTTACCCAACGTCAACATGATCATCGATAACACTGCTAGTCATGCCCTCAAATCATTAGTCAACGGTTTCATCGGGTATAATCCAATCAAGATGCATCCCAATTATGATGAGTAGACTGTATTTATCACCACGTGGGTAACTTTTACTACACTGGCATTAAGGGTAGAAAAACGGGTCAACGGGTCGTGTTTTTAGACGACCCGACACGACACGATAAGGATTTAACGGACCTAAACACAACACGACACGATAGCGTGTTTTTTTCGTTAACCCGAACACAACACGTTAAAAACACGACACGATAGCACGATAAGAACGGTTCGATTGGACACGATTAGATGTGACCCAACACAGCACAATTGGACACGATTAGACCAGTTAGGGAGGAATTAAAAAAATAATGGCTTTAAATAGTGGTTTGATGATGGGTCTAAATGGGGGTCGATTGTTGGTATATATAGGATTTATATCGTGTCCTTAATTGGGTCACTATCATGTCATTATCGTGTCATTATCGGGTCAATTTCGTGGCAAAAATTGGACACAAACACAACACAACCCGTTAGTGGGTCCAAAAACCCAGATCCAAACACAATTCGAACATAAAAGACCGTGTTAATTTAGTGTCAATTTCATTTCGTGTCGTGTTATCGTTTCGTTCCCAAAAATTCCACCCCTAATCGGCATGTCGTTCGATCTCAAGAATGCTGGGGCTGATTACCAAAGGGCCGCTATAACCGTTTTGCACGATCGTATCCATAAGGAGGCTGAGGTCCGTGTAAACGATAATATTAATAAGTCTAAAACTCAAGAAGGTCATATCCATGTGCTGAGGAAGTTCTTTAAGTGGCAACGACAATACCAGATGCGACTCAACCCATAAAAATACGTCTTTAGTGTCACAAAGGGTAAACTTCTCGACTTCATGGTCAGTTAAAGAGGGATCGAAGCAGACCTTGCAAAACTCAAAGCCATTCTTGAAATACCACCACCCTGAACGTCAAAAGAATCTCAAGCTTTATAAGGCAAACTCCAATACACCATTCGATTCATCAGCTAACAAACCTCGATATATTACCGCATTTTCAAGCTTATCCGAAAAGATTTAACAAAAGTCTGGAGCAAGGCATGTTAAGAAGCCTTCGATCACATCAAATTATACCTCACCCGACCTTCGTTGGTCATTCCTCCGCAGAAAAGTCTCATCCTCCTATGCCATCACCGACATTGTAGTAGGGGCTATGATAACCTAGTACATTAATAATCACGTAACTAGAGAGCCATCTACTACGCTAGTCGAAACCTAGCAGGGTATTAGGTGAATTATACGATATTAGGATACTCTTGAGCGCTCCTAACATCAAATTAGACTTTCCTTAGACCCAAAACATGACATAATATGATTCATATATAGTAGGGCTCAAGATGGCCTTAGAAATAAGAATCAAGCGCATCGATGTCTATGGAGATTCAACCCTCATTGTGGAAAAAATTCTCAAAAAATGGAAAGTCAAAGACTAGAAGCTTCTACGCTTTGATGATCACCTAGTAGAGCTCGCCTCCCAATTTGAAGATGTCACATTCCACTACCTTTCCCGTTCAAGGAACAACCTAGCTGAAGCACTAGCAACCTTGGCCTATATGGTTAACATGCCAAAGGGGTTAATAATGGCCCCCATTCTAGTCCAGAATTAGGCAATACCCATTCAATGTTACCGCATTTAGTACGTTATAAAAGAGGATACATATATATTAAGATTTTGGCATTAAGACATTTCGTACTTCCTTAGTTATTATAGATCTTCTCAATATAGTGATAAGAAAGACCGTGCGATCCTTCGCAGTTTGCTACTCAGTACATCATTTGCGATAAGGCACTCTTCTAAAGAAATTTTGATCGAACCCAATTGCATTGAATAGAAGGGATTGGGGTCAAAGAAGTGAGGTCGAAGATCCACATAAAGGAATGTGGATCCCACATGAACGATCATATGCTTGCCAAGAAAATCATCTGTCAGCGATATTACTGGACCACCATGGTTCAAGATTGCGCTTCTTATGTTAGAAGATGCCTCAAATACTAACAGCTTGCCAACCTTCACCACTTGCCTCCCCAAGAGTTGTATAACACGACTTCTCCCTGGCCCTTCTCCACTTGGGGCATAAACATCATTGGAAAAGTCAGCCCAAGGCATTAAACGGACATGAATTTATCCTCATCGTCATTGATTACTGCATGAAATGGGTTAAAGCCGAGTCATATACAGTGTTGAACATAAAAAAAAGTAGCTATGTTCATCATGAAGAACATCTGCCACTACGAAGTTCCTCACAAACTATTATCCAGCAATGTACTCTATTTCGAAGATGGTATCATATAAATGGTTTATGAATATGGAATCCAAAGACAAAATCCCTCTCTTTAGTAACCACAAACCAATGGGGATGTCAAAGTGGCAGAAAAATCCGCAAGACTATCATCACGAAGATGACCAAAAGTTGCAGAGACTGGGTTGATCAGATGCTATACGCCCTATAGGGCTACCATACCTCCATCAAAATGCCCACTGGGGCTACTCCTTACTCTCTGGTATATGGCATGTAGGTGTTCCTATCTTTAGAACTTAAAATATTCTCAATATGCATCATGATCGAAAGTCAAGTTAGCAAAGAAGATTAGCAGTAAGGACATTACGATGAACTTGTGCTATTACATGAAAGAATATTAAAGGCCTTATATCATATACAAGAGTACTATCACCATATTGCGCGGGCGTTCAGCAAAAAATTCAAGGATTGCAGTGTCCAAAAAAGAGATCTTTCCCTAAAGTAAATCCTAAAACCCATATAGGATCCGAGAGAAAAGTTCAAGCCCAACTGGAGCGGGCCCTACATCATAAAGAAGATCATGTCATGTGGTGATACTATGCTTATGGACTTAGATGGATAGAATATGGCGTGTCCAGTAAAATTCGATCGAAAGAAATCTTACCCCTAGTCCGAACTCGCATCGTGCTATGACTCTTCTCACCTACCGTTTACTCTTAAAAAAAATTAGTTTCCCTTCTTTACTCAAAACTACATAGGACCCGATCCTCTCAAAAATCACATTTTCAAGAGAGAAACTCGTAATCCCCAAACATAAAGGTACACAGTCAGCCTATAAGATAATTTGGACGTGATCCTTTCTCTTTTATCAAATACTATTCTTTTCTCCCTTTGAGAACAATAGGCTCTCATAATTAAAATGAATAAAAATATTATGTATGCCTTAACGATCGGTACATATAGTTTAAACAGAAGAAATTCAACAAAGGCATGACAAAATACATCAAAATCATCATTATCTTTTATTAAAAACTGAATATGGCAGTTAAATGGTACATCAATAACAAGAATGAAAAATGATCACCACTTTTACAAATTTGACAAACCAAATACCTCAAACTTAACCTATGCAAAAATTATATATATTACCAACACCTTCCTCATATTCAAGACCTATTTAAACTACCAGAAGGACCCGCCTCATTATTATTTCCAGTCGTCGAAGGACCTCAAGAATCCCAATCTGGTTATAATTATATATCCCTTCTATGAGACGATATATCTTGATCAGATGAAACCATTACACCCTCCTCTAAAGTGTCAAATATCACAAGACACCTTTGTCCGATCTCCTCCTCATAAATGTTTATAACCACCTATTTCATAGCCACTTCAAATAGTTCTTGGATACAAATCTAAGCCCCCCAACAGACTGAGACAGGTGTGTAGACGTTCGACGACATTACCACAAAGGTCTTAGGATCATCCTCATGGATTTAGACAGATCCTTTACGCAAAAAAAGTTGGTTATATGTGGAGGAACAATCAACTCCCAACTTACTTGATGCAAAATCCACCATGAAAAATAAAAAGAAGTATGGCGAAGGCCAAGTTAAAGGTTACCTCACCACGACACAGACCAACGAAAATTCCTGGTCACATGCTCTACAAGCCAACTCAACCAATTCTACCTAGATAAGGCAAGACTAAATAAGTATAGCGAAAATAAACTAGTAACACCCATCAAAGGGTACTCAAGAGGAGCCTCCGGGAGCAGTCTCTCCGATAGCCACATGAACAACATCACAGGGTTCCCTCAAAGAAAATTGGCTCGACCTTCTTTATAGGCATCCAGTCCCTTCAGAGTCTCTGGCAGTAAAACGGTCGTAGGATTACAATGATGATACATCCAAAACATATCATCGCCACCTAAGGGTTCATCGTTATGTCACCAAACACTAAAAGTAGCCTGGCAGTCAACCCCAGGGCCAAAACACAAGCAAAACCTTTAATTGTATTATCTCTTTGACACACCGAATTTAGGATAATCCAATAAAGGCTACTAGCTCCACTTGACATCAATATGTCTATCTCCTCATCCATAAAGCAACCAAACCAGTAACGGTTCTAGAAAAATCCGAATACCAAGAATGCAAGAATAGTGCCATAAAAGATTAAAAAGTAGTGTACCGAATCTAACAAGCTGACAAACTGGTCAGGGATATGTTGGTCATACCCTATTTTGGCAAACCCTTATTTTTCCCTTCTAACCCTTTTCATTTTAAAATAAGTACCTTCAAACGGAAGAATTTTGCAAACAATCCTTTAAGGTCTTTCTCTATTCAATATACCAAAACATACATTCAAACAATTCCAAAAAACACATTTTCCTGATTTTTCTCAAAATAAACCTCAATGGAAAATTAAAGTGAATCAACATAATCAAGCAAAATTGCATCATTTTTCCCCTTTGAAACTCTTTTCGGGTATAAAGGAAAACCACTAACATTACCAATGCCAAACTCCCCCATTCACAATGATAGATTTGCGTTAAAAATCCCAAAAGGAAATAAGCATAAATGGACTTCATCACTATGCCTTTTCACTAGCATACGCCCCAACAGGATAAAAAACTAAGCACACCAGCACTCGTAGAGACCTCACCACTGCCACACTCCCAAGTGGAATCGAAATAGAAGAATTTCACCCGTCTTAACTATTGATCATCAAATTCCTTAGGTTCATAGAATCGAACTCGACTCTCTATATAATTCATTCTTCATTAGATCCGCAAAGTTTCCCTTAGTCTGTAGAATCTACCTTGACCCTCTGAATCGGTCACCTTAAATCTTTAGGTCCATAGAATTAATATAGGTTCATAGAATCGAACTCAACCTTTCGAATCGATCACCCCAAATCTTAGGTCCATAAAATTAACCTAGGTCTATATAATCAACCTCGACCCTCAGAATCGGCCACCTTTACTCTTAACTAGGTCCACATAATCGACCTCAACCCTCTAAATTGGTCACTTTGACTCTTTTGGTCCATAGAATTAACCTAGGTTCAAAAAATTGAACTTGACCTTCCGAACTAGTCACCTAAACTCTTTAAGTCTGAAGAATCGATACCTAGGTTTGAGATATTGATCTCAAATCTCTGAATTGGTCACCCCAACTCTTTAGATCATAAGAATCAACATCAACCCTCTGAATCGATCACTTTCACTTTCCTAAATCCTAGAAGAAGCCTCGACCCTCTAAAACTCTCAAACATCCCTAAGGTGTCTATTTTTAATGACCTCCTCTTGTTCCAAGCTCTCCCGTCGAGGGGCTCTATAGACACCCCATCCCAGTACACTCAAAATAATTCCTTAGGTCACTAACACTCAGTTCACCCTAAGACCCTAGGTCCTACTCTAAACCCTAATTTAGAGGAAATGGGGATCCCAAGACCTATTTGACTTTAGTAAACTCTCTAACCCTAGGGAAGCTCATTTCACCTTTATAAGGGTCTAAATGCCCTTTCTGGCGATCTATATCGTACATGAATTGGCCTTATGGTTCGTACATACTCACCTTTTTACTCTAAACCCTGATCAAGAGGCCACTGGGTGCTCTTGGGCCCCGTTTCACTTTGGTCAACTCTCTAACCTGAGCGAATCTCAATTTACCTTCATAACGATCTGAAATCCCTTTCCAACAGTCCATACCGTACGTCAATCGGACTTACAATTTGTGCATATTCACCTTCTTACTCTAAACCCTTCTCTAGAAGCCATTGAGCACTCTCGAGCCCCATTTGAGTTTGGTCAACTATCTAACCAGAGCCAAGCTCATTGTACCTTTATAGGACTCTGAATACCCTTTCCAATTATCCATATCGTGCACGAATCGGCCTTACGGTTCGCGCGTACTTGACTTTTTACTCCGAGAAACCCCCGTCTAGAGTCCATCTAACGCTTCTGGGCCCCGTTTAAATTTAGCTAACTATTGAACCTAGGACTGTCCCGATATATTTTCATGGGATCTGAATCCCTTTCTAATGATCCTAGTCGTGTGTAATTTGGAATTATGATTTGCATTTTTTCCCGCTTTTTCGAAAATGTCCTTTCTACCTATGGACATCCAGATCCCTTCCCTATAAGCAGGGGTGTGCTTTACCCCGCCAGCAAGCTAGGGGTATTCCATTAGGCAAGCCATGGCCTAAGCTAATCGAGCTGAGGCTAAATTTTGTCTATCTAAAGAGGTTATGCCTCATTCCCAAATGTCCCTTTTCAGCAATCATAACATTCCCTACCTCAAAACTAGTGCGCCAGCATTCTAAAAAATCCAAGTTTCTGACATTCCTTTCACCTTTCTAACCTCACTTTCATACCAACTTTTGCCACTTACCTCACCCCTACTTCACCATTATCCCACCACTATAAAATCAGCAAACTCTTCTTCAAAAATCAGTGGCAAAATCTTGTAGGAGGTCTATTCCTACTCTTTTCTAATTCATTTAATTAGTGTTGTTTATTTACTTTACTTCCACTTATGATATATTTTATTCTTACTCCGTTATCACACATCAACTATTATCCTTTTTATTACTAGTATTCATATAATATATATACCCAAAACCCAAAAGACAAAAATAGGGTTGACCTATAACCCCTAAGTAGGATTTCCTCTCTTTTTCTACACTTTTACACTTGAGAACCTCTTTCCAAAACAACTAAAGAGGAGTCTAAAATTTGGGTTTCCGGGTTAAACCTCACCCTTGTGATATATCAAACTACTTGGACTTGGATGCCTATTTTGGCTACATAAGCGTCCCGAGTCATGATCAGAATCCAAGTCTTATTTAACCCATTGTGCTACCTTTGTTTATATCTAATATTTATTAGTATTGCGCGTATGCACATGCCTACATATTAATGTTCCCCCTCGACAAGAACATTGACTTTATCATAGTGAATCGTGATTCGGTGGACCCTAACATCATATTTTCTATTAATATCTTTTCTTTCCTATACTCCTTAGGATTACTCTTATATCTCCTCCCTATGACGTGAGTAGGATGATTGCTATTTTATCACTCATCCTCACATTGCACACATTGTACGCATGAGTCATATCTTAGTCAAAAAGAAGAATTATATTATAGCCCATGTGAATCCGAAAGGGCAGAATGGTTGCCTAATAGCTTCCCATTCCATAATTTAGTCCCCAAATCCTTGATTCATTTGGTTTCGTATGCATTAGTTTGTCTTTTGATGCCGTTCTTTTAGGGACAACTGCATTCTTTTTCATGTTTTGAGCAAAATAGCTTGCGGATCCATTTTTTACATTTTCCTACCCCTTTGACGATGGTCGATTTATATCTATGGTAAATCGCGAAGATTGTACGAGTGGCTAAAAGGGGATTCCTATCCTCGAATCCCTGTACACTTCGAGAGAGATTCCCCCATTTTCTCTCCTTTTTATGGCAAGGACGTACCGAAGGAATCCCGGATGGCCATAGTAATCATTGGCAGTAGTTGAGAATGAACGTTCTTGGAAGCTATTTATGGATGGCATATCAAATAGAGAGGCACAGAAGTTAGGATAGTCTTCATGACACGGAAAGGTAGTATTAGTAATCAAGCCATTGGGATTCAATGAATAAAATAATGAGGCAGAGTATGAGTTTGTGGTACATGGTATCTCTAGGGAAATCAATTTAAGTTCTTACCATATTATTATACATTGTGACTCCAAACTGATCATGAAGCATCTTAATGGAGAATACGAAATCGGGGACTCTAAAATGATTGTTTACAAGAATAAGGCATGAGCTATTCTTAAATATTTTGAGTCTTCATCGGTAGAGCAACTCCTAAGGAACGATAAGAGCCATGCAGAATATCTTACCACTCTAGCGTTAGCCTCGACATCGACCTGAAAAGGACAATCCAAGAGGAATACATAGACTGAATGAGCATTGAAGAACTAGATCAGGTCTTTTCATTCTCCAAGTGTATGTAGCTCCGTATTAGATGGATCCCATCTTATTCTACTTAAGGACTAACGAGCTTCCCCCAGATGGTAAAAAGACACACAAGTTAAGGATCAAGTCGACTAGGTTTTGTCTTAACTCAAAGGGAAAACTTTACCAATGATCCTTCCATGTCCCTTTAATAAAGTGTGTTCACCCAGATCAAACAGAGTGACTTTTAAGAAAAATACACGAAGGCAACTATAAATCACACATGGATGGGATATCTCTCTCCTACAGGGCAATCTCGCAAGAATATTGGCCCTTCATACAAAAGGATGTTATGACTTTCGTCCGAAAGTGCACCAAGTATTATTTATTTTTACAATCTATCAACATCTTGCGGGATATCTAAATCTCCCCAACAGTCCATGGCCTTTTGCATAGTGGGTCATAGATATAATGGGCCCATTACTTTTTGCACTTTGGAATTAAAGATATCTAATAATGATGACCAACTACTTCACAAAGTTATTTGAGGTTGAACCACTCACCCACATCAAAGAAACGAACATCAGGATATTCTATTGGAAGAACCTCATCACACAATTTGAAATCCCTAGAGCACTGGTTATCGATAATAAAACATAATTTGATAACGACTCCTTTAGTGACTTGTGTGCAGAATAAGGAATAAAAATCCACTATGCATCGGTTATCGTGATCTAGTGTAATGGACAGATAGGAATAATCAATAAAACTCTTCTATCGGGAATCAAGAAATGATTAGAGAATTCCAAAGGACGATGGGTGGATGAGCTTCCCTCCATTATTTGGTCATACAAGGCAACCAAGAAAGACAACAAATGAGATTTTTACTCCTTTTCCTGCGGTATGGATGTCGTCATCCCCATGGATATCGAACTTCCAATGCTCTGATCAGAGATCTTTGAATATGGCCATAATAATGACTGAATAGCTTGTGAATTAGATCTAGCTGAGGAAAGAGGGGAGAAAGCGCTGATACATTTGGTCGTTTTCCAATAAGATGTGGTAAAATAACATGACAAACAGTTTAAGGTTAGATAATTTTATCTCAATAACTTGGTTCTCTGAAAGATACTACCTGTAGCAAAGAATCCATCAGATGAGCAAATTGCACTGAATTGGTAAGACCCTATCGAGTAGTCTCAAAGAGTGAAAAGGGTCATGTCATTTTGAAGAATTATATGGAAGGGTAGTCCCATGGTCATAGAATACCATGAACCTTAGGAAGTTTTATCATTAAATAGGAAGTTAAAGACATTTTTCTTCTTTATTTATGCACAATAAAACGATGGTCAATTAGTTATTAAAATTATTTAAATCTTTTTCTCAGATTTTCTTTTTATTTAAAACCACTCAAACAGTGGTACGACTGATAAGAAAGGTTGTCCACTTAGGAATTTGGCAAAAACCAACGTAAGAACTGCGTGTCATACATGAGTTGTTTGCCACCAAAACCCACTTGATAAGTGATATAATCTAAAATAGATCGACCTTGAAGAGGGAAAACCCCACTTGTGAAGTGGTATGATCCAAAAATAGATCGACCTTGAAGAGGGAAAACCCCACCTGAAAAAGTCATAAACCCACATAAGAACTGCTTGGTACAACTCATACGTGGGTTGGTCGTCTACGTTTGACACCAAAACCCACTTGTGAAGTGGTATGATCTATCATAAATCGTCCTAGAATATGAAAAAAACCAGTTGAGAAGTGGTATGATCTAAAATATATTGACCTAGAAGGTGCAACAACCCACTTGACATAAAGTCAATCGACCTAAGTTAGGCATATCATTTACTTATGGTTTGACTAAAATTTGGCATCATTTACTTATGGCTGGGCCGAGATTAGTCATATCGTGTTCCGTTTATGATGGACCAAATATGAACATAAAATTGAGAACATCTCCCACGTCTAACACTAGTCCTCCCAGCAATGTTCCATTTCATGTAGGTCGAGCTCAAGGAAACCCGACCTAAGACAACCAAGGACCAAATTCAAGTGATATAGGTCACCCTGGTTAAACTATTACAAATAAACTAATTATTTTTCTATTAAAGTAAAAATAAATTCTTGAAAGTCAAATAACATTGGGCATACACCAAACATGATCTCAAAGCACAAATTACAATGCCAAAATTAGGAAAACAAACACCCTATTTGTATTGAAAAAATTAAATAAATGCATGAAAAAAGATCAAATGAAATGAGAACACCATTTTCTATTAATAGATAAGACGAGCATAAGCCCACAATTTATACATTAGTGACAGATTGATTGGCGGCAGTTGGTAGATCAGATTACTCAACAACGACCCCAACATTCGGAGTTGATGGATCATACGAAGTCCTCGTAATAACGAAAATAACAGGTGGGGCAGACTGATCGGTCGTGATATGGGTTGGTTATAGGAATTTTGGTTCTGAAATGAAAGGTCAATATTTAGTCTCAAAGGAGTTGACAAAGGAAATATTTATGGTGTGGTCAAAGTGAAAATGGGTTAATTTAATAAAGAGAGAGTATGATCATTTCCTAAGATTCTCGAGTCAAAATAACATTGAAAATCATGCTCAAGTAACATATTTCAAAATGAACGCAATTAATGAGTAATTAATGAAATAAATAGTGAGATTATTGACAACTTTAACATTTTTAAGAAGGAAGGTGTGGTGTATAAACACTCTCAATGAAAAAAATCACAAATCTCACTCGATTTTATTTTTTCTAACGAATCTTTTTTAACAAGGATTATTTATTTGCACATGGGGTCAAGGTTCAAATTCATGCATTTATTCCCAATATTAAAATTTTGAGGACTAAAGTCTAATAACATGAAAGAAATATAACAAGCATCATTGAGTTGGTAATTGGATACGAAAATTATTTAATTAATCATTGGAAATTAGGGCATGAGAACTAATAAAGAGAAAAGAATGAAAGAAAAATATTTTGAAGTTTTGAATTTTTTTATTTTGACTTTTTATATTAATAAATATAAACACATGCTTGATAATAATATGCAACTTACCTCATTCATATTAACATCCTATAACTAGATTTTTGCATGATTTTCAATGTCAAAAATGTATAAGTCAAGGCGTAGGAATAGGACCTATAGATGATTCTCTTTATGGATACTTTGCATTTTTCCTGGAAATTGTTAGTATCAAGCATAATTACATATCAACAAAGCATAATAAGATAATCAGCATATCCGGGCTGATTGGAATCATAAGGTGTGTAGGGATAATAAAAAGGTGGTGCGATGGAATCCTTAGGGTTTTGGTGATAGTAAATGTCCCTGTGCACCTACAACGTTCTCTCTATGTGCGGTGCATATTGTGCCCGATACTCCCACATCTCAACACTGATGGCCTGGTAATTGTGCAAGCCCTCCACCCTAGTTTCTCTCACCTCCTAATGGATTGTGTCCATTTGATTCCCCATGCTCGCAAAATCATATCGCCCCTAAGGCTCATCACTTCCTTCCATCCTTATAATCTCCTCCTCATCGTTAATCTACATATCATCCACGTTATTCACCTCGTGCTTGTATTATGCAAAAATGGTTTATCTACATATCACCAAAGCACCGCTATGTAAGGACAAAATTTCAAATTAATTCCAATGTATGTTTATTTGACTTATTCCCGGAACAAAACATGTTTGAGTCATAGGGAAATTTTTATTATCACGATCCCACGCAGACTATAACGTATTGAAGTTTATTAAAGAGGTTGCGGTAAAGCTTCAAAGATTTATCACGCTAGTTGTAAGGTGCATATTTCGTCTTCAAACAAATTACATTTTGAGATCACTCAGGCATAAATGCGTAATTTTAATGGGACTCGTAATTTATTTTAAAATTATTTAAGGATGTTATTTTATTAAAGAAATGTTTAAAATATTTTTAAAAGAGTTTTAAAAGGATTACACTTCGTTTTATTCTGAGATAACGATGAATTAGAGTTGTATAAAATGTAAACTCTATTGTTTCTAGTTCAAATGACATTAACAGTTGTTCAAGCTAGATTCCATTGTCATTTGAACGACATGGATATCTCGTTCGAGCGACATACTAAGTCATTCGAACTATGCGCCACCTCAAGAAAATTATTTAAGGCGTGTTTTCCTCAGAATTTCATAAGTGTGCAATCTGGAAAAATAGTATATAACCAAAACTTATTCTGCACATGTTTTCAAAGGTTTTTTAAGTACAAAAACATCCTTAGAGTTTCAAAGATCCGAGTTTTCATTATCATATACAGTAATGATCTTTGTTTGAACCTTGTTGGAGTTTGTTCTACACTTGAACATTGGGTTTGCGGTGAAGAAGCGAAGGAGTTCGTGCTCAACATCGTAAACGTTTCCAAGCTACATCGATGGACATCGAGGCATTTGTGGAGGTGACTTCTGTGGACAGGTATCGCGAAACGATTCTCTTGGTCACTGTGGAGGAGTGATTGAAGATCAGAAGAGCATCAAGTCTCATGAGGATCGAGTCGTTGAGTAAGACTTATGTTTGTTCCTTGTAATTCCACATCATCGTGATTGTCTGGCTTGGGTCGTTCGAGATTTTTTCCCTTAGTGGTTTCCTCATACATCCGATGTTATGAGCATTATTTTCCTTACTTTACTTGCTTTAATCACTAGATGTATGTTTAGGATTAATCAAGATAAATTTTGATTAAGTTAAAATTGGTTCACAACTTGGTGCGGTTTAAAATTAGAAAAAGGTTTTTCATAAAAAGAAAGTTATTTTTTGTCATCCTTAAAACACTTTCGCATAGAAAAAGGGGCTTACAAATTGGTATCATATCTAGAAACATATTTTTGTGTGTGTTGATCCCTTGTGTTTTTAAGGATGAATTTTGGAGCTTTTGAAAGTTTTCGTGCTACTATTTTTTATGCACAAATTATGCTTATTGGAAAATGCGAATGAGAAGTGCTTTGAAATCAATTGATGAGCGTGTGTGGTTAGCGGTATAAAAGGGTTGGACTCCACCAGTTACATGAGAGGGTCAGGCCACTACACCAAAAATCGTTTAGTCATGGATCGAAGTCGAACATAGACTTGCACTTTACAACTCTAAGGGTTTGTACGTTATTTCCTCACATGTCACACCGGAAGAGTATAATAGAATCATGACTTGTGAAACTTTAAAATAGGCTTGGGATACACTTGCACTTACTCACGAGGGCACTAGCATGGTTTGGGCGTCTAAGCTACAAAACCTCACTACATAGTTTGAGATGATTAAGATGTTAGAAAGTGAGTCGTTTGATGATTTTTACACTAGGTTATCCAACATTGTCGACTCTTCGTTTGACTTAGGAGAGAAGATACTTGACAACCATGTGATAAAGAAAATTTTGAGATCTTTGTCGAGCAGGTTTGATGCGAAAGTGACCGTTTTAAATACGTTAGGTGTGCTTGAATCGACGAAACTTGAATAGATTGTAAATGACCTAAAAACCTATGAACTTGATATGTTTTCCTCCAAGCAAGTATCAAAGAAAGAAAAGGGCATTGCTTTGAAATCCCAGAAGGATGAGACTAAAGTTTTGAATGATAATTTCGATTCTGATTTTGAGGATGTCGCTTTGTTAGCAAAGAAATTCAAAAAGTTTCTTAAATTTCAAAAGCAATCGAAAGATCCCAAAAAGTTTGAGAAATTCAAGAACAACAAGTTAGAGTCCACCCCTAAGAATAATAGTGAGAAAGTTAATAGGGTTGAGTCGGATAGGTGTTTTGGGTGTGAGGGGAATGATCACAAAGTTATTGAGTGTCCCACTAGACTTAAGAAAGAGGGTAAGAAATCGATAAATTATAGTGCTTCCTTAAGTATCAGTGATCTGGAAAAGGGATAGAGTTACCCCAATGAGAGTAAGTTTGTTGCTTTCTTGGCATGTCATGTGAGCAACGACGATAAATTTTCCCATGAAGATTCTCATGTGCATGACACTTCTGTGGCCGTTGAATCCCAAGTGAGTGAGAGTGAATCGAGTGAGGAAGAGGAGGTTGATGTGAAAGAGTTGTAAGTTTCCTTTAATGAATTGTATGTTGAGGTGGTAAAGGTGAAAAAGGCAAATTCTAAATTTCAAGCTAAGTTGAATGAGCATGCCGTATAAAATAACGATGTTTTGATTGATGATTTTAGGGCACGGGAGAAGAAGCTTAGGGAGAAGCTAGAGTATGTTGAGAAAGAGAGAGATAGCCTTCGTGGTTTGATGGAGGCGTTGAAAAAAGAGGTGTTAGAGTTTGAGGAGTGTAGGTGTGTGCTTGAGTCTAGGATTTGTGAATTAGAGGAGAAGTTGAAAGACTAAATAAAGGTTAAGTTTGACTTGGAAGCCAGGTCAGAAAAGTTGGATAAGATATTAGGCACAATCCAAGTCAAATGTGATAGGTTTGATATAGGCTACGATGATAGAGTTGTTCCCATTCCCAAAGCCAATATCAACCGTGTGAGAGAGACAACGAGGAACGTGAGGAAAGGTCGACATTTTGGTAATCATTACCGCCGTCTTTACACTTGCAAACATTGCGGTCGGAAATGTCACCTTAGAAGTTTTTGCTATGACCTTAGGAATGCTCATAGGAAGTTAAGGAATAAAATCGTTTCGGTTCCCAAAACCCCCATGCATAATTTCACACTTACTTGATTTAGAAAATCGGACTTAGAGGCTTTAGGGCTTAAACTTCATGGTTCTCATTTGGTTGCACTTGATTCTTTCCATACTAGATCTAAAGGATGATTGTGTTGCCATGTTTGTCATATGCTAGTCTTTGTGTCTTGATTTATACCTTGCTAGTGTTATGATATGTGTATCTTTTGTATCATATTTTTCATTTAATTGAGTCTTATTTGAAAAAATACAAAAAGATTTTGTTTTTGAGAATTTTTTTGAGAAAATACAAAAAGATATTTCTTTTATTTGAGTCAAAATATGTTGAAAACCAAAAAGATTTCGGTTTGTTTTTTATTTTGAGTTTTCATGTTTGATGTGGCATATTAGTGTGCTTGTACCCCCATCCTTTCATTATTCATGTGGCTAGGACATTTGGTTATAATTATTGATGCTTTGAATGATCTTAACCATTGTACTGTGGGATTGTTTCGAAGTTGATATGTTTTTTTATTCGACTTTGTATATATGCCATCTTTGCACACATGCACGAGTTACTATGAATGTTTGACATCTCATGCATATTTGAGTTTGGTGAGGCGTTCTTATCTCAATCTTGTCATCTATGCATAAGTATACTTAGGAGGAGGTGTGCATGTAAGAACCGTTTAGCGTGAGGATTAAATTGAAAAAAATAATGAGTGTTCACGGGAAAGGGCTGCGACAGTGAAAAATTGACTCGTTGTGAAAGCCACCATTTAAAAGAGCCCAAAAGAAAATCAAGGCAATAAAAAGAAACAAATGCCAAAAATAGGGCCAATTGGATTTCTCCAAGTTGAGAAAAATAGACCTCAAAAGAGCTTAAAAAGGAAATATATTTATGAGTGAGTTTGGTTGGAGAAAATTTAAACGGGTTTGCACCACGAATCCTAACGTTGAAAAATAGTATCATGCCACTATTATTTGTAGAATCGTCAACATTCCGAATTTGTGTGGATGTTTGATTGTTTAGTTCATTTAGATCACACTTTAAATGTCACATATGGATAAAATAAAGTTTGATAATTTGTAGCTATCAATTAGATCTTATTGATCGTTTCGATGTGTTGGAATTGTGATTCATTTGTTGTAGTTAACTCCCATACATTCCAAGTTCATGTTTAAGCACATCGGTACTATGTTAGCATGTAACTGGCATTGTTTTATCTATTTTGTTTTTTGTTTTGACACTGTTTTGTAGTTTTTACTCTTTTCAGTTAACTTTTTCAGAAAAAAATTTCATTAGACGAAACTTCATGATATTTAGAACTGGAACTGAGTTTTTTGTTTTTCTCGTTCAAACGAAATATCGATGTCGCGCGAAGCCTTCACGACAATCCTATGTTATTTGAACGACAAGACTATGTCGTTCGATCGACAGTCTGGAGATCTTTTTCTCGTTGGTTTCTGTTGTTTCAGTACCCCGGTTCATATGGTTATTTCTTTTGGTACTGATGGGTATGTTTGGTCAGTATGCAGCTCTCACTGATTATATTATTATGTTGCATTGTGTTGGTTTAATCACATCATTACTGATTGATTTGATTTCTCACATGTGATTTGACATCTTTTGATCATTATTAGCTTATTGTTTCATTGATATCTAGATACACTTCATTGATTATCTCATGCTAGATATGTTTATCTTTTCACCGTATTGTCTATTCGAGACAAAAAGGGGAAGAGATGTATGTGATATAGGGGGAGATTTTATTTATTTAGCACATAGATTTTGTTGCATTATAAATTGATATCATATGCTTTCATTCTTATTTATCGGTATTAATTAGGTTGCACTTATTGGTATCATATTTGTGATCATATGCCTTCATGATTATCTTGAGTAGATTACCCTTATTGATATCCTAATTTAGATATTGTTTACAAATTGGTATCATGATTTTCTCAAAGAAAAAACAATTCGGATTTGATTTTAAATATTGGTTTATATCATTTGTTCTTCCATACTTAACTGGGTATTTGTTTATTTCATGTGTGTAGGTATGCTTTAGAGATTCGAGAGTTCAAGACTACATCACATTCAAACAGTTCATGCTTGTTGGACCATCATTTACTAGTCTTGTCCTATATTTTTTTGATTTTGGGTTTTATGGGATGGGATTTAGGCGTCATACGGATTGACGGCCCGACTTAGGCATTTCACTATTGGTTTTGTCCCGGAATAGTCAAGGGGGAGATTTGTAAGGATAAAATTTCCAATTGAGTCCGATGTATGTTTATTGACTTATTCCCGGAACAAAACACATTTGAGTTATAGGTAGATTTTTGTTATCTCCCACACAGTCTATGATGTATTAAAGTTTATTAAAGACGTTAAAACAAAGTTCAAAGATTTATCATGTCGATTTTATGGTGCATATTTCATCTTCAAATCAAATTATATTCTGAGACCACTTAGGTATGAATGCGTAATTTTAATGGAACTCGGAATTTATTATAAAATTGCTTAAAGATGTTATTTGATTAAAGAAATGTTTTAAAATATTTTTAGAAGAGTTTTAAATGGATTACACTTCATTTTATTCTGAGATAAGGATGAATTAGAGTTGTATAAAATGCAAACTCTAGTGTTTTTGGTTCAAATGGCATTAATTGTCGTTCAAGAGAGATTCCACTCTCGTTCGAATGACATGGATATCTCATTCGAGAGACATGCTAAGTCGTTCGAACGATGTGCCACCTCAAGAAAATTATTTAAGGCGTGTTTTCCTCAGAATTTCATAAGTGTGCAATCTAGAAAAACAATATACAATCAGAACGTATTCTTCACATGTTTTTTAAGGATTTCTAAGTACAAAAATATCCATGGAGTTTCAAAGATCCGAATTTTCATTATCATATGCAATAGTGATATTTATTTGCACCTTGTTGGAGTTTGTTCTACGCTTGAACATTGGGTTTTCGGTGAAGAAACGAAGGAGTTCGTGTTCAACATCGTAGATGTTTACAAGATACATCGATGGACACCGAGGCATTCATAGAGGCGACTACGTTGGACAGGTATCGCGAAAGGATTTGCGTAGGAACTATGGAGGAGTGGTTGAAGATCAGAAGAGCATCAAGTATTGTGGGGATTGAGTCATTGAGTAAGACTTATGCATGTTCGTTGTAATTCCATATCATAGTGATTGTCTGGCTTGGGTCATCTGAGGTTTTTTCCCTTAGTGGTTTTCTCGTACATTCAGCATTGTGAGCATTTTTTCCCTTACTTTACTTTCTTTAATCACTAGATGTATGTTTAGAATTAATCACGATAAAATTTGGTTAAGTTAAAATTGGTTCACAACTTGGTACGGTTTAAAAATTGGAAAAAGTTTTTTCATAAAAGAAAGTTGGTTTTTGTCATCCTTAAAACACTTTCTCAATATATCATTTTCTTTCTCCTAAAATCTAAAAGGACGACATATCCTAATGATAAGCAAGTCGTAGTGCAGTTGCTGACGCGAACTCTAGTTGTATTCCAGCTTTTCTAATTCTGCTAAGATGATGTGGGGGAGGCTAATCATGGTTCTATCATCAAGTAAATGATAAAAAAATGTGGGTGTGTTTAGGCCATATTAATGTCTGTGAGGGTGATGCAGCTGAAAATTATGATATTTGATTCCTTCGGCACCAACTATGTTGGACTAACCCATTCACTATCAGATATGTGTAAATGATCCCTACGTCTAAAATACTTCTGCTATAACCACTTTACTCATACTTGGGTTCAAACTTCTTTGCATTTAACGGTGGGTTTGGCATATTCTTCTTCTAGGTAAATATTATGTGTTCATATTGATGGATTAATCCCTTTTAAGTCATCAATCCACCAACCTCTAGCACTTTATGTTTTTGTAACACATTTATAATTCCATCACTTCACCCTTGTCAAGATCTATAGAAATTATCACATGAAACGCGTTGTCTCCACCTAGTAAAGTGTACTTCAATTTTTTTGGGAGCGTTTAAGCTTAAGGCTTTGCATAAATATACTTAATGGTAATGGGAAGGTTTCTCTTGGGGGAAGTTCTCAAAATGATAAATCCACATGTATTAATTAATTATTTCCTCATTATTCTCATCAGCATTGCTCTTTTCTTTTACCTCCTATCTTTTTTCCATTATATCTAGTGCTCGATAACTTTTTATCATCTCACTACCCAAAAATATTGATTTGTTTTGAAGTTCTTATCAAACTCTATAAGTGATTCACTCTCTGGGGAGTTGAAAACACATGCCTCTAACGAATATTCAAAATGAGGGAGGTCAAAGTATTCTTGGATGATTGTATCAATACAGGCTACAATGTCAATTCCGTCCTCATTATCATCAAATCAATTGGGTTGCTTGAGAAGTGAGAATAGATTCACTTCGACTGTCATATTTCCAAAATATAATATCATGATTGCATTCCAATAGTTGATGTTATTGTTAACAGTAGCTGAAAATGATAGGAATTTGATAGCTTCCTTTCTCAACAAGTTGTGTGTCCAAGACGATAAAATCTAATGAGTAGTAGAAATAATTTATCTGGACAGTCACATTTTCTAAAATGCCTCTCGGGATTCTAGTAAAACTATAGACGAGTTATAAACTGCCTTTGGTCTCTTTTATTTGACCTAAATTCAAATCTAGATATACCAAATATGGAAGAATATTTACGCTTACACCCATTTCTAGGAGCGCTCGGTCAATTCTTCATTCCCCAATCACACATGCAATAGTGGCGCAGCTAGGTCTTTAAACTTTGGGCTATCTCATTATTGACAGTGGAGCTTGCATGTGCGGCCATGTATGCCTTTGTTGCACATTTTCCTTTCGTTTTATGGTGAATAATTCTTTAAGGAATTTGGCGTATTATGGCACGTGTTTAATTTCCTCTAATAGGTAAACGTTCATGTTCACTTGTTTCAAGAATTCTAGTAAAAATTCGTTTGATTATTGTATCCTTGAGTCGTTAAGGGAAAGGAGAGTGATTTGGATTAATCGATTTTGACTCTAAAATTGGTTTGTCTCCGTCCTCTAAGATTTACGAGATAAAGGGTTTCTAAGGTCTTACCTTTTTTGGTTTAGTAAGAATTCATGTTATGGGATTTGAATTACGGGGTATTAGTGGAGGTTGTCCACTAGATTATTGATGACCTTTCCACTACAAAAGGGTGGTTATGCCTTTAGCATGATCAGTATGGGTCCCATTGAGATTTACACCCTCAATGCCCATTTCTCCTTTTTGATTTTGTTGGGTTTGTGACGGGACACACGGTTTATCAAATCCCTATTTATTTTGAATAATATGTATTGTGAAAGATTGTATCGCGTGCATAATTTGATTCATTTGCAACATCTGAGTTGATTGTGCATGCAAATACTGTTCCAATTGGTTCATCTTATTGTTCAAAGCCTGAGGTTCCACAGAGGCTTTCTTATGAGGCGAAACTTAAGGGGGTGAATTTAGCGAAGAATGAGATGATCGGATGGAAGGTGGAGTAGAAAAAATAGGTGGATAAGATGGCAAACTTAACGAAGTAGTCGTGGTGTCGAGTTACTAATTACACGAAGGTGGTGGTTGTCAAAATATTGAATGGCTATAAATATTACTCGAGGATGAGGCCAGGTTTTCATCTAAAAATTCACCGTTGTTGTTTGGGTTGGGATCAATGTTCATTGAACACATAACAAACCTAATGGCATGAAAATCTAAGCAAGAACCTCTAAATCAGTTTTTGGTAGTTTTTAAAACAAGAAATCAAATAAAAGTAAAGAAAGCAACTTGTTTAAATAATAAATTAATTTATTTTAAAACTCTGTTTTTCTTAATTCCCCCGGTAATGACGCCATTTTGATCATGGGTAAACCAAGTGGTCATGTAAATATACTTATCATTGTTTTTAATTGGTTTAACAACTTGATGCAAACAAAACTGCAAATTTATGCACTGTGCAAATATAGCGGTAAGTAGGGTATCGAATCCACATGGAGTTAAAAATATAGAAACTAATTTAAAACTATTTAGATTTGAGGTTTTAAATATTGCAAAAATAACTAAGGAAAACATTATGGTTTTTGTGTGGTTTTGGTGACTTAAGCTATTTTGATAAAGTTTTACTTGTAATTAGATGTGAGGGATATTGTGGATCATTTCATCGACCACTGAAATATGTGAATCAGAGCTACGGAGATCACAATTGTTTCAACAGTCACACTCTCATTTAGGAAAACTATCAAACATGCAAGGTATTAGCCTTATATGAAAGACGAAAGCTTTAATTATAAGAGTGTTGACTTCTAACTTACATTATGATATGTCTAATATAGTCCCACTACCGCGGAGTGTTCATTAAGAGCCGCTGCCTTGGCACAGATAGGTTGTGACCCTTACCCATACCAGTACCCAGCCTTGGTCAGAATTGGCCGCTACCTGGACTCGGATAGGCCGCGGCACTTACTTCCAAATGGTTGCTGCATGGGTCCAAACAGTCTGCAACCCCTATTTGTACACAACTAGTTGCTGATCAGAAGGATTCATTCTCCAGACTTATCCATATGCCACGTGTCCTATGCACGTGACACCACCTTTGTATCTCCTATAAATATAGGAGCTCACCTCATAATTGGGGGATCGAGAGAGGAATTACCCGGCGAAGGCCTACTAAAATCTCCACACTACATCTTTCTACAGATCTACACCCCCCCTTCGGGGCTTACTTGGGCGCAGCGCTTTCAGACGTCCCTTGTAGGCCACATCCCGGGCTTCTAGATTCATTACATTCGTGTATTCTCCTCTCTTACTTCTCTTGTACGTCTCTAATGGCACCACAATCTTGTACTATACAATGTATATAATGAGAGTAAGGCAACAAAGTGGACATAGGCTCATTTTTAAAGTCGAACCACTCTATATCTTGTGTTTATATCCTTTTACTTGCTTTATCATTACTTTACATTTGACTTGGTGTTTGAGAGAGACTTATATTCGATTTCTCGTATCATCAATCTATCGTCGTCTGTGGGAATGAGGTATTTTTATCTTTGTTCTCCTTATCTAGGGTTCCAAATGCCTTATTTCATCTATGGGGACCCATGGGTCAAGATCCCATGGGTGGGATTTCACTTTTCGAGCCCTTATGTTTGTGTACAACCCGATGAGGGGATTATTCTTTTTCAAATCAGTTGTCGGTTTTCCTTTCTGTGGCCATAGGTCTGCTTTCTAGACCTTGGTGATGTTACCTTACTTAATTAGTGTTGAAAAACACAAAAGGCGGTGGCCTCCTAAAGTTGGGTAACTAGGGAAGAGTTTTATTCACTTATTTTTGTCTTTTACGCTTATGATCTAGAGCTTATTACCAAGTTGGTGCCACTTTCACGCCTAAAAGTTATTTTGCCCTTGGTAAATCCCTGGTAGGCACACTCTGTGTATATTCTATGAATTGATCTCGAATCTCGAGCCTATTTTTAGGATCACACACAGTGCTATGTAGGGGTGTGCAAAAAAACCGACCAAACCGACAAAACCGCGCCGAACCGAAAATTTTCGGGCCGGGTTTTTTTAAGGGTCGGTTCGGTTCGGTTTGATCAGGTATAAAACCGACAGGGTCGGTTCGGTTTTCGCTTTTGGCATAAAAAACCCTATTTTGAACCGAACCGAACCGAATTAATTTTTATACTTTTTAATTTTATATTTTATATTATATTTATACTAGTGTTGGCATATTATATTATATTTTTTAATTTTATATTTATATTAGGTATTAAAAAGATATTTTTTATTAAAATAAATGAAAAAACCGAACCGGCCCTGTCAAAAACCGACGGGTAAACCGAACCGGCCCTGTCAAAAACCGACCCTGCTCGATTCGGTTCGGTTCGGTTCGGTTCGATTTTTCACCAAATTCGGTTCGGTTCGATTTTTCTCCTCCCAAAACCGACATGGTCGGTTCGGCTCAAAAAACCCGGCCAAAACCGAACCGACCGACCCGTGAACACCCCTAGTGCTATGTGAGGGATGCATACAGGCAGTTTTATTTCCAGAATGTCGCAGCATTCCTAAAGCATATGGCCCTTACAGTTTCTACAGTTCACCTGGGAGAATTGGACTTGTGTCCTTGGACTCAGTTATGGGAAATTCTCATTGATATGATCGCAGCAGTACTTCCACATGTGCCTCAAGCCGCGTCCAGAACAGAATAACATTGCAGATAGCAAAAGGCTGCATAACCATCATTATACTTGGTTTTTTCTGAATTCCTTAGCTTCTCACCTTTGTCTGGTTGATGTCAGAATACATATTTCGAAAAGACTAACACAACAGAAGCCATGGAGGGAACCTTAAAGACAAGCACAGGGCAGAGTGAAGAAGTTGCCCAATTGCTGAGCTACATAGATCACTTGTATGACACTCAATCCACACTTTAAGACCAGGTCAACTTCCTGACATAAAGGAAGCTGGACCAGCCAATGTCAGAAAAAGGCTATGAAACCTACACCTCACTGATTTACCAAATTGAAGACATTGTTTAGCTCACAAAAGAAGACAAATTATTATATTGGCCGGAGAAGCTGAGGTCCCCTCCTCACAAGAGGGATCAGGCCAAATGGTGTAGTTTCCATACTGATCATGGTCATGACACGAACAACTGTCACGCCCTGAAGAATCAGAATGAAAGGCTCATCGGAAGGGAGATCTTCAGCGATTCCTGAAGGATGCTTAGGGTGCAACCGATATATGAGAGGCCGCTTTCTATATTCATTCCTTAGTGTCTACTTGTTCACATTTTCCTCTTCTAAACTCTAACTATAAAGCTTTAATAGCTATATTTCAAAGACTTTTGTATTTTGTTAAAGTCAAAAGATATATATATATATATATATATATATATATATATATGAATGAATGGCAATTATTAGTCATATGATAATTCTTGCTTTCCTTCTTAGAATCCAATAAAAGACCTTTGTCTTGAACATATTTAATGGAACATGATGACCAATTATCCCATAGATTATTTGCTTATTTAGGGAGGAATGGTCTATTGAGGAAACTGCCTTGCTTGGCAGTCACACCCCTTTCAACGCAAGGCCATTGTGGCTCACAATACCCGTTAACTTTTGGGATACTTTAATTAGCCACGGGGGCTCACAATACCCAGCCAGAGATGGCTTGACATATATCCGACTATAGCTTAGGGAAGTTTAATAATACCCAGCCTGGGGAGGCCTGACAATAACCCAAAGGGGACAAGGACTTAATCATCCATGGAAAATCATATATCTATTCAAAGGGGCCAAGGACTTAATCGTCCACGGGCAATCCTATATCTATTCAAAGGGGACAAAGACTTAATCGTCTGTGGACAATACTAAATCTATCTAAAGGGGCCAATGACTTAATCATCTGCGGACAATCCTATACCTATATAAAGGGGACAAGGACTTAATCATCTACGGATAATCCTACACTTCTACAGCAACATTAGATCAAAATCATTCAAGATTGACACCACATTGAGTAAAAATGGTTGCAGCCTCATGTAATACCCCATATTTCTGAATATTTCTATTTAATTAAATTGGAGAATTAAATGAGAAAATACGGTTTAATTTAAATTATGCAAGAGAAGTAATTTAATGAGTTTTATTAATAATTGTAATTTATGGAGTATTAATCGAGAGAAAGATACTGATTAATATTGCCTCATTCTATTTACTTAGCGCGTTTAGTAAATAGTTACTTAGCACGTGTAGACCATTTTAGGGTGAGAATGAGTAATATATTTTTTAAGTGACTCAAATGATAATTTAGAGGACACGGATGAGTCAGGAAGGGTCGAATTAGTCAAAATAGTATACCCGAGGGTACTAGTTGAGTCTCGGGGTAATTTTAGACTAAACTGATACCGTTCGGAGGCGTTT
The DNA here is from genome assembly GCA_949130495.1 of Sambucus nigra. Taxonomy (NCBI): domain Eukaryota; kingdom Viridiplantae; phylum Streptophyta; class Magnoliopsida; order Dipsacales; family Adoxaceae; genus Sambucus; species Sambucus nigra. Next base: position 352,726,744 of record OX422218.1, read on the forward strand.
GGGTCTTTAAACATGTGAGGGTATGGAGACCTACGAATTTGAGAGTCTTTCATCAGCCGTATGAAAGAGGGGTTAGGGTTAAAAAAACCATGTAAACACCAAGACCATTAGAGAGAAGGAGAAAACCATTCTCAAGGCTTAAAATATTCTTTTGAGGAGGTTGGGTTTGGATCTTGCATCCTAGGAGCCAAAGGAGGAAGGATTGAAGAAGAGAAGCATCAATCCATCATCAACGCCACGAAATCATAATCCCTCTGTCAAGGCAAGTTATTTATTACAAAAATTATAAAGTTATAATACCCATGTGTAGGGTTTTTGAATAGTTTTGTTAAATCAATATCTTGGAAAGAAAATAATGATATTTATGCATTTTGGGATAGGAATCGCATGTATAATGATTTAGCATATGTAGAGGAATAATATTCAGAGTTGACTTGATAATTATTTTGGAATAAAATCTGGGTTTTGAATGAAAATATGGGAAGAACACCATAACTAGGGTTTTAAGAAATTATTAGTTTAATCCACTATTTCTTTAAATGAATTGGGGTTTTTATGTATTTTAAACGTTAGAAATTGTCCTAGTATATGTGGGAACACGTTAGGATAATTGGGTCGAAGTTTGGTGTACTATAATGATGTTTGGAGCTTGGTTAATGGAAGAAGAAACTAACGTAGAAGACGAACTGCTTCTGCCCCAGATCAATCGATCGATCGATCTTGAATGTCGATCGATCGACGAGGTCGATCGATCGAACCTATGAGTCGATCGATCGACTTAAGATGTTTTTTCTCGAATTTTTCCTTGGTTAAGGTTTCTTTGTTTTCCGGGAAGGAATGGGAATCCTAGAATTTATATCATACTTATATGGGAGTGAGAATAAGACCAGTGGGTATATTATTGAGGTCCGGTAAGGCCATTGGGTGTAGGACTTGGATTATGGACCGACGAGAATAAACTAATTGAGTAGTGCATTGGGGAATTTTGAATTGAGTTACGAGGCGAGGTAAAGTTAATTCAAGTAATAGACCAGTAGGGTAATAAATATCTACTAAAATTATATGTGAGGGGTAACTAGGGCCCTTAGAGTTGAGTGAATACTCAAATAAATGTGATAGCGAGAAATCGTAAATTGACGAATACGGCTAATATAAGAGAATATTATATTACGTACAAGCATGATTGGTAGGCCGGGGGTGTACCAACTAAAATGTATGAACTATGATGTTGAGAGATGTATACCTAAATTAACTACGTTAGGGTCGATGAAGTATTCCGAACTAAAGTAGGGTTATGATACGTTAGGGTCGATGAAGTATTCCGAACTAACGTAGGGTTGTTATATGTTAGGGTCGATGAAGTATTCCGAACTAACATTGGGTTGTCATGTGTTTGGGGTCGATGGAAAATGCCGAACCAAACCTTCGAACTGGTGGTGTGATGAAAGAGTTCGAGCCAGAATATGCGTATATAAATAATTGGGGTCGATGTATCATTTCGAACCAATTCTTACTTGGGGTCGATGAATCATTCCGAACCAAGTGTCCTTTATGTGTGTCAAAAGGATATAGTAGTAATGATTGATATTTAGTATATATTGTGTGTGAAATATATACTTAATGATATTCTAACTTTGTGTGTTAGTAGATTGATATATGATTTGTTTAACGATACATATCAAACTGGTAAGTTGAGTAGTGAAAATTAATTACGAAACGTAACGTTAGATAGATAATATCTAATTCGTAATTGAAGTAGTGAAACTTAAATACAAAAGTGGGAAGATATTAATTATGAGAATTGTAGAAATTTAGTAGTGAAACTAAGTGAGAAGTTTTGAAACATAACATAGGTAAAATGTTACTTGAGAATTTATTAACCTTCGCGAGATGTTAATGAAATGGATGTACTGTATGGGCGGTACAAGAACTTAGGTATAGATAAGTTCAGGTGATTACTTTAGTCCTAGTTAGCGTGGGATTTATGTCTAGGCAGGCTTAGTGTAGAACGTTAGGTGTGCACAATAGATGAGGAGTGAGTAAACTCAAGAGAGTGTACGAGAACCTAACATGTGTAATCAATAACCGCATTTTATATTGTGATAAACGCTTGCTAAATATTTTCAAAATGTTTTGAGTAATAACTCTTGCTATAAAATATTTTCAAAACCTTTTAGGTGTCCAGCCACAGGGACGCCATGTATGCTGATTTCATTCCAGGGACTCAAAGCTGTAGCACAGTGGATGCTTACAGCATTTTTATTAGATGATATCTCTCTTTGATATCTAGTGCAAGGTCTCACACTATTCTATGTATGGACTTGTGGTCTGATATCAATCTCAAATGTTTAGTTTCAGACTAGTGGTTGTTCTATTGTTGTTTTGGGATTTTTAGCCGATGGTTATTCGGTAATACTCTTGCTCTCTTATACTTATATTTTATAGATTGAGTTATAGTACATGGTGATTGTTAAACTTTGTTTCGCATGGTTCATTTATCTATTTTAAGAAAGATAAAATTTGGCACCGGGTCGAATTTTCACGTAGGTGATTAGTAATTAAAAGGTTTTCGACAATGATGTTAAGAATGAACCATTTAAGAAACCTATTTTAATTTAATAAATGCTTGATCACTCGGTGTTTAATTAGGCGGGGTGTCACAGATGGTATCAGAGCGTCAGGTTCTAGTGTCCATAGGATCTGTACGGCTTACTACATTTTCAGCGTATCGTTTGATTGATATAGAGCCCTATCTTTAGATTGTTGTACTCCTCTATGTACGTGGTTTATGTTCTCCTGCTATTTAGTAGATAAAGTGATATATATATGGGTTCGATTGGGTATGGTACATCGAACATAGCGGTAGGAACAGCGTGGGCGTTGGAAGAACTACTGGAGGAAAAGGCTCGGCATGAAGCATGGAGTGTTCGAGGATGGTAATCGTGGAAGAGATGACCGTTGTCTAGGTCACTCCTAGTGTGTAATAGAAGTAGATGCTGCAAGGACTATTGGGGCATAGCAGGCATTTTCCAAGTACCGTGACGGCAAAGGGTGATGTTAATCTAGACCCGCCCAACGCAGTGATAATGGGAGGAGGTCTGAAGGATTGAAAACGTCGACTGTGCATGTTAACCAATGGATGTATAATATCCAAAGGTCTTGACCTTAGTTATAGAGTAGAAATACTCATAAGTGAAAATTTAGGTAAATTTTTATAGAGGCAACGTGGTCTGGATACCAGTCACCACATCCGGACCGAGGGTCAGTATATAAATAGAGGGATCTTAAGTATAATTTAACCGCAATTTCCTCCAATGATGATTCAGAAGGAAAGTAAATGGAACTTTCTGAACCCATCAAGTGAAAGCCTGGTAGAGGCAAATGGTAGGAAAGAAATTTATCTGTTAAAGTGAACTTGTACCCGATGAGACAGGTATAAGGGAAAAAGAGCCCTTGAGAGAATGGACTCATGAGTTTTTATCGCCCATAATTTTGGGAAAACTATGCTTGGACGACTTATGTGTATAATGGTGGTATGGTTCTTCTTACACGGCTGATGTAAATGCTCCTAAGTAAGCGGAGCTAAAAGAGTTTGAGGATTTAGTCAAAGAGTAAGACTGGAAGTAATGGGGCTAGTGCAAGCTATAAGTGGAAACCCACTAGGGGATTCATTGATTTGATTCTAAGTCAGGACTGTTAAGTCCAATAGTGCGTTCCTCTTGGTCAGCGAAACTAAGGTAACCATGATGTTAGTGTTCAGAAATCGAGTCTGCCAAGTCCGAGAGGAGGAATATCCTAAATTGGTTGGTGTGGCCTGAAATAAGGGGATTTATGAAAAGATGTCTGATGTGGGACGTAAGACCACGCGTTTTGATCTTACCCGAAGTTAGTTAAGGGAATAATAACTTCGATAAGTTTTGCATTCCTGGAAGGACAAGCGTATTATGTCCGGGAACCGTTTGAACCACCAGTGAGATGGGCAAGAAAGTATATGAGTTTTAGCCTCGAGTGAATGAGGTATATGACGATACCTCACCTGAAAGAGGGTCGAGCTCGCATTATTCATTAGTATGTTGGAGACTTCGGAGATTATGGATGTCTCATAGTGATTGATCCCGATGTATAGGGACTTTAATGATGTAATTCAAGGTATATCATATGACCGTTGAGCTGAGAGATCGAGCTCCTTATTGTGATTAATGCTAAGGACTTAGTGATAGTATAAGCGCAGTACCACTTGACTCCTTTAAAAATATTGGAGTATGGTTGAACATATTATCGGGGAATGGAAATTAAGTATCTCGACTATGTGTTGTTCCGACAATGCTATGTAAGAATGCATGGGGATAAGTCCCAAGTTTAAGTTCGATTGCGAAAGGGGATACAACTTAATTTTTATGCACGTAAGGAAAAGAGATGTTGTTAGATGTTAGGGCATTAGTGGAGCCGATAGTGTTGGGGAGAAACACTAAAAGGCTCATTTCAGTACGAAGGGATAAGTGGGACTTTGTGGGAAAGAATTTGATCTTTGGTCTATAGGGGATTGAGAATACCCGCAAGATTGTAGTCACGCCGTGAAGTCAAGGCGAGAGTTGAGGAAAAGCATGTTACGAGTGCAACGGTTGCAATGTATTGCAAATGTACACGGAGAAAAGGGTGTGTGGGCGCCCTAGTCAATTTTCTTTCTTAGTCATCCAAGATAGAGGGGTGCGGAAAATTATTTTTCATAAGTACGCTAGTGGGGAAGTTATGAGGCAAGTTGTATTAATGAAATGGATTGAACGTCATGGGAGATAGACAATGATCCAAGCTTATATGTGCTGAGAGAGATAACACACCCTATGGGATAAGAATCAGTGGGAAGCTGTTCAAAGGTTATCTCTTGGTATGGGAGACCTAACTATTGTGAAGAAGTAACGCAAGGTTCTACTTGACTGAGTGTTGAGAGTGACTTATGCGTTACTAAAATATTTATTCTTATAAGGTAACCAACCCTAAAAGTGCGCCAATTACGAAGAGCACACAGATTGTAAAGTATAAAATACCCAGAGAGAAAGGGGAGTAGAGTACCACTTGAGGAAAGATGACGTGAGTGGGAAGCGATGTTGCGGAAGAGACATAGTGAGATTATCTTCAGACGCACCACTAGTTGATAGATAAAGATGGGCTCGAAATGAGCAATCAGAATTTGGTAGTGAACCTACATTTCCAGTGATGGAATGCATAGGCAGGCTTATAATTTATGGATGGGCTGTGAACATCGTAACTAAGTCAACATTCCATTGGGATAGCGGAATGGGTTGACCGGGATGGACTAGTATGTCATTGGAAAAAAGGAGTGCACAAGTACAAGGGCCGCCCTATATTGTTGTGAATCAGGATGAAATCCTAAAATCCCAACCTGTGAGAGATGGTCAGGGAGGAATGGAGATGAAATTTTACTTTGGGTAGGTTGTGTCGCCTATGACTCAATAATTGTGAAAAAGGAAGATACTACGCCCTAACAATTGTGGAATTTTGGAAGAACCCACTGATCAATTCATAGGTTAAATGTATACCTATATGAGCATATTTCTAGGTAGTGTGAGTGTGCCTATACGGACTGTAAATAAGTATTAGGTTCGTGGGTACCTATTATGAACTTATATATACGTTGAGGTGTGGTTCGAGGAGACATTCTGAACTCTTAGACCTTAATGCGTGATATGAGGACATTCTATTGGAGTATAACATTTTAGAATATATGAAGTGTGAAATATATAGCTCCTAAATTGTCTACTCATGTGCGACGAGATATATATACATATATTGGTGCTCGAGGTGTGATTCCGAGACAATGTAACAAATCACTATTAGTGATCGAGGTGGGATTCCAAGCCAATAAACCCAAAAGTGTTATAGAAGGGGGGTGATTATAATATAAGTGTTGATAGTATATGTTATGTGTGAGAAATATACACCTTATGATTTTCCTACTTATATGCGATAATAAGTATGCTTAATTCTGTATTGGGGTCGATGATGTTCCGGACCAATACATGAAGGATCAATTTGGGGTCGATGATTTTTCAAACCAAATCTATGATGCATGATAAACATTGGTATCGACGGAAGGTCTGAACAAACATATGCATTACATTTACCTTGGGGTCAAGGGATTTTCGGACCAACATAAATGATACGACGATTGGGGTCGATGATCTTGCCGGACCAATTTTCCTTATAGTGTATATTGTGAGTGAAATATATACCTTATAATATTCTAATTATGAGTGATAGTATACACATAGATGTTATATATAGAGATATACATCGAAAGGGTAAATTAAGTAGGGAGAAACTTAATTTCAAGAGTTAACATTAGATTGGAAAAAACCTATGGGGAAATTAAATAGTGAGACTTAATTATAATATATGAGGCATGGATAACATGCAATAAGGGTACAATGAAGCAAGGCATGTACTTGGGATTACCTTTAGAATGATATGATTTGGTTTTGGGGTATTAGACGATGCAGTTATGTTTAAGGTCCTTAGTATTAATACCAGTCTTTTCCTAATTTCGAGGATGAAATTCCTTTGTAAGGGGGGAAGTATGTAATGCCCCGTATTTCTGAATATTTCTATTTAATTAAATTGGAGAATTAATTGAGAAAATATGGTTTAATTTAAATTACTCAAGAGAAGTAATTTAGTGAGTTTTATTAATAATTGTGATTTATGGAGTATTAATCGAGAGATAGATACTTATTAATATTGCCTCATTCTATTTACTTAGCGCGTGTAGTAAATAGTTACTTAGCACGTGTAGACCATTTTGGGGTGAGAATGAGTAATATATTTTTTAAGTGACTTAAATGATAATTTAGAGGACACAGATGAGTCCGGAAGGGTCGAATTAGTCAAAATAGTATACCTGGGGGTACTAGTTGAGTCTCGGGGTAATTTTGGACTAAATCGATACCGTTCGGGGGCGTTTTGGTCTTTTAACATGTGAGGGTATGGAGACCTACTAATTTGAGAGTCTTTTATCAGCCGTATGAAAGAGGGGTTAGGGTTAGAAAACCCATGTAAACACCAAGACCATTAGAGAGAAGGAGAAAACCATTCTCAAGGCTTAGAAGATGCTTTTGAGGAGGTTGGGTTTGGATCTTGCATCCTAAGTGCCAAAGGAGGAAGGATTTAAGAAGAGAAGCATCAATCCATCATCAACGCCACGAAATCAGAATACCTTTGTCAAGGCAAGTTGTTTATTACAAAAATTATAAAGTTATAATACCCATGTGTAGGGTTTTTGAATAGTTTTGTTAAATCAATATCTTAGAAAGAAAAGAATGATATTTATGCATGTTGGGATAGGAATCGCATGTAGAATGATTTAGCATATGTAGAGGAATAATATTCAGAGCTGACTTAATAATTATTTTGGAATAAAATCTGGGTTTTGAATGAAAATATGGGAATAACACCATAACTAGGGTTTTAAGAAATTATGAGTTTAATCTACTATTTCTTTAAAAGAATTGAGGTTTTGATGTATTTGAAATGTTAGAAATTATCCTCGTATATGTGGGAACACGTTAGGATAATTGGGTCGAAGTTTGGTGTACCATAATGAAGTTTGGAGGTTGGTTAGTGGAAGAAGAAACTAACGTAGAAGACGAACTGCTGCTTCCCCAGATCAATCGATCGATCGATCGAACCAAGAAGTCGATCGATCGTCTTAAGGTGTTTTTTCTCGAATTTTTCCTTGGTTAAGGTTTCTTTGATTTTCGAGAAGGAATGGGAATCCTAGGATTTATATCATACCTATATGGGAGTGAGAATAAGACCAGTAGGTATATTGTTGAGGTCCGGTAAGGCCATTGGATGTAGGACTTGGATTATGGACAGACGAGAATAAACCGATTGAGTAGAGCATCGGGGAATTTGGAATTGAGTTACAAGGTGAGGTAAAGTTAATTCAAGTAATAGACCAGTGGGGTAAGAAATAACTACTAAAATTATATGTGAGGGGTAACTAGGGCCCTTAGAGTTGAGTGAATACTCAAATAAATGCGATAGTGAGAAATCGTAAATTGACGAATACGGCTAATATAAGAGAATACTATATTACGTACAAGCATGATTGATAGGTCGGGGGTGTACCTACTAAATTGTATGAACTATTAGGTTGAGAGATGTATACCTAAATTAACTACGTTAGGGTCAATGAAATATTCCGAACTAAAGTAGGGTTATAATACGTTAGGGTCGATGAAGTATTACGAACTAACGTTGGGTTATTATATGTTAGGGTCGATGAAGTATTCCGAACTAACATTGGGTTATCATGTGTTTGGGGTCGATGAAAAATACCGAACCAAACCTTCGAACTGGTGGCGTGATGAAAGAGTCCGATCCAGAATATGTGTATATAAATAATTGGGGTCGATGTATCATTCTGAACCAATTCTTACTTGGGGTCGATGAATCATTCCGAACCAAGAATCCTTTACGTGTGTCAAAAGGACATAGTAGTAATGATTGATATTTAGTATATATTTTGTGTGAAATATATACTTAATGATATTCTACTTCTGTATGTTAGTAGATTGGTATATGATGTGTTTAACGATACATATCAAAATGGTAAGTTAAGTAGTGAAACTTAATTACGAAACGTAATGTTAGATAGAGAATATCTAATTAGTAATTTAAGTAGTGAAACTTAAATACAAAAGTGGGAAGATATTAATTGTGAGAATTGTAGAAATTTAGTAGTTAAACTAAATGAGAATTTTTTAAACATAACATAGGTCAAATGTTACTTGAGAATTAATTAACCTTCGCGAGATGTTAATAAAATGGACGTACTGTATCGGCGGTACGAGAACTTAGGTATAGATAAGTTCAGATGATTACTTTATTCCTAGTTAGCGAGGGAGTTATGGCTTGGCAGGCTTAGTGTAGAACGTTAGGTGTGCACAATAGATGAGGAGTGAGTAAACTCAAGAGAGTGTACGAGAACCTAACATGTGTAATCAATAACCGCATTTTATATTGTGATAAACGCTTGCTAAATATTTTCAAAATATTTTGAGTACTAACTCTTGCTATAAAATATTTTCAAAACCTTTTAGGTGTCTAGCCACAGGGACGCCATGTATGCTGATTTCATTCCAGGGACTCGAAGTTGTAGCACAGTTGATGTTTACTGGATTTTTATTAGACGACATCTCTCTTTCATATCTAGTGCAAGGTCTCACACTATTCTATGTATGGACTTGTGGTCCGGTATCAGTCTTAGATGTTTAGTTTCAGACTAGTGGTTGTAGTATTATTGTTTGGGGATTTTTAGCCGATGGTTATTCGGTTATACTCTTGTTCTCTTATACTTATATTTTATTGATTGGGTTATAATACATAGTGATTGTTATACTTTGTTCCGCATGGTTGATTTCTTTGTTTTAATAAAGATACAATTTGGCACCCGTCTAATTTTCACGTAGGTGACTAGTAATTAAAAGGTTTTCGACAGTGATGCTAAGAATGAACCATTTGAGAAACCTGTTTTAATTTAATAAAGGCTTGATCACCTGATGTTTATTTAGGTGTGGTGTCACACTTCACAGGCCACAGCTTATTCTCATGATAATGACAGGAGCACGCAAGTAAAACAAAGAGAAGCAAAAGGAAATTATTCAAGATTGTATAAACGAAAAGAGGCATGCACTAAAAAAGGTTTTAATATTCAAGATTATGATCGATATTAACTAAGGTCGCGGCCATATAAAAAGAGGCTGCAGCTCCATACGAGTTCAGAAGGATCAAAATGGCTTCATCCCTGTATAATTACAAGTAAATTCCAAGTTTAAAATTATGTTTAGTCATCACAAAGATGATGTTAGAAATGTCATAACAAAAAATGGTTACAAGATAGTTATAATGTTGCGTCATCAACTTCATCTTCATCGTCCTCACCAGCCGCGGTATGAGTCACATCATCCTCTGTCGCAAACTCTTCCATTAACTGTTAGGCTCTTGTCTATGAAAGTGTGGCCCGATATGTGTGTTTTAAACAAAACTTATTTTTTACCGAAAAATATCTAACTTTTAATTATGCACTAAACCAAGTTGTGAAAACTCAATTCTTACTTTAAACCAATTTTATCTTGATTAATCCTAAACATGCATCTAGTGATTAAATCAAGTAAAGTAAAGTAAAGAATACTCACAACGCCGGATGTATAAGGAAAAAACCCAAAACAGGAAAACAACCTCGGACGGCCCGAGCCAGACAATCACTATGAACAATGGTTTCACAAAGACAGATTAGACTTACACTAAGACTCGATCCCCATGGTTCTTGACGCTCCTTCTGATCTTCAACCATTCTTCAATAGTGACTACGCAGAAATTCCTTCTTCCACGATACCTGTCCACAACACACGCGTCCACGTATGTCTCAGTGTCCACTGAATGGCTTTGGTTCGTCTACGATGTCGAACAAGAAGTCCTTCTCTTTTTTTCACCGCAAAATCCTTTGATGTTCAATGTGTAGAAAAAACTTCTTTGGTATTACAAGATCACGTAAACATAAACTAATGATAAATCGGATCTTTGCAAACTCTAAGGATGTGTTTATGCTTTGTAAACCTTAGAAAACATGTGCAAACAAGTTTCTGGTTCGTATACTCTTTTTCAGAATGCACACTTACGAAACTCTGATAGAAACACGCTTTAAATAACAATTTAGCGTCGCCTCAAAAAACATGTCATTCAAACGACTTAAGGCTCCCGTTCGCGTGACTTAGCATCTCGTTCGCGTGAGATCTAATGTCGTTCGAGCGAGAAGTTTGACTTTTTTACTTTTCAATTAAAACGTTTCTTCAAAGAGACCCAGTAAAGTCAAACTCCTTTTTCGAGCTTATTAGAATTAAAATGTAGTGTAAACACTTTAAACACTTTTAAAAACATTTTAAAATATTTTTCTTTATAAAAATACATCCTTATCTTTTATAAAAATAATTTCGAGCACCATTAATTATATGCATTCATACCTGAGTGATCTCGGAATGCAATTTACTTCGAAGGCGATTAAACTTGCACCAATTAAACATCGGCATGATTTAATTCTTTGAAGCTTTGCCGCAATGTCTTCAATTTTCTTCTATACGTCATAGACCAAGTGGAATCGTGACAAAATAAAATTCTCCCTATGACATATTACAAACACAGTTTTGTTCACGGAATTAAGTCAAAACAATACAGGGACTCAATTGAAAATTTATGTCCTTACAAATCTCCCCCTTTGACTATTCCGGGACAAAACTAAACCGGTGAAATGCCTAATCGGGCGGTTAAGACGTATGATGCCTAAATCCCATCCCATAAACCCAAAATCAAAAATACAGGACACGGACTAGAATATGTAGCATCGGTAAGCATGAAATGTCTATATGTGATGTAGACTTGAAATCTCGAATCACTGAAGCATACCTACACACATGAAACAGACAAATAAATACCCAGTGAAGTATGGAGGAACAAATGATACCAATTTATATTGCTGATTAGAACAATCATTTGAAACATGTGAGCAATTATTTGATACCAATTTGAAAGAAATATAATCAAATAATATGTAAATCCAGATATCAATAGAAATGCTCAACAAATCTCCCCCTACATCACATACATCTCTCCCCCTTTTTGTCTCGAATAGGCAATCCGGTGAAAAATAAACCAATTTTGAAATATCTAGCATGAGAATATAAATCAATTTTGAATTAATGTGACATCGTTAGATAATCATCAAACAACCAGCTAAATATGATCATGTAATGACAAATCAGTAGCTAGTAAACCAATGAATCACACAAAGAGTATAACAATCTAATTAGGTGAGGTAAACGGACTATATGCAAAAACCCAATTTAGAACCAATAAATCTTGCATATAAACCGATCAGTCCAGAAAAACTTTCAGCAGTACCAAAAAATATCAATTTAACCCAGAGGACTACAAACCAATAGAAGTCAACAAATCAGCATGTCGTTTCAACGAGCCATGGACATCGCTCAAACGAGTTGAGGATGTCGCTCGAATGAAGTACAGTTGTCGTTCGCGCGAGATGGGTAAGTCGTTTGAACGACTTCGCGAGGCTTGTCAGAATTTCCTAGATTCCCAGAAATATTATATAATATATCCCAGTGAAAAAATTTCCACAAAAAAAAATCCAGGAAAGGCATGATATAAGCAAAACAGTGTTAAAATAGTAGGCTTTTAACACAAAACGCAAAAACTCATAAAAACTAATAATGTGAGTTACATGGAAACATAGTACCGATGTGCTCAACCATGGATATGGAATGAATGGGCGTGAAACTACAACAAATGAGTCACAATTCCAACACATCGAAACGATCAAGAAGCTCTAATTGATAGCGATAAATCATCAAACTTTATCCTAGTCATATGACAATAAAAGTGTGAGCTTAATGAACTAAACATATTACATGCACACAAATCCAGAATTTTGACGATTCTACAAACAATAGCGTCAAATTGCAATGTTTCAAAATTAGAATTAGTTGTGCAAACCCGTTCAAATTTTTAATCCATCCAAACTCCCTCAATAAAATCATATTTTCTTTGGAATGAACTAAACAAATTTGGCCCTTTTCTTAGCATATTGCATTTTCTTTTGGGATCTTTTAAACGGTGGCTTTCACGACGAGTTATTTTAAACTCTCGCAGCCCTTTCCCGTGAATCACTCATCATTTTTACCAATTCAAATCCTCACGGTAAATGGTTCTTACATGCACACTTCTCCTTAAGTCTACTTACGCATAGATGACAAGATTGAGATAAGAACGCCTCACAAAATTCAAATATGCAAGAGAAGTCAAACATTCATATAAACTCGTGCATGTGTGCAATGTTGGCATATATACAAAGTCGAATCAAAATGCATATCAACTTCGAAACAACCCCATATAAACAATGGTTAAGATCATTCTAAGCATCGATAATAATGACCAAATGTCCTAGCCACATGGATATAAAATGATGGGGGGGAGTCCAAGCACACCAATATGCCACATCAAACATGTAAACTCAAAAATAAATATCGAAAATCTTTTTGGCTTTTCATATTATGACTCAAATAAAAGCAAAATCTTTTTGGTTTTTCAAAAGTTTTCTCAAAAATCAAAATCTTTCTGAATTTTCAAAAAATTTCTAAAAAACAAAATCTTTTTGTATTTTTCAATAGAACTTAAACAAATGAAAAATATAATAGAAAATGATATGCATGTCATAATACTAGCAATGAATAAATCATGAAGCAAACTAGCATTTGATAAACAAGGCAACACTATCATCCTTTAGATTTAGCATGGGAAGAATCAAGTTCACCCAAACGAGAATCATGAAGTTTAATTCCTAAAGCCACTAAATCCTATTTCCTAACCCCAAGTAGGTGTAAAACGACGTATGGGGGTTTTGGGAACCGGGGCAACTTTATTCCTAAACAATTTGGACGGTTCCTAGGATCTTATCTAACTTCTCCGACCTAGACTCCAAATCAAACTTGACTCTAAACGAGTCTCTCAATCTCTCCTCCAACTCGTAAATCCTATACTCGAGCAAACGTCTAGACTCCTCAAACTCTAAAATCTCCTTTTTGAAGGACTCCATCAAACCACGGAGATTGTCTCTCTCTTTCTCCACAAACTCTAGTTTCTCCCTAAACTTCTTCTCTCGTGCCCTAAGATCCTTAATCAAACTATCATTATTTTCTATGGCATGCTCATTCAACTTATCTTGCAATTTAGAGTTAGACTTTTTTACCTTCATTGTTTCGGCATACAACTCATTGAACGCATTTTGTAACTATTTCACATCTACCTCCTCCTCGTCACTCTCTTCACCCTCACTAACATGGAATTCACTCAAAACCTCCTCGGAAGTGTCATGCACATGAGAATCTTCATCGCTCACATGACATGCCATAAACTCAACAAAGTTACGATCAATGGGAGAACTCCCTCCCTCTTCCGGATTACTATCACTTAAGGTGGCATTATAGACAATGGGTTGCTTTCCCTCTTTCTTAAGTCTAGTGGGACACTCCTTAACCTTTTGATCGTACCCCTTACACCCAAAATACTTAATAAATTTTTCAAATTTCTTGGCATCTTTCGATTGTTTTTGAAACTTAATAAATTTTTTAAATTTCTTTGCCAACAAAGCAATATCCTCAAAATTGGAATCAGAATCGGATTCCGAAACTTTAATTTTCTTCTTCCGGGTTTTCAAAGCAATACCCTTTTCTTTCTTAGGCACTTGCTTGGAGGTAATCATGTCGATTTCATAGGTTTGTAAGTTACCTACAATCTCTTCTAGTTTTGTCGGCTCTAACCTACCCAAGGAGTTTAAAATGGTCACTTTCGCATCAAACCTACTAGGCAACGACCTAAGGATTTTCTTACTGACACGGTTGTCGAGAATTTTTTCACCTAGGTTAAACGACGAGTTGACAATATTGGACAACCTAGCATAAAATTCATCAAAAGTCTCACTTTCTAACATCCTAATGGTTTCAAACTTTGTAGTGAGATTTTGAAGTTTTGACGCCCTAACCGTGCTAGTGCCCTCGTGAGTGAGTGCCAAAATATCCCAAGCCTCTTTTGATGTTTCACAAGTCATAATTCTATTATATTCTTCCTGTGTGACATGTGAAGCAATAACGTGCAGACCCTTAGAATTATATTGTGCAAGTCTTTGTTCAGTTTCGGTCCATGACTCAACAGGCTTTAAACTAGTGACCTCACCTACAATAGTGACATGGGGTGTCCAACTTTTCTCAACTGCTAACCACACACGCTTATCAATAAATTTTAATGCACACCTCATTCTCATCTTCCAATAAGTGTAATTAGTGCCATTAAAAATAGGAGTTTGAGAAAATTCATTATATCCAGAATTCATCTTTGAAAACACACGGGATCACAAAACAAATAAAATGTGTTTTCTAGCTTTGATACCAATTTGAAAGTGTGGCCCGATATGTGTGTTTTAAACAAAACCAATTTTTCTCCGAAAAATATCCAACTTTTAATTATGCACCAAACCAAGTTGTGAAAACCCAATTCTTACTTTAAACCAATTTTATCTTGAATAATCCTAAACATGCATCTAGTGATTCAAGCAAGTAAAGTAAAGTAAAGAATACTCATAACGCCGGATGTACGAGAAAAAAACCCAAAATGGGAAAACAACCTCGGACGGCCCAAATCAGACAATCACTATGATCAATGGTTTTACAAAGACAGATTATCCTTACACTAAGACTCGATCCCCACGGGTCTTGACGCTCCTTCTGATCTTCAACCGTTCTTCAATAGTCCCCATGCAGAAAGTCCTTCTTCTACGATACCTATCCACAACACACGCATCCACGTATGTCTCGGTGTCCACATAACGGCTTTGATTCGTCTACGATGTCGAACAAGATTTCCTTATCTTTTCTTCATCGCAAAACCATTTGATGTTCAATGTGTAGAACAAACTTCTTTGGTGCCGCAAGATCACGTAAATATAAACTGATGATTAATCGGACCTTTGCAAACTCTAAGGATGTGTTTATGCTTTGTAAACCTTAGAAAACATGTGCAAACAAGTTTCTGGTTCATATACTATTTTCCATAATGCACACTTATGAAACTCTGATAGAAACACGCTTTAAATAACAATTTAGTGCTACCTCAAAAAGCGTGTCATTCGAATGACTTAAGGCTCTCGTTCGAGCGACTTAGACATCTCGTTCGCACGAGATCTAATGTCGTTCGAGCGAGAAGTTTAACTTTTTTACTTTTCAATTAAAACATTTCTTCAAAAAGACCCACTAAAGTCAAACTCCTTTTTCGAGCTAATCAGAATTAAAACGTAGTGTAAACACTTTAAACACTTTTAAAAACATTTTAAAATATTTTTCTTTATAAAAATCATCCTTATCTTTTATAAAAATAATTCCGAGCACCATTAATTATATGAATTCATACATGAGTGATCTCGGAATGCAATTTACTTTGAAGATGATTAAACTTGCACCAATTAAGCATCGGCATGATTTAATTCTTTGAAGCTTTGCCACAACGTCTTTAATTTTCTTCAATACGTCATAGACCAAGTGGGATCGTGAAAAAATAAAATTCTCCCTATGACATATTACAAACACAGTTTTGTTCACGGAATTAAGTCAAAATAATACAGGGACTCAATTGGAGATTTATGTCCTTACAGTCTCTGCCACAGCTCTAATCTCCGCCACGCATTCATCGTGCTCAGCGTCACCTAGTTTCTAGGACATCACTTGATCTTTTGATTTAGGTAAATTTTTCATCACCCTAGGCCTTAGTTCTTGGAAGCCGCAGCGATAGGCTTTATTGTTTGTAAGGAAGAAATCCTTCGACTTTTTATAAGAAACCATTGCATCGTCCATATCTATTATCAAGGTTGCGACATGAGCCTCTTCCATCTGCTTTATTGCTGCAGCATGATCGTTATCCTTTTGTTGGAGTGAGAATGTGCTGCGCTGCTCCAGTTGGTCATATTTTTACTGAAGCAGGTTAAGCGCGCACTCAAAGTTAGTGACTTGCATAGAAGCCTCCACAGCTTTGGCCTCAGCAGCTTGAAGTGAGTTCGCAACCACGACAAAGTTCTGTTCAGCATATTCCTTAGCCTTTGTTGCATCCTCCAAGTTCACATTGGCCAGTTAAAGTGCCGCGATAGACGAATTATTTCCTACCTCAAAGGAAGAGGCCCGGGCATTTTCTAAATCAGTCTTATGAATTGACGTCGCGGTCTGATGAAATTTGTATAGGCCTTCATATTTTTGCCTTTGAGAGAAGATAATGTCCGCAACCTAAAATTGGAAATGTTAGAATAATGGATATTATACAGAAAAAATGAAGTGAAATGAAGTAAAATGAAGAAATTCTTACCTGCAACAGACTATAGAGGGCATATTCCTCCAAATCCTCATGGTCTTCCTCCACCAAGCGGTCTAGGTCAATAATATCTGGAACTTTTCTCATCCTACTGACCACTCTCGTTGTGGTATCCCAAGAGGAATTAGGATTGGGTTGTCTAAGTTGAGGTCTTGAATGACAATCAGGACTAACCCTTGCCTTGCTTTGGGGTGGGAAAATTGGCATTAATGGCAATAATGTTCCGCGACAATGAAGGAGATTCGGAGAGTGAAATGTGTTGGGGGTTGTTCCCTCCTTGAAAGTCCCCAGAGGACATCAGACCAGTCGCAGCAAGCTTTAGAGATATATCTTCATCCACCTGCTTTTCCCCCTGCCGCAGCATTGTTTCCAAGGGACGCAGACCCTTTCGCTGGAGGGATTACACCAGTCTCAGCTGCAGCACTTTGCTGCGGAGGCTGAGCAATGGTTCATTTGTAGGGTTTGCCTCCTTTTGTGCCATATTCCTCTTTTTCCCATTCCTTATGCAGTTAAGGACTACGACCTCTTCATCCATCTCTAGTAATTAGGCCGCCAAAAGATCGCTGTCAATCTCCTCACCTGTGAAAATATTAACGGATGTGATGTTGCTATGGAATGAACATTAGATATAAATATCGAAGGTTAAATCTTACCTTTCGCAGTCATTTTCTTGGGGACCACCTTGAATGCAAAGTACCCTAGTTCAAGAACGGAGGTGGAAATGACCAATTCAGAAAACTTTTTCTCCGAATTGGGTATGTGGGCTGCATCCTCAACCCTCTTATCTTGATTATCGCTAAGGCTCAAATTGTTAATATCTGCAGAAAGAGAGAAATTGAGTTAGTGAAAGTTAAAAAATTAAAATCACAAGGAATAGTGTGGGTCCTGGGCATCATATACCTTTTCTAGAATGACGTCCCTAGGTCCGCGACATCCTAACATTCTTTTCCCTTTCAATTTCTTGGAAGAAAATTTCTCAAATATCCCCAGACACGAAAAATATTTGACTTTCCAGTCTTTAACGCCAGTAGGCCTACCTATTTATAAACACCTATCACCGTTCCATGGCATGAAATAATAGTACCAAATAATTCTTTTGATTTTTCCTTTGGGCTGTAGAATTGGAAAAACTCCGCGGGCATTATATCTTTATTAAAGTGATTTTGCCAAAGCACCGGGTCAACAAGGATGACCCTCCAGTAGTTGGGATCCAATTGGGCTAGATATAAATTCATGGTGCGCAGTATCTTTAGGATGGGCATAGGATTAGTAAGTCGCAGCCCCAGAAGGAAGGCATGGAGAGGAAAGAAACGCCATCAGGAACCACAGAACATGCCCTTTATTCTACGAAAGGGAGTGTGCAGATCGTTCCGTCAGGAAATTTAAAAGCTGCAGCAACAGCAACAATCCCGTCCTTGTCCATAATGCACTTATGGTTGAGTGAAGCAGGGGCCTTTTCAGAGGACTGGCAGCGGCTAGAAGCTTCAGTTGACGGATTCCGAATTTCACGTGGGACGGCTTCCATCCCAGAAGTCTACACAGCCACTACTTCATCACGAGGGTTACTGCTGGTGTTTGTATCCTCCATAAAGTTCGCAACCTTTTTAGTATTCCTAAAACTTAAAGAGTCTGTGGAATCAAATCGATGGTGATGCAATTGGGACAGTCTTTCAACATACAAGATCCAAAAGTTTTCAAAGGCTTTATAGAAGGAATTTTAGGAGGAGGTATTCTAAAATGCTTTCTCCGGAAGTCATCCAAGAAATCTTAGGGATCCCAACTCATAGAGCCGTGGCAAGACCTGAAAAGAAGAAGGGCTATGTAGTTAGGTGTTGCTGCCACTATAGTCAAAGAAATATCTTAGAAGCCACGACAATTTTAAGAAATATAAATGCATAATTAAAATTAGTTACAGCAAGTTAACTCTAAAGGCTACAGCCAATTAGAACCAAATGGCTTGAAGGCCCCATAAATTGATTTACAAAAACCAAAGGTTGGAGCCAATTATTTTAAAGACGCAATTTTTTAATTTCAAAGCTACAAGAAGCCGCAACAAAGTACCATGACATTACCAGTCGCGGCTAAATATGTAAACAGGTAAATGTTTAGTCTCATAAGCTCAAAGATTAGAAACCTAAAGCCCTAGGGTTTTGGCCAAGAACACCAAAACATGTCCTTAGTGTTCTTGGCCAAAAATAAAAATTAAAATGTGGGCAAGGTGTGGATTAAACCCAATATATCCAAGTTTTAACCTAAATTTAGTTCAAATACCAAGAACCATCCAGAAGTTTAGCATATTAACATTCATCAATACCAGTATATTTAAATCAAACCCATTTTTGCCTACCCAAAAACCTAAAATGCCACCCAACAGTCAAATTAGAATAATCAAAGATCAAGAAATGGCAACGAGGGTTTTCAGTTATACTTCCATATTAGTAACGAAACAAAGATGAGGCCAATGGTTTATAGAATGAATTCATAGTAAAATTCAGCCCAACAGATCCAATCAAGTAAATTTTGTATAAATGGTCTCATTAAGCATGCATGGGTTAAAACGACCAAATCGGAGAAGATGAGAAGTTAATTTACGAGCAATTACCTAGAAATCAATGAATGAGGGAAGCTCAACCTCAAACCACCAGCCAAACACCTTGAACCATCACAACAAACTTGCCGGAACACTCAAAGGGAAAAAGGACACAGAGTGGCTTTCGATTTGCTCTTAAAAGTTTGGAAATGCAATTATATCCATGGCCAAAACCCATTTATATAAAGGGGCGAGGGAAGTTAAAGTGTCGCCTTATTCAAATACAGGACATCGAATTCAGCTGCAGCCCCAATTCAGTAATTCTTGGCACTACGGCTTAGGGGCTTATTGTTATGGCCAATATAGTCCCACTATTACGAAGTGTTCAGTAAGAGCCGCTGCATTGGAACAGATAGGCCCCGACCCTTATCCATACAAGTACCCAGCCTTGGTCAGAATTGGCCGCTACCTGGACTCAAATAGGCCGCAACACTGCCTTCCAAATGGCTGTTACCAGGGACCAAACAGGTCGCAGCCCCTATTTGTACATAGCTAGCTGCTGACCAGAAGGATTCATTCTCTAGACTTATCCATATGCCATGTGTCCTAAGCATGTGACACCACATTTGTATCTCCTAGAAATAGAGGAGCTCACTTCATAATTGGGGGATCGAGAGAGGAATTACCCGGTGAAGCCCTTCCAAAATCTCCATAGTACATATCTTTACGATCTATACCCCCCCTGGGGACTTACTTGGGCGCAACGCTTTCAAACTTGCCTTGCAGGCCACATCCCGGGCTTTCAGATTCATTATATTCATGTATTCTCCTCTCTTACTACTCTTGTACGTCTCTAATGGCACCACAATATTGTACTATATAACGTATATAATGAGAGTAAGGCAACAAAGTGGACGTAGGCTCATTTTTATATCTGAACCACTCTATATCTTATGTTTATATCCTTTTACTTGCTTTATCACTACTTTACATTTGACTTGGTGTTCGAGAGCGACATGTGTCCGATTTCTGATATCATCACATTGCATCTCATACCAAGAGTTTGAAAACATATAATGCTTGACATTATATGTTAAGCCTCCATAGTAATATACATTAAGCTATGAACAAACTTATATACTTCAAAATCTCGAGGAAATACTATTTTCAAATGGGTCGGATAATAATCCAAAACATATTTAACTCGTGAGACATGATTACAAATGCAATAATTAGTTCTTCAATTCTTAACATACTAGAAAAAAAATTAAACTTATTATGAAATAAATAAAAGAAATTAATAAATCCAGTAAATAATTAAAGCAATTAAACTAATTATTAAAGAAATTGAACTAATTAAGAGAACAATTGTGAAAAACTAAACTTTTATTAGAATTTAAGAATAAAACAGTAGTATTAGAGAGAAAAGTGGAAGAGAGAATTGGTGCCAAATTTATGAAGATGGGGACTTGTAATACCCCGTATTTTCGAAGACTTAAATAATTACGTGATTTATTATTATTGTAAGATTAATTAAATTAAAATGTGAGAATTAATTATTAATCCGGATTTAAATTTGAATGTTTACTAGCATGACGAGAACTTAGTAATTATTAATATTACTGTGAGAATAAGTAATATGGATTGACGATTTTATATAACTTGTTGTGAAAGAGAAATACGAAAGTTTGATATATTAAGTTGGGACGTGCGTGGGATTAATTAAGTGGAATATAAAGGTAAATTATTTTTAAGTAACTCGTATATTCATTTCGAGTGCGTCATTGAGTCCGAAAGGGCCGAGATGGTCAGAAAAATCTACCCGGGTATTTTATTTGGACCCCGGGACATTTTTAGGCCAAGCCAACACCCGGTAGAGGTAGTTTTGTAATTTGGATTTTTGGAGGAGTTAAAAGGACGAAAATTAGAGGAATATTATATCAGCTAATTGGAGACAATTAGGGTTAGGTTAAACCAAAATCAAGAGAGAGCCACAGTGGGTGAGGGAGAGAAAATTCCAAAGGAGGAGAAGCCATTTTCACCACCTTGCACAACCCCCACCACCATCGTGTAGATCGGAACACGAGGAACGCATCCATACCAAGAACATCAACGGATCATACCTTCAAAATCGGGGCAAGTGTTTATTGCTTGCTTTATTTAGCGATAATTATGTTCATGTTAGTTTAGGTTAATAACCTTTGTTATGAAAGTTAATTTGGGTGAAATTGGAGAACTATATCATAAACTAGGGTTGATTTGATTAGAATTTGAATACCATATGTAGATAAGATGATGCCTACGAAATTGGGATGATTTTTACGAACAAATCTGGGTTTAATTTGAAGTTATGCATATTAATTTAAGAACTAGGGTTCTTGACAATAAAATTGGGGATTTCGAATTATATGATGATTTAATGATTCTAAGTTGTTAGAATTCATTTACAAATGTTAGGATTCTGTTGGGAATAATTGATTGGAGTTTGGGATGGTATTTTAGAGGCTTTAGGGATGGAAAATGGTGAAAAACGAGGCTTTCAAAGGTTGAAGATGAAACAGCGCCCAGGTCGCGAGAAGTCATTCACGCGAGATAGGGTTGTCGCGTGAAGTCGTTAGAGGGACACGTGGAAGTCGTTCGAGCGAGATGCTCTTTTGATTCGAGCGAGATTTTTGATTTTTAAGAAATTACCTATTTTGCCTCTATGCTAGTAAATGGTTGATTTGAGTGAGAAAATTAGTGTTCGATGAACCTAAAATAGTGTGGAAGTATTAGGAGTTGTTTAGGTGTATTGTTTCAAATATTCGTGACGGTGAGATTACCTTGGAAATTACGAGAGAGAGATAATCGTAATTGTAAATGCGTCGAGAGTATTAAATGATAAATACTTACGATATTAGTTCTAACGATATGGAACTTATAAGAATAGAAAATAATGGTTACGTTTGGGATTTCTTATGATTATGTATTAAGGATTTTCGGGTGACAAATTATCCTTAGAAATATATTACGAGAGAGGGAATATAGTAAATTAAAATGTGTTGATAGTATTTAGTGATAATAATAATACCATGTATGGAATATGACATTTGGTTGTGTGTATACCGTTTGATTTGATGGGTTGTGTGAATACCTATTACTTGCTAGTATTATGTGTATGACATACCTAGCTGCTTGCTATCACGGGAGCTGGTGTAGAGACAGTCTTATCCTGAGGAGATTATTGACTTGTATCTTAGAACATAGGACTGCGAAGACTTATTTGTGAGTTGATAAGTCGCTGACTATGGGAGCATAGGTATGTGCGTGACCCATAGGTATGTGAACTATGTTCCCCTCCAATATGTGTGTTTTGTTTATATGGTTCGTGGGATATTTCCGAACCGATAGTCCTTGTGTGAATACGAGATGTACCGGGACATGATAGTAGAGTATGCAATGCAATACAGGTATATCCTTGGGGTACTGTGTTAGTGTATATATAATAGTGGTGGATATTTATATATACTTGTGTTATACTTACAATGTCATAATTGTAGGCTATTAAGATTGGGTTAATACATATATATGATAGTGAAAGATATATATGTATGCTTTTGGTATATCTAATATGAGACAATATCAGATCATTAAGATAGTGAAATCTTCAGTAACGTAAATACTGAATACTTAACTTTAGTGTGTTAACACTTAATTAAAATGATAAACGTTAATATCAAATACGGAATGCTACTACGAGGGGTAAATTAAAGGATAAACCTTTTCCTAGTTAGAAGTATGTCAGATGGCTAGGATGTATTAGATGTATGTTAGGCGTGCACACTAGTCGAGAGGTGAGAATCTCATATGAGAGTTCGAACTAACATGCATATAATACTTGATTTAATGCAGTTTTAAATACTTGCTAAAACAAATATTTGTTCACATCGGGCTCTGACCCATTTCTTGCATCTCTTTTCTCTTTATCTATATATATCTGTATTAGTACAGGTGCCCAGCCACAATAACACCGGTTCTAGATACTTGGATGGTTTATCGAGGTGCAGCTGTTGTGAAAGTTGCGGGTTATTTGAGATTAGACGCCTCTCCCATTTCATTAAGTTCCAAGTTAAGATATCTCAGTCAGGGCATGTGTCGCCCATCCTCATTAGCAGAGTTATGCTCAGTTTACTTTGTAGTTCTTCTCAGTTGGTTTGAGTATTTTTTTTGGTTTGGTTTGTAACTGTGAACTGGAAGGTTTTATCCAGTCTTATCTATTCAGTATTTAATTCAGTCAGCATTTAATTCTTGTGTATGGTTTATAATTACATGTTCCGAATTTTGAAATTAATTGGTTTAAAGTTTAATTGGAAAATGTTTTGACAGTAGCTTAATTAAATGTTAGGTAATTAATTGGATTGTAGTTTTCGATCGTGATGTTAAGAATGAACCAACCAAATATTCTGTTATAAATTTTATACAGGACTGATCACCCAATATTTAATTAGGCGGGGTGTCACAGGTGGTATCAGAGCACCAGGTTCTAGTGTCCTTTTAGATCTGTACGGCTTATTACGTTTCAGCTTAGCGTTCTTTGATGTAGAGCCTTATTCTAGGATTGTTGTATTCCACTGTGTATGCGATTTGCGCTTTCCTGCGATTTAGTTTAGTGAAGTCAATTAAAATGCAATAGTGATTGGACTTCGTACTCTGAGCAATATGGAATGACCAGCGAAGGCCGTTAGCAGGGCTGCAGGAGGAGGAAAACAATTAAGAGTTGTGAAGCATTCTGGGAACGGTGATCGCGGTAGAAGTCACCAACAGTAATATCTAAGTATGATGGGTCAATGGAGGGGGCTAATACAAAGGCAATAATGTAGAGTAGAGTGTAGTGACACTCAGAATTTTAAATTCATAAGAAATTTCTAGCTCAGAGAAACAGCAAGGAGTAAAAATAGTCAATCAAATCGATATTTTGGGTTCGGGTTGACTATTTAAAATTTCCCATCTTCTGGTCAGACAGAGATATGGAAGAGATGTTAAACTTATCACCAGTAGGTCGAGTATAGACCGACCATAAAGGATGAGTTAACTTGGTAAGCGAACTTCGTAACCGAAGTAGGAGTCACGAAAGAAAAAGGGTCCGTAAGTTAAAAATGGACTCGTGGGTGAAATGTCTTAGCATGAATGGGAGGTGAAACTAAGGTGACTAGTGTTAATATCATCCAAGTATATGTTTATTAGAATATGTCAATGCCCCAGAAGAAAGGGAGCCAGTCGAGCTGTGATACCTAACCGAAGGGCAAGGTTGAATGCAATAGTGTTAGTAGAATATCACCAGAACTTATACCCAGTGGGGGAAACCTATTTAAATGACATGATGAAATCTTAACGTAATGGTGATGAATTTAGTCAAGACCAGCGGGATGACCATGTGTTTCATATGCCCTGTAGAGCACAAGGAACAAATAAAATAACAACTAGGAGTTAAGACTACCAGGTCCAAGAGAAGGACATCCCAACAAGTCCAGGAGGACCAGTGAAAGGTAAATTACCCTATGTGTAGAGATAAGGGTTACCAGTATGGAATGTGTTCACGTGAGTAGCGAAATTGATAAGTATCGGGAATAATAAATCGTGCATGTAAGGCATACCAGTTGGAAAAGTAAAATATCCAGTGTGAGAATCGGGTCAAGTAATTTGGACCCAGGAACTAATAACCCGAGAGTAGTAGGTCTAAACAGGACAAACGTAGTCCTCAATAACTGTAGCATACCGTATTTCAGGGTTGACGGGGCCCAGGGAAATCAAAGGAAGGCCAGTGAGGCCATATTTGAGGCCTAGAGATATGGGGCCAATGTATCGATGTCGGGCGGGTGATCCACAAAATAGAATAATTTACCCACCAAAAAGGAAGAGAAAAATCTAATGAATGGAATTCGAAAGGTGTAACGATTGTAGATAATTATGGGTCACAAAAAGTGCGTGCGGGGACCGTACGATCAGGCTAGACTGATGAAGCTTTGTTTCATCCTTGTGAAATAGTGGTGAGTTCCAGTGACGTGAGTGTGTCACAACATATGTGAATAGTTAGCACTAAGAATTTGAGTATGCATTCGGTTTAGTGGGTACGTTGGCAACAGCAGCCTTATTATGTAAATGACTACCATTTGGTAGCGAGATTTTTTCGTGCCACCTGCGGGGAGGAGTAAGTGTGGACACTAAGAGAAATTTGTATATGGTATTATGTAACGATTCGTGCTCCTTTGAGCGTTATTGTGGTAGAGCAAATTATTATATTTTATGGTTACTGGTTACCCAGGGTTTGAACAGTAGTAAATTGTGTGAAAATACTATTATACTAAAAATTTCAAATTTCAAATATATGGTTTTAGCGAGGCATCACCTGAAAGACGGTTGAGCCTGCACACGTGTTGTATTATATTGTAGACTTCAGTGAGTATGTTGTCTTACTATGTTTATCTCGGCGACCAGGGATATTTTAATGATGTGATTCAGGGTATATTGAATTATTATAGAGAGGGGAGATATAGTTCATAAATTATATACCTCTAATAACTCGTGATAGTGAGAGCCCTGCGTCGTGTACTGTCTTTAGTAACTTGAGAGTGAACGAGTAGAATTCTTATGTCGCAAACAGGAATTCAGGGATGTATGTTATGGACTAAGGACTTAGCGGATCTCGACGACCAGTAGTGTTAGGTAGTAGTGTATCGGGGGGTTCCTTGTTTGGATTTCGCTTTGCGAGACATCCCACGCATGAAATTTAGCGAACGTTGGAAGTTGGGAGAAGTTTGCCTTCAGTACATGGATTTAGTATCGTGATGATTACCCGTATACGTAGTTATAACTGCGAGAAGATGATTATATTACAAATTAAGACCGATGGAGCCGTATACGTAACGTGTGTTAATGTTACCAGTCGTTGACACCACAAACAGATCGGTGGGACAACCTAAGATATTATTAGGTGGAAAAGGTAGGGTGACTGAGCAGGATCTTATCATATAGTCATGCCAAGTATGGGGGGCGTCATTTGTTATTTATATAAAATGTCTAGTACGGTGGTGCGGCAATGCACAAAGCATAGGGTGTATGGGCGCCCTAGATATTCGAGTAATAAATTTTTCTTCTTGAAGTGAAAGATTGTGAGACAACGCGAATTGTGAGAGGTAACTGAATGTAGAAGAGTGTGACTTCAGGATTTAGATATTTGATGGGTTAGGGCAGTTAGGACCGTTAATTCCTAGATTTGCCACGAGGATGGTATAGGAGGAATTCGATAAAGATTAACTCGAAGAAGTTGAGACTTACTTGATTGGACCTGGAGAGAACATGTTTCACGGGAATCTGAAGCTTAAAGAGAGGGGAAAAGACTTGCGACGTGCAGTGATGACACTGTCGCCTGAGCCATAGATATGGATGTGGTTATAAGAAAGGTAAAATGCATATCGATATAAAGCCGTAGTAGTGATGGCCAAAGCAAAGAAAGACATTTTTGAGCTCCAATTGAAAGTGGACCATCAGGAAATAATAGAGTTCCTTCAGGATTAGGAATTCCTTGGTAGTAATGGGAGAGTGAATCCCTGAACAATTATAGAGTTAATTACTTCACAATGGGATTACGACCCTATGTGGGTGAAAGTGGGTCGGGAAATTAAAGTAGATCACGTTATGCCAAGTTAGGACAAATCATAATGTGTAACAGTCAACCCCAACCATTATTCATGGGATAGTAAGGTTATATGGGGTACAAATAGAATTATGTTCGAAAGAGTCAAGAGAATTATGACTCGATTATTGGGAAGAGTTTTCGGGAGGCCATAAATATCAAGATGCGAACATATTCGGCCTAACACACTCGCAGGCGGATGGTAAGCCTGAGAGTTTTAGTTGCAAATTGCGAGGTATGTTGTATCTCCAATTATGGGAAAGTTTAGTGTAATATATTCCACTGGTGGAGTTAGCGTAAAATGACTCCCCTCAGTTCATTATCGATAGGATTCCATTCGACGCGTTATATATATAAATCCTTGTTATCCTGGTGCTTATTGGGTAGAAGGGAGGATAATAATCTACTAGGTCCAGAGGAATTTTAGGGCCAGTCAACCAGGGTGGACATGGTTGGAAGTTGCATTATTACATGTTGGAATGAGGAAATTGATACTGAGTGATGTAGGATCTTTTCCTATTATTGTTAAGTTTGAGCCGGTAGCGTACATGCTTAGGTTCCATAGTCCTTTGCGGAGGCAGTATGGCGAAAATGTGTTAGCATTTATAATATATATTGTGTGTAAGACAAATTGTATATATCTAAATATCAATTAACCTACTAGTGCGAGTAGTAGGAGGCTAGATAGTGACTATATATAAGTTAAGTGGTGAAATTTAAATGGTAAGGCTTGGAGAGTAATTAATCAGTGAGGTGTTCATTATTAAGGGTATTTGGTAACGTACTGTATGGGCGGTACTGCGTAAATTCATGAGATTTGAGGTAAATACCCGGAGTTTTTCTTACCAGAAATACCTCATTTTTCAAATTTCGGGATGAAATTTCGTTATTAGGGGGGAAGTATGTAATACCCCGTATTTTCGAAGACTTAAATAATTATGTGATTTATTATTATTGTGGGATTAATTAAATTAAAATGTGAGAATTAATTATTAATCCGAATTTAAATATGAATGTTTACAAGCATGACGAGAAGTTAGTAATTATTAATATTACTGTGAGAATAAGTAATATGGATAGACGATTTTATATAACTTGTTGTGAAAGAGAAATACGACAGTTTGATATATTAAGTCGGGACGCGCATGTGAGTCGTGTCAGGATTAATTAAGTGGAATATAAAGGTAAATTATTTTTAAGTAACTTGTATGTTCATTTCGAGTGCTCCATTGAGTCCGGAAGGATCGAGATAGTCAGAAAACTCTACCCGGATATTTTATTTGGACTCCGGGACATTTTTAGGCCAAGCCGGCACCCGGTAGGGGAAGTTTTGTAATTTGAATTTTTTGAGGAATTAAATGGACGAAAATTAGAGGAATATTATATCAGCTAATTGGATACAGTTAGGGTTAGGTTAAACCAAAATCAAAAGAGAGCCACAGTGGGTGAGGGAGAGCAAATTCCAAAGGAGGAGAAGCCATTTTCACCACCATGCACAACCACCATCACCATAGTATAGATCGGAACGCGAGGAACGCATCCATACCAACAACATCAATGGATCAGACTTTCGGAATTGAGGCAAGTGTTAATTGCTTGCTTTCTTTAGCGATAATTATGTTCATGTTAGTTTAGGTTAATAATCTTTGTTATGAAAGTCAATTTGGGTGAAATTGGAGAACTATATCATAAACTAGGGCTGATTTGATTAGAATTTGAATACCATATGTAGATAGGATGATGCCTACGAAATTGGGATAAATTCTATGAACAAATCTGGGTTTAATTTGAAGTTATGCATATTAATTTAAGAACTATGGTTCTTGACAATAAAATTGGGGATTTCGAATTATATGAATAATTGGTGATGATTTAATGATTCTAGGTCGTTAGAACTCATTTACAAAAGTTTGATTCGGTTAGGAATAATTGATTGGAGTTTGGGATGGTATTTTAAAGGTTTTAGGGATGGAAAATAGTGAAAAATGTGGCTGTCAAAGGTTGAAGATGAAACAGTGCCCAGGTCGCGAGAAGTCGCGCGAAGTCATTCGCGCGAGATAGGGTTGTCGCTTGAAGTCGTTCTAGCGACACGTGGAAGTCGTTCGAGCGAGAAGCTCTTCTGGTTCGAGCGAGATTTCTGATTTTTAAGAAATTACCTATTTTGCCCCTATGCTAGTAAATGGTTGATTTAAGTGAGAAAATTAGTGTTCGATGAACCCAAAATAGTGTGGAATTATTAGGAGTTGTTTAGGTGTATTGTTTCAAATATTCGTGACGGTGAGATTACCTTGGAAATTACGAGAGAGAGAGATAATCGTAATTGTAAATGCGTCGAGAGTATTAAATGATAAATACTTACGATATTAGTTCTAACGATATGTAACTTATAAGAATAGAAAATAATGGTTACGTTTGGGATTTCTTATGATTATGTATTAAGGATTTTCGGGTGACAAATTATCCTAAGAAATATATTACGAAAAAGGCAATATAGTAAATTAAAATGTGTTGATAGTATTTAGTGATAATAATACCATGTATGGAATATGACATTTGGTTGTGTGTATACCGTTTGATTTGATGGGTTGTCTGAATACCTATTACTTGCTAGTATTATGTGTATGACATACCTAGCTGCTTGCTATCACGGGAGCTGGTGTAGAGACAGTCTTATCCTGAGGAGATTATTGACTTGTATCTCACAACATAGGACTGTGAAGACTTATTTGTGAGTTGATAAGTCGCTGACTATGGGATCATAGGTATGTGCGTGACCCATAGGTATGTGAACTATGTTCCCCTCCAATATGTGTGTTTTGGTTATATGGTTCATGGGAGATTTCCGAACTGAAAGTCCTTGTTTGAGTACGAGATGTACCGTGACATGATAGCAGAGTATGCAATGCACTATAGGTATATGCTTGGGATGTTGTGTTAGTATATATATAATAGTGGTGGATATTTATATATACTTGTGTCATACTTACAATGTGATAATTGTAGGTTATTAAGATTGGGTTAATACATATTTATAATAGTGAAAGATATATATGTATGCTTTTTGTATATCTAATTTGAGACAATATCAGATCATTAAGATAGTGAAATCTTCAGTAACGTAAATAGTGAATACTTAAATTAGTGTGTTAACACTTAATTAAAATGATAAACGTTGAGATCAAATACGGAATGCTACTATGAGGGGTAAATTGAAGGATAAACCTTTTTCTAGTTAGAAGTATGTCAAAGGGCTAGGATGGATTAGATGTACGTTAGGCGTGCACACTAGTCGAGAGGTGAGAATCTCATGTGAGAGTTCGAACTAATATGCATATAATACTTGCTTTAATGCAGTTTTAAATACTTGCTAAAATAAATATTTTTACAAATCGGGGGCTGACCCGTTTCTTGCATCTCTTTTCTCTTTTTCTATATATATATATGTATTAGTACAGGTGCCCAGCCACAGGGACACCGGTTCTAGATACTTGGATGGTTTGTCGAGCTACAGCTGTTGTGGAAGTTGCGAGTTATTTGAGATTAGACGCTTATCTCATTTCATTCAATTCCTAGTTTAGATATCTCAATCAGGGCATGTGTCGCCCATCCTAATTAGCATAGTTGTGCTCAGTTTATTTTGTAGTTCTTCTCAGTTGGCTTGAGTATTTTTTTTGGTTTGGTTTATAACTGTGAACTGGAAGGTTTTATCCAGTCTTATCTATTCAGCATGTGATTCAGTCGGCATTTAATTCTTGTGTATGTTTTATAATTACATGTTCCAAATTTTGAAATTAATTGGTTTAAAGTTTAATTGGAAAATATTTTGACACTAGCTTAATTAAATGTTAGGCAATTAATTGGATTGTATTTTTCGACAGTGATGCTAAGAATGAACCAACTGAACATTCTGTTATAAATTTTATAAAGGACTGATCACCCGATATTTAATTAGGCGGGGTGTCACGAGACTCTTGTTTATAGTAAAAAGTTAATCAAGTGGGTTTTCTTGCTGGATCGGATCAATCCGAAAAAAGATTCAGATCGATTTGATTTTTGTTGACTTTTATACTTGCTTCGTGGTTAAATCTTAGACTTTTGACGTTCTTTGGTCCCCAACTTTGACTCTTCATAACTTCTTCGTTTGTCACCAAATTGATGTGCATTTGACCTTATTCTTTCTTTCGAGATTGATAATCTTCATGAAGGGCCAAAGTCTAGTACTGTCTTTATCTTGGAAGTGCATTTGCTGATGTTTCTTGCTTAGAATGCTTCAAAACTTCATATTTAGCTTCCAAAACTTTGTAGCTACAGCAAAATACCTTAGGCAAGCGATTGACTAGGAAAAACACGTTTCTTTAGGAAAATGGCATAACTATGTGTTTTTATGATTTTGTACATGTTAAAATGTGCATAAATAGGGAGAAATGTATGCAATAAATGTGTCTAATCACTAAGGATCTCGTGTTATAAAATATTAGGATCAATATCGGACATATCGCTATAGGACCATGCAAAAATGTCTATGAACTCTTTCAGAAGCTCTTAGAGTTGTGACTAGTCTTGCTTGTCGAGGGTTCATCATTTCCTAATCTTGCTCGGATTGTAACTAGAATAAGATTAATGACAACAGTTTCCACATCATTAGATTGAACATGGTTATGTTTTTTTGTTTTTTCCTTATTGAGATTAGTTAAGAATTTTTAATTCATTAAATTATCTTTATTAATTTTTTGATTAACAAAATCAATGCATTTAAAATAAGGCACAATGAGATATTTAAAATCTACATGTATTTAATTCACATCATCTTTTGGAAAAAATAATCAAGACCTCCTTAAAGCAAGCCTCATTTACATTTACATCGGAATCAGTAAAAATATGGATAAGTTTGGTCTCGAGTTGGTAAATAACAAGGTTGTTGGTTGGAAGGGTCGAACTGGATGATATGTTCTACTAATTGAGGAAAAACGTTTCAGTGAGAGCGATCTTCTCTATTGGGTCGGGCAACTCAGATTATCATGATCATGCAAACATCCATCACTAACTTTACGAGGTCGAAAGATTTATCATTATCTGTGCTATTGGTGCTTTCACTGTTGGAGGATCTTTAATAATAAGACTTGATAGCCAACGACCTTACCTAATGCTTGGATCCTTTGGTCCAAGTGATTCTGTACTTAAAGAATATCTCATATCAAGGTTTCATTTTCTTCTCAGTTGCATTATACCATGGCCAGGGGAAAGCACAGTAAGGAAAGTTTTAACCTACTTTAATGAAGTGACCATTTAGGGAGCCACAGGAAATGACATCCTTTCTTTTTAGCACACTCTTTTTGTATGGTTAGCGTAGAGCCATGAGTTCACCTGGGGGAGGATTGGTACCCTAGACCATGTGGTGGATAAGTCATTTTTAGTACAATCGAATCAATAATGTCTTATTGTCTGTGTCTAATTCCCATTCCAAACATAAAGTGCATCTTCTTAAACATCTGAACCTCATTTATATTTCTGTGTGGCTATGCTCTAGGCCTAATCTTTCTTTGAAATCATCTCTGTCCGAGAGAAATATTTTATCAATATCAAAGCTTGAGAGAAACATGTCATTGGTATTGTGTTCTATCTCTAAGACTAGATTACTGGTACCAATATTATCTGATTTGTCTCCATCCCTAATGATTGTGATGATAAGATTATCTATGAAGTGCTTGATATTTTAATAAAGAGAATAAGTAGTTGCTCTAATGTTATCGATCCATGGGTGATTATGAAGTATAATGAAGGAGGTTGGGATGTCAATCACCTAGAAATCAACTTGAGGGTAAATTGGACCAGCATTAAGTGTGAGGAAAATTATTCCCATGACCTCTCAATGTTTGTTGTTATAGGCGCATAAAATAACTGATGTAGGAGTGAGATCATTGAGTTGCAGCCCCATGCATTAGAGCGTTCGAAGAGGGCACACATTCAAGGCAGAGCCATTATCAACAAGTATGAATAGGACTATTTTTTATAAAACCTCAATTGAGATATTAAAAGAAAAAATATGATCAATGACAAACTTAGGAATTTCTTTATAAGAGAAGGAGATAAGCCTTATGGTTGTCAAGGTGTTGATTGGGTCGATATCATGTTAGGATATCTACAAGGAGGAATTATAGATTATGTGAGAAATTTGATAAATCTGAGAGACGTGAATAACCCCATAAGTTATGATTGCTTGGGACTTTTCACTTTCTCAAGGATTTTACTCATCTTTACAATCATTTTTCATATCGACGACCCTTTAACAACTTTCTTTACTTTGTATCAGGGCACATGTTTTTATCAAAGGAAATAAATCATTATAGTATCGGCACTATCTAATCATGTGATTCATCGATATTAGATAAAAGCCTAAACTTGTTTATTCATCTACCTAGGGGAGATTATAGATCTCGTTGATTTCAGACAAGAGTTATTAAAAAGAGATTGTTGCATAAAAAGGGACGGTAATATTAGTAGATTCACTTCTAGGTTCATTTTTTAAGTGTCTTAGTTGTTGGAGTCATCGCCTCATCCCATAGAGCTTATCCAATTATTTCTCGAGAAGTCTACGCATTCAAAAACTTCCAGTGCTTCAAAGTACAAATTTTCCCATGATTAAAAAAGTAATTTTTAGATGAGATCCTATATCCCATGAGTTTCATCGCAACGAGAAGATAAGGAGCTTTACAAATTCTTCATTTATCGAGACTTTACTCAAGAAGATAAGGAGCTTTACAGATATGCAAGCTCTTCTCATCGGGGTGAGAGCCCAATCATATGCAGTTTCAGGGTAAAAAAAATAGTATAGGCATATTTGGAGGGGAGTTATGGATTTATATGGGTTCATAGGACTGTTTATGGGATTGATTTTAGTTGAGGGTCAAAATTAAAGTCTTTATTAGTGAGTATGGCATTCACACCAACTTGATGAAAAGATAAGGGTTTGGGTGGTGTTTGGATTTGGGGCTGTAGGAGGGGCGATGTGATGCCTTTCTCTATGATCATTTGTATAATATTCTTGAGATAATGGCATTGACCAGTTGTATGCCCCATAATTTGGTGAAAGTAATAGTGGACATCGTCGTTGAAATATCAGGGAAGATGATAATGTAATGGACGAGTGTCCAAAGGTTTGAAAAAATTTAGTGAGAGAAGGATTTCATACACATTGTAAAGGGGGACATGGAGCTTAATGTATTCTTTTTTTAAAGCAGCAGGGCGGGCTTCGAGTGCCTGTAAAGTGGCTTCTAAAAACAAATTTCCAATTGAGTCAATTTGTATGTAATTGACATTATTCCGGATAAATCGTTTGACTCGTAGGATAGAGTTTGTGTTGTTGATCCCATGAGCCCATGACGTGTTTGATGAAGATGTAGTGGCCAAGCGCAAAGATTCGATACATCATGTTATGTTTATCATGGCAAGTTTTTACGTTTATCGAGGATCTCGCATGTCTAAATGCATATTGAATATGAGTCCATGGAAATTTTAAGCATTTTTATTTTTGAACCTAAAACATTGGGAACTATTTTTAAAATATTTTTTTATAGAAAAATACTTTTGTTTTTTATCTTGTTAGAACAAGATTAAAGATCGTTAGAACGAAAAATGCATTTTCATTAGAACGACTTTCAGTCTCGTTATAACAACATCAAAATCTCGTTAGAATGACTTACTAACGACCATCAAACGAGAATTTTCTATCAAGGATTTCATGCCTCGTTTGAAGCTCGTTAGAAGGACATTTGAACGAGAAAGCAACTTCGTTAAAATGAAATGGAATGTCGTTAAAACGATAGTGCTAATCTCGTTCAAATGACTCTTGTTTCGTTCGAAACGATTTTCTCACCTCAAAATTTATGCTTTTACTATTAAAGGTGTATTGGACTCAAATTTTTTAAGAACTTTTGGCAAAAAATGATTTTCTACCTATTTACCAAAGTTCTAAACCCTATGTTTCACCCTATATGTTTAAAGATACAAGATTAAGAATTCATATGTTTTGAGATCTTAAAATTGGGCAATGTAGTTGGTTTCTTTCATCTGTAGAGAACTTGTTTCATACGATGGACTATGTGCACGCTATTTATGGTGTTGATGGTTGCTGAGCCTCAACGATGGATACGAATGCGTGCGTGGACTAAGTGTGTTGTGGCAACTTACCTGGGTGGATTCCTACATTGGACTGTGGAAGAGTGGTCGGAGATTTGAAGAGGATTGTGAGTAACGAGTCGGTGAATAAGTTTGTTGTCAAACTTTTATAATTCCATATCATTGTGATCTATTTGGCTTGGTCGTCCGAGGTTTTTCCCTTTGTGATTCTTCTCGTACATTGGCGTCATGTGGATGTTTTAATTATTTTATCTGCTTATCACTTGGATGCATGCTATAATGTAAAAAGATAAAATTGGATAAAACCATTTCCCATAACTAAGTTTTTATAATTGGTGTTAAGTTTAATTGAGTTAATTTAGGTTAAAGTTTTTATCTTTAAATTTTAAAAAACATAAAAAAATTGGACATTTTGTTTGCAAGACCGTCTTTGCATATACACACGCTGTTAGATGGGACATTCTCAAATTGGTATCAGATCTAGAACACTTGGTTAATATGTTTTGATCCTGTGTCACTAAGTAGGAATTCTTATGGATTTGATGGTATTGGAACCCATTGTTTGATGGATTGAACTACGCAAACTAAAAAATGCATATGGAGTCATCACCTAAGGCTATAGATGAGCGGGTTTGGTTAGCATTTGTTAAAGGTTGGTCTCCACCTACCACTAGAGATGGAGAAGTAATTCATTTAAATCTGTAGAATCATGGGCTGAGGCCTAGCATAGGTTATCGAATTTTAATTTTAGAGGTATAAGTGTTATGTTTTGTTCTATCACCCCGGAGGATTTTCACCCTATTATGACTTGTGATACATCTAAAAAGGCTGGGAACATACTCCAACTCATCCATAAAGGAAGTAATTTTGTTAAGGCTTCCAAACTCCAAAACCTCACCACTCAGTTTGAAATAATTAAGATGTTGGAGAGTGAGACCTTTGATGAGTTTACGCTAGACTGTCTAACATTGTTTACTCGTCTTCTAACTTGGGAGAGAAAATACCCGACAACCGAGTAATTGAGAAAATTTTAAAGTCGTTGCCTAAAATATTTAATCCTAAAGTGACCATTTTAAATTCTTTGGGTACTCTTGACTCTACGAAACTAGAAGATCTTGTAAGTGATTTACAAACTTTCTGAGCTTGACATGTGTACCTACAATAATGTGATGAAGAAACAAAAGGGCATTGCTCTAAAAGGTCAAAAGAAGGAAACACTAATGACAAATCTGACATCGATTTTAATGATGTGTCCATGTTGGCAAAGAAATTCAAGAAATTTCTCCGATTTCAAAAGAAATAGAAAAATGCAAAACGGTTTAAGAAAAATAAGAAAAACAATGTTGATCATTTCCCTAAGAGTCGTAGTGAGAACTTTAAGAAGGATGAGTCGGGGATATGTTATGGTTGTGAGGGTTGCATCCTTAGGGTAGCTAAGTCCCCCACTAAACTAAGGAAAGAGGGTAAGAAACCAATAGCATTTAATGCCACCCTAAGTGTTAGTGATCCGAAAGAGGGAAAAGATTCCCCCAATGAGCGTAACTTCATCACGTTCATGGCTAGTCATGTGAGCTTGGATGAGAAATCTTCCTATGAAGATATCTCTTTGCATGACACTTTTGAGTCCATAGTTTGTGGGTCCCAAGTGAGTGATGGTCAAGTGAGTGGAGAAGAGAGTGACGATAAAGAAGAGGAGGAAGCGAGTGAACTCCAAGTTGCCTTCCATGGATTGTGTGCGAAAACTTTGAACGCGAAGAAAGTTAACTTGAAGTTAGAACCTAAGTTGAATGAGATTTCCATATTGAATGATGATAGTGTTTTGATCGAGTCTTAGGGCACATGAGATGACTCTTCGAGAGAAGCTAGAGTACATTGAGGGGGAGAGAGATAGCCTTCGCGATTTTATGGAGGGTATGAAGAAAGAGATTCTAGAGTTTGAGGAGTCTAATCATTTACTCAAGTCGAGGATAGTTGAGCTAGAGGAGAGATTAATAGATTCGAGTAAGGTCAAATTTCATTTGGAGTCTAGGATGGAAAAGTTAGATAAAATGTTAGGCACCGTCCAAATCAAAGATGACAAGTGTGAAATTGACTTCGATTATCATATTGCTTTCGTTGCCAATGCCAAGGCCATGAATTTGAGGGTTTGAACTAGGAACGTTAGGAAAGTTTATCCCTTAAGTAACACCCCTCTCCATGTTTACGCTTGCATTCATTGTAGTAGGAAAGGTCACCTTAGGCATTTATGTTATGATACTAAGAACGGTCCAAGAAAGTTTAAGAATAGAGTCACCGTGATTCTCAAAGCCCCTAAGCATCATATTACACCTACTAGGGTTAAAAAATCGGATTTTGAGGCTTTATATATTAGACTTATTGATTCTCATTTGCTTGAACATGATACTTCCCATGCTATATCTAATGGTTAATTGTGTTAGCTTATTTGTCATACTCTAGTTTGTGCTTCATGATATATGTCTTTTTAGTGTTATGACATATGTATCTTTTGTATTTTGATTTTTCATTTTTTGAGTCATATTGAAACATACAAAAAGATTTTGTCTATCTTTTGAGTTAGAGTTTTTTTCAAAAAAATTTAAAAATTGACATTTTATTTTGAAATTTTTTAGAAAAAACT
This sequence comes from Sambucus nigra, assembly GCA_949130495.1. Taxonomy (NCBI): domain Eukaryota; kingdom Viridiplantae; phylum Streptophyta; class Magnoliopsida; order Dipsacales; family Adoxaceae; genus Sambucus; species Sambucus nigra. The sequence goes on from OX422218.1 coordinate 352,764,718, forward strand.
CAAAAAGATTTTTGGTTTTTGTGTATTTTAGTTTTAGCGGTACTTAAAAAATATAAGTTTCACCCTAGGAATCCTTACAGCCCCAATTTCTCGCGCAACAATAGGGGTGACCTTGACATCGGTCATCGTCCCCAAAATTATTCTACAACTTCAATTGATCCTCGCCTCCTGCTGTCCTCCTAATTGCCCTCAACTGTCATCCTTCATTATTCGCCATACGAAGCACATCCGAACGCATATAAGATTCACTATAATTATACATTATAGCAGGAGAACAAAATCTCACCATAGCAATCAACAATCCTGGGTCTATATAAAAAAGAAAGCAATGCTGAAAATGTAGTACATCCGCACAGATTCCTAAGGACAATAGAACCTGATGCTCTGATACCATATGTGACACCCCGCCTATTTTAATCCTGGTTGATCAATCCTTTATCAAAATAAATAGTATTCTCATATGGATCATTATCAGCATCACTGTCAAAAACCAAATAAATTACTAATAACCTATTAGGCCCGATGTCAAATTTAAACTTTCTAATCTTGTTATCTTAAACACACAATAAATCCATCCACACAATTAATATACACATCAACTGAAATGAATGAACAATAACGGATAACTCTCGATAAAACATGAATACAACCATATCCAATAGGTGCAAACAAATATGCAACAAATAATATAAATGACAACAGTTGGGCCATATGTCCGAATATTTTCACATTACCTCCTATCTAGATCACAAGGATAGAAACATCTAAACAAGCCCTGCTAGCATCCGCAGCTGCTGCAACATCGTCTCACTCGAAGGAATAATATCATCCAGGCGTTATTGTGTCTGGACACCTAAAATGTTTTTTAAAATATTTGCAAGCGGGTCAGAGCCCAAAGCATTTTGAAACTATTTAGCAAGTGTTTAAAATACTTTAACATTTAAATATGATATTCTCTATATTTAAACTGGTGTCGCACTCATATGAGATACCCATCACCTTTCATCTAACAGTGCACACCTAACGCATGTATTTTAAACACCCTAGTTACGCTACCCAGACTAACTAGCATCTCTCAAAACCTCTAAGTCACCATACGCTATCTCATACCCCGTGTATGTAATATCCCAAGCTTCTGCACGAGCTTATGCATTATAATTTCTCACTTATAATTTATCCATTCATAATAAATAACTTCCACTAGTTATGATAGACTATTCACAGTTTAGTGTTATTAGTCCCGTATATAATTTTCTCATCTTTATATACGTATCTCACATTTTATTCAGGATTTTATTTCTCCCGGATGAACCAGAAATCATTTCGCATCTCATTCTTTATATATATATATATATATATATATATATATATTCACTTCTTAATTTATATATACCATATACTATACACATCAAGTATATCCATACTTATATATCACACACTATATAAGTATAATAACCATCCCTCAGAGCTATAACTCAATGGATGTAGTCTCTAGAATGCTATCATCTTCCATGGAACACACATCATCATGGGTACCACCGGTAGGGGTCTCACACCGACCTGATAAAAACATGTCACAAACGTAGGGGAAGTGGTCATAGTTCCTCACCTGAAAGTGAGACCGAATAATACCCAAGACGTCTCACCCATGATAAAGAGCCACACTGCATAAATAGCTGGACTCTATGACTTGGGGACTATACTCTCCCTGCTCCTCAAGCCAGGGGAATCACCCATATCGCGCGACTTCCCATGATAGCACTAGAGGGGTAGGTTTCACATAAATATATCATACACACACAGATATATTTATAATCATATCATATGTATATTGTCTCTATACCAGTATATATATATATATATATATATATATATATATATATATCATCAAATCTGACTATTCATGCCTATATCATGTGGCATTAGCTTATAATCCCGACTATACCAGTTCATATTAATTCATAAGTAGACACACTTATTTTAATCCCATAAGCATTCACTCACTTATGATACAATTTTCACATTAATTACTTCTGAATATTAGCTTATCACGTATAGCTAGTATTCTAATTTCATCATACTCGCACATTCGGATTTACTCATATATAATTGGCATATATATATTCTACACGCATAAAATATATATATATATAAACCCACCGAAATAATTCCCCGAGTGTCGTTTGTCCCAAGCATTCCTTAAATTCATGCTCCTGATTTTATTCCCACTAATCCAAGGTTCATATATTACTCATCAAATCATTTAGAAGTCATAACACTCTTTTTAGGATCCCCTAATATTTATCTCCACAAAACAATTCTCATCCCATCCTTAAAAATAAGAAAAAAAATTCATAATTGACAGGTCCGAATCGATTCGCCTCAACCGAATCGATTCACCCCCTAACGAAACGATTTGAAATGGTTCAGTCCCAAATCTATCCGAGCTTTGTCATCTTCTCCAACTCCAAATTCAATCCAACACTCATCCAACCCAAGATTTTTGGTTTCTAACATCACCAACCATCAATATAAACATCTACTCACTTAGATATGCCTAACACAATAATTTATTTATGGGATTCATCAAATTAATTAAGAATTAAACCCTAACTTAATTAAACTCACTATTTCACATTTTTTCAAATTTCTCACCAAAATTTACACAATCAACATGGATTCAAGCTCATATTTCATATGGAGTTATTATCACATCAATTCATATGAAATCATTTTCGAAAATCAAATTTTTATGCAAGAATCCAAAACTCAAAATTCATATTTTCTTCACCAATCATAATATGAATTATAAACATATATAAATAATTAAAGCAAGTTAAACACTTGCCTCGTTGGATAAATTGGACGACCTCGTGCCGGAATCCGTCGGAGCTTGGCCGGAGTTCTCCTCTTCTTCTCCATTCCTTTTTGTAGAATCGCTACAGCAGAAATATTGCGACTTCTCAAATAAAATCCAATTTTAATTATTCCCAAATTTCAGTAAAATCCTAAAATATGCATCTAGATGATTTATCCAATAAAATAAATCGTGCTGGATAAAACAAACAATTTCAGAAAAAATCCCCCAAAGGGGCAAAACCTTTTATTTTCACTATAATTTGTAAGAAACGGTTACACTGATTACAATGAAAATAAGAGTGACATACGAAATACCCTTAGGCGTCGGGTTCGATGTCGTCGGCTGGAATGTCCCGTAAGAACTCCAGATGGTCAGCAATGGAAAAGAAACGTCTTCTCCACAAGAGTAAACTTCATAAGGACTCCCTCCATAATAGCACACAGCTGTTCGGTTGTAGAGTTCCCCCCATAAAGGTAAAGTTTCAAAAAACTTGAATCTAGGGTTCCAAAACAATTCACATAAAGATTGGGATGTTTTGTGAATTGAAAACAAAAGGTTTAAAACCTAAAAGAAGAAGACAAAAATCGTTTCTGCAGTAGGAGTTTCATAACAGTTCAAAAATGAAGGTCTTCTTATTAAAAATGGAGTTAGAGACTCCTATTTATAAAAAATTTAAGGCGGCGTGTCGTTCGAACGAGGTTGAAAGTTCCTCAAATGAGATGCTATGTCGTTTTAACGACATAAACAGGTCGCTCGAACGAAAAATAAGGCACGTAGCAAATATCGTTTGAAAGAAAAATGTAGGTCGTTTGAATGACCTATCAAGCGAGATTTCAGACGTACTTGTAGATAATTTCGATATGAACGCGTGGCCTCCAGTTTCGTGTTTTTCTGATTTTTTATGAATTAATTATGATTTTTCGACGGAAAGGTGTCCGAGAATAAAATCTTTAGAAAAATATTTGATAAAAATATCCCAACACTTTAAGTGAAATGCTAAGGAATTAAAACTCAACCTTACCACACTTAACCTCGCGGAGGCTTGAATGTTGAAGAACTTGATATTCAGATCCGTCTTTGATTCTTGAATGCTCTTCGATCGTGTAGCGGTTTACGACATACTAAATTGGTAATGGACTTATAAAATAATGTCCTTACAAATCTCCCCCTATGTCTATACCGGTACAAAATAAAAACTCCGAATTATCAAATCAAAGTGCCTATACAAATCTAATATCCCCCATGAACCCAAAAATGGAAAATACTAAAATTTGCAAGTCTTTAAATTTTCTTCAAAAATCTTTAAGATCAAATCTTCAAACCTTTAAGCTTTTCTCATCAGGGTGTGCAACATATGATCATCACTTTTGTACCTACACGCATGAGATAAAGAAAATACCTTCGTAACGCATCGAGTTTGAAACGATATAAGAATAAATCAATCAATATCATCAAATATCCCCCATAAAATCATAATTCGTTCTCCCCTTTTTTATTATGTCCCAAATAGACTAATAAGAAGAAACAAACTAAACATGGAGTGCCACGATAAAAGTGCATAGCAAATATGAATCAAACTACGCTCATGCAAAGGTATATCTCAAAAAAATTCCACAAACTATTTTTGATTTTTTAATTTTTTCAAAGCAAAAATAATAATACAAAAATCACACCATGGATTTATACTAAAACAACTAAGTCATGGAAATGGAATGTATGGTTGTGAACACATTCGATAGGTAAATCAACTCAATCAATCATATGTGCACAATGAATGTGTGTACTCCTAACAAATGAACATCAAAAGTATCCTTAGGTGTAAAAAATTGTTGAATTTAGATGACATCGTCTTATACAAATCAACAAATCAAAGTCAAAATGATTTTCACATCAATAACGTCCAAAACTATTTAGTGCTGTTTTGAGAAGTTTTCAAAGGACGTGCAAGCCCATTGATATATCCATCCAAAACTTCCTCATATATAATAATGCAATTTTATTTTTCTATATCAAAAGAGTTTCTAAATTCTCAACTTAGAGAAAACCTATTGACCCAAATTTTTAGCATATTTCATCTTTTTATTGCCTTATATTTTTATGAGGGCTCTTTTCAAACGGTGGCTTTCACGACATGATTATTATTCACTCACGGCCCTTTCCCGTATTCACTCATCATTTTTTATCTTAAACAAATTCCTCACGGGAAATGGATCTTATATGCACTACTTTTATTACTCTCGTATTATTGCAATTGGTTCGTTTTAAGGACAGGATTGAGATGAAAACACCCAACCAACATGTGATAAGTCAAGAACAATAATAAAACAAATTCATGCATGTGTGGAATAAAGGATATCATGAGTCAAACATGTAGGAAGTAACAACTAATTACATCTCAATGACTCCAACATTATAAAGCACATGGATGAATTGACATATTGTCTCAAAACACTATCAAATAGTCACATGGATAAATGGAATGAAATTATGACTCGATCATCCTAAGTGTCAATCCATAAACGGTGTAAACAAAATACAAAAATATTTTTGGATTTTCAAATTTGACCAAAATAAAATATGAAAGGACACTCAAAAAATAGAAAATCTTTTTGCATTTTTCAAAAAATTTCAAAAAGAAAAATAACTACAAATTGATACACCCGGCAATTGGCATATAATGTCAGCATCAGAATCATCCTATGCTAGCAAATAGTAATCACACAAATGAATCACCAGTCAAAGTATGTGTGATCAAACGAATAATGCAGTGCTATCAATTAAGCATGGATATGATGAATATCAGCATATAAACTATTCAGAAGCAACCCAGTAGTACCAAAATAAAATCATATGAACACTAGGTACTAAAAAGAGAAAGGAAGCAAAAATTCCAAACATATCGCTCAAACAACTCTGCTTTGTCGCTCGAACGACAAGGGCATGTCGCGAAAAGCGACTTCGCGCGAGACAGTGTTGTCGCTCAAACGACTTATAGATATCGCTCAAACGAGAAAACAGAAACTTCCCAGAATGCCCAGAAAATCATACAGTTTTGCCCAGTGCAAAAATTTCGTGAAAACAGTACCTGTAAGGGGCAAACAGATCCAAAATAGTGCGAAAACGATAGCGAAACACACAAATGCAACAAATAAATCAATGTGCGCTACGTCAAAGTGAGACATAACACTAGAAAGAATATAACATGATGCATAGCTAGTGTATGACAAAACATCCAACACAATCAACCAAACGATCTCACATGGGGTGAATCACGTGCTATCAAATGAGAATCATGAACAAATAGACCATAAGACTCTAACTCCGATTTCCTTACCCAAATTGATGTAAAACGGAGTTGGGCATTTTTGGAACTGGTGTGACTCTCTTTTTATGTTTTCTAGGTCCATTCAAAAGCTTATAGCATAAACGCCTAAGATGACCTTACCTACTGTAATGTGTGCAAGTGTAAATCGGGCGATGAGTGTTAACTAAAGTTGGCCTTCTCCTCAGATTCCTAGGTGGTGCTCTCTGAATTTTCCTAGGTGGCTCTCTCCTAATGATCTTAAGAGGTTCTCTTACGATGTTCCTAGGGGACTCTTTCCTAACAAACTTAGGTGCCTCTTTATTAACGATCCTAGGAGGCTCTCTAACACGTATGGGAATGGGTGCAACATATTTTTAAAGACCAATCCCACACCTACCCTTTTTTATCTCGATGGTGCCTAAAATCTTATCAAGTTTTTCAGACCTAGACTCCAAATTAAATTTCACTTTACTTGAATCTTTCAATTTTACCACAAGTTCACATATCCTAGATTCAAGCAAACGCCTAGAGTATTCAAACTCTAAAAGTTCCTTTTTCATAACTTCCATCACACTTTGAAGACTATCTCTATCACCCTCAACATATCCTAATTTCTCTTTAAGCATCTTCTCATATGCCCTAAGTTCATCAACTAAAACATCATTATTTTTTTTAAGGAACGTTCTTGCAATTGGGCTTTTAATTTCAAATTTTCTTTTTTTATTTTCAAAGCTTCAGCATAAAGTTTATTGAAAGCCGTTTGCAAGTCACACTCATCCTCACTCGTATTATCCTCACTCACCTCACTTTTATCACTACTCACACGGGTGGAAAACTCTCTCCTAGAAGCATAAAAGACTTCTTCTTCCGAATCACTATCAGTAAGGGCGGAAACATGAGAAATCGGTTTATTCAATTTTTTCTTTATATTTGTGGACACTCATCTAACTTGTGACCAACACCCTCACAACAAGGACACCTCTCAGAGTCGTTTTCAACAGAAGATTTAAAACAAGAGTTTGTGTGAATTTTCCAATTAACCTTTTCAAAAAGTTGACATCGAAAATCATCAAAACCACCAAAAGCCATTTTTTTTAAAAATAGGATCAAAACACAATAACTTAGTGCAATAGCCTCTGATACCAATTTGTAGAATCGCTACAGCGAAAATATTGCGACTTTTCAAATAAAATCTAATTTTAATTATTCCTAAATTTTAGTTAAACCCTAAAACATGAATCTAGATGATTTATCCAATAAAATAAATCATGCAGGATAAAACAAACAATTTCAGAAAAAATCCCCCAAAGGGGCAAAACCTTTTTATTTTCACTATAATTTGTAAGAAACGGTTACACGGATTACAATGAAAATAAGAGTGACATACGAAATACCCTCAGGCGTCGGTTTCGATGTCGTCGGCTGAAATCTCCCGCAAGAACTCCAGAAGGTCAGCAATAGAAAAGAAACGGCTTCTCCACAAGAGTAAACTTCATAAGGACTCCCTCTACAATAGCACGCAGCTGTTCGGTTGTGGAGTTCTCCCCACAAAGGAAAAAGTTTCAACAAACTTGAATCTAGGGTTCCAAAAGAATTCACATAAAGATTGGGATATTTTGAGAATTGAAAACAAAAGGTTTAAAACCTAAAAGAATAAGTCAAAAATCATTTCTGCAGTAGAAGTTTCATAACAGTTCAAAAACGCAGGTCTTCTTAATAAAAATGGAGTTGGAGACTCATATTTATAAAAAAACTTAAGGCAGCGCGTCGTTCGAACGAGATGTTATATCGTTTGAACGACAGAAGCAGGTCGCTTGAACGAAAAAGATGACATGTGGCAAATATCATTTTCACGACAAATGCAAGTTCCCCGGAGCTTGTAGATAATTTCGATACGAATGCGTGGACGCCAGTTTCGTATTTTTCTGATTTTTTATGAATTAGTTATGATTTTTCAATGGAAAGGTGTCCGAGAACAAAATCTTTAGAAAAATATTTGATAAAAATATCCCAACACTTTAAGTGATATGTTAAGGAATTAAAACTCAACCTTACCAAACTTAACCTCGCGGAGGTTTGAATGTTGAAGAACTTGATATTCGGATCCGTCTTTGATGCTTGAATGTTCTTGAATGCTCTTCGACGGTGTAGCGGTATACGTCATGCTAAATTGATAACGGACTTATAAAATAATGTCCTTATAAATCTCCCCCTATGTCTATGCCGGTACAAAAAAAACTCTGAATTATCAAATCCAAATGCCTATACAAATCTAATATCCCCCGTGAACCCAAAAATAGAAAATACTAAAATTTTCTAGTCTTCAAATTTTCTTCAAAAATCTTCAAGATCAAATCTTCAAACCTTTAAGCTTTTCTCATCAGGGTGTGCAACATATGATCATCACTTTTGCACGTACACACATGAGATAATGTAAATACCTTCGTGACGCATCGAGTTTGAAATGATATAAGAATAAATCAATCAATATAATCAAATCTCCCCCATAATGCAAACTCCCCCATAAAATCATAATTTGTTCTCCCCCTTTTTATTATGTCCCCAAATAGACAGATAAGAGGAAACAAACTAAACATGGAGTGTCACGATAAAAGTGCATAGCAAAAATGAATTAAACTACAAGCATGCAAAGGTATATCTCAAAAAAAATTTAACAAACTATTTTTAATTTTTCAATTTTTTCAAAGCAAAAATAATGATACAAAAATCACACCATGGATTTATACTAAAACAACCAAGTCATGGAAATTGAATGTATGGGTGTGAACACATTCGATAGGTAAATCAACTCAATCAATCATATGTGCATGATGAATACGTGTACTCCTAACGAATGAACATCAAAAGTATCCTTAGGTGTAAAAATTGTTGAATTTAGATGACATCGTCTTATACAAATCAACAAATTAACTCTAAATGATTACCACACCAATAACGTCCAAAACTATTCCGTGCTGTTTCGAGAACTTTTCAAAGGACGTGAAAACTCATTGATATATCCGTCGAAAACTCCTTCATATATAATAATGCAATTTTATTTTTCTATATCAAAAGAGTTTCTAAATTCTCAATTTAGAGAAAACCAATTGGCCCAAATTTTTGGCATATTTCATCTTTTTATTGCCTTAATTTTTTATGAGGGCTCTTTTCAAATGGTGGCTTTCACGACGTGATTATTATTCACTCGCAGCCATTTCCCGTATTCACTCATCATTTTTTATCTTAATCAAATTCCTCACGGGCAATGGATCTTATATGCACTACTTTTATTACTCTCGTATTATTGCAATTGGTTCGTTTTAAGGACAGGATTGAGATAAAAACACCCAACCAACATGTGATAAGTCAATAGCAATAATCAAACAAATCCGTGCACGTGTGCAATAAAGGATATCATGAGTCAAACATGTAGGAAGTAACAACTAATTACATCTCAATGACACCAACATTATAAATCACATGGATGAATTGACATATTATCTCAAAACACTATCAGATAGTCACATGGATAAATGTAATGAAATTGTGACTCGATCATCCTAAGTGTCAATCCATAAACAGTGTAAACAAAATACAAAAATCTTTTTAGATTTTCAAATTTGACAAAAACAAAATATGAATGGACACTTAAAAAATAGAAAATCTTTTTTCATTTTTCAAAATTTTTCAAAAAGAAAAATAACTACAAAATGATACACCCAGCAATAGGCATATAATGTCAGCATGAGAATCATCATATGCTAGTAAAAAGTAATCACACAAATGAATCATCAGTCAAAGTATGTGTGATCAAATGAATAATCCAGTGCTATCAATTAAGCATGAATATGATGAATATCTGCATATAAACTGTCCAGAAGAAACCCAGTAGTACCAAAACATAATCATATGAACACTAGGTACTAATAACAGAAGGGAAGTAAAAATTCCAGACATATCGCTCAAACGACTCATCTCTTTCGCTCAAACGACATGGGCATGTCGCGAGAAGCGACTTCGTGCGAGACAGTGCTGTCGCTCAGACGACCTATAGATCTCGCTCTAACGAGAAAACCAAAACTTCCAGAATCCCCAAAAAATCATACAGTTTTTCCTAGTGCAAAAATTTCGTGAAAACAGTATCTGTAAGGGGCAAACAGATCCAAAAAAGTGCTAAAACAGTCGCGAAACACACAAATGCTACAAATAAATCAATGTGCGCTACGTCAAAGTGACACATAATACTAGAAACAATATAACATGATGCATAGCTAGTGTATGACAAAACATCCAACACAATCAACCAAACGATCTCACATGGGGTGAATCACGTGGTATCAAACGAGAATCATGAACAATTAGACTATAAGCCTCTAAATCCGATTTCCTGACCCAAATTGATGTGAAACGAAATGTGGGGGTTTTGGGAACTGGTGTGACTCTCTTTTTATGTTTTCTAGGTCCATTCAAAAGCTTATAGCAGAAACGCCTAAGATGACCTTGTCTACCGCAATGTGTGCAAGTGTAAATCGGGCGGTGAGTGTTACCTAAAGGTGGCCTTCTTCTCAGATTCCTAGGTGGTGATCTTTGAATTTGCCTAGATGGCTCTGTCCTAATGATCCTAGGAGGTTCTCTTATAATGTTCCTATGGGGGATCTTTCCTAACAAACTTAGGTGCCTCTTTCTTAACAATCTTAGGAGGCACTCTCACACATGTGGGAATGGGTGCAACATATTTTTCAAGACCAATCCCACCCCTATCCTTTTTTATCTCAACGGTGCCTAAACTCTTATCAAGTTTTTCAGACCCAGACTCCAAATCAAATTTCACTTTACTTGAATCTTTCAATTTTACCTCAAGTTCACCTATCCTAGATTCAAGTAAACGCCTAAAGTCTTCAAACTCTAAAAGTTCCTCTTTCATAACCTCCATCACACCTCGAAGACTATCTCTCTCACGCTCAACATATCTTAATTTCTCTTTAAGCATCACCTCACATGCCCTAAGTTCATCAACTAAAACATCATTATTATGTTTTAAGGCACGTTCTTGCAGCTGGGCTTTTAATTTCAAATTTTCTTTCTTTATTTTCAAAGCTTCAGCATAAAGTTCATTGAAAGCCGTTTGCAAGTCACGCTCATCCTCACTCGTGTCATCCTCACTCACCTCACTTTTATCACTAGTCACACGGGTGGAAAACTCTGTCCTAGATGCATAAAAGACTTCTTCTTCCGAATCACTATCACTAAGGGTAGAAACATAAGAAACCGATTTATTCAATTTGTTCTTTAAATTTGTGGTACACTCATCTAACTTGTGACCAACACCCTCACAGCAAGGACACCTCTCAGAGTCGTTTTCAACAGAAGATTTAAAACAAGAGTTTGTGTGAAATTTCCGATTAACCTTTTCAAAAAGTTGACATCGAAAATCATCAAAACCACCAAAAGCCATTTGTTTTAAAAAATAGGATCAAAACACAATAACTTAGTGCAACAGACTCTGATACCAATTTGTAGAATTGCTACAGCTGAAATATTGCGACTTTTCAAATAAAATCCAATTTTAATTATTCTCAAATTTTAGTTAAACCCTAAAACATGCATCTAGATGATATATCCAATCAAATAAATTATGCAAAATAAAACAAATAATTTTAGGAAAAATCCCACAAAGAGGAAAAACCTTTTTATTTTCACTATAATTTGTAAGAAACGGTTACACGGATTACAATAAAAATAAGAGTGACATACGAAATACCCTCAGGCGTCGATTTCGTTATCGTCGGTTGGAATCTCCCGCAAGAACTCGAGATGGTCAGCAATGAAAAAGAAAGGGCTTCTCCACAAGAGTAAACTTCATAAGGATTCCCTCCACAATAGCACGCAGCGGTTCGGTTTTAGAGTTCTCCCCACAAAGGTAAAGTTTCAACAAACTTGAATCTAGGGTTCCGAAACAATTCACATAAAGATTGGGATGTTTTGTGAATTGAAAACAAAATGTTTAAAACCTAAAAGAAGAAGACAAAAATCGTTTCTGTAGTAGCAGTATCGTTACAGTTCAAAAATGCAGGTCTTCTTAATAAAAACAGAGTTGAAGACTCCTATTTATAAAAAACTTAAGGCGGCGCGTCGTTCAAACGAGGTTGGCAGTCGCTCGAACGAGATGTTATGTCGTTTCAACGATAAAAGCACGTCGCTCGAACGAAAAACATGACACGTGGCAAATATCATTTGAATGACAAATGTAGGTCGTTTGAACGATCTATCAAGCGAGATTTCGCGCTGACTTGTAGATTATTTCGATACAAATGCGTGGCCGCCAGTTTCGTATTTTTCTGATTTTTTATGAATTAGTTATGATTTTTTTATGGAAAGGTGTCCGAGAACAAAATCTTTAGAAAAATATTTGATAAAAATATCTCAACACTTTAAGTGAAATGCTAAGGAATTAAAACTCAACCTTACGAAACTCAACCTCACGGAGGCTTGAATGTTGAAGAACTTGATATTCGAATCCGTCTTTGATGCTTGAATGCTCTTCGACGGTGTAGCGGTGTACGACATACTAAATTGATAACGGACTTATAAAATAATGTCCTTACAAATCTCCCCCTATGTCGATGCCGGTATAAAATAAAAACTCTGAATTATCAAATCGAAGTGCCTATACAAATCTAATATCCCCCATGAACCCAAAAATGGAAAATACTAAAATTTGCAAGTCTTTAAATTTTGTTCAAAAATCTTCAAGATCAAATATTCAAACCTTTAAGTTTTTCTCATCAGAGTGTGAAACATATGATCGTCACTTTTGTACTTACACACATGAGATAAAGTAAATACCTTCGTGACGCATCGAGTTTGAAATGACATAAGAATAAATCAATAAATATAATCAAATCTCCCCCATAATGCAAACTCCCCCATAAAATCATAATTCGTTCTCCCCCTCTTTATTATGTCCCCAAATAGACTGATAAGAAGAAACAAACTAAACATGGAGTGTCACGATAAAAGTGCATAGCAAATATGAATCAAACTACACGCATGCAAAGATATATTTGAAAAAAATTCCACAAACTATTTTTGATTTTTAATTTTTTCAAAGCAAAAATAATGATACAAAAATCACACCATGGATTTTTACTAAAACAACCAAGTCATGAAAATAGAATATATGGATGTGAACACATTCGATAGGTAAATCAACTCAATCAATCATATGTGCACGATGAATATGTGTACTCCTAATGAATGAACATCAAAAGTATCCTTAGGTGTAAAAATTATTGAATTTAGATGACATCGTCTTATAAAAATCAACAAATCAAACTCTAAATGATTTCCACACCAGTAACTTCCAAAACTATTTAGTGTTGTTTCGAGAACTTTTCAAAGGACGTGCAAACCCATTGATATATCCATCCAAAACTCCCTCATACATAATAATGCAATTTTATTTTTCTATATCAAAAGAGTTTCTAAATTCTCAACTTAGAGAAAACCTATTGACCCAAATTTTTGGCATATTTCATCTTTTTATTGAGTTAATTTTTTATGAGGGCTCTTTTTAAATGGTGGCTTTCACGACGTGATTATTATTCACTCGCAGCCCTTTCCCGTTTTCACTCATAATTTTTTATCTTAAACAAATTCCTCACGGGCAATGGATCTTACATGCACTATTTTTATTACTCTCGTATTATTGCAATTGGTTCGTTTTAAGGACAGGATTGAGATGAAAACACCCAACCAACATGTGATAAGTCAAGAACAATAATCAAACAAATCCGTGCACATGTGCAATAAAGGATATCATGAGTCAAACAAGTAAGAAGTAACAACTAATTACATCTCAATGACTCCAACATTATAAAGCACATGGATGAATTGACATATTGTCTCAAAACACTATCAAATAGTCAGATGGATAAATAGAATGAAATTGTGACTCGATCATCCTAAGTGTCAATCCATAAACGGTGTAAATAAAATATAAAAATCTTTTTGAATTTTCAAATTTGACCAAAACAAAATTTGAACGGACACTGAAAAAATAGAAAATCTTTTTGCATTTTTCAAATTTTTTCAAAAAGAAAAATATATACAAAATGATACACCCATCAATAGGCATATAATGTCATCATGAGAATCATCCTATGCTAGCAAATAGTAGTCACACAAATGAATAATCAGTCAAAGTATGTGTTATCAAACGAACAATTCAGCGCTATCAATTAAGCATGGATATGATGAATATCTGCATATAAACTGCCCAGAAGCAACCCAGTAGTACCAAAACATAATCATATGAACACTAGGTACTAAAAATATAAGGGAATAAAAAATTCCAGACATATCGCTCAAACGACTCAGCTTTGTCGCTCGAACGACAAGGGCATGTCACGAGAAGCGACTTCGCGCGAGACAGTGATGTCGCTCAAACGACCTATAGATCTCGCTCGAGCGAGAAAACTAATACTTCCCAGAATGCCCAGAAAATCATACAATTTTGCCCAATGCAAAAATTTCGTGAAAACAGTACCTGTAAGGGGCAAACATATCCAAAACAGTGCGAAAACAGTAGCGAAACACACAAATGCAATAAATAAATAAATGTGCGCTACATCAAAGTTAGACATAACACAAGAAAGAATATAACATGATGCATAGCAAGTGTATGACAAAACATCCAACACAATCAACCAAACGATCTCACATGGGGTGAATCACGTGCTATCAAACGAGAATCACGAACAAATAGACCATAAGCCTTTAAATCCGATTTCCTGACCCAAATTGATGTGAAACGGAGTGTGGGGGTTTTGGGAACTGGTGTGACTCTCTTTTTATATTTTCTAGGTCCATTCAAAATCTTATAGCAGAAACGCTGAAGATGACCTTCCCTACTAGCGCAGAGTGTTACCTAAAGGTGGCCTTCTCCTCAGATTCCTAGGTGGTGCTCTCTGAATTTGCCTAGGTGGCTCTCTCCTAATCATCCTAGGAGGTTCTCTCACGATGTTCCTAGGGGGCTCTTTCCTAACAAACTTAGGTGCCTCTTTCTTAACAATCAAAGGAGACTCTCTCACACGTGTAGAAATGGGTGAAACATATTTTTCAAGACCAATCCCAACCCTATCCTTTTTTATCTCGACGATGCCTAAAATCTTCTCAAGTTTTTCAGACCTAGACTCCAAATCATATTTCACTTTACTTGAATCTTTCAATTTCACCTCAAGTTCACCTATCCTAGATTCAAGAAAAGGCCTAAAGTCTTCAAACTCTAAAAGTTCCTGTTTCATAACTTCCATCACACCTCGAAGACTATCTCTCTCACCCTCAACATATCCTAATTTCTCTTTAAGCATCTCCTCACGTGCCCTAAGCTCATCAACTAAAACATCATTATTATTTTTAAGGAACGTTCTTGCAATTGGGCTTTCAATTTTAAATTTTCTTTCTATATTTTCAAAGCTTCAGCATAAAGTTCATTGAAAGCCGTTTGCAAGTCACGCTCATCCTCACTCACCTCACTTTTATCATAGTCACACGGGTGGAAAACTCTCTCCTATAAGCATAAAATGCATCTTCTTTCGAATCACTATCACTAAGGGTAGAAACATAAGAAATCGATTTATTCAATTTCTTCTTTAAATTTGTGGTACACTCATCTAACTTGTGACTAACACCCTCACAATAAGGACACCTCTTAGAGTCGTTTTTAACAGAAGATTTAAAATGAAAATTTGTGTGAACTTTCCAATTAACCTTTTCAAAAAGTTGACATCGAAAATCATCAAAACCACCAAAAGCTATTTTTTTTAAAAATAGGATCAAAACACAATAACTTAGTGCAACAGCCTCTGATACCAATTTGTAGAATCGCTACAGCAAAAATATTGCGACTTCTCAAATAAAATCCAATTTTAATTATTCTCAAATTTTAGTTAAACCCTTAAACATGCATCTAGATGATTTATCCAATAAAATAAATCATGTAGAATAAAATAAATAATTTCGAAAAAATCCCCTAAAAGGGAAAAACCTTTTTATTTTCACTATAATTTGTAAGAAACGGTTACACGGATTACAATGAAAATAAGAGTGACATAGGAAATACCCTCAGGCGTCGGTTTCGATGTCGTCGACTGGAATCTCCCGCAAGAACTCCAGATGGTCAGTAATGGAAAAGAAACGGCTTCTCCACAAGAGTAAACTTCATAAAGACTCCCTCCACAATAGCACGCAATTGTTCGATTGTAGAGTTCTCCCCACAAAGTTAAAGTTTCAACAAACTTGAATCTAGGGTTCCAAAACAATTCACATAAAGATTGGGATGTTTTGTGAATTGAAAACAAAAGGTTTAGAAGAAGACATAAATCATTTTTATGATAGCAGTTTCGTAACAGTTCAAAAATGCTGGTCTTCTTATTAAAAACGGAGTTGGAGACTCCTATTTATAAAAAATTTAAGGCGGCGCGTCGCTCGAATAAGATGCTATGTCGTTTGAACGATAGAAGCAGGTCGTTCGAACGAAAAACATGACACGTGGCAAATATCATTTGAAAGACAAATGCAGGTCGTTTGAACGACCAATCAAGCGAGATTTCATGTGTGCTTGTAGATAATTTTGATACGAACGCGTGGCTGCCAGTTTCTTATATTTCTGATTTTTTATGAATTAGTTATGATTTTTCTATGGAAAGGTATCCGAGAACAAAATCTTTAGAAAAATATTTGATAAAAATATCCCAACACTTTAAGTGAAATGCTAAGGAATTAAAACTCAACCTTACCAAACTTAACCTCGCGGGGGCTTGAATGTTGAAGAACTTGATATTCAAATCCGTCTTTGATGGTTGAATGCTCTTCGACGGTGTAGCGGTATACGAAATACTAAATTGATAACGGACTTATAAAATAATGTCCTTACACTTTTCTTCTTCCTTTCTTTTCTTCTTTTATCTTTCTCTCGTGGCCTTATAAGAGAGAAATAAGGGTTATCCACTTATTAAACCCAAAATTGACTCGTATACTCAAATGCTAGTCCCTATTACTCCAAAAAGTCTCCGGAACCCAAACACTATCCCGAGTACTTCATTTTGACTATTTCGGCCCATCTGAGACCAACCGTGCACTCGAAATCCCCATCCGAGTCACTTATCAAAAATTCACCTTTTAAATCCAATACACTTCGCACGTATTTTCTAAATAATATATTATTACTTATCGCTTTTCCCAAGCGCGACATGATATAAAATAATCCAACTTCGTTTACTTATTCTCATAAGTAAATATAGCACACATCGATAATAATCCAAACCTCGTCAATTAATATTTAACCCACACTTCCAATTCTCTTTCACTTTAAATTTTCAAATTATTAAATTACACCCATTTATGTAATTTAAATACCCATAAAAGTACGAGGTATTACATATGTAATTGGCATTATTCCGAAAAAATATTTGAGTCATGGGATAGACTTTATATTGCTGATCCCGTGAGCCTATGACGTGTTTGATGAAGACGTAGAGATAAATCTTCAAAGATTGAATACATTGTATCGTGTTTATCGTGCCAAGCCTTCACGTTTAACGAGGATCTCGCAGGTATGAATGCTTATTGAGTACGAGTCCTAGGAAATTTTAAGTGTGTTTATTTTTAAAACATAAATGTTTGGAATGGTTTTTAAGATATTTTTTGTAGAAAAATATTTTGGATTTTGATCTCATTAGAACAAGATTAAAGCCCGTTAGAGGGAAAAAAGCATTTTCATTAGAACGACTTTCAGTCTCGTTAGAACAACATCCAAATATCGTTAGAATGACTTACTAATAACCATTAAACGAGAATTCTCTGTCAAGGATTTCATGCCTCGTTTGAAGCTCGTTCAAAGGACGTTTGAATGAGAAAGCAACTTTGTTCAAAAGAAATGGAATGTCGTTAGAACGAAAGTGTTAATACCATTTGAAAGACCCTTTTTTTCATTCGAACGAGTTCACCTCTTAGAAATTCATGCTTTTACTATTTAAGGTATGTTGAACTCAGAATTTTTAAGAATATTTGGCAAAAAATCGATTTTCTACCTATTTATCAAAGTTCCAAACCCTCGTTTCACCCTATACGTGTAAAGACCCAAGATTCATAACTCATATGTTATGAGATCTTAAAATTGGGCACCATAGTTTGTTTATTTCATTGAGAGAGAACTTATTTCGTACGGTGGACTTCGTGCGTGTTGTTTGCGATGTTGACGGTTGTTGAGCCTCATTAGTGGATACTAAGTGCATGGAATCGTGCGTTATGGCAGTCTGCGTGGGTAGATTCCTGCGTTTCACCATGGAGGAGTGGTCGAAGATTTGAAGAGAGTCAAGGCTTCTGAGTATAAAGTCATTAAGTTAGTCTGTTGTCGAACTTTAATAATTCCAGATCATAGTGAATTATTTGGCTGGGACGTTTGAGATTTTTCCCTTTGTGGTTTTCCTCTTACATTGGCATCTTGTGGATGTTTTTTTTATTTTATCTTCTTATCACTTACATGCATGGTATAGGGTAAAAAGATAAAATTATATAAAATGGTTTTCCACAACTAAGGTTTTAAAATTGGTGCTAAGTTTAATTCGGTTAATTTAGTTTAAAATTTTCAATCTTTAAATTTTAAAAAACATAAAAAATTGGGCTGTTTGTTTGCAAGACCATCTTTTCCTAAGAACACACTCTTAAAGGGGAAATTCTCATGGCAAGATGGTAGGAAATATTATTGAAGACAACAATAATGAGCTTTTCATATTTCCTAGGACCGGTGGATACTCCTAGAGCATAGCGGCCATTGTGGTTATAATAGTCTGATCTATAACGGTTACTAAATCGATCGGCGCAAGTGCTTGTGCATGCCCTTGTGGTGGCTTTTGTGGTTGTGGTCATGCCTCTGTTGACTCAGCACTCATGGTCGATCGAGGATGTACTACATCCCTTTGAGTGTTCACCATCTGAAAGATGATAAATAAAAATGTATAAGTAATTGTACGAATATAGTAATAAAAAAATCTAAACAACAAAGCAATAAATTATCAAATAACTCTACGGGGAATTGCGACGGATGCCCTCAAGCCCTAGGACATTAGAACTTGGAATTATCTGATACCAACTGTAACACCCCATATAATCCATAACTAGATTGATCAAGACCAAATATATATAATAGATGAGTCTAAATAAGAAATACCATTTTATGCATGATGAAAATAAAATAAAACTTAATACTAAATACTAACGACAATAATAGGAATAGACCAATACAACTCTGATACTAATAACTCAGCAGTATATAAAGTCCATAACCAAAATATAAATCTGTCTAAAATAGAAAATTCAACCACTAAATGAAAAAGAAAACTCTAGAATAATAAATCTTAATAATAGTAAACCGACCCAACTATAATGAAAGTACGATAAAAGGAAATGCATACAGGGGATCGACACTTACGTCCTAATATTTCGGAGTAAAAAATGAACAAGAATGCAAGGTCATGAAGGTTGTGGTTGCAAGTGTTGTCTAAGATCTGAAAATAGATATTAATAACATGACTAAATTAATCTAGTCTACAAAGAGTAAGAATTTAACCAAATTTGGTCTACACTATTTTGAAGTTAACCCAACCCAAACAACCCTAAATATAACATGCAGTCTAATTCCCAAGCCCAAGTGAACCCACTATTTAACAATTAAAATTCATCTCATTTAATTATAATTACAAGATTCCCTATTTATGACCAATATATACATATCTAGTAGAAGTACAGCGTAAGAAAGGACATCACATAATTCAAACATTCAGATAAGTACGTTTCCAACACAAACAAGTAATTGGGCTATGCACAAGACCGCATATAAAACATATTAAGGTCTATCTCTATTGTCTTCAGGGATCGCTCGTTTATATTAGGTATAACTATAGGTCATTCCGAATCTACCTCAAAGCCACAGCAAGGGATAATTATTACGCCTTCACCCCAATCATATGACCCCATAACCTAGGTTATATAAAAGGATCCCTTCGTTTATCCTCACTCAGAACAATGGGTACTTCTATCATGCAAGATTGAGGTAAAGTACCAAGGTAAAGCCCAACACATCATTGGGGTACCAGTGCAGTCAATTTCGTACGCGCCCCACTAAAATCCCTCCTAGTACGTCCCCACAAGTACTCACCGCTAAGATATGCTTTGTATATAAAGAAATAATAAAATAACCAGTCTACTCTGGGAACAATAAAGGTATCATAAGTCTCTAATTAATTAAATAAACTAAATTAAGATAAAAATGCAATAACCATAAGGTTTTGTGCCTAGACCATGTGCACAAGATAAAATAAAGTCATGTGCATGCTGCCGTTCGCATGGGTTGATTTAACAGTGTGCTCAACGCATGCATCTAAATAATTAAAAGTGACGGGTTTCTTATTCCCTAAACCCAAAGTTAGAATCTATAAAACCTATACAAAATCGTGAAGGGACATATGTATCGGTGCACAAACTTACCCATGGATATGAATCTCACAACTCCATTCATCAGGAAAAGCTTTTGAAACACCTGATCCCTCACCCAAAAATCCAACTTATGCTTCCTCTTATTTGTGTAATTATTATGTCGATCCTGTGAAGTCTTCATACACTCCCCAATTAGTGCCACCTTTTTCGAGATGTCCTAAATGACATCCGGACCAAATAGCCCGCTCTCTCATGTCTCCAACCAATAAGTCGATGAATAATATGGTCATCCGTAGAACACCTTATAAGGTGTCGTCCTAATATTTTGGTGATTACTATTATTGTATATAAACTCCACGAGTAGCAAGTGATGATCCCAGCTTCCATTTAAATTCAACACGTAGGCTTGTATCATATCTTCTAAAATCTAGTTCAGTCGCTCGGTCTAGCCATTTATCCGAGGGCGAAATATGGTGCTTAAATTTAGTTATACCAACATCACCTCCAAAAACGTCCTCCAGAATTGAGAAACAAATATAGTTTCCCTCTTGGAGATAATATCGAGTTTTACTCTAGGAATATTCATAATCTTTGCAATAGAAATTTTAGCATACTGCTCTGTAATATAGTTTGTCCATATAAAAAAAATGATCCATATTCATTCATCTATCGATGATGACCAAAACAGAATCATGTCCTCATTGGGACCTTGAAAACCCCACGATGAAATCCATGGAGATGCTCTCCCACTTCCTCATTGGAATATTTAATGGTTGCAACATCTATGTTAGTCTCTGGCATTCCACCTTTAGTAGCTGGTAGGTGGAACACTAGACACAAACTCAAATACATATCTTTTCATCCCGACCCACCAATATTGTCACCTTATGTCACGATATTTCTTGTTACCCCTAGAAGCACAATGAACTGTGAACCATGTGCCTCGATTAAAACTGTCCTCCACAACTCTGGACCCTCTGGCACCACCAAACATCCCTGAAATCCTAACCCTCTATTTAAGCCGATTGAGTAAAAGAGAACCCCTCCAAATTAAATTTCTCGTACCTTGTTCTGACAAAAGGAGTCGAATGTCTGAGACGAAATCATCTGCAATGTAATAACCAGAGTAACAACCATAACTGCCAAAAATACATTTAATAAATTCATCGAACGCAAAGTCCGTTCTCTTCCCAAAAATCTTCCACTATAACATTGGGTTTATGGCTCAAAGCATCCCTTACCAAATTTACCTTCCCCAGATGATACTGAATAGAGTAATGGTAGTCCTTATAAAACTCCGACCATTTCCTCTCTCATGTTCAACTCCCACCGAGTGAAAAAATATTAAAGACTCTTGTGATCGAAAAAAATGTAAATCTCCCACCCAACGTATAATGTATTCAGATACGAAAGGTAAAGACTACTTTCGTAAATCTAAATTATGACTAGGGTAGTTAACCTCGTGAGACTTAAGCTTACGCAAGGCATAAGCTAAGCCCCTAAAGTGATGTGTCGGTGTAAACCAAGTACTCTACTCTACCCCGTGCTGAAACAAGTATGAGTGCAGTCATGAGTCTCTCCTTGAACTCCTCAAACGCTCTCTGACAACCTGGGCTCCGAATATACGGGACCCCTTTCGGGTGAGGTGAGTCAGTGGCCCGATAATCTTCGAGAACCCCTGAATAGACCTTCTTCAGTACACAACCATATCCAAGAAGGTTCTAACATCCATAGTCATCATATGTTGCCCCCACTTAATCATAACCTATACTTTTCTAGGATCAACTGAAATCCTAGACTTCTACACAACTTCTCCCCAAAACTGTACATCACACAACCAAAATCCACATTTAGAGAATTTAGCATACAATATATGCTCTCGTAACATATGAAAAATAGTCCTTAAATGGTGTGCATTCTACACCTTAGACCTATAATACACAAGTATGCCGTCAATGAACATAATAATGAACGGATCTAGAAATGGGTGGAACACCCTATTCATCATGTCCATAAATACTATTAGCACATTAGTCAACCCAAATGGCATGACCCAAAATTCACATAATTTATATTGCATAAGGAAAGAATCTTCCAAATATTCCTCTACCGAATACATAATTGATGATATCCCAAGTGCAAGTCAATCTTGGAAAGGAATGCCATATCCCTTAAGTAATCGAACAGGTCATCGATACATGGTAATGGGTACATATTCTGTATCGTAACCTTGTTCGACTCCCGATAGTCCACAAATAATCTTAGTGAACCATCCTTTTTTGTAACACCCCGCCCGTACGGGGAGAGCGAGCGGAGCGCCACTACGATAAAACTAACCAAATCCACAAATAACAAGGTATAGAGCATCTAAAAATCCCACAATACAATAAAATAATCCACTAATCTCAAAATTTTCAAATAAATACCAAGTCTCTCGAATAAATACAACATCTAACTCGAAATAAAATAAATCTCCAATGCTCTATACATCAAAATAAATACAAGTCTTCTCATCTTGTATTAAAAATCCTTCCCAATAATAATCCACACTAAAATCCATCTCCAAAATAAATCCAAAGCGCCCAAAAATCCGCGCTAACCTGCCACTAAAAGAAAATATGGGGAAGTACACAATACGATAGTAAAGATGCTCAACAAATATTAGCGGTGAATAAAACGTAACAATACGAATACGAATCTTCAAATCAAATGTGAATCTCAATAGCAATTATATCAATATAATTTCTCAACAACACATTAACCGGGTCACCAGGCCTCACCACCGTACCGCGCCTATGCATTTATTTAGCATATCCGGAAAAAGGAATATTGGCGGGTGCCCAACCTCACTATCATATTAAAATCTCATGACAACATGCTCAACACCAAATATAATACCACATGAATTAAAATTAGATTCCAATAAATATTTCCAGATTTCCAAATGAATTTATCAATTCAAATATGAGTCAATAATCACAAGAAAACAACGAGAATAATACTCGCGAGATTTAGGACCATATTGTGTAAAACCCCATACCTTAAAACACCAAAAAGAACCAACATGAATCCATCACATAATTTCAGCGTCAAAAACTATCGCACCATCACGTTCCTCTCGCGAAAATAATCAAATCTCGTTCTTGCCCAAACTGGAGAAAACACCAAATAACCCTACTAATCTAATGTTGAAATCTTGAATAAGTTTGGGGCTATGGTTTGTATATGACAGGGAGTAATTTTGGAGAGGTCTTCTGGTTGAAAAGTTGGAGAAAAAGTGATCTGAAAAGCCAAGCCACGAATTTGTTGATACATAGAGGATTAAGAGTTTGATTAAGAAAAGAGTTCTAATCAGATACAAACACTAAAAAAATTATTCCTGACGATCGGACCGTTAGAATTGGATGAAATTTTACAGAGAATTAGCTGAAGACGAGAGGAAGCTGTCCAAAAAATTTCAGCTCGATCGGACCATTCAATAGTTTTAAATATTTTTTTTCTAGAGAGTTTTATGCTCCAAGAACTCTTAGAGAGTTTTATGTTTTGAGGACTCTTCCATATAATAAAAATGCAATTAAAACTCCATTTTAATTCCGATTTTGAAATCGTTTGAAATTCTCGCCTTTAAAAATAATAACCAACATACTTGAGCAATAAAAATAATTTTATCTCAAAATTTATTTTTCCTCTTTATTTCGCAAATACCACAAAAATTACGCGGGTTGTTACACTTTCCCACTAACAATGGAATTTCGCCCTCGAAATTCGCCGAATGCCTAACTCTAAAAAAATCAGGCCAACAATCTCCAAAATAATTCCGTCTCCAAAAATAAATTCCTCACATCTAATCTAGATGCCTAACGCGAAACGATTCTCTAAAAATTTCTATTTCCAAAAATACGCGCCACAAAAACGCAACAGACCCAAAACCCAAGACCCGAGGGTTGTCGTATACCTAGGCTCTGATACCATTCTGTAACACCCCGCCCGCCCGGGGAGAGCGAGCGGAGCGCCACTACGATAAAACTAACCAAATCCACAAATAACAAGGTATAGAGCATATAAAAATCCCACAATACAATAAAATAATCCACTAATCTCAAATTCTTCAAATAAATACCAAGTTTGTCGAATAAATACAACATCTAACTCGAAATAAAATAAATCTTCAATGCTCTATACATCAAAATAACTACAAGTCTTCTCATCCTGTATTAAAAATCCTTCCCAATAATAATCCACACTAAAATCCATCTCCAAAATAAATCCAAAGCGCCCAAAAATCCGCGCTAACCTGCCACTAAAAGAAAGTATGGGGAAGTACACAATACGATAGGAAAGATGCTCAACAAATATTAGCGGTGAATAAAACGTAACAATACGAATACGAATATTCAAATCAAATGCGAATCTCAATAGCAATTATATCAATATAATTTCTCAACAACACATTAACCGGGTCACCAGGCCTCACCACCGTACCGCGCCTATGAATTTATTTAGCATATCCGGAAAAAGGAATATTGGCGGGTGCCCAACCTCACTGTCATATTAAAATCTCATGACAACATGCTCAACACCAAATATAATACCACATGAATCGAAATTAGATTCTAATAAATATTTCCAGATTTTCAAATGAATTTATCAATTCAAATATGAGTCAATTATCACAAGAAAACAACGAGAATAATACTCGCGAGATTTAGGAGCATATTGTGTAAAACCCCATACCTTAAAACACCAAAAAGAACCAACATGAATCCATCACATAATTTCAGCGTCAAAAACTATCGCACCATCACGTTCCTCTCGCGAAAATAATCAAATCTCGTTCTTGCCCAAACTGGAGAAAACGCCAAATAACCCTACTAATCTAATGTTGAAATCTTGAATAAGTTTGGGGCTATGGTTTGTATATGAAAGGGAGTAATTTTGGAGAGGTCTTCTGGTTGAAAAGTTTGAGAAAAAGTGATCTGAAAAGCCAAGCCACGAATTTGTTGATATATAAAGGATTAAGAGTTTGATTAAGAAAATAGTTCTAATCAGATACAAACACTAAAAAAATTATTCCGGACGATCGGACCGTTGAAATTGGATGAAATTTTACAGAGAATTAGCTGAAGACGAGAGGAAGCTGTCCAAAAAAATTCAGCTCGATCGGACCATTCAATATTTTAAATATTTTTTTTCTAGAGAGTTTTATGCTCCGAGAACTCTTGGAGAGTTTTATGTTTTGAGGACTCTTCCATATAATAAAAATGCAATTAAAACGCCATTTTAATTCTGATTTCGAAATCGTTTGAAATTCTCGCCTTTAAAAATAATAACCAACATACTTGAGCAATAAAAATAATTTTATCTCAAAATTTATTTTTCCTCTTTATTTCGAAAATACCACAAAAATTACGCGGGTTGTTACACTTTCCCACTAACAATGGAATTTCGCCCTCGAAATTCGCCGAATGCCTAACTCTCAAAAATCAGGCCAACAATCTCCAAAATAATTCTGTCTCCAAAAATAAATTCCTCACATCTAATCTAGATGCCTAACGCGAAACGATTCTCTAAAAATTTCTATCTCCAAAAATACGCGCCACAAAAATGCAACAGACCCAAAACCCAAGACCCGAGGATTGTCGTATACCTAGGCTCTGATACCATTCTGTAACACCCCGCCCGTCCGGGGAGAGCGAGCGGAGCGCCACTACGATAAAACTAACCAAATCCATAAATAACAAGGTATAGAGCATATAAAAATCCCACAATACAATAAAATAATCCACTAATCTCAAATTCTTCAAATAAATACCAAGTCTCTCGAATAAATACAACATCTAACTCGAAATAAAATAAATCTCCAATGCTCTATACATCAAAATAACTACAAGTCTTCTCATCTTGTATTAAAAATCCTTCCCAATAATAATCCACACTAAAATCCATCTCCAAAATAAATCCAAAGCGCCCAAAAATCCGCGCTAACCTGCCACTAAAAGAAAGTATGGGGAAGTACACAATACGATAGGAAAGATGCTCAACAAATATTAGCGGTGAATAAAACGTAACAATACGAATACGAATATTCAAATCAAATGCGAATCTCAATAGCAATTATATCAATATAATTTCTCAACAACACATTAACCGGGTCACCAGGCCTCACCACCGTACCGCGCCTATGAATTTATTTAGCATATCCGGAAAAAGGAATATTGGCGGGTGCCCAACCTCACTGTCATATTAAAATCTCATGACAACATGCTCAACACCAAATATAATACCACGTGAATCGAAATTAGATTCCAATAAATATTTCCAGATTTTCAAATGAATTTATCAATTCAAATATGAGTCAATTATCACAAGAAAACAACGAGAATAATACTCGCGAAATTTAGGAGCATATTGTGTAAAACCCCATACCTTAAAACACCAAAAAGAACCAACATGAATCCATCACATAATTTTAGCGTAAAAAACTATCGCACCATCACGTTCCTCTCGCGAAAATAATCAAATCTCGTTCTTGCCCAAACTGGAGAAAACACCAAATAACCCTACTAATCTAATGTTGAAATCTTGAATAAGTTTGGGGCTATGGTTTGTATATGAAAGGGAGTAATTTTGGAGAGGTCTTCTGGTTGAAAAGTTTGAGAAAAAGTGATCTGAAAAGCCAAGCCACGAATTTGTTGATATATAAAGGATTAAGAGTTTGATTAAGAAAAGAGTTCTAATCAGATACAAACACTAAAAAACTTATTCCGGACGATCGGACCGTTGAAATTGGATGAAATTTTACAGAGAATTAGCTGAAGACGAGAGGAAGCTGTCCAAAAAATTTCAGCTCGATCGGACCGTTCAATATTTTAAATATTTTTTTTTCTAGAGAGTTTTATGCTCCAAGAACTCTTGGAGAGTTTTATGTTTTGAGGACTCTTCCATATAATAAAAATGCAATTAAAACGCCATTTTAATTCCGATTTCGAAATCGTTTGAAATTCTCACCTTTAAAAATAATAACCAACATACTTGAGCAATAAAAATAATTTTATCTCAAAATTTATTTTTTCTCTTTATTTCGAAAATACCACAAAAATTACATGGGTTGTTACATTTTTGTTCACGAATAGGACATGAGCTCCCCACGGAGATGTACTCTTTCGTATGAACATCAGACTCAAAAGTTATTGAATATTCTCTCGTAACTCACTCATCTTTAATGGATCCATACGATATGATGCCCTCGTAATGGGCCTAGTAACCGTCACCAAATCAATAAAAAATTATACCTCGTGTACTAGTTGTAACCTCTTACCTCATTAAACATGTTTGTAAAAGATTTGGTCACCTCCTCTGATTTAGTTGCATCTACATAGTATATGTGAGTGTTAAACCCTCCCCCGAGCCTAGGCACGACTATAAGAAACACTGCCTTCCCGGGAACAATAGACGTTATCGTCTTCCAACTTCAGTCGATCTGAGCATGGTATTGTGTGTAGGGGGTCGAAAAATCAATTTTTAAGTTCTAAAAGGATGGTTCACGAAATATTTTAAATTTTAATTTCTTCAAATTAATTTTCTCTTCTTAAACGAAACTTCAATTCAAATTCTAAATTATGCAAATCAAACCAAACATGAATTTTTCCAAATTAATGATTCTAACTTGAATTAAAGTAGACTAAAATTACCCAATTTAATTAAGCTTTAATTAAACAACTTTTTATGGTTAAACCAAATTTTATCTTGTTAAATTTAAGCATGCTTCTAGATTAATTTTCACGATAAAATAAACACAATCACAACACCGTGATGTACGAAAATCCACAACGAAAAAAACCTCAGACAGCCCAGCAACAGGTCCATCAAGTACATAATTACAAAGGAAACGAAAAAATACTTACGAAAAAACTCGACGCCCTCGTAAGCCTTGACGCTCTTTGGTCTTTCCACCTCTTCCTAGTGGCAACGTAGGAGTCCACCTATATCTCGGAGTCCATCGATGGGGCACTACTATAGTCAAATACACGAAGTCCACCGTATGCACACCACGAACATAGAATCCACCGCAAGAAACAATCTCAATAGTGTAAAGAATAAAACCAGTTGCCTAAACTGATCCCAAACATATATCATGTAGAAACTTGGATCATAAAATGAATTGGATGTAAATATGGTTTTTATTTTAAAAGATAAATCATTAAAGATTAACAAAAACTCAAGGGACTTTTTGGAAGTGTGTTTGCTCTCAAAGTTTGGAAAAGTTAACTCCCGCACTACATAAATGGGTGGCAAAAGTAGTGGGAGGTTATGTAGAAAAAACTGCTCAAAACTGACATTTTTTCACAAAAAACTTCCCGGTTGTTTGAACGAGACTCGATCTTGTTCGAACGACATTCAAACGAGATGTCAATGCACGTAAAAAAAATCTCGTTAGAAGTTGTTCGAACGAGGTTGTTTGAATGAGATTTCAAGCATTGAATCTAGATAATTTCGATACGAACACGTGTGTGTCGGTTTCATATTTTTTTGATTTTTTCTAATTGGTTATGATTTTCTACGGAAAGGTGTCCGAGAACAAAATCTTTAGATAGTATGAATTAAAAAAATTGACAAAAATTCGAACACCCAATAATTAATTTCCAAGTCTCAACATAACATGAGCATTTGTACATGAGAGATCCTTGGACTGTTGATGACGAACACAAGGCATGAAACACGACATATGATGTGATCTTCTTTGACTTGGCCGCTACGTCTTCAACATTAATGTCATAGACTTGAAGGGTCACAAATAACTTCTATCTTATAACTCAAAGAGTTTTGTCCGGAATTAAGCCAAGGCATACAAATTCACTCAATTGGAAATTTTTCCTTACGAATTTCCCCCTTTGGATATTCCGGGACAACATAAAAATTAAAAACCTATGGGCCATAAAGCTCATCTAAAAGACACAATCCCGCCTCAAAATAAAAAATACAGACGCTTAACTGACACATATGTTGAGAAGTTTTGCATTAAAAACTTTATCGCATTGATGAAAATATGCATACTTAAACACAACATTAAACGCATAGGGAATATAACAATATTACATCCTCCCCCTTTGTCAAACATTAACGTCTCCCCCTAAGTTAGATCTCCCTAATTTAAAAGCTTTAGATACCATTTCTCTCCCTTTTTGTTCAGGAATAGACAAAGGTTAAGGTCCATAAAATAAACGATTTCTCCCTGATTAATTCAATTCTCCCTCTAAATGAAACAAGGGATAAGCATAATAGAAAAACAAGTATATCATGCAATGATGTATATTGATACAAGGGACACAAAAAATTATGGTAACACAAGAACAACAAATCCATATAAGGAACAATATATACCAATAATGATGCGATAACAAAATGATATAAATTATAATGAATTAAAATGAGCATGGGATACCAATGAAAAATAACAACAAGATATATATTGATATGAATAAATATCATACAAGGATTAGATGTAAAAGCAAAGACTAAAAAACTGATACTATATATATAAATATAAAAAAGATATCAATGCAGCACAAGCACATATATATAGGTATAAATACCACATAAGACACTAAACACAATAAGCCTTCCACACTCATATGGCATGCATATATCTAAATAAACATGTGATAAATGGAGTGAAGGGGTGAGAACTAGTGGTAAAAGAATTATGTCCCAATCACTTAAACATGTTTAAGGAGTTCTATTTGATTACAAAACTTTATCAACTAAGATTTAGCCTCATGTGACAAGATAAAGTGAACTCAAAGAACAAACAAATACAATACACATAAGCCTAGAATTTTGATAATTCTAAAAATCAATAGCGCCATGGCAAAATAAGCATAAGTAGGATTTAATGTCATTGTGCAAACCCGTTGAAATATCCTTCCAAACTCCCTCAAAAATAATATTTCTTTTCTTTTCTTTTGAATGATCATATCATACTAAGCTATGTTGGCCTTGGCTACTTTTTACAATGCCATACTTTCTTAGGCTCTTGTCAACGGTGGCTTTCATGTAAAGGAGATTTACTCATTTCGTAGCCCTTTCCCGTGTACCCTTATCTCTAATACAATTCAAATAAATTCCACGGGCAATGGTTCTTAGATGAACAAATCCTCCATAGTCACAAAACATGTAGATGAAAAAATTAATGGAAAAATATCTCACAAAGCTCAAATGTACATGTGAAGTTAGCGTTCAAAAGAGCTCATGCATGTGTGTGAGGAAGAATATACAAAGAGAATCCATTAAGCAAATCAAAGTCAAACTTCTCCATGCAAGCATGATAAAGAACAATTTAAGAATTGAAATTCATAACCAAAAGTTCTAGCCACATGGAAGCGGGGAATGATATAGGATTCAAACACAAGGATATGCCACAAAAAATGTGTAAAACTAAAATACGTAAAAAAAATCTTTTTTAGTTTTTAAATTAAAAAAAAAAACAAGGACAACCCAAAAGAAAAGCAAAATATTTTTTGTATTTTTCAATAGGATCCAATAAATGAAAAAAATCAAAATACAAAAGATACACATGTCATAATTCTAGCAAAATATATATATGGTGAAGCATAGACTAGAATATGACAAACAAATATACAACTAGCAAGAATGTATCATGAAGCACATCTAGTGTATGTAAGCTAACAAAATCAACCTTTAGATTTAGCATGGGAAGTATCATGTGCAAGCAAATGAGAATCATAAAGCCTATTATGTAAAGCCTCCAAATTGGATCTCCTAACCCATATAGGTGTAAAGTGACGCTTTCTGGTTTTGGTGACCTTGGTGGATCTACCCTTGGACTTCCTAGTACCGT
Organism: Sambucus nigra; assembly: GCA_949130495.1. Taxonomy (NCBI): domain Eukaryota; kingdom Viridiplantae; phylum Streptophyta; class Magnoliopsida; order Dipsacales; family Adoxaceae; genus Sambucus; species Sambucus nigra. Next base: position 352,796,236 of record OX422218.1, read on the forward strand.
TTCTAAGATCGAAACAAAACCTCCTAAGGTGACCCTTCCTACCACAATATGTGCAAGTAAAAACACAGTGAGAAGTATTACCTAAGGGTTGACCTTTTCTAGCGTTGACGATTCTGTTAAAATCATGGTTTCAGCTTTATTAGCGAAATCATTTTGAGTATCAAAACCAATACCACACTTATAATTTTTAATTTGGAGGGTGCCTAATATTTTATCCAATTTTTTGGACCTATCCTCCAAATCAAACTTCTCACGACTCGAGTCTCTTAATCTCTCTTCAAGCTCCACTATCCTGAACTCAAGAAAACTCCTAGTCTCTTCAAACTCAAGAATCTATTTCTTCATAGTCTCCATTAAACCTCGAAGACTATCTCTCTCACCTTCAACATACTTTAGCTTCTCTCGAAGAGTTCTCTCACGTGCCCTAAGATCTTCAATTAAAACACTTTTATCACAACCTACGACACGCTCTCTCGTTCTAACTTTCAACTTCAAATTTGCCTTTTTCAATTTCAAGAATTACTTATAAAACTCATGAAAGGAAATTTGGAGTTCACTCTCCTCTTCCTCCTCTTCATTCTCATTCTCACTATTTTCTCCACTCTCTTTACCATCAAACACATGGGATTCACAAACAATGGCCTCAAGAGTGTCATGTAAATAAATATCTTCATGTGAAGATTCATTATCAATGCTCACATGAATAGCCAAGAACCCGATGAAGTTGCGCTCAATGGGGGAATCGGGTCCCTCTTCCGAATCACTATCACTAAGGGTGGCATTATATGAAATTTGTTTCTTGCCCTCCTTTATTAGTTTAGTGGGACACTCGGCTTCCCTATGGATATAACCCTTACAACCAAAATATATATTCAACTCGTTCTATTAAGATCATCATTACGATTTTTAGGGAGTTTCTCGGCTTTGTTATACTTATAATTTTCAAATTTCTTATAATCATTTTTAAGATTCTCTTTATTAATCTTAAGAAATTTTCCAAACTTCTTAGCAAACATAGCCATGTCATTAGATTCGATGTCAAACTCATCATCCGAAACAGGTATTTCCTCCTTCCGGTATTTCAAAGCCATGACCTTATCTTTCTTCTTTACATCCTTGGAGGTAAACATATCAAGTTTATAGGTTTGTAAGTCACCTACAAGCTCTTCAAGTTTCGTAGAGTTTAAAGTGCCTAAAGAATTTAAAACAATCACTTTTCAATTAAACTAATCGGGTAATGACCTAAAAAATTTCTTAATAACACGGTTGTCGGGTATATTTTTTCCCCAATTAAAAGATGAATTCATAATATCGGACAATCTAGCATATAACTTATCAAGTGTCTCACTTTCTAACACCTTAATGGTTTCAAATTGAGTAGTGAGGTTTTGTAGTTTAGAAACCTTAATGGCACTAGTACCTTCATGGGTGAGTTGGAGTGTGTCCCAAGCCTCCTTAGACATTTTACACGCCATAATCTGACGGAAATCCTCTGGTGTGACCGCACTAAAAAGAGCATTTTAACCTCAAGAGTTGATATTTGTTAGCTTAAGCTCATTTTCACTCCATCTTTTTACAGGTTTAGGAACTCGAACATCTCCTGCTAAACACGTTGGTGGGGACCACCCTTTAATGACCGATAACCAAATCCGCTCATCTAAAGACTTAAGCGCCGACCTCATACACGCTTTTTAATATGCATAGTTGGAACCATCAATATAGGAAACCTCAAACATGATAAATTTTCCATATACAAACCTAAAGGACCTAACACGATAAATTAGTGTTCCCGCTCTGTTCGAGGATGTACTGCTCTCCTGCGCGTGTTCACCATTAGAAATATAATAAACAAGAGCTTATAAGTAATTGTACAAACATAGGAATACAGAAACCTAAATAACAAAGATCTAATATATCGAAGAATGCTAAGAAGTGGGATAAATGCACTCAAGACCCTAGGACATTAGAGTCTAAAATGATCTGATACCAACTATGCCATCCTGTAAAATCCATAACTAGATTGATCATGACTAAATATAAATAATACATGAGTTTAAACAAGAAGTACCATTTTATGCATGACTGAAACAAAATAAGATGTAATACTAAATGCTGACAATAATAATAATAAGAATAAAACAGTATAACTTTGATACTAACAACTCAATAGTAAATAAACTCCATCACAAAAATATAAATTTGTCTCAAATAGTAAATCCAACCACTGAATGTAAATGAAAACCCTAGCATAACAAATCTCAATAATAGTAAACCGGACCAACTATAATGAAAGTATGATAAATGAAAATGCATAAGCAGGATCGTCACCTACATCATAATATCTGGGAGTCAAAACTAAACATGAATGCAAGGTGACCAAGATTGTGGCTGCAACTGTTTTTTAAGATCTGAAAACAAATTTCAATAACAGGACTAAACCGATCTAGTCTACAAAGAGTAAGAATTTAACCGAATTTAAGCTATACTAATAACAATGCATCGACTTCCTGTATTTTAGTTATTTTTAATTTAACCCAACCCAGACAACCCTAAATATATCATGAGATTTAATTCCCAAGACCAAGTGAACACATTACTTAACAAGTAAAATTTATCCCATTTAATTACAATTACAAGTTTCCTTATTTATGACCAGTGTATACATATCTAGTAGAAGTACAGTGTAAGAAAAGACATCACATAAGTCCAACATCCAGATAAGTATGTTTCCAACACAAGCAAGTAATTGGGCTATGCACAAGCTCCTACATAAAATATACGAAGGTTTATCCCTATTGCCTTCGGGGATTGCTCATTCATACTAGATATAGTTATAGGTCGTCCTGAACCTATAACCTCAAAGATTCATCAAAGGATAATCACTATACCTTCACACCAATCATATGACACCATACGCTATGCTATATGAGATATTCCCCTAGTTTACCCTGACTCAGAACAACGACTACTTTCATCACCTAAAATTGAGGTAAAGACCAAGGTAAAGACCATAACATCATCTGGGTACTAGTGAGGTCATTATCGTATGTGTCCCACTAAATTCCCTCCTAGTACGTCCCCGCGAGTACTCACATGCCAAGCTATTCTTTGCACATAAAGCAATAATAATATAACCAGTCTACTCTGGGATCAATAAAGGTACCATAAGTCTCTAATTAATTTAATCAACTTAATAAAGACCGAAATCCAACAACCCTAAGGTTTCTTGCCTAGACCATGCACATAGGAAAAATGAAATCGTGCGCGTACCTTCATTCGCATTGGGTGATTTAATAGTATGCACGCACGCGCATCTAAACAATTAAAAGTGACGGGTTTCTCCTTCTTTAAACCCATATGAATATATGAACCCTAATACACCATTGATGGACTAGTTAAGGTTCCTACTGCATCAAAGAACCTATTAATGAGATCTAAACCCTTATTCATCAAAACCCCACCTAACATTACAAGTCTTAAGTGTTTTTACTAAGTGTTCAAGTCTAATTTTAGATTAGTAATTTAGAACCTTAGGTTCATATTTTTAATCATTCATCTTATATTTAGATATATTTCAAAATATATAAGAGGTCTTTTTAAAGATTTATTATCATGATTCAAAGTTATTATACACTAAATATATGATACCTAGTGGGACTTTTAAGGAGGTGACACATGTCCTCGTTAAAAGGCAGAGAATGGGGTCAGCTTAATATTGATTATGATCGGTATTTACAATGAGTTCGGCTCAGGTGCAAATGTGTTTGGCCACGATATATATTTGATTGTCCTATTGTTGTTAGTTCGCGGTGTCAGCTAACTCCATTAAGGCATACCTGCATCACTGATATAATATAAATAATCCTACTCACATAATTGGTGAACATGTAATATACACAATACTCCTCCATTTGGTGCATTGTAACTAACTCACGATTATTCACCCCATGGCATGTAAAAGGGACAACTACCTAACCTATAAAAGCACAACACCTATCCCACTACACTCCTTCTCTCCTATAACCGCCTATATATAGCATGAAATCCCACATAACAAGGGAAGTGAAAAATATTCTACCTAACAGCCATACGCAAAAATTATAGAGAGACTTTTGAGAGCTTGTACTCATTCTTTTCATTGATATTGCTCATTGAGATCTATAAAATCAAAACTGCATCTGTGGACGTAGGCACCGCTTTGGGCCGAACCGCGTTAATCGATATTTTCCTTTTTTGTCTCTCATCCCTTTCCATTCTTCCCAAATTGGCATATTGGTAGTGATGATTTTTTTATTACTTATGCAAAAAAATTCATATACTACACGATAATAAAAGTATAACTAATTTATACAAATTATAAGGTGTATAGATGGATTTAATAAAAAATTAGCTTAGTTAATTAAACCCCATTATTTTAAGTCAAAAACGAACATTCTAAATGCTGCAAAGCTCAACACACAATATGGTAAATTCTAATAAATCAATTAACTCATTAATTTATCGCAAAAGCCAATAAATGTCAAATAAAAATATAATTTAATTATTTATTAATTTCACGTGACTAGGTATTATAAAAAAACTTCTTTATAATTGTTAAACCCCGATACCGGGGAATAATACAAACAAGAAAACCCATGACACTTATAAGGACATTGTTCGTCACAATTAATTATGTCATATACTACTACAAGTCATCGAAGAATTGAGGAAGCTAACATCTACAAACGACGGATCCGAATTATAAGTGGACTTCAACATTCATGCCCAACAAGATGAAGATGAAAAGTCAGCCAAATGGGATTTTGTCCCTCCAGAGGGGACTCTGCGCTTCAGATTGGATTGTGGTGACTTTTCTTGCTCCCAGATTGATTTCGAAGCACCTGGGGGATCTCCGGCTCATTTCGCCACCTGACATGCACATATGCAGAGCTCCCACACTGTAACTCTTGCCGAAGTTGGTCTTCACCAATCCAACTGGTTTGGGTAATTCACTCTCTCCAAACACAACGCTGCACTCTAAGTGTTGGTCTCTAGATGGAACATCACAACTCACACCTTCTTTGCTGCCTGGGGAGAGTTCACCATTTCCTTAGAATATGTCTGTGAGCTGCTTGGGTTTGAACCCATGGATGAGTTTGTTTATCTTTATGAGGCCTTGAATGCCGAGGAAACTGCTGATCGGGCAGAGTTAGATCGAATTTACTGACGCTGCACTGGGTCTTCCAACAAAGCTACATTTACTCCCCGAATCAGTCATTTATTTGAAGCTCCTACTGCGAAGGATGCCACTTCTGTCATAGGCAAGGGTAAAGGTACATCTCTAGAATTACCAGCCTACATACTTATTTTATTCTCCCGTTTCTTCTTGACTGGAAATCCCAACAACCAACCTAGGATGGACCTCATAAACATCTCTATTCATTTAGCCAGAGGTTTCAATCTTCCTTTGGCCGCTATTGCTGTGGGGTCCCTTTACACTTGGTTGGATCGGACCCATCTTGACATGGAACGGTCCCTTGGTCGTTACAACCTAGCCAATTTCACCAACACCATTATTTTAATGGGTTTCCTTTACACCCGTTTTCCTGTTATTGCCACCAAATTTGTTCCTTATCCCCTTAACCAAGCCATCAAGCCCCCTCGCCTCCTGTGCTTTCACAAAAAAATAAAGCAGAAAGGAGATAATGGGAATTTTTGACCATTTGAACTCCTTCGTCATGATGCCATATGGGGAATCAACCTTTGCCCACACTTGGAATTTTTTCTCTTATGCAGATAGAACGGTCACTTTCGTTCCTGTTGTAGAAGATCCTTCGCAAGTCGTGGTGCTTCTGTTCACCCCTGGGTTCCTTCCTTTATTCACCGAGTGAGGAAGTACTTTTGAACCTTACAACCCCGATCGATGCAGCAGGCAGTTTGGTTTTGATCAAGGAGCTCATCGACCTGAATTTCAGTTAACAAATGAGAGGGCTACTTTTGCTGAGGCCTGCACTTTCTACCTTTTTGCTATTGTACTTGGCGTAACTTCTACTATGGATGGTCGGGTTACCATTCCCAGTGCCACCAGGAAAGGGAAAGTGTCCACTTCGCTTGCCACCAAATTCCTGTCGATGAAACTGACCAAAATTCTTGAATTTATACAAAGTCCCCCAGTTCTCTCTTTCCCTGCCTTGGAATTAGGCCTCAAGGGCAACTCTATTCTTGGGGTTGAGTTCCCTATGAGCAAGACCCCTAAAGATCCTCCAAGTGAGCTACCTCCTTATTGCCCCATGATCCCTACTGCCACGCCAAGCATAAGAATGTTCCAACCCCAAAACAACAAGCCCCTTTTGCAGGTGTTTATGGTGAGGATGTTCCAATCGGTGCATCTCTTAACGAAGGACTTTCCAAGCCACCGACCAAAAGGATTAGGAGATCCAAGAGTGGGACTTCTTCAAACTCCAAGTCCCAACCTCAACCTCAAGCTCCCTTGGATGCATTCCCCATTGCCTCCGTTCCTCTTCCTATATCTGCCGAAGTAAGTGAGGAATTAAGAAAGAAAGTTCAAGCTGAGGTGGAACGAATAAATACTGAATTTCACTGGCACACTCCTTCCATTCCTCCTACTGCTTCTTTCCCCACCATTTTGGTAGATCCATCTGAGGGGGATCAAAGCTAAAGAAGAGTATAAGAGTTCTCTCAGTCCTTCGTGCTTCTGGTCCTAGAAAAAAGACTCTAAGCACCAAAACTCAAAAGAAACGAGCTTATGAGGGAGAAAGGAGTAAACACCCTAGATACACCTCGGCAGCCAGCCAAACACACCAATAACCTCTGAAAGATCTCTAGTTAGCTGTTAGAAGCTTTATAATAAATGACAATGATAGGTGAGTGTTGATACCAAATTTAGTCTGCTGATATGGCTCAATTAAGTGGAGACACGTGGCAATATGCGTGGCAATAACAAACATTTCAGAACAACATCTTGACTTCGAGGAACTCAATTTCCCCGACCAACTCAAATACTCCGAGCAGTAGGGGCTCTCCGAGGAACTTTACTGCACCGAGCAACTCATGGATACCGAGATACTTTGGCGGTCCGAGCAGCTTAGGCGGTCCGAGCTGCACCTCGATCAGATCATTTATTATCAGACAATTAAGAGGATTAAATGCGCATTAAATGTTGATTATTATCATACGGATGTATACGCTTATTGAACAGCTATGTATTACTCATTCACATGTGCAGACTCATGGCTATAAATACATTGTATCATCCTCATTGTAGGGGACCGAAATTTTTGGAGGATAATCATACTTCGAGAATTCCTAAACAGTCAATAAAAACACAAACAGTGGACGTAGGCCATTCATTCAAGGCTGAACCACTTTAAAATCTCTTATCTTATATATTTTTATCATTGATTAAACAAATTAGAGATATTCTAATTTTTTACATCAACAGATTGGCACCGTCTGTGGGAAACGACTATAATTTTCATTTTTCACCAAAAACAATTCATCACCAATGGCTGACAACCCTGAATCCAGCAATCGAAATGCTGGAAATCCCCCAACTCCATCCGCTCCTCCAAATATCCAAGATCTGGCTAGAATCATGGCCAGTTTGGCTCAAGTCCAGACAGCCATACAGGAAACAATACGATAACTCATGCAAACCATTAAGGGTGGAGCATCAACCTATTCAGGACAACGAAGTGGTCAAATAAATACTCATTTACTTTCTTCACGCATTAGGCAAAGTGATTCATATCGCACTGATAGATCTGAAGATTTTCCTTGTCAACCGGGTTGAACTTCGTCAGTACGAGCCACAGATACTGAACAACACATCACTCTCTCTCCGGAAAGGACCAGTGCACTGGAAAGATTGAGTAGGGTCTCTCCTTTTGATCGATTGGGCCCTAGGAAGAATAAAAGTCCTCCTAAGGCTGTATCGAGAAACTTTCGACGACCATTTGATTTAAAAGAGGGTTCTGCCCAATCACAACCAGCTGCTCGACAAGATAGATCCCAAGAAGCCACATCCACGCGATCAGTTGCTCGAACCAACGGGCTGGAGGAAGGAAATTATGCGTGGAAAGGCTCTATTCAGAGGCTGGAGGATAGATTAGGGGAAATGGCCAAGGCTAAAAATCCTCTACAAAGAACTTTTGTCCAAGGGACACCTTATGTCCAAATAATTGTGGATTTTCCCACACCATCAAAGTTCAAAGCACCTGTTGTGACTCCTAAATATGATGGAAAAACCGATCCTGTCCTTCATATAGAGCAATACCAAGCTGCTTCCGACATCTATGCTGTACCAGACGAGATGAGATGTAGGGCATTCTCGGGAACTCTTACAGGATCTGCTCAAATATGGTACAATAATCTTCCTCGGGGTAAGATTTCAACTTTCTTTCAGCTAGCCGAGCTCTTCATTGGAAACTTTTGTTTTGGAGCAAAGCCTGTTAAACGAGTAGCACACTTGTTAAGTGTTAGACAAAAGGCAGGAGAGAGCACTGGGGATTATATAACTCGTTTCAATAACGAGAAGCTCGCAGTTATTAATTACGAGGAAAAGATAGCGATTACTGCTTTGATGAGTGGGATGTTGCCCAACAAGTTATACTACACTTTGGCTAAAGATCCACCCAGAACTATGTCAGAATTGATGACGAAAGCGGCCAAGATCATGAATGCCGAGGAGGCTATGGCTACAAAGAAGAATATGGATACCAAAGAAACCAAAGCGGAGGGTGATAAGACCAAAAAGAAAGAGCATAAGAACAATGGTGGTGACAAGCACTCAAAAATAAAGCCATCATGGGAGGTATTAAAGAAATTTGAAAATTATACTCCTTTGAAAGTAGACATCAATCATGTTCTAGAAGAAATCAAGAACAGCGAGGAGTTAAACTGGCCAGAAAAAATGAAGTCAGACCCTGACAAGAGGAATAAGGCCAAATATTGCGAGTTCCACAAGGATCATGGCCACATGACCAAAAATTATATAGCTCTTCAGAATGAGATCGAGGCACTCATTAGACGAGGAAAACTGGCAAAGTATGTTGATCGCAGAAATGAAAGAAGAAATAACGACTGAGCAAGAGAGAGATCTAGATCTCCTCGTCGAACAGAGGAGAACAAGAAAAGAGACCATGAAGATGATCCAGAAGACGACCCCAATCATCCCAAAAGACTAAGGCAGCCAGAACGTGAGGTATTTTCAATACATTTTGGATCCTTTGATTGTAATATTATTACAGGTGGAGATGCAGGAGGTGGAGATCTTACTGCAGAAAGAAAAGCTTACCTCAACGAGGCTCAAGCCTGTTCATATATTCAACGAATAAACTTGGCTGAAGATGATCGCCCGAGGAAGGTCAACAGAGAAAAACTGGTCATCGGTTTCTCAAAAAATGACGTCGCAGGTGTGTTGTATCCTCATGATGACCCATTGGTGATCAAAATGAGAATGAAGGAAGTAATGATCTCGAGAGTACTGGTTGATAATGGTAGCTCGGCTGATATTATGTTCTACTCTTGCTTCGACAATTTAAATCTAAAGTTATCCCAGTTAGAGCCTTATCATAGGCCCCTCCTCGGTTTTGCTGGCGAGAAAGTTTTTCCACTTGGGATGATCAAGTGGGATATGTTCATCGGTACATGGCCTGCTTGTCGAAGAGAAAGAGTACACTTCTTCGTAATGGATAAGAATGTTTAATCAGCCTACAACATCATCATGGGAAGGGTAGAATTGAAGAAGTTCGAAGTAGTACCATCTATGGTACATCAATGCCTAAAATTTCCAACCAATTTTGGAGTAGGAGTTGTGAAGGGTGATCAAAAAGTAGCTCGGGAATGCTACTATTCATCTGCCGAGCAGGAGGAACTAGAGGAATCTAGAAAAAAGTCCATTACCTATCAGGTGGATGAGGGTGCAGAAATTGAAACATTGGACCCTAGAGATGAGTCGCAACTCGTGAAAGGTCAGGTGGTAGTAGCCACTGAAAACATCATTATGGACGACGAGCACCCTGAACGAACAACTCAGATAGGTTCGTCGTTAGATGCCTCATTAAAACGGGAGTTGATAGTTTTCTTAAAAAACAGAAAATAAACTTTTGCTTGGAGTCATGAAGATATGCCCGGAATAGACCCAAATTTCTTATGTCACGAGCTCAATGTGAATAAGGAAACCAAGCCAGTGAAGCAAAGAAGAAGAGTGTTCAGCCCCGAGAAGAACCAAGCTATACAGGAGGAGGTCGAGAAGCTCCATAAAGCTTGCTTTATTAAAGATGCTAAGTATCCAGACCGGTTAGCAAATGTGGTGATGGTGAAAAAGAAGAACAACAAATGGAGGATGTGTGTGGACTTCACCAACCTCAACAAAGCATGTCCAAAGGATTATTTTCCCTTGCCTCGAATTGATCAACTAGTGGATGCTACCTCGGGACACGAGCTGCTGAGCTTCATGGATGCTTATTCTGGTTACAACCAGATTAAAATGAAACCTGAAGACAGGGAGAGTACTTCTTTCATTACCCCTAGGGGAACTTATGTTTATAATGTTATGCCTTTTGGTTTGAAAAATGAAGGTGCGACATATCAGCGGCTGATGAACAAGGTGTTTGCAGAACAAATCAGTTACAATATGGAAGTCTATATTGATGATATGCTGATAAAGAGCAAGAAAGATGCTGATCATCTAGTTGACTTAGGCCAGACCTTTGATCAATTAGATAAATATCAAATGAAGCTGAATCCGACCAAGTGCATATTTGGAGTACGAGAAGGCATGTTTCTCGGGTATATTGTCAATCAAAGAGGCATTGAAGCAAACCCTGAAAAGATCAAAGCTCTGTTAGGGCTGCGATCTCCAACAACGAAGATAGAAGTGCAAAGTCTTACATGGCGAGTAGCAGCACTTAACAGATTTGTATCAAGAGCAACTGATAGATGCCTCCCATTCTTCAAAACACTCCGAAAGACTTTTGAATGGAATGAAGAATGCGAGAAAGCTTTTCAAGAATTGAAGAAATATTTGGGAACACCTCCACTGTTGTCCAGACCAGTGATGGGAGAAAGGTTGTACTTGTACCTGGCAGTTTCGAAAAATGCAGTTAGTTCGGCATTAATAAGAGTAGAGGATGGAGTACAAAAGCCAATTTATTACACTAGTAAGGCCTTTCGAGGAGCGGAAGATATCCGAAGCTGGAAAAGTTAGCACTGGCACTGATCGAAGCAAGTAGAAGAATGAAGCCATACTTCCAGGATCATACCATAGTCGTATATACCGATATGCCGTTGAGGCAAGCTCTTCACAAACCAGAAAAATCAGGGAGATTGATGTACTGGGCAATAGAACTCGGTGAATATGATATAATTTATGAGCCTAGATCGTCATTGAAAGGGAAAGCAGTAGCAGATTTTATAGCAGAGTTTACTTATCCTGGTACCCCCGAGGAGCAAAAGCTGATCATCGACCAACCTGTGGATGTTACAGGATCATCAAATTTAAATCCTGATCAACTTAAGTTGGTCGGAGAGCAAGAGGAGAAGGTCGACGAGCAACGAGGTGTGGTAGAAATGGAGATAAAGGAGCAACAAATATTCCATCGAGGAATTTTGTCCAATAAGAAGTTTGAAGACGAAACACCTGTATGGAACCTATATGTGGATGGCTCATCATGCACCTCAGGTAGTGGAGCCGGGATTGTATTGAAAAGCCCAGACGAGATCGACATAGAATATGCCCTGCGCTTCCAATTTCAAGCATCTAATAATGAGGCGGAATATGAAGCGATGATTGTAGGTCTTAGTCTGGCAAAAACTATGAAGGTAGAGTAGGTAATCGTGTGCAGTGACTCACAGTTGATTGTAAATCAAATGCTCGGTTTATATGCAGTGGAAGGAGAGTTGATGATTAAGTACCATGCAAAGGTGATGGAATTGGTATCAGAATTTGTTACTGTTCAACTGGTTAGAATACCAAGAATGGAGAATGCAAGAGCAGACGCTTTACTCGTATCGAGCTACGAAGAATAATCCCAATTGAAATTCTAGCTGGTCGGAGCATAGATGAAGAGCTGACGATGAATTTTATTACCCTTGATTTAGGGTCATCTTGGATGGATCCCATCAGGGCATATATTGAGGAGGGAGAATTACCGATTGACAAACTCGTGGTCAAGAAATTAAAGTTTAAAGCTGCTCGTTATGTATTGACTAATGGTATTCTATACAGATGAGGAATCATAGCTGGCTTGCAGAGATGTATACATCCCGCCGAGGTGAAGTATTTGATTAAAGAAGTCCATGAAGGGTCTTGTGGAGCCTATGTAGTAGGTCGAACACTTCTGCAAAGAATAATTACACAAGGATACTACTGGCCAATGATGAGGGCTGATTGTATAGCCTATGCCAAGAAATGTGACAAGTGTCAGCGCTTCTCCTCCATCGGAAGAACTCCCCAAGCATTGTTGACACCCATTACTTCCCCTTGGCCATTTGCTATGTGGGGAATTGACTTGGTCGGGCCACTTCCAACGACTAGGGGAAGATTTAAATATCTCGTCGTCGCAGTGGATTATTTTACTAAGTGGGTAGAAGCCAAGCCTCTTATCGACATGACATACGAAAAGGTGTACCAATTTATTTGGAAAAATATCATTTGTAGATATGGTGTTCCCCATGCATTCATCACCGACCATAGAACACAATTTGACAACGAGGAGTTCGCTGCCTATTGTCATCAGTCAAATATCCTAAAGATCCATTCGGCACCAGGCCATCCCCAAAGCAATGGACAAACTGAAGTGACAAATAGAATATTGCTAAATAGCTTGAAGAAAAGACTGAATGACGCGAAAGCAAACTGGATCAACGAGCTACATTCAGTATTGTGGGCTTATCGTACTACTCTCCGAGCAGCAACCGGAGAATCTCCATATATGCTGGCATTTAGAAGTGAAGCTGTTATACCTGCCGAGTTGGGTCTCCCAACACACCGAGTGCTGAACTTCAATTCCCCTGTCAGCGATTTAATGAGAAGGTTAGACTTGGACATGCTCGAGGAAGTTAGAGAAGAAGCAGTCATCAGGAATGCTGCTTACCAGCAACGAACAACTTTGTTCTACAACAAGAGAGTGAAGAAGTGAGACCTGAAAGAAGGAGACTATATTCTAAAGAAAGTGATTCAAAAGCACAACAAACTGGAAGCGAACTGGCATGGACCTTACCGAGTTACAGAAGTTGTTCGACCAGGAACCTACAGAATAAAAACTTTAGAGGGGGAGGAGTTTAAGAATGCATGGAATGCAGAACACCTGCGCAAATATTATCAGTAATGTAAACTCTCATGTAATGCAGTTTCATCAGTATGAATAAAATGTGGATATTCTACCCAATTCTCTCATTTTATTGATTTTTTTTGCAGAATACTAGTGTTACACACTACTCAGTAAAATCCATCAACTTCGGTTGGTCGGAAATAAAAAATACTTCCTATAAGTGGCAACTCCGATTGGTTGGGAAGAAAATCCACCAACTCCGGTTGGTCGAAAATAAAAAATACTTCCTAAAAGTGCCAACTCCGGTTGGTTGGGAAGAAAATCCACCAACTCCGGTTGGTCGAAAATAAAAAATACTTCCTAAAAGTGCCAACTCCGGTTGGTTGGGAAGAAAATCCACCAACTGCGGTTGGTCGGAAATAAAAAATACTTCCTAAAAATGCCAACTCCGATTGGTTGGGAAGAAAATCCACCAACTCTGGTTGGTCGGAAATAAAAAAGACTTCCTAAAAGTGCCAACTCCGGTTGGTTGGGAAGAAAATCCACCAACTCCGGTTGGTCGGAAATAAAAAAGACTTCCTAAAAGTGCCAACTCCGGTTGGTTGGGAAGAAAATCCACCAACTCCAGTTGGTCAAAAATAAAAAATACTTCCTAAAAAGTGCCAACTCCGGTTGGTTGGGAAGAAAATCCACCAACTCCGGTTGGTCGGGAATAAAAATATTTCACAGAAATACCAAATAAGGTTGGTCGGGAATAAAAATATTTCCCAGAAATACCAAATAAGGTTGGTCGGGAAGAAAAAATATTCCTAAAAATCCACCAACTCAAGTTGGTCGGGAATAAGAAGCTGTCAACTACAGTTGGTCGAGAAACTAAATATCATCAATTTTGGTTAATCGTCAAATGATTACCACAAGTTCAGGATAGCCGACAATAAGTTTTAACCAGTTTTATTTGACCAGCAAATAACACAATGTTGTTATCTTTTTAACAGATATACATACGCATATGTAAAGTGTTTTACAAAATATCTAAAAGACAATGACAATCAAGATTTAAAAGAAAAATAGAAGTTTTTCATTAAATCCAAAACAAAGTACATTGAGAATAAAATACATAAAAATTATTACATCAGAATTCCTATTCTATGGGTTTTTTCCCTTCTGCTTTTGAAACAGGTTCCTCGCCAGAAGGAGGATCGTCTAAGGCATAAGGGGAATTTATGAAATTAAGGTCCTTGAGCATCCTGATGTTCATCACAGATGGCCGGTCGAGTAGGTGCTCTGGGCGAGATATTTCAACATTGGAATGGAGACTATAATCGCCAAGATATTTGGAAATCAAACACTGAGGGATTGCCCGAGCAGGGATCCAGCTCATGTCAAGTTTGAATGGAGGCACTGGCAGGTCGAGCAACCCAGGATTATGGTAATCCCACAAGTAGTGACCCTGTTCCAATTGAAGTACACCCAAGGCATTCAACCACCCTTGTTTATAACCCTCATTATTCGCATTTTGGATCCGATCATCCAAATAGTAGAGAGCCTCATTGTAGCCAGCCATCCAGAATTCTCTAGGCTGTTTGTGGAATTGATAAGTCAACCTTTCCAGCTGCTCGTAAAGATTTTTTATAAAAAGTTCTTTATTCTTCAAGGCAGACTTCTGTGCAGAGAGCTGCTCGTCCAGATTCCTGATCTTCTTAGACATCTCTGCCAGAGCTTTATTCTTCGCAACTAACTGAACTGCTTGATTCTCCAGTGTCGATTGAGTTCTTTGTTCCTCGATAGGAATCCGAGAAGCTCTTGCTCGCCCCCGAGGAGCTCTTGCTCGTCCCCGAGTAGAGGTAGAAGGCCCAATCCTCTTCAAGGTTTCTAATTCATCCCTCAGGTTGGAATTTTTTACCTCTAAGAAAGAGAATCCCTCGTCGTTCACAGGGACCAAAGTGTTTGAGGTAGAAGCTGCAGATTTCAACTGAGATACCTCTCTTTACAGATTATTATTTTCTTGCTCCAACAACTCAGCTATCTGTCTGTGCTCTTCGACCTCAGCCTTCAAAGTTCTCTCCCTCACATTGTAAGCGACGAACAACTTATCATACCCCTTATCAGCACTGAGTTGTTGATACTTCTTCTCGTATCCCTCGTGCAAAAGGGTTATAGACTCCTTATATTGTTGTTGAAGCTCTTCAAGAGTGCCCTGGAGGTCTTCAATCATATCATAATACGCTACATTGTTAGCCACTGCACGGTCGAGTAAGCACTTCAAATACTGGTAGGCCTCAACTGCTCGTTCTGAAGCATTTGGATATATCAATAATTTGAGCATCAGTCAAATCTGTATGGCCAGCTTTGAAATATTCGTTGCACTGTTTTATCAATTTTGTATCATGAGTAGATAAAAATTCCATCCTGGCCATAAACTAGTAAAAAGAGGAAAGAGCAAGAATCAATAAAGAGCAAGAGGAAGAGAAACAACATTATGAATAGGCAAGACTTCAAATTTTATTATATCATAAAAGAAAGGTACATAGTTCAGAATTACAATTGACAAAAATAGACAAAGAGAAAAATCCAAACAACTCTACACCTTCTCCTTGTCTCCCAAAAGTTTATCGGGAGGCTGGGACGAGGAAGTAGGTTGCTCGGATGACACAGATGGTTGCTCGGGGGGTGCTGGAAGATGCTCATTTGAAATAAGGGATGGTTGAAGTTGCTCGCAGGAAGACTGGACAGCTGTGGGATGAGAAATTTGATCTCCCATCACCATAGAAGATTCCTCAGAGGCAGCTTCATCCTCTTCTTCTTCTACAGGAGCTGGAGGGGTCCAGGGATGTGTCGCTGAAATAGGTCAGACTTTTCATCAACCTTCATCTCTTGCAGAGCAGCGACCCAGCCGTCCCTAAAGTATTTGTGGCTACCATATTCCACTTGTGACATCATGGCAGCCAGACCTTTATTCCACCCCTTATCCCAGCCAGCACTGAAGGACCTTTTTCACAGCCAACTTTCTTTTCACCTTCTCCGAGGAAAGCTTCTCGGATAGAAGTTCCTCGGTAGCCTTCAATTTATTCTCCACTTCCTCCTTCTGACGGCTTACTTCACGAAGTTTGCCCAACTCTTCCTCAACAGCTTTGAGCTTATCTTCAAGCTCCCCAGCATTTTGGAGCCTCCCTTCGAGCTCTGTATTCTTCTCTTCCAAGTCTTTTATTTTTTTCTCCAACCCTTTGGAGACCTCAACAACCTGATCCTTCTCCTGTTCGATGGAATTAAGTTTCTTCTCCCAAGTAGCTTTATCATCAACATACTTCTGACGAGAATCTTTCAGAGACTGTGTCAGACCCACCAAAGCTTCCTCTACACCTAATGAGGAGCTTGAAGCTTTAATAGCTTCATCCTTCTTCAAAATTGTATTAAAATAGGTTACCAACTGGGAAAAGAAAATAATAGCAAGTCAGTGCACAGATATAACAAGGGAAAAATGAAAGTTTAGGACAATAATACTTACAGAAGCAATATGACGAGCAGCTAAGGTAGTAACCATATCCTGAAAAAGATTTTCTTTAGTACCTTGGATCTCGGGGATGATCCAAGACTTCACCGAGCTCATGACAGAGCTCGGAGCAATGAAAGTGGGAACATCACTTCCAGTATTCAGGGGCTGAGCGATGGATTCAGCCAAATTGACCGAGGAGCTCTTCTTCAGCCTCCTCAGAGGAGCATCAACAGTCTCGACTAAAGATGTAGTCTTAGTCGGGGATATGACTATCACCTCGCTTGGAGCAGCGACCTTGCTCGGAGCCGCTGGGGGCTTCTCGACAACCTTCACAGGAGCAGCCGGAGAAGGGGCATCGATTTTTCTTGTCCCTTCTTCCGGGACATCATGTTTGCTTTTCTTTGCCTCTCCAGCAACAGAGGAAAATTTCTCGAAGAGGGCAGGAGCTCTTCTTCTCTTCATTTTTTCACTCAAAGGAATATGTGACTCAGGTGAAGAACTTGTAGAAGCTGGTATTGGTTCCACGCCGCTTATCACCGGACGAGTAGTGAAAGACGAGGTGTAATTCTTATACTGCAGCAGATATGAAGCTGATCTGATATGCTCGTCGGCAACAGTCTGATGCAAACCCCAGATAAGTTTCAGATGTTTTAAGTTAACTTCTGTCTCTTTTGGAGACCTTCTTTTGCTGTCAACTGCAAATAAATAAAAATTAAAATATCAGTGACACATTTTATCAAGCACAAAGGAAACATAATTTCAAAAATAAAATAAAAACAACCTATCCCATTGCCATAGGGAGGGCATCTAGGACCCTGGTGTTGATGTAAAAAATTAGATTGCTTCTAATTATTTAATCACAGATAAATATAAATGAGACAAAGAATTTTAAAGTGGTTCACCCTATAAGAATGGCCTACGTCCACTGTTTCTGTTATTGCCAAGTGTTTTGGAGTTCTCGATATGTAATTCTATCAAGAAAATCCGGTCCCCTTGAATGAGGGTGATACAATGTATTTATAGCCCTTAGGCTGTGCATGTGAAAGGGTAAACAATTAATGCCCTTTAAGAATATACGTCTGTATGATAAGCATTCAATGAATAGTTGAACTGTTGATTATCTGGAAATCAATGCTGTGGCCGAGATGCAGCTCGAACCGCCTTAGTTGCTCATTGTTCAGGAGTTCCTCGGAGTGTTGGAGTTCCTCGGAGTATTAGAGTTCCTCGGAGTACACTTGCTGCTCGGAGTGAGTATGACTTGGTCGGGGAAATAGACTTCCTCGTTGCTATTGTGCCACGTAGATCGACACGTGTCTTCTTATGATTCGTCTATATCAGCATATTAATTTTGGTATCAACAGAAGCCCCCAATGTTTCATTTTTCGAACTTTGAGGAATATGGAACATTCTTTCTCGGTATATGGCAATATTAAATGATCTTCCTGGTTTTTAGGAACATTTTCTCCATGTTCGAATGTCTTCCAAATTCGCAGAATCCGCCTTTTTGAATTTTTATAAGCGCTTCGATCTTCGCGCACTTTTTGTCCTTTTAGCCACCGGTAGCGTAATAGTTTCTTTTTTGTAATCATTTCTTTCGCCGTTTCCCAAGGCAAAGTATTTAAACTTCATAGGCAATCCCATCATCTTCTACCTTTTCTAATTTCTGCTTTCGAGTTTTCCATAGTCTTTCTCTCTCTTGTGCGTTCATCCTTTTCTTCGTTCGTTGTCAACAGATCTTCCTTTTTCCTGTAAGATCTTCTTCCTTCTTCTTCATTTCTTTTATTCGCCATGGTTTATGTTATTGAATCTCTTGAGAAATTCCGTTCTGACTTTTCTATTCCATCTTGGGTAACTCTGGAGGATCTTTCTGAGCCTTTAGATTACTTTCGTTTGGCTGAGGGACACTGGTTCCCCAGCCTCTTTATTGCTGAATGTGGATTTTCTTTTCCACCAAACCCTTTATGCTTAGAGTTCTGTCATTATTTCGATGTTGTCCCTGCAAAAATAGCCCCCAACACATGGAAAATAGTTAATGGGGTGTATAGGTTAAATCAAACTCATGGAACCCGTATAGGAATTCCTGAGATTATGTATTGTTATAGATGGGTTGTTCTAGATAATATTTTTTATCTAAAAACTAGATTTTTGAATAGGGCCTTAGTAGTCAACCTCCCTGATGCCAATAGGGATTATTTTGAACATGGGGTGGTTATTAAAAACTGGCAACATGCCCCTTTGATTGGAGATGAAGTATATCAAGGTCCCAGATGCCCTTCATATGGCAATGGGATAGGTTATTTTCATCTTGTTTTACTTCTGAAATTATGATTTCATTATGTTTGATAAAATGTATGACTGATATTTTACTATGTATTTGTTTGCAGTTGACAGTAAGAGAAAAACTCCAAAAGAGGCTGAAGTTAATATCAAGCATTTGAAACTTATCTGGAGTTTTCATCAGAAAGTTGCAGACGAGCACATCAGGTCTGCTTCATATTTGCTGCAGTATAGGAGTTATACAACCTCTTTCACTGCTCGTCCTGTGGTCAGCACTAGTGATCCAGTGTCGGTTCCCGATGACTCTTCTCCAGACTCTCACATTCCTCTGAGTCAGAAAATGGGCAAAAGAAGAGTTCCTGCTATCTTTGAGGAGATTTCCTCTGCTGGAGATGGAAAAAAAAACAATAATGACGTCCCAAAGGGGACAAAGAAAGTAGATGCTGCCCTTCTGTTGCTCCTCAGAAGGCTGTCGAGAAGCCCCCAGTGGCTCCGAGCAAGAAGGATGCACCTGTGGAAGTGGTCACTATCTCCCCAACCAAAAGCTCTTCTTTGGTTGAAACTGTTGAGATGCCACCGAGAAGACTGAAGAAGTCCTCCTCGATCACTTTAGCTGAAACCATTCCCCAGCTCCAAGTTAGTGGAGCTGGTGTTCCAACTATTATTCCTCCGAGCTCAGCTATGAGCTCGGTGAAGACTTGGACCATTCCTGAAGTCCAAGGAATTGAGGAGAATATGTCTAGGGATGTGCTTACATCCCTGGCTACTCGTCACACTGCTTCAGTAAGTTTCTCATATTTTGAATTTTCTTTCTTTCCATCAATACATGTATCTCTGTGTTGACTTATTATTATCTCCTTTTTTCAGCTGGTGAGTTGCTTTAACACCATCGTGAAGAAGGATGAAGCGATCAAGGCTTCTAGCTCCTCATCCGGAGTGGAGGATGCTTTATCGAGATTGACCAAATCTTTGAAGGATTCCCGTCAAAAGTATGACGAGGATAGGGCTGATTGGGAGAAAAAGTTGGCTGCAGTTGAGGCCGAGAAGGTGCAGCTCGTTGAAGTTTCCAAGGGTTTGAAAAATAAAGTGAAGGATTTGGAGAGTGAGAATAAGAAGTATGCCGAGAAGCTCACGAACTTTGGGGATCTTGAAAATAAGTTTAAATTGGCTGAGGAAGAGCTAACCCTTCTGCGAGAAGTAAATCGTCAGAAGGAGGAGGTGGAGGCTAAGTTGAAGGCCACCGAGGATCTTCTATCCGAGAAGCTGTCCTCGGAGAAAATTAAAAGAAAAATAGCGGTGAAAAAATCTTTCTTCACTGGTTGGGACAAAGGGTGGAACAGGGGGGTAGCAGCCATGATGGCCCAAGTGCAATATGGGAGTCTTAAATACTTCCGAGATGGTTGGGTTGCTGCCCTGCAAGAGTTGAAGATTAATGAGGACTCAGAACTGTTTCAACAGCATCTCCCTGGTCCTCCCCCAATTATTGAAGATGAAGAAGAGGACGAAGCTGACTCCGAAGAATCTTCCATGGCAGTGGGTGATCCAATCCTTACTCAGCCTGCCGACGAGGAGCTTTCATCTCTGCCTGCTCCTCCTGAACAAGTTCCAGCTTTAGCCAACCAACTCATTGTTCCAACTGAGCAACCGAGCTCCTCGTCCCAGCCTCCCGAGAAAGTCTTGGGAGACAAGGAAAAGGTGTGAAGTTGTTCGGTATTCTCTTTCTCTTTTTCTTCTTTTTCAAGTGTAACCAAGATCTTTGTAACTCTGCATTATGATCTAATAAAATTTGAGTTCTTTTCTTCCATATGATTGTCTCTTTTCTATCTGTACTCTGTCTTGATCTTCTTTTTTATGATTACTTTTTCTTTCTCTGCTAGTTTTTGGCCAGGATGGATCTGCTGTCTGCTAATGATACAAAGCTGATGAAGCAATGTCATGAGTATTATAAGGCTGGTCACACAAACCTGAGTGCATCAAAAGTTGCCGATATTTTTGGTCAGGATGCTTCAAAGCAGGCAATCGAAGCTTATCAGTACCTGAAATGCTTACTTGATCGAGTTGTGGCCAATAATGTGGCTTATTACGAAATGATTGAAGACTTGCAAGGTACTCTCGATGAACTTCAGCAGCAGTATAAAGAGTCTTCAGCTCTTTTGCACGAAGGATATGAGAAGAAACTCAAACAACTTAGTGCTGAAATAGGCTACAACAAGATGCTTGCTGGCTATGTAGTGAGAGAGAGAACATTGAAAGCAGATATCGAAGGGCATAGGCAAATCGATGAGCTATTGGAACAGGAAAACAACAATCTGCAAAAAGAACTAGCTCAGCTGAGGTCTGCTGCTTCGTCTTCCACTGCCTTGGTACCGGTCACCGATGAAGGATTCTCATTTTTAGAAGTGGAAAATGCCAAGTTGTGAGAAGAGTTAGAGGCTTTGAGAAGAGCTGGGCCTTCCACTGCTATTCGGGGACGAGGAAGAGGTTCTCGTGGACGAGGAAGAGTTGCTCAGAATGTGGATGAGGAACAAACTACTCAACCTGCTCGGGGACGACCAAGAACTCTTTGTCGTACTATTGAAGAAGCTCGTACTCAATCAGCGTTGGAAAACCAAGCATTCTAATTGATGGCAAAAAATCAAGCCTTATCTGAACTGTCCAAGAAAGTTAGAGAACTAGAACAACAACTCTCTTCAAAGAAATCAGCGTTGGAGACTAATGAACTTTTTGTCAACAGTCTCCACGAGAAGCTTGAAAGGCTAACATTTCAATTTCACAAATAGCCCAGGGAGTTCTGGATGGTTGGATACAACGAAGCACTATTCCATTTGGATGATCGTATCCAGAATGCCAATAATGAGGGATACAAACAAGGCTGGCTGAATGCCTTGGGCGTGCTGAAGCTCAAACAAGGACACTACCTGTGGGACTATTATGATCCTGGGGTACTTGACTTGCCTGTGCCACCGTATAATTTGGACATGGAATGGATCCCAGCTCGTGCCATTCCTCGGAGCTTAATTGCAAAATACCTTGGTGATCACAATCTTCATTCTCAGATCAAGGTATCTCGTCCCGAGCATCTACTGGACACACCTTCAATAATGAACGTCAGAATGCTTCGAGATATTAACTTCATTAATTCTCCCCTTTGCCTGGAAGATCCTCCTGCTGGCGAGGAGCCTATTTCAAAAGCAGAAGGGAAAAGACCAGTAGAATAGGAAATTCTGATGTAATAATTAGTACACAATTTAATATCAATGTAATAAATTTGTGTAATTCATTTTAAATTCAATGAAAGAATTTCATTTTTGTTCGCAAATTTGTATTGCTATTGTCTTGTATTTGTCAAACACTTTATATTTGTGCTTGCATAACAATATTGTGTGGTTCATCGACCAACTTAGTAATAAAAAATTACAAGTATTAGTAATATTGCTCGATCACTTAATAATAAAGTAATGAGTATAAAAATGTTTAAAATTTTTCCAACCAACCAAGGTTGTTAAATTGTGCTCGTCGACCAATTATAGTTAGTGGGTTTTTATCCCCGACCAGCTATACTTGGTACAATTTGGAATATTTTCTCCTCGTCGACCAACTACAGTTAGTGGGTTTTGATCCCCGACCAACCATACTTGGTTCAGTTTGGAATATTTTGTTCTTCGAGGAACTTTTGTATTTCATGTAATAAACTTACCTCCCGACCAACATAAGTTATCATTTGAGAGCATATCTTGTTTCCTAACCAACCGAGATTGGCATTTTTAGGAGTGTTGTTCTCGCCCTTTTACCAACCGGAGTTGGTCTGAGTTCAAACTATCATGTCCACTTGCCCTTTTACCAAAATTGGTCTGAGCCAGTGTCAGCCTCCTAACCAAAGGAGTATGGTTTGTTCTCGCCCTTTTACCAACCGGAGTTGGTCTGAGCTTGAACTATCGTGTTCTTTCCCTTTTAGCAATCGGAATTGGTCTGAGTTAGAACTATCATGTCCACTCGCCCTTTTACCAACCGGAGTTGGTCTGAGCTAGTGTACGCCTCCTAATCAAAGGAGTATGGTTTGTTCTCGCCCTTTTACCAACCGGAGTTGGTCTGAGTTCGAACTATCGTGTTCTCGCCCTTTTACCAATCGGAGTTGGTCTGAGCTTGAACTATCGTGTTGTTTTTACTGTCGAGCAGCGTAGTGTTACACACTAGTATTCCCCGAAAAACTTTCAATAAAAAGAGAGAAGATGGCGAAATATCGTCGTTTTATTCATATTGATGGAACTGCTTTACATTTTACATCACTGATAATACTTGCATAGGTGTTCAGCATTCCATGCATTCTTAAATTCCTCTCCTTCTAGAGTTGCTATTCGGTAAGTTTCTGGTCGAACAACTTCTGTAACTCGGTAAGGTCCATGCCAGTTTGCTTCCAACTTATTGTGCTTCTGAATAACCTTCTTTATCACGTAATCTCCTTCTTTTAAGTCGCATTTCTTCACCCTCTTGTTGTAGAACAGGGCTGTTCGTTGTTGGTAAGCAGCATTCCTAATGGCTGCCTCCTCTCTAACTTCCTCGAGCATGTCCAAATCTAATCTCCTCATTAAGTCGCTGAATGGGGAATTTAAATTCAGCACTCTGTGTGTTGGAAGACCCAACTCGGCAGGTATTACGGCCTCACTTCTAAACGCCAGCATATATGGTGATTCTCCAGTTGCTGCTCGGGGCGTTGTTCGGTAAGCCCACAATACTGACTGTAGCTCATTAATCCAATTAGCTTTAGCCTCATTTAGCCTCTTCTTCAAACCATTTAGTAATGTTCTGTTCGTCACTTCAGTCTGTCTATTGCTTTGAGGATGGCCTGGTGCTGAATGAACCTTCAAAATGTTTGACTGATGACAATAGGTAGCAAACTCCTCGTTATCAAATTGTGTTCCATGGTCTGTGATGAAGGCATGAGGGAGACCATATCGGTAGATGATGTTCTTCCAAACGAACTGGTACACCTTCTCGTATGTCATATCAATAAGGGGCTCAGCTTCTACCCACTTAGTAAAATAATCCACTGCGACGACGAGGTACTTGAATCTTCCTCAGGTCGTTGGCAGTGGTCCAACCAAATTAATTCCCCACATGGCAAATGGCCAAGGGGAAGTTATGGGTGTCAACAATGCTTGTGGAGTTCGTCGGATGGAGGAAAAACGTTGGCATTTATCACATCTCTTAGCATAGGCTATACAATCAGCCCTCATCGTTGGCCAGTAGTATCCTTGCGTCATCACCCTTTGCAAAAGTGTCCGACCTGCTACATGGGCTCCACAAGACCCTTCATGGATCTCTTCAATCAATTATTTCACCTCGGAGGGATGTACACATCTTTGCAAACCTGCCATAATTCCTCGTCTATACAAAACACCATTAATTAGTACATACCGAGCAGCTTTAAACTTCAATTTCTTGGCAGCGAGCTTATCCTCCGGTAGTTCTCCCTCCTCAATATATGCCCTGATGGGATCCATCCAAGATGGTCCTAAATCAAGGGTAATAATATTCATCGTCAGGTCTTCATCTATGCTCCGACTTTCTAATACTTCAATTAGTATCGTTCTTCGCAGCTCGGTACGAGTAGCTAATGCTAGTCGGGCCAATGCGTCTGCTCGTGCATTCTCCATTCTTGGTATTCTGATCAACTGAATGGCATCAAATTCTGCCAACAACTCCATCGCCTTTGCATGATACTTGACCATTAATTCTCCTTTAACTGCATATGTTCTCATCATCTGATTCACAATTATTTGAGAATCACTGAATACCATCACTTGTTGCGCTTCCATAATCTTTGCTAAATTAAGACCTGCTATCAAGGCCTCATACTCAGCCTCATTATTGGAGGCTTTGAATTAGAATCGCAAAGCATATTCCATGTCAATCTCGTCTGGGGTGTTCAAAACAATCCCTGCTCCACAACCTATTGTGCAAGATGACCCATCTACATATAATCTCCATGTAGGTAACTCGTCTTCAAATTTCTTATCTGACAGAGTTCCTCGATGAAATATTTGTTGTTTCCTTTCATCCTCCCCTGGTATTTCTCGCTCTTAGTCGACCATCTTTTCTCGCCCTTCTACCCGCCGGAGTTTGTCTGAGTTCAAATTTGATGATCCTTCTACATCCACAAGCCCTTTTACCAATCGGAGTTGGTCTGAGCTTGTGTTTGTTGATCCTGTAACATCCACAGGTTGATCAGCGAGCAACTTTTGTTCCTCGGGGGTATCAGGATAAGTAAACTCTGCTATAAAATCTGCTACAGCTTGCCCTTTTAATGATGATCTGGGTTCATACACAATATCATATTCACCGAGCTTTATTGCCCAGTACATCAGTCTCCCTGATTTTTCTGGCTTATGAAGGGCTTGTCTCAATGGCATGTCGGTATACACGACGATGGTATGGGCCTGGAAGTATGGCCTCATTCTTCTACTTGCCTCAATTAATGCCAATGCCAATTTTTCCAGCTTTGGGTACCTGATTTCTGCACCTTGAAAAGCCTTACTTGTGTAATAAATTGGCTTCTGGACTCCATTCTCCATTCTGATCAATGCCGAGCTGACTGCATTCTCTGATATTGCCAGGTACAAGTATAACTTTTCTCCCATTACTGGCCTGGATAACAGCGGAGGTGCTCCCAAATATTTCTTCAAGTCTTGAAAGGCTTTTTCACATTCGTCATTCCACTCGAAAGTTTTTCGAAGTGTTTTGAAGAATGGGAGGCATCTATCAGTTGCTCGGGATACAAATCTGTTGAGCGCTGCAACTCGTCCTGTAAGACTCTGCACCTCTTTCTTCGTCGTTGAAGATGGCAACCCTAAAAGAGATTTGATCTTTTCTGGATTCGCCTCAATGCCTCGCTGGTTGACAATGTACCCGAGGAACATTCCTTCTCGTACTCCAAAGGTGCACTTCATCGGGTTGAGCTTCATTTGATATTTATCCAGTTGATCAAAGGTCTGACCTAAGTCAACTAGATGATCAGCAGCTTTCTTGCTCTTTGTTAGCATATCATCGACATAGACTTCCATATTGCAACTGATTTGTTCGTCAAAAACCTTGTTCATCAGCCGCTGGTATGTCGCTCCTGCATTTTTCAAACCAAAAGGCATAACATTATAACAATAAGTTCCCCTAGGGGTAATAAAAGAAGTACTTTCCCTGTCTTCAGGTTTCATTTTGATCTGATTATAGCCAGAGTAAGCATCCATGAAGCTGAGTAGCTCGTGTCCCGAGGTAGCATCCACTAGTTGATCAATTCTGGGCAATGGAAAGTGATCCTTTGGGCATGCCTTGTTGAGATCGGTGAAATCAACACACATTCTCCATTTATTATTTTTCTTCTTTACCATCACCACATTTGCTAACCAGTCTGGATATTTCACATCTTCAATGAATTGGGCTTTCTGGAGCTTCTCGACCTCCTCTTGTATAGCTTGATTCTTCTCGGGACTAAATACTCTTCTTCTCTGCTTTACAGGCTTGATCTCCTTATTCGCATTGAGCTCATGACATAAGAAGTTTGGATCTATTCCTGGCACGTCTTCATGACTCCATGCAAAAGTTTTCTTTCTATTTCTCAAGAAATTTATCAACTCCTGTTTTATCGAAGCATCCAACGACGAACCTATCTGAGTTGTTCGTTCAGGGTGTTCATCGTCCAGAATAACATTTTCTGTAGATTCCACCAATTGTCCTTTTACAAGTTGGGATTCATCTCTGGGATCCAGTGTTTCAATTTCTGTACCTTCATCCACCTGGTAGGTAGTAGTCTTTTTCCTTGACTCTTCAAGCTCCTCTTGCTCGGTAGACGAATAATAGCATTCCCGAGCTACTTTTTGATCACCTTTCACAACTCCTACTCCAAAATTTGTTGGGAATTTTAAGCACTGATGTACTGTAGATGGAACTGCTTCGAACTTCTTCAAACCAACTCTTCCCATGATGATGTTGTAAGCTGATTGCACATTCTTATCCATTACAAAGAAGCGTATTCTTTCTGTTCGACAAGCAGGCCAAGTTCCAATGAATATATCCAACTTGATCGTCCCAAGTGGAAAAACTTTCTCGCCAGCAAAACCCAGGAGAGGTCTATGATAAGGTTCCAACTGAGATAATTTTAAATTTAAACTGCCAAAGCATGAGTAGAACATGATGTCTGCCGAACTACCATTATCTACCAAAACCCTTGAAATCACTACTTCTTTCATCCTCATTTTGATCACTAAAGGGTCGTCGCGAGGATAAAGAACACCTGCAAGGTCGTTTTTTGAAAAACCAATGACTAGCTTCTCTTTATTTATCTTCCTCGGGCGATCCTCCTCAGCCAAATTTATCCGTTGAATGTACGAGCAAGCCTGAGCCTCACCGAGATAAGTTTTTCTTTCTGCAGTAAGATCTCCTCCTCCTGCATCTCCTCCTGTAATGACGTTACAATCAAATGTTCCAAAACATATTGAAAATACCTCGCGTTCTGGTTGCCTTGGCCTTTTGGGAAGATTGGGGTCATCCTATGTATCATCTTCATGATCTCTCTTCTTTTTCTCCTCTGCTCGACGAGGAGATCTAGACTTTTCTCTAGTTCGGCCATTATTTCTTCTTTCATCTCCCCGATCAACATACTTTGCTAGCTTCCCTCTTCGGATGAGTGTTTCGATCTCGTTCTGAAGAGCTATGCAATTTTTGGTCATATGGCCATGATCCTTATGGAACTCGCAATATTTCTCCCTATTCCTCGTGTCAGGGTCTGACCTCAGTTTCTTTGGCCACTTTACTTCTTCGTTATTCTTGATTTCTTCCAAGACATGATTAATACCCATTTTTAAAGGAGTATAATTATCGAATTTCTTCAGGACTTCCCATGACGATTTATTATTCTTGGAATGCTTGTCACCGCCATTGCCCTTATGCTCTTTCTTCTTAGATTTGTCGACTTCCACCTTGGTTTCTTTATCCATATTCTTCTTCGCAGCCATAGCCTCCTCGGCATTCATGATTTTGGCCGCTTTTGCCATCAACTCTGATATAGTTGTAGGTGGATCTTTGGCCAAAGTGTAATACAACTTGTTAGGCAACAACCCACTCATCAAGGCGGTGATTGCTGTCTTTTCTTCATAATCTATGACTTCCAGCTTCTCGTTATTAAAACGAGTTATGTAATCTCTAGTACTCTCACTAGATTTTTGTCTAACACTTAACAAGTGTGCTACTCGTTTTACTGGTTTTGCTCCAAAACAGAAATTGCCAATGAATAACTCGGCCAACTGAAAGAAAGTTAAAATCTTACCCCGAGAAAGATTGTTGTACCATATCTGGGCAGATCCAATAAGAGTTCCTGAGAATGCTCTACATCTCATCTCGTCGGGGACAGCATAGATGTCGGCAGCAACTTGATACTGCTCTATGTGCAGAACAGGATCTGTCTTTCCATCATATTTGAGGGTTACCACAGGGGCTTTAAACTTTGACGGTGTAGGAAAATCCACAATGGCCTGGACAAAAGGTGTCCCTTGAACAAAAGTTCGTTGTAGGGGGTTCTTCGCCTTAGCCATTTCTCCCAATCTATCCTCCAACCGCTGAATGGAACATTTCCACGCATCATTTCCTTCCTCGGGCTTGTTAGTTCGAGCAATTGATTACTCTGATGTGGCCTCCTGAGATCTATCTTGACGAGCAACCGATCGTGATTGTGCTGATCCTTCTCTTAGATCTGATGGTTGTCGGAAACTCCTCCACATGGTCTTAGGTGGACTCCTATTTCTCCTAGGGCCTAATCGACTGAAAGGAGACACCCTGCTCAGTCTTTCCAAGGCACTGGGTCTCTCTGGAGATAGAGTGATACGTTGATCAGTATCTGTAGCCCGTATTGACAAAGTTTGCCCAGGTTGATAAGAGAAATCATCAGATTCCTCATTACGATATGACTCAGTACGCCTGGATCGTGAAGAAAGTAAATAGGTTTGCCTCTGACCACTTCGTTGTTCCGAATGTGCAGGTGCACCGCCATGAAGGGTTTGTATGAGCTGCCGCATTGTTTCTTGCATGGCGATTTGTCCTTGAGCCAGATTCGTCATAATTCCTGCCAGATCTGGAGGTGCAGAGGGATTTGGAGGATTTCCAGCATTTCCAGCGTTTCGATTGCTGGATTCTGGATTATCTGCCATTGATGATGAATGATTTTTGGTGAAAAACGATAACAACAGTCGTTTCCCACAGACGGCGCCAATATGTTGATGTAAAAAATTAGATTGCTTCTAATTATTTAATCACGGATAAATATAAATGAGACAAAGAATTTTAAAGTGGTTCAGCCTTATAAGAATGGCCTACGTCCACTGTTTCTGTTATTGCCAAGTGTTTTGGAGTTCTCGATATGTAATTCTATCAAGAAAATCCGGTCCCCTTGAATGAGGGTGATACAATGTATTTATAGCCCTTAGGCTGTGCATGTGAAAGGGTAAACAATTAATGCCCTTTAAGAATATACGTCTGTATGATAAGCATTCAATGAATAGTTGAACTGTTGATTATCTGGCAATCAATGCTGTGGCCGAGATGCAGCTCGGACCGCCTTAGTTGCTCGTTGTTCAGGAGTTCCTCGGAGTGTTGGAGTTCCTCGGAGTATTAGAGTTCCTCGGAGTACACTTGCTGCTCGGAGTGAGTATGACTTGGTCGGGGAAATAGACTTCCTCGTTGCTATTGTGCCACGTAGATCGACACGTGTCTTCTTATGATTCGTCTATATCAGCATATTAATTTTGGTATCAACACTTGGTACACATCATTCCCAGTTAGTGGAGGGTGTTGCCAATTTTTCATAACAACCCCGTGATCGAAGTAATCCCTATTGGCATCGGGGAGATTGACCACTAAAGCCCTATTTAAAAACCTAGTTTTTAAATAAAAAGTATTGTCACCAACAACCCATCTATAACAAAACATAATTTCTGGAATTCCTATACGAGTTCCATGAATTTGATTTAATCTATGAACTCCGTTAACTATTCTCCACGTATTGGGGGCTATTCTTGCAGGAACTACGTCAAAATATTGACAGAATTCCAGACACAAAGGGTTTGGGGGAAAAGAAAAGCCACATTCAGCAACAAAGAGACTGGGGAACCAATGTCCCTCAGCCAAACGAAAATAGTCTGAAGGCTCAGAAAGTTCCTCCAAAACAACCCATGAAGGAATAGAGAAATCAGAATGAAACTTATCAATCGACTCAACAGGGTAAACCATGGCGAATAAAGGAAATAAAAGAGAAGGAAGAAGATCTTACAAAAAAAGGGTGGATCTGTTGACAACGAACGATGAAAAGGATGAACGCATAAGAAAGAGAGAGAAAATGCAAAACTCAAAGATACAGATTTGAAAAAGTAAAAGACGATATGATTTTCTTCAACGCTTAAATACCTTACCTTGGGAAAAGGTAAAAATAATGATTACAAAGGGAGACGTTTACGCTACCGCGGCTAAAAGGACAAAAAGGGCGCGGAGACCGAATCAGTTAGAAATATTCGAAAAGTCTGATTCCATGAATTTGGAAAGAAGAATAAATGCGAAGAAAACACTCCTAAAATTCAGGACGACCATTTAATCCCGCCATGTTTCGAGAAGAATGTTCCACACTCCTCGTTCTCGAATTGTGAAACATTGGGGGCTTCTGTTGATACCAAATTTAGTCTGTTGACATGGCTCAATTAAGTGGAGACACGTGGCAATCTGCGTGGCAATAACAAACATTTCGGAACAACATCTTGACTTCGAGGAACTCAATTTCCCCGACCAACTCAGATACTCCGAGCAGTAAGGGCTCTCCGAGGAACTTTACTGCACCGAGCAACTCATGGATACCGAGATACTTTGGCGGTCCGAGCTGCACCTTGATCAGAGCATTTATTATCAGACAATTAAGAGGATTAAATGCGCATTAAATGCTGATTATTATCATACGGATGTATACGCTTATTGAACAACTATGTATTATTCATTCACATGTACAGCCTCATGGCTTAAAATACATTGTATCATCCTCATTGTAGGGGACTGGAATTTCTGAAGGATAATCATACTTCGAGAATTCCTAAACAGTCAATAAAAACACAAACAGTGGATGTAGGCCATTCATTCAAGGCTGAACCACTTTAAAATCTCTTGTCTTATATATTTTTATCTGTGATTAAACAAATTGGAGATATTCTAATTTTTTACATCAACAGTGAGTAAGAGCTCTAGTTTGCAATAACTTCTCTCTAATCTATTTTCTCTTTAGCTAATAAATCTCTAGAAAGAACCCCTTTCTCTCAGAAGTAGTTGTGGCCAGTAAATAGCCCCCACACCATTCCCGAGATGCCTCAGTCCTTTACAGCTGTGAAAGACATCCCCTCACACTTTACGTCACACAACATTAAATGCATGATGGGCCAGTCAGCTCTACGTCATAAACATTAAATTCCAAGACATGCCTTTTGCCTAACCACTGTGCGTCAGAGTACTGTCACCACAGAGGTGGCTCACTAACTGTCTGACAACCCCAAATACCATGGTGGTTTACTCAAGTACGTATTGGACAATATTTAGCTGGCTGGTGACATCACCTAAAGTAGATGTGACATTAGGTAGATGGCTGTTTGTTTCAAAACTCAATATATAATGGAACTCAAGGCTGATCCGCACAAGCTTCCACAATGAAAGGTCTCTCGGTGTTTTACCAGGTGTATCTAAGACGGTCAGGACAAGCCCCAATGATGTCTCACTTCTCAATCCTCTAAACTAAGTCCCTCTGAAGTTCCCATGGCGAGGTAATTCGATAGAGCATGAAAGCTCTCCCAGGCCTGCCAGGCCTGGTCTCTCGCGAGTACCATTTGGCCTCACTCTAAATATCACTACAATCGTTACATCATCACAATCAGTGTTAAATTACAACATAACTAGGTAAGACAAAGTAAATCAAGGGTGAGCTCTCTCGGCCAACCTCTTCACTAGGAGACGTCCCTGGGCTGCCATGCTGAGCAGCCTCGCTTAGGGATGGCAATGGGTCGGGTTTGGGGCGGGTTTTTCATAACCTAAACCAGGCTTGCGATTTTTTTTTAAAACCCGCCCCGCCCCGTCCCGCGATGGTTTTTTTAACCCGCCCCGAACCCATTTAAATGTAACATCCCTAAACCTGCCCCCGCCTTGTTTAGACTAAGCGGGTCAAAAACCCGCTCAGGACGGATTAAAACCCGCATTCTTCATGTATAACTTATATATAAATTTTTAGTGTAAATAATATATTAAACATGAGTATTTTAGTAATTATAAGAAATAAACGGGCAGGGCGGGGCGGGTTATGCTTATATATAGTAAATCCGAACCCGCTCCGTTTAATAAACGAATTTTTAACCTTCCCCATTAAGGGTGGGACGGGGCGGGAATCAGACGGGGCGGATTAAATTGCCATCCCTAGCCTTGCTAAGCTGTCTCACTTGAGCTGCCACGTTGCCTTATTCCCTTAAGTCTATTGTATTAGCTGGGGAGGCTTATCTCTAACCCGAGATTATCTTCAAGCCCCCCTACATATATAAATTATATAAATTATAAAAATAATAAGTATATATAGATTCATAAAAAATGTCATCCGAACATTAGTTAACCAATGCGGTCAATGGAAAACAGCGAGAGAGATCTGTAAATGTCTTTCAAATATTAGCGCTGTCTTACCTATAACTAAATGAAGAACTGTAGAAACCAATAATTATTCATACAAAAAAAGATATAGTTATTTATAAATCTATGTATATAGCGACAAGAAGTCCAAATAATATGAATGAAAAATGTCGTAACATAATAATTACATTAATATTCGTCGTAACCCAAGAGTTATTTGCATGGGTCTTCTTAACCCAAATGAAAAAATATTTCTACATATATGAAAATGCTCCAAATTAAAATCATAAGTTATATACATTAATTTTAAACAATACCTATAAGAAAACTAAAACCATTACTTTTATTATATATATATATATACACACACACACACACATACACACACACGAGAGTCACTCCAACCGGATCCAAATTGATCTTTTTATATAATGTATCGTGAACTAAACTGATTTAATTAATTTTTAATTTTTAATTTTTGTAAACCAATTTTTGAAATTTTCAATTCGATTTGGGTGGGCCCATTTTTTATCCACCACTAGAAACAGAGGTATAAAATTGAGTTAGGCTAATGTTAGGCGAAATGAGAAAAGAAAAACTCAATTTGCACAAGAAGGGAGCACAAAGCTGTCCACGGTGTGACGTGGCACGGATACATTGGCGATCGTGGAAGACGCACTAGCAGACGTAAGCTCAGCAGCTCATTTTGGCATCACAAAACTGATACGGATAACACTTTACCACCTCCCTTTGCCCTCGCCCTCGTCAGAGGCTGAAACTCTCTCTCCCACCCCATGGCGAAAACTCTAATTTCGTCTCCATCTTTCCTGGGCAAACCCATCCCCTCCCTCTCTCGCCATGGCCTCCCACAGCGCAGGCTCCTATCCACACCACTCAAATTCAGCTTCAACGCCATCCCTCCAATTCAACCTTTCGACTCTATTGACATCAACGCAATTGTTACTAAAACAGAGAGTCTTCTATACACGTTAGCCGATGCAGCTGTGGCCGTTGATCCAGCTGTTTCTGGTTCGGCTGATTCCACTGCACAAAAAAACGGCGGCTGGTTTGCTTTTATATCCGACGCTATGGAAATTGTTTTGAAGGTCAATTACTAATTAAAATTATACACTCCTACATGTATTCACATGTTTGCTTATGTTAACTTACTTGTACCAAATGGGAGCTTTGTGTTTTAAATTGTAGCTGATATCTTTTTTTGTAAATGTCTTCTTTGGAAATATGAAATTGGTTGTAGGAAAAATGAATTTCTTCAATCTCAAAGGAGCTTTGGATGAATTTGATTAGGTTAGAATAAAAAAGGAATAGATACTTCAAATAAATAAATAAACATTTACGCTCTGTTTGGTTGCGCAAATTGCTTAATAATGTAAATTGGTTCATTATGAATTAGTGAATTGTAAGTGAGTGGATTTGAAAAGAATTTAAATACAATTTTACGCGATGCCTGGTAATTGTTTTTTTTTATAAATAAAATGTATATATAACATAAAAACACCCGCCTAAGGGGATGGAACCGTATACACGATGTATACAAAGGAAAATGGAGCAAAAAACAAGAGCACCAAAGGAGCTTGAAAGAAGAATACAAGCTCCCAAGCCAACAAAACCTCCTAATCCCTCTTATCAAACTCCTCCAAAAGATCTAACAAAACTGACACAGACTCTGCCCTATACCACATATGCATGGAAGGTGGTGCTAACTCCACACCCTCAAAACACCATGTTTGGTAATCTGAGAGTTAAAAATGAATGGAGAGAGAGAGAGAGGGGGGGGGGGGGGGGGGGGGGGATGTTCCTATTTCGAATAGATGCATTTCACGCTTTTGGTGAAATGTTCCAATTTCAGATTTTACATGAGCTAGAAAGGGCTAATTAGGCCCCGTTTGGTTGTCCTATAATTGTAAATTGGCTCATTAATAAATTGCTTCATTTACAAATTGATCCATTAATTGTGTTTGGTTTCATTAATGAAATGATTCATTAATTTCCCCATTTGAGCTCATGTGTTAAATCTGAAATTGGATCATTTCACAAAAAAGGTGGAATGCATCCATTTGAAATAGGAGTTACATAAAGTGCATGCTCCTCTCTCCCTCCCCATGCCCCTCTTAATTTGTTTTTATCTTTTTTTTCTCATAGAACCTTAACACTAATTTCAGATTACCAAACATTGCGTAAACTTGGATTTAAACTCATTTCAAATCCATTTATTTACAATGAACCAATTTACGTAATCAAATAATTTGCGCAACCAAACAGGGCCATAGTGAATCATTTCATTAATGAAACCCAACACAATGAATGGGCCAATTTGTAAATGAGTCAATTTATAAATGAACTAATTTATAATTTTGGGACAACCAAACGGGGTTAGATGATTTAGCCAATCTGAATGACTGAACCAAATGAAAAAGTATGTAAAAATATTGATAAGAATGAAATTAATGATACTCAAATTTGATATGAAATTCATCCTAATAAAATATTATAATACTATAGTAATTATATCAAGGACCCCATAAAATTTGCCTAGGGCCTCACTTCGTCTTGAGCTGCCCGTGGTATGTAAACTACACTCCTTTTACCCATTGCTGATCTATCTGCATAACTTAACATACTACTGGTGAACCATATTTCTTTTTCCTCAATAAAATGTTTATATTTTACACAAATAAGTTGTTTACATTGCCATTGGAGATTCCTTTGTAAACGTGTTTGTATGTAATTTGTTTTCTCTATTGAACGATAGTTGTTATATATACCATAGACACAAATATACACACAAGTTGGTTAGTTAATTGGAAGGGCATTATTACCTTCGTTATGACTAGGTCATGGGTATCAAAATTAGCATAAGGGAGACCACTTTACATCTAGTATAAGAATAACAAGAAGATTTACATTGCATTCCTCCCTATAATAACTTCTTCACACGGTTGGATTAAACATTTTTTTGATGTACTTCTCATGAATCTAAAATGTTTGTTTGGTTAGCATTTTATCAGAATTCTCACATTTCTCTTAATTTGACAAACCCTGCAGTTTTAGTGGTAGTGTTTGATTCATGTATTATGCAAGTTGCTCTTGACACCTAAGACACAATAATGTGCATTTGAGAACATTTTACAGGTCAAGCTTCTATGTATCCATCCACTGGCAGTCTTTCATTTGCTTAAATGAGAGACATTAGTATATCGTTTAGAAGAGTATTTGATAAATAGCGATCGGCAGTATTTTGGCATGTTTATCAGAACTCCTCTAAGCTTGGGAATCGATTGTGGTTTAAAGCCATTGTGTTGTCCCTCCTTCACCTTCTAGGCTCCTACAAGAAAGAAAAACTCATTTCAAATCAAGAAGGATCCTTACACTCCATTTGTTTTGATGTAAAACGTTCTATGCTGAAAAATGCTTTCACTGTGAATTTCACAGCGGAAAATAATCTCCTTTTCATTCTAAGGGTTTTGGTTGTCAGTTTGAGAACACCATTTACATGATTATTTAATAACAGTGCTTGGAAGTAATTATTCTGTTTCTAGTAACTCCTCTGTGGTTAGAAATTATGTAGTTTTCTTTGTATACGTCGTCTATACGTGGGTTCCGCCCCTATTGTGGACTTTTGAAAAAATATCTGTTATTATCTATATAAAGAAAGGAATTGGATAGGGTTAGTTGTCAGTTGCCATCATGTGAATCATCCCTCTCTGCTTCCTACAACAAAACAGAATCTAATACATATAATATATATATATCCATATAATAAAGGAGCATGGTTTTTGACAAAATATCTTCACTTTTATGCATGACATTTCATGCATGATATTTTTTCCCTTTCATGCCCATACATGAAATGTCATGCTAAAGTTTTTTTTTTTTAATAAAAGGGTTTTATTTTTGTTTTTTTAAAAGGGAAATAATTATTTTTAAAAAGGGAAATAATTTTAAATAATTTAATTTATATATTTTTTAAAATATTTATATTTTTTATATTTTTTTAATTTATGTTTTATATTTTTAAATTTATTTATTTTTCTTTAATTTTTATTTTTTTTTATCACGGGGACAAATTTATCACCGTGCTCTCGGCATGGGCATCCTATATATATAGGGAAAGGATCAAGTGAGGTCCCAGTTTGAGGACCCTAAATGAGGTTCAATTTTTTAAAATAGTAAAAAAAATATTTTTGGGCTGATTTTTTTTCTATGGTTTTTAAATATTTCAGTAGGACCATAAAAATATAATCAGCTCAAAATGATTTTTTTTGCTATTTTAAAAAAATCGGTCAAACTGTGTCAGTTTTGAAGCTGTTAAAAGCTGACAAACTTTGACCGATTTTTTTAAAATAGTAAAAAAATATATTTTGAGCAGATTATTTTTTTATGATCCTACTGAAATGTTTAAAAACCATAGAAAAAAATCAGCTCCATTTTTTTTTTTACTATTTTTAAAAAATGGTCCTCAAATTGGGGGACTTCACTTGATCCTCTCTCTCTCTCTCTCTCTCTCTCTCTCGTTATATATACACACACAAATATTTTTCTCTGAAAAATATTTCGAATGTGAAAATTTTACACCAGAAATCAATTGAACCCTGTTGGTGACTTCTACTCTTTCTATAAAAAGGGTTTGATTTGATTCCCAGGTTCTAATCTTGTGACATTTCAACATGTTTGGCTCAGTGAGGATGGTAGTTAGTTACTATTGGCTTTAAATTTCCAGAAGAACTAGTATTAACTATCATTGTTTTTTGATGATTATCTTTTTATTTTTTAAATAGGTACTGAAGGACGGGCTCAATGCCGTGCATGTGCCTTATTCTTATGGATTTGCGATTATATTGCTAACAGTTCTTGTTAAAATTGCCACGTTCCCATTAACAAAGCAACAGGTGAACTTTGATTCCCATATGTTGTTTTAACAGAGATGCATGTCCCTCGGAAATTATGAAAGATAAATAGGTATCTTATATATGTGTGCTAAAATGTATTCCCTTTTATTAGTCGTATAGACATGCCATATTGGATCGTGCCCGTGTTTTTGTAGCTTTTGATTTATGTTGTGTCAGTACATTTATGTGATGACGGTTGTTATTCTTAAAGGTTGAATCAACACTGGCTATGCAAAACCTCCAACCAAAGATCAAAGCAATCCAAGCAAGATATGCAGGAAATCAGGTGAGGTACATCTTCAGTTGTATTACTTTTGAATATGTTGGTCTAGTTATGTATGCCACCTTTTGAAATGCAAATCACACTTGTAAATGCTAAATTGAAGTTTTTATGATGCTCGATCAATGTTACAGTATTATCACCATAGTCACACATACACACAACATCGCACATGTCGTAATTTCAAATAATAACAAAAGTTCTTCAGCTGAACGTTTATAACGTTAGTATGCTATATACTGGACTAAGTTTGTGGTGTTGGTTGTGTTATGGCATAAAACAAGCATTATGACATACTTAACACAACGTAGCCTTTTCCCAATTGATTGGGGTTGGCTTCATGAATCCGATTCATAACTGTGTTTCTTTGTAAATGAATTATGTTTCAATCCTTTTGAAATATTGTAATCAAACACACTGTTAGAGACAATGTCCATATATGATGGATCTATAATTCCCAATGCAGAATCAAATTTGAGCATACTAAAGCACATGTGTGAAGTGAGAAATTAATTGACAGAATTTCACAAAAGAATTGGAAAAAGGATTAAGTGAAAGAACGCACGCACACTTTGTAGAAACTAACAGGAAGCACAACTAGAGGAGTTGTATCCATGTGAATACATATTGAACATCGACGGTTCACAAACCCTCAGACACATGTATGTAATTTCTTTTACTCTCAGAAAATTTAAAATAAGAGCACTAAACTTCAGAGACATGGCCATCACACCTAAGGCTAGGAAGCATGGATATGGATACGAGTGTGGTTTTTGATACGACGCAGGCGACAGGATACGGAAAATCTAAAAAAAATGATATGTTTGAGATACGATAATATAAGAGTAATACTATAATTGTAGCTGGAAACTTTTTATGGGTCTTGGAACTATACCATACCAAAATATTAAAAGAACAAAGAATAAAGGTTTTACTAGGCTCGACAAACATTTGCCTATGTTTACGGGGTGCTCGCAGTTTTATTGCAAAGTCTGTGTGCTACATGTCCCTCACATGGGCTCTAGAATTGATTATATATAGTTTACATTTGTTACAATACAAGTAGAATTTCAATTCTTAATTCCTCTCAGTTTTCAATAGTGAGTCCGGCACTTTAATCACGCATGAAGGGTCATGCTTTTTCTCTTGTTCCTTGGGTTTCCTTCTTTGTTGGACTAGATGTCAGCAATCCTCTTCAAGTTGAATTTGATTCTATTGGGTGACTTGGGTATATATTTCTCATTCCTCAAACGGTTCTTAGCTGAACCTTATGGTGGGTCAAGGCTGTAACTCATTCATTAATATATTTTATATGTATAAAAACTTACTAATTTAATAACTTTATGAACATATATGACTAGAAAAATTGTGTAAGTCAATAACAATTGCATAAAACATAAAACAACAATTCAATATTCATCATTAATGTTTAAAAGTTATTTGCTTACATATGATGTTCGACGGAGACTACACGCTCATGAAGAAGGTTGCAAAGTGGCAACGCTATTAGGAGTGAGGGAGGTAGAGAGAGGGAGAGAGGCATTGCAGTTTTTGACTTTCTAATTTATTATATAATAAGACAAATAATTGATGTGTGTTTAGTGTTTTATGAAAATAAAAACTTTCTAATTTATTATATAATGAGACAAATAACTGATGTGTTTAGTTTTTTTTTATATGAAAATAACAAAATTTAAAATGGGCAAATATTGTAAAATAAAAAAAATGGCCTACTTCAAAATTTGCGAAGTGCTTACATTGTATGCCCAAATTATCCGGTTGGAACCCCTCACATATCGAAAGTGTATTTTGAAAAAAAAAAAAATTAGGATACATGAGTACGTATCGAAAAGTATTATGTTACTTATGTGAAAAAGGGCCTTATAGTCATTTTTGTCATTTTTTTATTTTTAGTTTTCATTGTATTTTTCTTTTGTTAGTATTTAGAAGAAGGAAAGTTATTGACTCCTAGGGACATAATTGTAATTAGATTCAGTCCAAGCAACCTCCTTCCTATAAATACTCATTTGTAGATTCATTTGAGGCATTCTTTCATTTTGAGATATATTGAATTGAGAGAGTTTAGACGAAAGTCCTCTTTTCTTGTTCTCATTTGACGTCATTTACGTCAATTGGTATCAGAGCGTAGTCGGTTTTACCCGTTGTTATTGTAAAAGAACAAAAATTCGTAAACAACGTCAAGATGGTTCAAGAAAAGTGCAAACCCCCGTGGAAACTCCTAACGAGCATCTCGTAGAGGTCATCAACCGATTGTTGGTCCTGATGGATGAAATCGACGTGCGACTTCCTCCACCAACAACCACCACTGGTCATCCTCGCACCGCCCGAGTATCATCTCAAAACCCTAACACTAATTCCCCCAAATCAACTCATTCTACACCCCTACCACAAAAAACCCTAGTTCTACAAACCCTAACCTCATATACATTCAAGAAAGCGCCACCACGAAGGGTGGCGCCCCACCGTCACAACCAGCTGACCGGAATACCCAAAAAAACTCCCTGAACATTCACCACAACCCGAAACAGCCCCATCCACCACCAAGCCGCATAGTCCCCGACCCAAAACCTGTTCGCCCCGAACCCTAGTCATCCCCAGCCCACCAAAAACCAACTTCCGCTCACTGGTTACCTCCTCCGAAGCTGGACGACCCAAACACAACAACAAATAGGCCGGAATCAGGCACCTGCTCTGTCCGACGAGCCAGCCACCCTGGACCAAGGCCAGCGACTGTCAGACGGCCCTACCGAGGGTCTCCCCTCCAACTCAATCCGACACTTTTTCGACGACTTCTTCTCTATTATGTGTTCAAATTGTTCCACCCATGATCTCAACGTACTCCCCAACAATAGCCGAGATGATCCGTAACATTCGGAACACAAAGAGGCCCAATCCGACTCAACCACATGCAAAGGTAACAATCCCGGTGCTAGATGAACCCACCATGCATTTTAACCCAAATCTTAAATCACAAACCCTAGAATTTCAGCCCCCACACATTCCAAATACACTCACCCTCCAAAATTCGCAAAAATCACCTACGTCTCCCCTACCGCCACCCAAACTATCATCACACCACCATTTTCCATCCCTATACCTTCCCCCACGTCGCATTCTTATCCCACCCCATTTACCGCCACAAAACCTCCACACTTACCCCACCACCCTTCAACATGATCACCCCTTACCTCACATCTCCATTTATCCTCGCCATCACCAACAAAAACACCTCGAACCTCATCATCTTCCCTCCATGCCCCCGGCCCCTCCTACGACTATTAACCCTTGCCAACCCCACGTTGCCTTCCCCACGCTTCCGCCCCCACCTATTTTACACACATCCCCACCACCCGGTCACCCGACACATGTACCCCACCCCCATTTTGTGTGGGATGCATGATCCGTCCATTCCGCCCCCGTTGATTCATATGAGAGAGTATGGGAGTGGATTAATCTCCCTCACATGACGGCCCACCATCGCCCCGGCCCCACTCCGTCCTAGAGTTCGAGCCTCCCCCTTCCACTGAGTGGCACCCTGATGTGTCCCCTTTTGATTTTTTGGGCCCGAAGGTCACTCCGTATGTGCCTCTCTCGGAGCGACATTGTTTTTTTTGCTATCAAAAGGGGCACCAGATGGACCACTGCCCTACCGCCAGCCATTGGTCCCCGCTCCACCTCCTTTCCCACCACAAGAGACCATTCCACCTTATATTCCCCCTCCACGAGCCCCTTTATAGGCACCTCCACCTCCACCAGCTCCTGATCCTCCTCATCCATCGCTTCGGAGACAGCCACATAGA
This sequence comes from Sambucus nigra, assembly GCA_949130495.1. Classification (NCBI taxonomy): domain Eukaryota; kingdom Viridiplantae; phylum Streptophyta; class Magnoliopsida; order Dipsacales; family Adoxaceae; genus Sambucus; species Sambucus nigra. The sequence goes on from OX422218.1 coordinate 352,837,971, forward strand.
GCACAACTTGATGAGCCTCCGCTAGGCGATGATGACCTAGATGAGGATGCCTTGGCTTACAGGGTGGTGACGCCATTATATACTTAGCCCTTCAATTATTATCGAGGAGTCTGCAGGGTGATATTCGGGTGGATGTCCCGATGATCGATGGCCACTTATAGCCCGATGCCATTGTTGACTGGCATGCCGCCATGGAGAGGATATTTGAGTACAAGCGACTGAAAGGTTGCTGGTATGTTCTGTTAGCGGCCACCAAGTTTCAGGGTTACGCAAGTGCATGGTGGAATGATTTGGAGCACCGCCGTGTTCTTGAGGGTCAGCCTTCTATCCAGTCTTGGGCCGAGCGTCAGGCACAGTTGATGGCCGCTTTTATTCCCGCTACTTACGAGCGTGATCTCTTTTTGTGGGTTCAATCTCTTTGGTAGGACATTACAGTCTTAAACTACACGGAGCGCTTTCAGCTTCTTTGTACTCGTACCCGCCTCGGTGAGAGTGAGGAGCAACGGATTAGTCGGTATATCCACGGTATTTAGAGTTATAACCAGAGAGATCTCGCTTTACGTGACGTCACCTCCTTTGCAAAGGCGGTCGAGTACGCCACTACAGTCGAGTCATTCCATCAAACTATCCCTCCACCTCGTGGCCGCTCCACTCCAGCTCCTCCAACACCCGTGACTTCAACTGCTCCTGTGACCCCGCCTACCTCAGCTGTTTTGACGCCCACAGTTCCACCTCCTGCACCCGCTCACCCGGTAACATTCAAATGTTACAATTGTGGGGTGATTGGCCGTAGAGCATCGAATTGCTCCCTTCCACGGCATCGCGCTCTCCTAGCTTTGGGTGATCCTGAGTATCTTGAGGTGACGACGGAGGTTCCATACCAGCGTGCTCTCATTACTATCCTCGATGGTGACACTGAAGACGTTCCCCTTTGTGTTTGAGGACAAACTCCTTCAAGGGGGGAGAGTGATGTGAATAAGGGCCTTTATAGTCATTTTGGTCATTTTTTTAGTCTTTATTTATTTTTAGTATTTCATTGTATATTTCTTTTGTTTAGAATTCAGAAGAAGGAAGGTTATTGGCTCCTAGGGACATAATTGTAATTAAATTGTTAGCTTAGAGGCCAAACAACCTCCTTCCTATAAATACTCATTTGTAGCCTCATTTGAGGCATTATTCTATTTTGAGATATATTGAATTGAGAGAGTTTAGACGAGAATCCTCTTTTCTTGTTCCCGTGACGTCAGTTACGTATCCACCTATTCGTGTATCAGATATGTATGTACGGAGATCCCAATGAAATAGTGGTATCTCACAGCCGCTTACGCAGTTGTGAAGATAGTATTGGCAAACCTTTACGCTAACTCGAGATATGATTTTCTTTTAGCTTGTAAGTGAAGTGCATTTGTTAAGAAAAAATGTACTATAAAAAAAGTAAGAAAAGGAAGATTTTATTAAAAGAATGGGCATGTGAAGGGGGAGAGATGTCATCAGAATTTCTTCTGTGTAAAAAAAAATTTAGTAATACATTAAATAAAACACGTGTGAAAACTAAGAATTAGTAAAAAATCAATCATAAATGATGCAGAAAATCATTTCACTCTGAAAATAAAATCTGAAGCAACAATTATGATCCCTAAAACTTGTTTGTTTCGTTTAACAAATGCATATGAGCCAAGCCTCCAAAGGAAATGACTTTACGACTAAAGTTTTGGTTATTAAATTAAAGCCATAAACGTTTGAACTATATCACTCTAACTCGAATGCAACCATAAACACAAAAAAATAAAATAAAATAATATAACATTGGTTTTGATGGTGCTTGAGGTCGAGGGAGACCTCACCAGATCCTACTCTCAGGAGGTTGAGTAGGATGGATTCATATATATGATTAAACAAGGATTTAAGTGGTCCAGCTCCTTGCTTGAGGGGTCTACATCCTTTTCATTCTAAGATGGATGAATACAACATCTACTGTGAAAAGGATCTCAGTATATAAATGTATTCTAAGATGGATGATTACAAGTATAAATGCCTCAGAGCTGCTAAGGTTGTGTAAGGTCCTCAAAGGTCTTTGTCGTCGTGAGTGTAAGCAGCAATACTCTTAAGTGCTTCCTCACTTAGGACTCAAAGGGGAAGGTAATACTCAATTGCCGAATTAAGGGATGACACTCGAGGGTTTCTCTTCCTCTCTTCTACGGCGTATAATTCACTTTGCTGAGTTTGATCCCCCTTCAACCTTCCTTGTGCCCTTTCAGGGAGAAGTTAAGGATAGACTTAAGCTGCATGGTTCTTTTTGAAGTCTGCATACGACCGTGTGGAAAGAGGTTAAGTGTAATTAGGGTCATAAGGTGAGGAGTGGTGTTATGTGGTCCGTTAAATGTGATTTGATAAATCAAACTTTCGGTTTTTGCAGCCTGGTGGGTTGGTGGGGCAGATTGCATACAACCACTAACCCTTAAGAGAATATTGGAAAGAGTATTGAGTAGCTTCCTGAGCTTTCCTTGGCCGTCTAAGGTCACCAAGGAGCCGTATGAGGTATGTTTCTCCTTTGTTAATGCTTTGTGAGGACCTTGGGTGCTTTTTGCCAGTGTCCGCGCTATCGGGAAAAGGTCTGATCACATTGAACAAATGTTACAGGGACCTTTGCTCTGGTCCTGGACTTTGTTTTGTGTGCAAGCAGGTTGTTGGGAGCTCGAAAACCCTTAGGGCGACCCTTGACTATTTTACATCCGTTCGGTGCAACTTTCTTTGGCATCGCCAAGGTTTGGGCACCACAGATGAGTAGGTCATGCTAGGTGGGTGGGGTCTGCATCTCAGGTGCTGAGGTTCCTTGGGGGGACAGGACCCTTTGATAAGACTTTTAAGGGCATCTGAGTGACCGCCCTTTAATGATCTGTGAGAGTCTGAGGTGTTTGAAATGCTAATCTGACCTTAAGACATTTTTCTTTGGGTTGTGAGAATCCTCCTAAGGTCATTAGGTTTCAAAGTGGAAGCAAAAAATGTTTGACATTATCTCCTTATATGTACAACATGTACAATATAGTGCCTAAGAAGCACTAACACGAACACGTGACCTAACATGACTTGACACGTCGATTTTAGAAATTGGAGGACACATGCACATAGTAGAAGCATAGATTGTTATTAATATTTTTGTATATATTTTACTAAAATAAAAATTAACATTGTGCCAATAGTTTTAAGATATAGACTTTGATCCCCTTAATTAGAAATAACATATTTCAATCAACAAAAGTTTCATTTTGAGCTCATTTTTCGTTGTGGATAATTATATTACACTTGCCAAAATGTGATTGTTTAGTATATCGCGATGTGTCGAAGCATGTCGAAAATAAAAGAATGTTTAAGACGCCGTCTCGGTGTGTCCGTCTGGTGAAACACTTGTCCAACACGTGTCAAACATGGACATGTGACCCATGGGAGATTGTCGGTGCTTCATAGCATTCTGCCCAACCAAGTATGCCTTCTCATGTACTTTTAGTACCATATCTTCCATAACCAAGTTGTGTACCATCCAGTTTGCAACCCCTACTAATATGCCTTAACAATATTTACTATATTTTGTTCGTTTCGGATACAGCTCCCCCCCCCCCCCCCCCCTTGTTTTTTACTATATGAAATTAACACTTCGACACCTGAGATTCCCTAGTGGTAGATACTTCCACAGGAGCTTAAATTGCATGATCGATATTCTAACACACCTTTATTATATCATCACCCTATCCACCATATAGTCTCATTCTCACTTCGATCGCATCTCTAGCTCTTTGACCTCCCTAGGATAAAGCAGAGTACCACTTATAGCACTCGTTATGAGACTCGACATGGTTATTTGATCACGTAACTCCTCACCTCCACTCGGAGAGTGGAATGGGCCCTACTTACGGTTTCCAAGTCCTTGCACGAAGCGAAGGGATTGAATTTAACCTATAATCACATCAGTGGGAAACCGTAGTTTACTTTATGCGTGGTGGTGTTGGAAGAAATTTTTCTAGTAGGCCTTACCTTTTCAGAGCTTCTCCCAGCTCACACTATGGTGAAGGTGCCGTGAAGATCTAGGAGTTCGAGCAGTACGAGTTGAAAGGCTCGCATATTATTTGGAGGGTAGGAGACATATGGCCAGGTGAGAGGGACAAAGGGAAGAATGGAGCTTGAAGGGATAGACGACCTTAACCGCCAGAGACCTTTTTACAAGCCATTGCTCGTCTTTGCACACACCGCAAAGCATGCAAGTTTAGATACTACTTGAAAGCTTGTGGACTACCTACTTTGAAAGCACGGGTTAAGAGACTACTTCGAAAGAAAATCCATCACCATGAAGATACAAGGTTCTAAAAGACGCGACGTCTGGTCGAGGCGTAGAGGTCAAGCCTCAAGCCTTAGGAGCCTAGGCGTAAAAAGGCGTTTTTCCTTTTTAATTATTTTTGTAATTATTCTAAGGCTAGTTTAACAATAAAATAGTACATACCTTGAGATTTGAAAAATATATCCGTATGTTTGGTAGTCATCATTCAATTATCAATATCAATGCCAATAATCAATAATCAATACAAAATGGTTCAATATAAGAAATGTATTTTTCATCTTTCAAATGATACAAATAAAAAAAAAACATTGTATTTATATTGTCAAAACCTAATAGTAACCAAAAAAACACTTGAGTATTTATATTTTTCAGTTCGGAGTTGGATTTAGAGCTGAAATTAGGGAAACAAAAAAAAATTGAAGTGATTAACCAAAAAATTAGAAAAGAGAGATATACCAGAAAATCTGAAGGTTGGAGTTGGAAATGAGTGAGTCGGAGTCGAAAATGTGTTGGAGGCTAGGAGGTTTTGGTCGGAAGTCGGTTCGATACAGAGAGGGGCTTGGTCGGAAGTCGGTCGACAATGTAAGTTTTTTTTATGGACGAGATGCAGAAACATGCAGAGAGGTTTGGGTTTATGTTTGTCTTTTGATCATTTTGGAGGATATATTGGTCCGGTTTGTAAAAAAAAAGTCTTTAAAAAATGACATCGTTTTTGCTAAAGCATTAAAAAAAGGCATGGTTGACCACGCCTTACACGCCTTACATGTCTGTTGATCGCCTTTAGCACGCATAAGGCATAGGCGGGGCGTTTTTCCCACGCCTCACGCCTATGTGTGCCTTTTAAAACACTGTGAAGATGTCGTTTCGGAAGATGGCTGTACGGAATGCCTCGTTTTTAGGGCCTGCTATAGGGCAGGTGTTCCGCTTTGAGAGGTTATTTCAAAAAATCGAGACAAAAAGTTGATCAAATTTTAAGAATGAACAAGTCAGATGGAAGGAAGCTTCAGCGCAATAAGATGGATCGAATCAACATATAGAACTGGAAAAAAAAAATCTAAGCGCTGCGGGCACACATAACATGGCTTGGTATGCTATACCCTCCACTGGTGAAACTTTGAAACACCAACATCCATTCCCGGGAAACTTTCATCAATAATCAGTTTCTTCACCAAAATAAAATGTTTCTCCTGCTCAGTTTGGAGCTTGGTTTGCAGAAGTATAAGCTAAATTAGACAAATCTAATCTATCAAAAGACTTAAAATGCTGGAATGTGAACCTATTTTTGACTTCAACTGCTAATGGGATCATTAGCGCGTATAGTCATAGGATTCATGTTTATACGGGGACCATTACCAAGGAATTTTTTTTTCACCCTAAGCCACATGAAATACGAATGCTTCCTTTTCTTGTATTTCTTCCAAGATTAGTTCCTGTGTTGTTGTAGTAGAAAGAGAATTTCCTATAATGGTGAATTAGTACATACATAAGTCTATTCTTCGATAATACCTGGTCTGATTTTGAAAGTTTACCCTAAACAGAGATTATTGTAAAATAATTAACAAAAAAATATTCCTAAAACAAAACCCAAATAAGACATGATATCTTCTCCTGCATTTAATGCCCTCTTTGATTCTATATCAAGTTGTGTTGTCCTAATGAGTAAATGAGCCTTAGCTCATATCATATGACTACCCACCTCCTGTAGGTGTGGGAAGGTTCAAATCCCTCTAGGCACAATTTCACACCCCTTTGTGTTAATATAGAATAGGGAGGGCTCCAATTGTGTAACCCTTTTTTTTTCTTTAATAAAATATAGCTCTAGTTAAGAGTTATTCCAATTTAGAGTTCAAGAAAGAAAGAGAAAAAAGTGTCGCACGAATGTTTTGAACATGGCTAAAGATATTCAGTACTCATCGGAGAATCCTCCGCCCTTTATTTAGTTTCTGCTGTAAAACCTACACTGTAGGAGAGTACATCGATTCATAAAGGGCCCACCCAGGTGCCCAATATGCAGTGTGGGTGCGAGAGCGCCAGAGCGTCAATTTTCAAATTAGTAACATTTGAGAGCGTCTACGGAGCGTCAGCATAATTTATATATATCTTTTTAATATGTAAATTCTTTTTGTTTATAAATATACAAAGTTGGTGAATATGCATACAAATTACATTAAATGAAAGAGAGATGAATGAAGAGAAGGTGAAAAGAGAATGCCCCACATCGATAGAAAGTTGAATAGTTGATACAATTAAAGAACATAGATAGGAGCTTTATACTATTCTCATATCCCACATCGGAAGCTGACGCAAAGTTCTCATCTTATCTTTCAATGAATAATGAAGCGCCAAATAATCTCTAGACTTCCGACAAAGAAGTTATCCAACTTACGGTAATTTCGCTTTTGGCCTAAAACAGTTTTAAATTTCACTCAAAGGTTGAATTGCACGCCTTTAAAAAGTGAAGCGCGAATTAAGCAAATTCAAGTTGCGCCCTGCCCCCGAATTCGCAACGAATATGGATATGCCCGGTTTGAGGGCGTGATCGTCAGTCTATCCTGACGAATTAGGGCACTAAGGTGCACACAAACAAAGATGTAAACATAAGATTCCTGTTAAATTTAATAAACAGTAATCTGAGGGTAATTAGTGAACATTTACAAATTTTGCATTCAACTAGAAAGGAGTTTTTTTCCAGACTAATACCCACCTCCTCACTTTTAACGTGGATGTCAATTGGAAAATGACTGTGGAATAATAATCCATGCTATCTGATATTTTTTGTGGTGGAACAGTTTACTATGATAATTTCAGAACCTTGTGTGTGTGTGTGATGTATATGGGTTTAAATTATAATTTCTATAATCTAAACTAGAACAACACAAAAAAGTTGTTCAAAATTCGGTATGGTGCTTTAGAAATTAAGATCCTAATTTTGAATGATAGTAAAAGAATTATATTCCTATCATGGATATTGTTGATATCTGTTGTTTTACTTGGCATTTTCAAGCTACAGGGAAAATCTTACTTGCAATTTTTATTAATATCTGAAGTGATTATTGATAGTCAGTGTCAAATAATATGAATGTATCAACTTTACTTCATTCCTTCTCCCTCTCTCTCTCTCTCTCTCTATATATATATATATATATATATATATATATATATATATATATAATAACCTAGTTTTCTTCGAAATTGCCAAAATGGGGGCACAACCTAGAAGGGCTGCTTTTGATTTTACTTTTGTCAGCTATATTGTTTTCAAAGAAGCAACCTTGTAGAGCTAAATCTAATACCATACTTTTCTATTGTTTTTACCTAAAATTTGACGTACCTGATATCTATGTTATTATATCCTTTTCAGGAAAGAATACAACTTGAGACATCACGTTTATATAAGCAGGCAGGGGTAAACCCTTTGGCAGGTATATATATCTTTAATCTATCAATTAGCACCCTCATAGTGGATATTAATCTTGAATTTGTACCTTCTATACTATAGCTGATTGTATGCATTGGGAGGGAAGTACTGAAAGGTAGTGATTTCATGTTATAGTTGTATGTTCTTAGTCATATATTATGAAGATTTAGGAGTTAAAAATATTTAGGATTTCCAAATTTTCTGGTTGTAGGGAGTACCTGTGACGTAAATTACACGTCAATGGCTAAAAATAAAACTAATACAATTTTTAGAGAGAGAAACAAAAGATTTCTTATATTCAAAATGGGAGCTATTCTCAAATGAGTATTACATGGGTATTTAAAGGGAGGGAATTACTTGCTAGCCAAGTAATTGCCTAAAAGACTTAAAAGGATAAATACTAACAAAAATATACCCAATTAGTCCCAAACATGCTTGGAGACCAATTAAAGACTAAAAAGGAAATAAAAGAACTAAAATAAAGGAAAGACAAAAAAATATCAAAAATGACAAATAAGCCCTAATTATGAGACCCATTTCCATCACTCTCCCCCTCTTAAAACCAAGCTCGTCCTCGAGCTTTAAAAAATTGGGGACTTGTGTTAAAATTTCCGAAAATATGTGCCAAAAAAACTTGTGGGGGTCAAAATTAATTTTTTGAAAATTGAGGAAGTGCTCATCCCTCTGTTTTGCGCTTCAATCTTCCTCCATCTCTCTTGCTTCTGTTATACCAACCGTAATGGGCTTCCTTCCGGGTCAAAAACCATGTTTGGGGAAGAGGAAAAGTGGCCGTGGCCCATGAGCGACACGGGAGGGGCTGGTCTACCCTTGTCGGGGCTGTCCGAGATGTACCCAGGAGGCTTCCGACCAAGATCTGGGTTGGATAAGGATTTAATGGTGGGTCGAGTGGTATTCTGGAAGTCGCAGACCACTGTGGAGTGGTTTCGGCCTGATGCGGGGGTCTCCAGGATGGTCCGACTGCTGTTGGTGGTGCTCGGCCATGGGTGGAGGAGCCTGGGGTGGTGCCAGCAGAAAGGGGGGGTTGATTTTCAGAATTTTTTTGGAGGCTACGGGTGGTGGTGGTGGCTTTGGGGAGGGGATGGCGGTGAAAGTGTGGGTTGAAACGTTGTGGTGGTTAGGGTTTTGGGTGGTGGTGGGAGGTTGGATTTTGTAAGAGATGAGTTGGACGAGAAGATCAAATTTCTTGTTAATTTTTTAATGTTTTCCCTCAATTCTTGGATCTCCTCTACTCAATTGGATTTTTTTGGAGCCATTGAAAAGTACTATACGATTTGTTGATAACTACACACCAATACACTAATCGGGAAACGACACCTCGCTCTGATACCAATTTGACGTAAATTACTCGTCAATGAATTTTTAGAGAGAGAAACAAAAGATTTTTTATATTCAAAATGGGAGCTATCCTCAAATGAGGATTACATGGGTATTTAAAGGAAGGGAACTACTTGCTAGCCAAGTAATTGCCTAAAAGACTAAAAAGGACAAATACTAATAAAAATATACCCAATTAGTTCGAAACATGTTCGGAGACCAATTAAAGACTAAAAAGTAAATAAAAGAACTAAAATAAAATAAAAATTAAAATAAATTTAAAATGACATATAAGCCCTAATTATGAAACCCATTTCCATCAACGTGTGGTCCATGGGCCCATATTGGATCCATTTTTTTCATTTCAGTTTTATATGTTGTCTTTGTTAGCCATAGAATTAGGATATCTTATCTGCCAATAAGTCCTTAAGAGTATTAGTACATGTGCTATCTTGATGTCTGTGCGATCAAGCACTGCATGAACCACAAAAAACAAGCACCCTTGGGAGAAGAAATATTTTTGACATAACAATTTCTTATATATTTCTTTATTTTCTAAAACAGGATGTTTCCCTACTTTGGCCACGATACCAGTCTGGATAGGTTTGTATCAAGCTCTTTCAAACGTTGCAAATGAGGTATTAAGAGTTGGAATTTCATTATCTTTTGAAGGATGTCTATGGAAATATACTTAAATATGCAGCACAAATACATAAAGGCTGATGTTTTGCAAATATTTTTTTTTTCATTCAAAGGGACTATTGACAGAAGGTTTCTTCTGGATTCCCTCTTTGGGAGGCCCAACTTCAATTGCTGCTCGACAAAGTGGATCTGGAATTTCTTGGCTCATTCCATTTGTGGTAATAATAACTTTATGTTCTTGAGACGTGTGAAGTTAACTATACTATTTCCTGCTTCTTTGATTAGCATTTTATTTGTCATCCTTGTGTTATGAATGAGTCCTGCCAAACACTCATACTTTGAAAAGCTTCAATCTTAGTCTATTATCTGAAGCTCGTCCTTAATGGCCGAGTTGGTAAGAGAGGGAAGAGTGGGAAGAAGGAAAGTGGAGGAAGGCAAAATGTAGGTAATAGGTATGGCTGGAGTTTCCATAAATTGGGTGGAAGGTAAAGGGAAGGGAAAGGAATAGAAAGGGTAGACTTTTCTCCTGCTTGCCAAATATTTTCTTCCCGCAATTGGTCAAGGAGGACGAAACAAGACCCTTCGTTTAATATTTCCATTTTCTGTACTTCCTCCTTCGCTTCCTGCTCAGCCAAAGAAAGAAAAATTTCTTTTGCCATGGTTACCAATTTCTGATGGATACAAGCACAACAGAAAACTTAAGCAAACCCAACACAAGAAGAAAATTCTCCATATATCCAATTAATTACTAATTTAGGCAATACATATATTTTTAGGGGGAGGGGAGCAGTCCTAAAAGGGGACAGGTACTATGAAGGACACTAAAGAGGGAATAGTCTCTAATCCTATCCACTGAAGGAAGGTACTAGAATAATAGCACCATCCACGACATCAGCAGTTAATTAACATCAATCCTATTATTTGCATCATTCGTCTTGCTTCGAAGAGCTCGGCCACAAGCTCAAAGAGGAATTCCATTTGAATCCGGTGGAACCTGCACCACTCTAACAACAAGCACATCCTCCAGCTCAACTCCATCGGTCACCAACATTTCCCATTTCTTTTTCTTTGGATATTCAGCTACTCTATACCCAAATTGAACGCACTCGAAGCATTAGAAAGTAGTTGGAGTGTTGGTGGCCTTAGCCACTCTCGTACTGTGGACCTTGGCCTGTACCCCTGCCTGTGATACTCCCTGCTCGCAAAGCATACTCTGAAGCCTTCTTTATATGGGGAGTGTGTTTCAAACTCAGTTTGTGGTGGATACAAGGGTGAGGATCCTGAATTCACTCTCCTGAATGCTGGCCACAGTGAAAAGGATCCGGAATACCTCCATATAGTCTGTTTGGTAATCACTAAGCACACACACTTTACCACTAACATGCACTTGTACTCAAATACTTTCTTCACGGCATTGAGCCAATTAACAAAGGCATCGGCATCCTAGCGACCATCTAATGCTGTCTCGTCAACTCTAATGTCACCATATAAGCTCGTTTCCAAGAGCTTTAAAACTCTACTCAAAAGTTGAAGATCATGCAATGATGAATTAATGAGAATCTTTCTCATGCAATGCTGAATTAATGAGAATCTTTCTTTCAGGAAATAAATCAGATCTCCTTCAATTATAGATGATTCTTGTTTATTCCTAGCTGAGGTGATCTTGAGTACATCGACACCTGCTCCTTCAATCAGGTCTATCATCAGGAAGAGAATGATCATCATTTAAAAGGGGGCATGGGGTGCCATTCTGAAGTGAAAGGCGAGTTATGTTTGGATGATAGTGTCTAGGAATAAACCTTTTTAGAAAAGCTACTATAAAGATTCTTAGGGATACTAGTGCCATTTTCACTTCATTATTCTTGGCAAGAGAGTCATCCCAATTGGGTAGGGTAATATATTTTCACTTGGGTGAAACTGATATATTTTTCAACTTGCCCAAGTTGCAAACTATTTCACTTTCATCTAGAAGAAAATATATATTGCTAAGCTACCCGTTTTTCATGCTGTGTAGATATGGCACTGGACATAGGTTCTATGTAGTTCTAGGATGATGTCACTAGAAGACTAAAAACGCTCCACTATTTTGGTGTTTTGGATGGCGTAAATATTTTTTTCTAGTAAAACTACACTGACCCTTACCTGTACCCTCCTTTGATACTCTTTGAATAAGACAAAATTTTGGGCCACTTCTTTAACTTCCATCGTACACAATGGGTTTTAAAAAATATACAGAAGAAAAACGTGAAGTCATCAACTCAGAAACCACCATGCCAATAAACTCTCTCTCTCTCTCTCTCTCTCTCTCTCTCCATCAACAATCCCGCTACTGTCCTCTTGCAATCTCTCTCTGGCGATCTCCTCCGACAACAATCTCCACCATGCTTGAGGTACTCATCCACGAGAATTGTACTTTCCAATAAATGGAAAACTGATTTGTTAGGGGAAGGAAATCATTTGTGTATTCAAGAACATTTCAGGGTTAAATCTCATTAAAAAAAAATAGGAGTATTTTGATTTTACCCACCATGTAGTTATCATTATTTGACTTTACCCACCATTTTGTTTTCCTTTAGGAAGTGAAGTGAAGGAAAAAAAGAAAATTACTTTCTTATGTGTCTTTGGTAACAGGAGGAAAATTGCAAGAAAATTATAAATAAAAAAATGAAAAATTATATACATACACACATATAGTTATAATGTTACAATAAATAAAAGTATTATATATTTCTTATTTCAATCACCTGAAAGTATGATTTATATAATAAACATCCATTTAACTCGAACAATACTAAATATGAATAAAAAATTATGAGAATTTAATTAGTTAGACTATCCATACATAACGTATTATTATGAATAGTTATTGGTAAATATTTTAGTACTAGTTGTAACAACAATAATAATAATGAAAGTAAAAATAATAGTAATAATAATTTACATAGTAAATAGCAATTTTCTTTGAACTTTCTTGCAAAATCCTAGGTATTTGGTAGGATGTGTTTTGTGGGAAAGTTTTCGTATAGGAAAATTTCAGGACCTTTTTTTCACAACTTTCTCGCTAACCAAACATAACAAAAAGTGAAGGAAAGTTATTTTCCTACACTTTTTTCTCTTTCCTTTCCTGCCAAACAAACGCAACCTTAGACTTTACCACTCATTTTGACATTCAACGATGTTTTTTTTTCCACTTTTTGCGACGCTTTTTCTGTCGCTGAATGTCAAAATGAGTGGTAAAGTCTAAAGAAATATAAAATGGCGGGTAAAGCCAAATAATGACTATGTGGTGGGTAAAGTCAAAATACCCCAAAAAATAAGAAAAAAGAAATTGATTTTATAAATGTAAACCAGTCTAGCATCTCTCTCTCTCTCTCTCTTTATATATATATATATATATATATATATATATGACGTAAACTACACGTCAATGACCAAGAAAATAAATCAAACCTTAACTTTTAGAGAGAGATTCAAGAGATTTCTTATATTCAAATGGAGTCTATCTTCAGATGAAGACTACATGGGGTATTTAAAGGGAAATAGTAGCTTAGGCTCTAAGCTAATCTTTTAATTACAAAAATGCCCTTAATTGCCTTTTGTTACTCCTACCTCTAAATACTAAATAAAAAGAAATACAATGACATAATAAAAGAAAAGAAAATAACAAAATAAAAAAATGCAATAAAACCCTAAAATGGGGACCCATTTCCATCATTCTTCCCCTCTTAAGACGAAGATCGTCCTCGAGCGTTAAAAAAAAATTGGGGATTCGCGAGGAAATTCCCAAAAAAAAGGTGCCAAAAACTGTGGGGGGCCAAAAATAATTTCTGAAAGTTGAGGAGTGTCCAACCCACAAATTATCTTCTTCTTTCTTCCCTTTCTTCACCCAAACCAACCCTAAAAGTCTCCTCCCGGATCAAAAACCAACGTTTTGGAGCATCTAGACGGGTTTGGGCTGAAATAGGACAACCCAAATGGGTTTCGAGCAGAATGAGGGCAGATCCCTAGGGTTTTAGGGCGGTTTTGGGGGGCAGGGGGACGGATGGCCACTTGGGGTGGAATTCGGCCTGTGGGGGGTCAGATTTTCGGCTTGGGTGGGCTAGGGTTTAGGGTGGTGGCAGCAGGGGGTTGCCAGGGAGGTTGGCTGGGGTTTTCTGGGCAGCGGATGCTTTTTTTTCCTGGTTCGGAGGAGTGGGGGGGCAGGCGAAGGGAGGGAGGCGGAAGTGGGGGTGTTCTGGGCAGCGGGGTGGGGGAAATGGGGCGGGGCAGGGGTGGGTAGGGCGGGGGAAGAAGGTGTGGAGGGTAGGGTAGGGGCTAGGGTTTTCACCCAATACAACCCCAGTGGAGGAGCTGAGGTGGTTGGGGAAGGGGGTGGTGGAGGTAGTGGCTGGCCAAATGGGGACTAGGGTTTAAGGAGGTTTGAGCATTCGAGAAGAGTTGCACGAGAGTATCCATTTGTTGTTGCCTATTCAATCTTTGCATCAATTCTTGATTTACCTCATCTAGTTTTTGTCTTGATTTTCTTGGAGCCATTGGATGCAGTGCACGATTTGATAAAGATACATCGATACACCAAACACCAATGCTGGAGCGACACCTAGCTCTAATACCAATTTGACGTAAACTACACGTCAATGGCCAAGAAAATAAGCCAAACCCTAACTTTTAGAGAGAGAATCAAGAGATTTCTTATATTCAAATGGAGTCTATCTTCAAATGAAGACTAAAAGGGCTATTTAAAGAGGAGTAGATTAGGCTCTAAGCTAATCATCTAATTACAAAAATGTCCTTAATTGCCTTTTTGCTACTCCTACCTCTAAATACTAAAATAAAAGGAAATACAATGACATAATAAAATAAAAAAAAATTACAAAAATAAAATAAAATGCAATAAAACACTAAAATTAGGACCCATTTCCATCAATATATATATATATATAATTTGCAAGGATCAATTTGGAACCGTAAGTCGATTATTTTGGGATCGTCTCTCTTGGGTTTTCCGGCCCATGTTTGCTTACTTTTTTTGTTTTTTAACCCTTTGTGTATGCTAGGAGTTGGAGAAGTGGGCCCAATTATTTGTCTTATTCAAGGGGTATGAAAGGAGAGTATGATTAAGGGATCCATGTAGTTTTACTCTATTTTTTCATTATTTTATGAGGCCATTGAGTTGCGCCAATGGGATACGTAGATCTAATACATGATGATTTTGGAAATAATTTCCCCAGAATCGTATCTATGAATATTGGAGGATGAAAGAAAACTCAGATATTGCTAATGAATGGATATATAGCAGAGTCTGAACAAAGTGAAGAGTCAATGCATGCTTAGTTGGTAGTTTATTACTATTGGAAAATTGGATTATTTAGAAAGCTGTCCAGAATTTTCTGGACAGATTTTTGAGCAACTTTGAGCTCAAATTTAGGTGGGACCCACACTACGAAAATCGTGGGACCATATACGAACGCGTTCTCCTCCGCAAGGAGATTAACGTAGTATATTCATATGTCCAATTTCAATAAGTTATGAATGATAAATATGTCCCCAAAGTGACTAACAAAGCAATGAAAGTTAATGAATTGGGTATGTTTCAACTCTTGTCCCACATTGGAAGAGTAGTGGAAATTTGATGAGTCAATAATACCCCAAGTATGGACTAAGGCTTGGATGCCTTGGGGTATCCCAACTCTTTGAAGGGGAGATGACCTAAGCTATGCACGGGTTGACTTTCGGTCAAAAGTCCACACGCGCGCGCGGGCTGGGGTTGGGGCTGGGGCTTGGGCTTGGGCTTGGGCTTATAAAAATCTCCTACATTTTTGGACCGAATTTATTTAACTTTTTGGGCTTTAATTATTAATTAATTACGAAATTAATTAATTAATTAATAAACTGTTGGCAGTTATTGCCAACAGTCAACAGTTAATTCGTTTAACTCTTTCAGTTGTTTGCCAACCGTCACCTACTTTGCTATAAATACAGATGCTTCCCTCCGTTTTAAAAAAAATGAAAAAATTTCCCTCCTCCAATTCCTTCCATATCCATACCAAAAGTGCTGTCATTCTGTTCCAGAAAATTCTTTTTTCTGCATATCATCTGTTGCATTGTTGTTGAGTATAACACACAGAATTTGAGTTCGTTGTAATTAATTATTTTCGTGCTACATAATTAATTGGAAAAATCCGTTCTATCTTGGGAGACAATATTCATCAACCTCGGAGCACATTGGAGGGAATAAATTGTCTTAAGGACACTGTGAGATTCACAGGGCTCGGATTATCTTTCTATTTTTATTATTGTTTCCGCAAATTCAAGTAAGTTTTTATTTTCTGTAATTTCGTTTTATTTCTGTAATTAGATTATAATTCGTAATTCTGTACTTTTGTATTTATTAAACAGTTATGTGAAATAATCAGCATTGTGTTATAGAATTATTAAATGCATAATAATTCAATATATTCTTTTTACAATATTTTGCATTGTTAAATAGTTAAAGCATGTACTGGTAAATGAATGCTGTAAAAGAATTTTGAACTACAAAAGCTGAGAACAAAAATTAAAGCGAACGCCAAAAGCATAAGATTTGAACAATATGTATGTTATTAATCTTGCAGGATGGCCATCCACCACTGGGTTGGCACGACACTGCTGCTTACCTTGTATTACCTGTCCTCCTTGTTGTTTCCCAGTTTGTTTCAATGGAGCTAATGAAACCTCCCCAAGTAAGGACTAGTTACTCTCTCTCTCCCTGACTGTTTGCTTCTCTATTTCGTACCCTGAAACTTGTATCGTGTTGGCAGACTGATGATCCGTCTCAGAAGAACACACTTCTTGTTTTGAAGTTTCTTCCCCTCATGATTGGTTACTTTTCCTTGTCTGTCCCATCTGGATTATCAATTTACTGGTTAGTTTTTAAGTACTGATTGTATCTCTGTTAGTGTTTTTGAGGATTTGTTGTTTTATGAATTTTTGTTTCTATCATTATTAGTTCCCTTGCACAACTTTGAACACGACAGTTGAAAATGACATCCATTGTGAAGATCATGCATCTGCTGTACTTATGTACACAATAAATAATGGATGCGGATTTTTTTTTCAGGGTGTGAAGTATATACTATTAACAGATAAAGATTATTGTCATTTTATGCTAAAAAAATAAGTCCAAAACCTATCAAGAAGATGATTCATTTTACTAAACTAAACAGGTCTTATAAACACAATTTGAAGACATTCATGTAGTAACATAATTTGTGATGTTTCACCAATGGTTTGCTGATATATCAATACAGGAAAGTAATTCTTACCGTAAGTTCAATTATTACATAAAAAGAAATGGTAGTTTATTATGTGGACATATAGGGTACCCCTGCGCCCCCAAAAATATTGCATCCTTAAATTGGTGAATAGAAGCTTTTGTATTATAATATTCTCAATTCTACCATGAATTTTGTGCGTGTATGTGAGTGTCTTCTTTTTATTTTTGAGTCTATATGTATGAATATTTTTTTTGTAATATAAACTCGTATGTTTTGACATGACGAGTTTATCAGGTTTCAAAGCTATTTTGTTGCTAGAACATGTGCTACACAATTGACAAGTTGCTTCAATATCTTTGAAGTTACAAGCTTCTTCGTGAAACATACATTACTATAATCTCTTGAAATGGATTTTAGTTAATTTTCCAACAAAATATTCAAATTACATCCTCTGCTTTGTTGATTTATAAAATGCATCATGCCATTAATAGGTTCACAAACAACGTGCTTAGTACTGCACAGCAAGTATGGTTAAAGAAATTGGGTGGTGCAAAGCCTATTGTTAGCGAGAATGCAAGTGGCATCATTAGTGCAGGGCGTGCAAAACGATCAGCTTCTCAGCCAGGACCGTCTGGTGATAGGTAGGTGTTATATATATACATACATACATACATACATACATACATGCATACATACATGTATATCAGGAGTTCAGCTCCTCTATAGTTACCATCTCAAATCATTAATTTCAAAATAACTGATTGAGGTTAAGCCACATTCTGAATAACAAATTTAAGGGTTTAAGTGTTTTTTCCCCTTAAATTCAAGTGATGTGGCTCAATCTCAGTCATCTATCACAAAATTAATGGATGTGATTCACATTAGAGTTATTTGCATACTTGTTTTTTCAGCTTCTCCAGAAGATTCCTTACTGACAAGGATGGTATATGAAACAGGTTCAGACAGTTGAAAGAAGAAGAAAAGAAGAAAAAGCCGAGCAAGGCACTGCCCTCGGAAGAAATTCAAATTTCGGCTACTGTATCTGATTCTGAAGAAGACTCAGACGAAGAAACTAGGTCCAAGGTAAAATTTGAAATTGTTGTTTGGTTTCTTAGAGTGGAGTAGTCATAAGTGAGTTCTGCATCCAAAATTATTTGTTATGGAAATCTGTTTTTATTTATTAATGGGGAGTCGGGGGCTTTCCTCATGTTCCACACACATGAACATACAAACATGGATGGGGAACTGTGGCGGGTGTACATGGTCCTTAGTGGGGCTGCTTGCACTATCTGAATTTATTTTTATTTTTTAAAAATTGGGGCCCTGTGTAGTTGTGGAAAACAGGTGAGAACAATAAAAAACGCTTTCAAATGTGTATTTTTTTTCAAATTAGAAAACTATTTCCCATTTCTCTAATTTTCCAGAGAATTGGGAAAACCGATTAGAATGTTTTCCAAAAATTTTCCTTTGAATTGAAAATTTATTTTAACTCACTACCACAACCTCCACCATCACCACAATCATTGCCACCGCCATCACCACCACCACCACCACCACCACACCCTACCCCACCGGCGTCGTGACAACCATAGTGAAGTTGCAATGGGGGGTTGTTTTTGTGAAAAAGAGATAAAATGGACTTCAGTTTCAATACTTAACGAGCATTTTAATTTTCTACAATTCTCCATGTAAAATGAAAACTAGAAATGGAAATGAAAACTGAAAATAGAAAAATGGAAAATGTTTTCCACAACTAAACAGGCCTGAGCATCTCAATTTCTGTTTCATCTCAAAGAGTATATGAGCCATTTTCTTAGATTTATCAGGATGAAAATCTCATCAGCATAGAAATTAGGGAACCACTTATATTTAACCAAATATAATGAAAACTTTGCGAATACCTTTCCCGTTAAAGCTTACATCTTAATATGAAAATTATAAACTGACTCGTGGTTTGCCACAGGATAATGCTGTTCTGGAAGAGGCATATGCTTCTAGCAACAGCAAAGCAGTTCCAAATTATTCTGGGCCAAAGAGGAGTAAGCGCTCAAAGAGGAAGCGTGCGGTATGAAATTGTATACATACTTTAGTAGTTTCTGCTGAACCCTGTATATTTGAACAAATTGTATCTTAGTCAACATATAGTGGCCATTTTCATTTCGGCTCATTCATGTAAGGTTCACTAGCAGAAATCGTGGAAAGTAATTGATTGATAGGGTATTGAAAAATGTGTGTCTAGGTTATCACAAAGGGACTTGGTTTCTTAGTAACCTAATAGCTAGAATGCCTTAACTACCCAAAATTCTACCCTATAACATTCATAAGGAATGTTCTTTTATTCTTTTCTAATTAAAGACGAATACAATTTTAATAAATTCAATTTAAAATAACTCCTCAATCTTGGACTTGCTCGATGTTCCGTTAGACCTGCTGGTGTATACATCACAACTACTAATCACAATATTACTTTTTAACTTCATAGGATCTACAAAAAGAAGCAAAGAAACAGCTTAGATATTGTCAACCAAATTCTGTAGGGCCATTTATTAGATGAAGGGGTCTTGAAATTTAAATTCTAAAATGTCATTCCATAGTTCTACAAACTCCACCCCAGTTTATTTTTTCAGCTTATGAGAATCTTCCCAATCTTCATCAACCTTGAATACGTATTGCGATAATTTGTTCTTATTCTACGGAGCAAAGGTTCGGCCCAGATGCCCTCTTATGAATCTTCCTCCCTTGCACCTCAATGAAATTGGTTCAGTTAAATATGAAGTCAGATATAAGCCATTTACATTAACTAAAATGAAAGAGGAAGTGTTAAAAAAAATAAAAAAGGCTGGCACTCATTCTAATTACCCACGCAGTTAGAATGTACAGTGGTTTGCTTTGAGGTGTGTTCTGCACTCCTAAGATTGAAATCAACTATGGGTAGCAACTGGAAGGTAAGCTCCATTAGAAACTTGTATTCTTAAGAACCAGAGAGAGGGTCACATTACTGCTTTGGTTTAGTAAAAAGGGAAAAGTATGAAGAAAAAATCCCTGAACTATGCAATTTTCCAAGAAACCCCCTTTAACTATACTTTTTTTTACAAATACCATTTTAGTGGCACATCCGGGGAAATTCGCAACAAATGTATAGTTCGGGAAGAAAGGAAGAGAGAGGGGAGGGGGGGGGGGGGGGGCAGTTACAAAAATTGCATAATTGAGGTGATTATTCTCACATTGCCCTAGTAAAACAGGTTAAACGGCAAATCCATTGCACGAGGCTCCCGCTACTGCGGGGAGTAAAACAAGTAGCAAGCTTTAATAATTGGGATAATTACACTTGGATTTCTTGAATTTTGTTCTTCCTTTCACTTCACCACCTGATGAACTTTCAGTTTCTGCACTTAACCCCCAAACTTCCACTGATAATACACGTTGTCCTAAAAGGCTGATGGCGTGAGTTTTTTGGGCAGAATCTTACCCACATGCATGGCACATGAGGGAGACTTGAGGGCATTTTCCTCCATTCTTAAAAAAATATTTAAAACAGTTGAAAATTACCAAAACAATATTAAGATTTTACAAATTAACAAAAAATATTTTTAAAATATGGAAAATTCTAAGGAAAAAATTTAATTCAAGAAAATATATTTAAAAATACTAATAATTACATAAAAACTCTAAAAATAAAAATAAAACATTTAAAAATCAAGAAAATACTAAACAATACATAAAAATCAAGAAAAAACAAAAAAACTATTAAAAAAAAAGTATGAAGCGACCAAAAACAGTTATAAAATAAAAGGAAAATATATTTAAAAATACTGAATATTGCAGTGTTCTAAAAGGCCCGCCTAGGCTCCGCCTAGGCCCGCCTAGGCTCCGCCTAGGCCCGCCTAGGCTTGAGGCTTGGGAGAAACGCATCGCCCACGCCTTATTACGCCTTATTCTTGGTAAAAGGCTTAAGGCACACTTTTTTTTAAAAAAACGAAGGATTAGTTAACAAATATTGGTTATGGGGCATGAATATGAGAAAGATGGCTACCAAACATATGAATATATTTTCAAAATTCAAGGTATGTATTATTTTATTATATTACTAGCCTTAGAATAATTAAAATAATAAAAAAAGGAAAAACGCCTTTTTACGCCTAGGCTCCGCCTAGGCGCGCCTAGGCTCATAAGGCTTGAGGCTTGACCTCTACGCCTCGACCACGCCTCGCGCCTTTTAGAACCTTGGAATATTGCGGAAAATCATTTGAAATTAGGAAAAATACAAAAAATATTTAAAATTATGGAAAATACTAGAAACCTTTTAAAAATATATGGAAATTAGAATAAAAATATTTAAAACATTTCAAAATCGCAAACATGAATTAAAATTCTAAAAATTATCAAAAAATATTAGTAATGGATAGTAACGGATATTTAAGAACACTAATAATTATAGGAAAAAAACAATTGAAAATATTGAAAAAATCTTGAAACAATATAAAAACAAATTTTGAATAATAAAAAAAATAGATTCTAATATAAAAAAAAACAAATTTCCAATGTAAATAGAAAAATAGATTTCCCAAAAAAAAAATAGGTTTCCAATTACTAAAAAAATAATTTCTAATGAAAAAAAAAAAGAAAACAGATTTTCCAATAGAAAAAAAAATAGGTTTCTAATTGAAGAAACTAATTTTTGACTTAAAAAAAATTCAATAAATAAAAAATAAATTTCCAATTAAAAAAACGTATTATGAAAAAACAGAAGATCATTTAAGTTTTTTGAAAATTAAAATAAATTAGTCAAAAAATTCCACACCAATATATATGAGAGAAGTAAATTGAAAATTCAAATTATATGAAAGAAATTACAAAAGAAAATATGAGATCTATAAAATCTGGGCAAAAGAAAACCTGAGATCTACAAAAGAAAACCCACAATCAAAATCTTCAAAATTTGAGAGAGAGAAAGAGAGAGAAGGGATATATGTTTTAATTAATTTTTTAAGAATGTACAAAATGACCTTAGGTCTCTCTCATGTGCCATGCGCCGGGTAAGTCTCTGCATAAAAAACTAACGCCGTCAGCTTTTTAGGGCAACGTGTAGTGTCAATGAATGTTTGAGGGGTTAAGTCAGAAACTGAAAGTTTAGGTGGTGAAGTGAAAGGGGACAAAGTTCAGGGAAGTGTAATTAACCCTTCATAATTTATGATTCATCGAGAGAACTATATAAGAATAGTAACTTACCTGATTGTATAGCATGGACCTTGGAAGTGATGGCGTAAGGGTATTGAATTGGAGGTTGATATTAGATGATGGGGACATAAGTGAGAGATCATTTCAAGTTTGAAGGAACATATTTAATTGCAGATTTATGTAATCATAATATTGCTTGAAAAACATGGAAGGTTTGTTAAAATAGCATTGGGATCGTATGCTTATATTAAGTGAAGTGGTAAGGTTAAAAAACTAGGGTCTCTTCATCATGGATTTAGTGTTTGTTTGACTCTGAATTTGAACCATTCAAACTTAAAGAGATGAAAAATCATGTTTTTTTATTCAATGATTAAGAGGCAAACGATTATATTTGACTTCGAATGGTCAAGAGGTGAAATTACATATGAATTTGAATTTGTCTAAATACATTCATTCAGAGGTCCATTCAGACATGAAAATAAACATATTTTTCAGATTCAGAGTTCAGACAAATTTCAGATTCAGATGAAAAACAAACACAACCTTACTTTCTCGAACTTGTCATTGAATGCATGATATATTGTAAATCTTGCCTTATTTTTTGCCCAAGGGCTCAAACGTGCAATTGGCCCAGAACACTGTATGTTGAGTTGAGTACATAATATGATGGATGCTTTCAACATTCGTTCTCTCTTTTTCCTCGATTTGATTATAAAAAAATGAGAAGTAAAAGGAATATTAGCATCATAATTGGCATTCAAATGATATTTGCAATCCTTACATGTTTGCAATCCTTACATGTTTACACTGTTAGAAGGTATTTCCTAGTACTTTATTCTAAACTTATCATTCATTGTACTCGATCTGTATCTCATATATTATTTCTTGGCCAGTTTTGAGCAATTCCTCATGTAACAGTGTAATACCATTGATGCTCATGAATAAGATGACATGTTTATATATATTACGCCATCAATGAAAATGTAGCAAAATTCTAATATTAAAAGATTTTGAAATCTTGGTAAATACGTATTCGTTAGACACATGGGTTGCTACAGGCGGAGACATACTCACTTAACAAAGGAGGCAAAGTTTAATGCTACTTATTAGTACAAAATTAAGAGAGTAAAATCATCTCTAAGTCATGCTATTTCTCTTGATGCTTTAATAGTTTTGGCTCCACACCATTGAGCAAAATAATATTTCCTACCAAAACTAGTAGACAAATGTCGAGGTACACACAAAAGACCAACTGTCGCGTGAAGGTATATCACGATGGTTGGAATGCCGTGTCAATGCCATTTTTTACAATTCTCGAAGGCAACTACAATTAACAAGTTTGAAGTTCCAATTCAGTATAATTAGTTATGAATTGAAATGGAAGTCACTACTACTAAAAATCAAAATATTAAAAACAATATGGAATATAAACCATACTAATTAGTAATATAGCAGTTGAGGAATAATATATTAACTGTTGAAAACTTTTTTTTATATATTTCGCAGAGGTCCAGTTGAGCTGAGTGTATTATATACACAGTAGTGATAATAGCAAAAGCTACAAAACAGGAGAAGATTTGAAATTCAAAATTATGAATGGAAGCTCAAATATAACTCGTTGAATCTGTCAAGTGGATGAGAGTTGTTCCGAGATATTAGGAGCTTTATGAGCGGGTGTTGATATTCCCCCGCAAATTGATGGAGGTCGATGAGAAAGCATCAATTTGTCATGAAGAAACTGAAACTTGTTGGTGGAAAGACCTTTCATGAAAATATCGACCACTTGATCATGGATTGAGATAAAATGAACTTGCAATTGCCAATGGCAACTTGGTCTCGGACAAAGTGGAATTCAATTTCATTATGCTTAGTGCGAATGTGGAAGATTGGATTAGCCGATAAATATGTTGGATCGAGATTTTCACACCAGAGAATGGGAGATTTGTGAGGAGGGAAACCTAATTCGTTCAGAAGAGAATTGAGCCATTTGAGTTTAACAGTGGCATCGACCACAAACTTGTATTCAACTTCATTTGAAGAGAGGGAGATGATTTTGTGCTTTTTAGATTTCTAGGAGATAAGATTGGAACCCAAATAAATGGAAAAATCACCCGTGGATTTACAATCATCAACACAAAATGCCCAATCGGAGTCAGTAAATGTCTGAAGTTCAAGAGAGGATGAATTTGAAATGTGTTGGCCATGAGATGAGGTAACATTGAGATATCGAAGGATTCTTTTGACAAGGTTCCAATGGGTGTTGGTTGGGTTATGCATAAATTGGCAAGCTTTATTGACTACATAAGTCACATTAGGACGGGAGAGAGTAACATATTGGAGAGAACCAATTACTTGTCAATATGGAGTAGGGTCGGGTAAAGGGTTTTTGTCATTTTGGTATAAAGGGTAGTAGAGACAGGTGTGT
Organism: Sambucus nigra; assembly: GCA_949130495.1. Classification (NCBI taxonomy): domain Eukaryota; kingdom Viridiplantae; phylum Streptophyta; class Magnoliopsida; order Dipsacales; family Adoxaceae; genus Sambucus; species Sambucus nigra. The sequence goes on from OX422218.1 coordinate 352,862,552, forward strand.
TTAGGGGCTTGGAATGAGACATGCCATAACGGTGAAGGAGATCACAAATGTAGCATTGTTGTGAAAGTATAAGGCCGGTGGGAGTTGAGAGTACTTCAGTTCCAAGAAAGTAATGTAGATGGTGATGATTTTTTAGAGAAAATTCTATGCCAAGTGAGATGATAAGATTCTGAATAAGGGTGGGATTATTTTCGGTGAGAAGGATATCATCAACATAGATGAGAAGATACATAATTCCGGGGTCAGATTCATAGATAAAAATGAGGAATCAGTTTTGGACCCAATGAAATTTTGTGTGTGGAAATATTGGGTGAGATGGTGAAACCAAGCTCTAGGGGCTTGTTTAAGACCATAAAGAGAACGATAGAGTTTAAATACAAATTTAGGTTTAGTAGGGTCTTTAAAACTAGGAGGTTGTCCCGTGAAAACATTTTCAGCAATAAATCCATAAAGAAATGCATTCTTGACATCTAATTGAGAAATGCACCAACTATTTGAGACAATAATGGAAAGAACAATGCGAATAGTGGTGGATTTAATAACGGGACTAAAGGATTGGTTAAAATTAATGTCATGTTTCTTATTGGAAACCTTTGGTGACTAAATGGGCTTTGTAACCATCGATAGAGCCATCGGGTTTACGTGTGATATGGTAAACCCGTTTTAATCTAATGATATTCATGACAGGTGAGGGTGTGATAAGGGGCCAAGTACAATTGTGGAGAAGTGCATTGAACTCATCGGTTATGGTGTTGCACCATTTGGGATCTTTGTTAGCTGATGTAAAGTATGCGGGTTTAGTGGTATCAATGGTGGTGGAATGAGAAGTGGGGATGGGAGTGAATTTGCAAGTGGATTTGGAGAGAAATTGGATGGGGTGAGTATGAAATGGAGTGGACTTGGGAAGTGTCCTGAGATCAATGGCAAGGTTGAGACCAGTTGGATTTAAGTAAGTTGGTAGGGGAACAAGTTGGGAGGACAGTGGGGAGGAGGGTAATGGCGCTGTAGGTAAGGGTGGCTGGTCGAAACAAAAGTCTTGCAGCGGTGCTGTAGAGGGTTGGACAACAGAGAGTGAGATTATAGAGGTTGGGCATTAGGTAGTGACATCATAGGGGGTTGGGTAGTGATTGCGGCAGGTGTGAGTGTTGGGTGAAACACAATGGGTGCGTTGCCCCAAAGAGGGGACAACATAGAGTGGGCAGAGACATAAGATGAGGGGGGGGGGGGGGGGAGGGGTAAAGAGGCAAAAGGGAAAATATTTTCATCAAAGCGAACATGACGTGCATAATATATTTGTAAGGTTTGAAGATGCACACAATGGTACCCATGTTGATGAGAACTAAAACCCAGAAGGATGCAAGGATAGGAGCGAAAATTCATTTTGTGAGAGTTATAGGGACAAAGATACAGAAATCAAAGGCAATCGAAGAATTTTAAAAATGTATTGTCGGGAGTTTGAGAGTAAAGGATTCGAAACGGAGAGGCATGAGAAAGAGTACCCGTTGGCATATAATTGATAAAAATCGACACTCTTAAAGGCATAATACCAATATTTTTTAATTGGGATGTAAGTGATCTTCGCCCCTTAGAGTATTTCCTCACGGGACATGAGGGTTACGAGTATGCATGCGCATATGCGACGACTGTTGGTGCATGAGTTTGGGTACGTCTAGTAGCTTGGGGAGAGAATTATGAGGAAAATTATGGAAGGGGAGTTGGAGGTCTCACCATCGTCACCCCAGAAGCACATGAGGCTGGTGAGAGAGATGACTAACGATTCCAAGGTGACAACGATGATGGGTGAGCCCTACATGCTCTACACTGATACGGTAGTGGGTTCATAACTAGTTGGTTGATGCCTTCCTGCATATATGACGTGGAGAACATGCCTCCACGTGCCACCGCTTCAGGAACGAGTACTAGAGCACCTATGGTGTCGACCCACATCACGGGAGGTGGTACGGTCGTAGTGGCGGAGTAGGATCTGCTTATTCAGGTCGCTCCTCCTTCTTATCACTTCAGGTTACATGGGCTATGATAGTGAGATCGGTTTTAACCGTGTGTCGGTGACGACGTTCAATAAAACCAACTTGTTCATGAGTGTGAGGGCATGAGTATCGGTGATGGATTCCACATGATTTAAAAAATGAGTCCAATTTGCGAAATTCACCATCTCAATCCGTTTACATGTTATTTATTTTAGTGTTAAATTTTCGTTTAACCATTTTTTGAAAAGTGAGAAAGATGGAATAAACATTAAATTTGTGCATCATACGATAGAACCAAATAAAATTAGAAAAATGATCAACAAACATTACAATGTATTTATGACCATTGGTTTACATAGTAGGAGAAGTCCCCTAAACATCACTAAAAATTAAATGTAATACATATGGATTGGACTTAACACTACTCACAAGTTTTGTCGAGATGACTGACCATTTGACTTGACAAAATAAAAGAAAGTTGATTTTGATGGAGAATCCGATGGAGAACTTGAGAGTGAAGATGTTCAAGTCGATCGTGCCAATAATTTGAGGAAGCTTTTACGGCATATAGTGCAAGTGGAGATGAAAGTGGCGGCTTTGAGGAAAGAGTGTAGAGTCCATTGTTACTCGTTTCGTAAAGGAGTGGCGTCTTGGTGCGACGATCCTTGACAACACAAAAAGAAGGGTGAAATTCAAAATATACATCATTATCACGAGTACATTGTTGAAGGGAGAGAAGAGATTTAGAAATAGTGGGAACATATAAGACATTATTTAGGGTGAGAATAGAAGAGGGAGTGGGAATAGAAGATGTGCCAATATGTGAGATCGAATGTCCTTTACCATTGTCGATGTGGAGAGTGCCGGGTCCATGAAATTCGTAAGGATGATGAAGGTGGGTGAGATCTGGAGTGACATGATGAGATGCACCAGTATCGAGAAGCCAAGATGTTATGGGTGAGGGAGGGGAAGGAAGTAAGTCGGGTTACGATGAGGGGGCATGGGTGAATTGGGTAGTGGGAGAGGATGTATTAAAGATGGTGAAGCGATGAGGACGGGATGTTGCCGTGTGATAGAAGCCACTATAGATTTGCCAATGTGATGAAAGTTGGGACGATAGGATGAAGAACGACCATGACCATGACCAAAGTGACCATGTGGGTATTTGGATTGGTATTGTGAAGGGTTAGAATACATGTTAGGATTGGATGAGGTCGTATAATTATGAGTGGTTTTGTGAGACGGAGGGTGAGACTTAGTGTGTTCGAATGATGGTTGAAGAGCGGGGGCGGATAGATGATCAGTATTGATGAATTCATGACTAAATATGAGTTAGTGAAGTTCAAAAAAGGTGATTGGAGTAGACAAAGCTGTTAGGGTGGTAACTAAGTCTTTAAATTCAGTTCAAAGGCCCTTAAATATATGAATATTGAATTCAACTTGGGTGAGAGGGTGGAAAGTAGCGTTGAGTTCGTTGGAAATGGTTTTTGCTTTGTGAAGATAGGTAGAGGTAGAGTTGTCTCCTTGATGAAGAAGGTGAAGATGGAGGTGGAGATTAAGGATGCGGGTTTTGGATGGAGAGGCAAAAACATTAGCAAGAGTCCTCCAGATTTGTTGGGATTTTTCTAATCCAACCACAAGTTGAATAGTTTCATCGGTAATAGAGGCAACGATCATGCTGACTATAAGTTTGTCTTGCTATTTCGATAAAGTTACTACTGGTTCTTTGAATGGGCATGGATAGATGCTATCAACAAAACATAAGAGATTTTGTCCACTGACAAAATGATCTAATTGAGTTTTCTAATATAAATAGTTTTTATTGGTATATATAATAACAATGTAATGGTGTGCATGATTGAGATTGAGTGTAGGAGATGAGGAGGATATATCATCATTTGTATTGGAGGAGGAAGTCATCGGTAAGATTGGCTAGGGAGGGAAGAAGAAAAAAATCCCGTCTCTGATACCATAATAATGTAACTGTTGAGGAATAATATATTAACTATTGGAAACTTTTTTTTTCTATATTTCACAGAGATCCCAACCGAGTTGGGTGTATTATATACATAGTAGTGATAACAACAAAAGATACAAAACAGGAGAAGATTTGAAATTCAAAATTATGAATGGAAGATCAGATATGGCTCGTCAATCTATCAAGTGAATGGGAGCTATTTCGAAATATTATGAGGTTTATGAGAAGGTGTTGATACCAATAAACACCACATGTCTGACATAGATCAATGATATACAAAAACAAATGATGAACAAAGGTGATACGAAGACCTTTATGCCTTCTTTGACGGGTTGAAGGCTTCAGTTCATTACATGTGTCATCATCTCGCCAATACGTGTGAAGGAGGGCATCACGCTTCATCTGAATCATATAATGGTCAACACGCGTATTGTTATTGGAGGTGTTGGTATCGATCCCGTGTCTGCTTGTACAACGTCTCTCCCAGATAGTGATGGAATTGAACCTAAGTATAATCGCCTCTAGGCCTCTTCCTATATTAATGGCATAAATTAATTAATCTCATAATATTAAAAACTTGAATTAAAATGCACTCGACCAAATATATAAAATGTTATACGTGATGTCTGGTAAAGATATTACATAATAACTAGAGAAACCTTTCTACAACCAATACTATGGAGATGTAATCCTCCAACTCTTATGCATTGACCACATATGACCCATTGTCATCCTTGATCATAACATGCAGGTGGGTTGCTCTCTTGGGGTATGCCCCTAAGGTAAAGTAAAGCTATCTACCTAGGTACGAATGGGATCGGTATTAGTCGTTTTATAAACATGCGATACTAATGACTCATACTCGTACTCCCTCCATCACGTATCGTTGTCCTGATGCATATCTACATAACCGATGGCATTAGGCCATCAGATGGGGTCTTGGTGGTGTGTAATCTTTTTTAGTTGCACGTGCTCACATGTCTTGTCAATCTTTAACCCGACACTGATCCCCACGAACCAAACATGGATATTATTCTCGATAGTGAAAACGACCCTTGACCCTATAATAATTTGGAACTACACCACCCCAGGCTTATTTAATTATTTGTTACCCACTGATAGTTATCGCACCAACGATGTGACTATTGTCATCTTAAGCTAACCACACTAAAAAGTTACGATCCTCCCACGCTGTGACTTGCTAATGATCCCATCCCCATGCTAGAATGCATGGGTATGAATTGGCATTAGCATTCACATGCCCCTGATCCATCTACGGATGCATGCAACGTAGGAACTGGAACCATCAAAACTACAAATGGTGAAAATTAATTAATAAGGGTAATTGAATTTACCTTATAGTGCGAGAGAAACTAAATGATGAAATATAATCTAATTTACCTTCTCCATTGACGTGCAATGATGAGTGTGGAACTCTATAAAACATGTCCTTCTAAAACACTATAATAGTGCCACCATAATCGTATCAGTCCATCTATCCATATTCAATTTGTGGGCCAAGTTAATCCAACCTGATACCACTATTTCCAGTCGTGAAGAATAATTGTCACAATGTATAAAACAAATAAGCTCGCACATCCCATTTGATCCTTAGCCTGTTCTTCGCCACCATAAGCTTTAGAATTGGAAAAATATGTTAGTTGTACTGCATGAAAGGTAATATGAACCCGTTCATGAAGTTTAGAGGGGTGGACCATATCTCCCCAAACGGGAAGTGAAATATGTGGGTCGTGTCCCATCACCTCTCAAGTAATGCAAGAATGATGCCCCGATCAGTCCGCATGTGGGGCATAATAATGGTGTCCTTTAAAATGTTGTCCTCAATATGCCCAACAATTCAAGCCCAACCTACCCCCACACGAGATGTATCCTTCAATGGACATATCTCACTGCATAATGAATTTTGACATCCCAAATTACCTAATAATAATAATAATAATAATAATAATAATAATATAAACGTGAAAAAATTATTAAATTATAAAAACAACTTACCCTTAAAGTCAAAATTAAACATGAAAAATAAATCAAATTGCACGATGCATGTACCTTGTTCGCCAATGCCCTTGATGACCAATGTGTCTTTGTAATATGTGTAATGGGCGAGGCGCTTCATAATTTCGTCAATGTGTGGAAACATAAAGTCCCCAATCGCATGGTAAGCGGCGAGTGAAGACGATGAATCATGAAAATCGGTGTATGTTCTACCTACAAACTTTGTCATTGGTTTTGTGACAAAAAAGGGGTTAAGTATGGCTACTTTGAGTGAGTAATTAAGGGACATATGTTGAGAGACGTTTGTGCGGCTGTTGAAATGTCTTCCAACTTTTGTTTTAGGAACTGCATTTCCCTGCGACATTTGAACTGTTATTTTAAGGTTTTTGGGGCGACATTTCATATTTCGTAGGGAAGTGCAGTATGGCCAAAGCTTTGGAGCTGGTTACCTGTTTTGATAGAGTGAAATACCATTGGAACATTTTACTTGAGTAAAATGATATAATGCTTTGGAGGTGGTCTAAAAATGTTATATTATTAAGAGTTGACCACTTTTAGATAAAAATTGTATACTAGTATTTTTAAATTATTTAAAATTCAAGATGGGTCCCTTATTGACAGCCTAAACCAGCCTTAGCGATACTTTTGCACTTTTTTCCTGCACAATAATTTCAGCGCTAAAAGTTAGATCCTCTGATTTATTTTCTTGGAGACATAATGAGTGAACTAATATAACACTTTTAATTTTTCATAGAGTAATTCTTAGCCAAAAAAAGATTCCAACACTTCATTTGTGACACGCAGCGTATGTCACCAAAAATAGTCATAAAACACATTAGTATGTCACCAAAAATTTGTTGGGATCCTGCCTAGAATTACTCGTATCCATAAATTAACCATGCACTAGCTAGAGTTTATGTTTAATGTGTTAATAAGTGGGACCAATATGTTGGCGCGGATAAAAGTATTGCATCATAGCCAAACACGTTTTAACTGTTTTATGATCAAATATGAAATGTATTTTTTCTGTATTAAGTATAATTTGCACATTAGATTTACTCGCAGATGATTTTTATTTATCTCAAGGAGGTGTTGGCCCACTTAGGACTGTCAACAGATTGGGTAACCCACCTATGACGCTCAACCAACCCAAAATTTTTAGGGTTTGGGATGAAGATTAAGCCCCCAGGACTAAGCTGGGCTAAAAAATAGACCCGACTAAAAATCGGATTGAGCTTGGGGTTTTTTCCAATTTAGCTTGAGCTTGGCCCGAACCGCATAATTCTACCATAATCTATATTTTTTCTATTATTGTCCTAATTATCATAATAAATAAATATTTTCTATTCATCCAATAATTTATTCAAACTTTGTCATGATATTGTTTTTTACTATAATGAAATATAACACTTTTTAAAGCTTTAGCCTTTGTCACATACTTATATTTTGTTGTTAATCTTTGTGAACTTTATTATTTGTGTTAAAATACGCATAAATTTAGATTTTACGTCACTTTCAATGCTTTGTTTATTAATAAAAAATCACAATTCTTAAACCTTAAAGAGATGGTTTTGAAATGAAGGACGGGCTGGGTTGGGTTGTGATCGAGCCTCTTAATTCCTCTAAAATAGTAAAGGCTTGGTAAGAAATTGTCCTAAATTAATTATAATTCAAAACAAAACTTTGATCTTTGCACTTTGTTTCAAATACCTTCTATAAATAGTCTAAAACTGGGAGTATGAAGAACATGATATTCAACAGTTTTCATCACTTTTCTCTATTATTCTTCAATATGAAAGACAAAATTAGTATAGAAGTTACTATAATTTATATATTGCTAAAGTTGGAAAATATACTAGACAACTTTGTTAAGTTTTTATGTGAAAAGATATATATATATATATATATATATATATATATATATATATATATATATATATATATATATATATATATAAGAACTTTTTTGTAGTACTATTATTATTAATTATTAGAATGTCAAGTGCGTATAAACACACAAACGCACGACTCCTTATGGTGCAGACTCCGGTACATACTATTTTTTTAAAATAGTAAAAAAATGAATTTTTTTTGCTGAAGCTTCATGAATATGATCTCCAAAGTGATAAGATAATCTCTAATTTTTTTCATAAAAAAATGGGTGGGATGAGGTGATATGCAAAAAAGGGTATAAATATGCATTTTCGGTCATTGAAATTTTGGCATCATCTTACCCACTTTTTAATTGAATTTATTGATGAAACTTCATAGATATGATCTCAACAGTGAGCGTATGTATGCTCACACATAAGAAGTCACACAATAGGTATTCACACACACACACACAAACACACACACACACAAACACACACACACACACACACACACACACACACACATATATATATATATATATATATATATATATATATATATATATAACCTATAATATATCCCGTACGGACTATATAACTCTTGAATATCCTACGTATTATCAATTTACCATTACACTTCTCGTCGTATATTCCCGAGTATTTCCCACTACTATAAGGGTCCGAATAACTCCTTAAAATTATTTCAGTAGCTATAATATCTCTCTACTACTGGTCTGGTCTTAGGTTCACTCATGCTCTCCGTGACCTGTTCTAATTCTCGTGAATTCATTAAATATCAAAATATGCCCACAATTCTTAGCCTTAATTCTCCTCAATTAGGGAGACCTCAACCCTACCGAATGCTTACTGAAATTACTATCTCCCTCATTAATGTTTAATAATGTCCCAAAATCTCCCCGTAATTTATTTGTGGATTTAGGGCATAAAATAAAAAAAATTAGCCAAATCTGGGAAATCGAATCGATTCGATGGAGAACCCGAATCGATTCGCCTGCCAAATCGATTCGGTCATCAGGCCGAATCGATTAGCACCTCACAGTTTCGTCTTCTTCGTTTAACTGCTACGATTTTCATCATTTTTAACCCTATAAACCTTCATAATACAGTCCCAAACTCCCAACTAAGTGCACCAAACCCTATAATAACGTATATAAACGATTTCTAATGTAACAAAATCATTAAATCATCAAGGGAAATCATTTAAATCGGATTAATCCTACACTTTAATCCCAAAACCCTAAATTATTCTTTCTTTGTTCAAGAATATCAACAAACCCATATTTCTCCACATTCTCATATTACTAAATTATCAGATTCGTGCTACATACGTAAAGGGGTTATGTCTATCATGATTTCTACCCAAGAACATGAATTTAATCTCCAATCCAACGCAAAAAATCATTTATTCATTAAAATATTCAATCCTACACACTAATATGGATAGTATATGCACTCAACGTTTTGCAAGATAAACACTTGCCTTGAGTTTGTAGGTTTGATTTGTGCAAAAAAAATGGTGGAGTTGTCTTCCTCTCCTTCCGATATAAACTCCGGTGGTGGTGGTGGTGCAAAAGTGGTTGTGGGAGCCTTGGAATCCTTCACCTTCCTCCTTTAATTTCATCTCTCTATTTTTGTTACTGCTAACCCAAGCACCCTCAACACATATACTAATATAACCCTAGTAAATTCGTTGGTCCCTTTACTCTAAAAAGCCAAAAGACCAAAAGACCTCCTGGAGTGCCTGTTTGGCTAAAAATGCTCCGGGACCCAATCAAAACCCCCGAGTACACTTTTCTGACTATCTCGACCCTTTCGAACACACTGGCGTACTCGAAATGACCATTTAGATGACCCATAAATAAATCACATTTTATTTCATAAATTTAAGTCCGACACGATTGACACGCGCGTCCCAATTAAATTATCGTAACTGCCGTATTTCTCACTCACGATAATCATATTACATTCTTACTAATTTATTGCTCGTTCACTAAGTAATACTCAATATAATTCATACAAATAAACATTAACCCCAGTCTCTCTAATTAATATTTATTTTAATCTGGATTAATTTCCTATTAATTTAATTAACCCCAATATAAAAATCATTAAAAATACGGGGTGTTACATACTTACCCCGAATAACGAAATTTTATCCCGAAATTCGAAAAAATACATGGTATAAATAATTGTGGATATTTGTCGTGCATCTTATCCCCACGATCTCAAGTAGACTCATCGACATTATGGTGCCCCCACTGAACACATACAAGTGGAACTACCTTCGACCTCAGTGATGAGTGCATTATTTTGTATATTTTATACCCAAATTTATACTCTGTTCGTCTCATTTTAGTGTATTTAATAAGTTCTTAGGACTATTTTATTAAAAAGAGGAAAAAATGCGAGAATGATTGAATTCAATTGAAAATGATAATTTTAAGTAAAAAATGGGCACTTCGATAATTTTATAATATTCTTGTGCTAATTTGTGAAAAAAGTTTCCTAGTGAAATTTTTGCAGATAATGATGGAATTTGGTGCAAATTGATGATCAATTCAAAAAAAGCGCGAAAAAACTGATTTTTATCATGTCCGAAATGTTTTATTTATTTATGTCATACGCCGTTACATTTGACACGTCTCTACACGATCGCACCCGACGGCCTCAATCCGAATTCCGGGAATAAAGCATTTATGATCTCCATCATGTGTCCCTCATTTGCCTCAACGACTTCACGTTCCATGATTTTAGGCACGTAAAGCAAGTGGTACGCAAGAGAAGTCAAAACAGTGCAACAAGGCTTGATAGGGAAGTTCAAGGGCAATTTGGTAATTTTACAACCACCGTCCCGAGGACCGGTCAACTGGAAAGTTGAAGAGCTTGCCTCAACAAAGATACTGGATGAAACGGAACCTCAATCCGAGCTACGGTGAACAAGTTATGGCCCTTTGAAAATGGAGTTATTTCCAAGAAAAATCTTGGATTTTTTTTAAGTGCTGAAATCCCCTTTGACCAGCGAGTTTCCCCGAACCCAGCCCGAACCGGTTCGTAGGGACCCCGAACCGGTTTGGGTACCCTGTACGCTGGCAGAATTTTTGGTGTTTTTAAAACGTGGGTCTCTTCATATATTTCCTTATAAATACCAACTTCGGGGGAGCTATTTTATAAGACTTGCATAGACGAATTTGAGAGTCCATATACCTCAAGTCTTCACCTTTTTGAGTCCTTAGACTCATGTTTTGATTCACACAACCTTGCCAATCCTTTGTGAATCAGTTTGCAACCCAAGAACACATCCGCGTATCTGTTCATACTCTTGTGGAGAAGACCGTTCTTCTTCTTCACTGCTGCCCTCCTGGAAAGGGATATCTCCAGCCGCCGACTACAGAATCCGACACCTGAGGGTAATTCTTAGTCACTTGTATTTTCATTGTAATTCGAAATTGTACGTTACAATATTATAATAATAATAAATGGTTTTGCCCCTTTGGGGAATTTTTCCTCACATGTATGTGTTTGAATGTTCTTGCATATGTTATCATCTTATTCAATCACATATAGTTGCATGTTTAGGATTTAATTGACAAAAACTGTGTTTAATTAAATAATTTTTTTATTTGAACGCACGTGCACTCCTTTCAAATTGGTATCAGAGCCAGTTACACAATTTTACCGTGTAATTTTCCGCAAAATTTTTCTAAGATATCAATTTTCTAAAAAATTAGTTTTTGAAAACGAGTGTGTTCATTATGGAGAAGTTATATAATAAAATGCCAGTTTTTAACGGGACAAACTATGCATATTGGAAAGCCCGTATGAGATCTGCTTTAAAAGCCATTGATGAACGTGTCTGGATTTTGGTTGAAAGAGGGTGGACACCTCCCTCCGTTACTGTTGATAATGTGATCAATTTAAAACCTGTCACTTCTTGGACTGAAGACGAATTTAAATGGTCATCATTCAATTCTAAGGGTCTAAGTGTTATTTCTGGGTCTGTCACACCTGATGAGTTCAAACGCATAATGACGTGCACCATGTCAAAAGAGGCATGGGATGTTTTACAACTTACCCATGAAGGAACTAATGCTGTGAAAGAGTCTAAATTGCAGAATTTGACAACTCAATTTGAAACAATCACCATGCATGAGACTGAATGTTTTGATGATTTCTATGCTAGGTTTTCTGACATTGTTAATACTAGCTTTAATCTTGGTGAACATATTCCTAATGCTAGAGTTGTTAAAAAGATTCTTCGTTCTTTACCTAAGCGTTTTATCCCTAAAGTCACTGTGCTAAATTCTATGGGTAATTTAAATACGCTAAAATTGGAAGAACTTGTAGGAGATTTGTAGACTTATGAAATTGATATGTTCCCTAAAATTGCTAGGTCTAAAGATAAGGGAATTACACTTAATGCCCAAGAGAGAAAGAGTGAGGGGTCGGCTAGAAAGAGGGTAGAGTCATCTAGAAAGAGAGAGACTGACACGTCAGATTCTGATTGTGATTTTGACTTAGATGATTTGGCTCTTTTTGCAAAAAATTTCAAAAGAATTATTAAATTTAAGAAAAATGGCAATTTTAAAGATAAAAAGAAATTTGAGAAAAATAAGTTTGAAAAGAAAAATGAAAAAGTTTTTAAAGATCCTCCTAAGAAAGAAAGTGAGAGATGCTTTGAGTGCGACGGTAGGGGTCATAGAGCCTTTGAGTGTGCCACACGTCTTAACAGAGAAAAAGGGAAAGCTGTCCTTAATGCTACCCTTAGCGATGACAGTGAGGTTGAGTCGGTGGATTCTGGAGTTATGTCACCGCATGAGTGTAACTTCACCGCATTCATGGCTAGTCATGTGAGCACTTCTAGTTCCTCTCACGACGATGAGGATGCTGCATCACAGGGACACCTCGACAGTGAAATCGATGTGAGTGAGGGGGAGGATGACACAAGTGAGAGCGAGAGTGATATTCAACGCGCCTACGATGAGTTATATTCTGAGTCTTTTAAAACTAAAAAGCGTAACAAAGCGTTAGTTCTTAAGATCACCTGCTTAGAGAAAGATTTAAGAAAAGCGAGCGAGAGAGAGTCCTCCACCTGCACCGCCCTGAGAGAGAGAGAATCTGCCTGTGTTGAGAAAAAGAGTTTGTTTAGAGAGAGAGAGAGTAATTTTGAGAAAGAGAGAGGGGACTTGACTAAACAAGTGGCTAGTCTTACGAGTGAGCTCCATTCCTCCGTGGAGACTGGGAAGAAACTTGAAGCCCTTGTTGCCCAGCTGACTCATGATCTTGAGAAAGCACGGGAGGTCAAGGTACAAATCGAGGACAGATCAGGGAAAATGGGAAAGATGCTCCTCGGCCTCGCTTTAGGTTTTGGTGATAGGCAGGGAATTGCTTATAATGGTGCCTCCACCTCCCAAATTTCACCTGGACCAGTTCCTGAGTTTACTCGAATCCTTATGGCCATCGTAAAAAACCTAGAAGGAGAGTTTGACCAAGAAAAGCAAACCAAGGTCCGCCTTTGACTGTGTTCTTTTGTACTTATTGCAAAAGAAAAGGCCACCTCAGGGAGTTTTGCTATAGCATGAGTCGAACACGACGTACTACTTCTCCTCCACGTCATACTGATGAATTTTCTAGTCCGAGAGAGCGAGTTGAGTTTTTAGCTGCCACGTCTCAGAGTTTGATGGAGGAATTACGACGGATGTCTTTCCCGTCAGTGAATGCTTCTCACATTCCAGCTAAAACCAACAACAACAAAGGCAAACAAAAGGTTACCACTTCATGGGTGCCTAAGAAAGATAAAAGGCCTTTGTTGTTCATGTTGCTCTCAAAGCACATAATACCTCACAGTGGTATTTTGACAGTGGATGCTCCAGACAGATGACAGGTGATGCCTCATTTTTTACATATCTTGAGGATTATCAGGATGGCATGGTCACCTTTGGAGATGGGAGCAAGTCTAGCATTGTAGGACGAGGTACTGTAGAGTTACCAGGATTTCCTAAGCTAGAGAATGTGTTATACGTCAAAGGTTTAAAAGTAAACCTTCTCAGCATTAGCCAGATGTGCGACACTGACTTTGCAGTAAGGTTTGACCGGGACGCGTGTAATGTCTACAATCAAGCCGATAAAATTTTGATGCAAGGGGTGAGGACCGAGGATAATTTCTATGGGACTGAGCCCACATCCTCACTTGTCTGCAATAACGCCACGATCACTCCTATGGATCTGTGGCACCAATGTCTAGGTCACATAAATATTAGAGATCTCACTCGCTTAGCTAAAAAGGACCTAGTACGTGGCTTACCATCTCTTGGAAAGTCAACTTCGACGGTTTATGGACCCTGTCAGTTGGGAAAACAAATTCGTAGTCCCCATAGGAAGTTGCATTCCATTACCACCTCTCGTGTTATTGAGCTTATACACATGGATCTTATGGGTCCCACTCGGACCGAGAGTCTGGGTGGTAAGAGGTATATCCTCATGATGGTGGATGATTTCTTCAGGTACTCCATTGTAGGTTTTCTGAGAGAGAAATTCGATGCTGTAGAGTTTTTAATGACCAAGTGCCGTGTCCTGCAAAATCAACACGGAGTCACTATTAACCGGATACGTAGTGACAACGGCACTGAATTTAAGGAAGCAAAGGTAGACTTGTACTGTGATAGACTTGGGATCAAACATGAGTTTTCTGCTATGAAGACTCCTCAGCAAAATGGAATTGTTGAGAGAAAGAATAGAACGATCCAGTAGATGGCTAGATCTATGCTTCTAGGTCGTAAAGTTTCTAGGAGATTTTGGGCAGAGGCAGTGTCTACTGCATGCCACACGGTGAATAGGGTTTATCTGCGTCCACACACACTTCAGACACCTTATGAGTTGTGGACTGGCAAGAAGCCCAACCTAGCATATTTCTGTGTTTTTGGGATTAAATGCTACATCCTACGGGATAGAGAGCAATTAGGAAAGTTTGACTCCCGGAGCGACGAGGGAATATTGTTAGGCTATTCATCGAATAGTAGAGCGTATCGGGTTTTTAACCTGAAGAGCTCTAAGGTTATGGAGTCAATAAACGTCACCATGCAAGATGACAAACCTCTGACGACTATTGATCCTAACCTTCAGTGTGAGGATGAGGACTTTTCTGACAGTGATTTACTTGTCCCTCACCCACACTCTGTGGTCCCCACTCCTGTGTTAGAGGACACACCTACTTGGGTTCGCAAGAGTCATGACCCTTCTGCCATTGTTGGTGATCCCACTCTTGGGGTCAAGACTCGTGCTTAGCTAGAGAATGTTGTTAGCCATCTCTGCTACACGTCCAAAGTTGAGCCCAAGAATTATAAAGAAGCACTCAAGGGTGAACACTGGATATCTGCTATGCAGGATGAGTTGCTTCAGTTTAAAAAGAATAATGTCTGGAAACTAGTACCCCGACCTAGTGAGACTAATGTGATAGGTACCCGGTGGATTTCAAGAATAAAATGGATGAAAATGGTACCATAATCTGAAATAAGGCTAGGTTGGTCGCTCAAGGATACACACAAATAGAGGGTGTAGAATTTGGGGTGACATTTGCTCCTGTTGCGAGGCTTGAGTCCGTCCGTTTACTACTCGCCATCGCATGTCATCTGTGCTTCAAGTTATATCATATGGATGTCAAGAGTGACTTTCTGAATGGCATTCTACAGGAGGAGGTTTACGTGGAATAACCAAAAGGGTTTGAAGACCCTCAGCACCCGGAGCACGTTTATTATATGAGGAAAGCCTTGTATGGTTTGAAGCAAGCACCCTGTGCTTAGTACGAGAGGCTTACTTCCTATCTATTAGCTCGTGGCTTCAAGAGAAGGGGAGTATATATGACGTTGTTCGTCAGGAGAGATGACGGTGCTATTTTGGTTGCCCAGGTCTATGTGGACGACATAGTCTTTGGATCCACATGCTCACCACTTTGAGGAGGAGATGAAAAGTGAGTTTGAGATGAGCATGGTTGGTGAGCTTACATTCTTCCTTGGTCTCCAGGTTCGTCAGCTAGAGAATGGGATGTTCATCTCCCAATCCAAGTATGCTAGAGACCTAGTGAAGAAATTTGGTTTAGACTCCGCCAAGCATGCACGTACACCTATGAGTACCACTACCAAGCTTAGTAAGGACACTTCAGGCAAGGACGTAGAGCAAACCTTGTATCGGAGTATGATAGGTAGTCTTCTCTACTTGACTTCCAGTCGTCCCGACATAGCCTTTAGTGTTGGAGTCTGTGCGTGATATCAGGCATCCCCGAAAGAGTCACATTTACTTGCTCTAAAACGTATTATTAAATACGTGAGTGGGACTCTCTCATACGGTATTTAGTATTCCTTTGATACAGATGACCGTCTATCTGCCTATTCAGATGCCGATTGGTCCGGGGATGTAGATAGTTGTAGGAGAACTTCTGGTGAGTGTTTCTATTTTGGTTCTGCTCTAGTCTCTTGGCTGAGCAAGAAGAAAAATTCCATCTCTTTGTCCACTGCAGAGGCTGAGTACATAGCCACCAGGAGTTGTTGCACGCAACTCTTGTTGATGAATCAAATGCTGGAGGATTATGGGATTTCACAGGACACTATGACCATTTCCTGTGATAACACGAGCGCGATACACATATATCGCAATCCAGTCCAGCATTCGCGCACAAAGCACATCAGAATACTTGAGCACTTTATACGACAATTAGTTGAGGAGAAAGTCGTATCCCTGAGTTTTGTTCCCACCGACCGTCAGTTAGCCGATATTTTCACGAAACCTTTAGATGCCCTTAGATTTGAGAGTCTTAGGAAGTCTTTGGGGATTTTCACAGTTGACTGAGGGGTTGGTCTATGTCTAGAATATGATGCTTTTTCATGTTAATATCATATGCTTCCTATTGCTAGTTTGTTTTATATGTATCATTGCTTTGTTGTACAACTATTTATTTATTGTTTTGAAAATTCCAAAAAGATTTTCCTTTAAGAAAAATTTTCAGAAAAGACCAAAAAGATTTTTGTATTTTGTTTACACCTTTTATGGATGAACATTTAAGATAGCCAAGTCACAAAATTCATTCCATTTATCCATGTGACTGTTTGATAGAGATTTGAGACGCTACATCATTTCATCTATGTGCTTTACATTGGAGTCTTTGAGATGTGATTAGTGATATCCTTCTACATGTTTGACTCCTATCTCCTTTATTGCACACATGCACGACTATATTTGATTATTGTACTTGTCTATCTCATATTGGCTTGAGCGTTTCCATCTCAATTCTGTCTATACAACAAACAATATGCGATAAAACTTGACAAGATTGGAATGCATGTAAAAACCATTTTGGTGAGACTGTGTGTTTATTTGAAAAATGGGTAAGGACCTAAAAAATTGAGGAATTTTATTATCCGGGGTCCAAAGAGGTTAAAAGAGCCCCCCCCCCCCCCAAAAAAAAACTAAAAAAATTTAAAGGCAATAAAAAGCAATACATGCCAATTATGGGCCATTAGGTTTCACCATCAATTCTCCAAAGTTTGAGAATTTAGAATGCCTCTATTCAAATTAATATCTGAGGGAGTTTGGTTGGAGAATATAAACGGGTTTGCACTTCCTTGAAAGTCTTGAAAAAGCATTAAATCGTTTTGGACGTTATTGGTGTGGAAATTATTTTTAGCTTTGATTTGTTGATTTGATTGAGTCAATGTCTCATATTACCACCTTTTTTTACACCAAAGGAAGATTTTGAGTTCATTCGTTAGGAGTATCCGATATTCATCGTGCACATATGTCATGTTTTTATGCATTGATTTTCCTATCGAATTTGTTCACACCCATTCATTTACGCTATCATCGACTTGGTTTTTTTGTGTTCATTCATGGTGTGTTTCTTTGTTTATATTCTTTGTATGAAAAATTTTGAAAAATTCAAAAATAGTGGTCTATTACCTTGTGGCATTCTCCATTTACATCTATTTTTGCTTCTCATATCTGTCTATTTGGGGACATCATAAAAAGGGGGAGAAGAATTATCATACTATGGGGAGTAAGTTTTGAGTTTGAGGATCTATTTTAAATTGGTATCTATGTTTAGCTCATTTCAAACTCGATATGTCACGTGGTATTTGATTTTTCTCATGTGTGTAGGTACTACATTGATGATCACTGAATTGCACACCCTGATGAGAAATTTGAAAGTGTTGAAGATTTGAAGATCAAACGATGTAGACTTATTCATTTTTATCTTTCTAGTTTTGGGTTCATGGAAGGGTAGATTTGTATAGGCAATTTTGTTATTCGATAATTCGGATTTTTTATGTATGTACCGGTATAGACAAAGGGGGAGATTTGTAAGGACATTTTTATCATGTCCGAAATGTTTCATTTATTTATGTCGTAAGCCGTTACATTTTGCACGTCTCTACACGATCGCACACGACGGCCTCAATCCGAATTTCGAGAATCAAGCATTTATGATCTCCATCATGTGTCCCTCATCTGCCTCAACGACTTCACGTTCCATGATTTTAGGCACGTAAAGCAAGTGGTACGCAAGAGAAGTCAAAACAGTGCAACAAGGCTTGATAGGGAAGTTCAAGGGCAATTTGGTAATATTATAGCCACCTTCCAGAGGACCGGTCAACTGGAAAGTTAAAGATCTTTCCACAGCAAAGATACTGGAAGAAACGACACCTCAATCCGAGCTACAGTGAACAAGTTATGTCCCGTTGAAAATGGAGTTATTTCCAAGAAAAATCTCGGATTTTTTTTTAAGTGCTGAAATCCCCTTTGACCAGCGAGTTTCCCCGAACCCAGCCCGAACCGGTTCGTAGGGACCCCGAACCGGTTGGGGTACCCTGTACGCTGGCAGAATTTTTGGTGTTTTTAAAACGTGGGTCTCTTCATATATTTCCTTATAAATACCAACTTCGGGGGAGCTATTTTATAAGACTTGCATAGTCGAATTTGAGAGTCCATATACCTCAAGTCTTCACCTTTTTGAGTCCTTAGACTCATGTTTTGATTCACACAACCTTGCCAATCCTTTGTGAATCAGTTTGCAACCCAAGAACACATCCGCGTATCTGTTCATACTCTTGTGGAGAAGACCGTTCTTCTTCTTCACTGCTGCCCTCCTGGAAAGGGATATCTCCAGCCGCCGACTACAGAATCCGACACCTGAGGGTAATTCTTAGTCACTTGTATTTTCATTGTAATCCGAAATTGTACGTTACAATATTATAATGAAAATAAATGGTTTTTCCCCTTTGGGGGATTTTTCCTCACATGTATGTGTTTGAATGTTCTTGCATATGTTATCATCTTGTTCAATCACATATAGTTGCATGTTTAGGATTTAATTGACAAAAACTGTGTTTAATTAAATAATTTTTCTATTTGAACGCACGCGCACTCCTTTCAGGATTGAAGATTGTTGTGAGAGAACTATTTGTAAGTTTGGTTTATTAATGAAGATCTCTATTCATTCTTGCAATTTATCTTTCATTATGGTAGCTTGATTCTTATATTTGGAGTAGGGTGAAGTTTATCATAGTTAGCTAATATTGTCACGTTAATTTTATCGTTGTTTATTCCCTTTTTGTTTTAATTTTTATTAAAGATTAGGTATTCATTTTAAAGCGACACGAGAGTGTGTTTTAGAACCTTCAAGATTGTTTTGTCAAATTAAGTTTTGAGATTTAAAAATAGTAATTTTTGATGGATTATGCTTGCACTTTGATTGTTTTGATAGTTCATGCTTAAATACATTTACGAATTTTAAAACTTGTATTTTCTAAGGGAATAGGGATTTTAGTCGTCTATTAGAGACGTTAAAAATATTTTGAACATGATCGTCATATTTTCCGAATTAAACGCGGCAAGAGTTGGTTTGATTTGAGTTATAAAAAGGGAATGACAACATTAGATTAGTTTGAAACATTAGTTACGTGATAAATGGACCCCGAATCCTAATTATTTCCTGATTGTTTAGAAATCTCTTGTGTTACTCTCATTTATCGTAGTTGCTTTTATTTAGTGTAATTTATAATTATTCTCTACCCCACTTGATCTAGTTGGACAGTTGCAATTCTTTTAATAATTAAAATTGACAAATCCTCGTGGGTTCGACCCGTTTTTACACTCGCTATTCTATAATAGCCCGTGCACTTACGGTATTTTATAAAATTGACAACACTCAGCCTCCTCTCACTATGGTCTAGAATAGCAAATGGACTCTCCTCGTATGAAATATCGGGCTGTAAATCAATCTCCTCCAATGCAATGTGAGTGTGAGCTAACACATCCTAGAGATATTGCCTTAACAAAAAAATATGGAATACATCGTGAACCCGATGCAAGTGCTCCGACAATTCGAGTCTACATGCAACTGGACCAATCCGCTCGATGATAGGGAATGACCCACAGACCTTGGTGCTAACTTCCCTTTCTTCCTGAACCTCATTATCCCCTTCATAAGAGATACACGTTGTAATACCTAGTCCCCCACATTAAACTCTAGGAAGAACTGCTTGGCATCGACATAACTCTTTTGTCTATACTGAGCTATCCGTATACAACTCCCCACCTCTAACCAAAAAGAGGGTGAACGATAAGGTCTACCATACAATGACTCAAATGGTGCCATGCCAATCGTAAACTGATAGGAGTTATTATACATAAACTCCATAAATGGAAGATATTGCTCCCAACCTTTGCTAAAGTCAAGGATACACATCCGCATCATATCTTCTAACATCTGATTCGTCCTCTCTATCTGCCCATCTATCTGTGGGTGATAGGCCATAATAAATAGCAAATCTGTACCTATGGTCTTCTAAAACCTCTACCAAAAATGAGACATGAAGATCTTGTCCCTGTCAGACACAATATCGAGCGGCACCCCATGTAGTCTCACTATCTCAGAGATGAAGATCCGGGCATATTGTCCCGTGGTATAATCCATCCCGAATATGCTACCTTAGTCAACCGATCCACTATCACCCAATGTAATCGTTACCCCTCTGAGATGTAGGCAACCTAGTGATGAAATCCATGGAAATGCTCTCCCATTTCCACAATGGAATCTCTAACGGCTGCAGAACCCCTGTTGGTTTTTGATGGTCCACCTTCACCAGCTGATAAGTGGTACACTTCGATCAAACTCCGTAACGTATTTCTTCATTCCACTCCACCAATATTTCCATCTCATATCCTGGTACATCTTATCCCCTCCAGGATGTACCGTAAACTGTGATCCGTGTGACTCTACCATCACTGCGTATCGCAAGTCCTCCCTCTCTAGGACAATAAATCTCCCATTAAAGTGTAAGCCTCATTCTGAACTCACGAAGTAAAACTCTGCTTCCCCGATTAAAAGCTGTCGAATCCGGTCCTGACAAAATAAATCAGCTGCGTGGGCCTGTATAACCCTTGTGACAATATGGGGGGTAACGGTCATAACCGACATGAATGATCTAGTAACTGAATCCTGGTGTCCCATCTCCTTCCATTTCTCCTTCCAAACTTCTGCCACATCCCCCACTAGCCTACGGCTCAATGCGTCTGCCACCACGTTAGCCTTCCCCGGATGGTACTGAATGTCGAAATAGTAATCCTTCAAAAATTCCATCCACCTATGCTGATGCATATTCATCTCTCTCCGAGTCAACAAATACTGTAGTGACTTATGATATGTGAATAGATGAAACCTCTCCCCCAGAAGGTAATGCCTTCAAATTCGTAGCGCAAATACGAATGACGTTAACTCCAAGTCGTGTGTGGGTTAATTCCTCTCATGAGGCTTAAGCTTGCGTGAAGCATAAGCTATGGCCTAGTCATCTTGCTATAGCACACCCCCAAACCCCTGTAGGGACGCGTCAGTAAAAATAAGATACTCCACTCCCTTCCTGGGCAATGTGAGTACTGGTGTTGAAGTCAACTTATCCTTTACCTCATCTAAATCTTACTAACAAACATTATCCTAGATAAACGGTACCCCTTTGTGAGTCAAGTTGGTCGACGGACCTGCAATCTTTGAAACCCCTCGAATAAATCATTGGTAGTACCCGGCTAACCCCAAGAAACTGTGCACCTCTGTCGGTGTCGTGGGTTGTCCCCACTCCCTCAGTGCTGACACCTTTCTCGTATCCACTGATATCACCATGTCAGATATAGTATGACCCAAGAATTGTACCTCACGCAACTAAAATCAACATTTTTCAAACTTAGCATACAATTGATGCTCACATTGCATATGAAAAACCCTACACAAATGCTCTGCATGCTCCTCCTCAGTCCAAGAATAAATCAGGATGTCATCAATAAAGATAATGAAAAACTTATCCAAGAACTCCCTGAACATCCTATTCATCAAGTCCATAAACATCACTGGCGCGTTGGTTAGACCAAATGGCATAACCCAAAACTCATAAGACCTATATCTCGTCAGAAAGGCAATGTTAGATACATCTTGCTCTCGGATGCACAACTGATGGTACCCTGATCTTGGATATATCTTAGAGATGTAAGCGGATCCTCTTAACTAGTTGAACAAGTCATCGAATCGGGGTAACGAATATTTATTTTGTATCGTAACTTTATTCAACTGCCTATAATCCACACATAAGCTTAGAGATCCATCTCTCTTCTTCACAAATAGCACTGGGGCACCTCAAGGCGAAGTACTCCTACGGATAAAATTCTATCCCCAAAGCTGCTCAATCTGATCCTGTAGCTCCCTCATCTCTGTAGGGGCCGTACAATAAGGCACAAAGGCTATCGACCAAGTGCCTGGCACTAAATCAATGTTAAACTCTATCTCTTGACTAAGTGGCAATCCCGATATCTGCTGAAATACATTGGCGAACTCACACACAATCGAAATTGAATCTACGGAGATCACTACCCCCTTAGAGGTCTCATCCTCTATATAGTATAAGTGAGTTGATGTTCCTCCTTTGGGATGGGGCATCGCCACTAAGAACATCTCCTGAACCAAAATTGTAAACACGATGCTCCGACTGTAATAATCAATCATGGTTCTATATGCTGCTGGCCAATCCATGCCAATAATGGAATCATACTCCGATATATCTAACACGAGCATATCGACGGGAAAAATAAATCTCCCAATGTCTATACTCACGCCTCGATAAATAAAGAAGATAAGTGTCCCGCTACTCAATGGTGAGTCTATGCACATGATTGTACTATTGTTCATGTCTAATAACCATGTGACTCGTGCAAATCTAGTGGCTATAAACGAGTGTGAAGCCCCAGTGTAAAATAAGAGACGCCCCGAAGTCCCATGTATAAGAAATGTACCCTCAACTGCGGGTGGCGCCTGTGGAACTGCGACCTGGTGGACGTTATACACACGTTCGTACTGTAACTTCCCTTATTGTGGTGAGGCTATTAGGATGACTAGTACGACAGGCAGTGCTGGTGCTGGTACTGGAAAGGCGGTGGGAAAAATAGGTATTTGGGGATCCTGGCTAGCACCCCGCTGCTGCGGAACCTTGCCCCTATTAGGGCAATCCTGACGTTTCTGGCCATTCTTGCCACATGTGAATCATCTACTAATGAAATTTCCCCCCCTCAGGACCTGTTAGCCTTAAAACTGCTAGTCGGTACCACCTCTCCCTTGGCCATGCTGGCCTTGCTGAAAACACTACTGGCCCTGCTAACCCTAATGGCCATGCCTGAATCTACCCTGCCTCTACCTGAAATATCTTAATTGAAAATGCTTAGTGGAATCCCCCTCCTAGGAACCTTGCTCACCTTGTCTCGTTTGAGTCTGAGTCAATTATGCCCCACTGGCACTGCTACCCCTGTCCTGCCCTGCTAGTCCGACTCTCCTGCGTGATTGCTTTCTTTCACGTGGAAGCGGTGATCCTGATAATACAGTAAAACAACATTTAAAACATCTGTATACGTCTTCAGAGAGGGATTACCTAACAAATGCTATCGGATTCTCCGGTTAAGATCATCAACAAATAGCTGTATCCTCTTCTCCTCTGTGCTCACCTCATCTGGTATGAAATTTTCCAACCAAGTTAATTCCTCCTCATATTTTGCTACCATCCTTCCTTCATGGGAGATGTCTAAGAACTTTCGCCTCATCTCTATGTGAATGGCAAGTGGAAAGTACTTGTGGTCGAACCGCTCCCAGAACTTCTGAATAGGCCTGCCATCCCTATCCTGTGCGGTGCATTACCTAACTATGCATATCAATGAACTCGTACATCCGTAAATTTCGTTGGATGTCCTTCTTTCACTGGCAAGCAACAATGACATCTGAGCTTCCCTGAAACTCGGGAGGATGAGACTTCTGAAAGGCATCTCTGACTCGCTCCTAGACAGAAAGAAACGAGTGTGTCTAGTCTAGAGCCATAACCTATGACTGAGGTGGAACCTGTGGTGTCTGCTGAGCAAATATGGTCAAAGTTGCATTAACCGTATATGCAACAATAGTGATGACCTCAGTAGCGTTCATAGTCCCCTGTGCCTGAGCTAGCTACGACTCGGGCTGTACATCTCAGGTGGCTTGTGGTGCACATCTAGGTGGCATCTGAAATGAAAGAGAATTTCTATAAGTCCATAGTTCATTACATCTCAAAATAGCTGAAGATGTGAATGCATAATCATGAATGCAACAATCCTAATAGCAGGGCTCAATATCAAAAAATGCTATGCTAGAAATGTGACAAGTCCGTACAGATCCTAAGGACACTAGAACCTGATGCTCTGATTCCATTTTTGATATCCCGCCTATTCTAATCCTGGGTGATCAATCCATTAGTAAATTAAATAGGAATCATCAATGGTTTGATTCTTAGCATCACCGTCAAAACATAATTATGTTACTAATATGCTAGTGGCCCGGTGTCAAAATTTTAATCTTTTTATTAACATACAATAATTTAAATTACTAAACCACATTCACCATTTCAATAAATAACGTAATAAATGATAAAATAACTGACTAAATAAATGTGACGAGAATAAACACTCCAGACTGAAGTCCACGTACAATAGTCCATAATTAAAACCAAATCAAACAACTGGAAATAAAATGGAAATGCAGTAGCTCTGAAACAACCACTAACTAAAGATGGGCGACATTATCGACTGAGATAACTGAATGATGAAAACGAACTGATAGAAGTGAAAGAGTTTACTATCTAGGTCCTACAACATCCACAACAGCCGCAGTACGTCAAATAAGAATGGACTCCTAAGCTTGGTGTCCTTGTGGCTGGACATCTAAAAGGGCTTTTACAAAAATAGATTTGAAATGGGCCAGATCCCAAAAATATTTGCGAGTATTTAAAATGCAGTAGGATCAGATATTTTATACATGTTAACTTCACGTGCCCCCGGTTGAGATCCTCACCTCTCAACTATTGTGCACGCGTAACGTATTCTCCCAAACCAACCTAGTTACGATACCCCGCCTAACTAGTTTGAACTAAGTCTCTCCTTTCTTACTAACTCGTTGTGCCCACCCGTATTGCCCATAAAATACATTACTAAATTTCCAAATCCCTTTAGCCAGTAAAAATCACCAAGTAAGTATCAAGTTTCCACATACTTAGGTTAATTTAGATATCACTATATATCTTATCTACCAATGCACACACAGTAGAATAAATCACACGTATATATGTATACACCACTCTTGTATTATATATGAATACGACATCCCTGAGTGGAGACCCGCGATGCATGTATACTTAGCTATTGATTCCTGGTATATCACATACTAAGTAAAGGACTTTCGGTTCAGAATTGCTCTCGAAACATAAATTTACGATTCACACAATTTAGAGGCGAACATAGTTCTAAGCCTTTGGGCTATGCACACACCTAACGGACCCAAATTATCGGTCACACTATCATACACACAAGTAGTGTTCTACCTTAAGTTCTATGTTCTCAGAAAAGGGTCTAAATCCCCCCCCCCCCCCAATGGGCTCATCAGGATAAGATTGTCCACGCCGCGAAACCTCCGGTGATAGCAGATAGCGTAGGTATGTTCACACACATAAGAAGTCACGCAATAGGTATTCACACAACACACACACACACACACACACACACACACACATATATATATATATATATATATATATATATATATATACACACACGTAACCTATAATATATCCCGTAAAAAATATATAGCTCTCAAATATCCTACGTATTATCAATTTACCATTACACTTCTCATAGTATATTCCCGAGTATTTCCCCACTACTCGAAGGGTCCCAATCACCCCTTAAAATTATTTCAGTAGTTATAACATCTCTCTACTACTGGTCTGTTCTTAGGTTCGCTCATGCTCTCCATGACCCATTCTAATTCTCTTGAATTCATTAAATATCAAAATATGCCCAATAATTCCTAGCCTTAATTCTTCTCAATTGCGGAAACCTCAACCCTACCGCATGCTTAATGAAATTACTATCTCCCTCATTAACGTTTAATGATGTCTCAAAAGTCTCCCCGTAATTTATTTGTGGATTTAGGGTATAAAATAAAAAAATTACCAAATCTGGGCTACTGAATCGATTAGGTGGAGAACCCGAATTGATTCGCCTGCCAAATCGATTCGATCATTAGGCCGAATTGATTCGCACCTGATAGTTTCGTCTTCTTCATTTAACTTCTATGGTTTTCACCATTTTTAACCTTCTAAATCTTCATAATACAGTCCCAAACTCCTAACTAAGTGTACCAAACCCTATAATAACATATATAAATGATTTCTAACATAACCAAATCATGAAATCATCAAGGGGAATCATTTAAACAAGATTAATCCTAAACTTTAATCCTAAGACCCTAAATTATTCTTTCTTTGTTCAAGAACATCAACAAACCTAGATTTCTCCACATTCTTATGTTAGTAAATTATCATAGTCGTGCTACATACATAAGTGGGTTATGTCTATCATGATTTATACCTATGAACATGAATTTATTCTCCAATATAATGTCAACAATCATTTATTCATGAAAATATTCAATACTACACTAACATGGATAGTATATGTACTCAAAGTTTTTCAAGGTAAACACTTGCCTTGAGTTTGTAGGTCTGATTTGTGCAGAAAAATGGTGGAGTTGTCTGCCTCTCCTTCCGATCTAAACTCAGGTGGTGGCGGTGGTGCAAAAGTGGTGTGGGGAGCCTTGGAATCATTCACCTTCCTCTTCTGATGGCCCCTCTCTGTTGTTCTAACTGCTAACTCTATCACCCTCAATACACAAGATGATATAAACCTAGTAAATTTTTTGGTCCCTTTACTCTAAAAAGCCAAAAGACCAAAAAACCCCAGGGGTGCCGGTTTGGCCTAGAAATTCCCCGGGACCCAATCCAAACCCCCGAGTACACTTTTATGAGTATCTCGGCCCTTCTGGACACACTGGCATACTCGAAATGACCATTTGGATGACCCATAAATAAATCACATCTTATTTCATAAATTTAAGTCTCGGCACGACTGACGTGCGCATCCCGACTAAATTACTGTAACTGTCGTATTTCTCACTCACGACAATCATATTGCATTCTTACTAATTTATTACATATTCACTAAGTAATACTCAATATAATTCATACAAATAAATATTAACCCTTGTCTCACTAATTAATATTTATTTTAATTTCGATTAATTTACAATTAATTTCCATTTTAATTTAATTAATCACAATATTAAAATAATTAAAGATATGGGGTCTTGTAACTAGTTTCCTCGTTGCAAATGGGAACTAAGGGGATTTTAAATGTTATTATTAAATATCCACATTAAAGATATTATACAGATAAAGGGTTAGGATAACGTTTAAACTAACAACTATAGAATTATTGTTTATACTCATGATTGATAGTTTTACTGCTTGAGTGTGTAGTTATTATCTTGTTTCAGTGGGACTGACCCATTGCGTTGTTTAAAGTGATCCAATGTACTCGACCTATTTTCCCCACTCGAGCGCACAGTCTTCTATTCCAGTCACCACCGAGTTTTGAAGATGTAGGTGTTGAACCTACTTTTAATTTTATTTCATTTACGAGGAGAGATGCTAGGTTTACTTTATTCATAACATTTGTACTCAGTTTTGATATTTGGGAGATTTAGCATGTATTGGTTCTTTGAAGACAATTGTAAATCTACGTTGTGGTGGTTGTCTTCTATATATTGGGATTTGAGTAATTCTAATTGTAAGAGGGTAGTTGTAATGGGGTCTATGAATAACTGGATCTTGTGAGGCGTGACTCACTCCAATGGAAGCGGTCTTTAAGGTCTTCAAGGTCTTAAGAGCAACTGGAGAAGAAAATTATCTATTTCTGGTAATAATTGATCTTCTATAGTTTCTATCTGAGTAAATAATGATCAACTAAAACTTTTACAATGATGATAATATCTAAAAAAAGGGATCACTTGGAAGTGATGCTTGTTGGGAGTGAAGAGACAAGCACTTCAGATACCAAGGAGAGAGCAGGAAGAGAATACTTTCTAGTGAGATTTTGGCAGAGTAATTGTACTAACTTGTGTTCTTGTTCTTAACCTTACCCGAGGGTCCTATTTATAGGAAAATACTAGGGTTGACTTGTCATGTGCGCGCCAAAATGAGATACTTTTTAAGACAACATCTAAAGTGTGCCTTTTATCTCATTTTGTATTTGTCGTCTCACTACTCTGACATACGACATCTGGCACAACCCAAAGTCAAAAAGAAAATATGTCGAGCATAGTGATAAAAAGTTTGATTTAATAAATATTTTTTCAAACGGTAACTTGGTGAAGAAACTTTGAAAACTTACGAGTGGACTTGGGAGCCACTTGGCAATGGTTAGTTTAAAATATTTTGTGAGAAACACCTTGGCTACTCACTTATTTGACTAAGTGTGGACTATGTGAGTGCTTGAGTAACCTCTTGGGTCCTTCCTATTAGTATTCTCTCTTTACTTAGGTATTGAAGTGGTTGGGCCTTAGCTTTTCCAATAAATCTTGTCCTTCACCCACCAAACCAAAACTCTTTAGAGATCCCAATTGGACTACTCGAGCCCTGCTAGATCGATCACGGCTAACTGTGTAAGAAAATAATAATGTTGGTAAATATTCATCATATGAGATAGTTGATAATTACTTGACTATTCATAGAGCATCCCCTCAATCTTTTGGGTATGCTTGCATAGTTTCTCTCTTGTTTTGGGGTTTCTCATTGAGCATGAGCAACCCCTCGCCATCCTTGAGACTTATCTTTTGTCTCTTTTTGATCTTGGGTTTGTTTGTCATGTCACCCCCTTGCCAAACACTCTATATTGGCTTTTCTCAATCTTAGGGCTACTCGTTATGGCACCCTCTCTCCAAAAATATATTTTTTGCTTTATTTTGTCTTGGGCCAACTGCGCTGTGGAACCCTCTCGCCAATTGTCTATCTTGGTCTTCCTCTATCTTAGTCCCACTCATTGTTTCCCCTTCCCGTTAAATGCCTATCTTGACTTTCTTTTGTCTTGGGCCACTCATTGTTGACCCTCTCGCTGGATACCTGTCTTGGTTTATTTAACTAAGGTTTTATTTGTTCATGCTCGTGTGGCATCCCCCTTGCTTATTTCTGCACCCACTCGTCTATGAGCCCCCTCACCCCATTAGGATTCCTTGTGGGCAGTTGAGTGGGTGCCACTCTACATTAGCCCCCATGTGCAAAAGTGTTTGTGTTGGTTAGACTGAAGAGTTTTGCATCAAATAATCATTATCTTTTTTAGAATTCGAGGAGTTTGTCTAGTTACATCATTACTCTATTTATCATTTAATGCTCCTGTCAGATTTGTCCTTGTTTAGCATCTCGAGGAGACATATGTCTGTCTGGGAAAACACATCCTATGATTTAGGCAATCATTTAATTCTCCTTTGAGCCGTCAGACGTGCGATCCTTCATAGGTATAATACCTATTTATATGAAAAAATCTCACTTTGGCATTTGCATCCTTATTTTTCAGAGTTTTAGAGATATAAATAGAGCCTCATCCCTGAATATTTTATCTTCTATTACTATTTCTTCATTCTTCCACCATATCAATTGCTTTCTCCACCACTGCTTCATCTGCCGCTGTTTCCACTACTACTAGCGAGATTTTTATGGGTTTTCTATCCATCCAAGTCACGATTTTCACCACTATTTCTATGGGGCCACCAGCGTGTCTACTTCCATGATTTTTTCCACCACCATATCTGGTGGTGCTGGCCCCTCTGCTAGTGATGTTGTCGCCCTTTCTAAGGTTCAAAGGGAGTACCTTGAGAAATGTGAGAAGAGGGATTTCATTTTATCACCTTGCCCCTTGCTTTGGGGAAAGGATACTTTTATGCCCTCTCTCTTGAGTAGTTTGAAGCCAAGTTTGTAGAGAAAATCAACTAGCATTCCCTCTTAGGTTTTGTGGAGTCTTTTGATGCTCCTATTGTCTTGGCTGTTAGTATCCTACGCATTCAAGTAGATAGAGGTGACTTTCCTTTTTATAATATTAACATTGATGTTTATAGAGTTGACCCAGATTAGTGGGACCTCTGGGTAATCTATATCTTGGCTGAGCCCACCCATAAGTTTATTGTCGAGAGGCTTGATCTGATGAGGACCCTTTCCATCTTGAAGACTATCACTATTTCTAAGCACACTAACACCTTCAACATTTAGCCTCTCATTGGAGTGATGACTTCCATACTTTTGTCACTTTTTTGGGTGAATCATCTATCACCTTTTAAGACATTTTCAAGCTAATTGGGCTTCCTCTCTTGTGCAGTCATGTATTCACTGATGGTTATAAAAATGACACCAAGAAAGAGATATGTGAAGAGATCCCTCAGGCATTGTCTTGATGTCCTTGTTATGTGTCAATTAAAAAGATCAGGGCCACTAAGCACTCATTCTCTAAGTGCCAAATATACTAGTTTAGGGATTACAAGCCCACCCCAAAATAGGGGAGTTTGATCAAGATACCTAAGAGTCAAGATGGTCCCAAAATCAACTCCCCATATCATTTGGATGCCTTCTTTGTAACTTTTCTGAGTAGGTTTTTGTTCTAGGGGAGACCAAACGATTCCCCTCGTGAATTATAATTTCATCTTGCAGTCAGATTTGCTTGAGGGAGGGATGTATCCTTCGCAATTCTCACACTAGATTCTATGTACACTTGACTGGATCGTGCCCACGTAGATATGGAACATTCTCATGGACATTTTGATGTAACAAATTTTGTCAAATATTGATGGGGTTCCTTTTTGAGAAGTTCCCAAACTTTGTTCTAGAGCCTCACTTATTTCACAGCCAGACTGCTATAATTTCTAGGTGGTATAAGAAGTACCCCAAGAATTCCTTGGGTTCTTTTATCGACAATATTGACGAGTTCTCCTTTCGCCCCTACTATAAATGAGTGGGTGATGTATTTTCTTGGGGCATTTTCATAGCCCTCTATGGCACTTTCTATTGTCCGACAAACTTGGAGTCAGTACCTAATTGCCCTCATATTTCTGTTATGGCCATGGTTTTACCTTGTGTTCTTCCATCACTAACTGAGCTATTCCAGGGAGTTGAGTTTTAGCACTTTGAACGAGTGAAAAGACAGTTTGGATACGACTAGGGAGTTCACACCCCCAAACACCCTTGAGCCACTAGCCCGTAGATCTTTACGTGGAGGCATATGCTAATTCACTTTTGAGGGTATGCTCCAGAGGATAACCAATTTTAGTGGTTTCTTTATTCCTGCTCATGATTAACTCCCTTTATTTAGCCGCTTGTGTCTTGGCTCGTGGCAACGCCAAATTTTACTGATCAAGAATTGTATCCAAGATGTGCATCTTGAATTCATCTCCACCAAAATTCCCAAAAATGATAAGTAATAAGGGAAGAGGAACTAAAAAGAGCTTTGGTATCGTAGTACCATTATGAAGACCCCTCTCGAGTAGGTTAACCCTATTTTGGTGAGGTCATTGAGAGAGGAGTCAATATATTCCAAGCATCCTAAACCCAAGGATAAAGAAAGAAAAGGAAAAGGAAAGAGCAAGGCTAAGTCAAAAGTTCCCTCAAAGAGGAAACACCCAGACACAGATGTGTCAAATTTTTTGCCCGCTCAAGTAGAGACAGTTGCTCCCGCTCCACATATAAGGACTCGACCAGCTAAGCAGAAGAAGAATAAGGTGGCTGAGCCTACTAACCCCTCTGTTGTACTAGACTAAGAGTCATACACAGACACTCTTGGAATCAAATAGACTTTTCAAACTTTGCACGAGCAGGTAGAGAGAGAAGAGACAACATTCCTCTTTTTCAACCCCAAATTCCATCATCCCCTTCTCTTACAGAAGGTACTCTAGTCATTTTTTTTACTTAGTAAAACTGTAGGTCATGGGGTCACAAATGCTTGCTCCTAGCTATGCTCATCTGAAGAGGAACTTATTGATAATGGAAGCACTCCTTCTTGTGATGATAATAGTTCTTCTTCAAATGACATTGGTATTATTGAACTCAACCAAGGTCACTCGCCTGACACTTATGCCTTGTTTCCAGCTTTGAGAGGCTCTGATTGTAATCCTGATGACACTATGATCTACTCTGTAAGAAAAAATTTCCAATCGAGTCAATTTTTTTGTAATTGGCACAATTTCGAAAAAAACGTTTGAGTCATAGGATAGGTTTTGAGTTTGTGATCCCCTAAGCCTATGACATTGTTTGATGAAGACGTAGTGGCAAAGTTTCAAAGAGTGCATATGTAAGGGAAAATTTCCAATCGAGTCAATTTGTAGTATTGGCTTAATTCTGGGCAAAATAGTTTGAGTCATAGGATATATGCCCATGTTGAATCCTTCAAGCCTATGATGTTAGAAGAGTTGAAGTCATTCGACCAAGATTTTGAAGTTTCATTATTGTCGGGTTTCAAGTGCCATGTTTCACGTCATCAACTTTATATCATCCAAGGTCTCAAAGGTATGAATGCAATTATATATATTTAGGACCTTAGATATTTTAATTGGGTGTATTTTTAATAAAACATTTTTAACGACTTTATTTTTTCTTAGAAAATCAATTTAGTACTTTGTATAAAGTTTTGGGCTTCAAATGAAGAAAATGGATTTTCTGTAATGTCGTTCGAACAAAACTCGGATCTCGTTCAAACGAGATTCCCAGGTTATTCGAACAAACTACAAACGAGGTTCAAACGACTTTGTGCTCCAATTCTCTGCTTTCTCGTTTGAATTTCGTTCAAACCACTTCATTCGAACAAGATTTT
Organism: Sambucus nigra; assembly: GCA_949130495.1. Lineage (NCBI taxonomy): Eukaryota > Viridiplantae > Streptophyta > Magnoliopsida > Dipsacales > Adoxaceae > Sambucus > Sambucus nigra. Next base: position 352,895,710 of record OX422218.1, read on the forward strand.
TCCAATGAGTTTTTGACCGTGTTTTCTTTTGTTTTCTCGTTCGAACAGTGTCGTTCGAACGGCATCAAAAATTCGTTCGAACGACCTGGCAGAAAAATTAAAATTTTGCCAGTTTTCTTTTTAACCACCCTTCCCCACTACTTTTCCCACTAACTTTTACTTGCTTTACTAAGTGCGGGAGTAACATTTTTCCATGTAACTTTTGTGAGATTTTGTAAGAGATAAAGAGAAAAATTGTTTAGCCAAAAGTTTCTTTTGTGTTCTTGTACTTTCATGAATTAATTTATTTAAGACACAAATATCCATCCATATGTTTGTTTAAAATCCAAGTTCTTCGATATATATATCTTGCTTGGAGACTATTTGGCACCGGGTTCCTCTTTACCCATCAAAGGAGATAGTTTGGATTTTTTTTCTACCCCCAACCAAAGATTGGTTTTTGCTGCGGCGTGCTCATACGGTGAAAGGCATCGTGTGTGGGTTGACGGTAGTCAGGCCCCATTGGTGGACTCCAAGACTCTGATGGACTCCGAAGTTATCGACTAGGTGGAGGTTGAAGCAAGAAGGAGCATTAAGGCTTGGACGGAGTCAAGTCGTTATTGTAAGGTCATTGTCTTGTTTTTGTAAACATACCATACCTAGTGGATTTGTAGGCAGGGCTGTCCAAGGTTTTTCCCGTTGTCGGGTTTCCTCGTATAGAGCGGTGTAGTGTGTTTGTGTTTATTTTTATCTTGCAAAATCTCCTAGTTGTATGCTTAAATTTAATCAAGATAAAATTGGTATAAACACAAAATAATTTAATTTGGTGCAGGTTTATTTTTTGGGTAATGTTTGGGTTAATTTAATTCAAGTCAATTTAATTTAATTTGGCAAAAATGCATGTTTAGTTTTTGTTGCATAATTTCTATTTTGAATTGAATTAATTTTGTTTAAGCTTAAATTTGAAATATTTGTTTAGTTTAATTTTAATTTGAAGAAATTAAAATTTGAAGTATTTAATTGTTAATTTTTAAAAGCAATTTTAAATTTGGAACGTAATTGAACAATCTCATAATTACTAGCTTAAAATTTGGGGGCATCCGTCTCTTTTAGCATATTCTATGCCGTGTTTACCGTGACACTTTTGTCTTCACATGTGCCAAGGATCTCGCAGGTATGAATGTATATTGTTATATGAGTCGTTGAATTTTTTTTATAAGGGTGTTCTGTTTTTAAAACGGATTGGAACTTAATTTTTTTCGAAAATATGTTTTATGAGTTTACTATGGGCGGACTTTAAAAATTTGTTTTGGTTCTTCAAACGAAATCCTTAGGTCATTCGATCCCTAGTTTCAAACGAGCTTAAAACAAAACATACTATTTTGATTTTGCCGAGGCTGTTCGTAGCGATATTGAATCTCGTTCAAGCAATATTTCTATCTCATTTAAACAACATCAGTAAATCATTTGAACGACGAGATACGTTAACTTTACTATAAAAGTATTTTCATACTTTGGTTTTTATTTTGAGAGAAGAACTTTTGATGAAAACGAAAAGCAGACCTGTTTCAAAAGTTATAACTCTAAAAGTTTCACTCATTTATTTACAAGATCCAAGATTCATAACTCATATACTTTGAGATCTTGTTTGGCCACCTTGTTTGTTTCTTCCATCATAAGAAGAACTTGTTTTCATGCGATGGACTCCGTACGTGTTGATTGCGGTAAAAAAGTGATGGACTCCGATTTCTGAATCGTAGGCAGTGGTCGAGCTGTATCGGTGGGTACCGAGGCACACGTGGACTCGTATGCCGTGGAACTTGCATAGGTGGACTCTTGCGTTGCACTGTGGGGGAGTGGTTGAATATAGAAGAGCGTCAAGACTAGTGGGGGATCGAGTCATTGTGTAAGTATACTATTTATTCTTTATAAAACCATATCATAGTGATTATCTGGCTGAGTCATCCGAGATTTTTTCCCTTTGTGGTTTCCTAGTACATCAGCGTTTCTTATGGTTTGATTTATTTAATTTATCTGCTATCACCTAGATGCATGTTTAGGGTAAAAAATAAAATTTGGTAAATCGATTTTCACAATAAAGGTTTAATGGGTGCTAAGTTTAATTAGGTAAATTTAGTTCAATAATTAAAATTGGAATAACATAGAAACATTGAACTTGTATGTGTTTGGAAGCACCCTTGAAATATTTTCTTTCACAAATTAGTATCAGAGATTTTAGCACGAAGTTTTTACCTTTTCATACTCCCCTTATACAACCAGCCCCACCACTGGGCATTTGCCTTATAAACGAGATTGTCGTCCAGGCACTATAAGTTTCTTCATCTCTATTGCCTCTTTCTTACATTTATTTTATTTGACTTTTGTAATATTTTAAAAATTTGAACGTTAGATTTGAATAGGTTTTTACTATGGGGATGAGTGATCCCTCATAGGTGAGGGCCACCCCCTCATCTCCTTTTCCCCTGTTCCTTGAGCACCTTTCATCCCGGAGAGGACTTTCTTTCTTATTTAATCTTTAGGCTTTGATAGAGAGGTTTATTTACCAACTCTAGGTTTTACATTTTCCTCACTTTTTAATATTTTCTAACATTTTACATCTTTATTTATTTTGCAGCTTTCCTCCGTGTTACCCAATACTACGAGGGTCTCCTCTGTGTCCTCTTGTTTCATGAAGGTAGTTATCAATATTTTTCAAATATCTTTAAGTTTTATCACCTATTAGCTTTGAACTTATTCTGATGAACTTACTTCTATATGTTTGCCTCTTTGGTTGGTGATTGTAGCCCCAAAACCCGACCAGGCCTCCAGCCACCTCTTTAGTAGGCAGTTCTTCAGTTGGACTATCTATCACTATCCCTTCAGAGGCACTAATTTATTATTTTTCCTTTGCATATATTTTAGCTCTTGTTTTTATCTAACCTCATTCTACCTTTGTTGTGTTTAAACATTATTTTATAGGGCCCCCCTTAGAGAAACCCTTCTACCAGTAAGGTAATAATTTTTCCCACTAAGGCTATTATTACTAGATTACCACCCTTTGGGAGGATATCTATCCCCAGGGTTTGTCTCTTTATGTATAATAATCCCTATGTCCAGTCTCTTTTTGCTCAGCCTATCTAGAGTGTGGCTTTGAGTGGACTTATCACACAAGTCACTGTCTCTACATAAGTACTCAATCATATAGCCATTGCCATTTTTCTTCTGTCACTTTTTTATTTTTTAACATGCTTAGTTGTTGACAGGTTGGTACAAGCACTTCTACCACCCCCATGGTTTATTTGATCCCCTCTCCCCTTTCTAGGGTTCAGGTACTTGATTATACTATTGCTAGTTTTCAATAACTTGTGGCTCTATACTTTACCTGAGAAGTGCCTTATTTTTTATTTGTGTTTTAGGATAGCACCAACACTACTTTGCCAGTCCCATTTGTTGTTGCTGTTCAAGTGAGAAGTTTGCCTTCCACTCCTCCTCAGGTTTTTTCTCCCTTCTTTTGAGTTCTCTTTTTAATTTTTAAGAAAGAAAGCTTTATTTATTTGTGATCACTTTGCATCACCACTATTTGTTTTGTTTCAAGGTGATCCCCTCGTAGGTTTCTACTGCTATGGACTCTATTATGTACTTTCCTTCTAGAACCCCCTAAGTAGAGGCCCCTCAGGTATTCATGTTATTATACTTGTTTCACCTTTCTTACTTTCTCAACTGTGTAAGACTTGTCGATGACCTACTCTTTATTCCTTTATTTTCAGACTAGTGGTGTTGAAGTCCCTTTATTTGTGGGACATAATATGAGAACCATTGAGGTGGTTCCTCAGGTGTTATATTTCAACATATTTTTATTTATAGTTTGCTTTTTCTGTGCAAGTGCTCGCTAACATATTCCTGTTTCCCTGTTCTCTAGTTAATGCTACGAGTGTTCCTATGACTGTGAAACAACTTGAGGACATTACTGTGAGTGAGGTATTACACTGTTATGCCTTATTCACTCTTTTTAGTTTTCCCCTTTTTCTTATTTTCATTCTTTCTTTTACTGTGCAAGCACTCACCAATACCCTTGTTTCCTTATTATCAGGTTAGTGAGGCAAGTGTTCCTATGACTGTGAAACAAGTTGTGAGTGTCATAGCGAGCACTCCTCGGGTATTATAACGTCATACCTGATTTATTTTTTAATATCTCTTTTTTGAAGTCTTGTCTTTGATGAGAAAGTTCTTTAATAATCATCATCTTATTTTTCCTTTTCCAGGTTAGCGCAACAAGTCAATGAGGACTTCACAGGATAGATGGTAGCATGCTCACTCCTCAAGGCTTGGGGGTAATCCCTTTCCCCCTAATACTATTTCTCCTTTCTTGGTCATCCTCTTTAAGCTAATTTTTTTATAAGTTAGATTTTTCTTCTAGTAATTTTTTTGTCTTTATTTCTAGGAGCATGCGAGTGAGCTTAGGGAGGCAGCTAATGATAGTGAGCCCGACTCTAAGGCCACCCTGTGTGATGATACTGGTAAGGATTATAACAAGGGGATCTTGCCACTTCCCTCTGATACTTGATTTTTGAACACGGGGTATGATGACATTGAAGTGAAGGGTCCCGAAGTTTTTATATGGGATTTATGGACTGTGGATTACCCTAAAAGATTTAGGGATTACGGACGGGAGGTCTTGGATCTGATTCTCGATCACCATCATGAAACTTTAACTCAAAAGATCATCCACAATATTGATAGCCTTACCATTATCAATTTGAAAGCTCTCACCAGCTACCTCCATAAATACTTGTCCACTGCACCTGCTGACCTCACTTCCTCAGATACCCGTATCTTCTTAGCAGTTATCCATGACATAGAGAGCTACAACCATTTCAAGATGGACTGAACCGATGCTTCTATTGACCATCTCATCAATCTTCCTTATAATAAATTGGTGAAGGAACAGACATCTAGACAGGCTAGGAGTGAGCGATGTCGTGCTGAGGCCACTCGACTTCGCAATCAGATCTATCTGCTGAAGGTTAAGCCGACGAAGGTTGTGGCTGGTGAATCTGAGGATGAAGTTCTCCTCATTAAGCTGGAGTAGAAGTTTGTTCAAAAGGCTGGCCCCTCATTTGCTAATTTTTGAGCTTGCAAAAACCTCCTATTCCTTTTATCTAGTTGAGCTTATTTGTGAAGAAGATTTTTTTAATCCTTGTAACAACAAAGATTTCTTTCTTTTGAGGGATTCTATATCATTAATGAGAACAAAGATTTTTACTTTCACTTTTCTATCTTTATTTCTTCTTTCCATTGTCTCTGTATAGATTTTTATTTGTTTGCTGTGGACTGCTCCCTTTTTCGTGGGAGTACTTGCACATAATCTTGGAAAGCTACATGTTAACTGCTCCATAATATACGGGGTACTTGTTCCATATTTTGTAACTCTTTAGAGAATCACTTGGGGGGGGGGGGGGGGTTGACACCCTCTCAATATTCCCAAATAATCGTTTAAAAAAACAACTCATAGAACGAAATTAAGGATATTCTTTTGTTAAAACTTGTTCTCAAGATAAAATAAAACTGTTATTCTTTTAATTTGCCACTGGACAAAAGACTACGTGTCATATACTTTGTAGGGTGTTTGAGCTGTTATAAATGAAGTGACTTTTATCACTATACTTTATCCTTGGGATGTATATACCCCCTAAGTATAAGGAGAAAATTTCCTTACCTTCTAGACCCTCTCATAAACTTCAAGAGTCAAAATCTATTTTACCTACAGGAAAACATATATTTCTTTCTTTCAAGTTTAGGGAAATATAATAAGTAAGAAAATGTGTACATCCAATCGCAAATTATTAGTGAGTGAGTGCTCAAAAGACACTGAAAATAAATACATATTATGATCATTAAAAGATTCTCATATTCGACTTATCAAAAAGACTTGTATTCATTCATTCTTATAAAATATCATCTGTTTGTGCTGTTTATAATAGTCTTTTGCTGAAAATTGCTCTTACTAAAAGGACTATCTATTCTAGACCTAACATTTGAAATAAAAAAATATTGAAACACTGCAAGCATAATACTTTTTTAGCTACATACAGTTGATAGACTGAATACAATAACTCTCAGGCTCTGAGATCTATCAATAGACTGACTTTCCTACTCCTCATACCACGAAGGCTCGTTCCTAGTTTGGCTTGAGGTTCGATGCTAACATGCTTCAAAGGTTATGAATGGATGCTAGTAAAACCAAATACCCCACTTGAAACTCTCTAGGCTTAGCTAAATTTTCATGAGCCCTAGCTAGTTGCTGGGTATAGACTTTGAAATTTTCCTTTGCCTTATCGCGGTGCTTGTCCAGAGCTTTTAGTTATACATGCCCAAAATAAGGTATGATGTCATTACTTAGAGACACCCTAGCTGAGGGTATTGACAACTCTACTGGTGGGATAAATTATGTCCCATAAACTAAAGAGAAGGGGGTAAACCCCGCTGACTTTCTCTTTGATGTTATATAAGCCCATAACACCATTAGCAACTTTTCATCCCAAGACCCTGGCATATCTTCAAGCATCTACTTCAGAATGTTGGTCAATGTCTTGTTCGTAGTATTTATTTGGACATTCCCCTTAAGGTAAGAGATAGTTGAACTGTTGTGAATGAACTTTTATTTATCTATCAGGAGCACCATCTCTTTGCACACGAACTATTTCCCATTATCTGTGAGGATGACCTTAAGATTGACAAACCTGCATATTATGCATTCTATGATAAATTGTATCACCACTTGAGTTGTGACTCTCCTCAAGGGGATCGCTTATGCCAATTTAGTGTACAACTCAGTATCAATAATGATGAAATCTTTCCCATGAGAATTCGGGCTCATCTTACCTACCAGATCGAATGCCCAGGTGTGGAAGGGGTATGGAATGCTAGGCTCTATAAACTTACGGAGGGGACATGGACCATGTTTCCATGCACTTAGCATGCCTTGCACTTCTTCACGAAGTTGATAGAATCAGCCTTCGTTGTTGGTTAAGAATACCCCAGTGTCATTAACTGATCATATAATTTAGCACCACCCATGTGGGAAGAAGCATGAGCATCTTTCAATACCTTCTCCACACCTCCTTTAGCCACGCACCACATTTCCTTATCCTTACATCCTTTCCTATAGAGCTCCGGCAGCCCTTTTCTTTAGATATATTATATCTTCTCTTTCAGTTTGTAGCTCTCCACCCTTGAGATAAGCTATATAAGGCTTTCTCCAATCTTTAAATTTTTTTATGAATTTAGCTTCAGTTGGTTGATTGAACTGGATCTGGCACTTTAAGCATCCCCGTTGTAGACAAGCAACCTCTGATCTCATAGTGGGCTAATAATATCCCCCTCGCTGCAGCCACCGATAGAGGGGAACATAAGTATCCTCGCAATTCCTCTCATGCATTGTTGCATCCTTTCTTTTTCTTCTTCATCTCCTACACATATCGCTAGGAATCCCCTTGTGATTTTGAAAAAAGTGTTCCTTAGAGCAAGTGGTAGTTTACCAGCTCATACATCTTCATCTTACCTTCTCTTGTCTCTAACTGCTTTACTATTGGGCACCTCTAGTCCCCTAGCTCCTTGATTGGGAATAATGACTTCACTGTTATTGGCACTGTCCTCCGTCAAACTGTGATGGTAGCCTTTTGATTCTCTATCTCCAACTTTTGGGCTATTATTGGAAATTCATCTGGGTGCTTATTCATTATTTGCGCATGCCTCTCTGTCTTTAACTTCAAAAATTGACCAAGTAACCTTTGAATAATTGTCTTGTACGGGTCTAAGGTTGCATGTTTATTAGAGAACTCTCCATTAACTTTCTTTACAACTAAGTTAGAGTCCCCATATATACATACCACTTTAATTCCTCTCTTTAGTGCCTCCAATAGGCCAAGTATGAGACCCTCATACTCCGCCTCATTGTTGGAGCATTTGAAATCCAACTTGAAGGAAAGACTAACTTGTTTCTTTCCATTTGAGAGGATGATGCCAACCTCTCCCATCCCTTGAGCACAAGAGCTATCAAATTCCATCTTCCATTCTTCCATCTCCTCTGCTAAGCAGGCTTGAAATTTTTTGCCTAGTAATTCTTCGCTAGGAGGCTCAAAATTCCAACTCAAGAAGTTGGCCAATAAGTCAGCTACTGCCTGGATCTTGATGGACTTAGAGATAACACACTTTAGATCATATTCATACAATATCAAGAACCATCTCGTTGTTCTGCCTACCATGATGGTTTGTGCTAGTAGATATTTTATAGAATCACATTCGGTGATAATGTGCACCATGAATGCGAGCAGATAATGTCTCAGCTTCTGTGCAATGAAAACTACGGCAAGATAATGCCTTTAAACATTTGTATATCTGGACTTTATGCTTAATATTACTCACAACAAGTAGTACATCAACCAATCTATCCGCGAATTTTCATGAGCAAGTAAAGATCCTATGGATCGTTATGTCGAAGTCAGGTAGAGTAGTAAGGGTGCACCTGCCTCTAGTGGTATCATTATTGAGGGGGAAGTTAATATTTCTTTTATCCTCTAAAATAACTTCTTTTATCTCCCCTAGATCCACTTAGTTTTTTTTGCATGAGAGAGTCAAAAGGATGAGTGACCTTCGCTAAAGATGGTATGAATCTTCTCAAGTAGAAAACCTTCCCCAATAAGCTCTTGAGTTGTCTTTGGATCTTCAGTGGTGGCATCATGAGAATGGATTTTTATTTCTCTGCGTCAACTTGCACCCCTTGCCTATTTACGACAAAGCCTAGAAATTTTCCCGCAGTTACCCAAAAGCGCACTTAGAGGGGTTCATCCTCATCTTATACTTGTGACACCTCTAAAAGATCCTCCTTATATCCTGCATTTGTTTATTTTCCTTCTTGTATTTTACTACCAATTCATCCATGTAAAATTCTAATATGTCATGAAATATTGCCATCATTGTACACCATTAAGTGACGCCTGTATTTTTAATCCAAAGGGCATGACCATATAATGGAAATTTCCCAAAGGCATTTTAAAGGTGGTCTTATCTACATCTGTCAGATCCATTTAATTTGGTTATAGCCCACATACCTGTCCATGAAACTGTATATTTCATGTCTAGCTATAGCATCTACCAGTCTATCAATGCTGGGCAATGAGAATTTATCTTTCGGGCAAACACGATTTCGGTCTCTAAAATCTACACAAACCAGTATATTGTTCTTATACTTATTTCTTATAGGATTGGGTGATGGATAATATTATAGGAACAATACTTAAAAGCTATCTTTGGTTATAGTCCACATACCTATCCATGAAACTGTATATTTAAAGGCTAGATGTAGCATCTACCAGGCTATCAATGCTGGGCAATGAGAATTCATCCTTCAAGCAAGCATGATTTCGGTCTCTAAAATCCACATAGACCCGTATATGGTTCTTATCCTTCTTTCTTATAGGAACAATACTTAAAATCTAAATTGAGTGATGGATAGTCTTAAGGAATCCCACTACGAGTATCCTTTTTGCCTTTGTTTGATCTTTAAGTCTAGTTCAACTTTGTATGTCTGAGTGGCTTGTCTCACCAAAAGAGCATTTGGCAAAACATTCAACATATGAGAGCTCACCTCTAGATCTATCTCGGACATCTCTGTGTATTTCCATGAAAACACATCTGTCAATTCTTTGAGAAGGTTGGCGATCTCTTCCCTTTGCATGGGACTCAAACCCTTGGAAATGAATATGGGTCGCTCGTCCCCCTTTCTATTTCCAGGTTTATTTTTCTCAACTTATGGAGTTACTCCCATGGTCCACGTTGCATAAATTCTGGAGTTTCCTTTGGCTCCTCAACGTGCTCTACTATATGGGGCTCATCAACCACAAAACATTTGCGTTCTGGGTCAATGCTTTAATCCTAAAATATCACCCGTGCAGACCGTTATAAATGGTAAATAGCTTTCCCATTAGGCAAAATGATTTTCTTGTAAGTCCCTATTGGCCTTACCTCATCTTTGAATTTCCTCTTTCCTTTCTCTTTTCATTCATAGGGGGGCACTAACTATCCCAATATCTCATCCAATGGTTTCTTGGGGATTCTTTTACCCCCAATTAGATTACTCCTCTCTTCATCCAACTCAGTGTGAAACGCTGTATTAACCAGGTGGGCTTCTTCCAATGAGAATGGACCTTCATTAGCTTTGATCACAATCTCTATTCTACGAATATTTTCTTTTGCGCATTGGTGGAATGTCAATGGCACAATCCCTTACGTGTGCATCAACACTCACCCTATCAAGAGCTGGTAGCTAGTGTTGACATTGATAATGTGAAACTTGATATGGGATGTGAAGTTTCCCAATTTTATCCCAAATTTACATATTCGAGCGACTGTATCCCCTTACTATCAAAGCCAGAGATCACAAGTGGCATTGGAACAATCTTCTCTTAGGTGATACCTGTCTCATACAAGGTGCTGATGGGCATGATGTTAATCGATGCACCCCTATCCAAAAGGTCTCATGGAAAGCTAATTCCATTCACTAAGACTATGATATAAAAATGACGATTCTGGAAGTAGGGCACCTTTTTGTCAAACTTTGAGAACACTAATTCATACGTGTATCTTTTAATCATCCTTCCTATAGGACCATGATAATTAAGAAAGGGATCCCCTCATTGTTGAATTGATTTTAGGATATTTTTGGTGATTACCGTTCAGGTATCATTCTTTACTCTAATCTGGTCGAAGAACCATTTAAATTTTGGGCTCCTCGCAATAGCTGCGCATTCTGAATCAAGTTTGACCTCATATGTATGTACATTACACACATATTCTGCCTCTGATGTCCCCTTTTCATCTAGAGGAAAGAATATATCCACTCTTCCTCCTGATGGACTTACCTGCTCGCCCCTTTCTTTTTCTTGCTCTTCTCTTTCCAAATCATCTAGCCATTCCTCACATGCTCTTTCATTACCTCATCATTTTTCAGGCTCCTGGGCTCCCTCCTCATCATATACTACAACCATATTTGTTGTGCCATAGCGATGAGCTAGCAGAGGGTTTTCATTGACATATACTAGTGGGATTTGCAAAGTTCCATTAACCACCTGCTCGCCAATTATTCTTTGCAAATAGAAATAATCCTTAGTAGTACGATGGACTCTTTGACGTAACTCATAAACCTTGGCATTTTCTTTCTCTACTGCTGTTGGTATCTGACTATTAGAGGGGGGACCCACCACCCTCTCTCGCACCAATATGCGATAATCGTCCATGGACTCCACTATAATACAAGGAAGCAATGGTCGGACATCATCTCCAAAATTTCTCTTTCCTATATCACTGCCATTCTTGAACCCTGGCCTCCCTTCATTCCCTTGGAGTTCCCATCAACATAGTTGACAACTTATCTTTTAGAAACTTAAAATATTCCTATCGTGAAAGGCACTTGTGCTCTCCAGCCTTGGGGTTTTGATGTAATAATCATGGAAATGTTGTTGGCTGCTCGAGTAAACTCCCTAAAATTTCTATCCCTGGTCTCATTATCTAAGTGAAATTTATATTCCTCCCATAGCCCCTTAACATAGATTTACAGCAATTTAGCCTCTACTACATCTTCATGAACATCCAATGCCCTTCCTCTATAGAATTTGATGTAGTACATTAACTCTTCACCAGGATTTTGCACCTCCTCTACAAGATGTCTTAAAGCAAATGCATCCTTTACAAAAAATAACTTTTGTAAAAATTTCGTATGCATCTCTTCCTAGGTGGGAATGTTGTTTGGTGCCAAGTGGGAGTACCACGTGTATGCCTTTATAGTGAGAGTTTTTTTAGAACTCTCGTAGTTTCAACTCTTTATCATTTCCATCCACACCTAGGTATTCCACAAACCTTTTCACGTTCTCTATAGGGTTTTAACCTTCTCCATTAAATTTTATGAACATAGGAGGAATATACCCTTCTAGGTACGGTTTCTCATTGATGCTCTCAGGGTAGGAATTCTATATCTCCTCATTCATGTGAGAGGACTCCATTTGAGAGGAAAGAAAATTTTTCACCTCCTCTATAGTAACGACTTTGGAAGGTGACTCCTCCATGCTAACTTTCTTCACCACTAGCAAGCTTGTGGATGCCGCCACCTTCTCCATCATAGTTTTTTTATGGTGGATCCACCTCCACCATTGTTGCTGTGGTTGTTTCTCCTCCTATTGGTGCTATTAAAATCATTATGCAAGTCTAGCTCGAACATGCCATATCAACATTCTTCTGCTTAAAAAATTTAGAAAACATGCTTATCAGGTTCATCCCCGCTAATGGCATGGATGTTATTGTGCCGACCTGCCCCTTGAGGAGAAGGTGCTCTCACTTCGATCACCAAAACCTCCTCCTGGGCTGTCTAGTCTCTTTGAACTCCATTATCGACTGGAGTATCTTCAAATACTATCTACTTTAAAACATTGTATCATTGTTTATCCATGGCATTGAGAATACCTGCCTAACGGAGTCGTCAAATGTAAGAGGGTAGTTGTACTAGGGTCTGTGAATAACTGAATCTGGTGAGGTCTGACCCACTCTAATGGAAGCTGTCCTGAAGGTCTCAAGAGCTTCTAAAGAAGACAATATATATTTCTGGTAATAATGGATCATCTTTAGTCTTTATCTAAGAAAACAATGATTAGCTATAACTTATACAATGATGATAGTATCTTAGAAAAGGGGTGACTTGGAAGTGAAGAGACAAGCACTTTAGACACCATGTAGAGAGAAGGGAGAGAATAATTTCTGGCGAGATTTTGGCAGAGTAACAGTGTTGACTTGTATTCTTGTTCTTGACCTTAACTAAGGGTCCTATTTATAGGAAAATACTAGGATTGACTTGGCATGTTCATGCCAAAATGAGATACTTTTGAGACAAAATATGAAGTGTACCTTTTGTTTAATTTTTCTGTCTGTCATCTATCCACTGTGACAGACGACATCTGGCATAACCCAAACTCAAAAAGCATATATGTCGATTATAGTGCCAAAAAGTATGATTTGGTAAGTATCTTTTCAAATGGTAACTTGGTGAACAAACTTTGAAAACTTGCGAGTAGCCTTAGGAGACTTGGTTAGTTTAAACATTTTGTGAGCAACACCTTCGCTACTCAGTTATTTGACTAAGTGTGGGCTATGTGATTTTGCTTGAGTAACCTCTTGGGTTCATCATGTTAGTATTCTCTCTTTACTTAGGTATTGAAGTGGTTAGGCCTTAACTGTGTCCCTCAGCCCCAAAACCAAAAATCCCCAGAGATCCCAACTAGCATACTGGAGTCCTGCTTTGCTTGATAAAGGCTAACTATGCAAGGAAACAATAATATTAGTAACTATTCATTATATGAGATAGTTGATAATTACTTGATTGTTCATAGAGCAACCCTTCAATCTTTTGGGCTTGCTCGCACAATTTTTCTCTTGTTTTGGGGTTGCTCGTTGAGCACCCCCTCCCCCTCCCCATCCTTGAGAGTTGTCTTTTATTTCTCTTTTGATCTTGGGTTTGCTTGTCATGGCATCCCCTCACCAAAACTTTGTATTGGCTAAACTCAATCTTAGCCCACTCTTCGTGGCACCCTCTCACCAAACATCTATTTTTCGATTTCTTTTGTCTCGGGTCCACCATTGTGGAATCCTCTCGCCAAACCTATGTCTTGGCCTTCCTTTATATTAGCCCCACTCGTTGTTACCCCATATCATCAAATGACTATCTTGGGCCATTCGTTGTGGACCCTCTCGCTAAATGCTTGTATTAGCTTATTTAACTAAGGGCTTATTTGGGTTTGTTCGTATGGCGGCCCGCCTGCCTATTTCTACACCCACTTGTTTATGAGCCCCTGCACACCATTAGGGTTACTTATGGTCAGTTGAGTGGGTTCCCTTCTACACTTATATCATTATTTATCTTGATTTGTCTTCATTAATTGATTCGTGTTACATTATAAGAATGATATATTATGGTTTTAACAACCTGTGTAATTTTAAGAAATAGACATGATCAACCTAATTATTAAAAATATTTGGGGTGTCACGAAAAGAAAAAAAGTTTTAGATATAGTGTTCCAACTCCTACCCTTAACTTCTCCTTCATCATCTAAACCTAAAAATACCAACAAAAACATTTCCACTTTTCTCTTACTTTTTTCTTTTAAGGTACTCTCTCTAAAGTATCCTTAAATATGTTTCTAGAATATTTTGATCTTAATCCGGAACACTGTCGAAATGAAAAGGAGTACGCATACTTTTTAGGTTCGTGATCTAACTCTTTTAGTATGAAGTCGTGATATAAAAAAGATTGTATTGTGGTGCAAAACCACCCCAAGCTATTCGATTCGTGTTCCTGTGCTTTATAAGGCTTGATCTTTGTCCAAAGGTCATATCCACATACATTGACTTTTATTCTGCCCACGACGGATACATAGGCATATTACAGAGACCCGATATCTAAAACTCAAGTTAAATATTGTATATACTCATCCATTTTAATTCTAAAAATCTTCAACAAAAATCCTTAAAGTCATGGAATATTCTCATACAAGCTAGAGTATCACTAGGTCTGGGGATTTAAATGAATTTACGGGTGAATCAACCATTGTTCATGTTGTCTCATGAACTCAAATCATGTACATTTTTCAGATCTAATTATTTCCCTCTTAAAACATCTCGAATGATCAAAGAAAGATTATATCTCTCACCTCGAATCTCTATATGAGATGAAAATTTTATTAGTTCGTTCACAAACTACTTGAACTTTGGATCACCTCCTTGTGAGTACGTAGGCTCACTCAGACTATCTTTTGAGTGAACATGTCTAACTTCGTACATATTTATCCTTTAACTATATTATTTACACACATCCCACATGTCACTGCACAACCTACGTATATATTAAATATTCTGACTTGAATATTTCTTTTACACCATATCATATCAAAATAAATTTTTTATATCCACATTTGAGACTGAAAGGTTGCAGATGGTGCCTAACACCTTCCCAATCCATAACCCGATCCCCTAACCTTTGATTCTATGATTAAACAAGCAAACCACTTGACATCATTAGGTCTCTATGGAAGCCCACCCTTCTTTTTTCTATTATGAGTAAAATAGACTGACAAATCCATTTTTCTAATAAATATATCTTCACTCGACCGAGGACTATGAGTGTGTGTGGAAGGGGTGGGGGTGGGGCATCTTTTCAGGGGGCTCTCATAGTGGCGACTCTATTGGGGATAAATCGTTTAAGAGGACTGAACTTAATTAAATGTAGATTTCTATTTAGCATGTTATTAATGTACATGCATGTTATCATGTTTATTATTATTATTCATTCTTATTCCTTTTAGATACCTCACTAGGTAGATAAACACTACTATTGCATGCTTCCATAGGGATAAAGTTATACACTAGTCATCCCTTGAACATTATTTTTGACATGTAGGCCAAGATACATAAGAATATCAAGTGAAGATGGTTGTTAACAAAAAAAGGAATAAGAAAAAAAGACGCATGCTACTTCACGAGCATATCATCTGCATATCACTACATACCCCATTCGAGTTTGGGTCTAACAAACGCAGGCTGGTAGCAATAGTTTTTGCTCTTTTTTGTCTCATAACCTCGACGTATATAGAGTAGTATATTATCGGCGAACATCACTCATGTACCTCGAGAATATTGATTCATCTCTCCCATGTACTATCCCCATGAAGGTTCGAAAGATGAAATCAATCCTAGTGTCTGATAAAGGACTAATTGCCATCATCCTCCTTAGAATCCAAATTCAAGACAACAACCCATGCCTCAACACCATCTCAAATCATCAAAATTCCTCGAGGAAGAATGGTAATGGCATGGCCCATATGTCTAGGACGCACCCATCAAGAAAACTCGGGAACATTAATTGATCGAACTCCCAAACCACCACAAGAAAAGGGGTGCAAAACATCCTCGTTCATCGGATTCCCTTTGACCAGATTCCTCATCGTCTTATGGAGATAGGCCAGGTAGGCACCATCGTCCTATACAACATCGTCTAATAGGAAGGATGGCTAAACAAGGCATCTCGGTGGTTGAGCACCTAAAAGTTCTGAAAATATTTTGATGCGGGTCAGATCCCAAAACCTTTTGAGAATATTTTGCAAGTATTTAAAATACACCAATAAATATTCCATGCAATCTTTCATATTTAAACCGGTGTTGCACTCCTATGAGATACCCCTCGCCCTCATCTATAGTGCACACCTAACATATGTATTTTAAATACCCTAGTTATGATACCTAGCCTAACTAGTATCACTACTCATCTTAATCCCATACGCTACCTTATAAGGGAAAATATTTTAGCTGAGGTTGTATATTTTTTTTATATGCACTATGGCATATTTGGCATATTCTCTTACAAAATGACACTTGTCGACACGATGAACCGAATATCCAACATCTTAAAAGGTCAAGACTTCTCCACGTTATGAAGGTATAAATTTTTTAGGAGTTCGAATTTATTTACATTTAGGAGTTTTTCTCTAAAAAGAGATTTTTCCTCATATTTGTGTGTTTACATGTGTAGTTAATTTTTCGTGATTAAAATTTGATTGTACACACACTATACTTAATCAAAGATTAATATTTGGTAAAATTGAATTATGTTTTTAGGAAATTTAACTATATAAATCAATCCATTATGATCGTGCACACTCTTAAATTGGTATGAGATCATTCCACTCTTACAAGTGGTATCAGAGCTGGTTGCAGTAATGTATTGTGTGATCCTTATTTTTCAAAGAGTTTTTTATTGATACCAATTCTCTCAAATTGGTATGACAGTAGGTTACACACAATACTGTGTGATCGTTTTTCACAAATTTATTTCCTTGCTATCAATTTTTTTGGAAAATTGTTTATCTTGAAAATGACTGGATTTTAATGGATAATTTGTACAATCGAATGGCCATATTTTATGGTATCAACTATGCATATTGGAAAGATAGAATGAGGTATACTATAAAACCCATTGATGAGCGTGTTTGGATAGTTTTTGAAAGAGGGTGGACTCCTCCCACAGTTACTACCAACAATATCTTTGGCCCTAAACCCGTCTCTCAACAGAGGATGACTTTAAATGGAGCAATTTTAACTCATGCGGTTTGAGTGCCATCTCGAGATCCATCACCCTTGATGAGTTTTGCCACATTATGATGTGAACCACTTCTAAAGAAGTTTGGGATTCCCTTCATCTCACTCACGAGGGTACCAACTCTATAAAGGCATCCAAGCTACAAAATTTGACCACCCAGTTTGAAACCATTACCATAACAGAGTCTGAGTCTTTTGATGAATTTTGAGCACGTTTGTCAGACATAGTTAATTTTAGTTTTAATTTTGGTGAGAAGATTCCTGAGACGAGAGCTGTTAAGAAAATTTTGAGGTCGCACCCTACCCACTTTATAACTAAGGTCACCGTTCTTAATTGATTAGGGATCTTAGACACTCTTAGGTTAAAAGAGCTTGTAGGAGATCTTTAAACATATGAGATTGATATGTTCCCTAAAACTATTAAACCTAAGGAAATATGGATTGATTTAAAGTATCAAACTAAGAAAAAGAAGAAAGATACAATTTGTGAGTCCAAATTTGAGGTTGATGGCTTGGCCCTGTTTGCAAAAAAATTCAAAAAGTTTCTAATTTTCCAAAGAAAATTCTTCCAAAGAAAAGATTTTGTAACAACCCGCGTAATTTTGGGCTATTTTAATTAATTTTTGGAAAATGGAGGAAAATAAAGTTTTTGATAAAATTATTTTTATTGCTCAAATATGTTGGTTATTATTTTTAAAGACGAGAATTTCAAATTGTTTCAAAATCGGAGTTAAAGCGGATTTTAAAATGATTTTAAAATGTTTTTAACTCTTGGAGTTGTTTTGACTTCCAACTTTTCATTTCTTTGCCTTATTTAAAGGAGTCTTTTGGATTCCAACTCTTCATTTCTTTGCATTATAAAAGGAAGTCGTGGGCAACCTTTTTAACCTACTTTTGGCACAACTTTTTGGCAGCAAATATATTTTATATTCCTCTTCTTTTTATATACACTTGGCCCTTGAGATTTGTGAGTTCCAACCTTAGATTAGAGGTGTTCTTGGGGCTATTTTGTTGGAGGTTCTTGGAGGAGCTTTTGTAGATCTTTTGTGTTGATCTTGAGGATGTGATCATTGGTTTCTCATCATGGTTTGAGGTATGGGGTTTTACACAATATGCTCCTTAAATCTCGCGAGTGTCATTCTCTTTGAATTCTTGTTTAATTGAACTCATATTTGAATTGATAAATTCATTGAAATCTGGAAATTAATTGTTGAAATTATTTTGATTCATTATATTATTGTATTATTGATGAGCACGTTGTCATGAGATTTTAATATGGCACGGATGTTGGGCACCCGCCAAAATTCCTGTTTCCCGAGCTATGGCTTGATAAAGCATATACAGATGTGGTGAGGCCTGGTGACCCGGTTAAAGTGTTGTTGAGAAATTATATTGATAAATGCTTTGAGATTTGCATTTTGATATGAATATTCGTACTCGTGTTGTTACGCTTTATTCATCACTAACCTATATTTTGTTGAGCATATTTCCTGTCGTATTGTGTACTTCCCCATATTTTCTTTTAGTGGCAGGTTAGCATGGATTTGAGCTTTGGATTATTGGGATTATTTTAGCGTGGAGTATTTGGGAAGAATTTCAATACAAGTTGGAAGACTTGTATTAATTATTTCATTGGTGTATAGAGCATTTTTATTCAAGTTAGATAGTTGTATTTTATTATTCAAGAGACGTTGTTGTATTTTATTTGAAGATTGAGATTAGTGGATTTATATTATTGTGGGTTTACTTAGATTCTCTATACCTTGTCACTTGTGGATTTGGATTTATTTTATCGCATTAGCGCTCCGTTCGCTCTCCCCTGGCGGGCGGGGTGTTACAAATGGTATCAGAGCTTAGGTATACGGCAACCCTCGGGGCTTGAGTTTTGGGTTCATTGCATGGTTAGCAATTTTTGGAGATAGAAAATTTTAGGTGATATTCGTGATAAGTTTCGAGATTAGATGTGAGGAATTATTTTTGGAGACGAAATTATTTTTGGAGATTGTTAGCCTGATTTTTTAGAGTTAGGCATTCGGCGAATTTCGAGGGCGAAATTCCATTGTTAGTGGGGAAGTGTAACAACCCGCGTAATTTTGGGCTATTTTAATTAATTTTTGGAAAATGGAGGAAAATAAAGTTTTTGATAAAATTATTTTTATTGCTCAAATATGTTGGTTATTATTTTTAAAGACGAGAATTTCAAACTGTTTCAAAATCGGAGTTAAAGCGGATTTTAAAATGATTTTAAAATGTTTTTAACTCTTGGAGTTGTTTTGACTTCCAACTTTTCATTTCTTTGCCTTATTTAAAGGAGTCTTTTGGATTCCAACTCTTCATTTCTTTGCATTATAAAAGGAAGTCGTGGGCAACCTTTTTAACCTACTTTTGGCACAACTTTTTGGCAGCAAATATATTTTATATTCCTCTTCTTTTTATATACACTTGGCCCTTGAGATTTGTGAGTTCCAACCTTAGATTAGAGGTGTTCTTGGGGCTATTTTGTTGGAGGTTCTTGGAGGAGCTTTTGTAGATCTTTTGTGTTGATCTTGAGGATGTGATCATTGGTTTCTCATCATGGTTTGAGGTATGGGGTTTTACACAATATGCTCCTTAAATCTCGCGAGTGTCATTCTCTTTGAATTCTTGTTTAATTGAACTCATATTTGAATTGATAAATTCATTGAAATCTGGAAAATAATTGTTGAAATTATTTTGATTCATGTGGTATCATTATATTATTGATGAGCACGTTGTCATGAGATTTTAATATGGCACGGATGTTGGGCACCCGCCAAAATTCCTGTTTCCCGAGCTATGGCTTGATAAAGCATATACAGATGTGGTGAGGCCTGGTGACCCGGTTAAAGTGTTGTTGAGAAATTATATTGATAAATGATTTGAGATTTGCATTTTGATTTGAATATTCGTACTCGTGTTGTTACGCTTTATTCATCACTAACCTATATTTTGTTGAGCATATTTCCTGTCGTATTGTGTACTTCCCCATATTTTCTTTTAGTGGCAGGTTAGCATGGATTTGAGCTTTGGATTATTGGGATTATTTTAGCATGGAGTATTTGGGAAGAATTTCAATACAAGTTGGAAGACTTGTATTAATTATTTCATTGGTGTATAGAGCATTTTTATTCGAGTTAGATAGTTGTATTTTATTATTCAAGAGACGTTGTTGTATTTTATTTGAAGATTGAGATTAGTGGATTTATATTATTGTGGGTTTACTTAGATGCTCTATACCTTGTCACTTGTGGATTTGGATTTATTTTATCGCATTAGCGCTCCGTTCGCTCTCCCCGGGCGGGCGGGGTGTTACAGATTTTTGAGAAAAATAAAAATAAGAATGAGGGCATAAGAGGGGGAGAGAAAGAGGAAGAGATTAGGTGTTATGAATGTGAGGGTAAAGGGCACGAGGCACATGAGTGTCCTACTGGGATTAAGAGAAAGGGAAATAAAATTATGAATAAAGCCACTCTTAGTGATAGTGATGTCGAGTCGGTTGATTCAGGGGGAGAATTACCACATGAACCATGCGTTGCGTTCAAGTCTAGTCACATTAGAACTTCTAGTTTGTCCCATATCGATGATGACACATCTATACGTAAAAGCCTCGATGATGTTTTGATTCATTATGGAGAGGGGTAGAGTGAGGATGAGATTTTGAGTGAGGGAGAAAGTTTCCCCCAAAAGGCTGTTAGTGATCTTTACACCGAGACTTTGAAAATGAAAAAGGTTAATAAAGATTTATCTCTTAGGGTGTTAGATTTGGAGAAGGAGGTGAAAATTTTGAGAGAGTGTGAGGCGTCAGTGAGTCAACTCGAGAAGGTGAAGATTTATTTGTGTGAGCAGTTTATTGTTTTAGGTAGGGTAAAAACCGATTTGACCAACACCATGGCTAGTCTTATGAGAGATCTTCAATCTTCATCGAAGACTCATGATAAACTTAAAGCTCGTGTATCCCACTTGAAAGTGATCTCGAAGGTGCCCGGGAGATTAAGGTCACTTTAGAGGATACATCTAAGAAGGTAAGAAAGATGCTCCTCTGTCTCAAGTTAGATAATATTGAGAGGAAAGTAATAGGTTATGACGGTGCATCCACTTCCCATACCGCACCCGAGTCGATTCTCGAGTTTTTGTTAGATCCTTATGGTCCTTGACCTAACCCACCTAGGAGAGCTCATCCTAGATGTTTTGAGGAAGGTGGACCCAAGTCCGTTTATGTTTACACCCATTGAAAATAAAGAGGTTTCATTAGAGAGTGTTATTTTAAGCTAGGGAGAGTCTCTTATAGGTATGTTCCCCTTTCTTCTCACACACGACTTCCCGCATGCATTCCGACACATGTTACTCCGCATGCTCTCGCACGTCACTTGAGAGATTTTGAGAGTTTTCGAGAACAAGTGGAGTATTTAGTCAAGACTTCACAAAATTTAATGGAGGAATGTATTTGGATGTCATCTCCGTTTGAGACCTCCCCCGGGCCTAATGATTGAGGTTGAAACTTGTTTTCTAGAATAGGATGATTTTCATGCTCATATCTTAAATTCATATTGCTAGATTGTACTAACATTTTATATCTATATTTTTCATTTTTCTATTTTTAGAAAAATCCAAAAAGAGTTTTGTTTTTCTGAGAAATTTTGAAAAATACAAAAAGATTTTCGATTTCTTTTAAGAAAAAGTGAAAAAGGCTTAAAGATTTTATTTTGATAATTTTTTTGAAAAAGATAGAGTTTGGTATTTTTTAAACCATATATGGATGAACGTTAAAGATGTCCAAGTCACGCAGTCATTTCATATCCACGTGACTAGTTTTTAGTATTTTTAGACTTGACATCCTTTTATATATGTTCTTAATAATGTGTGGAGTGATTAATTTATGATTGATGATAACTTGCTACATGTTTTGCTCCTTGTCTCCTTTAATGCACACGAGCGCGAGCTTATTTGAGTATTTCACTTACTTGTCACTGTAAATTATAGTGTTCTCATCTTAATGTTGCTTTAAGACGAACCACATGTAAAAAACGAGATAAAAAATTGTGTATGTAAGAACCATTGCCCGAATTCAAATCTTTTTTCCATAAAATTTATTAAATATTAATCAATGGAAAGGGGCTATGAAAGATACGAGTCTTTGCATTAAAAGTATCCATTTGCAATGAAAAGAGCCTAAAAATATTAGAGGCACATAAAAATAGAAGTGTTAGGCCAATTTGTTTGACCATTAATGCTTCGCTACAAATCATAATTAATTTCTTCAAAATAATTGAGAATATTCTGAGTTATGTGAGATTTGAGGGAGTTAAGTTAAAGATCAATGGGTTTACACAAACTATTTAAATCTTGAAAAATATTACATAGTTTTGGGCATCATTGGTGTGAAGATCATTTATGGTCTTGATTTGTTGAATAGGTTAAGTCAGTTTCACATGAGTTCATAATCTTTTACACCTAAGGTAGACTAGAGCTTTCGTTAGTGGTATCTCAATCCTTCTTGTACACGCTTTATGTTTGTCTACGTTGATTAACCGATGGAATATGAGCACATCCCTACATTTTGCTTCCATGATTTGGATATTTTTGTGTTAATTCACGGTGTGTGTTGTTTTTGTAAAATTTTATACTTGAGAAAAAATTCGAAAAATTTCAAAAAGAGTTGGTGAATCCTTTGAGATTATCATTGCATGTTCGTTATTTATATATCTTTGTGATGATATATTACTTCTTATATTTGATGCTTTATAATTCAAGTTTAGATTCTATTCCTTTGTCTATTTCGAAAAAAGGGGAGAACAAATTAAGGGGAGATTTTATGAGTTTAATTTATGGGGTAGAACGCATTATGAGTATTTATTTTATATTTCAAACTCTATGCATCACGGGTATTTTTCTTTGTTTCATGTGTGTAGGTACCCAAACGAAAAATCATATTACACCGAATGAAGACAAAGTGCCCATGGGAAGAACAAGTTGGGATTGATGACATCATTTCTCTATGTTGTCCCATTTCTAGGGTTTGGGAAGGGTATTAGTTTTTTTTTGTCATAGAGGGGTAATTTTTATAATTTGGGTTTCAGTTAGTTTTGTACTGGAATAGCCAATGGGGGAGATTTTTAAAGGCAAATATTTTAGCTTACGATGCTTATTTATTTTATTTTGACTATGGCATATTTGGCGTATCCCAGTACAAAATGACATGCGATGACACGATGAACCAAATCTCCAATATCTCCAACGGTGAAGACTTATCTACATTATGAAAGGATAAATCTTTTAAGAGTTTGAATTTATTTACATTTATATTTGGAAGAAGTATTTTTATAAAAAATCGAGGCAAGATTTTTTGGAGTTAAAAATTATTTTTTAATTGACCTCATTCAAATGAGATGATCATCTCGTTGGAACGAAATGTCAATTTCGTTAGATGGGTCGTTTGATCATTATATCGAACTAACATCCAACGAGGGCATTCGGTTAGAATTCATTTGAAGCTCGTTAGAA
Organism: Sambucus nigra; assembly: GCA_949130495.1. Lineage (NCBI taxonomy): Eukaryota > Viridiplantae > Streptophyta > Magnoliopsida > Dipsacales > Adoxaceae > Sambucus > Sambucus nigra. The sequence goes on from OX422218.1 coordinate 352,919,398, forward strand.
GCTTATTCAAATGTGATTGCAGTCTCATTCGAACGAACTGGGTTTTTATTTAAACGAGATTCTATTCTCGTTCGAATGAGATTTCCTCTTTGAATTTTGTGCCTATCCTATTAATACCCGTGTCAAAAATATTTGTAAATAGAATTTTGACAAAACGTTTCCTGCATATCTATTGCAGAAGTCCTCAAACTTTTTAGGTCTAAACACCTCTTTGATTCACAAAATCATCATCCCCAATATAATTGTGAATCCATTTGAAATTCTTGGAGATTTGTATCTTGTATACACCTTGTAGAGAGGATTCTCTACGGTTGAACTTATGAACCCGAGGGCTCACGACTGAAGAAAGTTGAGGAAGGCTGAAGGTTGATCGATGGATACTGAGGGTGGATTTCCGCCTATGGACTGCTTTGGATCTAAGTTGTATTCTCTAGGAGTTTTGTAAGCCGCTAGTCTTGTTAAACTTACTAAAATACTGAAATATAGGTTTTGCCCTGAAAAGGGATTTTTCCTCATATGTATGCGTTTGCATGTGTAGTTAATTTTCTATGATTGGAAATTTGATCGTACACACACTATACTTAATCAAAGATTAAAATTTGGTAAAATTGAATTGTGTGTTTGGGACATTTAACTATATAAATCAATCTATTAAGATTGTGCGAAATCTCATGCCTTCTGCCCCTGTGAACTCTTTATTTGACTTGGAATTCTCATTAAGCTTTCGCATATGCTGATTCATTGAAAACCTCATTTACAATCTTATCAATTCATTTCACATAACTTCACGCTAGTAATTAATTCGATGTTCATGCACCCGTATATATTTATATCACACTTATACGTATTTCCACATAGGATCCCCGACTTGTCCTTCCAGATGCATATAAATTTACTGTTCGTGTAATCCTTTAATTTGCTCATATATATACATACACATAGGTATAAACATATCACATCTCATACACATACATATATGTCGCTCGCTATATACATATAACCGTAATCCCCATGGCATTACCTCGTAGATTGCGACCTTCCTTCCGAGCATTACCCCTATCGATGCAAATCTCTAGCATGCTATCAGGCACTAGCGATATATACCTCTACCCGTGCCACCAAGTGGGAATCAACATAAACGTAAAATAGCAGCCAAGCGGGTTTGGCTTGAGCGCAAACCAGTTCAGCCTTTGGCTTGGCTAAATGGGTATGCTTTTCTTAATCCATAGTTTTACCTAATTAATCCTCCAAAATTAGTCCCAAATATCATCGCAACACCTTATAATGCTAAACTATCAAACTCAACATAGGGGTACATGTTTCTATGATTTAAATTCCCTAAGAACAATCCAATTCATGGGATTATACATCAATTATGGATAATTAATCCTCACCTTAATTCTAATACAATTTTCCAAATTCATTGTAGTACCCCGCTCTGACAGTTAGATTAAATTAATTAAATTATATATATGGATTATATATGTGAGAAGGAAATAATTATAGTTGAAGAATTATTGGATTTTGTATGAATTATAGAGTTTTTGGTTATAAACAATATAGTCCTTCTAAAGATTTTGGATATTATATTGGGGCAAATGTGAGAAATTGAGAAGATAGGAATATATAAGAAAATTTTGGAAATTTCTAGCTAGTCTCTCAAACGACCATGGATGTGGTTTGAATGAGGGGAAGAACTCGCTCGATCGACCAGAAGAGTCGTTCGAATGACGCATGATGCGTGCAGGCCTGCAAGGTGTACTGTCGATCTCTCGTTGGTGGATTTCAAACCTATGTATGTGAGGTTATAGATTCTTGGCTTGTTAAAAGGAAATTGGATCATTAATATTATATCAGAGAGAGTGAAAGCCGTGAGATATAAAGCAACAGGTCTGCCTTTTGTTGGCAGTTTTCAGAGATCTAAGACCCGTGTCAGCTCATGGAGACTTATAATTTCGGATGAAGCATATGGGATATTTTATATTTGCAGACTCCATTGTTAGTAGAAGGAAGTGGTTTTGGGGAAGTAACCTACACGGTTCTTATTATCATTTCCTCACCTCTCTCAACATATCTCTCCATCCTTAAAATAGTTGTCATCCGATTTCTTTAAGTGTAGTAAATACACTCACACAAAAATACTCAACTTCGCCGCTGATTAAAGTATTAAGCTACGAAATATATGGAAGGGTTGTTGGGAGTTTTATTGAGTTTATTTACTGGAAGTTTTGATGGCATTGAGAGGGAATGTTCGTAGAAGAAGAAGATGGGCTTGCCATGCATATTTTGGAGTATTTTTTAGCTTCCATGGAGGCTGTTTGGTGGAGCTTTTATGACTCCCTTTAGGGTCACCTTTGGAGGTGGGGGAGTCACTCATCTTCACCACCACCACCACCACTTTGGAGTCATTTATGTGTGTTAATATACTCTTATTTTATTTGGGACTCTATTTGATAAATATTGTGGTCTTATTATTGTTGATTAGGAGTAAGATTATTATGAAATATTTTTGTGGAAAAAAAAATGTAAGAAAATACTATTTTGGTGTATTTTTGATAAAAAGGAAATAATGAACATTTTATCGAATAAAAATATAAGGAAATATTATTTTGATGTATTTCTAACAAAAAGAAATAGTGGACATTTTTATGGAATAAAAATATAAGAAAATATTATTTGTGTGTATCCCTAGTAAAAAAAGAAATAATGGACATTTTTATGAATTAAAAATATATAATGATGCTAATGTTGTCAAAATATTTATGAAATAAATATATTTTTTAAGTTTCTTGTAAAATGGAGACTTTATGAAAATGGATATTAGTCGAGTTTAAAGAAATTGATAAAATGTCTTACTTTGCTTGAAATGTATGAAAAATATGGTTTTCCATAAAGTGTGGTGTAAAAGTGAATATTGGAAGTTATAGGGGTTAGATGTGTTAATAGAAGTGAAGTGGGTGTTAAGATGCAAAATTTCATAAATAAAGTGTGTATTTCAAATGTTGGGAAAATGGGACTTTAATATGTAAAATGGTGTGATTTCATATATTAAAGATGTTAAAGTAGCAAGTAAGAAAGAGGTGTAATTGTGATATTGAACAAGTGTTAAAATGATTAAAAGGGTGTTTAAAATGTTAAGTTGAAGACTTAATAACCATTTTGAGAAACAATAGTTATTAGGGAACTAAATGGCGAGTTTGGAAATGAATGGGGTAAATTGATAATTTACTTAAAATGGAACATTTTTTTGGAATAAAAATGTTAAAGAAAGTCTTTACACTAATTTGTGTGAAAATTAATTTAAGTCCTAAAAGCGTGAATGGTTTTATTATAAATCGGGTGTGTGTGGATAAGGACTTAAAGAAGAAAGGAAACAATTTTCCAAGTGATAATGGAAAAACGGACGGTTAAGTCCGGGTTTTGGCTTCGGTTGGGTAAAAGTAAGGAAGTGTAATAATGTGGACATTTATAAAATATTAAAGCACATAAAAGGAAATCGGATGACACCGGGATAAAGAAATAAGGGCCCGGAGCCCTTGGGTGAAAAGCCCTAAATCACTGGCCAGAGCATATGGTGCGCATAGCCATCGGTGTGGAGTCCGTGTAAGTATGCGGTATTGGAAGATTTCGAGAAAAGATAAAGAAAATATTGAACATATCAAGAAATGGATTGTGTGGTAAAATGTGTTAATACAACCTAACTTTAATGAATGTAATAAATGTTCCGATAAAGGTGAAATGGACAAGTAAATACGTAAATCTATTAATGTCCATAAAGAAATGAAAAGGGTTAAAGGGAGTAAATAAATGGATGGTTAAGAAACCTAAATGATTAAACCCATACTTAACACAAGAATGTATGGTGAAAAGTATTTTCAAAGATTAAATAAGTGTTTTCTAATACGGGGATTGCGTGTGTTGAAATTGCGATTTTCAATGAAATTACTAGAGTGTATTGGAATAAAAAAGGGTATATTTCGGTAAAGGAATGGTTTTAATAAATTAAGTGGAAAGGTTTTAAGTGTCGAACTGGGTGCATTAATAAAGTGAGAATGATAAGTATGATTAAAGAAAACCTTAAATAAGATTAAGATCAATTAATCTGGGTAAGTAAGGTTTTATGAAATAAATTGATTAATGCATTGGAATATGTATTTTTCAAAAGTATACGTATGTGTGTGTGTGTGTTTGTATATATATATATATATATATTTTCCGTATGCATGTGGTTGTAGCGTGTGAGTATTCCTTTCTGACGTTCATTTCTATACTTCTTGTATAAATCCCACTGGGCAGAGGCACACATTCCCACTTTGTTACGGTAGGTTGGGAAAGGCTTCATATATTAAGAACGCTATATAGGTAAGTATATTTTATTTATGTTTTACGTTAGTAGCTCTATTTACTTGGACTCCGGGGTGCTCCCACGGGTCCCTCATGTAGTTCCTCTCGAAATTAGAATCACATTCTAATAATGGAAATGTTTATTAAAATAAACTCGACTAGAAACTTTATTTAGGTTGTTTCATAGCATTTCACACCTAACGCTCGCGTCAGATGGGGTTGACTCAGGGGTAACACATAAATCCGGGTCGGGGAGTTGCATTCCTAAATCAAGATCACCTCTATTCATAATTCAATATCAGATTTCTTTATCAAGAATTTATATTTCGTAGAAGGTTCAATTCTCAGATTTCATAGAAATAACCATCAATCACATTTTATGAGATCATTTCCCAAAAACCCATTTTGACATGTAAATCCCTCCCATAAGTTCATATTTGTTTTTCACCAATCATGATATGAACTAAAAAACAACATATAATATCAAAGCAAGTTAACACTTCCCTCAAACCGTGCATAATTCTAAATTTTCTCCTTGATATCCTCTATATGCAATGATCCATGCCCCGAAATTGTTAAATCTCCTCTCGAAACGGTGTTCTTGAGTTTTCTCTTGAATTACCCATATCCTTTTGCGTCTCTCTCAAGATCAATCCTAGGTGATTTAGAATGAGCATATGGTTGTTTCCCTTATATCATAACTCTTAACCTTACCCTAATTCCAAAATTATGTTAAATTATAATATTAAATTGACCCGAATACCCCGGTACGGGTCCTATATAGCTTAAAAAGTCCCTAAAACCCAATTACAACCCCCAAGTACCTAATTAGGACTATCTCAGACCATCCCGGATCATCCGTGCATTCGAAATCACCATCCAACTCACCTATCATCAATTTAACATCTTATTCCCAACACGACCCCACAGGCGTGTCCCGAATAGGATATTGTCGACCCATCATTTTTACCCATTTACGACGTAATATAAAATAATATCATTTCATTTACTTATCACACAAGTGAATATAATAAAATCTAAATATTAATCCAATATTCGCTAATTAATATTTTATTCCATTCACTTTATTTCTCGATTTATTAAATTACGAACACATGTCTAATTTAAATATTCCCAAAAATACGGGGTGTGACAATGCCCCACACCGTTATCCTCACTATATCGAATGGATTGGCTTAAGTTTTTAACGACCAATGTAGGAGCTGAGGAGAGATCCGATGCTTCAGTAGCTCCTATAACAGTTCCCTCAGAAGGAAGAACATAAGTAATAGTAGGGGGATCGTCCTCCGAACCTGTAACACCCCGTATTTTGGATGATTTAAATAATTATGTGATTAATTATTATTGTGGGAATAAGTATGTAATTAATTATTGTTGTTGGATTAATTAAATTAAAATGCGAGAAATGAATGTGTTATTAATCCGGATTAAAATAATTATTAACTAGCGTGCCAAGGGTTAATACTTATTGTTGAGAATTATTGAATATTACTGTGTGATATGTAATATGGAATTATAACATTTGATAAATTATCAGAAGTGAGAAATACGACAGTTTGATAATTTAAGTCCGACAGGCGTGCGAGTCGTGTCGGGACTAATTGAATGGAGTAAAAAAGAGAATTTATTTTTATTAAATCGTATGGTCATTTCGGGTGTGCTGTTTAGTCCGTGAGGGTTGATATAGTCAAAATCGTATACCCGGATGTTTAGTTTAGGTCCCGGGGCAATTTTAGGCCTAACCGGCGTCTCTAGAGGGCATTATGGTAAATTATATTTTTGGGTTTAATTAATGGACGAAAATTGGGAGTTATTTTATCATCCAAGAAAAGTCCTTTAGGGTTGTGAGACACATAAAGGAAAGAACGGCCATAGAGGGTGTGAGGGAGAACCAATTTCCAAGATGGAAGGCCAAATTATCACCACCTTGCACAACCACCACCACCAACGCGTAGATCGAGAAGAGAGTAACACATATATATCAACATCACAAACGGATCAGACCTTCATATTCGAGGCAAGTGTTTATTACTTTCTTTCTTTTAGCTATAATCATGCTCATGTTAGTGTACGTGAAATTAATCATGATTTACATATGAATTGGGTGAAAATTGGAGATTTAAATTATGATTAAGGATTGGTTTAATTAGTAGTTTAAAGTCCTTCATGTATATAGAGGATTAATCATGGAATTGGATTATATATTGATGAACGAATCTGGGTTGATTAGGTTCTTTAATTGAAAATTTGGAAACTATGGTTCATATGAATTAATTTGGGGATTTAATATAATTAAGATGATTAAGGTCGAATTAATGATCCTATGATGTTAGAAATGATTTATAACCTGTTATGTGTTGATGGGTATTGATGATAAGGTGTTGGGTGCTGAATCTTAGAGGTTTTTAGGTTCAAAAATGGTGAAAAACGCTGAATTCTCGGCAAAGGGAACGAACCAGTGCGCGTCGCGCGAAGTCTCGTTCGAGCGAGATTGTATCTCGCGCGATATCGTTCGAATGACACGTGTAAGTCGTTCGAGCGACAACCCTTCAGGTTTGAATGACAAGTTGAAGTCGTTCGAGCGACAACCCTTCTGGTTCAAGCGTCAGGGTGAATTTTTGGGAATTTTCTTAGAGTCTAGTTTTGAGTTTACCGATTTATTAGAGCGAGAGAAACTGCCAAATAGTAAATTTAAATAAGACGAAATTTGGGGAAAGTATGTAAGAATAAATACTTTACTTATTTCGGTGTAGAGAGAATGTACCCTGGAGATTATGAGAGAGATAGTAATCTAAATATTTATACTATACGTAGTTTTGAGGTTAAAATACGTATGAGAAGTAATCTAAATATTTATACTATATGTATATTGTTAAGAGCACTAGAAAGAATCTTACTATTAGGTGCACTAATGAGTGATAACTCGAGGGTGCAAGAACATTGTTGATTAAGTGTACTAATGGGTGATAACCCGGGGGTATAAGTATGATTATTGTTAGGCGCACTAATGGGTGATAACTCGGGGATGATGGATTATTATTGATAGGTGCATTAATGGGTGCTAACCCGGGGATGCAGGATTTTATTGATAGGTGCATTAATGGGTGCTAACCCGAGGATGCGGGATTCTCTTGATAGGTGCACTAATGGGTGATAACCCGGGGGTGCTGGATTATTATTGATAGGTGAATTATATATATATATATATATAAATATGAACTTGTGAATATTTCTACTGTGTGAAATTAGTAGACTTGGTAATAATAATAATCATTACATTGCGCCAAGTGGTCTTAACCTAAGGGTGTAGGATCAGTGTATATATATAGGATGATGAGACTATATATATATATATGAGTGTACTTGGGGAACTTTCTACTTTGTGAGACTAGTAGATAAAATGAAAATGAGAAATAAAATAATCTTAGTGGATAAAAGATTAACCATTCAAACGGTGAATAATGAAACTTAGCATGTGAGATAAACTATCTGAATAGCGTATTGTATGAGCGATACGGGAATACTACTTGTGAGCATAGTTAGTATTAGTATGGTTTCTGACTAGTTATTCTAGGTGGTATAAATAGGGGGAGATTAGATGTACGTTTGGCATGCACAATAGATGAGAGGTGAGAAACTCATGTGAGAGTTCGATAACTAACATGCGTATAAGACTTGTTTTAAGAACCATTTTTAAATACTTGCCAAATCATTTTTAAACCTCGGGATCTGACCCGTTTCTTGTGTCTCTTCTCTCTTTTGCTATATATATATATATATATATATATATATATATATATATATATATATATATATATATATATTATATCAGGTGCTCAGCCACAGGGGTACCAAATTTAGAGATTTGGGTTGCTTGACGTGCTGCAGCTGTTGTGGAAGCTGTAGGTCCTTGCAGTAGATGCATCTATCTTTTCCATTCAGTTTCATCTAAACTTATTATCTAGGGCATGTGTCACCCGCTTCTAGTCCTTCATCAGAGAAATTGTATTTGGTTTACTTTATTGTTTGGAGTTTTGAACTGGGAGGTTTTACCCAGTCTTATTTATTTCAGTACTTGATTCATGTTCAATATTTATTATATTCCTATGTGTGGTGAATGGTTTATATTTTAAGATTGAATGAAAATGGATTTACTTGGTTTTACTAATATTGGAAATGTTTTTGCACCTAGCTTAATTTTTTATTAGGTGATTAATATGTTAAAAAGTTTTTCGACGGTGATGCTAAGAATGAACCAACCGAACATTCTGTTTTAAATTGGTACATGACTGATCACCCTTTATTTAATTGGGAGGAGTGTCACAGGTGGTATCAGAGCATCAGGTTCTAGCGTCCTTAGGATTTGTGCGGCTTATTACGCTTCATCGCTTCGTTCTTTGATGTATAGCCTTATGATAGGATTGTTGTATTCCCTTACATATGCGACTTACGTTCTCCTGCTATAAATTATAATGGATGTGACTCATTATATGAAAATCTATGTGTTTTGAACACCGAACATTTTAGGACGACCAGCGAGGGCCGTAAGAAGAACTGCAGGAGAAGAAGCACAACAGAAGACATAGAGTAATCGGGAAAGAGTGATCGTGACGAAAACCACCATGAGAATTACTTAAGAAAGTGATAGTGAAATCATCACTGGGGAACTGTGGGTTCCCAAGACACAGTCGTAGATAACAGTGGAGTGATTTCAGGACCACCTAGTATAGTCGATAAGGGGGAAATCAGAGGGACTCTATTGAAAATCCATCGGTGAAGATGCGGAGAAGAAAACGAGAAAGTGTAACAGACCAGCGGACGTAGAAAATCCGAAGGCAATTATGTAGAGTGGGGTGTAACGACATTCAAAATTAACTTTGGAGTTAAAAGCTATAGCTCTTAGGAGCATCATGTAGTGATTTGAGGCAATCAACACATATGAAGAAGTGTGTTTGTAATTTAGAGAGAATTTGGGTACGATTTGACCGTGAGGTCTTCCATTCGAGGTGGTAATAAAATACGAGTGAAATTTGGATGTTTAGCACAATGGGTAAGATAGAAACCGATCTTGAGAGAAAGGTTGAATTGCATAATGAACTTCGTACCTGGCAGAGGGGCATAAATTATCTAAAGGGTCTATAGTTGATAAGGAACTCGTGAGTTGAAAACAAGTATAAATGATAAATCCAGCTAGGATGACTAATGTTGATGTCGTCAAGGTTATACGGTGACTAGTTATTGCGTTCTTTTCAGAATAAGTTAGCCAGAAAGGTTAGAGAATCTGGCTGAAAAGTAAAACTGAACTTAACGCTGTTAGTGAAACCCCACACGAGAGAATACACAATAGGTAACACGATTAGATGATTTTAAGTTGATTAGCTACCTACAAAGTGACGATGAAGTCAATCAGGGCCGTAGAGGTCAACCATAGTTCCGAAAGGCCAGCGTAGCTGTAAGTTAAGACTACTCGGTCCGAGAGAAGGACATTTCCAAAATGGTTAGTGGGACCAGTGACAGGGAAATGGCTCGTAAAGTTTCCCTATTTGAAGGAAGGAGAACTACAAGGGTTGAATGTAATTGCGAAGTGAGATCGAAAAGATTAGAAATGGTAAATCATGCCAGTTAGGCATAACAACTGGGAGAATGATACTTCCAACATACGAATTTGGGGTCAAGAGAATTAGGCCCAGGAAATTTATAACCCGAGAGTGATGGGTTCAAGATGGACTAGTAGTGGCCTTGTTAATAGTGGCATACAGTATGTCAAGGTCGACGGGGCCCGGGATGTAAACGGGAGTTCAGTAAAGCCATAATTGAGGCCTAGAGAGTTTGGGGAAACGATTTAATAATGGGCGTGAAACCCACATGATGGAACAAATTATCCATGATGAGTGGGGACAACTATAGGATGAAATCCTAAGATGTATAACGATTGCAGATGTTCATGGGTCGTGATGGAAGCCACGTGCTGAGACCCTGTGATTTGGCAAGACTGGTGAGGTTTTGCTTCTTCCTTGTGAGTAAAGGATTAATTCTAGTGACACGGGTGTGTCACAACTGATATGTAAATTGGAGACCCTAAGATTCGTGTGCGAGTCGAGTTGAGTGGGGAACTTTAGTTTTAACAGTCTTGTTACAAACGTATTTCTCATTATTAGCAGGGCATTTTGTTGCTACCCATGGGGACTAGTTATGATTACAAATATCAGAGAAGAATTGATATTATCGTATATATTGTGTGGGAAATATATTGCACAGTCAATTTACTTGTATGAACGACCCGAGACGAAGTCGTATGTATCCGAAAAGAAAATAAATCTATTAAGGTGCAAATAGTAGAAGGATAGATAGTGAATATCTAAAATAAAGTTTAAGTAGTGAAACTTAAGCGGAAAGGCTTGGGCAAGAGCCTATACGACAGGGTAACCTGGGGTTTAAAACAAACACATGTGAAGTGTTCATTATTAAGGGTATTCGATAGCGTACTATATGGTTGGTACGAAGTAATTTACTTGGGAGCGCAGGGATGCGATGCGCAATATATACACCTCGTTGTTTGTAATATATGACACGTGGAAGTCATTCGAGCGATAACCCTTCTGGTTCGAATGATAAGTGGAAGTCGTTCGAGCGACAACCCTTCTGGTTCGAGCGATAGGGTGAACTTTTGGGAATTTTCTTAGAGTTCAGTTTTGAGTTTACCGGTTTATTGAAGTGAGAGAAAATGCCAAATAGTAAATTTAAATAAGAAGGAATTTCGGGAAAGTATGTGAGAATAAATACTTTACTTATTTCGGTATAGAGAGAATGTACTCTGGAGATTATGAGAGAGATAGTAATCTAAATATTTATACTATACGTAGTGTTGAGGTTAAAATACGTATGAGAAGTGTATATGTAGGTTGGAGAAATACTTATAAATTCAAATAGGATGTGTGTATGCCTATTATGTATATTGTTAAGAGCACTAATGGGTGATAACCCGGGGGTGAAAGAATCTTACTATTAGGTGCACTAATGAGTGATAACTCGGGGGTGCAAGAACATTGTTGATTAAGTGTACTAATGGGTGATAACCCGGGGGTACAAGGATGATTATTGATAGGTGCATTAATGGATGCTAACCTAGGGATGCAGGATTTTATTGATAGGTGCATTAATGGGTGCTAACCCGGGGATGCGGGATTCTCTTGATAGGCGCACTAATGGGTGATAACCCGGGGGTGCTAGATTCATATTGATAGGTGTAGGGGTGTGCAAAAAAAACCGACCAAACTGACAAAACCGAGCCGAATCGAAAATTTTCGGGCCGGGTTTTTTTTAGGGTCGGTTCGGTTCGGTTTAATCAGGTATAAAACCGACAGGGTCGGTTCGGTTTTCGATTTTGGCATAAAAAAACCGATTTTGAACCGAACCGAATCGAATTAATTTTTATAATTTTTAATTTTATATTTTATATCATATTTATATTAGTGTTGACATATTATATTATATTTTTAATTTTATATTTATATTAGGTATTAAAAAAATATATTTTTATTAAAAAAAAGGAAAAAACCGAACCGGCCCTGTCAAAAACCGACAGGCAAACCGAACCGGCCCTGTCAAAAATCGATCCGATTCGGTTCGGTTCAGTTCGGTTTTTCAGCATTTTCGGTTCGGTTCGGTTCTCCTCCTCCAAAAACCGACATGGTCCGTTCGGCCCAAAAAACCCGATCAAAACCGAACCGACCGACCCGTGAACACCCCTAGATAGGTGCATTAATGGGTGCTAACCCGGGGATGCAGGATTAGTATATATATATATATATATATATATATATATATATATATATATATGTATGAACTTGGAAATATTTCTATTGTGTGAAATTTGTAGACTTGGTAATAATAATAATCATTACATTGCGCCAAGTGGTCTTAACCTAAGGGTGCATGATTAGTGTATATATATAGGATGATGAGACTATATATATATATATATAAGTGTACTTGGGGAACTTTCTACTTTGTGAGACTGGTAGATAAAATGGAAATGAGAAATAAAATAATCTTAGTGGATAAAAGATTAACCATTCAAACGGTGAATAATGAAACTTAGCATGTGAGATAAACTATCTGAATAGCATATTATATGGGCGATACGGGAATATTACTAGTGAGCATAGTTAGTAGTAGTATGGTTTCTGACTAGTTAGACTGGGTGGTATAACTAGGGGGAGATTAGATGTACGTTAGGCGTGCACAATAGATGAGAGGTGAGAAACTCTTGTGAGAGTTCGATAACTAACATGCGTATAAGACTTGTTTTAAGAACCAGGTTTAAATACTTGCTAAATCATTTTCAAACCTCGGGCTCTGACCCGTTTGTTGTGTCTCTTATCTCTTTTGCTATATATATATATATATATATATATTATCAGGTGCTCAGCCACATGGGTACCAAATTTAGAGATTTGGGTTGCTTGGCGTGCTGCATCTGTTGTGGAAGCTGTAGGTCCTTGCAGTAAACGCAACTATCTTTTCCATTCAGTTTCATCTAAACTTCTTATCTAGGGCATGTGTCGCCCGCTTCTAGTCCTTCATCAGAGATATTGTATTCGGTTTACTTTATGGTTTGGAGTTTTAAACTGGAAGGTGAGAACGCGAGAATTATGTGTGATAATTGATTAACTTTGCAACTTTCTAATATAGCACACTTATTTAATTTCAGCCCCTAATCATTCATCTAAGGTGCGTGTGTAAACCGATAAATAAATAAAGCATGTGACACAAAAATATGCTGAGACACAGAATTCAGGAAAAAACCCCTTTCGGGTAAAACCTTTATTTCACTATGAATATACAAGCCGCAACTTACAATTACATAAAGAAATCTGCAATGGATCAACGCGCAGCCAACCCACAAAGACACGCAGTCTTGAAATCAGCAAGAGAATACACGCAGCACCCTCCAAGGACTCGCAGCCCAAACAACGAAGGAAGAACCGCAGCTCTCCTCAATGACACGCAGTCATAACACTTTGTAGAGACTCCCTCAGCAATGACACGCAGCCCTCGGTTGCAAAGATCTCCCCACAAAGATTGAACAACAACAAATATTGTGTTCTAGGGTTCCAAAAGATTCACAAAAGTAATTAGAATTTTTTGTGTGAATCAAAAAGATGTTTTGCACATCAAAAAGGTGAAGACTTAGAGTATTTAGGACTCTGAAAATCGTCTTGAAAAGTCTTAAAAAACAACTCCCCGAAGTTGGCTTTAAATAAGAAAACTTTGAGCCTAAAAAATCTCAAGTGAATCTGGCCGAATTTATCCCAGTCGGACCGGTCCGGTTCTGAGGCGGATCGGTCCGGTCAAGCGGATCGGTTCTTTTATTTTGGCCTTCATCGGTTCGCTTGCGGTCCGGGGTATATTGGATCTGCAGCAAGCGGATCAGTCCGTTTGAGGGGCGGATTGGTCCGGTGGCGGATCGGTCCGGCTGTTATAAAAAACTTTTAAAAGCCTCATTTTGCTTGAAAAAACTTACTTCTTATTTTTATAAAAAACATTTTATAAAAATTTCCCAATACTAAATATGAACTTTTAGGAACGTAAAAACAAAATTTTACCAAGTTCATTCTCGCAGAGGCTATGATGTTGAAGACACTTTGATATTCGGATCCGTTGTTGTAGATGCGATCTTGAGTTTCTTCAACGGTGTAACGGCGTACGACATATAAATTGATAATGGACAAAAATGTCCTTACAGAAGGTTTTACCCAGTCTTATTTATTTCAGTACTTGATTCATGTTCAATATTTATTATATTCTTATGTGTGGTGAATGGTTTATATTTTAAGATTGAACGAAAATGGATTTACTTGGTTTTACTAATATTGAAAATGTTTTGGCACCTAGCTTAATTTTATATTAGGTGATTAATATGTTAAAAAGGTTTTCGACAGTGATGCTAAGAATGAACCAATCGAACATTCTATTTTAAATTGGTACAGGGCTGATCACCCTTTATTTAATTGGGCCGGGTGTCACAGAACCCGATCCTTTTCAGCCGTGAGGACTACCAGCATCAGCTGTTCGATTTTAAAGTCTGCATAAGGGATGGTATAGTCGAAGTGGGAAACTCCCACCTCTACTCCTATTTGAAGGCCTCCAAATCTTCTGTGGTAAGCAAATGTGGTGCACTCAAACCAAAAGGAGATGCCACCATAGTAGTCAACTGAGAAGTGATGGGCCACTGGCAAATGACCCTCTCTTGTAATAAGAAGGATGGGACACCATTAGTGAAATAGAGAACAAAAGAAGTACTATAAGTGGCAACCTTGCTCACGACCCAATGACTTTGGAATATGGACCAAGGTAAGAAGAAAAAATCCAAGTCAAGCAAGAATAATGAGGAAACATAAAAGAAGATAGGAATTCAAAAAACGGAAAAGAAGGTAATAAATACATACCTTACCAGCGATCAGTTCGCTCAGTAAGGTGACACTCTCTCCTAGAGAGTACGTCAAAAAACATGGCCCCCGATTGTACATTTGAAATATCCTTTAGAGGGGCCAATAATCCTCCTCCTGTGAACTCAAAGAGAGCCGTTGGATCCCACAGATCTCGAGAACCCATAAATGCATGAAGGAAAATGGAAATGTTAATAATGTAGTGAAAGAGAATTCTAAGAAAGAAATGATACATCCCAGGCAACAATGTAACCTATTGGGTTCTAACCATACATCTCAAAAGGTTTCTCATATTGGCATAGAGCAACCCTAAACATGAACCACACCAATCATACTGATGAATGCAACTAAAATAGTAAAAAGGATAAAACAAACCTGTGTGAACTCCCTCTGCATGAGTGTGGCATTGGGGTTCCCGAGGGGAGAACAACTACATATGTGTGTTCATTCATAGTGGGTATGGGAGTGCTTGTCTCTCTATTCTCCGCGTCCCCCCAAGGTTTGGTTGTTGGCTCAATGTGGGTAGAGAAGGATGACTTTTCCCCTAGAAGATATTTGAATCCATAACCAGTTTGAGTTGCACACCCCTGGTTTTAGGCCTAAACTTAAGTGTGTTCCGTGTGATATATGGTTTTTTCAATTTTTCATATCTCCCAATTTGTTTTATATAAAAATAAAGAAAAAGGTTCGGGTTAACATTTTTGCGCTAATACTAAGGAAAGTTTAAGATTGCGATTGGTATAAAGATTCTTATTTTTTGGGTTAGGGAATCGGGTTACCAGTGGGAAGGTGTTAGGAACCCCATTTGCTCTTTATGATTCCTTAATTATATTCTAACTAGCAATATTAACATTAGTTTATTGCTTTTAGTTTATTTTAGAACTGGTTAAGAGACCTTTGGTTGAGAATCCCTTAAGACATAGATAGATGCTTAGGTACAAAAACAATATCAATGAGAGGTGTAGGAACGCCACTTAACTGATGTAGGTACACAAGGGTGATTTTGTATGAATCTGTGCTCATATAACGGGTCGTCATTAGTAGGTATGTAGGTGTAAGAGAGATCTCAACTTTGATATAGTTTGATATCTCTTTTGAAGTTTGAGGAGATATATAAAGGTATTATGAAAGATCGATGCATCTCTGTTGTGACAACATATCGAGAGATATATTAACTAGGCTCATGATCAATAAAAGGAGTTTATATTGAGCCTACATACCCAAGAAGACTGGGAATCAAATCGTAGTTCGATGATGATTAGTATATGCATGATTGAAAATTTGAATGGGGGCGCGAGAGAATGTATCTTTGAGATAGTTTGATCTCTCGCTTGTAGTATATATGAGGGAGGGTATAAGAGGGTTAATAGAAATTTTTTCATCTCTTTTAGGATAATATATCATAAGACATATTATTGAGGCTTATGCTCAATAGGAGGACTCGATATTGCGCATATATACTCGTATAGCTACGAGATCAAAGATTACACAGTTAAATTGTTCATGTATTCCAATGTAATCAGTGCGTGGATAAGTGTGGGACTTTTATTGAGAGGGGGAGAAGATATCTGTAAGAAAGACGGTAGCTTCAGTGGAGGTTTCGAATGGAATTCGAACCAAAGTTGTTGACAAAGACATCCATCACTAGTTGGGCAATCACTGACTTGAAAGTGTTGTTAAACCTTCAAATGTGTTTGCTTGTAGAAGGAGGGATGATGTCGTATTTAGTATTGGAGTGGACAAAAGACATCGACAGATATCTAAGTATACCCTATTGACATTGCTAAAATCTTAGAGGTGTCGTACTCCTTGGGTTGGCTACTCCATTATTTGGATTGGGGACTGATCAAAGCCAACGTAGTTCCAAAAAATAGGACATATTTACGAGGGTAGGTGATGGAATACTGGGTATACAATATACTACATTACGCAATTAATGGATCATACCCCTTAATATATCATTTTTGTTATTGTCTTGATATATTTATATGTTAAAAATACGTTAATAAATGCCTACAATTTGATCAATATTGATACGAAATTAAATATTTGGGGATACCGCCGTTGGGACGGGTTTTGTTCCCTAGGAAAAGTGTTGGGAGCAGTTGGATTTTAGTTGTTGTCTTGTACAAAGTTTCGAGTTGACTGGGCTCACTGACACTTTCCTGAGAACAATTTTAAAAAGTATGTTTTTTATGTTTGTATTTAGTCCTTATGGACTTTTATTAACATTTATTTAACATATGAGCATGTCGATTCAATTAACAGAGGTGTTGGGTTAAAACCCAGGCGTTAAAATATAAATGATATGAAGTGCATACTCGGTCCATTAAACGGAGGTGGGGCTAAAAGAGATAAACATATATGGATAGTTTATCACAATATATATGTGGGGTGTTTGACCCATGATTCGGGCAAAGTTTCCTTACCCTTATATCATGAACTGAATTTTTTCCAGGGGTGTGTCCCCAATTGAGGTGCCTGAGGTGGTCAGATCTTTGTTTTGTCGGTCAGAGCTTCATTTAGAAGTGCCCACTTTTGCAAGATATGAGCAAAGTTTTGCCACTATTTTTCTTTTGAAGGAGACATTTTAGAAGTACAAACCTCATTCAGGACTGAATCGTCTTTTTTGAAGTATGAACTTCTTTTGCAACTTTTTCAGATGGAGCTCAAGTATCTCGGGTGCTCGAGAGTGAGAAAGTTAGAAAATCGAATCAATGTTGGGTTTTGGGATGCTATTCAAGGTTGGTAAAGACCTCTATTTATAGAGTCTGATTCGGGACATTTGATTGCACGGTCAATGGGGTCCTTTAACTGCACAATTAAAGGATTGGGCACATGTAGGGATGAAAAGGACTGGGGGAATGCATATAGCCGAGGAAAGATTTGTCGATATTTTATACTAATTACAGGGGAAATAGATAACCTCACTGTCAAAGGTCCTTAGCCGCACGTACAAAGAGGATGGGATCCGACAATCGCATAGTTAAAGGATGTCTAAAGAGTTTTCTGAGATATTTTGTTTTTCCCTCCTATTTTCACTCTAGTCCCCCAGGTTTTGTCTCTGGGGTTTTTAGGGATTTTGGTGGGTTTTGTTTTGAGGGGTGTTTTTGAAAATGGGTTGAACATGATCCACACCCCAATTGCGAATCGGGGTGTCCACAGAGGCGATCGACTAAGAGGGTGTGCGTGCGGACACTCTTTCTCGAAATTGAAGTTGTTAAAAATAGGTTTTCCTACTTTGGATTGTTTGTGGGGGTACGGGGAAAAATAGGTAGAAAGAATGGAATAAAATGGGAGTTTTAAAAAAAGAAAATTTAGGGGTTTAACCACGTGGCTAGCCATGAGGTTCAAATGTTTGACCACGTGTCTATCCACAGAGGGATTGTTGACCGCACGGTTATAGGATAAGAAATTTTTTAACCGTACGATTAAACGTTTCAATGATCAGAACCTATAAAAGGCTCGTTTCGAAGGATTTTCCTCATTCTTCCAACTACTTTCTTCTATTTTTTTTCTCTCTCTCTGTCAGAAACTTTTGTACTTATTCTCTAGAATTACTGTCGGTATTCATAGATCATTTGGAAACTATTCTGGTAGTTGATGATGAGGTTTAGGCCTTGGATCTGAACCAGTCTGAGGAGGGATCCATATGTGGTGATGGGGTACCGATGGGTAAAGTTTTTCTAGCGGGAATAAAGACTTGTATGGAGGTGTTTGTTATGGTCTGACGAGGTATTGAGGTTTGGCCCCTCATGACGATGATTAGGTAGGAGTAGCGTGGTAGGGGGTGGACAGAATCTGGGGTACGGGTGTCATATGAACCTCCTCCACCGGAGGATGAGGAGGACACATATATTCTCTCGGGAGTGCAAGCATAATCGGGAATTTGGGGTGCGTCATTTGTATGCCTCACACATAAGTTTCCACAACTTTATCTTTGTTTGAATTTTTATGTTTTGTTACTTTTGTATGTTTTATCATATTTGCAAACACACGACTTTGATAGTTTTATATGTTTTGGGATGAAATATGATGATCGAATACTTGTGGTGTTCCTAAAAATGAAAAAATACAAGATAACTAAAATAATGGAGGGCAGGTGGGTTGGTACGATGTGGTACGAGTGAAGAAAGAGATAAAATTGAGAGGGTAGAGGAAATATGGAAATTAAACTAGGCTCTTGACAAGAGATCAAAAATACTACTGTAGGCCCTTTTTTCAAATGTGCTTTAAGGTGAGAAATAATTTGTCTTTCAAAAATATTTTTCCAATTTCAACACGCACCAAGTTTGTGAACCAATTTCAATTAAGTCCAATTCTATCTTATTTAATCCTAAACATGAATCTTGGTGATTAAATCAAGTAAAATAAAGTAAAGTTCACAACGCCGAATGTACGAGGAAACCACTAAGGGGTAAAACCTCGAACGACCCAAGCCAGACAATCACTATAATACGGTTTTTCAAAGGAAGATAGACAGACTTACAAAAAAAATCGATCCTCACAATCCTTGATGCTTCTCTTCTCTTTAACCTCTCATCCACAGTGCCCACGTAGAAATCCTTCTATGATACTCGTCCACAGCGCACGTGTCCACGATTTCCTCGATGTCCACCGATGCAGCTTTAGCAACCGTGTATGATTTGGAACACGACCTTCACCGTTTCTTTACCGCAAAAATCCAATGAAACAACTTGTTCAATATTGATGAATAATCTAATGGTGTAAATAAAATCTCTATATCATATGACTATGAAAGCTTGGATCTTCAAACACTGAGGATGATTTTAGTCTTTGAAAACATTTGAAAACTTTTGCAGAAAAACTTAATTGTTCTACACTGTATTTTGGTTCTGCACACTTCGAAATTCTGAGAGAAAAATGTCTTAAATAAATAAGTTAAGTCGACAACTCGTTAAAATGATATCCCTATGTCGCTTGAACGATCTGGCTTTGTTGTTAGAACGACTTGTCCATCTCGTTTGAATGATACTGAGATGCCATTTGAACAACTGTTTATGTAGTTTGAACTCTCTAAAAACAAGGAGAGAATTCACACGACTCTAAATAAT
Source organism: Sambucus nigra (assembly GCA_949130495.1). Classification (NCBI taxonomy): domain Eukaryota; kingdom Viridiplantae; phylum Streptophyta; class Magnoliopsida; order Dipsacales; family Adoxaceae; genus Sambucus; species Sambucus nigra. The sequence goes on from OX422218.1 coordinate 352,939,289, forward strand.
ACTTTTCTTAAAATAAATGAAGATAAAACATTTATACACAAAATATCACCCTTAAACCATTTTTTGAGTCCCATACACATTATGCATTCATACCTGAGAGTATCTCGGAATGCAATGTGATATAAAGACGTGAAATGTGCACCAATAAAACACAGCATGATATATATTTTAAGCTTGGTTGTTACGTCTTCAAAACAAACATGTCATAGACTTTGTGGGGTATCGTGACAATATAAAAATCTATCTATGAATCAAACAAGTTTTCTTCCGAAAATAAATCAATTACATGAAACTTAACTCAAATGGAAAATTTGCCCTTACAAATCTCCCCATTTGACTATTTCAGGAACAAACCCAAGTAGTGAAATGCCTAAGCCGGGCCCTCAAGCCATGTGACATCTAAATCCCATCCCATAAAACTCAAAATAAAAAATGAAAGGACAAGGACTAGTATATGCAGGTCCGACAAGCATGAACTGTTTGAATGTGATGTAGTGTTGAAATCTCGAATCTCTGAAGAATACCTACACACATGAAACAGAGAAGTACCCAGTGAAGTATGGAGGAACAAATGATATAAAATTACCAATATGTATAACAAACCATTTGTTAAACATGTGAGAAAAATATGATAACAATTTGTGCAAGACAACATGATACCAAAATATAAACATATGTATGATTAAAACATGATACCAATTCACAATGAAAAAAGAACATATATGCTCATAAAAAAACTCTCCCCTACATCACATACATCTCTCCAGACAATAAATGAAATCGATAAACAACATCATGAAGCATATCTAGATGAACATGAAATGCCAGTTAATAATAATCATAATGAACCAAATCGTAGCTAGCAAACAGTTGCAAAGAATTAATCATCAATCTAAGCAAAGATTTGACTAAATATGACATACGTAGTATACGAATCAAAGCACGAATATTCAATACCAACTTCATATAAACTGTCCAAACAACCCAAAAGTACCAAACCAGAATGAAATAATCTCATATACGAATTAGGTACAAAAGCATAACAAGGGCTCAAAAATCCAGACAGGGTCGTTCGAACGACTATGCCATGCCGTTTGAATGACAGAGTCATGTCATTTGAACAGGGTAAAAAATGACCTAAAATAGTAAGGTGCCATTCAAAGCAACTATCTGACGACCCTAAAAAGGGTCATTCTAATGACCATATCTGACATAATTATCGCCTCGAAACTCATTTCGTTTGAACCAGTCTTCGAACGACTTGCACCTATCGCTCGATCGATGTCTAGAAGTTGTTTGAACGACTTAAAAAAATTTGTATTCCATCTCTAAAAATGACAAAGTTTTTCCCAATGAAAAAATTAGCTCAAAACAGGTACTGAAAACACAAAACAATAGGAAAACTGACTCAAATCAGAAAAATAAAACAAACAAAACAATGTGAGTTTCATGCTAACATAGTATCAATGTACTCAAACATGGATATAGAATGAATGGGCCTGAACTGCAACATATGAATCACAATATGAACACATCAAAACGATAAAGAAGCCCTAATTGATAGTTAAATGTCATCAAACTTAGTTTTAGCCATATGTGATAATTAATATATTGAGCTTAATGAACTAAACGAACAACATGCACACAAATTCAGAATTTTTTACAATTCAACAAACAATAGCGTCATGACACGATTTTTCAACATTGGGGTTCGTGGTGCAAACCCATTTATTTTTCCATCCAAACACCCTCATATATTCATATTTTCTTTGTCTAGATCTTTTGAGGTTTCTATTCTTATCAACTAAGAGAAATACTATTGGCCCTATTATTGGCATATGATTCTTTTGTTTGCCTTAATTTTTTCTTGGGCTCTTTTAAACGATGGCTTTCATGACGAGTTAATTGTACTCTCGCAGCCCTTTCCCGTGAATACTCATCATTTTTTCAATTCAAGCAATATCCTTATGGCAAAGAGTTCTTACATGCACACGTCCTCATAAGTCCAATTACGCATAGATAACAAAATTGAAAGGAGAACGTCTCACCAAACTCAAATATGCATGAGATGTCAAACATTCATATAAACTCGTTCAAGTGTGCAGATATGGAAATATACAAAGTCGAATCCAAATGCATATCAACTTCGAAACAACCCAATTAATCAATGGTTAAGATCATTCAACACATCATTAATTATGACAAAATGTCCTAGACACATGGATAATGAAATGATGGGGTTCCAAGAACACTAATATGCCACATCAAACATGAAAACTCATGACACAAAAAATAAATTGAATTTTTTTTGTGTTTTTCTAAATATATTTTTGACTTAAAAAATAAAATCTTTTTGTATTTTTCAAAAATATATGAAACCAAAAATATTTTTGTATTTTGTTCAATAAGACTCAAATACATTGAAAAATATAATACAAAGAGATACACATGTCATATCACTAGCAAGATATAAATCATGAAGCAAAGACTTGTGTATGACAAACATGAACGTGTAGACAATCATACATAAGAAATAACATGTGAAGCATCATGTGCTAGCATGTGAGAATCAACCAACGAAGCATTTAACATCTCCAAAACAAATTTTCTAACCGAAATAGGTGTATACCTAACAAAACGAGTTTTGGGAACCGATGGGACATTATGTTTAAACTTCTTAGGGTCTTTTCTAAGAACATAACAAAAATGCCTAAGGTGACCTTTCCTACCACAATGCGAACATGTGTAAACAAGACAAGGAACGGGACCTTTACGTTGACCTTTTATAACACCCTGGGATGTGGTTGACGCTCTAAAACAAACTATGGTTTTGGCTTTAACATTCGAAGAACTAGAACAAGATAAGCCACTACCATCACTATTCACATTACTCAAGTCTTTTAAATTATTTTTAATCTTCAAAATTTTGGACTCAAGCAAAGAATTAGACTCCTCAAATTTTAAGGACTCCTTCTTTAAATTTTCAATTACCCCTAGAAGGTTATCTTTCCCCCTCCTCAATGTGAGAAAACTTATCCCTAAGAGTCTTTTCACGTGCCTTAAATTCATTAATAAAAACTTTTTCTTCAATGGCACAAACCCTAGAATTCTTAAAGTCCTCTAACTCCTTTCTAAAACTAGGACTTTATTCTCACTCTCTTCCTTGGATAATTACAAATATTCAAAGTTATCATATAAAGCCAAAAACTTCCCACGAATGATATCTCTTTGAGTTTGAAATGCTTTCAAATATTCAATCATTTGTTTAAAAAGAGAATTTTCTTCTTAAAGAATTTCAATTCGTTTTGCAAACTTCGAATTCAAAAGATTTAATTCGTCAAAACTTTGAGAATCCATCGAGAGAGAAAAAAAACAAGAGTGAAAAAATAATAATCATCAAACAAGCACAAAAAAAGGATATACACAAAAACTAAATGCAACCCGCTCTGATACCAATTTGTAGGCTCCCTTTCCAAGGTGTGCTTTAAGGTGACAAAATAATTTTTCTTTCGAAAATCTTTTTCCAATTTTAACACGCATGAATTTTTTGAACCAATTTCAATTAGTTTCAATTCCATCTTGTTTATACTAAATATGTATCTAGGTGATTAAAGAAAGTAAAATAAAGTAAAGTTCACAATACCGGATGTACAAGGAAACCACTAAGGAAAAAAACCTTTGACGACCCAAGCCAAAAAATCATTATGATACAGTTTTACAAAGGAAGACAGATCGACTTACACAATGACTCGATCCCCACAAGACTTGATGCTCTTATTCTCTTTAACCTCTCCTTCATAGTGCCTACGCAGAAATTCTTCTATGATACTCATCCACAGCACACGTGTCCACGAGTGCCTCAGTTTCCACCAATACAGCTTTGGCAACCGTCTACGATTCGAAACATGACCTTCATCGTTTCTTCACCACAAAACTCCAACAAAATAACTTGTTCAATATGGATGAACAAACCAATGGTGTAAACAATATCTTTATAGCATATGAGTATGAAAGCTTGGAACTTTAAACACTAAGGATGGTTTTAGTCTTTGAAAACCTTTGAAAACTTGTGCAAAAAAATGTAACTATTCTAAATTGTATTTTGGTTCTGCACACTTAGAAATTCTGAGAGAAAAATACCTTAAATTAAAAAGTTAAGTTGGCAGCTTATTAGAACGATATCCCTATGTCGTTTGAATGATATGGCTTTGTCGTTAAAACGACTTTCCCATCTCGTTTGAACGATACTGAGACGTCGTTTGAACGATTGTTTATGTTGTTTGAAGTCTCTAAACACAACGAGAGAATTCACACGACTCTAAACAATACTTATCTTAGAATACACGAAGATAAAACATTTATAAACAAAATATCATCCTTAAACCATTTTTCAAGTCCCATAAACATTATGTGTTCATACCCGAGAGTATCTCGAAATGCAATGTGATATGAAGGCGTGAAATATGCACCAATAAAATACGGCATGATATATCTTTTAAGCTTGGCTGCTGTGTCTTCAAAATAAACACATCATAGACTATGTGAGTATCGTGACAATATAAAAATATATCCATGACTCGAACAAGTTTTGTTCCGAAAATAAGTCAATTACATACAAATTAACTCATATGGAAATTTTTCCCTTACAACTATTACTACTAATAATACTAAAAATAACTAGGGAACGACAATAACGAGAGGCATAATAATGATATTTTAGTAGGTAAGGATAATAATGACAATAACAATAATAATAAAAATAACAACCACAACAACAAAAACAACAACAACAACAACAATAATAATAATAATATTAATAATAATAATAATAATAATAATAATAATAATAATAATAATATGATAAAGATAATATATTATTTGGTGGGGATATAGTCCCTAAATAATAATAATAATAATAATAATAATAATAATAATAATAATAATAATAATAATAATAATAATAATAATAATAATAAAAGGATAATGTACAAATAGGTGTGGGGTATAACCCTAAGGAATTAAATTGTAATGAGGATAGTACCATAACAGATATGTCTCGTGAATCATGTATATATGATCATCTAATAATAGTATATATGTGAATTTCAAGTCACCTCACGATTGGTTATCCTTCCTAGATGGTAGGATCCGAGGGTAGGGAACTTAAATTTGAACATATGGTAACCCAAACTCCGGGAGGCATAAAGGTCTTTGGGAATTTATGTTCACCTCACGATTGGTTATCCTTCTCAGTTAGTGGGAATTAAGGGTAGGGAGAGTAAGTGTGAACACGCGGTAACCCAAAAATCAGGAGAGAGAAATCTTTGGGGAAATTTCTGGTCACCTCCCAACTGGTTATCCTTGTTGGTTAGGGGAAACCGAGGGTAGGGAAATTAAGTTTGAACATGCGATAACCCAAACTCAGAGAGTGAGAAATATCTAGTGTGGTTAATTCACGACTGGTTCTCCTTCCTGTTTAATGGGAAACGATGGTTTGGAGATAAAGTGTGGAGACACAATAACCTAAGCCCCTAGGGAATTTTTTGTTACCTCATGACTGATTATCCTTCTTGGTTAGTGGGACTGAGGGTAAGGAGATTAAGTGTGAGTATGCGATAACATAAAATCCGAGAGGGAAAAAGATTTAGGGATTTATGTTCACCTCACGACTGGTTATCCTTCCTGGTTAGTGGGAACCTAGGGTATAGAGATTAAGTGTGAACATTCAGCAGCCCAAACTCTAGGAGAAATAAAGCTCTGGGGGAATTTCTAATTAGCTCATGATGGTTATCCTTACTAGTTAGTTGAAACCTAGGATAGGGAGATTAAGTGTGAGCACGCGGTAACCCAAACTCTGGGAGGGGGAAATATCTAGGGGGAATTTTTGGTCATCTCACGACTGGTTATCCTACCTGGTTAATTAGAACCAAGGGTAGGGCGATTAATTGTAAAGACACGGAAACCCAAACTCTGGGAGGGAGAAAGATTCGTGGGAATTTATAGTCACTTCACGACTAGTTATCCTTTCCGATTAGTGGGAATTGAGAGTAGGTAGATTAAGTATGAACATACGGTAATCCAAGCATCAGGAGAGAGAAAGTTCGAGGGGAATTTTTAGTCACCTCCACTGGTTATCCTTCCTAGTTAATGGGAATCGAGTGTAGGGAGATTAAATGTGAACACGTGGTAACCCAAATGTTTATAGATAAATTATTTTTTTCGCATTAGTAATATATTTTATGTTTTATTTCTTGAAGCCTGATGGTAGAGCTCAAGTTTGGGGTTCTATTTCCCCAAAGGCCAGGGTTCGGGCGAGGGCCCCTTTTTGTTCGTACTTTCGTATATGTCGCTGGATTTGACTCGTTATTGGACTGTCTCTCCAATGTGCACTTTTGGAGGAGTTTGTTGATCTCTTCTTCCCTGGGAGAATGTTGGTGGGATACTAGAAACACCTCTGATTGGGGAGATAACCATAACTCCCCTGAAATTTTATGATTTTATGGGATTCTTATTTGTCGGACTACCCTTGATAGTAGATCAGACCATGAACATCACACCATGGGTCATCTTGTAATTCCGGGGATACAAGTGCAGGAGGAGTTGCTTGATGTCAGTGCTATGACTACCTATATGGAGGATGTGTAAGACTCAAGACTTAACCTGGTAGTGGCGAGACGTAATGCTCAAAGTTTGGTTTTATTGTCCGTGGGTTTGCTTTTGGTGCCAGGTGGTTATGTTGGAATAGAATTTATGGTAGTTAACATTTTTTATGGACTTTTCTCGAATTTCGAGATACACATGAGTGAGGATGGAGCTGGCGGACTTGTAACGGTCTATGTCCCTCTTTTTGAGATTTTGTGTAGACAGTTTTATAGGTTTTACGTATTATGTGCAATTTGTCTTTGTTTATTTATATTAGTTAGTGAAAATCCATACATAGGGGTTCGTTTATATGGTCAAATGTTGAATCCATAGATTAGGTCACAAACAAGACAAATTTAATTTAATCTACTTTTATCTTGATTAATTAGGTGAAAATAAACATGGAAGATATTAAATCTAAATCAAACACAATAAACAAGAACATATGATATGGGGAAAAAAACCTGAACACATGATATGGGGAAAAAACCTTTCAAAAAACCCCTTTTCAGAACTGTTACAACTAAGGTTTATAGAATGACACAGAAAGACTTAGAGGCTTATACTCCACTTAACATCACAGTTATGTATCCTTCCTCGTTGATAATAAAAAGTGGCGTAGATCAAGTAACTACACACGAGAAGCTCGACTTGCCTCGATGTCCACCGACCACCCTCAATATATACCTTTCCTATCATCAGCAATGAAAAATGTACTCCACGTGAAATTATAAGAGATGTGTTCTTCTGGGTTTGGATTTGTAAAACCAAGGTGTTTGATCACAAAATATGTGAAAAAAGGCTTGCAAAGAAATGAAAGTTTTTATTTCTTAAATAGGGAGAAAAATATCCAAGAGATAGACTTGAAATGATTGCATTTGAAATCAATTAAATAAACTTTTCGTAGGCTTGTTTGAACAGACTATACCTCATTCGAATGACCTATGAAAATGAATTCGAATAACATAGAACGAGAAATAAAATGACATTCTAGTGAGACGAGGAAAATGGTGCATTTAAATATTCATTTGAATAAGTGACATCCAACGAGATTAATAACCTCGTTTGAACGACCCTTCATATCTCGTTCTAACGAGATACCTTAAAAAATTGATTAAAAACTTTTGAAAATTATATTTTATTTCTAACACTTGAAAATACCCTTGAATATAATGATTACATATAATCAACTTCATACCTTCCCCAAGGATTGTAGGGACGATCTAAACTCTTCGATCTTTGATAGTTGCATTTGGTCACTAACTTATCTTCTACCGAAGCTCTTAAGAATATACATTATGATGTAGAGGTGTAACGGAGTATGCCAAATTATAAAGATAATAAGCAATTATAAATTTTGTTCTTACAAATATCCCCCTTTGGCTATTTTAATACAAAATAAAAAAACTGAAAAATAACCCCTAAGACAAGTTCAAGTAATGTCCCTCCTAAACACAAAAGGTAAAGACATTTGCAACTTCGTCTCTACTGAAAATTTTCACCGGGTAGTTCATGATATCATAAATGCAGTAAATAGATCTACGCACATGAGACAAAGGAAATATCGTGATGCATGGAGTTTAAAAAATAAAACTCCCCCTTAATATGTTCTCCTCTTTTTTGTTCATAATACACAAAGTATTATAAGCTAAACCTAAAAGTTAGTATCATCAAAAAATATATTTGAAATATCATCATAAAGTATAGACAATTAAGCACATGCGATGAACTTCAACAAACCAACAAGCTGTTTTTGAAATTTGAAAATTTTTAGTATAAAAATACACATATAAATAAATATAAACAATCACACCATGGAGTAGAACGAAAACATCCAAATAATGGATATGGAATGAATGTTTGCGAACTTAATGCTTGAGAAAGTCAACGTAGGCATACGTAGAGATGGTACATGAAGTCAAAGAGACACCCCTAAAAAAAGAAATCAATTCTCAACCTTTTGTGGAAAAAATTGAACATAGTGAAATTGAATCGACTCATACAAAATGTCATAAATTTCAATGCTTATCAAATCAATAATGTCAAACTATTTAATGTTTTTCAAGGAATGTTATTGTTCAAACCCATTAATCTTCAACTAATAACTCCCTCAAACTCTCATATTTTAAGCATAAACTCCGCAAATTTTTGAAGGAATTATATTCTTCAATTTTAATGAAGCATCAATGAAACAAAAATGGCCTTGGCACTTATGTTTTTATGTGACAAGTACATCTTTTAGGCTCTTATCGATGGAAGCCTTTAATGCAAAGAAAATTTCTTTGTTTGTATCCCCTTCCCATTGTTTGAACATAAATCAATTAATTTTTCGGTAAAAAAAATTTTGGTGATGGTTTTTACATGCATAATTAGTTCATAGTACATTTGGTTCGTTATTAAGCACGATTGAGATGAGAGCGTCCTATTCAACATATGACAAGAAAGTGCATTTTCAAAACTTCGTGCATATGTACAATAAAGGCGATATAATAAGTTTAACATGCAATAAGTAATGAACAATGAACAATGCAATGCTAAACATGCATTATTAATACCCCCCCCCCCCCAAAAAAAAAAGAAAGCCAAGTCTAATAACACCATGATTAAGTCAAATGAATGGGTGGAATAAAATTGTGATTCAAACATCTTAAATGCGCATCCATATGGGGTGCAAAACAAAATATAATTTTTTTTTGTAATTTTTGAAATTTTTGTGAAAAAGGAACTTTTTGAATTTTTATGAAATTTTTCAAAAAGAAAAGATTTTTTTTATTTTTTAAAATATTAACATAAGAATAGAATCTAGTTGTAGGGACAAATGATAGCATTGTGAAAATCGCCCTAAACTAGAAAAAAGTCCTGGCGTTAATCATTTATTTTGGAGGTGTTCCCAAAAGGCGTAGGCATCCTTTGAAATTCCTCCATTAAACAATTATAAGTCTTGACTAGAAAATCAACTGTCTCTTAAATACTAGCTAGGATTATATGGTGGTGTTTCAGAGCATGTGTGCGAGAGACTCTTTCTAGCTTTAAGAAAAACTAACTAAGGTGACCTCTTTGTTTGAAATGGGAAAAAGTATAGATTTGTTTAGGCTGACCTTGGTTAAAACTCCTAGGATGAGCTGTCCTTGGTGGGTTGGGTGGAGGCCTGTAAGGATCTATCACTAACTTGGAAATCGGTCCGGGTGCAGTATAGAAAGTGGATACACCATCGTAACCTATGCCTTACCTCTCTTTAAAACCTAAATTGGGACCTAATAACATATTTTCAACTTTCTTGGATATGTCCTCTAAAGTTAATTTTACCTTCCGAACACGTTTGAGATCTTTCTTGAGTTGGGAAATATGGGCTTCAAGTTTCTCATGAGTTTCCAATGATGATAGAAGATTTCTCGTAAGACTAGACACTTTTTTGGTCAAGTCGTTATTTTCCCTACCTACTGAAACAGTTTTCTCACTCAAAGAGATTCTTATTCTCTCGAGTTGACTCACCAAGGCCTCAAGCCCTCTTAAAACTTTTAACTCCTTCTCTAAAGACAACACCCGAGGAGTAACATTTTGCTTTTGCTTTTTAGTTTTTAATGACCCAGTATAAAGTTTGAAGTTTTCCTATTAGATACCACATTGTCCCTCACTCAAATTCTTATCACCGTCAAAATCTCCATAATGATTCACTCAGTGTCGAGGCTATCACTTTTAGAAACATCCTCATCGGTGTGAGACATACGTATAGTGCTAATGTGACTAGCCATGAATGTGCAAAAGTTACGTTCATGCTGTGATTCATCCCTGGAATCCATCGAGTCAGTATCACCATATCTTATAGTGGAATTATATGAGGTTTCGAAATTACCCTTCCTTTTAAGCCTGGTGGGACACTAATGGGATTTGTGACTTTTTCCCTCACACTCATAACACCTCTCCGATTCAACTTTCTTGGGATTTTCACCTCTATCTTTTGACCATTATCATTAAAATTCTTATCCCCTTTAAAAAAATTATTTTTCTCAAAATTTTTGTTTTTCAATTCGGATGAATTTTGTTTTTTGAATTTGAGAAATGTTTTGGATTTTTTTAGCAAACAAAACAATATCACCATGATCAATTTCAAAATCGGAGTCAGATCCTTATCTTTTTTTATTTAGCTTTTAAATGTATTCCTCTTTCTTTTTATCTTGGGCTTCGAGGAACATATCTAATTCATAAGTTTGAAGATCGCCTATGAGCTCTTCTAGCATAATTGAGTATAGAATTCCCTATAAGTTAAGGGCGGTAACTTTCGCATTCAAACGAGATAGGAGAGACCTCCAAAATTTACTTAACAACTCTCATTTCCGTAATTTTACTCACCAAAATTAAAACAAGAATTCACAAAATTAAATATACGAGCATAAAATTAATCAAAAGTGTCAGATTCAAGCATGCATATAGTCTCGAATTATGTGGTGAGGTTTTGAAGCTTAAAAGCTTCCACATCATTGGTACCCTTGTGTATGAGAAGGGGGATATCACAAACTTCTTTAGATGTGGTATACATCATGATGCGATAAAATCCATTGAGTGTGATGACACTAAAAATAGAATTTAAACTTTGAGTGTTAAAATTACTCAATTTAAAATCATATTCAGTTCAATTTGTCACTAGCTTGAGACTAACGATATTTTTATTAGTCGCATTAGGAGAAGTCCAACCCTTTTCAACAGCAAGCCAAACCTACTTGCCGATTGATTTTAGAGATGGTCTCATCCGAGATTTCCAATAATCATAATTTGTGCCATCAAACAAAGTAGCCTATTATACGAGTTCTCCATATAACGACCAAGATTCTTCCAAATAACTTGTAGAAACAATCTATGATACTAATTTAAAAAGATGTACAAAGTGGTCTGGTTATATAGTCAAATGTAGAATTTGTATATTAGGTCCCAAATAAGTTAAATTAAATTTGATCCAATTTTGTCTTGATTAATTAGGTGAAACTATAAATGCGAGATATTGAATCTAAATCGAACACAAAAAAAAACATAGTATTAGGAAAAAAACCTTTTTTCATCATTATTACAACTAAGGTATTACAGAACGACACAAACAAACTTACATACTTAAACTCCACTATGTGTCGCTGTTATGTCTCCTTCCTTGATGATAATAGAAAGTGGTGCAGATCCAGTAACGTCCTACATCAAGCCCCACTTGCTTCGGTGTCCAACGATTAGCCTCAGGAAACTTATTTTCTATCTTTTGTAGTGAAAAATGAACTCCACATGGATTTGAACAAGAGATGTGTTCTTTCGGCTTTCATAAGTGATCACAAATTATCCAATGGGTTTAGATTTTGAAAACCAAAGTGTTTTATCACAAAATATTTGGAAAAATATTTGCAAAGAAGTGCAAGTTTGTAACTCTTAAATAGGGAGAAAAATTTCCAAGAGATAGACTTAAAAAGATTGTGTTTGAAATAAAGTAAAAAATAATTTTTCACAGGATCGTTCGATCGAACTGGACATCGTTCGAACTACCTATGCAAAAACATCATAGAATAAGAGATGGAATGACATTCCATCGAAACGAGGGAAATGTTTCGTTTGAAGATCCATTTAAACAACTGACATATAATAAGATTAATAACCTCGTTCGAATGACCCTTCATATCTCGTTCTAACGAGATGACTTAAAAATATTTTTTTAATAAAAAACTTTTAGAAAATAATTCTTATTTCAAACACTTGAAAAATACACTTGAACATGATGATTACACAAAATCAACATCATACACCTTCTCTGAGGATTGTAGTGACGATCTCAACTATTAGATCTTTGATTCTCACTTTTGGCCACTAAGTTATCTTTGATTAAAGTTTATGAGAATGTAATTGACGATGAAGAGGTGTAACGGAATATACCAAACTAAACTCATAATGAGAAATTATAAAATATGTTCTTACAGTTATATATTTGTTTTCTCCTGTTACTCATATCGTACTTTCATTTTGCATTGTAAAGATGTGGTTTTTTCAGCATATATGTCTATGTATTCAGAGATCCCATGGGTTATAATGTCGATGGATGGAGTTGTCCCCTTATTCAAACAATATGAATGGGGGAAATTGCGAGCAGGGTCGTCCATGTCAACCGAGGCAATCGAGGCACTTCTGAATGGGATGAGTGTAGAGAATAGGAGTAGTTTTTCTATTTTTATCTTTTCTTCATTTCGAGTACTTACAAGTTTTTCATGACTTACTCTCTTTCTTGATATTTTTGTTCCTTCAGATACCCTAGGGGTTGACCCACCACGTGTCAGGGTCAGGTGTTGCAATATGGGAGTTGTCAGGGCGGAGGTTGTTGTTGGATGAGCCTCATAAGGCCTTATTATATTTGGACAAGTGAGTAACTCACCAACATAAGTGGGATTTTCCTGTCATGGTTCCTTTTCCTCCCTTTACCATATGAATCAAACTGATGGGTTGGCAGAGGTGGGATTCTCCTGTCATGGGATTCTCCACCTGCTGCTGACTTTCTTAGGGAGAATTTTGGTTATCAAGTTATTTTGGAGAAGGGGGTGATGATGATGCCCCATCTTGTGATTAGATAGGTCTTATTGATTCGGTCTATCCATGGTCATAGAGACAGAGTCAATGATGCACAAGATGTGCTTAGGGTGACAGGTGGAGATATAGATGCCCCTGGGTTGAGCAGGAGGAGGTAGGCGTAGTGACTGAGAATGGCGCTGGGGTTCAGAGGGTGGTCCTACCTGAGAGGGATGCCGGGGCTCAGGTTTAGGTTCCTTAGGTGTTAGTTGGGGGAGATGATGTGGCTAGGAGGGAAGAACATCCCTTACGAGGTGCCGAGGGTGGTGTGGGATGAGGACGGATCCTGCGGGTTGGACATGATCCGTCCTTACTGTTCCTAGGAATTTAATTCGATCAGTTAGGATAATGGGGGTAGGTTTGCGCCTTAGGTTTGATCTCAGGAGTACTTTGAGGTTGGATTCCTTTGTACATATTTTGTATTTTAAGGGGTTGCCATTGGACTGCAAGACGACTGATGAGTCCTACCCTCAATCCGATTCAAGTTTGAAATATTTTGAGGCTTGGTGTTAATAAATGGATGCCGAGTAGAGGGTGGGGGTGAGGGAAGATGTCTTATCCCGAGGTAGGCTACCACAACTCACACTAAAACCCTAGAGGCTGGGGTAAGGGAGTTAAAGGAGGTGATTGCCCTTAGGAGGGTGGACCTCCCCATTTTTTCAAATGACGTGGAGTCTTTTAGTTGTGGTGATCCCACTAGGTTTCTTGTTCCTTCATCTACTACTACGTATGACCGCTTTTCTTACACATTTTTCTCCGTATTGATTATTCCCCTGCTGTGGAGTTTTTTGAGAGGTGTTATTTAAGCATATAGCCTACAGAGGATGATGCTTTTTTGGTCCTCGGTGTATAAAGAGTTATCGTATTCCATTCAAGTTTATGGCCCTACGTAGGTCCACAATGGATTAACAAAGAATCGGGTAGCGTCTCACTTTTGTATTATTTCATGTCTTGAGGAGGTTGCAGATTTGGTCATTGGGTCAGTGAATTTTCCATCATCTATTAACATGCCTCTTTGTCTAGCTCATTTGAGTCGCAGGCATCTCGAGGATCTAGCTGCAAAGGGTGAAGGTGGTGATGAAGGGGAGCGGGCCAAGAAGGCCCCTCATGCATTGGCCTTAGTTTTATTAGTTAGTTAGTTAGGAAAACTGTCTTCACCGATTCATACATTTTTTCTTTCTCTTTCATTTTTTAATTTAATACACATATATTATGCTTCACTTATTGGCTGCTAGGGATCCATAATATTTTTCTAATTTTAATGATATTATTCGGATTTTATACATTCCTATTATTTTATGCCTTCAACGAGGAAATATTATTGATGACGTTTTCGATGTAGTAGGTTCCATGTTACTCTCACTTACATGATGGATATTACCCAATATGAAAACGAAGAGGATGAGCCTAAGCACTTTGATTAAAATGGTGGTAATACATATTTAACTAAAGAAAAAATAATAAATAAAAGGGATATATATATATATATGTATGTGTGTGTGTGTGTGTAATAACAAAAGTGAGTCTAATATCTTTTATTAAAATGGTGGTGACACATTAAAAATAAAAGACACATACCCACATGGGAAAAGTGCCCCTTCTTTTTTAGACTTTTCTTTTGGAGAGAGATGACTTTTATCTTCTTGATGGAGAGTTCTTTGTTTGTGCTTATGTAGGAGGGTGAGGGCAGGAAGTTCCCTTTTTTTATTTGGTGATCGGGAAACCTCCTTACGTATCCATAGAATTGGAGAACCGTTCTTTGTTCCTGATATGGTGCCATTTTGCGGGGAATCCTTAGTGAGTCTACCTATTGATGATCAGTCCAGTGATATGGGGTGATTTGAAGAGGGCATATTTCTGAGAAGGCGCGTGTATTCTATTATCCCATTTAGGCTTCTTCTGGTCGTTGCTTCCGGATCATCAACCTTTGTGTGATGTTTTTAATATTAAGGATGACCCTACGGAGTCTTAAAATGCCTTAGAGCACTTTCTTATTACTTGGTGCTCTATTTATTTAGACCGCTCCAACTCTTTGGAAGGTAGGGCATAATGACCACAAGTAGGGTTTTCTTTTAAAGTAGGGATTTTGGGTGTTTATTTTGATCAGGCCTGAAGTGATATCTTGGGTTACCTACATATATTCGATTCAAATACAACTAAGTGTTTGTATTGAATATCTAATATAAAAATATATCGGAGAATCAAGTCTACATAGTTCTATCAAATTAAAATGGTAAGGTGATTAAAGTGTTTTAGCTTACTTCAGGTGAAAGGTTGGTGGCTCAAGTAACTTTTTGATGTAGGGATGGGAATGTGCATGGGTTTGCATAGTTTTCCCTTCCCGCTATGACCGATTTTTTTTGTATAAAATCCCACTTTTACTTTTCACCACTGGAAGGCTTTAAGGAAAAAAATTATCCAATCAATTGAGATTGAAGGGTTAGTAAAACATGACTCTGTGGAGATTAACTAATGAAACTGCCCCACCGGAGTTTATTTTTGTGACGAGGTAGGGTCCTCCCTAGTTAGGAAAAAATTTACCTCTGGGAATTCGGGGAGGTTTGAGATTCTATTTTAGGATTAGGTCTCCCTTTTGTATGTTTCTCTTTTTACCCCTCTTATTGAATGCTTGGGCGATACGTTATTGGCAGCCCCGATTGTTATAAGCGATCTTTAGTATCCTCTCATCGAGGAGAGCTAGTTCTTTCTAACGGGCTTGAACTTAGTCGATTTTGGACACTTGACTTGAGAAAATGACCCCTAAGGAAAATATCTCAAGTTTTATGGGTAGGACTTCCTCCATGCCATAAACTAAAGAGTAGGGGGTGTGACACCCGTAAAATTCATAAATAGATTAAACATGTATAATAAAAAATTCACGGGAATAAAATATTCGGTAACATTCTTAGCATAAATGAAAAACTAAAATTGAATGAGTAATATAAAGAAATAAAGGACTATCGAGTAAAAGAATACCAACTCTGATATCATATAACTACAAAATAGAATTAGCCTAAGTCTACGACAACTACCATAACTTAATACCCGCAAAAACAGAAATAACAATAATGTAAAAAACAATTCTACGAATTATAAGAATATAACGGAGTTTGGGGTTGTAATATGATTATTCATCTTCATCTCGTATTTCAGTTTCTTTTAAGTAATTACAACCCAAACGACCCTAGGTATCACATGCGTCTAATCCCAAACCCCATATTTACCCTATGATTACATCTTATTCATATTAATTGAGTACAAGTACATATTACATTTTTAACCATGTTATACATCTTAATATCAACTATATCCGAGAAGTTTGGTCTCTAATAACCCCATAATGTACGAATTACTTATACATCTCCAGTATACGAACATATAAAGGAATACATATAATCTCCAAGTCTAGATCTACATAAGTACGATCCATACCAATTATTTGATAACTAACTATCAGAGAACAAAGTGGTGTCATCTCACAACCCAGGGTAATACCGTCATTCTTTTTCAAGATACCTAAGTGGCATTGTCACCAAACCTAGGGTACAACGCTTGTCTATCTACTGGAGTACCGAAATGGCTCTATTGCACGACATAGGGTAAGCCCATTTCTCTCTTTTGGGATACCGAAGTGGCATCTTCTCTCGACCTGGAGTACAATTCATGTTTGTCTACCGGAGTACCAAAGTGTCTATGTCGCATAGCCCAGGGTAAGCCCAATGCTCTCTTTTTGGATAAAAGTTTCATCATCTCCCGACCCAAGGTACTACAAAGTTGGAGTTTTTGCCATCCTACGTCCCAGGTTATTGATACGCACCCAAAAGTGTTTAAATAAAACCCCAAATAGACAATTTTTAATTGTCACTTCTTTATAAATTGGTCTTATGTACATATATATTTATTTTGTAGGTCAGATGCCATTTGCGGTTTCAAACGCTTCAATTCAAGGCAAATGCGCGTAAAAATGAGTAAAATCCCAATCCCCATACCTATTACCCTTTCCCCTAATTAAGCCCGGACCTGCCTAATCATGTCCCAAGCCTCGTTTGTGTTTGGTTTTCACCTTTTAGGTGTTACAAAGTAGTGAGGATATTGATGAGGATGTTACGAGTAGAATATCAACTGGTTGGATGAAATTGAGACAAACGAGTGGGGTGTTATGTGATAAGAGGATAACTAATAAATTAAAAGGAAAATTTTATAGAATAGTTGTTAGGCAACAACCCTGTATGGAGTGGAGTGTTGGGCATTAAAGGAAAAACGTGAACAAAGTCTCCATGTTAGTGAGATAAGGATGCTCTGGTGGATGATAGGAATTACTAGAAAGGATAAAATTAAAAATCAATACGTGAGAGAAAAGTTAGGAATAGCTCCCATTAGCGATAAATAAAGAGAAAGTAGACTTAGGTGGTACGGGCATGTGTTGCGTAGATCAGTAGACGTCCCTATAACAAGAGGAAGATTGTTGGAAATAGAGGGTAAAAGAAAAGGAGGTCGCCCCAAGCTATCGTGAGAGGAAATTATTAGGAGAGACCTTAAGGAATTAAATTTGATGATAATAATGCGTATAATAGATTATAATGGAAAAGGAGAATCCATGTGGCCGACCTTATATGATGGGATTAAAGCAAGGATGATGATAATGATGATGATGATGATGATGATAATGATGATAATTTTTAGAATTTATTTTATATTTTATTGAGTCAGGTATATTTTTAAGATTTATTTGTCCGTATAGCTATATATTAGATTCCATATCGTGCATCATTTATTTTTATATATTTTTTATAATATATGTGAGTTTTATTTATATTTGATTTTTATTTTATCGGTTTAGCTTTATTAATATTTTATTATATTATATTAGGTTAGGTTTATTAGTATTATTTTATTTTAAGTCTTTTATTTTTAGATTAGGAATTTAATTTTTTTAATATATTTTATATTTTCTTTAGTTAGGATTTTAAAAAGTAAACACACACACACACTCTAATCCACACACCTTACCACACCTTAGACTACTCCATCATCTTCAACCTTCCCTTATATTTCTCTCTCCTCCTTCCATTAACCCCATTTCAAGACCCACCTTCTATGCCACAAACCTTAACCCACCAAAAAAATAAAATGACCTGCTGAACCACAACCCTGATCTCGACCCGAGGCCTATACCCCTAACCCAACATACTCGCCTTGCCTTCAATCAACACAAAACCCAACTACCCTGACGAATTACCAGTTGAATCTCCAACTTCCCTACTTTCGTCCAGCAACAAACACAAATCTGACCACCTGTTATACTTGGACCCAAACCTCCATCTGCCATCTCCGTCCCAAACTAACTTTACCCGGTTCAACCCCCTCCATATCTTGACCCAACTCCGACCACATTCGACTCCTATCCAACCCGAGATCTCGAACCCGAAACTCAAATCCTCTACTGGTATCACCTGAAACCCAACAGCCCATTACCTGGTGCAGACCTGACATTTAACCCGAAATCGACCCATGGCAGTTTGCCCATCTTTGATCCATTTATCTCAAACCCCTATCCAATTCTGCCCAAGTCAAGTCCTAAAATAAAATGAAAGCCACATAACCCATTTTTTCCATAATACCCTTACCACATCTCCCACATGCACACTAGTGTGTATTTTATCAAAATTACCCTCACCCATATACCTCACACCCCACATGCACTTGTATCCTCCCAAAAATGCCCCTTAGCTCCATGTGCATATAAAAGAAGACATTCAATTCCATTAAGAGAGAGAGAGATACTAGAGAAGACCTAGAGAAGAACAGAGAAAGAAACACCTTTGTAAATATTTTCTTTATTTCTTTTATTTTTTAGAGATTTTGTGAGAATTAATTGTCGAGGGATTGAATTGTATTGCCGAGGATAGAGTTCAATTTAGCAAATTCAAGGAGACTTGTTTCAAGATTTGTTCTCTTTCTCTACTCTTATATTTTAATGCCTTTGATTATTTGTTCACCATATTTAATATCATGTTAGGCTAAAAACCCCTTTTAAGGGATGGGATGAACCCCTTTACTTAATGTTGATTTAATTAAATAGTTTGTTTATTAGAAATTCTTTTGAATGTTGATTTTGATCCTTCACCTTTCAATTTATGCCTCGAGAGATGGTAAATGATTTTCGAGAGAAAATTGAAATTCGAGATATAATACCCATTTTAGAATCGAACTAGAGATAAGGGTTTCTCAAGTGTGGTATTATTCCTTGAATTTCTACTCTAAATTTTATTTTATCTGATTTATATGAATTTTGGTGAATCGATCCTAGCGGGTGATTTATTAAAAGGAGTGTAAATCTATTTTCTAAGAGTTATGGGGGTTTGAATTTAATTTTCTAAAATGTTAGTGTTAAAATTGCATTTGTGATGAGAGTTGACCTGTAATTCAAGAAAAATATGAAGCCTAATAAGAATAAGCCATACCTGAGAGGTGGAGCTAACTTGTGTAACAGGCTCGCTAGAAGCTATCGTGAAAACTGTCCTAGAGGATAAAGGTTGAATGTGAGGCTTGTTATCCATAGTAACAAAGACCCGGGATATGGTAATCCTCCCTGAAGGCGATAGGCCTGGGGTAGTGCCTCCCGTAATCGGGGCTATTCCCTCAGTAGA
This sequence comes from Sambucus nigra, assembly GCA_949130495.1. NCBI lineage: Eukaryota > Viridiplantae > Streptophyta > Magnoliopsida > Dipsacales > Adoxaceae > Sambucus > Sambucus nigra. The sequence goes on from OX422218.1 coordinate 352,959,169, forward strand.
GGAAAGGCCACTAGAAGAAGGTCCCTACAATAAAGAATAAGAAAAGAAAATATAGTTATAGATGTAGGTAATACGACATAATTGAGAAAGGCAATAAAGAAGACAAGTTAAAAGTACCTCAGACAGCCCGGTAGGGGAACCTCTCACCACAGAGGAATGGGGAGGCGAGGAAAGGCGACTAAGAGAAACAGTTACATGTGTGCACAAAAGTGAGAGACTTCAAAAGATATGCCTCAAAATGTAGCAAATAAAAGTAAGAGACTCAGGAGAGCTAACGGTTACCTGGACTTAAGAGGAGGACACAAAAGAAGTCCTCGCTGTCGTCAGGAATACAATGGAACACTGCAAAAAAAAGACAAAGACAGAAGATGTATTAATAAAAAAAAGAACAACGACTGAGCAAATGGAAATGACAAACCTCCCTAAATAGGACCAAAGACGAGACTAACATAGAACTCCAGACCCTAGGAAAAGCCCCCCGGGTAGGAGGCAGAGGTGACGGATCACTCGTCGTGATGAAGGCACCCTGTAAATGGTGCAAAGATAGAGACAATTCATATCTGAACTATGTATATGAAAATAGACAGTAAAATAAAAATAGAGAAGTTAAGAGAAAAGACTTACAGCGGTAGAACGAGCGACCTGCCCATACGATAAGTGTCCGGTAGTGGGGTTGCTGGAAAACGGAGAGCCTATGAGAGCATCTTCGCAGAAGACTCTCCAAAAATTAGTAACAAGAAATAAGTATCAGGATGTTGATCAGCACAAAGATCAACAACACTTATCTCATTCGAATAAGAACCATCATAATCATAGGAGGGAGTAGTACCTTCACCTATGGGAATGGAAGTAGCAATGGCTCTTTATCGGATAATTTGAGGGCCTCGTAGCCCTACTCACACAGAGTCCTATACATCTTCTCTACCCCAAGATCATCAGTATCGAACCCTTGTTCTGGTGCAGAGGTGGGGCAAAAGTATCAGTGTCAGTTCTCTTCTTCTTTCTGCTCACCCTAGTTCTTACTGGCGAAGGGAGGGAAGTGTATATTTGAGTTTTTTTAACCATTTTTCTATAACTAGGCCATTTTATCAGCTGCTATTACCCCATCAGTCCTCTTCCCTCCTTCTCCTCTAGAGGGACTTCAGGTTTTCCTGTACTGAATATTTTTTTCCTGACTCATTTTTTTGTGCCATTGGGATTCCATTTTCATACTCTATTTCTATTTGCCTTTATGCTAGTTGGTTGTCACTACCACTTCTCCATCTGCGTCTTCAGTTCCCCATTTATTGGTCCCTTCTACCTCTGGTTAAGTTCTTGCAACCATCGTATCTATGGGAGGAATTATAATAGCACCTCTCTCGATAATTATCTTGACTTGTCCTTACATTTTTATGCCTCCTTTTTTTATGACTTATGAAAGATTCATAAAATTTTATATCCTTCTTCTCTTGCAGGGTAATTCTAGTGAGACTCCCTCACCTACGGTACCTATGGTAGAGGTCTTAGGGAAAGTTCTTGAGGTAGCACCGGTGAGTCCTCCCTCATCTTCTGTAGGGGAAGCTGCTTCAGCTAGCTTGGTTAAAGTCCCCTTGTCTAAGGGGCTTGTTCCTAACTCCGCAGAGCCAGCTCCAATGGTACGTTTAGTTTTTGTACATCTATTTGCTAGATTAGTTACACATTTGCATACTCCTTTGTCTCTCTAACATATCTATAGATGTGGTCCCTTTACTTACGGGACTAATATTTGAACCTTTAATTGAGTAGCCCACCAATTTATGTACTTGAGGATAATTTGTTCACCCCTCCGGTTAGTACCCCTCTTGCTCTGACGATTGAGGATTCTTTGTCATCCATCTCAGTGGGGGGCTCCCAGGTGAATACTTAATCTGTCTGAATCTCTTGAGCTTATGTTTTCTGTGTAAATACTTGCTGGCATTTACCTGTTTCCCTATTTTCAGGTTAGCGCAGCGATTGTTCCTTTGAATGTGGGACAACCAGGGGGAACTATTATGAGTCAGGTATCATACTGTCATACCTTACTCTTTTCTTTGTTCCCATTTTTTTTCTTTATTTTACTGTGCATGTTGGCCCGCCTTCACGTTCTTGTTTCCTTATTTTCAGGTTAGTGAGGCGGTCGTCCTTAGTTTTGCAAGACCTACTGTGAGTGTTATACTGCATACTCCCCAGGTATTAAACTGTCATACGTGGGTTATTATTGTCTGTTAAAGCTAGTACATTTCTCTTTTTCCTTATCTAAAAGAAAAAAATCCTAACTCTTGTCTATTTTTGTTAGGCTGGTGCATAAGGTAACGTGGTGCCCCCTCGCTTGGGTGACAACATATTGACCCCCATGGACTTTGAGGTAAGATTTCCATGATCTTTGTTTTAATTCAAGTATGGGTAACTCACCTCCTTCTAATTCTTTTCTTTGAAAATTGTCTCCTTTTCACTTTTCACCTAGTAGGATCTAGTTGATGAGCCTGATGAGGCCACTGGTTAGGCTAACCAGAGTTTCGATGCGACCGGTGATACTGGCTCCGATGATTACTCTTCTATCCCTCTTTCAGATCTTGAGTCCCGTAACATAGGTTATGATGATATAGAGGTAAATTCTCCAGGGACTTTCATGAGTGCATTGTGGCGTTCAGAATTTCCTTCCCGATTTCGTACATAGAAGCGAAAGGTGTTGGAATTACTTCTGGAGAAACACCATGATACTTTCACCTCCTAGAGCATCCTCAAAATTTTTAGCCTCGTGATCTTCAACTTGAAGGCCCTAGCTATCCATATTCATGAATTCTTATCTACCCTTCCTATCTATATAACTGCTTAGAGAGCTGCATTATTTCTCCAGGCCCTTCACGATCTTCAACACTTCTATCATTTCCAACTGGATTGGCTCAAATCTTTAGTTTTTTATTTTCTTGGTACCACCTTTAGGAAGATGATGAAGCTCCATACTCAAATTCAGTCTCTCCAGTCCAAGCTGGCCAAACTAGAGGCTGGTGTTACTGAGGATGAGGCTCGAATGTCTAGATTAGAGGAGCAGCTTGTTGAGGAGGCTAGTCCTTCTTACACAGACCTGCACTCCTACCATGATTTATTTTTCATGTTGTCTAGTGGACATATATCCATGTGGTGTAGACTTTCTTTTGTACATTTTTTTCATATGTAAAGGACTTTGTCATTATCAATGATAAAGAATTTTGTTTGTTTCTATCATCTTACTCATCTGCTTTTATGCGGACTTTGATATCTGCTTACTATGGCCTGCTCTGATTTTCTATGGCCACCTCATTTGTTTGAACTATCCTCTTTAACTGTGGGATACTTTCATATTAGAATTATCCCCTCTAACTATTGGGTACCTACATATTATCTGAGTAAGTAACATTTTTAGAACTGTCCCATCTAATTGTTGGGTACTTGCATATTATCTTAGCAAGTTATCATTTTTTTAGGACTATCCCCTCTAACTGTAGGAAACTTTCATATTATCTGAGAAAGTAACGTTTTTAGAACTGTCCCCTCTAATTGTGGGGTACTTGCATATTATATGAGCGAGTTATCATTTTTTTAGAACTGGCCCCTCTAACTGTGGGGTAATTACATATTATCTGAGCAAGTTGTGATTTTTAGAACTGTCCCTTATAATTGTGGGGTATTTTATCATGGTTATCATTTCTTATGGAATAGCAGGGAGATAAAGGGTTAGCTCTTCTCCTCCCCTCAAACTCTTTTTTTTTAGAAATTAGAGCAGGGGAGTGTAAGTCCCCTTTTCTCTATATTTTCTATGGACTGGTCAAGTAAGGCCTTTTCTTTGAGAATGAAAGTTAAAACTTGTTCTCTAGGAAATTAAAAGAATATTTGTTGTATATTTTTTTATTATGACTTGGAGGATGTCTTCCTACTGGACTGGTGACGAGGTCAAAATCATTTGTCCAATATGCATGGGGAGACTTTGCTCAATATACTTTTCTATCGGGATGGACGTACCCTCCAAGTGTAATGAGCAAATTTCTCTTTATCTTGGACCCTCTTCTAGTCTAGTAGAGGGTATTAAAATAAAATATTCTGATGGATCTACCTTATGCCATAGGTAAACAAGCAAAATAAGAATCATCGTGCAATGCTAAAAAAAATTTACTATTCATTTCTTTTCATTTTTTGTATTATTTACAAAATTGTATTGCTCTATCATTTTTACAAAAAAGAACTTTTCTGGTGCTAGAGCAAGCTGCTCAAATTCTTAAACAGAAATGAAATTTTTTAACAATGCTTAGCATAATACCTCTTCATCCACTTGCAATTAATGGAGTGAAGGCAATCGATCTTTGGTTCTAAAATATGGAAATAACCCGACTTGCCTACCCCTCTCACGATAAAGGAGCCTTCTCAGTTAGGTTTGAACTTTGATGTAGACATGCTACGGAGATGGTGAGTGGAAACTTGCATGACTAAGTCTCCCATGTGGAACTCCCTAGGCTTGACCAAATTTTTGTAGGCTCTAAACATTTTCTGGGTATAGACTTTGAAATTCTCTTTCGCTTTGTGTCTACGCTCGTCCAATGCCTCTAAGTGCACATGTCGTGGGTCGGGGATGAGTCCATTACTTAGAGCAACTCTGACTGAGGGTATCTCTAACTCCACTGGTAATATAGCTTCAATATCGTATATCAATGAGAACATGGTGAACCCGGTTGGTTTTCTCTTTGAGGTACGATAAGCCCATAGCACCATGGGCAGTTTTTCATCCCATGCCCCGGGCATGTACTCTAGAATCTTCTTCAAGATATTGATCAGGGTCTTATTGGCATCTTCTGGTTGTTCATTACCCTTAGGGTAGGAGATGGTTGAATTGTTGTGCACAATTTTGTACTTGTCTGTGAGGGGGGCTATCTCCTTGCATACGAATTGCTTCCCATTATCTATCAAAATTACTTTGGGTATACCAAACCTGCATATAATATACTCTTTGATAAGTTGGTTTAACATTTACACAGTCACTCTCCTTAGAGGGATTTCTTCCGCCCATTTGGTGTACAATTTTGTAACCACAATGATGAAAGCTTCGCCATGAGAAGCTGGGAAATTTTTTCCAACTAGGTCAAATGCCCATGTGTGGTAAGGATAGGGAGATTCTAGACATTGTAAGATAACAGAAGGAGCATGTATCATATTACCATGTACTTGTCAGGCTTTGCACCTCTTCATGTAGCCAATGGAGTCGGCCTCCATGGTTGGCCAGTAGTTCCCCAACATCATCAACTGAACATACAGTTTGGCACCCCCATGTGGGAGGGCTCATGGGCTTCTTTCATCACTCTCTATGTGTCTCCCTTAGCTATGCACCTAGGTGATTTCTCATTTTACCCCTTCCTATAAAGCTCTCCTTCCACCAAATAAAAGTGAGCTATCCTTTTTTACCGATAAATTTCATCCGCTCTTTTTGTGGGTAGCTCACCATATTTTAAATATGCTATTTATAGCTGCCTCCAATCTTCAAAGGCTTCCACAAAGTCAGCTTCCACTGACTGGTCAAAATGGGCCTAGCACTTCAAACAACCTTGTTGCATATGAGCAGCCTCTCTACTCATGGTGGACCAATAGCAGCCCCTTTGTAACCGATGGTAAAGAGGGATAACAGTGTCCCCACAATGTTTTTCGTGCATCTCTGCCAACCTTTATTTAGCTTCTTGTTCTCCCATACATCTTTCTAGGAACCCTCCAGGGCTTTTAAAATCAAATTTTCCCTGCAGCAAGTGGTAGTTAGCTAGTTATAACATCTTTATTATCCCCTCTCTGGTCTCTAACTGCTTCACAACTATGTGCCTCCAATCCTATACTCGTTGCTTGGGAACAAAGATTTTATTGTAATAGGCACTGTTCTTCGCCGTACTATAATCATTGCTTCTGGCTCATCCATGTTTAAATTATGTGCTATCGTGGCCAGTGCGTCAGGGTGCCTATTCATTATTCTTGCAAATATCTCCACAGTTACTTCCAAGAACTGCCCTAGCAGTCTCTGAATGATATGTTTGTAGAGTTCCAGGTTAGCATGCTTGAGGGAGAACTCATCATTAACCTGTTCTACTACCATGTTGGAGTCCCCTCGTATGCACAGCACTCTGACCCCTATTATGATCGCCTCCAACGTCCCCAAAATGAGGGCTTCATATTCAGTCTCATTGTTTGAGCATTTGAAATCTAACATGAATGATAGGGTGATCTTCTCTTTATTATTTGACAATATAACACCGGCACCTCTTGTTCCTTGAGCACTAGAGCCATCGAACTCCATCGGCCACATTTCCATTTCTTTTGCTATGCATGATTGGAAGTTCTCTTCAGGTAGTTCTTCATTAGGTGGCTCGAAATTCCTATGTGGAAAATGGGCGAGCATATCTTCTACCGCTTGACTTTTAATAGCTTTGGGTACTATGCATTTTAAATCATATTCTGATAATATCAAAAACCACCTTGCTTATCATCCTACAAGTACTGTCCATGCGAGGATGTACTTGATGGGGTGACACTTAGTGACTATGTGAACTGTGAAAGCTAGTAAATAATGTCTTAACTTCTGAGCAACAAAAACCAGGGTAATGCAGTGCCTTTCTACGCTGGTGTATCTAGATTCTATACCTGAGATCACCCTTGACAAATAATACACTGGCTTTTCTACTCCTTCCTTTTCTTGGGCCAGCAGTTCTCCTATGGACCTTTCTATTAAAGTAAGGTAGAGCAGTAGCAGCACCCCAGCGTCTAGCGGAGTCATCGTGGATGGGGAGGATAAAATTTCTTTGATCTTTTCAAATGCCTTCTTGTGCTCATATCCCCAAATCCACTTGGCTTTGTCTTTTAAAAGTGTTTCAATCGGTGAGTCATTTCTGCCAACACGGGTATGAATCGTCTCAAATATGATACATTTCCCAAGAAGCTCTTTAGCTGCCTCTGACTCTTGGGGGTGGCATCATCATTATGGCTTTAATTTTTTCTTCGTCAACTTTAACCCCTACCTATTCGTAACAAACCCTATAAACTTTCCCGTGGTGATCCCAAATGAACACTTGGAGGGGTTCATCCCCATCTTGTACCTGCGGCACCTATCGAACACTCTCCTCAGGTCCTGTATTTATTTGCTCTCTTTCTTAGATTGCACCACTTGATCAACCACATAAAATTCTAATATATTGCGAAATAGGTCATGAAAAATTTCCAGCATGGTTTTTTGGTATGTGGCCCTGGCGTTCTTCAGTCCGAACGGAATGACTATGTAGTGGAAATTTCCCAGGGGCGTGTGGAAGTCAGTCTTCATCGTGTTCGTCGAGCCCATCTTAATATTATTATAGCCAACGTACCCATCTATGAAGCTGTACATCTCATGGCCTGCAGTAGCATCAACTAAGCTATCTATGCTTGGTAGAGGAAATTTATCTTTAGGACATGCCTGATTCAAGTCGCGAAAATCCACACAAATTTGAATTTGGCTCTTGTTCGTCTTTACCACCGGCACTATGCTGGAGAGCCACACAGGATGCTAAATTGTCTTGATTAACCCTGCTTGTAATATCTTATCTACCTATTCTTTTATATTCAGATCGAGGTCATCTTTGTACGTGCGGGTTGCTTGCCCTACTAGGAGAGCGTTGGGAAGAACATTCAATTTGTAAGAGCTCACCTCTGGGTTTATCCCTATATTTTCGTATATTTCCAAGAAAATACGTCAGAGAACTCTTTGAGCAGGCCCATGAGCTCTTCCTTTTATTTTGGGTTCAGGCTCTTGAAGACAAGAATGGGTCTACTTTCACCTCTTTCCATCCCCAAGTTGATCTCCTCTAACTCTTATAGCTTCTCCCTGGGTCCGTCCCTGTATGCATTATAGAGCTTCCTCTGGTTCTTCAACATGATCAATAATATGGGATTCATCAACAATAAAATATTTTGGTGTCGGGTCGGTGCTCTCATCCCTGAACACCCCCCGTGCAGACCATTATAAATGGTAGATAACTTTACCATCAGGTAAGACCACTTTCTTGTATGTTCGAATAGGTTTAACCGCCTCCTCCACCTTTCTCTTTCCTTTTTCTATGTGGGGAATCACCCCTAGACGATCATGTATATATTCCCTTAGCTGGGTGTTTCCTCCAACCACTTGATTTTCTTCTAGCTTTCTCATAAAATTCTTTCTCTCCTCATCCAGTTCTGTATAGAATGCTGGGTCTACCAGGTGGGCCTCTTCAACGAAGAAAGGCTTTTGTGTGGCTTTAATTATGATCTTTGTTCCTCTGATGTTGGCCTTTTCACACTGATTGTAGGTTGAGGGAATTATGCCATGAGTATGCATCCATACCCTCCCAATGAGCAGTTGGTAGCTGGTATTGGCATTGATGACATGAAATTTGATGTGGGAAGTGAAATTCCCTAACTTAATTCCTACATTCACATATCTGAGGGATTGCATTCCAGCACTTTCGAATCCTGATATCACTAGTGGTACAAGCACTATCTTCTCTTTATCAACCCTCATCCCATATAATGTGTAGATTGGCATAATGTTAATATATGTTCCTTTATCCAATAAAACTCTCATAAATGAGACTCCATTGATAAAAGATGTGACATATAGTGGGCGGTTGTGGAAGTAAGGCACCTGCCTATCAGCCTCAGAAAATACCACTTCAGAAGTATACCTCTTGATTAGCCTGCCAATCGTCCCCTGCCAATTCAACGATCGGTATCCTCTCTGTTGTATTGCCTCCAATACTTTTCTTGTTATAACTACCCTGGTGTCATATTTTACTCCTATTTGGTCGAAGAAACACTTGAACTTGAGGCACCTCGCTATGGCTTCGCACTCGAAATCAAGATCCACTTCATATGTCTGAGCATTGCAAACGTATTTCTCCTCAGATGTCCCCCCCCCCCATCCAGGGCAAGGATGACATCCACCTAGTGCTCTAGGAGGTTGATCTGCTCGAGTTCTTCATCTCCTTCCTCTTCTTGGTCTGGGAAAAAAACACTCCTTGCACTTTTTTTCTAGCTCAGTTCTCCGCTTGCTACTCAGTGATAACCTTCCCAACTCCTCACGTATCTTCTTATCATTTTCCCACTCCATGAGGTCTTAGGCTGCTTTTGCACCATACATTGCTACCATATTGGCAGTGGTATAATGATGAGATTGAAGTGGGTTCTTGTTTACATCCACAGGTGGTATCTGCAAAGTGCCACCAGCTACCTGCTCACCAATGATCCTCCTCAAGTAGTAACAGTCCTCGGTAGAGTGTTGCACCCGCTGGTACAACTCATAATACTTAGGGTTGGATTTACCAGCTGTTGTTGGAGTTTCTCCATTCAGGTGAGGGGGAACACTACCCCCTGTCGTACCAATGTACGATAATAATCCATATCTTCCGCTATCCTGCAAGGTAGCGGTGGTGGAGTATCTTCTCCAAACTCTCTCTTGTTACCTGCGTTGTTATTCTTGGACCCGGAGTCTCCCTTCTTACCTTTGGGCCTCCCGTTATCATAGTTACTGCCTGTCTCCTCGAGACTTGAAAACTTCCCTAAGTCAATGGCACCTGTGTCCTCCAACTCGAGGACCTTAACTTGATTATCATGGCTATATTGCTGGCAACCTTAGTGAACTCTCTAAAGATGTCATCTCTAGTTTCATTGATTAGATGTGTTGCACTAAATCAGGACTATCTCTAGTGACCAAGACGATAAAACTCACTCGGGAATTTAATCAAACACTTGGTGTGTGAAAAACACCCAAGACCTTGTTCCCAAAATGAACTAGTGTGAAAACTCCCAATCTTTCAACCAAACATCAATAAAGAGACAATAATAGCATACAAGAAACAAACAATCAAAGCAACAACAATGACATACCGTGGTTCACCCAAATTTGGGCTACATCCACCAAGGAGTATTTCTTCTTTCTATAGATAAATGGAGGAACCTAAAGGTTATACACACACACAATTTATCTCTCTTCGAAAGTCACTCACAACCTCACAAGAACTCACCTCTCAAATGGAGCTCTACCTCTCTTTAGCTTTGATAACTCTGAAAATAGATCTCAAACTTTTCCTCTCTCAAAACCTAGAAATAACACTTGTATTTATAGATTTGAGCCAAAATGGCAAATTTGTAAATAAACCAAAACTGAAAAAATAGGAGAGACAAAACCAACAAACTCCACCTTTGCGATCCTGATGATCCAACCAATCTCTAGAATGCTGAAATTGAACTCTTTTGAAGACCATCCCACCATCTACCAAGCTAATGCGATTCCCCCAGGTGATCCTCACGATCCAACCAAACTTGAAACACAAACATTAAATCCGCTCAAAGATCATACCGACGTATAATAAGCCAATACGCTCCACCCGATGCTAAGACACCCCAAACTTCAACCATGACGTGAGATACCGCAAGTCTTCACTCCAAGACTCCAAACGACTCCACCCGCCGAGGAACCAAGTTCTAAACTAAGAACTCTCCATCTCATGCATCTGAATGCTTCCCATGTAACCATATGGTTAATCTCGCTCCTCATGTAACCCGGTGAGTACACCCCCACACAATACATATAGCATACACCCTCTTTTCACGAAACATTCTAACACATCAACACCATCTTCCACCATGAGAAATAACCACGGATGAGAGGGAAAATTCCTCACCTCTCATACCCTCCAAATTTCACCCTCGAAAGATGTACCAAGTCTTTGTCACGAAAAACTCCCGTTTGCCAATGCTCACAAGCAATAACTCATCGTCCCTCCTTGAACTAGCTACACACACCTCGAATCCATCACGGTCCTACACCTCCTCGATTCCAATCAGCCAATGCATGTGTGCAACTAAACCGAGTCAACATCACCCGTTGAACTCGGAGGGGGACTTCGATCCATCCCCTCCACTAGTAGGTATTCTCCCATCACTACCATCTACTCTCGGAAAGCTAACACCCAATGTCTCCACTTTGTTCACAAACAAGACATGTCTCGAACGTTCTATCACTTGTGCACACAACTTCCCCATCTTCCTCGAAGTTTGATTTAAACGATACAACCCCTCTCTCTCCTATCCCCTCGCTAGGACCATACAACAGCGTGTGACTTTCAAGACTCCACCAACCACCTACACCCGACAACCCTTGGAATCCAAACGGCTAATGGATATCAAATCCTTTCGCAACTTTGGGACATAGGCCACACCACCCAAAGTACGTTCCACCCCATCGAACATCTTGAGCTTCACCGTCCTGACACCCTCAACGGAAACCTTCTCTCCGTTAGCCAAAGACATGGAACCTTTTCCATTTTCCGTGAAAGTCTCAAAATATTCCCTCTTAGAGAAAACGTGATCGGACGATCCCGAATCTAATATCCAATCATCTTGGGAAAAGGAGTTAACCTTGGAGATTGTGAGAAGTTCTCCAAGTTCATCTTCATAATCTGCACTCGCTACCGCTGCCCTCTCGAAATTAACCTTGCCCTTAACCTTGTCGTTCCACAAAGGACATTCTTGGATCATATGACCCCATTCCCTACACTTGTAGCATTTCGGCCCTTTACAACCAACACCCCTCGATCTAGACCTACTAACGTCATTAAATCCCTGGTTGGAGTTCCTCCCGCCATTTTGTCCACCTCCGTCTCTCGCCATAAGGCCTTCATTATGGGAATACCCGTCACCTCCATCTTCCTTCTTTCTCATCATGACATGAGATTGAATATCTTGCACAACCTCGTTGCACCGGAGCGTAGACTTCCCAAACATGAGAGTGGTCACAAAATGCTCGTATGAATCGGGTAATGATGCAAGCAATAAAAATGATCGATCCTCATCAATGAATTGGACATCTATCCGATTCAAGTCATTTATCAAGGCATTAAAAACGTTGATATGCTTCATCATATCCTCAACCTCCTTCATCTCAAGCTTGAAGATTTCTTCTTGAGGAACAATTTATTTGACAAAGATTTACCCAAATAAATATCTTCTAGCTTATCCCACATGCCTTTAGACGTGGTCTCCGCTATCACGTTATTTAACACATCATCCGTGATAAGCATCTCAATACACGAAGCCGCTCTTTGATCAATGTCAATCCACTCGGCATCGGTCATGCCTACCGGTCGTCCCTCTACCCCCAACAATGCTAATTGCAACCTCTGTTGGACAAGAACGCCTCGCATTCGTCTTTGCCATAACTCGAAATTGATCTTCTCATCAAAAGCCTTCATATTCATCTTCATAGAGCCACTCGATCCATAACTCGGATCCCATCTCTTAGAGCCTCCATTCGTAGAGGTTGATTCTTGAGTACTCTCCCCATTTTTCGTCATTTGGAACAAAAACAAAAGCTATGCCAAAATTGCCAAAATTGATTCAACCTCGAACCAAAATATCGGGCAAACAATGCAACCAAAGCTCTGATACCACTTGTTGCGCTAAAGCAAGACTATCTCTAGCGACCAAGACGATAAAACTCACTCGGGAATTTTATCAAACACTTGGTGTGCGGAAAACACCCAAGACCTTGTTCCCAAAATGAACTAGTGTGCAAACTCCCAATCAATTCAACCAAACATCAATGAAGAGACAATAAGAGCATACAAGAAAAAAATAATCAAAGCAACAACAATGATATACCGTGGTTCACCCAAATTTGGGCTACATCCACCAAGGAGGATTTCTTCTTTCTATAGATAAATGGAGGAACACAAAGGTTATACACACACACAATTTATCTCTCTTAGAAAGTCACTCACAACCTCACAAGAACTCACCTCTCAAATGGAGCTCTACCTCTCTTTAGCTTTGATAACTCTCAAAATAGCTCTCAAACTTGTCCTCTCTCAAAACCTAGAAATAACACTTGTATTTATAGATTTGAGCCAAAATGGCAAATTTGTAAATAAACCAAAACTGAAAAAATAGGAGAGCCAAAACCAAACAGATGGAGTTTGTACTCCTCCAAGATCCCCTCAACACAGATTTGAAGCAGTCTTCCCTCGGCTACCTCCTCGTGTACATCAAGTGACCTATCGCGAAAGCGCTTGATGTATTTCATTAACTCCTCCTCTGGCTTTTGTACATCTTGTGTTGGGTGTCTCAACGTGAACTAACATTCTATCACAAAGAACTTTTGGAGGAATTGTCTGTGCATCTCTTCCCATGAGGGAATGTTGTTGGGCGCCAGGTGGGAATACCACATGTAGGCTTTTCTTGTGAGGGTCTTGGAGAACTCCTTCAAACTCAAGTTCTTGTCATTTCCATGCACCCCTAGGTACTCAACGAACCTTTTCACATGCTCTCTTTGATTTTTCTCCTTTTCCATTAAACTTAGTGAAATTTGGTGGAATATACCCCTCTGGGTAGGGTTTCTCATTCGCATCCTAAGGATAAGGATCTTGCATCTCATCATACAGATGAGGTGTTTCTATTTGAGTGGAGGAGATTAACTTTCTCACCTCCTCCATAGTAACTGCTTTGGAAGGGAATTCTTTCAAACTTATTCCCTTTGCTATTGGTGAGCTTGATAATGCCACAACCTGCTCTAGCACCACCCTTCATGATGGAATCATCTCCATTGGAATTGTTGCTGGGGTGGCTGCCCCTCCAGAGGGGGAAGCTACTGTTGTTACATAGCCTTGACCCAAACGTGATAGGTCTATATTGTTTTCCTTCAAAAAGTAAAAAAAAACATGCCCATAAGGTTCATACCTATCATCGAAGCTGATGTCAGAGAACTAGTTTTCCCTCCCTGAGGAGCATGTGTCTTTGCTCCGGTCACCACCACATCCTCATGAGTGGTCTGGTCACTTTAGGTTCCATTCCCAAGTGTAATGTCTTCAAAAAATAGCTTCTTAGAAACGTTGAAACCTTCTTTGTCCATTAAAGAAAGAATACCTCCCCAGTAGAGTCGCCAAATATAAAAGGGTAGTTGTACTGGGGTCTATGAATAACCGGAAAAGGTGAGGCGTGACCCACTCTAATGGACTCTGTCTCCAAGGTCTTTCAAGAGCTTCTTGAGAAACACCTGGTAAAACCTTCTCTTTTTGGTAAGAATAGAACCAAAGTAAGAACTATCCCCTACAAGTTGATGAATTTCACAACAATAATAGTAGTTTTTTTCTTCTCCAAAGAAAAATCCTGGGAGTGACGGCTGTCGGTGTGGAGTGAAAGAATAAGTCACTTAGCACTTAGAGAGATAGAGGGGAGAGAACACTAGGTGTCTGGGGTGATTTTGACAGAGTAACAGTATGAGTTGAGTTCTATCTTTGACTTGACCTTTCCCAAGGGTTCGATTTATACTTGGGCACTAGGGTTGAGCTAGCACTTTTGGGGCGCCAAAATTGAGGGGGTAGGTGAGGGACAAGGTCTGCAATGTACCTTTTATCCCTATCTGTGTGCAGTCACCTGTCCCCTCTGACAGGTGCCACCTGGTGTAAACTAAAGTCAAAAAGGAAATATGTCTGAGCTTGAAGACAAAATATCCTATTTGGTAAATATATTTTAAAACGGTAACTTGTTGTACAATTTTTGTGAAACTTGAAGAGGGGTTCAAGGACCACCTCCTCTAAAATCTTTTTATAAACTTGAGGAGGACCATCAAGAATCACCTCCTCTAAATTATTTACAAACTTAAAGAGAGGTTTCAAAGACCACCTCCTCTAAAATTATTTTATAAACTGTTCATTTCTTGTGAGCAACCTCTTGGTTACTCACTTCGATTATGACTAGGTGTGAACTGTGTGAGGACTGTGTGACTCCTATGGTATGTCTACGAGTGTTCTCTCAATATTAAAATTCTAAGTGGTCAATCTTTCTCAACAAACCTTGTTCCTCAGCCACCAAGCCAGAACTCCCAAGAGATCCCAACTTGCCCATTTGATCCCTGCTTGCTCAACCAGGCTACCTGTACAAAAAAGTGACATGTTAGTGCTTTATCATTTCTCTACATCACAAATCTTGGAGATGAGGATACTCTAGGTGAACCTCCTCGCCCACTAGTTCTACTCTATATAGAATTTGGATTTCTGGGAGGAAAAGCTCCTCGTGGTGGGATTCCTCATTCATACTTTATTCCTGTGACTTTTGAGCATTTGGGGGTGAGTAGCCACTTATGATGGGACTCCTTGTCTAGACTTCATTTCTATGTTTTGTGAGTTGATTAGAACGAGGATCTCTTTCTCATAAGCCTCCTCACCTAAATTCCAAGTTTGTGACATCTGTTCGTTTTGGGGCGAGGAGCTCTTCTTGACGGGCCTCCTCGCCCAAGTTCAATATCTGCTAACTCGGTGTCCATTGGGGCGAGTAGCCCTTTCTGGTGGGGCTCCTCGTCTAAATTATAATCATGTGATCTTTGTAGAAATTGAGGCGAGTAGCCCATTCTAGGTCCGTCCTCTCTCTAGCCCTTAAATTGTGACCTGAAGGAGAATTGGGGACGAGGAGCCCTTTCTGGGGCCCTCCTCACCCAAGTTCTAATTCTTGTGAACTTTGGGAAAATTGAGGAGGAGCCCTTCCTGGGGCCTTCCACGTCGAAATTCTAAGTTTGTAAACTTTGGGAAAAGTTGGGGGCGAGGAGCCTTTTTTGTGGCCCTCCTTGCCCAAATTCTAATTCTATAAACTTTAGGAAAGTTAGGGCGAGGAACCCTTTCTAGGACCCTCCTCACCCAAGTTCTAAACCTGTGAACTTTGGAAAATTTGGAGCGAGGAGCCTGATTAGTCGCAAATATTGTATATCTTGCGCCCGTTAATTATGCATGCACGCACGCTTGCGACCGTTATTTCACGTATTTAAGCTCTTGTACTGTATAACCCTTGGTTTCCATATATATATGCTTTGCGAGGTTTATTTGAGCTTTTGTAGGGATTGGAATGCTAAACGGTGCAAGTGCGCGTCATCCGGGAACGTTCAGTGTTTTACGCAACTTTAGGGGTAATTCTGTCATTCCTACATTCAAGCTTTGTGCCCGAACCCTTCACGGATGTTGTAGTTCTTCTTGCCAACTTCGCGTAGCCCCTGACGGTTTGTCAATTCGGTTCACGATGACCAAGTTATGGGCGTTTTCCCGAGCCCCTTTGTTGTGTATCAAAAGAGGGGAGAGTGCTGATGTTTGCAGGAGCGGTCGACCGGTCCAAGATAAGCGGTCGACCGGTGTTTTGCCTTTTGCCTTCGAAATGAGACAGTGTACCCTCTCCTTGATAAGCGGTCGACCGGTCTCTGACCAGCGGTCGACCGATACTTCATTTTCTGCAAAACCCCCGCAGTTTTGGTTTGGCCTTACCACCCTTGTTTTGTGGTTTTCTTCCACTTAGTATATATTTGTGGTGGTTTATTCTTGTAAAGGATCTGATTACATTCGTGTGAAAAGAAATAGATAAAAGGGATTTTTGTTGGCTTCTCTCTCTCTCCTAGGGCTAGATAATTTGCTTGTCATTTTCATCATCAACTTCATTTATTGCAAGTAAATTTCCTCCTCTATTGTTTCTTGTTGATCCTTGTTACAGTGTGGTGCAATTAATGTTGTGTTTGTGCCTTGAATGCTTATTCTCATTATAGTTATTACACTTACTATTAGTTTAATGATGTGTTTTGATGTGGTTGGTGTCATGAGTAGCTAATCTCCCTAGGTTGGGAGCATAAACCCACCTTGGAGAGTTTAGTTCTTGGCTTGGTTCAATGATTAAATCCAATAAATGGGTGTGTGGGTTGAGATTGGAGTTTCATGGGATTTTATCCTCTCTTATCATGTAAGGGTTGTATTTTAAGACTTAACTCCAACA
The DNA here is from genome assembly GCA_949130495.1 of Sambucus nigra. Taxonomy (NCBI): domain Eukaryota; kingdom Viridiplantae; phylum Streptophyta; class Magnoliopsida; order Dipsacales; family Adoxaceae; genus Sambucus; species Sambucus nigra. Next base: position 352,975,978 of record OX422218.1, read on the forward strand.
TCAACGCATTTGTTCGATAATATATTGTTACCTTCATCTTATATTGTTGGGTTGACATCCTTCATGTAGGATTGTTGATATTGATATATTATTCCCATTTTATTGTGATTTAATCGGAAGAATCCGTTGAGTTATGCGCATCCGAGGTGGGAGAATGCTCCTTAACCTTTTGTTAAAGAATCGTTTCATAATCCTGTTTATAAATCTCGCTTGTCCTGTTTCTATTTTTGTGAAGTGTTCCATTTATCTTGGTTCGCTTTGGTTCGTTACAACACGTATAACCTAAATCATCTTTTCTTTTTATCTTTTATTCTTGTTTATTGATTTTTAACTGAAAGAATATCCTCGGTACTTCATATAACTCCCTGCGGAAATCGACCCCGGTCTTACCGGTCTTTTATTACTCTCGCGATTAGCGTACACTTGCGCTATACAATTTTCTGAGCGAGTCAGAGCCCTTTTGGGGGCCCTCCTCTCCCAAGTTCTAATTATTGGCGGTGCTCATGGTGAGTCCCTCATAGCCCTTTGAGCTATCAAGTGAGTACCCCTCTACACTCCTATTAGGATCCCTTATCTTTTGCGACACCCTAAGTCCAGAGGGCGGTCTCCTGGGAGATCAATGCCTAGTCGGCAATATCGCACGTCGCTGAACGACCAACCAAAAGGAAAGGTTGTTTCAAATCTATTAGGTATCTACGAGGAGAGACTAGATGATCGTGATCAAGAGATTGCCCATCTGAGGAGACAGTTAACTCAGTAGTCGAAAGATCACAGGTTCGATTCATGTACTCAACAGCATCACATGAGATGACTTAACTCTCCTAGAAGTCACGGATCATACCAACCTGGTGAGCCCTCACACAATGCACCACCACCAATAACGTGACAACCGTCCCCTTGGAGGAATTCTATCAATCACAGTGACAACCGTCCCCTGGGAGGAATTTTATCAATCACAGTCACCACCATATTCAACCCACAGAGTCAGAACAATGTAACAAACTTGGCTTGTTCAAAGGTGCATCCACACAGAATAAGAAGTGACGAAACAAGGGTACTCATTCGAAAAGAATTGGAAGGAAGGTTGAATCCAAATATGGCTAGGACTCCCAAGGAGATAACTAGAAAGGTGTGGGACACGAATCCTCACCTCCTTATTGAGAATATAGAGTCCTTGAGACACCCCATAAGTTCTCCACACCAAAAGTGACAACTTATGACGGAAAGGCAAACCCTACCCATCACATCAGGCATTATCGGCAGACCATATCTCTTTGGAGCCATCACGATGCCCCAATGTGTTAGGTGTTTCTGTCTAATCTTGGAGAGATTAATCTGAAGTAGTTTGAGAAATTTCCCCCAGATCAATCTTCATTTTTAGAGACATAGCTGAGCAGTTCACAACATGATTTATCACAAGCGGTCGACCACCAGCGGTCGACCGCTGAAACCATTCCAAGCTCACTGTCTCCACTCCAAAGGTTTTTTGTAAAGTGCGGTCGACCGGTGAAAGACCAGCGGTCGACCGGTTGTTTTTGATCGAGCATACTGTCTCCACTCCCAGTTTTAAATATAAAACGCGGTCGATCGGTCCCATACCAGCGGTCGACCGCACGCCTCAGTTATTTGCAACAGCCCGTTTCATTTCCCCCTCATTTATCTCTTACTCTCTCAACTTCTCCCATTCTCTCTTCACCCGAAATTCTCAAAATTAAGCCCTAAGTCCATTTTTTCTCTCCCATTCCACTTCCATTACCCTCCTCCATCATTCAAGGTATGAATCCCACTACTATTTTCATATTGCATTTACTGATTGTGGGTATTCTTGGGTATATTTCGTGATTTAGGGTTGATTTCAGTTGGGATTTTTGGGAATAATTTTTTATTTGTTTTTGATGCTCTCATTGTTCCACTCACTTTCTCATCCATACACATATTTTCCATTGCTTCATTGTGTTGATTGTGTTGTTGAAAAGATGATTATGGTATATACATTCTTGCCCCAAATTGTGCCCACTCCCTGATTTTGTCACCTTGCATACTGCTTTGTTGTTAAAATCCCATTCATGGCAAAATGTTGATGTTTATTCTTGAGATTGCCATGAATGGGGGGATCTTTATTGGAACAAACTTTCCCCACACCCCTGTTTTCCAGTTTTGCATGCCAAGTGTTTGTTCAAATGCCTCAATGAATATATTTGCATCTTCTGAACATTTTCTTGCTTGCAAACTCATTCCTTACCATTGCAAATTTAGTTTCAACTGCACTGTTGTACTAATTTCTGTTTTGCAGGTACAATGGGTGACGTTGACAAATACAAGCTGTCTCGATGCGTGCCTCCTAAAGGCATCGATGGGTTCCGTTGTGCCCAAGAAAAGGAGTGGTTTGAGGCATTCTTTTCAACTTCAAAACGCCCGCTTGCAATCAATTTGGCGTGGAAAATGGATGACCTTCCCCATCCAGTCTTGTCCATTCTTAAGCGGTATAATTGGGACTCGTTGGTGGGAAGTCCATTCACGATAAATGAAGAACTAGTGCGCATTTTCTATGCCTCTTTGATCAAATGCAAGGGAGAAAAGGGTGTCTTCGAGGCTTTTGTACGTGGAGTTCGGATCACGTTTAGGCGGAAGGACTTGGCCCGCTGGATGGGCAATGTGGCTGACCCATTCCCATTTGTGAGCCTCTCTGATGAGGCGACCTTTGATTTGGACACACTTATAGAGTTTCTTGCCCCGGGAGAGGTTTGGACCAAGAAGATGTTCCGGTCGGCCGCGATGGTAGATTTACCGAGGCTGTTGCACTATGTCAACGTGCATTGTTTGATGGTCACCAACAATAGATCCGAGGTACGCCATAAGCATGCTGTTTTCCTCTACACACTTCTGAAGCAATCGGGAGACATCAATCTCCCGCAATACTTTTTGGATCAGATGTATTTGGCATCTAAGGAAAAGGCATGGAACGTCTCCCTTCCATTGCCCGGTATAGTGACCCAAATTTGCATTCAAGCCAAGTGCCCCGAGTACCCTTCGGATAGGAAAGTGGACCCCAAACCCATCCTAACTAGAGAGAACATCAGGAGGTGCTTGCAGCACTACTGGGGTGAGCTGGCAGTTCAGAAGAGGCCGAGAGTGGTTGTTGTGGATGTTGACGAGGAGACAGAGCTGAGGAGGGCAGAGCAGGGCTCAGGCCAGCACACTGAGGTGCCTACTGCACTTACCGACGCCCACTTTGCGGCGTTCGAGGCACGGCACGAGCGCATATGGGAGGAGACCCAGTTACGGCTAGCGACTTTGGAGTCCCGGTTTGACCAGTATGGGGTTGACCAGATCCACGACCGGACCGAGCGGCGACACGAGTTTCATATGGTCCAGTCCATGATGCGTGATCTCTATATCCAGCAGCATGGCCCTGAGGCGCCGCTTCCACCGCATTTTCAGAGTCCGTACGACCCAGCTAATCCGGGTTCATCCAGTGGTGCGGGTTTCTAGTCTAGTGTATGGGGGATATTGGGTGGTTTTTTCTGATGGCTGATGATTTGTTTCATTTTTGGGGGCGACTATGCGAACTATGTATTCTCTGTTTTTCACATTGATTAAGATGCTTGTACTGAATTCTATGATATTAGTAATGATAATTTAGTTGTTGTTGAATTATTAGATTTTGATGTGTATACATTTTTTCAAATTCTATGTCCACCATCAATTATCTAGTATCTGCATTTCAACCCCTCTAAACTATTGAGACTCATGGCATGTTTCTTTCTAACTTAATCATTGTGGTACATATTTTTATTTTTCTTATGTTGGTATAGGGCGCACGTTGATAACCTCGGCTTCACTCTAAATTGGGGTGATTTATTCTACTTCCTCTTTTTCTCATAATGTCTTTTAATTACATTGAGGACAATGTGCGATTCAAGTTAGGGGGTGTGTTTAGGCATCTCAATTTCTTTTTCATCCCTCTTGTGCCATATATATATATATATATATATAATAAAAATAATAAAAAAAAAAATTAAAAAAAATTAAAAAAAAATAAATATTTTCTTTATTTCTTTTCCCTCTTTTGGGCATTATGCCCTATTTTCCTATGATAAACTTAATAATTGCCCTATCCGATTGCTAATTCAATAATGCATTCTCTATTTCTTTCATGTTATTAAACTCTAGTCCTTATATTATTCAACATTGGGGATAAATGCATGAATTAAACCTTGAAACCCATGAGCACTTGAGCATATTTTCTAAATCATTCGGTAGGACAATTATAGCTTGGTATCTTGTTGTTGCTTTGTGTACACTAAAAACCTAGCGAGTTTCGTGCTTTTCTTCGTTTCAGAGTGTTTATACATTACTCTCTTTCTTGAATAACGTATTTTGTTGGCGATCTCATTTTCTTTTCATTGATTGCATATTAATTGATGTATCACATGAGCATGATTTTCAACGGTGTTGTGTCTCGAGAATCACATGAAACTTTAGGAAAGGATCTTAGGCTCTCTTTGTTATTAACCCATATGACCTTAACCTTACCCTTATATATGTCCCTAGTCAACCCCGTTGAACCTAATTATGACCTTTCTTTTCGTCCCAATTCCCTAACCAACTCCACATTGGAGTTTTACACCATACACATTACCTTTCTTACCTATGTTTTGGAATGATATTTGGGATTGAATGATGTTGTGTAGTGTGGGAGCAAAAAAAAAAAAGAAAAAAGAAAATAGAGAAAAAAAAGAAAATAGAAAAGAAAAAGAAGAAAAGAAAAGAAAGAGCAATTTGTATATTATGTTCATAGTAACTCAATAATCCTTGTTACTCTCACGATTGATATATTTAAGGCGTGTTTGGATATCATGTTCCAATTTTGAAATCGCCCGCCATTTTCCATTATCCCAAATATTTTCATCTCCGAACAGTTTTTGTATCCGTAAATACTTCCTTTCATTTCATTTCCCATAACCCCAAACCCACATTACAACCCAATAAAGTCCTATTTGATCCTAGGGTGACGTGATTCAACGGTCGAACATTAGCGATAATCTGTTTATGTGCATTTCACATTGATTAATATGCGATATCCTTTCATGAGATTGTATTTTTTTCACTTTTATATTGCGTTCTCCTTCTTTGACATGTGCGCGGCTTAGTTTCCTTTTACAATTACTCTTTATGCCCGCATGTCCCGTGTGTTACACCCTATTCCGAGTGTTTCTAATTGTTGAGTGTGATATCCGGAGAGGATTGAGTGGAAGCATGCTTTAATGGTTATCCGGGTTGTAGGCGTTTTTACCGAATCAAATATCTTTACATATGCATGCGCACCACTCACATTTGAGGTTTCAATTCCATGTAGTTATTCTTCTAATGTTCATAGTTTTGGATTATTGGGCAGAACCTCTCCTTTGCTTTGTTAATAATATGTTGAAATATCTAATTATTGTTGAGTTTGGCATATTGGGTGGTTTGGACATGCATGTTTTGAGGAAATTCGATGTTTGTGGGTATCATCCCTGAAAACTCTCACGAGACAACACTCGTCCGCTAGGGTAACCTAGCGGTTTAACGGCTTGTTGCATTTGCTAAATGCAACCGTGCGCCCGCGAAAGTGGCACTTTTTCTGTGTTTATATTGTTGCTATACCACCGCACTTTTGTGGCGGGTTTTGTTTTGTTTCATAGCCAGGGACTAGCAATGTGTAAGTTAGGGGGTGTGATTAGTCGCAAATATTGTATATCTTACGCCCGTTAATTATGCATGCACGCACGCTTGCGACCGTTATTTCACGTATTTAAGCTCTTGTACTGTATAACCCTTGGTTTCCATATATATATGCTTTGCGAGGTTTATTTGAGCTTTTGTAGGGATTGGAATGCTAAACGGTGCAAGTGCGCGTCATCCGGGAACGTTCAGTGTTTTACGCAACTTTAGGGGTAATTTTGTCATTCCTACATTCAAGCTTTGTGCCCGAACCCTTCACGGATGTTGTAGTTCTTCTTGCCAACTTCGCGTAGCCCCTGACGGTTTGTCAATTCGGTTCACGATGACCAAGTTATGGGCGTTTTCCCGAGCCCCTTTGTTGTGTATCAAAAGAGGGGAGAGTGCTGATGTTTGCAGGAGCGGTCGACCGGTCCAAGATAAGCGGTCGACCGGTGTTTTGCCTTTTGCCTTCGAAATGAGACAGTGTACCCTCTCCTTGATAAGCGGTCGACCGGTCTCTGACCAGCGGTCGACCGATACTTCATTTTCTGCAAAACCCCCGCAGTTTTGGTTTGGCCTTACCACCCTTGTTTTGTGGTTTTCTTCCACTTAGTATATATTTGTGGTGGTTTATTCTTGTAAAGGATCTGATTACATTCGTGTGAAAAGAAATAGATAAAAGGGATTTTTGTTGGCTTCTCTCTCTCTCCTAGGGCTAGATAATTTGCTTGTCATTTTCATCATCAACTTCATTTATTGCAAGTAAATTTCCTCCTCTATTGTTTCTTGTTGATCCTTGTTACAGTGTGGTGCAATTAATGTTGTGTTTGTGCCTTGAATGCTTATTCTCATTATAGTTATTACACTTACTATTAGTTTAATGATGTGTTTTGATGTGGTTGGTGTCATGAGTAGCTAATCTCCCTAGGTTGGGAGCATAAACCCACCTTGGAGAGTTTAGTTCTTGGCTTGGTTCAATGATTAAATCCAATAAATGGGTGTGTGGGTTGAGATTGGAGTTTCATAGGATTTTATCCTCTCTTATCATGTAAGGGTTGTATTTTAAGACTTAACTCCAACATCAACGCATTTGTTCGATAATATATTGTTACCTTCATCTTATATTGTTGGGTTGACATCCTTCATGTAGGATTGTTGATATTGATATATTATTCCCATTTTATTGTGATTTAATCGGAAGAATCCGTTGAGTTATGCGCATCCGAGGTGGGAGAATGCTCCTTAACCTTTTGTTAAAGAATCGTTTCATAATCCTGTTTATAAATCTCGCTTGTCCTGTTTCTATTTTTGTGAAGTGTTCCATTTATCTTGGTTCGCTTTGGTTCATTACAACACGTATAACCTAAATCATCTTTTCTTTTTATCTTTTATTCTTGTTTATTGATTTTTAACTGAAAGAATATCCTTGGTACTTCATATAACTCCCTGCAGAAATCGACCCCGGTCTTACCGGTCTTTTATTACTCTCGCGATTAGCGTACACTTGCGCTATATAATTTTCTGAGCGAGTCAGAGCCCTTTTGGGGGCCCTCCTCTCCCAAGTTCTAATTATTGGCGGTGCTCATGGTGAGTCCCTCATAGCCCTTTGAGCTATCAAGTGAGTACCCCTCTACACTCCTATTAGGATCCCTTATCTTTTGCGACACCCTAAGTCCAGAGGGCGGTCTCCTGGGAGATCAATGCCTAGTCGGCAATATCGCACGTCGCTGAACGACCAACCAAAAGGAAAGGTTGTTTCAAATCTATTAGGTATCTACGAGGAGAGACTAGATGATCGTGATCAAGAGATTGCCCATCTGAGGAGACAGTTAACTCAGTAGTCGAAAGATCACAGGTTCGATTCCTGTACTCAACAGCATCACATGAGATGACTTAACTCTCCTAGAAGTCACGGATCATACCAACCTGGTGAGCCCTCACACAATGCACCACCACCAATAACGTGACAACCGTCCCCTTGGAGGAATTCTATCAATCACAGTGACAACCGTCCCCTGGGAGGAATTTTATCAATCACAGTCACCACCATATTCAACCCACAGAGTCAGAACAATGTAACAAACTTGGCTTGTTCAAAGGTGCATCCACACAGAATAAGAAGTGACGAAACAAGGGTACTCATTCGAAAAGAATTGGAAGGAAGGTTGAATCCAAATATGGCTAGGACTCCCAAGGAGATAACTAGAAAGGTGTGGGACACGAATCCTCACCTCCTTATTGAGAATATAGAGTCCTTGAGACACCCCATAAGTTCTCCACACCAAAAGTGACAACTTATGACGGAAAGGCAAACCCTACCCATCACATCAGGCATTATCGGCAGACCATATCTCTTTGGAGCCATCACGATGCCCCAATGTGTTAGGTGTTTCTGTCTAATCTTGGAGAGATTAATCTGAAGTAGTTTGAGAAATTTCCCCCAGATCAATCTTCATTTTTAGAGACATAGCTGAGCAGTTCACAACATGATTTATCACAAGCAGCAAGGTAATCAAGGAGGTTGATTCATTGATCTCTCTTAAGAAAATGAAGGGAGATTTTCTCAGGAAGTACACTCAAAACAACTGGCAGTTATACAATGAAATTTACGATTGCAACAATCAGTTGGTGATATCTTCTTTCAAGTTTCATCTTAGAACAATCGGATGACCTCTGTCAGTCACTATTGAATAAGCTAACCTCTACAATGGGCAATCTCATGTCTCGTATTGAGAAATATGCCAAGGTGGAGGAAATGCTCATCAAGGCAGAGTCCCTAGACGACCAAAAGAAGATTGAACCCAAGGAGGTCCCCAAGGGGGGAAATCAAACCTTTTTCAACCAAGAAGGGATCTAGCCTTTCTTCAAGAGGCCTCCCAAGATGACTAGCGATCCAGATGATAAGGATGTCAATCTCTGGTACACCTATCACCAGGACTATGAACACCTCACAGAGAACTGTAAAATGTTCAAGAAGCATCTGTAGGAGCTCGTCCAAACTGGGAACCTCAAAGATCATATCACAACGAAAAAGATAAAAATCTTGACGAAGATCAACACAATTCAGAACATGGACGGGAATCTACCACCAGTTGGATTGGTTTCCACCATTCACGGCTACATCGATCCATCTCAACACACTGAAAATAAGTTGAGGGAAAGGGTGAGAATCGCAGCCAATGTCCAACAAGCATCCCAAGTGGACTTACCCAAGCCCATTCTTTCTAAAATAGAGATAAAATACTTCGATACTGATCGTGCTATTATACTCCCCGATCATGACTTGGTAGGCATAAACTTTTCCCATAAAGATGCCTTAGTGCTCACCCTACGAATCATAAACTTTCATGTAAAAAGAGTATTGGTAGACCTAGGAAGCTCTTCAAAGATCACGTAACCGATAGTGCTCTACAAGATCGTCTTTAGCATCAAAGATCTTGATACCAACATGGGCCCACTGATCGGATTCAATGGAGAGGTAGAGATCCCCTAGAAAAAATCAAGTTCCCTATCAAGATCAATTCAACTAACAAAGAATTAAAGTTCCATATAATCCAGTCCGAGTCACCATATAATGCCATATTAGAAGAGGATGGATCCATGAGATGAGATTTGTCCCTTTTTCCCTCTACCATATGTTCAAGTTTTTGACTGATCATGGGGTGGTAGACATCAAGCAGCAGCACGAAGTTGTTTCATCTCAGACATCAAAGCAAGGCAGAACCAGTCTAATAAAAGTCAGGATGATGACAATTGAGAGGACAATCAGCCCAAGTAGCCACCAAAGGGCTTTTAGCTAAGAGATGAAGAAACTCGGCTAGCTCCTACCGAACGCATGTTGGAAGGACTCGTCTCTGTTTCTCTAGATACATCATAGTCAGAGAAAGACTTTCTCATTGAATCAGAGTTACCCAAAGATGAAACAAACCAACTCTCTCACTTCCTCATAACAAGCGCAGATGTCTTCACGTGGAAACCTTATGATCTCTCGGGAGTATACCCATAAATTACTTACCACCGATTGCACATAGATCCAAGCATCAAGTCGATTAAGCAAAACCCAGGAAGTCGGTCCTAAAGATGGTTGATGATGTTGGAAATATCACCACCAGTAAGAGGTGTTGATAAGCTCAAGCCAGCAATAACAATGGTAGTATAAGAGTAAATGTCTAGTAGAGGGAGGTGAGGAGAAGAGGAGAGACACTAGGATATAAGTGGTTCAGCTAATTTGGCCTACGTCCACTGTGAGTGTATGTGTAATTTCACTAGATCAAGGCTCTAATAGCCATAGATACAATCTTTCAAACTTTCTCTCTCTACTGTGTATACAAACAGAGTTTCATCTAGGGTTACAATTGTCCATCCCTTTACAAGGTAGAGGAAGACCTCTATATATAGTGCTTGGGGGTGTAATATACCCCCTAGCATGCAATAAGCATGTGTATGAGGATCGAACTAGTATCCTGATAACACCTGGCTGATCTTATGTAGATAATGATGACCATAATATTCCCTCATGTAAGGGGAATGATTTGGTTATAACTGATTTTCTCACGTGTTCCAAGCCTTCCATGTGCTTGCATATGCTCGGACGTGTAATGTCCATTATTGTAACCTTAGCCTGGCCGAGTACGAGGTTGGAGGAGTCCAATAGTTACTTTTTCCTATCAATCGCCGATATGACCTTGGCCGGGAAGACTGGCCGAGGTTGTATATGAGGTAAGATGTAACGTCGGTTGAGGCTAACTATGATGTTGGCACTGGCTTTATCTTATATGAAGTTATCGCCCTCGGCTTCTATCCAGCCGAGGTTGGTCAATAAAGGTCCGACTTTGCAGAATACGACCTTTTTTATGGTAGTTGTGAGCTTCTTGTCAACTCGATTGTGATACAGGTCGAGGTTAGTGACCCTGAGTACGAGGGTACACTTTGTGCATATCAATCACCCCTAGCCCTTAGTCTCATATGTGAGTAGATGATTGAGGGGTATGTAGGATAGGCCGAGGCTGAGTTTCTTTTGATGTCTTGGGGCATGAAGTGATTCCTTGACACATGTCACTCACTGAAGTGACTAAAGTACTCCCCAAGGTATGATAATTCTGGCAGCGTCTTTTAGGTTTCCAAGGGTAATGATAGGGGTATCGAAAATCATTCCCCATAATTGAGAAGGTTTAAAAGCATTTTCTTTTTCCTCATCCCCCTTATTCTCTCATTTTTGTGCCTAAGCATTGGCTGCCATGATTTTTCTTCAAATCTCTATTATTGGTTGCGATTCAAGGTCCCTCACTCCTTAATATCTTCTTTCCTCCATCGCACTCAGTCAGGTACTTCTCTTGAACCCTTCCTTTTTCATTTCTGGTCATTGCTTTACATTTTTTATTTTCTTACAAGGTTTTTCTTTTTCGGTGAAGCTTTTCGTCATTGTTAGGTAGCTATAGGGTTAGGTTTGTTGCACCTGTGTGACTTCGTGGCCATATTAGGTCATCTCGGGGTTGTTTCTGCCAATAATACTAGCTTTTAGACTTCTCAGGGACCCTCCGGTCGTCTTCTCCGGTGACCCAGTTCTTGAATGTTCTTGGTGAAAACCTTTTGGATTCCTAGTTTGATCTTTAGTTCAAATTGAACAAGTTATTTGCCTGTTTGCAGTTTGAGTTTTTCCCTTCAAGTGTAGTTTCATCTTCCATATGCTCAGACCCTTGTACGAATTTATAGAAGACTTCCCATCTCTGCGTGATAATACCTTTGAAAAAATAAGGCAGATAGAGTTAGCTCGGGAGGAGGCTCGTAGGGCTGAGGGAGGTTCCTAAGGTTCCTATACCAATGTTTGAGTCATCTTCCTCAGGCAGGCCCTATATCAACGTCTGAAGTAGGCGATTCTATAGACTCTTTTCAAGAGGCTATGGTTATTATCCTAATAAAGGTGAGGTTCCTGAGGAAGCCAAGGTTTTAATTCGTGTCTCATCCCACCAAGGTGCTAGCACTTCGCGTAGGTCTTTCGATGTTGAAATCTTAGGGCCCAGTGTGGCAATTCCCCCTCCTATTGATGACATTCCCTTATCGACTGCCACCGAGGTTAAATTTGAGAAGAGGTTTCCTGGTGGTGCCCCTACAACTACCCAGGCCGATGTTGCTGGGGTTGGTGATGATGATGAAGGGAGCGAACTTGATACCTCTAAGGTGGCCGAGTATGAGAGTACCGTGAACGAGTACGACCTTATTTCTTTTAGACACCTCTATTCCATATATTCTTCAATCATCCTTAGGAAACCTTTGAAGGATGAGAGGGCCTTCGATGGCCGAGATGGATAAATCTATGTTTATGAGCAGATGTTTAAGTTGGTCTTTCATATTCCTATCCACCCAACCATCAGAGCTATACTCTCCCACCTAAATCTTGCCCCTTTCTAACTATCCCCAAATTCCTGGAGGGTTATGATTGGGGCCATCGTCCTTTGGAAGGTTGTTCACCATTGAGACCTTCCAATTAAAGTTTTTACAGGTTATTACATTCCCTCGTCTGCAAAAAACCACCCCAACTACTACCACTTCTTAGCTAGAAAATCAGAGAAGAAAATGCTCTCGGTCACCCAAACTTCAAATCATAATTGGAAACCTCGATACTTCTTTATTTTTGGGGCATGGGAATTTGGTTCAGACGAGGCAGGTGGAGCGTCTGTTTCGAGGACCCCTCTGAGTTGGGGGAAAGTATCCCTCGCGGCTAAAGCCAACCCTGGTCTTAGCCAGGAAAATCACAAGAACATTGAGGACCTTTGCAATCAGGGCGATAAAGGTTGTCTCGTTATATATGAACATCTGATGACCCCCTATTACCTTTCTCAGATAGGTTTGGGGGGTGGTCCCCTGTAAGAGCTTCGTAATTCTTCATTTTTCCTACCCAAGTTATGCCTCTTATATTTTTTATCTCTGACTAACCAACTCAGATGTTCGTCTTTTATAGAGAGACCAGTAGGCATACCAGACGAGTTTTGGGAAATGTCGGCACACAGTTTAGTGAAGCCGATGGAAAAGGGAGGTGGTAAGAGTGCACCACCACCAGCACTGAAAAATAACGTCAGCACCTCCAAGGCCGATGCTAGAAAAAAGAGGAAGTCCGCGATTGACCCATCACATACGAGGCCGAGCAAGACTCAGGACAAATATCTCTCAACAGACGATACCCTGGTTACTCGTCTATCTCAGCTAAAAATCGTAGATAACTTGATTGGCCACAGTCTGAAGGCCGCCGATGCTATTAGCACAATAATGACTGAGGAAGACAAGCGTTTTTCACGCGCATTGGATGTCCCTTTATTGGCCGAGTTTTCTCTCCACAAGTCAATCCAGGTAACAGTTTTTTGCTCATTGCTCACTAGTGTAACATCATCTTTTTATAAATTATAACTCATATGTTCATACGCATGATCTTCTTCTACAAGGTGTCTCGTCTTTTTATCGTCTTGTTGATTGGACTTTGAAGAATATCCCCCTTATAGATAAGGGTAAAGAAGCTGAGAAGGTTGAGGCCTCTATGAATGCAGAGGTTGAAAGGTTGAATGGATTCATCAAGGAGAGGGACTGCTAGTTGTCTCAGCTTAAGAAGGAGCAAAATAAGGCTCTGAAGGCCAAGGATGATGTTCTTCAGTCAAAGGTTGATGCTGTAGTCAAGGCTACTTTGGAAGATAATGTCGGCCACATATTTGGGGACAAGGGGATACGTTTTGTTGTATGTATATGGGTATGTGTAGGTTGTATGTATGAAGCATGTTGAATTCATACAACTAAGGGTGTAATCATTATGTTAATCAAACTGGTGTATCTTTGTGAATACACAATGGAATCGATTTATTCCATTTGGATATGAAACTACACATATATATACCTATTATGCCAAAAAATTATGTAAAAATACCAAGAAATGAATATTGGGTGATAGTTTGAAGTTCAGGAATAGAATTTGCCCTAAAAGTGTCAGTATGCATACCAGGTGTTTGAGGTTTTGCTTGACATAGCAATAGAACACTAAAAATTATGAAACTTTAATTTTGTATTATTAAATATATTTATTGAAATTGGGAACAATATCATATAAAGTTATATTGTAGAAAAGTTATGAAAAATTCTGGAAATTGGCAGAATGATAGAGGAGTCTATAGGGAATATTTACTATGTAGTAAAGAAATGGGCATATTTTTCTCAAGGGAACTTGAAATGATGCGCCGTCTTTTGTATTGAAAACCAAATATGATAAAGATTTAATTTTAATGGTTGATTTTGATTTGGATATGTTAAATATGTTGACATGAATGTCGATGGGACTTCATTTATGATAAATGATTTGAATGGGATCATACGATGCTTATGAATTGAGTTACGTTTAAGTTATTATTTGGATTGTTAATATTCTTATGGTGATACTTATATTGTAAGAATTATAGGAAGGGAAGGAGAACCAGTTGAAAAAGTTCCAGATAAAGACAAAGGAAAAACACATTAAATGGCCAAGGAGTGTACTCACTAGTAAGATGCATCCATACATGGCTATGGATAAGATCAAAATTTTACTCAATGGTATATGATCATAATGTTATGAATATAAAACTGTTCATTTCGATTTACCAAAATGGTAGGTTACTCACCGACCTAGAATGGGGAAAATTGTCTATTGCAGACATAATATGTGAATCATGATTCGAAAAGTTGGCCATTATTTATGAATGAGCCAGATAAGTATATAATTGGTCATTCTTTATGGATGAGACGGATAAGTATATATATATATATATATATATATATATATATATAGAGAGAGAGAGAGAGAGAGAGAGGCGGGATCCTGTGCACACTAAAGTTTGTACACTATGTTTGCACATTATTTTTTTTAAATATCAAAAAACATATTTTTCACTTGATTTTTTTTGTGTGATATTTAAACATTTCAAGGAACCCATATAAAAAAAATCAACTAAAAAAAAAATTGCTATTTTAAAAAAATCGGTCAAACTTTCGCAGTTTTTAAAGTGCTTAAAAGTTGTGAAAGTTTGACCAATCTTTTTAAAATGGCAAAAAACGCTTTTTTGAGTTGATTTTTTTGTGTGATATTTAAAAATTTCAAAGGACCCATATAAAAAATATCAGGTCAAAAATATTTTTTTTGCTATTTAAAAAAATGATGTGCAAACTTTAGTGTGCACAAGATCCTGCCTCTCTCTCTCTCTCTCTCTCTCTATATATATATATATATAATCGTATGGATATGATTTGTTGCATTTAATTTTATGTAATAGTGTGGTAGTGATGCATTCAGTGAGCTATTTTGCTCACGGTCCCTATGTTTATGTTTTTCAGATATTTTGATATCACTGCCAAATCTAGGAGGTCGGTGGGGTTATCCAGGGATGTAAAAAACCATGATTTTGGTCAAACGTAAATGGAATAATTTAAGCTTACTAGAACATAACTTTCTATGATATTGTACCCAATTTTAATAAACATATTGAATAATACAAAATTAAAGTTTCATAATTTTTAGAGTTCGTTTGCTATGTCAAGAAAAACCTCAAACACCATTTATGAATACTTACACTTTTGGGGAAGATTCTATACCTGAACTCCAAACTATCACCCAAGATTCATTTCTTGGAATTTTTACAGATTTTTCGGTCATAACATGTATATATAAGTGTAGTTTCATATCCAACTGGAATCAATCGATTCCATTGAGTATTCACAAAGATACACCAGTTTGATTAACAAAATGATTACACCCTTAGTTTTATGAATTTAATATGCTTCATATATACAACCTACACATACCCATATACATACAGCAAAACGTATCCCCTTGTCCCCAAATATGATCTAAGATAACAACATATGTCATATAAAGAATGAAATTTACAAATTAAATATTACCTAAGCCCCTTTGGATACATAAGCTTGTTTATCTCTCAATTATCTTCCTTAATCCTTCACTAATTCACCCTAACCTCTTTTTCTTTTATGGAAACCTCAACCCAATTGAAATTATGATGTAGACGAAGAATAAGGGAGATTTTAAGGTCTTTAAGTCGGCATAAAGGGCACCAAACCTTGGTCCAATCAAAATATAACATGTGGCGCCATATAAGAGAAAATATCATTTCAAGCTAAATGATTACATTACCCCATGCTCGTAAAAAAATGATTTCTTCTCACTCGAATGTCCGTTTGATGCACCGTTTGTTGTGTTACACACCGTTTGTCTTATATAGCGCCACATGTTATATTTTGATTGAACCAAGGGGAGGTGCCCTTATGCCGACTTAAAGACCTTAAAATCTCCCTTATTCTCATATACATCAGAATTTCAAGTGGGTTGAGGTTTCCATGAAATAAAGAGAGGTTACGGTGAATTAGTGAAGGATTAAGGAAGATAATCGAGAGATAAACAAGCTTATGTATCCAAGGGTGCTTAGGTAATATTTAATTTGTAAATTTCATTCTTTATATGACATATGTTGTTTATATGATATTAAAGATCATATTTCATATTTGGGGATAAGGGGATACATTTTGTTGTATGTATATGGGTATGTGTAGGTTGTATGTATGAATCATGTTGAATTCATACAACTAAGGGTGTAATCATTATATTAATCAAACTGGTGTATCTTTGTGAATACTTAATGGAATCGATTGATTCTAGTTGGATATGAAACTACACTTATATATACCTGTTATACATGAAAGGTATGTAAAAATACCAAGAAATGAATCTTGGGTGATAGTTTGAAGCTCACGTATAGAATCTTCACCAAAAGTATAAGTATGCATACCACATGTTTGAGGTTTTGCTTGACATAGCAAACGAACTCTAAAAAATATGAAACTTTAATTTTTTATTCAATATGTTTATTGAAATTGAGTACAATATCATAGAAATTTATGTTTTCGAAAAATTATAAAAATTCCTGGAATTTGACTGAACGACGGAGGAGCCTATAGGGCATATTTGCTATGTAGTAAAGAAATGGGGATATTTTGCTCTAGGGAACTTGAAATGATGCGTCGCATTTTGTTTTGAAAACTCAATATGATAAAGATTTAATTGTAATGGTTGATTTTGATCTATGATAAGATTTGGATATGTTAAATATATTGACATGAATGTGGATGCGACTTCATTTATGATAAATGATTTGAATGGGATCATATGATGCTTATGAATTGAGTTACGTTTAGGTTATTATTTAGATTGTTAATATTCTTATGATGATACTAATATTGTAATAATGATAGGAAGGGAAGAATAACCAGTTGAATAAGTGGAAGATAAAGACAAAAGAAAAATACATTAAATGGCCAAGGTGAGTGCACTCACTAGTAAGATGCATTTATACATGGTTGTGGATAAGATCAGAATATTACTCAGTGGTAAGATATATTTATGCATAGCTATGGATATAATCATAATGTTATGAATATGAAACTATTCATTTCGGTTTACTGAAATGGGAGGTTACTCCCCGACCCGGAATTGGAGAGAATTATCTATTGCAAACGGGATATGTGAATCATGGTTCGAAAAGTTGGTCATTATTTATGAATGAGCCGAATAAATGTGTGTGTGTGTGTGTGTGTATGTGTGTTACCACATGGATATGATTTATTGCATTTAATTTTATGCAATAGTATAGTAGTGATGCTTTCGCTGAGCTATTTTGCTCACGGTCTCTATTTTTATGTTTTTCAGGTATTGTGATATCACTGTCAAATCTAGGAGGTCGGTGGGGTTAGCCAGGGATGCATAAAACTGTGGTTTTGGTCAAATGTAAATGGGGTAATTTAAACCTACTTATCATTTCAGTAAGTTTGAACAAGCATAATTACTTTAAAATAGTGAAAAGTTTTAGATTTATGGATTCATGTTAATAACTGAAAAAGGATACTCGTGTTTATGGTTTGGTTAAGGTAATTATGATTTGAATCACTTTGAATTTCAAAATTAATTATAAGTAACTGGGTTGGGGTGTGTCATCCTCAATCTCTCAGTTAGGGATTCCAGTGATTCTCCGGCCATCTTCTTCGGCGGAGTTCTCACTATTTTCCTTTTTAGTTCGTATACTATTCTTGAGACTACACTTTGAAAACGACAGAACTTTCCCTTTTTGATCTTGTGGTCAACTTGGTCAATTCAAACATTTGTTTGAATGTTAAGTCATTTATAAAAATTAGACAGTGGGGTGTATTCAGCGAACTTGTCATCCATCGATCTCTTCTTATCTCCTTTGCCTTTGAATTTTTGGGACTTTCCCCCATTAGTTCCCTTTTCGTCTTCACCCTTGGCCGTCATGGCCTCCTCGTTAAAGATCAATGGGTTTACACAAACTATTTAAATCTTGAAAAATATTACATAGTTTTGGGCATCATTGGTGTGAAGATCATTTATGGTCTTGATTTGTTGAATCGGTTAAGTCAGTTTCACATGAGCTCACAATCTTTTACACCTAAGTGTAACACCCCATGATTTTTGAGACTGAGAAATTAAATTTTTGGGAAAATAAAATTTAATTAATTGGAGAATTCTAAAATTTGGGAATTAAGTTCCAAAAATAGGGGACATTTCAAAGTATTTAGGATGATGATTTGGAGGGTACCATCGATCCCGAAAGGGTCGATATAGTTAAAATGATTGTCATTGGGTTTTATTTCGGCTCCAGAATATTTTAAGTCAGTTTGACTCGAATTGGAGTAAACGGATCATTTAAATTGTATATTAACATTTAAAATTGGGACTTATGTTTTAAGGGATTTAAAGGCTTACGGATGAAGCCTTCTCATTTGAGAAAAGGAGAGAAAGAGAAAAGAAGAGAGAAAGAAGAAGAAAGGAAGAGAGAGAGGAAGAAAAGCTTGGAGATTTTCGGCCCAACCGCGACATCGAGGACGATCCAACCTATACAAATCTGAGGCAAGTGTTTAATTTTGCTAAATATGTCATTTTTGTATTTAATTTCATAATTTGTGGGTTAAAGAAATGATTTTTGGGTATTAATATAATAACCTAGATTTTTGGGTTTAATATTGAAATCAATGTTTAAATATGGATTTAATGGTGTAGAAATAGTTGGGATCAACTTTGGGTTGATTTATTGGCTTAGAATCATGATTTGATGAAGGTTTAAGAGTTAGAAATGAAAATTTAGGGTTTAGAATTCGTGGGTTTTGATGAAAAGGAAGAACCCTTCAAAATCTGCAGACCCGAATCGATTCGCCCCTAAGCGAATCGATTCGGCCTAGGCAAATTGGCAGGTCTGCATTGACCGAATCGATTCGGACCCAAGACGAATTGATTTGGACTGAGATAGAAGCCCAAGTCTTTGGACCCGAATTGATTCTCCTTGGAGGCTGAATCGATTCGCTGGGCCGAATCAATTCGAAATAGGGCCGAATCGATTCGGAAACAGGGCAATTTGTGTAATTTTCTCCATAGTGATTTCAAACCCTTTTTGGTTGGGTTTATTGATTTGGGCGACCTTCTCTTATGATGCAAGAGATATGTTCTTGGAGACATATAAGGAGTTTCTCACATATTTTGATTTTTTAGACTCCTTAGGGTATTTTGGGAGAGATGTATCCATGTATGTATTGGAGTTGCATATAGAGATTATGGGGAAACCTCATTGAGGTTGGGAATACTAATTATAGATAAAAAGGTATAAATATGGTATGAGGTTGAGAACTCTTAGAGAGTGAGGGGTCACATATCCTTAGAAACATTTAAATTAAGGAACAATAGGTAACCCGATGGGAGTAAGGGTTCATGAGATTAATTGAACCGTAGGTAAAAATTGGTAACGGCTTGGGATCGTACTATCAACTAGAATAGACGGTAGTATAATTCTAGTCAGGATAGTTTACACATAATTGTGTGGAAATAATCACATGGGATTCCAACACTTGAAATAAAGTTGGAATAAGTTTAGGTTTGTAGACTTTTGGTTAGGTGTATACCTTTAGCCAAAATTTGTATTGGAGGTATTGATATTCTCTCGGATATTGGTGGTATGTGTAGTGATGGCTTCCTACACAAAATTTTGGGTGATAACCTTAATGAGGTATATATATGTATATATATACATATGATTTTGGGAGACTATTCATCATAGGAAAAATGATTGAATATGCTTCAAGTGAGGGATTTATTCACATATCAAGGTAAATTGAATGAGTTTGTGGTAACGGCTTGTATATTGAGGATTATGTATACTTATATCTTGATATATACATATCTTGTACATATGAACGAGAAGTAGTTTGTATATATAGATATAAAGATATGTGAATATATGTGTATATATCTATATAGATATGAATATATGGATATATTTATGTTGTGGATATACATGTTATGAATATCTAAACCTTATATGATGGTTTGTTTATATGATTGGGTCATATGGATGTATATATATTGTGCATGTGAATGATATATATACTTATGTGGTTAAGCATACCCCGCTAATGCTATCATTGGGAAGTTTCCGCGCAGAGGGTGAGCATCCTGACTAGAAAAGCAGGGTGTGGATATTCCCCAGGTCATAGTCGTCCCGTGTGTTATTATGTGATTTACATTTTTGGGATGAGACGTGGTGGGTATGTTTCATCTCATCGCCGGTTAGGAGCTATGACCGCTTCCCGGGACATCGTGTGCATGTGTTTACCACGAGATGGGTGTCGTTTAGTCCCACCATGGTGGCCCCAGTATTGCTAGGTGAGTCGGGCACTGGGAAGATGATGCATGATGCAGTTTTATCGGCGATATATATAGCCGGGTATATTATGTGCATGTACATTGTACATCAGATATGATATGTACACTTGGTCATGGGTATGGATGATGGTATATATATATATATATATATATATATATATGGTTAGAATAAAATGTCTATATATATATATTTATATATCCTATAGATGAAAGGATATGGAATCTTTGTGGAGTACATCTTGGATGATTATGGCGTACTAGATTGATGGGGGTTGATGTATCGCATTTAAGGAATATTTCGGTTACATCATCCCAAGGATAATATTGGAGATTTTTAGTTTCTTTCATATTGTAGTCTAGAATTTAGTAATACTAGTAGTATTATAATATGGTATATATGGCATTATGGATCTCTAGGATCGACATTGTCATGGAGTAGTGTAACGGGGTGGTTCCTTATTTGGATTTCGCTTTACAAGACACCCCACGCATGAAACGAGTGCAGTGTTGAGATTGGAGAAAAGTTATGTCAAATATTTATGTGTGGCATGATTGATATACCCGTTTATATCCTCGGCTTGGCTGAGGATTACCTCCAAACGGACGACCCCTCAGGGGGGGAGGGACCCTTCACCAGGCTCCAGACGACCCCTCAAGGGGCCGACCCTTCATCAGGCCCCAGACGACCCCTCAGGGGTCGACCCTTCATCAGGCCCCGGACGACCCCTCAGGGGGGCCGACCCTTCACCAGGCTCCAGACGACCCCTCAGGGGGTCGACCCTTCACCAGGCTCCAGATGACCCCTCAGGGGCCGACCCTTCATCAGGCCCCGGACGACCCCTAAGGGGGCCGACCCTTCACCAGGCTCCAGATGACCCCTCAGAGGGCCTACCCTTCATCAGGCCCCGGACGACCCCTCAGGGGGCCGACCCTTCCCTTCATCAGGCCCCGGACGACCCCTCAGGGGGCCGACCCTTCACCAGCCGACCCTTCACCAGGCTCCAGACGACCCCTCAGGGGCCGACCCTTCACCAGGCTCTAGACGACCCCTTAGGGGGCCGACCCTTCATCAGTCCCCGGACGACCCCTTAGGGGGCCGACCCTTCACCAGTCTCCCGACGACCCTCCGAGGGTACGACAGTACGAGGCCAGAATTGGGCCAGACTCACTACTGGAAGGAACTTTTCCCTCGCCTCGGCTCATAGGCCGAGTGTGACATCATTACAGTGCGTGATTTGGGAGACGCATGGAACAGTGCGCGTGAGGCTCACATGGCACGTGGGAGACCGTTATAACAAAATCACACCCTCACGTGAGGGAATATTATGTCATCATTTGGCATCTACAGGTGTCAACAGGGGATTGGCTAGATCATCATTCACATGCACCATGCATACTTGGGGGGTACACTACACCCCCCAAGACCTATATATACTTGTCACCTATAACCCTACAAGGGGGATCAGATAATTGGTAACCCTAGATAAAGCTCTGCTTGTACACACAGTAGAGAGAGGAAGTGAGCTTATGTGCATTGTATCCAAGGCCATTAGTGCCCATACTTAGTGGATCACACACTCACAGTGGATGTAGGACAAATTGGCTGAACCACTATACATCATTGTCTTATTCTTCTTATACTCATCTCCTTCTACACACTTATACACTTACATCTCTATGACTGCCATAGCTACTACTGTTTGAGCTCATTATCACTTATCCGGTGGTGCTAAATCTTAGCATCATCAGTTTGGCGCCGTCTGTGGGAACGAGAAGACATCTCTTCCTTTATACAGCTTGACCTCACTGGGCACTCTGGTGGTGAACCAACACTCCCCCTGAGAGGAGTTGTTTCACCATTGAAAGAGACCCACTAAGGTTCCCAAGCTCACCAGTCTTTTCTTCAGTTCAACTTTTCATAGCTCAAGCACATGGAACCTGAAATGCCACCACCACTTCCCCCGTCGGATGAGGGGGGAAGACCCAGTTCCAGTCAGCCGCCGCCTCAGTCTGAGATAGCTGATGTGGCGGCAGCCCTAAAGTCTCTGGCAGCAAGCCAGCGGATGATGCAGGAGCAGTTCACAGCTCTAAGCCAGAACATACTGAGACCACCAGGGGTCTCACCTGAGATGATTACTCTGGAAGCAGCTTCAGGACAGCATGAGGCCAGGGGACCACCCCAGGCACCACGCAAAGACCTGCCACCCCCTCAACGGCGTAGGGATGTTGCTGACCCCCGGCGTCTACGCCTGGGGAGGCAAGGAAACCCTTGCCCTGAGGACAGGTATGACGATATGGAGGGAGAGGAGGCCCCAATAGAATGCTGGGAATCGTATGATGTCTCCAACAATACTGTACGACCTCTCCAGGATAGTAGAGGAAAGTGCGGGAGACCAAACCCTGATGATCGCCCGAGAGGCTCTGCTTTTGATCGCTTGAGCAGGGGGTCAGCCTTTGAGAGGCTAGGCCCAGTAAATGACCTGCGGGATAAAGTGTCTAGGTCAAGAAGTGCTGCGAGGTCCAGGAGGGAGGCAGCAGATGGCCGACCCTAAGGACGGGATGACGACCAAAGGGAAGTAAACAGCCGACACAGGCCTGCGGCAGCAGAACCCTCCATCCACCTCAAAGAGGCGGCAGGGGATAACATCGGCCGAGCCGACCCTGTGAGGCCCTGGAATGACTCAATCCAGCGATTGGAGGATAATATTAGCAACATACTGAAGAGCCGAGACCCTCTTCAGAGGGGATACACCATAGGCTCACCCTTCGTGGCAAAGATAGTCAACTTCCCCACGCCATCAAAGTTCAAGCCACCTGTGGTCACCCCAAGATACGACGGGAGCACCAACCCCGTCCACCACGTGGAGATGTATCAGTCAGCAGCAGACATATACTCTATCTCAGATGAGATGAGGTGTCGTGCCTTTTCTGGCACCCTGACAGGGGCTGCACATGTCTGGTACACGTCTCTTCCAAAAAACTCCATTGAAAACTTTAAGCAGCTGGGAGACATGTTCATCCATAACTTTTGCTTTGGGGTGAGGCCACAGAAGAAGACCACCCACCTGCTCTATGTTAAGCAGGGGAAGAGTGAGAGTCTGAGGGACTATATAGCTAGATTCAATAAGGAGAAGCTGGAGGTGGAAGACTATGAGGAGAGCATAGCTATGATAGCCCTGATTGGAGGACTCCAAAAGGGGAAGCTGTTATGGAAGCTTGCTGAAGACCCTCCGAGGACGATGGCTGAACTGCTGTCGACAGCAGGAAAGGTGATGAACGCCGAAGAGGCGATGGACGCAAAATATGAAGACGAAAAAGGAGGTGCTAGTGGGGTTAAATACCCTAAGAAGAACAAATAGGGGAAGAAGAGGTCCACGGATGACAAGTTCACTGGTTACACCCCTCTAACGGTCATCTGTGAACAAATTCTCAATGAGATAAAGAGTGATCGGTCCCTGAAGTGGCCTGAGAAGCTGAGGGCAGCCCCCGACAAGAGGAATAAGAACCTGTAGTGTGAATTTCACCAAGACCGCGGCCACGTAACGGACAAATGCTTTGCTCTGAAAGATGAGATTGAGAAGATGCTGAAAGAAGGGAAGCTCAGAAAGTACGTCGACAAAGGCGCCTTCAAGAGGGGCCGAGGGGACGACCCCAGAAAGAAGCGAGGTGACGCATGTAGAGAAGGTCCTCAAAAAAGAGGGGACGACCCTTCCGACGATGAGGACGACCCTGACCTCCCGCCGAGAGACGACCAAGGCCCTGTCAGGAGGCTTAATATGATCTCACTCGGAGTGGGAATGATCTTCGGGGGCCTAGCAGGAGGAGGGTCTGAGGTCGCCGACAGGAAGGCCCATGTGACTGAGGCCAAGGCAGTGACGAAGACGGTACACTCAACCTCCCTGGAGGTCAAGTCAGAAAAGAGGAAGAAGGTTGATATGGACACTGTGATAGTGGGATTTTCAAGAATGGACTTCAAAGGCCTCTTAGCCTCACATGATGACCCTCTCATAATCACTACCAGGGTGCACGGGTGCGAGGTGCCGAGGATCCTAGTAGATGGGGGCTCATCTGCAGACGTGATGTTTTGGCCGTGCTTCAAAGCCTTAGGTCTCAGCCGTGCTAGACTCGTCCCCTACCATCATCCATTGATTGGGTTCAGTGGGGAAAAGGTTCATCCCCTTGGGGTATATGAGGCCGATGTGAGGATGGGGGACGAGTGGCCGAGATGGCTCACCAAGAAGGTCAGTTTCTTTGTGATGGATGAGCATGTGTTTTCGGCCTACAACATCATACTGGGGCGTGTGGCCCTCAAGGGGTTTGAAGCTGTGCCGTCTACGGTCCATCAGATGATCAAATTTCCTACCCCTTACGGGGTGGGGGAAGTTTAGGGAGACCAGACGACAATGCGAGAATGTTACTACAACTCCGCTGAAGAAAGGGAGACACATAAGAGGGCTACGACCACTTACAATATTGATACCCTAGACCCCAGGGATGAGACGAAGCTAAAGAAAGGAGAGGCCGCGGAAGAGGTAGAATCCATCATCCTCGATGAGGATGACCCGGAAAAAACCGTACAAGTCGGCAAGTCTCTGAAGCCCAATATCAAGGAAGACCTCGTTAAACTGTTGAGGAGAAGGCGAAGCATCTTCGCATGGAGTCATGTAGATATGCCGGGGATTAACCCTGAAATCATGTGCCACAAGCTCAATGTGGTAGAGGGAGTGAAGCCGGTAAAGCAGAAAAGGAGAATTTACTCCAGAGAAAAGTATGAGGTCATCAGGGATGAGGTCAAAAAATTAGAAGACGCTGAATTTATTAGAGAAATCATCTACCCTAAATGGCTGTCCAATGCAGTCATTGTCCTAAAGGCCAACGGGAAGTGGAGAATGTGCATGGACTTCACAGACCTCAACAAGCACTGTCCCAAAGATAGCTTCCCTCTCCCCCGCATTGACCAGATGGTAGACGCTACCGCAGGCCATGAGCTCATGAGCTTCATGGATGCCTATTCAGGGTATAACCAGATCTTCATGAACCCTGAAGACTCGGAGAGGACAGCCTTCATCACTGACAAGGGGACATACTGTTACAGTGTCATGCCCTTTGGCCTAAAAAATGCGGGGGCAACGTACCAGTGCCTCGTAAATAGAATGTTTGAAGACCAAATTGGGAAGTCTATGGAGGTTTACGTAGATAACATGCTGACTAAGAGTCTGAAGGCAGAGGATCATGTATCAGACCTGGAGAGGACCTTTAATACGATGGACAAATACCAGATGAAGCTTAATCTGGACAAGTGTGTCTTCGGGGTCCGAGCAGGGAAGTTCTTGGGGTTCATTGTCAACCAAAGAGGCATCGAGGCCAATCCTGAAAAGATAAAGGCCCTTGTTGAGATGAAGACTCCCAAGTCCATTAAAGACGTTCAAAGACTCACAGGGAGAGTTGCTACCTTGAACAGGTTCGTGTCTAGGGCCACAGACAAGTGTTTACCATTCTTCAAGATCCTTAGGAAGGCCTTCGAATGGAGCGAAGATTGTGATGAGGCTTTCAGGGACCTAAAGTCATACTTAGGGTCTCCCTTGCTGCTGTCTTGGCCCGTGCAGAGTGAACGACTTTATGTGTACCTCGCTGTCTTAGAGTCGGCCATCAGTGCAGCCATTATGAGAGACGAAGACGGGATACAGAAGCTTGTGTATTTTAACAGCAAGGCACTCCAGGGGGCAAAGCAAAGATACCCGAGGATGGAGAAGTTAGCCTACGCCTTGATCCATGCCTCAAGGAAGATGAAACCGTACTTCCAGTCCCATACAATGGTCATCCTCACTGACTCTCCTCTCAGGCAGGTCCTACACAAGCCAGAATAATCAGGCAGGCTAATGGCCTGGGCTATAGAGCTGGGGGAGTTTGACATAGTGTATCATCCTAGAACGGCCATTAAGGGGCAAGCGCTGGCGGATTTCGTGGCTGAGTTTACTTGGGAAGGTGATGAAGCCGAGGGTGAGACCCTCGGGAAGACAGATACACAATAAGACAGGCCCACCGACACACCCGCAGATGGGGCTGAGACAAGCACCGCTAGAAGGAAAGCGACTGAAAACGAAGAGGGAAGATACATCTTTAGACAGGGATCCCTCTCTGAGGGAAGTTTGTCAGAAGAAAGCACCGTGTGGAGTCTCTTCGTCGATGGGTCCTCTTGCGAAAGCGAGAGCGGAGCTGGGTTAATAGTATGAGCACCCGACGGCACAGACATTGAGTACGCCCTGAGGTTCAACTTCAAAGCCTCCAACAACGAGGCTGAATATGAGGCCTTGGTAGCAGGCCTCTCCTTGGCCAAGTCTCTTAGTGTCGGCCAGATTTTGGTCCATAGTGATTCAAGGCTAGTAGTGAATCAGATACTAGGAGCCTACGAGGCTAAGGACGGTAGAATGGCTAGGAACCTTGAGAAAGTGAGGTCGTTACTGAAGGGCTTCAGAGAAGTGAAGTTAAAGAGGATACCCAGGCTCGATAATGGTCGAGCTGACGCTCTTGCTAGGTTGGCCTTGGCAACAAGGACAGACATCAGGAGGACGGTCCCAGTAGAAATTTTGCTTCGGCCAACTATTGAAGACGCTGAGGGA
This sequence comes from Sambucus nigra, assembly GCA_949130495.1. NCBI lineage: Eukaryota > Viridiplantae > Streptophyta > Magnoliopsida > Dipsacales > Adoxaceae > Sambucus > Sambucus nigra. The sequence goes on from OX422218.1 coordinate 353,003,050, forward strand.
AAACTTAGAAATTGCCTAAATATTTCTCAGGAAGCTTCGTGGATGGACCCTCTGATCAGATACATTAAAGAGGGTGAGATGCCAGAAGCAAGGCAAGAAAAGAAGAAGTTGAGGTACAGGGCTGCAAAATTCACTGTCATCGGAGACACCTTGTACAAAAAGGGGTTTTTGCTCCCCTTACTTAGGTGTGTGCATCCCTCAAAAGTCCCTTCCATTTTGCAAGATGTGCACGAAGGATCATGCTTAAGCCACATCGGGGGCAGATCCTTAGCGAAGAGGGTGATCACCCAGGGGTACTGGTGGCCGACCTTGGGGAAAGACGCAGTGGCATATGTAAAAAAGTGTGACAAATGTCAAAGATTTTCCACCATTCCTCACCAGCCCCATCAGCCTCTTACTTCCATTATATCCCCATGGCCATTTGCAGTGTGGGGAATTGACCTAGTAGGACCCTTGCCTAGGGCCATCAATAACTATCGATTCCTCATCGTAGCCATTGACTATTTTTCAAAATGGATGGAAGCGGAGCCGATGGTGATGATCACAGAGCAGAAGACCTTCCAGTTCATATGGAAAAATATTATATGCAGATATGGACTCCCCAACACCCTCATCTCGGATAACGGGACTCAGTTCAAGAATACCTCTCTACAGAAGTACTGTGAAAGGGTGAGTACCAAATAATTTTTCTCCACCCCAGGCCGACCTCAGACCAATGGGCAAACAGAAGTTACAAACAGGACAATCCTAGATGGAATCAAGAAGAGGCTTGAGGAGGAAAAAGGAAGATGGGTCGAGGAGTTATATGCCGTGCTATGGGCATACAGGACGACAGTGAGGACCTCTACCGGAGAGACCCCATTCATGCTAGCTTATGGCTCAGAAGCCGTCATCCCCACCGAGATTGAGCTTCCTACGCATAGAGTCCAAGTGTATGACCCCCAGAAAAACGCTGAAGAGAGGAGACTCGACTTAGACCTGATTGAGGAAAGGAGGGAGGACGCTGAGATAAGGCAGGCCGACTACCAGCAGAGGACCGCAAGGTTTTACAATTAGAGGGTGAAACAGAGGCCCATCGCAGTAGGGGACTTAGTGCTCAAGAATACTTGGCAAAAGCCCAACAAGCTCCATCCTAATTGGCATGGCCCATATAGGGTCGTCGATGAAGTCGTCCCTGGGACCTATAGACTAGAAAACCTAGAAGGGGAACCTTTTTCCAACCCCTGGAATGCAGATCATTTGAAGAAATACTATCAGTAGTGTTGTAAGGTCTTGATAGACCATAATTGTAATAAGAGTTGCTCCAACAGAACACTTTGAAAATTAATGAGAAATATCAGTGTTTCCCCTCATCCTGTGGTTATCAGTTCTAGTACGCATGGAAACATCTACAGAGAACCACCCTCGGCCATAATGAGGGCCAGTGGAGGGGATGACCCCACCACTGTCCTCAAGAAAGACGTGGGAGAACATTAAAATCATTAATTTGGTAAGTTGATCCCTCGGCTACAATGAGGGCCAGTGGAGGGGACGACCCCACCACTGTCCTCAAGAAAGACGAGAAAAAACTTCATTAAAAACCATTAGTTTGGTAATTTGATCCCTCGGCTATAATGAGGGCCAGTGGAGGGGACGACCCCACCACTGTCCTCAAGAAAGACGAGGGAGAACATTAAAACCATTAATTTGATAAGTTGATCCCTCGGCTATAATGAGGTCCAGTGGAGGGGACGACCCCACCACTGTCCTCAAGAAAGACGAGGGAAAACTTCATTTAAAACCATTAGTTTTGTAATTTGATCCCTCGGCTATAATGAGGGCCAGTGGAGGGGACGACCCCACCACTGTCCTCAAGAAAGACGAGGGAGAACATTAAAACCATTAATTTGGTAAGCTGATCCCTCGGCTATAATGAGGGCCAGTGGAGGGGACGACCCCACCACTGTCCTCAAGAAAGAGGAGGGAAAACTTCATTAAAAACCATTAATTTGGTAAGTTGATCCCTCGGCTATAATGAGGGATAGTGGAGGGGACGACCCCACCACTGTCCTCAAGAAAGACAAGGGAGAACATTAAAACCATTAATTTGGTAAGTTGATCCCTCGGCTATAATGAGGGCCAGTGGAGGGGACGACCCCCCCACTGTCCTCAAGAAAGACGAGGGAAAACTTTATTAAAAACCATTAGTTTGGTAATTTGATCCCTCGGCTATAATGAGGGCCAGTGGAGGGGACGACCCCACCACTGTCCTCAAGAAAGACGAGGGAAAACTTCATTAAAAACCATTAGTTTGGTAATTTGATCCCTCAGCTATAATGAGGGCCAGTGGAGGGGACGACCCCACCACTGTCCTCAAGAAAGACGAGGGAGAACATTAAAACCATTAATTTGGTAAGTTGATCCCTCGGCTATAATGAGGGCCAGTGGAGGGGACGACCCCACCACTGTCCTCAAGAAAGATGAGGGAAAACTTCATTAAAAACCATTAATTTGGTAAGTTGATCCCTCGGCTATAATGAGGGCCAGTGGAGGGGACGACCCCACCACTGTCCTCAAGAAAGACGAGGGAAAACTTTATTAAAACCATTAATTTGGTAAGATGATCCCTCGGCTATAATGAGGGCCAGTGGAGGGGACAACCCCACCACTGTCCTCAAGAAAGACGAGGGAAAGCTTTATTAAAACCATAAGTTTGATAATTTGACTCCTCGGCTATAATGAGGGCCAACGCAGGGGATGACCCCTCGTTCACCCTCAAGAAAGACGAGGGAGAGGTTAGTGACATTAACAAAGACAGCAAACCATACAAAAGGCAAATAAGGAAGACGATAGTATTGATGAAATATCAAGTGTTTTACAAAAGAGAGCACAAAAAAGATAAATACACTAAGAGGGAATGGGCTACAGACAGCCACCCTATGGGACAATATCGGAGGGCAGTAGGGGTGGACAAAAAAAAGACCGACCCGAATGGACCGATTGGACCGAACCGGACCGAACCGAAAATCAAGGCTATTTTGAAACCGGTCCGAAAATCGGTTCACAAAAACTAAAAACCGATTAAACCGGTCCGGTCTGCGGTCCACTATATTAAAAGACCGATTTGGACCGGACCGAACCGATTCCCATATATATATAATAAAAATAATGTTATTGTGTTTCTTATGTATAGTTTTTGAATTAATGTATATAACTTATGAATTTAATTTGGAACTTTTTATATATGTATAGACATTTTTTTATTTGGGTTAAAAAAACCAATCTAAATATCACTTGGAGTTTCGAGTATTATTTTTTTGTATATATATTTGTGAGAAAAATAGATAAAAACATTCATAAAATGTACATATATATAAAATAGGGTCAGGACCGAATTTTACCCCGGACCGGACCGAAAAAAGCATGGACCGAATTAGTAGGTTAACCGAATTAATCGGTCCGGTCTCGGTCCAAAAAAATTGAGGACCGAATATTCGGTCCGGTCCAAAAAATAGGCAAAACCCGGACCGGACCGGACCGTGCCCACCCCTAGAGGGCAGAGCCTCAACATCCACCAGAGGGGTTTCCTCAATGACCATAGCCGACTGATCCTTAGATGTGCCGACCTCCTCAACCTGCACTTGTGATTCTACATAAGTCAGAGCCTCGGAAATCATAGGGTCGTCCAATCTGACTGCTTCAATCGAAGGGCGGAACGAGGAGACGACATCACCAAAACTGAGGACGACCCACCGGCAGGCAGTCCTGATTCCTCTCTCCAAATATTCAAGGCCGAAGCCTTGAAACTCGTCAGAAATTTTATAAGCCTCAACAGCATCAGCCTCGGCTTTCTTGATGGCTGCTTCAAGATCAGTCTTGTACTTAGCCTCCATGTTGGTCAAGGCCTCGTCCTTTTCCTTGAGAAGCAAGTCCTTGGCCTTAATGTCCTCGTCGTGATGCCTCGTCAGCTGGTCCAGGATCCTTGCATGCTCAGTCCTGGTACTTTCCAACTCGGCCTTTGTAGTAGTTAAATCAGCCTGCAGGTCGGCCTCATGCTGGATGGCCCTCTCGGCGTCATGGAATTTCTCCTGATTTTCAGCCATCCATTTTGTTGTCGAGGTAAAAGCGCACACAGATTGCATAAGAAAAATAAACACATGTCAAGAGGCCGAGGAAACAGTTATTGAAAGAATGAAATTTAAAGAGTGGGTCAAGACCAATACCTGTGCAAGGGCGTGCAGACCATAGTCGTACACTTTGGCGGGAGGCATCTTGGACAGGAACTCGTAATCAGCGGCCAAGGGTGCTGAAAACATTGAGGCCTTGGCTGCCCTCAAGTTTGCAATGAGTGATGAGGGCTCGGCCCTCAGATGTGCCAAGTTTTGAGACCAGAAGGCCCCCATGCTGGATGAAGAGGCAGTCCCCTCAGATGCCTCGACCCTGGCCCTCGTCCGAGAATTCGGCCGAGGGTCAACAGGGACCTCAGGCTCCTTTCTTTTGTGGCTATCGGCGGTCGGCCCAGAGACCTTCGTCTTCCTCGGAGCCTGCTGAGGCTCCTTTCCTTTCTTCTTGGCCAAGCCTGATAATAAGCTGGGAGCAGTCATTTCCCAAAGATAGTCTGATGTACCTGCAGGACGACCTGGAAAGAGGACGACACGTCAGGAAAATGCAGAGATAAAGAGGAAACACTTCAAAAATAAGTAAAGAATGGAGAACGTTCAGTATAACTCACATAGTTCTGTCAGAGGGCCGACCCTCAGACCAGCTTCTTTGAGGAACCGGGGGGTCATCAAATCTTCAAATTTTGGAAGCTCACCACCTTTCCCTCGTCCCCTCAGATACTCAACGATGTCCTTCTCCTCCAGACTAAGTCCAGGGTCTGACCTGGCCTTCATTGAAGGGTTAGACCATCTTCTGGGGACCCTCGGACCATGGGCTACAAGTTGAGCCTCGGCGGTGAAATCCCACTCCCCAGAGATAAAGAAGAATCTCTTTTTCCAATCGTGGTTGGAAGTTTGCGCCACGTGGAGGAGTTTCTTCTCAAACCTCCTCGCCCCCAAATGATAGTATCCAGGCTATTTGGACGAGGAGGTGATATTATAGCAGGCCAAGAATAGGTCGGCCAAGGGCTCGTCAGTGAAAGCATTCTTCTATAGGGAGATGTAGCCCAGGATCGTCCTCCAAGAGTTGGGAGGAAGTTGAGAGGGGGCAACACCAAGGGCAGATAGGATATCTACGATGGCAGGATGCTAAGGGAATATAACTCCAACCTTGAACATATGTTCATAAACAGCAACCTCTCCCTCTTCACAATCAAAAACCCTCTCAGACTCAGAGGGAACCCTCATAGTTACGCTGGGGGGCACTCCATAGGCATGCCTCCATATCAAGAGGTCGCGATCCCTAACAGAGGAGATATAGGACGAGGCATGGGAGGTATCAATCTGGTCATCTGTATCATCGCCCTCGTCCTCAGTCCCCTCTCCCTCGGCCTCATCATCTTCCAGAGGCCCCTAGGGAAAGGCCATCTGAAAGGCATGGGGAGATAGGGTTGTCACAGGGACAGCCTCAGAGGGGACCATACCCTCGGCCTCTCGGCCTAGGCTTAGGTCAGATGTCTCTCTCCTCCCAGAAGGTCCAGCGTCAGTTGGCGAGGAGGCTCTCTCGTCCATCTCACTTGAATGACACTCGGCTGGATGATGGGACGACCCACAAGACTCAGACGGTTCAAATGGTTTTATTGTGGCAAGAGGAATGGGAAAGATGGGTCGTACCCAATTAGGGTCGGCCCCTCATCTCCTCTCTTCCTCTTCCTCTATTCGTCTGATCTCTGCAAAGACTTCTCTCTCAAGGATGGGAATTCAGATGCTAAACTATAAAGCCTCCTAAGCATTAAAAGGGAAGACCCTACACTTGGAGGAATTTGGGGAACTTAACTACAAACAAGTTTGTAGTTGACCAAATTAGACTTTTGAATTAAAAAGGGAATTGATGGTTTTCACTCAAGAACACTCAAAAACCAGTCGCCAAAAAAGTTAAGAAACCACCCAAATCCGGCCCTACGGGCCTAAAACCAAAAAGAAAAAAAAAATAATGAAAGTAAAGAGGACGCTGGGGCAGAAGGATTACCTGAGAAAGAAATAGCAAAGCTGCCAAACTCGAAATGTAGAGATTGCAGAAATGAAGAGAGGGCTGGAAGCTAGAAAGAGAAAGCTTGGGCGCAAAGAAGAAGAAGAAGAGAGAGAGAGTTAAAAAATCTCTTAAATACCTTAGTAATGAGTGGGCCCATTGACCAAGGTAGGACACAGCCCACGAGGAAGGCATCATTAGGGTACAAAGCCCCAAGAAAAGTGTGCAACCGCCATGCCTTGGAAACTAGAATAACAATGAGTATCTTCCCAGGTGTCACTCACCTAACTGATCATACACGCAACTCAATTACAACACTATCCCTCAGCCATATCAGCAGCATCAATGGCTAAGAGCTGGGGGTGATTGATATACCCGTTTATATCCTCGCCTTGGATGAGGATTACCTCCAAACAGACGACCCCTCAGGGGGGGCGACCCTTCACCAGGCTACAGACGACCCCTCAGGGAGCCGACCCTTCATCAGGCCCTAGACGACCCCTCAGGGGGCCGACCCTTCATCAGGCCCCGATAGACCCCTCAAGGGGGGCCGACCCTTCACCAGGATCCAGACGACCCCTCAGGGGGCCGCCCCTTCACCAGGCTCCAGACGACCCCTCAGGGGCTGACCCTTCATCAGGTCCCGGACGACCCCTCAGGGGGCCAACCCTTCACCAAGCTCCCGACGACCCTCCGAGGGTACGACAGTACGAGGCCAGAATTGGGCCAGACTCACTATTGGAAGGAACTTTTCCCTCGGCCTCGGCTCATAGGCCGAGGGTGACATCATCACAGCGCGTGGTTTGGGAGACGCGTGGAACAGTGCGCGTGAGGCTCACATGGCACGTGGGAGACCGTTATAACAAAATCACTCCCTCACGTGAGGGAATATTATGTCATCATTTGGCATCTACAGGTGTCAACAGGGGATTGGCTAGATCATCATTCACATGCACCATGCATACTTGGGGGGTACACTACACCCCCCAAGACCTATATATACTTGTCACCAACAACCCTACAAGGGGGATCAGATAATTGGTAACCCTAGATAAAGCTCTGCTTGTACACACAGTAGAGAGAGGAAGTGAGCTTATGTGCATTGTATCCAAGGCCATTAGTGCCCATACTTAGTGGATCACACACTCACAGTGGATGTAGGCCAAATTGGCTGAACCACTATACATCATTGTCTTATTCTTCTTATACTCATCTCCTTCTACACACTTATACACTTACATCTCTATGACTGCCATAGCTACTACTGTTTGAGCTCATTATCACTTATCCGGTGGTGCTAAATCTTAGCATCATCAATGATGGATCTCTAGGATCAACGTTGTCAAGGAGTAGTGTAACAGGGTGGTTCCTTATTTGGATTTCGCTTTGCGAGACACCCCACGCATGAAACGTAGTACAATGTTAAGATTGGAGAGAAGTTTTTTCAATTATAATTTGTATGCATGTTAATTAGAAATTAAATCTTATGATTCAACCCAAATATAAATGGGTAACGTATTAAGAATTATAAATTAATTAAATTATATACCGGAATCCATTAAGCCTATTATGGCATAATTGTTTGTAAACATAATCTAGTATGATTAGCAAAGGGGTGGATTCTTGGGTTAAGATAGGAAGGCAAATCTCGTGGGTATAGGCTGGGCCTATGATAAGTTAGGTTGTCCTTATAATTGGGGTAATTTAACTAACATTCGAGGACGCGAATAGGTGCGCGCCGTTGGATGAGAGGTGAGTTGGGAATTCACGAGAGTGCGAATCAACTTTTAATTATGAAATAAGTGCACCGATATTTATTATGCACGGTTAACACACTTGCTGAATATTTTTCACAACTCGGGCTCTGACCCGTTTACTTTTCTCTCCTGACTGTATATATATATTACTACAGGTGTCCTACCGCATGGATGTCGGATGGCCTCCTATCTAGAATCTTGGGAGCCGTGACAGGTACGGACTATTACGGGATTTAGAATGTAGTCGCTTCCTACTTCTTTAAAAATTTAGGTAGGATTCATGTTGTATATCGGGTTTGTACCCAAGGGATATTTATATACATGTTCATACTTATTCCATTTCAGTTATTGTATTGGTTGTGACCTGACAGCTTATTCGGGTCTACTTCTTCGTAGTATATTCAGTTGTAGTTATTTATTTCATTTTATTCTAGCATTTCAATTATCATAGTTCTTTCACGTATCTTTCTTCCCTTTATTAGTAGTGTTATAGTGTTGGTTTGTTGTCTGTTGCATATTTTATTTAATTTTAACATCTCGCTTATATGATATCGGGTAGTTAGTCCTATATTATATAGTACCGACAGTTGGTGTTGAGACTGATCCATCTGAAACACCTGATTTAATGTAGTATAGGGCTGGCCACCCGTTATTATTTTAAGCGGGGTGTTACAGATGGTATCAGAGCATCAGGTTCTAGAGTCTTTAGGATCTGTGCGAGTTTTCTGCGTTCTTCCGTTAACGTTCTTGATATAAAGCCCTACTATTTGGATTGTTTCGTTCACTGCGTTTAACTTCTTCTGTGAAGTGTATTCACTTGATCGACGTTCTGACAACAGTTGCTTTCGTTTCAGACGTCGCCTAGATTATGTCGTCTAGGACAGGCCCAGATTAGAGAACTCTAGCAGTGGTTCAAGGTGTTCTATCATTGGTTGAGTAAGAAAGGAAAATTACTCGAATGGTGAATCTTGGACTTAGTAAGGAAAGTTTGAGGAGAGAGTAGTGTAGTCCTCGGGAGGTTTAGGTTGAGAAACCCGTCAACCTTCGTTAGGAAACCTGATGTTGGTGACTCTCACCGAGGTGAGGTAGGTGGAGTTGTCCCAAAATCAGGAGTATTGCCTTCTGGGATGAGGGAGAAAGAGATTGGAGACTCAGGTTCGTTAAGTAGGACTGAGGGAGTTTCCGGTAGTTGCAATCGCGTTTTGTCCTTCAAGATGGTTAGGAAGGATTTTGAGGAAGATGTTCCTCTTGTGGAGAAATAGGTTTAGGAATAATGATTGTCCTGAAAGAAGTCATCCAAAGATAAAGTAAAGCAGTTGGATTATGGAAGTATAAGGTAAAATACATTTCTTTGGGTTTAAGTCACGCTTTGTGCGATATTGACAACATCGCGCATAAGGTATGATGAGCGGTTAGCCGCTACGCCCTAGGGTGTATAGTATTTCCCTGGAGGAAGGAGTGAGTAAGTATGGTATTTGTAGGGCATCTTTTGAGAAAATAAATCGTCTCGTGAGGAGATAATCGAGAGTTATAATATTGAGTTCCGGAAGTGCGAAATGTCGAGGTTTGTTCGGTAGTGATTATAAGGTTATTCGTCTCATGGATGGGTTAGGGAGTGTAATTGTAATGCTCCAATGAGGGAAGAACTTAGTTTATGGAAAGGTGTTGATGTGATGTAGATGAATTTTATAACTGAGAGGTTCAGAGTTTAGTAGATTTATGTTGAGCGGATAATTTAACTCATAGTTGTGCTAGTTTGAGAACTAGGTATTGGATAGAAGTATTGTATTTGTTGAGGCCTTGTGTTCTAAACATAAGGTATTTGTTCGGCGTGTCGAAAGACGCGGGATTTATTTATATTATATATATTTACCTAGGCCTTCGGGCAGTATCTAAAATATGAAAATCTTTTTATAAAACCTTAACCCTGGTTCAACTAATCTCAATCCCCAACCTAGCTACACAGTAGTGTATTGGGAGGGTTCCTTGTTTGGATTTCGCTTGCGAGATCTCCCCTGCATGAAGATAGCTAGCGTCAAGGATTGAGGAGAGTTCAACTATGGGAAATTTTAAAACTTTTATATAATTAATATGTTATTATAGATTATATTAGTGGTAGTATATTCAGTTGTAGTTATTTATTTCATTTTATTCTAGTATTTCAATTATCATAGTTCTTTTATGTATCTTTCTTCCCTTTATTCGTAGCGTTATAGTGTTGGTTTGTTGTCTGTTGCATATTTTATTTAATTTTAACATCTCTCTTATATGATATCGGGTAGTTAGTCTTATATTATATAGTACCGACAGTTGGTGTTGAGACTGAGCCATTTGAGACTCCTGATTTAATGTAGTATAGGGCTGGCCACCCGTTATTATTTTAAGTGGGGTGTTACACTAAGGTAGACTAGAGCTTTCGTTAGTGGTATCTCAATCCTTCTTGTACACGCTTTATGTTTCTCTACGTTGATTAACCGATGGAATATGAGCACATCCCTACATTTTGGTTCCATGATTTGGATATTTTTGTATTAATTCACGGTGTGTTGTTTTTGTAAAATTTTATACTTGAGAAAAAATTTGAAAAATTTCAAAAAGGGTTGGTGAATCCTTTGAGATTATCATTGCATGTTCGTTATTTATATATCTTTGTGATGATATCTTACTTCTTATATTTGATTCTTTATAATTCAAGTTTAGATTCTATTCCTTTGTCTATTTAGAAAAAAAAGGGGACAACAAATTAAGGGGAGATTTTATGAGTTTAATTTTTGGGGTAGAACGCATTATGAGTATTTATTTTATATTTCAAACTCTATGCATCACGGGTATTTTTCTTTGTTTCATGTGTGTAGGTATCCAAACGAAAAATCATATTACACCGGATGAAGACAAAGTGCCCATGGGAAGAACAAGTTGGGATTGATGACATCATTTCTCTATGTTGTCCCATTTATAGGGTTTGGGAAGGGTATTAGATTTTTTTTGTCATGGAGGGGTAATTTTTATAATTTGGGTTTGAATTAGTTTTGTACTGGAATAGCCAATGGGGGAGATTTATAAAGGCAAATATTTTAGCTTACGATGATTATTTTTTTTATTTTCACTATGGCATATTTGGCGTATCCCATTACAAAATGACATGCGATGACACGATGAACCAAATCGCCAATATCTCCAACGGTGAAGACCTATCTACATTATGAAAGGATAAATCTTTTAAGAGTTTGAATTTATTTACATTTATATTTGGAAGAAGTATTTTTATAAAAAATCGAGGAAATTTTTTTTGAAATTAAAAATTATTTTTTAATTGGCCTCATTCAAATGAGATGATCGTCTCGTTGGAACGAAATGTCAATTTCGTTAGATGGGTCGTTTGATCATTATATCGAACTAACATCCAACGAGGGCATTCCGTTAGAATTCATTTGAAGCTCGTTAGAAGCTTATTCAAATGAGATTGCAGTCTCATTCGAACGAACTGGGTTTTTGTTCAAACAAGATGCTATTCTCGTTCGAATGAGATTTCCTCTTCGAATTTTGTGCCTATCCTATGAATACCTGTGTCAAAAATATTTGTAAATAGGCTTTTGACAAAACATTTCCTGCATGTCTTTTGCAAAAGTACTCAAACTTTTTAGGTCTAAACACCTTTTTGATTCACAAAATCATCACCCCCAATATAATTATGAATCCATTTGAAATTATAGGAGATTTGTATCTTTCATACACCTTGTAGAGAGGATTCTCTATGACTGACCTTGTGAACCCGAGGGCTCACGACTGAAGAAAGTTGAGGAAGGCTGAAGGTTGATCGATGGATACTGAGGGTGGATTTTCGCCTATGGACTGCTTTGGATCTAAGTTGTATTCTTTAGGAGTTTTGTAAGCCGCTAGTGTTGTTAAACTTACTAAAATACTGAAATATAGGTTTTGCCCTGAAAAGGGGTTTTTCCTCGTATATATGTGTTTGCATGTGTAGTTAATTTTCTATGATTGGAAATTTGATCGTACACACACTATACTTAATCAAAGATTAAAATTCGGTAAAATTGAATTGTGTGTTTGGGACATTTAACTATATAAATCAATCCATTAAGATTGTGCGCAATCCCATGCCTTCTGCCCCTGTGAACTCTTTATTTGACTTGGAATTCTCATTAAGCTTTTGCACATACTTATTCATTGAAAACCTCAGTTACAATCTTATTAATTCATTTCACATAACTTCACGCTAGTAATTAATTCGAAGTTCATGCAGCCGTATATATTTATATCACACTTATACGTATTCCACATAACATCCCCGACTTGTCCTTCCGGATGCATATAAATTTACTGTTCGTTCAATCCTATAATTTGCTCATATATATACACACACATAGGTATAAACATATCACATCTCATACACATGCATATATGTCGCTCGCTATATACATATAACCGTAATCCCCATGGCATTACCTCATGGATTCCAACCTTCCTTCCGAGCATTACCTCGCTCGATGCAAATCTCTAGCATGCTATTAGGCGCCAGGGATATATACCTCTACCCGTGACACCAGGTGGGAATCAACATAAACGTAAAATAGGAGGCTGTCATAGTCTTAAGTCCCTGGGTCATAACCATACCACATTACTCCACAGGACTCCAAACTCACATAGGGTGGTCATGGACAAATCTATGACCCTGGAGATCGATACTACACCTATTGGGATTCGCCAGGATAGACCGCCCACAGAGTACAACTTCCACAGATAGCATCCGTTAGAGTAGGTATGTTTCACATATATCAATCACACACAGATATATTCACACACACACACACACACACACGCACACACACACACACACACATATATATATATATATATATATATATATATATATATATATATATATATATATATATATATATATATATATATATACTGTCTCTATACCCATATATATAAAAAAAAATAAAAATCGTCTAACCGTGCAAGTCACTCGTAGCACTAGCCTATATTCTTCGAGTATAAATCCGGCTCTCAAATCCATAAGTATTCTCTTACATATTTATATATCACGGTTATATTTTATACTGGACACTAAGCCTTTCTCAATCCATCCCGTATCCAAATTCCATCCAAAGTTCCCATTTGAATCCAGTACTATATTTTTGTGTGTCGTTCATCGTAAACACTCCTAAATTCATACCTAGGTTTTATTCCCAACTAATCTCAAGGTAATAATATATTCCAAAAATACCAGAAGTCCTAACCACCCTCTATGGACCTTCTAAAATAATTTGGATCCGAACTGAATCAAAAATACCTTAAAACACCTGACCTAGGTTGAGCAGAGCAGCCAAGCGGGTTTGGCTTGAGCGCAAACCAGTTCAGCCTTTGGCTTGGCTAAATGGGTCTGCTTTTCTTAATCCATAGTTTTACCTAATTAATCCTCCAAAATTAGTCCCAAATATCATCGCAACACCTTATAATGCTAAACTATCAAACTCAACATAGGGGTACATGTTTCTATGATTTAAATTCCCTAAGAACAATCCAATTCATGGGATTATACATCAATTATGGATAATTAATCCTCACCTTAATTCTAATACAATTTTCCAAATTCATTGTAGTACCCCGCTCTGACAGTTGGATTAAATTAATTAAATTATATATATGGATTATATATGTGAGAAGGAAATAATTATAGTTGAAGAATTATTGGATTTTGTATGAATTATAGAGTTTTTGGTTATAAACAATATAGTCCTTCTAAAGATTTTGGATATTATATTTGGGCAAATGTGAGAAATTGAGAAGATAAGAAAATATAAGAAAATTTTGGAAATTTCTAGCTAGTCTCTCAAACGACCATGGATGTGGTTTAAACAAGGGGAAGAACTCGCTCGATCGACCAGAAGAGTCGTTTGAATGACGCGTGATGCGTGCAGGCCTGCAAGGTGTACTGTCGATCTCTCGATGGTGTAATACCCCGTAATTTTATTGATTTTTATTTAATGGATTAATTGAATTAAATGAGAATGGATTTGAAAATTAATCCGAAGTTAAATACTAGAGATATGTGAGTTGGTATTTGATTATGATGTTAAAATAAAATATTACTAAGTATATATGGTAATATATGAGTATTGAAAATATTAAAATTATCACGAGGCAGAAATACGACAATTTGGGGAAATTAAATTGGGACGCGCATGTCAGTTGCGTCAGGAATGAATTTAATTAGATTAAAAAGTAAATTATATTTTTATCAACCAAATGGTCATTTGAGTGCACCAATGTGTCAGTAAGGGTCGAAATAGTCAGAAAACACTAGCCGGGGGTTTAGTTTGGGTCTCGGGGCATTTTTAGGCCAAACCGGCAACCCAGAAGGGTATTTTGGTAATTTTAAAAATTGAGGAATTAAAACCCACGAATTTTAGATTTTAATTATATATTATTAGATAGGCCACTAAGGCCATTATCATCCAAAGGTGACAGAGTGGGCTATGGGGGTTTTGAGAGAAGTTAGAGAGAAGTTACAAGAGGTTCCAAACCAAAACAATCACCCATCACCACCAGTTTGGAAGGATTTGTGACAAGAAAGAGGAGAAAATCAGCCTACATTCACCACCAACAAATCTGAAGAACAAACTTAAGGCAAGTGATTTGATGTTATTAATTTCAATGAATATTTCCTCCATGTTTAGTGTAGAAACTTTATGTACCTTGAAAGTTTTGATGAAAACCCAAATAGGATGGTTGTGGAACTCATAATTTTGGATAGGGATTGCATGTAGAATGGTTATGGATGAATTCAATACCCAAAATATAACTTTTGTTGATTTGAAAAAGGATTAATAAGGAGTCTTTGTATTCAATTAAATTATGGGTTCATGTTCATAAGGTTTGGGGCAAGATTTAGGGATTTATGGTTATTACATGTTGATTAGTAATATTTGACCCCAAAAATATGTTAAGAAGTGACCTAAGGTGACTTAGAGTAGTTTGAAAACATTGAAACTTAATTGGTATGAACTTAGGATGGATTTAGAGAAAGAAAAATGGGGAAAAACGAAGTTGGGAGAAATTGTGGGCATTCTCAGAATTTTCGTTAGAAGACCAACCCAGGTCTTTCGAACGACCTCGTTCGAACGAGCTTCTAATGATATTCTAGTATCCCTTCTAACGAGTTGGTGGTTCATTCAAAGCCTTTCGTTCGAACGACCTCGTTCGAACGAGATCTTAGAAACTTCTAACGAGATTATAGAATGGTCTTTTTCGGTCTGATTTTAGATTCAAACTTTTCGTAGACTTATTTAATTGAGTGTTATTCTTCCCTTGTTGATTAGTGGGTATAAATGTGAGATTGGAGTACCTTGAGGATTAAAACTTGGAATTATATAAAAGACTTGGTGACTTCTAGGGGTTAGGTTGTAAGTACTTGAATTTGTGACGTGAGAAGTGTTGGCGAACTATATTGTATATTATTCGGGGACTTGTAAATGTACAACATTTAATGACGATATAGAAATGTAAAATATACCTCTATTAATATTATAAGATATCTAAGATGTGTGAATGCTTAGTATATGGACTTATATGTATATAACATACCTACCATACTTGCTATCACGGGAGGTCGGCTTTCGATCAGGGCCATCTAATCTTTGTGTGCCTACGGGGGGGATTTAGATTAGTACCTCAAGGACATAGGTCAGAGAATGACTTATTGGTGAGTTAATAAGTCAACTGACCTTGGGAACTTAGGTATGTGCGTGACCCATGGGTATGTGAACTATGTTCGCCTCCATTATGTGTGTTTATTGGTTATTAAAACGTTTCCTAAGAGATTCAGAACACGTGGTCCTTATGTACGTGATGTACTGGGATTCGATAGCAGAGTATGTGTGCACCGCAGCTTAGCCTAGGGGTGCCATTATTGTATATTTATGATGAGATTAATATACTGATAATTGAGATGGATTGTTTATTAAAGTGTAAGTGTGAATAATTGTAACATTTTTAGTAGAGTTAAAGATGGAAAATTCTTAGTAATTCTTATAACTAATTCTGAGTAATAAAAGTAAGACTCTCGGCTTATATTAAGATGTCGGGAATTGAACTTTGAATTGTAAAGTACAGTCAGATTATGGATTGGACTAGTTAGATAGTGGAATAACTAGAATGGGTACGGGTACGTTAGGCGTGCGCAATTAGTTGAGAGGTAAGGAACTCATGTGAGTGCACGCACTATCATGTATTTTATATTCACTGTTTAATGATATTAAATACTTGCTATATTTTAAACTGTTTTCATAATCGGGCTCTGAACCGTTTTCTTTCAAATCTATTTCTTGTAAAAACCTTTTAGGTACCCAGCCACAAGGACACCAAGCTTAGATGTTCCAATCCAGTGCCGTGTTGTAGCTGCTGTGGAAGTTACAGGACCTCGATAGTAGACGCCTCCACTTTCTTCTTTGACTTCATTCCAAATTTATACATCTGTAGGGCATATCGCCCCTTCTCTCTTAGAGACATCCTATTTATTCAGTTTCATTTCAGTTTTGGATTTAATTAATTAGTGATTCAGACTTTATATTCGGTTTTATTCAGTATTCGGATTATTCAGAGGAGTAGTCCTCCAGATTCATTTTATTCCATTATTATTCTATTATGAATGCGATGTGTTTGTGGTATCATTATTTTATAATTTAAACTTGTTGCATGTGGATCTAAATTGGTTAAAATTGGCAACTCACTTTTTAAAGATTAGATGACTAGTAATTGTAAAAAATGTTTTTCGACAGTGATGCTATGAACTGAACCAACTTGACATTTTGTATTAATTTGAATAAAGGAGTAGCTACCCAGTATTTAATTAGATGGGGTGTCACAGGTGGTATCAGAGCATCAGGTTCTAGTGTCCTTTAGGATTTGTGCGGCTTATTATGCTTCCAAGCGTAGCTTTCTTTGATATAGAGCCCTATGTTTAGGATTGTTGATTTATTTGGTGAGATTTCATTCTCCTGCTATGATATGTACGATAGTGAATCTTATTTACATTCGGGTGTGTTCGGGTGCCGAAAAATGCAGTATGTCAGGCGAAGACTGTTGGGCGGACAACAGGAGGCAAAGGTTAGTTGAGGTTATTTAAACTTATTAAAGAACGATGACCGTAGTTGAATTCACCCATATTATGGCACGGAAGTCCAGGACGGTATAGACGGCTAAGGCGCAATTTGCGACTTCCAGGTACAACTATAGCAGGAGTGGGGGCAAATGAGACTCACCCAACAAGGTAGGAATGGGAGAGAAAGAGTTAGGTGAAACATTGAAGAGAACCAGCAGTGGAAATACTCGAAATGCAGAGATGGCAGGTGCTAGCCAAACTAATAATATATTCAAAGTCTTGGACATATGTCGGGGTATGGCAATCGGGAGTGAAAATTTAGGGTAATTTTTTCTTGGCTCGTAAGAACAGAATTTCAACGGTGAGAGGCAACAACCACATAAAGAAGTGGAATGTGACGTCGAGAAAAGGCGTACACGTATGGTTTGACCATAAGTTCCTTCACCAGATGTTCAGGGTGAAAGGCGAATGTTGTTCTGAACTCACACAAGAGGGTCGGACGAGGTCACTTTGTGAGAATAAATTTAATTATTTAGTGAACCTTACAAAGGGAGAAGTAGGTGAAAAGGAGAAGAGGATATTAAGGGAGAAAATTACATACAAAAAGAATTGTTAACTCTTCTGGGGAATTCTGCTTGGATAGACAATGTAGATGGTAATAATGTTGCGTAGTGTTAATTTGGAGGTAAACGTTTCCTTGGATGGGGGAGATGCAATAATCGAGGATCTTTATAGAGTAAAACTGGGAAAATGGTGTTGGAGAAGCACCACAAGGGGAAGACTCAACGGGGAACCCGTTAAAATAATTAGAATAGCTGAATTATTACCGAGAGATGGTTATTTCAGTAAGAGATGTAGAAATTAGTAGCGTGTTCCTTAGGTTCGTTAAGCTAAGGGAATAATGGAGGTAGTCAACAGAGTCGAGACTACCAACGTCCGAGAGAAGGACCACCTTAACAGGGTCAGTGTGACTGAAGATAAGTGGAGTATGTGTAGAGGTATTTTGTGGGAAGTGAAACCCGTTCATTATATATGTTTTCTGATGTAAGTGTAGGGATAAAGGTATTGTGCCTGGCAAGGGCAACAGTTATTGAAATATTCAATTTGGTACGGAGAGATAGTTAAGTCCAGGAACCATTTGAGCAGTCAGGACGATTGTCAGGATAGAAGTATGAGTTATATCCTCAGATGATGTTACGTGTTGTTTGTGGCATGAACGAGTTGCTACAATTGTTATTATTGTTATTTTTGCTTGAGAGTCGAGTTTAGTGAATATCGACAATTTTATTAGTATTTATGTGAATATTTTCCTTGATTGTGTGGGGTTACCTTTATTATCATCCGCGAAGGATGAATGGGTATATTGATAGTGGTATATACTTTATTGAAATTACTCATTTTAGTGTTGTGT
Organism: Sambucus nigra; assembly: GCA_949130495.1. Lineage (NCBI taxonomy): Eukaryota > Viridiplantae > Streptophyta > Magnoliopsida > Dipsacales > Adoxaceae > Sambucus > Sambucus nigra. The sequence goes on from OX422218.1 coordinate 353,021,456, forward strand.
TATACGAGTAGGATGTTATCTTAATTACGATTTTACATATGATTATACCGATAGTGTGCTGGTATTTCAAGTTTATCGGGGTTACTACCTTGGGGTAGAATGTTTCATTTTGGCGAGGCCCATCTGTGAGAGGACCAGGATCGCAATTGTACTTTTGTATATATATAAAAATATTTATATGTTGTTGTGATTTCAAAAAGGTATAATGGTCTCGGATATTTAATCCCAGTATGCGTAGGGATTTAAGTATTATGAGTCGTATGTAATTGGTTTACTAGACATCAAAGGTTTAGCTGGTTATTATAATTAACGCTCAGGATGTCGTAATAAGTAGAGTGCATTGTTTTATCACCTTTTTAGAGATTTGGGAGTTCATGCTCATAGTTGTGTGTCTGGGGACGGGACTATGAGAGCCCCAATTTTATTTGCATGGTGCATATGGAATGTGATTACCATCAATGTCTAGAGAAAGTGTCTTTCGAAAAGAGTTCCTCGTTTAAGTGAAATTGCGGAAGGAGATGTAACTTTGTTGTTAAAAGACGGGAATATAGGGGTACATGTTATGGAATGAGAGCTTAACGGATCCTGATGACCGACAATGTTAGGTAGTAGTGTATCGGGGGGGTTCCTTATTTGGATTTTGCTTTGCGAGACATCCCACGTATGAAACTTAGCGTAAGATTGGTAGTAGGGAGATGTTTGACCATTCTTCCATAAATTAGGTACCTCAATCGTTATGGAAGTAAGTAGATATAACTGGAAGTAACAAGGGATAAATTTACGATGTAAGGCCAGTAGAGCCAGCTGTTAGAGTATTACGATTTAAGTACTGATAATATTGGTTTTGTTACGGCGACTTGAAGGATGCATTGAGGTTAAGGAGGATTTAGAATTTCAAATTTGGGGGTGGGGTGATTGAGAATGCCCAAGTGGTATAGCCACGTTGTAAATGCAGCGACAATAAAGGGTTTGGAATATGTATGAAGCGTATATGATGTTTAAAACCCGTATGTACGGGATTATAAAGGGTGTAGACATCTTGGTTTGCTAATGTAGTAATCGCCGGAAGAAGGGATATAGATGGGTGAAATTATTCCTTATAGGATTAAGCGTCATAAGAGAAGGCGTTAATGAGTATATTCATGTGTAGTCAATGTAGCACGTCCGAATTTGGTGAAAGGGCAGTAGAAAGCCATTTAATAAGGGGATATCTCTTGAGAAGGCAAATATTAAATTTTTATGGACAATTTGGAGTAGAGTTACGACCAATTGAATGTTGAGGGTGACTCAAGAGTAAATAGAATGAGGATGTCAATAAGGTATATGGGGCCCAGATGTGCATAACGTGGTGAAAGATGCAAGGGTCGAAACTTTTGGTATACGTCGAGAAAAGAAGAAGATCATTAAGTATCACTTAACGGGAAGAATTATACGTGAAAGTCGGTATTGAAAGGGGTGTAGTAAGTAGTAGATCGGTTGGGGTAAGATGATCAACCATATAATTTTGTATCAAGCCGACGATTCCATGGATGGAAGAGTCAAGTTAATAAATTTCCTTGAGGGGTTGCCAACTTATAGATAATTAACGAGTTCCTTCGAATATGTGGGATAGGTTGTCCAGAAGGAGAGAAATTGTTATATCCTTGGGGGATTTACACTATTAAATAGTGAACACGTCGGTACGTGATCCACGCAGTATTATTCATAAGTAGGAGGAGATCCCCAAAATCCACCTTCAACGTGGGGTATCAGGAAGTAGTGGAGATAACGTTTCGTTAAGAGAAGGGTGTATCGCCTATAGCCCGAGGAGTAGGCTCAAGGTTACTGACGACTGGTGGAACTGTATGATAGCAGTTTTGGATTCGGTGCGATCATTTCATTTCAAAATCGGGTATAACTAGTAAGTGAGGTATATTGCAGTAATGGGGAGAAGATATTACCTAATGGTAGAGTTGGGGGAAAGCACCCGTATCTATTTATCGTGGACAAGGTGCTTACAAATGTTTTGTGTAACACCAACCGGCTGAAGTGGTTCTCCTTGTGTAAAGGTCACAACGCCAGGAACAGAGATTCAAAGAATGGGCAAGAGTAGTCAGTTATGTTATTGATTCCTCCCAGGATGGGAGTTTGGTGTTTTGATAAACGCGGGAGTTAATCCGGAGTGAGGTGCGGAATCATAATAATATTGAGATGGTGCGGCCAATGATCTATAGGCTATTTTTATTCGAATGTTGTTTAGTAAGAGCACAACGTGACATGCATTTATTGAAGTGTAATCTAATAAAGTATTAAGAGTGTTAAACAAGCTTGTTGTGAAGCGAGGGCTTTAATGATTGGGCCTTTCTTTATATTATTTGTGTGTATACCTAGTAAAAAAAATAATGGACATTTTTATGAATTAAAAATATAGAATGATGCTAATGTTGTCAAAATATTTATGAAATAAATATATTTTTTAAGTTTCTTGTAAAATGGTGACTTTATGAAAATGGATATTAGTCGAGTTTAAAGAAATTGATAAAATGTCTTACTTTGCTTGAAATGTATGAAAAATATGGTTTTCCATAAAGTGTGGTGTAAAAGTGAATATTGGAAGTTAAAGGGGTTAGATGTGTTAATAGAAGTGAAGTGGGTGTTAAGATGAAAATTTTCATAAATAAAGTGTGTATTTCAAATGTTGAGAAAATGGGACTTTAATATGTAAAATGGTGTGATTTTATATATTAAAGATGTTAAAGTAGCAAGTAAGAAAGAGGTGTAATTGTGATATTGAACAAGTGTTAAAATTATTAAAAGGGTGTTTAAAATGTTAAGTTGAAGACTTAATAACCATTTTGAGAAACAATAGTTATTAGGTAACTAAATGGCGAGTTTGGAAATAAATGGGGTAAATTGGTAATTTACTTAAAATGGAACATTTTTGTTGAATAAAAATCTTAAAGAAAGTCTTTACTCTAATTTGTGTGAAAATTAATTTAAGTCCTAAAAGCGTGAATGGTTTTATTATAAATCGGGTGTGTGTGTGGATAGGGGACTTAAAGAACAAAGGAAATAATTTTCCAAGTGATAATGGAAAAACGAACGGTTAAGTCCGGGTTTTGGCTTCTGTTGGGTAAAAGTAAGGAATTATAATAATGTGGACATTTGTAAAATGTTAAAGCACATAAAAGGAACTCGGATGACACCGAGATAAAGAAAAAAGGGCCCGGAGCACTTGGGTGAAAAGCCCTAAATCACTGGCCAGAGCATATGGTGCGCATAGCCATCGGTGTGGAGTTCGTATAAGTATGCAGTATTGGAAGATTTCGAGAAAAGATAAAGAAAATATGAAACATATCAAGAAATGGATTGTGTGGTAAAATGTGTTAATACAACATAACTTGAATGAATGTAATAAATATTCCGATAAAGGTGAAATGGACAAGTAAATACGTAAATCTGTCCATAAAGAAATGAAAAGGGTTAAAGGGAGTAAATAAATGGATGGTTAAGAAACCTAAATGATTAAACCCATACTTAACACAAGAATGTGTGGTGAAAAGTATTTTCAAACATTAAATAAGTGTTTTCTAATACGGGGATTGCGTGTGTTGAAATTGCGATTTTCAATGAAAATACTAGAGTGTATTGGAATAAAAAAGGGTCAATTCTGGTAAAGGAATGGTTTTAATAAATTATGTGGATAGGTTTTAAGTGTCGAACTGGGTTCGTTAATAAAGTGAGAATGATAAGTATGATTAAAGAAAATCTTAAATAAGATTAAGATCAATTAATCTGGGTAAGTAAGGTTTTATGAAATAAATTGATTAATGCATTGGAATATGTATTTTTTTTAAAGTATACGTATGTGTGTGTGTGTGTGTGTGTGTGTGTGTGTGTGTGTGTGTGTGTGTGTGTGTGTGTGTGTGTGTATATATATATATATATATATATTCCTCATGCATGTGGTTGTAGCACGTGAGTATTCCTTTCTGACGTTCGTTTCTATACTTCTTGTATAAATCCCACTGGGCAGAGGCTCACATCCCCACTTTGTTACGGTAGGTTGGGAAAGGCTTCGTATATTAAGAACGCTATACAGGTAAGTACATTTTATTTATGTTTTACGTTAGTAGCTCTATTTACTTGGACTCCGAGGTGCTTCCATGGGTCCCTCACGTAGTTCCTCTCGAAATTAGAATCGCATTCTAATAATGGAAATGTTAATTAAAATAAACTCGACTAGAAACTTTATTTAGGTTGTTTCATAGAATTTCACACCTAACGCTCGGGTCAGATGGGGTTGACTCAGGGGTAACACATAAATCCGGGTCGGGGAGTTACATTCCTAAATCAAGATCACCTCTATTCATAATTCAATATCATATTTCTTTATCAAGAATTTATATTTCGTAGAAGGTTCAATTCTCAGATTTCATAGAAATAACCATCAATCACATTTTATGAAATCATTTCCCAAAAACCCATTTTGACATGTAAATCCCTCCCATAAGTTCATATTTGTTTTTCACCAATCATGATATGAACTAAAAAAACAACATATAATATCAAAGCAAGTTAACACTTCCCTCAAACCGTGCATAATTCTAACTTTGCTCCTTGATATCCTCTATACGCAATGATCCATGCCCCGAAATTGTTAAATCTCCTCTCGAAACGGTGTTCTTGAGTTTTCTCTTGAATTACCCATATCCTTTTGCCTCTCTCTCAAGATCAATCCTAGGTGATTTAGAATGAGCATATGGTTGTGTCCCTTATATCATAACTCTTAACCTTCCCCTAATTCAAAAATTATATTAAATTATAATATTAAATTGACCCAAATACCCCGGTACGGGTCCTATATAGCTTAAAAAGTCCCTAAAACCCGATTACAACCCCCAAGTACCTAATTAGGACTATCTCGGACCATCCCGGATCATCCGTGCATTCGAAATCGCCATCCAACTCACCTATCATCAATTTAACATCTTATTCCCAACACGACCCCACAGGCGTGTCCCGAATAAGATATTGTCGACCCATCATTTTTACCCATTTACGACGTAATATAAAATAATATCATTTCATTTACTTATCACACAAGTGAATATAATAACATCTAAATATTAATCCAATATTCGCTAATTAATATTTTATTCCATTCACTTTATTTCCCGATTTATTAAATTACGAACACATGTCTAATTAAAATATTCCCAAAAATACGGGGTGTGAAAATGTCCCACACCGTTATCCTCAGTATATCGAATGGATTGGCTTAAGTTTTGAACGACCAATGTAGGAGCTGAGGAGAGATCCGATGCTGTAGTAGCTCCTATAACAGGTCCCTTATAAGGAAGAACATAAGTAATAGTAGGAGGATCGTCCTCCGAACCTCTAACACTCCGTATTTTTTATGATTTAAATAATTATGTGATTAATTATTATTGTGGGAAAAAGTATGTAATTAATTATTGTTGTTGGATTAATTAAATTAAAATGCGAGAAATTAATGTGTTATTAATCCGGATTAAAATAATTATTAACTAGTGTGCCAAGGGTTAATACTTATTGTTGAGAATTATTGAATATTACTGTGTGATACGTAATATGGAATTATAACATTTGATAAATTATCGGAAGTGAGAAATACGGCAGTTTGGTAATTTAAGTTTGACACGCATGCGAGTCGTGTCGGGCCTAATTGAATGGAATAAAAAAAGAGAATTTATTTTTATTAACTCGTATGGTCATTTTGAGTGCGCCGTTGAGTCCGTGAGGGTTGAGATAGTCAAAATAGTATACCCGGATGTTTAATTTAGGTCCCGGGGCAATTTTAGGCCTAACCGGCGTCTCGAGAGGGCATTATGGTAAATTATATTTTTGGGTTTAATTAATGGACGAAAATTGGGAGTTGTTTTATCAGCTAAGAAAATTCCTTTAGGGTTGTGAGACACATAAAGGAAAGAACGGCCATAGAGGGTGTGAGGGAGAACCAATTTCCAAGATGGAAGGCTAAATTATCACAACCTTGCACAACCACCACCACCAACGCGTAGATCGAGAAGAGAGGAATGCATATATACCAACATAACAACCGGATCAGACCTTGATATTCGAGGCAAGTGTTTATTACTTGCTTTCTTTTAGCTATAATCATGCTCATGTTAGTGTAGGTGAAATTAATCATGATTTACATATGAATTGGGTGAAAATTGGAGATTTAAATTATGATTAAGGATTGGTTTAATTAGTAGTTTAAAGTCCTTCATGTATGTAGAGGATTAATCATGCAATTGGATTATATATTGATGAACGATTCTGGGTTGATTAGGTTCTTTAATTGAAAATTTGGAAACTACGGTTCATATGAATTAATTTGGGGATTTTATATAATTATGATGATTAAGGTCGAATTAATGATCCTATGATGTTAGGAATGATTAAGGGGACGAATCAGTGCGCGTCGCGCGAAGTCTCATTTGAACGAGATTGTATCTCGCGCGATATCGTTCGAATGACATGTGGAAGTCGTTTGAGCGACAACCCTTCGGGTTCGAACGACAAGTTGAAGTCGTTCGAGCGACATGGTGAATTTTTGGGAATTTTCTTAGAGTCCAGTTTTGAGTTTATCGCTTTATTGAAGTGAGAGAAACTGCCAAATAGTAAATTTAAATAAGACGGAATTTTGGGAAAGTATGTGAGAATAAATACTTTACTTATTTCGGTATAGAGAGAATGTACCCTGGAGATTACGAGAGAGATAGTAATCTAAATATTTATACTATACGTAGTGTTGAGGTTAAAATACGTATGAGAAGTATATATGTAGATTGGAGAAATACCTATAAATTCTAATAGGATGTGTGTATGCCTATTATGTATATTATTAAGAGCACTAATGGGTGATAACCCGGGGGTGAAAGAATCTTACTATTAGGTGCACTAATGAGTGATAAATCGGGGGTGCAAGAACATTGTTGATTAAGTGTACTAATGGGTGATAACCCGGGGGTATAAGGATGATTATTGTTAGGCACACTAATGGGTGATAACTCAGGGGTGATGGATTATTATTGATAGGTGCATTAATGGGTGCTAACCCGAGGATGCAGGATTTTATTGATAGGTGCATTAATGGGTGTTAACTCGGGGATGCGGGTTCTCTTGATAGGCGCACTAATGGGTGATAACCCGAGGGTGCTGGATTATTATTGATAGGTGCATTATATATATATACTAGCGGATACTCGTGCCTGAAGGCACAGCAAAAATTTTCAAAATACGTAATCGCGAAACGACGAAAATTTCAAAAGTACATAATCGCAAAACGGCATCCATAAAAAAAATAAGAGCTTTTATTCCCTCTTAAAAAAATAAGAAATACACCTACATTGCACATACATCCATAAAAAACATGAATGCATCAATAAATAATAGAATTAGTTTGCGATGCTCAAACTAAATTTTATAGATGAATTGTATCCCAAACCTCCTCACCATCTAATATTGTCTTAAAAAACTTACATCAATGAAAATCTTTTACTTCAGGAACTGACGAAGAGCTTGTATTCAATCATCAAACCCATCTCCCAATGCAACATATACGAACAACACCAAAAGGAGAGGGTGGCTTAGGAGCTTGTTTACTTTCCTCAGCTTTCGCTTATTTCTTTTCCTCTTTTGTAACTTTCACCTGTGTTTCCATATAATATGAATCAATTAATGAACCAAATTAAACATCTACAAAAACACAAATTGATATTGAGCATATAACAGTTAATAAATTTACATAAACTAAATGATAACACCCTTTTAACATGCCGAAACTTTAGGTAGCGTTCTTTTGATATTTATTCTTCACCATCCATGGTTTTGTTCCTACATTGAGAAAAAAACATTCATTCTTTGAAATTAGAAGCGAAGTAGTTCTGGAGTGCAACATCTGGAGGGAAGTCAGTTTCATTTTTTTATAAGTGATAATCGAACAAAGAGGAATATTTTACTGGGTTTGGGTAGTTCTTTTCTTTCTTGAGAACATATTGACCAGAGGAAGCGCTCATGGAAGCAACACTGTCATCATTGACTTGGCTATATACTGATCAATTGAATCAAAATCACTCTATTCAAAATGTCCATTTGCAGTAGATGTTGACATTTATTCCTCTGAACGTGACTCGGTATTTCCAAGTCTGCATAAGAGATTCTACACATAAGGACACATGTAAGTAATAGACCAAAAACACTCTGAATTGAGTTTTTATTTCTCTAGAATAAATTATGCAAAACTTAAGCCACAAATAAAATAGTATATCCAATAATGGAAAAGAGAACAGATTATCTCATAGTGAAACATAAAATCCTTAAATGTAAAAACTAATATATAAAAAACTAACAAATTTGCCATTGGAAATTACCATGTCCCAAATTTACTTGTCATGAAAGAGAACCATACACAATATAAATAACGAAAAGGAAATTCATACTACTGTCGACAATTTTGTAGCTATCATAATTTATGTTCCACGGAGGGAATGCTTACAGTTGTTGTAGTAGGACTTTTCATTTCCTACTCGGTTCACCAATACGTAATAGCTGTGGGCCAAGAAGCCTCTTAGTGAGACTGAACATTTCTTACTAAGGCATAACAAACACCTATTAGAGAAACCTCCCAAATAAACAAAAGAGTGAAACATATTAAATAAAAAATAGACAAATGACATTGAATCATTAATAGACAACAAACACGAAACAGTGAAATGATATTGAAGCCTTAACAGACAATAAACACATATCAAAGGAACCTCCCAAAAATGTCTTCACAAACCATCAAACCCATTAAATAAAACACAAAACATAGACATAACTGTTGCTGCATACCTCGAAATATGGAACATATAAGTTATTGTATGCATATATGTTGTTGTGGATATATGCATACAACTACTGTTGCATATATGTTGATGTGCATATATGCAGACAGCAGCTGCTGCATATATGTTGTTGTATGCATATATGCAGCGGCAATAAAACTCGATTGTGTGGGCCCTGAACTATTAATGACGCAATCATACATCACCACCATCCCCTTTTTCTCCAGTCGTTAGTCCAGTCATTAGTTCACCACCATAAAACCACTGTTAAATATCCTTTCTACTTTCCACAGTTAAATATCCCAAATAAAAGCCCTATTAGGCATCTACAACACTATTGATATGCCACCACAATCACTTTAAATAAAAAAAAAGTAAAAAACTGTATGGGAAATGCCAACATTGAAAATGTATGGTAAAAAAATATACTAAGACAGTTATGCATTAAAAATGTATGGGAAATGGCTTACTGCTGCGAATCACTGACTCGAGGGAGAGACCCGAGAGAGATGAGGGGTGACAGGGGCGGAGGAGGGGGATGGTTTGCTGCTGCGATTACGCTGGTTGCCTGTCCTGGTCTCTGCTCCACGATTGCGCTGCGAGTGCACAATTGAAATAATAATGGAACAATTAGAAGTAACTACAATTAGAGTTAAAAGTAACTACAATTCTTATTCTAATTCTAATCCTAATTCTAACTACAATTATAATTATAGTTCTAGAATTAGACTTAATCAAGTGTGCAAATGAAAAATAAAACTGTTACAATTGAATTAGAAGTAACAGACCTGCTTCTGACTCTATAATGTTCAGTATATAGCCAAGTAACAAACGAAAAATAGAACTATTTCTGACTCTATAATGTTCTAATAAGACTAACTTTCAAGAAATCAACAACTGAACTAATTGTGATGTGCCATGTAGTGTTGCCAATCAGATCTGCAGCGCAGAACTAAGCATATCTTTAAAACATTCATGATATGTAGTGTGCCATTCATAATATGCACTTACTCATAAGTTCGTCCACATGGGAGAGAGTTAACGAAGAACAGGAAGTTCCACTATGTTAAACGAAAAAAAACTGATGCGTCCATGCTCAACATGATAGAAATTCAGAGGAATGCGGTTGCAATGGCTCTCAAGGTCCTCAATATCTAGTTTGGATGGTGGATGACCGCTGGTTAGGCAGATCACAAAACTTGTATCCCCAAGAGAAGACTTCTTAAACTTGTTATTAGGAAGGTAAACATTTACTCTCCTCATAAGTTCCTGCTCCTACATTAACCAACTGGATAACCAATTTATATTTGCTCTTTTCATAAGTTCCTGCAAAAAAAGACTTAACTAAGCCATTAGCATTCCCCAAAATGAATTGAGTCCTGTATTACCTTATCGAATGTTAACTCAAAGGCATGCCTCATGTGTCTGCAACATGTCTAGTGTTGAGCATAATGCCTGCCCCACGTGTCTATATCATGTCCAGTCCGGGGATCCCAACGCTCGTCCCTTGCTCGTGATAATATACATGTGCGCAATCAGCAAAAATTTTGAATCATGAAGAACTGAATCTGAAAAATATATGTCCTTTGAGATAAATAGATGCTCAAAATTTTTCATTCGCATAAATAATTGGTTCCCATATCAGCTCAAGAGTTTTCTCATGTATGCACATGCATGGAAATCTGCAAAACGAAGGGTCTGATTTAAAATATAAGAAATGTATGAAGAGTCCAAGCAATCAAATAGTTGATTAAGGAATTTAAGTTCAAAAAAATTAAAAACACCCTAGCTCTATAATATTTCTCTTTAAGAAAAACTAGTTAGTTGAGAAGTATTAACTTGCCAGAGGAATTCATAAAAAGAAACTTCAAACTAACAAAAACCCCAACGCAAAACCTTTGATTTCTTTCCCACAACCGTTAACGCCACCCATTAGACACATCAACACAGAGAATAAGAGACATACAATTCCGTAATATGGGAGACATACAATGCTTAATAGTAGTAACCAGTTATGGTACTAAAAAAATATTGAATTTACATGCTCATAAGGTATAAATATATGCAGTACATTATGGCAGTAATGAACAAATGTAAGATAATTATCCGAAAGGCGGTCCTTCTGTCCGAAAACATGACCGTTGTAAAAGAATTCACTGCTTCAACCCAATTGACAAAAAACTTTCTAAAAAATAAATTTATCCGAAAGATAGCCCTTCTATTAGAAATCATAGAACCCAATGAAAACCAAGTTAATTTCTGGATATAATGAGTGAAAAAACTATGAAATCGAGAAAACTATACACATCTTCTCCATTTTCTATTGGTAAAGGCAACAACAATTATATTTGAAAAAATACCAAAATTAAAAAAGTGAACACAAATTCACACACACACAACAAAATAAATGGAGAAAATAGAGCAGAGAGTATACCTTAGATACTTGAACCTATAAAACAAATTAAAATTACCAAGTAGTACCTAAAAAAGAAAATATAAACACGAATACCTAAAAAAGAAAATATAAACACGAATTAGAAATTGTAAAAGTTCAGATACAAATGTGAGTGAGTGAGAGTGAGGATATACCAAAAATATGAAATCGTAAATGTGAGTGTGAAATGAACATACATTCACACACACCCAAACTCCTAATTTTTAGATTTTGAATCTGTAGGAGTGTGTTTTAGATAGAGGCAGCTGCAGAAAGGAGGTAGTGGCGACTAAATCAAATAAATAATACCTAGATTTAACCATTTTGTTTCAAAAGATTAACCAAATGAAGTAAGAACTGAACTGACACCTCTAAGAAGTATCAGGGTTTGAAAAACCAAAAAGGTACCAGTCTTGATTTCATTGCCGAGATTAATGAAAATGAAGAAAAGAGTTTACCTTAGCAGGGATATCATTTGAGAAATGAATGGATGAATGAGATATGGGGGTTTGGAGCTTGCACGGAATCGTTGTTTGTGAGAGGAGGAGAGCGAGGTTATCGAGGAATGAAAAAGGTCTAAGTAGGAGAGAGAGATTTGGGCGGGACAATGAAAATGGAAGAGTTAATCTCAACCCTTTATTTCCCATAGAAGAATCCTATCCCTTATTGTGCTTTTACATTTTTGCCAATTCAAAAACCATTCCATCTTATTATATATATATATATATATATATATATGAACTTGTGAATATTTCTACTGTGTGAAATTAGTAGACTTGGTAATAATAATAATAATCATTACATTGAACCAAGTGGTCTTAACCAAAGGGTGCAGGATTAGTGTATATATATAGGATGATGAGACTATATATATATACATATATAAGTGTACTTGGGGAACTTTCTACTTTGTGAGACTAGTAGATAAAATGGAAATGAGAAATAAAATAATCTTAGTGGATAAAAGATCAAACATTCAAACGGTGAATAATGAAACTTAGCATGTGAGATAAACTATCTGAATAACTTATTGTATGGGCGATACGGGAATATTACTAGTGAGCATAGTTAGTATTAGTATGGTTTCTGACTAGTTAGACTGGGTGGTATAACTAGGGGGAGATTAGATGTACGTTAGGCGTGCACAATAGATGAGAGGTGAGAAACTCATGTGAGAGTTCGATAACTAACATGCGTATAAGACTTGTTTTAAGAACCAGTTTTAAATACTTGCTAAATCATTTTCAATCCTCGGGCTCTGACCCGTTTGTTGTGTCTCTTCTCTCTTTATATATATATATATATATATATATATATATATATATATATATATATATATATATATATATATATATATATTATATCAGGTTCTCAGCCACATGGGTACCAGATTTAAAGATTTGGGTTGCTTGACGTGTTGCATCTGTTGTGGAAGTTGTAGGTCCTTACAGTAAACGCAAATATCTTTTCCATTCAGTTTCATCTAAACTTCTTATCTAGGGCATGTGTCGCCACTTCTAGTCCTTCATTATAGATATTGTATTCGGTTTACTTTATGGTTTGGAGTTTTGAACTGGAAGGTTTTACGCAGTCTTATTTATTTCAGTACTTGATTCATGTTCAATACTTATTATATTGTGGTGAATGGTTTATATTTTAAGATTGAACGAAAATGGATTTACTTGGTTTTACTAATATTGAAAATGTTTTGGCACCTAGCTTAATTTTATATTAGGTGATTAATATGTTAAAAAGGTTTTCGACAGTGATGCTAAGAATGAACCAATCGAACATTCTATTTTAAATTGGTACAGGGCTGATCACCCTTTATTTAATTGGGCCGGGTGTCACAGAACCCGATCCTTTTCAGCCGTGAGGACTACCAGCATCAGCTGCTCGATTTTGAAGTCTGCATAAGGGATGGTATAGTCGAAGTGGGAAACTCCCACCTCTACTCCTATTTGAAGGCCTCCAAATCTTCTGTGGTAAGCAAATGTGGTGCACTCAAACCAAAAGGAGATGCCACCATAGTAGTCAACTGAGAAGTGATGGGCCACCGGCAAATGACCCTCTCTTGTAATAAGAAGGATGGGACACCATTAGTGAAATAGAGAACAAAAGAAGTACTATAAGTGGCAACCTTGCTCACGACCCAATGACTTTGGAATATGGACCAAGGTAAGAAGAAAAAATCCAAGTCAAGCAAGAATAATGAGGAAACATAAAAGAAGATAGGAATTCGAAAAATGGAAAAGAAGGTAATAAATACATACCTTACCAGCGATCAGTTCGCTCAGTAAGGTGACACTCTCTCCTAGAGAGTACGTCAAAAAACATATCCCCCGATTGTACATTTGAAATATCCTTTAGAGGGGCCAATAATCCTCCTCCTGTGAACTCAAAGAGAGCCGTTGGATCCCACAGATCTCGAGAACCCATAAATGCATGAAGGAAAATGGAAATGTTAATAATGTAGTGAAAGAGAATTCTAAGAAAGAAATGATACATCCCAGGCAACAATGTAACCTATTGGGTTCTAACCATACATCTCAAAAGGTTTCTCATATTGGCATAGAGCAACCCTAAACATGAACCACACCAATCATACTGATGAATGCAACTAAAATAGTAAAAAGGATAAAACAAACCTGTGTGAACTCCCTCTGCATGAGTGTGGCATTGGGGTTCCCGAGGGGAGAACAACTACATATGTGTGTTCATTCATAGTGGGTATGGGAGTGCTTGTCTCTCTATTCTCCGCGTCCCCCCAAGGTTTGGTTGTTGGCTCAATGTGGGTAGAGAAGGATGACTTTTCCCCTAGAAGATATTTGAATCCATAACCAGTTTGAGTTGCACACCCCTGGTTTTAGGCCTAAACTTAAGTGTGTTCCGTGTGATATATGGTTTTTTCAATTTTTCATATCTCCCAATTTGTTTTATATAAAAATAAAGAAAAAGGTTCGGGTTAACATTTTTGCGCTAATACTAAGGAAAGTTTAAGATTGCGATTGGTATAGAGATTCTTATTTTTTGGGTTAGGGAATCGGGTTACCAGTGGGAAGGTGTTAGGAACCCCATTTGCTCTTTATGATTCCTTAATTATATTCTAACTAGCAATATTAACATTAGTTTATTGCTTTTAGTTTATTTTAGAACTGGTTAAGAGACCTTTGGTTGAGAATCCCTTAAGACATAGATAGATGCTTAGGTACAAAAACAATATCAATAAGAGGTGTAGGAACGCCACTTAACTGATGTAGGTACACAAGGGTGATTTTGTATGAATCTGTGCTCATATAACGGGTCGTCATTAGTAGGTATGTAGGTGTAAGAGAGATCTCAACTTTAATATAGTTTGATATCTCTTTTGAAGTTTGAGGAGATATATAAAGGTATTATGAAAGATCGATGCATCTCTGTTGTGACAACATATCGAGAGATATATTAACTAGGCTCATGATCAATAAAAGGAGTTTATATTGAGCCTACATACCCAAGAAGACTGGGAATCAAATCGTAGTTCGATGATGATTAGTATATGCATGATTGAAAATTTGAATGGGGGCGCGAGAGAATGTATCTTTGAGATAGTTTGATCTCTCGCTTGTAGTATATATGAGGGAGGGTATAAGAGGGTTAATAGAAATTTTTTCATCTCTTTTAGGATAATATATCATAAGACATATTATTGAGGCTTATGCTCAATAGGAGGACTCGATATTGCGCATATATACTCGTATAGCTACGAGATCAAAGATTACACAGTTAAATTGTTCATGTATTCCAATGTAATCAGTGCGTGGATAAGTGTGGGACTTTTATTGAGAGGGGGAGAAGATATCTGTAAGAAAGACGGTAGCTTCAGTGGAGGTTTCGAATGGAATTCGAACCAAAGTTGTTGACAAAGACATCCATCACTAGTTGGGCAATCACTGACTTGAAAGTGTTGTTAAACCTTCAAATGTGTTTGCGTGTAGAAGGAGGGATGATGTCGTATTTAGTATTGGAGTGGACAAAAGACATCGACAGATATCTAAGTATACCCTATTGACATTGCTAAAATCTTAGAGGTGTCGTACTCCTTGGGTTGGATACTCCATTATTTGGATTGGGGACTGATCAAAGCCAACGTAGTTCCAAAAAATAGGACATATTTACGAGGGTAGGTGATGGAATACTGGGTATACAATATACTACATTACGCAATTAATGGATCATACCCCTTAATATATCATTTTTGTTATTGTCTTGATATATTTATATGTTAAAAATACGTTAATAAATGCCTACAATTTGATCAATATTGATACGAAAATAAATATTTGGGGATACCGCCGTTGGGACGGGTTTTGTTCCCTAGGAAAAGTGTTGGGAGCAGTTGGATTTTAGTTGCTGGCTTGTGCAAAGTTTCGAGTTGACTAGGCTCACTGACACTTTCCTGAGAACAGTTTTAAAAAGTATGTTTTTATGTTTGTATTTAGTCCTTATGGACTTTTATTAACATTTATTTAAGAAATGAGCATGTCGATTCAATTAACAGAGGTGTTGGGTTAAAACCCAGGCTTTAAAATATAAATGCTATGAAGTGCATACTCGGTCCATTAAACGGAGGTGGGGCTAAAAGAGATAAACATATATGGATAGCTTATCACAATATATATGTGGGGTGTTTGACCCATGATTCGGGCAGAGTTTCCTTACCCTTATATCATGAACTGAATTTTTTCCAGGGGTGCAAGATATGAGCAGAGTTTTGTCTCTATTTTTCTTTTGAAAGAGACATTTTAGAAGTACAAACCACATTCAGGACTGAATCGTCTTTTTGAAGTATGAACTTCTTTTGTAACTTTTTCAGATGGAGCTCAAGTATCTCGGGTGCTCGAGAGTGAGAAAGTTAGAAAATTGAATCAACTTTGGGTTTTGGGATGCTATTCAATGTTGGTAAAGACCTCTATTTATAGAGTCTGATTCGGGACGTTTGACTGCACGGTCATTGGGGTCCTTTAACTGCACAATTAAAGGATTGGGCACATGTAGGGATGAAAAGGACTGGGGGAACGCATATAGCCGAGGAAAGATTTGTCGATATTTTGTACTAATTACAGGGGAAATAAATAACCTCACTGTCAAAGGTCCTTAGCCGCACGTACAAATAGGATGGGATCCGGCAATCGCATAGTTAAAGGATGTCCAAAGGGTTTTCTGAGATATTTTGTTTTTCCCTCCTATTTTCACTCTAATCCCCCAGGTTTTCTCTCTGGAGATTTTAGTGATTTTGGTGGGTTTTGTTTTGAGGGGTGTTTTTGCAAATGGGTTGAACATGATACACACCCCAATTGCGAATCGGGGTGTCCACAGAGGTGATCGACTAAGAGGGTGTGCGTGCGGACACTCTTTCTCGAAATTGAAGTTGTTAAAAATAGGTTATCCTACTTTGGATTATTTGTGGGGGTACGGGGAAAAATAGGTAGAAAGGATGGCATAAAATGGGAGTTTTAAAAAAAGATTTAGGGATTTAACCAGGTGGCAAGCCATGAGGTTCAAATGTTTGACCACGTGGCTATCCACAAAGGTATGAATGACCGCACGGTTATAGGATAAGAAATTTTTTAACCGTACAATTAAACGTTTCAATGATCAGAACCTATAAAAGGCTCATTTTGAAGGATTTTCCTCATTCTTCCAACTAATTTCTTCTATTTTTTTTTTCTCTCTCTCATAAACTTTTGTACTTATTCTCTAGAATTACTCTCGGTATTCATAGATCATTTGGAAACTATTCTGGTAGTTGATGATGAGGTTTAGGCCTTGGATCTGAACCAGTCTGAGGAGGGATCCATGTTTGGTGATGGGGTACCGATGGGTAAAGTTTTGTTAGCGGGAACAAAGACTTGTCTGGAGGTGTTTGTTATGGTCTCACGGGGTATTGAGGTTTGGCCCCTCATGATGATGATTAGGTAGGAGTAGCGTGGTAGGGGGTGGACAGAATCTGGGGTACGGGTGTCATATGAACCTCCTCCACCGGAGGATGAGGAGGACACATATATTCTCCCGGGAGTGCAAGCATAATCGGGAATTTGGGGTGCGTCATTTCTATGCCTCACACATAAGTTTCCACGACTTTCTCTTTGTTTGAATTTTTATGTTTTGTTACTTTTGTATGTTTTATCATATTTGCAAACACACGACTTTGATAGTTTTATATGTTTGGGATGAAATATGATGATCGAATACTTGTGGTGTTCCTAAAAATGAAAAAATGCAAGATAACTAAAATAATGGAGGGCGGGTGGGTTGGTACGATGTGGTACGATCGAAGAAAGAGATAAAATTGAGAGGGTAGAGGAAATATGGAAATTAAACTAGTCTCTTGACAAGAGATCAAAAATACTACTGTAGGCCCTTTTTTCAAATGTGCTTTAAGGTGAGAAAATAATTTTTCTTTCAAAAATCTTTTTCCAATTTTAACACGCACCAAGTTTGTGAACCAATTTCAATTAAGTCCAATTCTATCTTATTTAATCCTAAACATGAATATAGGTGATTAAAGAAAGTAAAATAAAGTAAAGTTCACAACGTCGGATGTACGAAAATACCACTAAGGGGGAAAACCTCGAACGACCCAAGCCAGACAATCACTAAGATACGGTTTTACGAAGGAAGATAGACAGACTTACAAAACAAATCGATCATCACAATCCTTGATTCTCCTCTTCTCTTTAACCTCTCATCCACAGTTCCAACGTAGAAATCCTTCTATGATACTCGTCCACAGCGCACGTGTCCACGATTGCCTCTATGTCCACCGATTCAGCTTTGGCAACCGTCTATGATTTGGAACACGGACTTCACCGTTTCTTTACCGCAAAACTCCAACGAAACAACTTGTTCAATATTGATGAATAATCCAATGGTGTAAATAAAATCTCTATAGCATATGACTATGAAATCTTGTATCTTCAAACGCTGAGGATGATTTTAGTCTTTGAAAACATTTAAAAACTTGTGCAGAAAAACTTAATTGTTCTAAACTGTATTTTGGTTCTGCACACTTCAAAATTCTGAGAGAAAAATGCCTTAAATAAATAAGTTAACTCGTCAACTCATTAAAACGATATCCCTATGTCGTTTGAACGATCTGGCCTTGTCATTAGAACGACTTGTCCATCTCGTTTGAATGATACTGAGATGCCATTTGAACAACTGTTTATGTAGTTTGAACTCTCTAAACACAAGGAGAGAATTCACACGACTCTAAATAATACTTATCTCAAAATAAACAAAGATAAAACATCTATACACAAAATATCACCCTTAAACCATTTTTCGAGTCCAATACACATTATGCGTTCATACCTGAGAGTATCTCGGAATGCAATGTGATATAAAGACGTGAAATGTGCACCAATAAAACACAACATGATATATATTTTAATCTTGGCTGTTACGTCTTCAAAACAAACATGTCATAGACTTTGTGGGGTATCGTGACAATATAAAAATCTATCTATGAATCAAACAAGTTTTGTTTCGAAAATAAATCAATTACATGCAACTTAACTCAAATGGAAAATTTGCCCTTACAAATCTCCCCATTTGACTATTTCGGGAACAAACCCAAGTAGTGAAATGCCTAATTCGGGCCCTCAAGCCGTATGACATCTAAATCCCATCCCATAAAACTCAAAATCAAAAATTAAAGGACAAGGACTAGTATATGCAGGTCCGATAAGCATGAAATGTTTGAATGTGATGTAGTGTTGAAATCTCGAATCTCTGAAGAATACCTACACACATGAAACAGAGAAGTACCCAGTGAACTATGGAGGAACAAATGATATAAAATTACCAATATGTAAAACAAACCATTTGTTAAACATGTGAGCAAAATATGATATCAATTTGTGCAAGACAACATGATACCAAAATATAAACATATGTATGATAAAAAACATGATACCAATTCACAATGAAAAAAGAACATACATGCTCATAAAAAAACTCTCCCCCTACATCACATACATCTCTCCAGACAATAAGTTAAAACGATAAACAACATCATATCTATAATGAAAGAATCACATGAAGCATATCTAGATGAACATGAAATGCCAGCTAATAATAATCAGAATGGACCAAATTGTAGCTAGCATACAGTTGCAAAGAATGAATCATCAATCTAAGCAAAGATTTGACTAATTATGGCATACACAGTATAAGAATTAAAGCACGAATATTCAATACCAACTGCATATAAACTGTCCAAACAACCCAGAAGTACCAAACTAGAATGAAATAATCTCATATACGAATTAGGTACAAAAGCAGAACCAGGGCTCAAAAATCCAGATAGGGTCGTTCAAACGACTATGCCATGCGGTTTGAATGACAGAGTCATGTCGTTTGAACGGGGTCAAAAATGACCAAAAATAATAAGGTGCCATTCAAAGCAACTATTTGATGACCCTAAAAAGGGTCATTCTAATGACCATATCTGACATAATTATCTCCTCGAAACTCATGTCGTTTGAACCAGTCTTCGAATGACTTGCACCTGTCGCTCGATCGACATCTAGAAGTTATTTTAACGACTTAAAAAAATTGTATTCCATCTCTAAAAATGATAAAGTTTTTCCCAATGAAAAAATTAGCTCAAAACAGGTACTGAAAACACAAAACAATAGGAAAATTGACTCAAATCAGAAAAATAAAACAAACAAAACAATGTGAGTTTCATGCTAACATAGTATCAATGTACTCAAACATGGATATAGAATGAATGGGCCTGAACTGCAATAAATGAATCACAATATGAACACATCAAAACGATAAAGAAGCTCTAATTGATAGTTAAATGTCATCAAACTTAGTTTTAGCCATATGTGATAATTAATATATTGAGCTTAATGAACTAAACGAACAACATGCACACAAATTCGGAATTTTGACGATTCAACAGACAATAGCGTCATGACACAATTTTTCAACATTGGGATTCTGTAACACCCCGTGTTTTTATTAACTATTTTTTTATTAATTAATTGGAATTTTCGACAAAAATAAATTTTTGAATTTAATAATTTTATTGGCTAAATATGTTGGTTATGATTTTAGAAGAATAAAACTTCAAGCGGAATTAAAATCGGAGTTAAAACGGATTTTATATTGATTTTATAATATTTTGCCTTATAGGCATTTTTTGGGCAAATTGTTAGTTTTTCGGGGTGATCGATCGATCGACCCCTGGGGGTAGATCGATCGACCCTCCCAGAAAACGTGCACTGTGAGCTATTTTTAGAGTTTGTGTAGGATTAGGACTCCTAATCACTATATAACCTTGTTAATCCGTAGGGGTACTTCTCATAATCACTTTTTCTCCAATTTCTCACCAGAGAACACTTCCAAATATTTTTCCTCTCACTCATAATCATCAACCTTCAACAAAATCAAGTTTTTGTCACAAGTTTTGGCACATTTTTTTGAAGGCTTAATTGGGGTTTAATCAAGATCGTTCAAGAACACTCTTTTGCTAATTTTTTGAGAGGAATCCAGATTTCTAATCAGATTTTCCACACGATCTTCACAGGCATGAATACTCTATTCTTTTCCTTTAGTATTATGCGTTTTAAGTGTCGCGCAAACACTTAATTACATGTTTTCTTAAAATAAACTAGTGACTTAATTAGAAAAAGTGGACATTAATTATGGGGTTGTTTTTATTAAATCTTTTAATCTGAATAATATTCATAACCCTTGGGTACGTAGGATTGATGAGTGGATTTTGGGTTTTATTGGTGTAGGTTACATGTAAAAAAACCCTAGTTTTAAAATAAATTGTTTTTGGGTGCGTATAACTCATGTAATACATGTAGAGATAATAAAATTTGGTTTTGATGAATATATGATGAAAACTTGGTATATTTAATTTAAAATAATTAAATGAGATTAATTGAGTATTGTTGACGAGGTGATAGTTAAATTAAGATTTAATTGAATTGGACTATCATGCGTAGTTTTATACGTTGATTAATTATGCTTGTTTGTGTGACTTTTTGGTATTATTATATTGCCTTGTGACGACAGGTTGTTGGGTATTATTGCTCTCCCTATATTTTAGGATGCCTTCTAGGAATGGGACTAGTGAGGGAAGATTATTGCGTTTTTATCACCTTGGGGTGGGCTGATTTTTATTACTCTATCATCGTTACGCTCGCCTAAGCATGAGACTAGGTCGAAATTTAAGTTAGAAATTCATCCTATACATAGGTTAGGACGTATTGATAACTTGGGGACCCTTAGTTATGGGACTAAGGGGTATTTTGAGGATCTCACATCGATTAAAAGGGTGGGGTGATTATAAATTGAGAAATTGAGAACTAATACCTAAGATAATAAGACGGGTATTAAAATATATTGGCGACATAATCAGCGAGGGCCGACAGTTTAAACGGGCCAGCCGGCGTTTTATGTCGTGTCGTGTGTGAAACCTTGTCAATCAGCGAGGGCCAACAGTTTAAACGGGCCAGCCGGCGTTTTGACAAGGGGATGTGTATTTTGGTGGAGAAATCACCCGAGGCGGGAGGACCGCCATAATGAATTTTGGTGAATTATCACCCGAGGCGGGAGGACCGCCATACCTAACAATTATGGAAGTAAGAACATAAATAATTGAGAAATTTGATAATTTGGGTTAATTAATAAAAGATTAACTCCGCGAGACTTGGGAATTTAAAATCATATTGGTGTGCCTTTTTAAATGGGGATTCCTACGGGTAGTTAGTAATTTAAATTAATCGCGTTTAAATTATCCCGTCTAATTTAAAATATTCTATTATGATATTTATTGCGTATAATGCTAGTGTCTGGATTCAAGGATCCTATTTGAGAGGAGTAGTGTGTATTCTTGCTCGGGGCTTTGGCTCTGACCCATGCGTTGACTAATCTTTTTCAGGATTTAATTTGGAGAAGCTGCATAAATTTATCGGAGTTATCATTGGAGTTGCAGCTGGAGTTATTTACGTTATGGCATAGTTTAGTTAGACTTTCTTTTCCAGTCGTATTATGAGACTTCATTGGAGTTTTATTGGGCCATTCGGTTCCAAAGTTGTTTAGAGGATTTCTGTTGGGATTATTCATATTTTATTTAATCATTACTGGAGATTGGATTTTTTTGGAGTTAGCATGTGATGGATCTTTTATCGCTTAGTTATTTGTGATCATTTGAGATTGACTCAATTGTTTATCTTATGGACTGATTTATTTATGTCTCATATCTGTCTCATGCTAAGAATGGTATTTATTTAGTCCACGCCCGGCTTAGTTTTGGTGGCGGCCGACGCCAGAATTAGACGGGGTATGGCAGATTCGTGGTGCAAACCCGTTTATTTTTCCATCCAAGCACCCTCATATATTCATATTTCCTTTGTCTAAATCTTTTGAGGTTTCTATTCTTATCAGCTAAGAGAAATACTATTGGCCCAATTATTGGCATATGATTCTTTTGATTGCCTTAATTTTTTCTTGGGCTCTTTTAAACGGTGGCTTTCATGACGAGTTAATTGTACTCTCGCGGCCCTTTCCCGTGAATACTCATCATTTTTTCAATTCAAGCAATATCCTCACGGCAAAGAGTTCTTACATGCACACGTCTTCCTAAGTCCAATTACGCATAGATAAAAAAATTGAAAGGAGAACGCCTCACCAAACTCAAATATGCATGAGATGTCAAACATTCATATAAACTCGTTCAAGTGTGCAGAGATGGAAATATACAAAGCCGAATCCAAATGCATATCAACTTCGAAACAACCCCATTAATCAATGGTTAAGATCATTCAACACATCACTAATTATGACAAAATGTCCTAGACATATGGATAATGAAATGATGGGGTTCCAAGAACACTAATATGCCACATCAAACATGAAAACTCATGACACAAAAAATAAATTGAATTTTTTTGTGTTTTTCTAAAAATATTTTTGACTTAAAAAATAAAATCTTTTTGTATTTTTCAAAAATATATGAAACCAAAAATATTTTTGTATTTTGTTCAATAAGACTCAAATAAAATGAAAAATATAATACAAAGAGATACACATGTCATAACACTACCAAGATATAAATCATGAAGCAAAGACTTGTGTATGGCAAGCATGAACATGTAAACAATCATCCATAAGAAATAACATGTGAAGCATCATGTGAGAATAAACCAACGAAGCATTTAGCATCTCCAAAACAGATTTTCGAACCGAAATAGGTGTATACCTAACAAAATGAGTTTTAGGAACCGATGGGACACTATGTTTAAACTTCTTAGGGTCTTTTCTAAGAACATAACAAAAACGCCTAAGGTGACCTTTCCTACCACAATGCGAACATGTGTAAACAAGACAAGGAACGAAACCTTTACGTTGACCTTTTCTAACACCCTAGGATGTGGTTGACGCTCTAAAACAATCTATGGTTTTGGCTTTAACATTCTAAGCACTAGAACAAGATAAGACACTACCATCACTATTCACATTACTCAAGTCTTTTAAATTATGTTTAATCTTCAAAATTTTGGACTCAAGCAAAGAATTAGACTCCTCAAATTTTAAGGACTCCTTCTTTAAATTTTCAATTAACCCTAGAAGGTTATCTTTCCCCCCCTCAATGTGAGCAAACTTATCCCTAAGAGTCTTTTCACGTGCCTTAAATTCATTAATCAAAACGTTTTCTTCAATGGCACAAACCCTAGAATTCTTAAAGTCCTCTAACTCCTTTCTAAAACCAGGACTTTATTCTCACTCTCTTCCTTGGCTAATTACAAATATTCAAAGTTATCATATAAAGCCAAAAACTTCTCAAGAATGATATCTCTTTGAGTTTGAAATTCTTTCAAATATTCAATCATTTGTTTAAAAAGAGAATTTTCTTCTTAAAGAATTTCAATTCGTTTTGCAAACTTCGAATTCAAAAGATTTAATTCGTCAAAACTTTGAGAATTCATCGAGAGAGAAAAAAAACAAGAGTGAAAAAACAATAATCATCAAACAAGCACAAAAAAAGGATATACAAAAAAACTAAATGCAACCCGCTCTGATACCAATTTGTAGGCCCCCTTTTCAAGGTGTGCTTTAAGGTGACAAAATAATTTTTCTTTCAAAAATCTTTTTCCAATTTTAACACGCATGAATTTTGTGAACCAATTTCAATTAGTTTCAATTCCATCTTGTTTATACTAAACATGTATCTGGGTAATTAAAGAAAGTAAAATAAAGTAAAGTTCACAATGCCGGATGTACGAGGAATCCACTAAGGAAAAAAACCTCTGACGACCCAAGCCAAAAAATCATTATGATACGGTTTTACAAAGGAAGACAGCCGACTTACACAATGACTCGATCCCCACAAGCCTTGATGCTCTTACTCTCTTTAACCGCTCCTCCACAGTGCCTACGCAGAAATTCTTCTATGATACTCATCCACAGCACACGCGTCCACGAGTGCCTCGGTTTCCATCAATACAGCTTCGGCAACCATCTACAATTCGAAACATGACCTTCATCATTTCTCCACCACAAAACTCCAACGAAATAACTTGTTCAATATGGATGAACAAACCAATGGTGTAAACAATATCTTTATAGCATATGAGTATGAAAGCTTGGAACTTTAAACACTAAGGATGGTTTTAGTCTTTGAAAACCTTTGAAAACTTGTGCGAAAAAACGTAACTATTCTAAATTGTATTTTGGTTCTGCACACTTCGAAATTCTGAGAGAAAAATGCCTTAAATTGAAAAGTTAAGTTGGCAGCTTATTAGAACAATATCCCTATGTCGTTTGAACGATATGGCTTTGTCATTAGAACGACTTTCCCATCTTGTTTGAACGATACTGAGATGTCGTTTGAACGACTGTTTATGTTGTTTGAAGTCTCTAAACACAACGAGAGAATTCACACGACTCTAAACAATACTTATCTTAGAATACACGAAGATAAAACATTTATAAACAAAATATCATTCTTAAACCATTTTTCAAGTCCCATAAACATTATGCGTTCATACCCGAGAGTATCTCGGAATGCAATGTGATATGAACACGTGAAATATGAACCAATAAAACACGGCATGATATATCTTTTAAGCTTGGCTACTGCTTCTTCAAAACAAACACGTCATAGACTATGTGGGTATCGTGACAATATAAAAATCTATCCATGACTCGAACAAGTTTTGTTCCGAAAATAAGTCAATTACATACAAATTAACTCATATGGAAATTTTTCCCTTACAACTATTACTACTAATAATACTAAAAATAACTAGGGAACGACAATAACGAGAGGCATAATAATGATATTTTAGTAGGTAAGGATAATAATGACAATAACAATAATAATAATATGATAAAGATAATATATTATTAGGTGGGGATATAGTCCCTACATAATAATAATAATAATAATAATAATAATAATAATAATAATAATAATAATAATAATAATAATAATAATAATAATAATAATAATAATAATAATAATAATAATAATAATAATAATAATAATAATAATAATAATAATAATAATAATAATAATAATAATAATAATAATAATAATAATAATAATAATAATAATAATAATAATAAAATAAGGATAATGTACAAATAGGTGTGGGGTATAACCCTAAGGAATTAAATTGTAATGAGGATAGTACCATAACGGATATGTCTCGTGGGTCATGTATATATTATCATCTAATAATAGTATATATGTGGAATTTCAAGTCACCTCACGATTGGTTATCCTTCCTAGATGGTAGGATCCGAGGGTAGGGAACTTAAGTTTGAACATATGGTAACCCAAACTCCTGGAGGCATAAAGGTCTTTGGGAATTTACGTTCACCTCACGATTGGTTATCCTTCTTAGTTAGTGGGAATTAAGGGTAGGGAGTGTAAGTGTGAACACGCGGTAACCCAAAAATCAGGAGAGAGAAATATTTGGGGAAATTTCTGGTCACCTACCAACTGGTTATCCTTGCTGGTTAGGGGAAACCGAGGGTAGGGAAATTAAGTTTGAACATGCGGTAACCCAAACTCAGAGAGTGAGAAATCTCTATTGTGGTTAACTCACGACTGGTTCTCCTTCCTGTTTAATGGGAAATGATGGTTTGGAGATAAAGTGTGGAGACACAATAACCTAAGCCCCTAGGGAATTTTTTGTTACCTCATGACTGATTATCCTTCTTGGTTAGTGGGACAGAGGGTAAGGAGATTAAGTGTGAGTATGCAATAACATAAAATTCGAGAGGGAAAAAGATTTAGGGATTTATGTTCACCTCACGACTGGTTATCCTTCCTGGTTAGTGGGAACCGAGGGTATAGAGATTAAGTGTGAACATGCAGTAACCCAAACTCTAGGAGAAATAAAGCTCTGGGGAAATTTCTAATCAGCTCACGATGGTTATCCTTACTAGTTAGTTGGGGAGATTAAGTGTGAGCACGCGGTAACCCAAACTCTGGGAGGGAGAAATATCTAGGGGGAATTTTTTGTCATCTCACGACTGGTTATCCTTCCTGGTTAATTAGAACCAAGGGTAGGGAGATTAATTGTAAATACACGGGAACCCAAACTCGGGGAGGGAGAAATATTCGTGGGAATTTATAATCACCTCACGACTAGTTATCCTTCCCGGTTAGTGGGAATTGAGGGTAGGGAGATTAAGTATGAACATACGGTAACCCAAGCATTAGGAGAGAAAGCTCGAGGGGAATTTTTAGTCACCTCCACTGGTTATCCTTCCTAGTTAATGGCAACCGACTATAGGGAGATTAAATGTGAACACGTGGTAACCCAAATGTTTATAGAGAAATTATTTTTTTCGCATTAGAAATATATTTTGTGTTTTGTTTCTTGTAGCCTGATGGTAGAGCTCAAGTTTGGGGTTCTATATCCCCAATGGCCAGGGTTCGGGTGAGGGCCCCCTTTTGTTCGTACTTTCTTATATGTCATTGGATTTGACTCGTTATTGGACTGTCTCTCCAATGTGCACTTTTGGAGGAGTTGGTTGATCCCTTCTTCCCTGGGAGAATGTTGGTGGGATACTAGAAACACATCTAATTGGGGATATAACCATAACTCCCCTGAAATTTTATGATTTTATGGGATTCTAATTTGTCGGCAATAGATCAGACCATGAGCATCACACCATGGGTCATCTTGTAATTCTAGGGATACAAGTGCAGGAGGAGTTGCTTGATGTCAATGCTATGACTACCTATATGGAGGAGGTGTAAGACTCAAGACTTAACCTGGTAGTGGCGAGACGTAATGCTCAGAGTTTGGTTTTATTGTCCGTGGGTTTACTTTTGGTGCCAGGTGGTTATGTTGGAATAGAATTTATGGTAGTTAACATTTTTTATGGACTTTTCTCGAATTTCGAGATATGCATGAGTGAGGATGGAGCTGGAGGACTTGTACCGGTCTATGTCCCTCTTTTTGAGATTTTGTATAGAAAGTTTTATAGGTTTTACGTATTATGTGCAATTTTCCTTTATTTATTTATATTAGTTAGGGAAAATCCATACATAGGGGTTCGTTTATATGGTCAAATGTTGAATCCATAGATTAGGTCACAAACAAGCCAAATTTAATTTTATCTAATTTTATCTTGATTAATTAGGTGAAAATAAACATGGAAGATATTAAATCTAAATCAAACATAATAAACAAGAACACATGATATGGGGAAAAAACCTGAACACATGATATGGGGAAAAAATCTGAACACATGATATGGGGGAAAAACCTTTCAAAAAACCCCTTTTCAGAACTGTTAAAACTAAGGTGTTATAGAATGACACAGAAAGACTTAGAGACTTATACTCCACTAAACATCACATGTATCCTTCCTCGTTGTTAATAAAAAGTGGCGTAGATCCAGTAACTACACACAACAAGCTCGACTTGCCTCAATGTCCACCGACCACCCTCAATATACTCCTTTCCTATCATCAGCAATGAAAAATGTACTCCACATGAATTTACAAGAGATGTTTTCTTCTGGGTTTGGATTTGTAAAACCAAAGTGTTTGATCACAAAATATGTGAAAAAAGGCTTGCAAAGAAATGAAAGTTTGTATTTCTTAAATAGGGAGAAAAATATCCAAGAGGTAGACTTGAAATGATTGCATTTGAAATCGAGTAAAAAAAACTTTTCGTAGGCTTGTTCGAACGGACTATACCTTATTCGAATGACCTATGAAAATGAATTCGAATAACATAGAACGAGAAATAAAATGACATTCTTGTGAGACCAGGAAAATGGTGCATTTAAATATTCATTTGAATAAGTGACATCCAACGAGACTAATAACCTCGTTTGAATGACCCTTCATATCTCGTTCTAACGAGATACCTGAAAAAAATTGATTAAAAACTTTTGAAAATTAATTTTTATTTCTAACACTTGAAAATACCCTTGAATATAATGATTACATAGAATCAACTTCATACCTTCCCCAAGGATTGTAGGGATGATCTAAACTCTTCGATCTTTGATTGTTGCATTTGGTCACTAACTTTACTTCTATCGAAGCTCTTAAGAATATACATTATGATGTAGAGGTGTAACGGAGTATGCCAAATTATAAAGATAATAAGCAATTATAAATTGTGTTCTTACAAATCTCCCCCTTTTGGTATTTTGATACAAAATAAAAAAACTGAAAAATAATCCCTAAGACAAGTTCAAGTAATGTCCCTCCTAAACACAAAAAGGTAAAGACATTTGCAACTTCGTCTCTTCTGGAAATTTTCACCGGGTAGTTCATGATATCATAAATGCAGTAAATAGATCTACGCACATGAAACAAAGGAAATATCGTGATGCATGGAGTTTAAAAAATAACCCCCCCCCCCCCCCCCCCCCCTTAATATGTTATCCTCTTTTTTGTTCATAATACACAAAGTATTATAAGCTAAACCTAAAAGTTAGTATCATCAAAAAATATATTTGAAATATCATCATAAAGTATAGACAATTAAGCACATGCGATGAACTTCAACAAACCAACAAGCTATTTCTGAAATTTGAATTTTTTTAGTATAAAAATACACATATAAATAAATATAAACAATCACACCATGGAGTACAATGAAAACATCCAAATCATGGATATGGAATAAATGTGTGCGAACTTAATGCTTGAGAAAGTCAACGTAGGCATACGTAGCGATGGTACACGAAGTCAAAGAGACACCCCTAAAGAAAGAAATCAATTCTCAACCTTTTGTGGAAAAAATTAAACATAGTGAAATTGAATCGACTCATACAAAATGTCATAAAGTTCAATGCTTATCAAATCAATAATGTCAAACTATTTAATGTTTTTCAAGGAATGTTATTGTTCAAACCCATTGATCTTCAACTAATAACTCCCTCAAACTCTCATATTTTAAGCATAAACTCCCCAAATTCAATGAAACAAAAATGGCCTTGGCACTTATGTTTTTATGTGACAAGTACATCTTTTAGGCTCTTATCAATGGAAGCCTTTAATGCAAAGAAAATTTCTTCGTTTGAATCCCCTTTCCATTATTTAAACATAAATCAATTAATTTTCTGTAAAAAAAATTTGGCTGATGGTTTTTACATGCATAATCAGTTCCTAGTACATTTGGTTCGTTATTAAGCACGATTGAGATGAGAACGTCCTATTCAACATATGACAAGCAAGTGCATTTTCAAAACTTCGTGCATATGTGCAATAAAGGCGATATAATAAGTTTAACATGCAATAAGTAATCAACAATGAACAACGCAATGCCAAACATGCATTATTAAGACCCCCCCCCCCCCCAAAAAAAAAAAATAGCCAAGTCTAATAACACCATGATTAAGTAAAATGAATGGGTGGAATAAAATTGTGATTGAAACATCTTAAATGCGCATCCATATGGGGTGTAAAAAAAATATAATTTTTTTTGTAATTTTTGAATTTTTTGTGAAAAAGGAACTTTTTGAATTTTTATGAAATTTTTCAAAAAGAAAATAATTTTTTTATTTTTTAAAATATAAACATAAGAATAGAATCTAGTTGTAGGGACAAATGATAGCATTGTGAAAATCACCCTAAACTAGAAACAAGTCCTGGCGGTAATCATTTATTTTGGAGGTGTTCCCAAAGGGCGTAGACATCCTTTGAAATTCCTCCATTAAACAATTATAAGTCTTGACTAGAAAATCAACTTTCTCTTAAATACTAGCTAGGATTATATGGTGGTGTTTCAGAGCATGTGTGCGAGAGACTCTTTCTAGATTAAAGCAAAACTAACTAAGGTGACCTTTTTGTTTGAAATGGGAAAAAATATAGATATGTTTAGGCTGACCTTGGTTAAAACTCCTAGGACGAGCTCTCCTTGGTGTGTTGGGTGGAGGCCTGTAAGGATCCATCACAAACTTGGAAATCGGTCCGGGTACAGTATAGAAAGTGGATGCACCATCGTAACCTATGTCTTACCTCTCTTTAAAACCTAAATTGGGACCTAATAACATATTTTCAACTTTCTTGGATATGTCCTCTAAAGTGAATTTGACCTTCCGGACACGTTTGAGATCTTTCTCGAGTTGGGAAATATGGGCTTCAAGTTTCTCATGAGTATCCAATGATGATTGAAGATTTCTCATAAGACTAGACACTTTTTTGGTCAAGTCGTTATTTTCCCTACCTACCGAAACAGTTTTCTCACTCAAAGAGATTCTTATTCTCTCGAGTTGACTCACCAAGGCCTCACGCCCTCTCAAAAAAATTAACTCCTTCTCTAAAGACAACACCCTAGGAGTAAAAAATTTATTTTGCTTTTTAGTTTTTAATGCCCCAGTATAAAGTTTGAAGTTTTCCTATTAGATACCACATTGTCCCTCACTCAAATTCTTATCACCGTCAAAATCTCCATAATGATTCACTCATTGTCGAGGCTATCACGTTTAGAAAAATCCTCATCAGTGTGAGACATACGTATAGTGCTAATGTGACTAGCCATGAATGCGCAAAAGTTACGTTCATGCTGTGATTCATCCCTGGAATCCATCGAGTCAGCATCACCATATCTTATAGTGGAATTATATGAGGTTTTGAAATTACCCTTCCTTTTAAGCCTGGTGGGACACTAATGGGTTTTGTGACTTTTTCCCTCACACTCATAACACCTCTCCGATTCAACTTTCTTGGGATTTTCACCTCTATCTTTTGACCATTATCATTAAAATTCTTATCCCCTTAAAAAAAATTATTTTTCTCAAAATTTTTGTTTTTCAATTCGGATGAATTTTGATTTTTGAATTTGAGAAATGTTTTGGATTTTTTTAGCAAACAAAACAATATCACCATGATCAATTTCAGAATCGAAGTCAGATCCTTATCTTTTTTTATTTAGCTTTTAAATTTATTCCTCTTTCTTTTTTCTCTTGGGCTTCGAGGAACATATCTAATTCATAAGTTTGAAGATCGCCTATGAGCTCTTCTGTATAGAATTCCCTAGAAGTTAAGGGCGATAACTTTCTCATTCAAACGAGATAGGAGAGACCTCCAAAATTTACTTAACAACTCTTATTTTCGGAATTTTACTCACCAAAATTAAAACAAGAATTCACAAAATTAAATATACGAGAATAAAATTAATCAAAAGTGTCAGATTCAAGCATGCATATAGTCTCGAATTATGTGGTGAGGTTTTGAAGCTTAAAAGCTTCCACATTATTGCTACCCTTGTGTATGAGAAGGAGGATATCACAAACTTCTTTAAATGTGGTATACATCATGATGCGATAAAATTCATTGAGTGTGATGACACTAAAAATATAATTTAAACTTTGAGAGTTAAAATTACTCAATTTAAAATCATATTCAGTTCAATTTGTCACTAACTTGAGACTAACGATATTTTTATTAGTCCCATTAGGAGAAGTCCAACCCTTTTCAATAGCAAGCCAAACCCGCTCGCCGATTGATTTTAGAGATGGTCTCATCCGAGATTTCCAATAATCATAATTTGTGCCAGCAAACAAGGTACCCTATTATACAAATTCTCCATATAACGACCAATATTGATCCAAATAATTTGTAGAAACAATCTTTGATACTAATTTAAAAAGATCTACAGAGTGGTCTGGTTATATAGTCAAATGTAGAATCAGTATATTAGGTCCCAAATAAGTTAAATTAAATTTGATCCAATTTTGTCTTCATTAATTAGGTGAAACTATAAATGCGAGATATTGAATCTAAATCGAACACAACAAAAAAAACATAATATTAGGAAAAACCTTTTTTCATCATTATTACAACTAAGGTATTACAGAACGACACAAACAAACTTACATACTTAGACTCCACTATGTGTCAGAGTTATATATCCTTCCTTGATGATAAAAGAAAGTGGTGCAGATCCAGTAACGTCCTATATCAAGCTCCACTTGCTTCGGTGTCCAACGATTAACCTCAGGAAACTTCTTTTCTATCTTTTGTAGTGAAAAATGAGCTCCACGTGGATTTGAACAAGTGATGTGTTCTTTCGGCTTTCATAAGTGATCACAAATTATCCAATGGGTTTAGATTTTAAAAACCAAAGTGTTTTATCACAAAATATGTGGAAAAATATTTGCAAAGAAGTGAAAGTTTGTAACTCTTAAATAGGGAGAAAATTTTCCAAGAGATAGACTTAAAAAGATTGTGTTTGAAATAAAGTAAAAAATATTTTTTCACAGGCTCGTTCGATCGAACTGGACATCGTTTGAACTACCTATGCAAACTCGTTCAAACATCATAGAATGAGAGATGGAATGGCATTCCATCGAGATGAGGAAAATGTTTCATTTGAAGATCCGTTTGAACAACTGACATATAATAAGATTAATAACCTCGTTCGAATGACCCTTCATATCTCGTTCTAACGAGATGACTTAAAAATATTTTTTTAATAAAAAAACTTTAAAAAAATAATTTTTATTTAAAACACTTGAAAAATACACTTGAACATGATGATTACACAAAATCAACGTCATACACCTTCTCCGAGGATTGTAGTCACGATCTCAACTCTTAGATCTTTGATTCTCACTTTTGGCCACTAAGTTATCTTTGATTAAAGTTTATGAGAATGTAATTGACGATGAAGAGGTGTAACGGAATATACCAAACTAAACTCATAATGAGAAATAATAAAATATGTTCTTACAGTTATATATTTGTTTTCTCATATTACTCATATCGTACTTTCATTTTGCGTTGTAAAGATGTGGTTTTTTTCCGCATATATGGCTATGTATTAAGAGATCCCGTGGGTTATAATGTCGATGGATGGAGTTGTCCCCTTATTCAAACGGTATGAACGGGGGAAATTGAGAGCAGGGTCATCCATGTCAACCGAGGCAATCGAGTCACTTCTTAATGGGATGAGTGTAGAGAACAGGAGTAGTTTTTGTATTTTTATATTTTCTTCATTTATAGTACTTCCAAGTTTTTCATGACTCACTCTCTTTCTTGATGTTTTTGTTCCTTCAGGTACCCTAGGGGTTGACCCACCACGTGTCAGGGTCAGGTGTTGCAATATGGGAGTTGTCAGGGCGGAGGTTATTGTTGGATAAGCCTCATAAGGCCTTCTTCTATTTGGGCAAGTGAGTAACTCGCCAACATAGGTGGGATTCTCCTGTCATGGTTCCTTTTCCTCCCTTTACCATATGAATCAGACTGAGGGGTTGGTAGAGGTGGGATTCTCCTGTCATGGGATTCTCCACCTGCTGCTGACTTTCTTAGGGAGAATTTTGGTTATCAAGGTATTTTGGAGAAGGGGGTGATGATGATGCCCCATCCTGTGATTAGATAGGTCTTATTCATTCGGTCTATCCATGGTCAGAGAGACATAGTCAATGATGCACAAGATGTGCTTAGGGTGACAGGTGGAGATATAGACGCCCCTGGGTTGAGCAGGAGGAGCTAGGCGTAGTGCCTGAGAATGGCGTTGGGGTTCAAAGGGTGGTCCTACCTGAGAGGGATGCCAGGGCTCAGGTTTAGGTTCCTTAGGGGTTATTTGGGGGAGATGATGTGGCTATGAGGGAAAAACATCAATTACGGGGTGCCGAGGGTGGTGGTGGGATGAGGAGGGATCCTGCGGGTTGGACATGATTCGTCCCTACTATTCCTATGAATTTAATTGGATCAGTTGGGATGATGGCGGTAGGTTTGCGCCTTAGGTTTGATCTCAGGAATAGTTCAAGGTTGGATTCCTTTGTACATCTTTTGGATTTTGAGGGGTTGCCATTGAACTGCAAGACGACTGATGAGTCCTACCCTCAATCCGATTCGAGTTTGAAATATTTTGAGGCTTAGAGTTAATAAATGGATGCCGAGCAGAGGGTGGGGGTGAGGGAAGATGTATTATCCCGGGGTAGGTTGCCACAAGTCACACTATAACCCTAGAGGCTGGGATGAGAGAGTGAGAGGAGGTGATTATGCAAAGGTATCAAAAGGGAGGTGCTTCTCAGGGGGGCGGCCCTTAGGAGGGTGGACCTCCCCATTTTTTCAAATGACGTGGAGTCTTTTAGTTGTGGTGATCCCACTAGGTTTCTTGTTCCTTCATCTACTACAACGTATGACCACTTTTCTTACGCATTTTTCTCCGTATTAATTATTCCCCCGCTGTGGAGTTTTTTGAGACGTGTTGCTTAAGCATATAGCCTCCAGAGGATGATGCTTTTTTGGTCCTCGGTGTATAAAGAGTTGTCGTATTCCATTCAGGTTTATGGATTAATAAAGAATCGGGTGGCGTCTCACTTTTGTATGATCTCATGTCTTGAGGAGGTTGCAGATTTGGTCATTGGGTCGGTGAATTTTCCATCATCTATTAACATGCCTCTTTGTCTAGCTCATTCGAGTCCCAGGCATCTCGAGGATCTAGCTGCAGAGGGTGAAGGTGGTGATGAAGGGGAGCGGGCCAAGAAGGCCCCTCATGCATTGGCATTAGTTTTATTGGTTAGTTGGGAAAACTGTCTTCACCGATTCATACATTTTATTCCTTCTCTTTCATTTTTTAATTTAATACACATATATTATGTATTAATTATTGGCTGCTAGGGATCCATAATATTTTTCTAATTTTAATGATATTATTCGAATTATATACATTCCTATTATTTTATGCCTTCAACGAGGAAATATTATTGATGACGTTTTCGATGTAGTAGGTTCCATGTTACTCTCACTTACATGATGGATATTACCCAATATGCAAACGAAGAGGATGAGCCTAAGCACTTTGATTAAAATGGTGGTAATACATATTTAACTAAATAAAAAATAACAAATAAGAGGGATATATGGTGGTGACACATTAAAAATAAAAGACACATACCCACATGGGAAAAGTGCCCCTTCTTTTTGAGACTTTTCTTTTGGAGAGAGATGACTTTTATCTTCTTGATGGCGAGTTTTTTGTTTGTACTTATGTAGGAGGGTGAGGGCATGAAGTTCCCTTTTTTTTTTATTTGGTGATCGGGAAACCTCCTTGCGTATCCATAGAATTGGAGAACCATTCTTTGTTCCTGATATGGTGCCATTTTGCGGGGAATCCTTAGTGAGTCTACCTATTGATGATCGGTCCAGGGATATGGGGTGATTTGAAGAGGACATATTTTTTATAAGGCGCGTGTATTATATTATCCCATTTAGGCTTCTTTTGGTCGTTGCTTCCGGAGCATCAACCTTTGTGTGATGTTTTTAAAAATAAGGATGACCCTATGGGGTCTTAAAATGCCTCAGAGCACTTTCTTATTACTTGGTGCTTTATTTATTTAGACCGAGCCAACTCTTTGGAAGGTAGGGCATAATGACCAAAAGTAGGGTTTTCTTTTAAAGTAGGGATTTTGGGTGTTTATTTTGATCGGCCCTGAAGTGATATCTTGGGTTACCTACATATCTTCGATTCAAATACAACGAGGTGTTTGTATTGAATATCTAATATAAAAATATATCGGAGAATCAAGTCTACATAGTTCTATCAAATTAAAATGGTAAGGTGATTAAAGTGTTTTAGCTTACTTCAGGTGAAAGGTTGGTGGCTCAAGTAACTTTTTGATGTAGGGATGGGAATGTGCATGGGTTTGCATAGTTTTCCCTTCCCGCTATGACCGATTTTTTTTGTATAAAATCCCACTTTTACTTTTCACCACTGGAAGGCTTTAAGGAAAAAAATTATCCAATCAATTGAGATTGAAGGGTTAGTAAAACATGACTCTGTGGAGATTAACTAATGAAACTGCCCCACCGGAGTTTATTTTTGTGACGAGGTAGGGTCCTCCCTAGTTAGGAAAAAATTTACCTCTGGGAATTCGGGGAGGTTTGAGATTCTATTTTAGGATTAGGTCTCCCTTTTGTATGTTTCTCTTTTTACCCCTCTTATTGAATGCTTGGGCGATACGTTATTGGCAGCCCCGATTGTTATAAGCGATCTTTAGTATCCTCTCATCGAGGAGAGCTAGTTCTTTCTAACGGGCTTGAACTTAGTCGATTTTGGACACTTGACTTGAGAAAATGACCCCTAAGGAAAATATCTCAAGTTTTATGGGTAGGACTTCCTCCATGCCATAAACTAAAGAGTAGGGGGTGTGACACCCGTAAAATTCATAAATAGATTAAACATGTATAACAAAAAAATCATGGGAATAAAATATTCGGTAACATTCTTAGCATAAATGAAAAAATAAAATTGAATAAGTAATATAAAGAAATAAAGGACTATCGAGTAAAAGAATACCAACTCTGATATCATATAACTACAAAATAGAATTAGCCTAAGTCTACGACAACTACCATAACTTAATACATGTAAAAACAGAAATAACAATAATGTACAAAACAATTCTACGAATTATAAGAATATAACGGAGTTTGGGGATGTAATATGATTATTCATCTTCATCTCGTATTTCAGTTTCTTTTAAGTAATTACAACCCAAACGACCCTCGGTATCACATGCGTCTAATCCCAAACCCCATATTTACCCTATGATTACATCTTATTCATATTAATTGAGTACAAGTACATATTACATTTTTAACCATGTTATACATATTAATATCAACTATATCCAAGAAGTTTGGTCTCTAATAACCCCATAATGTAAGCACTACTTATACATCTCCAGTATACGAACATATAAAGGAATACATATAATCTCCAAGTCTATATCTACATAAGTACGATCCATACCAATTATTTGATAACTAACTATCGGAGTAACAAAGTGGTGTCATCTCACAACCCAGGGTAATACCGTCATTTTTTTCAAGATACCTAAGTGGTGTTGTCGCCCAACCTAGGGTACAACGCGTGTCTATCTACTGGAGTACCGAAGTGGCTCTATTGCACGACATAGGGTAAGCCCAATTCTCTCTTTTGGGATACCGAAGTGGCATCTTCTCTAGACCTAGAGTACAATTCATGTTTGTCTACCGGAGTACCAAAGTGGCTATGTCGCATAGCCCAGGGTAAGCCCAATGCTCTCTTTTTGGATAAAAGTTGCATCATTGCCCGACTCAGGGTACTACAAAGTTGTAGTGTTTGCCATCCTACGTCCCAGGTAATTGATACGCACCCAAAAGTGTTTAAATAAAACCCCAAATAGACAATTTTCAATTGTCACTTCTATATAAATTGGTCTTATGTACATATATGTTTATTTTGTAGGTTAGAAGCCATTTGCAGTTTCAAACACTTCAATTCAAGGCAAATGCGCGTAAAAATGAGCAAAATCCCAATCCCCATACCTATTACCCTTTCCCCTAACCGAGCCCGGACCTTCCTAATCGTGTCCCGAGCCTCGTTTGTGTTTAGTTTGCACCTTTTAGATGTTACAAAGTAGTGAGGATATTGATGAGGATGTTACGAGTAGAATATCAACTAGTTGGATGAAATTGAGATAAACGAGTGGAGTGTTATGTGATAAGAAGATAACTAATAAATTAAAAGGAAAATTTTATAGAATAGTTGTTAGGAAACAACCCTGTATGGAGCGGAGTGTTGGGCGTTAAAGGAAAAACGTGAACAAAGTCTCCATGTTAGTGAGAGAAGGATGCTCCGGTGGATGATAGGAATTACTAGAAAGGATAAAATTAAAAATCAATACGTGAGAGAAAAGTTAGGAATCGCTCCCATTAGTGATAAATAAAGAGAAAGTAGAATTAGGTGGTACGGGCATGTGTTACATAGCCAGTAGACGCCCCTATAACAAGAGGAAGATTGTTGGAAATAGAGGGTAAAAGAAAAGGAGGTCTCCCCAAGCTATCGTGAGAGGAAATTATTAGGAGAGACCGTAAGGAATTAAATTTGATGATAATAATGCATATAATAGATTATAATGGAAAAGGAGAATCCATGTGGACGACCTTATATGATGGGATTAAAGCAAGGATGATGATGATGATAATGATGATAACTTTTAGAATTTATTTTATATTTTATTTTGAGTCAGGTATATTTTTAGGATTTATTTGTCCGTATAGCTATATATTAGATTCCATATTGTGCATCGTTTATTTTTATATTTTTTATAATATACATGAGTTTTATTTATATTTGATTTTTATTTTATCGGTTTAGCTTTATTAATATTTTATTATATTATATTAGGTTAGGTTTATTAGTATTATTTTATTTTAAGTCTTTTATTTTTAGATTAGGAATTTAATTTGTTTCAATATATTTTATATTTTCTTTAGTTAAGATTTTAATTTTTAGTTTTTATTAGTATTTTAATAGAGTTTATTTTTTTAGTTTTAGTTTTAGTTTTAGTTTTAGTTTTAGTTTTAGTTTTGTAGTTGTGTTTTAGAGAGTTTTATTTTAGGTGCACAGTAAACACACACACACACTCTAATCCATAAACCCTACCACACCTTAGACTACTCCATCATCTTCTACCTTCCCTTATATTTCTCTCTCCTCCTTCCATTAACCCCATTTCAAGACACACCTTCTACGCCACAAACCTTAACCCACCAAAAAAATAAAATGACCTGCTGAACCACAACCCTGACCTCGACCCGAGGCCTATACCCCTAACCCAACATACCCGCCTTGCCTTCAATCAACACAAAACCCAACTACCCTGACTAATTAACTCGTTGAATCTCCAACTTCCCTACTTTCATCCAGCAACAAACACAAATCTGACCACCTGTTATACCTGGACCCAAACCTCCATCTGCCATCTCCGGCCCAAACTAACTTTACCCGGTTCAACCCCCTCCATATCTTGACCCAATTCCGACCACATTCGACCCCTATCCAACCCGAGCTCTGGAACCCGAAACTCAAATCCTCTACTGCTATCACCTGAAACCCAGCACCCATTACCTGGTGCAGACCTGACATTTAACCCGAAATCGACCCATGGAAGTTTGCCCATCTTTGATCCATTTGTCTCAAACCCCTATCCAATTCTGCCCAAGTCAAGTCCTAAAATAAAATGAAAGCCACATATCCCATTTTTTCCATAATACCCTTACCACATCTCCCACATGCACACTAGTGTGTATTTTACCAAAATTACCCTCTCCCATATACCTCACACCCCACATGCACTTGTATTCTCCCAAAAATGCCCCTTAGCTCCATGTGCATATAAAAGAAGACACTCAATTCCATTAAGAGAGAGAGATATTAGAGAAGACCTAGAGAAGAACAGAGAAAGAAACACCTTTGTAAATATTTTCTTTATTTCTTTTATTTTTTAGAGATTTTGTGAGAATTAATTGTTGAGGGATTGAATTGTATTGATGAGGATAGAGTTCAATTTAGCCAATTCAAGTAGACCTGTTTCAAGATTTGTTCTCTTTCTCTACTCTTATATTTTAATGCGTTTGATTATTTGTTCACCATATTTAATATCATGTTAGGCTAAAAAACCCTTTTAAGGGGTGGGATGAACCCCTTTACTTAATGTTGTTTTAATTAAATAGTTTGTTTATTAGAAATTATTTTGAATGTTGATTATGATCCTTCACCTTTCAATTTATGCCTCGAGAGAGGGTAAATGATTTTTGAGAGAAAATTGAAATTCGAGATATAATACCCATTTTAGAACTGAACTAGAGATAAGGGTTTCTCAAGTGTGGTATTATTCCTTGAATTTCTACTCTAACTTTTATTTTATATGATTTATATGAATTTTGGTGAATCGATCCTAGCGGGTGATTTATTAAAAGGAGTGTAAATCTATTTTCTAAGAGTTGTGGGGGTTTGAATTTAATTTTCTAAAATGTTAGTGTTAAAATTGCATTTGTGATGAGAGTTGACTTGTAATTCAAGAAAAATATGAAGC
The DNA here is from genome assembly GCA_949130495.1 of Sambucus nigra. Classification (NCBI taxonomy): domain Eukaryota; kingdom Viridiplantae; phylum Streptophyta; class Magnoliopsida; order Dipsacales; family Adoxaceae; genus Sambucus; species Sambucus nigra. The sequence goes on from OX422218.1 coordinate 353,062,112, forward strand.
CTAATAAGAATAAGCCATACCTGAGAGGTGGAGCTAACTTGTGTAACAGGCTCGCTAGAAGTTATCGTGAAAACTGGCCTAGAGGATAAAGGCTAAATGTGAGGCGTGTTTTCCATAGTAACAAAGACCCAGGATATGGTAATCCTCCCTGAAGGTGATAGGTCTGGGGTAGTGCCTCCCGTAATCGAGGCTATTCCCTCAGTAGAGGAAAGGCCTGTAATATCCCGTAATTTTTAATGACTTTTAAAATGAGTTATATTTTAAATTAATGGATTAATTGGATTTTATTATTAATTAATTCATTGGGGTTTCACCCGAATTGACGATATTAAAATGTATGATTCTGAATATTAATTAAAGATATTTAGGTAATATATGAATGTGATGATTATTGATAACTGTTGTTCGGTAATTTGGATTTTTAGTCAGACGCGATATGGGACGTGTCGGGACTAATTTGTTAAATTAAAAAGGAAATTTATTTTCTATCGACCTTATAGTAATTTCGATGCGTCGTTGTGTCCGGAAGGTTTGAAATAGTCAGAAAAGTCTATTTGGATGTTGAATTTGGGTCTCGGGTCATTTGGAAATTAATAGACCCAAAAGGGCATTTTAGTCATTTTTATAGGGGTGAATAGTGATTTCGGATTTTGTCCTATTATAAGTATTTGAAGATTAAGTGTACGTGGGTTATTCATCTCATCTACAAAAAATATAGAAGTCATCTTCCTAGAGAGAGTGAAAGGTTGCTTGGGAAGAGAAGAGTTTACTTGGGAAGGAAAAGAACTAAGAACCAAGGGTCACCACCACCAACCACCACCGAAGGTTGGTTGGAGAAGGGAGAACCACCTGAGATATACTACGCCAAATGATCAGACCTTCATTAGAGGCAAGTGTTTGATAATGGAAATCTAAGTTTGTATATTGTCCATGTTATAATAGTTATTAAAAGGGATGATTTTTCAAGTTTGGAAGAAATAATGGAGTTGTTAAATGGATTTCTGGAAACTGAAAATATATAGGAATCAAACTCATGTTGTAGGTAGTTAGTAATCCACGAAATAATCATGAATCTGTTGAAGAAATTATGAAACCCATTGATGTGTTCTTGAAGATATTATGTTGATAATTTTCTGGAAAAAGTGGATATAAACATGCTTTTAATTCAATCTCTTGATGATTCTAGGATGTTTAGATGATTAGAAATCATTTATATATGTTTTTATATCATGTAGTAAGGATCATAAGTCATTTGGGATGTTAATATAAAGGTTTGAATGATCTAAAATGGCTAAACCCGTAGTTGCATAAATGCAGAAAAACTGGGCTATTACCTGAGTGATCGAACGATCGACCCCCTGCCTTCGATCGATCGACCTTCCCAGGATTGTTAAATTTGTTTGTTTTTAATGTTGGTTCTTATCCCAAAACTTTGGTAGATCTTTGGTGATTATTAATTGGATATTATGGGACTTAGAGAAGATAAGTAAGCCCTAGATAAGATTTGAATTAATTTGATTGGGATTTAATTGATGAAAATAATGATAATTAATTTAAAGGAATTTAGATTGCTAGATTCATTTGTTGGATTCTAAGTGGTATGCATGAGGATTTAAGATAGGACCAGTAGGGATGATTGAATATAACATCTGGGTATCCTTAAGTTTACAAGAGAGTTTAATCCTAAGTGAAAGAAGATGTGTTTATAAGAGATATGAAACTATCGGTTTTAACCATAATTAAAGGGAGAGTTTAGTTCGTAGTACTTCGGGAAAGATGACGATATGGACCAGTAGGGTATTAGTGAATTCTTACTGAATATATGTTGAGGAAAAACCTATTTGAACCTTGAGTATTGAGTGAGGCTTGGGGGTTAATTAAATTAAGAAGTAAAGTTATAATAATTTAATACGTGGGATTTAAAGAGATATAATGCTATGTATGGGAATCATCTAAGGGTAATATGAGTACCTTGTTGATAGTATATTATAGGTATGATAATTCCGATTTGATTGATTAATGATTATGTGTATGACATACCTAGCTTACTTGATATCGACGGGAGGTTTGCGCGTGAGGGCAGTCATATCCTGATGAATCCATGGGATCTTTGATTTGTCGCTCAAGAACATAGGTCTATGAAAGACTTATTGGGGAGTTGATAAGTCCTCTGAATGTGGGTACGTAGGTATGTGGGTAACCTATGGATACGAGAACTGTGTTCGCCTCCAATTTGTATGTTGTTGTTTGTGGTTCGAGGAATCCTTACTGAACCTTTAGTCCCATATTTGGCGACCAGAGATATTGGGACATGATAGCAGAGTAATGCATTGCACCGCAGCAGTGACTCGAAGTTCCGTATTATATATGTGTATATATATATAATGAATTAAATGAATGAATGGATATATTTTGTTGTTAAATAATCTACTGTATGATAATTGCAGATAACGGTGAATTAAGAAAAGAATTGAAGTAAGTTAATGAATAGTTATTGAAGAGATTAATTCATATTAATGAGAAATGATTCAGGTTAACGGTAAACGATTTATATAGAATGTAAATGAATGATTATACGACGTATGTTATGGTACATACGGGGTTATAATCTGGGATGAAATCATATTAAGGAAATCAGTAATGTGGAGCCATTAACTAGGAGGTTTATAGGAAACGTTAAGTGTGCACTCTAATTGAGAGGTGAGAATAGCAAGTGAGAGTTGGATACTACCATGTACATAATAAATGATTTATTGCACTTGTTAAATACTTGCTGTTTTTAAAATCATTTTCACAATTGGGCTCTGACCCATTTCCTTGCATATTTTCTTTTATATTTTACCTTCTATATCAGGTATCCAGCAGTAGGGACGCCAACCTTAGCGGATTATGACGAGCTATGGAGCTATGGAGTTTTGCTTAGACGACTATCTTCATTTGATTCACAGTATTCTTATAGTTAGGGCATGTCGCCCAAAGGATTTCAGTTATCACTTTCTATCGGAGTCATATACTATTGTGTTCGTGTCATTTTAATACATTTGTTATTATTGGGATTACTGTAATGGATTAATATTATTTGGTAATGTTTATTCCAATTTCATTTAAATTCTTTTGTGTTATCTCTTCAGTTATAAGTGTTGTAGAATAAAATGTGTTGTGTTATTCTTAAACTAAAAATGGATTTATTGAAATTAAAATTTGGAAAGTTTTTAACACCAGCTTAATTGGGTATTGGGTGAGTTGTAAATGTTTTCGACAGTGATGTTAAGAATGAGCCTACTGTATATTCTGTTTTAATTTGGTATGGGGCTAGCCACCCGGAATTTAATTAGGCGGGGTGTTACAAGGCCACTGGAAGAAGGTCCCTACAATAAAGAATAAGAAAAGGCAATATAGTTATAGATGTCGGTAATATGACAGAATAGAGAAAGGCAATAAAGAAGACAAGTTAAAAGTACCTCAGACAGCCCGGTAGGGGAACCTCTCACCACAGAGGAATGGGGAGGCGAGGAAAGGCGACTACGAGAAACAGTCACCTGTGTGTCACCTGTGTTCACAAAAGTGACAGACTTTAAAAGATATGCCTCAAAATGTAGCAAATAAAAGTAAGAGACTCAGGAGAGATAACGGTTACCTGGACTTAAAAGGAGGACATAGAAGAAGTCCTCGCTGTCGTCAGGAATACAATGGATAACTGCAAAAAAAGACAAAGACAGAATATGTATTAGTAAAAAAAAGAATAACGACTGAGCAGAGGGAAATGACAAACCTCCCTAAATAGGCCCAAAGATGAGACTAACATAGAACTCCAGGCCCTAGGAAAAGGCCCCCGGGCAGGAGGTAGAGGTTATGGATCACTCGTCGTGATGAAGACACCCTGCAAATGGTGCAAAGATAGAGACAATTCATATCTGAACTATGTATATGAAAATAGACAGTAAAATAGAAATAGAGAAGTTAAGAGAAAAGACTTACAGCGGTAGAAGGGGCGACCTGCCCATACGGTAAGTGTCCGGTAGTGGGGTTGCTGGCAAACGGAGAGCCTATGAGAGCATCTTCGCAGAAGACTCCCCAAAAATTGGTAACAAAAAATAAGTATCAGGATGTTGATCGCACAAAGATCAACAACACTCATCTCATTCGAAGAAGAACCATCATGATCATAGGAGGGACTAGTACCTTCACCTATGGGAATGGAAGTAGCAGCGGATCTTTATCGGATAATCTAAGGGCCTCGTAGCCCTACTCGCACAGAGTCCTATACATCTCCTCTACCCCAAGATCATCATTATCGAACCCTTGATCTGGTGCAGAGGTGGGGGGAGAAGTATCAGTGTAAGTCCTCTTCTTCTTTCTGCTCACCCTAGTTCTTACTGGCGAAGGGAGGGAAGTGTATATTTGAGTTTTCTAACCATTTTTCTATAACTAGGCCATTGTATCAGCTGCTATTACCCCATCGGTCCTCTTCCCTCCTTCTCCTCTAGAGGGGATTCAGGTTTTCCTGTACTAAATATTTTTTTCCTGAATCATTCTTCTGTGCCATTGGGATTCCATTTTCATACTCTATTTCTATTTGCCTTTATGTCAGTTGGTTGGCACTATCGCTTCTCCATCTACATCTTCAGTTCCCCCTTTATTAGTCCCTACTACCTCTGGGTAAGATCTTGCAACCATCGTATCTATGGGAGGAATTATAATAGCACCTCTCTCGATAATTATCTCGACTTGTCCTTACTTACATTTTTATGCCTCCTTTTTTATGATTTATGAAAGATTCATAAACTTTTATATCCTTCTTCTCTTGCAGGGTAATTCTAGTGAGACCCTCTCACCTGCGGTACCTATGGTAGAGGTCTCAGGGACAGTTCTTGAGGTAGAACCTGTGGGTCCTCCCTCATCTTCTATAGGGTAAGCTGCTTCATCCAGCTTGGTTAAAGTCCCCTTATCTAAGGGGCTTGTTCCTAACTCCGTAGAGCCAGCTCCAATGCTACGTTTAGTTTTTGTACATCTATTTGCTAGATTAGTTACACATTTGCATACTCCTTTGTCTCTCTAATATATCTATAGATGTGTTCCCTTTACTTGCGGGACCAATATTTGAACCTTCAATTGAGTAGCCCACTAATTTATGTACTTGAGGAAACTTTGGTCACCCCTCCGGTTAGTACCCCTCTTGCTCTGACGGCTGAGGATTCTTTGTCAGCCATCTCAGTGGGGGGCTCCCAGGTGAATATTTAATCTGTCTGAATCTCTTGAGCTTACATTTTCTGTGTAAATACTTGTTGGCATTTACCTGTTTCCCTATTTTCAGGTAAGCGCAGTGATTGTTCCTTTGACTGTGGGACAACCAGGAGGAACTATTATGAATTAGGTATCATACTGTCATACCTTACTCCTTTCTTTGTTCCCATTTTTTTTGTTTATTTTACTGTGCATGTTGGCTCGCCTTCATGTTCTTGTTTACTTATTTTCAGGTTAGTGGGGCAGTCATCCCTACTTCTGCAAGACCTACTGTGAGTGTTATATTGCATACTCCCCAGGTATTAAACTGTCATACATGGGTTATTATTGTATGTTAAAGCTAGTACATTTCTCTTTTTCCTTATCCAAAAGAAAAAAAAATTCTAACTCTTGTCTATTTCTGTTAGGCTGGTGCACAAGGTCACGTGGTGCCCCCTCGCTTGGGTGACAGCATATTGACCCCCATGGACTTTGAGGTAAGCTTTCCATGATCTTTGTTTTAATTCAAGTATGGATAACTCACCTCCTTCTACTTCTTTTCTTTGAAAATTGTCTCATTTTCACTTTTCACCTAGTAGGATCCAGTTGATGAGCCTGATGAGGCCACTGGTTAGGCTAACCAGAATTTCGATGCGACCGGTGATACTGGCTCCGGTGATGACTCTTCTATCCCTCTTTCAGATCTTGAGTCCCATAACATAGGTTATGATGATATAGAGGTAAAGGCTCCAGGGACTTTCATGAGTGCATTGTGGCGTTCAGAATTGCCTTCCCGATTTCGTACATAGAAGCGAAAGGTGTTGGAATTACTTCTGGCGCACCACCTTGAGACTTTAACCTCCTAGAGCATACTCAAAACTTTTAGCCTCGTGATATCCAACTTGAAGGCCCTAGCTATCCATATTCATGAATTCTTATCTACCCTTCATATCGATATGACTGCTCAAAGAGCTGCACTATTTCTCCAGGCCCTTCACGATCTTGAACATTTCTATCATTTCCAACTGAATTGGCTCGAAGCTTTAGTTTGTTATTTTCTTGGTACCACCTTTAGGAAGATGATGAAGCTCCATACTCGAATTCAGTCTCTCCAGTCCAAGCTGGCCAAACTAGAGGCTGGTGTTACTGAGGATGAGGCTCGAATGTCTAGATTAGAGGAGCAGCTTGTTGAGGAGGCTAGTCCTTCTTACACAGACCTGAACTCCTTCCATGATTTATTTTTCATGTTGCCTAGTGGGCAGATATCCATGTGGGGGATGGACGTACCCCCAAGTGTAATGAGCAAAGTTCTCTTTATCTTGGACCCTCTTCTAGTCTAGTAGAGGGTATAAAAAGAAAATATTCTGATGGATCTACCTTATGCAATAGGTAAACAAGCAAAATAAGAATCATCATGCAATGCTAAAAAAAGTTACTATTCATTTCTTTTCATTTTCTGTATTATTTACAAAATTGTACTGCTCTATCATTTTTACAAAAAAGAACTTTTCCGGTGCTAGAGCAAGCTGCTCAAATTCTTTAACAGAAATGAAAATTTTTAACAATGCTTAGCATAATACCTCTTCATCCACGTGCAGTTAATGGAGTGGAGGCAATCGATCTCTGGTTCTGAAATATGGAAATAACCCGACTTGCCTACCCCTCTCACGATAAAGGGGCCTTCCAAGTAAGGTTTGAACTTTGATGCAGACATCCTACGGAGATGGTGAGTGGAAACTCGCAGGACTAAGTCTCCCACGTGGAACCCCTAGGCTTGACCAAATTTTTGTAGGCTCTAAACATTTTCTGGGTGTAGACTTTGAAATTCTCTTTCGCTTTGTCTCTACGCTCGTCTAGTGCCTCCAACTGCACATGTCGTGGGTCAGGGATGATTCCATTGCTCAGAGCAACTCTGGCAGAGGGTATCTCTAACTCCACTAGTAATATACCTTCAACCTCGTATATCAATGAGAACAGGGTGAACCTAGTTGGTTTTCGCTTTCAGGTACGATAAGCCCATAACACCATGGGAAGTTTTTCATCCCATGCCCCGGGCATGTACTCTAGCATCTTCTTCAAGATATTGATCAGGGTCTTATTGGCATCTTCTGCTTGGCCATTACCCTTAGGGTAGGAGATGGTTGAACTGTTGTGCATAATTTTGTACTTGTCTGTGAGGGGGGGCCATCTCCTTGAATACGAATTGATTCCCATTATCTATCAAAATTACTTTGTGTATGCCAAACCTGCATATAATATACTCTTTGATAAGTTAGTTTAACATTTACACAGTCACTCTCCTTAGAGGGATTGCTTCCGCCCATTTGGTGTACAATTCTGTAACCACAATGATGAAAGCTTCGCCATGAGAAGCTGGTCAAATTTTTCCAACTAGTTCAAATGCCCATGTGTGGAAAGGATAAGGAGCTTCTAGACATTGTAAGATGGATGAAGGAGCATGTATCATATTACCATGTACTTGTCAGGCTTTTCACCTCTTCATGTAGCCAATGGAGTTGGCCTTTATGGTTGGCCAGTCGTTCCCCAACATCATCAGCTGATCATACAGTTTGGCACCCCCATGTGGGAGGGCTCATGGGCTTCTTTCATCACTCCCTATGTTTCTCCCTTAGCTATGCACCTGGGTGCTTTCTCATTGTACACCTTCCTATAAATCTCTCCTTCCACCAAATAAAAGTGAGCTATCCTTTTTTATCGATAAATTTCATCCGCTCTTTTTGTGGGTAGCTCACCATATTTTAAATATGCTATGTATAGCTGCCTCCAATCTTCAAAGGCTTCCACAAAGTCAGCTTTCGCTGACTGGTCAAAATGGGCCTAGCACTTCAAACAACCTTGTTGCAGATGAGCAGCCTCTATACTCATGGTGGACCAATAGCAGCCCCCTTGTAACCGATGTAAAGAAGGATAACAGTGTCCCCACAATTCTTTCCGTGCATCTCTGCCAACCTTTCTTTAGCTTCTTGTTCTCCTATACATCTTTCTAGGAACCCTCCAGGGCTTTTGAAATCAAATTTTCCCTGCAGCAAGTGGTAGTTAATTAGTTATAACATCTTTATTGTCCCCTCTCTGGTCTCTAACTGCTTCACAACTATGTGCCTTCAATCCTATGCTCGTTGCTTGGGAACAAAGATTTTACTGTAGTAGGCATTGTTCTTCGCCGTACTATAATCATTGCTTCTGGCTCATCCATATTTAAATTATGTGCTATCGTGGCCAGTGCGTCAGGGTGCCTATTCATTATTCTTGCAAATCTCTCCACAGTTACTTCCAAGAACTTCCCTAGCAGTCTCTGAACGATATATTGTTAGAGTTCCCGGTTAGCATGCTTGAGGTTGAACTCCCCATTAACCTACTCTATTACCAGGTTGAAGTCCCCTCGTATGCACAGCACTCTGACCCCTCTTATGATCGCCTCCAACATCCTCAAATGAGGGCTTCATATTCAGCCTCATTGTTTGAGCATTTGAAATCTAACATGAATGAGAGGGTGATCTTCTCCTTATTATTTGACAGTATAACACCGGCACCTCCTGTTCCTTGAGCACTAGAGCCATTGAACTCCATCGGCCACATTTCCATTTCTTTTTCCATGCATGATTGGAAGTTCTCCTCAGGTAGTTCTTCACTAGGTGGCTCGAAATTCCCACGTGGAAAATGGGCGAGCATATCTTCTACCGCTTGACTTTTAATAGCTTTGGGTACTATGCATTTTAAATCATATTCTGATAAGATCAAAAACCACCTTGCTTATCATCCTACAAGTACCGTCCGTGCGAGGATGTACTTGATGGGGTGACACTTAGTGACTATGTGAATTGTGAAAGCTAGTAAATAATGTCTTAACTTCTGAGCAATAAAAACCAGGGTAATGTAATGCCTTTCTACGCTGGTGTATCTAGATTCTATACCTGAGATCACCCTTGACAAATAATACGCTGGCTTTTCTACTCCTTCCTTTTCTTGGGCCAGCAGTTCTCCTATGAACCTTTCTGTTGAAGTAAGGTAGAGCAGTAGCAGCGCCCCAACTTCTAACGGAGTCATCGTGGATGGGGAGGATAAAATTTCTTTAATCTTTTCAAAGGCCTTCTTGTGCTCATCTCCCCAAATCCACTTGGCATGGTCTTTTAAAAGGGTTTCAATCGGTGAGTCATTTCTTCCAACACGGGTATGAACCGTCTCAAATATGATACCTTTCCCAATAAGCTCTTAAGCTGCCTCTGACTCTTGGGGGTGGCATCATCATTATGGCTTTAATTTTTTCTTCGTCAACTTGCACCCCTACCTATTCATAACAAACCTTATAAACTTTCCCGCGGTGATGCCAAAGGCACACTTGGAGGAGTTCATCCCCATCTTGTACTTGCGGAACCTCTCGAACACTCTCCTGAGGTCCTGTATGTATTTTCTTTCTTTCTTAGACTGCACCACTTGATCATACACATAAAATTCTAATATATCGTGAAATAGGTCATGAAAAATTGCCATCATAGTTTTTTGGTATGTGGCCCTGGCGTTCTTCAGTCCGAACGGAATGACTGTGTAGTGGAAATTTCCCAAGGGCGTGTGGAAGGCAGTCTTCATCATGTTCATCGAGTCCATCTTAATCTTATTATAGTCAACGTACCCATCCATGAAGTTGTACAACTCATGGCCTGCGGTAGCGTCAACTAAGCTATCTATGCTTGGTAGAGGAAATTTATCTTTAGGACATGTCTGATTCAAGTCACAAAAATCCACACAAATTCGAATTTGGCTCTTGTTCGTCTTTACCACCGGCACTATGCTAGAGAGCCACACAGTATGCTAAATTGGCTTGATTAACCCTGCTTGTAATATCTTATCTACCTATTCTTTTATCTTCAGATCGAGGTCAGCTTTGTATGTACAGGTTGCTTGCCCTACTAGGAGAGCATTGGGAAGAACATTCAATCTGTAAGAGCTCACCTCTGGGTTTATCCCTAGATTTCCGTATATTTCCAAGAAAATACGTCAAAGAACTCTTTGAGCAGGCCCATGATATCTTCCTTTTGTTTTGGCCTCAGGCTCTTGAAGACAAGAATGGGTCTACTTTCACCCCCTTCCATCCCCAAGTTGATCTCCTCTAACTCTTGTAGCTTCTCCCTGGGTCCGTCCCTGTATGCATTATGGAGCTTCCTCTGGTTCTTCAACATGATCAATAATATGGGATTCATCAACAATAAAATATTTTGGTGTCGGGTCGGTGCTCTCATGCCTGAGCACCGCCCGTGCAGACTTTTATAAATGGTAGATAACTTTACCATCAGGTAAGACCACTTTCTTGCATGTTCGAAGAGGTTTAACCGCCTCCTCCACCTTTATCTTTCCTTTTTCTATGTGGGGAATCACCCCCCTAGACGATCATATACAGATTTCCTTAGATGGGTGATTCCTCCAACCACTTGCTTTTCTTCTAGCTTTCTCACATAATTCTTTCTCTCCTCATCCAGTTCTGTATAGAACGCTGGGTCTACCAGGTGGGCCTCTTCAACGAAAAAAGGCTTTTGTGTGGCTTTATTTATGATCTTTGTTCCTCTGATGTTGGCCTTTGCACACTGATGGTAGGTTGAGGGAATTATGCCATGGGTATGCATCCATACCCTTCAATGAGCAGTTGGTAGCTGGTATTGTCGTTGATGACATGAAATTTGATGTGGGAAGTGACATTCCCTAACTTAATTCCTACATTCACATATCCGAGGGATTGCATTCCAGCGCTTTCGAATCCTGATATCACTAGTGGTACAGGCACTATCTTCTCTTGATCAACCCTCGTCCCATATAACGTGTCGATTGGCATAATGTTAATATATGTCCCTCCATCCATTAACACTCTCGAAAATGAGACTCCATTGATCAAAGATGTGACATATAGTGGGCGGTTGTGGAAGTAAGGCACCTGCCTATCAGCCTCAGAAAATACCACTTCAGAAGCATACCTCTTGATTAGCCTGCCAATCGTCCCCTGCAAATTCAACAATCGGTATCCTATCTGTTGTATTGCCTCCAATACTTTTCTTGTTATGACTACCCTGGTGTCATATTTTACTCCTATTTGGTTGAAGAAACACTTGAACTTGGAGCACCTAGCTATGGCTTCGCACTTGAAATCAAGATCCACTTCATATGTCTGAGCATTGTTGACGTATTCTGCCTCAGATGTCCCCCCCCCCCCATCCACGGCAAGGATGACATCCACCTGGCGCTCTAGGAGGTTGATCTGCTCGAGTTCTTCATCTCCCTCCTCTTCTTGGTCTAGGGAGAAAAAACACACCTCGCACTTTCTTTCTAGCTCAATTCTCTGCGTGCTACTCAATGATAACCTTCCCAACTCCTCACGTATCTTCTTATCATTTTCCCACTCCATGAGGTCTTAGGCTGCTTCTGCACCATACATTGTTACCATATTGGCAGTGATATAATGATGATATTGAAGTGGGTTCTTGTTTACATCCACAAGTGGTATCTGCAAAGTGCCACCGGCTACCTGCTCGCCAATTATCCTCCTCAAGTAGTAACATTCCTTGGTAGTGTGTTGCACCCGCTGGTACAACTCGTAATATTTAGGGTTGGCTTTACCAACTACAATTGGAGTTTCTCCATTCAGGTGAGGGGGCACACTACCCCCTCTCATACCAATGTACGATAGTAATCCATATCTTTCGCTACGCTGCAAGGTAGCGGTGGTGGAGTATCTTCTCCAAACTCTCTCTTGTTACCTGGGTTGTTGTTCTTAGACCCGGAGTCTCCCTTCTTACCTTTGGGGCTCCCATCCACATAGTTACTGCCTGTCTCCTCGAGACTTGAAAACTTCCCTAAGTCAATGGCACCTATGTCCTCCAACTCGAGCACCTCAACTTGATTATCATGGCTATATTGCTGGCAGCCTTAGTGAACTCTCTAAAGGTGTCATCTCTAGTTTCATTGATTAGATGTGTTACGCTAAAGCAAGACTATCTCTAGCGACCAAGACGATAAAACTCACTCGGGAATTTTATCAAACACTTGATGTGCGGAAAACACCCAAGACCTTGTTCCCAAAATGAACTAGTGTGCAAACTCCCAATCAATTCAACCAAACATCAATGAAGAGACAATAAGCGCATACAAGCAATAAACAATCAAAGCAACAACAATGATATACCGTGGTTCACCCAAATTTGGGTTGCATCCACCAAGGAGGATTTCTTCTTTCTATAGATAAATGGAGGAACCCAAAGGTTATACACACACACAATTTATATCTCTTAGAAAGTCACTCACAACCTCACAAGAACACACCTCTCAAATGGAGCTCTACCTCTCTTTAGCTTTGATAACTCTCAAAATATCTCACAAACTTGTCCTCTCTCAAAACCTAGAAATAACACTTGTATTTATAGATTTGAGCCAAAATGGAAAATTTGTAAATAAACCAAAATTGAAAAAATAGGAGAGCCAAAACCAATAAACTCCACCTTGGCGATCCTGATGATCCAGTCAATCTCTGGAATGCTGAAATTGAACTCGCTTGAAGACCATCCCACCATCTACCAAGCTAATGCGATTCCCCCAGGCGATCCTCACGATCCAACCAAACTCGGAACACAAACATTAAATCCGCTTGAAGATCATACCGACGTCTAACAAGCCAATACGCTCCACCCGACGCTAAGCCACCCCAAACTTCAACCATGACGTGAGATACTGCAAGTCTTCACTCCAAGACTCCAAATGACTCCACCCGCCAAGGAACCAAGTTCTAAACTAAGAACTCTACATCTCATACATCTGAATGCTTCCCATATAACCATATGGTGAATCTCGCTCCTCATGTAACCTGGTGAGTACACCCCCACACAATACATATAGCATACACCCTCTTTACACGAAACATTCTAACACATCAACACCATCTTCCACCATGAGAAAGAACCACGGATGAGAGGGAAAATTCCTCACCTCACATACCCTCCAAATCTCACCCTCGAAATATATACCAAGTCTTTGTCACGAAAAACTCCCGTTTTGCCAATGCTCGCAAACAATAACTCATCGGCCCTCCTTGAACTAGCTACACACACCTCGAATCCATCACGGTCCTACAACTCCTCGATTCCAATCAGTCAATGCATGTGTGCAACTAAACCGAGTCAACATCACCCGTTGGCCTCGGAGAGGGACTTCGATCCATCCCCTCCACTAGTAGGTATTCTCCCATCACTACCGTCTACTCTCGGAAAGCTAACACCCAATGTCTCCACTTTGTTCACAAACGAGACATGCGTCGAACGTTCGATCACTTGTGCACACAACTTCCCCATCTTCGTCGAAGTCTAATTTAGACGATACAACCCCTCTCTCCTCTCCCCTCGCTAGTACCATACAACCGCATGTGACTTTCAAGACCCCACCCGCCACCGACACCCGGAAACCCTTGGAATCCAAACGGCTAATGGATATCAAATTCTTTCGCAACTTTGGGACATAGGCCACACCACCCAAAGTACGTTCCACCCCATCGAACATATTGAGCTTCAACGTCCCGATACTCTCAACGGAAACCTTCTGTCCGTTAGCCAAAGACATGGAACCTTTTCCATTTTCCGTGAAAGTCTCAAAATATTCCCTCTTGGAGCAAACGTGATCCGATGATCCCGAATCTAATATCCAATCATCTTAGGAAAAGGAGTTAACCTTGGAGATTGTGAGAAGTTCTCCAAGTTCATCTTCATAATCTGCACTCCTACCGCTGCCCTCTCGAAATCAACCTTGCCCTTAACCTTGTCATTCCACAAAGGACATTCTCGGATCATATGACCCCATTCTCGACACTTGCCGCATTTCGGCCCTTTACCGCCAACACCCCTCGATCTAGACCTACTACAATCATTAAATCCCCGGTTGGAGTTCCTCCCGCCATTTTTCCCACCTCCGTCTCTCGCCCTAAGGCCTTCATTATGGGAATACCTGTCACCTCCACCTTTCATCTTTATCATCGTGAAATGAGATTGAATATTTTGTACAACCTCGTTGCATCGGAGCGTAGACTTCCCAAACATGAGATTGGTCACAAAATGCTCGTATGAATCGAGTAATGATGCAAGCAACAACAATAATTGATCATCATCAATGAATTGAACATCTATCTGATTCAAATCATTTATCAAGGCATTAAAAACGTTGATATGCTTCATCATATCCTCACCCTCCTTCATCTCAAGCTTGAAGAGTTTCTTCTTGAGGAACAATTTTTTTGACAACGACTTTCCCAAATAAATCTCTTCTAGCTTATCCCACATGCCTTTAGACGTGGTATCCACTATCATGTTATTCAACACATCATCCGTGATAAGCATCTCACTACACGAAGCCGCACTTTGATCAATGTCAATACACTCGGCATCGGTCATGCCTACCGGTCGTCCCTTTACCCCCAACCATGCCAATTGCAACCTCTATTGGACAAGAACGTCTCTCATTCGTCTTTGCCATAACTCGAAATTGATCTTCTCATCAAAAGCCTTCATGCCCGTATTCATTGAGCCACTCGATCCATAACTCGAATCCCATCTCTTAGAACCTCCGCTCGTAGAGGTTGATTCTCGAGTACTCTCCCCATTTTTCGTCATTTGGAACAAAAACAAAAGCTATGCCAAAATTGTCAAAATTGATTCAACCTTGAACCAAAATAACGGGCAAACAATGCAACCAAAGCTCTGATACAACTTTTTGCGCTAAATCAAGACTATATCTAGCGACCAAGACGATAAAACTCACTCGGGAATTTTATCAAACACTTGGTGTGCGGAAAACACTCAAGACCTTGTTCCCAAAATGAACTAGTTTGCAAACTCCCAATCAATTCAACCAAACATCAATGAAGAGACAATAAGAGCATACAAGCAACAAACAATCAAAGCAACAACAATGATATACCGTGGTTCACCCAAATTTGGGCTACATCCACCAAGGAGGATTTCTTCTTTCTATAGATAAATGGAGGAACCCAAAGGTTATACACACACACAATTTATCTCTCTTAGAAAGTCACTCACAACCTCACAAGAACTCACCTCTCAAATGGAGCTATACCTCTCTTTAGCTTTGATAACTCTCAAAATAGCTCTCAAACTTGTCCTCTCTCAAAACCTAGAAATAACACTTGTATTTATAGATTTGAGCCAAAATGGCAAATTTGTAAATAAACCAAAACTGAAAAAATAGGAGAGCCAAAACCAACAAGATGGAGTTTGTACTCCTCCAAGATCCCCTCAACACAGATTTGAAGCATTCTTCCCTCGGCTACCTCCTCGTATACATCAAGTGATCTATCGCGAAAGCTCTTGATGTATTTCATTAACTCCTCCCCGGGCTTTTGTACATCTTGTGTTGGGTGTCTCAATGTGAACTCACACTCTATCACAAAGAACTTTTGGAGGAATTGTCTGTGCAACTCTTCCCATGAGGGAATGTTTTTGGGCGCCAGGTGGGAATACCACATGTAGGCTTTTCCTGTGAGGGTCTTGGAGAACTCCTTCAACCTCAAGTTCTTGTCATTTCCATGCACCCCTAGGTACTCAACGAACCTTTTCACATGCTCTCTTGAATTTTTTCCTTTTCCATTAAACTTAGTAAATTTTAGTGGAATATACCCCTCTGGGTATGGTTTCTCATTCGCATCCTGAGGATAAGGATCTTGCAGCTCATCATACAGATGATGTGTTTCTCTTTGAGTGGAGGAGAGTAACTTTCTCACCTCCTCCATAGTAACTGCTTTGGAAGGGGATTCTTTCAAACTTATGCCTTGTGTTATTGGTGAGCTTGATAATGCCACAACCTGCTCTAGCACCACCCTTCGTGATGGAATCATCTCCGTTGGAATTGTTACTGGGGTGGATGCCCCTCCAGAGGGGGAATCTACTGGTGTTACACAGCCTTGACCCAAAATTGATAGGTCTATATTGTTTTCCTTCAAAAAGTCAAAAAAAAAACATGCCCATAAGGTTGATACCTATCATCGAAGCTGATGTCGGAGAACTAGTTTTCCTTCCCTGAGGAGCAGGTGTCTTTACTCCGATCACCACCACATCCTCATGAGTGGTCTCGTCACTTTAGGTTCCATTCCCAAGTGTAATGTCTTCAAAAAATAGCTGCTTAGAAACGTTGAAACCTTCTTTGTCCATTAAAGCAAGAATACCTCCCCAGCAGAGTCGCCAAATATAAAAGGGTAGTTGTACTGGGGTCTATGAATAACTGGAAAAGGTGAGGCGTGACCCACTCCAATGGACTCTGTCTCCAAGGTCTTTCAAGAGCTTCCTGAGCAGCACCTGGTAAAACCTTCTCTTTTTGGTAAGAATAGAACCAAAGTAAGAACTATTCCCTGCAAGATGATGAATTTCACAACAATAATAGTAGTTTTTTCTTCTCAAAAGAAAACTCCTGGGAGTGATGGCTGTCGGTGTGGAGTGAAAGAACAAGTCACTTAGCACTTAGAGAGAGAGCGGGGAGAGAACACTAGGTGTCTGGGGTGATTTTGACAGAGTAACGGTATGAGTTAAGTTCTATCTTTGACTTGACCTTGCCGAAGGGTCCGATTTATACTTGGGCACTAGGGTTGAGCTAGCACTTTTGGGGCGCCAAAATTAAGGGGGTAGGTGAGGGACAAGGTCTGCAATGTACCTTTTATCCCTATTTGTGTGCAGTCGCTTGTCCCCTCTGACAGGTGCCACCTGGTGTAAACTAAAGTCAAAAAGGAAATATGTCTGCGCTTGAAGACAAAATATCTTATTTGGTAAATATCTTTTAAAATGGTAACTTGTTGTACAAGCTTTGTGAAACTTGAAGAGGGGTTCAAGGACCACCTCCTCTAAAATCTTTTTATAAACTTGAGGAGGAGCATCAAGGATCTCCTCCTCTAAATTATTTACAAACTTAAGGAGAGGTTTTAAGGACCACTGATATACCCATATATATCCTCGGCCACGCCGAGGACACCCTGCACTTCATCAAGCTCCAGACGACCCCGCAGGAGGCCGACCCTTCATTAGGCTCCGGACGACCCCTCGAGGGGCCGATCCTTCATCAGGCTCCGGACGACCCCTCGGGAGGCCGACCCTTCATCAGGCCCCGGACGACCCCTCAGGGGGCCGACCCTACGACAGGCTCCGGACGACCCTCCGAGGGTACGACAGTACGAGGCCAGAATTAGGACAGACTCACCACATGAAGGAACTTTGCCCTCGGCCTCGACTCATAGGCCGAGGGTGACATCATCACAGCGCGTGGTTTGGGAGACGCGTGGAACAGTGCGCGTGAGGCTCACATGGCACATGGGAGACCATTATAACAAAATCACACCCTCACGTGAGGGAATATTATGTCATCATTTGGCATCTACAGGTGTCAACAGGGGATTGTCTAGATCATCATTCACATGCACCATGCATAATTGGGGGGTACACTACACCCCCCCAAGACCTATATATACTTGTCACCTACAACCCTATAGGGAATCGATCAAATTTATTGTAAACCTAGCTAAAACTCTGCTTGTACACACTGTAGAGAGAGAAAGTGAGGTTATGTGCATTGTATCCAAGGCCATTAGTGCCC
Organism: Sambucus nigra; assembly: GCA_949130495.1. NCBI lineage: Eukaryota > Viridiplantae > Streptophyta > Magnoliopsida > Dipsacales > Adoxaceae > Sambucus > Sambucus nigra. Next base: position 353,079,971 of record OX422218.1, read on the forward strand.
ATACTTAATGGATCACACACTCACAGTGGATGTAGGCCAAATTGGCTTAACCACTATACATCATTGTCTTATTTCCTCTTATACTCATCCCCTTCTACATACTTATACACTTATACATCTCTATGGCTGCCATGGTTACTACTGTTTGAGCTCATTATCACTTATCCGGTGGTGCTAAATCTTAGCATCATCAGTTTGGCGCCGTCTGTGGGAACGAGAAGACATCTCTTCCTTTGTGCAGCTTGACCTCACTGGGCACTCTGGTGGTGAGCCAGCACTCCCCCTGAGAGGAGGTGTTTCACCATTGAAAGAGACCCACTAAGGTTCCCAAGCTCACCAGTCTTTTCTTCAGTTCAGCTTTTCATAGCTCAAACACATGGCACCTGAAATGCCGCCGCCACCGCTTCCCCCGCCGGATGATGGGGGAAGACCCAGTTCCAGTCAGCCGCCGCCTCAGTCTGAAATGGCTGATGTGGCGGCAGCCTTAAAGTCTCTGGCAGCAAGCCAGCGAATGATGCAGGAGCAGTTCACAGCTCTAAGCCAGAACATACTAAGACCACCAGGGGTTTCACCTGAGATGATTACTCCGGCAGCAGCTCCAGGACAGCATGAGGCCAGGGGACCACCCCAGGCACCACGCAAAGACCTGCCACCCCCTCAGCGGCGTAGGGATGTTGCTGAATCCCAGCGTCTACACCTGGGGAGGCAAGGGAATCCTTGCCCTGAGGACAGGTATGACGATCTGGAGGGAGAGGAGGCCCCAATAGAATGTTGGGAACCGTATGAGGTCTCCAATAATACTGTACGACCTCTCCAGGATAGTAGAGGAAAGTACGGGAGACCAAATCCTGATGATCGCCCGAGAGGCTCTGCTTTTGATCGCTTGAGCAGGGGGTCAGCCTTTGAGAGGCTGGGCCCAGTAAATGACCTGCGGGAAAAATTATCCAGGTCAAGAAGTGTTGCGAGGTCCAGGAGGGAGGCAGCAGATGGCCGACCCCAAGGACGGGATGACGGCCAAAGGGAAGTAAACAGCCGACACAAGCCTGTCGCGGCAGAACCCTCTGTCCACCTTAAAGAGGCGGCAGGGGATAACATCGGCCAAGCCGACCCTGTGAGGCCATGGAATGACTCAATTCAGCGACTAGAGGATAATATCGGTGATATACTGAAGAGCCGAGACCCTCTTCAGAAGGGATACACCATAGGCTCACCCTTTGTGACGAAGATAGTCAACTTCCCTACGCCATCAAGGTTCAAGCCACCTGAGGTCACCCCAAGATACAACGGGAGCACCAACCCTGTCCACCATGTTGAGATGTATCAATCAGCAGCAGACATATACTCTATCTCAGATGAGATGAGGTGTCGTGACTTTTCTGGTACCCTGACAGGGGCTGCACATGTCTGGTACATGTCTCTTACAAAAAATTCCATTGAAAACTTTAAGCAGTTGGCAGACCTGTTCATCCACAACTTTTTCTTTGGGGTGAGGCCACAGAAGAAGACCACCCACCTGCTATATGTTAAGCAGGGGAAGAGTGAGAGCCTGAGGGACTACATAGCCAGATTCAATAAGGAGAAGCTGGAGGTGGAAGACTATGAGGAGTGCATAGATATGACAGCCCTGATTGGAGGACTCCAAAAGGGGAAACTGTTATGGAAGCTTGCTGAAGACCCTCCGAGGACGATGGTTGAATTGCTGTCGACAGCAGGGAAGGTGATGAACGCCGAAGAGGCGATGGCCGCAAAATATGAAGACGAAAAAGGAGGTGTTAGTGGGGGTAAATACCCTAAGAAGAACAAAGAGGGGAAGAAGAGGTCTACGGATGACAAGTTTGCTGGTTACACCCCTCTAACGGTCAGCTGTGAACAGATTCTCAATGAGATAAAGAGTGACCGGTCCCTGAAGTGGCCTGAGAAGCTGAGGGCAGCCCCCAGCAAGAGGAATAAGAACCTGTGGTGTGAATTTCACCAAGACCACGGCCACGTAACAGACAAATGCTTTGCTCTAAAAGATGAGATTGAGAAGAGGCTGAAAGAAGGGAAGCTCAGAAAGTACGTGGACAAAGGTTCCTTCAAGAAGGGCCAAGGGGACGACCCCAGAAAGAAGCGAGGCGTTGCATGTAGAGAAAGACCTCAAAAAAGAGGGGACGACCCTTCTGATGATGAGGACGACCCTGACCTCCCGCCGAGAGACTACCAAGGTCCTGTCAAGAGGCTTAATATGATCTCGCTCGGAGTGGGAATGATCTCCGGGGGTCTAGCAGGAGGAGGGTCTGAGGTCGCTGACAGGAAGGCCCGTGTGGCTGAGGCCAAGGCAGTGACGAAGACGGTACACTCAACCTCTCGGGAAGTCAAGCCAGAAAAGAGGAAAAAGGTTGATATGGACACCTTGATAGTGGGATTTTCAAGAATGGACTTCAAAGGCCTCTTAGCCCCACATGATGACCCTCTCGTCATCACTACCAGGGTGCACGGGTGCGAGGTGCCGAGGATCCTAGTAGATGGGGGCTCATCTACAGACGTGATGTTTTGGTCGTGCTTCAAAGCCTTAGGTCTCAGTCGTGGTATACTCGTCTCGTACCATCATCCATTGATTGGGTTAAGTGGGGAAAAGGTTCATCCCCTTGGAGTGTATGAGGCTGATGTCAGGATGGGGGACGAATGGCCGAGATGGCTCACCAAGAAGGTCAGTTTCTTTGTGATGGATGAGCATGTGTTTTCGGCCTACAACATCATACTGGGGTGTGTGGCCCTCAAGGGGTTTGAAGTTGTGCCGTCTACGGTCCATCAGATGATCAAATTTCCTACCCCTTACGGGGTGGGGGAAGTTCAGGGAGACTAGACGACAGTGTGAGAATGTTACTACAACTCCGCTGAAGAAAGGGAGGCACACAAGAGGGCTACGACCACTTACAATATTGATACCCTAGACCCCAGGGACGAGACAAAGCTCAAGAAAGGAGAGGACGCGAAAGAGGTAGAATCCATCATCCTCGATGAGGATGACACGGAAAAAACCGTCCAAGTCGGCAAGCCTCTGAAGCCCAATATCAAGGAAGACCTCATTAAACTGTTGAGGAGAAGACGAAGCGTCTTCGCATGGAGTCATGTAGATATGCCGGGGATTGACCCTGAAATCATGTGCCACAAGCTCAATGTGGTAGAGGGAGTGAAGCCGGTAAAGCAGAAGAGGAGAATTTACTCTAGAGAAAAGTATGAGGTCATTAGGAACGAGGTCAAAAAATTAGAGGATACTGAGTTTATTAGAGAGGTCATCTACCCCGAATGGCTGTCCAATGCAGTCATTGTTCCAAAGGCCAACGGGAAGTGGAGAATGTTTGTGGACTTCATAGACCTCAACAAGCACTGTCCCAAAGACAGCTTCCCTCTCCCCCGCATTGACCAGATGGTAGACGCTACCGCAGGCCATGAGCTCATGAGCTTCATGGACGCCTATTCAGGGTATAACCAGATCTTCATGAACTCTGAAGACTCGGAGAAGATAGCCTTCATCACAGACAAGGGGACATACTGTTATAGGGTCATGCCCTTTGGCCTAAAAAATGCGGGGGCAACGTACCAGCGCCTCGTAAATAAAATGTTCGAAGACCAAATTGGGAAGCCTATGGAGGTCTATGTAGATGACATGCTGACTAAGAGTTTGAAGGCAGAGGATCATGTGGCAGACCTGGAGAGGACCTTTAATACGATGGACAAATACTAGATGAAGCTTAATCCGGTAAAGTGTGTCTTCGGGGTCGGAGCAGGGAAGTTCTTGGGGTTCATTGTCAACCAAAGAGGCATCGAGGCCAATCCTGAAAAGATAAAGGCCCTTGTTGAGATGAAGACCCCCAAGTCCATTAAAGACGTTCAGAGACTCACAGGGAGAGTTGCTGCCTTGAACAGGTTCGTGTCTAGGGCCACAGACAAGTGTTTGCCATTCTTTAAGATCCTTAGGAAGGCCTTCGAATGGAGTGAAGAGTGTGATGAGGCTTTCAGGGATCTAAAGTCATACTTAGGGTCTCCCTTGCTGCTGTCATGACCCGTGAAGGGTGAACGACTTTATGTGTACCTCGCCGTCTCAGAGTCAGCCATCAGTGCAGCCATTATGAGAGACGAAGACGGAATACAGAAGCCTGTGTATTTTAACAGCAAGGCACTCCAGGGGGCAAAGCAAAGATACCCGAGGATGGAGAAGTTGGCCTACACCTTGATCCATGCCTCGAGGAAGATAAAGCCGTACTTTCAGTCCCATACAATGGTCATCCTCACTGACTCTCCTCTTAGGCAGGTCCTACACAAGCCAGAAAAATCAGGTAGGTTAATGGCCTGGGCTATAGAGCTGGGGGATTTTGACATTGTGTATCAGCCTAGGACGGCCATTAAGGGTCAAGCATTGGCAGACTTCGTAGCTGAGTTTACTTGGGAAGATGATGAAGCCGAGGATGAGGGCCTCGGGAAGATAGATACCCGACAGGGTGAGCTCACCGACACGCCTACAGATAAGGCTGAGACGAGCACCGCTAGAAGGAAAGTGGTTAAAAACGAAGAGGGAAGATATCTCTTTAGACAGGGGTCACTCACCGAGAGAAGTTTCTCAGAAGAACACACCGTGTGGAGTCTCTTCGTTGACGGGTCCTCCTGTGACAACGGAAGTGGAGCTGGACTGATACTATCAGCACCCGATGGCACAGACGTTGAATACGCCCTGAGGTTCAACTTCAAAGCCTCCAACAACGAGGATGAATATGAGGCCTTGGTAGCAGGCCTCTCCTTGGCCAAGTCTCTTAGTGTCGGCCAAATTTTGGTCCATAGTGATTCAAGGCTAGTAGTGAATCAGATACTAGGAGCCTACGAGGCTAAGGACGAGAGGATGGATAGGTACCTTGACAAAGTGAGGTCGTCACTGAAGGGCTTCAGAGAAGTGAAGTTAAAGAGGATACCTAGGCTCGATAATGGCCATGCTGATGCCCTTGCTAGGTTGGCCTCGGCAACGAGGACAGACATCAGGAGGACGGTCCCAGTAGAAATTTGGCTTCGACCAACTATTTAAGACGCTGAGGGAACACTTAGCAATTGCCTAAATGTTTCGCAGGAAGCTTCGTGGATGGACCCTCTGATCAGATACATTAAGGAGGGGGAGATGCCAGAAGCAAGGCAAAATAGGAAGAAGTTGAGATACAGGGCTGCAAAGTTCGCTGTCATTGGGGACACCTTGTACAAAAATGGATTTTTACTCCCTTTACTTAGGTGTGTGCACCCATCTGAGGTCTCATCCCTTTTGCAAGATGTGCACGAAGGATCGTCCTCAAGCCATATTGGGGGCAGATCCTTAGCGAAGAGGGTGATCACCCAAGGGTACTGGTGGCCGACCTTGGGGAAGGATGCCACAGCATATGTAAAAAAGTGTGACAAATGTCAAAGATTTGCCACCATCCCTCACCAACCCCATCAGCCTCTTACTTCCATTACATCCCCATGGCCATTTGCTGTATGGGGAGTTGACCTAGTAGGACCCTTGCCTAGGGCCATCAATAACTACCGGTTCCTCATCGTAGCCATTGACTATTTTTCAAAGTGGGTGGAAGCGGAGACGATGGTGACGATCACAGAGCATAAGACCTTCCAGTTCATCTGGAAAAATATTATATGCAGATATGGTCTCCCAAACACCCTCATCTCGGATAACGGGACTCAGTTCAAGAATACCTCCCTACAGAAGTACTGTGAAAGGGTGAGTATCAAACAATTTTTCTCCACCCCAGGCCGACCTCAGGCCAATGGGAAAACAGAAGTTACAAATAAGACAATCCTAGATGGAATCAAGAAGAGGCTTGAGGAGGCAAAAGGAAGATGGGTCGATGAGTTATATGCCGTGTTGTGGGCATACAGGACGACAGTGAGGACCTCTACCGGAGAAACCCCATTCATGCTAGCTTATGGCTCAGAAGCCGTCATCCCCACCGAGATTGAGTTTCCTACCCATAGGGTCCAAATGTATACTCCCAGAGAAATGCGGAAGAGAGGAGACTCGACTTAGACCTGATTGAGGAAAGGAGGGAGGACGCTGAGATAAGGCAGGAAGCCTACCAGCAGAGGACCGCAAGGTTTTACAATCAGAGGGTGAAACATAGGCCTATCGCAGTGGGGGACTTGGTCCTCAAGAAGACTTGGCAAAATCCCAACAAGCTCCATCCTAATTGGCATGGGCCATATAGGGTCATCGATGAAGTCCTTCCTGGGACCTATAGACTAGAAAATCTAGAAGGGGAATCCTTTTCCAACCCCTGGAATGAAGATCATCTGACGAAATACTATCAGTATTTTTTTAAAGTCCTATCGAACGACAGGTGTAAGAGGTCTTGCTCCGATAGAACACTTCTTAAATTAATGAGAAATTTCAGTGTTTCCTCTCATCTTGAGTTTATCAGTTCTAGTATGCATGGGATCATTTTTGGAAAACGAACCCTCGGCCTATAATGAGGGTCAGTGGAGGGGATGACCCCACCACTGTCCTCGAGAAAGACGAGGGAAAACTTCGTTAAAAACCATTAATTTGGTAAGTTGAACCCTCGGCTATAATGAGGGTCAGTGGAGGGGACGACCCCACCACTGTCCTCAAGAAAGACGAGGGAAAACTTTGTTAAAAACCATTAATTTGGTAAGTTGAACCCTCGGCTATAATGAGGGTCAATGGAGGGGACGATCCCACCACTGTCCTCAAGAAAGACGAGGGAAAACTTTGTTAAAAACCATTAATTTGGTAAGTTGAACCCTCGGCTATAATGAGGGTCAGTGGAGGGGACGACCCCACCACTGTCCTCAAGAAAGACGAGGGAAAACTTTGTTAAAAAACATTAATTTGGTGAGTTGAACCCTCGGCTCTGATGAGGGCCAGTGGAGGGGACGACCCCACCACTGACCTCAAGAAAGACGAGGGAAAACTTGTTTAAAACCATTAATTTGGTGATTAACCCTCGGCTATGATGAGGGCCAATGGGGAGGACGACCCCACCACTGACCTCAAGAAAGACGAGTGAATACCTTGTTTAAAACCATTAATTTGGTGATTAACCCTCGGCTATGATGAGGGCCAGTGGGAGGGACGACCCCACCACTGACCTCAAGAAAGACGAGGGAATACTTTGTTTAACACCGTTAATTTGGTGGTTAATCCTCGTCTATAATGAGGGCCAACGCAGGGGATGACCCCTCGTTCCCCCTCAAGAGAGACAAGGGAGGGGTTAATGGCATTAACAAAGATTCACAACACAAATAATGCAAAAGACAAAACATGGAAGACAGCAAAAGAGACGATAGTATAAATGAAATATCAAGCGTCATACAAGATAGAGTACAAAAATGTCAATTACATCAAGAGGGTATGGGCTACAGACAGCCACCCTATGGAATAATATCAGAGGGAAGGGCCTCAACATCCACAAGAGGGGCTTCATCAATGACCACAACGGGCTGGTATTCAGACGTGCTGACCCCCTCGACTTGCACTTGCGATTCCACCTGAGTTAGAGCCTCGGCAATCAGGGGGTCGTTTAGGTGAACGGCCTCAAGAGACGGACGGACGGAAGAGACGACGTCGCCGAACTTGAGGATGACCCACCGACAAGCCGTCTTTATCCCTCTCTCCAAGTACTCAAGGCTGACGCCTTGGAACTCGTCGGAGAGTTTATAGGCGTCCACAGCGTCTGCCTCGGCTTTCTTCACAGCCTCAGACAGCTCAATCTTAAACTGGGCCTCCTTGTGGGTCATGGCTTCATCCTTCTCCTTCAGAAGCAAGCCGTGACTGACTGCCAATGAGCGCAGCGCTGCTGCGACGTCTGCCATCTCAGATTGTGGCGGTGCTTGGCTAAAACTAGGGCCACCACCTGTGGAAGATCTGATGCCATGAGATCTGGTGAATGGAAAGAGTAAGAGGTGTACTGAATGAGCTGTAAGAAAGCTTGAACGCAAACCAGAGCTCTTTCAATGGTGGTTCAAGCCCAACCAAGTATGGGGTTGGACCACCACCAAAGAATCTAGTGAAGAATAAGCTGCAAATGAAAGGTAGAAGATGATGACCTCGCTTCCCACAGACGGCGCTAACTGGTGGTGCCAAATATAGTACCACCAAGTAATTATGTAAGAGTTCAACCCAGAAGAACCTTAAGTGTGCAACAATGGTGAAATCACAACAATATAAATGAAGCAAGAAGTGAGGCAAAGAGGAGAAAGACAGTAATATAAGTGGTCCAACCTATTTAGACCTACTCCACTGTGCAGGTGAGTGAATGTTTACTATCAAACTAGGCTATAATACCTTAGATTACAATGCACTCAAATCTCTCTCTCTACTGCAATTTCAACAAAGTTTTGCTAGGGTTTCGAATTAATGATCCTTCTCAAGGTAGAAGGAGACGAGTATATATAGTGTTGGGGTGATACAATGTGCACCCCATGCATGTAGGCCTGTAAACGGATCAGATTTGGACCGGATCAAGCAAATCCAAATCCATATTCGTTTATGTTAAACGAATTCGGATTTGATCTGTTTATAACGGATCGGATCAGGCAAATCCAAATCCATATCCGTTTATGTTAAACGGATTCGGATCGGATTATCCGATTATCCGTTTATGTTAAACTTGATTTGCAACATTTTTATTTTCAACTCTTATTTCATAAATTTATTTTGCAAATGGTCCAAAAAAACAAATAATGAAATAAAGAACTATTATAATAAATATTTAAATTATATATTTAAAATATTATATATATCGGATTATTAACGGATTGGAGTTTATGAATCCAAATCCGCTCCATTTAATAAACAGGTAATCAGGTAATCGGGTAATCGAATTTTAGCCATGATCCATATCCGCTTAAATGGATCGGATTCAGATTCGAATAAAATTCGATCCATTGACGGGCTTACATGCATGCACCAGGCATGTGTAGTTTGCATTAACCAATGAGTAATAGCCACTATGCACGTAGATCGTGGTGAAAAAATATTCCTCCCACGTGCACATGTGATACGGTTGTAACTGCCTGTCCATGTGGGATGATGATGCTGGAACTTTGCCTTGAGCGTGGTAAAAAGATTGTCCAGAAGGGTCTCGGTTCGACCAAGTATGAGACCCACATGGTCCTGTTCAAATTCAAACATAATCTGGAGAGTGCGATCTCGACTTAGTAGACATCAGGCCAAGATGAGGTCTCGGTTGTCTAGTGAACAAGACGAGACGTCAAGAAAAAAGTCCGAAGTGGTAGAAGGTCTCGGCCCCAAATAATGGGCGAAGCCGAGACAGTTGAGTGTGGACTCCTTATGTAAGCTTGCTTTGCTAGGTCGGCTGGGCCGAATATGAGTTGGGCCCAAACGAAGCTACACTTGGGCATATCACTATATTTACTGCTTTATGTTCAAGTTCCATTGTATTCATATTCAACATTTGAATACGCATAGGATCTGTGGCCCAAAAGCCACTTACAAACACATAAATGCTTTAAGGAGGGCTATTTTGAGAGCATTTTTAATTACAAGGAAAAAAAATAATGGAAAAAGGTCTTGATAAGGTGTGCACCGAAAGCATGCACATATAAGGAACCCAAATCTGACCCGTTTCGTATTCATTATTAACATGTGCCTAAAACAAGAGGAAGCTTTGATAACTGATAAAAGAATTCAACTACCACATTTCATTATCCGGTGCATGTCCACTGCATTTTTGTGAATAATATTCAATATATATTATGGGGGGGCTTAGGGTACACGACATAGGTATAAACAAAAGACATTTGAGCTACAGGGTAGATCGAGCAGAAGCAGGTCATCCAAAAACTAACCGGAAAACCATAATACAGGAGTCTGTTCGTTACAATTATTTGGAAATAAGTCATGGCAGTGAGAACTTCAACTATATTCCAACATGGATCGGACATACTAACAAATGAGACAGTTCTCCCACAATAAATTAAGCACTCTATGATCCACACAAACAGCCAATAAACTGTTGGTACAAGATCATAACATTTCCTGTGACTTCCTCACGCAACGGCTAACCTTTTTGTTGAATTCATCTCTTCTCTCTCTCCATTCCTTCTGCAATTATACCAAAATGATTCAGAAATCTAGTTTCTTCCAACATAACTTATTCAAAGAACCCACAAGAAAAGAAAAAATAAAAAAATAAAAAAGAAGAAAGATAAGCTCCAGCTTCTAGGAATTCCAGGTGCAGGTATTCTGTTTCAGCAGGCAATGGAAGATATAAACTGTGCTGCAGCTAAAAGTGTAGGGAGGAGTAATTGAGATTTATGTTGTCGAACCATCACATCTGTCCATTCAAGTTTCTTTAAATGAAAGAAGAAATATATATAAATATACATATATATATATATTAACTGTCAAAAACTAACAGCTTAGTATAGTTGTCATCAGACACATCTCCTTCTCTCAAACTTGTGAGGTTTTGGGATCGAAAGCTTTCAGTGTAGATTTAATCACCAATACTATATATATAGTCCCTCCATCCCAAAATATTAATCTTGCTTTCCCTTTTAATCTGTTCTAAATTGATAATCCTGTTTTTAAAACTCGTATATAAATCTAGGTGAGATTAAGTTACCCGTGTGAACAATACCCATGAGAGAATATGATCCGAGTGCATGACTAGCAATTAAAGGTATTCATCATTTGTACAAGAATAGATTTGGAAATGTACAATTCTTTATAAAAATCATTCATTTTCGTTTAACAAAAAAAATTCTTAGGTTACATTTTTTTTTTATAAAATTACAACTGGCGAAAACGATTAATGTAGTTGGTCCAGGAAAGGGTTCAAAAGGCTATGTCAGGTTATAAGTTTGTAATTTAACAATATCAAATTCTAACTATGACACACAGTTGTGACGTGCTAACAAAGTCTTGGACACAAATATTAACATCAAAATAGGAATAAAATGAATACATAGGTTAGGTGTGATCCCCAAATCATCGTCTAACCCGATGAAGAACGTTCATCGGTTGAACCATTGGACAGCATAGAGTAACAACTTTAGGCCGCTAAGTAGGGGAGAAGAGGTTCAACTTTAACCTTTAAGCCAAGGGCTTTTAGACGAGGTGAACCTATGGACGAGGGTGAGAGTTCCACCGAGAGGTCATATAGCAAAGGCTTTTAGCCAAAGTCTTAGCTGAGGAAAAGATCGCCCTGGATGGCACAAATGCCTGTTCAAGTGCATGAAGTGTTGAGGAAAATATTGGCCTCTAATTGGGAATCCAAGTGCATGAAGTGTTCCTTAGATGGAACAAAACTGAGAGTGTAGCTAAACCAATAGGAGGCTGTATTGCACACTAAATTAATTGTGGTCTTAGAGAATAAAGCACACTTGTCCTAAGAAGGTCAAAGGTGCTATAATGTTCTTATCCAAAAACAATGAGCGGTATTTTAGGAATGTGTGCCAATAAATAAAATAGAATTAAAAAAATTATTACAAAATAAAGGAGGCCTTGCATATAAATAAGATAGCAACCTTGGTGGGTAAGACATGACTAGTACCTCATATGTAAGTTTCAGAAGATATATATATATATATATATATATATATAGAGAGAGAGAGAGAGAGAGAGAGGATGAAGCTGAATTTAGAGAGCAACTAAAAGCATGATAAAGGGCTTGACGAGGAATTGTTATCGAGACAATTTAACAATTTCGATTAATTTAGGAAGGTTCTTTTTCCTTCCACACTTCTTCAGTTGTGGATACAATCGAGATCTTTGTCTACCTGTGTTGTTATTAATACAATTCCTCATATAATTAGCTATGTGTTCTATTGATTTAAATGTCCTTCTATTTATGTGTTCCTCCATCATAATCAGTTGTTGGGCTGATAAGAATTAATCCATGAACTTGTTATCCCTCTTTGATTCACAATGACTGGAGCAGAAGCTCCCTAGAACTCTTGTTCATTGTCCTTGCGTTAGATTCGAGGGTGAAGGCCTTGAACTGCTTGATAAGTAATTGACCTACCTCATACAGCTCTCTAATGAGAGAATTGCAGGTCTTGATAGAAGTAAGCCAAAGTCCATTTCTTCTTAAAGGGACTCGGTGTCACGTTTAAACGATTTTCACGATGAAGTAATGCATTTCATTCTCATGACAATTTGACAACGAGCTTACGGGCTAGTCAGGTAAGCTTCGGCCAAACGTTGTGCTTACGTTTTCCAGTCTACAATAACCATTATGATGCATTTGACGAGCTGATGTCATTGATGAAAACCAACACCCCTCAAAGGCAGAGGGTCTAATAGTGACGATTATTTTACTGAACCATTGTGTTCGTCCTATCCGATGTTATAATGCTTGAACTTGCTAATATTCATTTCTGGCTGCGGCCCCTTAATCCTATCTTACTTGAGCTTATAAAAGATATTAGAGTTTGAAACACCAAAAGAGGAGTGTGAAAAACATAACTAAATGCCTCACAAAGGAAAGGGTGCGACATAACACCCAACTTCATAACTTTCAACTAAAAGCTTTGAACCCCGTTTAGAATGCCCAAGCATCATTACTACCTTAAATGAGACGAGACATTCCTTAAAAATACCTCACTTAGTGTCACCTCAGCAGCCACGAGCTCATATCCAGCCCCTTATTTGATAAGTATATCACATTTTGTTAATACACCTGATACCGACATGCAATGCTTGCTACTGTAGCTACAGTACTCCTACATTCTTTGACCTTCCTTGTACTGCTCTGACCTTCACAATTCGACATAACTGAGCCTTATTATCTCTATTCAACACATTACCAACTCATGATTGAAAACCGACCTGCCTTCTTTAACTTACTCTTTGACGTGGTGCTCTGTCACCCTCTATTCCATAACTCTCTAGAGCTACATCTCGGCTCCTGAGGAGGAGCAACTCTCTGTAAATAAACTAAAAGCAACATAGGAACTTAAAGACATCTGCAACATAATTCACTACAAGCTGCAAGTTTTATCACTAGTATAATGAGACATCCCAGCCGCCAAACACTTCCTCTAGCAAACCACTTATATAATCTAATGCAATATTACTTGAAGACAAAATAAAGTAAAAATAATGAAACTGATATTAAAAAAAAACATGAAATTTAACTAGCAACGTACGTGGTTGATTAACCACGTTGTAGTTCATATTATTAGAAACTATGCACTAAAAGCAACTGAATACCAAGTTATGTGCATATATGAAATTAATCCAACAGAGAATGTTAGAACTGCATTGTGTCTACCATTCTGCAATTCTGACCTATAAAATGCATCAATCATACCACCTCAGATTCCAATATGCAAATATTGGAAAAATTAAATACCAAGCATGACACAAAGAAATTTTCCTGTTATGTAAAGGTAAATTATAATCATTATATAATGTTAACAAGCAGTAACGAGACAAAACAGTCATTGACACTTACTGCAGCTTCTATATTTGCAGGAGACTCATCATTTGGACTTGAAAGCATTGATATGATACTCAAGAGTATACTTTCAACCTGTTACATAATCAATTCCATGTCATGAGATAAAGGACATCAATAATAGAACCATCAATATCATGATTTTTATATTATTTATTTGATATCATCCCACTTGCATATTGGAAGACTAATATGAAATTTGTTAACAATGCATTTTCTCAATTTTCAGAAAAAAGAATAATATGGGACATAATTTTTTTATGTTTTATCTTTTAAAACGAAAGAAAACACATGTGGTTGACACATTTGTTGCGCAAAAATCCAAAAAAAAAATGTGAAAACATGCACGGTAAACATTTCAACTTTTTAAATTTTTATTTTTAATTTTTGTATGTAATGCATAAATTTGCACATAGTATCCTTTCAAATTGGCAGCTGTAATGCAACAGCAGTCTACTAGAATCAAGTCAGAATTTTATGGTCTTTGAACCAATAAACAGTGTCATTATCCTCAGGGTGAGTTTAACTGCCTTATTTTCCCTAGAAAAACACTTTCTTTCCTCCTACTTTATACTTTTTGGGTGTTTGATAACCAAATTTTCAATGAAAAAGTCTTAGAATACCTTTCAGATCACATTTTTTTCCTGCTCTTTCAGGAAACCAAATCTTTAGGGGGGTCCATAGATTTTGTTCAAATAAAGAGGAAATTTCCATCTGTGTCTAATTATCTTCTCTTCTCCATTTCTGTATTTTTTTTCATTGCATCAAAAGGTCCAGCGTCGCGGCCATCTCTTATCATTCGTAGGTCGTCAAAGCCTTCCTAGGCCACCACTAACTCCCCGCCACTTGCTCTCCGAATTGTTCTTCGAAAAATGCCGGAGCCTTCCCCAGCGGCAATCAGATCCAACATGAAGGTGCATGTCGTCAACTTCTTACTCAGCCCTAAATCAGATCAAGCATGAATGTCGACGCCGTATTTTTTTCAAAGAAAAACTAGATTCCAGATTTCTTGCTGGTGAGGAAGACTCCTGATTCAAAGTTGAGTTCGTCATCATTTTCTTCTAAATTTCTTTATCAACTCGCATTTGTTGCTTTGATTAAATTGACGCATTCTTTCGGTTGATATGTTTGCTTCGATTAAGTTAGATTTTTTTGTCAAGAATGTTCTACGTTCCGGACTACAACCTGATTTTTTTTCCTTTTTTTAATCTTGGTTTTTTTGGGTGGGAGGGGGGGATTTTTTTTTCCGAGATGGACTTTATCTATCGTGGGTTTGTTGTTATCGGTTCATGTTGTCAAAGGTGCGATTAGAGGGATGCTGATTGAGGGGAAATGGCTTTGGTTCAGTATACTTGCGCATTGAAAGATGAACTTTAGGACTTGTTTATGCATCCTTTCTCTGTATCTTGCCATGAAAATCACTACACCAAAAACACCAAATACAAGGAAAATCTGGCACAGTTCTAAACCGTGCCAAAATCTGGCACGGTTTATGCCTCATTTAGCACGCTTTAAAACCGTGCCAAAATCAGGCACGATTTTAAACCGTGCCAAATCGTGACACGCTTCATTAAGTCATGCCAAGTCAAATTTCATTCCCATTTCACAAACCCTATTTACACGTTTTTCTCTACCCCTTCTCTCTACGAGACCCGCTACCCGCCCCTCTCCCTCCTCGATGACTAGCTGCCTCCCCACCTCCGCGCACCCTCTCTCGGCGGTGACCTGCTGTCTTCCCAGCCACACTGCAGGGAAGGGAAGACATATATTATAAACCCTAGACCTATATTATAAACCATCGCCGCCGCTCAGTAGCTGTTGCCGCCGACCAGTAGCTGTTGCCGCCGACGACCATCAAGGTTCTGCATCATAGCTGTTGCCGCCGATCAGCAAGGTTCGAGAAATTGATAAAATAATATGCAACACTTGTATATGAAATTTTTTGGATCCCGACCTCATATCTCACACAACAATGAACCCCCACCTTAACTCTTATTGGTAGAGGTTTTGTAATATGTGATTACAATTAGTGTAAGAGTTGTAATGTTAATCTCAATTTTGGCAGAGGCTTTGTAATATTAATCTCACTTTTGATTTTTTTTGGTTGAAGAGTTGTAATTATGAACTCATAGTTTTTCCTTCTTCCTTAATGATTATTTTCTGTTGAGTAGATGTGATGATTTATTTAGTAGTGTAATAATTTTTAGCTTCTACTATGATGCAGAGCAATTCAAAGATTAGACTGTTACCACAAAGAAGGGCATGAGGCACATCGCAAATATGGTGACAAAATTTGTATGTTATTATTTGGTGTCATTCAAATATTTGTGTCTCAGATACTAGATTTCCATAGGATGGCATGGTTGTCTATTGTTGCTGCTACCACCCCCCCTCTCTCTCTCTCTCTCTCTCTCTCTCTCTTGAGGGAACTTGAATATGCTCTGTCTTTTTTTTCTTTTTTGGGTCTCTAACTTGTTTTTCTTCATATTAATACATTAGACATCTCATAAAAAAATGGCAAAGGAGACGATATTGATAAATAAAAAATTGAGAACATAAACTCTGTTGATTTGACAACTGAAAATGCAAGGATTAGTGATGTGATTTGATTTATGAATCGATGGAGTGGCAATAGTTCTTTGGGTTCTTTTGATGGCTAGGATAATAAATTGGGTCTTAACTTGGTTAGGTTAAAGGAATGAGGTAACTACTTTTCATCGGTGCGAGTTCTGTTCCGTCGAGTTTCATAGCTCCGTCGAGTTTCCCAGCCAAACCCTAGATGTTATCAGCAAAGATCTCTATAGCTCCGACCACACCACTGTTCCAGTTGATTTCTCTGATTCTTTTGGCGCCGGCAATCTTGAACATAGGTATATCTTTTTATCTCTTCCCTATTTTTAATGCTATGTTCTGATTGATGTTTTGTTATGTTTTACTTCTAGGCAAGTGTTCATTTTTAATGCAGATTGTTTTGATTGGCGATGATCTTTTTATACATGTCAGACTTAAATATGCATATTGTTCAAACCTGACAAGTATGGGTTTCATGCAATTGGATGTTGAGTTAATCTTGGTTGGATAGTAGAACATTGAGACATCTAATTACTGAAAATAATGACAAAATTAAGAAAGTGTAGGGTGTATGCAAAAAATAGGGGTATCTTTTTACATGTTACTTTTTTTATTATTTATAATTTTTAATCCTTTGTACCATCAACAAGATGATTGGAACTACATAAATCATGCAGAGTCTGCATTGATTGTTGGCAACATAAAACCATTTTTACTCTTTTTGTGTTTAAATGTTGGTGGACAGAATATAACTATTTTTACTCTTTTTTAAGGAAATATGCTTATTTTTAATCTATTTTTTCAGGGAAATATACTTATTTAGCAACCCTTTTATTGATGCCACGGTTTTTAGACTTGGGTACCTTGATACTAGCCAGAATTAGACTTAAGCATGGCCATAAAGTTTTTTTGGACTTTTGATATTTTTTTTATTGTTCAGTGGCATACCTTTTTTGAGACTTTGGTAGCTTTGTTTGGACTTTGGAGGTTGGCTTGTTCTATCATGACTAAATGTTGGCTAGTTTATCTTAGTATTGTGAGTAGAATATGTGTAAGTTAAAGCCTAACTTTTTTTTCTCCTGCATTTGCAGATTTCTAAATTTTGGTTCGATACATTATGTGCAGATCAATCAAAGTTATGTTTGTATTTCATTTTTATCTCTGTTAGGAATTTGTTTTCAAGTTGAATTTGATGTTTGTAGTGGGTGAAAAACATAGCTCTTTGTGCCAAGGCTTTTGAAGCCTAGTTGGAACACCTCTAGAACTTCAAGTTACCATATATTTTTAAAAATCTGGAAGTTACAGAAAAAACATTTACAAATTTAAAAATTACAGAAAACCAAGAGTTAAATACAAGTTTGACAAATTACGGTTGTAGAAATATCAACAAAACATATTATAAGTTTCATAGAAAAAAGTGTAGAAAAGACATTGCAATCTTTATATGTCATAAATGTTCATTGTTATGTTCGTTATATCTAACTTATCGTGTCAACTTTTGCATGAAGGCGTTGCCTACTTTGGGGTTTACCTCCTCAAATGTTGCTCTCTCACATTCACCATTTTGACAAACAAAACAGATGTTTACAACTTTGAAATTGTTGCATTAGAGATTGTTAGTGGAAAAAGCAACACAAACTATAGGCCCAAAGAGGAGTTCGCGTATCTACTTGATTGGGTAAGGCATGCCTTCATTTAGTTCTTCCCTTTGTAGATAATATTTTTAGTGTATGTTTTCAAACTATATTTTTATACTATTAGAAAATGTTGAATTATTTTAAGGAGTTCATCATTGAACATCATAATGAAGAATAGCTATCTCTAATGAACAGGGATCTTTTTGGATGGATGAGTTCTTATAGTGTTTATGTTTAATGTTTGCTAAACTGCTTACATATATATCTTGTTCTAATGTATTGTCTCTCTAATTGTGATTTTGCTGCTTTAGGTGGATCCAAAAATGGTGAAAAGGATGAACAACATGCAGAAGACGCAGTGTTATGCCGGGAGACGGGTGGACTGGTCAAAGGCAAGATAGTGTTTTGCAAGGGTGCATTCATGTGGTCATTCAGGTTGTGTTTTTCTTCTTGGATAGTATAGTTACAGTTGATTGATTTAATAGATACTATTGGTATGTTATTTGGGTGCTCATGTTGAATTTTCTAATCATTTTGCAGAGGGGGAACTTCAACTAGTTGGAAATTCATTCCCAGATTTTGAGGCAGAGGTTATATTTAATCAAGAATTCATCAAGGTAACGTATAACATAATTATGAAATATTAATTTCCATTTCCTATGCATATAAACAGTACTTTTTATTTAGTTAAATAATGGTTTTGCACTTGGGGACCTAGTTATCATAGTAGGCCCAGTAAAAGGCACGAACACCTCGCACGGGAGCAATGTAACTTGTAGGAACTAACCGCGTAGTCCCGGGTTTCCCAGTTTGAGAGTATGACGATAATTTGCTAAAATCTCACTTTGACTTGAAAACACGCCTTTAAAGGGTGAAAACCCAAATCAGCCCCCAAACGACCCCGTAGGAGGCACGAACACCTCGCACGGGACCAATGTAACTTCTAGGAACTAACCGCGTCGTCCCGGGTCTATTGGTTTGAGAGTATGGCGATAATTAGCAAAAATAACACTTAGACTTGAAAACAGGCCGTTAAAGGGTGAAAACCCAAACCAGCCCCGAAACGTCCCCGTGGGAGGCACGAACACCTCGCACGGGACCAATGTAACTTGTAGGAACTGACCGCGTCTTTTCGGGTCGCCCGATTTGAGAGTATGACGATAATTTCCAAAAATAACACTTAGACTTGAAAACAGACAGTTAAAGGGTGAAAACCCAAACCAGCCCTCAAACGACCCCGTAGGAGGCACGAACACCTCGCACGGGACCATTGTAACTTGTAGGAACTGACCGCATAGTCCCGGGTCTCCCGGTTAGAGAGTATGACGATAATTTTCAAAAATCACACTTATACTTGAAAACAGGCCATTAAAGGGTGAAAACCCAAACCAGCCCCCAAACGTCCCCGTAGTAGGCACGAACACCTCTCACGGGACCAATGTAACTTGTAGGAACTGACCACGTCGTCCCGGGTTTCTCGGTTTGAGAGTATAACGATAATTTGCAAAAATCACAATTAGACTTGAAAACGGGCCGTTAAAGGGTGAACACCCAAACCAGCCCCCAAACGACCCCGTAGGAGGCACGAACACCTCGCACGGGACCAATGTAACTTGTAGGAACTGCCCGCATCGTCCCGGGTCTCCCGGTTTGAGAGTATGACGATAATTTGTAAAATTAACACTTAGACTTGAAAACAGGCCGTTAAAGGGTGAAAACCCAAACCAGCTCTCAAACGACCCTATAGGAAGCACGAACACCTCGCACGGGACCATTGTAACTTGTAGGAACTGGCCGCGTAGTCCCGGGTCTCCCGGTTAGAGAATATGACGATAATTTGCAAAATCACACTTAGACTAGAAAACAGGCTGTTAAATGGTAAAAACTCAAACCAGCCCCCAAACGACCCCGTAGGAGGCACGAACACCTCGCACAGGACCATTGTAACTTGTAGGAACTGACCGCGTAATCCCGGGTCTCCCGGTTAGAGTGTATGAGGATAATTTGCAAAAATCACACTTAGACTTGAAAACAGGACGTTAAAGGGTGAAAACCCAAACCAGCCCCCAAACGACTCCGTAGGTGACACGAACACCTCGCACGGGACCAATGTAACTTATTGGAACTGATCGCGTAGTCCCGGGTCTCCCGGTTAGAGGGTAGAGGGTATAACGATAATTTGCAAAAATTACACTTAGACTTGAAAACTGGCCGTTAAAGGGTGAAAATCCAAACCAGCCCCCAAACGACTCCGTAGGAGGCACGGACACCTCACACGGGACCAATGTAACTTGTAGGAACTGACCACGTCGTCCCGGGTCTCCCGGTTTGAGAGTATGACGATAATTTGCAAAAATAACACTTACTTGAAAACAGGTCGTTAAAGGGTGAAAACCCAAACCAACCCTCAAACGACCCCGTAGGAGGCACGAACACCTCACACGGGACCAATGTAACTTGTAGAAAATTACCGCGTAGTCCCGGGTCTCCCGGTTAGAGAGTATAACGATAATTTGAAAAATCACACTTAGAATTGAAAACAGGCCGTTAAAGGGTGAAAACTCAAACCAGCCCCCAAACGACCCCGTAGGAGGCACGAAAACCTCGCACGGGACCAATGTAACTTGTAGGAACTGACCGCGTCTTCCCGGATCTCCCGTTTTGAGAGTATGACGATAATTTGCAAAAATCACACAAAGACTTGAAAACAGGCCGTTAAAGGGTGAAAATTGAAACCAGCCCCCAAACGATCCCGTAGGAGGCACGAACACCTCGCACGGGACCAATGTAACTTGTAGGAACTGACTGCGTAGTCCCGGATCAACCGGTTAGACAGTATGACGATAATTTGCAAAAATCACTTAGACTTGAAAACAGACCATTAAAGGGTGAAAACCCAAACCAGCCCCGAAACGTCCCCGTGGGAGGCACGAACACCTCGTACGGGACCAATGTAACTTATAGGAACTGACCGCGTCGTCCCGGATCTCCCGGTTTGAGAGTATGACGATAATTTGCAAAAATCTCACTTAGACTTGAAAACAGGCCGTTAAAGGGTGAACACCCAAATCAGCCCCCAAACGATCCCGTAGGAGGCACGAACACCTCGCAGGGGACCAATGTAACTTGTAGGAACTGACGGCGTCGTCCCGGGTCTCCGGGTTTGAGGGTATGACGATAATTTACAAAAATCACACTTAAACTTGAAAACAGGCCGTTAAAGGGTGAAAACCCAAATCAGCCCCCAAACAACCCCATAGGAGGCACGAACACCTCGCACGGGACCAATGTAACTTCTAGGAACTAACCGCGTCGTCCCGGGTCTTTTGGTTTGAGAGTATGGCGATAATTAGCAAGAATAACACTTAGACTTGAAAACAGGCCGTTAAAGGGTGAAAATCCAAACCAGCCCCGAAACGTCCCCGTGGGAGGCACGAACACCTCGCACGGGACCAATGTAACTTGTAGGAACTGACCGCGTCTTTTCGGGTCGCCCGATTTGAGAGTATGACGATAATTTCCAAAAATAACACTTAGACTTGAAAACAGACAGTTAAAGTGTGAAAACCCAAACCAGCCCTCAAACGACCCCGTAGGAGGCACGAACACCTCGCACGGTACCATTGTAACTTGTAGGAACTGACCGCGTAGTCCCGGGTCTTCCGGCTAGAGAGTATGACGATAATTTGCAAAAATCACACTTATACTTGAAAATAGGCCGTTAAAGGGTGAAAACCCAAACCAGCCCCCAAACGTCCCCGTAGGAGGCACGAACACCTCGCACGGGACCAATGTAACTTGTAGGAACTGACCGCGTCGTCCCGGGTCTCCCGGTTTGATAGTATGACGATAATTTGCAAAAATCACACTTATACTTTAAAACAGGCCGTTAAAGGGTGAACACCCAAAGCAGCCCCCAAACGTCCCCTAGGAGGCACGAACACCTCGCACGGGACCAATGTAACTTGTAGGAACTGACCGCGTCGTCCCGCGTCTCCCGGTTTGAGAGTATGACGATAATTTGCAAAAATCACACTTAGACATGAAAACAGGCCATTAAAGGGTGAAAACCCAAACCAGCCCCGAAACGACCCCGTGGGAGGCACGAACACCTCGTACGGGACCAATGTAACTTGTAGGAACTGACCGCGTCGTCCCGGGTCTCCCGGTTTGAGAGTATGACGATAATTTGCAAAAATCACACTTAGACTTGAAAACAGGCCGTTAAAGGGTGAAAACCCAAACCAGCCCCGAAACGTCCCCGTGGGAGGCACGAACACCTCGCACGGGACCAATGTAACTTGTAGGAACTGACCGCGTCTTTTCGGGTCGCCCGATTTGAGAGTACGATGATAATTTGCAAAATTAACACTTAGACTTGAAAACAGACAGTTAAAGGGTGAAAACGCAAACCAACCCTCAAAGGACCCCGTAGGATGCACGAACACCTCGCACGGGACCATTGTAACTTGTAGGAACTGACCGCGTAGTCCCGGGTCTCCCGGTTAGAGAGTATGATGATAATTTCCAAAAATCACACTTAGACTTGAAAACAGGCCGTTAAAGGGTGAAAACCCAAACCAGCCCCGAAACGTCCCCGTGGGAAGCCCGAACACCTCGCACGGGACCAATGTAACTAGTAGGAACTGACCGCGTCTTTTCGGGTCTTTCGATTTGAGAGTATGATGATAATTTGCAAAAATAACACTTAGACTTGAAAACAGACAGTTAAAGGGTGAAAACCCAAACCAGCCCTCAAACGACCCCGTAGGAGGCACGAACACCTCGCACGGGACCAATGTAACTTGTAGGAACTAACGGCGTCTTCCCGGGTCTCCCGTTTTGAGAGTATGACGATAATTTGCAAAAATCACACAAAGACTTGAAAACAGGCCGTTAAAGGGTGAAAATCCAAACCAGCCCCCAAACGATCCCGTAGGAGGCACGAACACCTCGCACGGGACCAATGTAACTTGTAGGAACTGACCGCGTAGTCCCGGATCTCCCGGTTAGACAGTATGACGATAATTTGCAAAAATCACACTTAGACATGAAAACAGACCATTAAAGGGTGAAAACCCAAACCAGCCCCGAAACGACCCCGTGGGAGGCACGAACACCTCGTACGGGACCAATGTAACTTGTAGGAACTGACCGCGTCGTCCCGGGTCTCCCGGTTTGAGAGTATGACGATAATTTGCAAAAATCACACTTAGACTTGAAAACAGGCCGTTAAAGGGTGAAAACCCAAACCAGCCCCGAAACGTCCCCGTGGGAGGCACGAACACCTCGCACGGGACCAATGTAACTTGTAGGAACTGACCG
Organism: Sambucus nigra; assembly: GCA_949130495.1. Lineage (NCBI taxonomy): Eukaryota > Viridiplantae > Streptophyta > Magnoliopsida > Dipsacales > Adoxaceae > Sambucus > Sambucus nigra. The sequence continues at coordinate 353,102,967 of OX422218.1, forward strand.
CGTCTTTTCGGGTCGCCCGATTTGAGAGTATGATGATAATTTGCAAAATTAACACTTAGACTTGAAAACAGACAGTTAAAGGGTGAAAACGCAAACCAACCCTCAAACGACCCCGTAGGATGAACGAACACCTCGCACGGGACCATTGTAACTTGTAGGAACTGACCGCGTAGTCCCGGGTCTCCCGGTTAGAGAGTATGACGATAATTTCCAAAAATCACACTTAGACTTGAAAACAGGCCGTTAAAGGGTGAAAACCCAAACCAGCCCCGAAACGTCCCCGTGGGAGGCCCGAACACCTCGCACGGGACCAATGTAACTAGTAGGAACTGACCGCGTCTTTTCGGGTCTCCCGATTTGAGAGTATGATGATAATTTGCAAAAATAACACTTAGACTTGAAAACAGACAGTTAAAGGGTGAAAACCCAAACCAGCCCTCAAACGACCCCGTAGGAGGCACGAACACCTCGCACGGGACCAATGTAACTTGTAGGAACTAACGGCGTCTTCCCGGGTCTCCCGTTTTGAGAGTATGACGATAATTTGCAAAAATCACACAAAGACTTGAAAACAGGCCGTTAAAGGGTGAAAATCCAAACCAGCCCCCAAACGATCCCGTAGGAGGCACGAACACCTCGCACGGGACCAATGTAACTTGTAGGAACTGACCGCGTAGTCCCGGATCTCCCGGTTAGACAGTATGACGATAATTTGCAAAAATCACACTTAGACATGAAAACAGACCATTAAAGGGTGAAAACCCAAACCAGCCCCGAAACGACCCCGTGGGAGGCACGAACACCTCGTACGGGACCAATGTAACTTGTAGGAACTGACCGCGTCGTCCCGGGTCTCCCGGTTTGAGAGTATGACGATAATTTGCAAAAATCACACTTAGACTTGAAAACAGGCCGTTAAAGGGTGAACACCCAAATCAGCCCCCAAACGACCCCGTAGGAGGCACGAACACCTCGCACGGGACCAATGTAACTTGTAGGAACTGACGGCGTCGTCCCGAGTCTCCGGGTTTGAGGGTATGACGATAATTTACAAAAATCACACTTAAACTTGAAAACAGGCCGTTAAAGGGTGAAAACCCAAATCAGCCCCCAAACGACCCCGTAGGAGGCACGAACACTCGCACGGGACCATTGTAACTTGTAGGAGCCGACCGCGTAGTCCCGGTTCTCCCGGTTAGAGAGTATGGCGATAATTTGCAAAAATCAAACTTACTTGAAAACAGGCCGTTAAAGGGTGAAAACCCAAACCAGCCCCGAAACGACCCCGTGGGAGGCACGAACACCTCGCACGGGACCAATGTAACTTGTAGGAACTGACCGCGTCGTCCCGGGTCTCCCGGTTTGAGAGTATGATGATAATTTGCAAAAATCACACAAAGACTTGAAAACAGGCCGTTAGAGGGTGAACACCCAAACCAACCCCCAAACGATCCCGTAGGAGGCACGAACACCTCGCACGGGACCAATGTAACTTGTAGGAACTGACCGCGTAGTCCCGGGTCTCCCGGTTAGAGAGTATGACGATAATTTGCAAAAATCACACTTAGACTTGAAAACAGGCCGTTAAAGGGTGAAAACCCAAACCAGTCCCGAAACGTCCTCGTGGGAGGGACGAACACCTCGCACGGGACTAATGTAACTTGTAGGAACTGACCGCGTCTTTTCGGGTCGCCCGATTTGAGAGTATGACGATAATTTGCAAAATTAACACTTAGACTTGAAAACAGACAGTTAAAGGGTGAAAACGCAAACCAGCCCTCAAACGACCCCGTAGGAGGCACGAACACCTCGCACGGGACCATTGTAACTTGTAGGAACTGACCGCGTAGTCCCGGGTCTCCCGGTTAGAGAGTATGACGATAATTTGCAAAAATCACAATTAGACTTGAAAACAGGCCGTTAAAGGGTGAAAACCCAAACCAGCCCCGAAACGTCCCCGTGGGAGGCCCGAACACCTCGCACGGGACCAATGTAACTTGTAGGAACTGACCGCGTCTTTTCGGGTCTCCCGATTTGAGAGTATGATGATAATTTGCAAAAATAACACTTAGACTTGAAAACAGACAGTTAAAGGGTGAAAACCCAAACCAGCCCTCAAACGACCCCGTAGGAGGCACGAACACCTCGCACGGGACCATTGTAACTTGTAGGAACTGACCGCGTAGTCCCGGGTCTCCCGGTTAGAGAGTATGACGATAATTTGCAAAAATCACACTTATACTTGAAAATAGGTCGTTAAAGGGTGAAAACCCAAACCAGCCGACAAATGTCCCCGTAGGAGGCACGAACACCTCGCACGGGACCAATGTAACTTGTAGGAACTGACCGCGTCGTCCCGGGTCTCCCGGTTTGAGAGTATGACGATAATTTGTAAAAATCACACTTATAGGTCGTTAAAGGGTGAACACCCAAAGCAGCCCCCAAACGTCCCCGTAGGAGGCACGAACACCTCGCACGGGACCAATGTAACTTGTAGGAGCTGACCGCGTCGTCCCGGGTCTCCCGGTTTGAGAGTATGACGATAATTTGCAAAAATCACACTTAGACTTGAAAGCAGGCCGTTAAAGGGTGAACACCCAAACCAGCCCACTAACGACCCTGTAGAAGGCACGAACACCTCGCACGGGATCAATGTAACTTGTAGGAACTGACCGCGTAGTCCTGGGTCTCCCGGTGTGAGAGTATGACGATAATTTGCGAAAATCACACTTTCTTGAAAACAGCCCGTTAAAGGGTGAAAACCCAAACTATCCCCCAAACGACCCCGTAGGAGGCACGAACACCTCGCACCGGACCAATGTAACTTGTAGGAACTGACCGCGTAGTCCAGGGTCTCCCGGTTAGAGAGTATGACGATAATTTGCAAAAATCACACTTAGACTTGAAAACAGGCCGTTAAAGGGTGAAAACCCAAACCAGCCCCGAAACGACCCCGTGGGAGGCACGAACACCTCGCACGGGACCAATGTAACTTGTAGGAACTGACCGCGTCGTCCCGGGTCTCCGGTTTGAGAGTATGACGATAATTTGCAAAAATCACACAGAGACTTGAAAACAGGCCGTTAAAGGGTGAACACCCAAACCAACCCCCAAACGATCCCGTAGGAGGCACGAACACCTCGCACGGGACCAATGTAACTTGTAGGAACTGACCGCGTAGTCCCGGGTCTCCCGGTTAGAGAGTATGACGATAATTTGTAAAAATCACACTTAGACTTGAAAGCAGGCCGTTAAAGGGTGAAAACCCAAACCAGCCCCGAAATGTCCTCGTGGGAGGCACGAACACCTCGCACGGTACCAATGTAACTTGTAGGAACTGACCGTGTCTTTTCGGATCGCCCGAAATTAACACTTAGACTTGAAAACAGACAGTTAAAGGGTGAAAACGCAAACCAGCCCTCAAACGACCCCGTAGGAGGCACGAACACCTCGCACGGGACCGTTGTAACTTGTAGGAACTGACCGCGTAGTCCCAGGTCTCCCGGTTAGAGAGTATGACGATAATTTGCAAAAATCACACTTAGACTTGAAAACAGGCCGTTAAAGGGTGAAAACCCAAACCAGCCCCGAAACGTCCCCGTGGGAGGCCCGAACACCTCGCACGGGACCAATGTAACTTGTAGGAACTGACCGCGTCTTTTCGGGTCTCCCGATTTGAGAGTATGATGATAATTTGCAAAAATAACACTTAGACTTGAAAACAGACAGTTAAAGGGTGAAAACCCAAACCAGCCCTCAAACGACCCCGTAGGAGGCACGAACACCTCGCACGGTACCATTGTAACTTGTAGGAACTGACCGCGTTGTCCCGGGTCTCCCGGTTAGAGAGTATGACGATAATTTGCAAAAATCACACTTATACTTGAAAATAGGCCGTTAAAGGGTGAAAACCCAAACCAGCCCCCAAACGTCCCCGTAGGAGGCACGAACACCTCGCACGGGACCAATGTAACTTGTAGGAACTGATCGCGTCGTCCCGGGTCTCCCGGTTTGATAGTATGACGATAATTTGCAAAAATCACACTTATGCTTTAAAACAGGCCGTTAAAGGGTGAACACCCAAAGCAGCCCCCAAACGTCCCCGTAGGAGGCACGAACACCTCGCACGGGACCAATGTAACTTGTAGGAACTGACCGCGTCGTCCCGGGTCTCCCGGTTTGAGATTATGACAATAATTTGCAAAAATCACACTTAGACTTGAAAGCAGGCCGTTAAAGGGTGAACACCCAAACCAGCCCCCAAACGACCCCGTAGAAGGCACGAACACCTCGCACGGGACCAATGTAACTTGTAGGAACTGACCGCGTAGTCCCGGGTCTCCCGGTGTGAGAGTATGACGATAATTTGCGAAAATCACACTTTCTTGAAAACAGCCCGTTAAAGGGTGAAAACCCAAACCATCACCCAAACGACCCCGTAGGAGGCACGAACATCTCGCACCGGACCAATGTAACTTATAGGAACTGACCGCGTAGTCCAGGGTCTCCCGGTTAGAGAGTATGACGATAATTTGCAAAAATCACACTTAGACTTGAAAACAGGCCGTTAAAGGGTGAAAACCCAAACCAGCCCCCAAACGACCCCGTAGGAGGCACGAACACCTCGCACGGGACCAATGTAACTTGTAGGAACTGACCGCGTAGTTGTATATGCAATTTTTCTTCTTGTATATGCAATTTTTTGCTTGAATATGATTTTTTTAAAAATTACTTGGTTACTAATATTGTATCTTTTTTGTGTCTTATTTTTTTTGTAGGATGGCATTCAATCGTTAGCTTTTATCCACTTGGAACGCACGAAGAAGTCAATGCTTTACAACAGGGGGATTGTGTATTTAGTGTCGTTAATATTCAGGATTCTATTTTTTGTGTTATGGTCGAGCAGGCTTCAGTAGTTTTATGGTTTATTTTTATTGTCGTGCTTGCTATAGTAGTTTTATTGTTGACTTTTATGGCCGTGCGGGCTTTATATGGGCAGATTTTATGTTAGCAGGTTTTGGAATGCTCAAAAAATAGAGGAAACTCTGCCCAATTTTTTTTTGATATGGGAACTATCAACTCTTGCAATTTTTTGAAGTTATTGTCGACTTATGGTCATGTGTTGCTTTATATTGGTATTATCTCTTGTAATTTTTTGAAGTTTGTATGCACATTAGTTTATCAACAACCTGCGATATTCATAATTTGTGAATTTTCTTGATTTTGTTTTTGCAAATAATAAAATATTTTTCCTACCGAATTTGGAATTTGCAGATTTTCCAGATTTGGTTCCTATTATTATTTTTTTTAATCAACTGAAAAATCTGGCACGGTTTTAAACCGTGCCCAAACCGTGCCAATGCATAAAAATGAGAACGCTTATAAAACAATCTGGCACGCTTTATAACCGTGCCAAAAGCGTGCCAGAAACAAGATAATTTGGCACGGTTTTGGGGTGTGCCAAAAGCGTGCCAGATTTAACATCTGGCACGGTTTAAAAGCGTGCCAAAAGCGTGCCAGATTAAAAAATCGGCACTGTTTAAAAGCGTGCCAGTTTGAAAAATCTGACACGGTTTTAAACCGCGCCAAAAAATCTGGCACGCCTGATTGTGGCACGGTTTAAAACCGTGCCAGTTTCCTGTTTTTGGTGTAGTGAATCTATCATACAAGTTCAACAAACAGGCTTTTGATGAAGGACATTTTAATTGTTTCCGAGATGGAAAGTTAATCCTTGTGATTTGTCACAAAAGGAAGAGACCAAAAAAGTGCTTGTCCAATTCATGGTGCGTCTTTGCAAAAAATAAGAAAAATATGATGAGCACGTGGCTCATATATTTTTGCATTGCGACTTCACGTGAAGACTTTTACTTGAAGGGAAGACAATGTAATCCAAGAAATTTCTCTTGAAACAAACCCTCCCCCAATCAAACATTTCCCCCTAATCAAAATTAACTCGTAAAACGACAAGAAATTTGACATGAATAAGAAAAGTAAATAAACTTGATAGTTGAATTGACGGAAATGGGCCCTTTTTTGGATTTTATTGCATTTTATTTTATTTTTGTTATTTTCTTTTATTTTCTTATGTCATTATATTTCTTTTTGTTTAGTATTTAGAGGTAAGGAGTAGAGTAGTAAAGGCAATTAAGGGCATTTTTGTAATTATGACATTAGCTTAGAGCCTAAGCTACTGATCCCCTTTAAATACCCTTTGTATTCCTCATTTAAGGGCACTCTCCATTTGAAATATAAGAAATCTCATGAGTCTCTCTCTAAAAGTTAGGATTTGGTTTATTTTCTTGGCCATTGGCATGTAGTTTACGTCAAATTTGTATCGGAGCTAGGCGTCGCTCCAACATTGGTGTTTGGTGTTTGGTGTATCGGTGTGTTTTTATCAAATCGTACGCTACATCCAATGGCTCTAAAAAATAATCAAACAACTATACGAGGTGATTAAAAAACAAATGGAAGAGTTGGTACAAACACAACAAGAAATCAAAGCCTTCCTCATCTCCTTCAAATTCCAAAACCCTAACCCTAACCTCATCCCCAACCACCCGACCCAAAAAGCAGCCCCCACCCCGCTGCCTTAGGGCAAAACCCTAGCCGCCCCCATCCAAGCCCTATCCCCGGCCTGCCCTACCCCAAAAAACCCCTGCCCCGACACCTCCCCCTACCCTCCGACCCAAATACCAACCCTAGACCAGCCCCCCTATCCGCCGACAGCCAACTCCACCCCTGTCCCAACCCACTTCCCAATCAACATGCTGCCCAAAAACCACCACCCCAGCAGCTCCTCTGCTGCCGTCGGCCTAAACCCTAGCCCACTCGAACCCAAAACCTAACTAACTCCCGTCCAAAACCCACCCCAAGCCTATCGCCCCACCCCCCAAAAACAACCCCAAAAACCTACGGGTTTGCCCTAACTATGCCAAAAATCTATTTGGGCTGCCAAATCCATTTTTAAGCTCCAAAATGCTGGTTTTCGACCTGGGAGGAGTATTTTAGGGCTGATTTGGGTGAAGAAAGTGAAGAAGAGAAGAAAAGAAGAAGAAAATTATTGAGATGTGCCCTCCTCAACTTTCTGAAATTAATTTTTGGCCCTCACGAGTCCCCAATTTTTTTTAGCGCTCGGGGACGAGATTGTTCTTAAGAGGGGGAGTGATGGAAATGGGCCATATTTTGAGTTTTATTGCATTTTATTTTATTTTTGTTATTTTCTTTTATTTTGTTATGTCGTTATATTTCTTTTTGTTTAGTATTTAGAAGTAAGGAGTAATAAAGGCAATTAAGGGCATTTTTGTAATTAGGACATTAGCTTAGAGCCTAAGCTACTGTTTCCCCTTTAAATACCCCTTGTATTCCTCATTTGAGGACACTCTCCATTTGAAATATGAGAAATCTCTTGACTCTCTCTCTAAAAGTAAGGGTTTTGTTTATTTTTTTGGCCATTAACGTGTAGTTTACGTCATGAATTCCCATAGACTCCAAAGGACTCTTTCCCCCACATTTGAATTCCACCTCCACCATACTTACTTTTAGTAACCAAATGCCATAGTGAATCTTGTTCAAGATCAAGGGAAAACCTCCAAAGCCATTTTCCTAGAATTATTCATCATCATCAAATTGCCTTTATACTTTAAAACAGCCCCCACCCACCCTTCCATTTTTTCCCTGTCGATTAAACCAAAATCGATCTCCCCTCTTGTCCAACAAGCAGTTCATAGGCTTTATCAAATCGATGTTGAAGAGCCACACATCCTTCCCCCTCATATCCTCTAGCAATAAAACTAACCCCAAAACCAAAATTTGTATCTTTTAACAAATGCACTTTATGTCCAAGTAATAGTCTAACCAAATGCCTCCCTCAACCTCAAAGACATCCCCTTAGCCAAAATTTGCATAAACTCCAAAAAAACATTTATCAAAACCTCTTAATAACATGCCACAATTCTTAAAGAGCATACATAATTGACCAATTCGAGTATGATGACTCATCCTCGCTATACAAAAACAAACAAAAAACTTTAGTTAAAGTTCGTGTAACACCTAAGATCTAACCCTTAAGAAAACCCTTGTGAGTTAGACTGGAGAGATTTGCCAGGTCGCATACTTGGGATTGGACTTGGAGGGTTTTGAGAAAGTCAATATGAGCCGAGGGCTCAATATAGGCCCCGGACGTGGACCAATCAGATTATTACTTGGGATAAAGTATTGGAGCTTCTAGAAGGTGAAGGCTAAGGATATTTTGAAAAAATTGACCATATTTAAGAAACCCTAGGTTCCCACCCACCCCTCACTATAAATAGGAATCATTGGCACACTTTTCTAGATTATTAGCATTTGAGAGAGAGATCTTGACGTAAACCACCCGTCAAAAGGCTCCTAAAATATCTAACACATAATTCTAGAGAGAGAAATACTATTTTCTATATTCAAAATCAAGGTATACCTCAAATGAGGTTACAAGATGTCTATTTATAAGTGGGGAAGGGGAGCACTAAATGGGTCTTTAACCAATGTGGAACTCCCACTTTACAAATAAGCCTAATGCCCATTTGTGCTCACCTATGTCCCAACTTACAAATAAACAACAAAACAAAATTAATAAAAATAACAAAAAGGAACTAAACTACTAATATGCCAAAAAAATGACAAAAATCCCTCGATTCACATCAAACCCCCCTCTTAAGACCAAGGTCGTCCTCGAGCGTTAAAAATTGGGGAGTCATGAAGAACTTCCAAAAAAAGGGTACCAAAAACTTGTGGGGGGCAAAAAGGCAATTTCTGAAACTTGAGGGTGCCCATCCCGCAATTTTCTTCTTTATTTCTTCTTCTCTTTTCTTTTCTTCTTTACCCAAATAAACCCTAGAAAAATTCCACCCAGGTCAAAAACCATGGTTTGGAAACGGGTAGAAGGATTTGGGGTTGTGTAGGGCAGCCCAGGGGGTTTCCGAGCAGGCCTAGGGTAAAACCCTAGGCTTCCGGGGTCGATTGGGGGTCTAGAGGGTTGCGCGACCACCAGGGGTGGTTGGCGGCAAGGGGTGAAGGGGCTGGGGTGATCGGCTGGTGTTTTCAGGCTGTTTGGGTGGTCGACAGGGGTCTCTTTTTGGGCTGGGGCAGCGGGGTGGGTAGGGTTAGGGTTTTGGGGGGAGGTGGGTTTAGGGCGACAAGGGTGGGGGTGGCTTGAAGGGGTTTGGGGGGTCGGCCAGCAGGGGGATGGATCGGAGGAGGGGCGAGGGGGTAGGTTTAGGGCAGGGGAGTTGTCGGCGAGTGGTGAGGAGGGCGGGACAGGGCTGGAGCTGCTGGGGGGGCTAGGGTTAGGGTTTGAAAAGAGGGGGGTTAGGGTTTGTGGCTCTTTTTGGGTTGGGGCAGCCATGGGGGAGGGGTGGGGTGGTGATTGTGGTGGTGGGAGGGTTTAGTTGGGGCACCACCCTAGGGTTTGGTAATCGACGGCAAGGGTGACAGCTTTTATGCGTAGGGTGAAGGGGGTAGCTAGGGTTTGGGAGATTTGGGAGAGAAAAACTAACCTCTCATGAATGTGCACCATCTCCGGAGCCATTGAGGGTAGTGTACGATTTGCAAAAAAGAAAAAAAAATCACCGATACACTAGCACCAATGTAGAGCTTCACCCGCTCTGATACCAATTTGACGTAAACCACCCGTCAAAAGGCTCCTAAAATATCTAACACACAATTCTAGAGAGAGAAGTACTCTTTTCTATATTCAAAATCAAGGTATACCCGCTTTTTAATACCAAAAACCGAGACCGAACCGAATAATGCGGTCCTCCCCATTTTAAGACCGAATTAAGACCGAATTTAAAAAAACCCGCAAAAGTGGGTCCGGTCCGGTCCGGTTCGGTTTTTTCGGTCCGTTCGGTCCATTCGGGTTCGTGCACCCCCCTAGGTCTATTTATAAGTGGGGAAGGGGAGCACTAAATGGATCTCTAACCAATGTAGGACTCCCACTTTACAAATAAGCCTAATACCCATTTGTGCTCACCTATGTCCCAACTTACACATAAACAACAAAAAAAAATTAATAAAAATAACAAAAAGGAACTAAACTACTAATATGCCAAAAAAATGACAAAAATGCCCTCGATTCACATCAGATCTAGAGAGAGAGTGTGAGTTTGAGATAGGAAGGCAACATTGGGCGATTCGAGGTCGCGGCCAGTGTGAGGTTTGGGCGGGAGACTGGTCAAAAGAGGACCACAGGCGGCGAAGGAGATTTGGGCAGTATAAGCTTTTGACTTATTCTAATAGATAAAGTATTCTCATCATCATCCCTTCACCATACATTCCAACCCCTAGTTTTTACTTCCAATCCATGAGATAAACCATTTGGTAAATATTTGAAATTTGCTTCAAACTCTTAGATTTAAGCAATGGTTGACAATTGTTCATTCTTGTATAACTGCCAGTCTAGGAATAAATTATTGAGTTGTTATCAAGTATTCTTGCCTTCCAGATTATGTTGGGGATATGAATGTTTAGGTTTCTTGAGATACGCATCGTGTTCTTAAAGTTTAATGTGATGTTGTGGGGTTTTGATAGAAAATTACCCATGTTGTTTGCCGAAAAGGGGTTCCAACTCCTCCCTTAAGGCAGCGAACTTGAGGCATTACTGTATTGTCTCTCACCTTTCTCTCTGGGCCCCTTTGTACTCCCCAACATGGGGTTCGCTGGGACGCAGTACTTTGGGCTTGGTTTCAGCTTTCTGCGTGTGGCTTATATCTGAGGATGGGTTAGCTCAAAAGTATCCTCAACTTTTTGCTTAGGATGACATGCTAGGCTAATTATGGGTTTGCGTCCTGTGCAGAGAGAGCTGATGGCAAGACGCGGAAGACTTATCCTTAAAGTGGGCAGGAGATGGCTGCAGAATGTGGCATGATCAGGAAAAAAATCCTAGAACAAGACCGTAGTGAGTGAAGGTTCTACCACGGCCACAAGAGGCCGCGGAGGACAATTTGGTTTGGTTGATTGAGGTTCAAAACCTTTTCATGACGGCATCTTAACTGAGAACCACCTTCTGGACCAACCATCTGTGGGATTTTAAGGGTTTGGGAAATTTCATTTTCCTGAGTTTATTTCCCTACCTTATTATAATTATTGCATTATGTTTATTATATATGATCCAATTATCCTCGAGATTATTAGATGCGGACTGTGCCATGACAAGGAAAAAGATCGTGAACAAGGTTGTGGTGAGCGGAGGTTCTACCAAGGCCCCAAGAAGGAACGGAAAAATTTGAAACTGTCAGAGGTTAAAAAGTCTTTTTCCAAGTCGAGCTCTTAACTGAATCTGAGATACACCTTCTAAACCGACAGATGCCCCTTGCTGAGGTTTCATTTAACTACTTATAGGTATTGGGTTTGGGGGTTTGGAAAATTTCATTCTCCTGAGTTTATTTCCCTAGTTTATTGCATTCATTATTTCATTTTGTTATTATATGATTCAGAACTATATTCGTAGATGCTAACTTAGCAGGTCGTTACTGATGAGATTTAGTTTATCCCTTTTTAAGTCATTTGAGAGCTCATTCCTTTTACATTTCTTGATTCCTCATGATAAGAGTTGAGAAGTCCTTGTAGCCCGCTAACTGGTTTGGGAATTAAAAGGCTTAGATCTCAGTTCTAGTAGATTATGTCTCCTTATTAGTTGTAATCATGTCCAGAATGTTTTTGGCCGCAAACACTTGGTCGTAATACATTTCGGTGTAACTGAGAATTGTGGTTGGACTTGCGTACATATATGGTCATTGAGGCAAATATGATATTTCTTTATGAGCCCTGGACATGTTATTAATAGTGAATGGTTTTTTATTTGCTCTTGAATGTGATGAATAAATTATGTGTTAACCGGTGGATTATTGTCGAGGCCTAAGAAGCACGGACTCGACACATAATACGGGATACGACTCGATTCGGGATACGGGATACGTGATTTTTTCAAAATGTAGGATACGGATACGCTAGGATACGTTAAATATTTATTATTTATTTTATATATATTAATGATAAACTTGATAAAATGAAACTAAAGCATTAAACACCATTATATTAAAGTGCTCAAATATGATGATTGTTGTCACCAAACAAACACCATTACAATAAAACATCATTAACATAAAAGGTTGTTCCAACAAAAACATAAGACAAAAATAAAGATAATATCCTTAGCATAAAATAAGATAGAGAGAAGCCTCCCGAGAGCATCCCGGCTTCATAGTATCTCAATCACTAAGTAGACCCAATATCAACAGCATCATCATCTCCGCCAACCACATCATCAAGTACCATAAAAAATTATTCAAACAGTAAGATGCAAAGGTTAAAAATAACACAGCTAAAAGTGAAAACAGTGAAAACAGTTAAAGAAAACAATACAGTTAAAAACAACATAGATAAAAAAAAGAATGAAAACATAAAAAAAATTAAGAAAAAAATCAAAAAACAATACAGCACAAGCAAAGAATGAAAAACAAACAACACAGTTAAAAAAAACATAGTAAAGGAAGAAAAATAATTAAAGAATGAAAAAACCACAGTTAAAAAAAAAAAAAAAAAAGCTAAAAAAGCTAAAAAATAATAAAAAACGTATCCTAAGCGTATCCCCAGTGTATCCTAACGTATCCCAGCCATTTAGCAAATAAATAAAAATTAGGATACTCTAGGATTCGCGTATCCTAACGTATCTCGTATCCTATACGTGTCCAACAAAAATTCGCAACCTCCCGAGAGTATCCGTGCTTCATAGGTCGAGGCCCATAAGAGGTCGCAGCTGGATTAAACTTGTCCTAATTTTATTTAAATTTGGTTAACTGTGTGTGCGTGGTGAGCCTGTTAGGCCGCGTCATAATAGGGCAAGAATGGGGGAGGGGGGGGGGGGGGAAATCCGCTACTCAAAAGATAATATGTTCTCTTAATAAGTATAAAAATAGAAACATGACATCAAAAAATGCCACATCATAATTGTTATATACTCGGGCTATAGATCTCCTTCTATTGCCAGCACAAGTGCATATTAAGACACTCCCTAAGATAGCAAAACCATTCCCGTGACATCGAGAACCTTGTCACCAAGTTTAAAATATCTCTTTCTTGGTTGCACGAATGATCCATTCTATTGAAGGATTAACTCGGAGGAACCAAACACATTAACTCAACTTATTAGGACAAAAAGCATTCACTAACATATTTCTTATGACAAGCCTAAAAACAAGATTCAGTTCGGTTGGAGGAGTGGATCAGGTAGCCTGTTCAAATTGGCATTGCGGTAAATATACAACCACGATCTCTTTTGTGGCTATGGAGGTGAGAGTCCACACAAGCATGTGAAAGCTCCATGCAAATTGAGTAAGAAGTTGGAAAGGAACTCAAATCATGGTAAATGTTTACCTATCTAAAAAAGTCTTCTTACAAACAAGGACATGAGAGAGATTCGATAAAAACGAACCAGAGAGTCGTGTTTAGAGGGATAACTTCAAAAGGTGGAAGGCTAAAAGATGAGGAAAAAAATGAGGAATAAGTACGAGAAATTAAATGCGAGATTCCTAACCCTTCTACAGTTCTATGTATAGGAGGCAGAGAAGTTGTGGAGTATTGCTTAAGGTGGTGATTAATTGGAGAATCCACTAAAGATACAACGGTGATTAATCAGAAGACCAATAAAAAAAATCACCACTTCCTTCAAATTTTGTGCTAATATTGAAGTCTCCAATCTTGCCACTCCTTGTAGAACCACACTGACGTGAGAACAGATCATCTAACATTAAAATTCACAGTGGAATCAACAATCGGCTGAGAGATATGACATCCTTCTGAAAAAAAGCAATCTGCAAACCCTGAACTTGAAAGAGAAGAATTAGGATTAGGGTTTCTGGTTTCAAGTCAGTTTGAATAAAATAAATGAATGGTATGTTTGCAATGTGTTCTTTGAATAGTTGTAATGTTTTGATTCTGACAAGGAGGCTTCAATACTGGTAAGCAGGTTTGACAGCCTAGCTTCATTAACAAGTTATCAAACGTATTTTTTATGTCTTCTAAAAAAAGGCAAATCAAACAGGAAAAAAGGAAACTAAACAGTTATCAAAATGTCCCAAATATTTCCCAATTCTATTTTTTTATGAAGTGACTTCCTATATACAAACTTAAACAAGAATACCAACAATTCATGACTTTTATCATCTATGATTCTATATCTTTTAAGCTAGCATCCTATCTGTACTATTTGGCATATAACTAACACCAAAACCTGCAGGTACTCCACAAATAATTTTTTTTAGAACTGGTGGTTCTTCCAAAACCATATTCGACAACTTTGTGACGTACACAACTTCAATTATGAAGGCAAGAAAAAAAATTAATTTCACGTGTTAAAGACATACAGTGTGGACAGGTGACCAACGCTCACATGCAACCTCATAGCCGTTTGGGTCCTCACCCGGTGGGTGAAGAATTGATATGCAGACCCGTCCATCAGGATAAACTGAAATTCACAAAGAATCCACTTGAAACAGTGCGCCAGTGTCCAGTTACAATAATAAAAATATAGAAGATAAGTGAACAACCTTTTTTCTATCAATGAATAATAAAGTTGACTGAAACATAACATGGAAAAATAACAAATGACAGCAGATTCCATTATACGAGTGACTAACCATTGGGATGCCATATCTCTGAAGTAAACTTCACTGTTGGAGGGCTATATGGGTAATTGGGCGGAAAGCTCATGATGGCATTAAAATAACCCCCATCGCTGCAATCAACAATTTAATAATGAAGTATAAGAGAACGGTTAATTTCTTCCACCTCTTGGATATCAACTGACATTCTCCAAGCTCTAAGCTCTATAAGAACAAAAAGCATCTTGCATATATCTATGAGCTATTCATAAAAACACCTTAAGTGAAGCCAATGATTAATGTATACCCTGTCAAAATGCAAAATGTTTTGAGGACATCCCAATAAATAGGGTGTCACTTTTAAGTATAGAGGGAGTGTAATAAACCGGTTCAACCATATAAGCATCATACCAGCCCTGATAAAAGCATCTTTTCTGAAAGAGACATTCAGTTACGCAAATATGAAAATCTAATTCTAATAGTGATCATAACAAATTTTAGCATGAACCAGAAACTAAATGGATACTCAATAGAAGATTATGGTACTACAAACTCCATAAATAAAGACAAATGCACAGCCACACTAAAGGTATAGGTGCACAATACTCCCTCCGTCCAAATTAAGATTCTTCTATTCCTTATTGGGTTGTCCTGAATTTCCAGAAATAGTATACAAAATACGGTAGCATTAAATTTTACAGATTTTACCAATTGGTCCCGTTTGCTAAGTATGTAATCAAATAGGTTCTACGATTTTTTTTTCCATGAAAAAACATTTTGGTTATTTTGGGTTTGCCGCGCCCATTAATTCTTTGATATTGACTCTATCCCCCACCATTTTCACTTCTTGCGATTTAAACTTTTAACCAACAAAATTACTTTTAGGGACGCAAAAAGTGTCGCAAAAAACAGTTGCTAAAACTTTTTGCTGCACTTTTGGCATCGTCAAAAGTCATTTTGGGGCCAAATCCCAAGAAATGAAAATTGCGGCAGTAAACTCATTTAAAAAAAATAAATGAGGTCAAATCCCAAATAACCCAAAACATTTTTGCTCTAATATATCTCATCAAAAAAACTGTAGTAAAACCAATCGAGAAAAATTTGTCGTGCCAGGACTAATGAGGATATATCTTATGTAACAAATAGAACTTATTTGCAAAGGACCCTAAATTCCAATCTTACCCTTACACTATTGCATAATAGAAACTTTGTAAACGATGTAGTGCTAACTAAGTGTCACCTTCAAGTTAAATTACATTCCACAAAATTGGAAAAGAACATATTTCTATTAAGTTTGTGAATATAAAATTGAGACGCAAAATTAAGTAATTATAAAATCATATAAGCTACATGATTAGGTTAAGCCCCATAAAATAATGAACAGTAGTCTACAATCGAGCAAACCAGCGATCTGAGCAAATTTCATGAGAGCAAGACTAACTAACCAATTAATATCATTAATTTACACATAGCAAACAAAATCACAAATTTTGTGATCAGGGTACACATAAAAATACAATCTTTAAGGTGAAAAAATAAAAGAAACATACTAAAGAGTATCAGGAGGTGCAATTATGGTGACACTCCATTCAAATATATTATTCTCGTCAACCAAACCGGCGGAAAACCCATCTACCGGGTGCTTATAAAGATCTGCAGCAAAAACAAATCGATCCATCAAAATCAAATTAGATTATATGTGTGTGAATTTTGGGGAGTACCTTTAAGTTGTTTCTGAAGGATGAGGCCAGCTTGTGCCATGAGAGAGAGAAGGAGAGAGAGAGGTGTAAAGGTGCTAAATTGCGTAGGAGATAGAGGAAAGGAAAGTGGTGCGGAATTGGGTTTATATAAGCCGACAGAGAGGTACAAATACACCATAGATTTAGATAATAAAAGGAGGAGGTGCTAATTTCTAGCAAAAGTTGCCCATTGTGTCCTACATTCTATCCGCCGTTCCCACTGACATCAGATGTTTTCACTAATCTTTGGATGGCCCCACTTTGGATAATAAACGATAATTATACCTCAAGTTTATCAAATTTTAAATGTTTAATTCTTTCATCTTCAATTAAAATAATAAAAAATTAAGGTAAAGGACATTTTTTTTTTATTTAAATTTTTAAGATAATGTTTTTCAAATTTATAAATTTAGTCCCTGTGATACAATAACATTTATTTGTATGGTCCTTTTAGAATTAGGAGTCCATTTTTTGGGTCCGCGCCAGCGACATCATTTTTTATGGTATTTTAGTAATATTTTTAGTACAGGGACTAAATTTATAAAAATTATATGAATGTCCTATTTTTATACACTTTCAGAATTACGAGGATCCTTCTCCAAAATCCCCTTAAAATAAATATATTTGATAAAAATTAAAATTTTATATTTTTAATAAAAAGTTGTCTTTATAAAAAAAACTGACATAAATTTTATCTATTTTTTATTAAAAAATTATTTATAAAACGTAAAATTTATTTTCTTACAAAAATATTTTCATAAAAAAATATTTTTTTTACAAATTTTATTTTTGGTTAAAAATTATTTTTTTTGTACTATTTTAAAATAATCTTTTTACTATTTTAAAAAAATATGGTTCGCGACATCGGTATGTATAGGCAGTCTAACCACATATACATATCGTTGGCGCAGATCATTTTTTCTAATATGTTGCTCTGCGTCAGCGATATGTATAGGTGGTTGGACCGCCTATACATATCGTTGGCGTTGACCATTTTTTTAAATAGTAAAAATAGTAAAAAAAATAGTTTTGAACCAAAAATAAAATTTGTAAAAAAGAAACATTTTTTAAGAAAACAGTTTCTTAAGTAAACAAATTTTATGTTTTATAAACAATTTTTTAATAACAAAATAGATAAGATTTTACGTTTTGTAAACAGTTTTTTTATATATTAAAAAAAATAGTTTGTTTATTGAAAATATAAATTTTTGTTCATTATCAAATGTATTTGTTTTAGTTGGAGGTGAAAAAATTGGACATTTAGATTTTATAAACCTAAGGGCACAATTGTCATTTACTACCCAAAGGGTGTGAGGGAAAACATAGAGGATGTGGAAATAGTTATTCCTTTTTTTGATATACTAAAAAATAGCTCGTAAAAAGATTTCAAATTTATCTCAAAGGGTATTCCTATAATACATGATTTTGAAACTTAATTTTTTGACATAAAATACGTATTAGCGCATCATTAAAGTCCTACAATTATGTTTCGTTAGTATTTTTCTCGCTCAAGTAGCACATCATGTCAAAGTCATATATATCTATATTATAAGGGAGAGACTATTTTCACACTCATTTATACTTCCCCCCACGCCCTTTACATGTCTAAGGATATTAATACTCTTATAACCCTTTTAACATTCATTTCTCAAACCGCTCCTTTTTTCTGGCTCTTTCTGATTCATTCCCAAAACTCATTTCATTTATCCATTTTCTTTTTTCCTCTCCATCTCATTCAATACATTCTTTTTGTGATTTTTTTAAATGATTCTCACAAATGAATAAAGTTTTATGTGGGAAGTAAATACCTAACTTACTCATGAAGATTTGAGTGAGTTGAATGATATTATCAATCTGACTACTACAAGTCTACAAACAATGTTGAAGAAATCAAAGAATTATGCAAATCATCCAAAAGCTCCAATGATTTAAGGTAATTTTGTTTAAGTTTTATTTCTATTTGCGTCTTAGTATTTAATTTGTGTGGAATAAGTATATTAACACTTTAGTATAAATACCATTACGTACGGTTTGTAGTGTTTTTCCAACCTTTTAGCTGTCATTTTTTTAAACACATGATAATTTTTTTATGTTAGTTAGCTGTAAATTTTTTCCCTGTCAGACTTAGTTGAATTCAATTTTTTTTTATCAAAGTTAGTTGTAATCTTTTTTTTAATCAAAGCTAGATGTAGTTATCATTTTTTTTGTTTCTAATAGGTGATAAAACTATAAAAGAAAGTAGATTAAAGAATCCAAATGACAATGTTAAGTGTGAAAGATTTTTTGAGTTGTTTGATTAAATAATTTCAAGTCGTGAGGAGCTTCTTAATAGTGTTCACAATGAGGCCATAATTAAAGGTTATGCTACAACGATCAAAAAATCAAAACAAAATTTGTTTCTTGTTATTGGTTGTGATAGGGGTGGAAAATATATCATTCGTGTTCCAATTGATCAATGAAAGAGGGCGACGTTATTTCAACTTATAAATTGTCCTTTTGAGATTTAGGGAAGAAGGAAAAATGATGAAAATTGAAAATTGGGAGTAAAAAATATTTTTCCCAATCATGAACCATCAAGTGATATATCGGGGCACCCCTCTTGTCATCGTTTCTCAAAGGAAGAAATGATGCGTATTAAAGAGATGAGTTTGGCTGGTATACCAACACGTCAAATACTAGCCTCTATCCGACAAAAAAAATCCAAAGATTTAAGAAATAGCAAGGGCGGTCTGCAATGGGAAGGGTAAGATCACAAAAGAAATTTTCGCGAACCGTACTACGATCAAAATATTATTTGAAGAATTTTCTCTTAGTAATTTTATTTTTGATATAAAGCGCGATAAAGATGGTCATTTAACTCATTTGTATTTTTTAGATTCTTATTCAATTAAATTAACCATGAGTTACTCCAATGTCTTTGTGATGGATTGTACGTATAAGAAAAATAAAAACAAGATGTCGTTGTTTAATATAGTTGAAGTTTTAAGCTTTAATACTATATTTTCTGCTTATTTTGCCTTCATGCAAAAAGAAGAGGAAGGAGATTATGTGTGGGCATTGGAAAGGTTCCAAAATATTTTGGGTGATATGCATCCTTCAGTGATTGTGATGAATAGAGAACTTGCATTAGTGAAGGGCATTGAAGTTATTTTTCCAAGTGTTGGGCATCTTTTGTGCATATGGCATATTGAGAAAAATATTCTATCAAAATGTAATGTAAATTTTAGGTGAAAAAAGTGGGGAAGATTTTTTATTGTGATGTACCAATTTGATAATGAAGCTTGAAATCTTCTTGAAGTTCAATATAAGGAGAAGGTGTGTATCCTCAATTACATAAGATGTACTTGGCTTCCTTTCAAATTGTGGTTTGTAAATTCATGAACCGGAAAATATGAACACTTTGAAAATCGAGTGATTTAAAGTGTTGAAGGTTCACATTCGACGATCAAGAAATATCTTCATGTTTTGGCCAGTAATTTTCGTGAAGTAATGGGGAAAAAAATTCTTTATATAGTTAATCAATTTAAGGAAATTAAAACAAAGCTTGCTAGTGAAAAAGTCCGTGTTCACATAAATGTTGCCACCCCTTCTTTAAGGAGCTTGTTTCTATGTTTGCACTTACAAATATTTTCGAGCAATATGAGTTATCAAGATCCAATTCATTATTGGGTGCATGTACAAGTATATTTGCAAAGACTTTGTTTATCTTATGCACACATGTAAATGCAAAATTTTATCTTATGCTTTTTATTTAGATTTATTTGTACTTTGGCATATTTGTTGCATCCTGTTATTGACGACACGCACCGATACGTTGAATCGAACTCCAACATCTCCAAGTTCAAGACTCCACTACATCTCATAAATAATTCTTTTATGAGTTTAAAATTATTCATAATTTTATTTGGGATGTTATTTTTATAAAAAACCGATGATGGATTTTTTAATTTAAATTTTTTTTTTTTTTGCTTCGCTCTAATGAGATCAGAATCTCGTTTTAACGGAATTAGCTTCTCGTTTGAAGGCTCGTTAGATATTACATCGAATGAACATACAATGAGAGCATACTGTTTGAATTCGTTTGAAGCTCGTTAGAAACAGGTTCAAATGAGATCGGAGACTCGTTCGAACGAACTACTGTTTTCGTTCTAACGAGATGACATTCTCGTTCTAATAAATTTTATTTTCATTTGAATGAATTCTTCGTCTCAAATTTTATGTTATATCCATACATACATGTTTAAACTCCAAAATTCATAAGACTTTCGAAAAAACGTTTCCTGCATACATGTTGCAAAAGTTTTCAAGTTTTGTGTTATCAAAACACTTTTAGATTCACAACTTTACATCCACAAATATATTTGCGAATAGTTTTGAAACCCTAGAAGTTTCGTATCTTGAATACACCATGTAGAGAGGATTATCTATGTCTGACCTTGTGAACCCGAGGGAAGAAGGCTGAAGGTTAAATCAGTGGATACCGATGGTGGACCACCAACGGTGGACGTCTCTCGCCTGAGTCGTATTTAGGATATCTGTAAGTAGGTTGTCTTGTAAAACTTTCCAAAGTGTTTAATATAGGTTTTTCCCTAAAAAAGATTTTTCCTTATTTTTTGTGTGTGATTGCATGCGTAGTTCATTTTCTGTGATTGGAATGATTACCATATGCAAATATAATTTAATTAAAGATAAAAAAAATTGGTAAAAAATTGGATTTGTGTAATTGAAACATTTAATTATATAAATAAATACATTAAGTTCGCATTGCGCACTCTCAAATTGGTATTAGAGTCGGTTACACAAAAATATTATGTGATATTTTTCGCAAAAAAATATTATATCAATTTTTTTTGTCAAATTGTTGATCTTGAAAAAGTCGTAATTTAATGGATAATTTGTATATTCGAATTCCCATTTTTTATGGGTCCAATTATGCTTACTGAAAAGAAAGAATTAGGTTAGCTTTAAAAGCCAGTGGTGAACGTGTTTGATTAGTTTGTGAAAGAGGGTGGACTCCATCCACAATGACTGTAGATAATGTTGTTGGGTTTAAACATGTCTCTAAATGAACGGAGGACGAGTTTAAGTGGAGTAATTTTAATTATCACGACTTAAGTGCTATTTCTGGAGCCAACACCCCTGACGAGTTCCGCCATATTATAACGTGAACCACGTCTAAAGAAGCTTGTGACACCTTCAGGTCACACACGAGGGAACCAATACTGTAAAGACATCCAAGCTACAAAATTTGACCATATGCTAGAGTCAGAGTCTTTTGATGAGTTTTATGCGCGTTTATTGGACATAGTAAATTTTAGTTTTAATTTGGGTGAGAAAATTCCTGAGAGGAGAGTTGTTAAGAAAATTTTGAGGTCGCTCCCTGCCCGCTTTATTCTTAAGGTCACCGTACTTAATTCATTAGGGAACTTGTAGGAGATCTTCAAACATATGAGATTGATATGTTTCCTAAAACTATTAAACCTAAGGAAATAGGGATTGCTTTAAAGACTTAAACTAAGAAAAATAAGAAATAGAAAGTTTGTGAGTTCGAATCTGAAGTTGATTTTGATTTTGATGACTTGGCCCTTTCTACAAAAAAAATAAACAAGTTTTTCAAATTTTTATAAGAAAAGATTTTTGAGGAAAATAAAAATAAGAATGAGGGCACGAGCAGGGTAGAGAAAGAAGAAGAGATTAGGTGTTATGAGTTTGAAGGGAAAGGGCAAAAGGCATGTGAGTGTCCCACTAGGCTTAAGAGAAAGGGCAAGAAAGTAGCAAATAAAGTCACTCTTAGCGATAGTGACGTTCAGTCAGTTGATTCAGGCGAAGAATTACCACATGAACCTTGTGTTGCGTTCATGACTAGTCACGTTAGAAATTTTAGTTTGTCCCACGCCAATGAGGACACATCTAAATGTGAAAGTCGCGATGATGTTTTGATTCATTCTAGAGATAGTGAGAGTGAGATGGAAATTTAAGCGAGGTAAAAGGTGATCTCCAAAAGGCATATAGTGATCTTTACACCAAGATTTGAGAACTAAAAATCTAAATAAAGGTTTATCTCTTAGGGTGTTAGATTTGGAGAAGGAGGTGAAAATTTTGAGTGAGCGTGAGGCATCGGTGAGTCAACTCGAGAAGGTGAAGATTTATTTATTTGAGCAGTTGATTGTTTTAGGTTGAAAAAAGATCAATTTGACCAATACCGTGGCTAGTTTTACGGGAGATCTTCAATATTCATTGGAGACTTGTGAGAAGCTTGAAGCCCATGTATCCCAACTCGAGAGTGATTTTGAATGTGCCCTAGAGGTCAAGTTCACTTTAGAGGACACATCTAAGAATGTTGGAAAGATGCTCATTGATCCCGCATAAGTTAATGGTGAGAAGTAAGGAATAGGTTATGATAGTGCATCCACTTTTCATGCCACATCCTAGTTGGTTCCCGAGTTTGTTTTGGATCCTTATAGCCCTTGACCTAACCCACCCAAGAGAGCTCGTCCTAGACGTTTTGAGAAAGGTGAATCCAAGCCCATTTATATTTGTACCTATTGCAATCAAAGAGGTCACCTTAGATAGTATTGTTTTAAGCTATGGAGAGTCTCTTATAGGCATGTTTCCCACTATGTTCGCACACGAGTTTCCTCATGCACTCCCACACATGTTACTTTGCATGCTCCCACACATCACTTGAGAGATTTTAAGAGTATTCGAGAGCAAGTAAAGTATTGAGTTAAGATTTCATACAATTTGATGGAGGAATTTCTTAGGATGTCATCTCCTTCTGAGAGCTCCTTCGGGCCTAATGATTAAGCTTGAAACTTGATTTCTAGAATAGGGTGTTTTTCATGCTCATATCTTACATCCTTATTGCTAGCTTGTAGTATCATTATATATATATATATATTCTTCATTTTGATATTTTTAGAAAAATTCAAAAAAAAATTTATTTTTCTAAGAAGTTTTGAAAAATACAAAAAGATTTTCGATTTCTTTTAAGAAAAAATGAAAAGGGCAAAAAAAAAATGTTTTTGATAAATTTTTTAAAAAAGACGAAAAGAGTTTTGTAATTTTTTTACATCGTACATGGATGAACATAAAAGATGTTAGAGTTACCATTCATTCCATATCCACATGTCTGTTTTGTAATGTTTGAGACATGACACCATTTCATATATATGCCTAATAATGTGTGGAGTCATTAAGTTGTGATTTGATGATAGCTTGCTACATGTTTCACTCCTTGTCTCCTTTAATGCACACGAGCACGAGTTTATTTGAGTATTGCACTTATCTGTCACATGTCGATCACAGTGTTTTCATATCAATTTTGCTTTAAGACAAACCAAATATAAAAACGAGATAAAAAGTTGTGCATGTAAGAACTATTTACCGTATTTAAAATATTTTTTTAAAAATTTTGTTAAATATTAAGTAATGAAAAGGGGCTAAGAAAGACAAAAGTCTTTGCATTAAAAGCCTTCATTTGCAATAAAAGGAGCATAAAAAGATTAAAGGCACATAAAAACATAAGTGCTAGGCTAACTTGTTTGAACATTGATGTTTTGCTACAAATGAGCATTAATTTCTTCAAAAATAATTAAGAATATTATGAGTTATGTGAGATTTTGAGGGATTTAAGTTAAAGATCAATGGGTTTGCACAAACTATATAAATCTTGAAAAACATTACATACTTTTGGGCGTCATTGGTATAAAAATCACTTACGGTCTTGATTTGTTGATTAGTTTAAGTCAATTTGAATTTAGTTAACCATTTTTATACCTAAGGTAAACTTGAGATCTTTTGTTAGTGGTATCTCAATCCTTCGTGCACATGCGTTGTGATTCTATATGTTGATTAACCTATGAAATACGTTTACACCCCTACATTTCGCTTTCATGATTCAAGTATTTTTGTGTTAATTTATGGTATGTTGTATTTGTAAAATTTTATACTTGAGAAAATTTTAAAATTTTCAAAAATAGTTGGTTGAGATTTGTCTTTAAAATTATCATTACACATGCATTGTTTACATATCTTTGTGATGATATCTTACTTACTCTATGTGATGCTTTATACTTCATATTTAGTTTCTACTCCTGTGTCTATTTCAGACAAATGAAGAGAGAACAAATTAAAGGGGAGATTCGATGATGAGTTTGATTTATGGGAGAGAACGTATTACGAGTTTTATTTTCTATTTCAAACTCTGTGCATCACGGGTATTTTTTTGTTTGTTTCATGTGTGTAGGTATCCAAATGAAGAACATATTGTACTGCATGAAGACAAAGCTTCCAAGGGAAGAACAAGATGAGATTGAAGCTATAGTTACACTATGTCGTTCCATTTTTAGGGTTTGAAAAGGGTATTAGGATTTTTGTCATAGAGGGGTAATTTTTGTAATTTGGGTTTTGGTTAGTTTTATACCAAAATAGACAAAGGAGGAGATTTGTAAGCGTAAAATTTTAGCTTAGGCTTTTTATTTGAATTTATTTGCACTTTACCATATTTGGTGTATCCCGTTACAATTCGACACGCACCAATACGTTGAACCGAACTCCAACATACCCAAGTTCAAAACTCCTTTGCATCTAATGAAGGTATAATTATTTTAGGAGTATAAAATTATTTGGAATTTTATTTTCATAAAAAAATCGAGGTTGGATTTTTTATTTTAAAATTAATTTTTTCGCCTAGTTCTAACTAGATCATAATCTAGTTCAAACGAAATTAGCTTTTCCTTTGAAGGCTCATTAGATCCTACTTCAAACGAACATCCAACGAGGGCATACTGTTTGAATTCATTTGAAGATTGTTAGAATTTGGTTCAAAAGATATTAGAGTCTCGTTCGAATGAAATATTGTTTTCGATCTAACCAGATGTCATTCTCGTTCGAATGAATTCACCATCTCGAATTTTGTATCATATATAATACCTATTTTGTCTCTAAAATTTGTAAGACTTTTAAAAAAAACATTTGCTACATATCTGTTGCAAAAGTTTTCAAGTTTTATATTACAAAAATATTTTTTGATTCACAACTTTACATCCTCAAATATATTTGTGAATCATTTTGAAAGCTTAGAAGTTTTGTATCTTGAATACACCTTGTAGAGATGGTTCTCTACGGCTAACCTTGTGAACCTGAGGGATCAAGATTGATGAAGGTTAAAGGCTGAATCAATAGATACCGAGGGTGGATCGTCACATGTGGATGACTCTGGACTGAGTCGTATTTTTTAGGAGCTTTTTAAGTAACATGTCTTGTAAAAATTTCTAAAATGTTGAATATAGGTTTTGCTCTGAAAATGGATTTTTACTTATTTGTTGTGTGTGATTGCATGCGTAGTTCATTTTCTGTGATTGGAACGATTATTATATACAAACCTAATTTAATCAAAAATTAAAAATTGGTTAAAATTGGATTTGTGTGTTTGGGACATTTAATTATATAAATCAATCCATTAAGTTTGCATTGCACACTCTCAACACATGATAAGAAATATGAAAGAAGATATGTTACAACTTGATGATATACATCCACAATGGGAAATCGATAAAATATTGTTTTCTAGTACCCAGAGTGAAATGATTAGCAATGATAATCAAATTTAATGTCTTTTAAAGGAGTTTCACAGCAAGTACTAACAAATGCCCATTAGTCAAAAGGAACATAGTCGAAAGAAAATTTATCAACTTATTGATTCATCATTTACTTTAATAATTGAACCTACCATTCAACCTTACAAAAGTCGCCCATTAGGTTCGAAGAAAAGAAAGGTGATTAACTCTACAACTTGTGATCATTCCGCCTTTGAAATTGTGGAAAAAAAACTCGAAAATGTAGTATTTGTCAAGGACTTGGACATAATAGGCGCACTTGTGCTAATAAGTTTGGTAACATTAGCTTGAAAGTTCTAGATGGAAGCATAATGGAAATGCTAGATTTAAATACATAGTAAGTATCATGTTATGTTTTTTTTATTTAAATTTGTTTTAATCTTTTTTATTTATTACATTTATATTTTACTAACATTATTGCAAATTAGTATAATTTTAACCTTTTTCTTCTTTTGCATATTTGGGTTTTGTGCAGATTTATTTTGGATGTTGGTGATGTGATGAGCATACTTCGGTTGGATGCATATTTATCCATTATCAATTGAAAATGAAATTATATGTATTCAATATACTTTTGTTAACCACATTATTATTTGGGTGTTATATTCTCATTTTGGGCTCTTTGTTCTATAACAGAGCTTTTGTTATGCTTTTTATCTCTAATGTTTGCTTCAATTTTTGGGTGATTCCTAATTCTAAGGTTTTCTTTTATTTCATATCAATCATTTACAAACAAGTTTTGTTTGTTATTTTCTTCCCTTTAGATAAAAAAAATTGTTTTCATTTATGTTTAAAGTGGAGCGGCTTAGGAAAGGGATGTTACAAGGGTTTTAAGGGTAGTAATGCCTGACATGTAAAGGGTGGTGGGAAGCATGAAAGGGTATGGGAATAGTTGCACCCTATTATAACTATAAATCAAAGGACTACAATTAAGTCTCCTCAATGTTTAGGGTGTCCACATAGGCTTCTCATTTGCTCAAAGAGTTCGTGATTTTTTACCTTAAAAAATGTGTTTCGTCTCTCTCTCTCTCTCTCTCTCTCAAGGCTAAAATCAATTTCCCCTCTTCATATTCTCATATGTTCATTATTCCTATTAAACACATGATGGAATCTTCAAATATCAGGTCTTCAAAACTCATCATATCTCAAAAATAGCTCTCCATCTCCTTTATATGTATATCCCTACCGTTGATATTGTATATCTACACTTTCACTTCTCCCAACTGCTTTTCTAAAAGAAAAACCCTCATATTCTAGACCCAACAATCCTCATTATTTTTTTTTAACTTTGATACCAAATGCAAATTTGTTCATGATAGCTTTGTGATTGGTAAAAGTCAAATTATAGCATACAAGAAAGATCGATTAAGATGAAATATAGAGGATGACGAATTGCAAGTTTGTTCTCGAAGAGATGGGGGTTTTGGCATAAGAGTTTTTGATGTTTTCTTTTAGTGTCATGTAAATATATTCTTTCCAGTATGGAAGCAAAAGTTTTTATTTTTTCATATTAGTTTTTATCTTTTATTGTATTAAACTTTTTATGATTTTCGGAGATAATTATGATTACATATTGATATTGTATTTAAATTATGACCAACACCACATAACTATGGTGGATCTGAAGAGTACTTTCCTCACTTAAGTTTTACTCCCCTAAAATTTGGAAGCATGAATTATATTGCACATTATTTGATAAACCATATCTAATTGTGTAATTCTCCACTAATTTTTTTAATTGCAAATGATCCACGGATTAATACTTAGTCAATTGGGTTCATGGCTCAGAAGTTTTATGTTATTTCTCCACCATAATTGTATTATATTGAATCATTCAATTTATATATGCAATAAACATAAGTAGGATGGCCTTTAGTGAAAATAAGGTTTGTCATGCTTTCTAATCATATTGGAAATGGTTTTGCAGGCACAATTTTTTTTGTTAAGATCTGGAGGACTAAACTATAGTCTCCTCAATGTTAAGGGTGTCCACGCGGGGTTCAAAATTCAATCCTCTCTCTTTATTGTAGTTAAATCTTCTCAATGTTTTCGTAATAGAAAGTTTTATAGTTTCTCATTTTATTTTTATTTGACTTATCCCGTTACACCCCATTGCACCTTCATAAGTGATGTGACTATAAATATGTCTCTAGTGCGTGCTCTTACGATTCAAGTGCAAACTGATTGCGTAAGTAATAAACCCGGTAAGACGGGGTCGAATCCCCAAGGAAATAGGATGAATGCTCGTGACGACGTAGGAAAGATGATTAACCCTAAACTGACTCTACGAAAGAAACGAAAAGGTGATTAATTTGGAGATTAAATTCTACTAACTAAATGCAAACTAAATTAAACTTACTAACTAAATTACATTGGCATAATTAAAACTAATGGAATTGATTAAATATGTATGATGAAAGTAGGTTGGAATACAATCCCCTGAACCCTAGTATGTTTATTGGATACAAAACTAGTTTCTGAAATAGATAATTGATTGAACCCGGTCCTTATTAATCCCAAGCATTACATATATGAGGGTAGTAGCCCACATCATATGTAATCAAGATCAAGAATAAAGCAGTGTTTCCATAGCTAACACGCGTATCGCATTCTTTAACACCCCGGTTACCTAGGGCAAACGAGGTTAAAAGACCTACGATGGTCTTGATCACTACACAACACGATTCAATCATTATTTAATTCATATAACTAATTTTCTATTCGTGCAAACTATATCGGGTTGGGTTCATGCATCCTAACCCTGAGAAATCTAGCCTAGCATGCAATTAACTAAAATTATGTTTTCTACTGTGCAGGAAATCAAAACCATTATGAAATTTAAGCTTAGAAGAAACAAATAATATTGGAAACAAACAAACCATGCATTGATTAATGAATTCAAATAATAAAGAAGAAGAAGAAGAAGAAGAAGAAGAAGAAGAAGAAGAAGAAGAAGAAGAAGAAGAAGAAGAAGAAGAAGAAGAAGAAGAAGAAGAAGAAGAAACAAACTTTACTAAAGAAAACTGAATTGAGAATCACAAATTTGTAACTTTGAGCTCGTAGGGTTCTTGACTACTTTCTCTCTCTAAAACTATGCTAAAATAAACTCCCCAAGAACTCCTCTAAGTCTGGGAATACATTGGAATATAACAACTTCATTTTTAAAAGATTTTCAACCATGTACAACTCTAATTTTGGAAGAGGATAATGATGAAATTTGATAACCGAACTGATCCAGGTCAGATACATCAATTCGGTTCTCCTATTACAAAATATTTCTTCATCACCGGATCGGTTCATTCTTATCTTTATCGATTTGGTTCCAACTTCACAGAAAGTTTTGCCAGCATCCAAATCGGTTCTTTTTATCCTCCATGGGTTCGGTTTGGTCTTTATAGTGATTTCCCATTCCTTGTGATTTTTCTCTCAACTTTGAAGCTTCGGTACTCCTGCTTCGAGACTCGAATTCGGATGTCGTTTCTTCCTATGCACTCGTAGACTTGAGGTCTTCAACTCTTCTTTAGGCTTCTCATCCGAATTCCATATGCAAATTACTCTTTTTCCCTTTGACTTTTCTTCTGTTTTCTTA
The DNA here is from genome assembly GCA_949130495.1 of Sambucus nigra. NCBI lineage: Eukaryota > Viridiplantae > Streptophyta > Magnoliopsida > Dipsacales > Adoxaceae > Sambucus > Sambucus nigra. Next base: position 353,132,548 of record OX422218.1, read on the forward strand.
TTTCTTTCTTCTCACGCACTAAATACCTGCAAAATCTATGAGAAATACATGAAACTCGGCGTACTCATTAGAAAAGGTCAGTAGCAACTATATGAGATAAATCAACTCGAATTACATCGCACAGAATGTTAAAAGGCTCTAAATTACGGGGATAAATACAAAGAATTTATGTCTAATCAATACCCCATAACTTAGAACTTTGCGGGTCCCGAGTAATGTAAAAGAATCAAAATAAGGTCGAACTCTTATCAATCGTCTTATTGGGATAGAATACCTTTTTCGCAGGCAAGCGATTGAATTTAGGGTATGGAATAAGCCTTTAAATCCCTAGGTTACCCTAGTAGGACGAGTGGTGTCTCGTGAGGGTTTACAGTGAATATGCCCACAAAATTCGTTTTCGACTCAAAGAAAAATCAAAATACATAAAAATTGTATAATTCAAACTTTTCTAAAAATAGTCACCACAAATTTATAATCACAAGTCTCAAATCATTGTGTGTGTGCGCACATGAAACTAAATTTGTGGTTATTACGTTACCACAAATTAAATCGATAACTTTCACCGATTGATCATTACGTTACTTTTCAAAAATTCGCTTTGATTTTAAAATTTCACGGGATGCTTTCACAAACGAATCACTCGTAATGTGGCTATTTTGCTCGGTATGCATGATTTATTAAAGTAAATGCAATGGACACAAGGTCATGCACACAAATTTAAAAGACGAAAATTATTTAGGTGAATATATCTCTTCATCGGAATACGTTCATTTAGAAAAATGGAAACATCGTCTCTTATTCACACAAATTAATCTCTCTTATTATCTTTTCGTGTCTTAGGCTCTCCACACGGTAATCAATTTCGAACTTCGGACTCGGTTAGAACTTTTTAGGGTTATAAGGTGTATTGGGTAAAATTGGGATTGGTTGCAAAGTTCGAATTGAAAAATATTCTTATGATGTCCTTTAGTTCTTTTTCGGGCTTCTGCTCATTTTTCTTTTCTTTTTCCATTTTTTCTATTTTTCACATTTTTCTTTTCTTGTCATTTTTGTTGAGCATTTTTTTTTCTTGGCCTTTTTTATTGCACTTTTTGGACTTAATTTATGAATTTTTCATTTTTTCACAATTCTGGGTTGTTTGGTTTTTTCGGGTTACAAATGAAAGGGGAAAATTTTATTAGGCTCAAATTGGGTTGCAAGGGATAATTTTTCACAACTTTGTATAGCTAATATTTTTGGGTAAACAAACGAGGGCCTAACTTCATTTATCCGAATTACAAATCACATTACCATATGCATCTCATGAATAATTTAGTTTAGAGATATTTTTAGCACGCTTTTCAAGACGACATCTCACACATTTTCCATAACCGACCAAAATAAAGGAATTGAGATCCTCAATGACTTATTTAAACACTGAAATGAACTTTGAGTTAACCATTAACTCGGAATGATTTAGAAACTCAAAAAAAGTGATAGGCTCGAAATCCTACCATATTAATTAATCTCCACACTTATTTGTAAAGTCGTCAATTTCCGCTCAATTTCCATCTTTGGTCAATTTCGGCTTTGTGCATTTTAAATTTTATAATTTGAGACTTCAAAAAAAATATATGATATTTTTGAAAATTTTAAATTCCAGTTTTTTTTTATTTTGAAGAAAAACTATTTTTGTCTTTTTGAATTCTTTTTCAGATTTTTTGGAATTTTTCTATTTTTTTTTTAGCATTTTGAACTTTGTGAAATTTTGAAGCACATGCGTACCCCCTAACTTAGACTTTTATAAAGTCCCTATGCAAAAGGACTAAAATCAAAATTAAAGAGAGAATGCATTGAAAAATGAACAAAGGACAAAATGCAACAATAATCATAAGCAAGTAAAAGATAGGAAGTTCATAGTTCTCCATTACAAAATATAAGCATTTAAGGACAGAAAATGTGAAGAACTACAAAATAAAAATAACCAAACCAACAACTGGCTACTGAGGGTGGGGGTGGGATGTGCCGGGAGCATTTGGGTCATATGGGTCGAAAAAATGGGGAGGTGTTAAAACACCCATATGAAGTCGATAAAGCTCAGCTTGAAGGCGATTCATTATACTTGTATCGCGCAGGTACGCTCGATGGTATGCTTGGTGATCGGTATGGTATTCATTAATGAAACCATCAAAGCGTGATTCCAGCATGGAAATGCGTTGATCAAGGTCCGCTCCATCCGGCTCATAATCATAATCAGTCGCTTCACCAAACTCTTCCTCGGCACCCTCAGCCATCTCTACGTCCTCAGCTTCTTCCTGCTCCTCGTCATCAGAGTCCTCATCCTACTCATCAGAATCATCAAGCTCTACCACTGTTGCTCTTATAACCTCCCGTTGTTTTTCACTCTAATTGCGTAATTCCTGCCCGATGGGCTTTGGGAGGCGGGGAAATGCCCGGGGTGGCTCTATGCCGGCATCGACGAGTATGGAGATGATGAGGCAGGGATATGGGAGAGGGACCGTCCCCTTTTGATCTAAGGCCGCATAGAGGATGTCGGCGTAGAATGTGTGGCCAAGGTGAATGGTAGTGTTGGGATAAAAAAGGTGGTAGACGAGTGTAACTTGGCGAGGGTGCATCGCCTAATCATTGGATGCTTGGAGGAGGTTGGCGCAAATAATGTGGAAGGTGATACGGGCCTTATATTTTAAGCGCCCCACCGGAAACGTTTCCCGAACCCAATATTCGTCGGGTGCAAGTCGGGTTATGTAGGTACTTTTAGGCAGGGGTGTGACGGCACTTGGGTAGTCAAATCATTTCGAAATCGGAACCCCCTTGGCGAAAAGTTTCTGGGACAAAATGTCCAAGGAGAAGGGGATGGTTCGGCCATCAACAAAAGCTTGGGCCTCGAACTCGCCCATGCGGACGAGGGAGCCATAGAAAGATCGTACCTCCTCCTCCCATACCACCTTGTGGGGTTCGTTGAAGAATTGGCACCACCCCCTAGGACTTAAAGTTTAGTGACGGTTGTTGATGTAAAAAATTAGATTTGACCTAATTAATTAGTCACAGATAAATATGAGTAAAGAAATAAGACAAAAGATTTTTAAAGTAGTTCAGCCTCAAGGAAATGGTCTACGTCCAATGTTTTTTATGACTAGGTATCTTGCTTTGATCACGATTATGCTTGCTTACTTCGCTTACCCTGCTGATAGGGTGTTACAATGTATTTATAGCCCTTTGGGCTGTTAATGTGAATAGATAGTATGCCTTTATTGAATAGGCGTATACATTTGTACATGGTAAGGAACGAATGTAATACAATAGACATTGAATTTGTCTAGTCGTTTGGTCTTCCAACAAGTTGCTCGGTACTCTGAGTAGCTTGGTACTCTAAGTAGCTCGGTACATTGAGTAGCTCGGTACTTGATCTTGAGCCATGTTTGATGATACGTGTCTCCATATAATTAGTCCACGTCAGCTGACTAATTTTTATATCAACAGAAGCCCCCAATGTTTCACAGCTGAGGTTGGATGTGAGAATGTGGAACATTTTACCCAAAAAGTTTCTCAGGCATATTTTTCATGTCTTGATTAATTACAGACCTTCAACACTTGTAAAAAAAATCACTCAGCGTAACAATTTTGAGCGCGAAATGTCAAATTTGTAAATATTTTGAGTTCTAATGACCGCTTGGATATATACGTCTTTTTTCATTGATTAGCCATCGAGAACGCAACCGTCGGCACTTGTGATCATTACTTTTCTCATTTTCTGAGGCAGCATATATAAAGGTGGCAAAATCCAATTGTCTTCTACTTTTTGCCATCTTTTTTCCAAAGTCTTTGTTTTCTCATTTTTCTTCTTACGAATGTTCTTTCTGTCATCTGTCTTAGTTGATTCCTTAATCTTCTATAAGAATTTTTCTTCATTCCTTCTACTTTTTTTGCTTTAACCACCATGGTTTACCTTATCGGGTCATTAGATAAGTTTAGAGTTGATTTTGGGATTCCCTCCTGGGTTAATTTGGAAGAACCTGCTGATCCTTGTGATTTCTTTTCTTTGGCAGAGGGATACTGGTTTTCCTCCATTTTTGTAGTTGAATGTGGTTTTTCTTTCCCGCCTAATCCCATGTGTTTGAAATTTTGCCAATATTTCGATATTGTACCTGTAAAAGTAGTTCTAAATACATGGAGGGTAGTTAATGGTGTACATAAGTTGAATAAAATACATGAAACTCATTTACGGATTCCTGAGATTATGTTTTGTTATAAATGGGTCACCAGCGACACCACTTTTTATCTAAAAACTAGGTTTATTAACAAAGCCTTAGTGGTCAATCTCTCTGATTCTAATAGGAATTGTTTTCAACATGGTGTTGTGATGAAAAATTGGCAACACCCCCCATTAAATGGGAATGATGTATACCAAGGTCTCAGATGTCCTCCTTATGGCAATGGGATAGGTTGTTCTTTATTTTTTAAACTAGATCTGTTTTTATTTGATAAAATGTTTCACTGACTTTTGCTTTCTTCAATTTTAATTTGCAGTTGACAGTAAAAGAAAACCCCCAAAAGAGAGTGATATTAATATAAAAGATTTTAAGTTTATCTAGGGTTTGCATTAATCAGTTGCTGGGGAGCATGTGAGAGTTGCTTCCTATTTATTGAAATATAGGAACACCGCTTCCTCATTTATTGCTCGACCTACTGCTTCTCCTTCTTTGGTGATTGATCTTAAGAAAGATCCCGTATCTTCTTCAGTTGTTGAAGAATCTTCTTCTGATTTGGGTACTTCTCTTGCTGATCTGATGACAAAGAAGAGGAGAATGCCTGATCTCTTTTCCAAGATTATCCCTGGTACTGATGGGTCAAAAAAGAATAAAGAAGATGTCCCAACTGAAGGGACTAAGAAAAAAGATGTTGCTCCATCTGATGGGGAAACTACACATGTTAAGGAGGTTACCAAAAAATCCCATATTATTAAAAAAGAGGCAGCACCTTTGATTGAAGAGGCTTCACCTTTGAGAAGATTGAGAAAGGGTCTTTCTGAGAAGATCATTGAAGTTGCTGCTCAACCTGCTGGGGTTGAAGTACCTTCCTTGAAGGCTGGTCCTCCAGCATTCATTACTCCTGGTTTGGCCAAGAAATTGATTTGGTTCGGAACTCTTCTTGATCACAGAGCTGCTGAGACCTCTACTCCTCGGAGAAAAATCTCTGATTTAGCAACCCAACACCTTGCATCAGTAAGTGTCGTTATACTTTATCATTTCAGTTCTGCTTTCAATTTTCATATGATAACTTGTGTTTCTCCTTGTCTTGCAGTTTTTGGTGTATTTTAATAATATATTGGAAAATAATGAAGCTATCAAAGCTTCTTTCTCTTCTAATGAGGTAGAAGAAGCCCTTGTCAATTTATCAAAATCTTTAGTGGACTCCCGACAAAAATATGAAGATGACAAAACTTCTTCGAAGAATAAAATCAATGCTGCTGAGACAGCTCAACAAAAAGCTGTGGATGCTGCAAAGGAGGCTGATCTATCTCGGCAAAAAGTTATAAATGCTTCCAAGAAGATAGAGGAGAAATTAAAAATTGTCATTACCAGCAACGAGGAAGCTGAAGGCAAGCTTGAAGAGGCTAAAAGGCGTAAGAAATATCTTGAATAGAAAGTAAAATATGTTAAAGATCTACTTAAGGAAAGGACTTCTTTACAGCAAACCTTTTATTCGTCCTCTCCGAATGTCCAGTCATCTTATAATATAATCATTGGGAGAGTAGGCCTAAAAAATTTTGAAGTAGTTCCATCCACTGTACACTAATGTTTAAAGTTCCCGACCAACTTTGGGATTGGAAATGTAAAGGAAGGTCTGTTATGAATAAGTCCTTTAGCTTTGGCTGGGACAAAGGGTGGAACAAAACTCTAACTACTGTTTCTGCATAAATGGAGTATGCAAGTTTAAAATTCTTCAGGGATGGATGGGTTGCAGCGCTGAAAGAGTTGAACGTTACTGAAGACTCTGAATTATTTCAGAAACATGCCCACGGCCCTCCTCCTGTCATTAGGGAAGAAGAAGAAGATGAAGCTGAATCTGATGAATCTTCTTTCATTATGGTAGAACAAACACCTGCTGCCACTATCCCTTTATCTTCCTCGTGAGCTCAGCAGATAACTACTTCTTTCTAACAACGTCAGCTGCCTTCCGAGTAACTTCAGCAGTCAACTCCTTCTTCAAAATCAACTGAGGATGTAGTGGGGGATTAGGATAAGGTGTAACGTTGCTCGGGAACTTTTTTTATTTTCCTCCATTTTTCCTTAATTTTATACCTCTAGTTGTACTCTCACCCATTATGATCAATAAAATTGACTTCTTATTTATTTGAATTTCTCCTTTACTATCAATATAGCTGTGGTGTTGATCTGTCTTTACTTTTCCTTGCTAGTTTATTGCTAAGATGGAACTATTGTCAGCTCATGATATAGAATTAATGAAGAAATGTACGGATTACTTGAAAGCTAGTCGTACAGATTTTACTAAAGCAAAAATAAATTACATTCTTGGTCCTCATGCTTCTGAACGAGCAATCGAGGCTTATCAGTATTTGAAATGTTTACTTGATCGTGTAGTAGCGAATAACATAGCTTACTACGAAATGATTGAAGATCGTCAAGGAATGGTCGAAGGACTTAAACATCAACACAAAGAGGCCACTGCTCTTCTTCATGAAGGTTATGAGACGAAGTGCCAACAATTAAGTGCTGATCGGGGTTACGACAAATTTATCTCTACCCATAATAAAAGAGAGAGCGTGCTAAAACTTGAAATTGAGGAGCATAAAAATATTGCCAAACTGATGGAGCAAGAAAATATTGCTTTAAGAGAAGAACTGAGACAACTAAAATTTGCTTCTTCCTTTGAAGCTCTAGTCCCGATTACTGATGGAGGTTTTTCCTTTTTGGAGAGTGAAAATATTTCATTAAGGGAAGAGCTAGAAATTTTGAAAAGAGTTTGACCTGTATCCACTTCTCGTGGTAGAACAAGAGATGGTCAGAGTAGTATTGAAGAGACTAGAACTCAGAAAGTCTTAGAAAATCAAGTTGCTCAACTGAAAGCAAAAAATCAAGATCTGACAGAGCTGTCCTAGAAGATTCAAACTCTTACAGAACAATTATCCAATAAAGAAAGTTTGCTAAAAAGACTTCATCAATATGTTGAATGATTAATTTATCAGTTTAACAAGCAGCCTAGAGAGTTTTGGATGGAGGGATACAATGAAGCTTTATATCATCTTGATGCCAGATTGAAACAATCAAATAATGAAAGATACAAATAGGGGTGGCTAAATGCCTTAACTGTAATGAAAGTTGAATAAGGAACTGAATTGTAGGATTGGTACGACCCCGAATTACCTGATCTGCTAGTACCACCTTTTCATCTAGATATTAATTGGATTACAGGTAGCTCCATTCCACACATTTTGATTTCCAAATACCTTGGTGATTACAGTCTTCATAAAGAATTTGAGATATCCCGACCTTCTCATTTGCAAGACCGACCAAGTTCAAGCGATACCAGAATGCTACAGGACTTGAATTTTATCAATTCTCCTTATGCTTTAGATGACCCCCCAGCTGGAATGGATCCTATATCAAAATCTGAAGGAAAGATACCAATAGAATAAACTATTTGTATTTTGTCAGTGATGGTTGTTGTAAATGAAGAAAAATTGTCTTCTTGTAATTTTGTTTCCTTGGAAATAAAATAATTGCATGATGCTTATTCTGGCAATCTTTGTCCATAACATGAAATCAATAATAGTACTACTGTACTTATAACAGTTGTTGATACCAAAATTAGTATGCTGATGTGGATGAATAATAAGAAGACACGTGTCAATCTACGTGGCACAATAGCAACGAGGAAGACCATTCCCCCGACCAACATACTCACTCCGAGCAACAGGTGTACTCCGAGGAACACCAGCCCTCCGAGGAACTCTAGTCCTCCGAGGAACTCCAGTGCTCCGAGGAACTCTTGGACGATGAACAACTAAGACGGTTCGAGCTGCATCTCAACCACAGCATTGATTGCCAGATAATCAACAGTTCAACTATTCATTGAATGCTTATCATCTTGACGCACACGCTTGAAGAGCATTAAATGAGTTACCCTTTCATATGTATATCATTTAATGTCTCACCCTTTCATGTACAGCCTAAGGGCTATAAATACCTTGTATCACCCTCATTCAAAGGGACCGAAATTTCTTGATAGCACTTGTAATCGAGAATTCCCAAACACTCAGCAATAACATAACAGTGGATGTAGGCCATTCAAATAAGGCTGAACCACTTTAAAATCTTTTGTCTCATTTATTTATCTGTGATTGAATAATTAGAGTAATCTAATTTTTTACATCAACAGATTGGCGCCGTTTGTGGGAAACGATTGTTATTATCGTTTTTCACCGAAAATCATTCATCATCAATGGCAGATAACCCGGAATCCAGCAATCGAAACGCTGGAAATGCTGGAAATCCTCCAAATCCCTCTGCACCTCCAGATCTGGCTGGGATTATGACGAATCTGGCTCAAGGACAAACCGCCATGCAGGAAACAATGAGGCAACTCATACAGACCCTTCATAGCGGTGCACCTGCACGTTCAGGACAACGAAGTGGTCAGAGGCAAACTTATTTACTTCCTTCACGATCCAGGCGTAATGAGTCATATCGTAATGAGGAATCTGATGATTTTTCTTATCAACCTGGGCGAACTTCGTCAATAAGGGCTACAGATACTGATCAACGTATCACTCTCTCTCCAGAAAGACCCAGTGCCTTGGAAAGACTGAGTAGGGTGTCTCCTTTCAGCCGATTAGGCCCTAGAAGGAATATGAGTCCACCTAAGACCATGTCGAGGAGTTTTCGACGACCATCAGATCTAAGAGAAGGATCAACACAATCACGACCAGTTGCTCGTCAAGATAGATCTCAGGAGGCTACTTCAGAATAATTAATTGCTCGAACTAATAGGCCCGAGGAGGGAAATGATGCGTGGAAAGGTTCCATTCAGCGGTTGGAGGATAGATTGGGAGAAATGGCTAAGGCAAAGAATCCCCTACAACGAACTTTTGTTCGAGGGACACCTTTTGTACAGGCCATTATGGATTTTACTACACCGTCGAAATTTAAAGCGCCCGTGGTGACCCCCAAGTATGATGGAAAGACAGATCATGTTCTACACATAGAGCAATATCAGGCTGCGGCCGACATCTATGTTGTCCCCGACGAGATGAGATGTAGAGCATTCTATGGAACTCTTACTGGACCTGCCCAAATATGGTACAATAATCTTCCTCGGGGAAAGATTTCAGCTTTCTTTCAGTTGGCCGAGTTGTTCATTGGCAATTTCTATTTTGGGGCAAAACCAGTAAAACGAGTAGCACACTTGTTAAGTGTTAGACAAAAATCTGGCGAAAGTACTAGAGATTACATAACTCGTTTCAATAACGAGAAGCTAGAAGTCATAGATTATGAAGAAAAGACAACAATCACCGCCTTGATGAGTGGGTTGTTACCTAACAAGTTGTACTACACTTTGGCCAAAGATCCACCTACAACTATGTCAGAGTTGATGGCAAAAGTGGCCAAAATCATGAATGCCGAGGAGGCTATGGCTGCGAAGAAGAACATAGATAAGGAGACCAAGGTGGAAGTCGACAAATCCAAGAAGAAAGAGCATAAGGACAATGGCGGTGACAAGCATTTCAAGAATAATAAATCGTCATGGGAAGTCCTGAAGAAATTCGATAATTATACTCCTTTGAAAATGGGTATTAATCATGTCTTGGAAGAAATCAAGAATAACGAGGAAGTAAAGTGGCCAAAGAAACTGAGGTCAGACCCTGACCTGAGGAACAGGGATAAATATTGCGAGTTTCATAAGGATCATGGCCATATGACCAAAAATTGCATAGCTCTTCAGAACGAGATTGAAACACTCATCCGAAGAGGGAAACTAGCAAAGTATGTTGATCGGGGAGGCGAAAGAAGAAATAATGACCGAACTAGAGAAAGGTCTAGATCTCCTCGTCGAGCGGAGGAGAAAAAGAAAAGGGATCATGAAGATGATATAGAGGATGACCCCGATCTTCCCAAGAAACCAAGGCAGCCAGAACGAGAGGTATTTTCAATACGCTTTGGGTCATTTGATTGTAATGTCATTACAGGAGGAGGAGACCTTACTGCAGAAAGAAAAGCTTACCTCGGTGAGGCTCATGCTTGCTCATACATTCAACGGATAAATTTGGCTGAAGAGGATCGCCCGAGGAAGGTAAACAAAGAGAAGCTGGTCATCGGTTTTTCAAAAAACGACCTTGCAGGTGTTCTTTACCCTCACGACGACCCTTTGGTGATCAAAATGAGGATGAAAGAAGTAATGATTTCGAGAGTGCTGGTAGATAATGGTAGTTCGGCCGACATCATGTACTATTCATGATTTGATAGTTTAAATTTGAAATTATCTCAATTAGAACCTTATCACAGACCTCTATTGGGTTTTGCTGGCGAGAAAGTCTTTCCACTTGGGACGATCAAGTTGGATATATTCATTGGAACTTGGCCTGCTTGTCGAACAGAAAAAATACGCTTCTTTGTGATGGATGAGAATGTGCAGTCAGCTTACAACATCATCATGGGAAGAGTTGGTTTGAAGAAGTTCGAAGCAGTCCCATCTACAGTACATCAGTGCTTAAAATTTCCTTCAAATTTCGGAGTAGGAGTTGTGAAAGGTGATCAGAAAGTAGCTCGGGAATGCTATTATTCGTCTGCCGAGCAAGAGGAGCTTGAAGAATCAAGGAAAAAGACTACTACCTACTAGGTGGATGAAGGTACAGAAATCGAAACACTCGATCCTAGAGATGAATCCCAACTTGTAAAAGGACAGGTGGTGGAATCTACAGAAAATGTTATTCTGGACGACGAGCACCCTGAACGAGTAACCCAGATAGGTTCGTCGTTAGATGCTTCAATAAAACAGGAGTTGATAACTTTCTTGAGAAACAGGAAGAAAACTTTTGCGTGGAGTCATGAAGACATGCCAGGAATAGATCCAAACTTCTTATGTCACGAGCTCAATGTGAATAAGGAGATCAAGCCTGTAAAGCAAAGAAGAAGAGTATTTAGTCCCGAGAAGAATAAAGCTATACAAGAGGAGGTTGAGAAGCTCCAGAAAGCCCAATTCATTGAAGATGTGAAGTATCCAGACTGGTTGGCAAATGCGGTGATGGTGAAGAAGAAAAATAATAAATGGAGAATGTGTGTTGATTTCACTGATCTCAACAAGGCATGCCCAAAGGATCATTTTCCATTGCCCAGAATTGATCAACTAGTGGATGCTACCTCAGGACACGAGCTACTCAGCTTCATGGATGCTTACTCTGGTTACAACCAGATCAAAATGAAACCTGAAGACAGGGAAAGCACTTCTTTCATTACCCCTAGAGGAACTTATTGTTATAATGTTATGCCTTTTGGTTTGAAAAATGCAGGAGCGACATACCAACGGCTGATGAACAAGGTTTTTGCCGAACAAATCAGTTGCAATATAGAGGTCTATGTCGACGATATGCTGACAAAGAGCAAGAAAGTTGCGGATCATCTAGTTGACTTGGGTCAGACCTTTGATCAACTGGATAAATACTAGATGAAGCTCAACCCGACGAAGTGCACCTTTGGAGTACGAGAAGGAATGTTCCTCGCGTACATCGTCAACCAGCGAGGCATTGAGGCAAATCCAGCAAAGATCAAAGCTCTTTTAGGGTTGCGATCTCCAACAACGAAGAAAGAGGTGCAGAGTCTTACAGGACGAGTTACAGCTCTCAACAGATTTGTATCCCGAGCAACTGATAGATGCCTCCCATTCTTCAAAACACTTCGAAAAACTTTTGAGTGGAATGATGAATGTGAAAAAGCCTTTCAAGACTTGAAGAAATATCTGGGAGCACCTCCACTGTTGTCCAGGCAAGTAATGGGAAAAAAATTATACTTGTACCTGGCAGTATCAGAGAATGCAGTCAGCTCGGCATTGATCAGAATGGAGAATGGAATCCAGAAGCCAATTTATTACACAAGCAAGGCTTTCCGAGGTGCAGAGATCAGGTACCCGAAGATGGAAAAATTGGCATTGGCATTAATTGAAGCAAGTAGAAGAATGAGGCCTTACTTCCAGGCCCATACCCTCGTCGTATATACCGACATGCCATTAAGACAAGCCCTTCATAAGCCAGAAAAATCAGGAAGACTGATGTATTGGGAAATAGAGCTCGGTGAATATGATATTGTGTATGAACCCAGATCATCATTAAAAGGGCAGGCTGTAGCAGACTTTATAGCAGAATTTACATATCCTAATACCCCCGAGGAGCAAAAGTTGCTCGCTGACCAACCTGTGGATGTTACAGGATCAACAGACATAAGTCCAGATCAACTCCGGTTGGTAAAAGGGCTTGTGGATGTAGAAAGATCATTAAATTCAAATCCAGACCAACTCCGATTGGTAAAAGGGCGAGAAGAGATGGTCGAGGAAGAACGAAAAATACGAGGGAAGGATAAAAAGAAACAACAGATATTTCACCGAGGAACTCTGTCAGATAAGAAATTTGAAGACGAGTTACCTACATGGAGATTATATGTAGATGGGTCATCTTGCACAACAGGTTGTGGGGCAGGGATTGTTTTGAACACCCCAGATGAGAGTGACGTGGAATATGCCTTACGATTCCAATTCAAAGCTTCCAATAATGAGGCTGAGTATGAAGCCTTGATAGCAGGTCTTAATTTAGCAGGATTATGGAAGCGCAACAAGTAATGGTATTCAGTGATTCTCAATTAATTGTGAATCAGATGATGGGAATGTATGCAGTTAAAGGAGAATTAATGGTCAAGTATCATGAAAAGGCGATGGAGTTATTGGCAGAATTTGATGCCATTCAGTTGATCAGAATACCAAGAATGGAGAATGCACAAGCAGACGCACTGGCCCGACTAGCATCAGCTACTCGTACCGAGTTGCGAAGAACGATACCAATTGAGGTGTTAGAAAGTCGAAGCATAGATGAAGACCTGACGATGAATATTATTACTCTTGATTTAGGACCATCTTGGATGGATCCCATCAGGGCATATGTCGAGGAAGGAGAATTACCGGAGGATAAAATCGCTGCCAAGAAATTGAAGTTTAAAGTTGCTTGGTATGTACTAATTAAAAGTGTTTTGTATAGACGAGGAATTATGGCAGGTTTACAAAGATGTGTGCATCCCTCCGAGGTGAAGGAATTGATTGAAGAGATCCATGAAGGATCTTGTGGAGCACATGTAGCAGGTTGGACACTTTTACAAAGAGTGATAACACAGGGGTACTACTGGCCAACGATGAGGGCTGATTGTATAGCCTATGCCAAAAGATGTGATAAATGCCAACGTTTTTCCTCCATTCGACGAACTCCACAAGCATTGTTGACACCCATAACTTCCCCTTGGCCATTTTCCATGTGGGGAATTGATTTGGTTGGACCACTGCCAACGACCCGAGGAAGATTCAAGTACCTCGTCGTCGCAGTGGATTATTTTACTAAGTGGGTAGAAGCTGAGCCACTTATTGATATGACGTACGAGAAGGTATACCAATTCGTTTGGAAGAACATCATCTGCCAATATGGTCTTCCTCATGCCTTCATCACAAACCATGGAACACAATTTGATAACGAGGAGTTTGCCACCTATTGTCATCAGTCAAACATTTTGAAAGTTCATTCAGCACCAGGCCATCCTCAAAGCAATGGGCAGACTGAAGTGACGAACAGAACATTACTAAATGGTTTGAAGAAGAGGCTAAGTGAGGCTAAAGCTAATTGGATTAATGAGCTACTGTCAGTATTGTGGGCTTACCGAACAACTCCCCGAGCAGCAACTGGAGAATCACCATATATGCTGGCATTTGGAAGTGAGGCTGTAATACCTGCCGAGTTGGGTCTTCCAACACACAGAGTGCTGAATTTCAATTCCCCAGTCAGCGACTTGATGAGGAGATTAGATTTGGACATGCTCAAAGAAGTTAGAGAAGAGGCAGCCATTAGGAATGCTGCTTATCAACAACGAACAACCCTGTTCTACAACAAGAGGGTGAAAAAATGCGACTTAAAAGAAGGAGATTATGTGCTAAAGAAGGTCATTCAGAAGCACAATAAGTTGGAAGCAAACTGGCATGGACCTTACCGAGTTACTGCAGTTGTCCGACCAGGAACTTACCGAATAGCAACTCTAGAAGGAGAGGAATTTAAGAATGCACGGAATGCTGAACACCTACGCAAGTATTATCAGTGATGTAAAATGTAAAGCAGTTCCATCAATATGAATAAAACGATGATATTTCACAATCTTCTCTCCTTTTATTGAAAGTTTTTCGAGGAATACTAGTGTGTTTAACACTATGCTGCTCGGTACGCAACGCTGCTCGGCAATAAAAAGAACATGATAGTTCAAACCCACGACCAACTCCGGTTGGTAAAAGGGAGAGAACAAACTATACTCCTTTGGTTAGGAGGCGTACACTAGTGTGACCAACTCAGGTTGGTAAAAGAGCTAGTGGACACGATAGTTCAAATCCACGACCAACTCCGATTGGTAAAAGGGCGAGAACAAACTATACTCCTTTGGTTAGGAGGCGTACACTAGTGTGACCAATTCAGGTTGGTAAAAGAGCTAGTGGACACGATAGTTCAAACCCACGACCAACTCCGGTTGGTAAAAGGGCGAGAACAAACTATACTCCTTTGGTTAGGAGGCGTACACTAGCGTGACCAACTCAGGTTGGTAAAAGAGCTAGTGGACATGATAGTTCGAACTCAGACCAACTCCGGTTGGTAAAAGATCAAGAACACAAGATGATCGACGAAAGGCCAATCTCGGTTGGTTAGGAAGTAAGATATTATCTCAAATGCCAACTTATGTTGGTCGAGAAGTAAGTTTATTACATAAAAGTTCCTCGAAAAACAAATATTCCAAACTGAACCAAGTATAGTTGGTCGGGGGTAAAAACCCACTAACTGTAGTTGGTCGACGAGGAAAAATCATCGACCTTGGTTGGTCGGGCACATTTTATGAAAAAGACAAAAATTTACCAAGTATAGCTGGTCGGGGATAAAAACTCTCACTAACTATAATTGGTCGACGAACACAATTTAACAACCTTGGTTGGTTGGAAGAATTTTTAACATTTTTATACTCATTACTTTATTATTAAGTGATCGAGCAACATTACTAATACTTGTAATTTTTTATTACTAAGTTGGTCGAGGAACCATACAATATTGTTATGCAAGCACAAATATAGAATGTCTGATAATCACAAGACAATAGCAATACAGATTTGCAAACAGAAAATGAAATCCTTCCATTACAATTCAAAACGAATTACAAGTTACATATGTGTACTAACTATTACATTGAGATCCCTACTCTATTGGTTTCTTTCCCTCTGCTTTTGAAATAGGTTCCTCGCCAGCAGGAGGATCATTTAAAGTCTGAGGAGAGTTAATAAAATTCAAGTCCTTCAGCATCCTAACGTTCATCACAGAAGGTGTGTCCAGTAGATGCTCGGGACGAGATACCTCGATCTGAGAATGAAGATTGTAGTCACCAAGGTATTTTAAAATTAAGCTCCGAGGAATGGCACGAGCTGGGATCCATTCCATGTCTAATTTATAAGGTGGCACAGGCAAGTCTAGTAGCCCAGGAGCATGATAATCCCATAAATAATGGCCTTGCTCTAGTTTTAATACACCCAGGGCGTTCAACCATCCCTGTTTATAACCTTCATTATTGGCATTTTCAAGGCGAGCGTCCAAGTGATAAAGGGCCTCATTGTAGCCTGCCATCCAGAACTCACGAGGTTGTTTGTGGAATTGGAAAGTTATTCTCTCTAATTGCTCATGAAGGTTCCTAGCAAAAACATCCTTATTATTCAGAGCAGACTTTGTCGAAGCAAGTTGATCCTCCAGAGTTTGGATTTTCTTAGACATTTCAGACAAAGCCCAATTTTTTGCATTCAATTGGAACGCTTGAGTTTCCAACGTTGATCGAGTACGAGCTTCTTCAACATTACGACTAAGAGCTCTTGATCCTCCCCGAGCAGGTCGAGAACTTGGTTCCTCAACGACATTTTGAGCAGCTCTTCCTCGACCACGAGAACCTCTTCCTCGTCCCCGAGTAGCAGCAGAAGTACCAGATCTTCTCAAGGTATCCAACTCTTGCCTTAATTTGGCATTCTCAACCTCTAGAAAGGAAAATCCCTCGTCAGTCACTGGGATTACAGCTGTTGAAGAAGATGCTTCAGACTTATACTGTGCCAGCTCTTTCTGCAAATTGTTATTTTCTTGCTCTAGCATCTCGACAATCTATCTACAAGCTTCAACTTCACCCTTTAGTGTTCTCTCCCTGACATCGTACCCAACAAGGATCTTTTTGTGGCCTGTCTCGGCAGAAAGCTGTTGATACCTCTTTTCATACCCCTCGTGCAAAAGGGCAGTTGATTCTTTGTACTGAGTCTGATGATATTCTAAAGTATATTGAGGCTCCTCGATCATGTCATAGTAAGCCACGTTATTGGCCACAGCTCGATCAAGTAATCCCTTCAGGTATTGATAAGCTTCTACTGCCTACTCTGAAGCATCATGACCGAGGATGTCAGCAACTTCTGATACACTCAATTCTATGTGACCAGCCTTATAATATTCATGGCATTGCTGCATCAACTTTGTATCATTGGCAGATAATAATTCCATTCTAGCCACAAACTAGTAAAGAAGAGAAGGCAAGAGTTAATAAAAGAAGAAGACATAACATCAACAACGCAGAGGCACAAAAAAAGGTAATTTTATTACATCATCAAAAGGAGTACATCGTTCAGAATACAGAGTACAAGTAAAAGAAAAATAGAAAGAGAATACCGAACAACTTCACACCTTTTCCTTGTCTCCCAAGACTTTCTCGGGAGGCTGGGACGAGGAGCTTGGTTGCTCGGTGGGAACAATGGGTTGATTGGCAGAAGTTGAGACTTGTTCAGGAGGAGCAGGCAAAGACGATATCTCCTCGGTGGCTGTCTGATTGGGTTGTGGAGCAAAGACTTGATCACCTACTATCATTGAAGACTCCTCGGAAGCAACTTCGTCTTCTTCCTCATCTTCAATCACAGGAGGGGGGGGGCAGGAAGATGTTGTTGGAATAGCTCAGAGTCCTCGCTCACCTTCAATTCTTGCAGGGCAGCAACCCATCCATCTCGGAAGTATTTCAAACTCCCATACTTGACCTGGGTCATTATTGCCGCTACCCCTATCCCATCCTTTATCCCAACCGGTGCGGAAAGATTTTTTCACAGCCACCTTTCTTTTCATTTTCTCCGAGGAGAGCTTCTCGGATAGAAGATCCTCGGAGTCTTTCAACTTGGCCTCCACCTCCTCCTTCTGGCGATTTACTTCTCGCAGAAGGGTTAGCTCTTCCTCAGCCGACTTCAACTTGTTTTCAAGCTCCCCAAAGTTTGTGAGCATCTCGGCATATTTCTTATTCTCTCTCTCCAAGTCTTTTATTTTGCTTCCCAACTGCACCTTCTCTGCCTCAGATGCAGCCATCTTCTTCTCCCATTCACCCCTATCCTCGTCATATTTTTGATGAGAGTCCTTCAAAGATTGGGCCAAGCCCTGGAAAGCATCCTCTACTCCAGACGAGGATCTGGAAGCCTTGATTACTTCATCTTTCTTCATTATGGTGTTAAAGCAACTCACCAGCTGAAAAAGAAAATAATGATAAGTCAGTACCGAGATACATATATTGACTAGAATAAAGAAAAATTCAGGATAAGAGAAACTTACTGAAGCAATGTGACGAGTGGCTAGGGATGTCAGCATATCCCTAGACATGTTTTCTTCAATTCCTTGGACTTCAGGAATAGTTCAAGTCTTTACCGAGCTCATTGCAGAACTCGGGGGAATAATGGTTGGGACACCAGCTCCACTAGCTTGGAGCTGGGGAATGGTTTCAGACAAAGTGACCGAGGAGGATTTCTTCAATCTCCTCAGTGGCACTTCAGCAGTTTCAACCAAAGAACTTTTGGTGGTAGAGATGGTGACCACTTCTACAGGTGCATTTTTCTTGCTCGTAGCCACTGGGGGCTTCTCGGCAGCCTTCTGAGGAGCAATAGAAGAGGCACCATCTAATTTCTTTGTCCCCTTTGGGACTTCATCCTTGTTTCTTTTTCCATCTCCAGCATAGTAAGTCTCCTCGAAGATAGCAGGAACTCTTCTCTTGCCCATTTTCTGACTTAGAGGAATGTGAGATTCTGGTGAAGATTCCTCAGAAGCTGGCAATGGCTCACTAATGCTGACCACAGGACGAGCAGTAAAGGATGATGTGTAGCTATTGTACTTCAACAAATATGAAGCAAACCTGATGTGCTCGTCTGCAACTCTTCGATGCAAATTCCAGATATGTTTCAAATGTTTAATATTTACTTCTGATTCTTTTGGAGTTTTTCTCTTACTGTCAACTGCAAACAAATACATAGTGAAATATCAGTCATACATTTTGTCAAACACAATGAAATCGTAATTTCAAAAATAAAACAAGATGAAAATAACCTATCCCATTGCCATATGGGGGGCATCTGGGACCCTCATATACTGCATCTCCAACCAAATGTTGCCAATTTTTTATAACCACCCCATGTTCAAAATAATCCCTATTTGCATCAGGGAGATTGACTACTAAGGCCCTAGTCAAAAATCTAGTTTTTAAATAAAAAACATTGTCTAAAACAGCCCATCTGTAACAGTACATAATCTCAGGAATTCCTATACGAGTTCCATGAGTTTGATTTAACCTATACACCCCATTAACTATTCTCCATGTGTTCGGGGCTATTTTTGCAGGGACAACATCGAATTACTGACAAAACTCTAAACACAAAGGGTTTGGTGGAAAAGAAAATCCACATTCAGCAATAAAAAGGCTAGGGAACCAATGTCCCTCAGCCAAATTAAAATAATTTGAAGGCTCAGAAAGACTCTCCAAAGTTACCCAAGAAGGAATAGAAAAGTCAGAACGTAATTTCTCAAGAGATTCGATAATATAAACCATGGTGAATAAAAAGAAATGAAGAAGAAGGAAGAAAATCTTACAGGAAAAAGGAGATCTGTTGACAAACAAACGAAGAAAGGGATGAACGCACAGGAGAGAGAAAAGCTATAGAAAACTCGAAAGCAGAAATGAAAAGGTAGAAGACGATGGGATTGCCTCTAAAGCTTAAATACTTTGCCTTGGGAAACGGCGAAAGAAATGATTACAAAAAGGAAACTATTACGCTACCGGCGGCTAAAAGGACAAAAAGTGCACGAAGATCGAAGCGCTTATAAAAATGCAAAAAGGCGGATTCTGCGAATTTGGAAGGAAATTCAAATACGAAGAAAAGGCTCCTAAAACCCAGGAAGGACATTTAATATTGCCATATATCGAGAAAGAATGTTCCATACTCCTCAAAGTTCGAAATGTGAAACATTAGGGGCTTCTGTTGATACCAAAATTAGTATGCTGGTGTGGACGAATAATAAGAAGACACGTGTCAATCTACGTGGCACAATAGCAACGAGGAAGATCATTCCCCCGACCAACATACTCACTCCGAGCAACAGGTGTACTCCGAGGAACACCAGCCCTCCGAGGAACTCTTGTCCTCCGAGGAACTCCAGTGCTCCGAGGTACTCTTGGACGATGAACAACTAAGGCGGTTCGAGCTGCATCTCGACCACAGCATTGATTGCCAGCTAATCAATAGTTCAACTATTCATTGAATGCTTATCATCTTGACGCACACGCTTGAAGAGCATTAAATGAGTTACCCTTTCATATGTATATCATTTAATGTCTCACCCTTTCATGTACAGCCTAAGGGCTATAAATACCTTGTATCACCCTCATTCAAAGGGACCGGAATTTCTTGATAGCATTTGTAATCGAGAATTCCCAAACACTCAGCAATAACATAACAGTGGATGTAGGCCATTCAAATAAGGCTGAACCACTTTAAAATCTTTTGTCTCATTTATTTATCTGTGATTGAATAATTAGAGTAATCTAATTTTTTACATCAACAACAGTAATGAGTTACGTTTCAGTCATTGTGTATATATATTTTTGTATGGGCATTTTGCCCCTTTTTTTATTTGATTGCCTAGACAATGAAACTTTTTCCCCATGTGTTTGTCTAGTTGTAGTGATTGTTTTATCACCCATAAGTACCCAAGCAATGGAATGTTTATCCCATGTTCCTGCTTAGTTGTAACAATCTTATTCAGATTGCCTTGGTTCCTAGGTAGTGGATATTTTACCCAACTTTTTGCCCGGTTTAAATGCCTTCTTGGGTCACCCATAATCAAGCAGGACTTGCCTTGCTTGATTATTTTACCAACATTATTGGTGTTTATGTTGATACTGACCAACTTTTAGTTGGTGGTTGTTGATGCCGACCAAGTTTTAGTTGGTGATTGTCGATGCCGACCAACTTTTAGTTTGTGGTTGTTTTTAAATGTATTTGCAAATACTGCTTGCTGCAAAATTTGTTTAGTGTTTAGCACTAGTACTCCGAAAAAAACCCGAATGGGGAAATCATTGTTTTCATTCATAATAAAATAATTGAGTACATGGGTTGTTACATTATTGGTAGTATTTTCGCAGGTGCTCTGCATTCTAGGCATTTTTGAATTCTTCCCCTTCAAGAGTTTTTATTCTGTAAGTGCCAGGTCGAACAACTGTCACTACACCAAAAAGGCTAAATTGGCACCCTTTAGCCGGCCAGCCTTGTCACGGTCATTGACAGTGACAAAAAAACGCGCATTTTTTGTCACAGTCAATGACCGTGACAAGGCCGTGACGAAGCTTGTCACAGTCATTGCCCGTGACAAATGTACCTGTCACGATCATTGACCATGACAATACTTATGATATTACCACGGTCAAGGACCGTGACACGTCCGTGACAATTTCTTCAGTAAACAAAGACTTACGCTTTCTTTTTTTCCAACCGTTTGGTTTTCCCCCACTTTCTCTCTCTAAGCGATTTCGAGCTCTCTCTCTCTTTCTCTAAGGTATGTTTTTTCCCTCTCTTTCTCTTTCATTTCTATATGTGTGTGGTGGGGGGAGGGGGCAGGAGGTGGTGGGAGTGGGGTGTGTGGGGGTGTACGTGTGTGTGTGTGCATGTACTTGTGCGTGTGTGGTGGGGGAGGGGGAGGGACAGGGGGGCTAGGGAAGGGAGGGACAGGGGAATGGGTGGGGGGCAGGGGGGTGGTGGTGGTGGTGGTGTGTGTGTGTGTGTGTGGAGATGTGTGCGTGTGTGTGGTGGGGTGAGGGGGAAGGGGGTGGTGGGGTGAGGGGGCAGGGGGTGTATGTGCGTGTACGTGTGCGTGTGTGTGGTGGGGGAGGGGGTGGGGTGGGGTGTGTGTGGTGGTGGTGGTGAGGGCATGTGGTGGGGGTGGTGTGGTGTGTGTGTGTGGTGGGACAATCTCAATAATTAAAACGGACAAATTGATTAATAAAATATGTATTGCCCCTTTCATATGCAAGTAGGATTGCCCCTCATTAACAGATAATTGTTGAGATTCGAAATAACTTTAATTGTATAGTTGTAATAAAATAAATTGTATAGCTTTAATTGTAACTTTAATTGTATAGTTTTATATGAAAGTAAATTAATAATTAGTGCCCATTTCATATGAAAGTAGGATTGCCCCTAATTATAAATTAGTAAATTAATAATTGTATACTTTAATTGTTAGTTTAATTGATGAAATGAATTAATTGAGTAGATGAATTAGAAGGAGTACGGGATACACATTTGTTATTGTGGTTGGATTATAGTGGATCAATGTTGGGTTGGTTAATTTTAGAAGTGGAATGACCACTGGATTAATGTCCATATGGGGGTGGGATTTTTCAACTTTTTTTTTTAAATTACTTTGTATCACGAACAATATATATATAGTATAATAATTAAATGAAACATACTTGAAATTACATATAGTTCGCATAAATACTAGCCTTCTAGTTCTTATGAGTACGCATTCAATAGCCTTTAGACCCTTTCGAGAGTCATTACCCATGTAATGAGATCTCTCGAATTGTTCCGTTTGGACAGTTTGGGACTGCATAATTTCTGTATAATATTCTTAGTGGCTTAAAGTTGTTACTTTTGGAGGAAGTTCTACAGTCGTATCCTAATGTTCTCTGGATACATACTAGATTGACAAGTGTGACTGTTATTTCAATTGATCAATTGAAATAATACTCACACTTGCCAATCTACATCGTGTACTTGGAGAACTACGGGGATATGCTGCCAATTTTTTTTCAAATTGTAACAATGTGCATGAGCTGTTAAGTATATTACAGAAAAATACGGTCTTGAATGGGATAGGACCACTCACCCTTTAGAGGAGATGGAGGAAATAGAAATTTCTATTATAAATTGAATTTGAATATAAATAAGACATAATTCAATGAAAACATACTATAAATCTAAGTTTTGTTTATACTAATCCATGAATATACGCTTCGTACCTTTAATAGGTGATTAGTTGTGGTAGTTGTGATGGGATATCCGAAATACAAAGAGTGGATGGGTGAGACAAATAGAATGGGGGATGTGTTTCACAGAGGTGCTCACGAATTTGTGAAATATGCAAAGAGATGTCATAATGATGAAGAGTTTCCGTGTCCGTGTGCTAGGTGTAAGAATGGTAAGGTGTTTGAGTGGAAAACTGTTGAACTACATTTGTTAAGATCGGGTATCGAAGATAGTTATCAATTTTGGAGTTTTTACGGTGAATTGAAAGTTCCTTTTGTACCCGACCAACCTTCACAACAACCATCAACAAGTAGGATAAATGTAGAAGGGGACGACGTAGATCATAATATGTTAGAGAATTTAGTTGATGATGCGTACGGAGTTTATGAAGCAGAGGAGAATGAGGTTACTGATGATGTAGAAGGTTCAAGTGCTCGTGAAGATATCACGATAAAACTTGACGATGACTATCAAAGTTTAAAATTTAAGGCGACCCTACCGTTTTAATCTGACTGTGAGAAATATCAAACAACTTTACATGCCATGGTTGGTTTGCACAGTTTGAAGACGCAGTACGGTTTGTCTAGCAATAGCATGACAGGAATTCTGAAATGGGTGAAAGGCTTATTACCAAAGGAGAATACACTTCTAAATAACTATCCTGTTATGAAGAACAATTTGAAAGGTTTGGGAATGAAGTATAAATCGATTCATGCTTGTGTGTATGACTGCATACTACACCGAAAGGAGTATGAAAATCTCGATTGTTGTCCGGTATGCGATGAACCTAGATATGTCCAATCTACTAGTAAGGAAGGCACAAGCTCAAAAGTGCCTAAAAAAGTATTGAAATATTTTCCCGTTGGGCCTAAATTAAAGCGATTTTTCACAGTACCATGGATAGAAGAGGCAATGACTTGGCATGCTAGGGCAGAAGTAAGGGATAATATCATGCGTCATCCTATTGATTCTACTGCCTGGAGGAGGATGAATTATAAGTATCCCGATTTTGCTCGAGAACAACGCAACATTCGTTTGGCTATATCAACAAATGGTTTCAATCCATTTGGAAATCTAAGCACCAATCAGATTGTATGGCCAATAATCCTAGCCCCACTCAACCTCCCTCCTTCACAGTGTATGAGACTTGAATTTTTGATGATGGCTTGTTAATACCTGGGCCAAAGGCACCAAGTGTATAAGTTTCAATTATTATAATGTTTAACATTATTTTAGATTATTTTATACATGATTAATTTTGTAATATGCAGAAAATATGAAGCCTGTGAGAACAATAAAAGACGAAAAATAATGGTACAATCAGACAACGAATTTAGGTTATGGTTGACATAAGAGGTAATTATAATGAAAATGGTCGTTATATATCGTTACATTACATTCAAATTTTACAAATAATATAATTAATTTATCTATATTCTCAGCTCTTAAAGACGGGTGATGCGACATCAAGGCTTGCTCGTCTAGCCACTGGACCCTTGTTCGTGGCACAAGAGTACAAAAAGTATCGATTGAACGGTTACATTTTCGGCGCTAAAGTGTACGAGGAAAGTACAAATGTACATAACTCGGGCATTTCATACAAGGATCTTACTTTCTTTCGAGCGAGCGCAAAAGATAAAAACCTCGTTGAAGCTGAAATGACTTACTATGGTGTAATCTGAAATATATTTGAATTGGATTATATAAGCTTTAAAGAAGTTGTATTTTACTGTGACTGGGTAAGAGTTGAGGATAAAAATGCTTGTAAAGTTGATCCTGTCACCAATTTGATCATGGTTGACTTGTCTAAGTTGAAGAGCAACAACCACGTGATCGATGAGCCGTTTGTTTGTGCATTTCAAAAGGTTAACCAAGTTTTTTACTCGGAGTATATCAACAACGAGCCGTGGTCAATTGTCCAATACACGCCAAAGCGTCTAAATAGTAGTGTGGATGACTTGGCTGCTCCTACCGAATATTAATCCATTTTTTATGATAACCCGATTTTTAAACACTTTTTTAATTTCTAATAAATATTCCAATTTGTACCGAAACATCCATATTTAATGCTTTTAATTGATTTGTACTTTATCATTTTCACTCTTGTGTAGTGTACGTGTGTGTGGGCAGTAGGGGTGGGGGTGGGGATGTTTCACTCTTGTACATATTATGAGCTAGATGCTGTTGTTTTGGAATACATAATTGAGGTGTTTAACAGTAACAATTCATTTTTATTTGTAGTAATTGTACATATTTGCATGTCTTCTTTTAATTCATATTGATATGTACTAATAACATTTTTTTACAACAAATGTCTCCTTCAGGTATTAAGGCGAGGATGATGCTGCTGGCTATGATGATGTCGTCTAGGCTCGGTGGTAGCGGAGGCGACGAGGGCTCCTCGGCCCCTAGTCTCCCCAAATATGGCAAATTGGGGATGGCCATCGAGAACAAGTCGAGGCTATTAGCGAAATTCCTTGAGCTGGTAAAGACGATCATCGGCCCGGGGTACATTAGTTGGAAGGAGGTGCTATATGAGCTCAAGTTAGCTATTTGGGTGGCACTACAGGTAATGTATTTATATTTATATGAATATTTTAATTTCAATTTCAATTTCATTTTATATTTATATTTGTATTTATTTGCAACTAACATTGTATTTGTTGGACAGGAACAATTCAGCCAGGATCCAAAGCTACGTGATTCCGTCTTTGGAGCAGTTGAGGGAGCAACACAAGACGTGAAAGAAAAATATGATGACCCAGTACTTTGGAAAGACACGAGAGTCCATTATCCAAAGGCGTGAATCCGTGCCGCCGAAGGATCCGATCTCATTGGCACAATGGCAAAGGTTCATTGATAATGAGATCGGGGAGCGACAATTGACATCTCGTCAATCGGGAAGGGAAAATCGGGCAAAAAAGATGGACGTGCACTACTCTGGCCGGACGTCTTACGCCGAGGTGGATCATAGGATGATGGTAAGATTTAATTTTTCTATAACTACATAAAATATATTATTCTGCATTATTTTACTTTGCAGGGCTAATACTAATTTTACTTTATTTTATTTCAGGGAACAGGGAGTGGCCCTGGGGGTAGGCCACATAGGCTCGATACTTATGTGGCTCTTTGAACGAAGAAGGGGAAGGACAAGGAGGTGTCCCCAAGCATCGCGGCCACGATTGTAAGTAATCCGACAATTTACTTTTTGTTAATTACGTTATAATTTTTTAATTTACTTATTTTACTAATCATGTGCTTTTTGTCATTTCGGGCAAAGCTTAAGGAAGTGCATGAGTCACAGTCTGATGCCGACAAGGCATTTTTGTCCACAGACGCACTCAGCCAAGTGCTTGGCTCTGATCGCAAGGGGAGGACATGGGGTGAGCTCGCGGGTGGCCAAATCTAGGATCATCGGATTGGAGATGAGCGATACCGGGTTGGCTCGAACGGTGGATTCACATGACGCGAAGCTGTCCCATTTGGAGGCGACGGTCCAGGATATGTTCTCATTCGTGAAGCGTTCGTTGGGCGAAAACCGTAAGGGGAAAGGGAAAGCAAAGGCGGTGGAGGAGGCGGTGTGGGAGGACGAGGACGAGGATGTGGACCTTGTTGGTTCATTGCCGACACGTGTGGACTTTGATGATCCATTTTCCTATTTGGCTCCCTTCAACAGACCGATGTCGACATTTGGTCAGCCGAGCATGTTTATAATGGACATATTTGATGGTCAACGGATAGGGCGGGGGTTGAGGGACCCAAATATCGTCTAGGGTGCACTAGTTCATGGACGTGAGCTTCAAGACATCGAGTCCAAACTGCTCGTCACGCATGTAATGCCCGGGAAGGAGAACTCCACATTGTGGTTGCGCGAACAATGCGGCACGATGTATATTAATGGGTGTGTTAATTCGTATATCGTGTGGCCTACTCACCTCCTCAGAGTTAACCATACCCCAGGCATTTAGTGACATTGTTTTAAGTTTGAATTGAATTGTTTTAAGGTTGAATTGAATTATTTTAAGTTGTTACATTTAAATTATATTTGGATTATATGGTGACGCATATTCTCTCTATTTTGCATGTATATTTGCATTATCTCTATTTTATTTGGATATATGATGTTTGAACAGGTACAACGTTGCTATAATATGTATAAATATACTGCTGGGCAGTGGCAGTGACCATACTGCCCAGTAGAATTTTTTTCAATTCTGCCCATAATTGTCACGGTCATTGACCGTGATAAGTCCTTGACAAAGAAAGTTATCACGGACTTGTCACGGTCAATGACCGTGACAATTTTTAAAGAATGTCACGGTCCTTGACCATGACAAATCTTGTCGCGGTCAAGGACCGTGACACAACCATGACAATTTTAATGAACTTTTCTCGGTCAATGACCGTGATAAGTTCATGACAAACAAAGTTGTCTCACCCAGAATTGTCACGATCATTGACCTTGACAAGTTCAACTTGTCAAGGTCAATGACCGTGACAATTCGGCAGATTTGGTGTAGTGTGTTGTGATACGATAAGACCCATGCCAAATGGTCTCCAGTTTATTATGGTTTTGAATTACCTTATTGATCACGTAATCGCCTTCTTTGAGATCTCGTTTCTTGACCCTTTTGTTATAAAACATGGTAGACCTTTGCCGGTAAGCTGCATTTTTTATTATTGCATCTTCCCAGACTTCCTCTAGCATGTCCAAATCTAACCTTCTCATCAAATCACTTACTGGAGAGTTAAAGTTGAGCACCCTATGAGTAGGTAATCCCAATTCAACAGGTATTACTTCTTCACTTCCAGAAGCTAACATGTATGGTGTTTCGCCAGTTAATATTTGGGGAGTTATTCGGTAAGCCTATAACACTGATTGTAACTCGTTAATCCAATTCCCTTTAGCATCATCTAATCTCTTCTTCAACCCATTCAGTAGAGTTCTGTTCGTCACCTTTATTTGCCTATTACTTTGGGGATGAACTGGAGATGAATGGACTTTTTGAATGTTGGACTGTAAATAGTACGCTGCGAACTCATCATTGTCAAATTAGGTATCATGATCAGTGCTAAAGGCATGGGGCAGATGATATCTACAAATAATATTCTCCCAAATGAATTGATAGACCCTTTTATAGGCCATATCGATGAGAGGTTCAGCTTCCACCCACTTTGTGAAGTAATCAACGACTACCACCGAATATTTGAATCGCCCACTTGTAGTTGGCAGAGGCCCAACTAAATCTACGCCCTACATAGCAAATGGCCAAGGTGAGGTGATTGGTGTTAGCAGCGCCTGAGGAGCTATTCGTATAGTAAAAAATCATTGACACTTATCACATTTTTCAGCATAAGCAGTACAATCAGCGCGCATTGTTAGCCAGTAGTATCCTTGCGTACTCATTCTTTGTAGTAGAGTTCTTTCTGCTACGTGAGCCCCACAAGATCCTTCATGAATTTCCTCTATTAAGTCCTTAACATCTACTGGATGAACGCACCTCTGTAAACCAGCTAACAAACCTCTCCTGTATAGAACTCCATTATTCAAAACATATCTGGCAGCCTTGTACTTTAACCTTTTGGTTGCAAGTAGGTCGGCTGATAAAATACCTTCTTCAATATAGGCCCTGATGGGATCCATCCAAGATGGTCCCATATCCAGGGCGATAAAATTCACCATCTAGTCTTCGTCAATACTTTTGTTTGTAAGTACTTCAATGGGGATTGTTCTTCGTAGTTCGGTGCAAGTAG
Source organism: Sambucus nigra (assembly GCA_949130495.1). Lineage (NCBI taxonomy): Eukaryota > Viridiplantae > Streptophyta > Magnoliopsida > Dipsacales > Adoxaceae > Sambucus > Sambucus nigra. The sequence goes on from OX422218.1 coordinate 353,160,949, forward strand.
CTGAGGTTAACCGAGCAAGTGCATCTGCCTTTGCATTTTCCAGTCTAGGTATTCTAACAACCTGAACAACTGCCAAATTGGCTATAATCTTCAGTGCCTTGGTTAAGTATCTTGACATGAACTCCCATTTTGTTACATAAAGACCTAACATCTGATTTATCACTAATTGCGAATTGTTGAACACCACAACTTGCTCTGCATTCAATGATTTAGCAAAGTTGAGGCCCATAATCATGGCTTCGTACTCGGCTTTGCTATTGGAAGCTTGGAATCAGAAACGTAGAGCATATTCAATGTCTATCCCATCTGGACTGTTGAGAATGATTCCAGCTCCGCAGCCTATTGCACCTGAAGAACCATCAACATATAAATTCCATATGGGAATATTATCATCAAACCCTCTGTCTGACAGAATCCCTTGATGGAATATCTTATCCTTCCTTTCTTCATACTTTTTTTTCAACTCTTGTACTTTAACAGAGGATGCTGGTTGATCGTTTGCCCCTCTTTCTGATAATTCTACTATCGGGAATCGATCAGGGATATTTTCTAGTTGATCCTCTAACATCCTTGAGTTGCTCTGTATTGGCCCTTTGTTGATCGGAGACATCTGGGGTAAGTAAACTCAGCAATAAAATCCGCTACTTACCGTCCTTTGAGAGAAGACCTTGGCTCATAGATAATGTCATATTCCCTTAACTCTATTTCCCAATACATCAATCTTCCAGACTTTTATGGCTTATGTAAAGCCCGTCTTAGTGGCATGTCAGTGTATACCACTATTGTATGGGCTTGAAAATACGCTTTTATTCTCCTACTTGCTTCAATCAATACCAATGCCAACTTCTCCCATTTAGGATACCCGACTCCGTCTTCTATTCTTATCACGGCCGAACTAACTGCACTTTCTGAGACAGCTAAGTATAAGTATAGTTTTTCTCCTTCTATTGGCCTGGACAATAAAGGAGGTGCCCCCAAGTATCTCTTCAACTCTAAAAACGCCTTATCGGATTCGTTGTTCCACTTAATGGTCTTTCTAAGCAACTTAAATAATGGAAGACATCTATCCGTTGCTCGGGAGATGAATCTATTGAGAGCAGAAACATGCCCCGTAAGGCTATGCACTTCCTTCTTAGTAGTTAGAGATTGTAACTCCAGTAAGGATTTTATCTTGTCAGGTTTTGCTTCAATACGTCTTTGATTCACAAACTTGGTCGGGTTCATCTTCATCTGGTAATTCTCCAGTTGATAAAATGTTTGGCTTAGATCAGTTATATGGTCAACAGCTTTCTTGCTTTTAGTCAACATGTCATCGATGTATACTTCCATATTTTTGCCAATTTATTTCGCAAATACTTTGTTCACCAGCCGTTGATATGTATCACCTGCATTTTTAAGACCAAAAGGCACAACACTTTAACAATATGTTCCTCGGGGGGTAATGATAGAGGTACTTTCCCTGTCTTCTGGCTTCATTTTAATTTGATTGTATCCGGAATAAGCATCTATGAAGCTTTGTAGCTCATACCCTGAAGTTTCATCCACTAGCTGATCTATTCTAGGAAGAGTAAAATGATCTTTTGGGCAGGCTTTATTTAAATCTATGAAATCCACGCACATTCTCTATTTATTATTCTTTTTTTTACCATCACAACACTGGCCAACCAATCTGGATATTTCATGTCTTTGATGAAAGAAGCTTTTTGCAGCTTTTCCACTTCTTCTTGAATAGCCTGATTCTTATCTGGACTAAAGACTCTTCACCTTTGCTTTACAGGTTTGATCTCCTTATTGACATTGAGCTCATGACATAAGAAAGTTGGGTCTATCCCTGGCATATCCTCGTGACTCCATGCAAATACCTATTTTATTTGTTTAAAAAATACTACCAACTCCTAATTCAGTACTGGATCAAGTGAAGCACCAATCTAAGTTGTTCTTTCTGGTCACGCATCATCCAGAATAATACTTTATGTTGTCTCCATGACTTGGCCTTTAACGAGTTCCGTTTCATCTCTTGGATCTAAGGTTTCAATTTCGGACTCATCAGATTCATCCACTTGATAAGTGGTTATTTTCTTCCTAACATCCTTCAATTCCTCTTGCTCGATAGATGAGTAGCAGCATTCCCGAGCTACTTTTTGATCTTCCTTTACAACTCCAACCCCAAAGTTGGTCGAGAACTTTAAATATTGGTGTACAGTGGATGGAACTGCTTCAAACTTTTTTAGGACTTCTCTCCCCATGATTATATTATAAGCTGACTACACATTCTTATCCATCACAAAGAAATGTACCTTCTCTGTTCTGCTAGCTGGCCAGGTACCAATCAATATGTCTAACTTGATCGTTCCAAGTGGAAAAACTTTTTCTCCCCAAAACCCAATGAGGGGACTATGATACGGCTCCAACTGTACAAGTTTCAAGTTTAAACTATCAAAATAAGGGTAAAACATGATATCTGTCGAGCTACCATTATCCACCAGCACTCTTGGAATGATTACATCCTTCATTCTCATTTTGATCACTAGAGGATCATCTTGAGGATACAACACGCCTTCGATATCATTCTTAAAAAAACCAATGACCAGATTATCTTTTTTGACCTTCCTTGGGCAATCTTCTTCTGCCAGATTTATTCACTGTATATAGGAACAAGCTTGAGCCTCATTGAGGTAAGCTTTCCAGCGGTATGATCACCCTCTCGTGCGTCTCCACCTATAATCATGTTACAATCAAATGCCGAAACGAATCGAAAATACCTCATGCTCAGGTTGTCTTGGCCTTTTTTGGAGCTCGGGATCATCTTTAAGGTCATCTTCGTGGTCCCTTTTCTTATCTTCTCTTGGTCGGTAAGGAGATTTGGACCTTTATCGAGCTCTGTTGTTGGTCTTCCCACCATTCTGACGATCAACATACTTGTTTAGCTTTCCTTGTCTAATGAGTGCCTCTATCTCGTTTTGGAGCGCTACGCACTACTTGGTCATATGGACATGATGTTTATGGAACTCATAATACTTGGATTTATCCCTTCTTTCGGGAGATATTCTTAGTTTTTCTGTCCAATTTAATTCCTCGTTCTTTATTTCTTCTAGAACGTGGTTTATGTCCACCTTTAAGGGAGTATAATTTGTATACTTCCTTAAGTGATCCAATGTTTCTTTTCCTTTCGACTGCCTACTCCCACCGTTATTCTTGTGATCTTTCTTCTCTGACTTGCCTTCTGTTTTGGACTCCACCTTTGCCTCAGCATTCTTCTTCGCAGCCATAGCCTCCTCGGCGTTCATAATTTTGGTAGCTTTTGCCATCAATTCAGCTATGGATTTGGAAGGATCTTTGGCTAAGGTGTAATACATCTTATCTGGCAAAAGACCACTCATGAGAGTTGTGATTGTTGTCTTATCCTCATAGTTTATGACCTCTAATTTGTCGTTGTTGAAACGAGTAATGTAGTATCTGGTACTTTCACCTGTTCTCTGCCTAACACTTAACAAATGTGCTACCCTTTTAACTGGCTTTATGAAAAGTTACAATATGTCCCCGAGGAAGGCTATTGTACCATATCTGAGCAGATCCGGTAATGGTTCCTGAGAACGCTCTGCACCTTATTTTATCTGGGACTGCGTAAATATCTGTTGCAGCTTGGTACTGCTCTATGTGAAGAACAGGATCAATTTTTTCATCGTACTTTGGTGTGACCACAAGAGCTTTGAATTTTACTGGTATGGGGAAATCCAAAATCGCTTGTACAAATGGAGATCCCTTAATAAAGGTTCTTTGGAGAGGGTTCTTGGCCTTGGCCATCTCTCCTAACCTGTCTTCTAACCTCTGAATAGATCCTTTTCATGCATCATTTCTAGCCCATAATTTGTTTGTATTTGCCCGAGCAACAGATCGTGCAAAATTTTCCTCTTGAGATCTTTCTCTTCGAGCTACCGATCTTGGGTTTGGATGTGATTGGGCTGAGCCTTCCCTTAAATCATTTGGTCGTTGATAATTTCTCCACACAGACCGAGGAGGATTTTTATTCCTCCTAGGACCCAAACGGTCGAAGGGAGAAGCTCTGCTCAACCTTTTTTCTGGCATTAGAGTGATATTTTCTTGTAAATCCAGAATTATTATAGGGGAAGTTGCACTAGGGTGATAAGATGGATCACTTGAGTTTCTGGGATAATTGACTTTAGAATGTCTGGATCGTGACATAGATCGTGGTTGTCATGAAGATGGCGGATGCATGCTTATTTAGACGCTTCGTTGGCCTGTCTGGGCAGATGCTCCATTTTGAATTGTCGCATTGTTTCCTGCATAGCCATTTGTCCCCTAGCTAAGCTTGCCAAGATTCCTGTGATATCGTTTGTATTTAGAGGGGCAGAAGGGTTAGGAAGATTCCCTTCATTATTCCTATTGCTATATTCTGGGATATCAGCCTTTTATGATGAGTTTTGATTAAAAAAAATGCTATGGATAGTCGATATTCCCACAGATGATGCCAATCTGTTGATGTAAAAAACTAGATTTGACCTAATTAATTAATCACAGATAAATATGAGTAAAAAAATAAGACAAGAGATTTTTAAAGTGGTTCAGCCTCAAGGAAATGGCCTACGTCCACTGTTTTGTATTAGTGGGTATCTTGCTTTGATCACTATTATGCTTGATTACTTCATTTACCCTGTTGAGAGGGTGTTACAATGTATTTATAACCCTTGGGTTGTTAATGAGAATAGATAGTATGCCTTTATCTAATAGGCGTATACATCTGTACATGGTAAGGAACAAATGTAATACAATAGACATTAAATCTGTTTGGTCGTTTGGTCTTCCAACAAGTTGCTCGGTACTCTGAGTAGCTCGGTACTTGATATTGATCCATGTGGGATGATACGTGTGTAATGACCCCACTTTTATATATAGTTTGTTTTTACACTCTTGTGTTACTTATTATCTTATAAATGTTGTATTATTAGATATGTGGTATTAATGGCTATCAATATAACAAACCCCATTTTTAATTACGAAGAATCAACTGTAAATTGGATCAAATCGAAGTCTTATGACATATCTTAAGGCAAATAATAAGTTTTGGGGTAGAAAATATAATTTTATGAAACTTTAAGGACTAAAATAAAAATATAAAATGGGCCATTTTGTAAATAAAATATTTGTAAGGACCTCTAAGAAATATTCAAAATATATAGTGTGAAATTACCAAAATACCCTTCATGTGTTAAATGACCCTTATACCCCTATCACCTTTCCACCACGTGCTGGTCACCTCCACCAAACACGTGTCGTCGTTAGAGGATAATCTAAAACACGTGTCGCAGTCTAGTGAAATAAGACTGCAAGATACCTCCGTTACGTGACACGTCAACGCTGACTCCCATTGTAAAAGTTTGGTCATCATGGACACGTGTCAATGCCGTGATATCTTTGGAAAACTATAAATAGGGCCTTTGGGAATCATTTGAAACTCACACCAATTCCTTGAGAATTATAGAAAGAAATAGTGAGAGAAAGTGTGAGAAAGTTTTAGAAGAAGTTCTGAGGGATATTCATCTTAAGGTAATCTTAATGTTATAATGCATCTTTATAGTCTTAATTTATTGTTTTATAGCTTTACTTAGTAGTTATGCTGGTAAAATATGATAAAGAATTCACTAATCAAAACTTAAAATTTAGAACAAATCCAAGTTGATTTTATAAACTTGTTTGAAATTATACGCTTTAAAAAATGATTCTTTTTAAAGAAATTGCTCGTTATTATGGAATCCGATTTAAGTAATTCCAAAGTCAGGCCCGGTGAAGTTCTGTCTAGATGAGATGGTATTTAAGTGGTGCCCCTGTGACCCTCCATCTCTACTGGGAACCGACTGATTAAGAAGAACTATGAATTGAATCATTTAATTACGATCAATAAGTTAAGAAAATAGTTTTTTAGTAAACCTTTGAAACAAGTTACTATTAAAATACAATATATAGACTGGACCTTGTTTAGAACACATACTTAAACCTTTATCGTATTTGTTAGATTAACGTGCGGTCGAAGACTCATTATCTATAATTTCGACCTCTATTTTAGGTGAGTACTCTATGCAATTTCTTGCGCATTTTGATTATATTATATTATGCAAACTATGTACAATTTATTAAATGCTTTTATTCTCAAAATGCATCTGATACCGATGATTCCGTCGTTTGTTATATGTTTATATCTCTCCATATAAACATCTGATTTGAATTATGAAATTATTGATTCGGCCTATGGAAACTCTCTTACTATATTGGCCTTGACTACCGGGTGAAAATATTTGGGTGGTACCTTCCCAGCTGCTTTATCGCTGGTGTGCCCTAAACAAGGCGTTGTTCCAGAAATCATGATTATCTGTCTGTGATGTTATCAGGTGGAAACATTTGATAACGCTATATGTCTGGGTATTAGAGCGTACATGGCCATTAAAACTGAATAATTGACACATGCTCAATTGTTTTATCTGTTCTGTTCTGAACTGTTTATTCTGAATATATATATTGTCATTTACTTTATATATATTACTTGAAATTCCTATCTCTATGTATATACCTTCTGTTCTAAATTGAATAGGTATCTATTTTCTAAAAACCTTGGAATATTTGGAGATTGAATCTCATTCGGCTTTTAGCTGACGTTGTATAAATAACCATTTTTCAGGAAATAATTAAGTTCGTGGATGGAATGAAAAAGGACTATGTGAAAGATTTAGCTTTTAAAGCTCTTTTTGTTACCTTAAGTAGAAGTTTGTTTAATTAGATAGAGCATGTTTAGCTCTTTGTGTCAAGTTGTAACTCGTTGATATTTTAATACAAATGAAGTTCCCTTTAGAAAGCTCTGATGATGTAATTCCTTCACTTTCAGTATTTTACGATTCATAACCATGTGATTATACTTCCGCTACATATATTTTAAAACAAAAATTTTAAGGCCAGAATATTGGATGCCTTGGTGGCATGTCAAGACACCCGTTCCCTACTATTTTTGGGTCGGGGTCGTGACAGAGGTGGTATCAGAGCATAGGTTATGAACCCGTAGACTACTGAACATAGGTTTCGAGCATTATAGATTTTATGTTTCCATCCTTAGGAGATAGTATTATGTGATAACCCTCCCTATGTGTTATATTATTTATAATTGGTCTTTTAGTTTTCAATATTGTTATAGTATAGTAGATCTTACGTTTGTCCATGACTGTAGAAAATGACCAAGAGAAGATCATCAATGGGAACTAGTGATTCGAGTATAGAAGGACTGGAAGGTGCATACAAGGCAATTGAAAGTCTAGCAAAGATTGTGGAGCAGCAGGTGAACAATGGAGTACCAAAGAATCTTGAACTAAGTAGATGTACTATTGAACAGTTCAAGAAGTTGAATCCTCCATCTTTTAAAGGTACTCCTAACCCCACCGAGGCAGAAAGTTGGGTGATGCAGATGAAAAAGATACTCGATGTTCTTAAGTGTACCGACGAAGAAAGGGTGTCATTTGCAACATTTATGTTAGAAGGGGAGGCTGAACATTGGTGGAGAATGGCTAAGAGAATACACGGGGAAAGGAATACTTACATAGGTTGGAATGATTTGTTAGTAATCTTTTATGAGAAATATTTTCCAGAAACGGTGAAAGATGAAATGGCAGCTGACTTCATGAGTCTGGTGCAAGGGAATATGACGGTTAGTCAATATGAGGCAAAGTTTACTGAGTTATCTCGTTTTGCACGTCATGTTGTAGCAACTGATGTTTTAAGAGCAAAGAAGTTTGAGCGTGGGTTAAGGTTGAATATTCGTAGTCGAATTTCCATCCTGAAATTAACATCATATATTGATGTCGTGACTAGGGCTACAATAGCTGAGAGGGATGGTGAGGAGTACAATCGAATTAGAGATGGCAAGAGGAAGTTTGGGTAACAAAAAGGAAAGAACCCGAATAATAGAAATTTCTTTAGGAACACATCCAATGTTGGGGGATCTAGTGATAACAAACAGTATAATAACCAGACATGTCAGCAATGTGGAAAGATGCATGGAGGACGACCTTGTTATAAGGATTCAGGAGCTTGTTTTAGATGTGGACAGAAAGGACATCAGATAAAAGACTGCCCAAACCCAGCAAGGGTTCCTATAAAACCTTCAAGTGCAAAGAAGGATCAAGAAAGACAGGGTAGAGTTTTCGGACTTTCTGATACCCAAGCTTCTAATGCGGTAGTATCAGGTACATTTTCTATATGTGAACAACCTTTTAAAGCTTTGATAGATCCTGATTCTACCCATTCGTTCATATCTATACATGTACTAAATCGCTTTCATAAATTTCCTGAACCCTTGAATCATAACTTACATGTTTCTACTCCTTCGGGTGAGTTATTGATGGGTAAATTAGTATACAAGGCTTGCCCCATAGATATTGATAGTCATAAACTATTTGTTGATTTGATAGTTTTAGACATTAAAGATTTTGAAGTCATTTTGGGGATGGATTGGTTAGCATCACATCATGCTAAGGTAGACTGTTTTGAGAAGAGTGTTACTTTCCAAATTCCTCACCAACCAAAATTTAGTTTTGAAGGAACTGGCATCATATCTCCGATGTGTATTATTTCTGCAATGCAAGCCTATAGTTTTCTTAAGAAGGGATGTCAAGGATTTCTTGCAACTGTTACCAGTTTGCAGACATTAGGGCCTAGCTTAGAAGATATTCCTATCGCTAAGAAATTTACGGATGTTTTTCCAGATGATTTACCAGGCCTACCTCCTAATTGAGAAATAAAATTTACCATTGACCTTATTCCTGGAACTATACCAATCTCAAAACCACCATATCGTATGGCACCTTTAGAATTAAGGGAGTTAAAAGTGCAATTAGAAGACCTTTTAAACAAGGGTTTTATCAGACCAAGTATATCGCCTTGGGGTGCTCCAGTGTTATTTGTGAAAAAGAAGGATGGGACAATGAGACTATGTATAGATTATCGTGAACTGAATATGGTAACCATTAAGAATAAATACCCCTTACCTCGTATAGATGACTTGTTTGATCAATTAGAAGGTGCACAAGTATTCTCTAAGATTGACCTTAGGTCAGGCTATCATCAATTGAAGATTAAGGATGATGATATTTCAAAATCAGCTTTTCGCACTAGATATGGTCACTATGAATTTCTTGTAATGCCATTTGGACTAACTAATGCACCATCCGCTTTTATGGATATGATGAATAGGGTGTTTAGGAAATATTTGGATTAGTGTGTGGTTGTTTTCATTGATGACATCCTTATTTATTCCAAAAGTATTGAAAAACATGAAAACCATTTAGAAACGGTATTACAAATCCTTAGGAAAGAGAAATTATATGCAAAATTAAAGAAGTGTGAGTTTTGGATGCCTAGTGTTTCTTTTCTAGGACATGTCATATCTAAAGAGGGAGTGTCAGTTGACCCTCAAAAGATTGAGGCTATATAGATTGGCCCAGACCAACTAATGTGAGTGAGATTCGTAGTTTCCTTGGATTAGCAGGTTATTACCGAAGATTTGTTGAAGGATTTTCTAGAATTTCCAAACCTCTATCTAGGTTAACACAAAAGAAGGTACAATATGAATGGTCTGAGGAAGCCGAGAAAAGTTTTCAAGAACTTAAGAATCGATTATTAACTGCCCCAATTTTGACTATTCCTTCCGGGACAGGGGGTTTTGTGATTTATAGTGATGCTTCTAAAAATGGTTTGGGATGTGTGCTAATGCAAAATGGAAAAGTAGTAGCTTACGCCTCGAGACAGTTGAAAACCCATGAGCAGAATTATCCAACCCATGACCTAGAATTAGCAGCTGTAATTTTTGCTCTTAAGATTTGGAGGCACTATTTGTATGGTGGGACTTGTGAGATTTATACCGATCATAAGAGTTTGAAGTATATATTTACTCAGAAAGAGTTGAATATGAGACAAAGGAGGTGGTTAGAATTGATGAAGGATTATGATGTAAATATTCACTATCACCCAGGGAAAGCTAATGTAGTAGCCGATGCTTTAAGTAGGAAGTCTACACCAAATTTAGCATGTCTTATTACAAGCCAGGAAGAACTGTTAAGGGATTTGAGATGTATGGAAATAGATGTACGTATCTATAGAAAAGGAGAAATAATTGCAAACTTACAAGTACAACCCATGTTGATGGAGAGGATCAAAATTGCACAAGTAAATGACCCACAACTGAAGAAGATTAGAGAAGAAATCATCGAGGGTAAGAGAACTGAATTTGCGATGCGAGATGATATATTGAGGTTTGGAAATAGAGTGTGTGTGCCATGTGATGCCCAATTAAAGAGGCAAATTTTGGAGGAAAGTCATTACTCAAGATTCACATTTCATCCCGGATGTACAAAAATGTATAGGGATCTTCGAGAAGTATTTTGGTGGAATAACATGAAGAGGGAGATAGCATAATTTATATCCCAGTGTTTGGTTTGTCAACAAGTAAAGGCATAACATCAAAAACCATCAGGATTACTGCAACCCCTACCTATCCCTGAGTGAAAATGGGAACATATTACTATGGATTTTGTGACAGGTTTACCGAGGAGTTCAAATGGTAATGACTCTATTTGGGTAATTATTGATAGGTTAACTAAATCTGCTCATTTTCTTGCCATTAAGATTACCCATTCTTTAGAGAAGTTAGCTAAGTTGTATGTGCGGGAAATTATTAAGCTTCATGGAACTCCAATTTCGATTGTTTCTAACCGTGACCCTAGATTTGTGTCTCGCTTCTGGAAAAGCCTACAAGAAGCCATGGGAACAAAATTGAATTTTAGCACTGCTTTTCATCCTCAAACGGATGGACAATCAGAGAGAACTATTCAAACCTTGGAGGATATGCTTAGGGCATGTGCACTTGATTTAAAAGGAAATTGGGATGATCATTTATCGTTAGTGGAATTCGCATCTAATAATAGCTATCAAGCAAGTATTCAAATGGCTCCGTATGAGGCACTCTATGGTAGAAGGTGTCGTTCCCCTACATGTTGGGTAGAAGTTGGGGAAAGAAAATTATTGGGACCAGAATTGATTCAGATCACAACAGAGAAGGTGAAATTAATACAAGACCGACTTCGAACAGCTCAAAGCCGTCAAAAGAGTTATGTTGACAATCGACACCGACAGTTAGAATTCTAAAGAGGAGATTATGTGTTCTTGCGAGTATCACCTATAAAGGGAGTAATACGATTTGGGAAGAAAGGGAAATTGAGCCCAAGATACATAGGACCTTTTGAAATCCTTGAAAGGATAGGAGCTGTTGCGTATAAAATAGCCTTACCACCGGAACTCTCTGGTGTACATAATGTGTTTCACGTATCAATGATAAAGAAATATGTCCCAGATCCAAAACATATCTTAAGTCATGAGCCTCTTCAAGTTAGAGAAGATTTGTCGTACATTGAGCATCCAGTGGAAATTTCGGATCATAAAGATCAAATATTATGAACCAAGGTTATTCCACTAGTTAAAGTATTATGGCGGAATCATTCTGTTGAATAAGCAACGTGGGAGCGGGAAGATGAGATAAAGGAGCGATATCCATACCTTTTTGAAAATTAATGCAAGTAAAGTTTGGGGACCAAACTTTTTATAAGGAGGGTAGGATGTACTGACCCCAGTTTTATATATAGTTTGTTTTTACACTCTTGTGTTACTTATTATCTTATAAATGTTGTATTATTAGATATGTGGTATTAATGGCTATCAATATAACAAACCCCATTTTTAATTACGAAGTATCAACTGTAAATTGGATCAAATCGAAGTCTTATGACATATCTTAAGGCAAATAATAAGTTTTGGGGTAGAAAATATAATTTTATGAAACTTTAAGGACTAAAATAAAAATAAAAGATGGGCCATTTTGTAAATAAAATATTTTCAAGGACCTCTAAGAAATATTCAAAATATATAGTGTGAAATTACCAAAATACCCTTCATGTGTTAAATGACCCTTATACCCCTATCACCTTTCCACCACGTGCTGGTCACCTCCACCAAACACGTGTCGTCGTTAGAGGATAAGCTAAAACACGTGTCGCAGTCTAGTGAAATAAGACTGCAAGATACCTCCGTTACGCGACACGTCAACGCTGACTCCCATTGTAAAAGTTTGCTCATCATGGACACGTGTCAATGCCGTGATATCTTTGGAAAACTATAAATAGGGCCTTTGGGGATCATTTGAAACTCACACCAATTCCTTGAGAATTATAGAAAGAAATAGTGAGAGAAAGTGTGAGAAAGTTTTAGAAGAAGTTCTGAGGGATATTCATCTTAAGGTAATCTTAATGTTATAATGCATCTTTATAGTCTTAATTTATTGTTTTATAGCTTTACTTAGTAGTTATGCTGGTAAAATATGATAAAGAATTCACTAATCAAAACTTAAAATTTAGAACAAATCCAAGTTGATTTTATAAACTTGTTTGAAATTATACGCTTTAAAAAATGATTCTTTTTAAAGAAATTGCTCGTTATTATGGAATCCGATTTAAGTAATTCCAAAGTCAGGCCCGGTGAAGTTCTGTCTAGATGAGATGGTATTTAAGTGGTGCCCCTGTGACCCTCCATCTCTGCTGGGAATGAATCCGAAAATGTTCTGTCTAGATGAGATGGTATTTAAGTGGTGCCCCTGTGACCCTCCATCTCTACTGGGAACCGACTGATTAGGAAGAACTATGAATTGAATCCTTTAATTACGATCAATAAGTTAAGAAAATAGTTTTTTAGTAATCCTTTGAAACAAGTTACTATTAAAATACAATATATAGACTGGACCTTGTTTAGAACACATACTTAAACCTTTATCGTATTTGTTAGATTAACGTGCGGTCGAAGACTCATTATCTATAATTTCGACCTCTATTTTAGGTGAGTACTCTATGCAATTTCTTGCGCATTTTGATTATATTATATTATGCAAACTATGTACAATTTGTTAAATGCTTTTATTCTCAAAATGCATCTGATACCGATGATTCCGTCGTTTGTTATATGTTTATATCTCTCCATATAAACATCTGATTTGAATTATGAAATTATTGATTCGGCCTATGGAAACTCTCTTACTATATTGGCCTTGACTACCGGGTGGAAATATTTGGGTGGTACCTTCCCAGCTGCTTTATCGCTGGTGTGCCCTAAACAAGGCGTTGTTCCAGAAATCATGATTATCTGTCTGTGATGTTATCAGGTGGAAACATTTGATAACGCTATCTATCTGGGTATTAGAGCGTACATGGCCATTAAAACTGAATAATTGACACATGCTCAATTGTTTTATCTGTTCTGTTCTGAACTGTTTATTCTGAATATATATATTGTCATTTACTTTATATATATTACTTGAAATTCCCATCTCTATGTATATACCTTCTGTTCTAAATTGAATAGGTATCTATTTTCTAAAAACCTTGGAATATTTGGAGATTGAATCTCATTCGGCTTTTAGCTGACGTTGTATAAATAACCATTTTTCAGGAAATAATTAAGTTCGTGGATGGAACGAAAAAGGACTATGTTGAAGATTTAGCTTTTAAAGCTCTTTTTGTTACCTTAAGTAGAATTTTGTTCAATTAGATAGAGCATGTTTAGCTCTTTGTGTCAAGTTGTAACTCGTTGATATTTTAATACAAATGAAGTTCCCTTTAGAAAACTCTGATGATGTAATTCCTTCACTTTCAGTATTTTACGATTCATAACCATGTGATTATACTTCCGCTACATATATTTTAAAACAAAAATTTTAAGGCCAGAATATTGGATGCCTTGGTGGCATGTCAAGACACCCGTTCCCTACTATTTTTGGGTCGGGGTCGTGACAACGTGTCTCCATATAATTGGTCCATGCCAGCTGACTAATTTTTATATCAACAACGGTGGGGGGTAGTTCCAGTCATTTAACGAGGCACTCAATATGGAGTTTATGGGAGGAGGTAAAAAATTGCTCACACCATATGCGTTCTATGGGAGAACGGTATTGCCCATCTAAGTCACAAATACGCAAAGTAAAGCGGGTGCGAATGCGCAAGTGCGTCAATTTTCAAAAAATTATAAATGCGGAAGCGGCGCGATAGCGGCTATTAATTTAAAATATATAGTAATATATAAATATAAAGTAATACAAAGGATACCCTTTTTTGTGACCCGATTAATGTGTCAAACACATATAATAATGTTTGCAATTCACATGAGTTCTGCTAAAATAACATTCAATGTGTGTTTAATACATCAATCGAATCACAAAAAAAAAGAGTTTCCTTATTATTATTATTATTCATAAATATATATTCCAAAAATTATATTTAAATTTCATCACATTCATCGAAAAAAGCTTTTTTATTTCTCAAATCAAGCGTGTATTCCTTATGATTTACTACTTGTACTGTAAAGAAAAAAAATAGTATAGCTCCTAACATAACCTTCCTGAGCAATACCTCATGACAAAGTCTCTATATAATAAATGACAAATATGTTATCAAGTAGCACTTCTATCTTTTTTTAACATCTAGAGTAAATTTCAACAGCTTGTAGACTACACCCAGCTGGCAGAGCCAAAGTTCCCCACAACCGCAAACGAAAACACATATAAATGAGTGCAACATAAACCCAAACAAACCCATCAGTTTCACAGACAAATCGACCAAACAAAACAATCTCATTTTCGGCGAGAAATCAGTTTGAAGAATATCAACATAAATGAGCAAACTCACAAAACTGAGAACGCAATCTGAAATTTTTCAATCCGCGATTTCACCACGATTTCGATCTTAAATTGCCAGATCGCGATTCTAAAGCGGGAGCGAGAGCCATTTTCGACGAACTGTGTGACTATGGTCCCCATTACTGTCGTGGAGGACTTCGATGGAGGTGTATTTGACGGGTGGAGCCCGGTTGGCCATGTGAAAATTTTGTGTTGCTGTAAAATGAGAGAGAGAGAGAGAGAGTATGTAGGAATTTGCTAGAGTGGGGAGAAAAGAGTGGGATTTTATAGGTGGTGTGAGTGGAGGGGGGAGTATTTGGATGGAAAAGGGGGGAGTAATGGAGGGAAAAATCAAAGTAGGATGGGAGTGAAGAGATTGGGGGAAGGAGGAAGCATTTTGAGAGCAAAATTCTGTAGAGGCCGAACCGGTCCGGGTTCTAGGGCGAACCGGTTCGGTTCCCCTGTTTTTTTATTTCGAATTTTCTTAAATCGAACCGATCAGGTCCAGTGGCATCGGTTCGGTTCACTGGGAACAAAAACTTTCTTCTCCTTTTTTTAAGACTGAATTCTTTCACTCTCGATTTTTCGAACACTCCTGCAATTATTCCAAGCATGAACTCCCCCGATTGTCCGTGCCCTCACAAAACGTGTATTTGAACTCATATCCTCTCATGACTGACACTTACGGATTCCTAATGGCCCTAACCTAATTCTACCTAGTGTACACAAGAGTCACCCCATACACGTCAGGGGTGCGATGACCTCTCCCTTACATGTCACTTAACCCCGTAAACGGGGTTCGACAACCAGATCGTGTCGGCCTCTTCCACATATGCCTCTAAATATGGTGTTAGGCGTTGTCCATTAACTTTGAATGTATCTCCCCCCTTTGGATATTCCAATTCCACTGCTACGTGGGAGAATACATTTCTCACAACGAATGGGCCAGTCCATCTAGACTGTAATTTTTCGAGAAACAAATATAATCTAGAGTTATAGAGAAACACCTTTTCTTCCGAATGAAACTCCTTGCATCATATCATCTTATCATGTGCAAGTTCCATTCGTTCTTTGGAAATCTTAGCGTTCTCGTACGCATCATTGCGCATCTCTTCCAATTCATTTAACTGAAGCTTGTGACCATCCCCGGCTTTATCCAAATTGTAGTTCAACCTCTTGATTGCGCAATAAGTTTTGTACTTTAGCTCCACGGGGAGAGTGCATGGCTTGCCATAAACAAAGCGAAATGGGGACATCCCGAGGGGGTTCTTGTATTCGATCCTATAAGCCCATAACGCATCATTCAATCTAAGGAACCGATCATTCCGGTTGGGATCGATGGTTTTTTTAAGAATGTTTTTAATTTCACGATTCGCAAGATCGTCTTGCCCACTCGCTTGGGGTGTCCGACCTTGTGAACAACTCCATACTTTCTTATAAGTTTTTGAAATGGCCTATTGCAAAAATGCTTACCGTTATCACTAATTATTGCCTTTGGAGCACCGAAGCGAGAGAGTATGTGTTCATGCAAGAACTTAATCACCACTTTATTATCATTCGTTTTGGTAGCTATGCCCCTTACCTATTTAGACATGTAATCTACTGCAACGAGGATATATAGGAAGCCAAAGGACGGAGGGAAAGGGCCCATGAAGTCAATACCCCAATAATCAAATATCTCGATGATGAGTATAGGGGTTAATGACATCATGTCACGTCGGGTAATAGCTCCCATCCTTTGACACATGTTGCAAGATTTATAGTAAGAGTTTACATCTTGGAAGATCATGGGCCAATAGAGTCCGCTTTGAAGAATCGTAGCGGCTCTCTTATTTGTGGAAAGGTGCCCTCCACACGCTTCTGTATGACAGAAATGGATGAAGCTATGAATCTCATCATTCGGTACACAACGTCGGATGATTTGGTCCACACAATATTTAAATAAAAATGGATCGTCATAGAAAAATATGCACGACCAAGTAATGAACCTCTTCTTTGCTTGCGGTGTCTAATCGGGAGGGACATCCCACGTGACAAGATAGTTAACTATGTCCACAAACCAGGGAAGAGAAGAGGTGGCAAAATAATTGTTCATTCAAGAAATACACATATATGGGTATGAGATCACTAGGCACGTCGGACGAGAGCCGGGATAAATGATCGGTAACGATGTTTTTTACCTTTTTTTGTCTTTAATAGAGAGATTAAATGCTTGTAGGAGTAAGATCCACCTGATGAGGCGCGGCTTAACATCTATATTAGTAAGGAGATATTTTAACACCGCGTGGTCGGTAAAGCATGTAATGGGTGAACCGACTAGGTACAAGCGAAATTTGTCAAGGGCAAACACTACCGCTGGCAATTCTTTCTCCGTGGTGGTGTAATTGAGTTACGGTCCGGTTAAAGTGCGGCTAGCATAGTAGATGACATGAGCTTTGTTATCCTTTCTTTGGCCTAAAACAACCCCTACAATGTAATCACTCACATCACACATGAGCTCGAATGGCAGGGACCAATCCGGAGCTTGCATGATAGGAGCAGAAACGAGCATGCTTTACAATTTATCAAAAGTACCTTGGCACGCGTCATTCCACTCAAAAGGGGAATCCTTCATAAGGAAGTTACTCAAGGCCCTGGCGATGGCATTAAAATCCTCGATAAACCTTCAATAAAACCCCCTATGGCCCAAGAAGGAGTGTACATCCTTTAGTGATTTAGGTGGGGGTAGCTCGGCTATGACATCTATTTTGGCCATATCGACTTCGATTCCCTTGGACGACACTATGTGGCCAAGAACTATCCCTTTCATTACCATGAAATGGTATTTTACCAATTAATTACAAAGTTCTTTTCCACACACCGGGCGAAAAAAAAATCAAGATTCGCAAGACAAAGGTCAAAAGAAGGGCCAAAAAGGCTAAAATCTTCCATAAATATCTGAAGACCTCTCTCAACCATGTCGCTAAAGAGACTAATCATGCACCTTTGAAAGGCCGAGGGCGCATTACCCAATCCAAATGGCATATGTTTGTAGGAAAATGTTCCAAAAGGACATGTGAAAGTCTTCTTCTCTTGATCAAGAATGTCTACCTCTATTAGGTTATATCCGGAATAACCATCCAGGAAGCAATAATATGGGTGTCCCGCTACACACTCTAGCATTTGATCAATGAATGGTAAGGGGAAATGATCTTTCCTTATGCTCGCATTGAGTTTTCGGTAATCAATGCAAATGCCCCACCCGGTGGTGGTACGTTGGGGAATTAACTCACCCTTGGCATTCTCGATCACAGTCATTCCCGACTTATTCGGGACAACTTGGATAGGACCCATCCATTTGCTATCCGAGATTGGGTAGATAATCCCGACATCCAATGACTTAATAATTTCGGCTTGTACGACTTCTTTAATTTTTGGGTTCAGTCTTCTTTACATTTCCCTCGAGGGATTCATGTCCTCCTCGAGGTGGATTTCATGGGTACAAATTAAGGGAATTATACCTTTCAAATCTACTATGCTCCAACTAAAAGAACTTTGGTGCTTCCTCAAAATTTCTAACAACTTACCCTTTTGCTCTTTATCTAGGCTAGAGGAGACAACAATAGGAAATGTCTCATCCTCTCCTAAATAAGCATATTTTACGTTAGAGGGTAGTTTTTTTAATTCGAGGGTGGGAAATTTTTCTTCCGAGGGGGTCGTGGATGAATCCCTCGGGGGTAACTCCTTGAATTTAGAAACACACTTAATATCTCTCAAGTCCTCAATTGACGCTCCCTCATCTAACAACGCTTTAACACCTCTCCCTCTCGCTCAAACTCGGTATATGTACCCTCGCTCTCGTCACTTCTCGCAAGGCATGTTTCTAAGGCGTCCCCACCAATGGTTCTCTCAGTGCGATCTTCTACTATCTCCTCCATGACATCGATCGCATGAATTTCATCTTCTTCAGCCCCTTGGTTAGCAATGTTAAAGATGTTCGTCTTGAGGGTTATGTTCCTAAAAGTGAGTTGCATTTGCCCATTGCATGTATTGATTAAAGCGTTAACCGTGGCTAAGAATGGGCGGCCTACAATGATGGGGACATGATTGCTAGAATGGATGGAGGTCTCTGTGTCCCAAATGACAAAGTCTACCGGGAAGTAGAATGTGTCCACTTGGACTATCACGTCCTCGACAATCCCTCGAGGTATCTTCACCGTGCGATCCGCTAGTTGGAGAGCGATTCGTGTGGGCTTAATGTCACCCAAATCGAGTTGCATTCGATTCTCTCCAATAATGCATGAAATCGTGGGTGCACCCGGATCTTTAAACTTTGGTGGGAGGTCGTTAAGTAGAACGGAGCTCACATTTTGTGCTAGAAAGACATTATTTTTCACCTTTAGCCTTATTTTCACCGTCAATAAATCTTTAATGACTTTGGCATAGGCGGGAATTTATTGGATGGAATCGAGAAACGACAAATTCAACTTTACTTACTTAAGGACATCTAGCACATATGCATGAGAGGCTCCTTTTTGGGGTAGATCCAACCATTGAGGGAATGGTGCAGCGATAGGAGGTTTCACTATGACTTCTGGCTCGCTAGTGTCATCATTGTCACTCTCATTCAAGGGGACATCTTCGGCCTCTTTTGTGTCGGGCTAAACCTCCTTGTCTTTAGATGTGGCGTGTGGGAGAGGTGATAAATAAACGACTCACCCACTACATAGAGTGGTAGAGGCTTTATATTTCTCTTACTGATCATAGGAGGTAGAGCTAACATTAGATTGACCTTGAGGAGGTCATTGGCCTTGGGCCGAAAACTTGCCATTCTCTTAGATATTTAAAGCGGTTTGCAACCTAGAGATACTAATATTGATCTCAGTGAACATTCACTCATGCTTAGTGTTGGTTGCGTTTTGAGATTGGATGAATTGATTTAAACTATTCTCGAGAGTCTTCCACAGTGGGGTGATTTATCGTGTGGGAGGTGGTGCTTGCATATGTATTTGCGTCTGTGGAGCGTGTTGGAAATGTGTAGGTGGAGGAGGGGAAACGTATGAATTAGGATTCAACACATCCTGTTGTTTCCCATAGCTAAAACCATGATGGTTCCTCCACGAAGGGTTGTACGAGTTCCCATGTGGGGCAATTAAATTTACCTTAAATCCCCCAATCGCTTCAACTTGCTCGTTAAGCATGACTTTATAGGAAGGTATCGTCGGACATTCCTTTGTTGAATAACCCGCCTAAAAAATAGCACACACATTCTCTTTCACGGCTCGGGTGGATCCAATAGTTTTCTTGAGTGGGATCCACGAGCATCCTTTATTTGCTTAACAAATTGATTAAACTTATAATTCCACTCAGCATCCTTGTCCAAATTGTAAATTTCGAATGCGAAAGGAGTAGTGGACGTCTTTCGGACTCGGTTTTGGGCATTGGGGCTAGATGTGTCCCATGTTTTAGTAGTCTCGGCGACATACTTAAGATGAGCATCAACATCGTTAGCATCTAAGTCCCAAAATGGTCTTTCACACATAGTTTAAACAAGTTGCTTAGACGCTATAGTTAGCCCATGATGGAAGAAAGAGATAACATGATGCTTTTCAAATCCATGATGTGGGCAAGCGCTAACTAATTCTTGGAATCATTCCCAATATAGATCAAATGACTCATTGTCTTGTTGTCAAAAAGCTTGAATTTGAGCCTTGACGGGGTTGGTTCTATGTTGGGGAAAGAACTTCAAAAGAAACTTGGATTGCATATCCTTCCAAGATGTAATTGAGTTCGGCGATAATGACCACAACCAGGTCTTAGCTTTATCCTTTGAGGAAAAAGGAAAAAGATTTAGGTGAATGACGTCTTTCATGCAAGCTTGATCACTAAACGTATCGATGGCCTCTTCGAACTCACAGATGTGGAGGTATGGTTTCTCCGAATCCATGCCATAAAAAGTGGGAAGAATTTGTATCATCCCATTACGTAAGTGGAATTGTCCTGCATTATATGGAAGTAGCCCCAGGGTGATAGTTCACTAGGGATATAGGAGTTCTTTCATGGGACGATATGTTAGGTCTCCCTCACCCATACCAAAACTAGCGTTATCAGACATGTCGCTCTCTCCTAGTGACTCAAAATCCTCATTCGGTGTCCTAAAAGTGTGACTTGATATGTGACTTGCGATATAGTTAGGTGGTGTAGGAGTTGGAATCCAAAACTGCGGTACGTTAGTAGTGTGTGGGTTATTGGGGTCGTACTTAACAATTAGACTCTCGTGAATGCATGTGAGAGTATATTGAGGGGTATATTGCGGATTTTGAATGAAAGGTCTAACAGTCTACCTG
Organism: Sambucus nigra; assembly: GCA_949130495.1. NCBI lineage: Eukaryota > Viridiplantae > Streptophyta > Magnoliopsida > Dipsacales > Adoxaceae > Sambucus > Sambucus nigra. Next base: position 353,182,042 of record OX422218.1, read on the forward strand.
AATCCCCGGTAACGGAGCCAAAAACTTAACGCGACTACAAATGTGTCTATAGTGCGTGCTCTTAGGGTCCAAGTGCAAACCGGTCGCATTAGTAATAAACCTGGTAAAACGAGGTCGATTCCTTAGGGAAATAGGACGAATGCTCGTGACGACGTAGGAAAGATGATTAACCCTAAATTTACTCTACGAAAGAAACGAAAAGGTGACTCATTTGGAGATTGATTTCTACTAACTAAATGCAAACTAAATTTAACTTATGAACTAAATTATGTGAGCAGAATTAAAACTAATGGAATTGATTAAATATGAATTGTTGATACCAAAATTTACCACCCTACGTGGACCAATTACAAGCTAGCACGTGTTATCCAATGTGGCATATGTCCAAGTCAGCCTGATACAAAAGCCCGGGGAATAAGGAAGCCCGACCAACACAGAAGCCCGATCAACAATGAAACCGAACCAATAGCCTGTATTACCAATAAAGTGACAATAGTTTTATAGACTATACTGCCGATGAAGCGACAACATTCATATATTTAATTATCATTATGTGTTGATGTGAATGCCTAACGAATGAAGTCATTCCACCCTTTCATATGACAACTATCAAGACCCTTCTTGGGCTATAAATACATTGTATCACTCTCATTACAAGGGATCGGAGAAACAACTCAAGGCAATCAATACATAACAATGGACGTAGGTTATTCCATTGAATCGAACCACTTTAAAATTTCTTCTATCTTGTTTGTTTTATTTATTTTATCTATGAAAAATTAATTAGGCCTAGTCTAGTTTTTTGCATCAACAGATTGGCGTCGTCTGTGGGAACGTATTGCTAAATGTTTTCACTTATTCATCATACATGGATAAAATTCCAAAATCAAGCACCAAAAACGAGCAAATTCTGCCTACTCCCTCTTACCCTCCAAATAACAATTATTTGACAGGAATTTTGGCTAGCTTGACCAAGAGTCAAGAGGTTATGCAGGATACTATACGACAGTTGGCTCAAACTCTGCAAGCTGGAGTTCCTGAATAATTTAATCAAAGGAATATGCCACCGTCGCCAACAAGGAGTGTTGGGCATAGCTGTTCCAGAACTTCTAGGGATCCTTCATATCTTCCTGGAGAAACTTCTCCTATTAGGATCACTAATTCCACTAATGGGCAATCCCTCATCCCAGAAAGATTGAGTGACTTAAAAAGGATAAGTAGGGCCTCTCCTTTTGATCATTTGGGACCCTAGCAAAATTCCCTACGGGTTGCGTCGAGAAATACTCGACGACCAAGTGATCTGAAGGAAGGTCCAGCCCAATCCAGATTTAATACTCGACAAAGTAATAGGTCTAGTCAGAGAGAAGGTTCGCAAGAAGAAAGCTCAACACGATCAGTTGGTCAAGCCGCTACCCATAGATTTGATGTTGGCAGTGATGCTTGGAAATATTCCATTCAGCGTTTGGAATACAGATTGGGAGAAATGTCCAAGGCCAAGAATCCTCTCCAAAGAAGTTTTATTAAAGGATCCCCCTTTGTCTAAACCATCGTAGATTTCCCTATACCAACCAAGTTTAAATCTCCAGTGGTCACTCCCAAGTATGATGGGAAGACTGATTTAGTTCTTCATATAAAATAATACCAAGTGGCGACTGATATCTATGATGTTCCTGATGAAACGAGGTGTAGGGGATTTTCAGGAACAATCATTAGATCTACTCAAATCTGGTATAATAGTCTTCATCGGGGGAAGCTTTCTTGCTTCCAATAACTTGTCGAGGTAGTCATTGGTAGTTTTTACTTTAGATTAAAACCAGTGAAGCGAGTAGCTCATTTGCTTAGTGTAAAATAGAAGGTGGGAGAAAGTACCAGGGATTACATCACTCGTTTCAATAACGAGAAATTAAAAGTCATTGATTACGAAGAGAAGACTGTAATCACTGCCCTTATGAGTGGTTTGCTCCCCGATAAACTGTATTATACTTTGGCAAAAGATCCCCCGAAGATAATGACAGAATTGATGGCCAAAGCAACAAAGATTATGAACGTAGAGGAAGCTATGACTTCCAAAAAGAATTCAGATGCAAAGGCGGAAGTAAAGGCAGAAGGGAAGTCAGATAAGAAGGAGCACAATAATCACAATGAGCGCAGGAATTCGAAAGTAAAAGAAAGCCTAGATCGACTCAGGAAATTTACAAATTACACTCCCTTAACGGTGGATATACATCACGTTTTGGAAGAAATCGATCACAATAATGATTTGAGTTGGCCTGAAAAGTTAAGGTCGCCGTTGATAAGAGGGATAAGTCCAAGTAATGTGAATTTCATAAAGATCATAGTCATACTACCAACCGGTGTATTTCTCTCCAAAATGAGATAGAAGCACTCATCTGAAGAGGAAAATTGGACAGATTTACTGATCGGCGGGCTGGAGGAAGAACTGGAGGAAGAGGTCAACACAGATCTAAATCACCAGTTAAGCCCAGAGAAGATAAGAAGAGGAACCACGACGAGGATCCAGAAGATGATCCTGATCTTCCCAAGAAGCCTAAACAATCGAAACGCAAGGTATTTACACTCAACTTTGGATATTGTGATTGCTATATGATTACAGGTAGGGATGTGGGAGGAGGAGATCATACAGATGAAAGGAAGGCTTACCTCAATGAGGCTTAAGCTTATTCATATATCTAGCGAATCAACATTGCCAAGGAAGAACGAACAAGAAAAGTTAGCAAGGATAAGATCGTAATTGGCTTTTCCAAGAACGATCTATCTAGAGTATTATATCCTTATGATGATCCTTTAGTGATCAGAGTCAGGATCAAATAAGTACTGGTGGCAAGAACATTAGTGGATAATGGAAGTTTGACAGACATCATGTTCGAACCCTGTTTTGATAGTTTGGGATTAAAACTCAACCAACTGGAGCCTTGCCACAGGCCACTCATTGGATTCTCTGGTGAAAAGTATTTCCATTGGGGACAATCAAATTAAGCGTGTTTATCAGGACATGGCCAGTGAGCAGGACAGAGAAAGTGAGATTATTTGTAATGGACAAAAATGTTAATTTTGCCAATAACATAATCATGGGAAGAGTTGGTCTGAAGAAATTCGAAGCTGTAGCCTCTACCGTTCATCAATGCCTGAAGTTCCTGACCAACTTTAGAGTTCGAGTAGTGAAAGGAGATCAAAAAGTAGCTCGCGAACACTACTATTCCTCCACTGAGGAAGAAGATATGTTGGAAACAAAGAGGAAAATAACCACTTATCAAGTGGATATATCTGAGCCGAACAACGAATATGAGGTTAAAACCTTAAATCCACGAGACGAATCTGAGCTTATAAAAGGCCAAGTGATGGAGGCAATAAAAATCATTGTTCTGGATAATGATAAACCATAAAGAACAACTTAAATAGGAGCGTCATTAGAACCGGTTCTTAAGCAGGAGTTGGTGGCTTTCTTGAGATAAAGAAAATACGTGTTCGCGTGGAGCCATGAAGATATGCCAGGCATAGACCCAAATTTCTTATGCCATGAGCTTAATGTTAATAAGGAGGTTAAACATGCGAAGCAGCGAAGAAGAGTTTTTAGCCCCGAGAAGAACCAGGCTATACAGGAAGAGGTGGAAAAGCTTCAAAAAGCTTCCTCTATTGAAGACGTGAAGTACCCGAATTGGTTGGCCAACGTAGTTATAGTCAAAAAGAAAAACAATAAATGGAGGATGTGTGTGGATTTTACTGACCTGAACAGAGCGTTCCCCAAGGATCACTTTCCTTTGTCGCGAATTGATCAATTGGTGGATACTAGTCAGGGCACGAGCTGCTAAGTTTCATAGATGCATATTATGGTTATAACCAGATCAAAATAAAGCCAGAAGATAGAGAAAGTACTTCCTTTATTACTCCCCGAGGAACTTATTGCTATAATATTATGCCATTTGGTCTAAAAAATGCAGGTGCTACTTATCAGAGACTGGTGAACAAAGTATTTGAGGAACAAATAGGCAATAACATGGAGGTGTATGTTGATGATATGCTCACTAAGTGCAAAAAATTTGTTGATCATATTGCCGACCTCAGCCAGGCGTTTGATCAATTAGAAAAACAACAGATGAAGTTAAACCCCACCAAATGTGTCTTCGGAGTTCAGGAGGGAACGTTTCTCAGATATATAGTAAATCAAAGGGGAATTGAAGCTAATCCATATAAGATTAAAGCTTTGATCGAAATAAAATCACTGACTTGTAAAAAGGATGTTCAAAGGCTAACAGGGCGCGTAGCAGCACTCAATAGGTTTGAGTCCCGAGCAACGGACAAGTGTTTGCCATTCTTTAAGGTGCTTAGAAAAACCTTCGAATGGAACGATGAATGTGAAAAAACGTTCCTGGAATTAAAGAAGTACCTGGGAACACCACCACTACTCTCCCTACCAGTGTTGGGAAAAAAGTTGTATTTGTATATGGTTGTATCTGAATCAGCAGTTAGCTCTGCCTTGATCAAGAAAGAGAATGGAGTTCAAAAGCCAGTTTACTACATTAGCAAAGCTTTTCGAGGAGAAGAAGTTAGATATACCAGACTGTAGAAATTAGCATTGGTCATAATTATGGCTAGTAAACGGATGAAGCCATATTTTTAAGCTCACACCATAGTGGTATACACTGATATGCCACTAATGCAAGCTTTGCATAAGCTGGAGAAATCTGGGAGATTGATGTATTGGGCTATAGAGTTTGGGGAATATGATCTTGTGTATGATCCAAGGACTGATTTAAAAGGCCAAGCTGAGGCAGATTTATTACAGAATTCACTTAAACTAAGGTCCTCGAGCAACAAGGAATTCTGACCGAGCAACATTCAGAAGTTAACAGACCTACTGGATATACGCCCAACCAACTCCAGGCAGGGGAAACTGCAGGAAAAGATCAACCAGAACCGTTCAGTGGAGTACAGGAGAAGAAGAAGAAATATGAGGAGGTGAAGGATAAAATTTTCCATCAAGGGATTTTGATAAACTAAGCGTTTGACATCGATATCCCCATATGGAGTCCGTATGTTGATGGGTGATCTTGTGCAACTGGATGTAGAGCTAGAATCATTCTCAATACTCTAGATGAGAAAGATATAGAGTATGCTCTACGATTCCAATTTCAAGCCTCCATTAATGAGGCAGAGTATGGAGCTGTGATTGTTGGTTTAAATCTAGCTAAATCATTGAATGTCAAGTAAGTTGTGGTATACAGTGATTCACAGTTAGTGGAAAATCAAGTGTTGAACTTATATGCAGCTAAAGGAGAACTGATGACCTGATACTTAGCCAAAGCGTTGGAGATAATTTTCACTTTACTAGTTATCCAAATGATCAGAATTCCAAGATTAAAAAATGCCAGAGCAGATGCACTTGCTCAGCTAGCTTCAGCTACCAGAATTGAGCTGCGAAGAACTATTCCTATTAAGCTACTCGCTAATAAGAGGATAGATGAAGATTATATAATCAACTTTATTATAGTTGATATGGGTTCATCTTGGATGGATACCATAAGAGCATATATTGAAGGAAGGATTCTTCCAACCGACCTACTTGAAGCTAAGAAGTTAAAATACGAAGTCGTAAGATATGTGCTAGATGGTGTTGTGTTATATAGAAGAGGATTAACTGTTGGTCTACAACGATGTGTGCATCCAGCTAAAGTGAATAATTTGATTGAAGAAGTCCATGAAGGGTCCTGTGGAGCCCACGTAGCAAGAAGAACTCTGATACAGAGAATCCATACCCAGGGGTACTACTGGCCAACTATACGAGCAGATTGTGCCAAGAAGTGTGATAAGTGCCAGAGGTTTTCCAGTAAACATAAGGCTCCACAAGCCCTCCTAACACCAATTTCTTCACCTTGTCCCTTAGCTATGTGGGTAATTGACTTGGTCGGGCCTCTGTCGACCACCCGAGGAAGGTTCAAATACCTGGTTATAGCTGTCGATTACTTTACTAAGTGGGTGGAAACTGAATCATTGATCGATATGTCATATGAAAAGATTTATCAGTTCATTTGGAAGAATATCATATGCTGGTATGGCTTTCCCTATGACTTTATCAATGATCACGGCACACAATTCGATAACGACGAATTTATTGCTTATTGTGCCCAATCCAACCGCCAAAAAATCCATTCGGCTCCTGACCATCCTCAAAGAAACGACCAAACAGAGGTAACTAACAGAACTTTGTTGAATGGTTTGAAGAAAAGGTTAGAAAATGATAAAGGGAATTGGATCAATGAACTGCAGTCTATCTTGTGGGCTTATCGAACAACTCCTAGAACAGCTACTAGAGAAACTCCCTACATGTTAGCGTTTGGTGCTGAAGCAGCCATTCCTGCTAAGCTAGGTTTACCAATGCACAGAGTTCTTAACTTTAATACCCCAGTCAGTGATTTGATGAGAAGGCTGGACTTAGACATGCTGGAAGAGGTACGTGAAGATGCGACTTTAAGGAATGCAGCCTATTAACATCGAACTACACGCTTCTACAACAAAAGGGTGAAGCCGAGCAACTTAAAAGAGGGTGATTATATTTTGAAGAAAGTGATTCAAAAGAACAATAAGATGGAAGACAATTGGCATGGGCCTTATCGTATCACTGTAGTCATCCGACCAGGCACTTGAGGGTGAAGAGTTCAAGAACTTATGGAATGCATAACACTTGAGGAAATACTATCAGTGATGTAAACATGTTGTATTAAGTTCATTTCAATATTAATGAGAATGAGATTTCCCCAAAATTATTAATTTTTTTCGGAGTACTAGTGTTGTGCACTATATTATGCAAGCAACAAAGGCACAAAAAAGATCGTCAACAACCTACAAATACCAACAAAGTTGGTCGGTATTAATAAAGACCACAAACAAAGTTGGTCGGAATCTATAAGGGCCACCAACAAATTTGGTCGGTATCTATAAAGACCACCAATAAAGTTAGTCGGTATCTATAAAGACCACCAACAAAGTTAGTCGGTATTATAAAGGCCACTAATAAAGTCGGTCTGTATCAATAAAAGCACCAACAAAGTTGGTTGTTAAACATATAAAAAAACACGCGAGGCAAAATTGTAAGTCCTAAATGCTTGGTTAACGAAGATGTAGATGAATAGTTTTCATCTAAACTGGGCTAAAAGATAGACAAATATTCCACTCACACCTGGGAACTGAGGTAACTAATCTAATTACCTAAAAACTTTGGGTACATTAGTAAAACTATGGTGATGCATTAGTAATTGATATAATACCTAGGATAAGCCTAATGATATCAATAGAACCGGTGAAAAACTAAAGATTAACTAAAAGTTGATCCATTCATAGTCAAAGACTAAGAAAATTTTCATATATGGAAATATTAACTAAAAGTTAATCAATTCATAAAATAAACTTGTCATTAAATCAAATGATTACATATTGTTGTTTAAACACGCAGGAAAAAAATACAAACACTTATTCTACAGGACGTTTTCCTTCAGCCTTAGAAACAGGATCCATGCCAGCTGGAGGATCATCCAAAGTAAAAGGGAGTTGATGAAGTTAATTTTCTGAAGCATCCTGGTGTTGCTGCTACTAGGATGATCAAGCAGACGAGGAGGTCGGACGATCTCTAGTTCATCATGTAGCTCGTAATCTCCTAAGTATTTCGAAATTAAGCATTGAGGAATACGATGAATAGGAAGACAGTTAACATCTAACTTGAATAGAGGATTGTCAAACTCCAGTAAGCCTAGGTCATACCAATACCACAGAGCGTCGTTCTTATCTACTTTCATTATGATTAAAGCATTCATCCAACCCCATTTATAGGACTCATTTTTATCATGTTGAAGACTATCGTCAAAATATCCCAGAGCTTCATTATACCCATCCATCCAAACTTCTCTTGGTTGCTTGTGTAATTGAAAGGTTAATTTATCAACCTGAGACTGTAGTTTCTTCAATACTACATCCTTAACCTCTAATTGGGAAGATTGAGTGGATAATTATTCAGACAAGGTTTGTAGCTTCTGGGACATCTCAGCAATAGCTCGGTCTTTTGCTTTTAACTGTGCAGCTTGATTGGCAAAGGCCTGCTGGGTCCTAACTTCTTCTATAGTTCCTCGGCTAGGCCTATTTCTTGCTCAGGAAGAGGATGCAGGCTTAATCTTTTTTAAGGCTTTTAATTCATCTCTTAATTTTTCATTCTCAGCCTCTAAAAAGGAGTAACCTTCATCTGTAGTAGCAACATCTGCTCCAGTGGCAGACCTCAAAAGATTCACTTTATCCCTCAAATTATTTTTCTCCTCTTTCAGAAGTTTGGCAACAGTCCTAGTTTTTTCAAATTCAATCTTAAGTAAATATCCTTTTTATTATAGAGATAAATTTATCAAAGCCCCGACTTACACTCAAATTTTGATACTTCTGCTCGTAACTCTGATGCAACAGTGCAATAGATTTTTATGTTGTTCTTGAAGTTCTTCTATTATCTCATAGTAGGCAACATTGTTTGCTACCGCTCGATCTAGTAAGTACTTCAAATTATTGTAGGCTTCTTTAGCCTACTCTGATACATCATCACTGAGCAATTGAACAATCTCTTTTTTGGGCAAGTCCGTATGACCTGCTTTGAAAAAAACATTGCACTTCCTCAGTAGCTCAGTATCATTGGAAGACAGTTGTTCCATCTTTGCTATAAACTAGGAAGAATAAATAATCACCAATCAACAACAAGAATGGAGAACAAGTATAGTCAACAAGAGACAAAAGGGAACAAAAAGTTCTTTTATTGATAACAAAGAGTTCAAGTATAATTAAAATAAAGAAAAAGAAACAAAAAAGCAAAAGGGAAAATGTCAAATAACTTTTCACCTTCTCCCTATCATTTTTAACCTTCTTGTCCTGCTCAGAAGAAGGAGCTACAGGCTGGAGTTACTCAATTTGCTCATCAGGAGGATGAGAAGAATCATAAATTTTAGGTTGATCGGTTGTAGATTCAACCACTAGCGAAGACTCTCCAGAATCAGCTTCATCTTCAACCTCATCCTCCATGGCTGGAGGAGGACCATGAACATATCTCTAAAAAGGTTCAGAGCCTTCAGCTGTGTTTAGCTCCTGAAGGGCAGTAACCCAACCATATCTGAAGCATTTTTGTTTTGCATACTCAATTTGAGCAGAGGTAGCAAAAATGGTTTTGTCCCAGCCTTTGTCCCACCCAGTACTTAAGGAGGCCTTCACGATAGACTTTCTCTTAAATCTGATAGTGGATACAAGCTCTTCAGCAGCCTTTGCATGTGTTCAGCTTCCTCTACCCTGCACTCAGCTTCCTCTTCCTTACGCTCAGCTTTCTTAGCCTTGCGCTTAGTTTCTTTTGCCCTGTGCTCCGCTTCAAGGGCATTTTCATTAGATGTTTGACAAGCAGTTTCATTCGTCTTTAACTTATCCACTTAAGTACTTTTCTCAATCTCCAGGGCTTGCTGAGATTTGAGCAGAGACTTTTTCAAGTCAGCTAGAGCTTTCTCCACCTTATTTGAAGAAGAATAAGCCTTAATTGCATCATCCTTCTCCAGCATATTATTAAAGTGTACCAAGAACGGCAATAGATGAAGATCAAAATGAGCATATGAGAAATATGAAAGACAACCAAACTAAGAAAAAGGAAACTACTTACTGATGCAAGGCTCTGAACAGCCAATTAGGAAACCCTCGATCAAGGGAGCATGACATTTACCCCCCTGTGGTCTAGAAGAGTATCAGACTTGATCAACTTCCTAGCCATACTAGGAGTAATAGTTGCTTGGGGAACAACATAAGAAGAGGGTAATTCAACCAAGGACAGTTGATCAGTCACCTGGTCGACCTGCTTCTCTGTAAGCCCACTTCTAACTCTCCTCAAAGGAACTTCAGCATCTTTGGGAGCTGCATCTTTGGGGGTTAAGAATTTGGGAGCTTGGCCTTTGGGGGATGGGTCCTTGGGAACCGGGGGCTTCATATCCCCTATTTTCTTCTTGGCTCCTTCAGCAGGTTCTTGGGAGCCAGAAGTGCTACCACTGAGAAAGTCAAGAAACTTCATCTTCTTCATGATTTTAAATAGAGGGGTGTCAGAATCGACAACAAACTTTTGATCAAGATCAATTACTAGAATAGGAGAGGCAGTAAGTCTGACAATAAAGGAAGAAACAGTGTTTTTGTATTGAACCAGATAGGAGGCAGACCTAACGAGCTCCTCAGTAACTACCTTATGAAACTCCCAGATAAACTTCAACTCTTTTAAATTTACTTCACTATCTTTGGGGGGCTTTCTTTTCTGATGAACAATAATTTAATTTATAAAGCAACAGTCAGTATGACATTTTATCAAATATAAACAGGGCAAAAATATTAAAACATATAACAACCTATCCCGTTGACAAAGAGAGGACATCTAGGCCCTTGGTATTTAGCACCTCCAGTTAAGGGAGCATATTGACAATTTTTTACAACTACCCCATGATCAAAATAATCCCTATTAGAATCAAGGAGATTAACTACTAAAGCTTTACTAACTTCCCTAGTTTTCAAATAAAAAGTGGTATCGTTAGTTACCCATTTATAACGAAACATTATTTCTGGAATCCCTAGATGGGTGCCATAGATTTGATTTAACCTATATACTCCATTCACTACTCTTCATGTGTTAGGAACCAATCTTGCAGGAACAATATCAAATTATTGACAAAACTCCAGCCACAGGGTATTGAGAGGAAATGTGAACCCACATTCAGCAATAAAGATGGAAGGGAACCAATAGCCCTCAGCAAGAGAGAACAAATCAGAAAAAAAAGTGGAGTGTTCCAGTAAAACCCAAGATGGAATATTAAAGTTGATTCTGAACTTATCAAGTGAATCAATAGAATAAACCATGGTGAAGAAAACAAAGAAGAAGAGAAGAAAAATTCTTATGAAAGTTTAAGGATTCAGCAAGAATTGAAGACAAAAAATAAAACGATCGTACGAAAGTTCAAAGAACACAACAGCAGAATCAGAAGTGAGAGGTAGCAAATGATCGAATTTTTACCACTCTTTTTATAACACGCATAGAAAACTAGTAAAAGTAATGATTAAAGAGAACTATGTTGGGTTTACGGAGGCTAGCAAGGGAAAAGACAAAGATACCCCAGAAATATTCGCTAAAATTTGAAATATTTACAAAATTGTCATTCGCGCTAAAAAATTATCAATCAAGTGGATAAATTTCACAAGTCTGGAAGTTCTGTAGCCAACCAAGCAGCCCGAACTACTGTTAAAGCATAATTTTCCACACTTTCACATCAACTCCAAGTATGAAACATTGGGGGCTTTTGTAGATACCAAAATTTTCCACCCTACGTGGAACAATTACAAGTTAGCACGTGTCATCCAATGTTGAAAAAGTCCAAGTTAACCTGATACAAAAGCCCGACGAATAAGGAAGCCTAACCAACAATGAAGCCCGACCAATAGCCTGTATTGCCAACAAAGTTACAGTAGTCTCACAGCCTGTATTGACAATGAAGCGACAACATTCATATATTTAATTCTCATTATGTATTGATGTGAGTGCCTAATGAATTAATGCATTCCATCCTTTCATATGACAACTACCAAGACCCCTCTTAGGCTATAAATACATTGTATCACCCTCATTGCAAGGGATCGAAGAAACAACTCAAGGCAATCAACACATAACAGTGGACGTAGGCTATTCCATTGAGCCGAACCACTTTAAAATTTCTTGTGTCTTGTTTATTTTATTTATTTTACCTATGATCAATTAATTAGGCCTAGTCTAGTTTTTTGCATCAATGTGAATGATGAAATTAGGTTGGAATACAATCCCCCAAACCCTAGTACGTTTATCGGATACAAAACTAGTCTCTAAATTAGATAATTGATTAAACCCGGTCCTTATTAATCCCAAGCATTGCATATATGAGTGTACTGGACCACATCATACATAATCAAGAGCAAGAATAAAGTGGTGTTGCAATAGCTAACATGCGCATCGCATTCTTAAACACCCTGATTACCTAGGCCAGACGAGGTTAAAAGACCTACGACAGTTGTGATCACTACACAACACGATTCAATTATTATTTAATTCGTAAAAACTAATTTTCTATTTGTGCATACTACATCGGGTTGGGTTCATGCATCCCAACCCTGAGAAATCTAGCCTAGTATGGTACAATTAGCTACAATTATGTTTTCTACTGTGCAGGAAATCAAAACTGTTATGAAATTTATGCTTAGAAGAAATAAATAATCTTGTAACTTTGAGCTCCTAGGGTTCTTAACTACTTTCTCTTTCTAAAACTATGCTAAAATAAACTCCCAAATAAGTCCCCTAAGTCTGGGAATACATTGGAATATAAAAACTTCATTTTAACAAGAGTTTCGACCATGTAAAACACTAATTGTGGAAGAGGATAATGATGAAATTCGACGGCCAAATCGATCCGGGTCAGATACATCGGTTCGGTTCTCCTATTACAGAAAGTTTCTTTATCACTGGACCGATTCATTTTTATCTCTATCAGTTTGGTTCCATCTTCACAAAAAGTTTAGCCGGCATCCGAATCGATTCTTTTTATCCTCCATGGGTTTAGTTTGGTCTTTATAGTGATTTCCCCTTCCTTGTGATTTTTCTCTCAACTTTGAAGCTTTGTAACTCGTGCTTCGGGACTCGAATTCAGATGTCATTTCCTCCTATGCACTTGTAAACTTGAGTTTTTCAACTCTTCTTGAGGCTTCTCGTCCGAATTCAAGATATAAATTACTCTTTTGCCCTTTGACTTTTCTTTTTTTCTCTTCTTTCTTTCTTTCGGTTTCTTTCTTTCTTCTCATGCACTAAATACCTGCAAAATTTATGAAAAATACGCGAAACTCTACGTACTCATTAGAAAAGGTTATTAATAATGATATGAGATAAATCAACTCGAGTTACAACGCACGAAATGTGAAAAGACTCTAAATTACGGGGAGAAATACGAAGAATTTATGCCTAATCAATGAGTACATTCACGTATTCTATGAGAAAAAGTTGATGACATTTAGAAGATTGACGATCAATTATCATAATGTCATTCATAACAGTTATGAAGTGGTTTGGTAAAAAATTTCATTACCCAGGGGTTATTTTTAAAGAGTTTGCATTTAAAAGTTTCAAGATGTTTTAAAATGATTTTTTATAAAATTTTTGAAAAACTCTTTAACTCGTTAGAATGAGATTGGTATGTCGTTCGAACGAGTTAAGTAGGGATGTGAGAATGAGGTTCCTATGTTCAAATGAGATTTGGAACGTCACCTTTTGGGTACGCTGTGGAAAGTCGCTTGAAGTTTCGTGGGAAGCTCGATCGAACGAGAAAGGGTACGTCGTTCAAACGAGGTGGCCTTTTATTTAAATGATTATATGTGTTTTTACTTTTTAAAACATAGCTTTCCAAATATTTAATCCCTATCTCCTTGCAACAACTTTTCCTATAAATAGAGATGCGGGATTAGACTTTTCTTGAAGCCAGTTTATAGTTCTTTTATGATCAAACTCTATACTTTTTTCATCCAAACCCCTTGGATATTTTAATCTCACTTTTCCAAATCAAGAAGAATACATTCAAAGTTCAAAAACTCTTGTAGATATTTTTTCTACTGCTGAGTTGTGTTATCGAGGCTCTATTGCTGAAAAATTCATGGAATTGAGATTCCTGAGGTTGATCGGTAGATACCAAGACAAAATTCACGTACTGTGGGTGGTACTGGACTGTACAGTTTTATATTGAAGAATTGAAGACTCGACCTCATTATACCTAGTGGATCTTTAAGTATTCTATAAGTTGTCAAGTGTTTGTCTCTTCTTAAACAGTACTGAAATTAAAGGTTTTTCCCGAAAGGGGTTTTTCGTCAAATTATTCTTCTGCTAATTTGTTTTGGAATTTGGCTTCATAATTGTATTGCATGATTCACTAAATTAAATCAAGATAAAATTTAGTAAAACGTGAAGTTATCTGTTTGGCCAAAGATATAAGTAAATCCACATAACCCCTACTTTCTCATATTGGTATTAGAGACGGTTACACTAATTTATTATGTGATCCTTTAAATTTATATGGATAATTTGTAAAATAGGCTACCTATTTTTTATGGTTAAATTATGCATATTAGAAAGATAGAATGAGATCTTCTTTATAATCAATTGATGAGAGGGTTTGGCTTGTGTGTGAAAGAGAGTGGACTCCACCTACTATGACTAACGACGATATCAAAAATCTTATACCTATCACTCCATAAACTGAGGAAGAATTTAAATGGATTGATTTTAACTCCTACGGCTTAAGTGCAATTTTTAGAGCCATCACCCCTAACGAGTTATGCCTCATCATGACGTACACAATGTTTAAGGAAGCGTGGGACACTCTCTAACTCACTCGCGAGGGTACCAATGCTGTGAATGATTCTAAGCTACAAAATATCACCGCACAGTTTGAGTCATTACTATGCTAGAGACTTAGACGTTTGATGAATGTTATGAATAATTGTCTTATATCGTTCACTCTAGTTTAAATTTGGATGAGAGAATTCTCGAGACGCGCGTTGGGAAAAATATTTTGAGATCACTTCCATTCCTATTTATCCCTAATGTTATTGTCCTTAATTCATTAGAAATTTTAGTTATGCTTAGGTTAGAAGAACTCATAGGAGACCTTCAAACTTATGAAATTGATATGTTCCTTAAAAATTAAAAACCAAAAGAAAATGTGATTGCTTTGAAAGCTCAATCTAAAAAGAAAGATGAGGTCTCTTTTGACTCTGAATTTGATTTTGATCTCGATGATCTTGCGCTTTTTGCGAAAAAGTTCATTTTTTTTCTCAAACTAAGGAAAGAAAATTCTTTCAAAGAAAATAAAAGTTTTGATAAAATAAAGATTTTAAATCGGGCAAGAAAAATTTTAAAAGCAAGAGGAGATTAACATAAGAAAGATGAGCAGAGATGCTATGAGTGTGAGGGTAAAGGTCACAAATCTCATGAGTGTGTTATGAGGTTAAAGAGACAAGGCAAGGGAACAGCTGCCTTCAATGCCACACTTAGTTATAGAAATGTCGAGTCGATCGATTTCGGGGACAAATCCTCTCATGGACCTAACTTCACAGTGTTGATGTCCAGTCATGTTAGTATATCTAGTACACCAAACGTCGATGAGGAAGTTGCTACACATTATGACCTCGACAGTGAGTCTAGTCATTCCAGATAGAGTGAGGGAGATAAAGTTTGGCGTGAGGGTGAAAGTAACTTACAATGTGCTTACACCTAACTTTACGCCAAGTACTGTAAGACGAAAAAGCAAAAAAAGAATGGCACTTAGGGTGTTATCCTTAAAGGAGGATTTGAGAGAGTCGGGAGAGAGCAAGTCCTTAGTGAGAGTTTTTTTGGGGGAGAGAGTCATTTTAGTGGAAAGGGAAAATGGTGACTAGACCAACAAAGTGGATAGTCTTATGAGAGATCATCAAGCTTTATCGTAGACTCGTGAGAAACTTGAAGTATTTATATCTCAACTTGAGAAAAATCTCAAACATTACCGGGAGGTGAAGGTTACTATAGAGGATACATCGAAAAAGATAGATAAGTTGTTCCTCGATTTCTGCTTTAGATTTTAGGGAGAGGCAAGGAATAGGTTATGATGGTGCAGCCTCTTCCCATGTTCCAGCGGAGCCAGTTGCTAAGTTTGTGGTAGATCCTTATGGGCCTCGACCTAAACCCATAAAAAAAGTTCAACCTAAATAATCAAACCAAGGTAGACTAAAACAAGTCTATGTTTTCACTTATGCGCACTGCTATAGAGACTTTACTAGTCTTAAAGAGCAAGTTGAGTTCCCAGTTTCCATTTCTCAAAGATTAATGAAAAATTTTCAAAGGATGTATATGCCTTTTGAGAACATTTTAATAATAATAAAGCCAACAACGACAAAGACAAACAAAAGGTTACCTTATCTTGTGTACCTATATAAGATGACAATGGCCTTATCGTTCACGTTACTCTTAAGATCCAAAATACTTCCTAATGGTAACCTTTCATTTTAGTGGAAAGGGAAAATGTTAACTTGACCAATAAAGTGGCTAGTCTTACGAGAGATCTTGAAGCTTCAATAAAGACTCATGAAAAACTTGAAGCTCTTGTATCTCAACTCGAGAAAGATCTCAAACGTGCCCGGGAGGTCAAGATTAATATAGAGGATACATCAAAAAATATAGGTAAGATGTTACTCGATCCCATTTTAGGTTTTAGGGAGAGGAACGAATTAGGTTACGACGGTGCATCCCCTTCCCATGCAGCAACGAAGTCAGTTCCTAAATTTATGGTAGATACTTATGGGGCCTTGATCTAAACCATAAAAGAAAGTTCAGCCTAAATGAGAAAACTAAGGTAGACCCAAATAAGTCAATGTCTGCACTTATTGCAAAATGAGAGGTCACCTTAGGGAATTTTACTACAAGTTAGGGAGAACTAAACGTACACATACTCCCACTAAAACAACAAATTATATTATATGGGCCGATACCAATTTGAAAAGGCTAAATAGGATGATGGTTCCCAGAATTCCAAATTTTAATTTCTTTAAATTTGAATTTTCTCTTCTTAAATAAAACTTCAATTAGAGTCCAAACTAGCACAACCCAAATATGAATTTTGCCAAATTAAAATTTTTCTTAAACTAACACAACCCAGATTAATTAAGCACTAATTAAACCATTTTTGTGGTTAAACAAATTTTATCTTTTTAACCTAAGTATGAATCTAGGTGTGAATTTGCAGGATAAAATAAATAAACAAAACGTCGCGATGTACGAGGAAAATTCACAACGGGAAAAACCTCGGACAGCCCAGCCACAAGTTCACTAAGTACAGAATTATAAAAGGACATGACATAATACTTACATAATGACTCGACGCCCTCACAAGCCTTGACGCTCTTCGTTGCTTCAACCTCTGCCTAGTGAAAACGTAGGAGTCCAACTACGTCTCGGAGTCCGTCTATGGGTCACAAGTATCGTCAAGCATATGGAGTCCACCATATATACACCAACGAACACGAAATCATCCACAAGAAACAATCCTCAATGGTTTAGAGAATGATAAACTCGATGCCCAAACTTTATCTCAAACATATATCTTGTAGTAACTTTGATCATAAAACCATTAGTTGTAAACATATGTTTTTATTTTGAAAGTTAAACCATGAGTTTAGAATAAAAACACTCTTGAAATTTTCTAAAGGTTTCTCACATTTAGAAGTTAAAAAATCCTTTGCAAAAACTATAATCCCGCACCACATAATTTGTTAGGAAAAAGTTGTGGGAAGTTAAGAGAAAAAATGTCGACAGAAAATTGCAATTTTTAAAAAACTGCTCTGGTGATTTGAACGAAAATCAGTCCCGTTCGAATGAGATTAAAATGAGACTTCTAACGAGAAATCAATGCAAACCAAAAAGAGACTTCGTTATAAGTTGTTCGAACGAACACCAAATCTCGTTCGAAAGACCTGGGAAAGTCGTTCTAGAGGCCTGGGAAAAATTAAAATATTTTTCTTGAAATTAATAAAGTCATTTTAAAATATCTTAGAAAAAATTCGGACACCCAATAATAAATTTCTAAGGCTCATACTAATATAAAAATTCATACTTGAGGGATCCATGGAATGTTGATGACGATACGAGGCACGAAACACGACGTATGATGTGTTCTCTTTTAACTTGGCCACTATGTCTTAAAAAAAATGGCATAGGATTGAAAGGTCACAAACATAACTGTTATCCTATGTCTATAAGTGTTTTATCCGGAATTAAGTCAACACATACTTAATTGGAAATTTTTTCTTACAAATCTCCCCCTTTGGCTATTCCGATAAAAACCAAAAATATAAAACCTATTAGCTGTCAAGCTCATTTACAAGACTTAATCCCAACCCAAAAGAAAAAAAATACAGACGTTTGACCGACACATATACTAAGTAGCTTTGCTTGCATTAAAACTTTGTCGCATGATAACAAACATACACACTTAAACACACCATAAACACATAAAGAATATAATAATATAAACTGCATAATTAAATCCTCGCCTTTTGTCTAACAATGTCTACCTAAGAAATGACATCTCCTCCTAAGTAAAAAAATATCCCCTAATTGAAAAGAGTTACATACCATTTCCCCCCCCCCCCCCCCCTTTTGTTCAGGAATACACAAAGGTTAAGGTGCATAAAATAATTAGATTATCCCCGACATAAAAAAAATCCCCCTAATTGAAACAAGGGATAAGCATAAGGAAAACCTAGGTATATCATACAATGGTGTAAAGTGATACAAGAAACAATGAAGCAACTTAACAACACAAGAACAACTAATCTACATAAGTTACAATATATACCAACTATGATATGATAGAAAAATGATACTAACTAGAATGAACTAAAATGAGCATGGTATACCAATGAAAAGTCACAGCAAATGAATATTAATATGAACAAATAGCATATAAGGACTAGATGAAAAGGCAAAGACTCAAAACAAATGATACCATGTATATAAATATGAAAATATATCAATTAAGCATATAGGTATAAACATCACACAAGACACTGAACATGATAAGTTTTTCACACTCATATGACATAAATGTGTTTGAATCAAATGTGGCAAATGGAGTGAAAGTGTGCAAAATAGCTACAAAAGAATTATGACCCAATCATATAAACATGTTATAGGAGTTCTACTGATCTTAAATCTTTATCAACTTAGACTTAGCCTCGTGTGACAAGATAAAGTGAAATCAAAGAACAAACAAGTACAATGTACATAAGCCTAGAATATTGATGATTCTACCAATTAATAACGTCGTGACAAATTAGGCATAACCGGTATTCATTATGCAAACCCGTTGATCTTCAAATAAACACGCTCAAAAAATAAACATATTACATATTTTATTTTATTTTATCATTTCTTTTGAAATTATTTATTTTGAATGATCAAACAAACTAAACTATGTTGTCCTTTGGCAATTTTTCTATTTTTATTATAGGCTCTTGCCAACGGTGGCTTTCCCGAGAGGGAGATTTATTCCTTTCGTAGCCCTTTTTTGTGCACCCTCATCTATGTTCAATATAATTCAAGTAAAGCTCACGAATAACGGTTCTTATATGCATAAATCCCCCATAGTCACAAAATATGATGACAAAATTGATGGGAGAACATCTCACGAAACTCATACATGTGAAGTTAAGGTTCAAAAGATCTCGTACATGTGTATGTGGAGGTCTATACAAAGAGAATACATTAAGAAAATCAAACTCAAACAACTCCATGAAAGCATGACAAAGAACACTTTAAGAATTAAAATTCTTAACTAAAAGTTCTAGCCACATGGATATGGGGAATTATATAGGATTAAAACACAAGGATATGCCATATAAAATTAATATGTAAAACTAAAACACACAGAAAAATCTTTTTGAGTTTTCAAATATTTTAACAAAGAAAACTCAA
The DNA here is from genome assembly GCA_949130495.1 of Sambucus nigra. NCBI lineage: Eukaryota > Viridiplantae > Streptophyta > Magnoliopsida > Dipsacales > Adoxaceae > Sambucus > Sambucus nigra. The sequence goes on from OX422218.1 coordinate 353,201,609, forward strand.
AGGACAAATAAAATATTTTTGTATTTTTCAATAAGACTCAATAAATAATTAAATCAAAATACAAAAGATACACTTGTCATAATTCTAATAAAACATATATGATGAATCACGGACAAGAATATGACTAACCAACATATAACTAGAAAGAATATATCATGAACTACAACTAGTGTATGTAAAATAAAGTTAACACAATCAACCTTTAGATCTAGCATGGAAGGTATCAAGAGCGACCAAATGAGAATCATAAAGTCTATCATATAAAGCCTCTAAATCGGATCTCTTAACCCACATAGGTGTAACGTGGCGCTCTCGGGTTTTAGTGATCTTGGTGACTCTACCCTTAGACTTCCTAGGACCGTTTCTATGATTGATGCAAAACCTCCTAATGTGACCATTCCTACCACAATATGTGCAAATGAAAGAACGAATAGAAGTTATACCTAAGGATTGATCTTTTATAATGTTCCTAGTTGATTTTCTCAAAATCATGGGCTTGGCTTTATTAGGGGAAGCACTTTGAGTATCGAAGCGAATACCGCACTTGTCATCTTTGATTTTGGACGGTACCTAAAATTTTATCCAACTTCTCTGTGATGCCCCGACCCAAATTTATGGGTTACCAGTGAGTCAAATCGGTCCAGCCCAAGCATTAGGTGTGAAGTGCAATGAAAAAACCTATATAATGTTGTTAATCCAATTTTATTTTAATTACTGTTTCACTTGTTTAACATGCAATTCCAATTTCAGAATAAACTACGTGAGGGTCCCATGGGAAGCACCCCCAAAGTCTAAGTAAATAGAGCTACTAGCGTAAATTAAATAAAGTACTTACCTGTATAACTCCCTTAAAATACGAAACCACTCCCAACCTGTTGTAACGAAGAGAGGTGTGACTGATGCCTAATGGGAAATATACAATTGAAGTATAGAAACGAATGACATAAAGGATACTCACACGCTATAACCACATGCATGCGACAATATGTATGTATGTATATATATATGTACCTTTGAAAATACATGTTCCAATGCATTAATCGTTTTACTTCTGAAAACCTTTTTTTTCCAGATTAATTTACCTTAATCTTATATAGATTTCCTTTAGTCTCCCTTGACATTTCCTCGCTTTATATAACAAACTTGGTTCGACATTTGAAACCATTACGTTTACTTTATCCAAACACATTCATTTACACTTTAACCTTGATTTTTATTCCAAAAATCATATTCATTTAAGACCTTCTTGTGTAATACCTTTTTCAACATTTTTTTTTCATAAAAATGTTCCACTTTAAGTAAAATTATCATTTTACTCACTTGTTTCTAAAATCACTTTTTACTCCATTTTTGCAAGTGTTAATTTTCTAAAAACACTATTAAGTTATTCATACCAACTTCTTAAGTGTTTAACACTTTTACACTTGGAGTAGCATTCTTCTTAATTGCAAATACTTTTACACTTTTAATCCCTTTTTAATTCCATAAGTGTTAATCTATTACAACATTACTAAGTTACACACCTTAACTTTTCAAGTTTACCCATTAACACTTATTGAACACTCTTATCAACATTTTCCCAAACCAAGCTTTTCTTTACTTTCTATATTCAAGAAATCCATTTACATTTAAGACTACTTTTATAGGAAAATTTATTTCTTTTTATTGACATGTGTAGTCTTATAATCTCATGTTTATCATACTTTGTAGTGAAAGGACATTATTTTCATTGCCCATTCACAATTGAGTATGTTGTATATCGCTACAACCATCGAAGAATGTTCAAGATCACATATGCAACAAGACGGATCCAAATATCAAATTCTTCAACATTCAAGACTCCGCGACATAAATTTGGTAAAGGCTGTGTTTTAATTCCTTAACATTTCACTTAGAATATTGTATATCTTTTATGAAAAAAAAAATAAGTGTTGGAGCGGACTTTTTAAGTTTTTCGTCAAAAGTTTTTTTTTTTAAGTTTTGAGGCAGAATATTTTATGGAAAAATGAAAAATTATTTTGTAATCTCGTTCAAGCGAGATGCACAGTCGTTCGAGCGAAATGTGATCTTGCGCGAAGCTGTCGTTCGAGCGGCAATGCCTTTTCGTTCGAGTGACTTCTCTTCTCGTTCGAGCGAAGTGCCACCTTAAGTTTTTTTTATAAATAGGGTGTCAAACCAATCCATTTTTTATAAGAAGATCTACATTTTTTATCAGATACGAAACTGCTTTGGCAGAATACTTTGTCTTCTCATTTTTAGGGTTTTAATCCTTTTTGTTTTCAATTCACAAGATCCCAATTGTTTATGTGAATTATTTTGGAGCCCAAAAACACATCTTTGTTTAAGTTTCTCTCATATAGAAGATCTCTACTGCTGATATAGGTGCCATATAAGGGAGGTACTGGGCTGACGTCGACTGCGTGTCATATGGAGTACTCGTGGATATTCCTGGGATGAATTGGAGTTTCGGTTCTTGCTAATTCTAGACCACGTGTCTATGTGATTGTTCCGAGGAGTGATCATTACAGATTTTATTGTAATTATTGTAAGTTGCAATTTATGTCTTTATAGTGAAATGAAGGTTTTACCCGAAAGGGGTTTTTCCTGAAATCTGCGAGTTAGTAATTTTATATGGGATGGTTTGACACAGAAAAGTAGTTGCATGTTTAGGGGTTGATTTAATTTGGTTTAAAATTGACTCCAGTTAAATAAGTTTAAATTGGTAAATTATGAATTTATGTAAATCGATATCGCTCACGACACTCTTCATGTAGTTCTAATTTCAAACACTTTGAAGGCTAATTTCTAACTTTTTTATTTCATATTTAAGCCCAACAAAACCTTATATGAACTTGTTTATACATTTAATGCCAAAATGCTACAAATTTTTATGCATGAGAGGATGGTTTTTAAACCCAAAGATCCTACTACATGGTTTAAACATACATTTCATCATGAAAAATCATTATCCTTGCAAAAAGACATTTTTGATACACATAAAACATTTAATTTCTTCAAACTTAATAAATGACCAGTTTTCATAAAATCTTCATTTGCAAGAAACTTCAAAACATTATCTCACAAAAATTTATCAACATAAGTCATTATTTTCAAACATTTTATTTCATAAAATGTTTAACATCAATATTTCTAGAAAATACACCATTTTTATAAAATACCAACTTTAACTATTTCAAAATCTTGAAATATTTATTCATCTTTTTATTTTCAACAAAATAACATTTTCCAACATTTTATTCCATAAAAATGTGCATTATCTTCTACACATTAATTACACCATTTAAATAAATCCACCATACTCAATTGTCTAACTACAGGACTACAAATGTAAAATAACATCTTACACTAAAAGTAAGTTTTTTCTCACTTCTAATGGCAAAAATTGTGGTGGAAGTGTTGGTGTAGGAGGATCAACCCCCACCTCCAAAGGTGTCCTCAAGGGGTTACCAAATGCATCCTCCAAAAGTTTTAAAATTTTCTTCTTCCAAGCTACCAAGCAAAACCCACTTTAACTCCATTAAACCCACCTTCATCTTCTCCAAGAAATCCCCCAAATACTCTTTCGAAATTCATAGCTCTTTCATATCAGTGTTAAAAATGGTATTGTAGGTTTGAATAAGGTGGAATATCACCTAAAATGGTGGTGGAATGGTGGTTTGGTGGTGGGTGGAGGTGGAAGACCACCCACCTCTCTCTCACACTCTCTCGCCTTCTTCCATTTGCCCCCAATAACAAAATAAACCCAAATAAATAAACAAAACCATAAAAAACCTCCCTAAGATTCTAAATACCCATTTTGCCCCTTCTGGGCTGATCCGAGCTTGGCAGCTCAAAGATCTAACGCTCAAAATTGTGATAGTGCACAAGGGCACTGGGATTAAAAATCCAATCTTACGTCGTTCGAACGACTCCCCTATGTCATTTGAATGACTATACTATGTTGTTCCTTCACTAAATCATGCGACCCTTCGCGCGACCTGCTATTGTAAGTTAGTAGCACGTCGTTAGAAGACCTGCATCTCGATACCTTTCTCGGGACTTGCTTGTGTCGCTCGAATGACATCCCCTTGTCGTTTGAACGACCAATCTTCTTTTTCTTTTATTTTTCTTCAATTTCATCCACAATCTTTCTATATTTATAGTTAATTCCTCCTCATATACAATTCATATATAATTTAATTAATTTACTAGGGCAAGATATTAATTTCTCTAACCTACACTCCAAATTAAATTTGACCCGACTCGAGTCTCTCAATCTATCTAGAGTTCCATTATCCTAGACTCAAGCAAACTTCTAGACTCCTCAATTTCAATAATCTTTTTCTTCATAACATCCATTAAACCTCGAAGACTATCTATCTCACCTTCAACATACTCTAACTTCTCACAAAAAGTCCTTTTACGTGCCCTAAAATCTTGAATTAAAACACTCTCATCAATACCTACATGTTCATGCATCCTAGCTTCCAACTTCAAGTTAGCCTTTTTTAATTTCAATGATTCCACGTACAACTCACTAAAGGTAACTTGGAGTTCACTCTCATCCCCCTCTTCTTAATTCTTACCATCTTCTCCACTCTCTTTATCATCAAACACTTGGGATTCATAAACAATGGCCTCGAAATTGTCTTGCAAAGAAATGTCTTCATGGTAAAATTCGTCATCAATGCTCATATGACTAGCCATGAACACGGTGAAGTTGCGCTCAAAGGGGGAATCGGGTCCCTCTTCCAGTTCACTACCACTAAGAGTGGCAATATATGCAATTGATATTTTTCCTTCCTTTCTTAGTTTAGTGGGACACTCAACTGACCTATGATCATAATCCTCACGAGCAAAACATTTAGTCGATTCGTACCTCTTAAGATCATCATTACGTTTTTAGGGAGTTTCTCAACTTTATTATACTTAGATTTCTCAAATTTCTTACAAGCATTTAAAAAAAATTCTTTATTAAACTTAGGAAATTTTTAAAACTTCTCAACAAACATAGCCATATCATCAAAGTCGATGTCCGAATCATCATTCGAAATAGACGGTTCCTCCTTTCGAGCTTTCAAAGCTATACATTTTATCCTTCTTCTCAACATCCTTAGAGGTAAACATGTCAAGTTCATAGGCTTGTAAGTCACCTACAAGATCTTTAAGTTTCATTGAGTTTAAAGTGCCTAAAGAATTCAAAAAGGTCACTTTTATATTCAACCTTTAGGGTAATGACCTCAAAATTTTCTTTATGACACAGTTGAAGCGTATCTTCTCTCTCAAGTTACAATATGAATTAACGATATCGAACAATATAGTATAGAACTCATCAAAGTATTCACTCTCATCCATTTTAAAGGTTTCAAATTTAATGGTGAGGTCTGGGAGTTTGGAATCCTTAACAACACTAGTACCTTCATGGGTGAGTTGGAGTGTATCCCAAGCCTCTGCAGACGCTTCACACATCATAATACAACGGAACTCCTATGGTGTGACCGCACTAAAAAGAGCACTTAAACCAAGAGAATTGATCACATTACTTCAAAAATCTCTATTTTTTCTGGAGAATTCTTCAATCAGTTGTTCCTTTTGATTATAACATTTAAGCTTTGGGTATAAAGATGACCTCTAGATGTGATCTATGCAAGTCTAGTTCAGAAAATTCTGATCACATTTTTCTAACTTGTCCCCTAGCACTCAATGTGTGGAATTTTTTTACCTCTCTTTTTGGTCTACACATTAATCTCCCATCCTTTCATTTTATGTTTGTCTCTTGGCTGCTGAAAAAAGTTTCCTCTTCTTATTTCAAGTTTCTAATGGTTTCTACTCCATTGGTTATCTGTTGGGAGATTTGGAAGGCTAAAAATAAAAATCTTTTTGAAGATGTGAATGTTTCTTCTGAGATGTTGATTAAAAATTCTATCCTCTATATTCAACAGATCTTATCCAATCTTACTTTTGAAGATTCTTATAATTCTTTTAAAATCTACATTTGTGAGTTGTTTCAAATCAAATTGAGTAAGCCTAAAATGAAGTGTAAAGTCATTAAATTGATTAGGCCTCTCATTTTTCGATGCAAGTTAAATTGATAGTGCTTGTAAGGAAAATATAGGTATTTATTCTTGTGAAGGGATTTTTAGAGATCATAATGGTGTTGTTGTGCTGGGATTTTCTAAATCCTTGGGCTTTTGTTCAAATTTATATGCTGAAATGGAAGCTCTCAAGACTGGAATTCTAATGGCTGTTTAATACAGGTTTTTATCTATTGACATAGAATCTGATTCTAAAATCCTAGTCAACAGCATCAATAATTCATGGAATCCACCTTGGCATATTATCAATTATTTGGCAGAGGCTTAAAATCTTCTCAAGTTGTTAGACTTCTCTATTTCTCATTCCTATAGAGAGGCTAATTATGTGGCAGATAATTTGGTTAATCATGGATTTTCTTCTATAGATATGGTGGTTTTTTATTCTTTTCAAAGCTTTCCCTCATGGACTCGAGGTCTTTAGAATCTAGATTGATGGGGTTTTCCCCAAATTTAGGTTTTTAAATAATTTTTTCATCTCTAGTAATGGGGTTAACTATAAATCCCCATATTTATTTTCATATTTTGCAATCAAGACATTTGGCTCAACTCTTGATTGTTTCTTGTTAGAAATTTGCTAGATTAAGATCATCCTCACTCCATCTTTCTACCGGTTTAGGAACACGAACTTCTCCTACTAACCACGTTGGTGGTAGCACCCTCTAACAACCGTTTGCCAAACTCGTGCATCTAACGACTTGGGTGCTGACCAAATACACATTTTCCACTATGCGTAGTTAGAACCATAAAAATAGGAAGCCTTAGAAATGATAATTTTTTCATATCCAACCCTAAAATGATCTAACACAATAATTTAGTGAACTTTCTTTGATACCAATTTGAAATAGCAAATTATATTTTATGCTCTGATACCAATTTGAAAAACGTAAATAGGATAATAGTTCTCAAAATTTCAAATTTTAAGTTCTTTAAATTTGAATTTTCTCTTCTTAAATAAAACTTAAATTAAAGTTCAAATTAACACAAACCAAACTAAACATGAATTTTGTCAAATTAAACTTTTTCCTAAACTAACACAACCTAAATTAATTAAGCACCAATTAAACCATTTTTGTGGTTAAACCAATTTGTAAGGACATAAGTCTCCGATTGAGTCTCAATGTAGTGTTGGCTCAATTTCGGACAAAAAAATTGAGTCATAGGATATTGTTCAAGTGTATCCATTCAAGCCTATGACATGATTGTTGAAGACGTAGTGGCCAAGATTATAAAGTTTCATCATATGTTGGGTTTAGTGTGCCTCGTTTCTACGTCAACAACATTAGTTCCAATGCTCCTAAGGTATGAATGCATTTTAAATATATAGGAACTTGAAATAATATTCATTGGGTGTAAATTTTATTTTAAACTGATGTTTATTTTCAGAAGGTTTCTTTAAAACTTTAAAATAAAGTTTCTGGGCTAAAAATCGAATTTTAAGCATTCTGGAACTTCGTTCGATATTGTTATTCGAATGAGTTTTTCGTTCTAAAGAGAATGTCGTTCGAACGAGTTTGCCAACAAATTTTTCCCATTTGCCTCTGAAACTTCGTTAGAGGTATCGTTCGAACGAGATTTCTTGCGGAAATTTTTTTAGCAGTTTCAATCAGTTTTCCCCATGTTCCCACTTACTTTTACCCACTAACTCTTGATAGAAGTTATATACGCGGGAACCAAGTTTGAAAAACCAACTTTTGACTTTTTCTAAACACATTTGAGAGAGCATTTTTAGGGAGAAAATTTCTTAATTCAAAAGTTCATGTTTTAAGTGTTTGTAGTAAACGAACATTATTCAAAAACACTGTTGTTTACACCCATAGTTTGTTTATCCCAAGTTAACATATATATATATATCTTGCTTGGAGTGTTTGGCACCGGGTTTTACTCTACCGAGTTGAAGAGTCCATTTGGATTTACTTCTACATGATAGGGGGAGAATTGGTATCTAATACTATTATAATCTTGTCTAAGTTTAGGAGATTTAACTTAGTGGGAGAGCGCTATCTTCTTAGGTTGATCATAGTTGATAAAGGAGAATTAATTTAGGGGGTGTAACTATTTTAATTGCATTTTATATTTTGCTATTCCCTATGCGTTTGATAGTTTGCTTAAGTGTGTAGGAATTATTCTAAGTGGTAGCCTTCATCAGCAATGATATTAATTCTTGGGTCTTGAGTCAAGTTTGGGTGGGATGTTTTAGTCTAGTAGAGCTTGACGGCCCTTTAGGATTTTTGTTATAGTTTTTGTCCCGAAATAGCCAAAGGGGGAGATTTGTAAGGACACGAGTCTCCGATTGACTCTTAATGTAGTGTTGGCTCAATTCCGGACAAAAAACATATGAGTCATAGGATAGTGTTCAAGTGTATCCATTCAAGCCTATGTCGTGATTGTTGAAGACGTAGCGGCCAAGATTATAAAGTTTCATCATATACCGGGTTTAGTGTGCCTCGTTTCTACGTCAACAACATTAGTTCCAATGCTCCTAAGGTATGAATGCATTTCAAATATATATAGGAACTTGGAACAATATTCATTGGGTGTAAATTTTATTTTAAACTGATGTTTACTTTCAGAAGGTTTCTTTAAAACTTTAAAATAAAATTTCTGGGCTAAAAATCGAATTTTAAGCATTCTAGAACTTCGTTCGATATTGTCGGTAGAACGAGTTTTTCGTTCGAACGAGTTTGCCAACGAATTTTTCCCATTTGCATCTGAAACTTTGTTAGAAGTATCGTTCAAATGAGACTTCGTTTGAACGAAAATCTCATTCGAACGAGATTTCTGGTGAGCAATGTTTTGGAAGTTTTAATCAGTTTTTCCCCATGTTCCCACTTACTTTTACCCACTAACTCTTGATAGAAGTTATATGTGCGGGAAACAAGTTTTAAAAACCAACTTTTGACATTTTCTAAACACATTTGAGAGATTATTTTTAGAGAGAAAATTTCTTAGTTCAAAAGTTCATGTTTTAAGTGTGTGTAGTAAAAGAACATTATTAAAAAAACATGGCTATTTACACCCATAGTTTCTTTTAATTCAAGTTTCTATCTCTCTCTCTATATATACATCTTGCTTGGAGAGTTTGTTTTGCACAGGATTAATCTCTACCGTAAAAGAGAGTTTGGGTTTGCTTCTACATCCCACAAAGAAGAAGAGGTTGTTTGTTGTGACATACCCACTTGGAGAAAGGCTCCTTGTTCGGGTGGTAGTGACCAGAAAAAGTCCGATCGGTAGTTTCCGAGACCGTGGTGGATCTCCTTGGTTATTCGCTAGGCAGTGGTGTGTACAAGAAGGAGCGTCGGGGCTTGGACGGAGTCAAGTCGTGTATTGTAAGTCTTTTTGTCTTGTACTTGTAAAACCGTACTTAGTGGATTTGAGGCTAGGGTCGTCCGAGATTTTTTCTGGTTATGGGTTTTTCCTCGTACATCGCGGCGTAGTGTGACTGATTTACTTTTATCTTGCAAAATAACTTAGAACGCATGCTTATGATAATTCAAGATAAAATTTGGTTTAATTGTCAAACTTAATTAAATTGGTGTTATTTTAATTTGGGTAAAACTTAATTTAATTCAAGTCATAAATATAATTTGATAAAATTTGGTTTGGCCTAATTTGCAAAAGTGAATTAATTATTTGTTAGGCAAATTTCTAGGACTTGGGTTAAATTTCTTTTGGGAAAAAAATTAAATATTCACAAGTTGGTTTTCAAGAGCAATTATAATTTTGAGAATGTTAAAATCCAGTTTTGTTTAATTTTAGTTTTGAAAGAATTAAAATTGTAATATTTTAAATGTGAATCTTGCATAGTACTTGCGTAGTATAGTCCCTTTATTTGAACCATCCTTATTCCGCATCTTTAAAAGAAATTATATTTTTAAAAGAGAGAATTTAAAAATTGGGGGTCATCATTTCCAACAAGTGGAATCAGAGCATTGAGTTAGAAAAACTCGCTTTTTCAGATTGGTATCAGAGCATGATCGCTAAATTATTACGTTTAAGATCTTTTTATATATACTTGACTAAAAATGGAATTTTCCTCATTTTTAAAATTTCCTATTTTCGATGGTTCCAACTATGCATATTGGAAAGCGCGTATGAAATTGGCACTTAGGTCTATCGATGAGAGGGTTTGATTATCTGTTGTTAACGGGTGGTCCCCACACACACATTTAGTAGATAATGAGCGTGTTCCCAAACCCACCGATAAATGGAGTGAGAATGAATTTAAACTTGCAAATTTTAATTCCCGAGGTTTAAATGCCTTGTTTAGCGCGGTCACACCGAATGAATTCCGACGCATTATGACATGTGAAACCGCTAAAGAAGCTTGGTATATTTTACAACTCACTCAAGAAGGAACTAGTATCGTACAAGCTTCAAAACTCCAAAACCTCACCACTCAATTTGAAACCATCAAAATGAATGAAAAAGAAACTTTTGATGAATTTTATGCTAGACTTTTCAATATAGTTAATTCATCTTTTAACTTGGGAGAGAAAATACTCGACAACTGAGTAGTATAGAAAATTTTAAGGTCCCTACCCGATAGATTTATTCCTAAGGTGACCGTGTTAAATTTTTTCACCAATTTTAGCCTCTACGAAATTAGAAGAGCTCGTATGTGATTTACAAACCTATGAACTAGACATGTTTCCCTCCAAAACTGAAAAGAAAATAGAAAAGGGTGTTGCTTTGAAAGCCCGAAAGGAGGAAAAACAAGTGGTGGAGAGTGAAAGTGAGAGTGACTCAGAAGATATGGCTATGTTTTCTAGGAAGTTTCATAAATTTCTTAAATGTAACAAAGATAAATTTAAAAATGATTTTAAGAAATTTGAAAAGTATAAGCGTGACAAAGCCGAAAAGATTCCTAAAACTTTGAATGAAAATTTAAATAGGGACGAGTCAAATAGGTGTTATGGTTGTGAAGGGTATGACCATTGGGCTTTTGAGTGCCACACTAAACTAAGGAGAGAGGGTAAGCAACCGATTTCCTATATTGCAACCCTTAGTGATAGTGATAAGGAAGAGGGATCCGATTCCCCCACTAAGCCCAACTTTGTGGCTTTTATGGCTAGTCTTGTGAGTGATAGTGAACACTCCTCCATTGATGAAATTTTAACACATGACACTTCCAAGGTAAAAGTTTACGATTCCCTTATTTTTTATGGTTGTGAGAGTGAAAAATAGAGAGAAAGTGATGATGAGGTTGATGTGAGTGAACTTCAATTTGCATTTCAAGAATTATATGAAGAATCTATTAAATTAAAAAGGGCTAATTTGAATTTAGAAGCTTGTTTAAGAGAGCGTGTCAAGGTCGTTGATGATAGGGTGTTGATTGAAGACCTTAGGACACGTGAGATAGCTCTTCGAGAGAAGCTTGAATATATATAAGGCGAGAGAGATAGCCTTAGAGGTTTAATAGAGTCATTGAAAAAGGAGCTTCTCGAGTTTGAAGAGAGAAATATTTTATTAGAGTCTAACATTTTAGATTTAGAAAATAAATTAAAAGACTCTAGTAAAGTCAAATTTGATTTGGAGTGTCGTTCGGAGAAATTAGATAAAATATTAGGAATGGTCCAAATTAAAAATGACACTTGTGGTTTAGGCTTCGATACTTGTAATGAATCATCTCATAAAGCCAAAACTAATATTTTAGGAGAATCCTCTAGGAACAATGTTATAGATCATTCCCTAGGAAAATCTTTTCGCCGAGTCTTTAAATGCTCTCATTGTGGTTGAAAAGGTCATCTTAGAATATTTTGTTTTGATCTTAAACGAGGTCCTAGAAAATCCCAATGTAAGGCAACCGAGGTATCTAAGATTCTTGCACCCCGAGATCGTCATTCGTCATTAGTTTGGGTTAGGAGATCCGACTTGGTAGCTCTACGATATAGGATTTTTGATTCTCATTTACTTTCACATGCTTTCTCACTTGCTAAATCTAAAGGTTGAATGTGTTAGTTGTTTGCATACTTTAGCTTTTGTACTACATACTATATTATCATGCTAAATGTATGCTCGTTTTATCATTTTCTAGTCTATGCTCCATGCTTAATCACATGCTATAATAATGATTTTTGTTTATCTTTTGTATTGTACTTCTTTCATTTTAGTTTGCATTAAATGAAAAATACAAAAAGATTTTTGTTTATCATTTGTGTTTTAACTTGTTTGTAATTTAGGCTTTATGAAAAATACAAATGATTTTTGTGTGTCTTTTGAGTAAATTTTTTTTATGTTCAAAAATTTTCAAAAACTCAAAAAGATTTTTGTTTTGTGCGTATTTTAGTTTGACACACTCTATGTGGCATATACTTGTGTTTGAATTCCTTCTTTTTCGCTCCCATGTGACTAGAACTTTTGGTTAAGACTGTCAATACCATGCTTACATGGAGTAGTTAGATTTTGTGTTGCTTAAATGGGTTCTATTTTTATATGCCTCAATTCACACATGCATGAGCTCTCTTGAAATTTTAACTTCATATGCATATTTGAGCTTTGTGAGGTGTTTTCCTACCAATTTAGTCAGCTACTCTTTATGTGATCTAGGAGGACTAGTGCATGTCAAAATTCGTTTCATATGAGATTTGTGTGAGATATAAAAAGATATATATAAATGTGGACAAGGAAGGGCTCCAAAAGGAAATATCATCCTTTGTGAGTAAGCCACCGTTTGGAATGGACCTAAAAGAAATACGTGTTCCAAAGGCCTAAAAATAAAATATGGCACCAAATAGAAAAATAATTGCCAAGGCCTATTTTTAATTGATATATTCATTCAAAAATATATGTGCTTATTGAGGGAGATTGGATGGTATATCAACGGTTTGCACAATGTCCATTTATCCTAGTTGTCCTTTCATTGTCATGACTCTATTGGTTTGTAGAATCATGAAAATTCTAGGCTTGTATGCATTGTGTATGTTTGTTCATTGAGTTCAATTTATATTGTCACATGAGGTTATATTCGGATGTGATAAAGTTTGTAATCAAATGAGAACTCCGTGAACATATTTTTAAGTGATTGGGTCTAAATTTAATTGTTACTAGTTCACACCCCTACACTTTCGTTTCCATATGACACATTTTTGCCATACGAGTGTGAAAAACTTATTGTATTTTGTGTCATTTGGGATGCTATATCTATATATACGTGTGTGTTCATTATTGGTATATTTAGAGTATGCATATATATGATATGTCTTCTATCTTTGCCTTTCTTTCTAGTCCATCTATGCTTCTACTTCATAAGTGGTACCTATCTTGTTACATTTTTGAGATATCACATACTTAATATCTCATGTATCATATTGTTATCATTTTCTTGTAATTTAATTGGTATCCTTTATTCTTATATGGATTAGTTATGATTTTGTTGCTTATATGCTTTCATGTTCTTTGCACTGTATGCACTTGTGTTTTATTAATTCTATCACCTTTGTCTATTCCTGAACAAAAAGGGGGAGAATTATTGGGGGAGAAATGGTATCTCATCCAATTATAATCTTATCTAAGTTTAGGAGATTTAACTTAGGGGGAGAGCGCTATCTTTTTAAGTTGATCATAGTTGAAAAAGGAGAATTAATTTAGGTGGAGTAATTATTTTAATTGCATTTAATATTTTGTAATTCCCTATGCGTTTGATAGTTTGCTTAAGTTTGCAGGAATTCTTCTATGTGTTAACCTTCATCAGGAATGATATTAATCCTTGGGTCTTGAGTCAAGTTTGGGTGGGATGTTTGAGTCTAGTAGAGCTTGACGTCCCTTTAGGATTTTTGTTATAGTTTTTGTCCCGAAATAGCCAAAGGGGGAGATTTGTAAGGACACAAGTCTCCGATTAAGTCTCAATGTAGTCTTGGCTCAATTCCTGACAAAAACATTTGAGTCATATGTTCAAGTGTATCCATTCAAGCCTATGACGTGATTGTTGAAGACGTAGCGGCCAAGATTATAAAGTTTCATCATATACCGGGTTTAGTGTGCCTCGTTTCTACGTCAATAACATTAGTTCCAATGCTCCTAAGGTATAAATGCATTTTAAATATATATAGGAACTTGGAACAATATTCATTGGGTGTAAATTTTATTTTAAACTGATGTTTATTTTCAGAAGGATTCTTTAAAACTTTAAAATAAAATTTATGGGCTAAAAATCGAATTTTAAGCATTCTGGAACTTTGTTCGATATTGTCATTCGAACGAGTTTTTTGTTCGAACGAGATTGTCGTTCGAACGAGTTTGCCAACGAATTTTTCCCATTTGCATTTGGAACTTCGTTAGAAGTATCATTCGAACGAGACTTCGTTCGAACGAGATTTATGGCGGGAAATTTTTTGGCAGTTTTAATCAATTTTTCCCCATGTTCCCACTTACTTTTACCCACTAACTCTTGACAGAAGTTATATGCACGGGAACCAAGTTTGAAAAACTAACGTTTGACATTTTTTAAACACATTTGAGAGAGCATTTTTGTAGAGAAAATTTCTTAGTTCAAAAGTTCATGTTTTAAGTGTTTGTAGTAAAAGAACATTATTTAAAAACACTGCTATTTGCACCCATAGTTTGTTTGAATCCAAGATTATATATATATATATACATCTTGCTTGGAGAGTTTGTTTGGCACCAGATTAATCTCTACCGTAAAAGAGAGTTTGGGTTTGCTTCTATATCCCACAAAGAAGAAGTGGTTGTTTGCTGTTACATACCCACCTGGAGAAAGGCTCCTTGTTCGGGTGGTGATGACCAGAAAAAGTCTGATCAGTGGATTCCGAGACCGCGATGGATATCCGTGGTTATTCGTTAGGCAGAGGTGTGTACAAGAAGGAACGTCGAGGCTTGAACGGAGTCAATTCGTGTGTTGTAAGTCTTTTTGTCCTGTACTTGTAAAACCGTACTTTGTGGATTTGAGATTAGGGTCGTCCGAGGTTTTTTCCAGTTGTGGGTTTTTCCTCGTGCATCGCGGCGTGTGTGTGACTGATTAAATTTTTTCTTGCAAAATAACGTAGAACGCATGCTTAGTGATGATGTTGGAAATAGCACCACAGGTAAGGTGTTTGTGAGATCTAATCAGTGTATAACAATGGCAGCACAAGTATATCGGGTATAAGAGAAAGAGGTGAGGAGAAGAGGATCAACACCGGAGTATAAGTGATTCAGCCAATTAGGCCTACGTCCACTGTGCAAGTGTGTGATTAATATCACCGTATGAGGGCACTAATAGCCATGGATACAATCTCTCAAGATTTCTCTCTTTACTGTATATTTGGACAGAGTTTTAGCTATGGCTGCCAATCTTGGATCCTTTACAAGGTAGAGGATGACCTCTATATATAGTGCCTGGGGGGTGTAATATACCCCCCAAGCATGCAATGAACATGTACATGAGGATCAAACCAGTATGAGAATGACACCTGGCTGATCTCATGTAGATAATGATGACCTCAATATTCCCCCACGTGAGGGGAATGATTCAGTTATAACTGATTGTGTACACGTGTTCCTAACAATACATATTCTGATAAGGGCTCGGCCATCTATGAATGGTCCCAACTCGGCCTGGAATAGGATGAGGTGGTGACCTTGGCTCACCGGGAAAGCTGAAGTAAGGCATGTTGATCTGTGACGTCAGCCTGGGCTGAGGTAATGGTGGCGTAGGAGGAACGTCGGCTGATCTCCAGCCAAGATTCGTTATGATGATGGGATGGCAACCTCAGCCTGAACCAAGCTGAGGTTGCAAGCCTTGGATGACTAGATGGATAACCGTCTTTGTGTATTATGGAGACCTCACCTACCGAGGTAGCTAGTAATGTCGGCCTTGGCCTACCTTGCTTAGGATGAGACCGCTGGTTGTTGATCTAAGGCCCCTCTAACATTGGCCATCTCCATGGCCAAGGTTGATGTCTTTGAGCCGAGGGGGTGAATTTAGGGCATATCAATCACCCCTAGCCCTTAGTTACCTGTGTGATCAGGTGCTTAAGGGGTATATTTACTCGAGGTTGGACTTCCTTAGGTGTTAGTACCTTTTTGATGAGTGCCAACTACTGAAGTGGCTAGCGTGCTTGGCAAGGGTTATGATTGCAGTCTGTTGGGCTCCCAAGGCAATGATGGGCCTTAGGATGCGTGTGGGACTGTTTGAGGGTTAAACCCTCATTTTCTTTCTCTTTCTTCCCCACTTCTTCATTTTCTAGCCTCAAATTTTCTTCCTCTTTCTCTCTCTACAAGAGCTCTGGTTAGAAGTGCACTGGGTGGACTTTTCCTTGCCAACTCGTCCTCTCTTCTCATCATTGTCCATCAGGTACCATCTATTATCCCTTCTTCTTCGCTTTTTCCTGCCTTGTTCCTGTTTTTTACATTTTTCGGCGAGTTCTTTGGGTTTTCCGGTCATCGATTATGTTTTCCGGTGGCCCTAGTTCTTATTATTCTTGGTTACTTTTTGCTCAAAGATAATAGTTTGATCTTTAATTCAATTGCCAATCCTGTTTATTTAGGAGAGTCATAACTGTAGGGTCTACCTCATATGCTCAGACCCCTTTACCAACTCTTAGAGGAATTCCCCTCTCTTAGGGAGAAGACCTTACATAAAATTAGGTAAATAAAAAGTGCCCAAGAGGAAGCTCATAGGGCAGAGGTGTTCCCCCTCAGACCTATCTTTCCACCCCCTCTGAAGGTCATATACCCTGAGCCAGCCGAACCAGTAACCCAAGTAGAGGTCCCAATTGAACCTACTCCTATGTCTGAGTCTGAGTCATCTACCTCAGACCCTATGTTTGTGGATTCTTTTCTAGAGGCCATGGACTTTTCCATTCGGCAGGATCAGGTCCCTGATCAAGCCGAGGTTTTGAGTCGCGTCTCGTCCCATAACGATTCTAGCACATCCCAAACTTCCTCAGATGTTGAAGTTGTCAAATCGAGTGTGGCTTTTCCTCCTCCCATTATTATTGTCACACTATCAACTGCCACAGGGGTTGAGTTCGCTCATAGATTTCCTGATGGAAATCCCTTGTCTACTC
The DNA here is from genome assembly GCA_949130495.1 of Sambucus nigra. NCBI lineage: Eukaryota > Viridiplantae > Streptophyta > Magnoliopsida > Dipsacales > Adoxaceae > Sambucus > Sambucus nigra. Next base: position 353,218,710 of record OX422218.1, read on the forward strand.
CGGTCGACATTGGAGAGGACGAGGATGATGGAAGTGATTTTGACACCTCGGAGGCAGTCGAGATAGAAAGTACTGTCACCGAGCTCGACCTTTTTGCCTTCAGGCATCTATATTCCATTAGCCCCTCTATAAAACTCTGGAGACCTCTGAGGAAAGAGAGGTCTTTCGGCGGTCGAGATGGTGAGATCTGCTTGTATGAGCAGATGTTCAGGTTAGGATTTCGTCTGCCCATTCATCCCATCATTAGGGACATACTTTCTTACATAAACTAAGATCCTTCCAAGTTATCCCCCAATGCCTGGAGGGTGATAATTGGAGTTATAGTTCTATGAAAGGCAGTTCATCATTCAGACCTTCCTGTCCAGGTCTTCACCGGGTGCTACATCCATTCCTCTGCCAGGAATCATCCGAGTTATTACCATTTCTTAGCTCAAAAGTCAACTAAGAAGATGTTGCAGGTCACCCAAACTAGCAACCATAATTGGAAGCCGCGGTATTTCTTTGCCTGAGGGGCATGGGAATTTGTCCCTTGTATCCCCTCTTCGAACTTAGAGCCGAGGATACCCCTGAGATGGGGCAAGGTGTCAATGTCTGCCAGGGCCGACCTTGGGCTAAGCTAAAATAATCTTCAAACAGTAAAAGACCTTCAAGATCAGGGGAAGTACGGTCTGTTGGTCAGGTTCGAACACCTGATGACTCCTTACTATCTCTCTGAGACTGGGCTTGGGGGTAGTCCTCTGACAGAGCTTCGTAAGTGCTTATTTTGTTATTTCAGCAAGTTAAACCTCTGAATTTTTATGTCTCTGATCTTCTAACTCAGACCTTTCCATTTACAGAATGCCCTGAAGGCATCTCAGACGATATCTGGGAGATGTCTGCCTCAAGTCTCATGAAGCTGGTGAAGAAGGCAGGCCTGAATGCACCCCCTCCTCCTCCACCACTGAAGAAGAGTGTCGGCTCATCCAAGGTCGATGCTATAAGAAAGAGGAAAACCACGACCACTCCCTCTGAGGATCAGAGGAAAAGCAAGGCCCAAAAGGCTATCCCCATATCTTCTGAAGATGCACTGAATGCTCGTCTGGAGCAGCTAAAAATTAATGATAGTATTATAGGCCATAACCTTCAGGCGTTAGATGCTATCGGCTCTTCTATGATCGATGCTGACAAACGCTTCTGTCATTCTATGGATACTCCTCTGCTGGTTGAGTTTGGCCTTCACAAAACTATCTAAGTAAGAATAAAATTTTAACTTTATTCCGTAGTGCAACCTCTGCATTAAATTTAAACTTATACATTTGACCCTTGTCTTGCAGGGCATCATGGCTATGCATTATTTTGCCAACAGGACTCTAAAGAGGCTGCCTCTCATCGAGAAAGGCCAAGAGCTCAAGAAGGTGCAAGACTCTCTGAACACCGAGGTAGATCGTCTGAAGTCTGCCTTTGAGGGGTCTGATAAGAAGGTTAAGGAGTTGGAGAAAGAGATCTCCAAGCTTAAAAAGGACCACACCATTGCTCTGAAGGCCAAGGATGACGCTCTCCAGCAGAAAGTTGATGCTGTAGTGAAGGGAGCCCTTGAGGATGCTTCTGAGGGGATCCTGGCTGATTACAAAGTCTCTGATGAATTCATCAGCTTTGGCTTTGAATACCTTGAAAGAGGTATTAAGGCCACTGGCAAATGGGCGACTGCAAAAGAGAAGGAGTCAGGGAGCCTGAAAGCCTCTGACTTCATTGGTCTGGGTTTTGGCAATCCTCAATTTTGCCCAGGCCCTTTAAGAGGTTGAAGAGGAAGATGTTGCCCCTGTAGAGACCTCTTCGCTAGATGTTACTGAGATGGAGGGTACCAACCTCAAAGATGATGGGACCGAGGTGACTAACGTCGGCCAAGGGAATGAAGTCGAGGATGCCAACATTATAGCTGCAGACCCTTAGGCCCTTTTTGTGAAGCTTTTTGTACTTTTTTATTATGCATTTGAAACTGTAACCTCTGATGACAAACTCGACTGGCTTGTAGCTTGTAACTCTTTAACTTTAATATATATCCACCTGTGATGAGGGCTTTATTTATCTATTTGCTGAATGTTCTCTGAATGATTCTCTTTTCCATGCGATGTTGTGCAGTTATGAAGTCTCAGTATAATTTTTCACCAAATTAATGATGTCAAGGGTATGAGGTCATCCAGGTATGATGTCTGATCTCAGACATTGTCACCAACTTATGATGTTATAAGGCTTGAGGTCATCAACTAAGATGTTATCCCCATAATATATTCCCCAAATTAATGATGTCCAGGGTCTGAGGTCATCCAAGTATGATGTCTGACCTCAGACCTTGTCACCAAATCATGATATTATAAGGTCTGAGGTTATCAACTAAGATGTTATCCCCATAAATAATTTTCACCAAATTAATGATGTCCGGGGTCTGAGGTCATCCAAGTATGATGTCTGACCTCAGACCTTGTCACCAAATCATGATGTTATAAGGTCTGAGGTCATCAACTAAGATGTTATCCCTATAAATAATTTTCACCAAATTAATGATGTCTAGGGTCTGAGGTAATCCAAGTATGATGTCTGACCTCAGACTATGTTACCAAATCATGATGTTATAAGGTTTGAGGTCATCAACTAAGATGTTATCCCCATAAAATTTTACCATTCGATCACAATGAACCAAGTATTGACACAGGAACTGATCTTCTCAGTAATAATCTCTTAATAAGATGATACATTTACGTGAAATCCCTGGTAACATCATATGTAATACTTTTTTAGATGATCAGCATTCCAAGGGTTGGAGAAAGGTTCCCCTTCGAGGTATTCTAGCCTGTAGGTCCCAGGTACAACCTCCTCAATCACTTTGTAAGGACCATGCCAATTTGGGTTAAACTAATTCACCTTCTGCAACGTCTTCTTCAACACTAGGTCCCCTACAGCTATGGGCCTTGATTTTACCCTTTGATTATAGAATTTTGTTGTTCTTTGATATTAATCTGCATGCCTAACTTCTGCGTCTTCCCTTATTTCTTCAATCAAGTCTAGGTCGAGTCTTCTCTCCTCCTTATTCTTCTTAGGGTCATAGGTTTGAAACCTCTGAGTAGGGAGTCCTACCTCTGTTGGTATGATGGCCTCTGAGCCATGTGACAACATAAACGAGATCTCCCATGTTGGTGTTCTAGCCGTCGTACTATAGGCCCATAGCACAGTATAAACCTCTTCAGTCCATCTTCCATTATCCTCTTCCAACCTCATCTTGATCCCATCGAGGATTGTTCTGTTAGTGACTTCGGTCTGACCGTTTGCCTGAGGTCAGCCAGGAGAAGAGAAAAATTACTTTATCCCAACTCTTTCGCAGTATTTTTGTAAGGAAGAATTCTTGAACTGGGTTCTATTGTCCGAGATGAGGGTGTTTTGGAGGCCATGCCTGCATATAATGTTTTTCCAAATAAATTGGAAGGTCTTCTGCTCTGTAATCGTGATCATCGATTCAGCCTCTACCCATTTGGAGAAGTAATCAATGGCGACTATCAGAAATCGGTAGTTAATTGCAGCCCTTGGCAAGGGTCCTACTAAGTCAATTCCCCATACTACGAATGGCTAAGGGGAACTGATTGACGTCATAGGTTGATGAGGTTTATGTGGAATAGTGTAGAATCTGTGACATTTATCGCACCTCTTTACGTAGGTTGCAGCATCTTTGGCCAAGGTCGGCCACCAGTATCCTTGCATGATAATACTCTTCGCCAAAGGTCTCCCTCCTATGTGACTGGAGCAAGAACCCACGTGTACCTCCTGTAGGACGTGGGGAACTTTTGTGGGATGAAAGCATCTGTGGAGAGGTGATAGGAATCCCTTCTTATACAGGACATCTCCTACCATTGAGAACTTTACAGCTCTATACCTCAGTTTCCTCCTTTCTAACTTTGATTCTGGTATCTCTCCCTCTATGATATATATCTGATCAGGGTATCCATCTATGAGTCCCCTAGGTTCAAATTTAAGCAAGGGTTACTGACCTCTTCTTCTTCAATGGTCGATTTAGGCAAGATCTTAACAGGGACTATCCTTCTGATATCTGTCCTTGTCGCCGAAGCGGAGGTATTCTCTTTATTTTTACCTCTTCGAAATCTTCTAATGTCACCCTTATGCTCTTCAGGTATTTGGCCATTCTTTCATCCTTGGCCTCATAAAGCCCCAATACTTGGTTAACAACCAACCTCGAGTCACTGTGAATAAGGAGTCGTCTTATCTCAAGGGTCCTTGCCAAGGAGAGGCCTGCTATTATGGCCTCATATTCTGACTCGTTATTTGATGCCTTAAAGCTAACCCTTAGGGCATATTCGATGTTGGTACCATCCAGGGATGAGAGTATCAGCCCCGCACCGCTTCCACTTTCGCAAGAAGACCCATCGACGAAGAGGTTCCAGGTGTCTCTATCTGATGAGAAACCCCCTTCCAACATAATTCCCTGTCTGAAGAGGTACCGGTTTTCCTCACTCTTGGCTACTCCACCTCTAGCTCTCTTGGATACTACCTCTTCCTGATCTTGGAAGACGTTGTTGTTCTATCCTTTAGTAGTCTTTAGATTATTCTTGACCTCTTCCCATGTGAACTCTGTGACAAAATCTGCCAGTGCCTGCCCTTTGATGGCCGTCCTAGGCTGATAAGTAAGGTCATACCCCCCAACTCAATGGCCCATGTCATCAATCTACCCGACTTCTCAGGCTTTTGGAGGACCTGTCTCAGTGGGGAGTCAGTGAGGATGATCATGGAGTGGGCTTGAAAGTAAGGCTTCATCTTCCTAAAAGCATGTATCAGGGCGTAGGCTAACTTTTCCATCCGAGGATAATTTTGTTCAAACCCTTGAAATTCCTTACTATTGAAATACACAGGCCTTTGGACCCCAACGTCCTCCCGTACTATGGCTGCACTTATAGCCGATTCAGAAACTGCTAGATAAACATATAACTTCTGACCCATTATGGGCCGAGATAAGAGCAAGGGAGATTCGAGGTAGGACTTTAGCTGGTCAAAAGCTTCCTCACACTCTTTGTCCCACTCGAAGGCCTTTCTAAGCACTTTAAAGAACGGAAGACACTTATCCGTCGCTCTTGAAACAAATCTGTTAAGCGCAACCACTCTTCCAGTCAGTCTTTGAACGTCCTTAATACTCCTTGGTGTCTTCATGTCGAGCAAAGCCTTGATTTTCTCAGAGTTCGCCTCTATTCCCCAATGATTGACAATGAATCCGAGAAATTTTCCAGCTCCTACCCCGAAAACACACTTCGTTGGGTTTAGTTTCATTATGTATAAGTCCATGGTATCAAATGTCCTTTCTAGGTCTTCCATATGGGTGCAGGCCTTTAAGCTCTTCGTTAGCATATCGTCTACGTACACCTCCATAGTCTTGCCTATTTAGACCTCAAACATCTTATTCATAAGACGTTGGTAAGTTGCCCCTGCATTTTTCAATCCGAATGGCATAACCTTGTAGCAATATGTCCCTTTGTCCATGATGAGGGCAGTCTTCTCTGAGTCTTCAGCATCCATGAAGATCTGGTTGTAACCTGAGTACGCGTCCATGAAGCTCATGAGCTCATGTCCTGCCATTGCATCGACCATCTGGTCGATCCGAGGTAAGGGATAACTGTCTTTTGGGCAAGACTTGTTTAGGTCAGTAAAATTTATGATCCTTCTCCACTTTTCGTTGTCTTTGGGCACAATGACTGCATTTGATAGCCACTTCAGATACATGACTTCCCTTATGAACTCAGCCTCTTCCAACTTTCTAAACTCTTCCCGAATGACGTCGTACTTCTCCCTGGAGTATACTCTTCGTCTCTGTTTGATGGGCTTAACATCCTCAGTTACGTTGATTTTATGGCATATTACCTCAGGGTCGATGCCAGGCATGTCCGTGTGGCTCCAAGCGAAGACATTCTACCTCTTCCTCAAGAAACTTATTAGCTCTTCCTTGATCTTCGCTTTCAAGGATTTATCGATCTGGACGGTTTTTTTCGGTTCTTCCTCATTGAGGACGTTGGATTCTACCTTTTCTGCGGCCTCTCCTTTCTTTAACTTTATTTTATCTCTGGGGTCAAGTGTATCAATGTTATAAGTGGTAGTTGCTCTCTTATGTGCCTCTCTCTCTTCAGTCGAGTTGAAGTAGCATTCTCGTGTTGTGGTTTGGTCACCCTGCACTTCCCCTACCCCATAAGGGATTGGTAATTTTAGCATTTGGTGGACCGTCGATGGCACGGCCTCAAACTCTTTAAGGGCTACTCTTCCTATGATGAGGTTATAGGCCGAGAAGACGTTTTTGTCCATAACAAAGAAATTGATCTTTCGGGTTAACCTCTTAGGCCACTCATCGCCCGTTCGTACGTCCATCTCATACATACCCAATGGATGGACCTTTTTACCACTGAATCCCATTAATGAATGATGATAGGGTACCAGCCTAGCCTTGCTAAGGCCCAGGCTTTTGAAGCAGGGCCAGAACATCACATCTGCAGAACTTCCTCCATCTACAAGAATTCTCTACACCTCACATCCATGAACTCTTGTTGTGATCACCAAAGGTTCATCGTGTGGAGCTAGGATGCCTTTGAAGTCGAGTCGGGAGAACCCAACTACTAGAGTGTCCATGTCCACCTTCTTTCTCTTCTGCGTTGTCTCGGAAGACGTTAGATTTACTACTTCAAGTTTGGCCACTGACTTAGCCTCTGCCATATGAGCCTTCCGGTCAGCCACCTCAGAACCACCCCTACAAGTCCTCCGCATATGGTGTTAACACCAAAGGAGATCATACCAACCCTCTTTACTGGGATGTTGTCGTCTTTGGGTGGGAGGTCCGGATTGCCTTCATCATCGTTATTCGATCCATCGTCTCTTCTTTCTATGGTATCATCACGACACCTGTCGTGTCTCTTCTTTTTGGGGTCTTCTCTTCCCCTTTTGGGAGCTTTGCCATCAACATATTTCCTCAACTTCCTGACTTCAACATCTTCTCGATCTCATCCTTTAAGGCGAAGCACTTATCTATTATATGGCCGTGGTCTTGGTGGAATTCACACTATAAATTCTGGTTCCTCTTATGTGGAGGAGCCTTCAGCGTCTCTGGCCAATTTAGGGACGGTCATTTTTTATCTCATTGAGGATGTGTTTGCAGCTCTTAGTAAGAGGGGTATAACGTGCAAACTTGTCATCAACTGACCTCTTCTTCCCATCCTTCTTCCTTTGGAACTTCCCGCTACCACCGCCGTTCTCATCTTCATATTTAGCGTCCATGGCCTCTTCAGTGTTCATGACCTTCCCCGTGATTTCCAATAACTCCGCCATGGACTTGGGAGGGTCTTCTGCAAGTTTCCCTAACAACTTCCCTTTATGTAGACCTCCTATGAGGGCTGTCATGGCAATATTCTCTTCGTAATCTTCAACCTCTAGTTGTTCTTTATTGAACCTGGCGATGTAGTCTCTTAGGCTCTCGTTCTTGCCTTGCTTGACATACGGCAGATGGGTGGTCTTCTTCGTAGGTCATACCCCAAAACAGAAATTTTGAATGAATGGTTCGGCCAAGCCCTTAAAATTCTCAATCGAATTCTTCGAAAGAGAAGTAAACCAGATGTGTGCTACTCCCGTTAAGGTCCCGAAGAAGGCCCGCCACTTCATCTCATCTGGTATTGAGTAAATGTTCGCGACTGACTGGTACATCTTAATATGATGTGCAAGATTGGTGCTACCATCATACTTGGGAGTTACTGTAGGTGGCTTGAACTTAGCTGGGGTAGGGAAGCTTACTATCTTAGCCACGAACGGAGAGCCCTCTGAGAAACCTCTTTGCAACGGATCTCGACTTTTGATGATATCTCATATCTTGTCCTCAAGACGTTGGATGGAGTCATTCCATGGTCTTGCAACGTTGGCCTGGCCGAGGTTTTTGTAATACAACGCATTTTTATCGATATTTATTTATGGGATTAATTAAATTAAATGTGAACTAATTGAGAATTAATTCGGATAAAATACTAACGAGATGTGAGTTGGTATTTGATTATAATATGTATATATGGCAATATATGAATATTTGAAATATTGAATTAGTAGTGAGATAGAAATACGGCAATTTAGGAAATTTTGTTAGGACGCGCGTGACAGTCGCGTCAAACGGGGGATTACACTTCAATGGCAGACTGGTAGTTCGGAAAGGGGAGGAACTGCGACACGAGGTGATGGCAGAGTCGCACGGCTCACGGTTCGCGGTACATCCCGGTGGGGACAAGATGTACCAAGATATGAGACGTCAGTATTGGTGGGGTGGGATGAAGAGAGATATTGCCATGTTTGTTTCTAAATGTGCCACTTGTCAGCTAGTAAAAGTGGATCATCAGAGACCGGATGGACTTCTACAGCCATTAGAGGTCCCGATGTGGATGTGGGAGAGCATCTCCATGGACTTTATCACGGGTTTACCTACGTCACAGAGGGGTCACGACTCCATTTGGGTAATTGTGGACAGGTTGACCAAAGTTGCTCATTTTCTACCCGTAAGGACCGACTACACTACGGGACAGTATGCCCAGCTTTTTATTGCAGAAATAGTGAGACTTCACGGTGTGCCCCTAAATATCGTGTCTGACAGAGACAAGATATTTGTGTCACAATTTTGGGAGAGTTTTCAGGAGGCCATGGGCACGGAATTGCGGTTGAGTACGGCTTATCATCCGCAGACCGATGGGAAAATCGAGTGTACCAATCAGATGTTGGAGGACATGTTGCGTATGTGCATCATTGATTTCGAGGGTGGATGGGAGCAGTATCTTCCACTGGTGGAGTTTGCCTACAACAACTCCTACCAGTTCACTATTGGCATGGCTCCATTTGAGGCGTTGTACGGTAGACCTTGTCGTTCCCCAGCATGTTGGTTGGAGGTGGGGGACAACAAACTACTTGGGCCGGAAGTGATTCAGGATACTTCGGCGAGGATAGAATTGATACGGAGTCGCATTCGGGTAGCTCAGGATCAGCAGAAGAGCTATGCTGATGCGAAGAGGTTCTTCAGGGAGTTCCAAGTAGGGGACCAGGTTTTACTCAGAGTATCTCCTATGAAGGGGATTATGCGATTTGGGAATAAGGGGAAGTTGGCACCGAGATATGTGGGACCATTTCCTATCATCGAGCGGATTGGGTCTGTTGCGTATAGACTTGGGTTACCGGAGCATTTGCACAGGATTCATGATGTGTTTCATATTTCCTCGCTAAGGAAATATCTTAGAGATGATTTGGCCCATTCTCACATTGCTTTGGAGGACATCGATCTCCAGCCCGATACCTCCTACGAGGAGGGGCCGATTGCTATTTTGGACCGAAGTGAGCGGAAACTGCAGTCAAAGATATTTCCGTTAGTGCGTGTTCAGTGGCGACATCATAATGTCGAGGAGTCCACATGGGAGCGCGAGGATGAGATGCGCGAACGTTATCCAGAGTTATTTTTACCAGGTACTTTTTAGTTCCGAATTTCGGGACGAAATTCTGTTATTAGGGGGGAAGTATGTAATACCCCGCATTTTTATCGATATTTATTTATGGGATTAATTAAATTAAATGTGAATTAATTGAGAATTAATCCGGATAAAATACTAACGAGATGTGAGTTGGTATTTGATTATAATGTGTATATATGGCAATATATGAATATTGGAAATATTGAATTAGTCGTGAGATAGAAATACGGAAATTTGGAAAATTTTGTTGGGACGCGCGTGACAGTCGCGTCAAGAAAATATTTAATTTAAGTAAAAAGTGAATTTTATTTTTATTAACCGTATGATCATTTTGAGTGCGCCAACGTGTCCGGAAGGGTCGAAATAGTCAGAAAACACTAGCCGGGGGTTAAGTTTGGGTCCCGGGGCATTATTGGGCCATACCGGTAACTTAAAAGGGCATTTTGGTAATTTCGGATATTTGGGAATTAAAACCCACGAAAATTAGAAATAAAATCTGACTTATTCTTTATCCACTAAACCCACTAACTACACTAAATGACTTAATGGGCTACGGGAGTTATTGGAAGAAATAGAAAAGAAGTTCCTAAGGCAACCTCTAAACCTCCATTGTCATCATCTTTAGAGAAGAACTTGTAGAGAGAGAGAGAAAAGAGAATTCTGCAGAGAGAGAGAGAGAGAACAATTCAACCTTCAAGATTCAACATCAAATTCAGAGAAATATTAGAGGCAAGTGATTTAATTACAATTGATTCAATGTTATGCTTTTCCATGTTTAGGGAAATTATCGAATTTATATTGGAAGATTGATATAGACCCATGAATTTGAAGATTAAAACTATGAACTATGTTAGGAATTGCATGTAAAAACATTCTGGACGAATTATGAATTCAAAATATAACCCTTGATGATCTAAAAACGGATTTAAGAAGAGGTTTATTAATGTTCTTGAAAGAAATAGAAAACTAGAGTTCTTGATGAAGTTTTGATCCAAATAAAGCCCTTGGTTGATGAATTATTGGTTTTAGAACGTTAACAATGTTGTAGGATGGTTGTATGATGATATTATAACGTTATATTAGAGTTTCATGCTTTATAATGGAGTTTTGGAACGATTTGAGGACTGCAAAACGAAGCAGTCCGTAGCCTACCTGGTGCGATCGATCGATCGACATTCATCAGTCGATCGATCGACCACCATCGATCGATCGAGGTTCAAGGTCAATCGATCGACCTTCCCAGAATGAGTAAAATTTTCCTAGTTAAATTTTAATGATGTTAACCCTTAGAAAATATTATTGGAGATTTTATGAATATCCTTAGACTTAAGGAAGACCAGTAGGTATGGTTATAAAGTTTGGACCTTAATTAGAATTCAATTTGAGGAATTATTCTAAAAGCTAATGAAACTCGATGAGTGAGATAATATTAGGGTTAAAAGAGTAAATTTGAATAATTTGATGAAATGAGGTTTGGGGCAGAAGTAAGGACCTTAAGAATAATGATGTTATATGTGGGAATGATAGGAGACTTAGTAATCCCTTTGAGATGGGTTTTAAGTACAAGAAGCGATGACGTGAGATGTGTCGACAGTCTACCTTATATATTATCGGAAGACTTAAAAATGCATAAAATTGGAATAATGGTATAGGGATGTAGAATATACCTTTATTAATATTAAGATATCTAAGACGTGTGAATGCTTAGTATATTACTTATGTGTATGACATACCTACCATACTTGCTATCACGGGAGGTTTACGTTCGCTTAGGGCCATCTAATCTTTGTGTGCCCGGATTTAGATTGGTACCTTAAGAACATAATACTAGAATGACTTATTTGTGAGTTAATAAGTCAGCTGACTATGGAGCGTAGGTATGTACGTGACCCATGGATATGTTGAATTATGTTCGCCTCCATTTTTGTGTGTTGTGCTTATTCTAACAATTCCTGAGAGATTCGGAATTTGTAATCCTTATGTACGTGATGTACCGGGATGGATAGCAGAGTATGTGTGCACCGCAGCTTAGCCTATATTTATGATGTGAATAATATACGATTCAATGAAAAGGAATTTGTTATGTTTAAATTCCGAGAATAATTTATAGTGACTCTTTGAGAAGTTAAAAAGGGATAACATGCCGAGAATTGTAATGTTAACAATGGAGAATCCGAATTTAAGTAAAGCTATATATTTAAGTAATAACATTGGGAATTCATATTGTGAATCGAGTAGTTGGGTTAGAACTTATGACGGTTTAGTTAGATATGACTAACACATGAATGGGTACAAGAACGTTAGGAGTGCACAGTTACACGAGAGGTGAGTATTTCATGTGAGAGCACGTCCTAACATGTATCTTGCATTCATTGTTTTAAATGTTATTAAAGCACTTGCTGTTTTTAAAATACTCTCCACTTTCGGGCTCTGACCCGTTTGCTTTCAAATCTATTTTTTTTGTAAAAACCTTTTAGGTGCCCAGCCACAAGGACACCATGCATAGTATTTCCATTCAGGTGACGAGCTGTAGCTGTTGTGGAAGTTACAGGGCTTTGACAGTAGACGCCTCTTTTCTAGTCTTGACTCCATATTCAGTTTCATCATTGTAGGGCATGTCGCCCATTTCTTTAGAGACATTTTATATTTCAGTTATTCAGACTTTGGTTTGTAATTAATTCAGGATGCAGACTTGTTTTATTTATTTTTATATTGGGATTGTTGTGAGGAGTATTTCCTCTAGACTCGTTATTACTTATTGATTACACTATTGGGACTTTGTTGTGAATGGTTATGTTATTTTTTATAATTCATTTATTGCATGTTAATCAGATTTAATTTAAAATTTGACATCTTACTTTTTAAATACTAGGTGGTTAGTAATCATTAAAATGTTTTCGACAGTGATGCTATTAACAAAACCAACTTGGCATTTTGTATTAATTTAATAAAGGAGTAGCTACCCGGTATTTAATTAGTCGGGGTGTCACAGTTTTCCCCGGCCACCTCCAAAGGGTGGACTGAGGGTTCCCCAGCCGTAGCATAATGTCTGCTGTTGACCTCTTCTTGGTCTCTTCCTCATCCCGGATGAGGTCTACGTTGCCTCCCTTCCCTTTGTGAGACGACTGGACTTCTCGACCCTGATAACCTTTGTCGTAGGTCATTTACTGGGCCTAGATTTTTGAAGGTCGACCCTCTGCTTAAACGATCAAAAGCTGACCCTCTTTGTTGGGATTCTTCACCCCTTCGGCCTCCACAACCTTGGCTCCGGTGGATAGGACGAACTGTGTTGTTCGAAACCTCATATAGCTCCCAACAATCTTCTGGGACGTCTTCCGCCTCTAGATCATCATACCTATCCTCAGGGCAAGGGTGTCTTTGCCTCCCCAGGCGCAAGCGCCTAGGGTCAGCAACGTCCCTCCTCTGCTGGGGCATAGGGTGATCCTTACACGGTGCCTGGGGTGGTCCCCTGGCTTCAGGGTGCGCTTGGATAGCCTCCGGAGTGATCATCTCCGGTGAGACTCCAGGTGGCCTCATCATATTTTGACTGAGCTGTGCAAATTGCTCTTGCATTCCTTGTTGCATTGTGGCCAACGACCATAAGGCTGCGGCCACCTCCGCCATTTCGAACTGAGGCGGTGCCTGGCTAGAGCTAGGTCCACCCGTCCCAGGCGGTGGAAGTGGTGGTCGAAATTCTGGTGCCATGTGTCAGCACTAAAGAGTTGGTGTGGTAGATGAGCTTAATACCTTATAGGACCTCTTTCAATGGTGAAACAACTCCATGTAAGGGGTGAGGCCTGGTTCACCACGAGAGTCTTCTATGAGGTTAAACAAGAGATGAGGAAGAGATAGCTTCTCGATTTCCACAGACGGCGCCAAAATGATGATGTTGGAAATAGCACCACAGGTAAGGTGTTTGTGAGCTCTAATCAGTGTATAACAATGGCATCATAAGTATATCGAGTATAAAAGAAAGAGGTGAGGAGAAGAGGATCAACACCGGAGTATAAGTGATTCAGCCAATTAGGCCTACGTCCACTGTACAAGTGTGTGATTAATATCACTGTACGAGGGCACTAATGGCCATGGATACAATCTCTCAAGCTTTGTCTCTCTACTGTATCTTTGGATAGAGTTTTAGCTATGGATGCCAATCTTGGATCCTTTACAAGGTAGAGGATGACCTCTATATATAGTGCCTGGGGGGTGTAATGTACCCCCCAAGCATGCAATGAACATGTGCATGAGGATCAAACCAGTATGAGAATGACACCTGGCTGATCTCATGTAGATAATGATGACCTCAATATTTCCCCACGTGAGGGGAATGATTCGGTTATAACTGATTGTGTACACGTGTTCCCAACAATACATATGTTGATAAGGGCTCGGCCATCTGTTAATGGTCCCAACCTCGGCCTGGAAGAGGACGAGGTGGTGACCTTGGCTCACAGGGAAAGCTGAGGTAAGGCATGTTGAGATGTGACGTCGGCCTAGGCCGAGGTAATGGTGGCGTAGTAGGAACGTCGACTGATCCCCAGCTGAGATTCGTTATGATGATGGGATGGCAACCTCGGCCTGAACCAAGCCGAGGTTGCAAGCCTTGGATGACCAAATGGATAACCGCCCCTGTGGATTATGGAGACCTCACCTGCCGAGGTAGCTAGTAACGTCGGCCTTTGACGACCTTGCTTAGGACGAGACCCTTGGTTGTTGATCTAAGGCCCCTCTAACATCGGCCATCTCCATGGCCGAGGTTGATGTCTCTGAACCGAGGGGGTGCATTTAGGGCATATCACTTAGGATAATTCAAGATAAATTTTGGTTTAATTGTCACGCTTAATTAAATTGGTGCTATTTTAATTTGGGTAAAACTTAATTTGATTCAAGTCATTAATATAATTTGATAAAATTTGGTTTGGCCTAATTTGCAAAAGTGAATTAATTATTTGTTAGGCAAATTTCTAGAACTTGGGTTAAATTTCTTTTGGGAAAAAAGTTAAATATTCACAAGTTGGTTTTCAAGAGCAATTCTAATTTTGAGAAAATTAAAATCCAGTTTTGTTTAATTTTAATTTTGGGAGAATTAAAATTGTAATATTTCAATTGTGAATCTTGCATTGTACTTGCATAGTATAGTCCCTTTATTTGAACTATCCTTATTCCGCATCTTTAAAGGAAATTATATTTTTAAAAGAGAGAATTTAAAAATTAGGGGTTATCACTTCCAACAAGTGGTATCAGATCATTGAGTTAAAAAAACTCGCTTTTTCATAATTTAATATTTTTAACCTAATCATGGATCTAGGTGTGAATTTGCAAGATAAAATTAACAACGACAACGCCACGATGTATGAGAAAAACCCACAACGGGAAAAATCTCGAACGGCCGAGCCACAAGTCCACTAAGTATGGAAATACACCATGAATAAAAAAAACGGAATCCTCCAGGGGAAACTTTCTCCTTTTGGGTAAAGTATGATACCCGATGCCAAAATGATGATCCCAAGTTATATATATATATATATATTCTTGGATAAAAAGAAACTATTAGGTGTAAACTAGTTTTTGTTTGAAGATGAATTCATTTGGGAATATGTTCTCTCTAAAACTTGTTGAAACTCTCTCAAGGTATCCAAAAGTCTGTCAAAAAATTGTACTCCCGCACTACTAATAATGATGGAAAAGTAGTGGGAGGTTGTAAGTGAAAACTGCTAAAAACTGTCAATTTTCAGCACAATTAACACGATCGTTCTCACGACTTTTGAATCTTGTTCGAACGAGATTGCAGAAGATAATGTCGTTTGAACAACAATACGAACGAGACTGCAGAAAAACAAAACGTTTGAAATCTCGTTGGAATGACGTGGGGAACTCATTCGAACGAGATTGAAATGTCGTTCGAACAACTTTATAGGAAAAAAATTATTTTTCTTCAAAAAATAAAAATAGAAAAAACATTTTAAACTTACTTTAGAAAACAAAATGACACCCAATAAAAATAAATCCAAGGCTCTATATATGTCATATGCATTCATACCTTTAGAGACCATGATAAACTTGAAAAGTTTATGACGTTAAATATGGCACGATAACCGATAATGATGATATCTTCAATTTAGGCTTGGCCACCACGTCTTCAACTCAAACGTCATAGGCTTGAAGGACATAAACTTATATCCTAGGGCTCAAATCCTCAAATAGTTTTGTCCGGAATTAAGCCAACACTTACAAATTGCCTCAACTGAAAATTTATCCTTACAATCACCCCTAGTGCAATTAAATCCTTTAGTAAACCAAGTAACTTCCCCACAAAATAGGCAAATCCGTGGGGGAGTTGGTAGGAACGACATTGTGGACCTGATACATGAAATATATAGACAAATAGATATGGGGTGCATACCCTAGTTTATAGAAAACCATATTCAGAATGGATAGAAAGGATTGAACTTCCTAAAGGCTTTAAATTTCTAATCTTTACCCACTTCCCAAGGGATGGGAGCCATCTCATGGTGGAACACATAGTCAATGTGCTGATGTTGGAATAAATGATTATTTAAGGCTACGTTTGTTTACCAGTTCCCTCATAGATGCAACCTTTACATGGTTCATAAGTTTGCAACCAAATTTTGTTCAGACTTGGAAAGAAATGGAAAACATGCTCTATTTAGAGTTCTTTCAAACTGTACAAGATATTTCCATATATGATTCGGCTAAGTTAATTCAAAAGCCTGATGAAAAGGCTACTGCAATCATAAACAGATTCAAAAGGTCAAGTAATAAGTAAAAAAATAGCTTGTTTGAGTTAGAATTTGTGAAATTGGCACAAAATGGTTTAGAGTTTATGCTTCAAAAGAAGTCTGATGCCACTAAATTTGATATTTATTAGAATTAATGGCCAATGTATCCAGATAAAAAGCTAATCTAAAAGAAGAGCATGAGGCAAGAACTTATTATTTCAAAACATATTATAAGGATCTTAACTTTGAGATTGTTGCGACTGAAATTATAAGAACTAAGACTATAATTGGTGAACCTTAAGTTAGAAAGGATACAACATCAGAATACTTTTGCACCAAAATCAAAGGAGATGATAAAAAAAATACTCTTTTGACATTACTAAGGCTAATGAGATCTTTCACTTTCTGTAAAATCCAAAATGTAAAAACCATCTGATGATGCTAAAAAAACACATGAAATTATAAGAAAAAATTACTATAAATGGCATAATGTATTTTCTCACTCAACTAATGCATACTCTGTATTTCATAACGAGGTATAAGAGTTGATCAGGTGGGGGAAGATCAAATTTTCTGAAAAAGAGGAGAGCATCGTGGGTGTCGATGAAAACTCTTTTCCCCCAAAGTCAAAAAATTGGGAGAATTGTACAATCAATTTAAGTGCCTGGAAATAGAGGACATATGGAGTTCAAAAAGAAGACTACGGAAGAATCGAAGAATTCAAAGCCTGAAATAACTAAAGATCCTAATCAAAAGGTAATGAAACATCTATGTATCTAATGTGGGGAATAATATGTTGAAATGTGCCAGTTGGTGGATTCAAAGGGAAAAACATCTGTAGATCCCAAAATCAAGAAGAGATTCAAAGTAAGTCTCTTGGGAAAGAATACCATTCTTTGGCCCTTTTCATCCCAAAGTGAATGCTAAGATACCAAGGAGTAACCAATACATCAAACTTGGATTCAAAGAGGCCAGATCTCACCAGCACATGGCAATTTAGTGCCAACAAAGGTCCCAAAGACACTCCCAATGGTTAAAGGTGTACCATAATGGTATTTGGTTCCTGACCCAAAGGTTGTACATAAATTTAATTATATGCCAAATAAACCAAAGTTGGTCAAACCTAAGCATGTTGCTCTTGGTATTATGCAGGCGGTGCAGTAGACTAAGTCAAAGAGAATAGAACTTCAAGTGGCGATATCTGGAACTTAGTAAAGAAATATCCAAAGGAAGTACAATGCTTGGCAAAAAGCCTCTCAGATTATACGAAGTAATGGAGCGTATGGTTTTTCTTTTTCATATTCGAAACCAAACCCAAGGTTTCATAAGGAATCAAAGGGGAGTGAGACCTATTTTAACTTGCTAGAAGAAAGGCTAAAGGAATTAGAGAAAAATATGAGCATGGATGAAGAGAGTTCATCTAAGGAAATCTTTTTAAATGAAAAGGAAAAGGAAGAAATGATGGCAGTTGATGCCATAATACATGTTCAATAGACTGAATAATAAAAAATTATCCCGTTTGGTTCTCTACCTCAGTAAGTGGTAATTAATATGGTTGTGATCCTCCCTAAGAGGTTTGAAACTGAATGATATGCCCAATACTGGTACCTTGTTACGGTCGAACTAAGTGTAAAGTCACCGCCTGGGAACAGATAGGCTACGGCATGCCTTACTAGATCCTGTATATTGCTACTTCCTGGGACTCAAACAGGCTGCAGCGGTCCCTCTTGAGTTAACATCTGACCATTGCCTGGAGTGCAGACCAACCGCGACAGTCATCTATGCAATAATCATAGCTTTATCCTTAATAGTCCACGTCCACCAACCCCTTCAGTAGTCCATACCATGTCTCTGCCTTAACCACATCGCATGAACTTGTTAGTTATCCAACATCTAAAAGGATTCCCTATTTCCATCACTTATCCGCATGTCGCGGGTTTTGTGCACATGACACCTCCTTTTGAGTTCTATAAATAAAAGTGCTCCCTTATAATTAGGGGGAAGAGATTTTACAGCTAAGCCCTACCTAAATCTCTACACAATCTCTACTCTTTCACTCTAGTAGCTCCCAGACCTCGTGGGATATTTGAGTCTGCAACCCTCTACAATCTCACACTACATGTTGTATCATGGTCTACACAACATCATATTTCTCATATATTCTTCCCTCCATGTCTCTCTCTCTTGTACACCTCCAATGGTAACCCGATATTGTATTAATGATTGAATATAATGAGAGTAAGGCATCAAAGTGGACGTATGTTCGCTTTCTATCCGAACCACCCTGTATCGTGCATTCTACTTCTTCTATTCACTTTGTTTGTGATTTTACATTTTATATGATGGTTGGGAATGATATGGATATAATTTCTTGCATCATCACTGAAGAAGGTTAAGAGGCACATGTTCAATCATTGTCTCCTTACATTCTTATTCCTAAACCCCTTTATCCAAAACCTCCTGACGTTTGGTCGAAATCCTTTGCTTTTATTAGTACAAATAACCATTAAAAAGAGAACTGACTTAAATCTCCTACTCCATACAAAGGCAAACCAACCATTATTTTTTCTAATGAAGATATTAATGACCTTTCCTCTCCTTTCAAATACTCTATCGTTGGTAAGTTTTTCCATGACAGACTTTCTTTCAAAATTATTCATAAGCCTTTCCTTTCTTTTTCTCACCATGCAACCATAATATTTGTTTGTTAGATAACAAACATATCATTATTAGACTACATAATAAAGAAGATTTTGTGAGGCTCTGGATGAGTGATCAATGATATATTGGTGGTTCCAACTTTTAAATGGTCCCCAAATATTGGAATCGATATAGACAATAGTATTTCTCCTGTTTGGATTAATTTTCCAAGCCTTCCTATTCATTCTTTGTGAAATCTACTTTATTCTTCACTGCTCAAGTTGTTGGTAAGCCTCTTAAACTCGACAACCTTGTTGTCTCTTTAAATAGGCCTAGTTTGGCAAATGGATATTACTCTTGATCTTCCTCGTAGAGTCTGGATTGGATCTGGTGTTAAAGGCTATTGGAAAGAAGTTGTTTATGAAAACATCCATCTTTATTGATCTTATTATCTTAAAAAAGATCATGAAATTTTAAGTTTCATTATTAAAAATCCAAAAGACCCCAAGAGTCAAGTTAAACAAGTCAAGAAACAAGCATTTGTTCCTAAAGAAGTTCAAGAAGTTTTAACTATTGATCGTGTGGAAGAGGTTAATTATATTGTAAATGTTACTGAATCTAATGAACATATTTTAGAGAAGATACTCTCAAAACCTCCCATTCAAGAAGTCAGGAACATTATTTTAAACAATGATTTTGTGGCCCCTAAGATAATTGTCAATCAGATTGAAAAAATCAAGAGTGGAGACATAACCAGTAAGGACGTGACGGTAGAGCACTACTACATGCTTTCTCCAAGATGTACTAAACTTCAAGATTATGGCAAATTCAATCTTCCTAATATTTACTCATTATTTAATTCAGAACAATGTCTTGGTAATATTCTCATGGAAGAGTTGAGTATGTTTTTATTTAATATAGGAAAGAAAATTGAGAAAGACAAAGCTATTAGAGATAAAATCAAATCCAATAATCATATTCCTCAAAGACTCAAAATAGATGGTTTCAATGTAGCGAAAAAACTAAGTAAGCCTCAGAAGATTTTTAACTATAAGGCCATTATCTTTTAAGCCTCGCTAAAATTTTATATTTCGTATACCGCTACAAGTCGTCGACGAATTGAGGAAGTTTACATCTACAAAAGACGGATCCGAATTTCAAGTGGTCTTCAACATTCATGCTCAACGAGATGATTTTGGTAAGAATATGTGTAACCATTTGCATTTCATATTAAAAGTGTTGGGATATTTTTTATAAGGGCTGGAAAGTTTTTCTAAATATAAAAAATGTTTTTATAAAATTTTCTTTGAAAAAGGTTTTATAAAACGTACCAGTTAGCTTTCATTCCGAAAGTTTTAAAGTTTTCAGAATTTATCTAAGTCTGATGGAAAACCTCGGGATTGATGTTTTGTTCGTTCAAACGAGATCACAATGTTGTTCGAGCGACACGTGTCTTGTTCGAGCGAGATGGCATTTGTTCGAGTGATGTCTCTCTCGTTCGAGCGACGATGTTTCTTTCTCACCCACACCACCCCCTCAATGTTTGCTATATAAAGAGGTTTATGCTTTTGTTTTCAACGTGGAGAATACTGTTTCTATCCGAATAATTTTTATTTTTTTCGATAACTGTTATGCAGTATCGTGTGTGTTTTTGTGGAACACACGACATATTTTTTGCTTGAATTTTATGCTGCTGATTTAGGTTCCATTTGTGGTACTGGGATGTTGACTGCGTGTCATTGAGGATTACTTGAGGAAGTTCCTTTGCTGAAGATTGGACTACGGTTCATGTGGGTTCGTTGCGTGGAATCCATTGTTGACTCTACGTTGCGTGTCTATGTAGGTTTGTTGAGGTAAACTTATTGCAGATTTCATTGTGATTGTAAATTGCGATTTAATTCATAGTGAAATAAAAGGTTTTGCCATTCGGGGATTTTTTCATGAAATCTATGAGTTGGTTATTTGTGTTTATTGGTTTGACACACGCACACACGCGTATTTTTATGTTTAGGAGATGATTTTATTTGGGTTAAAATTGACTCTAATTAAATAAGTTGATAATTGCAATTTACGAATTTAGTTAAATCACTATCGCATACGCCGCATTACTTTAGACATTAATCCTCTCTTTAAATGTGTTACCATATCTTCTTTGAATGTCAACAAACTCTTAGCTCTAAGTCTTTCTCAATGATTAATATTATTTGTAGGAATGCTTAAGGTGTCTCCAATAAATTTATTGTTAGGAGACTCAAGACTTTATTGAAATTGCATAAAATTCCTCCTATTGCTATTACGGAACTTATGTCTAATGTTAAGAAGTTTGAAAAGCTTAAATTCAAGTTAAATTTTGAGGGAGCCTTCAGTAATATCACCAATAAGATATGGATTTTTTTGTATATTTAGAGTGGAATTGATCATTATTAAAGATGTTGACCAAGTGCTTTCAGTGTCTTTGACTCATACTTAACTTCATTTGAATGTTTTAATAACTTTTTTTTCTAAATGCTCTAAAGAGGAAAGGTTAGATCATTGGGAATCTTTGGATCATCTATCAGAAGAGTTTGACAATGTCCCTCACCTTGTGATAGGTGATTTTAATATTTTCTCTAATGATGATGAAAAATGTAGAGGTAATGAGGTAGATTTTCTAATAGATGAGGATTTTAATTCTACAATATCTAGGAATGATCTTTTGGACCATGATTACACTGGATCTAAATACACTTGGGGGAATAATAAAACTAAAGCTGAGGCAATTTTTGAAAGGTTAGAAAGAGGGTTGTGCAATATCTTGTCGAAGAAGTCATATCCGTATACTTCCATATCTCAATTGAGTAGAACATGATCAGACCATAGTCCTTTTTTGGTTTTTTGAAAAACTATTTTAGATCAACATCCTAAAATGTTTAAGTCTTAAAAAATATGGTGCAGCCATAAAGATTTAAAGGATTTAACCAAAGTTTCTTGGGAGGTCTCAGTTAATGCCAACCCTTTAAGTGCTTTTTCCTTGAAATTATAAATATTTAAAATGGTTTTCAAACAATGTAATATTAATTCCTTGAAGAATGTGTTCCAAAATGTGACTGACATGGAAGATTTGGTTCTTGAAAGAGAATTGCAACTTGAACAATCTCCTACCGACCTGAATAGATCCAGCCTATTGGAAGCTGCAGCTAAGCTTATAGAAGCTTAAAAAAATGAATAAGTGTTTTGGTCTTAGAAAGATAATGTGAAGTAGTTGAAGCATGGAGATCAAAACGCGAAATTTTTTCGTTCAACTATGAATAAAATGAGGGCTTAAATGGTGATTAATAGTCCTAGATCTTGATGGCTAGATGGTAGATGATCCTATTAATTCGGGGAATTCTTTTTTGATTATTTCATAAATATTCTGTCAACTGAGCCTTACTTTGTAAGAACCTGGAATTTCTTTAAACCCTAATCTATATACAATCGTGACTTAAACCCTCATAAGGTGTGTAAAATTAAAAAATTTATAAGAAGAAAGGAACTATGTTTAAAAACATATAACTTTGTTATATTAACTGAGATCCCATGAAGATTTATTAAATTATAAAAGAGCCCCTCAAATTTTCAAAGTAAGATAACTTGAGATATATTTTACCCCTAAACCCCAACCTTATATCGAAATAAACCTCTAGACCTCAACTAACATAAAATTATAGTTTCAATCCTAAAAACTTTATGAAATTGCCAAACTACCCCTAAACTTTACAAAAATTATACTTTTAGGGTTATAAAAGCAATTATATAAACAAAGAAGGACTAAAACCAAAACCTTCTTAAATTTTATTTCAAACCCTGTCCATATGCTACCCCACATCAGCATAAGAGGTTAAAAACACATGGAAAGCCCTATGAACCCATGTGTATCCCATTTACCCACAACTAAAATGTCACTTAAACTAGTTCAAATCCACCTCCTTTTAGCTCCAATTAAATCCTCACTTGAAATAATAAAATACTCCTCAACCCAAGCAGTAAAAACTCACCCCACAGTTTAATTTCAAATCTCAAAATTTCCCTCAATTCAAGTAACTCATCATTTTATGCTTCATTTCCAATTCTTTCAATTCTAGTAGCTTTCAGCATCGTTAATATAGTTAGAACACTCATAATATGCAAGTTTTTACATGTAGAATGGCCTAAGATAGTAAAATTTAGTAGGAACATCATTAAAGCTTGAGATTTAATGGTCAAACTCGATACATTTCTTTAAACTTTGATTCGAAGCCATGAATAACCTCATTACAACCTAAGGATCTCGAGCGTAATGGTTAAAAGCCATGAATGTTCATGTAGAGCTCAAATCGAACAAAAGTGTTTTCTGAACTCAAAACCTGAAAATTCAAAATTCTCAATGTAGAATCCATCATAATCTTTGAAACCAAAACCAAAATACTCTCACATATAGCAGAAACCAAACCCAATTCATAAGAGACCTTGTCATCCTCTAGAAATCCACGAAAGTCAGGTCAAATATTCAAGAAAAAAATACAGTTTTAAAACTTGAGTTGTGCTGAATATCAATCCATAAAACTCGTATATTTGGATTTCTCATGAAAAATTAGGTTAAGTTTGTTAAGGAATCATCTCAAATGGTATAACAACGAAGGAGAAAACCTTGGTCAAAAATTAAAACCCTAAAAAGTCAAAATCGAGAGGTTGAAGATAAAGACTAGTGGTGGACAGCGGAACCTGTTAACCCGAAGAACCGAACCAAACCGCCAGGTTTGGTTTGGTCTGGTTTTTAACTACCATTGGGTAGGTTCTGGTTCCTAAACTTCAAAAACCGATCGTAATGGTTCGGTTCTTGGTTTTATACCTAACCCAAACCAACCCAAATCGAGAACCAAATCGATGTGGAGCCAATATAAATCTAACCTAAACCTACTCTATATAAATCGATGTTTAAATCTCATATTATTATACATAAATCTGAAACTATCTATTTATTTTAGAGTATTTGAGATTTATGTGTTTAAATATAAGATTTATATGTTCAAATATGAGATTTAAGTGATTTGTGTGATTTAAGTCTCAAATTATGTGTCTAAATTTGTTGGGAATAATTATATGTTAACATAAAATTTGAAAGTAATGGCATATTTAAACATTAGTAAACTCGCGTTATTTTTGGTGTTAACTTGGATACACAAGTGTTTAAATTTTGTGGTATGCTTCTTAATATTTTACTATTTTAGTTTTATAAAATAAACAGAACCATGAAGAAACCCGAAACAATTCAAACAAAAACCAAGCCGAAAACCGAACCGAACCATGGTTGGTTTAGTTTGGATTGGGTCCATAACATGATTGGTTTGGGTATGGTTCCAATAATGCAGAGCCGAAGTACATAGGTTATGGTTTAGGTTTCGGTATGGAACCGAACCAAACCTACACATGTCCACCACTAATGAAGACTTTATTAAAAAACATTGACCATGCGGATGAGGGCGTGTGGCCAATCAGGAAATTTTGATTTTTTTTTCTAAAATTTTTATTAACTTTTTCTGATCAAAATGGTATAAGATAAGACCATGTTTGGATATTCCTAGCTCAAGTTATGTAAAAACAAGGTTTTTACTTAAAAAAATTTCTTTAAAATTACTAATCAACCACTATCAAGTTTTCTAACTTATGAGTTTGAGCCCCAAGTTTTTCCCATACATATATCAAACTATTTAAAGATAAATACTCTCTTGCACCAAAGTTCAATAATGAGCTCAAGATCAATATTTTAAAGTCCCTAGATAATTATAAATAATTCCTCGAAACTTTAACAAAGACAATTTTAAATACAAAACTGACTGATTAACCCCTAAATACTCATATACCACACATTGTATAACAGAAGATCAAGCCCCAATTCTTTCGAATATCGCCGTGTGACAGCAAGCCAACCGAATACCAAGCAAGTAGTTTTTCCTACCTTTTCAGTATTTTACTTTGCGTATTTGAAATATTGATATTGATATCGCTATGTGATAGCCCCATTTACTTTGAGTTTGTGTATGTTATTATACTGTCATACTACACATTTTGTTAGCCATCATCAGTATTTGGATTTATCACCAGCATTTAAATCAAGGTTGAAATTTAACTATTTTTATCTAAAAATTTACATCATGTGCCTTATTGATTCAGTTTGCACTAGCAATTTGTGTCATTTTTACTATAAGCACCAGTATTAACTAGGAAGTAGGCTGACATGTTATCCCACGAGACTTTCAACTTGGCCTACAGGTCTCAGATGATTGAGAGCAATGACTATTGCTACATACGTATGAGTGCCACATTAATTGTGTGCATAACAGATTACTTTTCCCCAAAAGTTTTGGGTTGACTGATTATTATAAATATACGGATGGCTTAATTACCTCTATACCCTTTAATGAACTAGTTAGAATGGGATTATTAGTTCAAAACTCTCTGACTTTTTTTACGTGATCCTAACTAAACTGATAATGAACCGTATTTCTTAAATGAACTAATCATTATGGAGTTATGAGTTCCAACATTTTGATTTTTTATAATCTGATAAATATGGAATTATCAGCTTTTTATGGTCAACGTTTTAATCACTGATTCTATACACACTACAACTCTCATTTATATATATATCATTGTTATAGAATTGGTAAAACCTGCTTAACATATTTGTGTTAATTCCTTCCTTATCCATATGCACTAGGAGAAAGAAAATAGTATCTCTTCCCTACTAGAGACAGAAACTGGTCACCTGTTTGTGTATGTGACCGTATGGGCCAAACATAAACTGGATGAGAGCAAGGAGTGGAGCTTTTTAATTTTTTATATTATCATGTGTACTAGAAACGTGTAACTCACCCCTGCGGTGGTTTAACGCAATGTAACATATTAATAATGAATAAAAGTTATGTTATTCTGCCTTAGCTTTTAATTCATTGCTTTATGTGTACTTCTTATTCATTCATACCAAAAAGCAGGGTGTGGCAAGTTGGTATGAGAGCATGTTTTAAATCTAAAACATATCGTCGGGTTAGCATTCTATGCACGAAATATATTAGATATTAGTTATTTGATCTTTTCGTATCTTCTTTTTTTAATGATTATTATTATTATTATTATTATTATTATTATTATTATTATTATTGTTGTTATAATAATTATTATTATTATTATATAAAAATCCATTTTGCAGTATGGACGCATGGGATACATTTCTGTTTAACTTAGATCTTGAGCCAGATAACAGATGGGAAACACGTGTAAGAGAAGAGGCTTTAGCCAGGTTAAGAGAAGTTATTCGTGCAGTTGAAGAATAGTAGGTAGGGTCAAGTAACGACAATAAAAGGCTGGTGTTGACCAATAAAGTATTGGGCGAGTTCCAGGTAGTGCGAAAAGTGGATGATTTTCCCAATGATCCGGTCATACTTCAAGAAGCTATAAATTCAGAACTTGCAGATGAACTGTCTACTCCACCAATGTACCTGAAATAGATAACTAATGGTGAAATACAAGAAGGGTATTCTTCCAGCACCACAGGTGACTCGATTGACGATGCATAACAAGGAGATTATCTAATTATCCTAGGGTCTACATCTAGTAATGAAGCAGTCGTTCCTACTTGAAAAGAATCTAACATTAAAAAGTTATTTTAAATATTGTAGAATATAATTTTAGTTGCACTGATATGAATGATGATGTATAATAGTAATGTACAAATAACTTTATGTGAAATATAGTACATTTCTTACTTCAATATTGTTTATAATTTTTGTTATATAATTTGTTCTATTTTAGGATAGTACTCGAACCCCCTCTGCTGGAAATCAAACTGAACAGACTCAGACTGAAGGAATCATGCGGTGTCTCTAAGAACTTACTACGTTAGCTCAACAGCAACAGACTACTCGTTCTACTCCTGAGGATGTTTCTGAAGAAATACATAGAATGAATGCTCTTAAAGAATTTCTTCGACAACGACCCCCGACTTTTCTTAGGAAGCGAGGTGCTAATGACACTGAGAAATGGATGTGCCAGATTGTGAAAATTCTAAACGGAATATGTATAACAACTAATCTCTTAATACCTTTAGTCGCCTTTATGTTTGAAGGTGAAGCAGATTTATGGTGGCAAGAAATGTCGCGCAATCAAAATGTTGCTAATTTTACTTGGGAAATATTTTAGGAGATTTTTTTCAAAAAGTATTTTCCCGAGGTTGAGCGAGACCAATGAACTGTTGATTTCCTAAAATTGCAATGAGCTAACCTCTCAATAGCTCAATACGAGCCTAAGTTTACCGAATTATCTCTTCATATCCTGGACTATGTGGATGTTGACAGGAAGAGATGCAAGCAGTTTGAAAGAGGATTACATACGAGAATTAAGAATTCAATTGCTCCGTTATAAATTCGTGAGTACTCTCAGTTAATTGAAGTTGCGACCACGGTGGAATGCAATTCTTCAACCATGATCTGATCTTCACCCCCAACTATTAGGAACAACCGTGTCATCAGAATTCTATCTCATTCTAGACCCCTTACATATGTAAACTCGAGTGGATAAGCCTATTCCCAGATCCGTCATAACACAACCAGTTTCAAAATTCGTTGTCACGAATGTCATGAGGTAGGACATATTCTACCCTGATGTCCTGAGATAAAATTAGCTCTAATCTGTCGCTAACCAAATAAACCCTCGCAAAATCCAAAATTCCATTGTATTCCAAATCACTCCAAACCAACCCAGAAAGTTAAGCCAATTCCGAATTGTGGGAGGAATTAAGCTACACGACCTATGTGAAATGCACATGGCATGATAAGAGGCGTGATTATCTTTCAGCATGTCCCTACACATATTTTATTCGATACGGGATCTACGCATTCCTTTATTAGTCTTAGACTAGCTAAATTAATATAATTATCTCTAACCTCTTTAACTAGTCCATTGGATATTGAATTACCAACTGTTGAAATCAATACACCAATACAATGTTATAGAAATTATATAATTCAGCTTGGTCTAGGAACTCTTTTTGTTAACTTGATAATTCTAGATATTCGCGATTTTGACAGTATTATCAATATGGATGTATTATCCAAACATCACAGTTATATCAATTGTTAAGCTAGAAAATTGATTTTCAAAACGAAAATAATTATTCTTTTGTGTTTCAAGGTTCAAGTTCATCAAAACCTTAGAATTTCCAAATTTAAAGTTCTTATTTGATTCCAAATCTGTTGGAATAATTTGAAGACGATTTTCTCGAAGATTTACAAGGATTACCCCCTTCTAGAGAAATTGAGTTTAGTATCAATATTTGTCCTAATACACATACTATTTTGATACCTCCATATTGGATGGCACCGTTAGAATTTTGAGAACTGCGTACCCAATTAGATGATCTTTTAACAAAATGTTTCATTCGGTTAAGTTTGTCACCTTGGGGAGCTCCACTGTTATTTGTTAAGAAACATGATGGAAGCTTTAGACTGTGCATAGATTATCATAAACAGAATTTAGTAACTATTACGAATAAGTATCCTTCCCCCCTGAATAGTAGATCTATTTGATCAACTTAGAGGAGCAAGGGTCTTTTCTAAAATAGACTTACGATTCGGTTACCATCAGTTACGCGTTAGAGAGGAAGACATTCAGAAAAAAAAAATTAAAATCGTTATAGACATTTTGAATTTAATGTAATGTCATTTGGTTTAACCAATGCCCCAACAACTTTTATGGATCTAATATATAGAATTTTTAGACCTTTTCTCGATCAGTTCGTTATCGTTTTCGTTGATAATATTCTCTTATATTCTCAAAACCTAATAGAACATGCTCAACATTTGAAGGTAGTCTTAAGTACTCTTAAAAACCATTGGTTATATGCAAAAAGAGCAAATGTGACTTCTCAATGAAGGAAATTAAATTTTTAGGACATGTGATTTCTGATAATGGAATCCAAGTAGATCCAATCAAAATTTTAGCCATTTTGGAATGAAAAAATCCTACCATTATTATAGAAATAAAGAGTTTTCTACGATTAGCTGGATACTATCGTCATTTTGTTGAAGGATTTTTACGCATTGCCCTTTCCCCTTTCAAAACTAACTAGGAAGGAAGTTCCATTTGTATGGACTGAAGAATGTAACCAATCATTCCAAGTGTTGAAGGACAAGTTGACTACTGCTCTTATCCTCACTATTCCTTCTAGTGGTGTAAGTTATGAGGTGTATACCGACGCTTAATTACAAGGATTAGGATGTGTGTTAATGCAAAATGAAAAGTGGTAGAATAAGAGTCATGACAACTCAAGACGCATAAGCGTAATTATTCGATCCATAATTTAGAACTAGTAGCCGTAGTTTTTGCATTAAAGATTTGGCATTTTTACCTCCATGGTGTAAGTTTTCAAGTATTTTAAGATCACAAGAGTTTGAATTATATCTTTAATCAAAAGGACTTGAACTGAAGACAACGACCGGTAGATAGAATTTTCGGAGGATTACTGAACTTAATTACCATCCAGGCAAAGGTTTGAGTCGAAATCCCGTAGGAAGACTTCATACATTAAATTCCTACGATATTGCCACTACCATAGAGCAATATGATCTACGATTACTTACCCCTTATACAAAAAAAATTAGCATTATTGTTTATCCCGGATTAAGAAGGAAAATCTTAATTCAATAGACCCGAGATTCTTCTGTACAAAAATTTTCGAGCAAAAATCCAGATTTTTCACACGATAAAGAAACAGGACTACAATTTAGAAATGGATTATATGTACCTGACGATGCATCTCTACGAGAAGAAGTGTTGCAAGAAGCTCATCGTTTAAAATTTATGACACATCCTGAAAGCTCGAAAATGTACCATAATTTGAAGAAGCAATATTGGTGGCCAAACATAAGAAATGAAATCAAGAATTTTGTTAGGAGATGTCTTACTCGTCAACAAGTAAAGATAGTTACCAACATCCTGGTGGACTTATTCAACCCTTACCTATTCCCGAATGGAAATGGGATCATATTACCATGAATTTTTGTTCGTGGACTACCCCGTACGTCTCAAGGACATAATTCAATTTGCATAATAGTAAATCGACTTACTAAATCTGCCCATTTTCTACCTTTAAAGAACACTGGTTCATTCCAGAAGCTTATAGCCAGTTATACATTCGAGAAATTAATCGATTATAAGGAATCCCTTTATCCTAGGGGTGAGAAAAAAATAGACCGAACTGATTGTACCGAACTGGACCGACCCTATATTTACGGTCTTTTTTTAATTCGGTCCTAAATCAGTCCAAAAAAAACACTAACCCGATTTTTCTGTTCGATCTCGGTCCACATGTTTTAAAATTCGGTCTGGACCAAACCTACCCATATATTTACTACATTACCCATTTATATATATATATATATATATATATTAAAAGACCAGGCCCATTTATCTTTTAAGTCTCCTGTTTTGTTAAACTAAAACATCCAGCCCCATAACCAAATCCTATTCTTAACTTAACATTTCATTCACCACCCATTTATCTCTCTCTCTCTCTCTCTCTCTCTCTCGGCACACTCCTCTCTTTCGGCTCAGACGACCTACTCTCCTCTCTCTAACATTCAACAACCTGCTCTCCTCTCTGTTAACAACACCATGGAACCATCTGCTGCTCAACTACCTGCTCTTGCAGAGACAAATCAGGTACCATATTTGTTTATGGGTTGATTTTCTGTTCGTTATTTGATTTTTTGCGGAGACAAAACCACTTGTGGCATATTTATGTAGAAATCAAAGATGAATGTGGAGATAACAGTTCATTTAGGTAATGACGTGTGAAGGGGGAAGGGATTTTAGGCCAACACTGTAAACAATAACAATCTTTAAATTATGATTGAGCCACTGAACGGGATATGCTCTTACCAAACTAATCTAGTAATCTTTTGTTGGGAGCCAGTTTACTCTATTGCCTAGATGACATGTTTGTTTCCATATACATTTACAACTTTACCCGAATATACATTTCCTCCTTATGGTTTTTGTTTTATCCATATGTAGAAAAACATTGAATCCCCTTTTATGTGTACTTGCCATTTTATTTTGCTAACAGTAGATATAATGTTGGTTTTGTGGATGTATACATGCTGAGTTTTTTTCTGTTCGTGTACATTTTACTGATTGAACAAGTTGAATTCTTTTTTCTGTTCAATTATTGTATATTGTATATTAACTACCTGCTGCAAACCCTTAAAGCTGATGCAAGCCCCTACTTAAAATTATTTCAATCCTCTAAGAAGTTGTATAAAAAATTTTACGTTTAGAAAAATCATCTAATATAAAAAATTTGGACCGATTTTTTAACTGAACCGAACCGACATTAGCCTAGACCGATAAAATAGGTTAACAGAATTGCTCGGTCTAAATTCGGTCTAACAATATATAGGACCAAATGATTCGTTTTGGTCCTAAAATTGGCCTAAACCCAAACCGAACCGGACCGCGCCCACCCCTACTTTATCCATTGTATCAGATAGAGATTCTCAATTCACAAGAAAATTTTGGCAAGCATTGCAAGCTGCAACAGGGTACTAAACCTCACTTAAGTAGGTTGTATATGGTTGGGTTGGTTCGGTTTTTTAGACTATTGGTT
This sequence comes from Sambucus nigra, assembly GCA_949130495.1. Taxonomy (NCBI): domain Eukaryota; kingdom Viridiplantae; phylum Streptophyta; class Magnoliopsida; order Dipsacales; family Adoxaceae; genus Sambucus; species Sambucus nigra. Next base: position 353,250,254 of record OX422218.1, read on the forward strand.
CAGTTCCAGTTCAAAAAAAATAAAACCGATATTTACGGTTCGATTCTCGATTTCACTGTAAATCCAACCCGAACTGATCCGCTACCCAAACCGATCCGAACCGATACGGTATATTTTATAAAATAAATAAATATATATATGTATATAACACTTGTAATTTATATTTTTGGGATTACCTGAGTTTTAAACTTATGTTATTGGGGATCAAAATTAATTTTGACCTTAAAAAAATTATTTTTCTGAAATACATTAATCTTAGGACTTCACTAAGTTTGAAATATGAATTTGGAACCGAAAACCAATCCGAACCAATCCAGGAACCGTTGGTTGGATTTGGTTTGGTTCTGCACAACTTTCGATTTGGTTCTGATTCCAAAAATTTGGAACTGATCCATCTCGAGTCGGTTCGTGGATTAGTATCAAAACCGAATCGTGTGCACCCCTACACTTAAGTACAGTATTCCACCCCAAACGGATGGACAATTAGAACGTACGATTCAACCCCTAGAAGATATGTTACGTGCTTGTATGTTGGATATGTCTGACCATTAGAATGTGTATTTACCCCTTGTCGAATTTTTATATAACAATAGCTATCAAGCCAATATTAAAGCTGCCCCATTTGAAGCTTTATACGGACGACCTTGTAGATCCCCTTTATGTTGGATAAAGTCAGGAGATAGTAAACACTTTGGTCCAAAAATAATTAAAGTAACCTCCAAGGTAATACAACAGATTCGAGACAGCCCAAGATCGACAGAAGAGCTATGCAGACCGTAGTCGAAAACGGTTAGAATTTCATGAAAACGAGCAAGTAATTCTGAAAGTGCCCCCCCCCCCCCCCCCCCCACACACACACTGAAAAGGAATTTTACGTTTCGGGAAGAAAGGAAAATTACCCCCCAGATATATTGGACCTTTCACAATTTCTAAAAGAATTGGCTTCGTAGTTTATCAATTAGAATTGCTTGTGGAATTATCCAATATCCATAATATGTTTCATGTATCATAGTTACGTCAGTATATATCAAATCCGTCCTATACCATCACATGGCAAGATGTTTCAGTTGAACCCAACCATGAATTTAAAATACGTCTTATTCAAATTCTTGATCGGCAAGTGAAGTATCTTAGAAACAACGAAATCCTCTCACTTAAAGTACTTTGGGAGAATCAGAATCAGAAATAAGCTACGTGGGAACCAGAATAAGCAATGAAGAATCAATAGCCCGACTTATTTTAAGGTACATTTTTTTTTTCTTAGCTAGGTATACTGTAGAAATCGAGAATTTTTGTAAACCCTAATCTACCTACGATCGTGATTTAAACCCTCATAAGTTGTGGAAAATTAAAAATCTTCTAAAGAAGAAAATAACTATGTTTAAAAACCTACAACTTTGTTATATCAACTTTGACACCTTAAAGTTATAGTAAATTACAAAAGAGCTCCAAAAAATTTCAAAGTAAGATAACTTGAGATATATTTAACCCCTAAACCCCAACCTTAAATCAAAATAAATATATAGATCTCAACTAATATAAAATTATAGTTTTAACCCCGAAGACTTTCAAAAATTACCAAACTACCCTAAAATTTACAAAAAGTGTACTTTTAGGGCTATAAAAGTAATTGTATAAACAATGAAGGACTAAAACTAAAACCTTCTTAAATTTTATGTCAAATCTGTCCATATGATACGCCACATCAACATAAGAGGTTAAAAACACATGGAAACCCTTATAAACCCATGTGCATCCCATTTACCCACAATTAAAACCTCACATAAACTAGTTCAAATCCATTTCCATTTAGCTCCAATCAAATCCTCACCTGAAATAGTATAAATACTCCTCGACCGAAGCAGTAAAAAGTCACCCCACAGTTCAATTTCAAATCTCAAAATTTCCCTCAATTAAGGTAACTCATCATTTTACGCTTTATTTCCAATTCTTTCAATTCTAGTAGTTATGTAGAATGGCCGAAGATAGAAAAATTAGTAGGAACACCATTAAAGCTTGAGCTTTAATGGTGAAACTCGATATATTCCTTTAAACTTTGATTTGAAGCCATGAATAACTTCATTATAACCTAAGGATCTCAAGTATAATGGTTAAAAGCCATGAATGTTCATGCAGAGCTCAAATCGATCAAAAGTGTTTTTTGAACTCAAAAGCTGAAAATTCAAAATTCTCAATGTACAATCCATCATAATCATTGAAACCAAAACCAAACTACTCTCACATATAGCAGAAACCAAACCCAATTTATAAGAGACCGTTCCATACTCCAAAAATTCCCAAAAGTCAGGTCAAATTTTCAGAAAAAAACACAATTTTAGAACTTGAGTTATACTGAGTATCAATCCATAAAACTTATATATTTGGATTCCTTAAGAAAAAATAGGTTAAGGAATCATCTTAAATGGTATAACAACGAAGGATAAAACCTCGGCAAAAAATTAGAACCCTAAAAAGTCAAAATTGAGAGGTTGATGATGAAGACTTTATTCAGAAATCATGACCACGCGTGTGAGGGAGCATGGCCTATCGGGAAATTCTGATTTTTTTTCCTGAAATTTCTATTAAATTTTTCTGATCAAAATGGTATAAGATAAGACCATGTTTGGATATTCTTAACTCAAGTTATGTAAAAACAAGGTTTTTACTTTAAGAAATTTCTTTAAAATTATAAATCAACCCCTATTAACTTTTCCAACTTATGAGTTTGTTCCCTAAATTTTGCCCATACGTACATCAAACTATTTTAAGATAAATACTCTCTTGCACCAAAGTTCAATAATGAGCTTAAGTTCAATATTTTAAAGTCCCAAGATAATTACAAATAAGCCCTCAAAACTTTAATAAAGACAATTTTGAATACAAAACTAACTGATTAAACCCTAAACACGCATATACCACACATTATATAATAGAAGATAAAGTCCCAATTCTTTCGAATATCCCAGTGTGACAACAAGTCAACTGAATACCAAGAAAGTAGGTTTTTCCTACCTTTTCAGTATTGTACTTTGCCTATTTGAAATTCCGTTATTGATATCACTATGTGATAGCCTGATTTACTCGAGAATGTGCATGTTATTATACAGCCATACTACATATTTTATTAATCATCAGTATTTGAATTTATCATCAGTATTTAACTTAAGGATCAATTTCAACCCTTCTCATCTAATAACTGACATCATATACCTTATTGATTCAGTTTGCCCTAACAGTTTGTTTCATTTTTACTATAAGCATTAGTATTAACTAGGAAGTAGGCTGACGTGTTATCCCGTGAAACTTTCTACTTGGTCTATTGGTCTCAGATGATTGAGAGCCATGACTATTACTACATACGTATGAGTGACACTTTAATTGTGCACATAGCAGATTACTTTTCCCCAAAAGTTTTGGGTTGACTGATTATTATAAGTTAACTGGTGGCTTAATGACCTCTACACCCTTTATTGAACTAGTAATAATGGGATTATTAGTTCAAAACTCTTTGAATTTCATTACATGCTCCAAACTAAACTGGTAATGAACCATATTTCTTAAAGGGACTAATCATTATGGAATTATGAGTTCTAACATTTTGATGCTTTATAATATGATAAATATGGAATTATCAGCTTATTATTATTAACGTTTTAAACACTGATTCTATACACACTCCAACTTTCATTTATATATATATTTATTGTTATTGAACTAGTAGAACCTGCGCAGCATATTTGTGTTAATTCCTTCCTTCTCCAGATGCTCCAAGAGAAAGAAGATAGTATATTTTCCATACTAGAGATAGAAACTGGTCACCTGTTTGCGTATGTGATCGTATGGGCAGAGAATAAACCAGATGGGAGAAATGAGTGGCGCTTTTTAATTTTTTATATTATCGTGTGTACTATAAACGTGTAACTCACCCTTACAGTGGTTCAACCCTGTGTAACATATTAATAATGAATAAAAGTTATGTTATTCCACCTTAGATTTAATTCATTGCTTTATGTGTACTTCTTGTTCATTCATACTAAAAAGCAAGGTGTGTCATACTTAGATGAGTATGATTTTACTGAATGTTTTGAGAATCAAATCTCTCATAATATGAACCGATTGTTGGTTTCCATTTTTGAAGAAACTGAAATATAGGATTCAATTTTTTCTATGAGTAAGGATAATGCCCCTAGTCCTGATGGATTTTTTAGAGTATTTTAATGTAAGTTTTTGGATATCATCAAATATGATTTTTTTTAATGTTGTCCAATCTTTCTTTATAGGAGATGGTGTTCCTAAAAGTTGGACCAACACTTTAATCTATATTATCCCTAAAGGCTTGAATCCTACCAATTACTAAGATTATAAACCTAGTAGTCTATAAAATTTCTTCTACAAAGTCATCTAAAAAAATTTAACTATTAGACTATCCTCTATTCTTCATGTGATTGTTTCTCCATCCCATAGTGGATTCGATAAACATAGGAGCATATTAAATAATATTTTGCTGGCTAAGGAGATGTTCCTTAATTTGGGAAAAAATAACTTTGGTTCAAATATTATTATTAAACTTGATATGGCTAAAGCTTATGTTAGAGTTAAATGGATTTTTCGTTTAAAAGTTTTGAGGAGATTGGGATTTAATGAGACCTTCGTAGACCTTATTTTGAGGTGTTTATCAAACAATTGGTTTTCTATTCTTCTCAATGGCCAACCTCATGGCTATTTCAAAGCTACTAGAGGCCTTAGACAGGGAGATTCACTGCCTCCTTCTCTATTTATATTATTTACTAAAATTATTTCAAAATGTCTTGATTATTCTATGAAGATTGGATTGATTAGGCATTTTACTCTTCCCAATAGCAGTCCTCTAATATCAAGTTTGAGTTCTGCTAAGTATTTCATCATTTTTGCTAATGGTTGCAATAAAAGTCCTGAGAAACTTATAATGTTCCTAAAAAATATGAAGATGGTGCTGAACAGAGGATCAACTATGAGAAATCATGCTTCGCAATTCATAAATCAATTTCTAGAAGAAAAAGAAATGAGATTGCTTTTGTGCTTGACCTCAGCTTCAAAGATCATCCTATATCATAGTTGGGATGTCTTCTCAACAGTGGTAGTATGAAAATTTCATAATTTGCTCCTTTAATTCAGAAAATTAGGAATAATCTTCATGGTTGGCAGAATAAGCTTCTTTCATATGGTGGGAAATTGACCCTTATAAAACATGTTATATGCTCAATACCAATTCATATTTTAACAGACATTATACGTCGTAAAGTTGTGATAAATCATATTCATTGATTTTTTTCAAAATTTCTATAAAGTGGTAATGACCAATAGATCTATTGGAAGGTTATTTACAGAGGTTTGGGACTTCAAAATCTATTTGATGTGTCAAAGGCAACTGCTTTAAAGTATTGGTGTAAATGGTATGAAAACAAATCTTTGTGTTTTGCTTATATAAGAGTCAAATAAAAACCATTATTTATCAACTGGTTCATCTACTTGGAAGAGTATAGTTCAACATAGAGACCTATTTCACTATAATTTTCTAATAGTGAGAGATCAATTCTTCTAGCAGCCTAACAGCCTAGGTAAATTCACTTTCAAATCAGCTTACTCCTTAATTGAACAGAACCATCTTTCTTATTTGGTATTTAAATCTACTAGTCCCTCATTTATTCCACTCAAAATTTCTCTTTTCTTTTGGAGAGCTTTATACTATGCCATTCCATTTTATGTTAACATTCAAGCTTTGGGAATTCATTTAGCATTTAAATGTCAATTCTACCAAAATGATGTGGATTCTATTAATCACGTGTTACTCTAATGTCTAGTTATTAGCAAAGTTTGGGAGGTCTTTTTTAATATCTTTGGCTTTAGTATTAATTTGAACTCCCTCAACTCTATGTTTGTTTCATGGATTCTAAAAAAAGTGCCTCATGACTTTTAGAAGTTCTTTATTTATGTTATGCCTATTGTCATGAGGGTTTGAATTTCTTTGGTTCTTCTCTAATTCATAATCCGATCAACCATCCAAAGTCTGGTTTCTATTATCAAGTTTTGAAGAATGTATTATTAGTTTTGACGATAATTAAGGGTCAAGTGTTAGCAGATTTCATTACAGAGTTCATAAAAAGAGATGATCCTAGAAACCAACAAATTACCGATCAGTTAAGAACATGAGATATTGACTAGTCCAATAAATGGACACTCAGCGTGGACTTTGTATCCAACTCAAAGGGGCAGGAGTAGGAATTGTTCTTACTTCCCTTGAAAATGTCATAATTGAGTGGGGGATCAGAATTGGCTTTGAAGCTTTTGACAGTGAGGTTGAGTACGAAGTGCTCATCGCTCAACTACACAAAGATCACTCACTAGGGTCAAGACATTTTGATATATACTATAATTCAAAGCTGGTATCTAATAAAGTAACAGGAGATTTCAATGCTAGAGATGAGAAAATGGCAGCATACCTCCAGATTGCAAATGGATTGATGGCCAAATTTGAAGAAGTCCACATTCAATAGTTCCCCTTGTGACATAATAGCCATACTTATGTGTTAGCAACCTTGGGTTCAGTAGTCGATTCTGATCTTAGAAGAAACATTAAAGTGGAATTACTCACCAAACCTAGTAGCACAAAGCCCATGGTCGCCAAATAGATTCTCACTTTGTAGAAAAGTTCTAGCTGGATGGACTCAATAATCACTTATCTATAAAGTGACATCCTATCACCCGACATTGGATCAGAGTAAAAGTCGCACAATTTCACTTAATGCTCGGAGGAAAACCCTACAAGAGATCTTTTACCGATACCTACCTCCAGTGCGTGCATCCAAGTGACGTTGACCCAGTTCTGTATGAACTTCACAATAGAGTTTGTAGTAGCCACACGAGAGGGATCTCTGGCCTTTTAAGCAATCAAAGAAGGGTATTGGTGGTCGTATATATTAAGATAATCAACTCCCATGGCAAAAAATGTGAAAAATACCAAAAGTTCTCCCCCATGCTCCATCAGCCAGTCGCGAACTAAAGTCACTAACTAATTCGTGGTTATTTACCCAATGGGGTTTGGATATCTTAGGTCCACCCCTAATAGTACCAGGAAATCACAAATACTTCTTGGTCAACACAGACTACTTTACAATGTGGATTAAAGCATAACCATTGGCAAACAACAGGGACACCAATATGATCAGGTTCATATGGAGGAACATCGTGATAATGGCGTACCTAGGGCGATCATCATGAATACCAACATAAAGTTTAAAAGTTGACCATTCCAAGGTTTTTGTGACAGCTATAGCATCAAGCATCACTTCAGCTCTGTGGATTACCCCCAAAGTAATGGGCAAGTTGAGGTTTCAAATAAAATAATGATTGATAGCATGAATAAGAGATTAAATTAGGCAAAAAGAGCTTGGTCAGATGAGCTTTCTTATGTCCTATGGGCATATCGTAATACACACAGAAGACCTACTAGGGAAATGCCTTTCGCTCTAATGTATGGGATGTAGATTGTTATTCCTTCGAAAGTTAGTCTGCTAACGATGAGAACCACCATCGTCGAGCAGGGTTTGAATAACAATGCCAGAAGAACTGAACTTGACCTAGCCAAAGAGCGAAGGGAGAAGGCCATGACAAAGATGGCCTCTTACCAGCAATAACTTGCTAAGTAGTACATCAAGGGCGTCATTCCAAGAAAATTCCAAGTCGATGATTACGTCCTCAAGAATGTCCTCGGTAGTGCTAGAAAACCTTTAAATGGGAAGTTGAAACCTAATTAGGAGGGCCCGTTGAAGGTCATCGAAGACAATTTACAAAGAGCCTACCATTTGGAAATAATAGAGGGCAGGTAGATACCATGAGCATATAATGCAACCAACTTCAAGAAGTTTTACTTTTAAATTTTTTCTTGGTTAGTTATTTCTATCTTAGATAGTTTTTGAAAATCTTTATTCCAAAACTTATATTGCTCGTAGCCTGCTCTAATTTTTCTAATAAAGTACAAGCCCAAGTGGTTCATTTAGCAATTTAACATTGTTTCCAAGTGGCAGGCTTACACTTTTATTAATGGTCAAACATTGATCGATATCACCTTCGTTTGATTATAATTGAACTCAAGGTTCCACGTTCTTTATCATAAAAAACACGAAAATCTCACGAATTGTCCAGGAAAACAAAAGACCTATGGGGGATCCTTAGGCACTAAATGAACCCGATATTGGTCGAATAAAAAATCTGAATGGATGGATGTCCTTAAAACCATGTGCTTTTTTTCTAAATTCTGCCCAAGGACTAAGGTAGTGTGACGAGATGATATAAAAGATAAATAAGATGATGAACACATTATTGGCATAACATAATGAAAAAATTAAAAATGTTTAATTACACGGACACTATGTTTTTATATAAATTTATAATACATAATGAAGATCATTTACAGTATTCAAAGAACAAAACCGATACAATCACTACCCATGAAAGCAATGGCCTCTCTTCGACCATCAATAGGATTTGGTAAGAATTCATCTTAAATAAGTAATGCTTATCCTATTGAAAAGGAATGACATCTAGAAGAATCTAACTCTCTTCAGTTCCAAAGGGAGATGATGATATGCCGAACAATCAACTTGGTACCAGTACCAAACTTCAGAGTCCTTTGGGACTTTTAAGAACCCCAAAGAATTCAACTAGCCATGTTTATAGGTTAACTTATCTACTTCGTCAAGCTTAATAAGGGCGTTCATCCACCCCTCATCATAGCTAGCAGCCCACGCCGCACGAGGACCCTTTTTGAAGAGATAATAAAGCTTAATTATATCATGGCTTAGCCCCATCTTCACAATCCTTCCCTCTTCAGGTCTTCCTTGACTTCGACGAGCTGTTTCATAAGATAATTATTGTTAGTTTGTAAAAATTCACCAACATCACCAATGTCTTTGGTCTCGGTGATCTAACTTCTCAAGGAATTCATCTCCTTCTTCATAAGGGTGCCAACATTGCCAAGGTACTTCACATCATCCTTTAGTTTGGCCTCTAAGAAAGACTAGTCCTTATAAGTCTTGGTCATTTTTTGAAGAGATCTTCGAGCATAAATAAAAGTACAACGATGTCGAATACTAGTCTCCCAACGACCAAGAATGGTATCTAGATTAGAAGCAAAATAAAGGATTTCTCTGGGAACACTGTTATGCTACAAGAGTAAAAGAAAATAACTCAGCAATAATGGAAGACAAAATCAAACATGGGTAAAATATATCATTATAATAAAATTGGGGAAGGCCTTTACAAATAAGAACAAAAGGAAATACAAGGGTTCTAACTAAATTTGGGCTTTCTTTTCATTCACCTGTTCTTACATATCTGGGACTTTGCCCCGAACATCTCAAAGGATTCCTAGTCGACAGAAGCATCTGTCTGAACATCTTTATTTGCCCTTGGTGGGGAATTCAAATTATGCTCACTAAAAAGTTCAGACTCAGTCGGGACATTGTCCCTCGTTGGAGAAGCATCCCAGCCTCTTTAAAAGTTGGACTTTCTAATAAAAGCCAATTGGAGTTTGGCATTGGCAAATGCCTCGTTATATCCATTGTCATAGCCTAGGTCCTTAGAAGTTATTAGAGCTTCCGTTTGATCCTTCTTCAACCGATCATGCTCGACCACCACCTCGTTGTGATCAGTCTTCAGCTTATTGAAATTAACCTTAAGCCAAGCAAGATCATCCTTTAGGTTATTCATTGCCAAGATGGTAGATAAATTCTTAACCTTAGAGTATTTTTAAGTAACGACTAGAGAAGATTCAAAGTTTTTCAAGGCGACGGTGAGATCATCCACCATGGGTTGCTCGAAGCGCTTCTCTAAAATGACGACAAAGCCTGCCACATACTGCAAAAGGAAGAATAAGAATTATGTTCGAATTTTAAGAGATTCAACAATCCAAACAGAGTAGGATAGAAATTCATTTACTAGCGATAACGCCTGAGCAGCATGGGTGGAAATATGATCGTGTGTTAATTCACTAACTTGCTCACGACCAAGCGCGAGCACTCCCTCTTTAACAGACTAAATGCCAAAAAGGATTTTTTGGCCACTAACATTACTTAGTGGACCTTTTATGACCATGGCTGTCACTCCTCCGTAACACCCCGCCCGCCCGGGGAGAGCGGGGCGGCATGCTACTGCGATAAAACTAACCAAATTCACAATCAACAAGGTATAGAGCATCTAAAAGAATACCACAATAAAGAGAATCCACTAATCTCAAATCTTCAAATTAAATACAACCAATGTCTCTCGAAATAATAAAACTATCTATCTCGAAATAAAATAGATCGCCAATGATCAATAGAATAAATAAATACAAATCTTCTTATCTTGTATTCTCGAATATTCTTCCCAAATTAACCAAGCTAAAAAACAATCTCCAAATAAGTCCATAGCGCCCAAATTCGCGCTAACCTGCCACTAAAAGAAATTATGGGGAAGTACGCAATATGACCGGAAAGATGCTCAACAAATATCAGCGGTGAATAAAGCGTAACAATACGAGTACGAATATTCAAATCAAATAAAGATCCCATAAGCATTTTTATCAATATAATTTCTCAACAAAAAATTACCTAGGTCACCAGGCCTCACGATACCACACCACACTTTGTCAAGTAGGCGGAATAGGAATATTGACGGGTGCCCAACCTCCGTGCCATATTAAAATCTCAAGACAACATGCTCAACATAAATAAAATACCACATGAATCAAAATCTGATTCCAACAATAATTTCCAGATTCCAAATGAATTTAGCAATTCAAATATGAGTTCAATGATCACATGAAATCAAAGGGAATAACTCTCGAGAGATTTAAGAGCATATTGTGTAAAACCCCATACCTTAAACCAACATAAGAAACCAACGTGAATCTGCCCATAAACTCATAAAGAATCATCAAGAATCATCTCACAAAGATCATCAAAACTCTTCCAAGATCCAACACCAAAACAACCCCAAGAACACCTCCAAAACCTAGGGTTGAATGCATAATATAAAGGGGCTAAGTGTATATAAAAAGAGAGGAAATCAAAATATGTTAACTGCATATTTTTGTGCCAAAAGTTGGTTCTCAAATGGTCACACACAACCGCATTTTATAAGGCAAAAATAATATAATTTGAAGCAAACCAAAACTCTTCAAAAATTCGTGCAGCACACGAAGACTGCTGGGGTCGATCGATCGACCCCCTGGCGTCGATCGATCGATCACACAAGAAAACTGATTCTGTCGACTTAAAAATATACCAAGGGATAATTATTTTAAAAAATCAATTAAAAAACCGTTTTAACTCCGATTTTGAAACCGTTTAAATTCTCGTCTTTAAAAATAATTCTCAACATTTTTTAGCAAGAAAAATAATTAAATCAAAAACTTTATTTTTCTCTATATTTTGAAAAATACCCCAAAAATTACGCGGGTTGTTACACTTCCCCACTAACATTGGAATTTCGCCCTCGAAATTCACCGGAAGCCTACGCTTAAAAATCAGGCCAACAATCTCCAAAAATAATATCGTCACCAAAAATTCCAATATCTCACATCTAATCTAGATGTCTAACACAAAACGATCATCTAAAATTTCTATCTCCAAATATGCGCTATAAAAACACAACGGACCCAAAACCCGAGGGTGGTCGTATACCTAAGCTCTGATACCATTCTGTAACACCACCCCACCCGCCAGGCGAGAGCGCGCGGCTTGCTACTACGATAAACTAACCAAAACTCTTCAAAAATCCTTGCAGCGCACGAAAACTGTTGGGTTCGATCGATCGATCACTCAGGAAAACTGATTCTGACGACTTAAAAATATACCAAGGGATAATTATTTTAAAAAAATCAATTAAAAATTCGTTTTAACTCCGATTTCGAAACCGCTTGAAATTCTCGTCCTTAAAAATAATTCTCAACATTTTTTAGCAAGAAAAAAAATTAAATCAAAAACTTTATTTTCCTCTATATTTTGAAAAATACCCCCAAAATTACGCGGGTTGTTACAACAAGCATTTTTATCAATATAATTTCTCAACAACACATTAACCGAGTCACCAGGCCTCACCATACCGCGCCATACTTTATCAAGTAGACGGAAATTGAAATCTTGGTGGGTGCCCAACCTCCGTTATATATTAAAATCTCATAACAATATGCTCAACACAAATATAATACCATATGAATCAAAATCTTATTCCAATAAGATTTTCTAGATTCCAAATGAATTTAGCAATTCAAATATGAGTTCAATAATCACAAGAAAACAAAGAGAATAACACTCGTGAGATTAAGGAGAATATTGTGTAAAACCCCATACCTTAAACCACCACAAGGAACCAATATAATTATGCCTAGAAATCTCAGATTAAGCCATCAAAATCATCCCACAAAGATCATCAAAACTCTTCCAAGATCCAACACCAAAACAGTTCCAAGAACACCTCCAAAAACTAAGGTTGAATGCATAATATAAAGGGGCTAAGTGTATATAAAAAGAGAGGAAATAAAAACATGTTAACTGTATATTTTTGTGCCAAAAGTTGGTTCTCAAATGGTCACCCACGACCCCATTTTATAAGACAAAAATAATAGAATTTGAAACCAACAAAACTCTTCAAAAACCTTGCAGCGCACGAAATCTGCTCGGGTCAATCGATCGACTCCCTGACGTCGATCGATCGATCGCCCAGTTATTTCAGCCAGCCGCCTTAAATTTTTTTACAAGAGATAAAATATATAAAAATCCGTTAAAAATCCGTTTTAACTCCGATTTCAAAACCGTTTGAAAATATCGTCTTTAAAAATAATACTCAACATTTTTTAGCAAGAAAAATAATTAAATCAAAAACTTTATTTTCCTCTAAACTTTGAAAAATACCCCAAAAATTACGCGGGTTGTTACTCCCTCTTGGAGGGAAGAAGAGCAGCTGAAGAAAAATATGTTTCTCCTTCTTATTTTTGTCTCGAACTAGAGAGTCTGGTATAGATATAGGGGCATAGGGCCCCCATGATCGATTCTCTTTGGAACCTTAGCCGTGGGGGATACTACCAGTATATTATCATCATCGAACAACAAAATTATCCTCTCAGGAGCCATTATCTCGTCCTCAACTGTGGGAATAGAATCGACATTCAAATACTTAAAGGAGGAGGAAGTGGAAGATCCCTCTCTTATAAGCGGAATAGGAACCTTTGGTATTGTGCCTATCGGGCGAAATGTGAAATTATTGGTAGAGTTCTTATATTTAAGAAGAAACGAGACAGACCATGGATGTTCAATACCTAGAACTAGAGACCTCCTTAGCTCCCAAACTTTAATTAACTCTTTTCGGTTGAAATGAGAGGGAGATGGCTCCTTTTCTTTGATCGAGTTGGATTGAATAAAAGAAAAAATTCATTAGTAGCAATATAATCAAGTAAAACTCAAAGGAAAAGGGAAAAAGTAACCTATTTTCCTCCCCCTATCCGGGAAAGGAAACCCTCGGTACTGCTCACCCTCATAATGAGGTGGGTGTCGCCAATTTCTAAATATGAAACCTTATCCCAATAACCCTTATTGAAATCAAGAAGATTGACAACTAATACTCTATCAGTCTTCCTTACCTTTAAATATAAAGTTTTATCTATTGTGTGGGACAAAGAAGAGCAGTATCTGATATTTGAGATCCCTATTGTGGTCCCATATAGCTCACTGATTCTATGGAAACCATTAATAATTCGCCATGTGTTTGGGGCACATTGAGCGGGAATCACCTCAAATAACTCATAAAATTCCAAGAATAATTAATTTGGGGGAAATGAAATTCCCCCTTCAGCCATTGAGAGGGTATGAATCCAATGACCACCCTCAACATCAGTGAATTTTTTAAGGACTAGGGCGCAATCAATTTTTATTTATTTTCCTAAACTCTCCTATAGTCCTCTTGCTAACAGAATAAACCATTTTTGTAAAAGGAAAAATGGAAGAAAGGACTGCTTAATGAAAACAGAGATGATATGTTCATAACAGTGGCAAGAAAAATAAACAAAGACAAGGAGAACTTACAGGTGAAGTGTGAAGACAGAGGCTCTTAGTGTTCTTTTTTAATGAAATAAGGTATGCAAACAACAATGCAGGGTTTTTTACTAAACAAAAGAAAAATTCCAAGAGTATAATCATATAGAATAGAGCCCAAGATCATCAATGTAACTGGTGGTTCATTTTTTAAACTCTGGACCAACGTACCCCTCATCGTAACTGATTAATTATGAAGCACGCCCCTGCAAAAACCTAACACTAATCTATCGAGGGTCGACCAGTCGTTTAGGTCAAGCAAACACAGAAAACTCTCAGACCCATTTTCGCCAAAGAGTTTTAGGGGCAATTGTGAGGTGAAAATCGTATGGATCGAATTCCCGCATCCCAAATGGGCCCAACCCAAAAATATAATTTTGTATTTATGAATTATAAGGAATTAATATAGAGAGAGAAACACCCCGTGGACGTAAGCAGTTGCCGAACCACGTAAAATCCTTTTGTTGTGAGATTAGTTTATACCTTGTTTGGTTCCAAATTGCTTAGATTCATTTATTATGATTATTTGCACTCACAATATGCATATATATACAAGTGTTTACCTATTCTATGTGTGCTAGTTAATAATTTTTGGAAAATACACCAATATTTATGAACAAATAAAACAAAATTTTAAAAATGTTAAATTTTCTAAATTGATAACTAAATGATCACTTATTATGCAAGAAATGATTAGTGAAAGTGATGTCGTATCTGATGTAAACTAGATGTTAGCCCTGCGCGATGCGCGGGTGGATTGTAGATCTTATTCAAACATATTATAAATCTCATGCTTGCGGGAGGCTAGTATAATTTACGTATATGTAGCATTATATTTACTTAATACTTACTAATCACAACGGAATGACCTTTTTTTCACCCCTAAAGTTATGTGTCAGAGATGATTTTTCTAAAATCCAACTTCCAATTAGTTTACAATTATTTTCAAGGGGAAATTACATTAGTGGATCAGCAAAAAGAGAAGATACCATGTCTAAGATGGTAAATGAATCTAAAAAACTATAAATATGGTAAAAAAAAATTAGATATTCTCACCCAAATTACCAATAATGTCAACATAAGATCAAAGACTATAAATATTTTGTAGACACAATATGAGTTGTCAACACTAAACTTTTTAAGAGTAAGAATAGGAATAATGTTAATGATATATATACTTTCGTCCAAATTCAGCCACAATTATCCAACTGAAAAATTATTCGTTGACGAAATGCAACCTGAGTTGTGATAAATAAAAGTCAACATTGGTATGTATAAGTTTTTGATGTAAAAAGCATATCAGTAGAATTGCAAAATTCTATGGTAATTGCTTGTTGTCTTATTAAGCTGGAGATAAATGGTAGTCGTTGATTGTCCCGTGGACTAGTTTATGGTGTTGGATCCTTCGCTTAACAATCATACTATCCCACTATGAGGTGTTTGGCATCCTCATTTTTCGATTTGAGTTTGACTAATGTCTTCACTACGAGATGTATATATATACCACACATAGAAGAAAACTATTTTCCATTTATTGCACTCACGCGCACCCACATACATGCCCACAATCATTTTAGGACAACGCAATGTAATTTTATGACAAACCAATCACAAGATTGAATAAATATAAATGTAAAGTAAATAGAGAAGCTTGTTTTTTATTCATTAATCATGTGACGTTAGAAAAAAAGAATACAAAAGATTATTGTTTGAAATTTTATTTAAAGGATCAAATAACAAAAATAACAAACATAAATAGAAACATAATGTTTTGATGACTTTATCTTTATTTCCCACTAAATTTACAAAAGCATCACTAGTGCTAGAAAGGTTTGTAAAATTTATATCAATTTGTAAAATTTATATCAAACAACAATAGAATGTGTGGCATAGACGAAATGATTCTTCCTTTAAATTCCTCAACATCATTCGGCTGTATTATCTTCCCTTCATTATCAATTGTTTTAATCGTATAAACACTCTTTAAGAACTTGTAGACCTCATTAATCTTATCAGTTGCATTTCTTTTTCGTTTGTTTTTAGAATATCCAACGAAGTCACACAACCCTTGGTAACGACAACGAGATTGATATCTCAATTCTCGAGGGGTGGGATTATTGGCGTCAATAATCTCTTTTTTACTAAAAATTTCATTCGGCTTGAGTAAAATCGCACGTTCGTTCCAAACCATTTTCGTCCTATATACAAATTGCACAAAGTTATGATATGGAAATTAAATAAATTATAAAATAACTATTAATATTATATAAACTTCATATATACTAAAAAGTACCTCCAAAAGTGGGAAGCTAAGGGAAAAACTCAAATATGCATTCAGGAAGGAATCATTAAAAAAAATAATATATGAAAATAGTTAATCTATACCAACATTCCTTAATATATGAAAATAGTTTACCTTGTAGGAATCATTCCTTCATATTAATGCATTTGATTATAGTTTTATTGACTTCGCCTTTGGAGGGGTCACTAGTGTGGAAATGTAGCCCTTAACCACATTTGATTTGTTGTAGTTCAGAAATTCAAATATTTAGCTAAAGTTACTACACATTTGATTTGTTGTAGTTTAGAAATTCAAATATTTAACTAAAGTTACTAAATCACAGCAATTTTGACATGTAGTTTGTAAAGTCTTATTAATAATTTACATAACAAACTGAATTATGTTATTAGTTGGACAGACTTCACTCTGTGTAATTGATATCCAATTGAATTAACATATTTGTGAAGTAAAAATAAGATTTCCAGATACTACTGGTAGTAAAACCAATTGATTGTTGCAAAAAATTTAAAGAGAAAAATTTATGTTGATATAATAAAAAATTTATTGTTCAAACATGCACAAAAATTTCAACATATATGTTTGGAAACTATAACATATAACTGTCAATAGAGTATATAGTCAATTTAATAACTGCCTTAATACCCAACATTCATATATACATGATTTAATACAAAATTTTAAAAAGAATATATAACTGATATGAAAAATTTAACAAAATATTGAAAGTTGTACATGTGCAAGTATATATAAATACAATGACATACCAAACTACTATGTAAACATGCTATATTTCTATTCCCTTTCTTACTTTATAAATTCATATGTTTTTTATATGCATAAGTTGAAACAAATAAAAAATTACGAAAATCCCAAATATGCTCACCCTTCCCACATACGCACAAAACACCACAAACATATACAATCACACATTGATCCCCACCCTTGCACACCTCAATACCCCAAAACATATCCAAAATGTTTGAAATAAAAAAGTAGATAAATAGTACAAAAGAAAAGAAATGTTTGACGTATGGTTAGCCAAGAGACATAAAAGTAACATTCTGCATTTACCATTTGGTTGTGTCTATAACTAATTAAACTGCCAATGATACTAATTATTAGAGGCAACTGCCTTTGCAGGAATCATTTTAACAAACACAATTCAAATCGATACCAAATTTTAATGTTTTTTTTTATTGTTTTCAGGATTGTTTAGTGAAATGTAAGTTTATACTATTCTCTAAGATAAGATTATTGTTGCGGCGAAGGTTTCAAAGACAAATATAAGAATCAAGATAACTATGATAGTTTCAACAATTATCCCGTACATAATACATACTATCATTGGAATACTAAACAACGAGGTAATAATCAAATAAATATTTCATACAAATAAAAAAGGATATGTATCTATGAAATATAGCATAAACAAATACCAAAGTAAAAATTAGGTTATACTAAAATTAAGTTGTAAAGAAGTAAATTGTTTTTATAACTCTCAACTTCTTAGTAGAACACAACTCCATTGTAAAAACAAAAATCATGTAATAATTCAATTGACATGACATGTTACTCATTAAAGTTAACTATGACTCTCAATTCATACTAAATTAGTAAACATGAAAATGCAACAAAACCAACATAAGCAGAGTTATTTGTTTACCCATTTAAAAACTTTCCTTACCTCTCCAAAATTTTCAAATACTCATGTTGGGCATACAAAGAACATATAATTAATTATATGTCTTTCCATATAAGTAACATTGAGGCTATAATTTTCTATTTATTCATACTCACAAACATGCATACCCAATATATAAATTTCGAATTAAAAGTTATATGTTAATATATTATTTTGCAATTTTATTAAGATCTTATAGAAGTATGCTTTGTGTCGTAACATTAGCAACAAAGTATAAAGAATAATAATGACTTACACCATGACTCGGTTCATTATGATCATTAAATTAGTTTATGAGAGAAGATTGATAAAGTTAACTATCTAAAATTAGGATGATAGTTAATTTTAAGGTGAAAATCATTGCACTAAAGATATGAACCATAAGCACCTTTTATAATTTCATTTAACTTACAGTAAAAGTAAGCAAGGTGCACTTTAAGAGAGAAAAAAGAGACACGACATGCGTTAGTGTAAATTGGTATATTTTTTATTGAGAAAATGAAACAAAAATGATTATTTTTGGCCGATGAAACATGCAATAATTTTCAAATATTGATTCTTTAATTTATTTTCAAATGTTGCACAAACATCCAAAATGCACACGCGACACCTCATTTCATTCAAACCCAAATCGTTTACATATGCCAACCACTTTGTACGGTTTTTACTTTGTATGATTCTTTAATTGTGTTGTGGAAGCAGATAAGAAAATTAAAGATCCCGATGGTCAAGAAAAATGTAGAAGAAAATTTCCGCAAAATTTTAATGAAATCAACCCTTGATACATGGCAATGCATGTATGTTGACCTTTTCTCAAATCATTGCCATATATAGAGGGCGATCAGGAAGGTACGTTGATTTCATTAAAAATTGCACATTTCTTGCGGGGGTAACAAACCTCTTCTCAGATCATTGCCAATTAGAGGTTTGTTACCCCGACAATAAATGGCTCCCTTTGCATCCTCAGAAATGGAAAGACTAAAGAGGGTGGATAAGAATATTAAAAGGAATATTCCCATCTCTAACTATGTATAAGTATTTATAAACTTTACTGTTTAGATTGTCTTTATTTCGTTCAAATACAAACACATTAGAGTCTTAGTCTAGGATGTCTCGAGAAGCTTCATCGTTCACAAATTCATGTCGGACTCCTTCATGGCTCGATTCCATCAGAATTACCACATTAGGAAAGGTATATGGCCTAAAGTCGTAGAACCCACCATGGGTAAATCACAGAGCTATACATGTAGAAACTTCCATAAATGGAATGTATTTTCGGAATTAACCTTGTGTGCATAAGTTTTGTTTTACCCAAGTATAAAAATATGCTATATAGTTTTCATAGTATAAATCTATTTTATATGAAAGCACATTGAGTATTGTGAAGGCTTAAACTTAGGTTAATACTTAATACAATTATTTATCGGTTTGCCTTATGGAAAACTCGCTGAAACTCGCCCCTCGCGAACATCTCAAAGATTGCATGCTAGTTGCGAAGGCCTTCAAATCATTTTATTATTAATCAAAAATTGAAAAAATTAAATATTTCACGCATGAAAAAATCTTTATTTTATTCACAATGCAAATTAAATAAATAAGAAGTGAAATATATTAATAAGTAAAAATAACTTCATCTCATACCATATTAATTCTTACCAAATGAAATTTCTCATCCAGACTGGATTTTTTTCAACAAATGAACAAATATCTAACCAAACTCAAGAAAAATTCATAGCAGTTTAATTTATAACAAATGACCAATTGTTAATAAATGACCAAATGTGAAACCGAAATGAAATTTTAGGACTACAGAACAGTTTTTTGAGAATGTATTAATTATAACTCAAAATGTGATGAGACAAACAATGCATAAACATCCATAAGATTAAAAATAGACCAGGGAAAATACTTTTTTTTACTTACCTGAACACAACTTTGTATAACAACGAAAATAAAGGCTTTGATTGGAAAATGATGATATCGAAACCCCTACCAGAAATAGCCATATAATAACATGTTAAGATTAAGAAAATTAAATAATTGAAAGAAAGATGAAATTGACATTTACAAAACGAATTTGAAAACTTAACTTTGAAATAGAGTGTGTTGATAATGGGGAGAATGTATTAAATGCAGAAGATATTTTATAGTGTGAAATGATATAGAGACACAAACTCTTCAATGTAACAACCATTAAATGTATCACGGCTTGACAAGTTCAAAGATGAGGGAGAAGAAGAGACAGTGGCCCCTCTTTTTCAAAGGGGAGGGAGAAGAAGAGATGGGCGGTTCAATGTATCAAAGCTTCAGAGGTTGAAAAAATAGGGAAAAGAAAAGACAAAGGCTGGGCGTGTGCAAAGAGGAGGGAGAACAAGAGACGACCATTGGAAGATGAAGTGACAGACTTCTAGGAGAAAAATATTGAGTTAAAAATAATGGCCACGTAGACAACCTCAGACCTAAGTAGAATTAAATCTTTGTTAAGCGTTTTATAGTATATAATAGATGTAAAATAATTTCCAAGCATGCATCGATGCCTTCAACACCACCCCTTAGTTATATACTAAAGATTTTTTTGAGTCATTTTGACTTAACCCCCAAATTTTAATAACTAATTTGACTTACCCCTCATTTTTCGTAATTATTTGACTTTGCTCCCAATCCAAAAAGTTAAGTCTAATTTGACATTATAAAAAATAGACAAAGTCAAATCAATCTTTAGGTGTACCTGAGAGTGCACTTATGTTCAAACAAAGAAATAATTCAATTAAACTCAGTTTTTCAATTATACCCTAAAACATGCATCTAGGTGTGATTGGAGATAATATAATCATGCAAGAACATTCAATCACAAACAAACACATAAATGAGAAAAAAAATCCCCCAAAGGTGCAAAACCTTTTATTTTCACTATAATTTGTAAAGAATGATTTACACGGATTACAATGAAAATAAGAGTGACATACGAAATACCCTCAGGTGTCGGTTACGATGTCGTTGGCTGGAATCTCCCGCAAGAACTCTAGATGGTAAGCAATAGAAAAGATACAACTTTTCCACGAAGTTACTCCAGATGAGTAGAACAATCCATTGAGGGTTTAGAGATTCACACAAATGATAAAGGAATGATTTGTGAATCAAAAGAATGTTTGGAACATCAAAATATGAAGTCTTGTTGTGTTTGGACTCTACAAAATGTTTTCCCGAAGACTTAAAACAAACAGCTTCGAAATAACACTTATAAAGAATTTTCGAGGCTGTTAAAGCAAATCTATCAGATTTGGGCTTATCTGCAGAGGCGGTCCGGATCGCCCCTGGGAGGCCGGCATGGATCGGTGCTTAAATTATACCAGAAGGTTTTCCTTAGGCGGTCCGGATTGTTTTCCATAAAAAGGTCCGGATCACTGCTAAAAACTGTCCAGAGCCTTTACCCTTGGCGGTCCGGATCGACCTGGAAAAAATCATATAAACTAGAAGCTTTCCTCTTGTAATTCGGATCCGTCTTTAAGGAAAATATGAGCATGAACATTCTTGACTGTGTATCGGTATACGACATATAAAAATTATATGGATATTTATAAAATTATATCCTTACAAATCTCCCCAATGTCTATGCCGGTACATACATAAAAACATCCGAATTATGTTATCTCACTAAATACAAATGACATATAATTTAATATCCCCAGAAAACCCTCAAACTGAAAATACTAAGAGACGTGTCTTCAAGCAAACTCCATCATCTTCAATCTTTTCTCATCAGGGTGTGCAACATAGAATCTTCAATCTTCATACCTACACATATGAGACAAAGCAAATACCTTCATGACATATCAAGTTTGAAATGATATAAGAATAAATCATTAAGGCATCCAATCTCCCCTATAATTCATTCTCCCCCATTTAATGATGTCCCCAAATAGACAGATATGAGAAGCACAAAGAAAATAAAGAATGTAGAATGGCATAAGGTAATAAACTCTCTCTTTTTCAATTTTTCAAAATTTTTCACTCAAAATATACAACAAAGAATCACACAATGAAAGAACACAAAAACATCCAAGTCGATGATAGCGAAAATGAAGGGGTGTGATAAAATTCGATAGAAACATCAATACATACAAACATAACATATGTGCATGATGAATATCGGATACTCCTAACGAATGAACTCAACATCTTCCTTAGGTGTAAAAGAAATGGAATTATAAGAAATTGACTCAATCAAATCAGCAAATCAAAGCTCAAAGTGATTTCCACACCAATCACGTCCAAAACAATTTAATATTTTTACAAGACTTTCAAGGAAGTGCAAACCTGTTTAAATTCTCCAACCAAACTCCCTCATATTTATATTTTCTTTTAGAAGTGATCTAAATTCTCAAACATTGGAGAATTGATGTTGAAACCTAAAGGCCCATTTATGGCATGAATTTCTTTTTATTGCCTTTAAATGTTTTCAGGCTCTTTTAATCTCTTTAAACCTCGGATAATTAAAATTCCTCAATTTTTAGGTCCGATTTAACGGTGGCTTAGTATTCACAAATGCCACAGGAGTACCTTTCGCAGCCCTTCCCCATTTTCAAATAACACACAATCTCACTAAACGGTTTTTACATGCATTCCAATCTTGTCAAGTTTTATCGCATATGGTTTGTTGGATAGACAGAATTGAGATGGAAATACTCAAGCCAACAAGTGATAGACAAGTACAATAATCAAATAAAGTCGTGCATGTGTGCAATAAAGGAGATAAGGAGCCAAATATGTAGAAAGATATCACTAATCACATCTCATAGACTCTAAACAATGTAAAACACCTGGATGAAATGATGTAGCGTCTCAAATCACTATCAAACAATCACATGGAGTATGGACATGAAGTTGTGACTAGGCTATCTTATATTCTCATCCATAAGAGGTGTAAACAAACTACAAAACTCTTTTTGTGTTTTTCAAATTTGTTTATCAAAAATAAAATCTTTTTAGATTTTTCAATTTTGGTAAAAACAAAACAGAAAATCTTTTTGTAGTTTTCTAAAAATATGAAAAAAATGCTACAAGAAGAATAATACAAAATATACAATCTAGCAAGAGGAATAAAATGATGAATCATGAAACTGCATCATATGCTAAACACAAACCAACCCCCTCAATCAACTGTGCAAATACCTAGAGACTTCCTAAGACTCTCGAATCTAAGGGCATCTAAAGGCTTCGTAAAAATATCGGCTAACTGGAGGTCGGTAGGCACAAAACTCAGGGATATGACCTTCTCTTCTACTAACTCACGGATAAAGTGCTCGCGTATCCTAATGTGCTTTGTGCGCGAATGCTAGACCGGGTTGCGGGATATGTGTATCACGCTCGTGTTATCACAAGAGATGGTCATGGTGACTTGTGATATCCCATAATCCTCCAGCATCAGCTTCATCCACATAAGTTGTGTGCAGCAACTTTCGGCGGCGATGTACTCAGCCTCCGCAGTGGACAAAGAGATGAAATTTTACTTCTTGCTCAACCAAGAGACTAGTGCAGAACCAAAAAAGAAATACCCACCAGAAGTGCTCCTACATCCATCTGCATCCCCAGCCCAGTCGGCATCCGAATAGGCGGACAAATGGTCAGTGGTATCAAAGGAATACCAAATGCCAAGAGAGAGAGTCCCACTTACGTATTTGATAATACGTTTAAGAGCGAGTAAGTGCGAATCTTTACGGGATGCCTGATATCGCGCACAGACTCCAACACTAAAGGCGATGTCGGGATGACTAGCAGTTAGGTATAGAAGACTGCCTATCATACTCCAATATGAGGTTTGCTCAATGTCCTTTCCTGAAGTGTCCTTACTAAGCTTTGTAGATGTAGTCATATGTGTACGTGCGTGCTTAGCGGAGTCTAAACTAAATTTCTTCACTAGGTATATAGCATACTAGGATTGGGAGATGAGCATCCCATCCTCTAGCTGACGAACCTAGAGACCAAGGAAGAAAGTAAGCTCACCTACCTGGTAATACCCCGCATTTTTATCGATATTTATTTATGGGATTAATTAAATTAAATGTGAATTAATTACTAACGAGATGTGAGTTGGTATTTGATTATAATGTGTATATATGGCAATATATGAATATTGAAAATATTGAAATTGTCGCGAGGCTGAAATACGGCAATTTAGAAAATTTTATTGGGACGCGCGTGACAGTCGCGTCAGAAATGTAATTAATTGTATTAAAAAGTGAATTTTATTTTTATCAACCGTATGGTCATTTTGAGTGCGCCAACGAGTCCGGAAGGGTCGAAATAGTCAGAAAACACTAGCCGGGGGTTTAGTTTGGGTCCCGGGGCATTTTTAGGCCAAACCGGCAACCCAAAAGGGTAGTTTGGTAATTTAGAAAATTTGGTAATTAAAACCCACGAAAATCAGACTTTAATTATAACTTATCATTAAACCCACTAACCCATTTTCAACCCCAATCTAAGTAGTGGGCTACGGGAGAAGTTAAGAAAATATTTTTAACTTGCCAAAAACCAACCCCCACCTCCATTGTCATCTTGTGAGAAGAACTTGTAGAGAGAGAGAGAGAGGAGAATTCTACAGAGAGAGAGAGAGGAATTCAACCATATTCAACCAACAACAAATCTGAAGAACATAAGGCAAGTGATTTAGTTACAATTAACTCCATGAATGTGTTCTTCCATGTTTAGTGTAATTATCGAATTTTGTCTTGGAAGATTGATATAGACCCATGAATTTGAGGATTAAAACTATGAACCATGTTAGGAATTGCATGTAGACATATTCTGGACGAATTATGAATTCAAAATATAACCCCTGATGATTTTAAAACGGATTTAAGAAGAGCTTTATTATTGTTCTTGAAAGAAATAGAAAACTAGGGTTCTTGATGAAGTTTTGATCCAAATAAAGCCCTTGGTTGATGATTTATTGGTTTTAGGACGTTAACAATGTTGTAGGTTGGTTGTATGATGATACTATAACGTTAGATTAGAGTTTCATGCATTATAATGGAGTTTTGGGACGATTTGAGGACTGCAAAACGAAGCAGTCCGTAGCCTACCTGGTGCGATCGATCGATCGACATTCATCAGTCGATCGATCGACCACCATCGATCGATCGAGGTTCAAGGTCGATCGATCGAACTTCCCAGAATGAGTAAAATTTCCCTAGTTAAATTTTAATGATGTTAACCCTTAGAAAATTATTATGGGAGACTTTATGAATATCCTTAGACTTAAGGAAGACCGGTAGGTATGGTTATAAAATTTGAACATTAAATAGAATTCAATTTGAGGAATTATTCTAAAATCTAATGAAATTCGATGAGTGAGATAATATTAGGGTTAAAAGAGTAAATTCGAATAATTTGATGAAATGAGGTTTGGGGCAGAAGTAAGGACCTTAAGAATAATAATGTTATATGTGTGAATAATAGGAAACTTAATAATCCCCTTGAGATAGGTTTTAAGTACAAGAATCTATGACGTGAGATGTGTCGACAGTCTACATTATATATTATCGGAAGACTTAAAATGTATAAAATTGGAATAATGGTATAAGGATGTAGAAAATACCTTTATTAATATTGAGGTATCTAAGATGTGTGCATGCTTAGTATATGTGTATGATTTTATGTGTATGACATACCTACCATACTTGCTATCACAGGAGGTTTACGTTCGCTTAAGACCATCTAATCTTTGTGTTGCCCGGATTTAGATTGGTACCTCGAGAACATAGGTCAGAGAAGGACTTATTGGGAAGTTAATAAGACTACTGATCGTGGGAGCGTAGGTATGTGCGTGACCCATGTGATGTGACTGTGTTCGCCTCCATTGTTTGTGATTGTTGTTATCTGAGAACGATTCCTGAGAGATTTGGAATGCGTGATCCTTATGTACGTGATGTACCGGGATGGATAGCAGAGTATGTGTGCACCGTAGCTTAGTCTCGGGGTGCTTGTATTGTATATTTATGATGTGAATAATATACGGTTAAATGAACAGACTTGTCATGTTTAATTATGAGAATTATTTATAGTAACTCCTTAAGAAGATAAATAAGGAAATAACCTCCTGTAAATGGTAATGCTAATAAGTGATAATCCGAGTTTAAGTAAAGTTATCTATTTAAGTGATAACATTGGGAATTCATATTGTGAATCGAGTAGTTGGGTTAGAACTTATGACGGTTTAGTTAAAAATAAATAACACATGAATGGGTACAGGAACGTTAGGAGTGCACAGTTAGACGGGAGGTGAGTATTTCATGTGAGAGCACGTCCTAACATGTATTTTGCATTCATTGTTTTAAATGTTATTAAAGAAGTTGTTTTTAAAATACTCTCCACTTTCGGGCTCTGACCCGTTTGCTTTCAAATCTATTTTTGTAAAAACCTTTTTAGGTGCCCAGCCACAAGGACACCATGAATAGGATCTCTATTCAGGTGACGAGCTGTAGCTGGTGTGGAAGTTACAGGGCTTTGCTAGTAGACACCTCTTTTCTAGTCTTGACTCCATATTCAGTTTCATCATTGTAGGGCATGTCGTCCATTTCTTTAGAGACATTTTATATTTCAGTTATTCAGACTTTGGTTTGTATTTAATTCAGGATGCAGACTTGTTTTATTTATTTCCATATTGGGATTGTGGTGAGGAGTATTTCCTCCAGACTTATTATTATTCGTTGGTTATTCTATTGCTTCTTTATGGTGAATGGTTATGTTATTCTATTCATAATTATTTTATTGCATGTTAATTAGATTTAATTTAAAATTTGACAACTTACTTTTTAAATACTAGGTGGTTAGAAATCATTAAAATGTTTTCGACGGTGATGCTATTAACTGAACCAACTTGGCATTTTATATTAATTTAATAAAGGAGTAGCTACCCGGTATTTAATTAGGCGGGGTGTCACAGGTGGTATCAGCGCATCAGGTTCTAGTGTCCTTTAGGATCTGTACGGCTTATTATGTTTTCGCTGAGCTTTCTTTGATGTAGAGCCCTATATTTTAGGACTGTTGTATTCTTTTATGTATGCTTCCCTCTTCAACTATTTTAAGTTTATAACTGCGAACTTATAGACTTTACTCTCATTTCAGATGCCTCCACGACGTGCGCAGCGAGTTCCTAGGGATGCACAGCCAGAGCCACAACCAGCACCAGTACAGGGCACCATGAATGCCGCCGAGGTTGCAGCTATTATAGCCCAAGTGGTAAATGTCGCCCTAGCCGTTGTACAGCAGGCACCACCCCAAGCGCCAGTAGCCGCGCCAGTTTAGGCACATGCATTCCCGTCTTCTTGGGAACGCGTTCAAGATGCTTTTCAGAATGCACACCCTCCGGAGTTCGCAGGTAGCTCCGATGTTGTGGTATCTAGTCAGTGGAGGAAAGATATTCAGAGGCACTTGAGGATGTATGAGTGCACCGATGTTCAGAGGCAGATACTAGCTACTTTCAAGCTAGTGGGATCTGCATTGCAGTGGTGGGAGTCTATTACCACCGCGGAGGAGAGAGATACTCTCAC
Organism: Sambucus nigra; assembly: GCA_949130495.1. Classification (NCBI taxonomy): domain Eukaryota; kingdom Viridiplantae; phylum Streptophyta; class Magnoliopsida; order Dipsacales; family Adoxaceae; genus Sambucus; species Sambucus nigra. The sequence goes on from OX422218.1 coordinate 353,277,896, forward strand.
GATACAGGAGTTGTGGGTGCGGTTCGACCGCAAATACTTTTCGTCAGCTGTTCACACGGAAATGAGGAGGAAGTTGATGAACCTTAGACAGGAGGGTAAGACTGTGGCCGAGTATGAGGCCAAATTCATAAATTTGCTGAATATTGTTCCGGATGAGATACCGACAGAAGAGAAGAAGATACATAAGTTCACCGATGGATTGACATGGAGGATCCGTCGGCATTTGTTGGGGAACCTTTCATTGGCCACTTATTATGACGTGGTTAACGCTGCACTGTTACACTGCCAGGATCATCGCTTTCACATGGCTGAGAGCAAGAGGTCAGGAGGGTCCAGCCATCAGGGCAGGACAGGGGGAAACGGTGCCAGTGGGGCACAATCTACTCAGGGGCAGAGGCAGGGTGACCAGGGTTCCCAGCAGGGGGATCATAAGAGGTTCAGATCGAGAAATTTCAGGCACGGACAAGGAGGTTTCAGGTAGGGCCATCAGGGTCCGAACGGCAATCAGGGGCATAATGGTCAACAGCAGTTTCAGCAGGGCCAGCAGGTCCAGGGGAGGAATGGTAACGACCACTAAGGCCGAGGGCAGCAGGGACAGCGAGGGGGAAACTTCCCGAGGAAGTGTTACGTTTGTGGCAAGACTGGCCATAAATGACAGGATTGTCCTGATAGAGGCAGGGCCCCGCAGCAGAAGCAGCAGGGTGCCCGACAGGAGCCGCAGAGGCCTATGTTTCCCTTCGCCCTCCCGGCACCACCACAGATGGCAGCATTACCACCCATTCCAGCAGTCCCAGTTCAGCAGGGACAGCTTCAGTATGGGAGAGTGTATCAGCTTCAGCAGGCCGCAGCCCCACAAAATTCGCCAGCTATTGAGGGTATGTTCTCTATTCAGGGGACTATGGGGCGTATTTTGTTTGACACGGGGGGCACACATTGTTTCATTGCCATGAGATTTGCACGCACTATTGAGTTATTAGACACCGCAGAGAGCACCGCTACTTGTGTAGACTCACCGTTGAGTAGGGGTTCCATGATTTCGCTTATGTGTAGAGGTGTGGGTATAGAGATCGAGAGGTTTACATTACCCGTTGATATGTTAGTATTAGATATGACCGAGTATGATGCCATTATTGGCATGGATTGGCTAGTTGCGTACCGAGCCATGATTGACTATTTTAGTAGGAGTATTATCTTTGCCATTCCCGAGCACGAGATGTTTTTGGTGGCGATGCCTCGCCCTGAGGGAGGATCGTCCACTCATTTGTACTACATAGAGGAGGAGACCTCTAAGGAAGTGGTGATACCACTTGATTCGATACCCGTTGTTAGTGAGTTCGCCGATGTATTTCAGGATATACCTGGATTACCTTCGAGTAGAGACATAGTTTTTGTGATTGATTTGACGCCGGGCACTCTGCCTATTGCCCGCGCACCTTACCGTATGGCTCCAGCTGAGATGAGAGAGTTACGGGATCAGATTGAGCAGTTGTTGGGTCAGGGGTTTATCCAGAGGAGTACTTCGTCATGGGGTGCCCCTGTGTTATTCGTAAAGAAGAGGGATGGATCGTTGAGGTTGTGTGTGGATTACCGGGAGTTGAATAAGGTCACGATACGGAATAAGTATCCGTTGCCCTGAATCGATGACTTATTCGACCAGTTGAGAGGAGATTCTTTCTTCTCAAAGATTGATTTGCGATCGGGATACCATCAGTTGCGTATCAGGGAGGAGGACGTCTCGAAGACTGCTTTCTTAACGAGATATGGTTCCTACGAGTTTCGGGTTATGCCTTTTGGTTTGACCAACGCTCCAGCAGTGTTTATGGACTTGATGAATAGGGTGTTCAGAGAGTTCCTGGACCAGTTCGTCACTGTTTTCATGGATGACATTATGGTTTACTCCCAGACAGAGGAGGAGCACGCCGAGCATTTGAGGCAGGTTTTGCACACGCTACGTCAGAACGAGCTATATGCAAAGTATGAGAAGTGCGGGTTTTGGCTGAAGGAGATTCAGTTTTTGGGATATATTATTTCCGACCGGGGGATATCTGTTGATCCGGGGAAGGTATCCGCGGTGAGGGAGTGGGGACAGCCCACGACACCGACTGAGATCCGTAGTTTCTTGGGCCTAGCAGGATACTACAGGAGGTTTATTCGGGGTTTCTCAAAGATAGCGAGTCCTTTGACACATCTGACTCGTAAAGGTGTGCCGTTCATTTGGAGTGATGCCTGTCAGTTAGCATTCGATGAGTTGAAGGACAAGTTGACCTCAGCACCTGTGTTAGCATTGCCGAGATGAGGAGTTGAGTATCTAGTCTACCCCGATGCGTCCTTACAAGGACTTGGAGGTGTATTGCAGCTGGAGAGTCAGGTCATAGCTTATGCTTCCCGTAAGCTTAAGCCTCACGAGAAGAATTACCCCACTCATGACTTGGAGTTAGCGACAGTGGTATTTGCCCTTCGGATTTGGAGACATTATCTTTTGGGGGAGAAGTTTCGATTGTTCACAGACCACAAGTCCCTACAATACCTGTTCACGCAGAAGGAGTTGAATATGCGGCAATGGAGGTGGCTTGAATTTGTGAAGAACTATCAGTTTGATATCCAATATCACCCGGGGAAGGCTAACTTGATAGCAGACGCGTTGAGCCGTAGGCCAGTAGATGAGGTGGCAGGGGTGTGGAAGGCAAAGTGGAAAGAGTTGGGACACCAGGATGCAGTGGCTCGATCGTTCATTTCTGTGATGACTGTTACACCGTAGATTGTCACGAGAGTGGTGAAGGCACAAGCAAATGACTCGTTCTGTCAGGAGCAGATAGTTCGATTACTAGCAGAGGGAGCCAAGTCCTATACCGTTAGCTCAGACGGGGGATTACGCTTCAATGGGAGACTGATAGTTCCGAAAGGGTAGGAATTGTGACACGAAGTGATGGCAGAGTCGCATGGCTCACGGTTCGCGGTACATCCCGGTGGGGACAAAATGTACCAAGACATGAGACGTCAGTATTGGTGGAGCGTGATGAAAAGAGACATTGCCATGTTTGTTTCTAAATGCGCCACTTGTCAGCTGGTAAAAGTGGACCATCAGAGACCGACAGGAGTTCTACAGCCATTAGAGGTCCCGATGTGGATGTGGGAGAGAATTTCCATAGACTTTATCACGGGGTTACCTACGTCAAAGAGGGGTCACGACTCCATTTGGGTAATTGTGGACAGGTTGACCAAAGTTTCTCATTTTCTACCCGTAAGGACAGACTACACTACGGGACAGTATGCCCAGCTTTTTATTGCAGAAACAGTGAAACTTCACGGTGTGCCCCTAAATATCGTGTCTGATCGAGACAAGATATTTGTTTCACGGTTTTGGGAGAGTTTTCAGGAGGCCATGGGCACGGATTTGCGGTTGAGTACGGCATATCATCCGCAGACCGATGGGCAAACCGAACGTACAAATCAGATGTTGGAGGACATGTTGCGTATGTGCATCATTGATTTTGGGGGTAAATGGGAGCAGTATCTTCCACTGGTGGAGTTTTCTTACAATAATTCCTACCAGTTCACCATTGGCATGGCTCCATTTGAGGCGTTGTACGGTAGAACTTGTCGTTCCCCAGCATGTTGGTTGGAGGTGGGGGACATCAAACTACTTGGGCCGGAAGTGATTCGGGATACTTCGGCGAGGATAGAATTGATACGGGGTCGCATTCGGGTAGCTCAAGATCGGCAGAAGAGCTATTCTGCTGCGAAGAGGTTCTTCAGGGAGTTCCAAGTGGGGGACCAGGTTTTACTCAGAGTATCTCCTATGAAGGGGATTATGAGATTTGGGAAGAAGGGGAAGTTGGCACCGAGATATGTGGGGCCATTTCCTATCATCGAGCGGATTGGGTCTGTTGCCTATAGACTTGGATTACCGAAGCATTTGCAACGGATTCATGATGTGTTTCATATTTCCTCGCTAAGGAAATATCTTAGAGACGATTTGGCTCATTCTCACATTTCTTTGGAGGACATCGATCTCCAGCTTGATAGCTCCTACGAGGAGGGGCCGATTGCTATTTTGGACCGAAGTGAGCGGAAACTGCGGTCAAAGATAGTTCCGTTAGTGCGTGTTCAGTGGCGACATTATAATGTCGAGGAGTTCACATGGGAGCGAGAGGATGAGATGCGCGAACGTTATCCAGAGTTATTTTTACCAGGTACTTTCTAGTTCCGAATTTTGGGACGAAATTCTGTTATTAGGGGGGAGTATGTAATACCCCGCATTTTTATCGATATTTATTTATGGGATTAATTAAATTAAATGTGAATTAATTGAGAATTAATCCGTATAAAATACTAACGAGATGTGAGTTGGTATTTGATTATAATGTGTATATATGGCAATATATGAATATTGAAAATATTGAAATTGTCGCGAGGCTGAAATACGGCAATTTAGAAAATTTTGTTGGGACGCGCGTGACAGTCGCGTCAGAAATATAATTAATTGTATTAAAAAATGAATTTTATTTTTATCAACCGTATGGTCATTTTTAGTGCGCCAACGAGTCCGGAAGGGTCGAAATAGTCAGAAAACACTAACCGGGGGTTTAGTTTGGGTCCCGGGGTATTTTTAGGCCAAACCGGCAACCCAAAAGGGTAGTTTGGTAATTTCGAAAATTTGGTAATTAAAACCCAGGAAAATTAGACTTTAATTATAACTTATCATTAAACCCACTAACCCATTTTTAACCCCAATCTAAGTAGTGGGCTACGGGAGAAGTTAAGAAAATATTTTTAACTTGCCAAAAACCAACCCCCACCTCCATTGTCATCTTGTGAGAAGAACTTGTAGAGAGAGAGAGAGAGGAGAATTCTGCAGAGAGAGAGAGAGTAATTCAACCATTAACCAACAACAAATCTGAAGAACATAAGGCAAGTGATTTAGTTACAATTAACTCCATGAATGTGTTCTTCCATGTTTAGTGTAATTATCGAATTTTATCTTGGAAGATTGATATAGACCCATGAATTTGAGGATTAAAACTATGAACCATGTTAGGAATTGCATGTAGACATATTCTGGACGAATTATGAATTCAAAATATAACCCCTGATGATCTAAAAACGGATTTAAGAAGAGATTTATTATTGTTCTTGAAAGAAATAGAAAACTAGGGTTCTTGATGAAGTTTTGATCCAAATAAAGCCCTTGGTTGATGATTTATTGGTTTTAGGACGTTAACAATGTTTTAGGATGGTTGTATGATGATACTATAACGTTAGATTAGAGTTTCATGCATTATAATGGAGTTTTGGGACGATTTGATGACTGCAAAACGAAGCAGTCCGTAGCCTACCTGGTGCGATCGATCGATCGACATTCATCAGTCGATCGATCGACCACCATCGATCGATCGAGGTTCAAGGTCGATCGATCGACCTTCCCAGAATGAGTAAAATTTTCCTAGTTAAATTTTAATGATGTTAACCCTTAGAAAATTATTATGGGAGACTTTATGAATATCCTTAGACTTAAGGAAAACCAGTAGGTATGGTTATAAAATTTGAACATTAAATAGAATTCAATTTGAGGAATTATTCTAAAATCTAATGAAATTCGATGAGTGAGATAATATTAGGGTTAAAAGAATAAATTGGAATAATTTGATGAAATGAGGTTTGGGGCAGAAGTAAGGACCTTAAGAATAATAATGTTATATGTGTGAATAATAGGAAACTTAATAATCCCCTTGAGATAGGTTTTAAGTACAAGAATCTATGACGTGAGATGTGTCGACAGTCTACATTATATATTATCGGAAGACTTAAAATGTATAAAATTGGAATAATGGTATAAGGATGTAGAAAATACCTTTATTAATATTGAGGTATCTAAGATGTGTGCATGCTTAGTATATGTGTATGATTTTATGTGTATGACATACCTACCATACTTGCTATCACGGGAGGTTTACGTTCGCTTAGGGCCATCTAATCTTTGTGTTGCCCGGATTTAGATTGGTACCTCGAGAACATAGGTAAGAGAAGGACTTATTGGGAAGTTAATAAGACTGCTGATCGTGGGAGCGTAGGTATGTGCGTGACCCATGTGATGTGACTGTGTTCGCCTCCATTGTTTGTGATTGTTATTATCTGAGAACGATTCCTGAGAGATTTGGAATGCGTGATCCTTATGTACGTGATGTACCGGGATGGATAGCAGAGTATGTGTGCACCGTAGCTTAGTCTCGGGGTGCTTGTATTGTATATTTATGATGTGAATAATATACGGTTAAATGAACAGACTTGTCATGTTTAATTATGAGAATTATTTATAGTAACTCCTTAAGAAGATAAATAAGGAAATAACCTCCTGTAAATGGTAATGCTAATAAGTGAGAATCCGAGTTTAAGTAAAGTTATCTATTTAAGTGATAACATTGGGAATTCATATTGTGAATCGAGTAGTTGGGTTAGAACTTATGACGGTTTAGTTAAAAATAAATAACACATGAATGGGTACAGGAACGTTAGGAGTGCACAGTTAGACGGGAGGTGAGTATTTCATGTGAGAGCACGTCCTAACATGTATTTTGCATTCATTGTTTTAAATGTTATTAAAGAAGTTGTTTTTAAAATACTCTCCACTTTCGGGCTCTGACCCGTTTGCTTTCAAATCCATTTTTGTAAAAACCTTTTTAGGTGCCCAGCCACAAGGACACCATGCATAGGATCTCTATTCAGGTGACGAGCTGTAGCTGGTGTGGAAGTTACAGGGCTTTGCTAGTAGACACCTCTTTTCTAGTCTTGACTCCATATTCAGTTTCATCATTGTAGGGCATGTCGTCCATTTCTTTATAGACATTTTATATTTCAGTTATTCAGACTTTGGTTTGTATTTAATTCAGGATGCAGACTTGTTTTATTTATTTCCATATTGGGATTGTGGTGAGGAGTATTTCCTCCAGACTTATTATTATTCGTTGGTTATTCTATTGCTTCTTTATGGTGAATGGTTATGTTATTCTTTCATAATTATTTTATTGCATGTTAATTAGATTTAATTTAAAATTTGACAACTTACTTTTTTAATACTAGGTGGTTAGAAATCATTAAAATGTTTTCGACGGTGATGCTATTAACTTAACCAACTTGGCATTTTGTATTAATTTAATAAAGGAGTAGCTACCCGGTATTTAATTATTCGGGGTGTCACAGGTGGTATCAGCGCATCAGGTTCTAGTGTCCTTTAGGATCTGTACGGCTTATTATGTTTCCGCTGAGCTTTCTTTGATGTAGAGCCCTATATTTTAGGACTGTTGTATTCTTTTATGTATGATTCCCTCTTCAACTATTTTAAGTTTATAACTGCGAACTTATAGACTTTACTCTCATTTCAGATGCCTCCACGACGTGCGCAGCGAGTTCCTAGGGATGCACAGCCAGAGCCACAACCAGCACCAGTACAGGGCACCATGAATGCCGCCGAGGTTGCAGCTATTATAGCCCAAGTGGTAAATGCCGCCCTAGCCGTTGTACAGCAGGCACCACCCCAAGCGCCAGTAGCCGCGCCAGTTTAGACACATGCATTCCCGTCTGCTTGGGAACGCGTTCAAGATGCTTTTCAGAATGCACACCCTCCGGAGTTCGCAGGTAGCTCCGATGTTGTGGTATCTAGTCAGTGGAGGAAAGATATTCAGAGGCACTTGAGGATGTATGAGTGCACCGATGTTCAGAGGCAGATACTAGCTACTTTCAAGCTAGTGGGATCTGCATTGCAGTGGTGGGAGTCTATTACCACCGCGGAGGAGAGAGATACTCTCACGATACAGGAGTTCTGGGTGCGGTTCGACCGCAAATACTTTTCGTCAGCTGTTCACACGGAAATGAGGAGGGAGTTGATGAACCTTAGATAGGAGGGTAAGACTGTGGCCGAGTATGAGGCCAAATTCATAAATTTGATGAATATTGTTCCGGATGAGATACCGATAGAAGAGAAGAAGATACAGAAGTTCACCGATGGATTGACATGGAGGATCCATCGGCATTTGTTAGGGAACCTTTCATTGGCCACTTATTCTGACGTGGTTAACGCTGCACTGTTACACTGCCAGGATCATCGCTTTCACATGGCTGAGAGCAAGAGGTCAGGAGGGTCCAGCCATCAGGGCAGGACAGGGGGAAACGGTGCCAGTGGTATCTGCTTCTGGACATCGGTGCACTCATACATCCTCAAGTGTCGCTGAATGTCCTTCCTCCACTGACTCGAAACTACAACATCGGAGCTACCTGCGAACTCCGGTGGGTGTGCTTTTTGAAAAGCATCACGTACACGTTCCCAAGCAGACGGGAATGCATGTGCCTGAACTGGCGCGGCTATCGGTGCCTGAGGTGGTGCCTGCTGAACTACGGCTAGTGCGGCATTTACCGTCTGGGCCACAATGGCTGCAACCTCGGCCACATTCATCGTACCCTGAACTGGTGCGGGCTGTGGTTCTGGCGTTGCATCCCTGGGAATCCTTTGTACACGTCGTGGAGGCATTCTGAAACAAGAATAAAGTCTATAAGTTCGCAGTTATAAACTCAAAATAGTTGAAGAACGTAGCATAAACAAAAGAATACAACAGTCCTAAAATATAGGGCTCTACATCAAAGAAAGCTCAGCGGAAACATAATAAGCCGTACAGATCCTAAAGGACACTAGAACCTGATGCTCTGATACCACCTGTGACACCCCGACTAATTAAATACCGGGTAACTACTCCTTTATTAAATCAATACAAAATGTCAAGTTGGTTCAGTTAATAGCATCACTGTCGAAAACATTTTAAAGATTACTAACCACCTAGTATTTAAAAAGTAAGTTGCCAAATTTTAAATTAAGTCTGATTAACATGCAATGGAAGAATAATGGAAGAACAACAAAATCCATTCACCATAACGAAGTAATGAAATAACCAACAATTAATAATAAGTCCGGAGGAAAACTCCTCACCACAATCCCACAACTGAAAATAATATGACAAGTCTGAATCCTGAATTAATTACATGCCCGAAGTCTGAATAACTGAAATAAATGAAAAGTCTCTAAAATAAATGGGCAATATGCCCTACAACTGATAAATGTTGAATATAGAGTCAAGATAGATGAAGCATCTACAAGCAAAGTCCTGTAACTTCCACAAACAGCTACAGCTCGTCACCTGAATGAGGATCCTAAGCATGGTGTCCTTATGGCTAGGCACCTAAAATGGTTTTTACAAAAAAATGGATTTGAAAGCAAATGGGTCAGAGCCCGAAAGTGGAAATCATTTTAAAAACAGCAAGTGTTTTAATAACATTAAAACATTAAATGCAAAATACATGTTAGGACGTGCACTCACATGAAATTCTCACCTCTCGACTACATGTGCACTCCTAACGTACCGTACCCATCTAAATGACATACATATCTAACCAAACCGTAATAAGTTCTACCCCTTACTACTCGATTCCCATAATACATTCTAGCGTTATCAATTAAATAGAGGGCTTTACATACACTCGAATTCTCAATTAGTAATACAATTGACTATCGGTTAACCCGTTATGTTTTCTCAAAACATTACCATAAGTATATTCACAATACCAACATGAAAGTTCCCATTAATTAAGTGCATATTATCCACGTCATAAATATACAATACAAGCACCCCGAGACTAAGCTGCGGTGCACACATATTGTGCTATCCATCCCGGTACATCACGTACATAAGGATCACGCATTCCGAATCTCTCAGGAATCGTTCTCAGATAACAACAATCACAAACAATGGAGGCGAACACAGTCACATCACATGGGTCACGCACATACCTATGCTCCCACGATCAGCAGACTTATTAACATCCCAATAAGTCCTTCTCTGACCTATGTTCATCGAGGTACCAATCTAAATCCGGGCAACACAAGGATTAGAGGGCCCTAAGCGAACGTAAACCTCCCGTGATAGCAAGTATGGTAGGTATGTCATACACATAAAGTCATATACATATACTAAGTATGAACGCATCTTAGTAATCACCATAATTTATTTGTAGTACACATCTCATTCTCGTACCGACATATAATGTTACACAATTTATATGTTCCCGGTTAATATAATTATTTAGGCCGTCGATAGTTCTCGCATCGTAATAGACACTCACGTCCTCATTCATAATTTCCCTTAGGTTCAAACTACACTTCTAGGTTTTACTCCTCCTTATATCCCAAACATCCCAAATATATCAATTAATCCACAAGGGAGTGTTATCTCTACATATAAACAAGGTTACAGAACACTCGGGATTAAAACAGGCTAAAAAGCCTAAACTGTCAGCTCGTTAGAAGTCTCGTTCGAACGAGGCTGTTCGAACGAGAGTTCGTTCGAACGAACTGGGCCTTCTAACGAGATCTCGTTCGAACGAAAGTCATCGAACGAACATCCCTCTCGTTAGAAGTCAAACTGTCAACTCGTTAGAAGCTCGTTCCAACGAGCTCGTTAGAAGCTCGTTCGAACGAGCTCGTTCGAACGACCTGGGCAGGTCTTCTAACGAGTGGCCAGATTCGAGCCCAGATTTTCCTTAACTCGTTTTTCCATCTTTTCTTCACCTCTAATCTCATCTAAACCTCAATCCAACAATCGTTCATGGGTTCTAATCATTCCTAAACATACTTAGGTCATATACTAACGTATTTTGTGGGATTAATTCATCCTAAATCTCATCCACATATCAAATCTCTACATCTTTTTCCCCAATCTCAAGAACATGAACCCTAGAAATTTAATTCCTCCATAGACATAAATAAATATGTTTTATGGTATAAAAGATGTATTTTTCTCTGACTAATCATCCTAACATTGTTCTACATGCAATCTCCTCATAAAATTATAAATCTCTACATCCAATTCAATGGGTTTTTATCATTCTCCAAGAACAATGAAATTTTATAAATTTCCTACGCATGGAAGAAGCATTCTTTGTAAAATATGTAATTAAACCACTTGCCTTATGTGTATCTCTGATTTTGATGATGAATTTCTGAAGTGTTCTCTCTCTCTCTGCAAAATTCTCCTCTCTTCTCTCTCTCTACAAGCCTTCTTCTCCAAAGTGACAATGGTGGCTAGGGTTTGCCTTAGGAACTCTTTTGGAACTAATTTCAATAACCTCCGTAGCCCCTTAGGTTATTAGTGGGTTTAGTGGGTAATTGCCAAATCAGATATTAATTCCTAATTTTCGTGGGTTTTAATTTCCAAAAATCCAAAATTACCAAACTACCCTTATACGTTGCCGGTATGGCCTAAAAATGCCCCGGGACCCAAACTAAACCCCCGGCTAGTGTTTTCTGACTATTTCGACCCGTCCGGACGCGTTGGCGCACTCAAAACGACCGTACGGTTAATAGAAATAAAATTCACTTTTATAATAAAAATAATTATATTCCTAACGCGACTGTCACACGCGTCTCAACAAAATTCCAAATTGCCGTATTTCAATCTCACGACAAATTTCATAATTCAATATTCATATATAGTCATATATACACATTATAATCAAATACCAACTCGCATCTCGCTAGTATTTTAATCCGGATTAATTCCGAATTAATACACATTTAATTCAATTAATCCCATAAATAAATATCATAAAAATACGGGGTATTACATACTTCCCCCCTAATAACAGAATTTCGTCTCGAAATTCGGAACTAGAAAGTACCTGGTAAGAACAACTCTGGATAACGTTCGTGCATTTCATCCTCGCGCTCCCATGTGGACTCCTCGACATTATGATGTCGCCACTGAACACGCACTAACGGGACTATCTTTGACCGCAGTTTCCACTCACTCCGGTCCAAAATAGCAATCGGCCCCTCCTCGTAGGAGCAATCAGGCTGGAGATCGATGTCCTCCAAAGCAATGTGAGAATGAGCCAAATCGTCTCTAAGATATTTCCTTAGCGAGGAAATATGAAATACATCGTGAATCCGATGCAAATGCTCCGGTAACCCAAGTCTATACGCAACCGGTCCAATCCGCTCAATAATAGGAAATGGTCCCACATATCTCGGTGCCAACTTCCCTTTCTTCCCGAAACGCATAATCCCCTTCATAGGAGATACTCTGAGCAAAACCTGGTCCCCCACTTCAAATTCCCTGAAGGACCTCTTCGCATCAGCATAGCTCTTCTGCCGATCCTGAGCTACCCGAATGCGACTCCGAATCAATTATATCCTCGCCGAAGTATCCTGAATCACTTCCGGCCCAAGTAGTTTCTTGTCCCCCACATCCAACCAACATGCTGGGGAACGACAAGGTCTACCGTACAACGCCTCAAATGGAGCCATGCCAATGGTGAACTGGTAGGAGTTATTGTAAGCAAACTCCACCAGTGGAAGATACTGCTCCCATCCACCCCCGAAATCAATGATGCACATACGTAGCATGTCCTCCAACATCTGGTTTGTGCGCTCGGTTTGCCCATCGGTCTACGGGTGATACACCATACTTAACCGCAATTCCGTGCCCATGGCCTCCAAAAAACTTTCTCAAAATCGTCAAACAAATATCTTGTCTCGGTCAGACACGATATTTAGGGGCACATCGTGAAGTCTCACTATCTCTGCAATAAAGAGTTGGGCATACTGTCCCGTACTGTAGTCTGTCCTTACGGGTAGAAAATGAGCTACTTTGGTCAACCTGTCCACAATCACCCAAACGGAGTCGTGACCTCTCTGTGACGTAGGTAACCCCGTGATAAAATCCATGGATATGCTCTCCCACATCCACATCGGGACCTCCAATGGCTGTAGAAGTCCTGCCGGTCTCTGATGATCCACTTTTACTAGCTGACAAGTGGCGCATTTTGAAACAAACACGGCAATATCTCTCTTCATCCCGCTCCACCAATACTGTCGTCTCATGTCTTGGTACATTTTGTCCCCTCCGGGATGTACCGCGAACCGTGAGCCGTGCGACTCTGCCATCACTTCGTGTCACAATTCCTCCCCTTTCGGAACTATCAGTCTCCCATTGAAGCGTAATCCCCCGTCTGAGCTAACGGTATAGGACTCGGCTCCTTCTGCTAGTAATCGAACTATCTGCTCCTGACAGAACGAGTCATTTGCCTGGGCCTTTACCACCTTCGTGACAATCTGCAGCGTAACAGTCATCACAGACATGAATGATCGGGCCACTGCATCCTGGTGTCCCAACTCCTTCCACTTTGCCTTCCACACCCCTGCCACTTCATCCACTGGCCTACCGCTCAACGCGTCTGCTACCACGTTAGCCTTCCCCGGGTGGTATTGGATATCGAACTGATAATCCTTCACGAACTCAATCCACTTCCGTTGCCGCATATTCAACTCCTTCTGTGTGAATAGGTACTGTAGGGACTTGTGGTCCGTGAACAATCGAAACTTCTCCCCCAAAAGGTAATGTCTCCATATCCGAAGGGCAAATACAACTGCCGCCAACTCCAAGTCATGAGTGGGGTAATTCTTCTCGTGAGGCTTAAGCTTACTGGAAGCATAAGCTATGGCCTGACTCTCTTGCTGTAATACACCTCCAAGTCCTTGCAAGGACGCATCGGTGTAGATTAGATATTCAACTCCCGGTCTCGGCAATGCTAACACAGGTGCTGAGGTCAACCTATCCTTCAACTCATCGAATGCCAACTGACAGGCATCACTCCAGATGAACGGCACACCCTTACGAGTCAGATGTGTCAAAGGACCCGCTATCTTTGAAAATCCTCGAATGAACCTCCTGTAGTATCCTGCTAGTCCCAAGAAACTACGGATCTCCGTCGGTGTTGTGGGCTGTCCCCACTCCTTCACCGCGGATACCTTACCCGGATCAATAGATATCCCCCGGTCGGAAATAATATGCCCCAAAAATTGGACCTCCTTCAGCCAAAACCCGCACTTCTCATATTTTGCATACAGCTCGTTCTGACGTAGCGTCTGCAAAACTTGCCTCAAATGCTCGGCGTGCTCCTCCTCTGTCTGGGAGTAAACTAGAATATCATCGATGAAGACAATGACAAACTGATCTAGGAAATCTCTGAACACCCTATTCATCAAGTCCATAAACACTGCTGGAGCGTTGGTCAAACCAAAAGGCATAACCCGAAATTCGTAAGATCCATATCTCGTTAAGAACGCAGTCTTCGAGACATCCTCTTCCCTGATACGCAACTGATGGTATCCCGATCGCAAATCAATCTTCGAGAAGAAAGAAGCTCCTCTCAACTGGTCGAATAGGTCATCAATTCTAGGCAACGGATACTTATTCCGTATCGTGACCTTGTTCAACTCTCGGTAATCCACACACAATCTAAGTGAACCATCTCTCTTCTTCACGAACAACACAGGGGCACCCCACGGCGAAGTACTCCTCCGTATAAACCCCTGACCCAACAACTGTTCAATCTAATCCCGTAACTCCCTCATCTCAGCTTGAGCCATACGGTACGGTGCGCGTGCTATAGGTCTCGTATCTGGTAATAAGTTTATGACAAAGTCTATCTCTCGACTGGGGGGTAGGCCTGGTATCTCCTGAAACACATCTGAGTACTCCCTGACGACTTGGATCAAAACTAAAGGAATCACAACCTCCTTAGAGGTATCCTCCTCTATGTAATACAAATAAGTGGTCGAGCCTCCCTCTGGGCGAGGCATCGCCACTACAAACATCTCTTGCCCTGGAATGGCAAAAACAATGCTCCCACCGAAGCAATCAATCATGGCTCTATAATTTGCGAGCCGATCCATACCGATAATCACCTCGTGTACATGCATATCTAATACCAACATGTCTGCAAGTAATACCAAACTACCAATCTCTACCCCCACTCCCCGGCATATAAAGAAAATAAGCGACCCACTCCCCAATGGTGAGTCCACACACGTCACTGTGCTCTATGATGTGGCTAAAAACCCTAAGGCTTTCGCAAAATGTGTAGCTATAAAACAGTGTGTTGCCCCCGTATCAAACAAAACCCGACCTATAGTACCATGGATAGGAAACATACCCTCAATTGCGGGTGGTGCCTATGGATCTCCTGCCTGGTGGACGTTATAGACACGTCCATACTGTAACTGACCCTGTTGCACTGGAGCTGCTGGAATGGCTGGTAGAGCTGGCACCTGGGCTGGAGCTGGGAGGGCAGGTGGAAAAAGTGGCCTCTGTGGCTCATGTCGAGCACCCAGCTGCTGCGGCGGGGCCCTGCCCCTATCAGGACAGTCTTGGCGTTTATGGTCAGTCTTGCCACAAACGAAACACTTCCCCAGGAAGTTCCCCCCTCTCTGTCCCTGCTGCCCCCGGCCCTGGTGGTCGTTACCGTTCCTCCACTGGCCCTGCTGAAACTGTTGTTGACCATTCTGACCCTGCTGGTTCTGATGGCCGTTCGAACCCTGATGGCCCTGCCGGAAACCTCCCTGTCCGTGCCTGAAATTTCCCGACCTGAACATCTTGTGATCCCCCTTCTGGGAACCCTGGTCACCCTGCCTCTGCCCCTGATTTGAATGTGCCCCACTGGCACCATTTCCTCTAGTCCTGCCCTGATGGCTGGACTCTCCCGATCGCTTGCCCTCAGCCATGTGAAAGCGGTGATCCTGGCAATGTAACAGTGCAGCGTTAACCACATCAGAGTAAGTGGCCAACGATAGGTTCCCCAACAAATGCTGACGGATCCTCCAAGTCAACCCGTCTGTAAATTTCTGTATCTTCTTCTCCTCTGTCGGTATCTCATCCGGAACAATATTCAGAAGATCAGTGAATTCGGCCTCATACTCGGCCACAGTCTTACCCTCCTGCTTGAGGCTCATCAACTTCCTCCTCATCTCCGTGTGAACAGCTGATGGAAAGTATTTGCGGTCGAACCGCACCCAAAACTCCTGGATAGTGAGAGTATCTTTCTCCTCCATGGTGGTAATAGACTCCCACCACTGCAGTGCAGACCCCACTAGCTTAAAGGTAGCTAGTATCTGCTTCTGGACATCGGTGCACTCATACATCCTCAAGTGTCGCTGAATGTCCTTCCTCCACTGACTCGAAACTACAACATCGGAGCTACCTGCGAACTCCGGTGGGTGTGCTTTCTGAAAAGCATCACGTACACGTTCCCAAGCAGACGGGAATGCATGAGCCTGAACTGGCGCGGCTATCGGTGCCTGAGGTGGTGCCTGCTGAACTACGGCTAGTGCGGCATTTACCGCCTGGGCCACAATGGCTGCAACCTCGGCCGCATTCATCGTACCCTGAACTGGTGCGGGCTGTGGTTCTGGCGTTGCATCCCTGGGAATCCTTTGTACACGTCGTGGAGGCATTCTGAAACAAGAATAAAGTCTATAAGTTCGCAGTTATAAACTCAAAATAGCTGAAGAACGTAGCATAAACAAAAGAATACAACAGTCCTAAAATATAGGGCTCTACATCAAAGAAAGCTCAGCGGAAACATAATAAGCCGTACAGATCCTAAAGGACACTAGAACCTGATGCTCTGATACCACCTGTGACACCCCGACTAATTAAATACCGGGTAGCTACTCCTTTATTAAATCAATACAAAATGTCAAGTTGGTTCAGTTAATAGCATCACTGTCGAAAACATTTTAAAGATTACTAACCACCTAGTATTTAAAAAGTAAGTTGCCAAATTTTAAATTAAGTCTGATTAACATGCAATGGAAGAATAATGGAAGAACAACAAAATCCATTCACCATAACGAAGTAATGAAATAACCAACAATTAATAATAAGTCCGGAGGAAAACTCCTCACCACAATCCCACAACTGAAAATAATATGACAAGTCTGAATCCTGAATTAATTACATGCCCGAAGTCTGAATAACTGAAATAAATGAAAAGTCTCTAAAAGAAATGGGCAACATGCCCTACAACTGATAAATGCTGAATATAGAGTCAAGATAGATGAAGCATCTACAAGCAAAGTCCTGTAACTTCCACAAACAGCTACAGCTCGTCACCTGAATGAGGATCCTAAGCATGGTGTCCTTTTGTCTGGGCACCTAAAATGGTTTTTACAAAAAAATGGATTTGAAAGCAAATGGGTCAGAGCCCGAAAGTGGAAATCATTTTAAAAACAGCAAGTGTTTTAATAACATTAAAACATTAAATGCAAAATACATGTTAGGACGTGCACTCACATGAAATTCTCACCTCTCGACTACATGTGCACTCCTAACGTACCGTACCCATCTAAATGACATACATATCTAACCAAACCGTAATAAGTTCTACCCCTTACTACTCGATTCCCATAATACATTCTAGCGTTATCAATTAAATAGAGGGCTTTACATACACTCGAATTCTCAATTAGTAATACAATTGACTATCGGTTAACCCGTTATGTTTTCTCAAAACATTACCATAAGTATATTCACAATACCAACATGAAAGTTCCCATTAATTAAGTGCATATTATTCACGTCATAAATATACAATACAAGCACCCCGAGACTAAGCTGCGGTGCACCATACTCTGCTATCCATCCCGGTACATCACGTACATAAGGATCACGCATTCCGAATCTCTCAGGAATCGTTCTCAGATAACAACAATCACAAACAATGGAGGCGAACACAGTCACATCACATGGGTCACGCACATACCTACGCTCCCACGATCAGCAGACTTATTAACATCCCAATAAGTCCTTCTCTGACCTATGTTCATCGAGGTACCAATCTAAATCCGGGCAACACAAGGATTAGAGGGCCCTAAGCGAACGTAAACCTCCCGTGATAGCAAGTATGGTAGGTATGTCATACACATAAAGTCATATACATATACTAAGTATGCACGCATCTTAGTAATCACCATAATTTATTTGTAGTACACATCTCATTCTCGTACCGACATATAATGCTACACAATTTATATGTTCCCGGTTAATATAATTATTTAGGCCGTCGATAGTTCTCACATCGTAATAGACACTCACGTCCTCATTCATAATTTCCCTTAGGTTCAAACTACACTTCTAGGTTTTACTCCTCCTTATATCCCAAACATCCCCAATATATCAATTAATCCACAAGGGAGTGTTATCTCTACATATAAACAAGGTTACAGAACACTCGGGATTAAAACAGGCTAAAAAGCCTAAACTGTCAGCTCGTTAGAAGTCTCGTTCGAACGAGG
Source organism: Sambucus nigra (assembly GCA_949130495.1). NCBI lineage: Eukaryota > Viridiplantae > Streptophyta > Magnoliopsida > Dipsacales > Adoxaceae > Sambucus > Sambucus nigra. Next base: position 353,296,071 of record OX422218.1, read on the forward strand.
CTGTTCGAACGAGAGTTCGTTCGAACGAACTGGGCCTTCTAACGAGATCTCGTTCGAACGAAAGTCATCGAACGGACATCCCTCTCGTTAGAAGTCAAACTGTCAACTCGTTAGAAGCTCGTTCGAACGACCTGGGCAGGTCTTCTAACGAGTGGCCAGATTCGAGCCCAGATTTTCCTTAACTCGTTTTTCCATCTTTTCTTCACCTCTAATCTCATCTAAACCTCAATCCAACAATCGTTCATGGGTTCTAATCATTCCTAAACATACTTAGGTCATATACTAACGTATTTTGTGGGATTAATTCATCCTAAATCTCATCCACATATCAAATCTCTACATCTTTTTCCCCAATCTCAAGAACATGAACCCTAGAAATTTAATTCCTCCATAGACATAAATAAATCTGTTTTATGGTATAAAAGATGTATTTTTCTCTGACTAATCATCCTAACATTGTTCTACATGCAATCTCCTCATAAAATTATAAATCTCTACATCCAATTCAATGGGTTTTTATCATTCTCCAAGAACAATGAAATTTTATAAATTTCCTACGCATAGAAGAAGCATTCTTTATAAAATATGTAATTAAACCACTTGCCTTATGTGTATCTCTGATTTTGATGATGAATTTCTGAAGTGTTCTCTCTCTCTCTGCAGAATTCTCCTCTATTCTCTCTCTCTACAAGCCTTCTTCTCCAAAGTGACAATGGTGGCTAGGGTTTGCCTTAGGAACTCTTTTGGAACTAATTTCAATAACCTCCGTAGCCCCTTAGGTTATTAGTGGGTTTAGTGGGTAATTGCCAAATCAGATATTAATTCCTAATTTTCGTGGGTTTTAATTCCCAAAAATCCAAAATTACCAAACTACCCTTATACGTTGCCGGTATGGCCTAAAAATGCCCCGGGACCCAAACTAAACCCCCGGCTAGTGTTTTCTGACTATTTCGACCCTTCCGGACGCGTTGGCGCACTCAAAACGACCATACGGTTAATAGAAATGAAATTCACTTTTATAATAAAAATAATTATATTCCTGACGCGACTGTCACACGCGTCTCAACAAAATTCCAAATTGCCGTATTTCAATCTCACGACAAATTTCATAATTCAATATTCATATATAGTCATATATACACATTATAATCAAATACCAACTCGCATCTCGCTAGTATTTTAATCCGGATTAATTCCCAATTAATACACATTTAATTCAATTAATCCCATAAATAAATATCATAAAAATACGGGGTATTACAATAACTGTATTTATATATTGTTCATGTGGTTCCTCATTAGTTTTCTTAATTATTAATAATTCTAGGAGATAAACAAAAAAGTAAAGAGATGGTTTTGATTATGATGGGAACTGAAGTTAGCAACAGGCATATACAAAATAAAAATGTATACTTATTAAAATAAAAATGTCAGTATGTTTTGAAGAATAAAAGATCTATGAGGTTATCATTCTCAATATATTTAATTATTCTAAAAGGTTCATATGTATATCTATTGTTATGGAATGCTACTGTTATTTTTTTTGGATGGCTTTAAGCTTATATTGTTGTAAATTATGGATGCCTTTAAGCCATATTATCATTATAGAATGCTATTATTATTATGGAAGCCATAATTGTTGATGTTAAGAGGTAATAATTCTCTTATATATTTATTTGGATTGGATGGGATTTCATTGGATTGGATATTTTAATAGTTATTTTTGGCGATGGAAAAATAATGTAAATGGATATGGATATTATCCGAATCCGAGGTATCCGAGTCGATACGAATATGGATAGTTTTTTAACTATCCGGACGAATACGAATGCGGATACGAATAGTGCATCCAGATAGCGGATACAGATATGGAAAATATGGTATCTGATCCGTATCCGTCCGTTTACCACCCCTAGTGGCAGAGCAGCAGTACTTCTGTAAAACCCCGGAATTTTTAAAAAGATGCGGAAGCGGTGTGGTGGTTCAACTTTAAAACAACAAATTTTAATTTCTTAAACAAATCAAAATTACACCAAGTGAAGTAAAATTAAACAATTAATATATTCACTTAAACCAATTAATTAATCCAAGTCCTAGAATTTGCCTAAGTCATATTTATCAATATTAGCAAATTAGGCGAAACCAAATTTTAGCAAATGACTTGAATTAAATAAACTTTACCCAATATACAATTTAGCACCAAATTAAATGAGTGTGATGATTTAAACCAAATTTTATCTTGAATTATTCTAAACATGCGTTCTACGTTATTTTGCAAGATAAAATAAATCAATCACACTACGCCGCGATGTACGAGGAAAAACCCAAGACGGGAAACAACCTCCGACGGCCCTAGCCACAAATCCACTAGATACGGAATTACAAGTACAAGACAGAAAGGCTTACAACACACGACTCGATCCCTCTCAAGCCCTGACGCTTCTTCTTGTAGACACCTCTTCCTAGCGGATAACCTTGGAACACCGCCGCGGTCTCGGAATCCACCGATAGGACTTTATATGGTCACCGTCACCCGTACATGGAGCCTTTCTCCAAGTGGGTAGAATCGCAACAAAACGTCTTCTTCTTTTATGGATGTAGAAGCAAACCAAAACTTCTCTTTGAAACGGAAGAGATAAACCGGTGCCAAACTCCAAGCAATTTGATATGTATATAAGAACTTGGATAAACAATATGGGTGTAAAACACTAGATTGATGGATATTTTTCTCTAAAAATCTCACTCAAAACATGAACATTTTCCTTAAAACAATTTGCTCTCAAACTCTCTCTAAGAGATTAAAAAATGGTATGGAAAAGTTAGTTTGGAAAATGGCATTCCCGCTAATTATAAAGTCTGAAAAAGTTGGTTAAAAACTTAGTGGGAAAGTGGATGCAAAACTGCCAAAAAACTGCCAAAAACTGGCCTCTCGTTCGAACGACATTTCGTTCGAACGAAATCTCGTTCGAACGAGACTTCTAACGACGTTCCAGATTGAACTCGTTAGAATCTCGTTGGATATCTCGTTCGAACAGAAGGTTCGTTCGAACGACATATCGAACGACATTTCATAGGCCTATACTGGAACCTCGTTGGCAAACTCGTTCGAACGACATATCGAACGAACTTCCAGAACTTTGAAAAATTCGATTTTGGCCCAGAAAACTTTATAAACTTATTTTAAAGTTTTATTTAATTCCCTATGAAAATAAAAACACAGTTTTTTATAAAACCTAACACCCAATAAACTTGTTCCAAGCTCCTATATATATATAATTGCATTCATACCTTGGGAGCATGGAACCATAGTTGATGACGTAGAAACGAGGCACGCAAACCGGCATATTTGATGAAGCTTTATACTCTTTGCCGCTACGTCTTCAACAAACACTTCATAGGCTTGAGAGTATTACAATTACATACTATCCTATGAATAAATATTTTTGTCCGGAATTGAGCCAACACTATACATGGACTCAATTGGAAAGTTGTGTCCTAACAAATCTCCCCCTTTGGCTATTCCGGGATAGAAACCAAACAAAAATCCTAAAGGGCCGTCAAGCTCTACTAGACTCAAAACATAACCCACCCAAACTTGACTCAACCCAAGGATTAAACGCTTTGCCATTTAAAGATGCCGTTTTAGAAGAATACCTGCACACTTAAGCAAATTATCAAACGCATAGGGAATATCAAAATAGTAAATGCAATTAATTAAATTACTCCCCCTAAAATAATTCTTCCCCTTTAACAAACACATGACCTACTTAGAAAGACGTCTCCCCCTAAGATAAATCTCCCCAAAACTAAGATACGATAATAATAGGATTAGATACCATTTCTCCCCCTATCATTTTCTCCCCCTTTTTGTTCAGGAATAGGCAAATGATAAAGAACTAATAAACACGTTGAAGCTTAAAGTGTTAAGACATTAAAGCATATGGGCAACAAAAGCAAGGCAAAGACAAAACAAGATATCATATAGATATGTACTAGAAATATATCAATAATGCACACGCACATATGTATAGATATAAACAAACACATGACACAAAAATACAGTAAGTTTGCACACTCGTATGGCAAAAATGTGTCATATGGAAACGGAAGTGTAGGGGTGTGAAGTAGCAACAATTAAATTTAGACCCAAACACTTAATAAACATTCACGGAGTTCTCATTTGATTGCAAACTTTATCACATTTAAATATAACCTCATGTGACAATATGAAGATTGAACTCAATGAACAAACATACACAATGCATACAAGCCTACCATGATGATGATTCTACAAACCAAATAGAGTCATGACATTAAAGACAACTAGGATAAACGGACATTGTGCAAACCGTTGATTTACCATCCAATTCTCCCTCAATAAGCATATATATTCTTTTGTTTTTGAACGAATATATCAAACAAACATAGGCCTTGGCAATTGTTTTCCTTTTAATGCCACATATTATGTTTTTAGGCCTTTGGATCACGTATTTCTTTTAGATCCAATAAACGGTGGCTTACTATCGCAAAGGATTTAATTCATCCTTTCGGAGCCCTTCCCCGTGCACATTTAGATATATAATTTTTTATCTCACAAAGCTCACGTGCAACGGATTTTGACATGCACTAGTCCTCCTAGGTCATAGATATGTAGATGACAAGATTGGTAGGAGAACACCTCAAAAAGCTCAAATATAGCATGTGACATTAAGATTTCAAAAGAGCTCGTGCATGTGTGAAAATAGGCATATAAAAATAGAATCCATTTAAACAATACAAAATCCAACTACTCCATATAAAACATGGTAAAGAACATTTTAAGGATTGAAAATCTAAACCAAAAGTTCTAGCCACGTGGAAGCGTAAAAGATGGGATTCAAACACAAATATATGCCACATAAACTGTGTCAAACAAAAATACACACAAAAAAAATCTTTTTGAGTTTTTGACTTTTTTAACTAAAAATAATAAACAATATATACTCAAAAGACAAACACAAATCATTTGAATTTTTCATTAAGCTTAAATTACCAAGAAATAAAATCCAAATGATAAACAAAAATCTTTTTGCATTTTTCATTCAATTCAAACAAAAATTATAATACAAAAAGATAAACAAGTCATAATTTCTAGCATATGATATGAAATGAGGCAATGAATAGAAAATGACTAAACATGCATACATCTAGCAATGATATATAATATGAAGCACAAAAAGCTAGAGTATGCATAAAACACTAACGCATTCAACCTTTAAATTTAGCAAGGGAGGTTTCATGTGATAGTAAATGAGAATCAACAAATCTTGTATCTAGTGCATTTAACAATGATTTCCTAACCCATATAGATTTATATTTAACATGATGGGGATTAGGAAATAATGAAATGCTAGATAAATATTTCCTTGGACTTCTTTTAAGATCAAAACAAAATGACCTAAGGTGACCTTTCCTACCACAATGCAAGCATGCGTAAAGACGAGAAATGTTACCTAAGGTGTGACCCTTTTTAAAGACCTTGGACAAAGTTGACCCTCTAAAACAAACAATGGTTTTAGCTTTAGCAATGGAAGAATTTGAGCATGATGTGCTAGAACCATTAGAACTACTACTAGAGTCTTGAGAATCATTTTTCAATTTTAAAATTTCGGACTCAATTAATAAATTAGACTCCTCAAAATTATGGGACTCCTTCTTTAAATTTTCAATAATTCCTAGAAGGTTAAAACGCTCTCCCTCAATATGAGCAAACTTGTCCCTAAGAGTCTTTTCACGATTTTCACTCTCTTTCTTGGACTTTTCTAAAATATCAAAATTTGAATGTGAGTCCGTGAGCTTTTCACGAAAAATATCTTTTTGAGATAAGGAGATTTGCAAAGACTCAATGTGAGCTTTAAAACAAGAATTTTCGTTTTCAAGAAATTTAATTCTTTTTACAAATCTCAAATTTAATTCCTTTAAATTTTCGTTACATTTGTTAAGCCCATTTAATTCCTCTCGAAAATCAAAAATTTTATTTTCATTAAAATTGGACAAATTTTCATTAAGACGTCCCATTGAGAGAAAAAATATGAGAGTGATAAAAAATTGAACCACCTAAAAAGGTAAGGAAATACAAAAGGCCGAAAAACGGATCTTTAACGCGATAACTTAGCCCTCCGGCTCTGATACCAATTCGTAAAACCCCGGAATTTTTAACAAGATGCGGAAGCGGTGTGGTGGTTCAACTTTAAAACAACAAATTTTAATTTCTTAAACAAATTAAAATTACACCAAGTGAAGTAAAATTAAACAATTAATATATTCACTTAAACCAATTAATTAATCAAAGTCCTAGAATTTGCCTGAGTCATATTTATCAATATTAGCAAATTAGGCGAAATCAAATTTTAGCAAATGACTTGAATTAAATAAACTTTACCCAATATTCAATTTAGCACCAAATTAAATGAGTGTGATGATTTAAACCAAATTTTATCTTGAATTATTTTAAACGTGCGTTCTACATTATTTTGCAAGATAAAATAAATCAATCACACTACGCCACGATGTACGAGGAAAAACCCAAGACGGGAAACAACCTCGGACGGCCCTAGCCACAAATCCACTAGATACGGAATTACAAGTACAAGACAGAAAGGCTTACAACACACGACTCGATCCCTCTCAAGCCCCGACGCTTCTTCTTGTAGACACCTCTTCCTAGCGGATAACCTTGGAACACCACCGCGGTCTCGGAATCCACCGATAGGACTTTATATGGTCACCGTCACCCGTATATGGAGCCTTTCTCCAAGTGGGTAGAATCGCAACAAAACGTCTTCTTCTTTGATGGATGTAGAAGCAAACCAAAACTTCTCTTTGAAACGAAAGAGATAAACCGGTGCCAAACTCCAAGCAATTAGATATGTATATAAGAACTTGGATAAACAATATGGGTGCAAAACACTAGAGTGATGGATATTTTTCTCTAAAAATCTCACTCAAAACATGAACATTTTCCTTAAAACAATTTGCTCTCAAACTCTCTCTAAGAGATGAAAATGGTATGGAAAAGTTAGTTTGGAAAATGTCATTCCCGCAAATTATAAAGTTTGAAAAAGTTGGTTAAAAACTTAGTGGGAAAGTGGGTGCAAAACTGCCAAAAAACTGCCAAAACTGGCATCTCGTTCGAACGAAATCTCGTTCGAACGAGACTTCTAATGACGTTCCAGATTGAACTCGATAGAATCTCGTTGGATATCTCGTTCGAAAAGAAGGTTCGTTCGAACGACATATCGAACGACATTTCATAGGCCTATACTGGAACCTCGTTGGCAAACTCGTTCGAATGACATCTGGTTCGAACGAAAAACTCGTTCGAACGACATATCGAACGAACTTCCAGAACTTTGAAAAATTCGATTTTGGCCCAGAAAACTTTATAAACTTATTTTAAAGTATTATTTAATTCGCTCTGAAAATAAAAACACAGTTTTTTATAAAACCTAACACCCAATAAACTTGTTCCAAGCTCCTATATATATATAATTGCATTCATACCTTGGGAGCATGGAACCATAGTTGATGACGTAGAAACGAGGCACGCAAACCAGCATATTTGATGAAGCTTTATACTCTTTGCCGCTACGTCTTCAACAAACACTTCATAGGCTTGAGAGTATTACAATTACATACTATCCAATGAATAAATATTTTTGTCCGGAATTGAGCCAACACTATACATGGACTCAATTGGAAAGTTGTGTCCTTAAAAATCTCCCCCTTTGGCTATTCCGGGATAGAAACCAAACAAAAATCCTAAAGGGCTGTCAAGCTCTACTAGACTCAAAACATAACCCACCCAAACTTGACTCAACCCAAGGATTAAACGCTTTGCCATTTAAAGATGTCGCTTTAGAAGAATACCTGCACACTTAAGCAAACTATCAAACGCATAGGGAATATCAAAATAGTAAATGCAATTAATTAAATTACTCCCCCTAAATTAATTCTTCCCCTTTAACAAACACATGACCTACTTAGAAAGACGTCTCCCCCTAAGATAAATCTCCCCCAAACTAAGATACGATAATAATAGGATTAGATACCATTTCTCCCCTATCATTTTCTCCCCCTTTTTGTTCAGGAATAGGCAAAGGATAAAGAACTAATAAACACGTTGAAGCTTAAAGTGTTAAGACATTAAAGCATATGGGCAACAAAAGCAAGGCAAAGACAAAACAAGATATCATATAGATATGTACTAGAAATATATCAATAATGCACACGCACATATGTATAGATATAAACAAACACATGACACAAAAATACAGTAAGTTTGCACACTCGTATGGCAAAAATGTGTCATATGGAAACGGAAGTGTAGGGGTGTGAAGTAGCAACAATTAAATTTAGACCCAAACACTTAATAAACATTCACGGAGTTCTCATTTGATTGCAAACTTTATCACATTTAAATATAACCTCATGTGACAATATGAAGATTGAACTCAATGAACAAACATACACAATGCATACAAGCCTAGCATGATGATGATTCTACAAACCAAATAGAGTCATGACATTAAAGACAACTAGGATAAACGGACATTGTGCAAACCGTTGATATACCATCCAATTCTCCCTCAATAAGCATATATATTCTTTTGTTTTTGAACGAATATATCAAACAAACATAGGCCTTGGCAATTGTTTTCTTTTTAATGCCAAATATTCTGTTTTTAGGCCTTTGGATCACGTATTTCTTTTAGATCCAATAAACGGTGGCTTACTATCGCAAAGGATTTAATTCATCCATTCGGAGCCCTTCCCCGTGCACATTTAGATATATAATATTTTATCTCACAGAGCTCACGTGCAACGGATTTTAACATGCACTAGTCCTCCTTGGTCATAGATATGTAGATGACTAGATTGGTAGGAGAACACCTCAAAAAGCTCAAATATAACATGTGACATTAAGATTTCAAAAGAGCTTGTGCATGTGTGAAAAGAGGCATATAAAAATAGAATCCATTTAAACAATACAAAATCAGACTACTCCATATAAAACATGGTAAAGAACATTTTAAGGATTGAAAATCTAAACCAAAAGTTCTAGCCACGTGGAAGCGTAAAAGATGGGATTCAAACACAAATATATGCCACATAATGTGTGTCAAACAAAAATACACACAAAAAAATCTTTTTGAGTTTTTGACTTTTTAAACCAAAAATAATAAACAATATATACTCAAAAGACAAACACAAATCATTTGAATTTTTCATTAAGCTTAAATTACCAAGAAATAAAATCCAAATGATAAACAAAAATCTTTTTGTATTTTTCATTCAATTCAAACAAAAATTATAGTACAAAAAGATAAACAAGTCATAATTTCTAGCATATGATATGAAATGAGGCAATGATTAGAAAATGACTAAACATGCATACATCTAGCAATGATATATAATATGAAGCACAAAAAGCTAGAGTATGCATAAAACACTAACACATTCAACCTTTAAATTTAGCAAGGGAGGTTTCATGTGATAGTAAATGAGAATCAACGAATCTTGTATCTAGCGCATTTAATAATGATTTCCTAACCCATATAGATTTATATTTAACATGATGGGGATTAGGAAATAATGAAATGCTAGATAAATATTTCCTTGGACTTCTTTTAAGATCAAAACAAAATGACCTAAGGTGACCTTTCCTACCACAATGCAAGCATGCGTAAACACGAGAAATGTTACCTAAGGTGTGACCCTTTTTAAAGACCTTGGACAAAGTTGACCCTCTAAAACAAACAATGGTTTTAGCTTTAGCAATGGAAGAATTTGAGCATGATGTGCTATAACCATTAGAACTACTACTAGAGTCTTGAGAATCATTTTTCAATTTTAAAATTTCGGACTCAAGTAATAAATTAGACTCCTCAAAATTATGGGACTCCTTCTTTAAATTTTCAATAATTCCTAGAAGGTTAAAACGCTCTCCCTCAATATGAGCAAACTTGTCCCTAAGAGTCTTTTCACGATTTTCACTCTCTTTCTTGGACTTTTCTAAAATATCAAAATTTGAATGTAACTCCATGAGCTTTTCACGAAAAATGTCTTTTTGAGATAAGGAGATTTGCAAAGACTCAATGTGAGCTTTAAAACAAGAATTTTCATTTTCAAGAAATTTAATTCTTTTTACAAATCTCAAATTTAATTCTTTTAAATTTTCGTTACATTTGTTAAGCCCATTTAATTCCTCTCGAAAATCAAAAATTTTATTTTCATTAAAATTGGACAAATTTTCATTAAGACGTCCCATTGAGAGAAAAAAATATGAGAGTGATAAAAAATTGAACCACCTAAAAAGGTAAGGAAATACAAAAAGCCGAAAAACGGATCTTTAACTCCATAACTTAGCGCTCCGGCTCTGATACCAATTTGTAAAACCCCAGAATTTTTAACAAGATGCGGAAGCGGTGTGGTGGTTCAACTTTAAAACAACAAATTTTAATTTCTTAAACAAATTAAAATTACACCAAGTGAAGTAAAATTAAACAATTAATATATTCACTTAAACCAATTAATTACTCCAAGTCCTAGAATTTGCCTAAGTCATATTTATCAATATTAGCAAATTAGGCGAAACCAAATTTTAGCAAATGACTTGAATTAAATAAACTTTACCCAATATTCAATTTAGCACCAAATTAAATGAGTGTGATGATTTAAACCAAATTTTATCTTGAATTATTCTAAACATGCGTTCTACGTTATTTTGCAAGATAAAATAAATCAATCACACTACGCCGCGATGTACGAGGAAAAACCCAAGACGGGAAACAACCTCGGACGGCCCTAGCCACAAATCCACTAGATACGGAATTACAAGTACAAGACAGAAAGGCTTACAACACACGACTCGATCCCTCTCAAGCCCCGACGCTTCTTCTTGTAGACACATCTTCCTAGCGGATAACCTTGGAACACCACCGCGGTCTCGGAATCCACCGATAGGAGTTTATATGGTCACCATCACCCGTACATGGAGCCTTTCTCCAAGTGGGTAGAATCGCAACAAAACATCTTCTTCTTTGATGGATGTAGAAGCAAACCAAAACTTCTCTTTGAAACGGAAGAGATAAACCGGTGCCAAACTCCAAGCAATTTGATATGTTTATAAGAACTTGGATAAACAATATGGTTGCAAAACACTAGAGTGATGGATATTTTTCTCTAAAAATCTCACTCAAAACATGAACATTTTCCTTAAAACAATTTGCTCTCAAACTCTCTCTAAGAGATGAAAATGGTATGGAAAAGTTAGTTTGGAAAATGTCATTCCCGCTAATTATAAAGTCTGAAAAAGTTGGTTAAAAACTTAGTGGGAAAGTGGGTGCAAAACTGCCAAAAAACTGCCAAAAACTGGCCTCTCGTTCGAACGACATTTCGTTCGAACGAAATCTCGTTCGAACGAGACTTCTAACGACGTTCCAGATTGAACTCGTTAGAATCTCGTTGGATATCTCGTTCGAACAGAAGGTTCGTTCTAACGACATATCGAACGACATTTCATAGGCCTATACTGGAACCTCGTTGGCAAACTCGTTCGAACGACATCTGGTTCGAACGAAAAACTCGTTCGAACGACATATCGAACGAACTTCCAGAACTTTGAAAAATTCGATTTTGGCCCAGAAAACTTTATAAACTTATTTTAAAGTTTTATTTAATTCGCTCTGAAAATAAAAACACAGTTTTTTATAAAACCTAACACCCAATAAACTTGTTCCAAGCTCCTATATATATATAATTGCATTCATACCTTGGGAGCATGGAACCATAGTTGATGACGTAGAAACGAGGCACGCAAACCGGCATATTTGATGAAGCTTTATACTCTTTGTCGCTACGTCTTAAACAAACACTTCATAGGCTTGAGAGTATTACAATTACATACTATCCTATGAATAAATATTTTTGTCCGGAATTGAGCCAACACTATACATGGACTCAATTGGAAAGTTGTGTCCTTACAAATCTCCCCCTTTGGCTATTCCGGGACAAAAACCAAATAAAAATCCTAAAGGGCCGTCAAGCTCTACTAGACTCAAAGCATAACCCACACAAACTTGACTCAACCCAAGGATTAAACGCTTTGCCATTTAAAGATGCCGCTTTAGAAGAATACCTGCACACTTAAGCAAACTATCAAACGCATAGGGATTATCAAAATATTAAAGGAAATTAATTAAATTACTCCCCCTAAATTAATTCTTCCCCTTTAACAAACACATGACCTACTTAGAAAGACGTCTCCCCCAATATAAATCTCCCCCAAACTAAGATACGATAATAATAGGATTAGATACCATTTCTCCACCTATCATTTTCTCCCCCTTTTTGTTCAGGAATAGGCAAAGGATAAAGAACTAATAAACACGTTGAAGCTTAAAGTGTTAAGACATTAAAGCATATGGGCAACAAAAGCAAGGCAAAGACAAAACAAGATATCATATAGATATGTACTAGAAATATATCAATAATGCACACGCACATATGTATAGATATAAACAAACACATGACACAAAAATAGAGTAAGTTTGCACACTCGTATGGCAAAAATGTGTCATATGGAAACGGAAGTGTAGGGGTGTGAAGTAGCAACAATTAAATTTAGACCCAAACACTTAATAAACATTCACGGAGTTCTCATTTGATTGCAAACTTTATCACATTTAAATATAACCTCATGTGACAATATGAAGATTGAAATCAATGAACAAACATACACAATGCATACAAGCCTAGCATGATGATGGTTCTACAAACCAAATAGAGTCATGACATTAAAGACAACTAGGATAAACGGACATTGTGCAAACCGTTGATATACCATCCAATTCTCCCTCAATAAGCATATATATTCTTTTATTTTTGAACGAATATATCAAACAAACATAGGCCTTGGCAATTGTTTTCTTTTTAATGCCAAATATTCTGTTTTTAGGCCTTTGGATCACGTATTTCTTTTAGATCCAATAAACGGTGTCTTAATATCGCAAATGATTTAATTCATCCTTTAAGAGCCCTTCCCCGTGCACATTTAGATATATAATTTTTTATCTCACAGAGCTCACGTGCAACGGATTTTAACATGCACTAGTCCTCCTAGGTCATAGATATGTAGATGACTAGATTGGTAGGAGAACACCTCAAAAAGCTCAAATATAACATGTGACATTAAGATTTCAAAAGAGCTCGTGCATGTGTGAAAAGAGGCATATAAAAATAGAATCCATTTAAACAATACAAAATCCAACTACTCCATATAAAACATAGTAAAGAACATTTTAAGGATTGAAAATCTAAACCAAAAGTTTTAGCCACGTGGAAGCGTAAAAGATGGGATTCAAACACAAATATGTGCCACATAAAGTGTGTCAAACAAAAATACACACAAAAAAAATCTTTTTGAGTTTTTGACTTTTTAAACCAAAAATAATAAACAATATCTACTCAAAAGACAAACACAAATCATTTGAATTTTTCATTAAGCTTAAATTACCAAGAAATAAAATCCAAATGATAAACAAAAATCTTTTTGTATTTTTCATTCAATTCAAACAAAAATTATAATACAAAAAGATAAACAAGTCATAATTTCTAGCATATGATATGAAATGAGGCAATGACTAGAAAATGACTAAACATGCATACATCTAGCAATGATATATAATATGAAGCACAAAAATCTAGAGTATGCATAAAACACTAACACATTCAACCTTTAAATTTAGCAAAGAAGGTTTCATGTGATAGTAAATGAGAATCAACAAATCTTGTATCTAGGGCATTTAATAATGATTTCCTAACCCATATAGATTTATATTTAACATGATGGGGATTAGAAAATAATGAAATGCTAGATAAAGTTTCCTTGGACTTCTTTTAAGATCAAAACAAAATGACCTAAGGTGACCTTTCCTACCACAATGCAAGCTTGCGTAAACACGAGGAATGTTATCTAAGGTGTGACCCTTTTTAAAGACCTTGGACAAAGTTGACCCTCTAAAACAAACAATGGTTTTAGCTTTAGCAATGGAAGAATTTGAGCATGATGTGATAGAACCATTAGAACTACTACTAGAGTCTTGAGAATCATTTTTTAATTTTAAAATTTCGGACTCAAGTAATAAATTAGACTCCTCAAAATTATGGGACTCCTTCTTTAAATTTTCAATAATTCCTAGAAGGTTAAAACGCTTTCCCTCAATATGAGCAAACTTGTCCCTAAGAGTCTTTTCACGATTTTCACTCTCTTTCTTGGACTTTTCTAAAATATTAAAATTTGAATGTAAGTCCATGAGCTTTTCACGAAAAATATCTTTTCGAGATAAGGAGATTTGCAAAGACTCAATGTGAGCTTTAAAACAAGAATTTTCATTTTCAAGAAATTTAATTCTTTTTACAAATCTCAAATTTAATTCCTTTAAATTTTCGTTACATTTGTTAAGCCAATTTAATTCCTCTCGAAAATCAAAAATTTTATTTTCATTAAAATTGGACAAATTTTCATTAAGACGTCCCATTGAGAGAAAAAAATATGAGAGTGATAAAAAATTGAACCACCTAAAAAGGTAAGGAAATACAAAAAGCCGAAAAACGAATCTTTAACGCGATAACTTAGCGCTCCGGCTCTGATACCAATTTGTAAAACCCCGGAATTTTTAACAAGATGCGGAAGCGGTGTGGTGGTTCAACTTTAAAACAACAAATTTTAATTTCTTAAACAAATTAAAATTACACCAAGTGAAGTAAAATTAAACAATTAATATATTCACTTAAACCAATTAATTAATCCAAGTCCTAGAATTTGCTTAAGTCATATTTATCAATATTAGCAAATTAGGCGAAACCAAATTTTAGCAAATGACTTAAATTAAATAAAGTTTACCCAATTTTCAATTTAGCACCGAATTAAATGAGTGTGATGATTTAAACCAAATTTTATCTTGAATTATTCTAAACATGCGTTCTACGTTATTTTGCAAGATAAAATAAATCAATCACACTACGCCGCGATGTACGATGAAAAACCAAAGACGGGAAACAACCTCGGACGGCCCTAGCCACAAATCCACTAGATACGAAATTACAAGTACAAGACAGAAAGGCTTACAACACATGAATCGATCCCTCTCAAGCCCCGACGCTTCTTCTTGTAGACACCTCTTCCTAACGGATAACCTTGGAACACCACCGCGGTCTCGGAATCCACCGATAGGACTTTATATGGTCACCGTCACCCGTACATGGAGCCTTTCTCCAAGTGGGTAGAATCGCAACAAAACGTCTTCTTCTTTGATGGATGTAGAAGCAAACCAAAACTTCTCTTTGAAACGGAAGAGATAAACCGGTGCCAAACTCCAAGCAATTTGATATGTATATAAGAACTTGGATAAACAATATGGGTGTAAAACACTAGAGTGATGGATATTTTTCTCTAAAAATCTCACTCAAAACATGAACATTTTCCTTAAAACAATTTGCTCTCAAACTCTCTCTAAGAGATGAAAATGGTATGGAAAAGTTAGTTTGGAAAATGTCATTCCCGCTAATTATAAAGTCTGAAAAAGTTGGTTAAAAACTTAGTGGGAAAGTGGGTGCAAAACTGCCAAAAAACTGCCAAAAACTGGCATCTCGTTCGAACGACATTTCGTTCGAACGAGACTTCTAACGACGTTCCAGATTGAACTCGTTAGAATCTCGTTGGATATCTCGTTCGAACAGAAGGTTCGTTCGAACGACATATCGAACGACATTTCATAGGCCTATACTGGAACCTCGTTGGCAAACTCGTTCGAACGACATCTGGTTCGAATGAAAAACTCGTTCGAACGACATATCGAACGAACTTCCAGAACTTTGAAAAATTCGATTTTGGCCCAGAAAACTTTATAAACTTATTTTAAAGTTTTATTTAATTCGCTCTGAAAATAAAAACACAGTTTTTTTATAAAACCTAACACCCAATAAACTTGTTCCAAGCTCCTATATATATATAATTGCATTCATACCTTGGGAGCATGGAACCATAGTTGATGACGTAGAAACGAGGCACGCAAACCGGCATATTTGATGAAGCTTTATACTCTTTGTCGCTACGTCTTAAACAAACACTTCATAGGCTTGAGAGTATTACAATTACATACTATCCTATGAATAAATATTTTTGTCCGGAATTGAGCCAACACTATACATGGACTCAATTGGAAAGTTGTGTCCTTACAAATCTCCCCCTTTGGCTATTCCGGGACAAAAACCAAACAAAAATCCTAAAGGGCCGTCAAGCTCTACTAGACTCAGAGCATAACCCACCCAAACTTGACTCAACCCAAGGATTAAACGCTTTGCCATTTAAAGATGCCGCTTTAGAAGAATACCTGCACACTTAAGCAAACTATCAAACGCATAGGGAATGTCAAAATAGTAAATGCGATTAATTAAATTACTCCCCCTAAATTAATTCTTCCCCTTTAACAAACACATGACCTACTTAGAAAGATGTCTCCCCCTAAGATAAATCTCCCCCAAACTAAGATACGATAATAATAGGATTAGATACCATTTCTCCTCCTATCATTTTCTCCCCCTTTTTGTTCAGGAATAGGCAAAGGATAAAGAACTAATAAACACGTTGAAGCTTAAAGTGTTAAGACATTAAAGCATATGGGCAACAAAAGCAAGGCAAAGACAAAACAAGATATCATATAGATATGTACTAGAAATATATCAATAATGCACACACACATATGTATAGATATAAACAAACACATGACACAAAAATACAGTAAGTTTGCACACTCGTATGGCAAAAATGTGTCATATGGAAACGGAAGTGTAGGGATGTGAAGTAGCAACAATTAAATTTAGACCCAAACACTCAATAAACATTCACGGAGTTCTCATTTGATTGCAAACTTTATCACATTTAAATATAACCTCATGTGACAATATGAAGATTGAACTCAATGAACAAACATACACAATGCATACAAGCCTACCATGATGATGATTCTACAAACCAAATAGAGTCATGACATTAAAGACAACTAGGATAAACGGACATTGTGCAAACCGTTGATATACCATCCAATTCTCCCTCAATAAGCATATATATTCTTTTGTTTTTGAACGAATATATCAAACAAACATAGGCCTTGGCAATTGTTTTCTTTTTAATGCCAAATATTTTATTTTTAGGCCTTTGGATCACGTATTTCTTTTAGATCCAATAAACGGTGGCTTACTATCGCAAAGGATTTAATTCATCCTTTCGGAGCCCTTCCCGTGCACATTTAGATATATAATTTTTTATCTCACAAAGCTCACGTGCAACGGATTTTGACATGCTCTAGTCCTCCTAGGTCATAGATATGTAGATGACTAGATTGGTAGGAGAACACCTCAAAAAGCTCAAATATAACATGTGACATTAAGATTTCAAAAGAGCTCGTGCATGTGTGAAAAAAGGCATATAAAAATAGAATCCATTTATACAATACAAAATCCAACTACTCCATATAAAACATGGTAAAGAACATTTTAAGGATTGAAAATCTAAACCAAAAGTTCTAGCCACGTGGAAGCGTAAAAGATGGGATTCAAACACAAATATATGCCACATAAACTGTGTCAAACAAAAATACACAAAAAAAAAAACTTTTTTAGTTTTTGAGTTTTTTAACCAAAAATAATAAACAATATATACTCAAAAGACAAACACAAATCATTTGAATTTTTCATTAAGCTTAAATTACCAAGAAATAAAATCCAAATGATAAACAAAAATCTTTTTATATTTTTCATTCAATTCAAACAAAAATTATAATACAAAAAGATAAACAAGTCATAATTTCTAGCATATGATATGAAATGAGGCAATGACTAGAAAATGACTAAACATGCATACATCTAGCAATGATATATAATATGAAGCACAAAAAGCTAGAGTATGCATAAAACACTAACACATTCAACCTTTAAATTTAGCAAGGGAGGTTTCATGTGATAGTAAATGAGAATCAACAAATCTTGTATCTAGCGCATTTAATAATGATTTCCTAACCCATATAGATTTATATTTAACATGATGGGGATTAGGAAATAATGAAATGCTAGATAAATATTTCCTTGGACTTCTTTTAAGATCAAAACAAAATGACCTAAGGTGACCTTTCCTACCACAATGCAAGCATGCGTAAACACGAGGAATGTTACCTAAGGTGTGACCCTTTTTAAAGACCTTGGACAAAGTTGACCCTCTGAAACAAACAATGGTTTTAGCTGTAGCAATGGAAGAATTTGAGCATGATGTGCTAGAACCATTAGAACTACTACTAGAGTCTTGAGAATCATTTTTCAATTTTAAAATTTCGGATTCAAGTAATAAATTAGACTCCTCAAAATTATGGGACTCCTTCTTTAAATTTTCAATAATTCCTAGAAGGTTAAAACGCTCTCCCTCAATATGAGCAAACTTGTCCCTAAGAGTCTTTTCACGATTTTCACTCTCTTTCTTGGACTTTTCTAAAATATCAAAATTTGAATGTAACTCCATGAGCTTTTCAAGAAAAATATCTTTTTGACATAAGGAGATTTGAAAAGACTCAATGTGAGCTTTAAAACAAGAATTTTCATTTTCAAGAAATTTAATTCTTTTTACAAATCTCAAATTTAATTCCTTTAAATTTTCGTTACATTTGTTATGCCCATTTAATTCCTCTCGAAAATCAAAAATTTTATTTTCATTAAAATTGGACAAATTTTCATTAAGACGTCCCATTGAGAGAAAAAAATATGAGAGTGATAAAAAATTGAACCACCTAAAAAGGTAATGAAATACAAAAAGCCGAAAAACGGATCTTTAACGCGATAACTTAGCGCTCCGGCTCTGATACCAATTTGTAAAATCCCGAAATTTTTAACAAGATGCGGAAGCGGTGTGGTGGTTCAAATTTAAAACAACAAATTTTAAGTTCTTAAACAAATTAAAATTACACCAAGTGACGTAAAATTAAACAATTAATATATTCACTTAAACCAATTAATTAATCCAAGTCCTAGAATTTGCCTAAGTCATATTTATAAATATTAGCAAATTAGGCGAAACCAAATTTTAGCAAATGGCTTGAATTAAATAAAATTTACCCAATATTCAATTTAGCACCAAATTAAATGAGTGTGATGATTTAAACCAAATTTTATCTTGAATTATTCTAAACATGCGTTCTACATTATTTTGCAAGATAAAATAAATCAATCACACTACGCCGCGATGTACGAGGAAAAATCCAAGATGGGAAACAACCTCGGACGGCCCTAGCCACAAATCCACTAGATACGGAATTACAAGTATAAGACAGAAAGGCTTACAACACACGACTCGATCCCTCTCAAGCCCCGACGCTTCTTCTTGTAGACACCTCTTCCTAGCGGATAACCTTGGAACACCACCGCGGTCTCGGAATCCATCAATAGGACTTTATATGGTCACCGTCACCCGTACCTGGAGCCTTTCTCCAAATGGGTAGAATCGCAACAAAACGTCTTCTTCTTTGATGGATGTAGAAGCAAACCAAAACTTCTCTTTGAAACGGAAGAGATAAACTGGTGCCAAACTCCAAGCAATTTGATATGTATATAAGAACTTGGATAAACAATATGGGTGTAAAACACTAGAGTGATGGATATTTTTCTATAAAAATCTCACTCAAAACATGAACATTTTCCTTAAAACAATTTGCTCTCAAACTCTCTCTAAGAGATGAAAATGGAATGGAAAAGTTAGTTTGGAAAATGTCATTCCCGCTAATTATAAAGTCTGAAAAAGTTGGTTAAAAACTTAGTGGGAAAGTGGGTGCAAAACTGCCAAAAAACTGCCAAAAACTGGCATCTCATTCGCACGACATTTCGTTCGAACGAAATCTCGTTCGAACGAGACTTCTAACGACGTTCCAGATTGAACTCGTTAGAATCTCGTTGGATATCTCGTTCGAACAGAAGGTTCGTTCGAACGACATATCGAACGACATTTCATAGGACTATACTGGAACCTCGTTGGGAAACTCGTTCGAACGACATCTGGTTTGAACGAAAAACTCGTTCGAACGACATATCGACCGAAGTTCCAGAACTTTGAAAAATTCGATTTTGGCCCAGAAAACTTTATAAACTTATTTTAAAGTTTTATTTAATTCGCTCTGAAAATAAAAACACAATTTTTTATAAAACCTAACACCCAATAAACTTGTTCCAAGCTCCTATATATATATAATTGCATTCATACCTTGGGAGCATGGAACCATAGTTGATGACGTAGAAACGAGGCACGCAAACCGGCATATTTGATGAAACTTTATACTCTTTGCCGCTATGTCTTCAATAAACACTTTATAGGCTTGAGAGTATTACAATTACATACTATCCTATGAATAAATGTTTTTGTCCGGAATTGAGCCAACACTATACATGGACTCAATTGGAAAGTTGTGTCCTTACAACTTCATTTCCGATCCATACTATAGCCAAACTCCCTGAGGTGGGACTTTCTTTTGCAGTAGGTACAAAAGTACACAGTCTAAAGCCGATCTGGGTTTGCTTTTCTTGGTCGAACTTTTCTTCGTGATTTTTGACGAAGGCTACATGGAGTCGTTGCAAGTTTAGGAACTGGTCCAAGTGCAGTTTCGGACGTGGAGGAACGATCGAAACCTATTCCCTGCCTTTCGCCAAAATCTAAAGCGGGACCGAGGAGCATCTTTCTCATATTTCTAGATTTATCCTCAATTTAAACCTTGACTTCCCGTGCTCTCTCAAGATCACGAGTAAGATGGGCTACAAGGGCTTCAAGTTTCTTCCGAGCCTCCAGGGAGGAATGGAGCTCACTCGTAAGACTAGACACTTGCTTAGTCAAGTCCCACTTCTCTTTATCTAAACAAATCTCTCTCTATCTCAACACAACTAGTCTCTCTCTCAACACAGGCAGACTCTCTTTCTCTCAAGGCAGTGCAGGTGGAGGACTCTCTTTCTCTCGCTTCTTCTAAATCTTCCTCTAAAGCTGTGATCATAAGAACTAACGCTCTGTTAAGCTTTTTGGTCTTAAATAACTCGGTATATAACTCGACGTAGGCGCGTCAAAGATCACTCTCGCTCTCACTTGTGGCATCTTCCCCCTCACTCACTTCGTTCTCACTGTCGAGGTGTCCCTGTGAAGTTGCATCCTCATCGTTATGAGGAGCACTAGAGGTACTCACATGACTAGCCATGAATGCTATGAAGTTACATTCATGCGATGACTCATCTCCAGAGTCCACCGGCTCAACCTCACTGTCGTCACTAAGGGTAGCGTTAAGGATATCGTTGCCTTTTTTTGGCAAGTCTGTTTAGCTTAGTAGCACACTCAAAAGCTCTATGACCCTTACTGTCAGACTCATAACATCTCTCATCGTCTTTCTTACGAGGGTCTTTATTATCTTTTTCATTTTTCTTTTCAAATTTATTTTTCTCAAGATTTTTTTTATCTTTGAAATTTTATTTTTCTTGAAATTGAGAATTTTCTTGATTTTTTTTTGCAAACAAGACCAAATCATCTAAATCAAGGCCACACTCAGAATCTGACGTTTCTTTCTCCCTTTTTCTAGATGACTCTACTCATTTTCTTACCGATCCCTCATTCTTCCTATCCAGGGCTTGAAGTGCTATGCCTTTATTTTTAGATTTTATTGTATGAGGGAACATATCAATTTCATATGTCTGGAGGTCTCCTACCAACCCTTCTAATTTCATATCTCTTAAAGTGTTCAAAGATTTTAGCACAGTGACTTTGGGGATGAAACACTTAGTCAAAGTTCTCAAAATCTTTTTAATCACCCTAAGATCAGGAATATGCTCATCAAGGTTAAAACTGTTGTTAACAATATCAGTCAAACGAGCATAGTAATCATCAAAGCATTCAGATTCAAGCATGGTGATTGTTTCAAATTGAGTTGTTAGATTTTGCAACTTTGATTCTTTAACAACATTAGTGCCTTCATGGGTAAGTTGGAGAACATCCCATGCCGCTTTAGACGTGCTGCACGTCATTATGTGACGGAACTCGTTAGGAGTGACAGATCTAGAAATGGCACTCAAACCCTTAGAATTAAACGTGGACCATTTTTGTTCATCCTCAGTCCATTGGGTTACATGTTTTAAATTTGTCACATTATCAACTGTGACTGTGGGAGGTGACCACCCATTTTTAACAAGAAACCACACACGTTCATCAATGGATTTAAGAGAAGATTTCATACGGGCTTTCCAGTACGCATAATTAGACCCTTCAAAAACTGGAATTTTACTAAACGATTTTTCCATTTGAACAAACGCCTTTACAAGAAATCAATTTTTAAGGAAAATTGATATTCAGAAAATTTTGTGAAAAATTACACGGTAAAGTTGTGTAAGAGGCTCTGATACCAATTTGAGAGTGCGCTTATGTTCAAACAAGAAAATAATTTAATTAAACTCAGTTTTTCAATTAAATCCTAAAACATGCATCTATGTGTGATTGGAGATAATATAATCATACAAGAACATTCAATCACAAGCAAACACATAAATGAGGAAAAAAACCCCAAAGGGGCAAAACCTTTTATTTTCATTATAATTTGTAAAGAATGGTTTACAGGGATTACAATGAAAACAAGAGTGACATACGAAATACCCTCAGGTGTCGGTTCCAATGTCGTTTGCTGAAATCTCCCGCAAGAACTCCAGATGGTCAGCAATGGAAAAGATACGACTTTTTCACAAAGTTACTCCAGATGAGTAGAACGATCAATTGAGGGTTTAAAGATTCACACAAATGATAAAGGAATGAATTGTGAATCAAACGGATGTTTGGAACATCAAAAGATGAAGTCTTGTTGTGTTTGGACTCTCCAAAACGTTTTCCCAAATACTTAAAATAAACAGCTCCGAAATAACCCTTATAAAGAATTTTCGAGGCTGTTAAAAAAATTTATCAAATTTGGGCTTATCTGCGGAGGCGGTCTGAATCGGTGCCTAAATTCGACCAGAAGGTTTGCCTTAGGCAGTCAGGATCATTTTCCATAAAAAGGTCCGAATCGACTGGAATACCCGGTCCGGATCAGCCTAGAAAAAATCACAGAAACTAGAAGCTTTCCTCTTATAATTCGGATCCGTCTTTAAGGCAAATATGAGCATGAACATTCTTGACGGTGTATCGGTATATGACATACAAAAATGAGATGGACATTTATGATATGCCCAAAGTACACCTGAGAGACCAGAGACCTCAACCTCGACCTGGATTGGAGCCGAGGTAATAGAAGCCCAATGATACCTATCAGCAGCGTGTTCCTACATGGGTCGGCCATAACCGACGTCCTAATATCATCTCGACTTGGAAGTAGCCGAGGTCAGCTTGAAGCTGAGAACTCAACATCCGCGGGGTCATCCATAGCCAATGTTGTAGCTACCTTGTACACCTACCTTAGCCCTTCATCAGCCGAGGTCAGCAAAAGCCCCGTAGGCTCAATCAACAAGCATTATGTCATCATCGGCCCTGGCCAACATTGCACCTCATATCCAACCTCGGTCGACCATCCTGGCCAAGGTCTTCATGGAACATTGATCTCAGATAAAGTAAGGGTCGTACTTCACCAACCTCGTACTCATCCAGTCCGAGGTTGGTACCAATCGAGGACAACCGAGCTTCTACACGTTCTTGTATAACTTGGAACACGTGGACAAATCTGTTATAACCAAATTATTCCCTCCACGTGAGGAAATATTAAGGTCATCATTACTTAGTTGAGATCAACCAGGTGTCACTCTCATACTGGTTCGATGCTCATGCACATGCTCATTGTATGCTTGGGGGGTACGTTACACCCCCCAAGCACTATATATAGAGGTCATCCTCTACCTTGTAAAGGGATCCAAAATTACAACCCTAGCTGAAACTCTGTTATTTTACACAGTAGAGAGAGAAAGCTTGAAAGATTGTGTCCATGGCCATTAGTGCCTTCATTCAGTGATATTACTCACACACACTCATAGTGGACGTAGGCCAGATTGGCTAAACCACTTATATTCAAGTGTTCATCCTCTTCTCCTCACCTTCTTAAACTATATATGCAAATACTCTTATGATGCCATTGTTAACATTAACTTAAGCTTGCAAACACCTTGAAGGGTGGTGCTATTTTCATCATCATCATTTTGGCGCCGTCTATGGGAACGAGAAGCTATCTCTTCCTCATTTTTCGCTTAACCTCACCGGAGACTCTGGTGGTGAACCAGGCCTCACCCCTTGTGTGGAGCTACTTCACCATTGAAAGAGGTCCGTCAAGGTACAAAGCTCGTTTACTCTACAAGCTCTTTAGTGTTAACATATGACGCTGGAATTACCGCCACCTCTTCCACCGCTTGGTGCTGGAGGGCCTAGTTTTAGCCAGGCACCGCCTCAGTCCGAAATGGCGAAAGTGGCAGCAGCCTTGAGGTCATTGGCTGCAACGCAACAAGCGATGAAGGAGCAATTTGCACAACTCAGTCAGAATATGATGAGACCACCTGGGGTCTCACCGGAGATGATCACTCCGACGGCTGTTCAGCCTCATCCTGACGCCATGGGACCACCCTAGGCACTGCGAAAAGACCAACCTACACCTCAGCAAAGGAGGGACGTTGTTCACCCTAGACGTTTGCGTCTCAGGAGGCAAGGACACCTTGCCCTGAGGATAGGTATGATGATTTGGAGGCAGAAGACGCTCTAGAAGATTGTTGTGAGTCGTATGAGGTTTCAAATAACACAGTACGCCCTATCCAGCAGAGCCGAGGTTGTGGAAGCAGAAGAGGTGAAGAAGCCCAACAAAGAGGGTCAGCTTTTAATTGATTAAGCAGAGGGTCGACCTTTAAAAGGCTCGACCCAGTAAACGATCTATGACAGAGGTTATCCAGGTCGAGAAGTGTACCGGCTCACAAAGGAACGATGGTCAATATCGGCCTCATCAAGGCCGACCTAACACGAGACGAGGTATGGACCAGGAAGAGGTCAACAGCCGACGTTGTGGTGCGGTTAGAGAACCCTCAGTCCACCCCTTGGAGGTTGCTGGGGATAGGGCAGTGTTTTTTTTCCGAACATTCCGATTTTTCCGATATCCGATCCGATATTTTCCGATTTTGGAACATATATAAGGTTTCCGATTTTCGATTTTTCGATTTCTGATTTTTTAGAAAAAAATCGGATCGAAAATTGAAAATAATTTTGAATTTTCGATTTTCTGATTTTTCTGATCCGATTTTTCCGAAACTATGCCGATCCGATTTTTCCAAATTATTTTCGATTTTTTTCAAAATATTTTCCAATTTACAATTTTTTTATTTTTTAAAACATTCTCATGTGTCCCACATCGGCTAGGAGAGGAAGAAAGGCCCCAAAAAGTCCTCTATAAAAGGAGAATATCCTTCTACCCTCTACACAAATGAAAAAAACGGTTAAATCCTTACATATTTACATGTTGGGTTAAATCTTTTTTCGATTTCTTTAAAATCAGAATTTCGAGCAATCGAAAATCCTATATTAATTTTTTTGAAATTTTGGAATTTCCAAAATTTCTGAATTTTTAGTATATTTTTTGAATTTTTCCGTTTTTTTTTTCGATTTTCCGATTTTTCCGAATTCATAAACTTTTTTGATTTTCCGAAAAAATTGGATAGGAAATTGGAACAAATATTTTATTTCCGAAAAAATTGGAATTTTTTTCGAAAGGTCATTTTCCGATCCGATCCGGCCGAAACACAGCCCTAGCTGGGGACAACCTCGGTCAGGTCGACATTGCAAGACCATGGATTGACTCCATCCAACGTCTTGATGACAAGATAGGAGACCTCATCAAAGTCGGGACCCACTATAAAGAGGTTTCTCAGAAGGCTCTCCGTTCGTAGCTAAGATAGTGAGCTTCCCTACCCGTGCTAAGTTCAAGCCACCTACGGTGTCTCCCAAGTATGACGGTAGCACCAACCCTGTACATCATATTGAGATGTACCAATCTGTGATGAACATTTACTCAATACCAGATAAGATAAAATGTCGGTCCTTCTCAGGGACTTTGACGGGAGCTGCACGCATCTGGTTTACCTCTCTTCCGAAGAACTCAATAGAGAACTTTAAGGGTTTGGCTGAACGATTCATTCATAACTTTTATCTTGGGGTAAGACCTCAAAATAAGACAACCCATTTGTTATATGTTAAGCAAGGCAATAACGAGAACCTAAGGGACTGCATTGCCAGATTCAACAAAGAGAAACTTGAGGTTGAAAACTACGAAGAGAATATTGCCATGACCGCCCTCATAGGAGGTCTGCAGAAAGGGAAGTTATTGTGGAAACTTGCGAAAGACCCTCCCAAGTCCATGGCAGAGCTATTGGCAACTGCGGGGAAGGTCATGAACGCTGAAGAGGCCATAGCCGCAAAGTATGAGGATGAGAACGGCGGTAGTAGCGGGAAGTTACAAAGAAAGAAGGACGGAAAGAAGAGGTCAGCTGACGATAAGTTCGCACACTATATCCCTCTAACTGTGAGCTGTGAACACATCCTCAATGAGATCAAGAATGATCGGTCGCTGAGATGTCCAGAGAAATTGAAGGCTCCTCCACATAAGAAGAATAAGAACTTGTGGTGCGATTTCCACCAAGACCATGGCCATGTTACAGACAAGTGCTTCACCTTGAAAGATGAGATAGAGAAGATGTTGAAATCAGGAAAGTTCAGGAAGTATATCGATAGCAGGGCTCCTAAAAGGGGAAGAGATGACAGTAAAAAGAAGAGAAACGACAGATGTCGTGATGATACTCCAGCAAGAAGAGACGATGACTCGAAGGGTGATGGTGAGGACGATCCAGACCTCCCACCAAAAGATGAGAATGCCCCGATAAAGAGGGTTGGTATGATCTCCTTTAGTGTTAACGCCATATGCAGAGGACTTGCAGGGGGTTGTTCTGAAGTGGCTGACCGAAAAGCTCATGTGGCGGAGGCCAAGTTAGTGGCCAAGCCAGAAGTGGTAAATCTTACATATTTCGAAACCAAATAGAAGAGAAAGAAGGTGGATATGGACAATATTATAGTTGGGTTCTCCCGACTCGACTTCAAAGGCATCCTAGCTTTGCATGATGACCCTTTAGTAATCACAACAAGGGTGCATGGGTGCGAGGTATAGAGAATCCTCGTAGATGGAGGAAGTTCAGCAGATGTGATGTTCTGTCCCTGTTTCAAACGCCTAGGCCATAGCAGAGCTAGGCTGGTACCCTATCATCATCCGTTAATGGGCTTCAGCGGTGAAAAGGTCCACCCGTTGGGCATGTATGAGATGGACGTGCGAATGGGCGATGAGTGGCCTAAGAGGTTAACCCGAAAGATTAATTTTTTTGTTATGGACAAAAACGTCTTCTCGGCCTATAACCTCATCATAGAAAGAGTAGCCCTTAAGGAGTTTGAAGTCGTGCCGTCGACGGTACAACAGATGCTAAAATTCTCGACCCCCTATGGGGTAGGGGAAGTGCAAGGTGACCAGACCATAGAAAGAGAATGATACTTCAACTCAGCTGAAGAGAGAGCGGCCCATAAGAGAGCAACTACCGCGTATAACATTGATACACTTGACCCTGGAGATGAAACGAAGTTGAAGAAAGGAGAGGTCGTGGAAGAGGTAGAATCCATCGTCCTCAATAAGGACGAACTGAAAAAAACCGTCCAGATCGGCAAAGCCTTAAAGGCAGAAATTAAGGAAGAGCTGATAAACTTCTTAAGGAAGAGGCAGAGTATCTTCGCTTGGAGTCACGCAGATATGCCTGACATCAGCCCTGAGGTTATGTGCCACAAGCTGAATGTGACTAAGGATGCGAGGCCAATCAAACAAAGATGAAGAATCTACTCTAGGGAGAAGTACGACGTCATCCGGGAAGAAGTCATAAAGTTGGAAGAGGTTGAATTCATTAGGGAAGTCATATATCCGGAGTGGTTATCAAACGCAGTCATTGTGCCCAAAGCCAATGGAAAATGGAGGATGTGCGTAGATTTTATCGACCTGAACAAGTCTTGCCCAAAAGATAACTATCCCTTACCTCGGATCGACCAAATGGTAGATGCCACTATAGGACATGAGCTTATGAGCTTCATGGACAAGTATTCAGGTTACAACAGATCTTCATGGATGCCGAAGACTCAGAGAAGACAGGCTTCATCACTGATAAAGGGACATATTGCTACAAGGTTATGCCCTTCGGCTTGAAAAATACGGGGGCAACGTATCAACGTCTTGTGTATAAGATGTTTGAAAACAAAATAAGCAAGACTATGAAGGTTTATGTAGACGATTATATTGACAAAGAACTTAAAGGCATGCACTCACGTGGCAGACCTAGAAAAGACCTTCGATACCATGGACTTATGCAGAATGAAACTCAATCCCACGAAGTGTGTCTTCGGGGTAGGAGCTGGGAAATTCCTTGGATTCATTGTCAATCAGAGAGGAATAGAGGCGAACCCTGAGAAAATCAAGGCTTTGCTTGACATGAAGACGCCGAGAAGTATTAAGGACGTTCAGAGACTCACTGGAAGAGTAGCTGCACTCAACAAATTTATTTCCAGAGCGACGAACAGGTGTCTTCCATTCTTTAAGGTGCTTAGAAAGGCCTTCGAATGGGACAAAGAGTGTGATGAGGCTTTTAACCAACTCAAGTCCTACCTCGGATCTCCCTTACTCTTATCTTGGCCCATAATAGGCGAGAGGTTATATGTTTATCTAGCTGTCTCTGAATCAGCTATAAGTGCAGCCATAGTACGGGAAGACGTTGGGGTCCAAAGGCCTGTATACTTCAACAGTAAGGCCCTTCAGGGGTCTGAACAGAATTATCCTCGGATGGAAAAGTTAGCCTACGCCTTGATACATGCTTCTAGGAAGATGAAACCCTACTTTCAGGCCCATTCCATGGTCATTCTCACCGACTCCCCACTAAGACAGGTCCTCCATAAACCTGAGAAGTCGGGTAGATTGATGATATAGGCCATTGAGTTGGGAGAGTATGACCTTACTATTAGCCCAGAGTGGCCATCAAAGGGCAGGCACTTACAGATTTTGTCGTTGAGTTCATATGGGAAGAGGTCGAGGTTAAGAATGACTTAGAGAATGCAGAGTCGTCAAACAACAACGTCTTTCGAGATCCTGAAGAGGTTGTATCCAAAAGAACCAGAAACAAAATAGCCGAGAATGAGGAAGACCAGTACCTCTTCAAGCATGGAGTCATGTCAGAAGGGAGCTTCTCATCAGATAAAGACATCTGGAACCTCTTTGTTGACGGGTCTTCTTGCGAAAGCAGAAGCGGTGCAGGGCTAATACTTTTAGCTCCAGATGGTATTAACATTGAATATGCCCTAAGGTTTAACTTCAAGGCATCAAATAACAAGTCAGAATATGAGGTCATGATAGCAGGCCTCTCATTGGCAAAGACCCTTAGGGTAAGACGACTCCTGCTTCATAGTGACTCAAGGTTAGTTGTTAATCAAGTGTTGGGGGTTTATGAGGCCAATGATGTAAGGATGACCAAATACCTGAAGAGGGTAAGAGTGATATTAGAAGGTTTCGAAGAGGTAAAGATGAAGAGAATACCTCGTCAAAATAATAGTCACGCAAAGGCACTAGCGAGGTTGGCTTCGACAATAAGGACAGACATCAGAAGGACAGTTCCAGTCGAGATCCTGCCCAAGGCGACCATTGAAGAAGAAGAGGTAAGTAACCCTTGCCTCAATTTAAACTTGGGGGACTCATGGATGGATCCCCTTATCATATATATTAGAGAGGGAGAACTGCCGAAATCAAAACTAGAGAGAAGGAAACTTAGGTACAGAGCTGCAAAGTTCTCAATAGTAGGAGGCATCCTATATAAGAAGGGATTCCTACTACCTCTCCTCAGATGTGTTCATCCCATAAAAGTTCCCCACATCCTACAGGAGGTACACGAGGATTCTTGCTCCAGTCATATAGGAGGAAAACCTTTGGCTAAGAGGATTATTACGCAAGGATACTGGTGGCCGACCTTGGCCAATGATGCTGCAGCCTACGTGAAGAGGTGCGACAAATGTCATAGATTCTCCACTATCCCCCATCAACCTCATTAGCCTATGACGTCAATCAGTTCCTCTTGGTCATTCGCAGTATGGGGAATTGACTTAATGGGTCCCTTGCCAAGGTCTGCAAATAACTATCGATTTTTGATAGTCACCATTGATTACTTCTCCAAATGGGTAGAGGCTGAGCCGATGATCACGATTACAGAGCAGAATACCTTCCAATTTATTTGGAAGAACATCATATGCAGACATGGACTCCCAAACACCCTCATCTCGAACAACGGAACCCAATTCAATAATTCTTTCTTGGAAAAATATTGCGAAAGAGTTGGGATAAAGTAATTTTTCTCTTCTCCTGGCCGACCTCAAGTAAACGGTCAAACAGAAGTCACAAACAGAACGATCCTTGACGGGATCAATAAGAGGTTAGAAGAAGTTAAGGGAAGATGGACTAAAGAGGTTTATGTTGTGCTATGGGTCTACAGAACAACGACTAGGACACCAATAGGGGAAACCCCATTTATGTTATCCCATGGCTCAGAGGTCGTCATACCAACAGAAGTAGGACTTCCTACTTATAGGGTTCAGACCTATGACCCTGAGAAGAATAGGGAGGAGAGAAGATTTGACCTCGATTTGATTGAAGAGAAAAGGGAAGACGCAGAAATCAGGCAGGCAGCTTACCAGCAGAGAACAACAAAGTTCTACAATTAAAGGGTAAAATCAAGACCCATAGCTGTGGGAGACCTAGTGCTGAAGAAGACATTACAAAAGGCAAACAAGCTTCACCCGAATTAGCATGGTCCTTACAAAGTAGTTGAGGAGGTTGTGTCCGGGACCTGCAGGCTAGAAAACCTTGAAGGGGAACCTTTTTCTAATCCTTGGAATGTTGATCATCTAAAAAAGTATTACATATGATGTTGCAATAGTTTCTATGTAAATGTATCATCTTATGAAGAGATTATTAATGAGAAGATTGGTTCCCGTGCCAATTCTTGGTTCATTATGCTTTAGTGGTAGAATTTATGAGGATAACATCTTAGTTGATGGCCTCAGACCTTATAACATCATAATTTGGTGACAAGGTCTGAGGTAAGACATCATGATTGGATGACCTCAAACCTTAAACATCATTAATTTGGTGAAAAATTATTTATGAGGATAACATCTTAGTTGATGACCTCAGACCTTATAACATCATAATTTGGTGACAAGGTCTGAGGTGAGACATCACGATTGGATGACCTCGGACCTTAAACATCATTAATTTGGTAAAAAATTATTTATGGGGATAACATCTTAGTTGATGACCTCATACCTTATAACATCATAATTTGGTGACAAGGTCTGAGGTGAGACATCACGATTGGATGACCTCAGACCTTAAACATCATTAATTTGGTGAAAACTTTATGGGAATAACATCTTAGTTGATGACCGCAGGCCTTATAACATCATTAATGTGGTGAAAAATTATTTATGAGGATAACATCTTAGTTGATGACCTCAGACCTTATAACATCATAATTTGGTGACAAGGTCTGAGGTGAGACATCACGCTTGGGTGACCTCAGACCCTAGACATCATTAATTTGGTGAAAAATTATTTACAGGGATAACATCTTAGTTGATGACCTCAGACCTTAGACATTATTATAAGGCTTATGAAGACACCATTATGTCGAGACTTCAGACCTCAACACAAACACATTGTGTGACATAGAAAATCATTCGAAGAACATTCAACAACTAAAGAAATAAAGCCCTCCTCAAAGGTTGATACAGACTAAAATTAAGAATTACAAGCTATAAGGTAACAGAGTTTGCAATCAGAGGTTACAGTTTGAAATTAAAATTAAAAATTACAAAGAGCTTCACAAAATGGTCAAGTGTCTGTAGCCTCAGGGTTAGTTATCATGCCCCCATCTACCTGGTCGAGGGTGGTCACTTCTAACCCATCATCCTGAGGACTAACGTCTTCAGTCCTGGTGTCATCTTGGGGAGCAGTCTCGGTAGGTGCGGCACCTCCCTCCTCATCTACCTTTTGCAAGGCCTGAGAAAACTAAGGATCGACATAGCCCAGACCAATGAAGTCAGAGGTTGCCAGGCTCCCTGATTCTTTTTCCTTCATCTCAGCCCACTTGTCAGTGGCCTTAACACCTCTCTCGAGGTACTCGAAGCCGAAGCTGACGAACTCATCAGAGACCTTGTAGTCCTCCAAGATCTTCTCTCAGGCATCCTCCAAGGCAGCCTTCACAGCAACGTCAACCTTTTTGTTGGAGAGAGTCAGCCTGCGTCTTCAGAGTAGAGGTATGGTCCTTTTTTAGCTTGCCCATATCCTTCTCTAGCTGCTTGACCTTAGCTTCAGACTTCTTTAAAGAAGCCTTCAGACGCTCCACTTCAGCGTTCAAGGCAACCTCGGTCTTCTGGGCCTCTTTGCCCTTCTCAATCAGAGGAAGTTTCCTTAGAGTCCAGTCCACAAAGTGGTGCAAGGTGAGGAGCCCCTGCAGAACATATGCAGAGATGTCAGTTCAAGACTTTAAAAGTCAAAGACGAGGTTACACTTACTCAGAAAAAGCAAAAGCAAAGAGTCTTACCTGGTTGGATCGGTGGAGACCAAACTCGGCCAGCATAGGGGTGTCTATTAAACGGCAGAAGCATTTATCAGAGTCGTTCATGACAGAGTCGATAGCGTCTAAGGCCTTCAGACTTTGGCTGATAAGGATGTCACCAATCTTCAGTTGCTCCAGACGAGCAACTAATATATCCTCAGAGGAGATGGGGATGGCACGATCCCCCTTTGAAGTCTTCTTCTTTTGCCTCTGATCTTCAGGGGCAGGGTCAGTAGATCTCCTCTTTTCTGAGGCCTCGGCCTTTGAAGTTGTAGGAGGAGGAGGAGGTGCAGTCAGACCTGCTTTATTCACGAGCTTGGTAAGGCTGGGGACTGCCATCTCCCAGAGGTCGTTAGAAATTCCTTTGGGGTGCTTTACAAACAGAAAGGTCTGAATAAGAAAATCAGAGACATGACATAATCAGAGGTACAACTTGTGAAAAAAATAAACACTTACGGAGCTCAGTTAGAGGACTCCCCCCAAGGCCAGTCTCAGAGAAATAGTAGGGGGTCATCAGATGTCGAACTTGACCAACAGACCATGCTCCCCCTGATCTTGAAGGTCTTTTACTTTCTGAAGATTATTTTGGCTAAGCCCAGGGTCGACCCTAGCAACCATTGTCACCTTTCCCCATCTCAGGGGCATCCTCGACTCTAAGGACGAAGAGGGGGCACAGGGGCCAAATTCCCATGAGCCTGAGGAGAAGAAGTGTCGCGGTTTCCAATTGTGATTTGAAGGGTAACCTGCAACATCTTCTTATTTGACTTCCGAGCTAAAAAGTGGTAATAGATCGGATGATTCCTAGCAGAGGAAGGGACGTAGCACCCAGTGAAGACCTGGACAGGAAGGTCTGAATGATTGACTGCCCTCCATAGAACTATTGCTCCAATTATCATCCTCTAGGCGTTGGGGGATAATTGGGAAGGGGCTAAGTTAATATAGGACAATATGGCCTTAATAATTGGGTGGATGAGAAGACGAAATCCTAACTTGAACATCTGCTCATACAAACAGATCTCACCATCTCAGCCGCCGAAAGCCCTCTCGTCCCTCAGAGGTCTCCTAAGTTTTATGGAAGGACCTATGGAATACAGGTGTCTGAAGGCAAGAAGGTCGAGTTCGTTGATAATGCTCTCTATCTCGGTTGCTTCCGAGGTGTCAACATCGCTCTCGCTATCATTATCCTCATCTTTTTCAACGTCGGCTGGAGTGGACGAGGGATTACCATCGGGAACCTCTGAGCAAACTCAGCCCCTGTGGCGGTTGATAAGGGAGTAGCGTATAGGATTGGTGGAACCTCGGCTTGATCAGGGGCATGATCAGGGGCATGATCCATCCTGGAAACCTCGGCTTTATCAGGGGCATGATCCATCCTGATGGAACAATCCATGGCTTATTGAAAATAATCCACAGACATAGGGTGTGAGGTTGACGACTCAGACACAGGGATGGGTTCTACTGGGAACTCTGCAGGCACAAAGGGCTCAGGGTATATCACTTTTAAAGAAGGTGGAAATATAGCCCTGAGAGGGAATGCCTCTGCCCTACGAGCTTCCTCTTGGGCTCGTTCTATTTGCCTAATCTTATCTAAGGTTTTCTCCCTAAGAGAAGGAAATTCCTCTAAGAGCTGATAAAGAGGTCTGAGCATATGTGGACGACCTTACACTTGTAGACTCAAGATAAAAATAAACAACTTGACTGGAACTGCCTAAGGATCAAACTATTAACTTTGAGCAAAAACAACCAAGAATAACAAGAACCATTGCCACCGAAAAATGCAAGCAGTCGTCGAAAAACTCAAAATACTCCCCAGAAAGTAAAAAAAGCAGAATTAAAGGCTGAAAGTGAGTGAAGAAAAGAGGAAGAGGGTACCTGAAAGAAACCTTAGCGAAGGAGAAGACGATTGGGAATGAGAAGATCTTTGAGAAGCCCAACCTAGCCCTGGTAGAGAGAGAGAGTTGCAAACAAAACAAAAAGCAAGAAAATGAATAATTGAAGAAGAAAGAAAGAAAATGAGGCCTTAACCCTCAAACAACTCCACACGCGTCCAAGGCCCATCATTGCCTTGGGAGCCCAAGGGACAACTGACATCCTTACACTTGCCAGGCACGCGGCCCACTTCAGTCATTGACACTTGTCAAAGGAATATTGACACAAGGAAGAAAGACCTCGGAGTTGTACACCCCATAGTCACCTGTTCCCACATGTAACTAAGGGCTAGGGGGTGATTGATATGCCCAAAGTACACTTGAGAGACCAAAGACCTCAACCTCGGCCTGTATTGGAGCCGAGGTAATAGAAGCCCAAGGATACCTATCAGCAGCGTCTTCCTACATGGGTCGGCCACAACTGACGTCCTAACATCGTCTCAGCTTGGAAGTAGCCGAGGTCAGCTTGAAGCTGAGAACTCAGCATCCGCGGGGTCAACCATAACCAATGTTGTAGCTACCTTGTACACCTACCTCGGCCCTTCATCAGCCGAGGTCAGCAAAAGCCTCGCAGGCTCAATCAATAAGCATCATATCATCATCGGCCTTGACCGACATTGCACCTCATATCCAACCTCGGCCGACCATCCTGGCCGAGGTCTTCATGGAACATTGATCTCAGACAAAGCAAGGGTCGTACTTCACCAACCTCGTACTCATCCAGGCCGAGGTTGGTACCAATCGAGGACAACCGAGCTTCTACACGTTCTTGTATAACTTGAAACACGTGGACAAATCTGTTATAACCGAATTATTCCCTCCACGTGAGGGATTATTGAGGTCATCATTGCTTAGTTGAGATCAGTCAGGTGTCACTCTCATACTGGTTCGATGCTCATGCACATGCTCATTGTATGCTTGGGGGTACATTACACCCCCCAAGCACTATATATAGAGGCCATCCTCTATCTTGTAAAGGGTTCCAAAATTACAACCCTAGCTGAAACTCTGTCATTTTACACAGTAGGGAGAGAAAGCTTGAGAGATTGTGTCCATGGCCATTAGTGCCTTCATTCAGTGATATTACTCACACACACTCACAGTGGACGTATGCCAGATTAACTGAACCATTTATATTCAAGTGTTCATCCTCTTCTCCTCACCTCCTTCTACTATATATACATTAACTTAAGCTTGCAAACACCTTGAAGGGTGGTGCTGTTTCCAGTATCATCATTTTATAAAATTATGTCCTTACATTACCCCCAATTTTTATGCAATATTTTAAGATAACACTTTGTGAAGGAGGTTATGTCAAATAAATTAATAATATAGGTTATGTCAAATAAATACTTTTTTTTTTAAGTCACGTGCCGAACCAATCCCTCTTCTCTTTCCCAACACGGCAAGCTTTGTTCACACCAAAATAGCTTTTGATTTTTTCACTTTCCGATTCCATAAACTAGAGAGCTTTTATGCTTATGCGTTTCATTGATCAATCTAACCAACAACAAATTTTGTATCATAGTTTTGTCTTCTATGCAAACACCACCGAACAACTGAATCTCCCACAAAGCTCTAAAGATCACCGGATCGGTAATCTACATTCCTTTTGCACATATGCCACTGATTCTTCAAAATTTTGTAAAATCAGTACATTTTCCATTTCCATTTGCTTTTTGATTAGATATACCAATTTATATTTGATTTCACGATTACTCATTCATTTATCTAAAGTAGGGAACACAAACTAGAAGCTGACGAGAAGATGTTGGAAGTTGAAACAACTATGTGATACAAACTAAAATTCTAATTATAAATTAATATAACATACATATTTGAGTAAAATCGAATCATGTCAATATATTGATTTGTTCCTTTATGTTCACCACTTCTTAAAGAAGTTCATGTCCTGTTGGAATACTTCAACCTTAGGGTTTCATCGATGTGTTTTTCAGGATTTTATCAACGGTTGAGTTGGCAACAGTTTCATGCCCTAATTTTGTGCTTCTCTGTCAATAAATGCGTATATAAGCAATTTGATTTGAATATTTATATGGTTGCCTGTTTGTACCATATAAACAGTTTGTTTTCAAACTGTTAGGTTGCCAACAAGGCAAGTGAAAAAATGTTTTAAATATATGCTCACTCAAACATTTTTTAATACACATTTCGTCCAATCCTTTTATTTTGTACCAAAAGTCCCATATTCTCATATCTTTAAAGGTCCGCGCGAGCGGCATGGTAAAGCATTTTTGACATGGTGAAAGACTTTTTGGTGCAAAATAAAAAGGCTTGGACTAAATGTGTATTAAAAAAAGTTCAAGGGACTATTTGGTATATGGGACATATACCAAATAGCCCCTCAAACATTTTTTAATACTCATTTAGTCCAAGCCTTTTTATTTTACCAAATAGCCCCTCAAACATTTTTTAATACTCATTTAGTCCAAGCCTTTTTATTTTGCCTCAAAAAGTCCTTTGCCACATATTTTGAAAAGGGAGTGCCGCTGGCGCGGATCTCTAAAAATAAGGGAATATTGAGTGCTTAGGGACTAAATGGGTTAAACTAAAAATATGTGTCCTTTTTAAAAAATATATATTTATAGTAGGGACTATTAAATAATTGACCCTTGGTATATGCCCCTACTTTATATATATACTAGCGGATGCCTGTGCCGAGGGCACGGTGATAAAATCCATCCTATAATAACCCGCCTTTTAAATAAAAAACACCTTTAAAAAATATTTTTTAATAATTTAATTAAAAAAAATATATTTAAAAAAAAAATATATGTATAATTTAAAAAAATAATTTAATAGCATGTATTTTTAAAAAAAATATATATTTTTTAAAAAATATATGTATAATTTAAAAAAAAAATATTTTTTAAAAAATATATGGTGAAATATATGTATAATTTAAAAAAATAATTTAATAGCATGTATTTAAAAAATAATAGTATATTAGTAGTATAATAGTAGTATAGTATATATAATAGTATATATATATACTACTTTTAGCATGATATTTTATGTATGTGCATGCATACATAAAATATCATGCATAAAACACATAAAAACACATAAAATATCATACATATAAAGTTAAAAATATTATACATATATTTCACCATCCACATCACCAATCTTATATAATAAATATATATTTTATTTTTTATTTTTTATTTTTTTACTGTATATATCTGTGTGTGTTCAACTATATCATACATATATCTGTGTGTGTTCAACTATCTACAATGTCATATTATCTCTTTTGTTGATTCTTCAGCTTCTTTCAAAGAACTCTTATATCAATGACGAGGGAAGTTTTATACCATCCGAAGGTCGCTCTACAGGCGTGAACCCTTGACCAAGATTCAATGAACCTCGACCTTCAGGTTGGTAGATCGAGGGATCACATGTGATCTTATCCCTTAAGAGCCGTCGAAATAACTTAAAAGCACTCACCTCCACTCTTAGACCTTGTAAGAACTATTACAAATTAAGGCTTGTCATATTTCCATTGATATATGAACATTTCACGTGAGAGTGAGACAAAGACTGAACTTGTATTTCCTTCCCTCATTATTAAGAAACTCCATAATCTCCTTTCCTTGGACACATGTTAAACCTAGGGCGAACCATGTATATCCTCGTGTTCTTGTGTTTGTGCTTACGTTTCTTGCATTATAATTTCTAGGTGTTTATGCTCCCAAGACTACGTTATGCAAATTCTTGTGAACATACAATGTAAAAAGAATTAATCTTAAGGGCGGGGTGACGTAAGACAATGATCTCCCCCAGATTCCCAAAGAAGTTTGGTACTTCCATCGATGCCCTCGCGCCAGAGCAAGGAAAAACACTGTCGAGGAGCACATCCCAGACGATGAGTGGCATTTGACACCAATGGAGGAACTAAGTGGCATCAATCTTAATCTTGAAAAGTCTGTTGAAGAAAGAAGGGCTCCACTCTCTGTGCACTTAAGCTCTGATTTCCCTTGTTCTAGGCTCAGTTGTGTTAGAAGAAAATGACTTAGATTCGTCATGCCGCTTAAAAGCTACGTTGGTCCTGTTTTTGCACTATGATTCACTTCAATGAACTTCTTGCTATTTTCCTTGCCTTGAGCTCCATATTTCTTGTTTTTGGGAAATATAAGTACTCCATATCCAAAGCAACGTGGGAAATATGTAAGGATGTATATTGGTTGGCGAAACAAATCCACATTTATATACAGTTTCAAACAAGCCTCCCTTATGAAAAAAACGAGCAAAGAGTTTGTCGAGAATCTTCCACCATTTACATGTTCCTTGTTTGAGAACGAAAAATTAGTGCACAATTTATCATAGTAATTAGGAGGTAAGCATTTCTTTTGCAACTTAGCCTTCATTTCTTACCGTGCGCTGATTGGTGGTTGCCTCAATTTCCTGATATCTCTCTCAAACACCCGTTCACCACATATTTGCTAAACCCACAAGCTTCATCTTGGCAAATCATAGTCTCCTTTCATCGCTCACGTCATACTAGTCAAAGTACTCCACAACTGCAACAAGCCAAATAAAAAATATATCAGGATTAAACTTTCCTTCAAACTCTGCTACCTCGGTCCTTACTTTCTTGCTTATATCTCCATCTGTATTAAGTGGTTCATTACCAGTTTCAAAAAAATCTCTAGCCCATTCTAACATGGATAGTTGCCTGATGCAAACACCAAAAATTTGATCTAAAGAGAAGAGAAAAGCACAAGCATAAATCTGAGTTTTTACTAAGAAGCCAAAGATATCTCTATTATATGGAGAATGATTATATTTATAGGCATCGAGAGAGGGTTCTAGAAGGTGCTAGCCAAGCCAAGTATGAGTTGAGATGAGTCGTCATTTATGACTGCACATAGTACCTTTGTAAAGTGGCACCCACTCAACTGCCCACAAGTAAGCGAGGGGGCGCCAGACGAGCGGGTGCAAAGACAGGCGAGGGGGCTGCCACACGAGCAGGTCCTAAATAAGATTTTAACTAACTAAGCCCAACAGATGAGAGGGTGCCACGCGAGTGGACCTAAAAGCAGAGCAGGCCAAAATGGCCACTTAACAAGAGGGGCCACAACGAGTGAGCCCAAGACAGAAGAAAGCCAAGACATGTATTTGGCGAGAGGGTGCCACAACGAGTGGGCCAAGATTGAATAAAGCCAAGACAAAGTGTTTGACGAGGGGGTGCCACGACGAGTGGACCTAAGATCAAATGAGAGACAACTGATAAGTCTCAAGGCTGGCGAGGGGGTGCTCAACGAGCAACCCCAAGACAAGTGAGAAAATATGGGAGCAAAAATTATTATTTTCTTGCACAGGTAGCCTTGATCGAGCGAGCATGCCAGTTGGGATCTCTAGGGAGTTTTGGTTTGGTGGCTGAGAGGCAAGTTTTGTTGGGCAAGCTAAGGCTTAACCACTTCAATACCATAAGAAAGAGAGAATACTAACAGGAGGGACCTAAGAGGTCACTCATGCATTTACACAGTTTACACTTAGCTAAATAAGTGAGTAGCCAAGGTGCTGCTCACAAAATGTTTTCTAAAGTGATTTTCGGTGAGTGGTCCCCAAGCCCGCTCGCAAGATCTCAAAAGATTGTTTACCAAGTTACCGTTTGAAAAGATATTTACCAAATCATTTTTTTTGGCACTATGCCCGACATATTTGCCATTTGACTTTGGGTTGTGCCAGATGTCGTCTGTTAGAATGGGGCAGACTACAGATAGTAAAATTGGACAAAAAGTACATTTCAGATATTGTCTCAAAGGGATATCCTTCTAGCGCGCACTAACCAGATTAGCCCTAGTATTTACCTATAAATAGACAGCCATTGGCAAAGGTCAAAAAACAAGAACACACAAGTAGCACCGTTACTCTGCCAAGATAGGGCTGACAATTTTTGACACGATAACCCGTTTATGGTAATAATCCGAAATGACCCAAACATGACATGATTAACTTGTATAGATTTAAGAGTACCCAAAACTTATACTCAAATAAAAATCAACGTGACCCCAAAATGAAACGACTAACCCGAATTGCCACCCCTATGCCAAGATTTCACCAGAAAGTATTCTCTCCCCTGCTCTCTCCTTGGTATTTGAAGTGCTTGTCTCTTTACTCCCAAGAACCATCAATTCAAATGATCCATTTTCTCAAATATTATCATTGTTTTAAAATTATAGCTAATCATTGTTTTCTCAAATAGCAATCATAGAACTCCATCGTTACCAAAAATAAATAGTTTTCTTCTCTAGCTGCTCTAGAGACCTTAGAGACCTTGAAGACAACTTCCATTGGAGTGGGTGATGACGCCTCACTAGATTAAGTTATTTATAGACCCTAGTACAACTACCCTCTTATAACCTTCTAAATACTACTATACTAATTATAAATCTAACTAATAGAAGAAAAATACAAGAGTACAACTAAAAAAATATTACAATTAAGTCCCTTGCACTATTAATTCACATTATTACCCCACCCCCTTATCTACATCGTTCTCCCCTCTCCTTTGAAAGAGTTCGTTCTCGAACTTTGGGTTGAAGTCAAGTGCAAATATTCTCAAAATATGTAGCCGAGAAGAAGAGAAAATTTGGGGGGTCACAAAAATAATTGTCAAAAATTTAAGAGGGCTCAAAATTTATCTTCAAAAATTTCTTCAAAGACTTGGCATGAGATCCTCTCCAAGTGGGTCAAAAACTCAATTCCAACAGTAACACCATGTACCGAGCCTTCCATGTTGGCCCTCGACTTGGTTAGCTGTCATGAGAACTTAATGACGAGACTGTCGGAAACAAACCAACAGTGAGGTAGGCCGGAGATATCCATTTTTGAGCATTTTCTTCTTGTTCTCCCTTTTCCCCTTTCTTCTCTTTCGCTTTTTCATTTCTCATCGCAGCCCTAGGGCTTGTCCTCTCCTTTCTCTCTTCGCGAGAGTGATTTGAATTTATGGTGGTATAGGGCAGGACTAGAAGGGGGTTGGGGAGGGCTCGATTGGGGGTCGTGACCTTAGGGTTTTGATTGCTTAGGGTTGGCGACGAGTTTGACAGGGGTAGGGTTTGAAAAGAAGATTGAGAAGAAACAAAACGCTCTAATTTTGACAAAATTATGGATTATTGAGCCGTTTGTTCCTTCATTTCAACCATCATTTGAACCATGATTTCTTTTAGGGTTGTCAAACGATTTTTAGAATCATTGTTTTGATTTCTCTTCTTAGGAACCATAGATGGAGATGCAATAGGAGGACACACTATCCACACCCACACACCAAGAAGTTAATCATGCTCGCTCTCATACCAATTTGATGCAAACACTAAAAAATGGATCTAAAGAAGAGAGAAAAACACAAGCACAAATCTAATTTTTTTTATTAAGAAGCCAAAAATATCTATATTCTATTGGGGAATGATTTCATTTATAGGTATTGGGAGATGCTTGTAGAAGGTGCTAGCCAAGTATGAGTTGTAATGAGATGAGCTGTCATTCATTACTACACATGGTACCTTCTATAATGTACTATACTAAATATAAAATCTAACTAATAAAAGAAAAGTACAAGAGTACAACTAAAAAAATATTACAATTAAGCCCCTTGCACTTTTAATTCACATTATTACCCCCACCCCCTTATGTACATCATTGAACATTGATCTTCAGGTTTCTGGTAATATCGCCGCCCATGCCCACGGTGGTGATTGGGGTTGGGGTGAATTGTCTGAGATGGGGCTTGTAATGTGATTGGGGTGAATTGTCTGAACGGACGGTAGAGATGGAGGGTAACTTAACTGCCCACTATGGGTGCAACGTGGTGGTGTTTTCGCAAATCTCACCCAATACGAGATGCAATTTCTCATCCATGGTGGTAGGGCAACCTTGAGCAAGTGCAAAATGGGCGATCTATGTGTTTTAAGTTATACATATAGGGCCAATTTATTTTATACATATAAAGGGGCATATTTACAATTTTTGCACAGTCATTTACAAATTTTTATAGGTTTGAGGACTGGCTTTGCATGGTGTCCGTTCTCCTCACCCTCTCCTCACCAAATCAGCGGAGTGATTCTTTTTCTAGAGTCATTGATATATTTACGATTTTGTTCGTACATAACAACAACAATGGGTGAGCAAATCGTTCTGATACTAAATTAATGTAAACACTTGTTAATGACATCCAAAGAAAAAAAAGGATCAACAAGCCAAATCTCAGTAATATATCAAATGTAAAAGTGATTACAATGAATTGGCAATGCGCAAAAATTGTAACCCTAGAAGGATAAACAGACTAAATAGGCCACTTGAAGAATATTCCAAGGGAATATTACCCATTAAATATTTACTAAAACGTGCAAATAAAAAAAAAAGGGATACAACATAAAAATAGTCCAAATAAAAACATCACCATTTTAATTCACAATAGTTTAGGCAACTGTATGGTCTGTGGAAGGATCCAAAACCATTATTGTTCAATTAGACTTTTGAGTCCTGAAATCTCTTTAGCTTACAATATTATTCTAAGAAGTACAACTTTATGTCATATTGGTATTGTTCCTTACCATGAGGTTCCCTACACCGAACGATATGGTCATGGGAAGCGAATCGAAGGCTCACAACTGTTGTTACATGTCTTTGAAAAGAAGAGAGGTACTTTAATATAGATACTATTGATTTGCGAGCCGAGTCTAAGGGATAATCCTTTGGGTCCTATCTAATCAACTCAAGAAGGTGGTTGGTAGCTGTTCCACTTTGTCTTCCCCAGAGACAAACTGAGATGTGAGATGTGGCAGAATCATAGCGTGATCGCTTCGAGCCACGAGGATATGTGTAGGATTGATATCTTTGTTATAGCCCTGCTTCAGGTCGACCCTGTTGATCAAGCGCAAGAGAACGATTTCCACCAAGCGCATTAATGTGGTCCATTCCGAGGTGGTTAAGCTTCTCAAAGCCAATTTGTTTATCCAATGTTGTCACGGTCAAGATGCCGTGGGGTAAGTGGAGGCTTTGCGTGTACTACGACTTGAATGAAGCTTGCCCAAAGATGTTATCCTCTGCCGAGGATTGATATGCTGGTAAATGCAATGTCGGTACATGAACTCCTCACCTTTATGGATGCCTACTCTAGGACCCAACGCTCAATTAACAAAAGCTTTAACTTTGGTCTAAAAATATGTTTTTGCTAAGGCCTAGAGTGCGAAAGGCCATCCTCATCTTGCAAAATGTCTTGGAGATGGTCTGATGATGGTAATTCATTGTATAAAGTTGTGAATCTAATATCATTATCATTATTATTATTATTATTATTATTATTATTATTATTTATGTTGTTGTTATTAATATTATACTTCTAATAACACAACTAGATTAATATTTCCATTGCTATTACTATGTCGCAAGAAATTTGATTCTACTGATAGTTGAATGCTATATTGTAAGCATCATATGATGACAATTAAAGGGAATGTAGTATAGTGTTTTTATCAACTCAGTTTGGCGAATATTTTTCAGTGCATGCATTCCTATATATGATATTGGGAGGAAAAATAGTGAATGCGCAAGAGGATGTGATGCAAGTAGTTTGGGATAGCAAAAGCAATTATCATTTCTTGAAAATGCTCTCTTATAACTTAAAGAAGCTGTGTTTTCATCTTGATAAAGTTATGTCTTATACTTGCCAAAAAGGTCCGTTTGTATATGTAGAAATTTCATTAACCATTATTTGCTCAGAAGTGCTCATTTTATCCATTCTTATTCAGGCTGATGTTTTAAGACCTTCATTTTGACAATTAACATGGGTTAAGCAAGCAGACTGTTACAGCCCAACCTCAACCAAACGAGGGTTTAGTCTATTTGTTTATTCGGAATAGCTTTCATCAGCTTTTCTCATGGAAGATGCGGTACACAGTCCTGGTTCAAGAAGAAGCATAGAAGTGAAAGGATTCATCAATAAAAAAATGTCCAAGAAAAGTTTGGTTGCTTCTGGCCCGAAGACTTTCACACATAAATTTTTAGACCAAATGCCTTTGTTAAATCACGTAAAAATGGGAAACGGGACTGCTGGTCATGTAGCATCGTTTTTACTCAAAATTGTTGCATTAGAGATGGTACG
This sequence comes from Sambucus nigra, assembly GCA_949130495.1. Lineage (NCBI taxonomy): Eukaryota > Viridiplantae > Streptophyta > Magnoliopsida > Dipsacales > Adoxaceae > Sambucus > Sambucus nigra. The sequence continues at coordinate 353,340,921 of OX422218.1, forward strand.
AAGGTTCTCAAGTGCCAAGTGTCCCTTTGTATGGTCTGGTTTGCAAGGTTTGCAAATTCTTTGCTATCCACCATTTAAGTGGATCCAAAGATGGGATCCTTTTAGGGTGCTGGTTAATGCCATGCAGGTTTGTCCTTACATTATGTAAATTTTAGTTACTACTCTCCCCATTCCCCTCCCCACTCCCCCCCCACCCCCACCCCCGACACACACTAACAGTCACATAAAATAGCTAAATACAATGACACAAACTATATCTAAGGGTCCGTTTGGTTGTTAGTGGGCAAAAGCGTGGGCATGGCAGGCAAATTTTACCTAGGCAAATTCAGATGACGCTATCAAACAACATTAAGCGAAATTGAAGTCAATCCAATTAATTTATTTAAAAACAATTTTTATATTATATTAAAAAATGTTTAAAATAGTTTTTGCAATATTTTTATATTACAGTTTTTATATTATATTCAAAAATGTTAAAAAATTTGTAAAACATTCTCTTAACAATTTTTTATAATATCAAAAACAGTTTTTAAAATATTACAAAACAAATTTTAAACATTCACAACAGTTTTTTTAAACTCTTTAAAACAGTTTTAAAAAATGTTTTTTAAAACTTTAAAACAGTTTTTATAATATATCCAAAACAGTTTTTAAAAATGTTAAAAACTGTTTTACAATATTTTTATATTACGGTTTTTCAAAAAATTTGTAACACATTCTCTTAACAATTTTTTATAATATTAAAAGCAGTTTTCAAAACATTACAAAACAGTTTTTAAATATTATAACAGTTTTTTTAAATATTTAAAACAGTCTTTAAAATTATTTTTTAAAACTTTAAAACTGTTTTTATAATATATTCACAACAGTTTTTAAAAATGTTAAAAACAGTTTTTACAATATTTTGTTAATACGGTTTTTTAAAAAAATTGTAAACATTTTCTTAACATTTTTTTATAATATTAAAAACAGTTTTTGAAACATTACAAAACAATTTTTAAATATTCATAACAGTTTTTTAATTATTTAAAACAGTTTTTAAATTATTTTTTAAAACATTAAAATCGTTTAAGAAGTTGGCAAATTTGTGGGCAAATATTTCCCACTCAAATAGGTAAGCAAAATTTGCCCACAGATTGTGCATAGGAGGTGTTGTACATTGGCAAATAATGCCTAGGCAAATTATGCAACCAAACAGCCAAAATGTGGGTAAATTTTCATATTTGCCAACTTTTTGGCATTTGCCTAGGCAAATTATGCCAACCAAACGGACCCTAATGGATTTTAATATAAGTTCCTCAACATGTTTCTGAGTAATAGCAATGCAGCCGAGGATCTTGTGGGGACCCTCTTTTGGGCTGGTTAATATGTACGAGGATGGAGAGAGAGGTTGAGAGATATTAGGAACAAACTTAGTGATTATTTCTTATATAAGACAATAGTGTAGACAATCTTAATTATCTTTCCATAAATTAATAATTTCCTTTTTATATAGTTTCCTTGCTCATCAAGGACAATTAGCCAATAAATAAAGGCCCTCTCTCTTGTAAACTTCGTTCATTAATAATATAATTTTTTAAAATTCTTGAATTATATGTGTGAGCTTTTGATCAAGTCTTCCGCAATCCATCAAATAGACTAACTAATGTATAAAAAGTTGTATCTTTATATGCATTCTCGAGTCTCATAAACCTTATTCCATTTTTCTGGATTGTTTGGTGGGTGTTATTGGCTGCTCAGTTTGGTTTTTGATTGCAATATGCTTTGGGATTTTTTTTTATTCTTTTTATGTATCTGCGTGTACAATTCTTATTTTTTTTTCTTATGTTTGTCTCTGAGTTGGGGATCATGGTCCGCAAAGCATTTTTTGATGAAATTATGTATATTAGTTGTGTTCCTGCATTTAAAAGCATGCATTATGTTGCAAGTCAAGGTGAGCCTCCTTTATATTCTCAATCGAATAGGCTCGTCCCCTAGATTTTGGGGGCCCAAGGCGTTGTTCAAACTCAAACACACGTATAAGTGGAACAATAATCATAATTTTTTTTTTATCTAAAAAGGCCGTTTACAACCCGTTAAGACTAGAGTAGCAAAAAAGAAAAACCTCACAACTCAAGAGGCTAGGTAAAAAATGAAAGACCTCTCATATTTGTTTTTTTATTCATTTGTTTTATATCTGTTTTTGTAGGCTTGGGGTAGTTGGAAACCCTTGGTTCTAGTTTGTGTATTTATCGTTGGGCCCTTTTACTCTTACTAAGTTTTGGGCCTTTTGACTCTTTCGTGATTTGGCCATCTTATATTGCTTATAGTTTAAAAATTTTGAGCTTACATTAAATTGACCAAAGAATTTATTGTGTTATGTACTTATTGGGCTTAAGGCAACCGTGTTAGTTGCCTTGGTTTAGGGCCGGTTGTGCTTCGACATGAATTATGATGCTTGTTGTAGGAGGAATGTAGGAGGGTAGTGATTGTCGGAATGGGTTAGGAAATTACTCTTCAAAAGCTGAGAACGTAGAAGCGTAACCAAAGATCAACAGAGAGATGAGATAAAATATAGACACCATTCACACACAACTCAAATATTTATGTGGTTTGACAACTTGCTTACGTCCGTGGTGGTGTTTGGTTGTTTTTATGCCATAGATGTTGTGAGCCAAGAGTTACGAGAGACGGGGAAGATTCTTCACTTTGGGATTTACAAATATGAACTACACTGTTTATTTTTATTAAGTGTAGAGATTTTCTAAGAGTGGAACCTTCTCTCTCTTGCTTGCCTCCTTTCTTCTCCCATCTTTGTCTAAGAGTGGAACCTTCTCTCTCTTGCTTGCCTCCTTTCTTCTCCCTTCTTTGTCGGTGATGCGACAAAAGATTCAAATGCTTGGATTCTTTGAGGATCTTCTCTCTACTTTATTGCCCCACTTGAAGAGCTTGACTGACACGCACTTTGAGGAGGGACCAACGGTTGCACCAAAATAATCTCTCTATGCCCCTGCCATTAAAACCCTCTTATTATAGAGCCTACTTTCAAGTTGACTTTAGAACCCCTTTGGAGATGTGGCTTTAGAACCCCCCTTCGAGATATGACTTTAGAACTCCCCTTCGAGATATGACTATAGAGATCTCCCTTTGAAGATGTCGCTTTACAAAACCTCTGGAGAAGTGGCTTTAGAACCCCCCCTTCGAGATATGACTTTAGAACTCCCCTTCGAGATATGACTATAGAAATCTCCTTTGGAAGATGACTTTAGAATCCTCCTTCGAGATGCCTCTAGAACCCCCCATTCAAGACGACTTCAACACCCCCCCCTCGCCGGAGATGACTTTAGAACCCCCTTTGAGATGACTTTAGAACCCCCCATTCGAGATGACTTTAAAACCCTCATTCAAGATGACTTTAGAATCCCCTTTCGAGTCTTAATGCCCTGGCCTTTTTGTTCCCCCCTACACCTGCGTTATAGAATAGGAAGATATTTTTTTCTTTCTTTCTAGATAAGTGGTTTGATCAAAGTACCAATTCACAATAGTTGCATGGAAACTTGCCGGCCATGTAGATCTATTTTGCTTAAACTCTCTGCGTATTTGTTTAGTTAGGTTTAAAGTCCATGCGATCAATGGAAGCTGTCTGTATTTCAATAGGATAATGATGATTGGAGTGTTTTTTTATCTTATGCTCTGTTGCTCACATGTACAATACAGTCTTCCACATTATGTGACTCTCTTTTTGGAGTGGTAAAGGCTTGAGATATAACCAAAAAAATGTGGAAATTCTAGGGTATGTGTTGCGAATTTGCATTTTGGAAGAGAAGCTCATCTCTTTAATTTGTTTTTTTGTTAAAAATGGTCAAGCTCATACAATGTTTTCTTACAATAGTAGAAAATAAATAAAATATGTTTTCCTATACCTGAATTAATTTATCTATATTTGTTTCGTTGTTCAACTTTTTAACCTTACATGTATTCTCTTGTGGGGCTTTTTGATGGCTATTCCTTTTTTTTGTACTGCTAGACATTATCAAAGCCGCTACTAGTCCTTTCTATTGCCAATGCTTTCTCGGATCAACCGGCGTGCAATAATGTAAACCCAGATAGTATTGATGATTCTCATGGCCTAAGCAATTCTCATGCAGTTCCGGAATCAAATGCCGAGTTTCCTTCTGAACAGTCTATTACAGATGCAGGGTATGTAAAAGGGATTATATAATCTTTTTTTCACATGTTAAAAGTGGAGGAAAAAATGATGGGCACTGACTCTGATTTCAGACAGTGGCCAATTTTAAATAGATAAGCGTTTACTACATAAAAATGAAAGATGTTAAGAGGCATTATGTTTCTACATAAATATTTGTAAATACGGTGTGAATATTAACAATATTTTCTTGCTTTACAATATTTATTATGTAATTGAAGAGCTTTCTTCTGGGATTGGAAAATTGTGAAGAATTCTTGCTTCAATCTCACTTCAGTTAAAATAATCAGAAATAAGAAACAGGATAGTATAGAGAAAACCAAATAGAAAAGCATTCCACCCGCCCTCGGGGAGTCGGGTTCCCAAAGTGGTTTGAATACCCCAAGTTTAACAAAAAGTAAAAATAAATAAATAAATAGATAAGATTGGACCATAAAGTTAAGCTGGGCAATGTTGCTTCCGATTCTACTTCAAAGCAGATGGTGAAGGGGTTTCAGAAAGTAAATGGTATAGTATATGGCCCAATATATGCATGGTTGGTAGAGGGATATAAACCTGCTTGAGAATGTTTTTCTGGTGAAGGATATACTGGTATGGTATTTTGAAGCTTTTGAGGGTTTGAAGGTTTTTTGTTTCTTTTTAACTTTTACTTTAGAAGGACGTCTTGCTTTCCCTTGTCCATATTGCTTTCACAATGTTTTGTCCATATGCATTTTGTTGCCACACTCACGGATTTCTCAACTTGTTTGACATTATTTTTTTCTTTATTCACAATTTGGGATGACGGAAGTTTCTTAAGGACTATCGATGAAAATAAGAAGGGGCAAATTAGTCAATTGTATTTTTGTATACTTTGTGTACTTGTTAGATATTTTGTATTTTAGTGATGTATAGATATACTTGTTAGTTCTAGAACATTTTAGAAGCATCTAACAAGTGGGAGCACGTCTAATTGGTTAGTTAGCTACACCCACTTCTGCAAGTGGGCCCACTTGTAGATATTTGTAGAATGACTCTAGAACCTTCGCTACACAACTATAAATACCCATGTATGTTATCATTTGTAAGGGACTTGAATTTTGAATAGAAAATAGTATTTCTCTCTCTAAAAGTGTGTTAGATATTTTTAGGAACCTTTTGAAGTTTAGTTTACGTCAAATTGGTATCAGAGCGAGTGTCGCTCCAAACTTTGGTGTGTAGTGGTGTGTAGATATTCAAATCGCATCCTACGTGTCAAATGGCTCCCAAGAAGCGAACCTCCAAGATGAGATTAATCCCAACACTTACCCACCTATTCAACAACAAAATTTTCATCCACAAATCAATCCAAATCCAAGATACCCAATTACCCATAATTTCCGAAACCTTAACCCTAGTAGACATCCATGGTCAACCCCAACAACCTCCCATCACATCACATACCCTAATCAAATTTTTCCACCACCCGGACTTCTTCAACACACTAGTCCCCTATCAATATCTGAAAATTACAATTTAGCCGCTCAATTTTTTGAAATTTACAAATCTACCTCAAATCTGTTAAGACCCTACGATTTAATCCCTCCTTCACCTGAAGAATACCTTTCTTTCAAATTATCGTGGGATGGTGCCAAATACGGGCTCGATATGGATGCATGTGCCGATTTTGACAAGGTAAGTTGTGCCGTCATCAAGAAACTCCAAAATCTTCTAGATTCTTGGGCCGCGATGAAGTCATATCTATCTCAAAAGCTTCAAACATTTGAATATAGTGCTTACTCCATTGGAGAGTATGAAATGTATCATCAAGGTGTCGAGCCGAGTATCTTGAGATGGAGACGACACGTGAACAATGGGTACGTGCTCGAGCGAGACATTTGATCCAATATTTTGAGTACTTGTCCACCAGTGTACCTCTTACAACATCTGATATCATTCCCGTGCACACTGATGATACTATCTCTTCGGTCATGTTTTATGAGGATGTCTTAGAGGTTGCTGAGCCCCGGACGATGTTTGTTATTGACTATGGGTTCCTTCCTTATGACCTTATTCCCATATTCGAGGAGAATGGGTGGATCACTCGCACCCGATATAGAGGTTTGGAGGCATTTGAGATTGAGGACTTCTTTTCCATCTTTGGGGTAGAATATGAGGGGTACTTTCTATTGAATTTTTTCGATTTATTTGTTGAAGAAGGTTGGGAGACTCGCACTCACTGCCGCAAGATGGAGGTATTTGCTTTAACGGATTTCTTTATACTTTTTTGAGACGATGACGAGATTTGTGATGATAATTCGGTGGTTGAGTATATGTTGCTTGGGGTAACCGCGATTAATGTGGGATTTATGGACCCCTTTTGGGTTACTTTTGAGGACACCGCCACGACTCATTTCCATGTTTTGATGCTACGGAGGCTCATCATGGGGAATTTGAATGACATTTGGCACCGATGGCCATCTCCGCATCAATATTGTCTAAGCTTTTCATTTGGGTGGTTTAAAGGCCGAATTCCTATTTATCGGCCATGGCGTTAATTTGTGATTTCTCTTCAAAGTTTTTTTGTCAGTCGATACGCGGGATGTTTTAGAGGACGACTTCCTTTTCAATTAGGGGAGTCCGTGGATGATGGACTAACACACGCTTTCTTCGCTCGGGACGAGCTCTCTTAAGTAGAGGAGAATGATGGAAATGAGAAGGGGCAAATTAGTCAATTGTATTTTTGTACTTTTTACTTTGTACTTATTAGATATTTTGTACTTTAGTGATGTATAGATACTTGTTAGTTATAGAACATTCGAGAAGTATCTAATTAGTGGGAGCACATCTAATTGGTTAGTTAGTTACACCCACTATTGCAAGTGGGCCCACTTGTAGATATTTGTAGAATGCCTCTAGAACCTTCCCTACGCAACTATAAATACCCATATATGTCATTATTTGTAAGGGACTTGAATTTTGAATAGAAAAAAAGTATTTCTCTCTCTAAAAGTGTGTGTTAGATATTTTTAGGAGCCTTTTGACGTGTAGTTTACGTCAACTATAGCAAAAGATTTCCTTGAACTTGGTTAAGCATTGATTAAGCTTTGACATAGTTATTTTTCTCTTCTTTGGATAGTAATGGCACCTTTAATGCAATTGGACGGTGTAGCAGAATCAGAGTTCTATTATATGATTTTAAAAAAAAAAAATCATATCTTGCAAATGATCACTTCTTATGGTCTTTGTCTTGAGTGTCATTTTACATTAAGGCCCCGTTTGATTCGGGGTGAAATATTTTCTACCTAGGTGAAAAATAGAACGGTGAAAAGTATTTTCACCTATTCAGAGTTAATTTTTTTTTCCTTCTAAAAAATTGTAAACAACTATACACATCATAATTTTATAATGTTGAGAAAGTAGTGAACGGAATTCAACACCGAATAGGGGAGTATACGTTTACCATTTCACTTTCACTTTAGGGTGTGTTTAATTACAAAGTTGGAAAATGCGTGGAAAAAGGAAGGAGTGGTTTCGTCTTACTTTTGAAGTTTTCCATGGAAATCAAAGCTTTAGGGGATGAGCAAAAATTGTTTTCCATGGAAAATGATAAAACTATGGGGCACCTTTTACATTTATAACTATCTGCTTTCATAGAATGCATTTGTAATCAAGCACCCAAAAACTAAAATGAGAGCTAAAGTAAGTATTTTCCATGGAAAACGAATCAACACCAATCAAACGCACCCTTAGTGAAAATTAACTCGCCCTGAATCAAACAGAGCACCAAAAGTGTCATTACAATTTCTTTTGGACTGTTTACACTTATGTCGGGAGTTATTTATTTGTCTTTATTTACAATTTGGGTTTCTTCTATTAGGACTGAAATTTGATCACTGGCTATTACATGTATTACTTTCTATGGACTTTGCAGGGTTTGTGATGAAATACCTCAAAGTCTATCATCTACAAATTGGCTGCTTCGGCTTTATGTAGAGCTGGAAAACCAGGGGATTAGTTTACCCGAAAGGTAATTGAGCAGTGTCAAACAAAGAGATTTATAGTTCATAAAGAATATGAGTTTAACACGTTAGGTCTGAGAGAATTCCAAGTGATTGTCATTTGCAGATATTGGTAACTGCACTGCAAACAAACCTATTATTGCATTTTCTAAGTCGCTAGTATTATTACCCAATTATGTATGTATTCGCGTGACTTCAGCCTCCTTAAAGTTAGCTTCATCTTATAATGCTAAATTCTATAAGAAACTATTAATCTCTAAACCCCTTGGTTTGAAAGATAGAGATCAATTTAGCCATTTACATTTGAACTCATAGAGGACATTTAAAAAGTGAAGCCAATTAAATCACAGGCTTAATGATCTGATCTAATCATTTTTATGAATTAGGACTTCAATTTTAGAAGCTGACTCCTCTTCTGGAGCACTGGCAAGACCCCATTCCTGCCTGATGCAGTGGTGGGAGTATGAGTCTTGAAAACCAGTCTCTCCTAGCCCCTGCCGTGTGCTGGAGGCTTGTGCAATGGATGCACAAGAATTTCCATATAAAGAATATATTATTATCTAGTATCTAATACAAGCTGCCTTTTAAAAATATTATTAAGAATAAGTTAATAATTTCAGAATTTTGATTGTGTGAGGGTCAAATATATTAGGAAATAAATATGAATAAAATGAAATCGTGGTTTTTAACGAGTCAAGTTGCATATATAGTTTAGACTTAAATAGCTAGTAATTTACTCTAATGTTTTAACATTGCGTAAACACATGAAATAGCAGAAATGTAGATACACAATAGAGAAACCAAGAGTAGGAGATTGTTATTAGACGCTCGCTACATCTACATATCCTCATATATGTATTCCACCGAAGTAGAATTTACATCATAAAAAAATTACATCACTACCCCTTGCAGTTTATATTAATGATCTCACTAAATAAACATGTTACTTAATAATAATAGTAAACACTATATTCTCCAACACCATTAAAATAATGTTTCACATTAGTAAACCTACTTAATCTACAACCTTATCGATGCCTGATAAATTTGAGGCAGTCACCAAAAATTGAAATAATATATTTTGAGGATTTACACGGGCTAAGAGCAATAACAAGAGAAGTGTAAAAAAAAAAGGAAAACCGGACACATTAGAGAGACAGATTTTTTACGTGGTTCGTTTGGAAACAACCAGACATCCATGAGAAGATTAGGTTCCACGAATTTCAATACAATGTTTAAGTTTCGAGTACAAGGTTGATAATTCAAGTGTCGCATAACAAGAATTTCCCTCATCTTCTATCTAGGCAAGCAGAGTATGAAAAATACGAGTGTTGCTTTGATCTATCCATCTTGGATCTTAGTCTTTTACACGCGATGATAGTGGAAAATGACATCATCAATGGAATTACCACGTGCCGCGTTAAGGGAGCTCGAGTGTGATGCAAGTGGCAAGCTGCATGCTGACACATGTTGGATAAACTGTTCTCTTGAAGGGACCTTGCGATCTTGTTCCGTATGATTGTTGATGATTAGCTTCCTTCAACAGCTGAAGAAAAAACCAAGGGGATGCCATATGTTTTTCTGCACAGGATAGCAATGTGATTAACGATGTAATGATGATGAGGCCCCTTCGGCATACATCTCATACCGTTATATCGTTTGACTCTGGATGGTACACCTTAAGGGTGACAGATCTTTGATCAGCGATGAGCATAATCATAGCGACAAGAAGGCATGAGCTTGGGTATATATGTAGCCCTTGATGACCCATATGAACCTAGCTGAACTATAATCGGCAGTTCGCCGAGGGGATCAAGTATGTTTGGGACAACAACTAAAGGGATGTAATGACTCTTCTGGCATACTTGGGACAAGTATAAGAGGCCCTTGGCATAATCTACGGTCAAGGCCGAGGAAACTCGGGGATGGCGAATCACTAGGAGGAGGATTTCCTGGGGTGGGGTGGGGGGTTACTGAAGAGGTGTTAATGAGAGGAAATTATAGACATTTGAGTGGAAAGTCATGGGCCTTCAGTGAATAGAAAACCCCATGGAAGCACACATGTCCGTGTAGGAGTCCGCGGGGTCTTAGGCGGGCCGAACTGTCCTAGGTCAATACCGAGGATTTTGATATGTTTTTCATAACACTGCCTTGTTCCGCTGTGCTGGTGAAGACTTTCCGCTATTTGAAGAACACTTGAGGTTTAGAGACCCAATCGAAGTTCAAAGGAAGATGGTCGGCCTTTGGCCTATGAAGGCCGAATGGTCTTCATCCTAGAACTCCTTGAGTGAGTAGCCCCTGAAATATCACCATCACTTATGATTCTAAAGTATCTTTCCATAATTCGAATTAGTGATTATTCACTTATCCTCTATTTCTAAGCTAGCTTGTTTTTGCTGTCACCCTCCATGGCATGGAATCGAAGTGAGTTTAAGATAATATTTTTTCATACCTCAATACTATGGGTCAATGAGAAGATTCTTTGGAAATCGAAAGTTCGTGTTTGCATCTGGTTTGGGGTGATTGGATGGAGAGGAAAGGTAGAATATTTTATGATCACTAACTTCCTTTTTTTTATTTTATTTATTTTTTAGTTAAAGAATCACCATCTTCCTTTTCATCTGCTGAGGGACTAGGTGGAGTTTTCGGCCTCTATCTGGTCCTCTGTTCTGGGTTCCTTTCAAGGGATAAATAAATTCCTATAGTCAAGTGGATTAGAGGGACATTCTTATTGACAATTTTATTTGTGGAAGTCCTTAGTTGATTTATAGGACTCCTTGTTTCCTTATACTTGTATCCTCTTCCTTCTTTATAAATCCTCTTTTTATTTGAAATTCAATAAGGTCTTATCTTGGGACATTTATTTAAATTCTAATTATTGATGGCACATTTATTGCAAATAAATTGACGGCACATTTATTTAAATTCTAATTGGCTGCTCTGATTGGGATATGTTCCATTTCCCCCCTTTCTACCTGGCATATTTATTATTAAATTTTGTCTTCTGTTGTTGCATTGGAGCATGACATGATAGTGTTTATGCAGAGTTAATGAGGATGAACTCCACAGATTTTATACTGCTGCAAATGGTGATTTTTCGTGCTTGCTCTCATCAGTTAAGAAAACAATTTATTGGAGGGAGAATTACAGGATTCTTTCTGGACAAGAACTTGAGATCTGGTCAAATCTGGTCTTCTGGCATGGATTTGATGTGAACCATCGACCCTGCCTTATTGTACGGCTTGGTCTTGCTTGCACTAGCTTGCCATGTAATGAGAGACCTCGCTTTGCTCAAGCAATTGGTACACCATATACCCTTTTTGCTCTTAGGACTTCTACCCATGTGGGCCTTCTATTTCATTCATTTAAAGAATGTTTTTAGTAGAGTGCACTTCTCTCACCGGCTATCAATTTTTTAATCTTGAGCTGAAGGATTATTGCTTATTATGTTTTGTCTGTCCACCATATGATCAGTGCCTTTAACCATCTCATCTTAAATTCCACATCCTTTCGTGAATGTCCATCACATTGGACAGCTCCAGTCCAATGCCAGTTGGGATTGTCAATTTTTAAGAGAGATACATAGACCTCCCTTCCTTTCCTAGTAACAAAGTGCCTTTTTTTATTTGAAAATCCAAAGCATAAAACAATAAAATGAACACAACCTCTTTCTCTCAAGTGCACCTACCAAACCACCTTTTTCCCTTTACAAAAAAAGAAATAGAGAACATTAAGCCTCCACCACCACCACCACCACCGCCGCCGCCTCCACCACCACCACCACCACCACTACCACCGCTAGTTCCCTCTTCCTCAGCTGTCTCTTGATATTTCTTTTATGCCCCTGATATAGATAGGGAGAAGTGTGATGTAAATAATAAAGGGAAGTATATTTGTAATTTTCTTTTCTTTTGTATTTTGTCACATTTGTCATGTATTCGTGCTTAGATATTATAGTTAGGATCAAAGCTTATAGAAGGTTTCATGAGTGTTGTCATGGATGACACTTCATGACACCTCATCTCATGACAACTAGAGGCGGATCCAGAATTCCAGTCTAGGGGGCGAAAATACAATGGTGATTTTTTTACATGACACGATTAGCATGTTAAAGTTGACAAGTATTAGAAAGGAGCTTGGACAAAATCAAGTACTAAAAATCAAAATTTTGAACCAACATTGCAGAGCACCGAACAAACTTAACCTAAAGAGCTAAAATTTTTCATTAACCTAAATTTTTTGCCAAACTTTAAATTTTAGTTCGTATTAAAGTAATTATCAAATAAAAATGAATAAATTTCTCTATAGAAATATTGAATTACATTTTAATATATAGCATTTTTCTGTTTTTCTCCATGTTACGAAAGTACACAATCACACTTAACATTACAATATTTACCGAATAACGTAACAGAAAATGAAGGCGATCCACAAGCATTTAAACATTTCTAAATCTAAAAAAAGAAAATGACTTTAAACATTTCTCAAATATTATGGAAATTAATGTAAACAATTAAACATTTACCACAAAACATATGAGCTCATATAATTATGTAAACATTTTAAACATTTTTTAGTAAAGTAAACATTTTAAAGAGAATTCATATAAGTAAAAGTGATGTGAATCAAGAATGCGGAAGTGTTACTGCTACACTACACACCAAATACTAATTACAATACACCAACTAAATACTCCAAATAAAACTAAACTAAGAAACTTATTCAAAATATAAGTAAAAGATAAAGTAAACATTTAAGTAATTGAACTTGTTCAAAAATATAATTAAACATGCAACTAACAAAACATATACTAAAATAATAAAATAATAGAATAGGCAGGTAATACATACATCTAAGCTAGAGAGGTTGACGCCACTCCAGAACGGAGAGAAGGCGGTGATCGGCAGCGGTTTGGCGGATTAGGTGAGAGGCGAAAAAGAAGAAAGTTTAGAGAGAGAGGAATGAGTGGCGGTAAATTGAAAACCAAAGCGATGTAGGTTAAAAAAGAGTTTTTACATTATATTATCATACAGTTTCCAAAAAAGCAATACATATCACCTTTACCTTTCCAACTTTACACTTAAAACCTTTAGGGTCCGTTTGATAGCATTATTTGCCATGGCAAATGGCAAATAAGTTGGCAAATATGACATTTGCCTACAATTTGGTGTGTTTGATAGCAAAATTTGCCTACAAACTATTTGCCAATGTACAACACCTCTTATGCATAACATGTTGGCAAATTTTGCTTTGCTATATGGATGGGAAATATTTGCCAACAAATTTGCTAACTTCTTAAACGCTTTTAATATTTTAAAAAACAATTTAAAAACTATTTTAAATAATTAAAAAAAACTGTTATGAATATTTTAAAAATTGTTATGAATATTTTAAAAATTGTTTTAAATAGTTAAAAAAACTGTTTTAAATTAAAATCTGTTTAAAAACTGTTTTTTCGTAAAAAACGTTTTAACTTTTAATGTAAAAAACTGTTTTAATGTAAAAATTGTTTTAATGTAAAAAATTAAAAATTGTTTTGATGTGAAAACTGTTTTAATATAAAAAATTGTTTTAATGTAAAAACTGTTTTAATGTAAAAAATTATTTTAATGTAAAAACTGTTTTTTCGTAAAAACTGTTTTAATGTAAAAAATTGTTTTAATGTAAAAATTGTTTTAAGGTAAAAAATTTAAAAAGGTTTTAATGTAAAAACTGTTTTAATGCAAAAAATTATTTTAATATAAAAACTGTTTTAATGTAAAAAAAATTAAAAACTGTTTTAAAGTAAAAACTGTTTTAATGTAAAAATTAAAAACTGTTTTAATGTAAAAACTGTTTTTAGTAAGTAGTTTTGGCGTAAAAAACTTTTTTTTTTTATATATAGTTTGTTACTTTTTTAATAAATAAAAACGGGAAGTAAATAAGAAAAGAAAAAACTGTTTTTTTATTAAATAAGACTTGGGACGAAAATAAAAAAAAAACATATTTTTTATTATTATATATGTTAATATGGACGAAAAATGTGTTATTAAAATGTTTTGCCTAAAAAACTTGTTTTACCTTATTTGGTGTTTGATAGTCTAATGTGAGAAAAAAATATTTGTCTAGGCAAAATTGACAAATTTTGCCATGCCAACACTTTTGCCCAATATGTATCAAACGGACCCTTAAATCTTTTTTCTCGGCGAAATTTTTCGAAAATTTCAGGGAATGAGAAAAGGGAATGAGAAAACCATCTGTTTCAAAACCCATTTGACCACTGCACACTGAGGGAAAAGGGAATGAGAAAACCATCTGTTTCAAAACCCAATTTAGCCCATAGGGCTCAATCGAAGAAAAAAAAGAAGAGAGGGAGGGGGAAAAGATGAAATCAAACAAAACATTGGTTCAATCGATGTACGGTTCATCTCCCCTCGTTCTTCAATTGCTCCGGTGAAATTTGACTATGGTGATTCTGATGTGGATTTGGGTGCGGAAGAGTAAAAGAAGAAGTTTTCTACACAACAATTAACTACACAACAACTATATTACACAACAACAACTAAACTAAAGAAATGAAATGGGTCTCTCTCTCTATTCTCTATTCTCTATTCTCTATTCTCAATATTCAAAGTTAAGTACAAATGAGGGCTAATGGGCCTATTTATAGGAAGAGTTAGCTTGCTAATCAAGCACCCAAAAGACTAGAAAGGCAACTAAAAACTAAAAATGACACATTAGTCCTAAACATAGTTGGAAACTAATTAAAAGACAAAAATAAAGGGAAAATAACAATAAACTCTAATTCCCATCTTTCTCCCCTACTTGAAAGAGCTCTTCCTGAGCGACAAAAATATTTGTGAGGGCAACATCTGGGGGCTCCCTTACTTGAAAGAGAAGTCGTCCTTTAAAGCGTCCCGCATAACGACTCGCAAAATAGCCTTGGAAGAGAAACCACAAATTTACGCCATGGCCGAGGAATAGGAAGTTAGCCTATAATCCGTCCACATGAAGAGCCAACACAAGATTGATGCGGAGAAGGCCATTGATACCAAATTTCATCCAAATTGCCCGTGATGAGCCTCCTTAGCATCAAATCATGTAAAAGAGGCGTGGAGCACTCCTCGTAAGGAACCCAAAAAGGATCCACAATTCCACACCAATCGTGATCTCCTCACGCAACACATACTCCTCAAAGGAAACAACCACCGAACCATAATCACAAAGCTCATCATCGTAACCAAAAATGAGAAAAAATCCATCAAATCAAATATTGCCACCTTGCGATAATGAGTGCGAGTTTTCCAACCGTCTTCAACAAATAAATCGAAAAAATCACATAGATAGTACCCATCATCTTCTACCCGAAAGATATGAATGAAATCCATAATCTCAAATGCCTCCAAATCCCTATATCGAGTACGAGTGATCCGTCCATCCTCCTCGAATATGGGGAAAAAAATCACAAGGAAGGAACACGGAGTCACTATCAAGCATATCGGGGTCTCAACAACCTCGGAGACATCCTCGTGAAACATATTCGAAGAGATAGTATCATCGGTGTGCGCGAGAATGACACCGGATGTAGTAGGAGGGACACCGGTGGACAAGTACTCGAAATATGGGACCAAATGCCTCGCTCGTGCACATACCCATTGCTCACGTGCCATATCCATCTCAAAATACTCGGCTCGACATCTATTTAGGTGTTGACAGTACATCTCATACTCCCCGATGAAGTAACCACTATACGCGAATATGTAAAACTTTTGAGTTAGGTATGAATCCGTTGCGGCCCAAGAATCTAGAAAACTTTGGAGATTCTTGATGATGGCAAAACTTACCTTGTCGAAATCGGCACAAGCATTTATATCGAGCCCGTATTTGGTACCATACCATGATAATTGGAAGAAAGGTATTCTTCGGGTGGGGGAGGGATTAAATCGTAGGCTCTTGATAGAATTGGGGCAGATTTGTAATTTTTAGAAAATACAGGGGCTGAATTGTAATTTTCAGAAATTGGTAGGGGATTATTATGTTGAAGAAGTTCGGGTGGTGGGAAAATTTGATTAGGGTTAGGGTTTTGATATGGAGTGGGCTTTCTAGGTGGAGCAAGTGTTAGGGTTTCTTGGGATTTGGGAAAGTAGGGTTTGGAATTTATGGAGGAATACTTCTTGGATACATCCGGGTAAATCTTGGATTGATTAGGATCATAAAACTGCAGTGCTTGGTCAATTGTAACAATATCTTGGGTTTCAGTGAATTAGCGTTCCATTCAGACTTGCGGCATGCTTGAGACGTCTGCGGAGGGGTCGTATAGTCTCGGTTCTGCAGTCCAAAACCGTTGGTCTGCTGATTGGAAAGTTTCGGCGTGTTTGAAAGTGCCGAAGAGTTGTTCTGGCCGCATGGGTCAAGTGGCTAACGGCACCGACAGGAGGTTCTGAGGGATTTTGGTGGTCATCCTTCTCTTTCGAAAGTTGGTTGGCTTGACAAAACCTAGATGAAATCCCAGCAGTCTCATTTCTCTCGTTCCGACCATTCGGTGGTGCTGTCAGCCCCTCCCCGCCACCTTGAATTGGGGTTAGGGTTTCTAATTTGTGGGAAGTATTTTTGGGGTTGATTCGGGTATCATTCGCGTGAATCCAAATCGAATTCCAATCTTCAATGAGCATGATTAAACCAAGAACAAACTATGATACCAATTTGATGTGGATTTGGGTGCGGAAGCGTAAAAGAAGAAGTTATGTACACAACAATTAACTACACAACTATATTACACAACAGCAACAACAACAACTAAACTAAAGAAATGAAATGAGTTTCTTTCTCTCTCTATTCTCTATTCTCAATATTCAAAGTTAAGTACAAATGAGGGCCAAGGGGCCTATATATAGAAGAGTTAACTTGCTTATCAAGCTAATACCCCAAAGACTTAAAAGGCAACTAAAAACTAAAAATGACACATTAGTCCTAAACATAGTTGGAAACTAATTAAAAGACAAAAATAAAGGGAAAATAACAATAGACTCTAATTCCCATCAGATTCAAGTCGGTGATGCCAGTAGAGGGACAATTCTAGGGTTTCGCAACCCTAGGTTACTTTTTGATCCAGGTGGGAATGAATTTTGCTGCTATTGGTGAAAGAAGTGGCTAACGATGCTGTTTGGGGAGTTGCAAAATTTGGGTCCAACTTAAGCTGCTGCTATAATTAGGACCGAACAGCTAAGACGGGTCCTTATCATATGTGCCGTTGCCTGCTTAGGGAATAAAGTGGGTTTAATAGAGGCTGGCTTGGCCCCAACACAAAATGAGTCTTTAGTTTGTGCTGGAGCAACCCACATGTGCTAATAAAATGGACTCAGGAGTTTTGTCAAGTTCGTGCAGATTGGACGTCTTCACTTCACTTCTTGAGTTTGAGGACGAATTCTTTCAAAGAAAGGGAGAATGATATAGATATTGGGAATTGTGATGTAAATAATATAGAGGGGAAAATTTGTCACACTTGTCCTAATTTAGTGCTTAGATATTATAGTAAGGATATAAGCTTCTAGAAGGTTCCATTAGTTTTGTCATGGACGACACCACATGACATATCATCTCGTGACAACTCATACTTTGCTACCACATTCTAGAAGCTTTGGATTGTCAATAAATTTCCGATGTCGAAAAATATAATCATTCCCCATTGGGAAGATATATATCTTTGGATTGTTAATAAGTTTCAAATTTTTGCTTGTGTTTTCTCCCTTCTTTGGATTCAATTTTTGTGTTTGCATTTGTCCCACTCAACTACCATTCTTTGTCATTGTTTTGGACCATTTTGTGTCAACAATGGCAGCCATGATACTGTACCATGCTGCCGCAGTACTCGACAAGTCTTTGTGAAGCAGAATGAGAAATTCTTGCATTCACATTTGAAAAATTCTTAGTTGTGAAGGCATGAAGATCTGTCTATGTTGGGGTTTAGGGAGGTTTGGGCTTGGTGGTCCGGGATGGCATTAGAAAAAGTGCAAGAATGGATTTGGAGGTGGCTTCAATCTATTGAGGTTGTTGGGTTGGCAGGATTATTGTTTGAGGTCTGCATTTCAAAATAAAATGTAGAAAGAGGAAGAGTAATGGTGGTGGGTTATTTCTGAAGATGATGAAGTTGAGTATCTGGTTGGCTGGGATCTCAGATATTGAGAGAGAGGGGATGATACGGAGATTGTTGGGTACTGAGAAAGGAGGGATGGTATGGAGATTGTTGGGTATTGAGAAAGGAGGGATGGCATGGAGATCGTAAGGTACTGAGAAATGGGCATCATATGGCGATTGTAAGGTACTAACAACGGGGGATGATACGGAGATTGTAAGGTTTGCACTTACATTTTCGAAGAGATGATTTTTAGCTTCTTTTACATATTCTTGCGAGAAGTAGGTAGGCTACGAAGATGCTGTAATTTCTTCAATACTAAACGATGATAAATGGTAAGGTTGTTTCCTTGTAAGTTGGGCGTCACTGGTTCAAGTCGTTGAAACAATTTCAACAATTGCTTCGTGTGCGAAGTATGACTGCATTTATCCATCTCCAAACCTTGCAGTAACGTGGGCCTCATGCACTGGGCTGCCCTATCATGGCTTTTCAATAATGGAGCTGTTTTGGTGTTAATTATATGGTGCTGGTGTGGTAATTGTAGTTGTATCGAAGTTTATTGAATTCATAGCTATCTACCCAGTGCCATGGGCTCTTACTTCATAACCTGGAGGTTGAGAGTTTGAAATTGAATCCTCTTGGGGCCACCTGTCATAGTGTTTCTGATGCGTGCAAAGTGGACTATCTAAACATACCATGGTGTGGATGGTGGCCTAGTGTGTCCTGGTGATTTTTGACTTTTTTTTTGGGTGGGCGGTGGGTGGGGAAAGGGGGTGGGGAATAGAACTCTCAACCTCCTTCATGAGAACCATGGCTTATGAAAAGGGTGGAGTATTTTTGTAATCTTTAATCATTAGCAGCTATTATTTAGGATATTTTTTATTAGGATTCTATTTCCTTGCTTGTTAACCAAGTATTAGTTTCAATATTAACTACAAATGATAGCCCTTATAATTTGATATTGAATATGTTTTGGGAGGTGATTCTTGACTTGTGTGTCTTTATACGCTTTTGTCAATTTAGATCATAAGTGGTATCAAAGCGGGAAGCGACGTTTATAAAGTTGAGTTATGTCGAGTGTTGTGTTCTGTTCATGAGCCAAGACTAGTACTCAGAATAACCTATTGACCGACTGAGTGATTTCATCGACAATGAATGTTTTAAAACACGCAAGACACTAGTGGAGGGTCGTCCTTTGGGAGGATGAATGACAACATTTTTCCTCTCGAATTTTAGATTCATCTTAGAAAACAAAGTTATTGTTAGATTCATTATTTAGCAAAATCGATGCTATACTTGTCCGATGTCCTATTTACAATACCCACCACTACCTGACCAGCTGACCCCATACTGCTCTTTGGGCCCTCTGTCAAAATCGCCTCTTGTTGTCGCCATCCTCACCTTGCACCAACAACTCCAGTTGTGCCAATGAGGCTCTGTATAACCTTGTCGTGATGTGTCATTCCCCCATCACAAATCTCATTTGCGTTTGGCAGCGGTGACATAGCCTCTCTGCCCCTGTCCCACGACCTTATGTGTCAACTTTATTTCGTAAAGGCGACCAACTCCTCCATAGAGAGGACTAGAGATTCCATGCTCACCGCGACACATTGGGGATAGTGACCCTAAATCTATGAAACCCACGGCTATGTCATCAACAAGATCTCGGAGGTCGACAAATGCAAAGAGAGCGCGGTTCTTGAAAGTGCTGATGAATTCTGATGTGTTGTTGGAACGGAAGCGATTAATTTTTAACTGCACAACAATAACATAATGTTTAGAGACTAATGTCCTAAGAAATATCACTAAATCAACTCTTAAAATATCGTAGTGAGTACAAATGAGGGGCCTAAGGCCCTATTTATAAGAAAAGGTTGGCTTGCATCCTGATGTAGGAGTACTTTCTAACCTGAATGGACCAAGACTTGCTGGGCTTGGACTTCATGGGGCAGACTCACCTCGTGTATATTAGAATAAAGTTGTGCCTTTACTAACATCTATAGCTTGTGGTACAACGATAAGCGTTTGAACCATCATTTGTATCAGAGCGAGGTCATGGGTTTGAGTCGTAAGAGTGGCAACATATCCGTCGGGGAGAATGTTGCAGGGGCACATATTAGCCTTAATGGACCAAGGTCGCTGGACTTGGACTCCATAGGGCAGACTCACCTCTTGTGTATATATGGGAATAAAGTTGTGCCTTTATTAACAGCTATAGCTTTTGGTACAACGGTAAGTGCTTGACTCATTAAATTTTGTCTGGAGGTAATATTTAGAGCTAGATTTATGAATCTTGTGTTGCTCATTGTCCAACTTGACAGAGTGGACTAAACTTTGGTTATGGGAATTGTTTGGTTAAGTGGATAGAAGTTACTTCAGTTTGCGCGTGCCAGTGACCCGAAGGATGAGTTGGGCCCTTGATCTACTGATTTTGGTGATGGATTTGCATGGAGTTTGAGCTAAAAAATGGATACAACCCATTTTAGTCCATTAAAATTGTTGGAAGTTGATTTTTTAGGTATTATATTATGGGTCTGTGCCAAAATTTCAGATTACGAACAAGTTTTCTAGTATAATTGGTTTGGCTCAAAACTAAAGCAGAGATTCCAAGTATTTGTTCTTAGGTCGCAAGTTTGTCTAATTTCCCGACAGCTAGACGATAAGCTTTATCTAGGGAAAATGAGGTGAATGGTGGCTTGGTGGGTCTTTGGGATTTAATACCCCGTATTTTTATGGCATTTAATTATGAGATTATTTAAATTTAATGGGGATAAATTAATTTAATTTTAATCTAGATGTTAAATTGAATATTTACTAGCGTGACGAGAGTTAGTAATTATTGGTAAGAATAATGTTGAATATTACTAGATGAGTAAAGTAATATATGAGATTGAATTTATTAGAAATTGTCGCGAGTCAAATTAAGTCGAGACGCGCATGTGTCGTGTCGGAACTAAATTAATGGAATAAAAGTGAAATAATTATAAGTCACCCGTATGGTCATTTCGAGTGCGTCAATGTGTCCGGAAGGGTCGAGATAGTCAGAAAAGTGTACCCGGGGATTTAGTTTGGGTCTCTGGACGTTTTTAGGCCTAACCGGTGACTCGAGAGGGCATTTTGGTAATTTTCAATTTTAGGCCTTAATTATGGACGAAAATTGAGAGGTTATATCTGATGAGAGTTAGAGTCCTCGAGGGTTAGAAATCTTGGAGTTGCAGAGAGGCTAAGGAAGAGGGAAGAGAGAAGAGAGAAGGCTTCCAAGGAGGAGAGCCACCATCCCTACACCACTCTCACCAATTCCACTACCAATGTGTAGATCGAAAGAAGGGAATCGTTCCTATACCATTTTAATTCGTCGGATCAGACCTTCGATTTCAGGCAAGTATCTAACTTGCTGTTCTTTAGTTGATAACACATCCATGCTAGTGTAGGAATTAATCCTCTCATATTTTCTTGAAAAAAATAATGTTGTTGGGAGATTATTATTGAAATTTTGGAGTAGAAACCATGTTAGGATGAATATTTTGTTATATGTAGAATATTATCCACGAAATTTGATGCCCAGATGGGATAAAAATCTAAAAATTAAATGATTTCTTGGGAAAATTGGGTTAAATGATAATTTCTTGAATTAATCCCCTTTGATGACGATTCTTGGTGAATTTGCGAATGTTTTACATTAGAAATCTTCTATAATGGTTTATATAACGTTCATGAGGTTTGGTTGGGAGTTTGGGACATGTTAATGGAGGCTTGAGAATTTATTTTGGATGAAACCCGTAGGTTAAAAATGCAGAAAACTTGGCCAACACCTGCTTGATTGATCGATCGATCGACCCCTCCTAGAAACTGAAACTTTTCTCCTTTTAAATGTTAATTCAATCCCGATGTGTAAGGACCTTTGGGCATAATATAAATATCTTAATGGGACATGAGAAGGACCAGTAGGGTATAAGTAGGGTCCGGGTAAAACTAGTTTATATGAGATTTAAACGTGGGGTTTCAGGAATATAAATTGAGTGGGAAATCGCGCGTATGTTATAGTAGGTCTTGTGAGAATTAGGAAAGACTTAGACCAGTAGGGTAGTGAGGGTACACCTACTGATTTTATGTTTATCAAGACGATACACTTCGAGAGTCGAGAAGCACTTAAGGATTTGCGGTAATTGTGAAAATAAAAAGAATGATTTAATTATACGTAAAACTCGGGGGTTATGTGCCACACATGGTTTGAATATATTATGGGTCGTGGGCATACCTAGCTGAATAATGTGAATATATATATATATATATATATATATATATATATATATATGGATGCATGTATATATAATATATATAGTATGTAAATATCTGTGTGTAGTCATACCCGCGCTACTTGTTATCGTCCAGACAGTCTTATCTCGATGTGACCTTTATGGGATACAGGCTATTTGAGAACGATAGTCAGATGGTCCTAAGAGATGTGAGGGCATGTGCTGACCTCTTAGTGACTTGAAACTATGCTTCATCTCCAATATGTGTGTTTTGTGTTAATACAGTTCGAGAGTAATTCCGAACTAGTATTTCTCTTTTTGTACGAGAGATACGGGGACTTGATAGCAGAGTATGCCAACACCATAGATTTTATGTGGAGTGCCCGATTTGTATATATATTATATGAGTGATGAATATATATACCTGTGATTCATCTACTGTGCCTGTAAGTAGATAAAATGGAATAATTGATATTAAACAAATTAAGTGTCTGAGAACTTAAAGCTATATTGTGATATACATAGCTAACTTGGTAAATTCATAAGTAAGGTTAGTTTTATATACATCCTACTTACGCGGTCACATGATTTAGGATTGTTAAAGGGGAGATTGGGTTAAACTAGTGAATTGGGTTAGCTTCATCTAGTTTAATTTAGTAGCACGTTAGGCGTGCACATTAGTTGAAAGGTGAAAATTCTCATGTGAGTGTCGAAATACTAACATGTATGTAATATCAACTGGTGGGCATTTTAAATACTTGCTAAATTACTTTAAAGCTGTTTTACACTCGGACCCGTTTTCTGTCATCTTTTCTCCCTCTTATATATATATATATATATATATATATATATATATATATATATATATATATATATATATATATATATATTGTAGGGGGGCTCAGTCACAGGGGCGTCAGGCCTAGATCTTTGGACCATTGACGTGCTGCAGTCAGTGTGGAAGTTGCAGGTCCTTGCAGTAGACGACTTCTTCCTTGTCGTCATTCTCCTATTTAGTCATCTCTAGTTGGGGCGTGTGTCGCCCGTTTCCCTATTTCATTTTAGTTCAGAATGAGATTTGTATTCTTTATCATTTCAGGATTTAGCTATTATTGAGATTATTTTATTTATTTCGTTGTCCTGCGATTGGGATTTATTATTTGGATTGATTTATCTAGATTAGTCATTTCAGTCAGATGGTTTGTTTTTATTATTATCATTTGCATTCGTGAAAAATGGGTTGTTAGTAAATAATAACAATCGGACTTATATTAAATTAAATGTTTTGACACTTAGCTTAATTATTTATTAGGGGATTAATAAAGAAAATTGTTTTACGACAGTGATGATAAGAATGAACCAACCGAGTACTTTGAATTAATTTAATATAGGACTGATCACCCGGTATTTAATTAGGCGGAGTGTCATAGGTAGTATCAGTGCTAGGTTCTAGTGTTCTTAGGATCTGTGCGACTTATTATGCTTCCAGTGTTGCTTTGTTTGATATGGAGCCCTATGTTTAGGATTGTTGATTTCTATGGTGAGATTTTGTTCTCCTGCTATAACGTATATATATTAGTGAATCTTATTTGCGTTCGGGCGTGTTAGAACAATGAAGTACGACAGGCGAGGGCCGTTGGGCGGACAACATGAGGCAGGGCTTAGTTGAAGTTGTAGAGTATATTCGAGGATGATGACTGTAGTCGAGGTCTCCCCTATTATGGCACGAGAAGCCAGGACTGTAAAGACGGCTAAGGCGCAACATATGATTTGCAAGTGCTGCTATAGTCGAAAGTGGTGCCAAATTAGACTCGCCCAACGTGGTAGGATTCAGAGAGAGAGTCAGACGAAGCATTGAGGAGAACCATCAGTGGAAGATCTAGAAATGCGCGAATTGTGTGTGTTAACCAATGAAGGTAAAATATCCAAAGGCTTAGGCATATGGCAGAGCGTGGCTAGCCGAAAGTGAAAATTTGGGGTGAAATTTTTCTTGACTCGTCGGAGCAAAGTTATAATGGTGGGAGTCAACCACCACATTTAGAAGTGGAATGCTGTGTCAATGGAAGGATCTTAGGTACGGTTTACGGTTTGACCGCAAGTTCCTTCATCAAATGTTTAGGTTAAGATGTGAATGCCATTCTAAGCTTCATCACAGGAGCGCCGTACAAAGGTCCACGTGTGAAAATGAATTTAATTATTTAGCGAATCTTGTGCCGGATGAAGTAGATACAAATGGAGGAGACGATTTCAAGTGGGAGATCGACTCGTAAGAAAAGTTAATAACACTTAAAGGGAATTTTGCTGGACGACGGATCCAGATGGTGACAATGTCGTGTTTTGTCAATGTAGATGTTAATGCTTCTTTGTTTGGGAAGCTAAAGGAATCGAAGAATTTAGTCAGAGAATAAGACTAGATGAAACGGTGTTAGTGAAGCACCACAAGGGGGAGAACCATCAGGGCACTCGTTTAAATGCTTCGGATAGCTGAACTCGTACCAAGAAATGGTGAATTCAGTAAGGGCTATTGAAGCAAGTAGCATGTTCCTTAGGGCCAACAAAGCTAAGGGAACAATGGGGGTAACAATCGGGATCGAGACTACCAAAGTCCGAGAGAAGAATAACCCTAATATGGTCAGTATGACAGGAGATAAGTGGATTATGTGTAGAGGAATTTTGTGGAGAGTAAAGCCACGTGCGTTAATTTTTTCCCGAAGTGAGTAAAGGGACAAGGGTATGTTGCTTCAAGGGTAATGGTTAATGTAGTTTTTGGTTTGATTCGGATAGGCGTGTTATGTCCGGAAAACCATTTGAGCGGCCAGGGCGATTGGCAAGGTAGGAGTATGAGTTTTATCCTCGGAGGATGAAGCGTGTTTCATGGGACACGAACGAGTCACTATATTTTAATTTTTGCTAGATTCACACGTGAGACGAGCTTAATGCGTATATCGATAATGTTATTATTATGTGAATGTTTTCCCTGGAATAGCGGGATTATCTTTAGTGTTATCCGCAGAGGATGAACGGGTGTATTGATAATGATATATACCTTATTGAGGTTATTCGTTTTAGTGATGTGTTATACGAGTATGATATTATCTTGATTATGGTTTTATAGTAATAATTAGACCGATAGTGGGCGGATATCGCAAGTCTATTGGGTTGCTGTCGTAGTGCATGATGTTTTGTTCTGGCGAAGCCTCACCTACGAGAGGGTAGGGCTCGCATTTATATCATATATTATAGAGACTTCGAAGGCTATAGTGGCTTTATCATATATTCTTTTAAAACATGTCACTCAATCAATGTTTTATCATTTATTTGCAGCTTTGGAACCTCCAATTTCCATTATCAAGACTCTGGAAAATCTCTTCTCAAATTTTTTTGGGGTTCTTCCGAAGGCACTATGAAAAGGCATTGGAAAAATTGGAAGTCTCTTTGTCTCCCGTATTATGAAGGGGGATTAGGCATTAAGCTCATTCCTGATTACATTGAAGCTTCTTCTTGCAAACTTTGGTGGAGGTTTCTAACAGTCGATTCACCCTGGAGCAGATTTTTGATAAATAAATACTGTAAAAGATGTGACCCCCTTGAATCTTCTTGCAGAATAAATTCTTCTCATGTATGGAAAAGGATGCATAAGGTTCTTTCAGTGGTTAAAGAGTGGATCAATGTCGATGAGGATCTCAAATGGGTGACCAACCCCAATGGTACCTTCTCTCTCAAATCAGCTTGGAACGTTGTTAGACATAAAAGCTGCCCCCAATTCTCTTTCAAAACAATATGGAATAAGAGACTTCCTAGTAAAGTTTTTATTTTTATGTGGAAGTTACTCCATCAAATTGTTCCTACTGATGACATAATTTCCAAAATCAAAATTCCTATTGTTTCCAAATGCCATTGCTGCGTTAGACCTATCCAAGAATCAATAGATCACATTTTCTTCACGGGTGATATAGCTTCATCAATTTGGACTCATTTCAAAGGTATCATAGGTATCGGAACTTCTTCCATCTCAATCAGAGGAGAGCTTATGTCATGGTGGATTAAAGTCAAAGGAAATGCTGTTCTCTCTTCTCTCCTTATCATTATTCCAATTCTTATTACTTGGGAGATCTAGAAAGGTCGTAATAGAGCTGCTTATGATGACTTGACAATGAAGACTGAAGTTTTAATTTCTAATATTCGCAATGACATTAGAGATTCCTTTTTAGCTTTCTCCTTCACAGATTGTAAATCTAGTATGGATCTTGAGCTTGTTAGGGAGTTTAAAATTCGGTGTTGTTAAACTTGTTCTGCCACTGGAGAAAGGCTTTTTTTCTCCTTCTGAATAAAATATTTTAATTAAAAAAAGAAAAAGAAAAAAGAAGAAGGGTATAGTGGTATTGAAATGCTTAATCCCGGGGTGTGTAGGGATTTATTATCATGATTCGGTGTGTATTGGGTTTACTGTTGAGCGAAAAGATTTAACTCATTATTATGTTTAGCGCTCAGGACTTGGTGATAGGAAGAGCGCATTGTTATATCTATCCTTTAGAGACGTGGGAGTTAAGACTTATATTCATATGTTTGGGGACAAGATTTCGAGAGTCCCGATTGTATGTGTACGAGGTTTATGGAATGTGATTACCACCAATGCTAAGCGATAGTGCAATTGGCGAAAAGTTCTTTGTTAAAGTGAAATTGCGGGAGGAGATGTAGCTTTTATGTCAAGAGACGGGAATATAGGGGTACATGGTAAGGACGGAGGGCCTAACGGATTTCGATAACCGACAATGCTAGGTATTAGTGTATCGGGGGGTTCCTTGTTTGGATTTTACTTTGCGAGACATCCCACGCATGAAACTTAGCGTAAGGTTGGGAGTAGGGAGATGTTTGGTCATTAGTCCATGAGTCCGGTACCTCGATCGTTATAGGAGCAGGTAGTTACAACTGTAAGTTGGAAGCTAAATTAGGATTTAAGGCAGTGGAGCCGGTTGTGTGGTAAGGAAGCATTGAAAATTTTGTTTTATCACCACGAGTTGAAGGGTGGAAAGATGTTAAGGAGGATTTAGAATTTCAATTTCTAGGGTAATTGAGAGTACCCAAGTGATATAGCCACGTTGTGAATACAAGGGCAATAAAGAATCGAGTGTTATGTGTGAAGCGTATGTGATGCTTACGCCAATATGCACGGTTTATAGGGGGTGTGGGCATCCTGGTTAGCCGATGTCAGAATCGTCCGGGTTAAAGGGGCGTGAGAATAGATGTATGAAATATATGTCTGTGGGACTAATATAACGAAGTGGAATTGGTAGAGTGGATTAAGCGTCGTGTGAAGGACGATAATCCATATATATACGTGTGCGATCGGAATAGCACACCCAAACTTGGTGGGAAGGCTGTGGGAAGCCATTTAAAAAGGGGTATTCCTTGAGAAGAGTGAAATTTAACTATTATGGAGAACACTTGGCCCGGAGTTTTACCTAGTCAGATGTTGAGAGCGACTTACGGGTAGAAAGAATGATGATGTTAGTAAGGTATAAGAAGTCCAGAAGTGCACATCGTGGGGAAAAGTGCATGGGTCGGAACTTTCGATATACACCGAGGAAAGAAGGGGAGTATTAAGTGTCACTTAATGTGAGACATTACAAGTAGAAGTCGATGTTGAGCGGGACATAGTGAGTAGTCTCCGCGTGCACCACTCATAAATAGAAATCGGTTGGAGCAAGAGGATCAACCAGAGAATTTTGTAACAAGTCGACGATCCCTGTAATGGAAGAGGGCAGCCAATTTGCTAAATTTCTTTAATGGGTTGCCAACCTCAAGACAAGGTCACGAGTCCCTTCGAATGTATGGAACAACTTGACCTAAAAGAAAGTAATTGTTACTCTTTTGGGTGATTTACACTATTAGACAATATGCCCCAGTCCTTCTTTGAAAGGAAGGATCGCGCCGGTAAGTGGTCCTGGCCGATATTGTTCTGAACTAGGGTGAGATCCCTGAACCCCACCTTCGGTACGGGATTTCAGGAAGAAGTGGGGATAGCGTTTCGTTTTGAGCAGGTTGTATCACCGATAGCCCGAGGAGTAGGCAAAAGGTGATAAACGACTAGTGGAGCGATATGAATGTAATTTTGGACTCATTGTGGTCATTTCATATCCGCAATAGTTGTAGATAGTAAGTGAAGTATAGTACGGTAATTGAGAGAGGATATTACCTAATGGTAGAGTTTTGTGGAAGCACTTGTACCTGTTTATTGTGAACAAGGTGCTTATTGAGGTTTTGGTATGGAAAAACCTTAACTATTCTCCCTCTGGTTGTTTAGAGGTGTTAGGTGGCGTTTGACTGTCGTAAGAGTTACGTCGCTAGAAATCAAGATTCGAAGAACTGACAAGGGTAGTCAGATGTTCATAGGGTTTCTCTCAGGATGGAAGCTTTGTGTTGAGATAAATACGAGTAGTTGATACGTGGTGAGGTGCGGCCTCCCAATAATATTGAGACAATAGGGCCAATGATGTATAGGCTATAGTCTTATTCGAATGTTGTTTCGTAGGGGCACAAGATGAGGAGTCGTTATTGAGGTGTGACCCTATAACTGATAAAGTGTCGAGAGTGTTAAACAAGCTTGTTGTGAAGCGGAGGCAATAGTGATTGAGCCTTACTTTGAAGTTGATTTTGAGTACTGGAGGAAACTTGTTTTTACCAGGTATGCCTTTTTCGAATTTCGCGAAGAAATTCCGTTATTAGGGGAGAAGTATGTAATATCCCGTATTTTTATGGCATTTAATTATGGAATTATTTAAATTTAATGGGGATAAATTAATTTAATTTTAATTCAGATGTTAAATTGAATATTTACTAGCGTGATGAGAGGTAGTAATTATTGGTAAGTATAATGTTGAAAATTACTTGATGAGTAAAGTAATATATGAGATTGAATTTATTAGAAATTGGCGTGAGTGAAATTAAGTCGGGACACGCATGAATCGTGTCAGGACTAAATTAATGGAATAAAAGTGAAATAATTATAAGTCCCCCGTATAGTCATTTCGAGTGTGTCAATGTGTCCGGAAGGATCGAGATAGTAAAAAAAGTGTACCCGGGGTTTAGTTTGGGTCTAGGGACCTTTTTAGGCCTAACCGGTTACCCAGGAGGGCATTTTGGTAATTTTCAATTTTATGCCTTAATTATGGACGAAAATTGAGAGGTTATATCCGATGAGAGTTAGAGTCCTCGAGGGTTAGAAATCTTGGAGTTGTAGAGAGGTTAAGGAAGAGAGAAGAGATAAGGCTTCCAAGGAGGAGAGCCACCATCCCTACACCACTCTCACCAATTCCACTACCAATGTGTAGATCGAAAGAAGGGAATCGTTCCTATACCATTTTAATTCGTCGGATCAGACCTTCGATTTCCAGGCAAGTGTCTAACTTGCTGTTCTTTAGTTGATAACACATCCATGCTAGTGTAGGAATTAATTCTCTCATATTTTCTTGAAAAAAATAATGTTGTTGGGAGATTATTATTGAAATTTTGGAGTAGAAACCATGTTAGGATGAATATTTTGTTATATGTAGAATGTTATCCATGAAATTTGATGCCCAGTTGGGATAAAAATCTAAAAATTAAATGAATTCTTGGGAAAATTGGATGAACTAGGGTTAAATGATAATTTCTTGAATTAATCCCCTTTGATGACAATTCTTGGTGAATTTGCGAATGTTTTACGTTAGAAATTTTCTATATTGGTTTATATAACGTTCATGAGGTTTGGTTGGGAGTTTGGGACATGTTAATGGAGGTTTGAGAATTTATTTTGGATGAAACCCGTAGGTTAA
The DNA here is from genome assembly GCA_949130495.1 of Sambucus nigra. Lineage (NCBI taxonomy): Eukaryota > Viridiplantae > Streptophyta > Magnoliopsida > Dipsacales > Adoxaceae > Sambucus > Sambucus nigra. The sequence continues at coordinate 353,371,268 of OX422218.1, forward strand.
AATTGCAGAAAACTTGGCCAACACCTGCTTGATCGATCGATTGACCCCTCCTAGAAACTGAAACTTTTCTCCTTTTAAATGTTAATTCAATCCCGATGTGCAAGGACCTTTGGGCATAATTTAAATATCTTAATGGGACATGAGAAGGACCAGTAGGGTATAAGTAGGGTCCGGGTAAAACGAGTTTATATGAGATTTAAACGTGGGGTTTCAGGAATATAAATTGAGTGGGAAATCTCGCGTATGTTATAGTAGGTCTTATGAGAATTAGGAAAGACTTAGACTAGTAGGGTAGTGAGGGTACACCTACTGATTTTATGTTTATCAAGACGATACACTTCGAGAGTCGAGAAGCACTTAAGGATTTGCGGTAATTGTGAAAATAAAAAGAATGATTTAATTATACGTAAAACTCGGGGGTTATGTGCCACACATGGTTTGAATATATTATGGGTCGTGGGCGTACCTAGCTGAATAATGTGAATATATATATATATATGCATGTATATATATATATAGTATGTAAATATCTGTGTGTACTCATACCGCGCTACTTGCTATCGCCGAGACAGTCTTATCTCGATGTGACCTTTATGGGGGATATTGACTTGTATCCTAGAACATAAGATCCTTGATACAGGCTATCTGAGAACGATAGTCAGATGGTCCTAAGAGACGTGAGGGTATGTGCTGACCTCTTAGTGACTTGAAACTATGCTTCGCCTCCAATATGCGTGTTTTGTGTTAATACAGTTCGAGAGTAATTCCGAACTAGTATTTCCCTTTTTGTACGAGAGATACGGGGACTTGATAGCAGAGTATGCCAACACCATAGATTTTATGTGGGGTGCCCGATTTGTATATATATTATATGAGTGATGAATATATATACCTGTAATTCATCTACTGTGCCTGTAAGTAGATAAAATGGAATAATTGATATCAAACAAATTAAGTGTCTGAGAACTTAAAGCTATATTGTGATATACATAGCTAACTTGATAAATTCATAAGTAAGGTTAGTTTATATACATCCTACTTACGCGGTCACATGATGTAGGATTGTTAAAGGGGAGATTGGGTTAAACTAGTGAATTGGGTTAGCTTCATCTAGTTTAGTTTAGTAGTACGTTAGGCGTGCACATTAGTTGAAAGGTGAAAATTCTCATGTGAGTGTCGAAATACTAACATGTATGTAATATCAACTGGTGGGGATTTTAAATACTTGCTAAATTACTTTAAAGCTATTTTACACTCGGACCCGTTTTCTGTCATCTTTTCTCCCTCTTATATATATATATATATATATATATATATATTACAGGTGCTCAGCCACAGGGGCGTCAGACCTAGATCTTTGGACCATTGATGTGATACAGCCAGTGTGAAAGTTGCAGGTCCTTACAGTAGACGACGTCATCCTTGTCTTCATTCTCCTATTTAGTCATCTCTAGTTGGGGCATGTGTCGCCCGTTTCCCTATTTCATTTTAGTTCAGAATGAGATTTGTATTCTTTATCATTTCAGGATTTAGCTATTATTGAGATTATTTTATTTATTTCGTTGTCCTGCGATTGGGATTTATTATTTGGATTGATTTATCTAGATTAGTCATTTCAGTCAGATAGTTTGGTTTTTATTATTATCATTTGCATTCGTGAAAAATGGGTTGTTAGTAAATAATAACAATCGGACTTATATTAAATTAAATGTTTTGACACTTAGCTTAATTATTTATTAGGGGATTAATAAAGAAAATTGTTTTACGACAGTGATGATAAGAATGAACCAATCGGACACTTTGAATTAATTTAATAAATGACTGATCACCCGGTATTTAATTGGGCGGGGTGTCACATGAGATTTATGAAATTATGGAAGCGGTGGAGTATTCCTAATCTTTAATTATCAGTAGCTGTTATTTAAGATATGTTTAAGTAGTAGAATATTATATAATTAGTGCCTTTATTTTAATTACGATGCCATCCATGTCGCTCCCGTCTTCCATCTACACAAGCGACGATGAATATTTTAGGCCGACAATCTTGTCGTGATTTTATTATGGAAGGACTTTTGCGAAGGTCGAGCCAATAAGTTTCATGGGTCTCGCTTCTGCCGGAGTTTAAAGCGCGTCGTCCCTTAATGTTGCTGATTTTTTTCTTTTTCGGCAGCTCATATTTCCCATCCCCCCACCCTCAAATACTTCCCAGCTGGAAATTAAGGGGCACAGAGACAGTTGGACACTTGACAACTCCTTGTATACATCTTCTCATCTAATGGCTAGGCCGCTCGCATGAGTAGAAGACATTTGGATTCAGAGAGGCCACTCTCGAGCACATTGACCTTGTTTTCTTCCGCCAGTATAGCTACTCTGCACAACCTTTGTAAGCGGTAACTAGTTGTGGGCTTTATATGTATTTTCTCTTGGTGGGGGTATTTTTGTTATATTTAGTCCCTGTATTTAAGGGCTCTCTCGTGTTGTTGACTCTTTGCATGACCTTACTTGTTTTGGAGATCGTGGTGCCATCCTACACTGAAATTCGTGCTGTGAAACAAAGAGCACCTATCCAACCTACATATCTATGTGGTCAATTTGTATTCTTCAAATTTGATCGTGACATGGCAACCTTGCAAGGAAGGTACAGTTAATAAAAGAAAAATATAACAAAGAGGAGGTTATAAAGGAACGAAGGACTCATTACTATATCTGTTTTTCTCTTTGTAATCATCTAGAAAAAAAGTTCAAATACAATACATAGCATGCTGATTTGATGAAACCTTTTAACAAGTGGTATCCCTCATAGGCCCTGTTTATAACCAAATTGTCTAATATAAAAGTTATCCTGAATCATGTTCAACTTGGATCATTAGGTGGGTGTACGGAGGCCTTTAGTGGAACTTGAAACATCCATTCTATTGCAGCTTTTCACTTTTCTCTGCCCGCCCCCTTAATATTGAATTTGGAACATAATAGTATCTGTTAATATTTTCTACACTGTATGATCATAAACTAGCCTGCTTGTTGTAGCTGGATCGATTGACCTATATTCTTGCTAGATAGTCATATCAGGAAGTTTTTTCATTTAGCTCAGATATGTGCGAGTCGATCTTGATTGACATTGGTTTCAGTTGTACTACATTAAAGGTATTAAGCAAATGTTTGATGGATTAATATAGTGATGGTCATGATTGCAGTATCTCAGGTAGAGCACGGGGTCCTGCATTTAGTTGACAGCGAAAATCCTCAGATCACAGTTTTGTTGGATTGTGAAGGGTTGTCTCCTCTGAGATTTCCCATGCAAATGATGAGATCCTGTTCTGGTCTTCTTCAAGATAATTTCCCAAACCATCTTGGCTGTTTGTTTGTTATACGACTTCCTCCAGTTGTTCGAGTTCTTGCACAAACTTTTATTCAGGTATTATACTCATGGCTACTGATAAATATTACATTTACTCTTTTCACTTTCGTTATTGAGATACAATCATAAATTGACATCTGTCACAAATATTTCTTTACGGGCGACATACTTCTCACATAGATGAAAAGAAAAATGCTGAAAATTATTTTTATTTAACTGAATATAAATTTTGTTCATTCAATTTTTCCCACAATTATAACATGTGCACATTCACAATATTATACGATTTTGTTTAACTTGAAATAAGTGAAAATACTTTTTACTAACAGGGCTTGTTTGATTACAAAGTTGGAAAATTATTAAAAAAAATTCATTTTTATAAAGATGTAAAAAAAACTGGAAACACAGTGACTAGGCGTGAGATGCTCAATTTTTTCCTTCTCCAGTTTTCCATCGAATCCTATTCTTTGGGGTGGGTAAGAATTGGATTGCATGAAAACCCAGAAAAGTCATCTCACCCAACACTCTCCTCTCTTTTTTCTTTTGTTCAACTTTTCACAATAGTGAACTGTTTTCTAATTCTCTGCAATTTTGAAGTCAAACACACCCTCAGATTTTTCATCGAGGTGAAATTTCACCTCTAAGCCTGTGCAGAAATCTTTACTGGGAAATTGTTTGTGGCTCTTTCTCAGGTTCTGAAACCCGTAACTCGGCAAAAGTTGCACATCGAAGGAAATATGTACCAAAAGGTTCTCTCTGAGCACCTTCAGACAATTCCATCATATATCGGTGGGATTTGCTCATGCACGAGTTGTGCAAATGCTAGAATCTGCAATACACAACCTCGTGTTTATGGGGAGACTCTGTTAGAGACAAATTCCGATTTCAATAGGAGAGACCTGCCAACACTCCTTTCAAGTTGTGAAACTGATATGGACATGAATAGTAACTGTGACCAGGTCTTGAGAGCAGCCGTGATAGGCATCCTCATCTTCTCGGTTTTGATCGCTTTTATGGCAGGAATATATGATCCTGAAAGCCGTCCTGTTTTACCCCCGTGAGGTATGAGTGAACCAACCTTTGGATTTTCCTCGGATCTATCTTTACTCTTGAAGGTATCATGTGTATAATATGTATATGTTATTATCTGTCATTTTTATTTATTCATGTTTGAACACGTGTAGTGAGTTGACTTCTGTTGAGAAGTGGGAATAATTTTGAAAATAAATGTAATAAGATAACCGGTAATAAGATAAAACTTCAAAATCCCCTTGGTTATATAATTGTCATTTGCTCTATGTCTAGTGCTAGGAGTTGGTCAGTGGCATTGTCTCGTTCTGTGTGGCGAAGTGCTGTGTTCAAGAGCCTTGTACACTAGATATGATCTTGTTTTTCAAACGAGTCTTTCCATGCCACCAAAACTTACTAGCTCTAATATGATGGTAAACCTTGTTAGCCACGTATATGTCGAATGCCATATATACATGGAATGAAATGACATGAGAACATATCAGTGGCTTGATCCTACACACTTCGTTAATGTGCGTGAAGCATCCACCTCTTTCGTGATCATTATACTTGACGCTATACAATTTATTGTTAATTGTTATTACTATGGTAATTTTATGTTTTAAATTTGTAGTATGCTGAAGTATACAATTTATTATTATTGTTGCTATTATTACGGTAATTTTATCTTGTAAATTTTTAATATGTTGGAAGTAAACCTGTACGTTTATAGACCTCTACTACTATATAAAGCTAGAACTCATTTCGGTAATGATGGTCCTTCACATTTTTGTTCCGCACGGGTGGTAAACATTTGGATACAAAGCGGATACTATGATATCCACTATCCGTATTCGTTTATAAATGCACTCAGCGATCCTTGTCTGTATCCTTTTGGATTCCCCAAATTTGGATAATATTCGTATTCGTTTACATTGTTTATCAATTGTAATTAACTGACGCCAAATTTAAAAATAGCTAGAATTCATATTGAACAAAAATTACACAATTAATTAAGAGAATTTTGCTATAACTATAAAAAAAAAGACAATTGAAACTCCAAGAAAATGTGTGGCATCAAGTATTAACCTTGAGAGTGCGCTTGCGATCTTAATGGATTATTTATATAATTAAATGTTCAACAAACACAAACACAAACACAAATTCAAATTTTATCTCTTTATCCTAAGAAGAGCATTTAGTTGATAAAACAAATAAATTAAAGCATGAATAGACGAGACAATTTGAGGAAAAAATCCCTCGCGGGTAAAACCTTTTTTCAAGCAACACCTTAGAGTTTTACAGGGCACTACTTACAAACCTGAAACCGTGAGTAGGGCCCCCTAATTTTAAAATCTTACTCCTAAAAGTCAATTTTCAATTTTTTGTTATAAATATGCGGAAGCGAGATGGTTCAATTAAACGAATTAACTAATTTTAATTTCTTTTCAAATTAAAATTAAACCAAATGAAATTAAATTAAGGGGCATTCACATTTAGATCCTATTAGACTTTCTTTTAAACATTCTAGTCCTACCATGTTTTTTCCTTACATATAAGTCTTACTCCTAATTTTTTAAAACTTTTTTTCACAATTTTACCCTTTTATAAATAATCATCCGTAACTTCCTTGAGGAAGTTACATAAGTGGTTGGATTTTTTTTAATCTTTAAATGATCGTAACTTTTGATTCACAAATTCGTTTTTCGTAAAATTACTATTTTTGAAATCTGCTCGACGAGATTTATCAAACAAGATCCATGAAGGTTATAAAATTTCAAAGAAACAAATTTACACAGTAAACTTTACTGTATGCACTTGAATATGAAATAATTTTATATATCAAACATTTTCACAAACAGACAGTAACATTTACTGTGGTAATATTACACACACACACACACACACACACACACACACACACACACATATATATATATATATATATATATATAGGCATAGGTTCAAGTGAGGTCCTTATGTGAGGGCCATAATAAGACAAAAGTAAGACCTTTAGTAATATTCTATTTTAGACCCCAATCCCTTCAGATAATAATTTTGCATTTTAAGCTTTAAGACTTTAGAAATAAAAAACTCACCGAATTCCGACCAAACCCCAATTCTGGTATCAGAGCCATAAGACGTTCCTTTTAGACTTATAAGTAAAAAGACTTTAATGCCCTTGGGATTTATCCCTCGCATTTACCAAGATATTTTTGGAACCAACCCAGACTACCAACCTATACCTATAACTGATTTAGACTCAGAAGGTTGTTTAACCACACACATAGACGGTTGTTCACACAGTGAACATATCCCAGCTAAACACGCAGACAGTATACAAGTCATTGCTAGTGCTATTAATAACATAATAGATAAAAATAAGTGTATACTGTTTATATTAAGACAATTAATAAAAGACACTTAAACCCTAGAAACAGATATAAAAAATATCTCTAAAAGATTACTAGAAATAGATAACCAAATCCCAATAGACCTAGTATACGCTTTACAAGAAATAAATATTAAGACTAATCATATAGAAGTCCTTAACAAAGACATTTTAGAAATTAAGACTTTAATCAAGACAGTGAGTTAATTAAACTTACCAAAGAACAAGCTAAGCTTATCCCTAAACTAGATAGTTATCTTCCTAATGGAGATAGTTAGATCGAACTGGAATAAGGTACCAAGAGACCTCTCCATTCAGACTTTATCAGAATTTTATCAAAGAATTTTAGAAAAGATAAATGATGACAAATTTTATTATAAGATAAATGAAAATGAGATTGCCAACGCTGCTAAAGCAACTAAACTTATATTAGAAAGATTAAATTTAATTTATACATCCATAGCAGCTCCCCAAGATTATAATAGTTGCTTTGTTAAAGACTTGCATTTAGACTTAAAGGCTAAGACAGAAGGATTAACCACCTTCTACATAGACTTTGTTAAATTCCAACAAAATTTAGCAAATTACCTTAATAATAGGGAAAGCCATAACCTATCCAAAATGGATAGTATTATTAATGAACTTAGACTAGACATGGCCCAAGTAGAAGAAAAATACAAAGAAATTATAAACGAAATCAAGGCTGTATATAATAAACCTTCTCAAGCAGAAATAGACTCTCCTTTTATTCTAGCTCGTTTAGATAAAATTGAGAGAACTGTAGAATCCATAAAAGTTAGAACTATGCAACAACAAGAAAAAGATAATGAAATAAAAGACTATATTACTAATGTTGGTAAAACCATAGTTAATTCTCTAGCTAGACATAGTGAAGAAAATTCTGAGAAGACTAGAAGAGAACACGAATTTTAAAGAAGAAATCCTTAACCAGATAAAAAGACAAAGGGATTATTCAGACTTCTTAGAAAGAATCGAAAAAAGATTTGAACAAAAACAGGTAACTACCTGTAAATTTAGAGAAAACCCTCCTATAGAAACTAGAGAAAAGAATACCATAGGTAGACGAGTCATAAATGACGGACTAAATAAGACTAGCAAGATAGTTAACTCTATCCCAAATATTGGACAGAGTAATCATATGCTCCAAAGACTTAAGGATTCATCCTCCAATGTTAGGACATGGTGGAAAGAGAGAAATTTCACCAATCCTCTCCAATGGAAGGAATGGGGTGAAGTTGACTGAAAGATTGTTGAAGATTCCATTCATAATGGACAACTTTCAGCCGTTAGATACATAGACTTGTTTAAGGAAGGTGCCACTCCTAAGACTCCCAATTATAACATGACATACCATTGTAGAAATCATGTGTTAGACAAATTCTATACTGAGCTTCAAGTATTTGACTCAGAATGGCTTAGATCTAGAGGAACTGATAGGAAGTTCCAATTCCTAACCTTTGGACTCTTTCAAGCAAGAATCCAAGGATTACATAGACCTCAGAATATTATTAACATATTATGTTGTTTAGTAGACAAAAGATGGAAAGATTTTGAGAAAAACCTTATTGGGATAGCTCAATTAGAAATGTCAGACAACATAGGATACTTTAATGTCATTTCGGCATTTACAGTAATCGTAGACGCAGCCAAACATTTTAAGTTAATCTTATATGCTAGTGGCTATGAAGACTATATTATCCCAGACGCTAATATAAATATAGATTCCAAAGCTATGTGAAGTTCTCCCAATTTCCTTATGAAGGAATGCAATCGGGAATTCCTAGCAGTAGACTTAATGAAGAAATCTTAGTTAGAACCAATATTTCAGATTATAATCATACTTACAGTATTAAAAATACTGGACTTATGAAAGAAAAAACTAAGACCCTCTGGCAATTGCCAGAATTTCAAGAAACTAAGACTATACAAAATAAACCCTTGTTTATTAATCAAGATGACGTTACTGAAAATGTTACCATCCAGTTTGGTCCCCCTAAGATTGTCAATAAGAACATCCAGACCGAAGAAATTAGATTTAGGAATATGGGAGAAGTCATAATTAATGATCCTTCAGAAGGAGAATGTAGTAGTAAGACTAGTGCTAATATACTAAGACAAGCCCCGATAATTAGTCCTAGAAGATCATTTGAACAAAAAGACTTAATTAAAGAAAAAGTTAGGATCCAAAACTTTGGACATGAACCTTCAGAATTGGATATGAAGACATTTAAAGATAACCTTAAGAAAAGTCATTCTGTTAGACTTCAAGAAAGAGAAAGATTTAATATGATAGCCCAAGATCGCATATTAAAATTAAAAGAATCTAAGAATACAAATGAACTTCTTAGAAACCTAAGACTAATAGAAGACGGAGAACAAAGATTAATGCCAGCTACACAAGTAGAACCTGGTAAACAAGAAATATGAAGTAGTAGTAGGCTAGAAGAGGCTCTTAGACTTTTTAGTAAACCAATAGGAATAAATATTCCTATATATTCAAGCACCGTAGTAAAGACTAAACCTGATTATATAAAAGACTTTCCAACCAGTGACAAGAGTTTCACTCCTGTTAAGACTATGGCAAGCCAAGCCATAAATCCAGTAGGTATATACCTTAACTTAGATAATGTCCAAGATAGGAAGAAGGCCTTAGACGAATGGCGTAATCAGATGAATATGTATTTTGCATCTAATGAACAATGGGATGCAAGTTCATGTAAGCAGTACGCTGAGCAATCCATTAGAGGTATTGCAAAAGATTACTTAGATAGTTTAAGAAAAGCTACAGATGAAGACTCCTTAGCAAAGGTTGAGAAGATGAAGGAAAACTTAGAAGAAAGATCAATTGAAGAATATATTCAATTGTTCACTTCAGAATTCATTGGAGCTGGACATCTAGCTCAGATCAATGAACAAGACCTAGCAAAAACTAAGTTAGCCCTCCTTAGCATTTGCAAATTAGATAAGATAAATGAATATAACAATAATTACGAGCAGCTATATTACCAAATTAAAGAATTTGGAGAGACCTTAAAAGATGAATACTTTAGAAAGATACATGCTATAGGACAAATCCCAATTAATGAATATAGGAATTGGCCAGGAGTAGCTGGAGTTAAGAATAACTCCCTTGGTGAAAGAATCAATTTCGTCAAAGACTATATCATATCTAAGAGACGTGATATAACCCAAGGAAAGTTGATAGAAGAAAATTTCAAGCAGATCCCTCCAATCAAAGACGAAAGAGACATCGCTCCAATCCAATGGAGATGTGGAAGTGAATCTAAAAAATTCAAAAAGAAATTAGAATGGAAACATAGGAAGTTTAAGACTAGACCTTTAGGATTTCCAAAGAAGTATAAATTTAGACAATCTACTACCTTTAGGGAAAAGAATCCTAAGACTAAGAAAAATAGATTTAACCAAAGAAGATACTTTAAGAAGATAGTAATTATAAGAAGGGTCCTAATTATAGGAAAGAAAAAATGTAACTCAATCTAAGACTGCAACCAAAGAATGTTGGACTTGCGGCAAAGAAAAACACTTTGCTAAAGACTGCCCTAATAAGAAAGATAAAGAAAGTATTAAGATCATTAATGCAATATTAGACTATGCAGATCAAGAAGAATTAGATATCCTATATGCTATAGAAATATCAGACATAGAAGAGGATGATAATACTAGTATTTATAGCGATATACATATAGTGATTCAGAAGATTATAGTGATACTGATGATGAGTACGAGGACTCTCAGGACACTCTAGACTTATATATGATACAGACTAATCAAGACGACTTAGATGATGAATATATAGACTTTGAAGAAGCTTGGTATAAATGTATATTAAGCCCATTCTTAAAGAAAAGCTGGACAGTTAGTAATCCTGAGTTACTAACCTATATACCTAGATGCTACTTTGATGAAAGACATTATTGCACATTTGAAATGAAATGTTGCAAAAAAAGACTTTAGATGCGTAGAATACTTTGAGATTATACAGACATAATTGTTTATGGTTTGTGTTATTTGTCAATTACACTACCATGAAGACTGTTGGAGAACTAGATTTAGAGCAATTTATACTAGCCAGTATGACGCTCAAATAGACTTAGATATTAGAACATATTATCAAGACATTGATAAAAATATAGCCAAAAGATTGTAAGAAAATGAAGACTTCAAAGGAAAGGGAATTTCGTATGATTTAGAAGAATACCATTCTGATAGTAGTTCTCAGAAAGGAATATCTATTTTAGAAAAGAACAAATTAGGAATTTCTACTAAACCACATGCTTGTTTTGTAGAATTATTTGTTCAACATAAAGACTATCCTAAAAGACTTTCAGCTTTTATAGATACAGGGTGCTCTCAGAGTATTTGCAAGGCTAATGCCTTTCCTAAAGACTATTTTTTAGAAAGTACTCAAGAAATCTATGGTAAAGTGGCTAATGGAGATCCATTTACCTTATATTTCCAAACTATTCCTATTTATTTTAAATTAGGAAATCAGACCAACAAAACCGTTAATCATCGATTTTGGATAATGGATCCTCGTCCTAGTTTCACATGAAATATTATTTTAGGACAAGACTTTATTAGTAAATATCATCCTTATACGCAGTATAACGATAATATATTAATTAGTGATCAAGAGGAATTTAACATTAAAGCCCCTCTAATAGATCATAAGATTGTCTTTGATCTTATGCAGGTCAAGCCCAATTATAGACCCATAAAACATCAGAGTTCTTCAGCTGAGCATGGTGGACCTAAACCTACAACCTAACAAGAAGTCCTAGAAATTACTAAACCCTTACAAAAAGAGTGTAAGTGTCCAGACCAAAAGTGTTATAAGCAAATAACGCTTATACAACAAGACATTTTAGATCAAGCCCAGCATACCTTATTACAGGTGCAAGCTATATCCAAATAGAAGAAAATGGACATAGAAGTAGAAAAAGAAAAGATTAGGCAACTAGCTGAGCTTACTTTAGGAGAAAATCCCATCGCTAAGTGGGATAAAGACCAAAGCTATTGTGAAATCATCCCTATTAACCCAGACGCCACTATTAATGGTGGAACTTATAAGAAAGGATACTCACAAGAAGATAGGGAAGAATTCAAGAAAGACATAGATGAAATGCTTAAGTTAGGCATTATTAGAGAAAGTAAAAGTAGACATAATAGCTTAGCCTTCTATGTTCAAAATGAATCTGAACGTAAAAGAGGAAAAAGATGCATGGTTATAGATTATAGACAATTAAATAAGAATTGTGAATTTGATTCTTATAAGATACCAGACAAGAATAATTTAATCAATTTGATTGAAGATAGAATTATATTCAGTAATTTTGATTGCAAATCAGGCTTTTGGCAAATTAAGATGCATCCAGACAGTATTACTTGGACAGCCTTTAGTGTGCCCCAAGGAAAATACGAATGGCTAGTCATGCCATTTGGATACTTGAATGCTCCTCAAGTTTTTCAAAGAAGAATGGATAATATATTTAGACCTTATTCGGAATTTTGTCTTGTTTACATAGATGATATTCTTATAGCCAGTAAGACTGAAATAGAACATGTAGACCATCTTAAAAAGATTATTTTAGAATTAGACAAACATGTTATTGTTATTTCCGAAAGGAAAATGCAATTGTTTCAGACAGATATAGACTTTGTGGGAATGCATATTAATAAAGGAAAATTATCCTTAGCAGAACATATAATTAAAAAGATTCTTGAGTTTCCAGACCAACTCAAAGATAGAAAACAATTACAATCATTTTTAGGATTGTTTAATTGTGCTGCAGACTTTATTAAAGACCTTGCTTCAAAAAGACAAAGCTTAACATCCAAATTAAAAGGAACAGACAAAACCAATCACTTTTATTGGACTAAAGACGATTTTGAAGTAACAAGACAAATTAAAGATGCAGTCAAGAACATTCCTTTACTTGAACTGCCTAATGCAGAAAACCAGTTCATAGTAGAAACATATGCCTCTAATAAGCAATGGGGAGCAGTATACTTTGCCATTGATCATCAGACAAAAAAGAAGAAACTCTGTAGACATAGTTCTGGAATCTTTACAGACCCAGAAACAAGATACATTGCCCATGAAAAAGAAGTTTTAGCCATAGTAAGGGCAATAGAAAAATATATGCTGTTTCTTAGACCTAAACATTTTACTGTTTATACTGACTCTTCTTATGCAGTAAAATTCAGAGATTTAGACTTGTCCAAATCAAGGACTAATAGACTAATTAGATGGCAACAATTGCTTAATGGTTATGACTTCTCGGTTATACAGATTAAAGGAAGTAAAAATACCATTCTAGACATTATATTAAGAGAGTCAATGTTTGCTAACACTAATATGATTTCATGTTTTATGTTGCAAACAGAAGCCCTAGAAGACATGAGTTCCTCTGGAACGAATAGACTGAACAGGGAAGACGTTGCAGACTATCTTAGACGCGTAAGACCAAATGCTGGTGTAACGCAAAGACCAACGCGTAAGACTAAATATTTAATTGTTGATAAATCCAAGCTCCAGATTGCTCAAGCCATGGAGACCATAGAAATCATGGAGTTATTAACAGGAGAAGACAGGTAGTACACTGCCTACCACAAAGAAGACCTGATAATCCAAGCTGATGAGCCATTCAACGGAAGGCTCAAGAAAGAATCCAAAGAAATGGTAGAGATAGCTTTGCCAACTAGCCTTAGAACTGTAGGCCTCATTGATGAATTTTTCAACAATGCCCTACCAGACCAAGATAAGGAAGAAGAAGACACGGATGGAACAAAGACGGCCCCCTCGTTAGCTGAAGAATTATTAAAGACAGAAGATGCCCTGTGCTAAGACTTACGCTAGGCGACAAGACTACAATTAGATTCCCCTGCAGCCTGCTGTAACACCCCGCCTAATTAAATACCGGGTGACCAGTCCCATACCAAATTAAAACAGAATATACAGTTGGCTCATTCTTAGCATCACTGTCGAAAACATTTACAACTCACCCAATACTCAATTAAGCTGGTGTTAAAAACTTTCCAAATTTAAATTTCAACAAAACCATTTTTAGTTTAAGAATAACACAACACACTTTATTCTACAACACTGATAACCCAATAAATAACACAAAAGAATTTAAATGCAATTGGAATAAACATTCCCAAATAATATTAATTCATTACAGTAATCCCATCAATTAACAACTGTATTAAAAAGACCCGAATACAATAGTATTTGACCTCGATAGAAAAGATAACTGAAATCCTTTGGGCGACATGCCCTACCTAAGAATACTGTGAATCAAAAGATGAAAGGCGTCTAAGCAAAATCTCCATAGCTCCATAGTTCAACATAATCCGCTAAGGTTGACGTCCCTATTACTGGACACCTGATATAGAGATACAATAAAAGAGAAAATATGCAAGGAAACGGGTCAGAGCCCGAATGTGTAGATGATTTTTAAAACAGCAAGTATTTAACAAGTGCAATAAAGCATTTATTATGTACATGTTAGATCCAACTCTCACTTGCTATTCTCACCTCTCAACTAGAGTGCACACTTAACGTTTCCTATTAACCTCCTAGTTAATGGTTCCTCTTTTCTAGTCTCCATATTAAAATTCCATTCCCATTTCATAATCCCCGTATGTCCCATACCATATGTCACATTATTATTCATTTACATTTCTCCTTTATATGATTAGTTTCTCATTATCATGAATCATTACTCATTAATATGAATCGTTTCCCATTAACATGAGTCATTACTCATTAATATGAATCGTTTCCCATTAACATGAGTTAAGCTTTTCAATTCTATAAGCATAAACATCCATTAACTTAATTCCATTATCTTTCTCTATTCACCGTTATCTACAATTATCACCGTAGATAGATTTAACCATAATATATCCATTCAATCATTTAATCCATTATATATATATTCATATATAATACAGCACCCCGAGTCACAGCTGCGGTGCAATGCATTACTCTGCTATCATGTCCCATCATCGCAGGTCGCCGAATAGGGGACTTAAGGTTCGGTAAGATTCCACGAACCACAAACAACAACAAACAAATTGGAGGCGAACATAGTTCTCGTATCCATGGGTCACGCACATACCTACGTACCCACAGTCAACGGACTTATCAACTCCCCGATAAGTCTTTCATACACCTATGTTCTCGAGCGACAAATCAAAGATCCCATGGGTTTATCAGGATATGATTGCCCTCACGCGCAAACCTCCCACCGATAGCAAGTAAGCTAGGTATGTCATACACATAAATCATCAATCAATCAAATAGGTATTATCATACCTATAACATAATATCAATAAGGTAATATCACTGCCCTAAGATATTTCCCATACGTAGCATTATATCTCTTTTAAATTCCACGTATTAACATATCATATCTTTACTTCATAATTTAATTATCCTCGCATCCTATAACATCTCTCCACTCCCGACGTCGTTAAGGTTCATGCGCGGAGCGTCTCGCAAAGCGAAATCCAAACAAGGAACCCCTCCAATACACTACTACTTAATTTTGTCGATCGAGGAGGTCCGACAACTTCAACTATGCGATCGGGATAACCTCATACCTTCTTTCAATCAAATGTGTTTTAAACTCCCATCTCTATCCAGGAGACACACCACTACGCTCTTGTATTACACTTCGTCCTTACGAAATCACCATTGAGCTTAAACTCAGTCCTTGATGTTCAAATTGTAACCTTAAGGCTACCCTCACTTAAAACACATGATTCAAATATGTTTTTCCTCAACATATATTCAGTAAGAAGTCACTAATATCCTACTGGTCCATAACATCATTTCTCCCGAATTACTACGAGTTTAGTTATCCTTTTAATTAAGGTTAAAACCGATAGTTTCGAATCTCTTATAAACACATCTTCTTTCACTTAAGATTAAACCCTCTTATAAACTTAAGGATACCCAGGTGTTACATTCAATCACCCCTACCGGTCCTATCTTTAATCCTCATACATCTCCATTTAGAATTTAACAAATGAATCTAGCAACCGAAATTCCATTCGATATAATTTTCATCATTTTAATCACTTGAATCCAAATCAAATTAATTCAAATCTTATCAAGGGTTTACTGATATTTTCTAAGTCTCATAATATCCAAATAATAATCACCAAAGATCCACAAAAGTTTTGGGATTAGAATCAACATTTAAAAGAAACAACTTTACATATTCTGGGGAGGTCGATCGATCGAAGGCAGGGGTCGATCGATCGATCCCTCAGGTCCAAGCCTGGTTTTCTGCATTTTCTGCAACTACGGGTTTCACCATTTTTACTCATTCAAACCTTCATATTAACCTCCAAAATGAGTTATAATTATTTCTACATGATATATCAACATATATGAACGATTTCCAATACTCTAAACATCCTTGAATCATCAAGGGATTGGATTAAAAGCATGTTTCTCTCCTTATTGCCAGAAAATCATCAACATATTAACTTCAAGAACACTACAATGGTTTTTCAGATTCTTCTTCAACATATTCATGATCATTTCGTGGATTAATATCATCCTACAATATAAGTTTACTTCCCATATTATTTCAGTTTCTATAAATCCATATAACAACTCCATTATGTCTTACAAACAAGAAAAATCATCTATTTTCATAATTTTCTAACATGGACAATATACGAACTTAAGTTGCAATTATCAAACACTTGCCTTAACTGAAGGTCTGATCCTTTAGTGTAGTATATCTCAGTTGGTTGTCCCTTCTCCGGTCAAACTCCGGTGGTGGTTGGTGGTGGTGAACCTTGGTTCTTGTTCTTCTCCTTCCCAAGTAGGCTTTTCCCTTCCCAAGTACCCTTACACTCTCTCTAGGAAGATGGCTTCTCTAATTTGTGAAGAGGAGATGAATAACCCCCATACACTTAATCTACCAATACTTATTATAGTACCAAATCCGAAATCACTATTCACCCCCTAGAAAAATGACCAAAATGCCCTTTCGGGTTGTCTATTCATTTCCAAATGACCCGAGACTCAAAATTAACATCCAAATAGACTTTTCTGACTATTTCGAACCTTCCGGACGCAACGACGCAGTCGAAATGACTATTAGATCGATAGAAAATA
The DNA here is from genome assembly GCA_949130495.1 of Sambucus nigra. Classification (NCBI taxonomy): domain Eukaryota; kingdom Viridiplantae; phylum Streptophyta; class Magnoliopsida; order Dipsacales; family Adoxaceae; genus Sambucus; species Sambucus nigra. Next base: position 353,388,212 of record OX422218.1, read on the forward strand.
AATTTCCTTTTTAATTTAATAAACTAGTCCCGACACGTCCCATACCGCGTCTTACTAAAAATATAAATTACCGAATTTATATCATACAGTCATATCAATGACATCACATTCATATATTACCTAAATATCTTTAAGTAATATTCAGAATCATCCATTTTAATATCCACCGTCCGGAGAAAACCCGAATGAATTAATTAATAATAAAATCCAATTAATCCATTAATTTAAAGTATAACCATTTTAAAAGTCATTTAAAATTACGGGGTATTACATACTTCCCCCCTTATAACAGAATTTCGTCCCGAAATTCAGGAATATAAGTCATACCGGTAAGGTCAACTCCGAGTATAAATCTCACATCGTAAGAAATCCAAGATGTGCCGCCCATACAGTACATTAACAAAAATCCCTATCGATGTTATACGCCAAGCCTCACCATATCGTTTCAACTGAATCAAATTTAGACTTTACCTAATCTTCCCTATACCATCCTTGTGACAAACTTTGGGAAAAATGATCCTCTCGTAGTGAACAAATAAATCCCGAAGTCTCAATTTCTTACCTTTTTTCACAATTATGAAAAAGACTACAATTCAATCATCCAGGGCGCCCATACACCCTCTCGTACCGCTTTCAATATTAAAAGTTTTCGCAAAGGTTATAAACTCGTTTCCCAAAGACCTAACTTATTTCGACTCCCAACGGTTATTAGTTTCATGCGTGGGGTGTCTCGCAAGCGAAATCCAAACAAGGAACCACCCCGATTCACTACTTCCTAAAGTAGTCGGTCATCGAAACTCCTAAGGTCCTTAGTCAATAATATATAAAAATTTGGTTTTTAAAAATATCAGGTTTATCAATTTAAAACAAAAATTTGGTTTTTCGATTTCAAATAGAGTCTACGCATCTACTCTCTTATAGAAGACAAGATGCAGACATATGCTCTCATATACCACAAGTCCATGCATGCCGATAGTCACATCACGCTCGGACATGCCCAAGGTAAGTAATCCCATAAAAATCAAACCCACGTGATAACAAGTAATATATAGGTGTCCCACACCCCTCAATGAGTCTACGTAAATAACGATGCCATAGGCTAAGTTTAACAACCCTTTTGCCCTCACAATATCAACCACTACAAAAATCAATACGCCTCATACTTCCTTAGATAGGAAACCTGCCCTCATTTGCGGGTGATGGGTTTTGAATCCCAATATTATAACTTTTCTCCGATGAGTCAAGAAAAATTTTTACCCCAAATTTTCAGTTCTAGTTAACCACACTCCACTATATACCCAAGCCTTTCAATATATTGCCTTCGTTAGGGAACATACACAATTCACGCATTTCAAGAACTTCTACTGATGACTCTCCTCAATTTTTCCATAATAGGGGTGACCTCGACTACGGTCATCATACTCGAACATACTTCATAACCTCCTAAGTACGATCTCCGCTATTCGTCCAATGACCCTCATCTGCCATACGTACGTAATGAAAGATTCCCCAATAAATGTTGGCGAATTTTATAGTTCAACCCATCAGTGAACATTAGGACTCTCCTCTCCTCAGTAGGTACTTCAGCTGGTACCAAATTAGTTAAACTCGTAAACTCTTCCTCATATTCCGCCACAATTTTCTCTCCCTGTTTCAAATCAAGTAGCTTCCGCCTCATCTCTGTCTGGATGGCGGAGGGAAAATACTTCCCATCAAACCGTATCCAAAAGTCTTGGATAGTCATTGTGTCCCTCTCCTCCATAGTGGTCGTAGCTTCCCACCATTGCAAAGCTGCCCCTACTAGCTTGAATGTGGCTAGTATTTGACGTTGAACCTCAGTGCATTCGATCATTCTCAAGTGCCGTTGGATAACTTTCTTCCATTGGCTAGTAGTCACAACATCTGATCCTCCCTGAAACTCAGGTGGGTGCGCTTTCTGAAAGGCATCCCTCGCTCGTTTCCATGCAGTAGGAAACACTTGCCCTTGCGCGGGTGGCACAACCGGTGCCGGTGCGGGAGCCTGCTGAACAGCAGCTACAGCAGCATTGACTGCCCGAGCGACAATTACAGCAACATCGGTCGCAGTTATCGTACCTTTGTAGGCGTAAATAGAAAAGCAATAATCCTACTCATAGGGCTCTACATCAAAGAACGCTAAGCTGAAAACACAGTAAGCCGTACAGATCCTAAAGGACACTAGAACCTGATGCTCTGATACCACCTGTAACACCCCGCCTAATTAAATACCGGGTGGCCAGTCCCATACCAAATTAAGACAGAATATACAGTTGGCTCATTCTTAGCATCACTATCGAAAACATTTACAACTCACCCAATACTCAATTAAGCTGGTGTTAAAAACTTTCCAAATTTAAATTTCAACAAAACCATTTTTAGTTTAAGAATAACACAACACACTTTATTCTACAACACTGATAACCCAATAAATAACACAAAAGAATTTAAATGCAATTGGAATAAACATTCCCAAATAATATTAATTCATTACAATAATCCCATCAATTAACAACTGTATTAAAAAGACCCGAATACAATAGTATTTGACCTCGATAGAAAAGATGACTGAAATCCTTTGGGCGACATGCCCTCCCTAAGAATACTGTGAATCAAAAGATGAAAGGCGTTTAAGCAAAATCTCCATAGCTCCATAGTTCAACATAATCCGCTAAGGTTGGCGTCCCTGTTGCTGGACACCTGATATAGAGATGCAATAGAAGAGAAAATATGCAAGGAAACGGGTCAGAGCCCGAATGTGTAGATGATTTTTAAAACATCAAGTATTTAACAAGTGCAATAAAGCATTTATTATGTACATGTTAGATCCAACTCTCACTTGCTATTCTCACCTCTCAACTAGAGTGCACACTTAACGTTTCCTATTAACCTCCTAGTTAATGATTCCTCTTTTCTAGTCTCCATATTAAAATTCCATTCCCATATCATAATCCCCGTATGTCCCATACCATACGTCACATTATTATTCATTTACATTTCTCCTTTATATGATTAGTTTCTCATTATCATGAATCATTACTCATTAATATGAATCGTTTCCCATTAACATGAGTCATTACTCGTTAATATGAATCGTTTCCCATTAACATGAGTTAAGCTTTTCAATTCTATAAGCATAAACATCCATTAACTTAATTCCATTATCTTTCTCTATTCACCGTTATCTACAATTATCACCGTAGATAGATTTAACCACAATATATCCATTCAATCATTTAATCCATTATATATATATTCATATATAATACAACACCCCGAGTCACAGCTGCGGTGCAATGCATTACTCTGCTATCATGTCCCATCATCGCAGGTCGCCGAATAGGAGACTAAAGGTTCAGTAAGATTCCATGAACCACAAACAACGACAAACAAATTGGAGGCGAACATAGTTCTCGTATCCATGGGTCACGCACATGCCTACGTACTCACAGTCAGCGGACTTATCAACTCCCCGATAAGTCTTTCATAGACCTATGTTCTCGAGCGGCAAATCAAAGATCCCATGGATTCATTTGGATATGATTGCCCTCACGCGCAAACCTCCCACCGATAGCAAGTAAGCTAGGTATGTCATACACATAAATCATCAATCAATCAAATAGGTATTATCATACCTATAATATAATATCAATAAGGTAATATCACTACCCTAAGATATTTCCCATACGTAGCATTATATCTTTTTTAAATTCCACGTATTAACATATCATATCTTTACTTCATAATTTAATTATCCTCGCATCCTATAACATCTCTCCACTCCCGACGTCGTTAAGGTTCATGCGCGGAGCGTCTCGTAAAGTGAAATCCAAACAAGGAACCCCTCCAATACACTACTACTTAACTTTGTCGATCGAGGAGGTCCGACAACTTCAACTATGCGATCGGGATAACCTCATACCTTCTTTCAATCAAATGTGTTTTAAACTCCCATCTCTATCCAGGAGACACACCACTACGCTCTTGTATTACACTTCGTCCTTATGAAATCACCATTGCGCTTAAACTCAGTCCTTAATGTTCAAATTGTAACCCTAAGGCTACCCTCACTTAAAACACATGATTCAAATAGGTTTTTCCTCAACATATATTCAGTAAGAAGTCACTAATATCCTACTGGTCCATAACATCATTTCTCCCGAATTACTACGAGTTTAGTTCTCCTTTTAATTAAGGTTAAAACCGATAGTTTCGAATCTCTTATAAACACATCTTCTTTCACTTAAGATTAAACACTCTTATAAACTTAAGGATACCCAGGTGTTACATTCAATCACCCCTACCGGTCCTATCTTTAATCCTCATACATCTCCATTTAGAATTTAACAAATGAATCTAGCAACCGAAATTCCATTCGATATAATTTTCATCATTTTAATCACTTGAATCCAAATCAAATTAATTCAGATCTTATCAAGGGTTTACTGATATTTTCTAAGTGTAAGAGGGTACTTTAGATTATAAATGGAGGCGGGACCCCCTATTGAGTATGGTAATGATAAACCAGTTGGTTAGAGCTTAGAATCAATGACAGAACACATAAATATGAACCCAATGAAGGTAAACTCAGCTTAAACTCTCAAAATCTCTCAAAATCTCTCGTGTATAACTCAGGTAACAATAATGAACTTTTAGAAGTGGCTTAGCTAGAGGGAGAGGGATGTAAGCACCCTAGATACGCCCTGGTAGGCAGGTAGAAAAAACACACAAAACACCCTCAAGAATCTCTGTCAAATATTAAAAGCTTCGTAATAAATGACCATGGTGAGTCAGTGAATTCTCTAGTTTGCAATAACTCTTTTTAATTCTCCAAAGGATCCTCCTTTCTCAAAGGTGGTTGGGGTCCTTAAATAGCCCCCCAAACCACCCCCGAGGCAACTCAGTCATTTAAGACTATGAAAGACATCCCTCATACTTTATGTCACAACATTAAATGCCTGATGCACTAGTTGTCTCCACGTCATAAACATTAAATGCCAAGACATGCCTTTTGCCTAACCACTGTGTGTCAGGGGGCTGTTGTCACAGAGGTGGCTCACCAACTGCCTGACAGCCCCAAATACCACGGTGGTTTACTCAAGTGTAGGTCTGACATTGTTTAGCTGGCTAGTGACATCAAGGGTGCTGGTGAAGGCAGTTCCTCATCCCCTGCACCTGGTCAAGGTACGCCGTTGGAGCTTCCCGCTTACATCCTTGTGGTTCTTTCCCGCTTCTTTTTGACGGGCAAGCCCAACGACCAGCCCCGAAGGGACCTTATCAACCTGTCCTTTCGCTTAGCTCGAGGCATAAAGCTTCCCCTGGCTGCAATTGCCTTGGGATCCTTGTATACCTGGTTGGATAGGGCTTTATTCGACATGGAACGCTCCATTAGCCGTTATAACTTGGCCAATTTTGCCAATAGTGTGCTTCTGACTGGCTTTCTTTACTTCCGCTTTCCTGCCGTAGCGGCCAAGCCCAACAGTCCTCCTTCAGCTGAATCGATTCTGCCTCCTCGGTCCTTCATTTATCATAAGCGACAAAGCCTAAAGGAGTTGATTTCGGTGATTGACCGTTTTGAGAGCTTCGTTATGAGGCCTTATCAAGAAGAGGCCTTTTTCCATACTTGTAAGTTTTTTCATCATGATGCCAGAATGATACGTGATCCTTCTCTTGACATTGAGGACCCCTCGCTGGCCGTAGTTCTTCTTCTTTCTCCTGGATATCTGCCCTCCTACACCGAGTGGGGATACTCGAGCGAGCATTATAACCCCAAACCGATGCAGCCGTCAATTTGGGTTTGACCAGGGGGTGCCACGTCCAGTTTTCCAATCATCAAACCCCAAAGTCTCCTTTGGCGAGGCATGTTCGTTGTTTTCTTCAACTGCTGCGTGGGGGATATCCTCAGCAATGGCTGGGCGTGTCACCATTCCCAGTATTACTAGGCATGGGGATGTGACCCCTCTGTTTGCCACCAAATATTGGCCAAGACAACTAGCTGAAATTGCTAAGTTCATCGAGGGAGAGCCGGTGTACCCTCCTGTTTGCTCATTTTCTGCCCTAGAGTTGGGGCTAAAGGGCAACTCTGTGCTTGGGATAGAGTTCCCTCTAAGTTCAACCCACAAAGCACCTCCCAACGAGCTTCCCCCACTTTGTGCCATGGTCCCAATTGCCACGCCAAAGTCCAAAACTGCTGCTGCGAAGAAGGCTGCCCCCTCTGCTACAGCTACTACCGACGAGGGGGCTTCTCAACCTCTTGCTAAAAAAGCAAAAACGACCAAGAGTGGGGCATCGAAATCGAAGTCCCAGAAGTCCCAAACTCCCGTGGCAGCTCTTCCCATAGCCTCCGTTCCCCCTCCCATGCCTGCTGAGATGGCTGTGCGTGTGAGGAGGGAGGCCCAGGCAGAACTGGACCGAATAAATGCTGAGTATCAACGGCATGCAGTCGTTGTCCCTTCTTCCATTGCTTTCCCCACGGTGGTGGTGGATCCTTCAGAGCCAACGACCAGGAAGAGAAAGAGTTCCAGGGCTCCCCAAGGGGTCAGTACTAGTGCAGCTGGCTCGAGGAAGAAGACTCTGGGCACCAAGTCCCAGAAGAAACGGACTCCTGAGGTGCACTTGACCCCTGAGGTGCAATCCACCCCTGCCCCCTCAATTGCTGCCACTCCTCCCACTTCGCCCATGGTCGTGTCTTCTCATTCTCCTTGTGAATCGGAGGTATGTATGCCTGATTTAGTTATTATTGCCCTTTTGCTTAAGGAGGACTATCTTTACTTATACATATACTTTGACAATTGTGGTGCAGGGAGCTGAAGTAGAAAGACCAGACCCTTCCAGCCCTCCCGTGAGCCCTTTTGTGGGGGGACGCTTTGGTGTATCTCATACCGATGTGACTCCTCCCCATTCCCCCATGACAGGGCTTACGTATTCTCGCCGTGGAGTCATCCAACGTGCGAGGGAAGTCATTGCGGGAGGTGATGCTGTTGACCCTGCGAGTGATTCCTCGCCTGAAGTGGTAACCCTGCCCGAAGTGGCACATCCCGAGATAACACCTTTGGTCCCTTCTGATTCACAGGCCTCACCTGAGGTTCCTCTGCCCATTGTACTTGTTGAGGAGAGTGAGCCCGAGGTATGATGTGCTCTATAATTTATTTGCTGTAGTCCTTTCGGTCATACTCTTTCCTTATTTGGCTTACTGAATTGTGATATGTTTTGGGTACCCCAGGTTGAAGTGTCCTCGTTGTTGGCAAGCATTCTTCTTCCAACGATGCTGATGAGACCCCCGACTGGCATTCCTTTGTTTAGCACCATAACTGAGGTAAGTAACACGTGGAGCTATTTCTTCATATTTTCTGTGCCCATTCTTCTTTTCTAACACTTGGCTTTGTGCACAGTTTTCTCCTGATCTTGCACCAACTCCTGCAGTGAGGGCCCAGGTTGGTGTGTTGACACCCCGTCCTGATGTGGCTGTGCTTGAGGGCTCAGTGTCTTCGCATGATGAACCCCATGTGCTGGCCCTTGTGCCCTATACGGGTGATAGAGTCTTGCCAAGCGTGGAGGCTTCTGCGTCCAGGGACCCCGTTACAGCTTCTGAGGTAATAATCTCTCCCCCAACGGTTCCTGTCCCTGTGGCCGCCTCATATACTCCCGTTGTGACTGAGGTATATTTTCCTTGCTATCTTTTGTTAAGATTTTCCATAATTTTTGATTTTTCATAAGATTGTTCTTAAGCTCCCCCTTATAACGGTGACTTAACAATGAAAACACTTGTTAAGTTTTTTCATAAACTCCACCTTATAACGGTGACTTAACAAAAAAAACACTTGTTAAGTTTTTTCCACAAACTCCACCTTATAACGGTGACTTAACAACGAAAACACTTGTTAAGTTTTTTTTCACAATCTCCACCTTATAACGGTGACTTAACAACGAAAACACTTGTTAAGTTTTCTTCACAAACTCCACCTTATAACGGTGACTTAACAACGAAAACACTTGTTAAGTTTTTTCACAATTCCATTATTTGGGTTTTCTTTTCAGGTTGCTCGGGAAGATTCACCCCCAGTCCTCTCACCTGTAGGCTCGCCCTTCCAAGAACCTGATGCTTCGGAAAATTCTATTCATGATGATCAAGGTTCTACAACTGGTGCTGCCGCCAAGAGCGAGTCTGGGTGTGAGCTGCCTCTTCCCGACCTGGCTCCTCATGCGTTCTGCCTCATGGTGCTTCGGCAGTCTCCTCAAATGCCTGTCAACCATCGCTTGGTGATTGAGCAGCTGGTGAATGGTCATCCTGAGACCTTTACACCAGATTACCTGCGCTCCAATATTCATGTGATGAGTCATAGACTGCAAGGGATGGCGATCGTTGTTGCTGAAATTGCCGGTACCCCTACTGCAAGTGTTACCAGATCCTTTCTTAACCAATATCTGGGTTTTCTGAAGGAATTGGGACGTGATGGTTTCCGCTTTGACTGGCTTATAACATATCTGAAGACCTTGAAGAATCAGCAACTGATCGGCCAGAGGGAGGTGTTACGAAAGCACCAGGAGGACCAGAAGGCCGAGGAGGCTAGGTTGATCGCGTTGGCACCTATTTTGGAAGCGGTGGATCAAGAGGTGAAGGATGCCGAAGAAGCTTTGTGCCTGGCCAAACTGAAGCGTGAGCGACTCCTGATTGAACGTACGCAAGTTCAAACGAGGGTGGAGGTTTCCATTAACGCCCAACGGTCTTTCACAGCGGCTTCTTCGGGCCTGCCTGGAGATTTTTTCTCTTCCTTGGATTTATCTTTTCTTTTAGAGTAGTTACTTCTTGTATACAGATTCTTTACTGCTTTTCTCTATGTAATTCTTGGGCAATAACTCCCAAAAGAAATTTTTTGTAATGCTCTACTGTTGATGAATGAAGAACTTATATTTTTCAATCCCTTCGCGTGTTGTTACTGCTGTTGTGTGCTATATAGTTTTGTGTTTCTACAATTCTTCCATTATTATAACAAAAGAAGGTCACCCCAAAACTTGTATATTTATAACAATATATAGTCATAACATCAGTTCAAACTTGATTGTTTTACACATGATAAACCTTCAGCCACTTATTGTTAATCTTAAATGGCTTATCTTCTTCTATCTTCGAGATTAAGCAATAACCTGAGTTATGCGCCTCCTTCACAATGTAAGGTCCCTCCCAGTTGGCTGCGAACTTTGGTAGGGGAAGTCCCCTGATGTGCTTCACTACCGCTTTCAATACGAGGTCTCCTTCCACGAACTTCCTTGGTCTCACCAAGTTGTCATATGCCCTGGAGAGTTGTTTCGTATATATTTGAAAGTGTTGCATCGAGTTATCTCTGTGCTCATCCAACGCTTCCAGCTGTACATGTCTGCTGTGAGGGAGCATGCTGCTTCTCAAGGCATAACAAGCAGATGGAACTTCCAACTCTACTGGGAGGATTGCCTCAGCCCCATAGACAAGAGAGAACGACGTGTATCCTGTGGGTTTTCGCTTGGTTGTTCTATAGGCCCACAAGACAGCTGGTATCTTGTCATCCCACGCCCCTGGAAAGTCTTCCATCATTTTGGCCAGAATATTAATCAGGGTTTTGTTAGTTGCTTCGGCCGGACCATTTCCCTTTGGGTATGCCACTGTTGAAGTGTGATGAACAATGAAGTATTTGTCCGTGAGCATTGTTACTTCAGAATTGACGAAGGGGGTCCCATTATCCGAGAGGATTACTTTTGGGATCCCGAAACGACAAATAATGTATTCTCTGATGAAGTTGCTCACCACCCCAGCCGTTGCCCGTTTGAGTGGTATTGCTTCGGCCCACTTTGTAAAACATTCTGTTGCTACCAGTATCCATATCTTGCCTCTCGAAGAGGGGTGAATTGCCCCCACTAGGTCGAACGCCCAAGTATGAAATGGATAGGGCGTTGATAGAGAGTGCAAGTCTGCCGATGGGGCATGGATCATATTCCCTTGAAGTTGGCAAGCCTTGCATTTTCGAACGACCTCAGCAGAGTCTTTCTCCATTGTTGGCTAATAATACCCCAGCGTCATCAGCTGATCATATAATTTGGCCCCTTCTATGTGGGCTGGATCATGTGCCTGCTTAAGGACCTCAGCTGCTTCTTCCTTCGTGATGCAACGCAATGGCCTGTTGAAATACCCCCTTCGATAAAGCTGTCCCTCCTGAACATAGAACCTTGGGGCCCTTCGTTTCAGGCCCATCGCATCCATTTTCTCCGTTGGGACAACTCCATCCTGAATGAAGTCGATATAGGGCTGCCTCCAGTCCATTCGTGTTTCGATGAAATGGCACTCAGTTGCCTCGAAAAATAGCTGACACTTATCGCACTTCCGTTGCAACTCTGCCGCATCTTGCTTCATTCTAGGCCAGAAATACCCCTCTCTTTGGATTCTTCTATGTAGGGGTATCTCAGTCGTTTCGCAGTGCTCCTTATGCGTTTTCTTCAATACTTGCTCGGCCTCCTCTGGGCTAACGCATCTTGACAGCCATCCTCCTGTATTTCTAAAATAGAGATTCCCCTGGCATGTAAAATATTGGGCCAACTCTCTTAGCCCCATCGCCCCCTCACCAGATTCCAATTGTATCTTAATATCCCTTCTCCAACCCACTTCTTCCTCCATTGGTAGTATTGATTGTACTACCGAAGGGGCTGTTCTTCGTTGGATCACAACTGTAGTCTCACTGGTTTTCATTATCATCTTCTGGGCAATAGTGGCATAGGCGTCGGGATGGCGATTCATCGTTCTGGGATGTCTCCTGATCTTGGTCCGATGGAACTGGTTGAGGAGCCTTTGAATGATTGCTCGATAGGGCGCCAGGCTCATGTGTTTCAACGCATATTCTTCGTTTACCTGCTGAATCACCAAGTTCGAGTCACCCTTAATGCAGAGTGAACGGATTCCCCTCCGAAGAGCCTCTAGAAGCCCTAGTACCAACGCCTCGTATTCTGCCTCGTTGTTAGAGCAGGGGAAATCTAGTTTGTAGGAAAGGCAAATCTCTTCCATCCCTTTTGAAAGAACAACCCCTGCTCCTCCCTTCTTTTCTGCCGAAGATCCATCGAACTGCATCGTCCATTCCTCCTCAGTTGCATCCAGGTGATTGGCCTGCAAATCATCTCCTGGAATGTCTTCCCTAGGTGGCTTGAAGGTTCCTGAAGGGAAGATGGCCAATAGGTCAGCGTACGCCTGGCTTTTGATTGTGCAAGGGACCACGCATTTTAAGTCATATTCAGAGAGAATGAGGAACCATCTAGCTGCCCTACCAATCAATATAGTCTTTGCGAGCAAATACCTAATTGGGTCACATCTAGTTACAATATGAATGGTAAAAGACAACATATAGTGCCTAAGTTTTTGGGCTACAAAGACCAGGGCTAAACAATGCCTTTCTAAGCTAGTATATCTAACTTCTGGCCCATGTATAATTCTGCTGAGGTAGTAAACAGGCCTCTCTTGTCCGTCTACTTCTTGTGCTATCAGAGCCCCAACGGACCTCGTGGTGGATGTGAGGTATAGTTGCAACGAAGCTCCTGCCTGGGGAGGAACCATTATTTGTGGTGACACGAGCAACTTCTTCAGCCCAACAAGAGACTTCTGGTGAATCTCCTCCCATCTGAACTTCGTGTTCCTTCGCAGCAGCTGCATCAGTGGGTGTGTTATTTCGGCCAATCCAGGCACGAACCTCCTAAGGTAGGAGACTTTACCGAGAAAACTTTTCAGCTCCTTCGCCGTTCTCGGACACGGCATTTCCAGGATTGCCCGCTGTTTGTCCTGGTCCATCTGTACCCCTTGCCGATTAACCACGAAGCCTAAAAACTTACCGCTTGTTACCCCGAAGACACACTTCAACAGGTTCATCCTTAACTTGTACTTCCTGCACCGAGCAAACACCTTCCTTAAATCATTCAGATGGGACTCTTCCTTCTTCGATTTGATGACCAAGTCGTCCACGTAGAATTCCACAAATTTGTGGAAGAAGTCATGAAAAATGGCCATCATCGTTCTTTGGTACGTAGCTCCGGCGTTCTTGAGTCCAAACGGAATTACCTTGTACATGAAGTTGCCCAACGGTGTTCTGAATGCTGTTTTCTCTGCGTCCGAAGGGTCCATCTTGATCTGGTTGTATCCCATATATCCATCCATGAAGCTGTACATCTCATGACCAGCCGTGGCGTCTATCAAACTGTCGATGGAGGGTAGAGGAAACTCATCCTTAGGGCAAGCCCTATTCAAGTCTCTGAAATCCACGCAGATCCTTATTTGGTTTTTGTCTTTCTTCCCTACTGGCACAATGCTGGATAGCCAGAGGGGATGTTGTATAGGCCTGATAAACCCTGCTGCTAATAAGCGTTGGACCTCTTCTTTGATCTTTAAATCTATTTCAGGCTTGTACGTTCTCGTTGCCTGCTTTACTGGAATAGCCGAAGGGATCACGTTCAGCTTGTGGCAGCTCACTTCCTCATCCAGCCCTTCCATTTCAGTATACTTCCATGCGAAGACATCTATGAATTCTCGAATCAGGTCAACCACGGCTTTTCGTTTCTCCATAACAAGATCCTTCGAGATGAAGATAGGCCTTGGGTCTTCCCCCTCTCCTGCTAAGTTTAGTTGCTCCAATTCTTGTGCCTGGGGCCTTGGTTTGTCTGTCATGTAGTCTGGTTCTTCGGCGACATCTTCTACGACCTCTTGTATGCTAGAGTTGTCTATCACCATGCACTGCCCCCGTTGATCCACTAAAAAGCACTCGTATATCGGGTCAACCTCATTGTCAGTCTTTTCGGCCGCCCGTTCACACCGTTACAAGCGGTACACCACTTTTCCTTCTTCAGTGACAATCTTCTTGCATTGCCTGCTGGTAACTGTTACCACGGCTTTTCTCTTCCTTTCTCTGGAAGCCTCAGCGATTCTTTCCCCTGAAAAACGACTTAATACGCTTTGTCGTTGGACCTCATGCTCGCCTGGGTCTGCCCTGGGTCTCATCTTTTCTTTGAGCTGCTTCGGAATGATCTGGGGTCGAGGGACCGCGCGATATGCTTCCTCTCTCCTCTTCCCCTCGCCGCTCTCGTTCAAAGGTCACATTCTTTCTCTAATTGAGGGGACCCATGCCCCTCCATTCTCCTCGTTAGGACGCGCACGTCCTCTTCGAGCTCTGTATAGAAGGCTGCATCCACCAAGTGTGCTTCTTCAATAGCGAAAGGCCTTTTAGTTGCCCTAATAATTACTTCCGTCCCCTTGATATTTGCCTTGGCACATTGATGGTACGTTGAGGGAACTAACCCCTGGTTGTGCATCCACACTCTCCCTACTAATAAATGATAGGAAGTTGCGCTTTCTATTACATGGAATTTGATATGGGAACTCAGATTTCCCATCACTATCCCCACGTTTACATACCCAATGGATTTGGAAGATTGATTATCGTAGCCCGAGATTACCAAGGGCATGGCAACCAACCTTTCTTCCGGAATATTAGCCGCGTGGAAGGAGTTGATTGGCATAATGTTGATGGAAGCACCCCCATCCATAAGAGTCCTGGCAAAGCTAACCCCGTTAATACTGGCCGTTACATACAGGGGCCTATTGTGGGGGAACCTTACAGCTCTATCTGCATCGCTGAACGTTACCTCTGACAGGAACCTTTTTACCAGCCTAGCCATGGGTCCCCTCCACCTTAGCGAGGGGACCGCATTTCTTCTCGCAATATCCAAGATCGCCTGCGTTATCTCCATTCTGCTCTCTTTTGGGATTCCCACTTGGTCGAAGAACCAAGTGAACTTTGGAGATTTTGAAACCGCACTATATTCTATGCATGGGTCCGTTTCCTCGCCCTCAACGCTGTAGGCGTCTTCTACGTCCCTAGCACTCGCTTCATCATATGCCAGAACTACGTTAGCCATTCCCTTAGTGCAATACTCCAGTGCTTTATCGAACTCCATCGTTGCCCCTCCCTCCTCCCGCTCTGCCTCCCTATCGTAAGCCGTTACAACATTGGCCCCATGTGCCGGGAGTGGGTTATTGTTAACGATCTGCGGGGGGATTTGTAACGTTCCCGCCTTCATGTACTTGTCTATGATTCTTCGCAGCGTGAAGCAGCTTTCTGTTGGGTGCTGGACCTTTCGATGAACCTGACATTATTTAGGATTGGCCCTAGTTGCCGCGTCGGGCTCTTCCGCCGAGATGCCTTTTGGTTCGTAAACCGTTCCGCCTTGGACCATTGCGTTATAGCAACTCACAGCCTCCTCCACCGTACAAGGCAACGGTGGCGGGTCTTCTCTATCCCTTCCAAACTTTCTTTTGTTGTCCTTCCTCTGAGCCTTGCCCCCATCTTCTCTCTCAACATATCCCACCCGTGGGGCCTGAGACCTTCCCCCGGTGGGTTGTATCGGCTGTCTGAACATCATGGGAGCTACTACCGGGCTAGGTAGCACCACCAAAGATATATTTCTTGCGGATTTTAAGAAAGCTGAAAATGTTCCCTCGCGTGTCTCATTGATCAGGTGACAGATATACTCAGGAAGTAATCCCTCCGCACAAATTTGTAGTAACCTGGCTTCCTTAGCTTCTTCCCTCACGTCGAGGGACCTTTCCCTAAACCTTCGGATATAGGCCACTACCTCCTCTCCTGACCTTTGCCTCTCCTTGCCAAGTTGGGTTAGGGTGAACTCATCTTCTGCCAAGAAGAACTTTCGGACAAACAATACATGCATCTCCTCCCAAGTGGAGACACTATTGGGAGGCAGGTGAGAGTACCAAGTGTAGGCTTTATCAGTCAGGGATTTGGAAAACTCCCTCAGCCTAAGCTTTTTGTCATTGCAATGCGCCCCCAAGTGCTCAACGAAACGCTTAATGTGTTCCTTCGGGTTCCCACCCTTCCCTGAGTACTTTTCAAAGGTAGGGGGAATATAGTCCTTTGGGTAGGGTTCGTCGTTGTACTCCTGGGGGTAAGGTGTTCGAAAGTCATCGTAGACCGAAGCCACCTCGCCCATAGCCTGCGAGGAAGACTGCATGAACTTCAGCATCTCCTTCTGCATCTCTTTTCTCATCTCTTCCAAAGGCGAGGCTACCGGGGCCACCTGCAACGGGGCCGACGGTTGAGCGCTCGTTGCAACCGGAGCGAACGTTATCGGTTGTGCCGTTGAAACTCCTGAGCCGCCCACAGTCGGGTTCACAACAGAGGGCACACTTGCTGGGACCGCTCCTGTAATGCCTGACCCTGGTGGGGCCCCTGGGGCCACTCTTGGTGTTACGAAGGCATTAGTCTCCAATCCTCCCAGCATAGTTGAAGCCACTGGGGTTTGCAAAAACTCGTAAAATTTGCTCATGAGGAGCGCCATCTGGGCAGGTCCCAACCCCGCGCTCGTGGAAGGTTGGGCAGCCCCTGGGACGCCTATCGTTGTTGGAGCCAGCGGTACCTCTACTCGAGGAGCCCCATCTCTTAGAGCCTCCTGCTCCCTCGCAGCCTGTTCTTCATTATGCTGCATGTGATCGAAATTGAGTCTTCTAGTAGCATTATCCTGCGCCACACTCCTTCTCTAGAAGGATGCCTCCCCAGCAGAGTCGCCAAATGTAAGAGGGTACTTTAGATTATAAATGGAGGCGGGACCCCCTATTGAGTATGGTAATGATAAACCAGTTGGTTAGAGCTTAGAATCAATGACAGAACACATAAATATGAACCCAATGAAGGTAAACTCAGCTTAAACTCTCAAAATCTCTCGTGTATAACTCAGGTAACAATAATGAACTTTTAGAAGTGGCTTAGCTAGAGGGAGAGGGAAGTAAGCACCCTAGATACGCCCTGGTAGGCAGGTAGAAAAAACACACAAAACACCCTCAAGAATCTCTGTCAAATATTAAAAGCTTCGTAATAAATGACAATGGTGAGTCAGTGAATTCTCTAGTTTGAAATAACTCTTTTTAATTCTCCAAAGGATCCTCCTTTCTCAGAGGTGGTTGGGGTCCTTAAATAGCCCCCCAAACCACCCCCGAGGCAACTCAGTCATTTAAGACTATGAAAGACATCCCTCATACTTCTCAATCCTCCAAACCAAGTCCCTCTAAAGTTCCCATAGTGAGGTCATTCGATAGGGCATGAAAGCCCTCCCAAGTCCTGCCATGCCTGGTCTCTCGTGAGTACCGTTTGACCTCACCCAGACTGTATTGTTATTATCGTTATGTCACTACAACCGTTATAGCTTTACAGTGAATGTAATCAAAGGTACAATATGATTAACACAACAAGCTGCAGTATGAGTTGCCACGCTGAGCTGCCTCCCCAAGCTGTCACGCTTGAGTTGCCACGCTGAGCTGCCTCCCCAAGCTGCCACGCTGAGCTGCCTCACCAAGATGTCACGCTTGAGTTGCCACGCTGAGCTGCTTCCCCAAGCTGCCACGCTTGAGTTGCCACGCTGAACTTCAAGCCCCCTCTACACTAAGTCTCATAATATCCAAATAATAATCACTAAAGATCCACAAAAGTTTTGGGATTAGAATCAACATTTAAAAGAAACAACTTTACATATTCTGGGGAGGTCGATCGATCGAAGGCAGGGGTCGATCGATCGATCCCTCAGGTCCAAGCCTGGTTTTCTGCATTTTCTGCAACTACGGGTTTCACCATTTTTACTCATTCAAACCTTCATATTAACCTCCAAAATGAGTTATAATTATTTCTACATGATATATCAACATATATGAACGATTTCCAATACTCTAAATATCCTAGAATCATCAAGGGATTGGATTAAAAGCATGTTTCTCTCCTTATTGCCAGAAAATCATCAACATATTAACTTCAAGAACACTACAATGGTTTTTCAGATTTTTCTTCAACATATTCATGATCATTTTGTGGATTAATATCATCCTACAATATAAGTTTACTTCCCATATTATTTCAGTTTCTATAAATCCATATAACAACTCCATTATGTCTTCCAAACAAGAAAAATCATCTCTTTTCATAATTTTCTAACATGGATAATATACGAACTTAAGTTGCAATTATCAAACACTTGCCTTAACTGAAGGTCTGATCCTTTAGTGTAGTATATCTCAGTTGGTTGTCCCTTCTCCGGTCAAACTCCGGTGGTGGTTGGTGGTGGTGAACCTTGGTTCTTGTTCTTCTCCTTCCCATGTAGGCTTTTCCCTTCCCAAGTACCCTTACACTCTCTCTAGGAAGATGGCTTCTCTAATTTGTGAAGAGGAGATGAATAACCCCCATACACTTAATCTACCAATACTTATTATAGTACCAAATCCGAAATCACTATTCACCCCCTAGAAAAATGACCAAAATGCCCTTTCGGATTGTCTATTCATTTCCAAATGACCCGAGACTCAAAATTAACATCCAAATAGACTTTTCTGACTATTTCGAACCTTTCGGACGCAACGACGCAGTCGAAATGACTATTAGATCGATAGAAAATAAATTTTATTTTTAATTTAATAAATTAGTCCAGACACGTCCCATACCGCGTTTGACTAAAAATATAAATTACCGAATTTATATCATACAGTCATATCAATGACATCACATTCATATATTACCTAAATATCTTTAAGTAATATCCAGAATCATCCATTTTAATATCCACCGTCTGGATAAAACTCGAATGAATTAATTAATAATAAAATCCAATTAATCCTTAATTTAAAGTATAACCATTTTAAAAGTCATTTAAAATTACAGGGTATTACACCTGCAGCTCAGACATGCCCCACACGGGCCCCCAGATTGCTTCTTTTCATAAAGAAGAAAAAGACCCTTGCAAAGGCGTTAGGTTAGAATTATTGCTAGACGACAGACTTACTTTATGTAAAGCAAATAGTATGAGACTTTAATAATTTGTATCTCTTTAAATCGGATCTCTTTTGGTAGCCGGTTGCCAGTCGATTGTAGTGCCCTTGTGCTATAAAAGGGAGCGTCCAGCTGAGTTCTAGACATCAGGAGTTAGAGAGTGAGAGATTGCTAGACTTCCAGTATTAGAGAGAGTATGCTTGTAGTAAGTAATATGTATATGAGTGAGTAAACCTCTCATAGCTAGGGGAGTGGTGAGAGTTGTAACCACTTATGCTATGCAATAAAAGTATTTTCTTTTCCAGAAATCTCTTATGTTGAGTTATTATTATTTTCCAAATTGTCTCCAACTTTATGTTCATAAAGGACTATTGTGTGGAACCTCTGGTGTAGCACACAAGGTGTTATACTGGTGAACCTCCGTCAGGTGCCGATTTGCAGTGAGCCGTTAGCCAGGTGGGCGTTAGGCGTGAAGGCGTACAGGCAGGAAACGGGTCAACCGCCAAAGTAATGGATTGAGGTGCGACACATAAAGAGAGAGTTGTAGGAGGCCGAGACCGGAAAAGAATAGTAACAAGGCTGAAGAGACAAAGGGAAGAAGATAAAGATATTGCAGACCAGAAGGAAGGTATAACTCGAACCAAACCCTTAACTATTTTTACATATTATTTCTTTAAAGAAAATCTTATATGAGCTTACAAATCACTAAAGACTTTTTAGAATTTGTTAATCAAACAAGTTTAGACTTAACTAGAGAAATTTAAGACTGGACTCTTACAGACACTAAAGATAAAGAACTAATAGTTACTGCTTTAGTATATGCAGGTGGTACTTTTAAATATATAGACCAAATCATTGAGTGGTTAGGAAGAGAAGTACTAGAATAGAAATAATTAGAACACGGATCTGTGATCTCTTTAGACAAAAATTAAGAACTGAAGATTTTGCAGAAGAACTATCAAGACCTAAAAAATATCAAGAATACACTAGGATACTTGAAGACAACATAGACGTATTAAAATTTATTAGACAAAAAAGGTTAGCTGAAACAAAGGCTACTTTAATTAGAGCTGGAGGAATCCGCCCTCTCCTTAAAAACGTAGAGACAGCTGCCCCTAGAACTTACCGTAGATATTTGTCATCTTATGGTGATAATAATTTAGACGAATTTATAGAAAATGATATAATTGATATTATTAATCAAATATATAAAGAAACTAGACAAATAAACCCATGATACCGTATAAGGTATTTAAGACTAGAATATTTTCCATCAAAATCTCTTTCAATTTCTAGACTCCCTGAAGAAATTATTTATATAGATAATCCTCGCTATTCGGAACTCCAGTACGATAGTGACGGAAGAAGCTTAAGAAGTAGCAGTAGCCCTGAAACTTCTACAATTAGACTCCCAGATTAATTAAGTTTTAAAATAGGCTTAAAAGATTTTAGAAATCATTGGGGTAAAAAATTCTATTCCCTAAAAACTTTAGAAAAAGACAAAAACATATAAAGACAAAGGTGGTCCCTAGGTAAGTTTTGGACTGTAGCTAGTCCGCAAACTAGGTCCGCACTAGATCCTCTCTCTCTCTCTCTCTCTCTCTATATATATATATATATATATATATATATATTGTGGGTACCCGAAATTAGGATGATGGGCCTGGACGAGTAGCCCAATTGTAGTGGCCCAAAGTCCAGGCCTCTTATACCTTAAACCGATTATGATTTAGTCTCCTCCCACGTTCCCATTAAGGGGCACTCTAAGTGGAGATGGGAAACATGGAGGAGTCCCACACCCCACTCACTAGAACGAACATGTATATAACAAACCCTAGGTCCGGGGCAAAGGACACATTGTATTCTCTGTAATCACTCTTCGAAAAACACAGAAATAATACTGACTGCACCACCGTGGACGTAGGCATCTTTGCTGAACCACGTACATCATTTGTTGTGTGATTGTCATTTTGCATTCCTTATTTTTACTTGGTGATTGCGTTTCTCTTATCTATTTGTGTTGCATAATAATTGTCACCACAATTGGCGCCGTCTGTGGGAACGTTTATCTTCCCTGAGAAAGCCAACACCAAAAAAGGAATTTAAAATGTCCGGTAACAGTAGAAATGCTCCCCATGCAGGGGATATTCAAGAACCACCTGTTCCTCGCAGGATTAGATCTGAAATTCGACGTTCAGATCAGAGGGCTCGCTTAGAAAGGCCAGCCTCAGAAGAAAGCCAAGGACTAACATGGTCCACGCAGATATTTAGACTGATTGATGCGTATGAGGCAAGGCTCCACGAGCAGAGGGAGTCTTCTCGCAGACACGAGGCTGAGAATGCCCGCCTGAAAAGAAGATTAGAGAGTCTGGAGAAAGAACTCCATCATGATACCAGGAGACGTCCGTACCGCACTCATAGCCCTCAATCGAGCAAGTCTCGCAGCCGAGGAAGGAGGCCCAGGCGAGGATCCCAAAAGATTGAGGGAGACGAGTCAGAGGACAACCTACGCGAGCAGCTGCGAAAAGCTCGCCGTTACCAGAGCCCTACTTGCAGCAACGAGAACATAAGAAGTCTGGTCCGAAGGGAGATGGACCAGCATCCTGCCCATCACGGTACCAGATCGACCCGAGAACTCGCTAGGCGAGCTCTTAAAACCCAGATGAAATCACCTTTCTCGAGGGAAATTGAAGAAGAAGAAGCCCCCAAGAAGTTTGCCATTCCAAGGTTCAAAATTTATGACGGTAAGACTGATCCCATTGATCACGTCAGGCAGTACCGACAGACCATGACCCTCTGGAACCACCGGGACGCACTAATGTGTCGAATTTTCCCCTCGAGCCTGCATGACGTGGCGCAGAAATGGTTCGAAAGGCTCCCCCACCGGTCCATCAGGAGTTTCAAATCCCTGACCGAGCTCTTTACAGCCCGATTCATTACTAGTAGCTCCCATCCCGAAAGGATGGATGCTTTGCTGACAATGAAGAAAATGCCTCAAGAGACCCTCCGAGACTACACGAAGAGGTACTGGGAGTTATTCAACGAGGTCGAGGATTGCTCGGAGCAAGTGGCAGTGGCCTCTTTCAAAATTGGGCGACCCAGCTCTTCCCTTCTATACCAGTCCCTGACAAAGAAGGAGTCTATGACTATTGACAACCTAATAGCTCGCATCGAGAAGTACGCTAAGGTAGAAGATGTCACCCGCCTCAGTACAGGGGAAAACGGTCGAGCTAAACTCACTACCAAGGGCAGTGACAAAACTGAGAAGCAGAAGAAAGGAGGAAAGAATGGGGGAAAAATGGCTCAAAAAACGGAGGCAACAATGACGCGTCGAAAGCATTTCAGGCTGTCAACACCGTCTTCAAAGAACCAATTTACAAAATTCTCGCGAAAATCAAAGACGAGCCATTCATCAAGTGGCCCAGGAAGATGGGAGGAGATCCCTCGAAGAGGAACAATGCACTGAGATGCGCCTTTCACAAAGAGGGAGGACATAAGATTGAGCATTGCAAAGCTCTTAAATCCCACCTCGAAGAGCTAGCCCAATCCGGGCATTTGAACGAATTCGTGGAGAAGAAGGCAGAGAAAGCGGCTGCCAATAGAGAGGCGAGACCCGACAACGTGCTCGACGATGATGCTGGACATGAGTTCGCGATAATTCATGGGGCCTCTGATGCCAGACAGATCCAGGGAAATTCAACTCGAATGGAGATGAAGAAACTTACAGCGATGATGCAAGCTTTTCAGATTGATCCAGCAAAGTCACAGTCAGGAAAGCGTCGACGAGCAGATGACGTCAACTATAATAAGCATATTGTTTTCACAGATGAAGACTTGGTGAAGACTTGGTGGGAGTGAGAACCCCACATCACGATGCTTTGATCATTACCCGCAAGATAGCTAACTTTGACGTCGACAAGTTGCTCGTCGACCAAGGAAGCTCGTCCGAGGTAATGTATCTCGACTTATTCAGAAAATTGAAATTAAGCGTCGCCGACCTAAAGGAAGCTACTGTCCCTTTAGTTGGCTTTGTTGGAAAAATAACTATGCCCCTGGGAAAAATTGTACTACCAGTACGCGCGGGAAACGTCTCCAAGATGATTGAGTTTTTGGTGGTTGACATTGACTCACCCTACCAAGCCATCCTCGGCAGAGGATGACTCCATGCGATGAAAGCAGTCTCCTCGACCTACCATCAGAAACTCAAGTATGTAACCGAGCGAGGAGTAATGGAGATCCACGGCGATTAAGCGATGGCAAGAAGGTGCTTCATAGCAGCCATCCAACCGAGGCCAGAGAAGAAGGCCGAGCAGCCCAGTGAGAAAGTTGAAGAACAAGAAGGTCTGACATCTTCTAAATAGCAATTAAAGTACGGAAGACCTGGAGTAGAGGAGACCAGGCTCCTCCCCTCTGAAAGGGTCGTCGAAGACCTGGTAGAGGTTACAGCTGATGATAGCGACAGTAACAGAGTTTTCTTGATTGGAGCTTCTCTAACTGACCTGGAACAAAAGGAATTGACAACTCTACTGAGACGCAACGTAGATGCTTTCGCGTGGGAACCACACGAGCTGCCTGGAATTGATCCTAGTATGGTTTGTCATCAGTTGCACGTCAATCCCACCTTCAAACCAATCACGCAGAAGGCACGACGAACTGCACCCGAGAAGGCAAATGCCGTAGAAAAAGAAGTAGAAAAATTGCTGGATGCAGGATCCATACGGGAAGTACAATTCCCCGAGTGGTTATCCAACACAGTAGTAGTTCCAAAAAGCAACGGGAGTGGAGAGTTTGCATCGACTTCACTGACCTCAACAGAGCGTGGCCTAAAGACAGTTTCCCCCTCCCAAAAATTGGCCAACTGGTAGACGCCACTGCAGCTCACGAGCGAATGAGTTTTTTGGACGCATACTCAGGGTATCATCAGATCCCTTTATATGCCCCAGACAAAGACAAAACAACATTCATCACCACAGTTGGGTTATACTGCTACAAGGTCATGCCCTTTGGGCTAAAAAATGCAGGGGCAACCTACCAGCGGCTGGTCACCAAGATGTTCAAAGACCAGATGGGAGACACCAAGGAGGCCTACATCGATGACATGCTCGTTAATAGCAAGAAGAAAGAAGACCACCTCTCAGACCTGTCTAAAACCTTCAAAATCCTCAGGAAATACCGAATGAAACTTAACGCGAGCAAGTGTTCTTTCGGTGTCCAGTCAGGAAAATTTCTTGGGTACTTGGTCAGTAAGAGAGGCATAGAGGTTAACCTAGACCAGATCGATGCAATTAACAGGGTACAACCTCCTCGAACGATCCGGAACGTACAAAAGCTCACTTGCATGCTCACTGCCTTAAATCGCTTTATCTCAAAATCCTCCGAGAAATGCAAGCCTTTCTTCCAGCTTCTAAAGAAGAACAAAACGGTAGAGTGGAACCCAGATTGCTCGCAGGCATTGGTTGAGCTCAAAGCTTACCTAAGCTCTCCACCACTGCTCGTCATACCACAACAAACAGATTCCTTGTACCTGTACCTCTCCGTTTCCAACCACACTATCAGTTCTGCATTAATGTGCGAAGTTGCATGAATCCAGCACCCCGTTTACTACGCGGGCAAAACCTTGCTTGAGGCCGAGCAGAGGTATCTACCTCTGGAGAAGCTCGCCTTTGCACTAGTAGTGGCTTCGAGGAAGCTGAAGCACTATTTCGAAGCCCACACTATAATCGTCCTTACATCGCACCCCCTTAAAATAATCCTGAGGAAGGCAGATTTGTCGGGTAGACTGTTTAAATGGTCAGTCGAGCTCGGACGATTTGATATCCAATTTCAACCAAGGAACGCAATCAAGGGACAGGTCCTCGCTGATTTCATAGCCGAATTCACAGGCGAGCAGCCTTGCAACCAACCACAACCAGCCAAACAAAAAGGGAGCCACACGACGGAGGGAATCTGGAAATTATTTGTTGATGAAGCCTCCAATTCAAAAGGGGCAGGCGTAGGCATCGTTCTTATCACTCCAGAAAATACGATCCTCGAGCAGTGAATTAGGCTTGGATTTGAAGCCTCGAACAATGAAGCAGAATACGAGGCCCTGATAGCCGGCCTCCAGAAAGCACACGCTTTGGGAGCAAAGCAATTACAGGCATTTGGCGACTCACAGTTAGTCTCTAATCAGATCAGCGGGGACTACAATGCAAAAGATGAAAGGATGGCAGCCTACCTCGCCTTGGCAAAAAGGCTATTGGCTAACTTTGAGGAAGTTAATGTCCAGTAGTTCCCCAGGGGACAGAACAACCATGCTGACGCCCTAGCAGCCCTAAGCTCAACAATCGATTTCGACTTAAGAAGAACGATCCCCATCGATTTCCTCGCTCATCCGAGCATTAAACGTAACGACGAATTACCAAGCGTGGAGCAGGTGCTCCATATTGAGTCAGCACCCAGCTGGATGGACCCACTAAGGGATTATTTGAAGGATGGCACGCTTCCAGATGATAACAAGACTGCTCACCAGATAAGAGTCAAAGCTGCTCGCTTTCACTTATCTCCTGAGGGAAAACTATACAAGAGATCGTTTTCCGGTCCTTACCTTCAATGTGTTCACCCAAAGAATGCCAAGCAAGTTCTACATGAGCTTCACGAAGGAATCTGTGGAAGCCATATTGGAGGAAGATCTCTGGCTTTTCGAGCAATGAAGGAGGGTTATTGGTGGCTATATATGCAAATGGACTCTGCGACGTATGTTCGCAAGTGCCTGAAATGCCAGCTTCATGCTCCTATGGCCCACCAACCTGCCAGCGACCTAAAATCATTGTCCAACCCATGGCCGTTCACCCAATGGGGGATGGACATCATAGGACCACTTCCTACCGCCACCGGTAGTCGCAAATATCTGTTGGTCGCGACTGACTACTTCACCAAATGGATCGAGGTAGAACCCCTAGCGAACATCCGAGATGCAGATATGATAAGGTTTATATGGAGAAATATAATCACCCGTTTTGGCATCCCCAGAACCATCATCACTGACAATGGAACGCAGTTTGAAAGCGACTCTTTTCAGAGTTTCTATAACGAACATGGAATCATACACCATTTCAGTTCGGTGACCTATCCTCAAAGCAATGGCCAAGCCGAGGCTTCCAACAAGACAGTGATCGACGGATTAAGGAAACGATTGGAGCGAGCCAAAGGGGCATGGGTAAATGAATTACCACACATTCTATGGGCCTATATAACCACTCCACGACGAGTAACGAGAGAAATTCCATTTTCGCTGACATATGGGATGGAAGCAGTTATCCCACTAGAAGCAGGTTTGCCAATAATGATATCCAACCTTATCGACCAAGGCCATAACGATGCAGCATTGCTCGCTGAGCTCGACCTAACCGACGAGCGCCGAGAGCTAGCCCTAGTAAAACTAGTGAGCTATCAGCAACAGCTCGCGAGGCACTATAACAAAAGGGTCAACCCGTGGACATTCCGAGTTGGGGACTATGTCCTAAGGAAAGTCCTGGGCAGCGCAGTGAAACCATCAGACGACAAGCTAGGGCCAAACTGAGAAGGACCATTCAAGATAACAAGAGATAATCTGCAAGGCGCCTATCACTTAGAAACGATGGAAGGCAGAGAAATCCCCCAAGCATGGAACGCAGCCAATCTTAAGAAATTCTATTTTTAGATTCTTCTTTTATGCTTTTGTTGTGGAACTATTAGTTCATTTTCCTTGTCATTAATGAAAGCTGTTTAACGGCTGCGTTCTAATGAGTAACAGTTATATAAGCTTTATCATACATCTTTTCCAAATGACAGGCACATTGGTCATTACACCATAGCAGGGAAATCACCCTCCTCAGGCTTTCGTTATGAAACACGAAAGACCTCTTAGCATTGCCCCTAGCAATATATGAAAACCTACAGGTTGATATCGAGGCCAAGGCTAAATGTAAGGCCGAAGCCGACCCTACTCTTCCAATCCAGCTAGTCCCCATAGCTATAGTCCATCCTCCTATCACTGAGGTTAGTGATTAAATGTCTGAGTCTTCAACCTCTTCAGACGACAACCCTTTCGTCTGCTCTCAAGTCGAGGGCGAGGATTCCTTTATTGAGGCGATGAGAGTTCCCACTACCGACCCTGAGGGGTCTGAGGCAATCGAGGCCTCTTCTCGCACCTCATCCTATCAATGTGCTTAGTCGTCCAACTGTGCTGACCACTCTATGCACGAGATCTCGAATTCTGATGAGCCGAGAGTGGAGATTGCATTTCCACCCCCTCTTATGGCTGTCCCCATTTTGGCCATGACTGACACCGAGTATGTTAGAAGGTGCTAAAAAGTATCCATGACCGCTCAGGTTGAGGAGCTCTTATCTAACGGTGCCGAGGATCCACTTGACATAAGTTATGCTCAGAAGTTTCTTTGTATCGTCCGAGAGTTAGATTTGCTGACGTGGAGGCATCAATACGACATACAGTTTGACATCAATATGAGGGTACCGAAGAGGGATGAAAGGGCCTATAATGGTTGAGACGGTGATGTCTTCGTTTATGAACAGTTGTTTAAAGTCGACTTCAGACTTCTTGTCTATCCCAATATTAGAACTATTCTTGTAGGGCCGAGGTTAGCCCTTAGCTCAACTGTCTCCCAATGCCTGGAGAATTCTGATCGGCTTCGTCCAATTTCGGAACCTAATCCACAAAATTGATCTTGGTGTTTAGAGGCTATTACAATGTCTCATTCACTAAGGCACAACCTAGCTACTATCATCTCGTATCCAGGAACACTACTAAGTTAATGATGTTAATTCTCACCAAGTTAATGATGTTAATTATAAGTCCACTCTCGTCTTAGCCGAGAGAGGTCACTATGTAGTGGTGTTCAGTCACCGAGTCAATGATGTTAATTCTCACCAAGTTAATGATGTTTATGAAGTCATCAAGTTGATGATGTTAATTATAAATCCACTCTCTCCTTAGCCAGGAGAAGTCACCACATAGTGGTGTTCATATAACTATTATATGATTTTCACAAGTCCACTACCGTCTTAGCCGAGAGAGGTCACCACGTAGTGGCGTTCCTATAACCACATAATGATTTTAAATTTAAAGCCACCAAATTAATGATGTTGATCATAAGTCCTCCTCGTTTTTGGGTGTGTATGGACGAGTTTCACCTCTTTATACACTCTCGTCTTCGCCAAGGGAGAGAAAAAATTTAAAGTCACCAAATTAATGATGTTTGAAATAACCACAATAGAATGGTTTTTAATAGATTCTTTTTGTTTTTCACCACCTAAGTGATGTTATCACACTATTCCCCCTCTTGCTGTTATTGAGAGTTCATGAACGAGACAAGTCTCCCATGATTTCTCATATAACCGAGAGTGAGTCAAAACTGATTCACCATACAAATGATGCTATTTATCTTAGAGCAATTCAAACCATACATTGGATAATTGAACATAAAGATATGAGGAAACAATTGCATTTTTTCATTCGTTACTTCGAAATATTCCAAATACAAGCACTCTATACACAAAGAGGATGACATATAAATGGTATTCAAGCCTATTGATAATATTTATTTAAATGATATGCATTCCGTGGATTGGAGAAAGGTTTTCCCTCTAGGTTATCCAGCCTGTAAGTCCCAGGTATGACCTCTTCAGTGACTCTGTATAGGCCGAGCCTATTCGGATGCAACTAGTTCAACTTCTGCCAAACCTTCTTTAACACCAAATCTCCCGCAACAATTGGCCTTAATTTGACCATCTTATTATAGAATTTGGCTGTTCTCTATTGATATGCTGCTTGTCTGACCTCGACGTCCTCTCGTCTTTCTTCTATCAGGTCCAAATCTAGTCTTCTTTCTTCATTGTTGGTCTCAGAGTTATAAGTCTGGAATTTGTAACTGTAAAGGCCGAGTTCAGTGGGGATTATTGCCTCTGATCCACAGGCCAACATGAAGGGTGTATCCCCTGTAGGAGTCCTCTCTGTCATTATATAGGCCCATAGAATTCCATGTAACTCCTCTGTCCATAGGCCCTTAGCATCTTCCAGCTTCTTTTTAATTCCATCTAAGATCATCCTATTAGTGACTTTGATTTGGCCATTTTCTTGAGGTTGTACAAGCACATAATATAATTGCTTTAGTCCAACTATTTTAGAATATGCCTCCAAGGATTTATTATTGAAGTGTTTCCCATTGTCTGAGATGAGCGTATTGGGTAGGTGATAATACGCAAATATTGTGTATTTCATCCGTCGAACCTACGCATTTTAGCCCATTCGGGTGCCTTAATCTCTATATTTAAACCCGTTAACCAGACAACCTCGGTTTATATTGTTAACATGCTATATGAGGTATAATTTGACTTTTGTAGGTATTTAGGTACTAATAATGAAGTTCGGACGCGTTCCGCTCAATTTCCGTACGTAATCGCACGCGCAAGGGCAATTCAGTCAATTCATAGTTTGGATTCCTGGCCCAACATCTACAAGAAAATTGTAGCCCTCCTCGCAAGCTTCACGTGGCCATAAACGGTGCGCGATTCCGATCTCGAATGAAGAAGTTACAGCATTTCTAGCGGAGAAGAAAACATGCCAAAATAGGAGAAAATAGGAAGCTGCCCTGCTTGATCGATCGATCGATCCTTCAGAATTTTGCATCGATTTCAACTATCGATCGATCGACCAAAGGGGTCGATCGATCGATCCCCTGTTTTCTGCAGATATTTTCCTTTTCTTTTCTTTTCTTTCTTCTTTTCTTTTATTCCAACTTACTATATAACCCAATTTTGTTGTAATATTCAGGGATTCAGTTTTAGAAGACATTTTAGGTTAGGGTTTGGTTTTGAGAGATCATCTTCTTCTCTTCTGGGAGTGACATCCATTTGGTTTTGTAAGATTGAATTATTCATTATCATCTCCTTTAATATAGTTTTGTTCTTTATTTTCCTTGCCTAGATAATTAGTTTCCATGCTTTGTAATTAGTTTAATTGCTTTATTTCTTGCTTTCCTAGTTTAATTAGTTGTAATTTAGTTTAATCATTATGCGCCCCTAGATAAATAGGTTTGGGATGTCGTTTCGTCATTAACGGGCCCCGAGCTCCGAAAATTAGGTTTTGTGCAAAATTGCGTTTAATTGAACCTGCGCGAATTAAAGTCGGATTATTATGCGTTTAACTTTCTTTGTCATGCAACGTTAGTGTTTATAGCGATTATCCGAGTTTAATCCGCGTGCGACCATTTTCCGTTAATTATTTATTCACGCAACTTTGGCTTAAATTCCTTATTGTGCGAAGTTTATGATTAATTGATAATGCTCGATTAAATTGCTCTCGAGCCGAAATTCTGACTAATAGTTGTTTCAAGCCGTATGGTTGGATGATATCCCGATCCTCTCTTTACTTTTATTTAGACTTAACTTATTCTTTTCTTTTATTTCCTAACACACATCACCTTTTTACACTTTTATTCCTGAATTAATAGTTTGATTACGAGATATACTAACACTCCCTGTGGATTCGATACCCGATTTACCGCTGTACTTGTATTGCAAGTAGAGTCGTAACATAGGTTTTTATATAGAGTTGGTGAGCCGAATATAAAACGACCGACGCGTAGGTGACTCTCGCGTCGCGGCAAAACCCCGTCTATCAAATGGCGCCGTTGCCGGGGACTGTTTTGTTATAGATTGTAATTGTCTTATTAGTTCGTAGTATTCTTTCTTTTGTATTTGTATTCTTTGTTTTAACCTTTTTTGCAGGACTTCTACATTTGAGCGCCTAGAAACACTTGAATTTTCCTGTCACACATTGCTTTGTGGAATTTGTCCTCTCGAGCCTCTTTTGGGGTAAGCATGTCTTATTCTAACTTTTCTGGGAATTCTAATGATAATTCTTAAAATTTCGGTAAACCATTGACTTTTGGTCAATACTTGCAATCCCAAAAAGTTGCAACATCTAAAATGACATTGGGTGAGTATTACGAAAGTCAAAGTTTGGATTACATCAATTTTGAGCGTGATCATTTTGATTCTGGGTCGCAAGATCCTTATGATAAGAATTTTGAAACAAATTGTAATCATTTTCAAAATTCTTATGATAATGATTTTGAGTGTAGTCCCGAGAACAATTCCCAACCCTCTCAATTTCAAGAATCCGCTCCTTGCCCTATGACTTTCGGTGAGGGATTGCGCATGCTTGAAAATGAGAGGATTGAAAATCGTTATTGGGAAGAAAATCGTTGTTGGGAACATGAGTTGGATTTATTATTTGAATCCGTAGACGACTTTTCTTCCGTGACTTTCGAAGTCGAGGACCGTTTTGAACCAAATAAGG
This sequence comes from Sambucus nigra, assembly GCA_949130495.1. NCBI lineage: Eukaryota > Viridiplantae > Streptophyta > Magnoliopsida > Dipsacales > Adoxaceae > Sambucus > Sambucus nigra. The sequence continues at coordinate 353,418,389 of OX422218.1, forward strand.
ACTGCGCTCGGATCAAATCATCCTTGACTTGTCCCATGGTATAGTAGAGAATGAAAATGAGGATGAAACGAGCATAGTATCCATTTGCAATGAACTCGTTTCTTCTTTGATTCTCAAAGAATAAAGTTTCATTGTAAACGATCCTATTTCTTCCGAAATTCAATCTTTCGGCGATGATCACTCATCGCCTGAGATTGAATTTCTTTCATCCCCGTCTTTATTCTATACTGTCATACCAATTCGAGTACCCGATGAATCGGTTCAAAAGTTTTCAGTTCCAAACCTTTTCACCGACGAGGAGTACTCGCTTGAGTCGCTTTCCATGACGACATCTTTGCCCTCATGTGTGCCGCCTCCCATTCCAACTTTAAAATACTTGGGAGATGATTTAATTTTTCTCGGCTCACACGTGTATTTATCGCCCGTCCTATCCAAATCTCCCATCCTCCCTCCCAAAGTTTCAATTGGGTATGGTTCACTTTTATCGCCTTACACATGCCTTCCGTCGTTTGAACGGAATTCCTATTTTGCGGGAGGCATGCATGTTCAGGAGGGTCCACCGTTGATCCTTCAAAGTCAAATTGTGTTTTGGATGGACCCTCAAAAATTTCAACTTTTAGTTTATAGCTAATTAGAAGTTTTATATGTTGGTTGTACATAATAACTTTTTAATTTTCATCTATTCTTAATTTAGTCTAGTGTAATTAGTTAATCTCTTTTTATATTTTTTTTGTGTATGCTTGGTTCTAACTCTTTTGTAGGTTCAACGGACTTGAATTTGCGGAGACTATGCACCCCGGCACGCACTTGTTAAGAAAACGATGAAAAAAGTCACAAAAATATTTTTTCTTTATTTTTCACACACTAATTCTCATGCATTTGCATTTCTTTTTCTTTTTTATTTTATTTTATTTGTCATTTTGTTGTGAATGTGCGTGTGTGTCGCTCGTTGCATATACTTTTCATTTTTGGTTAGTGTAGTATATGTGTATGTATGTGCATCCGTAGCCTACTCCTTTATTTTATTTTTTATTTTTTATTTTTTTTAATATTTTTATATATTTATACTTATATATACTATATATATACTTATATCTAGTTATTTTTACAATTCCCCCCCTTTTACCCCCATAATTGCAATTCCCCCCCTTTAAAAATAGGAGGCAGTAGACTTTTTACTGCTTGATCGATCGATCGATGCCTAAGGGTCGATCGATCGACCAGTAAAAGGCCGAGGCAGGGTCTGTTTTTCCTTTTCTCCTCATTTCTTTTCCTCTGCTCTCTTCCCAATTTCGTGCCCCTAATTTTCCCCCACCACATTTCCTTCAAATTTCATCAATTCTCTACACTTGCAAGGTATAATTCTTCCTACTTTATTATGTATTTGTAGATTTTGGTTGATTTTTGTCATGTTTTACATGTTTAATCCAATTTTTGGCATATATTTGATGTGTGTGGATTTGTCCCTATTTTGTGTGGTCCCAACTGATTTTACTTGTGTTTATTGATTTATATCCACTCATGAACACATATGTATTGTTGCATTGTTGTTGTGTTCATGAATGTGGCTCATTTGTTGGTTCAAAATGGTATTTTCACCCTCGCCGCACATTGCGCACACCAAGTGTTCGCTAAAATTCCCCAAACAGTTTTCAATCCATTTTTGGCGCACACTTGGGTGATTTTTACTCGTTGTCGCATTCCGACAAATTTTATCGCAATGTTGATTTTGTTTCCCTCGGTTTCGCGCATGTGCACCCACCATTTTAACTCGTACACTAACTAACCATTAATTGTGCTTATAATTTTTTTTGTACTGCTGAATTACTGTTTTGTAGGTTGAAATGGTAAACATCAAGAAATACAATTTCACGAGGTGAATGCCCCACCAGGGCTTTGAGGGGTTTCGTTGCGAACAAGAACGAGATTGGTATCAGGCCTATTTTCAGACATCAGAGAGGCCGTTGGGTTATCATTTTGCCTGGACCCTTGATCATATACTATAGGAGGCGCGTCTACTTTTGCGCCGACATGGATGGGAGCCCTTTCTCGCTACCAATGGGAGCATTAATGAAGAGCTTGTCCGTATGTTTTATGCGACATTGGTAGAGGTGAGGGGGCAGGGGCCTACTACATATGAGGCCATGGTTCGTGGGGTGCGGATACCTTTCCGCCTTTCTGACTTGGCAGCTTTCGTGGGAGTGCCAGACCCTACGGATCCGATCAGCTTTATGGATGGGGATATGTTTGGGCATGCGACGTTGATAGAGGCCCTTGCACCGGGGGAGGTTTGGAAGAAGGGTGCCTTTCGTTCGGCGGCAATGGCAGACTTTCCGAGACTTCTCCACTACATCAACGTCCACTCATTCCTGGTGACGAACAACCAATCAGAGGTTCGTCAGAAGCATGCAACATTCATCTACACTATGCTTCATAATTTGGGCGAAATCAGTTTGCCCAAAATCTTTTTGGAGACGATGCTCGCGACAACAAAGGAGATTGCCTGGAGATTTTCCCTTCCTTTTCCTGGCCTCATCACGAGGATCTTCACTTCTCACGATTGCCCAGAGTACGATGCTGATTGCAAGCGTGAGCCACTAGGGCTTCTCACAAAGGACAATATCTCGAAGAAGTTGACTCATGCTTGGGGGGAGCCGGGGAACAAAAGGCAGAGGGAAGGGACAACTGACGTGGCAAAGGAGGAGGCTGAGATTAGACAGATGGAGCAGGGTGAGGGTTCTCACGTGCCACCCATAGATGTTGATGCCCGCTTTGAGGCATTTCGCGCAGTGCAGGACCAGCGCTGGGAGGAGACCCAATTTAGGTGGGCTACATGGGAGTCCCGCCTAGCCCAACAGGAGGCCGATCTGCGGAAGGATTGAGATGAGCGCTGGCAAGATAGAGATGAGTGCTAACAGTTTAGAGTCGAGCAGAGGCATGCTAGAGCGCAGCATAGGCACGAGTACCGGATGATGCAGGCTATGATGAGAGACATTTACTTGCAGAGGCATGATTCAGACTCCCCTTTACCTCGTCATTTTCATGATCCTTCTGATCCTAGTGGTTCCGGCCACTAGGCTACTGCTGCACTGGGTCATTTTTTGGCATTTATGGGACAAATATTATTCTCTATTTTATTTTGTATTGTATTTTATTTTATTTTATTTTCATTTCTTTCTCTTAAATTGGTTGTAATTTATTAAGTTGTTTTGTATTGAACTTATGGAATGAGAAATGAAAATGTAGTTTGTGATTGTTTATTGGATTTTGATGTGTGTGACCTTCAATTTTAAAAAATTAAAATGTTCACCATCAATTTATCTAGTATTTGTACTTCAGCCCCTCTATATTGTTGTGACATAGCTTCTCTTAACTTAATACATCGGTATATATTCTTCCTATGCTTTGTACTAACTTGTTTTGCAGATTCATTTGGACTTACAATTATGGAGATCGCTCCAAATGTGGATAATATCATCTTTTCCTATCTTTGTGTTGTGTTCTTTAATGGACGCATTGGGGACAATGTAACATTTAAGTTGTGGGGGGGGGGGGGGATGGGATATTCTATCCATTTCATGTTTGGTCCTTGAATTTGACCAAAATTTAGTTACAAAGCATGTTTTTTTGTTAAAAATTTGAAAAATTTCAAAAAATATTTTCTTTCTTTTTTCTCCTTTGTTGGGCATTTTGCCCTTGTTTTCGATGATAAATTTTAATAATTGCCCGATCAATTAGATAACTCAATGATGTATGTTCTCGATTTTAGAAGTTATTAGTCTTTAGTCCTCAAATCATTAATATTATGAATAATTTCGTGGATTAAACTTTATCTCTTGAGCACATGCACTTTTATTGATATATTGATTTGGTTTAAGATTTTTATAACTCGGTAATCTTTTGTTGCATTGTATATACTTACACCGAGTGAGATTAGAGACTTATCGTCATTTGTGAGTGTATACATTATTCTTTCCTCCTTTGAAAACGTTACAGTCTTTGGTAATCTCTTTATTCTTTCATTGACCATTCATTAATTGAGTTCATACTTGAAATGTATTACTTGAGCATAATTTTCATATATTGTTTTGACTCGAGAATTGCGTAAACTTTTTGAAATGATCATAGGCCATCTCTGTATATCACCCATATGACCTTGACCTCACCTTTTATATGTTCCCTAGTCAACCCATTTGAGTCTAAATAATAGCCTTTCTTTTCATTACCCAAAATCCCATAACCAACTCCAAATTGGAGTTATATACCGTACATACCCTTGTTTGGATTGTTTACTTGGGATTGAATGATATTGTTGTTTTTTGGTTGCAATTTGAGCATGAAAAGAGTGAGAAAAGAAGAAAGTGTTGTGAAAAAGAGATGAAAAAAGAGAAAGTTGAAAACAAAAGAAAAAGTGAGAAAAAGAAGAAAAGAAAAAGAAAGAGAAATTTGTATATATTGTCTATAGTGATTCAATAATCATTGTTACTCTCTCGATTGTTATATTTAATGCTCGTTTGGAAATCATTTGTCCAATTTTGAAATTGCCCAGTTTTTCCCATTATCCCAAGTTTCATCCCTAAACACTTTGAATCCGTATATACATTCCTTTCATTTTGTACCCTAACCTAGCCTACATGACAACCCTATTAAAGTCCTATGTGATCTTAAGTAGATGTAATTCAAAGGTTTAAATAGTTTTGATAATATGTGAAAATGCATTTTGCCTCTTTTATATGTGCGGTATCCTTTGACTGATATTATAGTTTTTATTTCCTATATAGCGTTCTTCAATTATGACATGTGTGCGACCTAGTTTCCCTTTACATTTACTCCTTATTCCCGCATGTCCCGTGTGTTACCTCCCTGTTTCAAGTGAATTCATTTGATGAGTGTAATGCCCGTGATGATTGACTTTTATGCATGCTTTGATATTTGGTATTCGAGTTATTTAAGTTTTGTCAAATCATATTTTGCGTGTGCTCACTCCCCTCCCACATTTTGAAGTTTCAATTCATTGAGGTGTATTCTATAGTGTTAATAACTACAGACTTTTCACGTGAATTTGTTTGCTTTGCAAATAACATGTTGAAATCTTGTTCGTATTGTCGAGTTTGTCGCATGTGATTGGGCATATTTTGAGGAAACTTTATGATGCTTGTGGGTTTCATCCTTGAAAACCCTCACAAGACGACACTCGTCCACTAGGGTAACCTAGGGGTTTAACGGCTTATTGCATACGTTAAATGCAATCGAATCGCTCGCGAAAGTGACCTTTTGCTTTTATACCATACTTTTGTGCCATCTCCAGCGTTTGGTTTACTTGTTGTTCTAGTTGCATCCTATTTCATTGCTAAGGACTAGCAATGTGTAAGTTAGAGGGTGTGATAATACGCAAATATTGCGTATTTCATCCGTCGAGCCTACGCATTTTAGCCCCTTTGGGTGCCTTAATCTCTATATTTAAGCCCGTTAAACAGACAACCTCGGTTTATATTGTTAACATGCTATATGAGGTATAATTGGGCTTTTGTAGGTCTTTAGGTACTAAGAATGAAGTTCGGACGCGTTCCGCTCAATTTTCGTACGCAATCGCACGCGTAAGGGCAATTCGGTCAATTCATAGTTTGGGCACCTGGCCCAACATCTATAAGGAAGTTGTATCCCTCCTCGCAAGCTTCGTGTGGCCGCAAACGGTGCGCGATTTCGATCCCGAATGAAGAAGTTATGGCATTTATAGCGGAGAACAAAACATGCCAAAATAGGAGAAAACAGGAAGCTGCCCTGCTTGATCAATCGATCGATCAAAAGGATCGATCGATCAATCCTTTAGAATTTTGCATCTATTTCAACTATCGATCGATCGACCAAAGGGGTCGATCGATCGATCCCCTGTTTTCTGCAGATATTTTCCTTTTCTTTTCTTTTATTCCAACTTACTATATAACCCAATTTTGTTGTAATATTCAGGGATTCAGTTTTAGAAGACATTTTAGGTTAGGGTTTGGTTTTGAGAGATCATCTTCTTCTCTTCTTGGGGTGACATCCATTTGGTTTTGTAAGATTGAATTATTCATTATCATCTCCTTTAATATAGTTTTGTTCTTTATTTTCCTTGCCTAGATAATTAGTTTCCATGCTTTATAATTAGTTTAATTGCTTTATTTCTTGCTTTCCTAGTTTAATTAGTTGTAATTTAGTTTAATCATTATGCGCCCCAAGATAAATAGGGTTGGGATGTCGTTTTTCCATAAACGGGCCCCGAGATCCGAAAATTAGGTTTTGTGCAAAATTGCGTTTAATTGAACCCGTGCGAATTAAAGTCAGATTATTAAAATCCGCGTGCGACCATTTTCCGTTAAATATTTATTCACGCAACTTTGGTTTAAATTTCTTATTGTGCGAAGTTTATGATTAATTGATAATGCTCGATTAAATTGCTCTCGAGCCGAAATTCTGACTAATTGTTGTTTCGAGCCGTATGGTTGGATGATATCCCGATCCTCGCTTTAGTTTTATTTAGAATTAACTTAACTTATTCTTTTCTTTTATTTACTAGCACACATCACCTTTTTACACTTTTATTCCTGAATTAACAGTTCGATTACGAGATATACTAACACTCCCTGTGGATTCGATACCCGACTTACCGTTGTACTTGTATTGCAAGTAGAGTCGTAACTTATATTTTTGTATAGAGTTGGTGATCCGAATGTAAAATGACCGACGCGTAGGTGACTTTCGCGCCGCGACAAACTCCCATCTATCAAATGGCGCCGTTGCCGGGGATTGTTTTGTTATAGATTGTAATTGTCTTATTAGTTCGTAGTATTCTTTCTTTTGTATTTGTATTATTTGTTTTAACCTTTTTTGCAGGACTTCTACATTTGAGCGTCTAGAAACGCTTGAATTTTCCCGTCGCACATTGCTTTGTGTAAATTTTCCTCTAGAGCCTCTTTTGGGGTAAACATGTCTTATTTTAACTTTTTTGAGAATCCTAATGATTATACTTAAAATTTCGGTAAACCATTGACTTTTGGTCAATACTTGCAATCCCAAAAAGTTGCAACATCTAAAATGACATTGGGTGAGTATTACGAAAGTCAAAGTTTGGATTACATCAATTTTGAGCGTGATCATTTTGATTCTGGGTCGCAAGATCCTTATGATAAGAATTTTGAAACAAATTATAATCATTTTCAAAATTCTTATGCTAATGATTTTGAGTGTAGTCCCGAGAACAATTTCCAACCCTCTCAATTCCAAGAATTCGCTCCTCGGCCTATGACTTTCGGTGAGGGATTGCGCATGCTTGAAAATGAGAGGATTGAAAATCGTTATCGGGAAGAAAATCGTTGTTGGGAACATGAGTTATTATTTGAATCCGTAGACGACTTTTCTTCCGTGACTTCTGAAGTCGAGGACCGTTTTGAACCAGATGAGGACTTCGCTCCTACTTTGGATAAAATCATCCTTGACTTGACCCATGGTATAGTAGAGAATGAAAATGAGGATGAAACGGGCATAGTAGCCATTTGTAATGAACTCGTTTCTTCTTTGATTCTCAAAGAAGAAAGTTTCATTGTAAACGATCCTATTTCTTCCTAAATTCAATCTTCCGGCGATGATCACTCATCGCCTGACCCAAATATCAAGTTTCTTCAATAAACAAGCCTCCGCGAGATGAATTTGGTAAATGTCATGTTTTTATTCTTTAGCATCTCACTTAGAATATTGGGATATTTTTCATCAAATTTTTTTAATGTTTTGGAGTGGAGTTTTAAATTTTTCGGCAAAATTATTTTTTGAATTTTTAAGGTGCTTCATTTTCTAGGAAAAGAAAAAATATTTATTTAATGGCTCATTCGAGTGACAACCCATGTCGTTCAAACGACATGCCATCTCACGCGAAGCTCGTTCAAGCGACGCGTGACATCGTTCGAGCGACACTGCATCACATTCGAGCGATCTGCCACCTTAATGTTTTGTATAAGTACACGTTAAATGAGACGTATTTTGTTAAGAAGTCTTTTCATTTTTCTTTCTGCAAACTGTGCAAATCGGTAGAACACTTTTGGCTTCTTCATTTAGGGCTTTAAACCCTTGTTTTTCAATTCACAAAGATCCCAATATTTATGTGAATTGTTTTGGAACCCAATAACATACTTTGCTATTGTTCAACCTTTGTGCAGTGCGTCTCTACACCGAAAGACTGAGGTCATTGAGGTTCACTGCGTGTGGATCTTTGCTGAAGATTGGACTGCGGTTCATGTGGGTTCACTGAGTGGAATCCATTGCTGACTCTAAGCTGTGCGTCTATATAGGTTTGCTGAGGTAAACTTATTGCATATTTCATTGTAATTGTAAATTATGCTTTAATTATAGTGAAATAAAAGGTTTTTTCCTGAGGGGATTTTTCTTGAAATTTGTGAGTTAGCATATTTGTGTTTATGTTGGGTTGACAAAGGCACACACGTAGATGTTTATTTAAGGGGTGAATTAATTTGATTCAAAAATTGACTCTAATTAAATAAATGTGTAATTGGAATTTGCAAATTTATTTAAATCGTTATCACACGTTTTTACAATATCAGAGTTTCTTTCTCTCGACTTTGGTGTCTAGGAGTTCCTCGTCTATAATGTATTTTATCAAAGGATATATCCAAGAGTCTCCCAATTTCAGGTTTAAACAAAATTAAACTCCATTATCATCTTCCTCAATACTGGGTCTGTGCAAAATCTCCACAGGAATGGTCCGCCTGATTTCTTTTTTTGTGGCTAAGGCTAACCACGCCAACGCATCAGCTCGACTATCCTCAAGTCGAGGTACTCTCTTCACCTTTACTTCCTTAAAGTTGTCTAAGACCTTCTTCACCCTTGATAAATACTTGTCCATTTTCTCATATTTAGCCTTGTATATCCCCAAGATTTGGTTCACCACTAGCAGAGAGTCAGTATGTACTATCATGTGGCCGACGTTCAACACTCTGCCCAAGGACAGGCTTGCCAACAAGGCCTCATACTCAGATTTATTATTTGAAACTTTGAAACTGAATCTATAGGTCTAATCAATATCAGTTCCATCTAAAGCCGACAATATGTGTCCTACCCGACTACCACTTTCACAAGAGGAGCCGTCCATAAACACACTTCAGACTGGGCTGTCATCCAAAAAAGAAACCTCATTCACTGCCCACCTTCGAACAAAACATCCTTCTTTATAGGGTTCGATATCGTTCTATCGGCCAGGGCTGGATCAAGGTTGTCTCTTCGGGAAATACCACAACCTCATCTTCTCTAACATCGACCTCAAACCAAGTGAATTCAGCCATAAAATTAGCCAATTCCTGCCCCTTGACCGTAATCCTGGGCTGATACATGATGTCAGACTATCCAAACTCAATTGACCAAGCTATTAGCCTACCCGATTTCTCGGGTTTATGGATGACTTGCCTCAAAGGAGTGCCAGTGAGTACCACCATAGTATGAGATTGGAAATATGACTTTATTTTTATGGAGGCATGAATCAAAGCATATGCCAATTTTTCCATCCTATGGTATTTTAGCTCGGCCCATTGAAGAGCCTTGCTATTGAAGTACCCATGCTTTTGAACCCCCTCATCATATCGGACAATAGCTGCACTTATGGCTAATTCTGACACTGCTAGGTATAATAACAACGTCTCCCCTTGGATGGGCCGAGTTAGGAGCATCGGAGATACCAAATAAGATTTAAGTTTTTGGAAGGCTTTGTCACACTCTTCATCCCAGACAAATGCTTTTCTCATGATTTTAAAGAAGGGCAGACACTTATCTGTGGCCCTGAAGACAAAGCGGTTGAGAGCAACAACTCTTCCTGTCAATCTAAACACATCTTTTTTAGTGTTTGGCGTCTTCATTTCTATCAATGCCTTGATTTTCTATGGGTTTGCCTCAATCCCCCTTTGATTGACTATAAAGTCGAGGAACTTTCCTGTTCTGATGCCAAACACACATTTTACCAGATTCAACTTCATCTTGTAGAGATCCATGGTGTCAAACGTCCTCTCAAGGTCGGCCACGTGATCCTCGTCCTCGAGGCTCTTCGTAAACATATCATCAACATAAACTTCCATAATTTTTCCAATATAATCTTCAAACATTTTATGGACCAACCTCTGGTAGGTTGCCCCTGCATTCGGAAGATTGAATGTTATGACCTTATAGCAGTAGGTTCCTTTGTTAGTGATGAAGGAAGTCTTCTTAGCATTATCCTCGTACATGAAGATCTGATTGCACCCTAAATATGCGTCCATAAAGCTCATCAGTTCGTGCCCAGTCGTGGCATCTACCATTTTATTTATACTAGGCAAAGGGAAACTATCTTTTAGGAAGGCCTTGTTTAAATATGTGAAGTCCACACACATTAGCCATTTCCCATTGGCTTTTGGCACCATCACAACATTAGACAGCTAATCCGAGTAGTGCACTTCACGAATAAAATCAATTGATGGGAGATTTTTGACCTCTTCTGGGATGACTTTGTACCTATCTTTGGCATAGGTCCTCCTCCTGTGCTTCTCTGGCTTGGCATCCTTATCAATGTTTAGTCGATGGAAGATAACTTCGGGGTCAATCCCCATTATATCCCTATGGATCCATACGAAGATGCTTTGCCTTTTCCTCAGCATCTCTATTAAACTTTCTTTCACATCATTCCTTACTAATGAGCCTATTTGGATGGTTTTCTTTGGCTCATCCTCATTGAGGATGATGGATTCTACCTCCTCTACGGCCTCACTCTTCTTCAGTTTCCTCTCATCCTTTGTGTCAAGAGTGTCAATATTATAGGAGGTTATGAACTTCTTATGAGCCTCCTTTTGTTCTGCCGAGCTGAAATAACACTCTCTTGCCTCTACCAGATCACCTTAGACTTCCCCTACCCCATAGGGAGTTGGGAATTTCGTCATTTAGTGAATGGTTGAGGGCACTGCCTTGAATTCTTTGAGCGATACTCTGTCGAGGATGATATTCTAGGACGATAATATATTCTCGTCCATCACAAAATTCTTAATTTATTTATTAAGCACCTTGTCCAGGCACCTATATAGACGTCCATTTCAAACATCCCCAGTGGGTGCACCTTTTCTCCACTAAAACTTATCAATGGTTGATGATAAGGAACGAACCTCTTCTTACTGAGATTTAATCCTTTGAACCAGTCCCAAAACATGGCATCGGTTGAGCTGCCGCCGTCCACCAGTATACGAGACACATCATACCCGTTAACCCTTGTGTTGATGATCAAAGGGTCATCATGAGGGGACAATATGCCTTTGAAGTCCATTAGCGAGAATCCTACCACCAAAGTATCCATGTCTACTTTCTTCAGCTTTTTAGGTTTCAGCTCTGAAGCAGCTGAGTTCGCATCCATTCGTTTGGGTGCAGATGTATCTTCCACGACGTGTGCCTTACGCTCGGCTTACTTAGTTCCTATGCCATCCATAACTCAACTAATCATTTAAACGTCGAAGGAAATCATATGCCTGCATCCCTTTGGCTCAAGGATCTTAGGAGGGAGATCTGGATAGTTTCCATCATTGTCTGACTCTTCAACTTTCTTCAGCCATGACATGTCATCTCGACCTATCATCTTTTAGCCCACCATGCTTCTTTCTGGCTTCATCTTTGGCGCCACTCCAGTCAACATAATTTCGGAGTTTTCCTTGCTTCAACATCTTCTCAATCTCGTCTTTGAGAGAAAAATACTTATCTTTCATATGACCATGATCTTGGTGGAACTCACACCATTTGATTTTGTCTCTCTTATGAGGAGGGGACTTAAGGTTTTTAGGCCATCTGAGAGCTCTGTCATCTTTAATCTAATTTAAGATCAAGTCAGGACTTACAGTTAATTGGGTATAACTGGAAAATTTATCGTTGACCAATATCTTATTTCCATATTTCCCTACAGCCTTTTAAGACTTGCCCCCACTAACTTCTTTTTTTTCCTCTCATTTGATCGCAATGGCCTCCTCAGCGTTCATGACTCTCTTGGCCGTAGCCAGAAGTTTCACCATGGACTTGGGAGGAACCTCAGCCAACTTCTAGAGCAGCTTGACTTTCTGCAACCCACTCATGAGAGTTGTAACAATAATATTTTCTTCGTAGTCCTTAATTTCAAGTTTCTCCTTGTTAAATTGGGCAATGTAGTCTCTCAGTAACTAATTTTTCCCTTATTTCACATATCAGAGACGAGTCACCTTCTTTAGGGACTTCATGCCGAAGCAAAAGTTGTGTATGAACCTCTCGGCTAACTGTTTGAAATTATCGATTGAATTCTTAGGCAGAGATGCATACCACATGTGGGCTGCACCAATGAGAGTGCCGGATAAAGCTCTACATCTCATCTCATCTCATCCGAGATAGAGTAAATGTCGGCTTTCGACTAGTACATCCCAATGTGGTGTATCGGGTTTGTAATGCCTTCATATTTTGAAGTTATAGTAGGAAGCTTGAACTTAGCTGGAGTGGGTATGTTTACTATCTCAGCTATGCAGGGAGATCCTTCCACGTAGCCCATGTCGATTAAGTCTCGACTCTTCAATATATTGTCGATCTTACGCTCCAGCCTTTGAATCGAATTGTTCCATAGTTTCTCCACTTCCGCTATATTGTCTCCTCCGCCCTCTTTACTGTCTAGGTCAGGCGCTTGGTCTTGTCTAGCATTCCTGTGATGACTGTTCACTTCCATTTGTTCTCCCTTTCGACCTGGATGATGCTCACGATCACTACATCTACCATTCCCTCTAAAGGCGACATTACTGTGTGAGCAGGAAAGTCAGTTTTGTCGGTCTCCTATTAGGCCGAGACGGTCAAAAGCTGAGCCTCTACTAAGTCTGTTAAAGGCTAAAGTTCTGGTTCGGCCTTCTCGTGTTGGCCTTGCACTATTTCCCCCATCAGCTGGTCTTGGTGAATTGTGTTTCCAAAAATCTCATATGGTTCCCAACAATCATCCTTATCATAATCCTGATCATATAGACCCTCTTATACTTATCTTCCTAGGTGGAGTCACTTGGGGTCAGCCACGTCTCTCCACCTTTGATGGCATTACGCCTTCTTGTGTGGGGATGGGGGCGGTCCCTCTGTTATCGCATCCACAACATTTATGGTGACTGGAGCTATCATCTCCGCTGCACTGCCTGGAAACCTGCCCATAATGGTTTGGCTAAAAGCTATAAACTGTTCTTGCATCTTCAGCTGGCTGGCCACCAGCGAGTGCAGGGTCGCTGCCATGTCAGCCATTTTTGACTAAGGTTGCACCTGGCTGGAGCTGGGGCCAACGCCTGGAGGTAAATCTGAATCCATCTCTCTGGTGAGAGTGTAGATGAACAAGAAGAGCTAAAAGAAGCTTAAAGGTCCAAACAAGAACTCTTTTAATGGTGATTCAGGTCCAGCAGATGTGGAGATGAATCACCACCAGAGATTCAAGTAGGAGCTAAGTTAAAAATAAGAGGAAGAAGATGAAACCTCACTTCCCACAAACTGTGCCAAAATGATGATACCAAAGATATCACCACTTATACTTGTAATGATCTCAAATTAGTGATTTACAGTAATGGAGATTAGAGCAATAAAAGTAAATGTATAAGAAAATGAGGAGAAGTAGATGAACACAATCATGTTAGTGGTTCGGCCATTGGCCCACTCCACTGTGTAGGTGCTGTGTGTTTTTATATTAAACAAGGGATATCTAATGGTTCAAAGTATAATTCTAACACGTACTCTCTTTAAAGAAGATTTTACAGAGCTTGGGCTAGGGTTTTGAATTTTTAATCTCCCTCAAATAAGGAGATGACAAGTATATATAGTCCTTAGGGTGCACATTGTACCTCAAACATGTAATAGGCATGTCCAGGATGAAGCTTCCAATTAGGTAAAACCACCTGTCCCTAGCACAAATATGTCATGATGGTGCAATTTTCCCTCACGTGCTCATGGAGATCTTGTTATAACTGCCTGCCCATGTGGATTAGTCATGATGGACCCCTGTGTCACACATGAGATATATATCGTCTTGAGAGGTCTCGTCCTAGTCAAGATTGACACATTCTATGTCCTTGTAAGCAATTACACAACTGGATTGAAGTATGGTCTCGATTGTGTGAGTGGTACGAAGACGAGACGACACTGATGAGGTTGTGGTGAGCCAACTAATATGTCTCGTCCTATAAGCTTGGTATGAGGCCGAGACTGCTGAGGAGGGATCACTCCTAATGGGAACATGTTTGTCTAACTTGAAGAGTGAGTACAGGTCGACTTGGCTGAGCTGAGGCTTACTGAGGACGAGGCTACACTTATGTATATCAATCAACATATGCTTGAGGGAGTAAATGGATTGAAACTAACATTTTTTTAAATAAAAGGATATTAATGGATTATAGCCTTTTAAGCGTCATCTTTAATGAATGTATGAGTTAATTATGTGTATTCATGTTAATTTTGTATCCATTACTTGTCACATCAATCATACATTGATGTTATTACAAAGTTGCAAAATATTGATTTGATAAGAATTTTGAGCCTTGTATGTTAAAATTAATTATGATTTGAATTATATGTGCTTTAAATTCATGTTATAATCAAGATTTAAATGAAATCGTTGTGTCCAATCAAATTGTCATATGTTTCCTAATCATTATCACACTTTACATGATTCATGTTTTCGTTTTATATATGTGTATGTGAGTTGTTAATTTTATGCATTTCTTTTCATTTATCTTATATTTTGTTCTACACAAGATAAAATGAATTATTTCTCATCCATTTGCATTTATTTATACTACTGGAGTTGAGAGTTTTGGCATTTTAGAGCAGTTTTTAGATTTTTTGGATTTATTGGACCCCATTTGGAAATTCCCCTATTTCGTTCGAATGGTTGCAAAATGACCATGTTCGCACGATAACTGTCCGCTTGACTCTGATTCCTACCATGGGCATGGATGCTCTATTCTGGTACTTTTTGTTGTTCTTGGAAGCTATTCTGATTTATTGGTACTTATGCTTTTGCTTATTTCTCAACATGTTTGTTGTATCTTCTGCTTTAGATGTAGTACCTTGATTCCATTCTCTTTATAGAGATTATATGGTCATATGATTGGTATATGGACATTCTTATAGGTTTATATATTATCTAGCACTGTTATCGTCTTGTTCTTTCTATGCTTTATATGCCTTAGGTAGTTTGAGTGACCGATGAGAACTTAATCATAGTTTGGATTGTTTCCATTGGAGATTCAGTTGTGTTTGTGAGTTGCGATTATGCTAATCATGTTAGTATCTTTATAGTTCCATCTTATTCACATTGTCTCTAGTGACATTTCATGTATGTAGTGATTTTTGGTGTTTTCCTTGACTAGTGTTCGATACTATATCTTGTTGATTATCGCTTGTGAGCTTATACGATATGAGACATGTCTTTTTGACGTCACATTGTTCTTGATTGTTGGACATATATGATTATAGTCATTGTCTCACATGTTACTTCACATGTTCTCACATGTCTTTATCACATGTTTTATTAAGATCTTATTGACATACTCCTAATTATGTCATGTTTCACATGATTCTTTTGATTTTCTTTGTCATGCATACCTTTAGGGGGAGTGATGTTTGCCTTAAGGGAGTTATATCTCTTTAATTGAGCTGTGGCTTGAATGTGGATATATTGTCATTGCCATGCTACTTATTCCTTGTTGCTGACATATTGTTGTATAAATATTTTCTATGTTATCTCTATGATTATTGGATGTTTGTACCTTATTTTTTGGTACTTGATAGTTGGATAGTTTGTATTGGTTGTATGGATATAATCTTGTTGCTCTATGGATTATTTGCTTTTATCCATATCTATTGTGATTATATTTTCATATTTATGATATATCCATATTTTACTATCCATGCTTGGTTATACAATCTCATTTCACTAGTTTGATGCTTTGCATATCTCATATCGAGCTTATATATATATATATATATATATATATATAACTTTATCTTCTAGTTATTGTTTGTGAGATTCATATTGTGGTACACATGTATTTGCTCATTCATTGACTCCCTTGATATATAACTATGGTTGTTCACATGCTTTACTAGTTTCTCATTCATCTATATCATATTACTATTTTCGAAGGATTCCCGACCAGGGGGATTTTCTCTTTCTGTATGTTATTGCCTGCATGATTCTCTTCGTTATTTCAAGTGATTTCAGGCATACCTTTGTTAATTCCGACTGCGGACCATGTTTATACTCGAATATTAATGCGTCGATTGTCTATTTGATGAATTTGTGCATTACTTCCTACTACTATCATTATATGGATAATATGATGTGGACTTAGTAGGGGCAATCAAGTTTATTTTGGGTTTTGAGGGGTTTTACATGGAATAGCCAAAGGTGGAGATTGAAAATGTAATTTTATAATATGTATTAATTGTCTTATTCTCATGTGACACCCCGCCTATTAAATTAATGGGTATTCATCCCACTACCAAAATAAAACGGTAGTCTTATATGGCTCATTCTTAACATCACCATCGAAAGTTAATTAATTACTAACCACCTATTAGTTTAACAAGCAGTGTTACATTTTAATCTTTAATTAACATGATAAAACTAACCATTTGATCGCAAACCTACGAAAATAAAACTAAATAAACTCTTCACACCAAATGAGGAAGTTTAACTGCATAATATAAAACTGAGTACCGAACAACCATCAGTTACAAATCCAATACAAATATCTAAATGCAACATAATAAGTGAAAATAATAGAGTGCAGCAATAAATGGGCAACATGCCGAACTGATATTTGAGATAGAGCCTAGTATAATAAACAATGAATGAAGCGGCTAATCTGAACTCTGCAAGCCTCCACATTCACTGTAGCTATGTATCCCTGGAAAGGGTGATCATCCATGGCGTCCCTTTGGCTAGACACCTAAAAGTTTTTGAAAAATATTTTTTACACGGGTTAGAGCCCAAAACCTTTGAAAAATATTTGTAAGAAATTAATATGCAGTAAAACTTTCCATATTTGAGTCCGTGTCGCACTCTCATGAGATCACCTCTCAACTCTTGTGCACACCTAGCGCATACATCTTAAACTGCATAGTTAAACTACCCTGTCTAACTAGTCCTATTATAACCCAAATGATATACCACTTTAACCCGAGCATTGTCTATCGTTAATTTCTTAGCTATTTCTCTCATTAGCTTAATTAATCATTTCATCATTCTCATAACTCTATCCTAGTTATTAATAGCATTCATATACGTAAAGTTATACTATAACAAACACACACAAGTCACGTATAAGAAACATCCCCCGAGTAACAACTCATTGGTACTATCCCCAGAGTAATAACTCATTAGATTCCTTCCCCCGAGTACGAACTCATTGGATGCCTTTATCTACAATGCTATCTTCATACAGGGCATACTCATCCCGATTATCGGCAGTCGAACTCTCATACCGGGTCGGTAAAATCGCAAATGTATTGGAGGCGGCCATAGTCCTTCGACAGTTAGTCATACCCATACCCAAAATTACCTCACCTCGAACTTCAACCCTCACAAGGGCACATGCGTGGCGCTATAACTGAGGACTATACTCACCATGCATTCATTAGCCAGGGAGATAACCCACATCACCTAACCTCCCCTGATAGCACTAGAGGGGCATGTTTCATAGAAATATCATACACACAGATATTATTCTTACTCGTATATACACCGTTTCTATACCCGTATATATATC
Organism: Sambucus nigra; assembly: GCA_949130495.1. NCBI lineage: Eukaryota > Viridiplantae > Streptophyta > Magnoliopsida > Dipsacales > Adoxaceae > Sambucus > Sambucus nigra. The sequence continues at coordinate 353,436,187 of OX422218.1, forward strand.
TCAATGCAAATTTGGCTAAATCGTGCCTATTGCTCAAAGTACCAGCTTACTACCCGAGTCTACACCTCGACTCCTAAATTCATTTTAGTTCTCAACTATAATTTAAATAAAATAGCTTCACTCCGCTAATATGCTCGAACTTCCCAACCAGTTCGTATATAAAATATTCTCGAATTTATCCCACTCAATTCGTAAAAAAAAATTTCACTCGCCAATTAATTCTCTAATTAATTAAATAAACCTAAACATTAATTTCTCACTTTCTCCTAGGTAATATAACAACGTCAAATTACTCAAATAAATATGTCTCCCTTTTTACGAAATTATAATATCTAATTAAAATTCCACGATTTAAACCCATGCATTAAAATGCCCCATCCTAAATTTCCTAGACATCCGAACCAGTACAGATTTACCCCCGGACTGGTTTAATGTACTTGACAATCGAACCTACGGGTTTCTTTTCCAAATTGCTACCCCAAACCCATTCATATGATCTAGGGATGACAATTTAACCCGACCCGACCCTAATGGTGCGGGTTGAAAACTCGTTTAAAATAATAGGGGCGGGTTTGGGTTTTATCAGAATATGCTCAACTTTCCTCGCCCCGCCCCGTTTAGAAAATTTACTATTATATCCTTATTATAATATGCTAATAACACTCCAACCACATATATAAATAAACTTAAAGAAAGAAATAGCCCTAAATTTTCAATATCAGCCCAACCCGTCGTCTACCTTCTCTCTCTCTCTCTCTCTCTCTCTCTCGTGAAGAGCTGCCCAACTCGTCGTCTGCCTTCTCTCCCCCTATGTCTCTCTTGTGACGACACAGCAGGACGGCGACGCAGCAGCAGCGACGAAGCAACAACAACAAGTTTGTTTGAGGTTAGTTCATTCTTTCCCATTAATCACATTTGTTCCCATTAATCCATATTTTAGCCCGATCTGTTTCATCTGTTCAAATCGCTGCTTCATCTGTTTAAATCGCTGCTTCATCTTTTCAATTCCCTACTTCATCTATTTTTTTTGAACATTTTGAGCTAATTTTTAGTTCTTTTAAAAGAACATTTTATATATTTGTGTCTTGGACCTTTTCAAATCACATCCGTCTGTCCTGGACCTGTCTGTCTAATTTTTATATCTGACTAATTTTTAAAAGAACATCCCATTTTAAAAGAACATCCCATTTAAAAAAAAACATGTTCAAATCGCATCTGTCTGTCTTGAACCTGTCTGTCTAATTTTTATGTCTGACTATTTTTTAAAAGAACATCCCATTTTAAAAGAACATTTTTCTATCTTGAATTTATATCTGTGTAATTGGTTGAACTACACCGTTAATTTATATCTGGTAATTGGTTGAACTACACTATTAAATTGTTTTTCAGTCAAGGACTAATTGAATTTATTTTATATATTGTTCTGAATTTTTTTTTTGTTTTTTTTGTTTTCTCCAATGCTTAAATAAAAAGTAGTTATCAATTTTTATTTATTTCAAAAAAATGAGCAAATCAATTCAAGGGGAAAATACTATTTTCGGGACACAAACTGAATCAACACCGACACCTAGTTCCACCCCATCCACACAAACACAGGGTGTTAATCCAGTTATTCAATCTTCTCCTAAAAAAAGAAAATTCACATCTTCTGTTTGGAATGACTTTGAAAGGATTAGAGATAATTTGGCGACATTTGCAATATGCCATCATTGTCATTCAAAAATTAAGGCCGAAAGTAGAAATGGGACCAACCATTTGCGAAATCACTTGCCTAGGTGTAGGAAACATAAATATGTTGATATTCTTGATCAGTTTCAAATTCATACTGAAAAAACTTCTGATGGAAAAGTGCACTTTGATAATTTTACATTTGATCAAGATGTGTCGAGAAAAGAACTTACAATTGAAATTGTTTTACATGAATATCCCCTTAGTATTGTCGAGCATGTTGGATTTAGGAAGTTCGTTAGTAGCCTCCAACCTCTTTTTAAAAATGTATCTTGAAACACCATTAAAAGCGACCTATTAAAATTGTATAAATCGGAGAAAGCAAAAGTTTACAGGGTATTTGATAAGCTTTCTTGCCGCGTTGGAATCACCACGGATATGTGGTCTTCGAGGCAAAAGAGAAGGTACATGGCTATAACGACACATTTTGTTGATGAACGTTGGTGCTTGAGAAATTTGATAATCGGGTATGTTTTCTTCTTTATACTTTATTTTTTAAATAATTATGTTTCATCACAATTTAATACTTTGATATAATTATTCATGCATTGGTTTGTTTATGTCCCCGCTTCACATATGAAAGATGTTCTTTGTAACGTGTTGATCAATTGTTTATTAGATTGGAATTTGGATAGGAAAGTGTCTACTATTACAGTAGACAATTGTTCCACTAATGATGCATTGATGGGTAGTCTTATGGACAAGTTTGTTGTTAATGATTCCATTTTGTTGGGTGGGAAATTGCGTCACATGTGTTGTACTGCACATATATTAAATCTTGTGGTGAAGGATGGCTTAGACATAATAGGAGTTGCCGTGGGTAAAATTCGAGATAGTGTAGCATTTTTGACGGCCACTCAAAGTAGGGAGGAAAAATTTGAGGAAGCAGCCTGACAATTAAAAATTCTATGTGCTAAGAAGTTGTGTTTAGATTGCAAAACAAGGTGGAATTCCACTTATTTGATGCTTGAGACAACCATTTTTATAAGGATGTGTTCCCACATTTGAAACAACGTGAGAGACATTATACATGTTTACCTACGGAGCATGACTGGAGCTTAGCGCAAGAAATATGTGGACGATTGAAATTATTTTTTTCCATCACTGAAGTATTTTCTGGCACTAAATTTCCAACAATGAATTACTTATTTCATAAAGTTTGTGAGATTGAATTGGCATTACGTAGTTAGTGTAGATTTCCAAATGAGGTGATTAAAATGATGAAAATTAGTATGTTGGAAAAATTTGATAATTATTGGAGTGAGTGTCATTTGGTTGCTGGCATAGTGATTGTTTTGGATCCTAGGTAAAAATGAAGTTTTTAGAACATGTTCTTCCAAAAATTTATGGCGAGGAGTGTGATATACATATTGAGAGTGTACGGACAATATGTTATGACTTACTAAATGAGTACCAATGTAAGGTGAATGGGAGAACCGGGATACCATATAAGAGTGGGGTAAGTGGTGCTACAACAGTTAGTTGTTCGGAAACCGTTAGTGGGGAGTGGAATGTTGACATTTATGACCTACTTGTTAGTGGTATGTCAGGGAGTATAAATGTTAAGTAAGACTTAGATCACTATTTGGAGGAAAATATCTTTTCACGTAGTCCGAATTTTGACATTTTAAATTGGTGGAAAGTGAATGGTGTTCGGTATCCCACATTGCAACTTATAGCGTGAGATGTATTGGCTATTCCAGTATCAATCGTGGCTTCCGAATCAACATTTAGTATAAGTGGTCGAATGGTGAGCCCTCATCGTAATCGGCTTAGTGTGGTTGTTTTAGAGGCGTTGATGTGCACACAAGATTGGTTATGGAATGATATTCACGGTATATTTGTTTAAAATAAATTTCATTAATAATATGTAAGAATTTTTCCTTAATTGAATGTTTATTTTTTTGTATTTTTTGTAGATGATCCTTCTACCGCGGATTCGAGGCCAACTGTTTGTGATGAGGAGTTCGATCCCATGGAAGTTTAATGAAGAGGTAATGCAAGTAAAAAATATATTATGATTGTTTTTTGTTTTAAATTCATACTTTAAATTCTCTTTAACTTCTTAATATGTTTTAATTTTTTATTCAGGTTTGAGTTATTGGTGATGAAGATGATCGTTGAGATATTTGATACATTTGTGTAACATTTGCTATATTCAGGAATTTTGAGACTTGTGATGTTATTTAGGACTTATTTTGTAATCTTTGAATTTAATGTTATTTAGTACTTCTTTTATAATCTTTGAAGTTGATGTTATTTAGGACTTATTTTGTAATTATTTTGAGATTGTGTTATTTGAGACATTTTAAATTGTGTAATCGTAGTTTGACATTTTAACTTGTGTTATTTGAGATATTTTAATTATTTTGAGACTTCTAAAGTGGATGTTCAAGTTTTAGACTTAAAAATTGATGTTGAGGGCTTATATAATTAAATTTATTTTTTTAAATAAATTACATTTCGGGGTTTAACTCGCGGGGCGGGGCGGGGCAATTTTTTTTTTTGGAGGCGCGGGTTTGGGTTTTAGCAAACCCGCCCCATACTCGACCCGTTGCCATCCCTAATATGATCCCAATTCTCTATTAACATATACATAAGTTTTGGGAATGGTTTCTAAACTAATGTTAACAACAACCAATCGTTCAATATCAATTAATCTCAAATTAAGTCATCGGATGTATTCATAGGAAGAATATTAATTCACGACCCCAATTTATGTTTCAAAATTTCCAACAATCATATTAAATCTCTACATATTAATATGAATCTGATTTTCTAGTAAGAATAGATTGTCTACACCTCTATTCATGATTCAATTTCATTATATGCATCATACAATTTCAATTTAAAAGATTAATTCAACCAAAACCCTTTTTACATATGGGATTCCCTCCCAAAAATTATTTAGGTCTACACCTACCATGATATGAACATTAATCACCTCAATTTGATTTAAAGAAATTTAATTACTTGCCTTGGAATGATTGTAGGGTTTTATCTCTCTTGTGTGTGATGATTTGATGCTAGATACCTAAGTTTTCCTCTCAATTAGCCTCTCTAGCCTTCTCCCTTCTTTATCCTCTCTTATTTCTCTCTTTTAGGCTTTGAAACTAATGCTAAGACTACCTCACACACCTAGTCTTTATATTTTAACCCACTAATACCGAAATTAGTTTTTTAGGCTATTTTAAAATGACTCAAATACCCCTACACGAGTTCGTCTAGTCTAAAAATCCCCCTGAACCCAAATACTACATTTGGGTACTCAATTATTCCTATCTCGCCCCATTCGGAACCAACCATGAACTCAAAATCTCCATCCGAGTCACTATACATAAATTTTCTATCTCAACATTTAAATAATCTACTCACAAGCCCCGATTGAGATACTGTTAAAAATCTTGTCGTTCCCACTCACTACGACATACTAACAATTCATCGTATTTTATTTACCATACAAACTTAGTAAATTTCACACATAAATATTAATCTTAATCTCTCCCGTTTAATATTTAATAAATACGCAACATTCCAATTTTAATCAAATTACTGCACACGTGTAATTTAAAAATGCCAAAATTAATTAAATTCCAAATTATAAAAACACGGGGTGTTACATCTCGTGTCAAAACAAATGATTCATTGAGTCATTCAAGTTATATAGAGTTAATACATTTGATCGAGGCGCGATCATTTGTTTAGATGTATATTTGAAGATTGAAGATCATGCAAGCCATTCAACAAATCGCAAGACTTCTGTTGCTGCATATGTTGAAGATTATATCCATTTGGTAGCTTTGATAATTGACTTAAGGTTTCACACAAACTTGCATGTTTTTCAAAATGGTTGAATGAGTGATTTTTTACCTAGATGTGTTGTGTTGTCCAAATCGAAAATGACTAGTTTTTGACTTAATGAGATTTAAAGATTTTTACTTCTTATTGCTTCAAACTTTTTGCACGACTTTGATTTAAGACCGTGCGCATGGTGGCATTCTCACAACACCAATATGTGCCCGTGATCATGACCTTGGCCTCAATTCTACACTGGCTGGAATTGTTCGCATGAAAATAGCGCACTGTGTGCATGACAATATGAAATTTTGAAAATTTTCTATACAAGGGCCAATTTCCTTCCCATTTGTTTAGATATGAAAAAATCATAACTCAAACACATATCTCAAAGCATTATTCCTTTGATTCTTTATTTTCACTTTCACTTGTTCCTTCCAAAATTGAGAAAACTTAGATCTATACTTGATTATGCCTTTGAGAGAGAATTGAGAGTGTTTTGATTTAGATCCACATAGCCTATTAAGTTCAAATTAATCTACCTTTAAATTATATGATCACATACTCCTAGATTGAAAAGTGGAGTCACTTTGATTCATTAGAGGAATCGAAGCGTGGCATTGATTCCAAGGAGTAGAGTGTTGCTCCTCATTTTCATAGTGGAGCTCGATGTGGATTTATATTCGTTTGTAGGAAAAAGTTACAAGGTTCATAGGTAACTACATGAGAGTGCTTATGTGAGAGGTATCTTGCCTTGCGTAAAACATATTATCAAGTAAAAATAAAAATTAGAGTGCATCGATATTTTTTACCTCGAGGTGGGTTTCCTCATAAAATATATCTTATGAATGCTTATGATTGTTTTTATTCAATTGCACACTTTGGATCACACACATCACTTAGATCACACTTAGATCTAGTGAATTGGCTTAAAATCAACTTAGTTTGCTAATTCTACTTATTTTCTCTATATCTAGCTAATTAACCTTATTGTGTTGTTAATTCAAGACATTTTATATATAATAGATTAAATCGTGTGTTTGGTAATTTGTGTTTGTAAGAAAAAATCATTGAATTTAAAAATTTGTCCATGAGATGAATTCAAACCTATTCACCCCCATCTAGGTTTGTTGAAGGTTAAACACTTGCGTTTATGACACACTCTTCTCAATGTTTCCTTTTGATGGTGGTGGTCTGAGAAAATAGAGAGAATCAGTGGTGAGTTATGGGGTATATTGTGACAACCCACTTAAAATAATAACGGGTGGCCAGCCCTATACAACATTAAATCAGGTATCTCAGATGGCACAGTCTCAACATCAACTGACAATACTAATAATATAAGGCTAACTACCCGAAACTATTAAAAATGGATTGTCAAAAATTTAAAACTTTTTATTTAACAATAACAACAAAACCAATAATGCAACTTAACCAACAACATACATCTAACTATGATGAGTGATAAGTTCAAACTCTAATATATACAAGAGTGAAATACAATGTACAACAAAATCTCAACAATGAAATACCCGAATATGCTGTCGGGTCACTAACAATACAATAATCTGAGAAATGAAATAAGAAAGTGTTAATCTACAACACTTGAGCATACTACTCCATATACATCTGAATCCTAATCTAGATATACAAGGATAGGAATCGACTAAAGAAAAATGCCGCGACAGTCCGTTATTGCCACTGCTCCACGAATCCTCAATGGATGAACATCAAAGGCGTCCTTGCGGAGGAACACCTGAAGTAGTAAAATATATACATGGAGGGAGAAAATATAAACGGGTCAGAGCCCGAGTTGAAAACGTTTTATAGCAAGTGTATTAAAATGCATAATAATTATAAATGCCTTATTACATGATTTAATGGAATCGTCCTCTCCATAAAAATCCATCTCACCTCTCAACTAGAGCGCGCACCTAACGTATGCACGTGGTCTCCAAATGTATGCCCAAATCTAATTAGGCAATTAAATCTAACTAGATCCCAAAATAAATATTAGATTATGTTATCTAACTTATCTTGGAATCTACACTTATCTACATTCCCATTTAAAACATTTCTTTACATTTGATGTGTAATAATTCTCATTATATTTGTTCATTTATTGAACATATAAGGTTGCATAATCAACCACATCATCACAATACATCAACATTCTCATTTACTAGAATTTTATATATTCTAGTTATACCCTCATTTGGCATGTAAACAGTATATATATTTTCATATGAGTTATTAGCATCAAGAGTTAAGGACTAAACTCCTCCCGATTCTCAACACGGCACTGCGTTTCGTGCGTGGGACGTCTCGCCGAGGCGAAATCCAAACAAGAAACCCCCCCATTACGCTACTCCTGACCGTATCGATCCTCGAGGTTCATTATGCCCTCAATGCATGATGCATGTAACCCAAGTTATTATCCAATTTTAATTAATTAATATTCCCAATTCTCAATAGTACACGGTGTTTCATGCGTGGGACGTCTCGCTGAAGCAAAATTCAAATAAGGAACCCCCCGTTACACTACTCCTGGCACTGTCGATCGTCGGGATAGGTGATATATATATAACTATGAGCATTAAGGACTAACTTATCCCCAATTTCCAACATTACACTGCGGTTTGTGCGTGGGACGTCTCGTCGAGGCGAAATCCAAACAAGGAACCCCCCCGATACACTAGTCATGGCAATGTTAGTCCCCAAGTACAATCACAATCAATAATAACCACCCAACCGAGGTATAGCTCGAGGACGCAGGCTCACATGCTATCATTATCTAGCAGCCCATACACGTAGCAAACTGAGGCCACCAGGTGGGGTTCAACGGCACCCACCTCGTGATCGACTCACGCACACAACGTCCCGGGAAGCGGTCATAGCTCCTAACCGGCAAGTGAGAACGTCACATACCCCCGACTTCTCACCCCCAAAAGAATGCATATATATATCGTATAATAATCACAATGGAAGACTATGACCTGGGGAATATCCACACCCTGCTCTTTGAGCCAGGATGCTCACCCTCAACGCACGCAACTTCCCAATGATAGCAAGGAGGGGTTATGCTTCACTATATATATATACCATCATATAAGGTATACCTGCCACATAAATTACATTTTCAATATACGCTCTTAGGCGTAATTCAATTAATATCATTGTTTTGTATATCACTCTCATTTGATACACTAACCGTCAAATCTCACACATTAACCCCACTTAGTATACATTATACTATTTCTCGCTTGAAGCTCACAAGTCGCTTCTAATAATGAATTGTTTCTAATTTCAATTCATGTTAAGGATATTCTTTTATCCTAATGCTCCTCAATTAGCATTTCTCGTTGTGTGAGACATCTCCCAAATCAAACATCAATAAGGATATTTCTATAACCGTATGCACATCAATTAGCATTTATAATTCTCCATCCATAATAGGGTTCAATTCATTTTATGAACCTTTAAAATTATCCTAATTGGGATTGGATCCTAAAATCCATTAACTCTAAGTTATTCTCATTCTTTAAATATGAAATCATTATTATCTCCAAATAAAATCCCTAATAAAAGTGGGCTTCCCCATTTAGAATATACCAAAATTTCTAATCGGTATTCCTCAAATTTAGTCAATATGACTCCAAAATTTATTATAAGGGAAACTCTCTAAAAGTATCCAAAACATACTCCAATTATCTCCTATAGAGGTTCCCAATCGATAACCTCGAACAAAACAGAATGAAATTCTCCTTAGAAAAACATCCCTTAAAAAGCCCTGCTTCCGAATCGATTCGGGTCATCAGACCTGGGACTCTGTCTCAGGCCGAATCGATTCGGCTAGGGTTCGAATCTATTCGGTCACTCAGACCTGGGCACTTGCATATTTTCGAATCGATTCGGTAGGAGGCCGAATCGATTCGGCCCTTCAGAACTCTCTAAAATGGCTACTTTTTAAGTAAGCCAAAATCCCAAAATTTGTTTTAATCACTTTCTCTTCATTTCTCTTCAACCCAATCACATATATATCATCAATATTCATCCTAGAACACATATAAACTAATTTCTATCTTCAAATAAAAAATCTACATATTAAATCTAAGATTATAACCAAAAGTTAGGTCTTGATAAACTAAACCTAAAACCCAAAAATTCAATCCACAAATCATGCAATAAATGGTACACAATAATTATTTAACAAGTTTAATCACTTGCCTCGGGTTCGTAGAGTCTGAATCCGCCTTGAGATCGCGTGGTTGCCGGAAAATCTCCACTTTCTCTCTCTTTTCTCCTTCATTTTCTTCTTCTTTCTTTCTCTCTTTCTATTTCTCTCTCTTTTGGAGAAATAATCCCCCGTAGGCTTTTTAAGCCCTAATTCCCAAGATACACATCTTTAAATGATAATACACACTTTAAATAACCCGGTAACTTTAATTCGAGTCAAACGGTCCTAAATTATTTCGTAACCCAAATAGACCCCAAGTACAGTCATTTCGACTTTCTTGACCCTTCCGGAAACAATGGTACCCTCAGAATTGCCATTCGACACACTTTCTAACGACTCCAAATTTTGACCTCAAGTGCCAAATTTAATTATTCTCCAATAGATTATTATTTATTTCTCCCAAAATAAATAAATTCTCGTCGCCAAGACCTCGGGTTGTTACATATATATAGAGAGAGTTTGCATGAAGGGAGAGAGATAGAGAATTGGATAAGTGAAATGAAAATAAAATCTTAATGTGTTATATTTATACTCAAAATTTAGCCACGGTTCAAGCCAATGACCCGATCCGTAACCAATTTAAATTAATTTAGGAATTCACGATTTATTCATCTTGGCCATGGTTTCGAAGCGCGACCCAAATAAATCACCGACAATGGGTCAGTGTTAGACCTTAACCCCCTTTCTGTGAGCATTTTGAACTCAAAATATGTCACGATATTCGGTTATGGTTCTCAACCGTGACTATATTTCACATTATATTATCACGGTCGTGTGCTATTGGTCATGGTTCTGGACCGTGACCCACTATGTGACAATTTTAGTGCCATTTTCCCCTCCATTAAGATCACTGTTATGGACTGTAACCACTAGGGTCATGGTTCTGGACTGTAACCACTAGGGTCATGGTCAAAACCATGACTAAACCATGACCAACTGATGGTTTAGGCCACCTCGATATGAAGTCACAGATTAGGCCAAAGTTTTAAAGTCCTGGTTGCGGATTTGGACCGTGACCACCATGCCATGACCATTTCTTATTTTTGGCTAGTGAACCTAACTTTATGTATACCCATAGCCATATAACTTGGTAAAAAAACTCATGTAACACATATAGATCACACCCATAATACATGAAATGCTCACACACTCATCACTCTTCAACCTTTGAGCAATACCCTCATGAGAGAAAAAATACCTCACCCAAAACCCTCAACTTAGGAAGAGACTCTCATTTGCCTTAAAGACTCTTAAACTTTAAATCCCAAACAATCCTCTTATATTTGGATACAACATGTGGAAACACTCCAAAATGCCCTTAATTTAAACCATCTATATGTCGATGCACTATAACGGACTATACCCTTGATGACTTCCATCGCTACAAAAAATCAAACCTCTGCTAACTGCAGAATTTTAATTCCATAAATCCAAAAAGCATGCCCAAAAATTGAAAACAAAAACCACAACGAAGATTTTGAGCTAAAAAACCATAACTCCAACGATGTGAGAAGTTGTGATTCTTTTCCACCTTTAGAATATTAGAAATATTAACAACCATCTCGTAACGAATGGATTTCTCATATTTAATAGTCACTAATAACCCTGCTGATGGTATTATTGGGCGAAGAAAACATGTTCCTAATGCGAATTTACAATGATGGAGAATGAGTTTGAGATTGAATTTCGTGGTGAAATTGTTTGATTTGTAATGATATATATATATATAATTTTTTTTATAATTGTTACCGTTTACAGAGGAAGGAGAGAGAGTTATTGTCAATTTATCTACTGTTTACGTCAAAGTCCAATTGAAGTGGGAATGATCCTACTACAAAATTTTAATTGAAGTGGAAACACATTTTATGGACAATTGTCTTGAGCACCAATAAAAAATTAGAGCTTCATTTTGTCATTGGATCATTTTACCACATAATGTACTCCAATACCTTGAAAATGGAATAATGAGATAATATTGTATATTGATATACCATAATCACCTTTTGTGAGTGGAATCTCCAATGTGTCAAACTCAAATAAGCAATTTTTCGACGAGGTTAAAATTAATTTAGTAAAATTTTGTATTTTAGTTCTCCAATTAGAATCCTATTTTGGAACATGTATAAAAAATGACTCTTAATGCGATAAAATCATGTTAATTTTGCATTGATAATTGAGTGCTCCATGAAACTAGATAAACCCGATGAGTTCAATATTTATTAAAATATCACAATAATTCATATCTTGATATTTAAAAGGGTTATTTAAGTTTGGGGTCCAGTTGGTCTCATTATTTGGGTGTTGGGGTCTACTAATTTTCATATTAGTTATTTGTTTGAGCTCCAAAACTAATGAAGATTACCAATGGACCACTTTGACCGTCAATTGACCTTTTCTTTTTTACAAAAAGGTTATTCTACCTCTGAATACATTCTTTACATTAGTCTGTGTACATGTTTATATATATATATATATATATATATATATATATATATATATATATATATATATATATATATATGTGTGTGTGTGTGTGTGTGTGTGTGTGTAAATATATGAATGTGATATGCACAACTGTTATGAAATGTAGATTATTGAACAAAACAAACACTTAGGGATACGTGTTGTGGTCATGGTTGACCTACATTCATGGTGTGAAGGGAGGGGGTGATGTATATTATTATGAAAACTATGTTTAAATGTTAAATTTGTCTAATGTGTATTTTCTCTTCTTCCTTATGGATTTATATAATAGCCGTATAATAAGAACCTGATAATCCTGAGCCCGTGAATATTGAAGACTATTTTCCCAGTTGCATATGTGGTCAATCTTTAGGCAGATGACATTTCCCACACTTCGTATCTTCTAAGTGAGTGTATTCCCACGTATGTGAAAATTTTCTATCAGTACAACGACCTTCCTATTTTGTAGGTATATTAAGGAACTTGAGTGGCTTATTATCTACACCGAATGATTGTGCATACTGTCGATCTATTCGACAAAGGAGGAATGTTGAGTTGTCTTTAGAATAACTAGGTTGTTAGTCAGGGGGACTAAGGATTCAAGTCATATTAGACGACCGTGTCATCTAATCCGACTAGAATTCCCCTCATTATCTTCCACCAATCTCTTTGCATTCTGAAGCACCCTATATCTCTGACTCATTTGAGTCTACATTATATAGGAGCTCATCTAGTTTGGAAATAGTGACAAAATTGTGTCCATCCCTAGACGAACCAAAAAGCCTCAGAACTTTAAAAGCTTCACTGATATTCCTCTATAAGTTCATGAAGGTATAACACATACACAACACACTAAGACTGCATACATATAGTGTTTTATTCATGTGATGACCTTGTGTGAGTTAAATCCACTTAATATGATTTTTAAATAATTTTTAGGATTTATTTAATATTTTCTAAGAATTTTAAATATTTTTTGGAAATTCAAATTGGTATTTAATAAAGTTTTAGGGTTGATTTGTAAATATTTCTTATGCCTTAAAACTGTATTGGGTAGAAACCAAAAGCGACAGAAACATTTGTGGGTGAAACTGAAATTCATTAGAAACCAAAAACACGCGTTTGTGAGTTAATCCTAAGCCTACACGTGTTGTACACACAACGGTTCGATTTGTCTTTCTTATCACTCACATACCTGTGACTTATTTTGGACCCTTGGATTGACTTAATCTACGGTCTGCATGTGATTGGGATTAATACAAGTGAATTGGTTTTAACCAATCATAGTTGGATATTACACCACTTCTTGTGAGCCCTTAGATTTGCATCGATTTAACTTCCATTAATCTCAGTCCTTGGTTTATGCCATTGTTCTAGATCCTTCTTCGACTAGTATATATAGATGCCATATGTGAGGCATTTAGAGACTTTTGTTACTTCCTCATTTGAGCGAAAAAGATAGAGTAGAGAGAAGAGAGAGAAAGGATTAGAGAGAGAGAAAGAAAACCCTAATCCAAACTTCGTCAAATCAAAACCCGAAATACTTTTTCTGAGAGATTAAACCTGAGTGTTTATATCGTGTTTTGAGAATTTATCCTCTCTTGTTCTTGATCATCCTACCAACTTAGTCACATAGGTAGAGTTTTCAGTTGCTCTACATAGAAACTTGAGATCTCGTCTCTGTGATACAAATCGTATAGATAGTTTACTGTTTTGATTTCCTATTTCGAGAAATCGTGTTTGTTGGTGATTTTAAAACTGATTTTATATTTTCTAACCCTAATCCAACAATATTCATTTAGATTTCATTTTACTCAAACAATCAGACTTGGATCTAGTTTTGAGATCTTGATTGGGGATTGCACTTTCAGTCTTAAATATTTTCAAAACAAGAAAGTGTTAGGATCTTGGATATTTCACAATAAGATTCCCTCTTGATATGCGGTTGTTTTGAAAGGTTTAAAACTAAACTGATTTTGAAATATCTTGCATATTTAGTGATTTTATAATTTGATAAATCATTATGTCTATATTAAGTGTGAGTGTGTTGCATGCATATGTTAGAGAGCACATCACCACTACACTTTCACTCTACCACATTTAAGGTGTTGGTTGAATGATCTTGAACTAGTTTGAGTCGACGTAAAGATGGAATCGATTAAAGTTATGAAGCTGGAAAGAACATCTTCGACAACAACCTTCAGAGAAGTCAGACCTAATCCGGAGGAGTTGGTAGCGATTCTGAACTTAGTTTAGGTGTGTTTGTGTGGTTTGATTGTTAAATAGCTTGTAATTTGTTACTCTGTTTTGTTGGATTGTTGTTTTGTGACATAGAGGTCACCGTGGATGTTTCCCCAATTGGGTGGGGTTTTACCACGTTAAAAATTTACTTGTGCACTTCCTCATACTCTCATCACATTCTTCTAATCTGAGCTGATTTAATAGTTTAAGTTTTGTTTTTCAAAACTAGTTCATTCTAGATCTGAAATAACTCGTTCAAACTATTTTGATAATCATTTTAAACACATCTTGTGTTAAGTTTTGTTTTGAATTAAGAGTTTCTCCAACAAATAGTTCAGAGTCATTTTAACAGTTTAATCTTATATTAAACGTCTTAAGTATCATTTTTCAATTGGTATTCGAGCTTGGCTGTTTTAAAATCTTTTTTGATCCTGTGTTTCTGAAATTGTTTTCTCAAAACAAAAGTATGGACGAGAAATTTGAGAGACTAGGTAACCTGTCTGGACCCCCTCTTTTTGTTGGAATTAATTTTCCTTACTGGAAGGTAGGGCTGATTGCTTTCATTCAAGTAACTCTGGGAGATGAAGTCTGGGATGTTATAGAAAATAGTTACATTTTCCTACTAAACCAGCCGCTGAAGGAAGTATTGTGAGAATCAGGAAGTTACTAAATGAATTCACTAAAGTTGAGAAACAAATTTCACTATGTAACAATAAAGTCAAGAATGCCATATTTATGTCTATTAACGAACATGAGTTCAACAGGATCTCATCTTGCACAACTTCTAAGGAAACGTGGGATACTCTTGTAACTGCACACGAGGGTAATACAAGAGTTAAATCCGCTAAAACTAAAATGCTTATCCAGCAGTATAACTCCATAGTCATGTCTGAGACTGAATTCTTTGATGATTTCTATATTAGGTTAACCGATATTGTAGCTAAGTTGCATGCAAACGGTATAACTTATGATAGGAAAAAGACTGTTTCAAAAATTATAAGATCACTTCCACAGAAGTTTGATAATAAGATATATGCTATTGAGGAAATGGATGATCAAAATCTTACCCTATAACTCCTTTGTAGTAAACTAAGAACTGTGGAAATAGAACTAGAATTTAAGAAATAATTGATCCAGACCAAAAAAAAATAGGGTAATTCTAACCTTATTTTTTCATCTAAGTTGATCAAACCTGACCTTGACCTTGACTCTAATGAGGACTGTGACTTGGATAACTTGGATAATCAGATTGCTCTTATGTCTAAGCAATTCAAAAAGATTATAAACTTTAGAAACAAAGTTGCTTCTAGACAAGGGAAACCTAATTACTCCAACACTTTTAATAATAGGCCTTATGAGATAAGACATGACAAATAAAAGACTGATGATGACAAGAGACTTCAGAAAGACCTTAAAAATGTTGAATGTTATAAATGTGGCAAATTAGGACACATGGCTAGTGACTGTAGGGTTAACTTAGACAAAAACCCCAAACATAATCGGGCTTAGCTATGCAAGACTTGGAATGACTCAAGTGACTCGAAAAATGATGAACCTGAGTCATCCAACTCTTTTAACCTTGCATGTCATTCTTTGCTAAGATAATCTATACTGATGATAAGGAACCTGACTATGATATAATAAATGATATTGCTTCTACTGATGTGTCTGACTTAATGCTTGAGAATTATTGTAGTAATAAAAATCGTGTGTGTGTGAGTCAAAGTGAATGCCTTATTGAGATGCCAATGCATGTGTGAGTCCTAAAATTGAATCAATAGGGGACACTGCACACTGCTCACTTAGTGACTTTGACAATGAGGACCTTCCTGACATTCACACACTTTACACTAAAACACTCAAGAAAAGCTCTAGACTAGAGAAGATTGTCAAAGATCTTTCCAAGAAACTAGAGTCCTTAAACCAAATAGTTAAACAAAATGCTGAAGAGTATACGTCTCAAAGTTTAACTCATGATGAGGAAATAAAGGCTTTTGAATAAAGAGTAAAAGACTTGACTGAATCCAATAATATTTTGTAAAAGAAGTATAAAGGATCATTATTAGAATTAGAAAAAACAAAAGAAAAGGCTTCAACAGTCTTTAAAAAAATTTCAAAATTTGAAAGCAATTCTAATTATTTTGAAGACTGTGTTGCTGATAGTAAGACTAATTCTGACGACCGATCTGGAGCAGGTTTTTGCACCAAAAATATTAAGCAAACCAAACCTTTTGAAACCATAAGTTTGTTACTAGTGGGAAAAGAACTATGAAAATTTGTCCAGACTTTTAATCTTTGAAAAATGATTTTGATAAAAACTAGCAGCAGTTAAACATTGGTGAGATAAGTACCTCTAAGAATAATGTTCAACTTAAAGCCAAGTACATTTGTCTTCCTATTAGAAAGGGTGAGACCTCATTTCAAACTGTTCCCTTTAGAAATAATGCCCAAAGTCATAATTTAGGGAAGCCTATGTTCAATAACTTTCCTAAAGACTTAACTGCAACGAGCAATCTTTATTGCTCATACTGTGATGTGTACGAACATTCCTTAGATGGTTGCTATTCCAAAAGTCTGTATCAACCTACCTATCCCTCCTTTACCTATCAGAATTTTAACTATTCTAGGAGAAGCCATAACAATTATGTCCTTCCTACCTAGACCACCAGATAGAAACTCTAACTATCGAAAGAGAAAGGCAAGATCTAATACTAAAAGACAATATTCGAGAAATAATCCTAGAGTCTTTTCTCGACCAAATGCTCAAAATGTTTATAAATTTCAAAAACCTGTGTAAAACTTGTATAAACAAAAATCTGATGCTCGCAAGTTTTATCAAATATGAGCTAATAAGCATAAATTGAAAACCAGATCAATTTGGGTAAGAAAGGATGATCTAGTACCCCAGATGACATGTAACATAGTGATCAGTGGTTGGAAATCTGAACACACCACGTCTGGATGGTACTTAGACTCTGGATGTTTTAAGCATATGACCGGGGATGATTCCAAACTCTCAAACAAAAATATCTTCTCCGGAGGCAAAGTCTTGTTTAGAGATGGTGTATCAGCCCAGATCGTTGGCAAAGGAACACTCCATGAAGAAGGATTACCTATTCTCGAAGATGTTTTATTAGTAAAAGTTCTTAAGGCTAATCTACTAAGTATTTCACAATTTTATAACTCCAATCATACTGTCACCTTTTCGAAGAATAATTGCAAAGTTTTAAATGAAAATTATGAGTGCATCATTATAGGACTCCGTACTCCTGATAACTGTTACACAGACAATCCAAGTACAGAGGTCTGTAACATTGGCAGAATGGATGACAATGAATTATGGCACAACATAATGGGTTATAAATTATAACAGCCTTAGTAAATTGTCCTCTCACGAAGTTGTTAGAGGTATTCCTAAAATAAAACCTATTTCTAACATAGTGTGTGGTCCTTGTTAAGAAGGAAAAATAGTTAAGGCATCTCATAAAAGAGTTAAAGACATTATATCCTCTAAACCTTTAGACCTCATCCATATGGACCTAATGAGTTCTTCTCGTACTATTCGTCTTTGTGGCAATAGTTACATTCTAGTTATCGTTGATGATTACACGAGATTTACTTGGATTGCCTTTCTAAAGAAGAAGTCTGAAACCTTTAGAGAATTTTTAAAAATCTTGCTTCCTATAGAAAATGAAAATCACTCCCAAGTAGATATAATACGGAGTGATAGAGGAGGTGAATTCATCGATTCAGGTGTCATTGAATATTATGACTATAATGGTTACAACCACGAGTTCAGTGTTCCCGAGACACCCCAAGAAAATGGGATAGCCGAGCGAAAAAAGAGAATAATTCAGGAAATGACAAGAGTTTTGATACATGCCAAAGATTTACCTAAATAGTTTTAGTTTGAATCAGTTCGTACTGCATGTCACGTTATCAATAGAGTCTACCTTAGGAAAAATTCTAAACTGACCCCCTATGAAATTTGGTATGGCAAGACACC
The DNA here is from genome assembly GCA_949130495.1 of Sambucus nigra. Taxonomy (NCBI): domain Eukaryota; kingdom Viridiplantae; phylum Streptophyta; class Magnoliopsida; order Dipsacales; family Adoxaceae; genus Sambucus; species Sambucus nigra. Next base: position 353,454,657 of record OX422218.1, read on the forward strand.
AAATCTTAAATATCTTAGAACTTTTGGTAGTATATGTTATGTCTGTAAAGAGAGAGAACTTTTATCTAAGTTTGAAACAAGAGGAGATAAATCTATATTTTTAGGTTATTCACCTCACAGTAGAGCCTACCGAATTTACAACTTGCGAACTAAGACCATAATGGAATCCATTAATGTGATTGTAAATGACACCTCTGTAGAAAGTAAAACTACTAGACCAGCTATTGTGAATGAGTTCGAAAGCTTTTTAAATTATGACTCTCCTAAAATAACTGAGTCTTTACCAAATGAGACCCCTGAAGTGCATAACTGGGTTTCCAAAGACCATCCTTTAGATAGTGTTGTTGGTAATCCTATTGAACCTGTTCGTACAAGATCTCAACTTCATAACATTGCTCATTTTGCATGTTTTGTGTCTCTTATTGTAATACCCCGCATTTTTGATTGAATAATGTAATACCCTGCATTTTTGATTGAATTGAAATTGAAAAAAAAAACTATGTCAGTATATATATTCGAAATGTTTGGAAATAAAACTATGTCAGTATATATATTCAAAATGTTTGGAAATGAAAATTTAAAATGAATTCATTGAGATACGAATGTGCGACTTAAATATTAGAAGCGAATTAATGCGTAAAAGGATCGAGAGGGTTAAAATTGGGGGTAATGGCATTTTTGTAAATAAACTAACCCTTGGTATAAATAGAAAAGAAGAGAAGAAGTCTTCATTTTAGAATTTCACAAATGGGGGCTAGGGTTTGGTAGAGAGAGAGAGAGTAAGAAGAGAAGAAATCTAAGAGGCTTTCAAGAGGATTCAACTTCTCCATACAATCCAAGGCAAGTTAATAACCTATATGTGTATATTATGTATCTATAATGAAATTTCACATGAACATGTATTTGGATCCCTAAATTAATATGATATTGATGTTAAAAATGATATGCAATGTATTAGGATCACCCTCCATGTAGATTCAAATGCAATAACATCATTATAGGGATTGAATTGTTGAACAACCTCTTGAATTTGAGAAATCTATGAACTTGTAAATCGTCATATTAAAAACTATTTTGAGTTGTTTTGCTTCCGAAAATGGATGTTTCGTCCACGTTTCCCTATAGAAAATTATATTCCGAACAACTTTGTAGTTTTAAGTTTTTCCGAAAACGGATCGAAAAAGTCTCAAATCGGCGTTTTGAAATTCTATGCAGAAAGTTGTCGTGAACAGGTTCGAACTGTATATGTTAGTTTCGGGTCTGTTTTAAGCAGGATATGGTAGCATGCTGGCGTTTCCTTGTAGAAATTCACGTTCCAAACAATTTTGAAGTTTTAAGTTTTTCCAAAAAAGGATCGAAAAAGCCTCAAATCGGCGTTTTAAAATTCTGGGTAGAAAGTTGCCGAAAACAGGGGTGAATATTATATATTAGTTTCGGGTCTGTTTTATGCAGTCTATGAAAACATGCCCACGTGTCCTTATAGAAAATTACGTTCCGAACAACTTTGTAGTTTTAAGTTTTTCCAAAAATGGATGGGAAGAGCCTCGAATCTGCATTTTAAATTCTGGGCTGCATGTTGTTGAAATAAAAGTGATAATGTTTTTCATGTTGTTAGTAAGATAATTGTAGTGTTGTGCCTAATATCCTAACTTGATCACATACTTATGGTTATTAGGTATATATAACCATGAAATTATTTGATGTTGAATTAGTAAATTAATGATGTAAACTATATTATATTATAAATAATGACTATTGCATAACTCGAGTAAGAGACATGACATGATTGTATATATACATAAGCGTGAAATTGTTTTACATGTATATTTTCGAGTATACACTAGACTAGCCCTCCGGTCGACGTAGGCACATGTTGAATGCAATTTTTTGTGAATGTTTCGGTTTGGTTCCGCTCGAGTGCCGTGTCGGAGATAAACCACCGGAACCGGACACATGGTTGTAATGCGGGTTGGACAGAAAGACCTTGAAATGCCATGTGATTTAGAACTTAGTATGATTGCCCTTGCCACGTAGTATTGGGGAATATTCGTGTGTAGGCCTAGTGTTACGACTTGTTCCCCCGGGTAACGATAGTGACCCTATATGACTTGTTGTGTAAGATATTATGCTTGTGTCTTAAAGTAATATTCCGAATCGATGTATTTGATATTATACTTGAAGAAAATATTTTGATACATTAAATACTGAAATGAGATTAATAATGATTAATCATGATACGATATGAGACTACACGTTACTCGAGTTTGGGTTGGGTAGTTACGACATAGGAACATTGGTTGGGTAATTGAACAACTTAATTACTGGAGACGAGTAATGACTAGTGTGCTTTCATTATAAGTACATTTTATAATCTTATAGCTTATTTTCTTGCTTTGACGTCCGTCTATCTTGCTTCTTACTCCTCTCCTATATATATAATATATGACAGGTCCTCGTCCCGCTGGACAATAGAGTACGGAGCCTGATGAGATCATATCAATCTTAGGATTCATGTAGCCGTGGAGTTATTCTATTTTAATTTATGTCGTTCGTTTCACTTTTCTTAAGAGTGGTATCAGAGATTAATATCACTTTGTTTATACTTGGGATTTGAGAGAATTGTTATATTACTCTTTCCCATTTTGTGTTGGGACGCAAGTATTGGCATTTTATATTTTCAGTTTGAGATTACTGATGGATCATTACAGTTAATAGTTATGAGTTGGTTTCACTTGTTATAGCTGTTATGATGTGATAAAACGTATGAGAGTGTACATGTTTATTTTACTGCGTTTATTTAAATTTCTGTTTCTAATGCCAACATATTGACGCTCCGTTTTAATTTAATTGGGCGTAGCTAACCAAATTAGATATAAAAAGCAAGGTTGTCACAGTTGGTATCAGAGCACGGTTTTAGAGCCTTTAGGGATCTGAGGGTGTCTGTTACGTTTTTCGCGCATCGTTTCCTTGATACGTAGAGCCTTACGATTAGGTTTTGTATTCGATGACTTGGAAGATCTTCACGCTACGATTTTGACGGGTGATTCGAAGCTAGCCTTGTGTATAGGGAGGGTTCCTTGTTTGGATTTCATTCGTGAGACATCCCACACATGAGGTGAATATTCGATCGACCACAGGATTGTACGCGTAAGGTCTGTGTGTGAGTACTTGTTGTAATTATGACTAGTGCTCAACTTGAATAATTTTTTTAGGATACGTGTTCACTTACTATCTTTTAAGATGGTGATTTGATGAGACGTGGACTCTGGGAGGGAAAAGGGTCCAAGAATTTTAAGAAATCGCAATTCGCGTGCAACTATCGTAGTTTCATCACCCACTAGTAGGCGAGAAAACCGATGTTGAACTCAATGATTGAGTTGAATTTTGGTGCTTTAGGGGGAGGAAACACCCGTATATTTGCTGTGCATTATCAACTTTGAATATCATCACTCTTATGGCTGTAAAGAAGTTGGTATAAGTTATAACCCACCCTGTAGTACCACTGAGTTGTTGGTACCAGTTGCGCGTGTATTTGAATAAAGTTATTTCCAATGTGGAAGGGTAGAGCTTTAGATATGGAACACCTCAAAATGATGTGGTCCAGTTGTTGTTGTGACATTTTCCTGAGAAGAAATTATCGCGCTCCACCCGTAATGGACAGACTGTTGGGGCATTTGATGACGTATTAATAAGTGAATGGTTAACAAAGCAAGTCTTATGATAATAAGAGTATATTATTACTCATGAACATGTAAAGGAAGGGTTGTGATTTGAGATAGGACTACTCCAAATCGGTGTATATCCCACACCATCAAAGGGTGACCTGAGGGGTCCAATTTTGGTGTACGCAAGAGTGTTATCATACTTGTGAAAAGTACGAACTATATTCATCCGTTTGATGATGTTCAATGAGAGATTCATGAGTTTAAATCAGGAATGGATAACGATTATCCTTGAAATATTGTGTTGGTATCAGGGAAGTTTGGTAGGTGTGTAAACCTACACGTTGTCCACACAAGTTATAGATGTCGCATTGGTGTGGCATAATGGCTTTTAGTGTTCTGATCGTATAAAATCTGTAATGGAATCAACTTAAGGACGATTAGGTGTGTGTTCGATCATGCACAAGATATATTAGTAGGTTGGGTGCTCACTTGTTCAGAGTGGAATATTTCGGTGAGTTATCCTGAACAAGTTTGTGAGAATGTATCAGTAATGTTACAATATCTTAGCCATGGACACTAGGGATGAGGAAGTCCGTATTGCAAGGTTATACGAGGATTGACATTGGAGAAGTCCAGAATTTTTTTAGGTAGCTTTCTTTCCATATTTAGGAATGAATGGAGTTTAGTATTCTTCGTAAATCTCTAGATTAGAATTGGTGTTCGATAAGATGTGGTTATCTTGCTTTGTATCACCGGTATATTTGTTAAAAGCTGTCGAGAGTGGAACGTGAATATGTGCGTGCTAAGGGATGGACTTGAGTTGGAGTTACCAGTTGTGAACCCTACGATGAGTAGCGAATCTCTAGGAATGATTTGTCGAGTGAGAACATCACGAGGGAGTGTTCAATAGGAGTTTCATTTTATGCGAGTGTGATCTCTTGAGTTGGTGATATATCCACGAGTTCGAGTTTATGTTATCACCCGGTGATTGGGGGTACTAATTTATTGCACTGTGATAATGGTGGTGCTTGACTTTGAATCCATTAGATATGGGAATGTGGCTATGTTGTGGCACTCATTATGTATTAATGTGAATTATAGCACGAGTGAGTAGTTAGTGACATGATGTTTACTTATATCGTGTGTGATTAAAGACGCATTTCGAAATCAAGTGTAGGATGTTCGATTTTGTTAATGTCTAGACTAGTGAATAGTCATAGAATAGTCTTGATGGTCTTTTGATAATGGTAGAGTCGCGTATAGCTCAGTCAGTTTTTGTGTGATTGATTATAGTATTCGCAAGTGAGTTTCGTCATTAATGGCAAGGATTGAGACACTTTGGGGTTTCAAATGTTGGACCCATTCATTGAAATGGTTGTCATAACCTCCACTGTAGAGGGACAACAAGAGAGTGTTTCGACCATTGTTGAGAAGTTTTGTAAGGAGGGTGTGTACTCTTGGGCAAACACCCGCGAATGGGTTCATAAGATATTTAATTTTTACATCAGTTATGCGTGGATTACTGAGTGTTAATTGGGGTCACGGTACGTGAATGTACCCGCTACCTAATATTTATGACCTTTGACCTGTTGGGTAGCACATCGTTCTTCATAAAGATCAGGTAGCGCTGGTGTGCTGGAAGATGAGTATCTGGATGGTGAGTGTACCAAATCCGATATTCTGATTTGGTATGATAAGTGGGAATTTTTGGTCTTACCTCATTGCTTGGCAAATGTACAAGCCTTATTTTTGATTTAAAGAACCAGGTTCATTTCTTGTTCGGTGAGAAAATTCTAATATACTCACAGTCCAAGGAAAATCATGTCGGATAGGTTGAATTCCTTACGTGTTTTTAAAAAAAGAGAGGTAAGTCGAATCTAGCGAGGGTTTGTTGCCTTGGGTTAGAGCGACCAAACCATGAGAAGTGAGGCAAGGGGGCACATCTCATCTCAGGTTAGTTAGAAACCTTTGGGTCAGGGATCGTTGACCGCCCATAATGTAACTTTGTCGGTGTTGTCTTATTCGAGAGAGTTTGAATCTTCTTGATATTATTTACCTAAGTCCAGACTTGGAAAAATGGAATAATATTTGGAAGTGCAGAGAAGTTGTTTGCTTATGCACATGTATAACATTAGTGGATAATAAGGGTTGTTATATCAGTTGACTCACCATGAATTTAAGTGCAAGGCAAGTGTTATTGACAACTCGGAGTAGAGTTGGCTTTTGAGCTTTCAGTACCATCTGTTAGTCGATTATGAGTTGAGTATCGAGGCATGATTGATGAATAGTGACATCTGTATTGAATAGGCGAAGTTGGATTATTTGTTGTGTGATAAACCGTTGAGTCCAGAGATAAGTGTTTTTTTTGGAGTTAGATGATTCTTGTACCACTAGGGGTCTTGAGTTGACGAATTCCTTATCTCGACAAGATGACAGTAGTGTATCGGAGGGGTTCCTTGTTTGGATTTCTCTTACGAGACACTCCACGCATGAAACTTAGTAAGTCAGGAATTGGGGTTATTGATTTTTGGATTAGCTTAGTAGTTCAGTTATGTTAGGCTTCGTGGTGAGAGTTAGATTGTACAGTTAGAAATGGGAAAGTATCTCCATGGATTTCATTGTTGGGCTACCAAGATCGCAGCGCGAATTTGATTCGATTTGGGTCATCATCGACAGACTGACAAAGGTGGATCTTTCCTTCTAGTGATGACAAATTATATGGTAGCACAGTATGCCATGATTTTTATTAACGAGATTGTGAAGTTGCATGGGGTACCGCATGATATCTTGTCCGACCTTGGTAGTGCCTTCATCTCACAATTTCGGGACGGTCTTCAGGAGGCGATGGGAGTTCAGTTGAGTTTGAGTGCTGCGTTCCACCCTTAGTTTGATGGTCAGACGGAGCGAGAAAACCAAATTTTGGAGGACATGTTACGAGTTTGTGTATTAGACTTCAAAGGTGGTTGGGATACACATTTTCCACTGGTGGAGTTCGCATACAATAATAGTTATCAGCAGACTATTGGCATGGAACCATACGAGGCTTTATACGTTAGGCCATGTCGATCCCCTACATGTTGGTTGGAGTTCGGAGAGCACCGGATACTGGGTCCAGATATTATTAGGGAGACCTCGGAAAAGGTTGACGCAATTCATGCATGGTTGAAGACCGCGCAAGATCGTCAGAAGCCTTATGCTGACATAAGACGGAGGAAGTTAGAGTTCGTCGTTGGGGACCAAGTGTTGTTGAGGGTCTCATCCATAAGAGGTGTTGTTTGCGTTGGTGCCAAAGGGAATCTTTCACCGTGATACGTGGGTTCGTTAACAGTGTTCGGTAGGGTGGGGTCAGTTGCCTACCGTTTAGGCCTACCCGACCAGCTCCAGCGGGTACACGATATTTTTCATGTATCCATGTTGAGGAAGTTCTTACGTCCCGAGGACTCACACCTACACATAGAGTTAGATAGGGTTGAGTTGCACCTCGATGGGAACTATGAGGAGAGGCCGGTTAGGATCCTAGATCATCGTGAGCAGCAGTTGAGGTCAAAAGTCATTCCTTTTGTTCGTGTTATGTCGAGTAATCATGACGAGTCTGAGGCCACTTGGGAGAGAGATGATGACTTGCGAATTAGTCACCCATATCTCTTCATCGAAGGTACGTGCGAAACTACCTTACTTGACTTGACTTGATTTGTTTTAATTTGGATTTCGAGGATGAAATCCCGTTCGTAGAGGGGGAGAATGTAATACCCCGCATTTTTGATTAAATTGAAATTGAAAAAAAAAAAACTATGTCAGTATATATATTCGAAATGTTTGGAAATAAAACTATGTCAGTATATATATTCGAAATGTTTGGAAATGAAAAGTTAAAATGAATTCATTGTGATACGAATGTGCGACTTAAATATTAGAAGCGAATTAATGTGTAAAAGGATCGAGAGGGTTAAAATTGGGGGCAATGGCATTTTTGTAAATAAACTAACCCTTGGTATAAATAGAAAAGAAGAGAAGAAGTCTTCATTTTAGAATTTCACAAATGGGGGCTAGGGTTTGGTAGAGAGATAGAGAGTAAGAAGAGAAGAAAGCTAAGAGGCTTTCAAGAGGATTCAACTTCTCCATACAATCCAAGGCAAGTTAATAACCTATATGTGTATATTATGTATCTATAATGAAATTTCACATGAACATGTATTTGGATCCCTAAATTAATATGATATTGATGTTAAAAATGATATGCAATGTAATAGGATCACCCTCCATGTAGATTCAAATGCAATAACATCATTATAGGGATTGAATTGTTGAACAACCTCTTGAATTTGAGAAATCTATGAACTTGTAAATCGTCATATTAAAAATTGTTTTGAGCTGTTTTGGTTTCGAAAATGGATGTTTCGTCCGCGTTCCCCTATAGAAAATTATATTCCGAACAACTTTGTAGTTTTAAGTTTTTCCGAAAACGGATCGGAAAAGTCTCAAATCGACGTTTTGAAATTCTGCGCAGAAAGTTGTCGTGAACATGTTCGAACTGTATATGTTAGTTTCGGGTCTGTTTTAAGTAGGATATGGTAGCATGCTGGCGTGTCCTTGTAGAAAATCACGTTCCGAACAACTTTGAAGTTTTAAGTTTTTCCAAAAACGGATCGAAAAAGCCTCAAATCGGCGTTTTAAAATTTTGGGTAGAAAGTTGCCGAAAACAGGGGTGAATATTATATATTTGTTTCGGGTCTGTTTTATGCAGGCTATGGAAACATGCCCGCGTGTCCTTATAGAAAATTACGTTCCGAACAACTTTGTAGTTTTAAGTTTTTCCAAAAACGGATCGGAAGAGCCTCAAATCTGCATTTTAAATTTTGGGCAGCATGTTGTTGAAATAAAAGTGATAATGTTTTCCATGTTGTTAGTAAGATAATTGTAGTGTTGTGCCTAATATCCTAACTTGATCACATACTTATGGTTATTAGGCATATATAACCATGAAATTATTTGATGTTGATTTAGTAAATTAATGATGTAAACTATGTTATATTATAAATAATGACTATTGTATAACTCGAGTAAGAGACTTGACATGATTGTATATATACATAAGCGTGAAATTGTTTTACATGTATATTGTCGAGTATACACTAGAATAGCCCTCTGGTCGACGTAGGCACATGTTGAATGCGATTTTTTGTGATTGATCCGGTTAGGTTTCGCTCGAGTGCCGTGTCGGAGATAAACCACCGGAACCGGACACATGGTTGTAATGCGGGTCGGACAGAAAGACCTTGAAACGCCATGTGATTTAGGACTTAGTATGATTTCCCTTGCCACGTAGTATTGGGGAATATTCGTGTGTAGGCCTAGTGTTACGACTTGTTCCCCCGGGTAATGATAGTGACCCTATATGACTTGTTGTGTGAGATATTATGCTTGTGTCTTAAAGTAATATCCCGAATCGATGTATTTGATATTATACTTGAAGAAAATATTTTGATACATTAAATACTGAAATGAGATTAATAATGATTAATCATTATACGATATGAGACTACACGTTACTCGAGTTTGGATTGGGTAGTCACGACATAGGAACATTGGTTGGGTAATTGAACAACTTAATTACTGGAGACGAGTAATGACTAGTGTGCTTTCATTATAAGTACATCTTATAATCTTATAGCTTGTTTTCTTGCTTTGACGTCCGTCTATCTTGCTTCTTGCTCCTCTCCTATATATATAATATATGACAGGTCCTCGTCCCGCTGGACAATAGACTACGGAGCCTGATGAGATCATATCAATCTTAGGATTTATGTAGCCGTGTAGTTATTCTATTTTAATTTATGTCATTCATTTCCCTTTTCTTAAGGGTGGTATCAGAGATTAATATCACTTTGTTTATACTTGGGATTTGAGAGAATTGTTATATTACTCTTTCCCATTTTGTGTTGGGATGCATGTATTGGCATTTTATATTTTCAGTTTGAGATTACTGATGGATCATTACAGTTAATAGTTATGAGTTGGTTTCACTTGTTATAGCTGTTATGATGTGATAAAACGTACGAGAGTGTATATGTTTATTTTACTGCATTTATTTAAAATTTTGTTTCTAATGCCAACATATTGACGCTCCGTTTTAATTTAATTGGGCGTAGCTAACCGAATTAGATATAAAAAGCAAGGTTGTCACACTTATTGAGCCCAAAAATGTAAATGAAGCCTTGAATGACCCCTTGTGGATTAGTGCAATGCAAGAGGAACTTCTTCAATTTATCATTAATGATGTTTGGTATCTTGTACCCAGGCCTGAAAATAAAAGGGTTATTGGCACACGTTGGATTTTTAAAACCAAGGTTGATGAGTCTGGGATGATCATTAGAAATAAAGCTAGATTAGTTGCCCAGGACTACTCTCAGATTGAAGTAATAGATTTTAAGGAAACATTTTCTCCTGTCACTCGCCTCGAATCTGTTCATTTACTTTTTGCCATAACATGTCACTTACATTTCATGCTTTACCAAATGGATGTAAAATTTGCCTTCCTTAACGGAATTTTAATTGAGGAGACCTATGTTGAACAACCCAAAGGTTTTATTGAGCCTCATCACCCTAATTATGTTTATCGTCTTAAGAAAGCTCTTTATGGGTTAAAATAAGCTCCTAGATCTTGGTATGAGCGTCTATCCACCTTTCTTTTAGATAATGGATTTAGGAGAGGAGGAAATTACCAAACCTTATTTCTCAAACATTTTGACAATAACATTACTATTGCTCAAGCATATGTTGACGATATCATTTTTGGATCCACCTACCCTTCACAAGCTAAGTCTTTCTCAGACATTATGCACAAAGAATTCCAAATTTCTCTTATGGGGGAGTTGAAATTTTTCTTAGGTCTTCAAGTTAAACAAAATTCAGAAGGTTTATTTGTTTCGCAATCTAAATATGCATTAGAGATTGTAAAAAAATTTGGCCTAGATATAGCTAAAGAAGCTAGAACGCCTGTGAGTACCTCTGTCAAACTCTCCAAAGATGAAAATGGTAAATCCATTCATTCTACTTTATACCGTAGTATGATAGGAAGTTTGCTTTACCTAACTGCCTCGCGCCTTGATATTATGTACTTTGTTTGTGTGTGTACCCGTTATGAAAATAATCCTAAAGAGAGCCATTTATTATGTGTAAAAAGAATAATTAAATACATAAAAGGCACTCACAATTTAGGGCTGTGGTACACTAATGACATATCGAGCACTATAGTAGGATACACCGATGATGATTAGGATGGGTGTTTCGATGATAGTAAAAGTACTTCAGGCGCATGTTACTACATTGGTAACAACTTGGTAGGTTGGAACAATAAAAAACAGAACTGCACTTCTTTATCCACTGTAGAATCTTAATATATCGCAGCTGAAAGATGTTATGCCCAATTATTATGGCTGCAACTAATGCTGAGAGATTACGGTATAAATGAAGAAAAACTACATCTCTATTGCGATAACCAAAGTGCGATCAACATCTCTAAGAATCCAGTTCAACATTCTCGCACTAAACATATTAAAATTCGATATAACTTCATACGAGAATTAGTTGAATCAAAAGAATTAGAGATTAATTATCTGCTTACTGATTTACAATTGGCTGACTTGTTTACAAGACCATTGGATTTTAAGCATTTTGAATCTTTACGCAAATCAATTGGTATGTTTTTGACTAAATAATTTCTTGCTTAATTTGTCTAACTGCCAGATTTTCACATGCTTATAATCAATCTCTGTGGATGTAAGGCATGTATGTTAGTATAATGACAAAGAACCCCTCTTATATTTGTTTTAAGTAGGAGATTTGTGTGAATTCTCGTTGTTTATTCAAGTTACTACTTATCTACCGATTTATAACTATTCTCTTGATTCTTGCTGCCCTTTGTCCATTTGAGAAAAAATGGGGGATAAATTTTGGGTCCACTTGTACATTCTCATCTAATGAACTTGATCTTAGGTATCTTATTGCATATTTCAGTACCTATTTAATACATCATATTTTGATAGAGTAATAATGGTTCGTACATAGTTGAGTTATGTAATTTTTCCATTTCTAGGAGATTGGGTAGATAGATTGTTTGTATAAGAATATGATTTTCTTTTTTTTTTTGGTATCCCTATGAGTCCTAAATGACTCAAACGAGATTTTATCTCATATTTCCAAAGGGGAAGATTGAGTTACCCTATATCTTTGACTCATTTGAGTCTACATTATATAGGCGCTCATCTAGTTTGGAAATAATGATAAAATTGTGTCCATCCCTAGATGAACCAAAAAGCCTCAGAACTTTCAAAGCTTCATTAATATTCCTCTACAAGTGCATGAAGGTATAACACATACACAACACACTAAGACTGCATACATATAGTGTTTTATTCATGTGATGACCTTGTGTGAGTTAAATCCTCTTAATATGATTTTTAAATAATTTTTGGGATTTATTTAATATTTTTTAAGAATTTTAAATATTTTTTGGAAATCAAAATTGAAACTTAATAAAGTTTTAGGATTGATTTGTAAATATTTCTTATGCCTTAAAACTGTCTTGGGTAGAAACCAAAAGCGGCAGAAATATTTGTGGGCGAAACAGGAATTTATTAGAAACCAAAAACACGCATTTATGAGTTAATCCTAAGCCTACACGTGTTGCACACACAACGGTTCGATTTGTGTTTCTTATCACTCACATACCTGTGACTTATTTTGGACCCTTAGATCGACTTAATCTACGGTCTGCATGTGATTGGGATTAATACAAATGAATTGGTTTTAACCAATCAGAGTTGGCTATTGCACCACTTCTTGTGAACCCTTAGATTTGCATCGATTTAACTTCCATTAATCTCAGCCCTTGGTTTATGCCAACGTTCCAGATCCTTCTTCGACTAGTATATATAGATGCCATCGTGATCCATTTAGAGACTTTTGTTACTTCCTCGTTTGAGAGAAAAAATAGAGAGAAGAGAGAGAGAAAGGAAACCCTAATCCAAACTTTGTCAAATCCAAACCAAAAATACTTTTTTGAGAGATTAAACCTGAGTGTTTCGATCGTGTTTTGATAAGTTATCCTCTCTTTTTCTTGATCATCCTTCCAACTTAGGCACATTGGTAGAGTATTCAGTTTCTCTATATATAAACTTGAGATCTCATCTCTGTGTTACAAATCACATAGATAGTTTAATGTCTTGATTTCCTATTTTGAGAAATCTTGTTTTTAGGTTATTTAAAACTGATTTTATGTTTTCAAACCCTAAACTAACAATATTAATTCTGATTTTATTTTAGTCAGACAATTAGACTTGGATATACTTTTGAGATCTTGATTGGGGATTGCACTTTCAGTCTTTAATATTTTCAAAACAAGAAAGTGTTAGGATCTTGGATATTTCACAACAAGATTCCCTCTTGATCTGCAGTTGTTTTGAAAGCTTTAAAGTCTGATTTAATTTGACTAAACTGATTTTGAAATATCTTGCATATCTAGTGATTTTGTAATTTGATAAATCATTCTGTCTGTATTAAGTGTGAGTGTGTTGCATGCATATGTCATAGAGAACATCACCACTACACTTTCACTCTACCACACTTAAAAGGTTGGTTGAATGATCTTGAACTTGTTTGAGTCGACGTAAAGCTAGAATTGAGTAAAGTTACGAAGCTGGAAAGAACATTATGAACAACAACCTTCAGAGAAGTCAGATATAATCCAGAGGAGTTGGTAACGGTTCTGAACTTAGTTTAGGTGTGTTTGTGTGATTTGATTGTTAAATAGCTTGTAATTTGTTACTCTATTTTATTGGATTGTTGTTTTGTGACGTAGAGGTCACCGTGGATGTTTACCCAATTGGGTGGGCTTTTACCACGTTAAAAATTTACTTATTCACTTCCTCATACTCTCATCACATTCTTCTAAGCTGAGCTGATTTAATAGTTAAATTTTGTTTTTCAAAACCGGTTCATTCTAGATCTGAAATAACTCGTTCAAACTATTTTAATAATCATTTTAAACACATCTTGTGTTAAGTTTTTTTTTGAATTAAGAGTTTCTCTGACAAATAGTTTGTAGCCATTTAACAGTTTAATCCTATATTAAACCTCTTAAGTGACATTTTTAACATTCGTCATCTAGAACCAAATGGATTTACTTGGAGTTTAAGGGATTTGAATCTACCGCCTCATCTCTGTGTAGCGACGATGTTTCGGTTAGGTGATGAGTGATTGGGCATTAAACGAAGGTCATGTTCTTGAGCTATGCATGGGTATTGCGAACTGTTCCACATGCTACTCCCGCGCATGTTCAACATTGATAATTTATATCATTTTGATCAAATTAATCCAGATCGTGTAATTTTAACGGGTTATTCTTTCATTATATGAATATTTCCAAGTTCTTCTTTTAACACTTTAATTATCTCGCCATTTGTAGAGCACATCCTGAGAGATTATCCCCTATATTTTAACCTACATCTAAGATCCTCTATTCACCATTCTTTCTTACCTACTCCACAAACACACTCTCAGGTCTCCATTTTCGAGTCACTAAAAGCTGTCAAGCATCTCACAGGTATGTTTCATATTTCCTCAATTTTCTCATAATTTTTTTCAAGTCTAGCGTTTTAAGGCTTATACTTCGTTTTTCATTTCACAAGGATCAATACTCATATAGATCGCTTTACTGATGATAATTCCTCTCTTTTGAGTTTCATTCCTAGTGATTCCTCGTTAATTAGATATATAGGTTGGCTCAAGACCTAAGGGAATAAAATTAGGTTCCCACACTTGGAGTTAGAGAGAATTATGGAGGAGATTCATCAATTAAAAGAATGTATGGACAATAAGGTAGATATTTTTGATGCTTTTGGTCTCGAATACAATGATCGAAGGGGTTCATCCCTTTGGGCTTCTTTATCAACTGGTGGAAGATTTTGTAGGGCAACTAGGGGTTCTCAAGCTGTTCGCCCTACTAATCCCCTTACTTTTAGTCTATTTAGGTCACAAAACAATCCTCTTGATCCTTAGAAGGCTGTAAATTTGATGTTTAAGGTTGTTATTGTCGAGTTTGGGGAACACCTTGTCCTCTTCCGTTTACTTTTCAGGTTCATGACCGATGATACTGATCGGGTCCCTACCCTATGTGAGGGGGAAGTCTTCTTTCACAAACACTACTTCCAAGCAGGATTGGACATTCCTATGTCGAAACCTATTCTGGACATTTCTATCTTTCATTAATTGAGCCCCTTCACTACTTATCTTGAATGTGTGGAGAATTTTGGTCGGGTTTATTTCTCATTTACATGACCTATTCGGAGTCGGTGATCCTATAACTCTCACTAAACTCTTGATCATTTATCGCCTAGCCTCTTCCTAAGGGGTTAGTTTATGTTTACTCATCGAAAGAAAGACACCGAATTCTTCAATTTTCTAGCCTCGTCGAATCATGACTGAAGACATCATTTTTTCTTCATCAGAGGAGACGACTGGGAACATAATGATCAGAATGACCTGGCTGGTCATTTATTCATGATTCTTGTCGTTCGGAATAAACCTAGTTTGTGTGAGCCTTCGACGTGGACTAGACTTCTTCCACATCGATTCGTTATTGGTGGGTCATTCACGAAGAGGTGGTCATGTTTGAAGAGACATCAATTCCCCTCATTTATGTTATTTAGATGATAAGGAGACATATAAGGTGTAATGCCCCGACCCAAATTTTAGGGTCACCCGTGGGTTTACCCTGTGTTGTCTAGACGCGTTAGATGTGAAACAACATATATAAGGTTTCTAGTCCATTTTAATTGATTACAATTACCAAATAATCATACAATTCTGTTTTCAAAGTGTTTTGGCAAAATAGTGACAAGTGTGGAATCCATTAGGCAATATCCCGGGGTTCAAGTAATCAGAACTACTAGCATAAGAATAAAAACTTACTTGTAAAATGCTCTCAAGAGACGAAACATCAAATAACCTCCATTACAAAGGGAACAGAGCGAGCCAATGACTAGTAATGGTTGCCGACATAAAGCAATATAGAAACGAATGACAAAACGAATGAATGCAATGCTATAACAAGTATAATTATGCCCAATTCTACATGCAAATACTATACAATATATAATTTAACCATGTTTCGTATCCTTAACAATATCTTTAAATTAGGCTAAATACCATTAAACCTTGTGTTCTCAAGTTTCCATTTTACTCCAAAAGTAGTCCTTCAATCCATTAACTTGCAGAATTAATATCTAGAAAATCATGATCTTGCACTATCTTTACTTCATCCAATTTCCTTTCAAAATATAAATTTATACTTAACACATGCTCGATGTTTATTAAAAATAGTATTTCAACACATGCACATGGTGTTTGAAAAGAACTATTCAGATATATGTGTCAAATCTTAGGGTTGTATCCCCACGTTGGGATTACTCACACATTCAATTGTTTCTTTTTATATCAATTTTATTTACATGCACACGTGTCAAACCCGAGTTTACCCCCCACTATGGAGTTACTTACCCACCCACCAGTCATGTTTTTATCCCTTTAGTTTACCAATACTAGGCCATGTATTTAATTTCGCGTTTTAGGGTTCACCAAATCCTTTTATTACATATTCACCCATGAATGCGAATCCTGTTATAACAAATTACAAAAATTCTATAATCATTTATTAAGCAAGTATACTTTTTTATTCCTGGAATATACCAAATATATTTCTTCTCATAATTTCCTTTTAACCTGGAGTTTACCAAATCCCATTTATATTCACTAGCATCGTCTGTGATAAATTCTGTAGAAAGTTGCTTTATTGGTCAGTTGTTTTGGGTCTAAGCTAAAGCTTCACCTTAGGAATCCGTGCCCTTATTAAATTTACCTCAGTCACTCATTTGTTAAAACTATTTCACTTGTCATTAAGTTTATTCCTTGCGGTCCAACAACCCCTTTTTTAACAAAATACTCGACTTACACCGTGTTTAATAAAATACCCACCTTATGCCGTGTTTAACCAACATCCGGCTTTCCGCTGTATTTATTACTTGAATAACACCATTTTTATGCTCCTTTTATACTTTAATATTTTATACCCAATCCATGGCCAAAACACTTTATGCATAATTTACACTTTTATCTTCATTATGCAATTAACATACAACTTGTCCATTTTGAACCTCTTTACAGTTAATTCCTTTAACATAACATTAAAGGTCAATTTCATAATTTCTAAAGTGTCGAGGTTCCTTTGTAAATTCTTTACAAAGTTAAATTCCAATACCATTTAAACTTAAGGGATTAATTCCCAAAATATCAAGTTTAGAGGCACTTCTATAATTTCTCCAAAATTCAGGGTTATTTCTCCATATTAAAATACCCAGGGGCTATTTTGTAATTAATTCAAATTTCAAGGGATATTTTGCAAGTATTTCCAAAAATACATTTTATTGCCAAAATGACACATTTTAACAAGTCGAGGGTCTAAACTATAACTTCACAAAAATTTGGATAAAAAATCTTTTAATAGAAAGTTTATGGGGTAAAAATATAATTTATATCATTCTTTGGGTTAAATAATAATACTCAAAGTATAGGGTTCAAATAATATTTTTTAGAATATTATTAAAAACAATCGTAATTTCATATTTCCATTTAAAAAAAAATTAATACCCATTTTAACTAAATCCATAAAATAATTAATACCCATATATATATAAATGAATGAGAGAGAGACTCTCATACATACCAAGTATACATACCACTGGCGCAAACCATTTCTTTCAAAATATTAGAAAAAAATATTTGAGTTAAATTTTTTTGTGTGGTATTTAAACATTTCAAGAGACCCAATAAAAAAAATCACCTCAAAATAACTTCTTTTGCTATTTAAAAAAAAATCGATCCAACTTTCGTAGCATTTAAAGTGCTTTAAAAGCGCGAAAGTTTGGTCGATTTTCTTAAAATAGCCAAAAAGGTTATTTTGAGTTGATTTTTTTAATACGGGTCACCTGAAATGTTTAAACATCATATAAAAAAAATTAAGCTGAAACATAGTTTTTTCACTATTTTAAAAAATAGATATGTATACTTGGTTTGTATATTTGGTTTGTATACTTGCCTCATGGGGTAGCCATGCACTCTTAATCTTGAAAATGCACTCCAAGAGTTTTCTTCTTTCATTTCTACTACCAAAACTATACCAAAATACCCCTTATTACTCCATCAAATAACTCATTTATGTGTATGTATCTTCTACAATAATGTTGGATTTAGGAGAAAACACATTTCTCTCCTCATTCTATTTGGGCCGGATCCCTCTTTTTTAACCAACATCTTTCATTTAAAACATGGAGAAGGGCATGCGTCAAAATCTAGTGGTTCCAATCATCAATTCAAGGCCATGTTTTGAAGTCCTAAGCTACCCTTGTTCCAAGCCACGGTCGCGGCCATCTACCCCCGTGATCGCGTTTCCAAGCCGCGGTTGCAGCAATATCATTCGCGACCATGACCTTAGACCGAAGCCTCTCCTTCTTCTAGCCTTGCTCCTTGATAATTATATATATTAAATAAATAAATATATGAAAACCTTATATCATATGGTTTCTCCCACACTCCTATTATGGTGTTCCCCCATGGTAAATTAATTCAACCCATATTTTTATCTTTAACACTAAATTTGTTCTCTTCATACACTTAATTCAATTTAAAAACTTCAATTCTAATTGTACTAATAGCCCATTATATATCTTATATAATTCTAACTAATTCAAAATCAACATAATATTTTAATTCAAGTCACACTAACATATTTAATTTGATAAACACTCAAAATAGTTGAATAATAACTCAATTATCCCCGTACTAAAATTCGTCAATGCATGACCGATTCTCAAAGTGTACACGACCTTATAAAATTCAGTGCCCATAAGATTTATAAAATGTCTGGTTATTACACAGAGTAATTCTAAACGTCCCGCGTGGGGACCGCCTACAAACCGCATTTTACCTTTTTATTTTATTTTTATTTTAAAGTTTCTTACTGTTTTGTTTATAACTTTTAATATAAAAACAGTTTTTTATATTAAAAAAAAACAGTTTTTATATTTTAAAAAATAGTTTTTTTATATTAAAAAAAAACAGTTTTTTCAATTAATATAAAAAACATTTTTTTTTTCAATAAAAAATATCGCGATTAATCAGTGCCGCTGGCGCGGAGCCACATTCAACAAATGATTTGAGTCCGGAAATATGGGTCCGCGCCAGCGGCACTGATTAATCGCCTAATGTCGTTGACGCGGACCCACATTTATGGACCGAAATCATTTGTTGAATATGGGTCTGCGCCAGCAGCACATATTAATCGCGATATTTTTTTCAATAAAATATCGCGATTAATTTATGCCGCTGGCGCGGACCCACATTCCCGGACCAAAATCATTTGTTGAATGCAGGTCCGCGCCAGTGGCACTAATTAATCGCGATATTTTATTGTGGGTCCGCACCAGCGACACAAATTAATCGCGATATTTTTTTCAATAAAATATCACGATTAATTTGTGCCGCTGGCGCGGACCCGCATTCAACAAATGATTTTGGTCCGGAAATGTGATTCCGCGCCAGCGGCACTAATTAATCGCGATATTTTATTGAAAAAAATATCGCGATTAATTTTTGCTGCTGGCGCGGACCCATATTCAACAAATGATTTCGGTCCATAAATGTGGGTCCGCGTCAACGACATTAGGCGATTAATCAGTGCCGCTGGCGCGGACCCATATTTCCGCACTCAAATCATTTGTTGAATGTGGCTCCGCGCCAGCGGCACTGATTAATCGCGATATTTTTTATTGAAAAAAAAATGTTTTTTATATTAATTGAAAAAACTGTTTTTTTTTTAATATAAAAAAACTATTTTTTTAAATATAAAAACAGTTTTTTTTTATAAAAAAAAATAGTTTTTATATTAAAAGTTATAAACAAAACAGTAAGAAACTTAAAAAAAAAAAAAAAAGAAGGTAAAATGCGGTTTGTAGGCGGTCCCACGCGGGACGTTTAGAATTACTCTATTACACAAGGCATTCATGAATTGCCTTGAAGATTGGGTGTTGGAGGGAGGCCCCACTGCCCGTGCTAAGGAGATTATTCACCTCAGTGTGAAGGTAATTCTAGCTATTCTTCAACTTTATTCTTAATTTGATTAGTACTCATTCCTTTGTTGCAGTCTGGGATCTTGGCCGCTGACATGGCTTCGGAGCTGAAAGCCAAGAACAAGGAACTAAAGGCAATTTCTCATTTGGAGAAGGAGAAGGAACTATAATCGACAGCTGACCAGAACTTGATGACAATTCAGGATGATCTGAAGAAGGAGGTGATAGAGAAAAATGCAGTAGTGACTTCTCTTACAACTGCCAAATCTGAAGTCTTCCATATTCATATAGAGAATGCTGAATTGAAGAAATGCCTTGAGGAGAAGAAGGACGCTCAATCCAGGCTTTCACTTCAAGAAGAGAGGTTTTTAGCTCCCCAATACGATTTAGGTACCTCAAAATATTCTTCAACTCTTCAACGCCCGGTCGCTCCTGCCCCGCAGACGTGAAACACTTGTTTTGTAAAAAATATAAGGTTTGTCCACAACTATAATTTTTACTTTATTTCTATGGACGTTTTTGATATTTAACCTCAATGAATGTTTTGCCAATGGATTTTTCTATCTGTGAATGATTGTTTTATCATTGCCGTCATTTTTTTAATACTGAGGCCTTATGAATGAATGTTTATAAATGCTGTCAATTTATTTATATTGAGGCCTTTTACTGACTAAGGCAATCAGTTTAAGCGTAATACCTTTGATTTGTGAACCCAATATATCATGTCCCGAATTCGATTGGTTGATTGGTTGATTATACCTTATATAGCCATAGGTATAGGGATTACAAGGATCCTTTGTTAGTTTTGTCGAACCGCTTCGATCATATGGATCTGATTGGGATCAAATACACAATTCGATGATCAATCGAAATTTTTTCGAGACTTAGTCTCCGAAATAAAGAGCTCGGGATTGTGTATTTAGCTTTAGCTGACTATAATTATTATTTTCAATGTTACTTGAGTACTGAACGAATTAACTGGATGAGTTCTTAAAGGGCTGTGACACCCGGTTATTAAAATAACGGGTGGCCAACCCTTACTAAAATAAAATAGGAATCGCATTTGGTTCATTCTTAGCATCACTGTTGAATTCAATTCCTTACTAACCACCTATTATTAAATTAAGCCGAGTGTCAATTTTTAGTCTTTATTATCCACACATACTCAACCCACAATTAAATTAAACAATTAAAGTAATTCCACAGTAATAATATAAGTCTGAAACATAAATCTATTATATGCCAAAACCTTAACTGAATGAACCATCGGTTGAAATCATAACCATACATTAATTCCAAGTAAAATAAAATAAAATAAACCGTCCAACTTAAGTAACATGCCTGTAAATGAAACTGAACCTATTTAGAATGTGATGAAAGAAACGACTATAATAATATCCTACAACATCCACAAGTGCTGCAATTTCGGTATCTGATAGAACGATCAAGCTTGGTGTCCCTGTGACTGAACACTTAAAAGGTTTTGAAAATATATTTGATATGGGTCAGCACCCAAAAACCTTTTAGAAAATATTTTGCAAGTAATTAAATTTCATCATTAATTATATGCCCATTCTGTCATATTTCAAATTGGTGTCACACTCTCATGAGACATTACTCACCTCTCATCTAAAATGCGCACCTAACATTACCTAGTTATGCTACCCGCCTAACTTGTCCTAGGTCATCCTTAATTTTATACGCTACCCCAACACCGCTTATTTTATCAAATTAATTCCAATTTCAATTAATAATTATAATTCTTCATTATAATATATTAATTTAATTCATTAACTATTGAAGAGTAAAATCAACATTATCCACTTCCAATTATAATCCTCGACTATAATTTAATATCAATAATTTTCACTAGTTATTATTCACATCCATTAATAGTTGTAATCCTTCATTATAATCTATTAATATAAATCATTATCTATCACCAGTTAATTTAATATTATTCACACTTAGTGTTTAATCCGTGTATGTAATTCTTCACATTAATATACACAATATTCACATAATAATATACATATATATCACTCACTATATACGTATACCCGTTATCTCTTCGAGCTAACACTCCTTGAGATACGGTTATTTAGTGTGCCATTATTCAGGACAATACTTCCTTACCTTGAAAATACCCAGGATGGAATCCCCTACCATACCCAAAAATAAAACGCATTGGAGGCGATCATAGCCTTGAACCAGTGAGCATAATCATACCAACATTACCCCACTCGATTCCAACCTTATTAGGCATGCATGGCGCTATGATCTGGGGTAGTTACTTAGCTTGCTTTCACTGGCCAGGGAGAACACCCACGTCGTGAAACCTCCATTGATAGCACTCACTAGAACAGTATGTTTAATTAATTATATGAATCACATATATATAGTAATACAATATATACTATCTCTGTACCCGTATATAATTTCTCAAAATTTCCATTATATCATTCACACCGATATAATAATACATATATACACTGTCTCTATACCCGTGTATATATTCTTAATAATTCCAATAAACCGTGGCTATCACTCATGGAACAAATAAATCATTTATACAATATTGTTCATTCCCATAATTAATTAATCATTCACTAAATTAATTAATTAAATCTCATCATATAAATTTTTAGATACGTATAACTCTCAATCAACCCGTATACCTATTTTCTGAAATTTTCCATCACAAATTCATTAATAAATCCCCGAGTATAATTCACCTCAAATACTCTAAATTTCACCCTGAATAAAAAATCCCAATTTTAGGGATCTTTTAAAAATGCTGAAAATCAGATCTAAAACTTATCTAAATCACCAATTCGATTTCAGATTTGGATTCTACACAAATAATTGAGCCGGGTATGTGTTTTGAGTTTTTCTCAAATATCTTTCGAAAATACTCAAAAAGAAGACCTAAAACTCTCTATAACTGATTTTTATCCCAATCCGAATTTCACAAATTTAACCTCAAACATGATCATGAACATGAGTTATTTCAATATCAAATATGTTCAATAAATTTTCATATCAATGGGACTCATCACTACACATAATTATCATCTAAACATGTAACTTTCATTGGGATAAATATCATCTTTACATGCTATAACACATTTTCAATCACAAGTTTTACCTATATAAAATCCATTATATAAGAACTCATAATCCTAAAGTTTCATGATTAAAAATTCATCCATATAGTCTATCAACATATGTCAAAATATATTTTCATAACCATTCCCCAAAATCCAAAAATTTAACATATGAATCCCATCCCCCAAATAGTTTTTTTCCAACTTTAATATGACGGAAAATGAAAGCATAATTAATTAGAAAATTAATCACTTGCCTTAAAAGCTCGTAGTGTCTGGATTTGATGAAGGTGATGACAACCTTCCTAGAATCCACTTCCTAAATTGTCAATCCCTTATTGTTCTTGAGTTGTTTTTCACTTTCTCACTTGAATTCTTGAACTTTTTCTCCAATTCTCTTCACTTTCTCTCTAACACTCTGTATAACTCAACTAAACCTTTGGATATGAGACTAACCTTTCATTTTCACGCAACCTTTAACTTTATAAGTCTTAATCCCATTTTCACTATTCATATGCAATTAATAAGTACAAAAGACCCTTATTTTAGTCCCGACTATTCTAAAAGCCTCTGAGGCCGAAATACGATCCCGGGTACATAATTTTGACTATTTCAGCCCATTCTGAATCAACCGTGTACTCGAAATCACCATCCGAGTTGCCTAACAATATTTTTCCATCTCAACCCTCCTAATAACTCCCGATTAAGATATAAATAATTCCTGTCATGTTTAGTCAGTTACGACACAAATCAATAATTATTTACTCTGACCTATTAGTAAACATCATTCAATTTTATTTACTATCACACACTAGTAAATATATTGTCACTTAAATATTAATTCATTTCACACCAAATTAATATTTAAAGAATTCTTATTATTTCGTGATTTAATTAAATTATGACTCATCCGCATAATTTAAATGTCCAGTTTAATATATATAATCCAATTTAATATATATATATATATATATAAAAGTTACAAAACTTATGTATGTCATAAGATTAAACTATGATGTCACCATATGAATTAATTCATATGTTTCCTATTTTACCCCTTAAAAATTTGAGTTCCCCCTCTTTTTCATCTCACTAATTGATTCCCCTCTTTCACTTTAATTCAAACATAAGGGTATTTTGGTAAACATACACCAAAACTACTTTAAACCCTCTTTCATTTATCACACAAACACCCGATGCTCCCTCCCTCTTCAAACCCTCTCTCATTTTCGAAACATACGCCCGATGCTGCCTCCCTCATCCTATCCCTCTTTCATCCATCTTCCTCGCCGTCTAACATCACAGACTTCTTTAGGTTACTCTCTTATACACTCATATTCACATAAACACACTCACTTATTTTTATTTCGGATAACCTCTGTTATTGATTTTTTATAGATTTCTTTTACAGATTTTGTTCATTTTGTTTTTGATCTATTTATGTGTATGTTGTTTGTTGTTTATTTTGTGTTTTGTAGGTGACCTGATTGTAATATGGTACATTTTTTTCAGGTATACATCTCGGAATCCTTTACCGAACATACGCATTTATTTTTTGCGATTTTGACCTCCTTTTGTTTCTGAATCTTAAATCTCTCTGGTAAACTCTCTAATTTGTGTTTTTTTGTTAAGACTTTTAGTCATTTTAGAATATCAGATCCCTCAATAATCTCAGACTTTTGGTAACTTTGATTTTGATTTGGGGGTTAGGGTTTTAACATTAAAAATTTATGTTATTTTGATGTGTTTTCTTGATTTATCTATTGCAAATGTTAGAAATTTTAGAAATCGTAGCTGATGTTAGGTTTTGATTTGTTTCAATGTTATCTTTGGTTTCATTGTAGGTGCATTATTTTAGTTACTGTAAGAAATTAGGCATATTGCTTTCGATTTTAGGTGTATTAGTTTCATTTCATTTTATCTTAGGTTTAGTTGTTGCCAGAAATTAGGTTATCTCGGTTCAGTTTTTGTTTCTTCGATTTTATTTCATTATTGTATAGATTTGTAATTAGTTTATTGTACATATTTAAGTTTTAAATTAGTGTATTGTGTAATATTCATGGTTGGATTTTGGTTTTTAAATTGTACCTTATTTTTAGGTGCGATCTTCTCCTGTACCGTATTTCTACATGTATGTGCAATCTCAGGTAATGCCCTTTTCATTTACATCATATGTTTGTAGAAGTTTGAAATTGTGAGCAACCACCAAGGTTAATTTACTGACTTTGGGTTTATTTATGTTTTTTATTTGATTTTGTGTTTTATTCGGTTTCATGATAATTTATTTGTGCATTTTTTCTATAGAATTGGTCTGCAATATTCTCCATATTCTCCATGACACGGTACATCATTTTATCTCTACGCTGGGAATGAAATCTCCATGGTGGGGTCACCTTTACTATATGATATTACCACGTTATTTCTACTCCTAATTTTTTTTCATGTTTCAGGTTATTCGGGTTTTAGAAATTCGTCAGTATTTGTGGGTCAGTATTTCCAATTATACGTATAAAATAAACATTGGGTAATGTTTATTTTCCTTTTCATTAGGTCCATGAAAAGGTGCGTGTTGAGGTGTACAAAATTATTTTATTAAGTCACAATAATTACTTTTGTATTTTTACTTACAGGTATAAATTGAATCCATGGGATCTCGATAATGGAGATGCAGACCCTAAATTGTACAACTAAAAATGTTCTTTTGTGAGGTACATCTCTAAGGACTGATTCTTAATGTCAAGTTTATTTAATCGGAGCATTAGTAGAGACAATATTCGTACACTTTACGTTGTTACCTCTCTTCAAACATGCCGTAGTAGTACACCATGTGTTGTTGTAGACTTGCCTTGGTTTTAAATTCGTATGCATCTGAATGATGGCATAATGTTTTGTTATTTTAATTGTAAGAGATTTTTTCCTCAATAAGTGATTAATTGGCATCCTAGATGCTTGAAAAAATGTCAAAGTGAGATATTATAGTTATTTTCACAACCTCTACAAGTAGATCCAAAAGTCCACTTCATTTTTATTATTTTTGCGACACCATACAACACCTAAAGTTCATTTTCTTCTTTAGTTTATTTTTCTGAATAGTAAGACACAGTTTATAAAATTGGAACCGATGTATGCCCATTATTCATTTTTAATGACACTTGATATTTCATTACTTAATTAGCTTGAATGTAATCCCTGCAGATCAACATCACAGTACAAAATATGGTTCAATGGAAAATGGATCCGAAGAAGGTGGTTCATTTACTCAGATTTCCAGCTAACATTGAGGCTTCAAAATCAACTCGAACGACAAATTGGAATGTATCCTTTATAGCTTGATCCAATCCATGTGATCACCTCGACTCTATTTCATAACACTGGTTTATATATAATAGGTTCAAGCTTCAGTAGCAGGAGGAAGGGAAGTCTCAATATTTGAGGGCATTAGAACATTAAATCCATCAGCAGTAGTAGATATGACCATTCTTGGGATTTGTGAGTGCCAGTGAAGTTATTTTGTCTTTTTATCCCTGATGAGCAAAGAGAAGCTATGGTGGTAAATCTGTCTGGGAATTTACATCATCTGTTGTTTTTACTTTAACTCAGCCTCCTCTTTTTCATATCTTTCTAAATGCAGGTCCCATATTGTTAGTTGATTATCCCGGGACGACACTGCCAATGTGGAGGCTTTGTGCAGGCTCCATTTAATAGATTATTTTGGGTGTTTATGGTTTTTAAAATGTACCACTATAGAATCGCCATCCTTGAGCAATCTAAGACCGTGAATAGAAAATGAGCCATCATCACATAGATGTATACAATGGAAGTATGCATTTGTGGGGCTTCACTATAGCTCCTCAACACTGGAAGTATGCCCAACAAATGGACTAGAATCAACGTTCCACGTTGAATCAAATGTTGGTTCCCATAGATGTATACAATTTTGTAGTACCCTGTTACAAGCCTCCCTAAAACATTAGGAATCTATTCTATTGTGTTTATATTTTTAGGTTTGATGTTATTAAGTTACCATTCTCTTTCTCCTGCTCTCTGTGATGTGGATGTGTGAATGTGGGTTGAATTTATGGATGCATTTATGGTTGTTGGATGGTTGTGATTATATAGTTTATGGTGGTTCAAAAGGTTATTTGTTTATTTTTTTATACTAGAAGATTCACAAGTAAAACATGAGATATATTATTGACATTACCCCAAATTAAATATTATGTCAATTTATGAGTATGAATGTGGATGATACAAAGTTTAATTTCATAATTATGTTACAACTTGCATCATTTTTTTCCTTCTTATATACATGTATACACTGCCTTGAGGTACGTTTTACAAACGCAACCTGATAGTCTCAAGTGTTTCGGTATTATTCTTTTAGTTTTCCTTCTTATATACATGTGCACACTATCTTTAGGTTTCAATCGAATTTGTTATAAAGTAACTTTTTGGCCAGCTGTGTTGACTTTCATTTTTATATAATCGTTCATAGACAAATGCATTATTGTTTGCTAAGTTGGTGTATTTATATTTTTCCACATGTTGATTTTTTCTCCGTAAATACATCTCTGTGACATTATAGTGAATTAGAGTTCCTGTAGGGATATCATTGCTCGATCCATTAGTGAACGGGATTGGAATTCGCAAGCTTGAAGATGAAATATTATTGCTGATGTTATTGCTACTATTATCAATGTTGATGGTGTTGTTGCTACTGGAAAAGAACCCCCAGGTTGAATAGATTACGCCCATATGGTATGTTATCCACATTATTTTGTATGATTTTAATTCGGTTGACCAATTTTCATGTTTGTGAGCGTAAAGTTTGTGCTTAAGTTTAATTTGATTAAATTGGATGTTTGGGACAACCGATCTCTAATGGTAAAAGTCTATAGTGGGTACACCAAAATTACGAGTTGTGACTTCTCCACTATTGTGTGTTTTACCGTAAGGCATAACTTCGTGTTTTTTTTTTAAAATTTCTATAAGAGTTGAGTAGGTATGTGTGATTTCTGTAACAGTTAAGTAGCTTTGTGTCCTATCTATAATAGTTTAGTTACTTTAAGGCAGAACTTTTCCAGTTGGGTTGATAACATTCTTCCACATTATGACTTTAACATACACTACTGAATTAACGTGAATCTTGGTATATTATAGAAGTTGGTATGGTCACATGACTTACATTTATCATTCTTTCCTTTTTATCATCAAAGTGCACAATAAAGAATTTTGGCATCATTCTCGAACTAAAGCAGTGTGTGCATATGTTTGGTTTGTTGTAGTATACGTGTGCCACGTCTCAAACAATGAACCAAATCGGGCAATCACAAAGTCAAGAACGTTGTTGATCGGTGATTGAGACACTTTTGATGAAATGATATAGCTCTCCTTCCCGCTGGTATATATCTCCCTCTCTCTATGTTTATTTATTTTATCATTCTTTAAAAGAAGTTGTTCAGGTTACTAATTTAGTTTATATTTAATTTTTTGCATTCAAGATATCTGAGGTCCAGCCCCTAGACCAAGTCCAACATTATCCCTACTCTCCTCCTATCTAACATGTACCAAAGGCTTAATATGATCACTCCCAGATTCTATCCTCGGGCCAACCCCTCGACCGTTGTAAAATCCAAGACCACTTTAAGGATTTTTATGAGGTTTTACTTGAGGAGCTGATAAAGTAAGCAATTAGTACAACAGGGATATCAACAGGGCTATGAGAAAGTATGCAGGTTTTATTTGAATAGTAACTAAAAAACACCTCATGCGTATGGGCTATCTGCAGGGCCCATGATAGTCACTTTCCAGTGGAACATTTCTGCAGCCATCGGACCAGCACTACAAGAAGTAGGAGGATCCTTATGCAGATCCTTCAGTTCCTTCGGGATATGTTTCAAAGCCACGTCACTTCAGAAATATATAAATATGTTCTTAAAGCCTTGCAGCTGTAGTATCCTAGACACCTGGGACCAACACTATTTAGTGTTTCTTTGTTTTAATGCTCCCAAGCTCCCATTACTCCCACACTTTGTTTTTATATGCCTTCGGCCAGTGTTATGAAGTAGTGGTACTTTCCTCTGGCTCATTTTTTCAATCTTGACTCCTTTTTCTCTTTTGCCTCTCGATCGGGCTTCATCACCACACCGCTGAACTGATAAGTACCCTTTGTTTTAATTAAGACTAACCCGTATCTCTGAGCTTAGTTTTTATATTCTGTTATTTTGAGTTCTTGGATTTTCTGGCTTCATCCCCACAAAACTGATAAATACCCTTTTGATTATTTTTAAACTAAGTAATATTAACATTTGTTGTTTTAAACTAAGTAATACTAGCATTCAATGTTAAGTAATACTAACATTTAACCTATGTAATACTAACATTTGCTGTTTTGGGATCTAAAATTAATACTAACATTTACTGTTTTGGGATCTAAAATTAATACTAACATTTGATGTTTTGTAGGTGTCTTTGAGATTCTCTTTTTATTGTCCCTATTTTTTAGGTAGCCTATTATGTTTCGTAGGTAGCCTTATTTTGTAGGTAGTCAGTTTATTAACCGGTTTTTATAGGTATGCTTTTTTGAAGTTTCAATAATTTCTTTTTAATATAAATCTGTATTCTGACTAAGGTTAATAGAGCAGTTATAGATCAGTTTATTATATGTTAATTTGATGAATATTTACGTGGATGATATGGTCAGGTTGTAGGCAAAAAGAAGAAGGCTCCATCACGTTTGTTGCCACCTTTTTCCAGTCTTCCTAAACCAGGACATTAGCTCCGAACTTTGTAAGTGGAATTTGTTAGGAATGGTATTTGGTATGTCACATGTTGTCATTGTTGTTCTACTTTTATTATTAATTATGCATAGTCATTTAATCATTAAGTTGTCATGAGGAGGCAATTGACATAATTTTTTCACCTCCACAACTGTCCAACATCTTAACAGATCTAGATCAGGCCACTGACCTCTGTTTGTGGAACTTATTACTGACACTAATAAGCCGTTTATGATACGGTAAGTACAGTGAAGCTGACTAATTCCTTCATAACTGGGAGATGTATGACACAAAAAGAAAATAACAATAAAGGATACGGTAAGTAGAGTGACGTTGATTATTCTTCATAACTTTTTCACGGAATATTGGGTGTTGTTCAGCTTTAATTGTGCATTACTTTAATTCACGCGCTGCCTTTTTTTCTACCAGTTACACAGGTTATTAGGCTATTCATTTTTTTAATGTGATGAGCTGCCGTTTTGTCTAATGTGCAGAAGTTCATTTAATAATGTAAATTTGTGTATTTAAAATTTCTATACAATAAGTCCAAATGACAACATTGAAGTTACGGGAAGTATTGCAGGCATGAGCATTTGGTCAGAGTTAATACTAACGAGTAAAATTGTAGGTTCAGTGCATGCTGATTGACGAAAGCGCGATAATGCAATGTACCAAATACGTGGTTGGCCACGTATCAGACAGGTTATACTTCAACCCTATTTATGTTATTACTCTAAATCCTTGCATTGATTTGCCTTATTTATTAATCCTTGACATTTTTACTTAATGTGAATTTTACATAACGATAATAATCATTATTATAATAACTACTATAATAATTATTATTGTTATTATTTGTTTATAGTTTGTGCTTGAGGAGATGATCAGCTAACCAGAAGTGTCGTTGTGCAGTAGCTCCCGTTGTATGGACATTGGCGCCATTATATAAAATACGATGAAAATGAGATCTTTGGTGGGATGGAAGATAGGAAACCAATCGATTGAGTATCTGCTATTTCCCTTTTTTCTTCAAAAGTGTTTTCATAAATCAAGATGATGTATGTTGGTAATATTGAAAACTTATTTATTTCTTTTGTAAAATATTTATTTTAGTTGGACTCATTCTATACAATGTTGTTTGGCCCTTGCAAGATTTGAAAGCAACTACAAATGGGTACTTTATATGGTATACATATCTAAATAGACAATGATATTATATTTGAATTACAAACTATTAGTTTTGTTATTGGTGTATTTTAGTATTTCTTATACAGGGTGGTTAATCCTATAAACAAAGGAAATTTTGCCCTAAATTTTTAAATTGTTTACAATTATTTATTTATATAAAAACATTAGACTTAAATTATACATGACTTGATATTTTGAAAAAATCTCTTCGTGCCTTCAGCCAAAGGGCAATACGCATAACTTTAGGATCTTGAATAGGCGGATGTCGGCTTGCTTACCCCGATATATGAAGAGGTTGCTTCCGTGTCTTGAACCCCAGACCAATATCTTTGGCGAGGGCACTGACCATCGCACCAAGGCACAACTTTATTCTTTTCAAAATTATCAACGTGCCTTCAGAAACGGGCATACCCTAGTGTGTGTGTATATATATATATATATATATATATATATATATATATATATATATATAAAACTACGGGGTATTACATGGACACAAATGAAAGGGTAAACATGCATTTTTTTATATAGTGTTGTGTAAAAATGAAAGAGAAAATGTAACTAGTTTAAAAACTAATAGGATGAAATCTGAACAAACTCTGTATTCAAAATGCATGACGGACTACTGGTAGTAAATCTTGATGTTCTGAATATTCCACGGCTAAGAGAGCACTCGTCCTTCATTGTCCTTCAACTCGAATGTTCTTGGTCTTATAATACGAGTGGCGACGTATGGTCCCTCCTAGTTATCTGCTAATTTTCCATGCCTTGGGTTCATCTTGGGCCGTGTCACATTCCTTAAGATTAGGTCCCCCACCTGAAAGCTTTAGTTCTTGACCCTTCGATTTTACTAATGAGCAACCTTTTGTTGTTTAGAAGTTATTTGTATTGTTGCATCTTCTCTCTTCTCTTGTACTATATCCAATCCTATTTTCAAGAAATCCTCATTCTCTGTCCATTTATAGTAGTGTACCCTCAGACTGGGTAACTCCAATTCGATCGACACCAATGTTTCATGCCGTATGTTAGGGTGAAAAGTCTTTCCCCCATTGTTCCTCGAGTGGTTGTTCAGTATGCCCGTAGGACTGAAAGCATCCAGTAAACCCACAATCCTTTGGAGTTATCAAACTCCATCTTTAAATTGTGTAATATTATTCGGTTGGTGATCTCCACTTATCCATTACATTTTGGGTATCTGGGTGCCAAAAGAAGTGTTTGATCCTGAATTGGTCACAAAGTCCTTCAATGCCCATGCTTTCAAATTGTCTCCCATTATTGGTTATGATTACATAAGGGAAGGTATCTCCCTCTCTCTCTCTCTCTCTCTCTCTCTCTCTCTCTCTCTCTCTCTCTCTCTCTCTCTCCATGTAAACCCTATATAGGGTTTTCATGGCCGCCCTCCCTCCCTACCTTATGGGGGTTGGGTTATCTTCTTCATCACCAACCCTCCTCATCATCAAGGAAATCCCTAAAAATAACCTGAATCCTGCATCCAAAGACTCATTACAGAATAACCCACTCATTACAGAACAACGCACGATCATTTGCTCAATTTCTTGGCTCAAAAGCAGAAACAATTTTTGATCTACAGGAAGTCACCTCTTATAAAGGGGAACCAGCAATCCTATATGAAGATGTCAAGCTGCAAGAAATGACAACACCATTTAAGCATACTACGGAAATTCTCTCATGGAAGACCAACAATTGATGATATTCGTAAGTTCTTCTCCTCACTCCATTTAAAAGTCTCCCCTCATATTGGTCTAATATTTCAAAAGCATGTACTGATTAGATTAGATCATAAATAAGATTACCATAGAGTATGGTTGAAAGATGTATGGTATATTCACAGCTATCCCATGAGAACCTTCAAATGGGATATTGACTTTTACCCTAACAAAGAATCATTGATATTCCCATCTTGGATTCTTTTACCACTTCTTCCTATCCACTTATACAACAAAAATGCTTTATTCTCAATAGCCCAAGTGGTAGGCTCTCCTCTCAAAATTGATAACTCAAGAAACTCATTATCATGACCAAATCAAGCAAGCGTGTGTGTAGAAGTTGATTTAAAGAAGATATTACCATCAAGAGTATGGATTGGTAACAAAGACAAAAGAACAAGTTTCTGGCAACCAATTGTGTATGAAGATATTCCCCCATTTTGTTTTCATTATGAAAAGAAAGGTCATTTACAATACAATTGTTATTTAAAGAAGATAAAAGAAACAAATCCAAAGATATAAGCTATAGGAGTGCAACAGGCAAAAGAGGTAACAAAAAAATGGGTTCAAAAAACTTTTTACACTAAAGAGGTGGATAAGAAAACTTCAGACCTGGAAGAAGGAGAACTCAGAAGTGATAAGCACAAGAAAGTGGCAAGGCAAATGTTATTAACCTCATTCATGGAAAAAAGATCAATATTTCAATAGGAAGAAGCTATGGAGACTCAATACATTGTAAAAAAGGAACAATAAGTGGAGGAGACCACAAAAATGATAGCACAAGTGCAGGAAAGGCAGGATCATGAGCATCATATGGAGAATAGTAGGGAACCCCAATGAAAAATGGAGATTCTATATCTGGTTGAAGATGCAACATATAATCAGGGAGTAAATGAGGATAAAATTAATAAGGATCAAGTTGTAACTAGCCCTCTAATGGGATGCCTAATTGAAGGTTCATTACAGGAGATTGAATATGGAAAAAGATATGAGCCAGACCACTGCACTCTGAGACCATAAATTGTAGTTCTAATTATTTCAAAGGATGTTGATCCTGAAGATGGTTTCACAGTTGTCTTAAGGAAGAAAAAGGCTTCCAGAGGAGGTAGAAGCAAAGACCTCTCATATGGCTCTATTAGAATATTAAGGTCCAATTCTAATTCTTCATCTTTTAGCAAGTCTAAATGATCAGTGCTTTGATTGGGAATATAAGAGGTATATCAAAGAAAGGTGCTATAAGGAGACTTTAAAGATTAAAGAAGATTAACAATCCCCAAATAATAGTAGTGCTTGAGCCAAAGCATGAGACTAGTAAAATTAAGTCTTTTAGTAAAATTAATTCTTTCTTCTTGAAATTAGGTTTTGGGGCCTTTATATCAAACCTGAATAGAAAAATATGGTGTTTCTTTAAAAAGGAGATTAAGTGGAATCTTGTTTTAGACATGAACCAATGTATCACTATTAAAATCTCTTTGGATGATAGATCAGTTCAGTGTTGTATGGTTCATGAAAGCTGTAATAGAATTAATAGAAGGGAATTATGGGATTATCTCAATGTTTGCAACAAAAATTCCCCATGGATGATAGGTAAGGACTTTAATATAATGGCTTCCTATGAAAAAGCAGGTGGAAAGAAGTTAATATATGAGCCATATATGAGTTTGTTGAGTGCATCAAGTAGAATGGGCTTATTGATGTGGGTTATCAGGGGTCAAAATATAATTGGCATAATAAAGGGGATGTGGATCATAGTATATGGTGCATATTAGACAAAATAATGATGAATCAAGCTTGCATGGATTTGAATTACAAGTGGATGGTTTCTCATTTGAACAAAAGTGTGCCTGATCATTCTCCTTTACTTCTTGGAGGATAATCACTATCCAATGTTACTATAAGAAGTTTTATATTCCTCCACTTTTGGACTAGCAAAGAAGAACGTGGTGAAATAGTTAAGAATACATGGAGCCATGAGACATGTTCAAATCCTATTATAGCAAGTTCTCTGAAGCTTAAGGCCATTAAAAAAAAACTTAGTGTTTATAGTAAATCAACTTTTAGAGATATCTTTTAACAAGCTAGAAATGCTGAAGATTACTTACTCAATGCTTAGGTATCATATGAATATAATCCATCAGAGGAGAATAGAGATGATCTGCATAGAGCAACAACTAGGTATAACCAAAGGCTTAAAGTTGAGATAAATTTCTGAAGTCAAAAGGCAAATGAAAAATGGGTAGAAGAGGGTGACAAAAATTCAGCATACTTCCATAGTATTGTGAGAGGCAAGAAGAAGAGGCTAAATATTCAAAGAATTAGAAATAATGATGGAAATTGCGTTGATATTACAGCTGGAATTGAAGAAGAAGATATTAATTTTTTTTGCAAAGAAGTTTTCCCAAGAAGGAGACTTGAATCCAAATGGACAAGATCAGTTATTGGAAGCAATTTAACATCATACCACAGAGGATATGAACTATTTTATAGTTCAATGTCCTTCTATGGAAGAGTTGGAAAATGCTGTTAAGGGGCTGAATGCTAATAGTTATCCAACAGTTAATGGGTTTGATGGAAAATTCTTCACATTCTTCTGGGGAGAAGTAAAAGAATACTTATTGAAGGCAGTTCATTCTTTCTTTACAGGTAATTATCACCCAAAGATATGTACAACAACTAGAATTTCTTTGGTTCCAAAAAAAAGATAACCCTCAATCATTTAATGATTTTAGGCCTGTTAGTATGCAAAACTTCCTTTATAAGATATTCTCAATGATTCTAAATGATAGAGTCTCCAAGTTTTTTCCATCAATAATTTCTCCATTGCAATCAGGCTTTATAAGGGGGAGATCCATAACTGAAAATGTTTTACTAGTCTAAGAATGTACGTCAAGAACTAATGCAAAGAATGTGGGGGGTAACATCATAATGAAATTGGACATGTCAAAGTCCTATAACAGAGTTAATTGGGTGATCCTCATCAAAGTAATGAGGAAGATGAGCTTTCGTGAACAATAGTTAGATTTAGTTTGGAGGTTAATATCAAACAATTGGATAACCATTATGGTCAATGGGATAAATGTGGGATTCCTCCATGCCACAAGGGGTATAAAACAAGGTGACCCCTTATCCCCATTTTTTTTTATTATGGATGATGTGATATCAAGAAACTTGCATAATCTTGTTCAAAGTAATGGGTATGTTGGTTTTAAAATACCAATTTCATGTCCCAAATTTGATCATCTGGCATTTGCATATGACCTGATCATTTTTAGTTCAGGTACGAAGAGAGAAGTTAAGAAGATTATGGATGTCATGATATTTTATGAGTAGGGCTTAGAACAATTAGTCAATAAGGATAAAAGATCTATAGTTATATCAAAGAAGATCAAGCCTCAAGTAGTTTCAAATTTGAAGTTTATTACTCAAATGCCAATAAAAAAAGGCCCTTTGACTTACCTCGGCTTCCCACTATATAGTGGGAGAAAGAGGATATGCTACTTTGAAAATGTGGTGTATAAAGTGAGAAATAAATTAGTTGGATGGAAGGACAAGTGTTTATCTATGAATCTACATGGGGAAATTAGTTCTTATAAAATCAGTGTTTGTATCTATGAATCTATACCTCCTATCAGCATTATCTCCTCCTAAAGCAATTATAACCAGACTGAATAGGGTTCTAGTAAATTTTTTTCAGGGATCCAGTTTTAGAGAGGATAGGCATCATTGGTGCAGGTGGGAAATGATTACTAGACCATTCAAAGAAGGAGGTTTGGGGATCAGAGACGTTCAGGACATTACTAACTCATTGAGTATGAAATTATGGTGGATATTTAAATCCAAAGAGTCAATTTGGGATAAGCAAGTGCATTCAGCCTACGGTAGGACTCTTTATCCATCAATAGCTCCTAGAAGAAGTGGAGCTCATATATGGAATTTATTGTATTCAGTGATAGAGGTTGTAGAAGAAAACATTTTATGGCTTCTAGGTAAAGGAGACATATGCATATTCAAGGATAAATAGGGTTTCGAAGAGTGTAAGAACCTTGAATTAGTAGCAGATCTGCCTATTAATAGTTTCTGGGGTCCAAATCAGACTTGGGATAAGTCCTTGTTGGATATTAAATTTCTAAATGATGTAGCTGCTAATATCAGTAGGTTCAAGGATATCTGGCATGATCAACCTGATAGATTGGTCTAAAAACCAAATTCAACAGGTGTTTTTCAAATTCAATCAGCTTGGGAGATTTGCAAGCCTAAATTCCCTTCCCAACTCAGTTCTAAGTTTATTTGGCATACAATTATCCCATTAAAAGTCTCTGTATTTTTTTTATAGAAACAGTTAAATAACCTTCTCTCTTCAGATGACAAGATTAGATCTATTAGAGTTAGGGGTCCATCAAAGTGTAACTGTTGTGTTAGTCCATCAGAAGAAAATTTAGATCATATCTTTGTGCATGGAGAGGTCGCTACAATAGTATGGGGCCAATTATCTCAAGAATGCGGAGTCAAGAGTTCTATAAGAGGAGGTAGAAGCTTACTTTTTCAATGGTGGGCTCATGGCATGAAATATGATCCAATGATTAATAATCTAATCCCATATCTGACCCGTTAGTGCTATAGCTGCATAGGAATAAAGACATGTATGATACTGGTTCTCTAAATTTTAACTCTGTTTTGTATCAAGTTATTCATCTAAAGAATCTTCATATCCCAAAGAATGGCTGACCCCCCTATAGGTATCTTAAAACTCAATATAAATGGTAGTGCTCTTGGGAATCCAGGACATGGTGGAGTAGGAGGCATTATTAGAAACCAAAATGGTGATATGGAGTGGAGCTTCAGTGTTCCTATTGGGGAAGTTTCTAACATGAAAGCAGAGGCATCAACATTGAAGAGTGGAGTTTTTCAAGGATTTGAAGCAGTATGAAATTATAATAGAAAGTGATTCAAAAGTTCTTATAAATATTCTTAAAGGAAAGGCTCAAATTCCTTGGAAAATATCTTGGACAATTAATCTCATCAATAATCTCTTAAAGGAGTTCAAGTACACTCTAATTCATACTCATAGGAAGCAAATCAAGTGGTTGATTTCTTGGCTAAAAGAGGTAGCAAGTATACAAAAGTTATTTTCTCCCATAACATAGGGGACTTTCAAAATAACTAAAGGGATTAATAAAAGTGGATTCATGGGGTCTTCCTAATTTCAAGCATGTCTAAGTGTATATGGGCTTTAATTTTTTCCACTTCAGGATTTAGTTAGCTTTAATTTGTTCAATTTGTTCTTTTATTCTTATAAGGGCTCTTCATTATAAAGAGACTTATTTATGCTTAAGTCAGATTAGCTTTTTAGAAAGGATAAGTCTTGTAAGCCATTTAGTAGAGGCGTGTTCTACTAATAATGACACTTGGAGAGGCTATTTATCTATTCATCAATAAAACTTGTGGTGGTACCGTCCCTCTTCCATAAAAAAAAGATTGCATAAAGGATGACATATTTTCTTATGATGAACTTCCATATGAATTCATGGACTTTCTAATCGGTGATCCGTGCTAGTGGTTCAACCTCCACCCATTTTGTAAAGTATTCTATTAATACTAGAAAGAATTTTCATTGTCCCTTTTCGATGGGAAAGGGGTCGATTTTTTCCATTCTCATAAGATAAATAGCCATGGTGCGATAATCAAACATAACTCTTCTACTGGTTCGTTAATAAAGTTGGTTATTCACTGACACCTATAACATCTACGAATTTAAGTCTCAGTGTCCTTTGTCATGGTTGACTAGTAGTAACCTTGACTGAGGACCCTCTAATCAAGGCTTATCTTTCCTGGATTCCCATCACATACTCCTTCATGAAAACTTTTTAGTATAGTTATTGGCCTTAAATAGTGACCACAATGGAGGATGAGTCAATTATAATCTCTTTTTACAAAGTTGTATAATAGAGGACATATTTGGATGCCTTTGCCTAGACTCTCCTAGTTTCTGATCGATCGTCTGGAAAGGGCCTATCTTTGATGTAACATACTAACTTATCCATCCATCTGGGTCCTTAGTTCACCAAGATGATCTCTTTAACCACACCAGTTGAATTCTAAGTTGATCAAGAAATTCAATGAGGGGGTTTCCTTTATTTGGCAATAATAACTTCGCCAGGTGATTGGCCTTGGCATTTTTTCCTTGGGGATGTGATCAATCGTGAATGCCCTCAAATGGTGTGATAATTCTTGAAACCGATTAAGGTAGGACACCATATTCTTTCCTTTGTATTTGTACTTTCCCATTACTTGGTCGATAATTACCCCTAAATCACTAAAGAATTTGACTTGGTCAGCTTTAAGGGAGATTGCTACATGAATCCCAATGATTAGTGCCTAGTAATCTACCTCAATTTTTGATTCCTATAAACCAAACCTTAGGGTGTATTCTATGCTATAGCCATGTAGTGTGTCTATTATGACCCTTTCCCTGCTACCGAACTTGTTAGAAAATCCATCCACGTGAATGATCCAAACTAGCTATTAGATGTTCACTCCTTATGGAGTCTCATCCAAATTTGTGAATTCGGCTAGGAAATCCTCCACTGCTCGTCCCTTGATTAATACCCTTGGTTTGTATTTAAGATTGAACTCTTCTATCTATATCGACCATTATATCAGCTCCCTGAACACTTCTAATGCATGTAAAATTTGCTCAAGAGTGTGATAAGTGAGGACAACTATTGTGTGCACCTAAAAGTACGACCTTGATTTTTGAGTGGAAATTCTGAGAGTGAAAGCTAATTTTCTTAGGTATCTGGAATTCTTTCTCCTAAATTCTCGACTCATGTAGTAAAGTGGTCACTAAATGCTATTATAATCTCCGACGAGTACCGAACTGACAACTAAGGATGAGATAAATATATAGAGGTGTAACTCCTCTTTGGGCACTGGTTTGCATAGGACTGGGCTTCATCTAAGTACTTCTTTAGGTATTTAAAGTCTTATTCTCACTTGCTCATCCAAACGAAATCCTTCTTGTGTGTCTTTCTTCAAAAGGTAGGCATTTTTTTATTTCTTTGTTACACACTTATCCAGCGCTGCTATCCGTTCGGTCTGCGATTGTACCTTCATGATGGTCTTATGGCTTCTTATATTTAGAACGACTTATATTTTTGGGTCTATCCCTCCAATAGTTACCAAGAACCCTAGAAATTTATCGTAGGACACTCCGAACACCCATTTCTTTGGATTCAACTTCATATCGTACTTGTTGAGTAAGGTGGATGTTTCCTTAAGGTAAGAGGCATGCTTGTCCTTCTCCATGATTTTCACCAATATGTCGTCCACATATATCTCCATTGTTTTTATTATTTTCTTCTCGAACATCATTTTTATAAGTTATTAGTAAGTTGACCCGATGTTTTTTAATCTTAAGGGCATAGTTCGATAATAATATACCCCATTTTAACCACAAAAGATGTTTTCTCCTCATTTCTAGGGTTCATATGTATTTGACTGTACCCTGAGTATGTGTACATAAAATACAAAAATTCATGACCTACCATTGCATCTACTAGCTCATCAATCCTTGGAAGGGGATAAAAATTGTTGGGACATGCCTTATTCAAATCCAAGTAAGCCACATATAATCCCCACTTATCGTTTAGTTTCTTTACCATGACTACATTTTAGATCCATTTAAGATACTTAACCCACTGAATGAAGTGTGCATCCAACAACTTTCCTACCTTAATATGTGCTGCTTGATTGCGATCCGTGTGAAGGTTATCTTTTTCTTCCTTACTAGTCGGAACATGGGATTAATATTCAAATGATGGGTTAATACCGAGATGTCAATTCCTGACATGTCTTTGTGACTCCAAGAAAATGTCCCATGATGCTTTTAGAGGATGGATACTGCTTTTTTTTTTTTGGTGTATGGATATATATGACCCTATGTACACCACCTTTTCCAGTTGTTCATAACATAAAGGAATTGGGATAAGGTCCTTTATCAGTGACCCTTTGATTGGATTCTCCATTAGGTCTAGACTGCTAATGCTGAAAGTATCTTTCTTCCTTTTCAAAGAAGTGAAGTAACAAATCTTTTCATAGGATTTGATTTCATGTACCATCCTTGTTCAGTGAAATCCTCCAAGACTTTGTTCATGATCTCCGCAGTTGATGTGGAGAGAGTGGATGAAGTGTTTATTTTGCTCATAATTGAAGTATGATGGTCGACTCAGTTTTGGTCGACATGGGCCGAGCAGTTTGCCTTTGCACTATTATGGAAGTACTAAAGACATGTAACAGGTGGATGAATCGTCTTCATGTACTACAAGGCACGTGGGAAAATTCTCTATACTTCCAGTTGAGTGTTACAGGATTTAAGTCTTCCTATGTATAAATTTTTCAGCCGTCTTTTTAAAACTAAAAATACCCATCGTTCGTACCAATTTGAACCACAAATTTAAACACTTCCAATGTTTAGAGAGATAAAAGGGCGTTCTTGAGGTTTTGAGGAGGCGATTCATCCAAGGTAAAAGTTTTCTTCCCGGTTCCTTCTATTGTGCATTAAGTACATTTTTCTGGTGTTATTTTTCTTCTTAAAACCTTCCTCTTTCTTTTCATCTGCCAAGTACACCCTTCCCATCTTTTCTAGGGTTTTCTTATCCTTTTGATTTTAGTTTACCCTTTCTTTTGGTTGGTGCGTGATTTGTTATGGAAATTCTTGGACGGGGTCTATTGATTTGACGGTCATTAAGTTGGATGGCCTAAGACTTAGTTAACCTTAGGATTTTGGGTTTCAATTTGTAGCGCACCAGGTGTTTCATTTAATTTCCTAGGCCCACTGCTGTGTTTGCTCCACCTTTATGAGTTTCCCGACCCATGTTCAGCATATCCACAACTTCATGTGCGAGCATGAGTTTGAACATCCTAGCATTACTGTGAGGAGTTTCCCCTGGAGGAATAACCGCGAAACCCCAAATATATACCCCAAACTTCATCTAGTAGTGGCTTTACTTTTGTTAAGTCTTTGACTTTAGATGATTCTGAAGTAGGCTGTTCCACCTCCTTTCTCCAAACATTGATCCAGTAAACACTATCTCCAGGGCTGCCATAAATTTAGAATCCGTTTCTAATGATATATGTTTAGATAGAGATGAGGATGTGATACCTGAAAGTGTGGGTCCCTCTCCATCTACCTCCCCTGTGGATGAATATATGCCCAATGGGGTAGAGGAGGATGAAGAGGGCGCTTTTGTGTCTTCTGATTCTTATGATCCAGCCCAAACTGAAGCTCAGTGGTATCCCAATACCATAACTGAGGACAAGTTAGATCATTTAAGAGAGAACTATGGCCTTCCAATTGATATACGAACAAGGGCCCCCATCCTGAGGAGGGGTGTCTAATATGAATGATGCAATGGAGGTTTGTTTACCCATTTGGGCTTTACAGGTAAGGCTTAGGTTCCCCCTTTATCCTATGATTCATTCTATATTGAGAGTTTATGGGGTCACCCTAACCCAACTGCCTCCTAATGCATATCAAACCATGTTAGGAGAAATTATGTTTTGGAAACTTCGGACATGATTTAATCTTACTGGGGACATTTTCAGATATGTCCATGGGCTGAAGGATAAGGCCAAAGCTCCCAGATACTATTATTTTTCTCCTAAAAATGTCAATATAGGATGGTAACTATTGTTCAGACCATCAATCTTATCTAGAAAGTTCAATTCATATTTGCAAAGGGGGGTTGAGAGTTTAGGCACCATGAGCAAGATAGGTTAAGTAGTATCCCCAGATAATGGAATGGACCAAACAGGATTGGTACAGATTCCCCTATCTTTTTATCTACTTGTTTACATTGCCTCTTTTACTATTTTAATGCTTTGTATTTGAATTTTTTAGTAAAGAAAGCCCCCAGGCTAGCTGCGTTCCTAGTGGATCTATTTGAGAACTATTGTGAGAGGAATCCCCTAAAGTTTGAAGAGCTATTCTCGATAGGGAAGTTCATTATGACTGGCTATCACACCTTTCTAGGTGGCCATCCTCTAATAAAAGTCCAGGTTCCTCTGGAGGGGTGCGTGCTGTACGAGACTCATCTTGACGCAGCCAACCAGGTGGTTGAGGAAGAGGGGTAGGCATTGAGACAGGTATCATATGCCTCTCTTTTATGTTCTACCGTCACTCTCTGCTTTGTTGTCTTACTTGTTCGCTCATTTCTCGTCAACTACTGCGGAATACCCTTTTGAGGAAACTTTTGGTATATCCCCTCGTCACATAGATAACAAGGTGATGGATGTGTTTATAAAGAAGAAGCTAAAAGCAGGTAAGAGACAGTTAGAGGTTGAGAAAAAGAAATAGGCCGACCAAAAGGAAAGGGCCAAGCAGGCTGCTTGGTGTAAGGAGGACGAAGTTACAATCGACACAACTAAGTCAAAAAGGAAGGCCCCCAAGCATTCTGAACTTCCTAAAGTTAGGGAAAAGTGACCTGTGGATCCTTCAGCTGCCCATAAGGTCCATAAAATGCCTAGTGTGGAAGAATATAGGCCTCCTCTTCATAAATTGGTGAGGGGTTAGGGTAATACCTCTAGGTATGGAAAGGTAGCTTAATTTAAGTTTGATTCTACTCATAATATCACACTTGAGGAGCTGAGGGCCGATCCAGACTCCATTTTCTATCATGCCAACAACGCTACTGATCTGATCGACTACCATTGCCACAACAAGGATTTTGAATTTGTGATAGGTTATGACACTGACTCCTTGTGGAGGTTGACCGAGCATAGACTTTTAGTAGTAAGTCCTTATTCCGTTCAATAGTTCTGTATTTTTACTGCATTTCTCTTTAATGACTTATCTTTTTCTCATTATCAGGCTGCCATGACATGTAAAACTTTGATAGAGAAGGAGGTGGTCAATCATTATTCTTTTAAGGAATTATCTAAAGAGAAAAAGAAGCTAAAAGATGACTTGGATCAGGTATCGAGTGATTTGAAGAAGACTGCCGATGATCTGGAAGAAAGGGATAACCAACTGTGACCAAGACGATTGAGTTGAGCTCAGAAGATAATGAGATCACACAGCTGAAAGATGAGTCCATTACTAGCGATGCTTCTATCAAGAGTCTGAATAAAGCCCTTGGTGCTGTGCAAAAGTCCTTCAAAAAGGTGGAGTAGGATAAGGTGGCCATGTTAGTTGAGCTGCAAAGTGCCTATGATGCCCTGACATATGCTGAAGATGTAGGCTTCCAAAAGTATAAGTCCTCAGCCGATTATAATGCAGACTATATGGGATTTTTCATGGATTGTTATGAGGAGGGGAAGAAGAGGATCTTGACCCATTACCCTGACATTGATGAGGATGTGATCAAGTGGTAGGGAGATGATGAAAAAGCCACTGCCCTGGCAGGGGAAGATGGTGGTGATGTCCCTTTGGGTGATGCTCCTCTAGACGACCCTTAACCA
The DNA here is from genome assembly GCA_949130495.1 of Sambucus nigra. Classification (NCBI taxonomy): domain Eukaryota; kingdom Viridiplantae; phylum Streptophyta; class Magnoliopsida; order Dipsacales; family Adoxaceae; genus Sambucus; species Sambucus nigra. Next base: position 353,498,761 of record OX422218.1, read on the forward strand.
ACTTAAAATGTCCTCGGCCCCGGTGATAAGGATGGCCCTTTAGCTTGATGTATTTTGTGAAGCTATATACTTGTTTTTGGTTTAGTTTTTGGTGATAAGAAAAATAGTTTCTCTTTTTTGGTGATGTAAAGTGTACCAAATTTTGGTGATGTTATTTGTTAGAACTTCCTGCTACAATTCCTATTACATGTATAGATCATTATGAATGGTGATTTTTTGTGCAATAACCATTTTTCTTTTCTTTGTAATGTTGTAAGAAAAACTTTTAATGTGCCAACTTTTGTATACCTTAAGTAAGAAAGTGACTTATCATTTCTGTTCACGACTCGTTGGGTTGTATAGAGTTTAGGTCAAGCTCCTTGTTCGCAAACTTATGAGGATAAGATTATAAATGGAGCTAATTTTCTATTGGCGATCTGTTTTATTTAATGGGACCATACAATTCCTGTTCATGACTTGTTTATTCAACGAAGTCGTACATATTATACTCGTCCTGTTCCTGACTTGTTTGTTCAACAAAGTCATACAAATTCGGTTTGTGACCTATGAGGTCATACATCAAGTTTGTATAGTTTTCATTCTGGTCGATTCGTGGTAATTAGGTATGTGTGCACATATCTCATTCCCAAAAAAGAAAAATGAAAGAAAAATACGAAGGCTAAAACATAATTTTATTAATATGAAACTGCTGAATACATAGCTAAAATTGACAATTTTATTGATAATACTTTCTCAGATGGTTATAATTCCACGGGTTCTTAAACTGCTTGCCCTTTAGTGTTTCAATGCGATAAGTTCCAAGACTTACCATGCTTGTCACTCAGTACAACCCACGCTAGTTGGGATCGAGTTTGTTCTTCTTCTGTATCATCTTCTTGAGGACATAGTCTCCCTCTTTCAAACTGCTTGAATGTACACGTCAGTTGTAATAGCGGGAAATTCCCTATTAGTAGAGGCCAGAAGTAGTGTCGCGTTCTCCCTGACCTTATCAACCTGATCGAGGTCTAACCTCCTCATCATATCACTTTTGGGGGAATCAAAGTTAAGAATTAGATGGCTGGGGAGCCCTATCTCAGTGGGGACCATAACTTTTGTGCCAAATGCGAGCATGTATGGTGTCTCTCCTATTCTCATTTGCTGAGTGGTTCTATAAGCCCAAAGTGTTCTAAGTAGCTTGTTGATCCAATTTACCTTTGCTTCATCCAACCTTTTTTGGATTCCATCCAATAACATTTTATTGGTAACTTCAGTTTGACCATTGTACCGCGGATGTCTCGAGGAAGAGTGCGGCTTTCGAATATTGGATTGAATGTAGTATTCCTTGAAGTCTTGATTATTGAACTTCGTACCATGATCTGTGATGAATGCATGAGGCATAATGTAGCGACCGATTATATTCCTCTAGATAGATTAGAAGACCATTTCGTATGGCATATCCACTAAGGGCTCGGCCTCTACCTAGTTCGTGAAGTAGTCCACTTCCACTACCAAGTATTTGAATTGCCCTTTCATTCTCAGCAATGGTCCGACCAAATAAATTTTCCATAACCTGAATAGCCAAAGCGATGTGATCGATACTATCGGTGCTCCTGGTGTGCAGTGTATTTTAGTGAATTTCTGACACTTGTCACATTTCTTCGCATAATTAGTATAGTCTTCCTTCATCCTCGACCAGTAATAGCCTTGGGTTGCGATGCACTTCACCAGTGATATTCCAGCGGAATGTGCTCCACAACATCCTTCATGCACTTTCTTAATTACCCTATTAACTTCTGTGGGATGGACATATCTCAATAGTGAGATGATGTATCCCTTCCTGTACAACACTCCACCCTCTATTACATGGTGGGCGATTTTATAATGCTGCTCTTTTGCTTTCTTTGGGTCAGAGAGGAGTTCTCTAGCCTCGATGTATGCTCGTATAGGATCCATACATAATGGTCCTTAGCTTACTTCCATTACCTTTAAGCTCTCATTATCCATGCTTCTGCGGGTCAATGTTTCAATTGGTACCATTCTCCTCAAATCAGTATTGGCGGCCGAGGTCAATCTGTCTAAGGCATCTTCTCGGGCATTTCTCGACCTGAGTATTCTTAGAACCTTTACTTTTGCAAATTTTTCCATCCATTCTCATACTATGGTCAAGTACTTCACCATGTACTCCTCCCTTACTTCATAGATCCCTAGTAGATGGTTAACCACCATCTAAGAGTCGATGTGTGCTGTAATTCAGTCAACCCCTAGGGATGAGGCTAACCTGAACCTTACAATATTCAATTTCATTATTGGAAGATTCAAACTGAAAGGAAAGGGAATACTCCACGTCTATTTCGTCTAGAGTATCGATGATGACACTCGCACCGCTACCTGCTAAATAAGATAATCCATAAATAAATAGCTCTAGATATTGTTGTCTTAGACAAAATATGATTCTTCAAGTTTTATAAATCTAAACAACTTCTTTTGAGATTCATCTTGATGATCCTTATCACCTTTCGTCAAGGAGCTCTCTCCAAGGGGAGTCTGCTCTATCTCTCTTGGAATTAAGCTCTCTTCCGGAGAAGTCTACTTTCCATTACAAATGGAGCTATCTCCCAGAGGAGTCTGCTCGAATGACTTTTCTTCATAAGTGAACTCAATAATGAAATCTGCTAATGCTTGCCCCTTGATGTCTGTCCTGGGCTCTTACTGGATGTCGTACTCATCGAGCTCGATCGCCCAAGCCATCAGCCATCCAAAATTTTCTAGTTTATGCAGGTGTAACACCCCGTAGATTTTAGACCTGCAATAATTTAAATTAATTAGTAATTTGAAAATATAAAATTTTGGGATTTAATCATTTTTACCCATTTAAAATGTTGGATTTTACTTATGGAAAATAGGATTTTAATTGAAATTAAAATCGGGATTTAATTTGGATATCTAGATTTTGGGGCGTCCTGGGCACCTGAGTAGGACTGAATCGATTCCGCCTGGAGGGAGAATCGATTTACCCTGGTAAGTGTCGACAGGTTTGGTTATTTTATTAGAATTTGAGTTAATTAAAACTCTTAATCTTTTCCCATATTAAAGTAACTCGGGGTTACACTTTTCTAAACACTTTTCACCAACTTTTCAACCAGAAGATTTCTACATCTTTACCACCTTTCATCTACAAACCCTAGCCCCAAATAATCAAGATTCAACTCAAGTTTTGAAGGCTTAATGGGTGTTTTCTCAAGATTGTGCAAGAACGAATCTTTCTTAATTTTTCGAGAGGAATGCAACCGTCCAATCAGAATTTTCAATCGACTTTTCAACATGCATGAATACTTCTATTCTCTCTCTTTAGTATTATGCATTTTAAATATCCCCTAAACATAAATTTACCTGTTTTTCTTAAAATGAATTAGCAACCTTAATTAAGGAAAGAGCAATCCAATTTGGGACTCTTTTGTGGAAAATATTAATATGAATTAAGACTTGTATTGTGTGCCCAGGGTAGAGATTGGATTTTTGGTTAATATGGGGGTAGGTTTGCATGTATATATTTAAATAAAAAAGGGACTTCTTCAATCATATGAAATTAGGTAAGTATGATCAAAGTGAATTATTGTGGTGTGCTCCTTAAGCTCACATGATGTTGAAATTACAAATGCTGGATAAAATAAATTATGCTAATTATGACGATGGATTGAACGAATTAAATTGAGTTTAATTGTAATTATATGAGAAATTATATAATTGTTGATTAATTGGATTGTGCGAATTTTTGTGTTAATTACATTCATCATCGTGGGGACAATGGGATTTTGAGTAGTATGCTCTCATATAAATTTTAGGAATACTTGCTAGGTATGGGACTAGTGGGTATGCCTTACTTGCGGTTAACACTTTCTAGGTATGGGACTGGTTAGTGTAGATTTTCACGGATGAAATATTTTGGGGTGGGGATTATTTTGGTGTCATTCCGAAGATTTGAATAGCCTAGGCGCGAGACTAGGAAGAGATAAATGACAAAAATTCATCCTACAAAATAGGATAAAATTGTCTTGTTTTGGAGACCTCTAGGTATGGGACTAGGGGTAGATTTGAGGATTATGCTCTATAATAGGCTGGGACTAATTTAAAATAATGAGAAATTGAGAATTAATGCCTAAGAGAATTAACGAGTATTAAAACGAATTGGCATCGTTAATAAGTGTAGGACTAACAGAATACTGGTTGGCTGGCTATTGCGACGTGTGGGTGTGGGGCGTCGTAATAAGTGTAGGGATGACATAATACGAGCTGGCTGGCTATTATGATGTGTCATGCGTGGAAACTCGTCATTAAGTGCAGGGATGACAGAATATGGGCAGATTGGCTATAGCGAGGGGACTGTGTGTGGTGTAAAACTTTCAACGGTTCTGAATAAGTGGAGGACGTACAGAGGGTCGGCTGACTATGACGACACCGCTATGAAAATGATAATAATGTGATAAATCAATTTAAATAAAGATGGTGACTTTGGAAGTAATTACCAAATTTTGATAACATAAGTTAGACTCAAACTTTTGGGGTGGCAAAATTACGTGATTAGATGATAGGAGTTTATATTATGCGCATTGTTAATAATTATCTTGTTTAAATAAAAATATTCTATTGTAGTATTTATTATCTATAATGCACTGTCTGGGTTCACAAACCCTAATTGAGGAGAGTAGCTTGTATTTATGCGGTGAGCTCTGACCCATTACGTTGACTAACATTTCAGGTTTAGCGCTGGAGTAGTTGCATAGGAGTGATTGAAGATATTTTGGGGGTGCAACTGAAGACTTATTTATTTTAGATGCTTTAGTTGTTTAGGATTTATTTTTTATTCTGTTACATTTACTATGAGACTCTTATTATGGATTTGATGGGCCAATCGGTTCCACAGTTATTCTTGGTTTATTCAAATGTTTACAGTTGGATCATTTTGTTCGAGTTTATATCTATTAGGAGTTAGAATATTTTCAGAGATTAGCATGGTGATGGGTTTTAATATTGCATGGATGATTATATTTATTGGATTAATCTGATTATTATATTATGGCAATGAATTTTATATGTCTCATATCTGTCACATGCTAAGAATGATATTTAATTTAGTAACGCCCAATGTAGTTTTGGTGGCGGCCGATGCCACAATGCATGGGGTGTTACAGATGGTATCAGAGCATGATCTTAGGTCTCATCGGTTGTGAGTCCGTTTAGCTTTAGTGTTTTGAACTTTGATTCCCTTTGTTGATTTGTACTCCTTAAGGTTTTGGGTCTAGCATACGTGTTAGCTGTGTTTCTTGGAGATAGGGAGTTTTATGATAATGAAGTTATAGACATTGAGGTTAGAACTAGTAAATTTGATGTGAGGATACTTATAAGTGATTTTGGGAGGTGATTTTTATTTTGGAGATTTCTAGTGTATATTATAGGTATCGTAAGTATCAATTTGGTAATGTGAATTGATTTGAGGAATTAAGCATTGCGATGACTTTTGGGGAGATAGAATCGAGAGGTGATTCATGGGAGAGCGTGGTACGCTGTTATCTTCATAGTTATATATATATATATATATATATATATATAGTTAGGAGATATATTGTACTTTTGATCATGGGGAAAGTGCGTGTAGGATTGGGGGTATGGGCGTCCAATTGTGACATTTTACCGATAGGCATATGTGAGCCTTATTTTATTTTTGCACGTTTACGCTTCGTCGAATTTCGAGGAGAAAATTCCTGTGCTAGTGGGAAAGTATGAAACACCCCGTAGATTTTAAACCGGTAATAATTTAAATTAATTCGAAAAAATAAAATTTTGGATTTAATTATTTTTAGCAATTTACATGTTGGATTTTATTTATGGAAAAATAGGATTTTAATCGGAATTAAAATCGGGGGTGAAATTAGTTTTTTATTTATATATATAGATTTTGGGGAGTACTGGGCACCTGATCAAGACCGAATCAATTCGGCCTTGAGGGCGAATCGATTCGCTCTGGTCAGTGTTGGCAGGTTTGGTTATTTTATTAGAGTTTGAGTTAATTACAACTCTCAGTCTTTTTCCATAATAAAGTAACTCAGGATTAGACCTTTCTAAACACGTTTTCACCAACTTTTTAACCAGAAGATTTATACATCTTTACCATATTTCATCTACAAACCCTACCCCCAAATTTAATAAAGATTCAACTCAAGATTTAAAGGCTTAATTAGTGTTTTCTCAAGATTGTGCAAGAATGAATCTTTCTTAATTTTTTGAGAGGAACACAACCATCCAATTAGAATTTTTAATCGACTTTTCAGCAGGCATGAATACTTCTATTCTCTCTCTTTATTATTATGCGTTTTTAATATCTCCTAAACATAAATTTACATATTTTTCTTAAAATGAATTAGCAACCTTAATTAAGGAAAGTGAAATCTAATTTGGGACTGTTTTTGTGAAAAATCTTAATATGAATTAAGACTTATAACCCTTATCAGCCTAGGGTAGAGATTATATTTTTGGTTAATATGGGGATAGGTTTGTGTGGTGACAATTATTATTCAACACAAATAGATAAGAGAAGCACAATCACCAAGTAAATTAAGAAACATAAAATGCCAATCACACAACAGGAGATGTACGTGGTTCAGCAAGAGTGCCTACGTCCACGGTGGTGCAACCAGTAATATTTCTATATACTCCAGGGAGCGATTACAGAGAATACAGTGCGTGCCTTATGCCCTAGACCTAGGGTTTATTATATACATGTTTATTTTCGGGGAGTGGGGGTGTTGGACTCCCCCACGTTTTCCATCTTCTCCTGGAACACCTCTTTACAAGAACATGGGAGAAGACTCAGTCATTACCGAATTGATGTTAAGATATGAAGGGCTTAGACTTTGGGCCGCTTCAATTGGGCAACTCATCCAGGCCCGTTATTCATGTACCCAAAATTACCCCTAAGTTTGTTGGGCCACAATTTTGGGCTCAATAAATTTAAATGATTTGTCATAATGGCTCCTTTGTACATCGTGCAGCTCTTCCCAAAGTTTGAGGATTGGATTAGGCGGCAGTTGCTTTGGGTCTTGTGCACGATGATTAGCAATATTTAAAAGTCTCTTTTGGGAAACGTTTCATAGTTGCCATTTCAAGCTTCTCAGTGTTCTTCTATCTTCTGCGAACTTCCTGCGAGTTTTAGCAATTTGTGCCCTCTTCTCTAGATCTTGATTTTCCTTGCTTTCAATCCTCTTCGTCGTTTGGACTTGTGTTCTTGCATTGTCCAAGTCAAGCTCTCATCTCGTAAGTCTCTCTTGCTCTTTCTCTATGCTTTCTTTGAATCTGTAGTTTAGGGTTAACAAATGGTAAAGATAGGCAATAGATCATTGTCTGAGTTTAGGAAGTTTTACAATATCCCGGAGTGGGTGGAGATTGAGTGCGCCTCCCTTCCTAGAAATGTTAGAGAGATAGAGAGTGCCCATTGGATTCACATCTTGTTACTTTCTTAAGGGGGCTTACTTTTCCTCCAAATGATTTATTCTTGCATTTCTTTGGTTATTTCAATATTGTTCCTGCACAGTGTTTGCCCAATTTATGGAAGATAATCAATGGCGTTCATAGAATAAATAAACTCTATGGCACCAAATTAGGGCTCGCTGAAGTTTGCTTTTGTTATTCTTTTTCTCGAACTAGTTCTGGTGTTCTCTATCTCAAAGCCAGGAGTCCTGACAGGGTATTGGTAGTAAACCTACTTGATTCCCACAAGGACTATTGGCAAGATGGCTTTCTTGCTAGAAATTGGCAGTTCTCCTCCCAGATTGAGGGGTCGAGGTCTGATAGGTTTACTGTTCCTTTTTATGGGGAAGAGTATGTAGGCAGTCTTTGCTCTGTCCTTTCAATTTCTTTATTAATGTGTGATTTCTCTGACTTCTTCATATTTTTTCTTCAGCGAGGTCGAAGAACTTGGAATTTGCTCTCAGCGAGGTTCGTCTTTCTGAGTTGGTCAAAGCTTGGAATATCAGGGAGCCCTTAGCTGACGATAATCATCCTCGGTCTGCTGATTTCTCGCTCGAGTACAAAAATGTTGGGTCTGGCTTTATAGCGAGGCCTGTGGATAGTATACCTGAATTTAAAACTTCTGAAGAGACTGCTGTTGATCCCATTTAGTTAGACGAGGAGGAGAGCAGTTTTGAGAGTGATATCACAAGTAGTGCTAGAGGCAATTTTGGTGAGGAGAGCTCCAGTGGTGACAGTTCTTCTAATTCATAAGAGGTTTCTGAAGCCCAAGAACCTTCGAGCTCGTCCAGCAGCTCTAGTGAGGAAATGGTTCCTCCCAGGAAAAATTTGATCCAGGATGATGATGATGATGATGATCATGTGCTTCTTGCTCCGAGGATGAAGAAACAGAAGTCCAACACTGGGGTGGTTGATACTGGTTCCCGGTCCTCTGCTCAGGAGCAGGAGAAGAAGAGAAAGGAAGAAGAGCAAGTGAAAGAGAGAGAGAGAGGAGGAGGGAAGAGGAGAAGAAGAAGATTGAAGAGAAGAGGAAGGTTGAGGAGAGGAGGAGGATAGAGAAAGAGAAAGAAAAGGAAGAGGAGAGGCAAAAGATGGAGGCGAGGACCAAGGCTGGGCAGGCCTTAGTGCCTGTGTCCCCGTTGCCGGAGGGGGCCTCGGTCGCTACCTCTCCCCAGTTAGCCCCGCACTGCTCAAGCGAGCAGTCCTTCCTACTGACCGCCAAAGGGAGGTGGGGCCTGACCAGTTAGCTCTGAAGGCGAGCCAGAGGCTAGCCTTGGTAAGTCTATTTCTTTTCTTTAATGTCTCTTAATTTCTGTTTGTCTCCTCTTTCTAATGTCTTCTTTTTCTTGCAGTTTGTGACTGATTTTGCCGTGCTCTATCGCTCTCGCGATGAGCTGATCAATAAGAATGACGAGCTGGATAAGCAAAATGTTGCCTTGAGGGTGAGGGGTACAGAGCTGGAGGCTAGTCTGAAGACTGCTGATGCTGCTTGGACGTCGTCTGACTTGGCTCTGGTTAATGCCAATCGAGAGAAGGAAGCGGCAGTTAAGGCACTGAATGAACTGCGGTAAGCCTATGACCTGGTCTTCTCGAGCAAGCTGGCTGTTGTGGTGGAGAACAAGACGCTGACCGAGCAGTTGAAGGAGAAAGAGTCCCAAGCAGCCACCGTTAAGGAGGACTCATACAACTCCGGGTGGGCTGCTGTGTATAAGGACACTGAGGTTCAGATAGGCTACATCAGCCGTCTGAACTTCAAAAAAGGCTGGAACAAGGCCCTTCTAGCTATTGGTGTGGATGCTGCTTCTCCTCTATTTGATGAGCACGATCCAGGTCTGAGGCTAATTGTAGATGAAGCCCCTGCCCCATCCATTGAAGGAGTTGACCCTGCCTCCCAGACAATTCTTGCTGATGCTCTCCCTGCTCAGGCGACACAGGGTATCCCTGCTGAGGGAGGTGTTTCCACTGCTGCTGATAAGGTGAAGCAGCCAGCTTCTCTTGGGCATCTTGAGGTTGCTGGCTAATCTTCTCTTAGGGATTACACTTGTATGTTTGTTTGTAATTTCCCTTTCTTCTTATTCAATGTATTCTGATATTCTTCGTATGAATGAAATGAGAAGACTTTTCCCTTTAGTGTATTGAACAATTCTATCTTTCATTTCTCTTCTATTGCTTGTAGTTGATTGATGTTGATGATTATATACCAGCCACTTCTTAATTGGGAAGAATGCTGGGTCCTGATGTAATCCCTGAAGTTCGTCATACCTTTGTGAGCATTTACAAATTACTGCGATTGAGGAACAAACGTTTCATAGATCAAACTGAGCTCGTTGCTAAACTGAAGGACAAGCTCCAAGAGATGGAGGAAGTTGGTGGCTTAGTCCAAGAGGAGGTGAATACTCTGAGATCAAAGCTTCTAGATGCTTCTGAGATCAACCAGGTTGGGGAAATTCTTCAGCAAGAGAATGAGGCTTTGAGGAGAGAGGTCTCGCGACTTAGGGAGCATGCGTCGAGCATCACTCTTGCAGTATTACGAGGTTCCTCCTCGTCGCGAGCTGAAATTAGCCTGAGCGATGTTCCTCCGGTGCTGCGAGGCCCTACTCCTCCGACTGTTCCACGAGCTAGTACTCGAGCAAGAAGTTTAGCTAGGGAAATGGAAGAGCTCCGAGGTGATGTCCAACGAGCGTATATGATTGCTGCTGGGCTTCAAAGGGACGTCAATCGATTGAGGCATCTGTTTAAGACGGGACCTCGGCGAGTATGGGCCGATGGTTATGATCAAGGTTGTCTAGATGCTCCAAAGAGGCTAACAGAGTTTGAAGAGCTCGCCTTTATCAGGGGATGGTTAAGTGACTTGAGGGAGCTGCAAGTCCCAAGGAACTCGATGCTCTGGTATCGTCATGAGATTTCTCCTTCTACCCTACTGCCTAATCCCTTCCGGAGAGATGATCAGTGGATCCCTATTAATGTTATCCCTCGGCAACTATTAGAGTCGGATGCAAATGAAGTCGAGGAGGAGCTAGTTCCCCATCCCGACGACGATAGAAGAGCCCAAGTGGCTGATTATCTTGCTCAGAGGCCTCATCCTCATTAAGATTTTGCCAGTAGTAGCTCTGTATATTTTGTAATAAAGTAATGTAATGTAGATGTTTTGGGCAAACTTGCCGACTAAACATGGGTTGTATTTGTTGTAAATGTGATGAAGTAATATAAAGTTTATGTTCTGGGAGAATTTGCCGACTCAACAAGTGTCTTATATTTTCCATCCTTCTTAGATTTTTCTTAATAACCTTGGGCCTCTCTTGGCCGATTCGATTTATATTGTCGAGTAAGTGTCCTTCCAGTCCAGTATTCTTATAAGATACCATTTTCCCCCACTTTACCTTTTAGGTCGTGTCGTCACACTTCCTTAGGCCTAAGTGGGGCGCTTGGCAAGGACACACCTGGTGTTGGATGCCTCATCCGATTAGGATTTTATTAACCAAATATTGTTTGGCAGCCAATTTTGAGCTGACCATATTGCCTAAGGATCTCCTGTAGGGCTTTATATATTGCCAATGGCAATGCTAAGAGGTTTTTCGTGTTTCATAACAAAAACCTGAGGAGGGTGATTTCCCTGCTATATCTTAATGCCTGTCACTTGGAAAGGGTGCGTGAGTTATGATGTTCATGTACTAGTTAGCTGCAACTTCATAGAATGCAAATGCCAAACAACTTTTATTAATGATAAGGAAACGAGTTCCCATTCTCATAAGTACAATGTAAAAGAAGAATCTAGAAATATAATTTCTTAAGATTATCAGCATTCCATTCTGGAGGTATCTCTCTGCCCTCCAGCGTTTCTAAGTGATAGGCTACTTGAAGATTGTCTCTTGTTATCTTAAATGGTCCTTCCCAATTTGGCCCTAACTTGCCGCCCGATGGTCTTACTGCACTGCCCAGGACTTTCCTTAGGACATAGTACCCAACTTGGAATGCCCTTGGATTGACCTTCTTGTTATAGTGCTTTGCGAGCTATTGCTGATAACTCGCTAGTTTTACTAGGGCAAGCTCTCGGTGTTCGTCAACTAGGTCAAGCTCAGCGAGCAATGCTGCATTATTTTGGCTTTGGTCGATGAGGGTGGACCTCATAGTGGGTAAGCCTACTTCTAATGGGATGAATGCTTCCATTCCATATGTTAGTGAGAGTGGGGTTTCCCCCGTTGCTCGATGTGGGGTAGTACGATAGGCCCACAAAATATGCTGTAGTTCATTTACCCATGCGCCTTTCGCTCGTTCTAATCGTTTCTTTAGCGCATCAATCATTATTTTATTGGAAGCCTCGGCTTGGCCATTACTCTGAGGATAGGCCACCGAGCTGAAATGGTGTCTGATTCCGTGGTCATTATAGAAATTCTGAAAGGAGCTGCTCTCGAACTGCGTTCCATTGTCAGTGATGATGGTCTTAGGGATCCCAAAATAGGTGATTATATTTTTCCATATGAATCTTATCATATCCGCGTCTCGAATGTTCGCCAGTGGATCTGCTTCTATCCATTTGGTGAAGTAGTCTGTTGCGACCAAAAGATACTTGCGATTGCCGGTAGCGGTAGGAAGAGGTCCTACGATGTCCATTCCCTATTGGGCAAATATCCATGGGATGGAAAGGGACTTTAGGTCTCTAGCAGGTTGATGGACCATGGGAGCGTGAAGTTGGAATTTCTCGCATTTGCGAACATACATTGAAGATTATTTTTGCATATATGGCCACCAATAACCTTTTTTTATTGCTCGAAAAGATAATGACCTTCCACCTATATGGCTTCCATAGATTCCCTCGTGGAGTTCACGTAGGATTTCGTTGATATCCCTCGGGTGCACACATTGAAGGTAGGGACCGAAAAATGATCTCTTATATAGATTTCCCTCAGGAGATAAGTGAAAGCGAGCATCTTTGACTCTTCTCTTGTGAGCGGTCTTCTTATCATTTGGAAGTGTGCCATCCTTCAAATAGTCCCTTAGTGGTTCCATCCAGCTGGGTGCTGACTCAATTTGGAGCACCTGCTCCATGCTTGGTAGCTCACTGTTACGGTTAATGCTCAGATGAGCGAGGAAATCGATGGGGATTGTTCATTTTAAGTCAGAATTGATTGATGAGCTTAGGAATTCTAGGGCGTCAGCGTGGCTGTTTTGTCCCCTGGGAAACTGCTGGACATTGACTTCCTCAAAGTTAGCCAATAGCCTCTTTGACAAGGCGAGGTAGGCTGCCATCCTTTCATCTTTTGCATTGTTGTCTCCACTTATCTGATTGGAGACTAATTGTGAGTCGCCAAACACCTACAACTGCTTTGCCCCCAAAGTGTGTGCCTTCTGGAGGCCAGCTATCAGGGCCTCATATTCTTCTTTATTGTTGGAGGCTTCAAATCCAAGCCTAATTCCCTGCTCAAGGATTGCATTTTTCGGAGTGATAAGCACAATTCCTACTCCTGCCCTCTTTGAATTGGAGGCTCCATCAATGAACAATTTCCAGATTTCCCCTGTCGTGTGATTCTTCCCTTGCTTCTCGGGTTGAAGTTGGTCGAGAGGCTGCTCGCCTGTGAATTCTGATATGAAGTCAACAAGAATTTTCCCTTTAATTGCGTTTCTTAGTTGAAATTGGATGTCAAATCGCCTGAACTCGACTGACCATTTAGATAGTCTACCCGACAAATCTGCTTTCCTCAGGATTGCTTTAAGGGGGTGCGATGTAAGGACGATGATAGTGTGAGCTTCAAAGTAATTCTTTAACTTCCTCTAGGCAACTACAAGTGCAAAGGCGAGCTTCTCCAGTGGTAGGTACCGCTGCTCGACTTCTAGTAAGGTCTTTCTTGCATAATAAACAGGGTACTGGATTCCTATTTTTTCACATATCAATGCAGAACTGATAGTGTGGTTGGAAACAGCGAGGTATAGGTATAAGGAATCTGCTTCCTGTGGTATGACGAGCAGTGGTGGGGAGCTAAGGTAAGCCTTAAGCTCGTCCAATACCCGCGAGCAATCTTGATTCCATTCTACCGTTTTATTTCCCTTTAGGAGCTAGAAGAAGGGTTTACACTTCTCAGAAGACTTGGAGATAAAATGGTTCAGGGCAGTGAGAATGTCGATGAGCTTTTGTACGTCATGGATGGTGCGAGGAGGTTGTACCCTATTCACTGCATTGATATGGTCTGGATTAGCTTCGATGCCTCTCTTACTGACTAAGTATCCAAGAAATTTTCCTAATTGGACACCGAAAGAACACTTGCTCGCGTTAAGTTTCATTCGATACTTCCTGAGGATTTTGAAGGTTTTTGATAGGTATGAGAGGTGGTCTACTTTCTTCCTTCTTTTGACGAGCATATCGTCAGTGTAAACTTCCATGGTGTCTCCCATTTGATCTTTGAACACCTTGGTGACCAGCCGCTGGTAGGTTGCCCCTGCATTTTTGAGCCCGAAGGGCATGACCTTGTAGAAGTAAAATCTAACGGTGGTAATGAATGCTGTCTTGTCCTGGTCTGGAGCATACAGAGGGATATGATGATATCCCGAGTATGCGTCCAGAAAACTCATCCTTTCGTGGGCTGCGGTGGCGTCTACTAGCTAATCAATTTTTGGGAGAGGGAAACTATCCTTAGGGCACGCCCTGTTAAGGTCAGTGAAGTCGATGAAGACTCTCCATTTTTCGTTATTCTTTGGGACTACTACTGGTTTGGATAACCATTTAGGGAATTGAACTTCCCGTATGGATCCTGCATCCAACAATTTTTTAACTTCTTTTTCCACAGCCTTTGCCTTCTCGAGCACAGTTCACCGTGTTTTTTGCGTGATCAGTTTGAAGGAGGGGTTGACATGTAATTGATGACAAACCACACTAGGGTCAATCCCAGGTAGCTCATACAGTTCTCATGCAAAAATGTCTACTTTGCTTCTCAGTAGAGTCGTCAATTCCTTCTGTTCCTGATCTGTGAGAGAAGCTCCAATTAAGAAAACCCTTTCATTGTTGCTATATCCATCTGTAACCTCTACCAGGTCCTCGATGACCCGTTCATAGGGGAGGAACCTGGTCTCCTCTACTCCGGGTCTTTCGTACTTTAACTACTATTTAGAAGGTGTCATACCTTCTTGTTATTAAACTTTCTTGCTGGTCTTATCAGACTTCCTTTCTGGTCTTGGGCGGATGGCTGCTATGAAGCACCTTCTCGCCATCGCTTGGTCGCCATGGATCTCCATTACTCCTCGCTCGGTCGCATATTTGAGCTTCTGGTGGTAGGTCGAGGAGACTACCTTCATTGCGTGCAACCATCCTCTGCCAAGGATAGCCTGGTATGGTGAATCAATGCCGCCTACCAGAAACTCAATCATCTTAGAGATATTTTCGGCCCTTACTGGCAGCACGATCTTTCCCAAGGGCATTGCTACTTTTCCAGCGAAGCCAACTAAAGGGACAGTAGCTTCCTTTAGGTCGACGACACTTAACTTCAATTTTCTGAATAGGTTAAGATACATTACCTCGGACGAGCTTTCTGGTCGATGAGTAACTTATCGACGTCAAAGTTAGCTATCCTGAGAGTAATGATCAAAGCATCATGATGTGGGGTCCTCACTCCTACCAGATCTTCATTTGTGAACATGATATGCTTACTGTAGTTGACATCATCTGCTCGCCGACGCTTTCCCAATTGCGTCTTTGCTGGATCGATCTGAAAAGCTTGCATTACCGCTGTAAGCTTCTTTACCTCCATTCGAGATGAATTTCCTTGAATCTATTTTACGTTAGATGCCCCATGAATTACTGCGAATTCATGGTCGACGTCGTCTTCGAGCACGTTGTCAGGCCTTGCTTCTTTATGGGCAGCAACTTTCTCTGCCTTTTTTTCCACGAATTCGTTCAGATGCCCGGACTGGGCCAGCTCTTCGAGGTGGGACTTAAGAGCCTTGCAATGCTCAGTCTTATGCCCTCCTTCTTTGTGAAAAGCACATCTCAATGCGTTTTTTCTCTTTGAAGGATCTCCTCCCATCTTCCTGGGCCACTTAATAAATGCCTCGTCTTTGATTTTTGTGAGAATTTTGTAAATTGGTTCTCTGAAGACGGTGTTGACCGCCTGAAATTCTTTTGCCACGTCACTGCTGCCTCCGTTCTTGGAGCCATTCTTGCCCCCATTCTTTCCTCCTTTCTTCTTGTTCTCAGTCTTGTCACTGCCTTTGGCAGTGAGCTTGGTTCGACTGTTTTCTCCTGTGCTGAGGCGGGTCACATCCTCCACCATGGCATATTTCTCAATGCGGGCCATCAGGTCGTCGATGTTCATGGCCTCTTTCTTTGTCAGGGATTGGTATAGAAGGGAAGAGATGGGTAGCCCAATTTTGAAAGAGTCCACTGCCACTTGCTCCGAGCAGTCCTTAACCTCGTTGAATAACTCCCAGTATCTCTTCGCGTAGTCTCGGAGGGTCTCTTGAGGCGTCTTTTTCATTGTTAGCAAAGCATCCATCCTTTTAGGATGGGAGCTACTAGTAATGAAGCGGGCTGTAAAGAGATCGACCAGGGACTTGAAGCTTCTGATGGACCTGTGGGGGAGCCTTTCGAACCACTTCTGTGCCACATCATGCAGGCTCGAGGGAAAAATTCAGCACATTAGTGCATCTCGATGGTTCTAGAGGGTTATGGCTTGCCTGTACTGCCTGACGTGATCAATGGGATCAGTTTTACCATCATAAATCTTGAACCTTGGAATAGAAAATTTCTTGGGGGCTTCCTCTTCTTCTATTTCCTTTGAGAAAGGTGATTTCATCTGAGTTTTGAGAGCTTGCCTAGAGAGTTCTCGGGTTGATTTGGTGCCGCGATGCGCAGGGTGTTGGTTCATCTCCCTTTGGACCAGACTTTGTATCTTTTCCTTGCTGCGAGCTGGGCTCCTGCGATTGCGAGCTAGCCGCAGTTGCTCGAACAGGTCATCCTCTGACTCGTTTCCCTCAACTTTCTGGGACTCGCGTCTAGGGATCCTTCCTCGACTCTGAGACTTGCTCGCCTGAGGGCTAGGGGTGAGGTATGGACATCTCCTGGTGCCACGATGGAGCTCTATCTCCATTCTTTCTAACCTTCTTTTGAGGCGAGCATTCTCATCTTCGTGCCTGCGAGAAGACTCCCTTTGCTCTTGGAGACTCGCCTCATAAGCATCGATCAACCTGGACATTTGTGTGGACCTCGCTGGTCCTTGTCTTTCTTCTAAGGCTGGCCTCACTAGGCGAGCCCTCTGATCTGAACGTCGAACTTCAGATCCGATCCTGCGAGGAGAAGGTTGTTCTTGGATGTCCCCTGCCTGAGGAGCATTACTACTGTGACCAGACATTTCAGATTTCTTTTTTAGTGTGGGCTTTCTCAGGGAAGATAAACGTTCCCACAGACGGCGCCAATTGTGGTGACAATTATTATTCAACACAAATAGATAAGAGAAGTACAATCACCAAGTAAAGTAAGAAACATAAAATGCCAATCACACAACAGGAGATGTACGTGGTTCAGCAAGAGTGCCTACGTCCATGGTGGTGCAGTCAGTATTATTTCTATATACTCCAAGGAGCGATTACAGAGAATACAGTGCGTGTCTTATGACCCAGACCTAGGGTTTATTATATACATGTTTATTTTCAGGGAGTGGGGGTGTTGGACTCCCCCACATTTTCCATCGTCTCCTGGAACACCTCTTTACGAGAACATGGGAGAAGACTCAGTCATAACCGAATTGATGTTAAGATATGAAGGGCTTGGACTTTGGGCCGCTTCAATTGGGCTACTCGTCCAGGCCCGTTATTCATGTACCCACAGTTTGCATGTAGAAGCCATAATGATTTTATTTAAATAAAAAAAGGGACTCGTGCAATCATATGAAATTATGTAAGTGTGATCAAAGTGAATTATTATGATGTGCTCCTTAAACTCGCATGATGTTGAATTATAATTGTTGGATAAAATAAATTGTGTCAATTACGACGATGAATTGAACGAATTAAATTTAGTTTAATTGTGATTATATGAGAAATTTTATAATTGTTGATAAATTGGATTGTGTGACTTATTGTGTATATTATATTCATCACCACGGGGATGAGGAGATTTCGGCTAGTATGCTCTCACCTAAATTTTAGGAATACTTGCTAGGTATGGTACTAGTGGGTATGCCTTAGTTGCGGTTAACACTTTCTAGGTATGAGACTGGTTAGTGTAGATTTTCACGGATGTGATATTCCGGGGTGGGGATGATTTTGCTATCGTTCCATTGATTTGGATAGCCTAGGTGCGAGCCTAGGAAGAGATAAATGATAGAAATTCATCATACAAAATAGGATAGGACATGTCGTATTTTGGAGACATCTAGGTATGGGACTAGGGGTAGATCTGAGGATTATGATCTATAATAGGGTGGGGCTAATTTCAATTAATGAGAACTTGAGAACTTGATAATTATTTATTTATTTATTTTTTTAACAGAAAGCAACATTCATATCACTATAGAAAGTCTAGAGCAAGAACATAACATGGCAGACGACACCTGAGCCTTCTTCAAACAAGTAATTGCCTAAGATAATTAATGGGTATTAAAATGAATTAGTGTCGTTAATAAGTGCTGGACTGATAGAATACAGGTTGACTGGCTATTATGACGTGTCATGCGTGTGGGTGTGTGACGTCGTAATAAGTGCAGGGCGGAAAAAATATGGGTTGGCTGGCTATTATGACGTGTCGTGCGTGGAACCTCGTCAATAAGTGCAGGGATGATAGAATACGGGCCGACTGGCTATAATGAGGGGAATGTGTGTGGTGTAAAACTTTCAATGTTCCCCAATAAGTGCAGGACATACAGTAGAGTCAGCTGGCTATGATGGCACCGCTATGAAGTTAATAATACTGTAATATATCAATTTAAATAAAGATAGTGACTTTGGAAGTAATTACCAAATTGTGATAACATAAGTTGGACTTAAACTTTTGGGGTGGCTTAATTAAGTGATTAAATGATAGGATTATATATTACTCGCATTGTTAATAATTATCTTATTTAAATTAAAATATTCTATTGTCATATTTACTATGTATAATGCTACTGTCTGGGATCACAGACCCTAATTGGGGAGAGTAGCTTGTATTCACGCGGTGGGCTCTGACCCATTGCGTTGAATAACATTTCAGGTTTAGCGCTGGAGTAGCTGCATAGGAGTGATTGAAGGTATTTTGGGGGTGCAACTGAAGACTTATTTATTTTAGATGCTTTGGTTGTTTAGGATTTATTTTTTATTCTGTCGCATTTACTATGAGACTCTTATTATGGATTTGATGGGCCAGTCAGTTCCACAGTTATTTATGGTTTATTCAAATGCTTACACTTGGATCATTTTATTCGAGTTCATATCTATTTGGAGTTGGATTATTTTTGGAGATGAGCATGGTGATGAATTTTAATATTGTATCGATGATTATATTTATTGAATTAATCTGATTATTATCTTATGGAAATGAATTTTTATATGTCTCATATCTGTCACATGCTAAGAATGATATTTAATTTAGTAACGCTCGACATAGTCTCGATGGCGGTCGACGCCATAATGCGATGGGTGTTACAGTAGGATCTGCCACAAGGGTCGGTCGGTGTAGAACACAATTGTGTGGGCTTAGGAGTACTGCTTCATTCTCCTTGATGTTTCACTCAGTGCTAAGGTTAACTTTTCCATTTGGAGGAACCGAATTTCAGCTCTTTGGTAAGCATTGCTAGTGTATTAAATCGACCTTTCTCCTTCTTTACCAGCACCGAACCGACAACTAATTCAGACACGGTAAGGTATAGGTATAACTTTTCCCCAGCAACAGGTCTTTACAAGATAGGGGGAGACTAAATACCGCTTTAGTTCCAGGAAAACATTCTCGCATTCCTCGTTCCATTCAAAAGACTTTCTTAGCACTTTGAAGAAAGGAAGACATTTTTCTGTGACTCTAGAGATGACTCTGTTAAGGGCAACAACTCGCCCTGTTAGTTGCTGCACATATTGTTTCATCGCGGGAGATTGCATGTTGATCAGAGCTTGGATCTTGTCAGGGATGGCTTCAATATCCCGCTGATTGACGATAAAACCCAGAAACATGCCTTCCTTTACCGCGAACACACATTTTGTCATATTAAGCTTCATTTTGTCAAAAGTCTGTCTGAGGTCCTTAATATGATAGACTACCATTCTTCTCTTCGTAAGCATGTTGTCCACATATACTTCCATGTTTACCACAATTTTCTCTTCAAAGAATTTATTCACCAGTCGTTGGTAAGTAGCGCCTACATTTTTTATACCAAAAGGCATTACATTATGACAATAAGTACCTCGACTGGTTATGAACGTTTTCTCCCTATCTGAAAGTTTTATCCTAATCTGGTTGTATCCAGAACAGACGTCCAGGAAGATGAGGAGCTTGTGGCCTGAAGTTACATCAACCAGCTGGTGAATCCGAGGCAATGGACGATGAACCTTGGGGAACGCCCTGTTCAGGTTAGTGAAATCGATGCACATCCTCCATTTATCATTATTTTTGAGTACCATCACTACATTGGACAACCATTCTGGATATTTGACGTCATTGATGAAATTGGCCTTTTGGAGCTTAAGTACATCCTCCTGGTGTAGAAGGTATGCACTCGCTTTTAAATAAAAATCTCTGATACCAATTTTTAAAAGGTATGCACTCGCTTTTAAATAAAAAACTTTGATACCAATTTGAAGAGTGGCTACAGCGAAATAAATGCGACTACTCAAATAAAACCAATTTTAATTGAACCCAAGTTTTAATTTCAGTCCTAACACATGCATATAAGTGATATGTAATCATAAAGCAATAAGCATGCAAATGAAACCAAATTTCAGGAAAAATCCCCCACAGGGGTAAAAAATTTTATTTCTAGAACTTTGACAAGTTTATAAGACCATTGACTTACATACAACCTGATAATCGCCCACAAGTGTAACACACGGTGTCTTCCTCAAACTTTCAAAGCATCGACTAGAAATCAACAATGGTATACATGTAGCTATACCACAATGGACACGCAGTCCAGACACGCAATCTTCAGCAAAGAATTAACATGCAGAAGATCCTCAATGACATGCAGTCATAAACTTCGTAGTGACTCCCTCCATAATATCACGTAGCTCTCGGTTTTAGAGATCTCCCCATAAAGAATGAACAACAGTAAAGTAGTGTTCTTGGGTTCCATAAAACAACTCACACAAAAGTACTTGGGATTTTGTGAATTGTAAAACAAGAGATTGAACTCTTAAAATGTTGGAGAATAAACCAAAACACTCAAAATCGTATTCTGTTGAAAATAAGTGTTTCTCCCCCCAAAAACAGTAGCCTGACACCCTTATTTATATTAAAAATCAAGGCGGTGACGTGTCAGCTAAAAACACCTGTCTTTTGAGCGACAAGTGACGTCGTTCGAACGACACTCCATCTCGTTCGAACGAGATGTGACGTCGTCTGAACGACAGTCACTGATCCCCTTAAAAAATACTTTTAAAGTTTTAAATAACTTGGAATCCTCAAATCTTAAAATTGTTCATGGGATCAGGAGATATTTATCCAAAACTTTTATAATAAAATAATTTTGAAAAATAAAAATCATTTATTAAAAATTCCAAAAATCATTTTAACTTTTATTAAAAATATCCCAACACTTTTAATGTGAAAGTAAATGAAACTTAAATACATTTTACCAAATTCATCCTTGTTGGGCTTGAATATTGAAGTCTTCTTGAAATTCGGATTCGTCTTTGTAGATGTAAGCTTGTCAATCCTTTGATGACTTGTAGCAACTTGTAGTGGTATACGAACTTGTTGTTCACGCTCAACTCGTGATAAATGAAATCAGGATCAATCCTGAGCATGTCGTTCTGGCTCCTCGCGAACACTTTCCCGTTTTGCCAGAAGAAATCTATAAGCTCCTACCTCAAACGGGTATCTAGTGATGATCTGATCTAGACTGTCCTTTTTGGGTGGTTGGATATAAGAAAAACTGTCTCAATTTCTTCGACTGCCTTCCCCTTGACCGATTTCTCTTCATCCCGAGGATCGATGGTTTCAATCTGGTAGGTGGTCATCAACTTCCTCTGCTCTTCCTAGTCGACGGAGGTGTAATAACACTCCCATTCCTCTGCCTGGTTACCCTTGACGACCCCTACTCCATAATTAGCTAGAAACTTCAAGCACTGGTGTACTGTGGATGGGACAACCTCAAGTTTCTTCTGCCCAACCCTTCCTAGTATCACATTGTAAGCGGATAACACATTTTTATCCAAAATGGAGAATTAAACATTTTTGGTTTGGCAGGTTGACCATGTACCCACTATGATCTCTAGTTCCACGGTTCCCAGTGGATACACCTTTCCCTCAAAAAGTCGATCAAAGTTCAGTGGTATGGTGTTAATTTACTATCTCAGATATTAAACCTTCTAAAACAGTTGTAAAACATAACATATATGAAACTGCCATTATAAACTAACACTCCAGTGACTCTACCTTCATGGATCATCAGAGTGACGACTAGAGGGTCATCATAAGGATATAATACTCCAAATAAGTCATCTTTAGAGAACCCGACGATTAACTTATCCTTGTTCACCTTGTGGGGGTACGCATCCACTTCTGCTATCAGGTTGATCTCCCTCACATGAGCACAAGCTTTGGCCTCATTCAAATAGACCTTCCTTTCAGCTGGGTTTTCTCCTCCACCTTCATCTCCTTCGATAATGGATTAACACCCAAGGGGTATTATGTTGACCGCATGCAAGGGATCCTTAGGCTATTCTAGGAGGTCTAGATTATCGTTTGAGTCATCATTCCTTCCTCGCTTCTTGTTATTTGCTATATGGTAAGGACTCTGATCATCTTATGGCCCTGTACTCATTGGGGTCTGGTCGACCATCCTTGCTCATGTACCTGAACAACTTGCCTCTCCAGATTAGTCCTTATATCTCATTCTTCAAGGCGATGAAGCTTTCAGTGTTGTAGCCTTGGTCCTTATGAAAATCACAGTACTTGCTCCTGTCCCAACTATTTACCAGTGCCTTTATCTTATCAGACCATTTGAGGTCCTTACTTCCTCAAATTTCCTTGAGAATGTGATGGATGCCAATTCTTAGCGGGGTATAATCATCATACTTCTTTTACTTTTCAACCTTTCGGTCTTTTTGATCCTTTTTGGTACTTTCCTTACTGGACGATGACTTGGGTTGGTCAGACTCCTTGGCAGTCATAACTTTTTCGACATTCATGATTTTTCCCACTTTAGCCAACAACTCCGTCATTGTCTTGGACAATTCCTTTGCCAATGCCCAAAATAACTTTCTTGGCCTTAGGTTGCTCATCAAATAGTTATAACAGTTTGCTCATTGTAATCTGCTACCTCCATCTTTGAGGGTTAAAGTGAGTGATATAATCACAGGAAGTTTCATCGGCATTTAGCTAAACACCAAGTATATGGGCCACTCTCTTCTCCAATTTTATGCCAAAACAGAAGTTACTGACATACAGGTCAGCCAACTACTGGAAATTGGATATTTATCCTTGGGGAAAGCTATTGCACCAGATTTATGACAAAACTGTGATTATTCTGGAGAAAGATCTGCATCGCATCTTGTCGGGAATTGAATAAATATTTGCAGTAGCTTAATACTATTCAACATGAATAACTGCATCTGTTTTTCTGTCATACTTTGACGTGATAGTTCATGTCTTGAATTTGAATGGAGTTGGATATGCCACAATATATGGACGAACGAAAACACCTTTAATAAATCCCTTTGTAAAGGGTTCTTCGACTTATCCATCTCTCTGATCCGGTCCTCCAAGTGTTGTATGGATCCCTTCCATGGTTGGTTATTCTCTTTAGTTTTTTCGTCAGTTGACTTAGTGGTTCATCCTCTACTTTTAGCCGAACTCTCTTTTTGGGCAATCTTCTAGGGTACGACCAATGCCCTGGTAGATCGACGGGAGCCCCCAGTGACATATATACTTGGATCTCTTCTTATCTGGTCGCGACCTCGAGTTATTGTTACCTCCTTCCCGCAATTACGACATGGGCCTAACCGATCAAACGCTGAGCCTCTGCTTAACCTTTCTAGCGCACTGAAATGCTCTTCAGAAAATGATTAATCATCATAATAATTGGGTGATTGTAAGGAGGATGTGGCCCCGGGGTGGTAAGAGTTATCCCGTTGAGATCCGAATCGTCGGGTGGAGCTGGCATTCTCGTGATATCCCACGCTCAGCCTCCCCAAGTTCTACAGAGCTTTCCTATAATACTCTTACATACTACCCCTATAGGTATCTGGGGGGAACCATCCTCCCCTACGTCGTGACCTTTCCAGCTCAGGGGTGGCAATATTCATGTTAGGCTGCATTGGTTAGGCCTGGAGAGTATATGTCAACTTCTTGACACTCTCTTGCATTATTTCCTGTCCCTTGGCTAGACTCATCAGTAGGATGTTCAAGTCTCCCATCCCAATGGGGGTGAGAAGTTTTTGGACCTTTGCAATATGTCTACTCCTGATTTTCTTCCATTCTCAGGTATTTAGTGTAGGTAATGAATGAAGTAATTGAGGTAATGAACTAAGGGATTCAGGTAAGGATCACAATGGCTTATCGTGTTCCCACAAGCGGCACCAATTTGTTATCGTCCAAAAATGATGATATAAAATAAATGAAAAATAACTAAAAGAATGAAGGACAAAGAGAATAGGGATGAGAAATAATGAGAATAAGAAAGAATTTATGTAGTTCGACCCAAGAAGGAAACCTACATCCATGAGTGCTACTAATTCTTCTTATACAATTATCAAGTATACTATCAAGGCTTCTATGATTACAGAAATGATTGAGCCCCCATTTCCATGTTGGGTTTCTCCCCATTTATATGTGATTTTATTAATAATATTTAGGGAACACGTGGACTTCCTTTATTGGTTAGGTAGTTACACTGATACAAATATGCTAACTGATTGATAAAAGATTGTTTTGCCTTGGATACCATGTGGGCGTTTCGAGAAGCACGCGAGTAACAACTAAGTAATTACCACATTTCCTTATTTTTGCGTGACTAGCGAGAAGTTTATTAGGTATATGTGAGAATACGGCCACACGGTATGAGCAAGTGATTTCACTAGAGGAGGACAACTATCCATTGAGGCTAGCTGAAAAGGCTAGTACCTAGGCTGACCTCATGTTAAAAGTGAGGCTGAGAAGATGTCGAACAACTTTAGGTCACCTCCTAACGTCATTTAGACTCCACATAGGCCGTGTTTTCAAGGGTATAAAATTTAGTTCGGTGCGGGAAATCGAAGGATAAGGGATTTGATAGAGAGTACCCATACAACCGATTGAGCGTCGTTCATCTTAAGAGAACGTTGATGACTGATAGTGATTTAATGATTAGGAACTCAACCTACAAAGTGATGAATTTAAGGCTTTTGCCAATAGTGAGGTGCAAGTTGATAATCCCCTCAAGGTAGACTCATTATCCTTAAAATCCTAATAGTGGGCCCTTGACTGACTAGAGATGCATATCTATAAACTATAGCTTCCAAAATAAGTCATAATATATGATATCAATTGAGCTCCATATCTCAACCATGGTCCTTCCTGCATAAAATTGGATATGATCACTTCAATGAGGAATGGGTTGTCATGATATATGATCGGTGTTAACGCAAAAAATTCTCCATCTACGAGGACCAATCAGAAAAGGACACATGTCATCCTACGTGGCAATATTCGACACCCGAGGAGAGTTGGTCGGCATCCTAGGAGAGTTGGTCGACACCCGAGGAGTGTTAGTCGGCACCCGAGGAGAGTTGGTCAGTACCCGAGGAGAATTAGTCCGCACCCGAGGAGAGTTGGTCGGCACCCGAGGAGAGTTAGTCGGCACCCGAGGAGAGTTGGTCGGCATACCAACCAGGAAGATCAAAGGATAACTATGCATTTAATGTGAATTAATGAAGATGACAGCGCATTTAATGAGCCTTAATGTACATTTATACTGTATTAATAGATGACAACACATAGCATACCAAGCAATTCAACAATTAGATTCGTTGAATGTAAACATAAATGTCTACATACAATGAATCTCTTTATCTCCCATCACTATAAATACATGTATCCCTTTAGACAAAAGGGGGGAGATCCGAGGAGATCGAAGAGAACCTAGAAAACCCATACACGAGATACACATCCTTTCTCTCTCTACACCCTATGGTACTATTGTAAACCCCTGTGAATAAAATAACAGTGGACGTAGGCTTTTTTCATAGCCGAACCACTTTAAAAATCTTGGTCTCTTATGTGCTTGATTGGATTGCTTTCATCTATTTATCTGTGATCATAAAAATGGGATTCGGTCCAGTTTTTTGCATCAACAGATTGGCGCCGTCTATGGGAACGTGTTACAAGCATTGTTCTCCATCAAAAGATAAGTTTTTATTTTCTCTACGTATAATCAATTATACATACATCTTTTGATTCAATCATGATTTTTATGTTTATATACATAAATTAATTGTCCAATTTTTATTTGCAAAATATTGCATATCATGATTTTAAAATCATAACTGTTAGATTAATTCTTATTTAGAAATCTGAAAAATAGTGGATTTTATAAATCATAACTTTTTGATTGATTCTCAAGTTTCAATTTTATATCATGGAATAAATATTTTAAATGATTACATATACCAATATATATGACGGTGGTAAGATTTGATAATTTTCATTATAAATTTTGTAAGATCTTTGATGTCTATTCAAATTCCCATCATATTTTTAATCAGAGAATGTGAAAAGGTTAAAGACAATAAAAAGTTTTCTCATGGAAATCATGACCTAGATCTATTTTCTCTCTCTTCAAGTTTGAGTCTCTTTGCATTCATTTTTATGAACTATATACTTAATTTGGTTCATCTTTCATCTATGTCAATAAAGTCTCATTGACTGATTTTTGATATAAATTTGGTAATAACTTCGATCCTTCAACATATTTTTATCTCTCCAAATAGGGAATAGGAAAGGATCAATATAAAAAATAATTTTCTCTCACCTGAAAAATCATTACCCACCTCTTGTAAAAAAGGATCAGTAAAACAAATCATTACCATATCAAGACTCTGGGCACAAATTTGATATGTTGGCCCCTCGTTCATCACATCACATGGTTTCTTTATCGGAATCACACGATATAGTGGATTAGATAATTATTCATTTAATTAACATTCTTAATGCTTAAATTTTACATCGAATGCTATTTTTCTGATCTAAGGATTCGAGATATTCTGGTCATCCATCCATATTGTTGGTCGGCATCATCTTGGGCCATCTTTTATTAAAGGGAAGCTTAACCAGACCATTTTTATTTGTCGAAGAAAAGATGTGAAGATTTATCAGCAACGTTGAAATAATTTTATCCAACTACGAGGTATCTTATTGTTGGTTAGAGACTCTTATTGTAGCTCGATGGAACCAATTGCAGGTCGACGATCATCTACTTCTTGATCGGTGACATCTCAGTCTTGTTCGGAGGGTTCAATTTACTGGTCGGCAACTATCCAACCATCCACTTTTTGGTCGGTGACATCTAATGTTGTTCGGTGCTGTCAATGTACCATTTTTGTTGATCGGCGAAATTGCTCAGCTGGTCGGGGACCATCTGCTTCTTGGTCGGCACCATATATTCTATAACTTGAGATATCCTTAAATTTTGGTCGGCAACATTTATGCCGCTTGTCGGCAGCAGTAGAATCTTGGGGTATTAAAAAATGCGAAGCACCCCAGATATTTCTTTAAACACGAGTTCAGCTCGGGGACAAACAGGGGGCTTAAGTCTTTTTTAACTTGTGATCACCCCAAAAATATTTTTAAAACCAAGTGATAAATAATTTTCAAGCAGCAACTTATACCTGATTAGTTGTTGGAGATTAAATAACTTTACAAAAAACATACGTCTTATTTATGGCGCATATCTAATAATAATTTGTCCATATCACACACATTTGGCATAAAACATATTATATTTTGAAATTTTTATGCTGATACACATCACATATTGTTTGGCTGAATAATTATTCCCATGATAATAATTATTTTCTCTAGTCTCGACAGGTGATCGGGCAGCCTATTAAAATTTCATAGGGACTAGATTCAATCCCGATGAAAGCTCTCGTAAACCTCTAGAAAGTAGTATTGATCGACATCAGGCAATTTTGCCTCGACATATCAGCCAACATATATTATTTCATTTTTTGAAATTAATATTTTTATTTCTCAAGCATATACATATCATATATTGATTGGATGAGTAAATTATTCTCATCACTAATCAATTCAGCCTACACATATGGTAGAGCAAATTATTAATTTTTACAGGTACAAGATTCAACGCCGACGAATGCTCGGAAACAATCTGAAAACTATTATCATTTCACTCGGAGATATCGGCTCAAGCACAAATTATTCTATATCCGTTCGGATTCATATTTTATATATATCTCAGCATGGATCTCGGAAACTTTCTTCTCTCTCTATATATTTAGCTCCGAGGAAGAACTATAAAATTTATTATATATTACCCCCAACGGATAGTTGGTCGGGGTAATTCTTATTTATATGCAGGCCCAACAAAGTTCTCGGCCATATTCTTATGTTCTGGAAAATATTATTCTTATTCGGCATTATGCAATTGTTCCTCGACAAGATACTTATTGAGCTTTATGGAGAATTAAAACATTCGTTGTATTTCACCCCCAAAGGATAGTTGGTCGGATAATTCTTATTTATATTCAGGCCTGACAACGTTCTCAGCCA
This sequence comes from Sambucus nigra, assembly GCA_949130495.1. Lineage (NCBI taxonomy): Eukaryota > Viridiplantae > Streptophyta > Magnoliopsida > Dipsacales > Adoxaceae > Sambucus > Sambucus nigra. Next base: position 353,527,139 of record OX422218.1, read on the forward strand.
TATTCTTATGTTCTGGAAGATCTTATTCTTGTTCGGCATTATATAATTTTACCTCGACAGATCAACGAGGCACTTTATTATTATTATTATTCTTTATATCTATTTGGATGCATATTCTATTCTTATTTCAGCATGGAGCTCGACAAATATTTATAAGCATATATTATTCCCAACAATCTGTTGGTCAGCTCCAAGGATGTCTCCAGCATTTATTATATTTTATTCCCAACAATCTGTTGGTCAGCTCCGAGGAGTTCTCCAGCATTTATTATATCTTATTCCCAACAATCTGTTGGTCAGCTCCCAGGAGGTCTCCAACATTTATTATATTTTATTCCCAACAATCTGTTGGTCAGCGCCGAGGAGGTCTCCAGCATTTATTATATTTTATTCCCAACAATCTGTTGGTCAGCGCCGAGGAGGTCTCCAGCATTTATTATATCTTATTCCCAACAATCTGTTGGTCAGCTCCGAGGAGGTCTCTAGCATTTATTATATCTTATTCCCAACAATCTGTTGGTCAGCTCCGAGGAGGTCTCCAGCATTTATTATATCTTATTCCCAACAATCTGTTGGTCAGCTCCGAGGAGATCTCCAGCATTTATTACATCTTATTCCCAACAATCTGTTGGTCAGCTTCGAGGAGGTCTCCAGCATTTATTATATCTTATTCCCAATAATCTGTTGGTCAGCTCCGAGGAGTTCTCCATCATTTATTATATCTTATTACCAATAATCTGTTGGTCAGCTCCGAGGAGATCTCCAACATTTATTATATCTTATTCCCAACAATCTGTGGGTCAGCTCCGAGGAGGTCTCCAGCATTTATTATATCTTATTCCCAACAATCTGTTGGTCAGCTCCAAGGAGTTCTCCATCATTTATTATATCTTATTCCCAACAATCTGTTGGTCAGCTCCGAGGAAGTCTCTATCATTTATTATCAAAAATGTATTCCTAAAAATGCCAACTTATGTTGGTTAGGAAGTAAATGTATTCCTTCGGGAAGTAAAACTTGTATTCCTCCGGGAAGTAAAGCTACTTGTATTCCTCCGGGAAGTAAAGCTACTTGTATTCCTCTGGAAAGTGAAACTTGTATTCCTCCGGGAAGTAAAGCTACTTGTATTCCTCCGGGAAGTAAAACTTGTATTCCTCCGGGAAGTAAAGCTACTTGTATTCCTCCGGGAAGTAAAACTATGTATTCGTCCAGGAAGTAAAACTATGTATTGCTCGTTAAGAAAAAATACACCAACTCAGGTTGGTCGGAAATAAGAAGCTGTCAACTATAGTTGGTCGGAATCAAAGTATGAGTATGTGAAAGCGATCAAGCAAAAAGCATTCAAAGTTCACATTCCACACTTGGGGGGTTCTATTACAGATATATTTGTTCATTTGGCGGCACATTCTTATAACATCATGCAGTTGAGCATCAAGTTCAACTCCACAAACTCACACGGTCGGGGACCCGACCAATTATCATTCAGAAGTTGTTTTTCTTGCTCAGGAATTATTTTTGATATTGAAGTTCAGGAGGTATATTGAAGTTCAGGAGGTATATTCAGAAGTTCAGGAGGTGCATTCAGAAGTTCAGGAGGCATATTCAAAAGTTATTATGCACATGCTATTGAAGTTCAGAAGTCAAAATCAGCATCTACAACACTGAGATCTTTGCTACTACTGTCTCGACCAACATTGAAGAAGAAGTTGTATGAAAATATTTTGAAGTCCACCACTAGCTTGGTACTAATCAGATTGAAGAGTTGGGTTCAAAAGCTAGTATGTTACTCGACAAAGTATTCAGAGGAGCATAAATCAGAAGAATTAAGCACGTGAAGTTATCATTCAGTTGCTCGGCACAGTCAGTAGTTGGTCGGCTAGCCAAACCAATCAACATACTTGAAGATTATGACAAGCTACAAGCTGCATACTATGGCATGGCTGCATCCAAATTCCCAAGGGTGATACATAGCACACGGAGTTCCTTTAAAGAAAGATTAGCAACCATCAATCAGCCTGCATCATATATCGTCCAGGAGATAATGCACTTTATGCTGAACAAATTAAGAAGGTAGATCAAGAACTTCACGAGCACCGAGCAACACTGCAGAATAAATACTCCATCCTTTCAAGTAAACCATCAAGCATGGAGCATTGGGGGCTTCTGTTAACGCAAAAATTCTCTATCTACGAGGACCAATCAGAAAAGGACACATGTCATCCTACGTGGCAATATTCGACACCCGAGGAGAGTTGGTCGGCACCCGAGGAGTGTTAGTCGGCACCGGAGGAGAGTTGGTCAGTACCCGAGAAGAATTAGTCGGCACCCAAGGAGAGTTGGTCGGCACCCGAGGAGAGTTAGTCGGCACCCGAGGAGAGTTGGTCGGCATACCAACCAGGAAGATCAAAGGATAACTATGCATTTAATGTGCATTAATGAAGATGACAGCGCATTTAATGAGCCTTAATGTACATTTATACTGTATTAATAGATGACAACACATAGTATACCAAGCAATTCAACAATTAGATTCGTTGAATGTAGACATAAATGTCTACATACAATGAATCTCTTTATCTCCCATCACTATAAATACATGTATCCCTTTAGCCAAAAGGGGGGAGATCCGAGGAGATCGAAGAGAACTTAGAAACCCCATACACAAGATACACATCCTTTATCTCTCTACACCCTATGGTGGTATTGTAAACCCATGGGAATAAAATAACAATGGACGTAGGCTTTATTCATAGCCGAACCACTTTAAAAATCTTGGTCTCTTATGTGCTTGATTGGATTGCTTTCATCTATTTATCTGTGATCATAAAAATGGGATTCGGTCCAGTTTTTTGCATCAACAATCGGGTCATGCAAATCCTTTGGGGTGAAAATGATGTTCTCCCAATCTTCAAGGATATTGGGTGCTTGGACCTCTATGACTTCCCATTTTCCCCTAATTGGCCTTCCTCGCGAATGTGGATTTTCCTTCTATTTTGAACCTTGCTAAGATCATTCCAATTCATCCTACCAGACGTATATTCTCTTCCACTTCGACCTTCGTTAGCTTCTTCTACCCATGATTCTGTTCCCAGGATCGACTCCTATAGTGATCATATTTCTCCATATTTCTTCCAACTATTTTTATCCTTTGTTCTATTTTTATAAACTCCCTTAGTTGTCCCCTCTGGATCAGGTTTTCTATCTCATTCTTTAGAAGGAGACAATCATTAGTATCATGTTTGTGGTCCTCGTAAAATCTACAATACTGATTCTATCTTTGGTATCATATTTGTGGTTCCCGTGAAAGCTACAATACTGATTTTATCTCTTTTTAATGATCATATTTTTAACCTAGTTCGCCAGTTAAGCATACTTGAGTATGATATAAAATATAAGACTTGTCCCACCATCGTATTGAGCAATGTAAACTACACCTTGGTTAGTATTATCTAGAATTCCTATCTGATCCCCGTCTCTTCTTTGAACGATTGTCCCCGGATCTCTTAATGCGTTATTCTTCATCTTCATGAGGAATAAGCGAAATGCTAACAGTCTCCTCGACGTAAATATGCTTCTCCACCTTTAACATTAGGTCGGTAATGTTAGTCGACGAGTTATTTAATAATGAGTAGATAGTTCTTTTGCTATAGAGAACCCTTATGACCACTGACATGGACATCTACTCGTCTAGGTGGTATATCCTTAGTAATTCGTCTTTAAAATATTTGACTTATTCCCTCAGAGATTCTTCCTTGGTCGTTAAGATGCTGAACATATAGTTAGTTTTATTTTTGTGAACTTGCTTCCGATAAAATGTCGGTTAAAAGGCCACTCAGCTTTGTAAATCACATTATTGCATTTTGGTGGTAACCAATTGAACTGGGTCCTCGCTGATCCCTTTAGAGTTGTGGTAAAATATGGTCCGAATTTCCCATGATGTCCATATAGGATCTATAGTAATCTATATGGTCTTGCGAATCAAACATACCAACAAAGTCGTCTGTGCTAGGGAGTTTAAAAGTTGGTGGCCTTGGGAAGTCTAGAATATCATGACCAAATGAGGAGGTTCAACTGTCACCTATCCATTAGTTGGTACAAGAGGGGGAATGATTATCTTGAAAACTAAAGTTCTCATCGTGGATGAGATGGAAACTATAAGAGTTGGAGGCGGAGGGAGAAGGTCCTCACCATTCTAATAAGTGATAGGATCATGGGGAAACTGTTATTCTATATTAACTTACTGCTCGTTTTCTTGCAGGACCGAATTGTCCTGAAGTTAGACTAGGATGTGCCCAAACTGCTCTTTGAAAGCTCCTTGCTGTTCGATGAGGCCATTGATTATGTGGGTGACTTGATATCTATTCATGGATATAAATGTCATAATTCTCACAGATGATGCAAAAGTTGTTGAGGGAAAAATATGAATGTGATACGAGCATTTGTTATGCGATGTATATAATTGAAGAAAATGAACACTTGGAGATACGTGCTCTGGTTAAGAATGACCTATGTCCATGAGGCAAAGGAAGGGGCAGTGTATATTACTAGGAAAAAAATGTTAAAATGTTACACATGTTCAATGTGTTTCTTCTCTTCTTCCCAATGAATTTATATAACATTCGTAAAATAAAAATCCTACAATGCTGAACTCGTGAATACCGGAGGCAGTTATGCCAGCTGTATTCATGGCCGATACTCGGGCGAATGGCATTCCCCATTATTCCTATCTTCCAAGTGAGTGCATTGTGAATAAGCTGACACAAACCTTAAACACAAAGTTTAACTTCTGATTTTATTTAAAAATTCAGTTTATATCCGAACTACTATTTTGAGTAATGTCTTTTGACTACATGAAGAAGAAACAATATTACAATTTATAACACTCTTAAAAACTTACTATAATACCCTTAGTCAATTTTAGTTTTGAAAATATTTCTTCAGATTTTAATCAAACTATTTAGACTATTATTCAGTTACTAATAGCAGACACTGTAGTAAATGGAAATCAAGAAATAAACATAAGGCCAGGATTTATAATGGGTAAAACCTTCATGGAATAAGCGTCCCAATTGAGGTAAATAAATCCAAAAATTAATGAGTCCACCAAAACAAAAGTAAAGATATAATTACAAAAATAAACACAAGAACATAAGAATAAAAATATACCTATGTGAGAGTCGTACTCTATGCCTTAATTCTTTGTTCGTTGCCCTACTCGCTCTTCCTTTCTTGACAACAACTCTGCAATTTGTCCAATATACAAGGTGATATTGTGTGTGGGTGATTTGTGTGTCTAAGTGTGTGTATGTGAATTTAATCATAGAAACTCATGCATACTTAATAATATAGAAATCCTTAAAAATTACAAAATATCTACCAGAATATACACGCCAAATATTTTATGCTATCATAAATTCCTAAAATGATTCCACTATTGATTTTCACAAAATATTTTGAAAATTATGACCTAGAAAACTTTATGTGACACCTCGTAAAATCCATAATAGGTTGATCAATTCTTATACAAATAATATAGGAGTTTGCAATAATTAAACAACGCTCTAAGCATAAGTGAAATAGAACTAAATTGCATAAGATAAATTACTAAACATAATAAGAGTGAACCACATAATCTCTAATACCAATACCCAACATTAATAGAACGATCACTGAAACTTACAAATGTCACATAATAAAATCCAACACTATATATTGAATCCAATAAAACTAAATAAAAAATCTAACAAGACATGAATGTAAAGGAAAGTAAAGTGGATGATCATGCATGACTGACACCTACATCCTAATATATCAACAACTAGAGAGAATTCAAATAGATGAATCAAGGGTGAGGCGGCAACATCAACCTAGGTCCTCAAAAAATAAATCAACAACAACATAAACAACAAGTCTACTAAGATTACAAATTTACAGGAATTTGGGCTACAATAATAACTATGCATCCTCCTATCATATTTCAGTGATTTTAAGTTATTTCAACCCAAGCAACCCTAAATATATTACGCATCTAATCCCAAGTCCAAGTGAAACCAATCTTTAATTATTATTCTCCCCAATTGAATATAATTAAAAGTTCCATAGCCAATATTAGTACATACATCTCTAATACAATATAAATATGGAAAGATAGTCTCTACATCTAACATCAACATAAGTACGGTCCCCGACACGTAAAAGTAAATGGGATATGCAAGAGCTCTCACATAACGAAGACCTGTACCGATCGTGTAGTACCCCGTATTTTTTATGTGCATTAAATTAAATTATAACCTATTACATTTGCCTAACGTGACATGTGATACCACTATTTATAATTTTATAATTGTCATGTGTTACATGTGTTATATAATTCAATATTATTAAAATTGGACTTAGTACATGGTAAGTCATTAATTAAATATTTGAAGTGACTGTGTATTATGGGAGACTATGGAATGGTCAGGAATATGGTATCAGAGTTTCCTTATTTGGATTATCACCTCACTATCGTATTCTACCAAATTGTGAAGCAGTTTTCCATAATGCTATGTCACACTAAATTAATAGATAAATTAAATAATTCATTTTTGGACTTGTATCGGATAAAATAATAGCTCGTTTCATCTCATAATTTGGGCGGTCATTTGGGACATTTGGAAAGTAAGTTTTGGAATTAAAATAATGGGTTTTAATCTCTATGGTTTGGTATATGGCTTGGGTAAGGTTTTGGGCCTATTGGTTTTGCATTTGGACCCAATGGCCGAGGTTAAGTTCGTAGTTAAGAAGGATGTGAGATCATTAGACTTAACCTATATCATCCTAGAGGCCGGTGAGAGGAACCCTAAAGCATGATATGGAAACACCCAAGAGGAGAGGAGGATTTAGAGGACTTTGACTTAGATTCAACCTAAAACTCTAAGGCAAGTGTACCTAGACTAACGATTAATTTAGAGTTTGAGTTATAGTGATAATTACCCATTTGAATTTGTTAATTTCATGTTTAGAATTATGTTTTGGATTAAATTAGCAATCTAATTAATTGAGAATTTAACCCTTAATACTTTATTAAAAGGATAAGAAAATTAGTGTTAAACCTCTTGAATTGGACTAGTTTATGGAAGAATTTATTAGATGTAGATTTATAATCATAAATCATTGAAAAGCCCTCTGGTTAATACATAAATTGAATTACTTATTTGGGAAACTTAAGGAACTAGGGTTCATACTTTTAGATTTGGAAAATTTATCCTAATTACGATGTTAAATTGATTAAAAACCCATACATATAGGTATGTTAGATAGTTAGTTCACTTATATCTGAAGGAGAATTGGATTGGTGATGTATAGAGGCTTGGAATTTGATATTTTTGGTCATTAATGATGGATTTTGGAGACTTTAAGAAGATGACAACATCATCTTGTTCGAACGAGTTTAATTTCTCATTCGTATGAGATTTTATGTTTCATTACAATGAATTTGTAACTCGTTACAACTAACTGGTATTTTTCGTTCGAACGTCTGATGCATGTCATTCGAACGCATGGGTAGATCTCATTCGAATAAGAATATGGTATGCCTTCGAATGAGTTTGGTTATGTTTGGATATTTAATTATTAATTAAAAGAGATTAATTAATTCTATAATTCGGACTTATGACTTATAATTATGCGATAAATGAAGTATGCTATTATATGCTCTTATGTGTAAGCATACCATGTGTGAGTGATCGTGGGGACGTATTTGGGATATTTTGATGGGGCATGTATGATGTTGACCATGAGGGTATCCTGGTGATAGGGATAGGCTTTACCCATGTTCTTTACGCCAATCCTATGATGGAAGTACCTGTATCTCGAGGTGGGAATATACAGGGGAGATCTAGTATATGCCCTTAGGTGTTGAGGCCATAAGTCATGACAGTAATTCATAGAGATTATTCCTTACTGATGGCCATGAGGTTATAAGTTTAGGGTGGGATATAATAATAACTAGTACGCATGAGTTATCCCCGAAGGTGATAAGTGTAGACCTTTGTATATTTTATATGCGGACTTAGGAGTAATCTGTTTACATGAATATGTACGGAATCGTACCTATGTGGAAATTAGATGTGAGATGGTCGTATTTCGACTTGATACTATACTTGAGATGAACAGTATGATATAAATGTATTGGGTCCTTAATTATATTCAAGAAAAATGAATACTAATTAAATATGGGGCTCACATGGGACTGGATTAGACGCATGTGATATCTTGGGTTGCTTGGGTTAGGATAACTTAAAACAACTAAAAGATGGGAGGAAAATGCATAGTTAATTATTGTAGCCCATATTTAATTAAATATTTATTCTTTGTAGACTTATTATTTATGTTGATCCCTCAGAAAATTCCATGTGGCCTTTCTAAAGGCAGAAGAAGAGGTCATCCTCATTATTCAGGTATGCTCGTCCAGGAAGAGATGTGCTCGACTATGATATGCTTATGCTCGACCCTATCTTTCCATTTACTATCCTGACAGGTGTCTCATGGTGTTGATTAATTGCGTTAGTTGACTAAGTCAATATCACTTACGTATCCACCTATACACGCAAGAGAAGATTGTTGATCACACTTATCATACTTGTGCACATAATGAATTTAAGCACCTGTCCACTCCATTTGTATTGTAACAAACTCATCCTTATCTATCCTACTATGTGTAAAAGGTGTAACTTCTTGACCTATAAAGGCACTCCACATGTCCCTTAATATTCTCCAATCACTAACTATAAATGTCACAGGATTTCACAGGGATAAGGGATTTTCACTAATCACTGTACGCAAACCATGGAGAAAGAGAAAACAAACCAGAGCTTGTGTTCATTCTCACGACAAAAAATAAATAATATCACCATCACTCCACTTGTGGACACAGACACCTTTTTGGGACGAACCATGTAAATACCCGTCTTCACTATTTGTCTCACCCCTTTCACTCTTTTAACTTAGCATTCTCACAATTGTGTCCTTCATTTGTTATTGTTTATTATTGGACATTCACTAGATAATACGTAAATTCCACAAACCAATTTTAAATGATAACAGATTGACGCCATTTGTGGGAAGTCAAAACTTTATTTTCCCTTTGTCACAATTTATAATTTTCTGAGAATGGCATAGAACCCAGAAAGCAATCATATGGCAAAAGCTCATCCACCTTCGACTCCAGTGGGAATCGGTGATATACAAGGAATTCTGACGAGTTTAGCAAAGGGCCAGGAAGCCATGTAAGAGAGCATCAAGCAACCAACACTGATGCTCCAGGATGGACATAACAGGCTAGCAGTGGTTCCTACCAATCCGATGAAAAGGGAAGATTTGAAAGGAAGAGGGGAGATGTTGCCTCTAGCCCCTACAGATATAGGAGGCATGCGTACAAGACGCAAGCCCTGGAAAACCCCAGGAGACTGAACCTGGGGTCACATGATGGCAAGATTGCATCCAGGCATTATGAATCACGAGAGGACATGTCCTACTGTCCAAAAGTCACATCTTCCTTTAGTTCAATTGGATACGACGATGATAAATCCTTTTTTGTGTAAAGCCCCAGCATGTTGGAGCTGCTAAACAAAGGATATGCTTTTGATCTTTTAGGTTCACGTCAAATGAGGGGTCAGTAGTTATCAACTTCTAGAGAATATAATGCTTGACCATATCCACCAGGGGATCGCAATGCTCGACCATATCGAGAGAGGGCATGAGAAGATCGACCCAAGCCGAGAAGACTTCGTAGGAAGAGAGCTCATCCGAAATCCAAGGTCGAAAAGTCAAGTCTGTTACAGTAAGGGCCGAGTAGGAGGATTAGCCATGGAATGGATCCGTCCAGCGACTGTAGGATCGTTTGGAGGAATTGGTCAGATCCAAGAATCCCCTGCAAAAGAACTTTATTAAAATCATCCTTTGTCCCCCTAATATTCTGTTATCCGATGTTAGCAAAATTCTAGCCACTAGTCATTACGCTGAGATAAAATGGGAGAACCCATCCCATTTTGCATGCATAGTTTTACCAGGATTCTGCTGATATCTACTCCATCCTGGATGAAATGCGCTGTCGAGCATTCTTTAGTACAATAACTGGTTCAACTGAAATTTGGTATAATAGCTTTCTACAAGGGCAAATCTCCAGCCTCCAATAATTAACCAACCTCTTTGTTAGTAATTTCTATTTTTGGGGCCAAGCCTGGCAAGAGAGTTGCCAATTTTATCAAAGTGTGATAAAAGGCCAAATATACCACACGTGATTTCATTATTCATTTTAATAATGAGAAGCCTGAAGTGGTAGATTATAACGAGAAAACCTCCTTAATCGTACTGATGAGTGGGTTACAACCGGGAAAGTTATTTTGGGCACTGGCTAAGGAGACACCCAAAATAATGACAGAACTCTTGGATAAGGAAGATAAAATCTTGAATGCTGAGGAGGCCATGACATCCAAGTAATAAAATTATTCGAAGGTTGCCTCTAGTAAGAGCAAAGAGAAGAAGGATCAGAAAGACAAAAAATTCAAGAAGCCAAAAAATTAGGTCGAGCACCCCCCCCCCTTGAAAATTGGCATCAACCACATACTCGAGGAGATTAGACAAAATAGGGACCTCAAATGGCCTGTAAAGCTCAAAGCCACGCTAATCGACCTGACAAGAGAAAATACTATGAGTTTCATAAGGACTATGACCACAATACCAATAGTTGCATCGCTTTTAATTTCACATTGAGGGTTTCATCAGAAAAGTTAAGCTATCCAGGTACATGGATAAGGATGGCCGAGAATATTCGAATAAGCGTAAAGATAGAAGACGATCAAAATCCCCTTGTTGAAAGGAAGATGAGAAGAAAAGAGGACGAGATAAAGACTCAGTAGATGACCCAAATATTTCAAAGAAACTAAAGGAGCCAGTCCATGAGGTCAAGACGATCTACTTCGGATGCTATTTCATCACTAGTGAAGATACTGGAGGAGGAGATGAGCTGGACGAGAGGAAAGCTTATTTAAATGAGGCAAAAGCTTACGCTCATATCAGGTAGATCAACCTGATAGACAACATGGATACTCTCTTGAGAAAGGTATAGAAAGATCGTATTATCGTTGGATTTTCAAAAGAAGAATTATTTGGAGTTTTATATCCTCATGATGACCCTTTAGTTGTCACCATGATGGTCCATGAATGCAAGGGAGCCAAAATCCTTGTTGATAATGATAGCTCGATATATGTTATTTTCTAAAATTTCTTCAGAAAATTGAAGCTCCAAGATAACAAAACTAACACCCATATCATCGCCCCCTGATCGGTTTCTCAGGTGAGGAGGTGTACCCCTTGGCAACTGTTGAGTTAAAGGTCATAGTAGGTACATGGCCGACATGCTAAACAGAAAATATGCATTTCTTTGTCTTGGATAAAAACATTCTTTGACATACAACATCATCCTGGGTAGAGTGGTATTGAATAAATTCAAAGTAGTACATTCCATGATTCACCAGTGCTTGAAGTTCCCAACCCACTACAGAGTGGGTGTGGTCAAGGGGACTAGGTAGAGGCCCACGAGTGTTACTACACTTTGGCTAACCAATAAGAACAGAAAAAGTTGACCACCACTTACCGAATTAAAATAATAGATCCACGGGAAGAGGATAAGTTAGTTAAGGGATATGTGGTCGAAGTGATCAAAACTGTCGTACTCGACGATGAGCACTCGTAGAAAAGTGTCCAGATTGGGTCATCTCTAGACCCAGAGCTAAAGAAAAATTTGGTCGACTTTCTCTAGCAATGTAAGAGTGTGTGTTCCCGGGGCCATGAAGACATGCCCAGAATCGACTCGAAATTCATATGTCATGAATTAAGCATAGTGAAATGTGCAAAGTTAATCAAATAGAAAAGGCGAGTTTTCGATACCTTGAAGAACATGGAAATTCAGGAATAGGTTCAGAAGTTGTAGAAGGCTAACTTCATATAGGATGTCAAATACCCTGAATGGATCTCTAATGTGGTAAGGTGCACAAGAAAAAAATAAATAGCGGATGTGTATGGACTTCACTGATTCGAACAAGGCTTGTCCCAAGGACCACTATTCTCTGCCTAGAATCGACCAACTGGTTAATGCCACTTCGGGTCATTTGTTATTCAGTTTTATGGATACTTATTCTGGATATAATCAAATCAGAATGAAGGGAGTAGATCGATAGAAAACATCCTTCATAATCAGCAGTGGCACCTATTGCTATAATTTCGTGCCTTTCAGTCTTGAAAATGTCAGAGCAACCTACCAGAGGCTGGTAAATATGGTGTTTATAGATCATATTGGGAATAACATGGAAGTATTTATTGATGACGTGGTCACCAAAAGTAAAACGATGATCGATCACATGAAAGACTTACAACCAACTTTCAATCTGTTGGACAAGCATCAAATGAAGCTTAACCCAACTAAGTGCGTGTTCAGAGTGAAATAAGGAATGTTCTTAGGCTTCATCATGAACCATATATGGATCAAAGACAGCCTTGAGAAGATCCAAGCCTTGATTAATAAGCAGTCGCTGAGATGATAAAGAAGGAGGTGTATGTAATACCCCGTAATTTTAAATGACTTTTAAAATGGGTTATATTTTAAATTAATGGATTAATTAGATTTTATTATTAATTAATTCATTCAGGTTTTATCCAGATGGTGGATATTAATATGGATGATTCTTAATATTACTTAAAGATATTTAGGTAATATATGAATGTGATGTCATTGAGATGACCGTATGATATAAATTCGGTAATTTATATTTTTAGTCAGACGCCGTATGGGACGTGTCGGGACTAGTTTATTAAATTAAAAAGGGAAATTTATTTTCTATCGACCTAATAGTCATTTTGACTTCATCGTTGCGTCCGGAAGGTTCGAAATAGTCAGAAAAGTCTATTTGGATGTTAATTTTGAGTCTCGGGTCATTTGGGAATGAATAGACAACCCGAAAGGGCATTTTGGTCATTTTTCTAGGGAGGATGAATAGTCATTTTTCTATGAAGGTTTGAATGTGTATAAATGGTGAAACCCGTAGTTGCAGAAAATGCAGGAAATCAGGCCTGGACCTGAGGGATCGATCAATCGACCCCTACCTTCGATCGATCGACCTCCCCAGTTTAAGTAAAGTTGTTTCTTTTTAAATGTTGATTCTTATCCCAAACCTTTTGTGGATCTTTGGTGATTATTATTTGGAGATCATGGGACTTAGAAAATATCAGTAAACCCTTGATAAGATTTGAATTAATTGTGAATTGGATTTAAGTGATTAAAATGATGAAAATTATATTGAATGGAATTTCGGTTGCTAGATTCATTTGTTAAATTCTAAATGGAGATGTATGAGGATTAAAGATAGGACCAGGAGGGGTGATTGAATATAACACCTGTATATCCTTAGGTTTACAAGAGGGTTTAATCCTAAGTGAAAGAATATGTGCTTATAAGAGATTTGAAACTTTCGGTTTTAACCTTAATAAAAAAAGGAGAAATAAACTCGTTGTAGTTCGGGAGAAATAATGCTATGGACCAGTGGGATATTAGTGACTTCTTACTGAATATATGTTGAGGAAAATCCTATTTGAATCTTGTACATTGAGAGAGGGTAGCCTTAGGGTATGAGGTTATCCCAATCACGTATTTAAAGTTGACGAACCTCCTCACTCGACAAAGTTAAGTAGTAGTGTAATGGAGGGGTTCCTTGTTTGGATTTCGCTTTGCGAGATGCTCCGCGCATGAACCTTAACGACGTCGGGAGTGGAGTGGTGTTAGGATAAATGAATAATTAAATTATAAGAGCGTAGTGGTATGGCTCCTAGATAGAAATGGGAGTTTGGAACACATTTGGTTGAAAGAGGGGATGAGGTTATTCCGATCGCTTATTTGAATTTGACGAACCTCCTCGATAGACAAAGTTAAGTAGTAGTGTATTGGAGGGGTTCCTTGTTTGGATTTCGCTTTGCGAGACGCTCTGCGCATGAACCTTAACGACGTCGGGAGTGGAGAGATGTTATAGGATGCGAGGATAATTAAATTATGAAGTAAAGATATAATATGTTAATATGTGGGATTTAAAAGGGATATAATGCTACGTATGGGAAATATCTTAGGGTAGTGATAATTACCTTATTGATATTATATTATAGGTATGATAATACCTATTTTATTGATTATTGATTTATGTGTATGACATACCTAGCTTACTTGCTATCGGTGGGAGGTTTGCGCGTGAGGGCAGTCATATCCTGATGAATCCATGGGATCTTTGATTTGTCGCTCGAGAACATAGGTCTATGAAAGACTTATCGGGGAGTTGATAAGTCCGCTGACTGTGGGTACGTAGGTATGTACGTGACCCATGAATACGAGAACTATGTTCGCCTCCAATTTTTTTGTTGATGTTTATGGTTCGTGGAATCTTACCGAACCTGTAGTCCCCTATTTGGCAACCTGCGATGATGGGACATGATTGCAGAGTAATGCATTGTACCACAGCTGTGACTCGGGGTGCCGTATTATATATGAATATATATATAATAGATTAAATGATTAAATGGATACATTGTGGTTAAATCTATCTACGGTGATAATTGTAGATAACGGTGAATAGAAAAATATAATGGAATTAAGTTAATGAATGTTATGCTTATAGAATTGAATAGCTTAACTCATGTTAATGAGAAATGATTCAGATTAATGAGTAATGATTCATGTTAATGAGAAACTAATCATAAATGAGAAATATAAATGAATAATAATGTGACGTATGGTATGGGACATACGGGGATTATGATATGGGAATGGAATTACAATATGGAGACTAGAAAAGAGGAACCATTAACTAGGAGGTTAATAGGAAACGTTAAGTGTGCACTCTAGTTGAGAGGTGAGAATTGCAAGTGAGAGTTGGATCTAACATGTACATAATAAATGCTTTATTGCACTTGTTAAATACTTGCTGTTTTAAAAATAATCTACACATTCGGGCTCTGACCCGTTTCCTTGCATATTTTCTCTTCTATTGTATCTCTATATCAGGTGTCCAGAAACAGGGACGCCAACCATAGTTGATTGTGACAAGCTATGGAGCTATGGAAGTTTGGCTTAGACGCTTATCATCTTTTTGATTCACAGTATTCTTAGTTCGGGCATGTCGCCCAAAGGATTCAGTTATCTTTTCTATTGAGGTCAAATTCTATTGTATTCGGGACTTTTAATACATTTAACATTGTTGGGATTATTGTAAAGGATTTATATTATTTGGGAATGTTTATTCCAGTTGCATTTAAATTCTTTTGTGTTATTTATTGTGTTACCAGTTTTGTAGAATAAAATGTGTAGTGTTATTCTTAAACTAAAAATGGTTTTGTTGAAATTTAAATTTGGAGAGTTTTTAACACCAGCTTAATTGAGTATTGGGTGAGTTGTAAATGTTTTCGACAGTGATGCTAAGAATGAGCCAACTGTATATTCTGTTTTAATTTGGTATGGGACTGGCCACCCGGTATTTAATTAGGCGGGGTGTTACAGTGTAGAGATTAGTAGAACATGTTCCCCCGCTCAATAGGTTCATTGATAGAGTTACTGATAAATGCCACCCTTTTTTTAAAGTATCGAGAAATACTTTTGAACAAAGTGACGAGTGTGAAAATGCATTCCTAGAATTAAAGAGATATGTTTGGCCATCATCTCTCTTATCAAGACCAATCTACGGGGATAAACTATACCTCTACATAGCTGTATCAGAATCTGCGGTTAGTTCAGCTTTTGCGAGATAGAAATGAGTACATAGGCCCGTATATTATACCATCAAAGCATACCGAGGATCAAAGATCTGGTATCCCAGACTAGAAAATTCAGCCTTTGTGCTAATCGAAGCTTAAAGGAGAATGAAGCCATACTTTTGTAATACCCCGTAATTTTAAATGACTTTTAAAATGGGTTATATTTTAAATAAATGGATTAATTGGATTTTATTATTAATTAATTCATTTGGGTTTTATCCGGACTGTGGATATGAATATGGATGATTCTGAATATTACTTAAAGATATTTAGGTAATATATGAATGTGATGTCATTGATATGACTGTATGATATAAATTCGGTAATTTATATTTTTTAGTCAGACGCGGTATGGGACGTGTCGGGACTAGTTTATTAAATTAAAAAGAAAATTTATTTTCTATCGACCTTATAGTCATTTCGACGGCGTAGTTGCGTCCGGAAGGTTCGAAATAGTAAGAAAAGTCTATTTGGATGTTAATTTTGAGTCTCCGGTCATTTGGAAATGAATAGACAACCCGAAAGGGCATTTTGGTCATTTTTCTAGGGGTGATGAATAGTGATTACGGATTTGGCACTATTATAAGTATTGGTAGATTAAGTGAATGGGAGTTATTCATCTCCTCTTCACAAATAAGAGCAGCCATCCTCCTAGAGAAAGTGTAAGAGTGTGTGGGAAAGGGAAAAGTCTACTTGGGAAGGAGAAGAACAAGAACCAAGGTTCACCACCACCAACCACCACCGGAGTTTGACCGGAGAAGGGACAACCAACTGAGATAAACTACACCAAAGGATCAGACCTACACTAAAGGCAAGTGTTTGATAATGGCAATTTAAGTTTGTATATTGTCCATGTTAGAATAGTATGAAAAGAGAAGATTATTCTTGTTTGGAAGTAATAATGGAGCCATTAAATGGATTCTGAAAACTGAAATAATATAGGAATTATACTCATGTTTTAGGTTGATAATAATCCACGCAATAGCCTTGTATCTGTTGAAGAAAATCTGCAAACCATTGATGTGTTCTTGAGGTTGATATGTTGATGATTTTCTGAAAATGAGGAGATAAACATGCCTTTTAATTCAATCCTTTGATGATTTTAGGATGTTTAGAGTATTGAAAATCGTTCATATATGTTGATATATCATGTAGAAATAATCATAACTCCTTTTGGAGGTTAATATGAAGGTTTGAATGTGTAAAAATGGAGAAAAATGGAGTTTGGGATTTTGGGAGAGATAATGAATAGTAACCCGTAGCCTTTGGGGTCATTTTCGGCCAAGAAGATAAATGATTTAGCTTTCGGCCAAAACACGAAAGTTGTAGATCTTTTCGATACGGTCGCGTGGGCACCAACCGCGTATTTTTCTGATTTTTCTATGATTTGATATGATGTTTACAAGATGACAGCTCCGGGTTGAAATCATCAACTCGGAAATCAAATCGGGAATTGGGAAAATTACGGCTACAATTAATGTCGTAGATGTTCGGGATAATTTTTGGGGTAGTTTAGAAACCCCGAAAATGAATTTGGGTTGCTATATTTATTTGTTAAATTCCAAATAGGGATGTATGAGGAATTATGATAGGACCAGTAGGGGTGATTTGATATAACACCTGGGTATCCTTAAGTTTACAAGAGGGTTTCATCCTAAGTGAAAGAATATGTGTTTATAAGAGATTTGAAACTATCGATTTTAACCTTAAAAAAAAAAGAGAACTAAACTCATAGTAATTCGGGAGAAATGATGTTATGGACCAGTAGGATACTAGTGACTTCTTACTGAATATAAGATGAGGAAAATCCTATTTGAATCTTGTGAGATGGGAGTTTAGAACACATTTGGTTGAAAGAGGGTATGAGGTTGTCCCGATCGCATAGTTGAAGTTTTCGGACCTCCTCGATCGATAAAGTTAAGTAGTAGTGTATTGGAGGGGTTCCTTGTTTGGATTTCGCTTTGCGAGACGCTCCGCGCATGAACCTTAACGAAGTCGGGAGTGGAGAGATGTTATAGGATGCGAGGATAATTAAATTATGAAGTAAAGATATGATATATTAATACGTGGAATTTAAAAGAGATATAATGCTACGTATGGGAATATCTTAGGGTAGTGATAATTACCTTATTGATATTATATTATAGGTATGATAATACCTATTTGATTGATTATTGATTTATGTGTATGACATACCTAGCTTACTTGCTATCGGTGGGAGGTTTGCGCGTGAGGGCAGTCATATCCTGATGAATCCATGAGATCTTTGATTTGTCGCTCGAGAACATAGGTCTATGAAAGACTTATCGGGGAGTTGATAAGTCCGCTGACTGTGGGTACGTAGGTATGTGCGTGACCCATGGATACGAGAACTATGTTCGCCTCCAATTTGTTTGTTGTTGTTTATGGTTCGTGGAATCTTACCGAGCCTGTAGTCCCCTATTCGGCGACCTGTGATGATGGGACATGATAGCAGAGTAATGCATTACACCGCAGCTGTGACTCGGGGTGTTGTATTATATATGAATATATATATAATGGATTAAATGACTAAATGGATTTATATTGTGGTTAAATCTATCTACAGTGATAATTGTAGATAACGGTGAATAGAGAAAGATAATGGAATTAAGTTAATGAATGTTTATGCTTAGGGAATTGAAAAGCTTCACTCATGATAATGAGAAACGATTCATATTAACGAGTGATGATTCATGATAATGAGAAACGATTCATATTAATGAGTAATGATTCAAGTTAATGAGAAACTAATCATATAAAGAAGAGATGTAAATGAATAATAAGGTGACGTATGGTATGGGACATACGGGGATTATGATATGGGAATGAAATTATTATATGGAGACTAGAAAAGAGGAACCATTAACTAGGAGGTTAATAGAAAACGTTAAGTGTGCACTCTAGTTGAGAGGTGAGAATTGCAAGTGAGAGTTGGATCTAACATGTACATAATAAATGCTTTATTGCACTTGTTAAATACTTGTTGTTTTAAAAATAATCTACACATTCGGGCTCTGACCCGTTTCCTTGCATATTTTCTCTTCTATTGTATCTCTATATCAGGTGTCCAGAAACAGGGACGCCAACGTTAGCGGATTATGACAGGCTATGGATTTATGGAGTTTTGCCTAGACGCCTTCCATCTTTTGATTCACAGTATTCTTAGTTAGGGCATGTCGCCCAAAGGATTCAGTTATCTTTTCTATCGAGCTCAAATATTATTGTATTCGGAACTTTTTAATACATTTAACATTGTTGGTATTATTGTAAAGGATTTATATTATTTGGGAATGTTTATTCCAGTTGCATTTTAATTCTTTTGTGTTATTTATTGTGTTACCAGTTTTGTAGAATAAAATGTGTAGTGTTATTCTTAAACTAAAAATGGTTTTGTTGAAATTTAAATTTGGAAAGTTTTTAACACCAGCTTGATTGGGTATTGGGTGAGTTGTAAATGTTTTCGACAGTGATGCTAAGAATGAACCAACTGTATATTCTGTTTTAATTTGGTATGGGACTGGCCACCCGGTATTTAATTAGGCGTGGTGTTACAGGTGGTATCAGAGCATCAGGTTCTAGTGTCCTTTAGGATCTGTACGGCTTACTGTGTTTTCATCTTAGCGTTCTTTGATGTAGAGCCCTATGTTTAGGATTGTTGAGCTCTTTTGTAAGATTCCGTATATATCAGTGAATCTTATTTTCGTTCGGGAGTGATCGAACAAAGAAGTATAGCAGATGAGGGCCATTGGATGGATAGCGGAAATCGTACTTATGAGGTTATGAAGTATGTTCGAGTATGATGACCGTAGTCGAGGTCACCCCTATTATGGAAAAATTGAAGAAGAGTCATCAGTAGAAGTTCTTGAAAGGTGTGAATTGTGTATGTTACCTAATGAAGGCAATATATTGAAAGGCTTGGGTATACTGTGGAGTGTGATTTAACTAGAACTGAAAATTTGGGGTAAAATTTTTCTTGACTCATCGGAGCAAAGTTATAATATTGGGATTCAACAACCATCACCCGCAAATGAGGGTATGTTTTCCTATCTAAGGAATTATGAGGCGTATATTGATTGTTGTAGCGATTAACATTGTGAGGACAAAAGGGTTGTTAAACTTAGCCTATGGCATCGTTATTTATGTAGACTCACTGAGGGGTGTGGGACACCTTTATATTACATGTTATCACGTGGGTTTGATTTGTATCATGGGATTACTTACCTTGAGCATGTCCGAGTGTGATTTGACTATCGGCATGCATTGACTTGTGGTATATGAAAGCATATGTCTGCATCTTGTCTTCTATAAAAGAGTAGATGCGTAGACCCTATTTGAAATCGATAAAAACCAAATTTTTGTTTTAAAATCGATAAACCTGATATTATTTTTTTTTTAAATCAAAATTTTTATATATATTATTGACTAAGGACCTTAGGAGTTTCGATGACCGACTACTTTAGGAAGTAGTGTATCGGGGTGGTTCCTTGTTTGGATTTCCCTTGCGAGACACCCCACGCATGAAACTAATAACCATTGGGAGTCGAAATAAGTTAGGTCTTTGGGAAACGAGTTTATAACCTTTGCGAAACTTTTAATATTGAAAGCGGTACGAGAGGGTGTATGGGCGCCCTGGATGATTGGATTGTAGTATTTTTCATAATTGTGAATAAGGTAAGTAATCGTGACTTCAAGATTTATTTGTTCACTACGAGCGGATCATTTATTTTTCCCAACGTTTGTCACGAGGACGGTATATGGAAGATTGGGTAAACTTTAAATTTGATTCAGTTGAAACTATATGGTGAGGCTTGGCGTATAACATCGATAGGGACGTTGTTAATGTACTATATGGGCGGTACATCTTGGATTTCTCGCGATGTGAGATTTATACTCGGAGTTGACCTTACCGGTATGACTTATATTCCTGAATTTCGGGACGAAATTCTGTTATAAGGGGGGAAATATGTAATACCCCGTAATTTTAAATGACTTTTAAAATGGGTTATATTTTAAATAAATGGATTAATTGGATTTTATTATTAATTAATTCATTTGGGTTTTATCCGGACTGTGGATATGAATATGGATGATTCTGAATATTACTTAAAGATATTTAGGTAATATATGAATGTGATGTCATTGATATGACTGTATGATATAAATTCGGTAATTTATATTTTTTAGTCAGACGCGGTATGGGACGTGTCGGGACTAGTTTATTAAATTAAAAAGAAAATTTATTTTCTATCGACCTTATAGTCATTTCGACGGCGTAGTTGCGTCCGGAAGGTTCGAAATAGTAAGAAAAGTCTATTTGGATGTTAATTTTGAGTCTCCGGTCATTTGGAAATGAATAGACAACCCGAAAGGGCATTTTGGTCATTTTTCTAGGGGGGATGAATAGTGATAACGGATTTGGCACTATTATAAGTATTGGTAGATTAAGTGAATGGGAGTTATTCATCTCCTCTTCACAAATAAGAGCAGCCATCCTCCTAGAGAAAGTGTAAGAGTGTGTGGGAAAGGGAAAAGTCTACTTGGGAAGGAGAAGAACAAGAACCAAGGTTCACCACCACCAACCACCACCGGAGTTTGACCGGAGAAGGGACAACCAACTAAGATAAACTACACCAAAGGATCAGACCTACACTAAAGGCAAGTGTTTGATAATGGCAATTTAAGTTTGTATATTGTCCATGTTAGAATAGTATGAAAAGAGAAGATTATTCTTGTTTGGAAGTAATAATGGAGCCATTAAATGGATTTCTGAAAACTGAAATAATATAGGAATTAAACTCATGTTTTAGGTTGATAATAATCCACGCAATAGCCTTGTATCTGTTGAAGAAAATCTGCAAACCATTGATGTGTTCTTGAGGTTGATATGTTGATGATTTTCTGAAAATGAGGAGATAAACATGCCTTTTAATTCAATCCTTTGATGATTTTAGGATGTTTAGAGTATTGAAAATTGTTCATATATGTTGATATATCATGTAGAAATAATCATAACTCCTTTTGGAGGTTAATATGAAGGTTTGAATGTGTAAAAATGGAGAAAAATGGAGTTTGGGATTTTGGGAGAGATAATGAATAGTAACCCGTAGCCTTTGGGGTCATTTTCGGCCAAGAAGATAAATGATTTAGCTTTCGGCCAAAACACGAAAGTTGTAGATCTTTTCGATACGGTCGCGTGGGCACCAACCGCGTATTTTTCTGATTTTTCTACGATTTGATATGATGTTTACAAGATGACAGCTCCGGGTTGAAATCATCAACTCGGAAATCAAATCGGGAATTGGGAAAATTACGGCTACAATTAATGTCGTAGATGTTCGGGATAATTTTTGGGGTAGTTTAGAAACCCCGAAAATGAATTTGGGTTGCTAGATTTATTTGTTAAATTCCAAATAGGGATGCATGAGGAATTATGATAGGACCAGTAGGGGTGATTTGATATAACACCTGGGTATCCTTAAGTTTACAAGAGGGTTTCATCCTAAGTGAAAGAATATGTGTTTATAAGAGATTTGAAACTATCGATTTTAACCTTAAAAAAAAAAAAGAGAACTAAACTCATAGTAATTCGGGAGAAATGATGTTATGGACCAGTAGGATATTAGTGACTTCTTACTGAATATAAGATGAGGAAAATCCTATTTGAATCTTGTGAGATGGGAGTTTAGAACACATTTGGTTGAAAGAGGGTATGAGGTTGTCCCGATCGCATAGTTGAAGTTTTCGGACCTCCTCGATCGATAAAGTTAAGTAGTAGTGTATTGGAGGGGTTCCTTGTTTGGATTTCGCTTTGCGAGACGCTCCGCGCATGAACCTTAACGAAGTCGGGAGTGGAGAGATGTTATAGGATGCGAGGATAATTAAATTATGAAGTAAAGATATGATATATTAATACGTGGAATTTAAAAGAGATATAATGCTACGTATGGGAATATCTTAGGGTAGTGATAATTACCTTATTGATATTATATTATAGGTATGATAATACCTATTTGATTGATTATTGATTTATGTGTATGACATACCTAGCTTACTTGCTATCGGTGGGAGGTTTGCGCGTGAGGGCAGTCATATCATGATGAATCCATGAGATCTTTAATTTGTCGCTCGAGAACATAGGTCTATGAAAGACTTTTTGGGGAGTTGATAAGTTCGCTGACTGTGGGTACGTAGGTATGTGCGTGACCCATGGATACGAGAACTATGTTCGCCTCCAATTTGTTTGTTGTTGTTTATGGTTCGTGGAATCTTACCGAACCTGTAGTCCCCTATTCGGCGACCTGCGATGATGGGACATGATAGCAGAGTAATGCATTACACCGCAGCTGTGACTCGAGGTGTTGTATTATATATGAATATATATATATAATGGATTAAATGACTAAATGGATTTATATTGTGGTTAAATCTATCTACAGTGATAATTGTAGATAACGGTGAATAGAGAAAGATAATGGAATTAAGTTAATGAATGTTTATGCTTAGGGAATTGAAAAGCTTCACTCATGATAATGAGAAACGATTCATATTAATGAGTAATGATTCATGATAATGAGAAACGATTCATATTAATGAGTAATGATTCATGTTAATGAGAAACTAATCATATAAAGAAGAGATGTAAATGAATAATAAGGTGACGTATGGTATGGGACATACGGGGATTATGATATGGGAATGGAATTATTATACGGAGACTAGAAAAGAGGAACCATTAACTAGGAGGTTAATAGGAAACGTTAAGTGTGCACTCTAGTTGAGAGGTGAGAATTGCAAGTGAGAGTTGGATCTAACATGTACATAATAAATGCTTTATTGCACTTGTTAAATACTTGCTGTTTTAAAAATAATCTACACATTCGGGCTCTGACCCGTTTCCTTGCATATTTTCTCTTCTATTGTATCTCTATATCAGGTGTCCAGAAACAGGGACGCCAACGTTAGCGGATTATGATAGGCTATGGATTTATGGAGTTTTGCCTAGACGCCTTCCATTTTTTGATTCACAGTATTCTTAGTTAGGGCATGTCGTCCAAATGATTCAGTTATCTTTTCTATCGAGGTCAAATATTATTGTATTCGGAACTTTTTAATACATTTAACATTGTTGGGATTATTGTAAAGGATTTATATTATTTGGGAATGTTTATTCCTGTTGCATTTTAATTCTTTTGTGTTATTTATTGTGTTACCAGTTTTGTAGAATAAAATGTGTAGTGTTATTCTTAAACTAAAAATGGTTTTGTTGAAATTTAAATTTGGAAAGTTTTTAACACCAGCTTGATTGGGTATTGGGTGAGTTGTAAATGTTTTCGACAGTGATGCTAAGAATGAACCAACTGTATATTCTGTTTTAATTTGGTATGGGACTGGCCACCCGGTATTTAATTAGGCGGGGTGTTACAACTTTTAGGCCCACACTATTATTATCTACACAAATCTACCTTTACGGTATGTCCTCCATAAGACTGAAAAGTCAGGTGGTTAATGTCTTGGGCTATAGAACTTGGAGAACATGAAATCCAGTATGATCCCAAAATAGTTATCAAAGGTGAAGTTGTGACCGACTTCATTGCTGAATTAACTTACAAAGAGAAATCTTTCGATCAGACTCATTTAGGAGAGAGCTCAGCACGAATATCAAAGAAGGATTTTAGGAAGGAGATCTCAGTCATGGATGAAACCGAGCAAACTTCTTCAGAAGAGATTTCACCTGTCAAGAAAAATGAGCAGACCCCTCCGGGAGAAAGCTCAAGTCAAAGTAAGGATATTTCAGAATCATATGCCGATTGAGAAGAATTGTTTGCGACCAGGAGCAGAGAAATAAATTATTCAAATATGGAGAACTAACCGTAAGAGAATTCGACTAAGATTTCCCTGTTTGGAACTATTTTTAGATGGATCATCTTGCACCACAGTCAGCAGAGCAAGTCTTATCATCACGACACCAGATGAGATAGATGTGGAATATGCACTACGAATTCAATTTGAGTCCTCTAACAATGAATCCCAATATGAATCACTCATAATAGGCTTTGGGTTATCCTCGTTATTAGGTGTCGAGGAGATTTTAGCACACCATGACTCTTAATTGGTGGTCAATGGACTATTTGGAGTATATGAATTTAGGGCGGAATCCATGGTCAAGTACTTAGCCAAAATGAAATGGTGTCTGGAAAAATTTCAATTGGGTAAGATGATGAGAATCCCTAGAACGAAAAATGCTAAGGCAGATGCACTGGCTCGTTTAGCATCAGCTACCCACACAGAATTGCATAGAACCAACACAGACGAATAAGCAATCAAAATCATAGAATTAAACCTTAGCCCATCATGGATGGACCTAATATGGCTTACATGGAGACTAATGTTGTTCCATTTGACCCAAAAGAAGTAAGGAAGCTCCGCTACAAGCACGAATATTATATAGAAGATGATATATTATTTCACTGTTATGATGCATTCATCCAATTGAAGTGAACAATAGGATGAAGTAGAACATTCAGTGGGGATATCGCTAGTAAAACGTGTGGCTACACAGGGCTATTATTGACCCACTATGAAAGCAGACCGCGCCAACTATGCTAAAAAATGTGATAAATGGCAGAAGCACGCCAAGATTCATCGTGCTCCAAGTGCCTCTCATGCTGATCACATCTCCTTGGACTTTTTCAATTTGGAAAATAAATATGGTCAGCCCATTACCTAAGACAAGGTAACAATTCAAATATTTGGTGGTTGCTGTGGATTAATTCACTAAATGATAAAGGTCCAGCCCCTAGTGGAAATGCTATATGAATGAGTCTTCCAATAAATCTAGAAGAACATTATCTGCCATTACAGTATGCCCTATGCCTTCATTTTAGACTCTGGTACCCAATTTGACAACCAAGAGTTTGAGGACTACTGCATTCGCTCTAAGATTTAGAAGCTGCATTCTGCTCTATGACATCCCTAGTGCAACGACCAAAGTGAGGTCACCAATAAAACCTTCCTGGATGGAATAAAAAAAATATTGCACGATACAAAAGGAAATTGGATCAACGAACTGCAAAGTGTCTGATAGGCTTATAAGACCACACCCATAACATCCATGGGCAAAACTCCATACCAGTTAGCCTTCGGCACAAAAGAAGTAGTTCCAATAGAGATCGACCTTCCTAGCCACCGAGTCCTCAATTTTGCTTAACCACGGAGTAACCTGATGAGAATGATGGACCTTGATCTCATCGAAGAAATAAGGGAAAAATTCCGCACTAAGGGTAACTGCTTACCAACAGAGGACAACTCTCTTCTATAATCACAGGGTGAGGCCGAACATCCTCAAGGAGGGTTACTATGTATTGAAAGAGGTTATCTAGAAAGGAAATAAGCTGGAGCCTAATTAACATGACCCATATTACATCTCCATTGTTGTTAGGCCAGGAACGTACCATATCAAAACTTTAGAGGGCGATTAATTCAAGAACTCTTGGAACTCCAAGCATTTGAGAAAATATTATCAATAGTGTAATGGAAAAAGTTTTATCCATTTTTTACTCGTTATGCAGTATGTACTCCCCCTTTCTTATGAATAAAATTTTTAGTTCTTCCATAGTTCTTGTTGTTTTTATTTTTGGGGGCATGGGATATGTACATATCAATATTCACAACCAAATACTAAACTTCTTTTAAAATCTTGTTGTACGACATATTTTGAACAAGAAGTGCTAACGTGAACCTCATGTATGACTTCGTTAAACAAATAACTCAAGAACAAGAGGTCAAACTTCCTGTATGGCTTCGTTGAACAAACAAGTCATGAACAAGAAGCCGAGCTTCATGTACGATCTTGTCCTACGACAGATCACGAACAAGAAGTACTCTCACCAAAGTAAAGAGATTCCCTGCCTTTTGGATGACAAAGATCCGACCATAACCCAACGCAAGGATAACCACCTTTGAACTTTGGAGTCCACCAAGGTAACTAAAGTTGACACATAATTTGTCCATAAGGTTAGTAAGTTGGCTAAAACACTAGTAGAACCCAGGCCCAAACAATTCAGGTTCATCCACACTTAGAATTACTGAAGACAGAAGAAGTCAACAGATATATGATCAAAGCATCTAAGCTTTACAAGTGAGCTATTGATAATACGCAAATATTGCGTAGTTTATCCCTCGAACCGATGCATTTTAGCCCCCTCGGGTATCTTATTCCCTATATATATGCTCGTTAACCAGACAACCTCGGATTTCTATATTAACATGTTTTGCAGGGGTTAATTGAGCTTTTATAGGTATTTGGATGCTAAGTATGAAGTTCGGACGCATTCCGCTCGATTTCCGTACGCGATCACACGTTTAAGGGCATTTTAGTCTTTTCACAGATTGGACACCTGGCCCAACATCTACACGAAAGTTGTAGCCCTCCTCGCAAGCTTCGTGTGGCCACGAATGGTGCACGATTTTGATTCAGAATGAAGAAGTTACGGCGATTTTAACGGAGGAGAAATGCAAACAGGCCAAAACAGGAGGAAAGGAGCTGCATACTAGCTTGATCGATCGATTGACCAAGGGATCGATCGGTCGATCCTTCTTATTTTTAAAAATTATGGGAGACCGTGGGGTCATTTTCTGAGCATCGATCGATCGATCACAGGGGATCGATCGATCGATCCCTTATTTTTTGCAGATATATTAGCTTTTCTTTTCTTTTCTAATTTAATTCCTTTTACTATATAAAGGAATTTTGTTGTAAAAACAGATAGAATTCGTTTTAGATAGTTTAGGTTAGGGTTTTGGAGGTTTGAGAGCCCATTTCTTCATTTCTTCTTGGATTGACACCCATTTGGGCTTGTAATTTGTGCTTCCATCTTCCATCTCCATTAATATAGTGTGTATTTCATTAATTCTTGATTTCTAGTTAATATACATGCTTTCTAATTAGGTTTACATGCTTTGATTTACTTGCTTTCTAGTCTAGATTTATCGCATTTATTTACCGCATTTTTATCATGCTTTCTAGCTAATTTAAATTAGATTGTGTTTGAATTGAACTCACTTGGGTTGACGCGTTGCTTTGCTTTGGTGATGGTGTTTACGGGTCTATTTCGGGTGCGTTGTCCTAGTTATTGTGCCTAGGAGATTTGACGGGGCATATCATGTATGTCCCGTGCTTATGACCTTGCGTGCGCAATTTTCGGGGTATTTGTTGACGCTAAAATCTTATTAGGCCTTTATGAGGATTTAGGGGCGTGACAATCCTTGGTTCAATTAACTGTCGAAACGAGACGCATTCTAAATAACTCGTCGACCCATGTATCCATTTTATACAAATTAACTCGGGTGAGGGATATTCGACGCAACCTATAGTTTTACTCGCTTTGTTAATCTAGTTTCATTTTCCCTTGCCTAAATTAATCATTTCCCTTTTATGCAATTTTCCTTTTTAGTTTGTAATTCACCTTTTACACTTTTATTTCAGACTACTAAATCAATTAAATTCTAGCAACTTGTCTCTGTGGATTTTCGATACCCGACTTACCGCTGTGCTTGCCTCGCAAGTGTAGTCGTAATTTATGTTTGTTTGTATTATTGCGGGGAAATGAAAACAACGACTGTGTCCTTACACGAACACACCTTTCATGCGTTAATCAACTATTCTTATCAATCAAAGTAGATAAAGAAGTATAGATAGAGTCAATATGTTTATATGCAAAGCTGATTCACGATAAATTTAACAAAAAATATTATGCCATTATAATAAGAAGTGTATACAAAATAATTCGATGTGCATATTTCCATCACAGGATGATATAACCAAATTAAAAAGAAATATTTATAAGAAAGATCATGCGACTGAAGTATGCTCGTTGTTACTGCCTGGAGGAGGGTTCGACTCAGAGGGAACAATCACATTCTCATTAACAGTCTCGTTAATGGCCATCGTCTGCTTGGGTGCGAGGGTGGTGGCTTCATCATCATCACCTTGCCATTTTCTCACCACCTCAACAATATTTGGGTAGTGAGTCATCACCCTTTTCTTTAACTCATAGTACTCGTCCATGATGAAGCCTATACAATCGACATTATAATCAACCAAAGACTTGTATTTGGTTACACAACCCTTCTCAACAATTACTAGAGCTTCTTTGGTCTTCTAAAGCTCCTGATACAACTGTGTGTTCATTTGAGTGACCATATCTAATTCTCATTTTGATGTGGACAAATCGTCCTTAGCCTTATTCACGCATTCTTCCATGCTCTTCAGTTTGGCATCGTCAGTAGCGGCCTTATCACGAAGCTTATTATTCTCTTCCTTAACTGTGTGGAGAGTAACAATCTTAGCTATCAATTGGTCGTTTATTTCCTGGAGCTCTTCTTCTACCTTCTTAAGGTCCTTCGAAGTCTGGTGCAACTCAGCCTTTAACTTTTGATGTTCCTCAGCTAGCACCTCATATGCGTAATTATTATTAACAACCTTCTTTCTTTCAAGATTGTAGATGCCGGTGTAGTCTGCCAACAAAAGACAACTAAATCAGGTACTGAATGAGTAAACGAATAAAATAATGAGAAAAACTTACCGTAGATGACCTATATTAAATCAACTTCCACAACGAATCAAGGTTGTACCCCCTTAGAAACTCGAAATCCTTATTGTATCCATGATACCCCAGCAGGTCGTTGGCATTATTGGCATGATGAAAAATGGAGTTGGGATCAACCCTCAGCTCACCAGTTGAAATTCTACGTGCCAGATGAAACTTAAACTCTTCAACCTAACCATAACAAGGAACAACTCCCTGAACTCACACCAACCGACATAGAGGTCTTGATTCAGCCATCCTGAGGACTACTGGAATATTTTGGCTGATAGTGGGCTCGAGAGGTCGTTTCTCCCCGACAGTAGGGGCACTGGGGTATATAGGGGCCTTACCCATGGATTTTGCCAAAGCAGCAGCTGCAACCTCAGTTCTCTTCCGGGCATTTTGCTCGGCCTAGTTCTTTTCCTATTCGGCCTTCTTCTTATTTTTCTCATCCTCAACTATTTTTTTCTCAGCTTCCACCCTATTTTTCTGAGCCTCTAATTTCTTTCAATGGACTATCTCCATGGCTTTTCAATCAATGTTTCTGAAAGCCATTCCTAGGGTGGATTCAGATGGAGGTTCAGAGGTAGTAGTGGATAAAATTGAACGAGAAAACAAGTTAACTATCTGAGGAAAAGAAGACAAGGAAAAGACAAAAATGAAAGGCCCCGATACATGCGTCACCCTCGACCTCGGCCTTAAAATCAGCTTCAGTTCTAAGGTTGGTCTCAAATAATACGTACTCTTCTAAGGGGATAGCTACTTACACCAGAGGGACACCACCCGGAGGAGTACGATATCGAACAATGACAAACTTTTCAACAGAAAATAAATCTTCAAACTTGGGGGGCTTCTTCACACATTAAGTTTCCACCATATTCCTCATAACAAAAGGCAGTCATGGGGCCTTCTTCACTGAAACAAATAAAGTGTGAACATCAGAATATAACAGCTAGAGACATGATAATGTATGTACCTATTATGTTCACTCCATTCCTTTTGCGAGGAATCCTACACGATTTATCCTATTTGTGACCTCTAAACTCCCATTTACCTTTGGCAAAAACATATTGATTCTTCCAACTATGATTACTAGTTTGGACAACTTTAACCATACTGTTAGAATTCTTGAGAGAAAAATAGAAGTACCCGGGGAATTTGGCATTGCCCCTGAGGCCGTGGACATACCTGAAGATATCTCCCATGAGATCAAATCTAGTTACTATTTTCCAAAACGTCATTGCCCCCAGAATAGTCCTGTAAGCATTAGGAAGGAGCCGGGTTAAGGTAACGCCATATCCACTAAGGATAGACCTGATAATGGGATGAAGATGAAACCTAAGTACCACATGGAGGGTCTATAGAGGAAGACATATCTTATCTAAATTTGAATTATCATATACCCTTTCTTCACTAGTGGGAAACCTAGTTTGGATGCTAATGGGAACACTGTAGTTCTCCCTAATATGATCTAGCTCATCCCCAAGGATGTCACTGGCATACCACCTCGCATCACTAGTGGAAGGGTTGTAGGAATCCAAAGAATCTACAGAATCACCACCCACACTATCTGTACCATCATTAAGAGGCTCCTCTATAAGGGGGATAGAGGGGAATGGTCCTATAATATCAGGACTAACTTCATCGACACTATCTTATCTAAACTCCTCGGAGGAGGATTCCAAATTTATTACCAACATTTACTCTCTGTTTTCTAAATTAACACCTGTTTGGGGCAAAACTAAAATACCTATACCTTGATCGTTAATATTGGGGTGGAAAATTGAGATTCCGTGGGTAATGGAGCTGAACCACTAGAGGATGCTACTTGGGGTGTATATTTGGGATGCCCTGGATCATCCTCTGGATGGACAACTTGCATGGGTCGTGGAAACCTCCTAACAGTGATACTTGGGCAGGTAGGCTCTAACTTAGCTAACATCTCAAACAAGATTTGGACATGAGGAGAGTAGCTCAACAAGATTATAAATAAGACTTTTTGGCACGAAAAACTAGATTTGAGGGCTAAATGGGTAAAGAAGAAGCAAGAAAAAATTGAAAAATGTCAGATGCCTAGGCCAACCAACTTAGTGGCCGTCTAAAGGTCCAAATTTCCAACCAAATATCTAATAAACCAAACCCAACAAACAAGTTAACTGATGATAAAAGTGAAAAACCCCAAGACGAAGGAAGAAAACCCTAAAAATCATATAAGGGAAAATGGACTCGTACCTTGTAAATGGAAAAAGGAAGTTGGAAGAGAAAGCTAAGGACTGCACCAGAAAAGTAGGGAACTGAATAGATAATGAATGCTAAGCGATGGAAGATACAAAATTCTTTATGAATCTAAGATTTATCTCTCTAAAAGTGAGGCTTAAAATATTTGAAATGGTGATGATAAGAAAAAAATGAAAGTACCAATCCTTTAAGTACTTTGGGTTTGGCTGTAAAGAGTCACTCATCATTAAATGAAATCAGTAGTGAAAATCCATATGGAGTTGCAGGTTCTCTGTATCTACGCATTCCTAATGATTACCCACGTAACGCTTACAGTTAACTAACACATGTCATCTTCACGCCACAGAGCGATAAAGTCCATCTACTCAACTTGGGTCGAGCAGAAAGCAGTACAACCAAATTTTATTCCACCGACCACTTCATCCATTCATTTTATGTAGCAACCACTCAGGAACAACACTAATCCAGAGAAACCGCAATAGATACCACTTATTCATGAAGCTTGGAGCTTTTGTTATATCATAAATGAAGAATACCATGTGCATTTCTCATAAGATGCGATGTGGCCTCTCTAAAGGCAGAAGAAGAGGTCATCCTCATTATTCAGGTGTGCTCATCCGAGAAGAGATGTGCTCGGCTCAAATATGACTGTGCTCTACCTTTTTTTTGTCTACTATTTTGACAGGTGTCTCACGGTGTTGATTAACTGCATTAGCTGACTAAGTCAATATCACTTTCATATCCACATATACATGTAATAGAAGATCGTCAGTCACAATTATCATAATTGTGCACGTGATGAATTTAAGCACCTGCCTAATCCGTTTGTGTTGTAACAAACTCATCCTTATCTGTCATGCTATGTGTAAATGGTTTAACTTCCCGACCTTTAAAAACACTCCACCTATCCTTTAATATCCTCCAATAACTAATTATAAATAACACATAATCCCATGGGGATAAGGGATTTGTACTAATGACTGTATGCAAACCCTAGAGAAAGAGATAACAAACCACAGACTGTATTTATTCTAATGACAAAAAGAAAATAATATCACCATCACTACACCTGTGGACGCAGGCACCTCTTCGTGCCAGACCACGTAGATATCTGCCTTCTCTATTTGTCTCTTATCACTTCCTCTCTTTCAATTTAGAATTCTCAAAATTGAATCCTTTATTTGTTATTGTTTATTATTGGAAATTCACTAGCAAAGATGTAAAATCCATAAACCAATTTTAGACGATAACAATTATATTGTTTCAAGACCTAGGCAGCCGCTCTCGCCTCAACCTTGATTCACCTACCTTCTCCCTTCTTTGGTTACCGCTCATCTAGGATGTAGGGGTCGAGCCTGTGTGCTCATATGTTTATTTACATTTACATTCAGTCGTGTCGAATTTATAGTATGCTATTCTATTTGGATATTGGATTTATGTTAAGACAATAGTACTTTTCACTATTAGATTTTATTACTGTGATGGATGTGATATCAGAGTTTATATGGGTTTACTCTTATGATTGTATATTGTAATAACCACTTCAAATTAATCTTTAAGTCCTTTAATGTAACAAAATTCTAAGCATTACTCTCGAATTTACGTTTGGCTAGGCTTGAACCACCATTAAAGGAGCTCCGATTTGAGTTATCCAAGCTTTCTTCCAGTTGATTCAACTCTTCCGATGCACCTCCTATTTTTTCCTTTCACCAGATTCAATGGCTTAGAATTTCCACCAGGCATTGTCCCCATTGCCAGCCAAGAGTCGCCTCAGTCATAGATGGTTGAGGTCGCGATGGAGCTACGCTCATTAGAGGCCATCCAAATAAAGATGCAAGAGCAACTGGCTACTTTCAGCCAAAACATACTGACTAGGTCCACTGGCGCAGGAACGAAGATGATAACTCCAGTCGCCAGGGAGGGTAGCAATTTGGCAATAGGGGCATCACCATTGAGGTTTGCACAAAAGCTTAGGTGGGAGAACACAGACTTGAAAAGAAGAAAGAGAAAGGGTAAAAAGTGTTTTTTAAACCACAAATGATTATGAACAAGTCCTAAAAAGTCATCATGTGGTCACAAAACCCTAAGCGCCTCTGCTGCCGCTTATACTTGAGTGAGACGCTAGCCTATAAAAACTGAGACATGTGTCATCTCAAGCCTGCAAAACCCTAGACTATCTGCCAAGTGTCACTTCAAGAACCATTGTCAATTCCGATATGAAGAGGATCGCCCTGCTTCCAGTCAGGGACGTTTCATCAACCTTTTATCCTTAAACACTCTTACCCCTCAGCCTCATACTCACATTGAAGGCTAAGGGTTAGGGGGTGATTGATATACGCAAGTGTAGCCTCATCCTAGACTTGGACTTGCTTGGCCTAGACGACCTTACAATGCAAACTTTATGTGAAGAATCCAACATCAATAGTCTTGGTCTCGTCCATTCTCTCAGGCCGAGACCTCCAATAACCATGTCTGTAGGTCTCAGCTCATCTATTGCTCAACGTAGCCGATGGGTCCTTTCTCTAACTCCAACCCCATCTCAGCCTCGACCTTACTTGGTCGAGACCACACTCATCATTCTCCAGTGTATGATCGAATAAGTCTTTTGGGGGTCTCATACTCGACCTAGTCGAGACCCTTCTAGACGACATCTTCCTCACGTGTGATACAATACTATAACATGGCCAGTCCACGTGGACAGACAGTTATAAGGGAATCGGATGTTCACATGGGGGAATATTTACTTCATTATGATCTACATATGACATCGACAGGTTGCCTAACCTCATTAGTTAAGGTATACTGTACATGCTTCTTACATGATTGGGTGTGCATTACACCACCCCAAATACTATATAAGCTTGTTTTATTCAATAATGTAAAGGATCGATAATTAACACCCTGTCCAATACTTTGTTGAAATCATAGTATAGAGAGAAAGTTGAGTGAACGTATCATAGGGCCATTAAAGCTCATTTTCATAGTGAAGTTCACACACGCATGCATAGTCGAGTAGACTAGATGGTCGAACCACTTAGTTTATAGTCTCTATCTCTCCATTGCCTCACCTACTTATTTACTTTCTTATAAATCTTATTTCCACCATTACTGCACCTTCAAGGTTATTCTGGATTGAGCTCTCACTATATTACTTGGGGGTATCATAACTGGGATCATCAGTTGGCGCTGTCTGTGGGAAGCGAGATCATCATATTCTTCCTCTCATTTATAACTTACTCCTTACCGGATTCTCTGGTGGTCGTCTAACCCCACATTTTCCTAGGTTTGAACCACCATTAAAAGAACTCTGGTTTGAGTTGTCTAAGCTTTTTTCAAGTTAATTCAGCTCTTTCAGTGCACCTCTTGTTCTTTCCTTTCATCGGATTCAATGGCTTCAGAATTTCCACCACACATTGGCCCCAGTTATAGCCAAGTGCTACCTTAGTTAGAGATGGCTGAGGTCATGGCGGAGCTATGCTCATTGGCGGCCAACCAGATAAAGTTGCAGGAGAAACTGACTGCTTTCATCCAAAACATACTTTAGGCCCATTGGTGTAGGAGAGGAGATGATAACTCCAGCCACTAGGGAGGGTGGCAATTTGGTTACAGGGGGACCACCCTCGGCCCCACATAAAGAGGAAGTGAAATAACAAAGACGAAGGGGTATAGCTGACTGTAATACCCCGTATTTTCTGCGTTATTTATTTTTGGGGATTAATTGAATTAAATGTTTATTAATTGGAAATTAATCCGGATAATAATATTAACGAGATGTGAGTTAGTATTTTATTATAATGTGCATACTTGGCATTATATGAATATTGGTAATATTGATATTGTTGTAAGATATAAATACGACAATTTGGGAATTTTACTTGACGCGTGTGACCGCCACGTCATGATATTGTGCTACATAATTAAAAAGTGAATTTTAGTTCCATTAACCGTATGGTCTTTTTGAGTGCGCCAACGCGTTCGGAAGGGTCGAGATAGTCAGAAAACACTAGCCGGAAGTTTAGTTTGGGTCCCGGGATATTTGTGGGCCATACCGACATCTTAAGGGGTAATTTGGTAATTTGTATTTTTGGGAATTAAAAAGTGACGAAAATGGAATTAATAAGCTGACTATTTCCTTAACCCACTTAACCCACTAACCCCACTATATGTCATTATGGGCTACGGGAGAAGTTGATATAGCAATTCAACTCCCACAAACCATTTCACACCTCCATTCTCCATTATCTTCAACCTTGGGAAAAGCTTGAGAGAGAGAGAGAGAAGGGAACCTTGAGAAGAACTTGAGAGAAAGAGAGAAGGGAAGAATTCTGCAGAAAAGAGAGAGAAGGAACAACTTTGTCACAAAGATTCTACACCAAATTCTGAGATAATTAAGGCAAGTGATTTAAACCCTTTTAATTCAAGATATGTTTCCATGTTTAGGAATTTTCGAAATTACAACTGAGGAATAATGAATAAGGAGTCCAAATGATATAAGCGTCTAAAAGCAAGTCCCTGTAGCTTCCACAAGCAGCTACAGCTCGTCATCAGAATGGAAATCCTATGCATGGTGACCTTGTGGCTGGGCACCTAAAATGGTTTTACAAAAAGATAGATTTGAAAGCAAACGGGTCAGAGCCCGAATGTGGAGATATTTTAAAAACCTGCAAGTGCTTTAAAAACATTTAAAACAGTATATGCAAAGTACATGTTAGGACGTGCTCTCACATGATATACTCACCTCTCGTCTAACTGTGCACTCCTAACGTTCCTGTACCCATTCGTGTGTTATCTCATAACTATCTAAAGAGTTTCTAACACTTCTACTCGGTTCTCGTTAAATTTCCAACCTTAATAATTAAATAGAGAGTTCTACTTTAATTCCCAGATTCACAATTATTAACAATACCAAAAAGATCTCTTTTTATCTTTCAAAACATTACCATAATTATACTCACAATTTATTATAGTAAATTCCTTCTCGATTAACCGTATATTTTCACATCATAAATATACAATACAAGCACCCAAAGGCTAAGTTGCGGTGCACACATACTCTGCTATCCATCCCGGTACATCACGTACATAAGGATTACAAATTCCGAATCTCTCAGGAATTGTTGGAATCAACACCACACACATAAATGGAGGCGAACATAATTCAATCATATCCATGGTCACGTACATACCTACGCTCCATAGTCAGCTGGCTTATTAACTCACAAATAAGTCATTCTCTTGAACTATATCCTCTAGGCACCAATCTAAATCCGGGCAACACAAGGATAAGAAGGTCCTAAGCGAACGTAACCTCCCGTGATAGCAAGTATGGTAGGTATGTCATACACATAAGATTATATACTAAGCATTCACACATCTTAGATATTTCAATATTAATAAGGGTATTCTCTACATCATTATACCATTATTCCCAATTCATATATTTCAAGTATCCCGACAATATATAAATTAAATAGTCGACACGTCTCACGTCGTAATATTTTAAACTTAAAACCTGTCTCGAATAGACTATTAAGTTTCCATGATTCCCTCATATAACTTCGCTATACCTAAGGTCCTTACTTCTGCCCCAAATCTTATTTCATCAAATTATTC
Organism: Sambucus nigra; assembly: GCA_949130495.1. NCBI lineage: Eukaryota > Viridiplantae > Streptophyta > Magnoliopsida > Dipsacales > Adoxaceae > Sambucus > Sambucus nigra. The sequence continues at coordinate 353,564,426 of OX422218.1, forward strand.
AAATTTGTAGTATTAACCCAAATATTAACTCACATAACGAATTTCATTAATTTAGAATAATTCCTCAAATTAAATTCCAATTAATGTCCAATCTCAAAATCATGCCTATTGGTCTTCCTTAAAATTTAGGGTAATCACAATGTCTCCAAAAAAATTATCCAAGGGTTATCATCATTAAAATTCAATTAAGGAAAACTTTATTCATTTTGGGAAGGTCGATCGATCGACCTTGACCTTCGATCGATCGATTGTGGTCGATCGATCGACTGATGAATGTCGATCGATCGATTACACAGGTCCGTTACGGACTGCTTCGTTTTGCATTTACAGTTTCGTCCCAATTCACCATTTTTAAGCATGAAACTTCAAGATAAGGTCACTATAACGTTATACTAACATCCTATATCAGTAATAACATTCTAAATCCCATAATTCATCATTTAAAGGCTTACTTTGGATTAAAACTACATCAAAAATTTCCCAGATTTCTTCCATTCAAGAACATCATTAAGTTTCTTCTAATTCTACCTTTTGATCATCAAGGTTCTGTTTTCAACATATAATTTCGTCCAGAATATACTACATGCAAATCCTACATAAATCATGGCTTTTATCTTTCAATTCATGGGTCTAATTTAACTCCAAAAATCAATTTCGAAAATTCCTAAACATGGAAACATATCTTGAATTAAAAGGGTTTAAATCACTTGCCTTAATTATCTCAGAATTTGGTGTAGAATCTTTGTGACAAAGTTGTTCCTTCTCTCTCTTTTCTGCAGAATTCTTCCCTTCTCTCTTTCTCTCAAGTTCTTCTCAAGGTTCCCTTCTCTCTCTCTCTCTCAAGCTTTTCCCAAGGTTGAAGATAATGGAGAATGGAGGTGTGAAATGGTTTGTGGGAGTTGAATTGCTATATCAACTTCTCCCGTAGCCCATAATGACATATAGTGGGGTTAGTGGGTTAAGTGGGTTAAGGAAATAGTCAGCTTATTAATTCCATTTTCGTCACTTTTTAATTCCCAAAAATACAAATTACCAAATTACCCCTTAAGATGTCGGTATGGCCCACAAATATCCCGGGACCCAAACTAAACTTCCGGCTAGTGTTTTCTGACTATCTCGACCCTTCCGAACGTGTTGGCGCACTCAAAACGACCATATGGTTAATGGAACTAAAATTCACTTTTTAATTATGTAGCACAATATCATGACGTGGCGGTCACACGCGTCAAGTAAAATTCCCAAATTGCCGTATTTATATCTTACAACAATATCAATATTACCAATATTCATATAATGCCAAGTATGCACATTATAATAAAATACTAACTCACATCTCGTTAATATTATTATCCGAATTAATTTCCAATTAATAAACATTTAATTCAATTAATCCCCAAAAATAAATAACGCAGAAAATACGGGGTATTACATACTCCCCCCCTAATAACTGAATTTCGTCCCGAAATTCGGAACTAGAAAGTACCTGGTAAGAATAACTCTGGATAACGTTCGCGCATCTCATCCTCGCGCTCCCATGTGGACTCCTCGACATTATGATGTCGCCACTAAACACGCACTAACGGAACTATCTTTGACCGCAGTTTCCGCTCACTTCGGTCTAGAATAGCAATAGGCCCCTCCTCGTAAGAACTATCTGGCTGGAGATCAATATCCTCCATAGCAATGAGAGAATGAGCCAAACCATCTCTAAGGTATTTCCTAAGCGAGGAAATATGAAACACATCGTGAATCCGATGTAAATGCTCCGGTAACCCAAGTCTGTACGCAACCGGTCCAATCCGCTCAATAATAGGAAATGGTCCCACATATCTCGGTGCCAACTTCCCTTTCTTCCCGAAACGCATAATCCCCTTCATAGGAGATACCCTGAGCAAAACCTGGTCCCCTACTTGGAACTCTCTGAAAAATCTCTTTGCGTCAGCATAACTCTTCTGTCTGTCCTGAGCCACCCGAATGCGACTGCGAATCAATTCTATCCTTGCCGAAGTATCCTGAATCACTTCCAGCCCAAGTAGTTTGTTGTCCCCCACCTCCAACCAGCATGCTGGGGAACGACAAGGTCTACCGTACAATGCCTCAAATGGAGCCATGCCAATGGTGAACTGATAGGAGTTGTTGTAAGCAAACTCCACCAGTGGAAGATACTGCTCCCATCCACCCTCAAAGTCAATGGTACACATACGTAGCATGTCCTCCAACATCTGATTTGTGCGCTCGGTCTGCGGGTGATACGCCGTACTCAATCGCAATTCCGTGCCCATGGCCTGTTGAAAACTTTCCCAAAACCGTGAAACAAATACCTTGTCTCGGTCAGACACGATATTTAAGGGCACCCCGTGAAGTCTCACTATCTCTGAAATAAAGAGCTGGGCATACTGTCCCGCAGTGTAATCTGTCCTGACGGGTAGAAAATGAGCGACCTTCGACAACCTGTCCATAATCACCCAAATGGAGTCGTGCCCTCTCTGCGATGTAGGCAACCCCGTGATAAAGTCCATAGAGATGCTCTCCCACATCCACATCGGGATCTCTAATGGCTGTAACAGTCCTGCCGGTCTCTGATGATCCACTTTTACGAGCTGACAAGTGGCGCATTTTGAGACAAACTTGGCAATATCTCTCTTCATCCCGCTCCACCAATACTGACGTCTCATGTCTTGGTACATTTTGTCCCCTCCGGGATGTACCGCGAACCGTGAGCCGTGCGACTCTGCCATCACCTCATGCCGCAATTCCTCCCCTTCTGGAACCACCAATCTCCCATTGAAGCGTAATCCCCCGTCTGAGCTAACGGTATAGGATTCAGCTCCCTCTGCTAATAATCGAACTATCTGCTCCTGACAGAACGAGTCATTTGCCTGTGCCTTCACCACCTTCGTGACAATCTGCGGTGTAACAGTCATCACAGACATGAATGATCGGGCCACTGCATCCTGGTGTCCCAATTCTTTCCACTTGGCCTTCCACACATCTGCCACCTCATCTATCAGTCTACGACTCAACGCGTCTGCCACCACGTTAGCCTTCCCCGGGTGATACTGGATATCGAACTGATAATCTTTCACGAATTCAAGCCACCTCCGTTGCCGCATATTCAGTTCCTTCTGCGTGAATAGGTACTGTAAGGACTTGTGATCCGTGAATAGTCGAAACTTCTCTCCCAACAGGTAGTGTCTCCAAATACGAAGAGCAAACACCACTGCCGCTAACTCCAAGTCATGAGTAGGGTAATTCTTTTCGTGAGGCTTAAGCTTACGAGAAGCATAAGCTATGGCCTGACTCTCCTGCTGCAGTACACCTCCAAGTCCTTGTAAGGACGCATCGGTGTAAACAAGGTACTCAACTCCCGGTCTCGGCAATGCTAACACAGGTGCTGAGGTTAACTTGTCCTTCAGCTCATCAAATGCCAACTGACAGGCATCACTCCAAATGAATGGCACACCTTTACGGGTTAGGTGTGTCATGGGACCCGCTATCGTGGAGAAACCCCGAATAAACCTCCTGTAGTAACCTGCTAGGCCCAAGAAACTACGGATCTCTGTCGGTGTCGTGGGCTGTCCCCACTCCCTCACCGCGGATACCTTCCCCGGATCAACCGATATTCCCCGGTCGGAAATAATATGCCCCAAAAACTGAACCTCCTTCAGCCAAAACCCGTACTTCTCATATTTTGCATATAACTCATTCTGGCGCAGTGTCTGTAAAACTAGCCTCAAGTGCTCGGCATGCTCCTCCTCTGTCTGGGAGTAAACCAAAATATCATCGATGAAGACAATGACAAACTGGTCTAGGAAATCCCTGAACACCCTATTCATCAAGTCCATAAATGCTGCTGGAGCGTTGGTCAAACCAAATGGCATAACCCGAAACTCGTAGGAACCATATCTCGATAAGAACGCAGTCTTGGAGACGTCCTCCTCCCTGATACGCAACTGATGGTAACCAGATCGCAAATCAATCTTTGAGAAGTAAGAAGCTCCTCTCAATTGGTCAAATAGGTCATCGATTCGAGGCAACGGATACTTGTTCCGTATCGTGACCTTGTTTAACTCCCGGTAGTCCACACACAACCTCAGTGAACCATCCCTCTTCTTTACGAACAACACAGGGGCACCCCACGGTGAAGTACTCCTCCGAATAAACCCCTGACCCAACAACTGCTCAATCTGATCCCGTAACTCCCTCATCTCAGCTGGAGCCATACGGTACGGTGCTCGTGCTATAGGTCTCGTATCGGGTAACAAGTCTATAACGAAATCTATCTCTCGACTGGGATCGAATCTAAAGGAATTACAACCTCCTTAGAGGTATCCTCCTCAATGTAATATAAATGAGCGGTCGAGCCTCCCTCTGGGCGAGGCATCGCCACAACAAACATCTCTTGCCCCGGAATGGCAAAAATAATGCTCCCACCAAAGCAATCAATCATTGCTCTATGATCAGCGAGCCAGTCCATACCGATAATAACATCGTGAACATGCATATCTAGTACCAACATGTCCGCAGGTAATACCAAACCACCAATCTCTACCCCCACTCCCCGACATATAAAGAATATAAGTGACCCATTCCCCAAAGGTGAGTCGACACACGTAACTGTGCTCTCCGCTGTGGCTAACAATCCTAACGCCTTCGCGAAGTGTGTAGCTATAAAACAATGTGTAGCACCCGTATCAAATAATACCCGACCCATAGTGCCATGGATAGGAAACATACCCTCAATCGCGGGCGGTGCCTGTGGAACTGTAGCCTGGTGGACGTTGTAAACACGTCCATACTGTAGCTGCCCCTGCTGCACAGGAACTGCTGGAATGATTCTGAGCTGGAGCTGGGAGGGCTGGTGGAAAGAGTGGCCTCTGTGGCTCCTGTCGAGCACCCTGCTGCTGCTGCTGTGGGGCCCGGCCCTTATCAGGACACTCCTGACGTTTGTGGCCAATCTTACCACAAATGAAACATTTCCCCGGGAAGTTCCCTCCCCTCTGCCCTTGCTGTCCCCGGCCCTGGTGGCCGTTACCATTCCTCCCTTGGCCCTGCTGGCCCTGCTGAAACTGCTGATGTTGGCCATTTTGACCCTGCTGGCCCTGATGACCGTTATGACCCTGCTGACCATTTCGGAATCCTCCCTGACCGTTCCTGAAACCTCCTGAACGGAACCTCTTTTGATCCCCCTGCTGAGAACCCTGCTCTACCTGTCTCTGCCCCTGAAAGGATTGTGCCCCACCGGTACCATGTCCTCCAGTCCTGCCCTGATGGCTAGACTCCCCCGATCTCTTGCCCTCGGCCATATGAAAACGGTAGTCCTGGCAATGTAACAATGCAGCGTTAACCACATCAGAATACGTGGCCAACGAAAGGTTCCCTAACAGATGCTGACGGATCCTCCACGTCAACCCGTCGGTAAATTTCTCAATCTTCTTCTTCTCTGACGGTATCTCATCAGGAACGATATTCAAAAGATTAGTGAACTCGGCCTCATACTCGGACACTGTCTTGCCCTCCTGCTTCAAACTCATCAATCTCCTCCTCATTTCCGTGTGAACTGCTGACGGAAAGTACTTGCGGTCGAACCGCACCCAAAACTCATGAATAGTGAGAGTATCCCTCTCCTCTACGGTGGTAATAGACTCCCACCACTGCAATGCAGATCCAACTAGCTTAAAAGTAGCTAGCACCTGCTTCTGAACATCCGTGCACTCATACATCCTTAAGTGCCGCTGTATATCCTTCCTCCATTGGCTCGAGACTACTACATCTGAGCTGCCTGCAAACTCTGGCGGATGCGCTTTCTGAAAAGCGTCACGTACGCGCTCCCAAGTAGACGGGAATGAAGTTGCCTGAACTGGCGCGGCAACCGGCGCCTGAGGCGGTGCCTGCTGAACAACGGCAATGGCGGCATTTACCGCTTGGGCTACAATAGCTGCAACCTCAGCGGCGTTCATCATGCCCTGAACCGGTGCGGGCTGTGGTTCTGGCGCCGCATTCCTGGGAACTCGTGGTGCACGTCGTGGAGGAATTCTGAAATAAGAATAAAGTCTATAAGTTCACAGTTATAAACTTTAAAATAGCTGAAGAACGTAGCATAAACAAAAGAACACAACAGTCCTAAAATATAGGGCTCTATATCAAAGAAAGCTCAGCGGAAAACATAATAAGCCGTTCAGATCCTAAAGGACACTAGAACCTGATGCTCTGATACCACCTGTGACACCCCGACTAATTAAACACCGGGTAGCTACTCCTTTATAAAATTAATTCAAAATGCCAAGTTGGCTCAGTTAACAGCATCACTGTCGAAAACGTTTTATTATTACTAACCACCTAGTATTTAAAAAGTAAGTGCCAAATTTTAATTTAAAGTCTGATTAACATGCAAGTATAATGAAGAAATAATAACACCATTCACCATAATGAAGTAATAGAGTAACCGTAACATGCTATAAATAAAACTGGAGGAAAAACTCCTCATAATACAATCTCACAACTGAAGTAAGTAATGAAATACTGAATACTGAAATGAATACATGCCAACGTCTGAAAACTGAAATGGAAATATATCTAATAGAACTTGGGCGACATGCCCTACAACTGAGGAATAATGAATAAGGAGTCCAAATGATATAAGCGTCTAAAAGCAAGTCCCTGTAGCTTCCACAAGCAGCTACAGCTCGTCATCAGAATGGAAATCCTATGCATGGTGACCTTGTGGCTGGGCACCTAAAATGGTTTTACAAAAAGATAGATTTGAAAGCAAACGGGTCAGAGCCCGAATGTGGAGATATTTTAAAAACCTGCAAGTGCTTTAAAAACATTTAAAACAGTATATGCAAAGTACATGTTAGGACGTGCTCTCACATGATATACTCACCTCTCGTCTAACTGTGCACTCCTAACGTTCCTGTACCCATTCGTGTGTTATCTCATAACTATCTAAAGAGTTTCTAACACTTCTACTCGGTTCTCGTTAAATTTCCAACCTTAATAATTAAATAGAGAGTTCTACTTTAATTCCCAGATTCACAATTATTAACAATACCAAAAAGATCTCTTTTTATCTTTCAAAACATTACCATAATTATACTCACAATTTATTATAGTAAATTCCTTCTCGATTAACCGTATATTTTCACATCATAAATATACAATACAAGCACCCAAAGGCTAAGTTGCGGTGCACACATACTCTGCTATCCATCCCGGTACATCACGTACATAAGGATTACAAATTCCGAATCTCTCAGGAATTGTTGGAATCAACACCACACACATAAATGGAGGCGAACATAATTCAATCATATCCATGGTCACGTACATACCTACGCTCCATAGTCAGCTGGCTTATTAACTCACAAATAAGTCATTCTCTTGAACTATATCCTCTAGGCACCAATCTAAATCCGGGCAACACAAGGATAAGAAGGTCCTAAGCGAACGTAACCTCCCGTGATAGCAAGTATGGTAGGTATGTCATACACATAAGATTATATACTAAGCATTCACACATCTTAGATATTTCAATATTAATAAGGGTATTCTCTACATCATTATACCATTATTCCCAATTCATATATTTCAAGTATCCCGACAATATATAAATTAAATAGTCGACACGTCTCACGTCGTAATATTTTAAACTTAAAACCTGTCTCGAATAGACTATTAAGTTTCCATGATTCCCTCATATAACTTCGCTATACCTAAGGTCCTTACTTCTGCCCCAAATCTTATTTCATCAAATTATTCAAATTTGTACTATTAACCCAAATATTAACTCACATAACGAATTTCATTAATTTAGAATAATTCCTCAAATTAAATTCCAATTAATGTCCAATCTCAAAATCATGCCTATTGGTCTTCCTTAAAATTTAGGGTAATCACAATGTCTCCAACAAAATTATCCAAGGGTTATCATCATTAAAATTCAATTAAGGAAAACTTTATTCATTTTGGGAAGGTCGATCGATCGACCTTGACCTTCGATCGATCGATTGTGGTCGATCGATCGACTGATGAATGTCGATCGATCGATTACACAGGTCCGTTACGGACTGCTTCGTTTTGCATTTACAGTTTCGTCCCAATTCACCATTTTTAAGCATGAAACTTCAAGATAAGGTCACTATAACGTTATACTAACATCCTATATCAGTAATAACATTCTAAACCCCATAATTCATCATTTAAAGGCTTACTTTGGATTAAAACTACATCAAAAATTTCCCAGATTTCTTCCATTCAAGAACATCATTAAGTTTCTTCTAATTCTACCTTTTGATCATCAAGGTTCTGTTTTCAACATATAATTTCGTCCAGAATATACTACATGAAAATCCTACATAAATCATGGCTTTTATCTTTCAATTCATGGGTCTAATTTAACTCCAAAAATCAATTTCGAAAATTCCTAAACATGGAAACATATCTTGAATTAAAAGGGTTTAAATCACTTGCCTTAATTATCTCAGAATTTGGTGTAGAATCTTTGTGACAAAGTTGTTCCTTCTCTCTCTTTTCTGCAGAATTCTTCCCTTCTCTCTTTCTCTCAAGTTCTTCTCAAGGTTCCCTTCTCTCTCTCTCTCTCAAGCTTTTCCCAAGGTTGAAGATAATGGAGAATGGAGGTGTGAAATGGTTTGTGGGAGTTGAATTGCTATATCAACTTCTCCCGTAGCCCATAATGACATATAGTGGGGTTAGTGGGTTAAGTGGGTTAAGGAAATAGTCAGCTTATTAATTCCATTTTCGTCACTTTTTAATTCCCAAAAATACAAATTACCAAATTACCCCTTAAGATGTCGGTATGGCCCACAAATATCCCGGGACCCAAACTAAACTTCCGGCTAGTGTTTTCTGACTATCTAGACCCTTCCGAACGCGTTGGCGCACTCAAAACGACCATACGGTTAATGGAACTAAAATTCACTTTTTAATTATGTAGCACAATATCATGACGTGGCGGTCACACGCGTCAAGTAAAATTCCCAAATTGCCGTATTTATATCTTACAACAATATCAATATTACCAATATTCATATAATGCCAAGTATGCACATTATAATAAAATACTAACTCACATCTCGTTAATATTATTATCCGGATTAATTTCCAATTAATAAACATTTAATTCAATTAATCCCCAAAAATAAATAACGCAGAAAATACGGGGTATTACACTGACCCTAGGCGATTACGCCTTAGGAGGTAAGGTAGAGAGCCTCAAGACGACCCATGTTATGATGATGTGGAATATTGGGAACCCTATTAGATTTATGGGGATGATGTATGCCCAATTCAAGTCAGTAGGGGAAATAATGCCAGGCCGATCCGAGAAGACCAACCTTGTCCTTTGGTGTTTGACAGACTCAATAGACGATTTGCCGTTGACAGACACAGCCCAATTAGTGATTTGAGAGACCGACTCTCTAAGTCTCGTAGTATAGCTAGTTCCAGAATAAATATAGGATGTGCTGGCAGTCGAGCTCCACGTAGACGAGATGAGGAACAAAGGGAGGTTAATAGCTGATAGAGAATAGTCGGCAGAGAGCCAGTACAATGACCAATCGATAGAGAGGGGGCCTGTGATAATGTTGTTGTGGACGAGGTAGATGCTGCAACTGCATCCAACAAGCGTTGAAACATTTCTATTCAGAGGCTTGAGGAAAAGGTTGGCGACATTGCCAAGACCCTTTACAGAGGGGTTATATGGAATGTTCTCCATTCATCGCTAAGATAGTCAGCTACCCCAACCTGAAGAAAACTATCCAAATTGGCAAAGCCCTAAAAAAATAGATTAAGGAAGAGTTGATGAAACTGCTGAGGGAGAGACAAAGTATTTTTGCATAGAGTCACGCAAACATGCTTGGGATTGATCCGCAGATCCTCTGCCATAAATTGAATGTAGATGAAGGAGCTAAGATGATCAGACAGAGGTGAAGGATCTACTCCAGGGAGAAATATAAAGTTATAAGAGATGAAATGAAGAAGCTAGAGAAGGAAGATTTCATAAGGGAGGTCGTCTATCTAGAATGTCCGGCTAATTCCGTTATTGTGCCTAAGCCTAATGGAAAGTGGAGGATGTGTGTTGACTTCACCGATTTAAATAAGGCATGATCAACTGACAAATTACGCCTCCCAAGTATTGATTAGATGGTTGATGCCATGGCTGGGCATGAATTGATGAGTTTTATGGACGCCTACTCAGGCTACAATAAAATATTTATAGATCGAGCCGATTCCGAAAAAACTTCATTCATCACTGACAAGGGTACGTATTGGTACAAGGTCATGCCTTTCGGCCTCAAGAACGCCGGTGCAACGTATCCGAGGATAGTAACTAAGATGTTTGAGGATCAAATAGGCAAGACCATGGAGGTATATGTTGATGACTTGTTAACCAATAGCCTCAAGGTCGAGACACATATGGACGATCTTGAGCGCACTTTGAACATAATGAACCAGTATCGAATGAAGATCAATCTCACATAGTGTGTATTCGGGGTTAAAGCAGGCAAGTTCCTAGGGCTAATCATCAATCAATGAGGGATAGAGGCTAACCCTAAAAAAATTAAAGCATTGGTAGAGATTAAGATTCCAAAAACCATAAAAGACGTTTAAAGGCTGACTAGATGAGTTGCTGCATTGAATAGGTCCGTTTCAAGGGCCACAGACAAATGTCTGCCCTTCTTCAAAGTGTTGAGAAAGCCTTTGAGTGGAATGAAGAGTGCAAAAGAGCCTTTCGGGAGTTTAAGGCTTAACTCGGATCCACAGTTTTGTTATCCCGACCTGTTCAGGTAGAAAGTCTATATCTACACCTGGATATATCCAAGTCGACCATTAGTGAAACCATTGTACGAGATGATGATGGTGGTACAAAAGCTAGTCTATTTTAATAGAAATGCCCATCAAGGGGCCGAGCAGAGGTATCCAAAGATGGAAAAACTAGCTTATGCTTTGATACACGCTAAAACCCTATTTCCAGGATCACACTATGGTCATCCTTACAAACTCTTCTCTTAGATAGGTCATCCATAAAACTGAGAAATCGGGTAGGTTGATGGCCTGGTCGATAGAGTTGGGATAATTTGACCTTGTCTATCTGCTGAGAACAACCATCAAAGGGTAGGATTTAGGCAATTTTATAGCCGATTTCACATGGGACGAGGTCGATACCGAAGAGTTTGTAAATCAAGCAAATGAGCCAAAAAAAGCAAGTGCAATCCCGGCTGAGGCTGAGACGAGTGTTGCCAGAATAGTGGTGGTCAAGAATGAAGAAGAGAAATTTCTTTTCAAGAATGGAGTGCTGGATGAGGGCACTTTCTCAAAAGGAGATAGTGTTTTGAACCTGTTTGTAAATCTCTCTTCTTTCGAGAATTGGAGCGGTGCCACCTTGAGAGTGTTGGCCCCAAATGGGCCTGACATCGAATACACTCTGAGATTCAATTTCAAGGCATCCAAAAATGAGCCAGAGTACAAGGATCTTCTGGAAAGACTAATAATACCCCGTATTTTTGTGCATTTGAATTTAATTAATTTGTTTTATTTTAAATTACGCGAGAGAAGTAATTTTATTAAATTGAGTAATCATGTGCTTATTAAATATTAATCGAGAGTGAGATAATGATTAATATTATGAATTTAATTTGCTAAGTGAATAGCAAATAACGTATGGAAATTATTACGCGTAATAGTGAGTGATGTTAGCGTACTTGAATTTTATCTCAACCGGGAGTCGCGTGTTGACTAATTTGAGGTAGAGATGGGATGATTATATAAAGTGACTCGAATGATGATTTTAAGGTCACGAATGACTCTGGAAGGATCGAAATAGTCAAAATAGTATGTCCGGGGGTGGCGATTGGGTCCTGAGCAAATTTAGGCTAAACCGGCACCGTATAGGGGAGTTTTAGTGATTTGGGAAATGGGGGTTAGGAGACCTACGAATTTCTAACTCCTTTATCAGATGTTAGATAAGAGGGGTTAAGGTTAGAAACTCAAAATACAATGGGAGTCCATTTAAGAACAAAAGGAGAGAGTCCTTGGAGCTTTTGAGGAGATTCTTGGAGCTTTTCATCTCAATATTGCACCACAAACAACCTAGGAGTAAGGATTGATAGAGAAGACAATCAAATCCATCATCAAGACATAAAATAAGACCCTAATAATCAAGGCAAGTGTTTATATACATGTTATTTGAAGTTATAATACCCATGTGACTAGGGTTTCATCATATTTTGATTAAAGTGATAATTCTTGGAAGAAAAGAATGATTTAAATGCATATTTGGGTAGGAACTGCATTTAGAGAGATTTGATATTAGTAGAGGATAATAAATTAGAGTTTTTGTGTTATTATCCACAAATAAAATTTGGGTTTTTGATGAATAATGGTGGAAGAACATAAAATCTAAGGTTTTGAGGATTAGATGTTTAAATCCCTTTTTGAATGAAAATTATAAGGTTTTGATATTGTATTTTCATTAGAAATTATCCCAATGCATGTAGAAATAGTTAGGGATAATTGGTTTCAAGTTTGGTGAAGAAATATGTAAGTTATGTGGGTGTTAATGGTGAAAAACACACTTGCATAAGGAAGAATATAATACATTAGGTTTTCAAATCGATTCGGCCTCCTGGAAAATCGATTCGGTTGCCCAAAAAATATGAGAATTCCCCTTTTCAGCCTAGAACTCCTAAATTTTTGTCGGGAAATTTTTTGGGACATTGTTAGAATATAATGAGGGATCTATTATATTGCAGTAGGCCATGATAGGGTTATGGGCATTAAGTTTTATCGAGAGAGTTACGACGATGATTAAATGGGATTAAACGATAATGTAATTAATTCGCGAGAATGAGAATGTAATTACGAGAAAGTGTGAGTGAGATTATGGAATGAACCAGTAGGGTAAGGAAGACTTAGATATTGAAATAGTACAAGGCATAACTAGGGACCTTAGAGTAGAGAATAATACTCCATTAAATGCGATAGTGAGAAAAATCATAAATTGAATGTACGATGAGTATTGGAGTGATATATACTATGTAATAAATGATGATAATTAGGTTATGTGAATACCTATTGAATATATAGGTTGTGTGTATACCTAGTATACGATTGATGATATGTTAACATACCTACACTGCCTGCTATCACCAAGGTTACTGCGTGGGCGATCCCACCTTGCCGATTCCAGGGAGGGTTGGATTTGTGCCCCAGAACATAGAACTTAAGGCGGGTCACTATGTGTCGTGTATTAGTGGCTTCGACATGTCATTTCGGTACGTTAGGTATGTGCTTAGCCCAAAGGCTTAGAACTATGTTTGCCTCCACTACTTGTTATTTGATTTTGGGTTTGAGGAGATGTACCGAACCATTTGTCCCTATTTAGTACGAGAGGTACTTGGACTGATAGCAGAGTATGGCCATGTTTCACGGTGGTCCTTTGAGAGACGCCGTGATGATATATATATTAGTGAGATAAATATATATATATGTACCAATGTGAATATTCTACTTATGTGTGATAATATACAGTTAGATAATGTATTTCTAAAGATTGAATTAAGTAGTGAAACTTAATTAATTGAATAATGAGAATATAAGTGAAACGATAATTTTAACTCTTATAACATATGATCAATGTTAACTAACGAGTGAAGTACTGTATGGGCGGTACGGGAATAGAGATGTGTTCATATTCAGAATCACTTAAGTCTAGTTAGCTTGGGTAGAATAGCTAGGTTGGCTAAGTAGAAACGTTAGGCGTGCACAATAGTTGAGAGGTGAGGAAACTCAAGATAGTGTACGTGAATCTAACATGTTTAATCAATAATTGATTTTAAATTGTGATATATACTAGCTAAATATTTTCAAAATGTTTTGGGTTCTAGCCCTTGCCATAAAATCTTTTCAAAACCTTTTAGGTGTCCAGCCACAGGGATGCTAGACTTGATGATTACTTACTGGGACGGATAACTACAGCACTGTGGAGGCTCGTAGAGTTTTGATTTGGTGCATTTATCATTTCATTCCTAGAGTAGGAGTACTTACAGTATTTCAGTTTGGGTGTGTTGCCCCAGTTAGAACTTATTCATTTAGAATTTCAATTTCTGACTTGTATTCAAATTTTCTTATTAGTTGGATTTATTATTTGGTTTGGAATTTTAGCCTATGGTTTATTCGGCAAGACTCTATTTATTTATTTACTTGAGATGGTTTGAACTCTAGTAATATGTGAATGTTGTAATTCAGTTTTCCGCCTATTATTATTTGTTCATTTAATGTAATATAAAATTTGGCACCGACTTAATTAACTAATAGTTGATTAGTAATTAATTTGGTTTCGACAATGATACTAAGAATGAACCATTTTGTAAATCCTGTTTTAATTTAATAAATGCTCGATCACCCAGTATTTAATTAGGCGGGGTGTTATAGGACTCTCCCTCTTCAGATCATTTAATGTCGGCCAACTTTTGGTTAATAGTGATTCCAGGTTGGTGGTGAATCAGATCCTGGGGGTGTACGAGGCAAATGATGAGAGAATACGCAAGTACCTAGCAAGGGTAAAAGCAATGATAAAGAACTTCAATGAGGCGAATTTGAAAAGGATCCCTTGGATGGACAGCAGCTGAGCCGATGCCTTAACAAGATTAGCATCTGCGACTCGAGCAAAGATTGGAAGGTCGGTACGTGTGGAGATCCTATATCGACCGACCAATGAAGAGGAAGACTGTATAGTGGAGTTCTGCTTGAATCTTAACCTAGGTGCATCGTGTATGGAACCTCTCATCCGATACATGAAGGATGGTGAACTACCAGAGTCAAAGTTGTAGAGAAAGAAGCTGAGGTACAAGGCGACTAAGTTCTCAATCATAGGGGATGTTTTTTACAAGAAAGGGTTCCTCCTCCCTTTACTGAGACGTGTCCATTCGATGGAGGTAGAATACATAATGAAATATGTACATGCGATCTCTTATTCCAGTCACATAAGAGGGAGATCGTTAGTAAAATGAATAGTCACCCAAGGGTATTGGTGGCCTACCTTGGCCAAAGATACAGCTAGCTATGTGAAGAGTTGTGACAAA
This sequence comes from Sambucus nigra, assembly GCA_949130495.1. Taxonomy (NCBI): domain Eukaryota; kingdom Viridiplantae; phylum Streptophyta; class Magnoliopsida; order Dipsacales; family Adoxaceae; genus Sambucus; species Sambucus nigra. The sequence goes on from OX422218.1 coordinate 353,579,530, forward strand.
AGTTAGAGATATGCCAACATCCCTCATCAAGATATGACATCTATTACTTCCCCCTGGCTATTTTCAGTTTGGGGGATTAACTTGGTATGACCCTTTCCTAGGGCAACAAGCAATTATAGGTATCTTATTGTGGTGATCGACTATTTCTCTAAATGGGTTGAGGCAGAGGTCATGATAACGATCACCGAGACGAGGATCTTCAAATTCATTTGGAGGAGTATTATTTATAGGTATGGTATGCCCCACATATTGATCTTGGATAATGGAAAAGAGTTCAAGAATTCATCTCTAGAGGCTTACTGTAAGAGGGTTGGCATTACGTAGTTTTTCTCAGCTCCGGGCCGACCTCAAGCAAACGGCCAAACTGAGGTGACAAATAGAACCATCTTATAAGGGATTAAGAAGAAACTGGAAGACGCCAAGGGTCTTTATACAGAAGAGGTACATGTTGTCATGTCAGCATACAAGACGACGAAGAGATCCCCAATGGGGGAAATCCCATTCATACTTGCCTACGGCTCAGAGGCAGTGATACCTACCAAAATTGGCCTACCAAGTCATATAATTCAGACATACAATCCAAAAATAAAAAGTGAGGAATGAAGGTTATATCTAGAACTCAATAAACAAAGACGAGAGGATGCAGCGGTTAGGCATGCTTCCTATCAGTAGAGAACTACAAAATTCTACAACAAGAGGGTTAAGGCTAGGTTGATAGTCACCGAAGACTTAGTTTTGAAGAAAGCTTGGCGGAAGCCGAATAAGCTCCATGAAAACTGGAACATCCCCTACAGAGTTACTAAGTAGATTGTTCCTAGTACTTATGGGCTTGAAAATTTGGAGGGAGAGACGTTCTACAACCCCTGGAGCGCAGATCACTTAAAGAAATGCTATCAATAGGATGTTGTACAAATTTTATTTTCTCATTGTAAAAAATATATTTATTGAAAAAGTGATGAATGGAAAATGAAAAATTACAAGTGTTCCCTGATTTTCTTATTGTACGAATTGCTCAAGTTGTATGTTATAAGCTGTCCTAAGATACAAAACATCATTAATATGGTGAAGTGGTATCAACTCACTCATTGTGATACGATAATACAAATAGGGATAACCTCGTCCTTAGACTATCAATTACACCGAGAGGGGGAAACAATGTGATAACATCATTAAATTGGTGGTATGAGAGTTTATCTCTCTCGGTAAGACAATAGTGTAGGACAAGAAGACATTCGTCCATACACTCTCAAAACGACAAGAAGGGGACTTCCAATTAAACACCATTAATTTGGGGGCTTAAATTTGAAGATAAATTAACCATGGTTTGTGTAAACATCATTAACTTAGTGGTATGAGATTCAAAACTCACTCGGTGAGACGATAATGTAGGATGAGATGACACTCATCTATACACTCTGAAAACAACGAGAGGAGACTTTCAATTAAACACCATTAATTTGGTGGCTCAATTTTGAAAATAATTTAATTATGGTTTGTGTAAACATCATTAACTTGGTGGTACGAGAGTCAAAACTCTCTCGGCGAGATGACAGTGTAGGACGAGACGACATTCATCCATACACTCTGAAAACGACGAGAGTGGACTTGTAATTAAACACCATTAATTTGGTGGCTCAAATTTAAAAATCATTTAATTATGGTTTGTAAACATCATTAACTTGGTGGTACGAGAGTCAAAACTCTATAGGAGAGACGACAGTGTAGGATGAAACGACACTCATCCATACACTCACAAAACGACGAGAGGGAACTTGCAATTAAACACCATTAATTTGGTGGCTCAAATTTGAAAATCAACTCTTATGATTCATTGAACATCATTATGTGGTGATCATTGAACACCATTAATAAGTTGGTTGAATTTCTTCTTGTCTAAGGACGATAATACATCGACTAGCAGAAAGTTGTAAAGGTGCATTAAATTCCAAAAAGACACAACACTAGGAAAATAATTAGCAGAAACAAGATATATATTGGCAAATGTACAGATGAGGGTAATCAAGAAGAGAATATAGATATAACCAATGAAGTACAAGCGCCATTACATAAAAAATCAGTTGTTTAAATTACTACATAAAAAAGGGCGACAGGCCACAGGTAGATGCCCTGAAAAAATAAGAAGATTTAAGATGTGGGGTTTCCCTCAGTCTTCCCAGGAGTTGACCCGTCAGTGGCTTTATTGTGCTCAGCCTCAACACTACCATCTTTCTCATCTTGAGTGGTCTCGACCTCTTCCTAAGATGGATCATTGTCACCCTCATCGTTGACAGTGTGGATAGTCAGCTCATGTTGTGTCGCCCTTCGATCTCATTCAAAGTTGTTATAGCCAGTGGGTTAGAGAAGTCAAAGGCCTCTATCTGCTTGGCTAAATAGGAGATGTATGGGAATTTTAGGGTCATCCAGCGACATGCTGTTCTGGCCCCCCTCTCGAGGTACTACAATCTGTACCCCAATAACTCATTTGAAAACTTGAACTCTTCTACTGCCTTATTTTTGGCTTCTTTAAAAGCCTGATCAACAACAATCTTAAACTTCTCTTGAACCTCAGACGCTTGCTTCTCGGTCAGGTCCTTGATCGCAACATTATGGTCAGAGTTCAGTTTGTCAATGGCTTTTGAGTGTTGACACTTCAGGTTATCCACCTCCTTCTTGTTATCATTTTCCTAAGCCAGAATATGCTTCTTTAGGGTCTTCTCATTTTTTATAGCCTCTCGGGCTAACCGAATCTCAGGAATCTTTTCTGAGACCCACTGATGAACTTTCTTCATATATAGAAAAAACTATAAATATGAGATATCAGTATGAGATGATACTACACTTGTTATCAGAAATCAAATAATAGCACAATGGTTTACTTGAACGACTCTTTGTAAATAAAAAGCATTCAAGATCGAAACATCCATGGTCTCCATGAAACTGTCATAAAACTTTGGGGTTATGGAGTCCAGCACCTCAAAATCCTTATTTTTATTCCCCATGAGGGAATCTGAGCTGATCTTCAAATTGGCCAGCTTAGCCGACATCGCATCTTCAGAAGAGATCGGAATTTCCTGGCTCGGCATCGTCCTGGATGAATTATCCTTTCCTTTTTTTGTAGGTGGGAGACGTGGGCATTATTAGAGACTTACTTACTATTTTTGGTCCTCTCTACCTGTCTGGGATTACCAGCTGTGGATTTCTTAGTCTCAGGTTGGGGCACAGTCTTTTTTCCCAACTTGCTTCATCAAACTAGCAAGGTTTGGAGAAGCTATCTTCCACACAACTTGTGGTGTGTTAGGGGGACAATTTGTAAAATAAGTACGGGGTCAGTCAAAGAAGATACGATATAACAGTTATAAGGAAAATACTTACATAATTCGGTTAGATGGTCCACCCCCAAACCTGTTTTCTCCAGAAAATAGGGGTTTATCAATTGTTCAAGCTCTAAGAGACCACCCTCTCTACCCTGTATCCTAACCTTTTCCACATCCTTAATAACATCAATGCTCAAACCCATATATAACTTGGCTGACATTGGAGATTTTACCCATCTCTGAGGGACCCTAGGCTCTGAGGCACTGCAGGGATCATTTGGACCAAACTCCTAAGCTCTAGATACGAAGAAATAATGGGGCTTCCAATTATGATTAGAAGTATGATTGACAAGTAATACATTCGTTTTTGGTTTCCTAATTACGAGATGATAGTAGCCAGATTGAGTTTTTGAGGATGATACATTATAATAGCCCCTAAAAACACTAACTGGAAGGTCGGTGTGATGAACTAACTTCCAAAGAGATATAATGCCGAGGATGATCCTCCATGCATTCGGTAATAGTTAAGAAGGGTCGAGACCTAAACTGGCCATAATGTCTCGTACCGGTGGATGAATAAGAAGCCTGAAGTTGACCTTAAACATTTTCTCGTAAATCGAGAACTCCCCATCTCGGCTATAGAAGTATCACTCGTCCTTAGAGGGCACCCTCATATTGATAGAGGGTCCTATAATATAGAGATGCCTCCAAGTCAAGAGGTCTACTTCAGTGACTTTACTGGGAAAATATTCAGCGTAGGATGTATCAAGTGTATCCTCAGCCGTATCATCATCATCATCATCATCTGGGTTTTCGATCGGGATGCCACATGGAAATGTTTGAGTGAAGTTTTCACTGGGAATGGACGATAACGGGATAGCCGTAGGATGAGGAATTGAAACATCCACCCTTGACTCATTTAGATATGAGATGACTTGTAGGGAGGAGTCTGAGTAGTTTAAAGACTCAACACGTTGAGAAGACGAGACTCGAGAAGAAAACTCGACTTCATCAGACCCTTCAGAAGAGGTAGCAGAAAAATTCATCGCATTTTTATGATAATCCACACTCTCGGTCGTGTAGGATATGTAGGATTGTCATCCACAGAAGAAGACGACTCAGACATAGAATCACTAAGATTAGAAATGGGAGGAAGTACGATAACTAAATGGACTAGATGGATTAGAACTGTAGGGATGACTTCGGCTTTACGCTTGACAACAACCTCAACTTCTACCCTTCGTATCTCCTTAAAAAATCTCTCCCTAAGAGTTGGTTAATGTTCAGCTAGCTCGTAAAGGGTTTTTAACATTCAATAAAGTTTTGGTGTTGACTAAGTTTGACTATAAGATTAAAAAGGGGTAACCCAATCATTTTTGAGAAAAAAAATAAGAACAATGGTTTAACCTCTACACCAGAGATTCCCCGTGGTGTTTAAACCCAAATAAAAGTGGAACAAAAAATTCAAAAGGGTACCCTACGACGCCACCAACTGCCTAAAATACTCCAAAAACTAAAAGTACAACCCTTAACCCACCAAACTGTCCGCCAGGAAATGCAAAAGATCGCCAAAAAATGAAACAACAAGAATAAGTACACAAATCCTAACTAAATTCAAAGAAAGAGTGATGATAATGAGTTACCTGTAGGAGAAGAAGCTCCGGGGAAGAAGAAATCACTAAGAAAATGCAAGGAATAACGAGAATTGAAGATTTCTTTGAGAGCAACAATGGAGGTTTTCACAGAAGCTTAGGTAGGAGAACACAAACTTGCAAAGAAGAAAGAGAAAGGGTAAAAAATGGTTTTTAAACAACAAATGATTACGCACAAGTCTAAAAATTCATCACGTGGGCACAAAACGTAAGCGCCTCTGCTGCCGCTTATACTTAAGTGAGATGTTAGCCTATGAAAACTGACACTGTGTCATCTCAAGCTGGTAAAACCCTAGACTATCTGCCAAGTGTCACTTCAAGACCTTAATAGGATCACTCTGCCGCCAGTCATGAACATTTCATTAACCTTTTGTCCTCATACACTCTTACCCCTTAGCCTCCTACTCATATTAAAGTCTAACGTTTAGGGGGTGATTGATATACCCAAGTGTAGGCTTTTCCCAGACTTGGACATGTTCGTCCTGAACGACCTTACAATCCAACATTAACAGTCTCGATCTCATCCATTCTCTCAGGACGAGACCTCCAACAGCCATTTATGTCTATTAGTATCGACTCATCTATTACTCCAAGTAGCCTACGGCTCTTTTGTCTAACTATAAGCTCGTCTCGACTTCGCCCCTGCTCGATCGAGACCAAACTCATCATTATCCAGCCTATGATCGAACATGTCTTTTGGGTGTCTCATACTCGGCCTAGTCGAGACCCTTCTAGACAACATCTCCATCATATGTGATACAATACTCCAGCATGGTCAGTCCACGCGGATAGACAGTTATAACGGAATTACATGTGCATGTGGGGGAATATTTACTTTATCAGGATCTATACATGGCCTAACCTCATTGGAGAATGTATATTGTACACGCTTCTTACATGCTTGGAGGGTGTATTACACCACCTAAGCACTATATAAGCTTATCTTCTTCAATAATGTAAATGATCGATAATTAAAACCCTAGCCAATACTCTGTTAAAATCACAGTAGAGAGAGAAGTTGAGTGAAATGTCTCATAGGGCCATTAGAGCTCATTTTCATAGTGAAGTTCACACACTCATACACAGTAGAGTATACCATATGGTCGAACCACTTAGTTTATAATCTCTATCTCTCCATTGCGTCACCTCCTTCTTTACTTGCTTATAAATCTTATTTCCACCATTATTGCACCTTCAAGGTTGTTCTGGATTGATCTCTCACTATATCACTTGGTGGTATCATAACTGGTATCATCAGGTAGAAATATAATACTTTATACATTCTTATACCTATTTGACCCCAAGTTTCAATCAAAGATTAACATAAGGACATATATTTTATAGAATTTTCATAAACCAATCCCTTAAGTTTGCATAATTACACAAAGCCTCTAATCTTTGATAAAAAAACTATAAACCTTGAAACCTACATGAAAAATACCTAAGGACTCAAACTTAAACTCATACTTGTTTAGACTTTAACCCCTGATGACATGGCACCAGCTGGATAGCCAACATAGGTGGTACCCTGTGGGTTTTATGAGGTGCCATTTTTACATCCAATAAAAACCTTGGTAGAAACCTCTGTAAACTAGCCCAAACTTGACCTCCAATTTAACCAATGAACTCCCCTATATGAATCCTATAAATATCCCTTATTACCCTAGTCGAAATCCATATCAACTGAGTGCAATTTCAAAGTAAAGTTTTGAGAGTTTTTACATTTTTGTGATTTTATGTATGAATTTTTTATTCTTGAATTTGTTTATTTTTCTGCATATATTTAGAGTAGAAATACATTCTTACATGGGTTAGTTGACGTGTATGTTCTCTGTGTAAGCTCAAAAATAAGAAAACACCATTTAAGGTTGAGTTTCAATGGTGGATTCTGCTTCCTTGACTTTGAACCAGTTTCAATGTAGGGTAAGTTGAGATTAGGATCTCAAAAACCTAGATGTATGTTTAATTGAACTAAGAATGACTTTTGATACCTCAAATCAGAACTTGAAGTTTTGGGCTCAAAAAATTTTAGAAATAAAATTCTCAGTTTCTACTCCACCAAAATCCTTCAAATAAGTTTAATCTTCCCGATTTTTGATGTAGAACAACATCTTTATAATGCCGGAATGAGAGTCATAACTTTTAAACAGTTCCATTTGGTCAAAATTTTACCAGCTTTTTAGAAAACTAATAGCTCAATTTATCCCACCAAAATTCTTAAAACCAATACAGTTAGATTCGTTTTCGAAAATTAGACAACTTTCATTCAGAAATCAACTTAAAATGTTTAGAAATCAAGGTCAAACTTTTAAAACCCTAAAGTCAAAATTTCGAGAGGTAGTAGATGGTTAAACCTCACGCGCGCAAGTGTAGGTCAAACCAGGCGCGCCCCAAATTTGTCTGGACGCGTGAGAGCGCATCTCCAATTATTATTTTTTTATATTTTTTCCCAATATTTTTATTTTTTAATGTTGAACAATTTGGTATATTACAAAACCCAATTTGGATCACTGGAAAGTGTTCGAGAAAGTCAGTTTTGAGTTTAAATTTTAACTTTTATATTCACACTTAACCCCTACCTACTTTTAAAGTATTTCAAAACTTCTCCAAACTTTTTCCATTATTATTTGAGTATAATTAAACCTACTTTGTCTCATGGCACAAATTTTAAATCCAATGTATATGGAGAAAATATTTATTTAAAAAGGTTTTGAAAATTATACTTTACACCCTTTTAAAATATTTTACACTGAAATCATTTTTTAAGTTCCATCCTGTTACATTACATAAACTTTATTTGAGACCTCTATAGCCTACTTGCACTTGTTATGGTTTCAAACTACCCAGTCTACCAGCAATTTAGCTGCATAATCAATCGAAATTCATAATACTTAAAGTAGGTGATTTAAATTTCGATTTTAGACAATTTTGAGCTTATGTCTTTCAATTACTGGTTGCTATATTATTTTGTAATAGTTTTGAACTCCAAATTTAAAAACGAACTCCTTTGAGAAGTTTAAACTTATACCATAATATTAATTCCCTCGATATTCTCGATTATTTCCAACCCGATAAACTGTTATACCAGATCGCTAAACCCCTTCACCATGGAAAAACGTCGCAAATTATTGTTAATTGAATATAACGCTACAATTTATTATCCTTATTAGTATAAAATTCTACTAGCATACCTTATGATTCTAGGATTAGACCCCGATATAGACACGGTAAATCTAATTGGCCTGTAGGACTCAGATGTTGAGTACCTAGTCGTATACCACTACATATGTATATGAGTGCCACTCTAGTAAGTGTGCCAAGCTATATTGGACTATTCCCCGATTATTGGGATTTCCCGTTCAAATGTATTTTATGCCTTGAGAGATATCGTAACGGTATGTCTACGCTATTTAATCCTTGTAACCGATAATTTGTGGGTTATCGTGTTGTAATCTGTACCAGTATGATAGTAACTCGATTCTCAGTTATACAATTACTCTCCCCATATTATTTATTTACATATGAGTTAGCGCCATTATAACCCTGATAGTCTTATGATATTTCAATTTGTTTCAATAGGAATAAATTCAAGAATATTCTTCTATTACTCTCTAACCCTTATCATCTTCTATATCCTGTATAGAAATAAAAAAATATCTACTTGGCATATTTTCTTAATTGTTTTCATTCCAGATGAATGGCGAGCCTGAAGAAGATCAGTTACCGCCCGTATCTTTGAACTTTGATTCGTTTCTACCTCCGAAAATATTTGTAGTTACGTACGTGTGGATAGTGAAAGAAAAAGATGGTAGTCCCCCTTGGAATATCTACACCGCAACTTATCAACTTCTATGAACTCTAAGTGTTTCTTCGATGTTTTAAGTTTATGTACGGTCTGGATAATTACAGACTCTGATATGTAATAAGATTCCAGGCATCTCCCTAGTAAAAATTGTTTCAATTTCGCTACCTTAAATTATGGTTATATTTCATTTTATTCTTATTTATCATCAAAAGCATATGTATTCACGGATGCGACATATGCAATTATTATCTTTATGTTTTAGTTTTATTTCTCAATTATTATTTGAATGATATTAAATTATTTTAGACTCCTGTATTATTTATGTTAGAACTGATCAATCTAGTTTATATTTTACAGGGTGTCACAGTTAGTATCAGTGCATTCCAGGTTCAAGTGTCCTAGGGATCTTGAGTGTGCCCATCATTTTTTATGTAGAGTTATTTGATATTTTAGAGACATACCATTTAGGATTTATATTCTCTATAACGAAGAATGTTTAAAGGGTTTTGTGCCATATTACAAACGATCGACTTAGATAGATCGAAATGTATCGGGAGGGTTCCTTATTTAGATTTCCTTTATGAGACTTCCCACTCATAAGAACGACTTTGGTTAGGAGTTAATGACTTTGGGTGTGATACCCTTAGTATGTTCTTATCGTATGGTTCAGGGGGAAATTCCTCCACTCACCATTCGTAATAATATGAATAATAAGTTTTTGAGACCTCATCAGGTCGACCACATGATAGCCAGTATGATGAGGAGTTTAACTATCTTTCTTTTTATGCACTAGGAGAGATTAATACGGAAGTGAAGAAGGATATTTTTATTTTCAACTAAAGTTCGAGAATAATTTTTGAGTTCTTATAAACCTTACATGAATAACTATTCAAAGAATAGAGTTCCTAAGATTGTGAAGACCGAGGCTAAGGTTGGCCCACGGGACTAGAGATGGTGGATCATTGGGCCAGGTAGGGAGGATCTCCCTAATAGATGGAACTGCATAAGGGGAACAGACCCCAAGAGGTTTCCAGAAGTAGATAATGCAATTTATGGTGGCCAGTAGAGCCACGACCAACGAGAACAGGGCCGATGATGATAACTTTTAGAGTATCGACCGTAGAGGAAAGGTCAACAGGCCACCGACCGGGCCAAGATTTTAATAGTTACTTTATAGGAAGGCATTACACTTATGGTAAGTTAAGCCACTTTGTTATTAGTTAACTTAGAGTAACCTGTGTTATTGGGGTTGCCACCAGGGGATGGATATAGTTATATTTATGAACCATGCACATGAGTCTCTTAGACACCGAGGAGTTATCTTTATTTATTAGTAGTGTGGTTAATAAGATTATGAAATATATAAATTTTTAGCACCAAGTTTTATTTATATATGGAGACCCCAATGGGTGGGGCTGCTTTACGTCGTGATTGTAGAGACATGGTAGTTTATTTGGTCGAGTTGGTTTTTAACCCCTTTATTATTTTTTTAGATGAGAGATAATTGTATTATTAGGCTTCTTAGGATAATTATGCATTATGCTTATACCGACTACTAGGGATACATCGTATGTATCCATTTTTGGGTCATGTGATGTTTCTTACTTGTTATGCCTAGGCTCGAGGGAGGGTCCAACACACACTTGTATTATATATATGCGACTTGATTTAAGGAGGTCACCATATAATTAGATTCGATATCGATAGTCTAAGAGTTTACATGCATCTTTGATGAGGTACCAGAATTATCGTCTAATTGAGAGATAAACTTTTGTATTAATTTGGCTCCAGGCACCAGATTTATTGCTATGGCTCTCTATCAGATGACTCCATTAGAGATGTATGAGCGTCGGGAGCAGATTCAAGAATTATTGAGCAAAGGGTTCATCCGAAAGAATACATCTCCATAGGGATGTCCAGTTCTATTTGTGAAGAAGAAGTACGATTCGCTTCGATTATGTGTGGAATATTGGGAGTTGAATAAGGTCATGATACAGACCAAGTATTCATTTTCATGTATCGATGACTTATTCGATCAGTTGAGAGGCGCATCATTCGTTTCCAAGATTGATTTGTGGTCAGGATATCATCAATTATGTATTCGGTAGGAGTACATTCCAAACACGAATTTCTTAATGCACTATAGATCATATGAATTTTCGGTCATGCCATTTAGGATGACCACTGCACTAACAGTGTTCATGTACCTAATTGATTGGGTGTTTTGTCCATACTTAGATCCTTTCATCATCATGTTCATCGATGATATTCTGATCTATTAATGTTCAGAGGAGAAACATAAACATAATTTGAGGATGGTTTTGAAGACTATTAGGGAGAAAAAAATTTAAACCAAGTTCTCTAAATGTGGATTTTGGCTCCGAAAGGTGCAGTTTTTGGGGCACGTAGTATTCGAGGCTAGAATTTTAGTGAATTCTAGTAAAGTATCTTTAGTTTTGGATTGGTTATAACGTTTGACGCCTATAGAGGTTAGCAGTTTCTTAGATTTGGTAAGGTACTACAGTAGGTTCATTCATGGGTTCTCAAAGATTATCGGGCCACTGACTCACCTCACCTAAAAAGGGTACCATTTGTATGGAGTGCCGACTATTAAAGAGAATTTTAGGGTCTCAAGGAGAGACTCACATCATCACTTGTCCTTGATTTACCGCAGGGGTAAGTTGAGTATATGGTTTACACGGATGTATCACTCTAGGGGCTAGTCAGTGTGTTGATGTAGGAGGAGAGACCTATTGCTTATGATTCACATAAGATTAAGTCTTATAAGGTCCACTATTTGAATCATAATTTATAGTTGGCAGCGATAATTTTTACTCTATGTACGTAGAGACATTATTTATTGGGAGAAAAGTTCATACAATTTTCTGATAATAAGAGTCTGCAGTAATTGTTCACTCAGAGGGATCTGATTATGTGTCACAAGAGATGGCTCGAGTTTATGAAGGACTATAACATTTTGATTCAGTACTGTTAGGGGAAAGTGAATATGGTAGCGAATGCGGTCAGTTGAGGACCAACTATTACGTCAACACTATTATGGAAAGAATTTGAGGAAGACTTATCAGACATTTGGGTGGTGCTGTGTAGCGCCACATGAGAGATGTATTTAGCCGGTGACTTCTTGGAAATTATGACTATTATACCTGCTATCGTGTCATGAGTATTTAAGCACATGGTTTGGACTCCTTTTATCAGGAGAAGTTACGAGAGATTTTGGCTGGAAAAGTTCCCTTTTTTATGATTGGCTCAGATGAAAGATTGAGATTCTAGGACATTTGCCAGTGCCAGAGGATCTAGGGTTACTGAGGTAAATTTTAGCAGAGGCACACGATTCACGATATATAGTGCACATCAAAAGGGATAAGATGTACCAAGACATGAGGAGATCATACTGGTGGATGAAGATGGCGAGAGACGTGGAGGATTTTGTGTCTAAATATACCACTTGTTAGCTTATAAAGGTAGAGCACTAATGACTAGCCGCCGAGTTACAAGCATTAGAGATTCTCAAGTGGAAATAGGAGAGAATATCTATGGACTTTATTTTGGGGTTGCCGAGGTCTCTGAGTGGCTATGATTCAATTTCGTTCATCATCGATAGATTGATGAAGGTGGCTCATTTATTTAAAGTGCATACGGATTACACTACACAACAGTATGCCATCTTGTTCATGTATGAGATTTAACGACTTCATGGGGAACCATTAGATATTGTGTTCAAAATGTACAACACATTCATCTCTTAATTTTGGATAGGTTTTCAAGAAGTGATTGGAGTGCAACCGAATATGAGTATAATATTTCACCCTCAGACAGATGGTCAGACAGAGCAGTTGAACTATATTTTAGAGAATATTTTTCAATTATGCGTGCTAGACCTAAAAGGGAATTAGGGTCAACACTTACCACTAGTAGAGTTTACCTACAACAATATTCATCAATAGACTATTGGTATGTCAACTTATGAGGAATTATAAGGGCGACCATAACGTTTGCCGAGCTGTTGGTTGGAGGTAGGGGAGCACAAGATATTTGAGTCAGAAATTATTTGGAACACCATAAAGAAGGTGACACTGTCTCCCCGATGAAGGGTGTGGTTATATTCAGATCCAAAAGGAAGTTGGATCCCCGTTATATAGATCCCTTTAGGATATTGAATAAGGTGGGCTCGATGGCATATCGATTGGCCTAACCCGATAATATTTAGCATGTGAACGACGTCTTTTACATGTCCATTCTGAGGGAGTTTCATAGGAATGATTTGGCTTATCAGCATATCGACACTGACGGTATTGATCCGCAACTTGATGTGAGCTATAAGGAGTGACCACAACGTATTCTCGATAAGAGAGAGCAGAGTCTGCGATCGAAGACATGTCTCAAAACACCATCAATGAACAATGAAGTGGTATTCATACATTATCAAGCTCACTAAAGAAACGAAGCTATATCTCCAAACACCATGAAAAAGTCACATGAATGGATGTAATGTTGGGATGATCCTAATATCTTAAATTCACATTCATATATGGTGAAAAATGAAAACACAAAAATCTTTGTCTTTTTGAAATTTTTTATCAAAATAAAATCTTTTTAGAAATTTTCAAACTTCTTCTTAAAAACCAAAAATCTTTTTAGATTTTTCAAAAATATATTATAAACAAAAATGTATAAATATATAAAAATACAATCTAGAAATAACAGTAAAAGATATGAGCATGATAATCACCCTACACTAGACAAACTACCCAAACTTAATCAATAGAGCAAATACCCAAAGGCTTACTGAGATTCTTGAGTCTAAGTGCATCTAAAGGTTTTGTGAAGACATCGGATAATTGACGTTCGGTGCTCACAAAGCTCAAGGATACGAACTTTTACTCTACGAGATTACGAATAAAATGCTCGCATATCCTAATATGCCCCGTGCTAGAATGTTGGACCAAATTACAGGATATATGAATTTCACTTGTATTATCTCATGAAATAGTCATTGTGCCATGGAAAATCCCATAATCTTCCAACATTTGCTTCATCCATAAGAGATGCGTGCAATAACTCCCGACGGCTATATACTCGGCCTCCTCCGTGGACAAAGATATGGAGTTTTACTTCTTCCTCAACCAAGAGATAAAAGCACCCCAAAAGTAAAAACATCCTCCTGAGGTGCTCCTATAACCATTAACATCCCCAGCCTAATTGGCATCCGAATAGGCGGATAAATGGTCATTGGTATTAAAAGAATACCAAATACCATAGGAAAGAGTGCCATTCACGTATTTTATGATACGTTTAAGTGGGATCAAGTGAGATGCTTTCGAGAATGCTTAATATCGGGCACAAAATCCAATGCTAAAGGCAATGTCGGGACGACTAGTGGCCGAGTAGCGAAGACTACCTATCATACTCCTATATAGGGTTTGCTATACGTCCTAGACTTCAAGACTATAAGATATGGACATACCATGGTGAAAAGAATGTACCTTATGTTCCAGAAGAAAATTTGATATCCGAACGCATAACGGAACCCTACCGAGTGAAAGTGCTACATGATTCTCCAACACATTAATGATGCTTACGGAGTCCATCACCATTAAAACCACCAACCAATGGATACAATTAATGTGCATTATGATTATGTTAATGAAAAAAATTGATGCTGAATTATCAGAAGATTGAGAAAATATACGGTTGAAAGCCGACATGACTAGACCAGTATGTAAATATTGAGATGAATATCACTAGGTATTATATGCAATTCGTTTTTTTAGGAAATAGCGTAATCATAATTTTAAGTGGGTTAAAGACAGTCTCTTAAAAGATAACATGTTATCAAAAAATTAATCTATAATAAAGAAGAGCTTGAAGGGTTTGGCTTTCAAGTACAAATATATTCATGCATGCAAGTATGATTGCATATTATGCCTAATGAGAACGAAGAGTAAGATGAGTTTCCCATGTACAATGAGCAAAGATATGTGTCTTTTGAGTGTGTAAAATACATAACTGCAAAATATCGCAAGTGCTCGAAGGTTTCACAAAAAGGTTTTGAAGTATTTTCCCCTCGGGCCATGGTAAAAATAATTTTTAATTATACCGTGGATAGAAGAGGCCATGACATGGCACACTCAATGCGAGGTGGGTGGTACTCTCATTCGTCATCCGGTTGATTCACTCATCCGACATCTTTCAAATGTATGACACCCTAAATTAGAAAAGTAACCTCACAATGTTCGTCTTGCATTATCAATCGATGGGTTTAACCCTTTCGATAATTTTAAAACAAATCATAGTTATTGACCAGTTCTCATGGAACCTTTAAGTCTCCCTAAAAAATTGTGCATGAGAAATCATTTCACATTATTGTCATTATTGATACCCGAGTTAAGGGCTCCCGATGATGATATTTATATTTTCTTAGCCCCATTAATCAAAGAACTCAGAATTATAAGATAAAGGCGTGAGTTTGTTTGATTCTCATAGGGGTGAACAGTTCACACCTAAAGCAATGTTGACGTGGGAGATCCATAACATTCCTAATTATGGGACCTATTTCGGTTGCATATGGGTCATCGTAGATTTCAATCCACCAGTCACCTTTAGGAACGATAAGTCTAATTCTAACTTGTCGATCACGAGTGTATAGGATGAAACCTGCTCAGCTTTCTGGTCAGCAGATAGAGGAGAAGGCGAAGGCTACGATAGTGGGGAATACGTATGTGGGCAAACACCCACAGTTTGTAAATCTGAAACGTAAATCCAGGGAGGATCCGAACAACCCTAGTTAAATGAAGGCATAGTCCAAATGATAAATATTTTTTGACTTGCCGTATTGGAAAGATCATCGTGTAAGGCATATAATTGATCTGATGCACATAAGAATGTTACATAATATATGAGAAGAACATGTCTGGGTGGATCTCATTCAAAACATGTAGAGCAGGCGCGACGCGATCTACAGAAGATGAAAATAAAGAAGAAATTGTGGTTAAAAGTGTTCCTATAAATGGAAAAGTTTCTATGCCCCAACTGATTTCACTTTAAATACTAGTGAGGAAAAGATCCTCATAGACACGTTGTTTAACTCAAAGACTCCAAATGATTATTTTGATAGTTTACACAAGGTAGTAAGACACCAAAAAAATGACCCGAAAGAGTGTAAGTCTCACGATTGGCCATCATCATTCAATTAATCCCTCTGTTGTTTAGCCATTGCTTCTCCGAGCACAAAGATCACCATCGAGAATTATGTAAATAAGTTTGTGATTTTCCCTAGTTTGTGAAAAAGTGGTAAATAAAAAGCACGTCAAAGCTGTGAACTAAACTTTAGCCTAGGCAATTTGTGTATTAGAGGAATATTTTCCTTTGTCATTCTTCGATATCAGTATCCACCTACTTGTGCATTTCTACGATAAGGAATTATTGTGTAGTGCCTTCAGGTATTGTTGGATGTATCCTTTCGATTTCTTGATGAAAACCTTTAAAGACTACATTAAGAATACACAGTATATTGGAGGGTCAATTGTTGACAAATACATAACTGTGGAATCATCTCTATACGCTCGATAACATATGGCAGAACAAGAACTGAGGAGGTTCAATCCTCGTGGAGAATGAGTGACTGAGGAACCTGATGAGTTTGAGGATGAAATGTATTTTTGGAACCCTAAATAGGGGATACTCGCTAATCTACAATACTAGCAAGCAACTCGCTATGTCTTCGAATTGTAAAATCCAGTTGAAGATTAGAGAGAGTAAATAACTACATAATTGACTGAATTATTCATGTTTGATTATATGTATTCTCTATATTATGATCCAAACTCTACAATTTACCTTTACAAGTAAGAATATGAAATTTCTCAAAATCAGAGGAGAAATTGCACGACGAATGACTTTAGGGCATGTGTATAAAAAAATTAATTTTCACCTCTTATGTGTGTGGTTATTTATTCATGTGTTATAAAAACATTCCCTCGTACAAATTCATAATAAATGCAGTTTGTAAAAAGAGGTGATGTATTTTCAAGGCTTTCACTCCTAGAAAAAGGTCCCATATTTCGTGCGAAAGAATTTAAGAAAATCTGCACCAACAGTTTTGATTTTTTCTCATACCCACGTGAGGAAAATCTTTTGAGGCAAAACAACTAAATTTCAATTTATGCCTCGAATAATATACCGCTAGCAAATGTGATAAAAATAAAAAAGATATGGTGCTAAACTATTATGGATTGTCCAAAAAATCTTGGAACTCGATTATTTAGATTTAATAGAAACCGTATTATATTGTGATTGGGTGCAAGTGAAGGATGCTACTAATGATTGTAAAGTTGATCGTGACTTAAAACTTATCATGGTAGATATATCAAAGATGAAGAGTAAAGATCACATAGTCGACGAGCCTTTTATTTCTTCCTTGTAGAATGCAAAGAAGGTATTTAACTCAAAGTATATAAATGATGTCAATTGGTATATTGTTGTGTATCCACCAAAGGGTGTGACTACTCAAGCAGACGCATCAAAGGGTCCTAAAGAGTTCCGATATGCTCTTGATGACAATCATAATTTGGAGGATCTTTTAGTTGATTTAGAGGAAGATTGAGTATTAAATATTATTTTACCCTTGACAATCCTATTTGTATCCCATTATTATATTGACCCTTGACAATCATATTTGTATACAAGTTGTATCGTATTATAAATGTTTAGTTTAATTTATGAATGTTTAGTTTTATTTATGAATGTATAATTTGATTTATGAATGTTTAGTTTGATTTATGAATACTTAGTTTGAATTATGAATGTTTAGTTGGAATTATGAATTTTTAGTATGATTTATGATTTAACTATAATGGCATGATGTTGTACTTTGAATTGTCAACTCCATGGTATGAGATTGATTTGTTAAAGTGTATATGAATTGGTTACTAAATGCAGGGGATTTTTGGGGGCTTCATAAAACTATTTTTTTTATTTAATAGATATGATCATGACCCTAATCCGTGACCCCTAAATTTTAAAAAAATAAATAAATAACTGGCCGTAGTCCAAGACCATGACCAATTATTTATTTATTTTTTAAAAAAATTTTAGGGGTCGCGAATGAGGGCGGTGGCCAAATTTTAACACCGTTCCACGTTGGTCACGGCCCGAGGATATGACCATGGAGCCAATATTGTCCCACACTGATCATGGATTTAGTCCGTGACCACGGGGTCAAAGATTAAGTCCCTGATCATAGAGCCAATATTATGTCACGGGAGAGACCGTGACCTCCATATAGGGTCATAGATGAGGTTCATTATCACTATTTTTGGTCACGATATAGGTTCATAGCCCGTGGACCTGGTCATAATCGAGTTTCGTGACCATCTTTGATATATGGTGTAGTGGTGATTCATCCACGATCATATGCTTGGAAATACGATCTTACTGAGGTGCTTTTTACTATAGGAGTAGTAACAATGATATTACACCTTATTTGGGGTATTATTCCATCCCTTATAACCTAATATGGCCTTATTTTAAAACCATTTTTTCCATTGATGTTAGAAAAGGGCCTAGGAGTCTTACGCCGAGATTTTTGTTTGGTCTTTGAATTCTTCACTTTCCCAGTTTTCATTGGTTTAAATTTTGTTTGGAGAGAACATAGTAATTGCGCTTGGAACAAGAGCCGTTGAAATTTTTATAAACATGAGTATTGACCCTTATTTGAAAACATCCTTCCTTATTGTGCCCAAAACATCACAATATTAATAGTATTTGTCCGAATTGGGGTTTACTCTACTAGCTAGATTTTTAAAGCTAGGTTTCACTTTATTTTCCACCATAGGTTTGATTGCAAATGTTTTTGGCTTATTATTAATGTCTCTTATGAGATGGAAACTATATTTTAAAATCGGTTCATGTCTATGCTTAGGAAACTCAATCTTCTTTGTCACTTTTGAGATTATGTTTTGAAAAACAAGTTTTTCAAAAATCTAAATTTTCTCAAGCATTGGAATTTCAATTTTACTTTAACTAGCTTTGACATACGTGGTATGTTTACTTTTGAAATAACTTTTGTTTTTATTAAACCCTAATATAGGTTTTTCATTTTCAGACATTCCAACACTCAAAATACAATCAAGTTGCTTAGTTCCATATTCAAAATCCTGATATCTTTTGAAAACTTTAGAATTTTTTCTTCAGTTGAATCCAATTCAACCAAAGTGGCTTTGTGTTTTTATTCTAAAGTCATATTTGAATCTGACAACTCTTTTACTTTCTTTCTCAAAAATCAATTTTTCTGATCTAATTTCTTTTACATTGTACTCATCAACATTTCCACTTTTCATGTCATAACGCCGTTTGTGAAAAAGTGTCCCCTATATTTTCATTATTGAAAATATTTGAACTCACCCACCCACTATCATTTAATCTCACACAACCATAATCTAAATTAATTGAAACAACATTCACATCACATATATCATTAGCATCAGACAATTCAACATCAGAATCACTAGTAGCCATGCATTCATCAACAACATTCTTAACAATCTTAGAATAAAATGACATGTAGGTCTCATTATTCTTAGAAGGATAAGAACCTTCACTATTATACTCAGAAGTGTCATCTTAACGTTTAGTTATATGGTCCTTAGGTAGGTTCTTTTTCTCGGTCCTACATTTATTAGAAACATGTCCTAGGTTATGACATTTGTGATATTCGACCTTAGTTATGTCCAATGGAGGTATTTGTTTGTCTTTATTGTTGGTGTGATTATAAGTCCTTTTTACGTGGTTTGGGGGTGAGAATGATCTTTTCTACTGAAATGTGCTCATTTAGTAGCAACTGCATTTCTAAATTTCTGAATTTTCATAAAATGTTTACTAAGCAAGGCAATTCAGGTGTCCAGAACCTCTAAGTCTATATCAGTGTTGTCAAAGTCTAAAGTGCTTAACTTAGAGTTAAAGACTAAGTTTGACTAATTTGTCCTATTAGAATGAGAGTTGGATTTAAATGTTTTCTTATAGGCTAATTCCATCTCAACAGTTCTGGGTTTACTACATAGAAATTTAGGAGTCAAATAAGGGTTATCAAAATATTTCTTAGAGTAAAACCTAGGGGAAATGATCTAAGTATTTTCATAAAAATGTCTATATCAACAAACTCAACACCATTAGCATCAAGATTGTTTATTTTCTGTCAATTTTAAGTAAAATTCATCGAAGGTTTCATCTCCTGACATCATTATGTGTTAAATTATTGAATTAGAATCTTACCCTATTTGACAAGCTTGTCACCCTCGTAAGTAGTGAAAAGTGTATCCCATAATGGTTTGGATGTGATACAAATTGGTATTTTCTTAAACTCGGTCTCATTTATGGATTTAAAAATGGATTTTTTTACAGGGATTTGAGGTTTTCCTCCTTAGTATACTCACTAACCAATTTCTTGACTGTCTGAACATTGGATTCTTCAACATAGTCTTAGTTGGGTGTGTGTATCAGTTTGCAATTATATCCCAAACATCATCTTTCAATGTCCCTTCGATGAAGGAAATCATCCTTACTTTCCAAAAGGGATAATTATTTCCATCAGAGAGAGAGGGACAGTTCAGGTTCCCATATTTTTCAACCATTTGATCAAAATTTATTAAAAGGGTACATTATTAAAAAAATAGTTAAAAGATCTGATACCACTTGAATAAATTGACTTAGACTTTAAACACAAAGCTTAACTTCTGATTTTATTTAAAAATTAATTTTATATCCGAACTCCTCTTTCTAGTAAGCTCTTTTGAACATATGACGAAGAAGTAATATTACAAGTTATAACATTGTTAAAAACTTAATCTAATATCCTAAGTCACTCTTAATTTTGAATTTTTTTCATTAATATTTTAACAAAACTATTTAGTCTATTAGTTCGTTACTAATATCAAACAATGTAGTAAATAGATATCAAACAACAAACACGAGGCCATGATTTATACAGGGTAAATCCTTCATGGAAGAAACATCCTAGTTGTGGTTACTAAACCATGAAACTAAAAAGTCCACTAAAAAAATAAGGATAGAAGTGAAACAATAAACATAAGAAAATAAATATAAAAAATATACTAATGCAAGAGTCGTATTCCATGGCTTGATTCTTTGCTCGTTGCTCCACCCGCTCTTCCATTTTTGACATAAACTCTTCAGTTTCTCTAGTATACCATGTGATATTGTGTGTGAGTGATTTGTGAGTCTAAGTGTGCATATGTAAATCTAATCATTGAAATCCACGCATACTTAATAATACAGACAATCTCTACAAATTACAAAGTATCTACTACAATATATAGTCTAAATAATTTATGCTATCAAACTCCTCAAATGATTTCACTATTGATTTTCACAAAATATTTATAAAATTAAGACATGGAAAACTTTATTTTTGACAAAATCATTTTAAATTTCAGATCTAATCAACCATGATTTAGATCTAAATGTTTTAAAAGATTTAAAATATTTTTTAAAACAAAACTATAGATCTAAATCACAGAATGTGAAAACCAGTTTTCAAACCTTACAAAGGTTAAATATGTTCTAATCATGAATCTTAGACTTATTGTGAGTGAAATGTGAGATTAGATATAAGATTTTAAAAAAATGTAAGCCCTTGTACCTTATCTCAAATTCATATATACCGGAGAAAAATACTTTATACCCCGTTTTTTTAAAATAAATAAAATGGTGATTAAAGATTATAAATATTACGAGAAAATAATAAAATAAATGATTAAAAGATTGATATTATATCAAGATATTGAAATAAATATTGCAAGTGTGATTTATACAAAATTTTGAGATTTTATTTTGATTAAAAGTAATCACGGGACTTATTGTAAGTTGAATAATTTGGATATTCGGTCGAGATATAATTAATTTTGACTAATAATGTGATTTAATGAGTCAAGATGAATTTATACATTTTTTAGATATTTTATAATAATTAAAGTGATAAATGGGGTATTTGTTTAATTAAATTGTAACTTAAGGGTAAAAGGGGTAATTGAAATTATCTTGGGCTCCAAGATAGGGAAAAGTGAAGGGTTTGAACAAATATATAAATATATATATGGTGGGAAGGTGGAGAAGAAACATAAGATAGAAGAAAGAAAAAGAGATAAGAATAAAAAAACTAAGAGAAAACAAAAGGGAGAGAGATAAGGGGATGTGCTTCTATGATTGACCTTGGGGTTGCTATAACAGCGTATTGACCTGCAATAGCGGCACAATGATTGATTTGGCGGTGCTGAGAGCTCTTTTTGGGTATTTTATGGCTTTCAACCTCATTTTCGGAGATATTCTCTTGGGATTTTGGAAAAACACAAAACATGGACCCGAGTCAATTTTCCAAGTAGATTTTATTTTTGGAGTTAAATCATTGAGATGAATAAAGATAATACCATAGTTTTTATCATTTCAGAATCTCAATCTAAAGTCAAGAATACTATACTTAACCCCTTTGGTACTTTATGATTAAGAAATTACTAAACATTTTTATTATTTAATTTAAGAGCGGTTAAAAGCCTAAGTTGATATTTAAACTTTTGAAATTGATATGTTAACTTGTGAAACCCTATTTAATTAATATGTCTATAAAATGATTATGTGAGTTAAATAATCTAATTGTTGTAAAGATGAGAAAATTAACATGTTAAATGAGTAAGAGTATGCTATATGAACTTTGAGCCTTGAAATATGAGTTATGAGCATCCTTGTCCCATGGAACTTTTAATATAAACTACCGATGCTTATTTTTGGAGACCTAAAAATAATTGGAAAGTTATATTGACCCCTCTTGTATGTGCATGAATTATTGAGTTATGAAATTAAAATTTAAATATTAGGGATTGGGTTTTTCTACTTTTGATTTGATACTAATAAATGCTGGGTAAAAGAGAATATTAACTAATAAAATAATTATATTGTTGTTATTTAAGGGGATTTTTGTTTATCCCTATGTGTTGATATTAAAACTAGGATACAGGTTGGTCCTTATCATTGAGGATACTATGTTGTGAGGTATTGATGTTTATCGTAAGTACATTAGTGTTAATTTTTTGGTTCCATTTGAGTGTTTATGGGATATTGGTTATTTTATTGTAAGAGGAATGGTGTAGTTGGATGAGATGTGGTGCATATACAATTTTTCGATTTGTCTCTTATTCTTCTTTGACGATGAGATTTGGGTGATAGAATAATAATTTTTATTGGTGAGGTTTTTTTATCGTATAAGAGTTGTGATAATGTGGATTATATTGATGAATATATGAGGTTGGTGAGAGGGCTAAGGCTTGTGGATTTATGTATAGTTGAGATTTGGAGTTATGGTAATTGACTTAGGTACATGCTGGGCTTAAAATGAAGGAGATAATGTTTGAGGCTATTTGTATTAGCATCAAGATTTTAATAGGGATTTTAATTTAGTAGTCATTATTTATGGGGATAGTTAGAACATATAATTAAGTGATTGGGTTACTTAGATCGAGTTATGAGTTTCATGTGAAGGATGTGTATTGAATCAATTATAGTCAAGATAATGTAAATAGGAGGTTAGGTTTAGTTTTGTCCACTCTTGACGACTAACAAATATAGATATAAGTGTATCAAGGTTTTTTTTATTGAATTTCATTTATTAGATGTCCTATGAACGAAGTCTAAAGAAAGTAAAAGTCAGGAGTTTAGATTATAAGTCTTATACGTGATTCCAAAAGTTACACTATAAGGGATGTATAAATGGTTATTGAAGTGCGTTCCTTAAGAGTAGGTTTCATGTACGAATGTTGAGATGTTTGAGGAATGTGTGAAATGTCTTGAAAATAAGTAATGTCAATAGCATATGGGGAATCATTTATGGTTTTATATAGTATGTAATAGATGATTAACTTAGTAAGTCTTGGAAATGATTATCAGTGGTTAAGTTTGAGTAAAGCATACTCTAATATAGAAATGTGGGTCTTATGTGTAAGATTCACTTATGAATAATTAAAAGTTTAATATTGTGAGAAGTACATAGAAAATGAATGGGGGGGAAGAATAATGAAGTACATTTACGTTGGCTTTCGTACGGTAAATGAGTAATGTTTCGAGTCAAGCATCCGAATATATAAAATATTGAGTAATAGTTGTTTGTTCTTGAAGACTTACTTAACATAGACATAAGTGTATCCAAGGGGTTCCTTGTTTGGATTTCATTTATGATATGTTAAATGCATATAGTCTAGTGAAGCTTAGGAGTTGGGATATTATCGATGAATAATTGTATTTTTACTAATCTGAGTGAAAAGTATATAAGGTGTTTCTAGAAAGAATACTCTTATACTGGGGTACTCGAGGAGTACGATTATATGTGCATTATTGGTGTAATACACGAGGTGTAAAATTCGTCCATGAAAAAAAGACAAAAAAAGATGAGGAATGGGATGTTTGTGTTTTACAAGGGTTGTGAATTCTATCCATGCGAACATAAGGTGGCAACATGATTTGTAATGAGTTTTTTGTGCATCATATAGTGTTGAGGAGTTTCGACACTACGGAATAGGATGGCTAAGGGTTTTCAGTAATTGTGAAGAAGACGACTATAGGTTGTTGATGGTTCCATAGTGGCAGTGTGTTACAATTGGCGACAGGTTTTATAGCATTACGTAACAGAAGGTGATGATTTTATATTATAGTTTTTTAATGCACGTACCACACGCTACTTGAGATGGCCAAGGAGAAGGGGCGCATGTCGATTATGTACTGCCCCGACCCGAATTTATGCGTTACCCATAGTCAAC
Organism: Sambucus nigra; assembly: GCA_949130495.1. Lineage (NCBI taxonomy): Eukaryota > Viridiplantae > Streptophyta > Magnoliopsida > Dipsacales > Adoxaceae > Sambucus > Sambucus nigra. Next base: position 353,604,137 of record OX422218.1, read on the forward strand.
CCGGTCCGATCCGGGCGTTAGGTGTGAAATGAAATGAAACAACCTACATAATGTTGCTAGTATCGTTTTATTATAATTAACGTTTCACTTGTTTAACATGCGATTCCAATTTTAAATTCAAACTACATGAGGGATCCGTGGGAAGAATCCATGGATTCCATGTAAACAGAGCTACTATTGTAAAATTAAATAGAACACTTACTTGTATAACTCTCTCAAAATACGAACCCGCACCCAACCTGTTGTAAAAAAGAGGAGGGTGTGAGACAATGCCCAATGGGAATATTAAAAATACAGTGTAGAAATGAATGGCAGAAAGAGGATGCTACACATTATACCTATGTTCACATAAAACTACCTTGTACATATATAGATACTCATATATATTTAATGCATGAAACCGTTTTACTTTTGAAAACTTAGTCCAATTAATTTACCTTAATCTCATAAAGACTTCTTCTTTATCCACTTGAGATTTATTACTCTATTTGACACACATGGTTAAATATTTGAAACCAGTACATTTTGTTTAAATGAAGTCATTTCTTTACCGAAATTATCCTTTTTGTTTCAGATGAAGCACATTAGTATTTTCATTGAAAATAACCCCTTTTAACACACGCGAACACCCTGTTAAAGAATACTTCTTTAACATCTGAAAAACCTTTCAAAACACACCCTTGTGTTAATTACGGGTTATACCTTCTTAGGTTGCTTAACTTACCCATTTAAAACTACACATTCCATTTCCTTTACTTTATGGACGTTAATCAATTTACATATTTTTTGTCCACTTTATCTTTTGGAACATTCATTAATTCATTAAAGTTAGGTTGTCTTAATACATTTTGTCACACAACCCAGTTCTTGACATGTTCCTTATTCCTTTATCTTTTTCTCAGAATCTTCCAATAAACTACGTACTTTAACGAGCTCCACACCGCTGACGCCATCACCATATGCTCTAACCAGTGGTTTTGGATCTTTCACCCTTGGGCTTCAGGACCTCCTTAATTATCCTAGTGTCATCCAAGTTCCTTTGATGTGTTTTAACATTTTACAAATGTCCACATTATCTTTCCCTTTTTACCCGACCGAAGCCAAACCCATGGTTTCACCCCAATTGTGTTACACTTTAAAAATTACCATTTCATATCCTTTACACTTAACTTGATTTTAGTCCAAAATCACATCCGTTAAGGACCAACTTGTATAACACCTTTCCCTACATTTTTATTTCATAAAAATGTTCCACTTTACATAGAATTATCATTTTACCTTTTGTTTCCAAACTTGTCATTTCTTCCAATTTCATAAGTGTTAACCTCCCCAAAATATTATTAAGTTACACACACCAACTTCTCAATGTTTTAATCCATTAACACTTATCTAATTCCCTTTCTGATCATTTTCCAATGTTATAAATTTCTTCGCCTTCTTTATTCAAGGAAACCAATTAGCCTCTAAAGACTACATTTCTAAGAAAAAACCATTTTCTTTTTGTCAACATTTGTAGTCTTGTTACCTTTCACTTATCATACTTTCAACCTCTTTTCACACACTTTGAAGACTAGAATTTTTATTTTTCTTATTTCATGTTTAAACCCATTAAAATCATCCTTAAACTTGTTTATATGTTTATTATCCAAATACTACAAGTTTACACACATGAGAAAATGGACTTTAGCTTCAAAAATCATATTAAATGGACAAATCCATAAAACTCTCAAAAATACAATTTGAAGACATAATAGGCACTTTTTGTTCTTCAAACTCAACAAATGTCCATCTTTTATAAAATCTATATATTTATGCAAGAAATGTGAAACATTATTTCACCAAATGTTTAGCAAATTCAACATTATTTTCAATTATTATACATAAAAGATTTAACATTAACCTCTAGGAAATGCACCATTTTCATAAAAATCAAATATTTATGTCAAGAAACTTTGAAATATGTATTCTTCTTTTATTTCAACAAAAATGGCATTTTCCCAACATTTTTATTTCATAAAAATGTTTATCAGTAATTTTGCTAGAAAACCCATCATCATTTCCTAAGCATCCTATTGTTAATATTCTAACAATCAGGACTACAAACATAATAAATAGAATCTTATCTTAGAGTAGATTTTTCTCCACCTCTAGTAGAAAAGTTGGTGTAAGAGGGGCAACCCCCACCTCCAAAAGGCTGCCTCAAGGGTTAACAAATGCATCCTCCATTAAAGCTCCATGTGGGCTTCATTTGGCTTCCAAGCAAGACTACTTAAAAACCATCTTCAAACTCCATCTTCATATTCTCCAGCACCCCCCACAACACTTCTATAAAGTCATAGCTTGACTAAACAAGGGTGGAAATGGGTGTTGTAGGCTTGAATGTGGTGAACTAGTAGAAGATAAGGTTGTTTATGGTGGTTTGGGGGTGGAGAGAAGCTCTTCCATGGTGGAAGACGACCTTACTCTCTCCCTCTCTTCTTCTTCTTCTTCTTCTTCTTCTTCTTCTTCTTCTTCTTCTTCTTCTTCTTCTTCTTCTTCTTCTTCTTCTTCTTCTTATAACTTTAAAATACATAAATGAACCAAACCCATACTTATAAAACTCTTAAAATACAAAAAATCCCATTTTTCCCAATCTGGGCCCATTAGAGCTCGACAGCTCAACGATCCAAGGGCCAGAAACGTGACAGCGCACAAGGATAATCTGATCTAGGATTTTTGAAGCACATCGTTCAAACGACATTGAGCCTTGTTCGAATGATAATGGCATTTCATTCAATTCATGTCTTCTAACGACCTTCCAACGACCCTTGAAAGTGGTATAATGGGCTCTCGTTCGAAGCTCCTTCGATCCCCGCTTATAACGAGATTGAGATATCGTTCAAATAGTCTTACTCTCGTTCGAACCCTCCTTTCTTATCCTTTTCTCTAAATTCCTATTTTTACCCACAATATTCATCAACTATCATCAAACCCTACTTCAGCACAATTTGTACAGAATTTAAATGAACCAATAGGGAGGGGTATTATAAACTTCCTCTATGGAGAATTTCCTCCCTAAAATTCTCGATCCGTTAATTCTTCAAATTTAAGAAATTTTCTGAGCTCCATGCTGAGATAAATATAAAACATGCATAGACATAAAGAATGATTTAGAATAATAATAAACTATCTTGATGATCAGTCGAGGCAAAATTGCATAATGCCGAATAAGAATAATATTTTCAATATAAGAATATGATCGAGAACTTTGTTGGGCCTGAATATAAATAAGAATTACTCCGACCAATTATCCGTTGGGGGTGAAATATAATAAATGTTATAGTTCTCCTCGGAGCTGAATATGATAATAAGTATCTCACCGAGTTCCATGTTGAGATGAATATAGAATATGAATCCCAAGGAATATATAAAATAATTTGTGCTTGAGCAGATATCTGGGCCTGAATATAAATAAGAATTGACCCGACCAACTATCCGTTGGGGGTGAAATATAATAACTGTTGTAGCTTTTCCTCGGAGCTGAATATGATAATAAGTATTTCGCCGAGCTCCATGATGAGATGAATATAGAATATGAATCCGAACGGATATATAGAATAATTCGTGGTTGAGCATAAATCAGAGAAATAATAAAATATATAGTTCCTTGCTGAGGTGAAATTTCATAATGCTGAGCAATGATAATAGTTTCCAGAAGTTTAAGATTATTTTCGAGCATTCGTTGGCGTTGAATCTTGTACCTATAAAAATTAATAACTTGCTCTACCATATGTGTAGGCTGAATTGATTAGTCATGAGAATAATTTACTCATCCAATCAATATATGATATGTACATGCTTGAGAAATAAAAATACTAGTTTCAAAAAATGAAATAATATATGTTGGCTGATATATCGAGGCAAAATTGCCTGATGTCGAGCAATAATAGTTTCCAGAGGTTTAAGATTATTTCCAAGCATTCGTCGGCACTAAATCTTATACCTGTAAAAATTAATAACTTACCCTAGGCTGAATTGGTTAGTCATGAAAATAATTTACTCATCCAATTAATATATAATATGTATATGCTCGGGTAATAATGATATAAAAAATAAGAAATAATATATGTCTGACTAATCTGTCGAGGCAAAATTTCCTGATGTCGAGAAATTACAGTTTCCAGATGTTTAAGATTGTGGCTGAGCTTTCGTTGGGATTGAATCTCGTCCCTATGAAATTTTAATATGCTACCCGAGCACCTATCGAGACTAGATTAAATAATTATTGTCATGAGAATAATTATTCAGCCAAACAATATGTGATGTGTATCAGCATAAGGCAATAAAAATTTCAAAATATGAAATAATATGTTTTGTGCCAAATGTGTGTGAGATGGACAAATTTTTATTAGATATGCGCCATAAATAAGACGTAGAGTTTTTTGTAAAGTTATTTAATCTCCAACAACTAATCAGGTATAAGTTGATTTTTAAAAATTATTTATCACTAGGCTTCAAAAACACTTTTTGGGGTGATCACAAGTTTTTAAAAAAACTTAAGCCCCCTGTTTACCCCAAGCTGAACTCGTGTTTAAAGAAATATCTGGGGTGCTCCGTATTTTTTAATACCCCAAGATTCTACTATTGCCGACCAATTGCATGGGTGTTGCCATCCAACATTTGGTGATGTCTCAGGTTGTAGAATATATAGTGCCGACTAAGAAGGAAATGGTCCCCGACCAGCAGAGCGATTTCGTCGATCAACAAAAATGGTGCATTGATATTGCAGACCAGTTGTTGGATGGTCACCGAACAACATCAGATGTCTCCGACCAAGAAGTGGATGGCTGGATAGTTGCCGACCAGTAAATTGAACCCTCCGAACAAGACTGAGATGTCATCGATTAAGAAGTAGATGATCGTCGACCTGCAATTGGTTCCACCGAGCTACAATATGAGTCTCCGACCAACAATAAGATACCTCATAGTTGGATAAAATTATTTCAACGTTGCTGATGGATCTTCACATCTTATCTCCGACAAACAAAAATGGTCTGGTTAAGCTTCCCTTTAATAAATTATGGCCCGAGATGATGCCGACCAACAATACGTATGGCTGACCAGAAATATGGGTTGTAAGTGGATGATTTCGAACAGCCATATGAGCCGCGGTGATGAATTTTTCATGAGATTGCTATGTCCCAACATATCTCGAACCAATCGATCAGCCAAATAACATTCGATGTAAAATCCAAGCATTAAATGATCCATTCGCCAATCCACTAGATCGTGTTATTTTGACAAAGAAACCCTGTGATGTGATGAACAAGGAGCCAACATCTCAAATTTGTGCCCAAAGTCTCGATATGGTCATGATTGTTTAATTGATCCTTTTTTAAATAGGTGGATAATGGTTTTTCAGGTGAGAGAAAATTAGTTTTTATATTGATCCCTTCCTATTACCTATTTGGAGAGATAAAAATATGCTGAATGATCGAAGTTATTACCAAATTTATATCAAAAATCAATCATTGAGACTCTATTGAAATAGATGGAAGATGAACCAAATTAAGTATATCGTTCATAAAAATGAATGCAAAGAGACTCAAACTTGAATAGAGAGAAAGTAGATCTGGGTCATGATTTCCATGAGAAAACTTTTTATTGTCTTTAACCTTTTCCCATTCTCTGATAAAAAATATAATGGGAATTTGAATAGTCATCAAAGATCTTTCAAAAATTATTTCAAAATCAACAATGAAAATTATCAAATCTTATCATCGTCGTATATATTGGTATATGTAATCATTTAAAATATTTATTCCATGATATAAAATTGAAACTTGAGAATCAAGAAAAAAGTTATGATTTACGAAATCCACTATTTTTCAGATTTCTAAATAAGAATGAATCTAACAGTTATGATTTAAAAATCATGAAATGCAACATTGTGCAGATAAAAATTAGACAATTAATTTATGTATATAAACATAAAAATCATGATTGAATCAAAAGATTTATGTATAATTGATTATACGTAGAGAAAATAAAAACTTAGCTTTTGATGGAGAACAATGCTTGTAACACGTTCCCACAGACGGCGCCAATCTGTTGAAGACAGAAAATGGCCACTGCCATTTTAGTGGCGTCAACAGCAGATAAATGATGAGCATGAGATTGAAGATGAAGAAAAACATTCACATCAAACATATAAGAGACAAAGGTTTTTAAAATGGTTCGGCTATGAATAAAGCCTACGTCCACTGTTATTTTATTCTCAGGGGTTTACAATAGCACAATATGGTGTAGAGAGAGAAAGGATGTGGATATTGTGTATGGTGTTTCTTAGTTGTCCCCTCCTCCTCCCTTTGGCTAAGGGAATACATGTATTTATAGTGATGGGAGATAAAGAGATACAATGTCTTTATACATTCAGATATTTATGTCTACATTCAATGAATCTAATTGTTGGCCTTCTGTGATGGTTGGACTTCCTTGAATTGCTTGGTATGCTATGTGTTGTCATCTATTAATACAGTAGAAATGTACATTAAGGCTCATTAAATGCGTAGTTATCCTTTAATCTTCTAGGTTGGTATGCCGACCAACTCTCCTCGGGTGCCGACTATCTCTCCTCGGGTGCCGACCAACTCTCCTCGGGTGCCGACTAACTCTCCTCGGGTACCGACCAACTCTCCTCGAGTGCCGACCAACTCTCCTCGGGTACCGACCAACTCTCCTCGTGTGTCAAATATTACCACGTAGGATGACATGTGTCCTTTTCTGATTGGTCCTCGTAGATGGAGAATTTTTGCGTTAACAGAAGCCCCTAATGCTCCATGCTCGATGGTTTACTGAAAGGATGGAGTATTTATTCTGCAGCGTTGCTCGGTGCTTGTGAAATTCTTGATCTGTCCTCTTGATTTGTTCAACATAAAGTACACTATCTCCTGGATGACATATGATGCAGGCTGATCGATGGTTGAAAATATCTCTTTTGAGGATCTCCGTTCGTCAAGTGAACGTGTGCTATGTATCACCCCTGGTAATTTGGATGCAGCCATGCCATAGTATGCATCTTGTAGCTTAACATAATCTTCAAGTGTGTTGATTGGTTTGCTAGCTGACCAACTGCTTCCTGTGCCGAGCAACTGAATGCTAACTTCACGTGTTTGATTTTTCTGATTTATGCTCCTCTGAATACTTTGTCGAGTAACATACTAGCTTTTGAACCCAACTCTTTAATCTGATTAGTACCAAGCTAGTGATGGACTTCGAAATATTTTCATACAACTTCCTATTCAATGTTGGTAGGGACAGTAGTAGTAAAGATCTCAGTGATGTAGATGCTGAATCTGACTCCTGAATGTGCATAATGCCTCCTGAACTTCAATATGACTCCTGAACTTCAATATGACTCCTGAACTTCAATATCAAAACTAATTCCTGAGTAAGAAAAGAAACTCCTTAATGATGATTGGTCGGGGCCCTGACCGTGTAAGTTTGTGGAGTTGAATTTGATGCTCGACTGCATGATGTTATGAGAATGTGCCACCGAATGAATAACTAAATCTGTAACAGAAGCCCCCAAGTGTGGAATATGAACTTTGAGTACTTTCTTAGCCTTGAAATATGTCGGTCTTGCTGGAAAAATAAGGTCGAGGAGATATTCCATGAAATGACTCCTTGAGATCTTTGCATGTTTGCATTTTCATTTTCTTGGAAATACTTTGTTAGATGCTTTGTTCGTTGTTTGCTAATGAATATATATGTAGAAGGATAAATTGTCCTATTTTTCATAGACAATGAAACTTGCTCCACCTGCTGTTTAATTATAGTGACTTATCACTCTTCGGTCCTAAGTAATGAAACAACTTTCATCCCATGATCCTGATTAGTTTAACCAACCGGAGTTGATTGTAAATATATTTGCGACCAACCGGAGTTGGTGAAGATTTGTTCCCGACCAACCGGAGTTAGAAGAGATTGATTCTCGACCAACCGGAGTTAGAGGAGATTTATCGACCAACCGGGGTTGGATTTTATCGACCATCCGTAGTTGGATTTTATCTACCATTCGGAGTTGGATTTTATAGACCAACCAGAGTGGGATTTGGTTCTCGACCAACCGGAGTTGGAAGAGATTTGTTCCCGACCAACCGGAGTTGGTGGTAATTGATAAGAAATGCTAGAGACTTCCTCGGAGCTGACCAACAGATTGTTGAGAATAAGATATAATAAATGCTGGAGACCTCCTCAACAGATTGTTGGGAATAAGATAATATAAATGCGGGAGACCTCCTCGGCGCTGACCAACAGATTGTTGGTAATAAGATATAATAAATGTTGGAGACCTCCTGAACAGATTGTTGGGAATAAGATAATATGAATGTTGGAGACCTCCTCAGAGATGACCAATAGATTGTTGGGAATAAGATAATTCATGTTGAAGACTTCCTTGAAGATGGATATATAGAGACATAAGAAATTTTCCGAGCTCCATGCTGAGATAAATATAAAACATGCATAGACATATAGAATGATTTAGAATAATAATAAACTGTCTTGCTGATCCGTCGAGGCAAAATTGCATAATGCCGAATAAGAATAATATTTTCAATATAAGAATATGATCGAGAACTTTTTTGGGCCTGAATATAAATAAGAATTACTCCGACCAACTATCCGTTGGGGGTGAAATATAATAAATGTTATAGTTCTCCTCAGAGCTGAATATGATAATAAGTATCTCGCTGAGTTCCATGTTAAGATGAATATAGAATATGAATCCCAACATATATATAAAATAATTTGTGCTTGGTCCGATATATGGGCCTGAATATAAATAAGAATTGACCCGACCAACTATCCGTTGGGGGTGAAATATAATAACTGTTGTAGCTTTTACTCGGAGCTGAATATGATAATAAGTATTTCGTCGAGCTCCATGATGAGATGAATATAGAATATGAATCCGAACGGATATATAGAATAATTCGTGCTTGAGCATAAATCAGAGCAATAATAAAATATATTGTTCCTTGCTGAGGTGAAATTTCATAATGCTGAGCAATGATAAGAGTTTCCAGAAGTTTTAGATTGTTTCCGAGAATTCGTTGGCGTTGAATCTTGTACCTGTAAAAATTAATAACTTGCTCTACCATATGTGTAGGCTGAATTGATTAGTCATGAGAATAATTTACTCATCCAATCAATATATGATATGTATATGCTTGATAAATAAAAATACTAATTTCAAAAAATGAAATAATATATGTTGGCTGATATATCGAGGTAAAATTGCCTGATGTCGAGCAATAATAGTTTCCAGAGGTGTAAGATTATTTCCAAGCATTCGTCAGCACTAAATCTTGTACCTGTAAAAATTAATAACTTGCCCTAGGCTGAATTGGTTAGTCATGAAAATAATTTACTCATCCAATCAATATATTATTTGTATATGCTCGGGTAATAATGATATCAAATATATGAAATAATATATGTTTGACTAATCTCTCAAGGCAAAATTGCCTGATGTCGAGCAATTACAGTTTCCAGATGTTTAAGATTGTGCCTGATCTTTCGTCCGGATTGAATCTCGTCCCTATGAAATTTTAATAAGCTCCCCAAGCACCTGTCGAGACTAGATCAAATAATTATTGTCTTGAGAATAATTATTCAGCCAAACAATATGTGATTTGTATCAGCATAAGGCAATAAAAATTTCAAAATATGAAATAATATGTTTTGTGCCAAATGTGTGTGAGATGGACAAATTTTTATTACATATGCGACATAAATAAGACGTAGAGTTTTTTGTAAAGTTATTTAATCTCCAACAACTAATCAGGTATAAGTTGATGTTTGAAAATTATTTATCACTTGGCTTTAAAAATACTTTTTGGGGTGATCACAAGTTTTAAAAAAACTTAAGCTCCCTGTTTGCCACCAAGCTGAACTCGTGTTTAAAGAAATATCTGGGGTGCTCCGTATTTTTTAATACCCCAAGATTCTACTGTTGCCGATCAACTGCATGGGTGTTGCCATCCAACATTCGGGGATGTCTTAGGTTGTAGAATATATAGTGCCGACCAAGAAGTAAATGGTCCCCGACCAGCAGAGAGATTTCGTCGATCAACAAAAATGGTGCATTGATATTGCAGACCAGCTGTTGGATGGTCACCAAACAACATCAGATGTCGCCGACCAAAAGTGGATGGTTGGATAGTTGCCGACAGGTAAATTAAACCCTCCGAACAAGACTGAGATGTCATCGATTAAGAAGTAGATGATCGTCGACCTGCAATTGGTTCCACCGAGCTACAATATGAGTCTCCGACCAACAATAAGATACCTCATAGTTGGATAAAATTATTTCAACGTTGCTGATGGATCTTCACATCTTATCTACGATAAATAAAAATGGTCTGGTTAAGCTTCCCTTTAATAAAATATGGCCCGAGATGATGCCGACCAACAATACGTATGGCTGACCAGAAATAGGGGTTGTAAGTGGATGATTTCGAACAGCCATATGAGCCGCGGTGATGAATTTTTCATGAGATTTCTATGTCCCAACATATCTCGAACCAATCGATCAACAAAATAACATTCGATGTAAAATCCAAGCATTAAATGATCCATTCTCCAATCCACTAGATCGTGTGATTCCGACAAAGAAACCCTGTGATGTGATGAAAAAGGAGCAAACATCTCAAATTTGTTCCCAAAGTCTCGATATGGTCATGATTGTTTAATTGATCCTTTTTTACAAGAGGTGGATAATGGTTTTTCAGGTGAGAGAAAATTAGTTTTTATATTGATCCCTTCCTATTACCTATTTGGAGAGATAAAAATATGCTGAATGATCGAAGTTATTACAAAATTTATATCAAAAATCAATCAATGTGACTTTATTGAAATAGATGGAAGATGAACCAAATTAAGTATATAGTTCATAAAAATGAATGCAAAGAGACTCAAACTTGAAGAGAGAGAAAGTAGATCTGGATCATGATTTCCATGAGAAAACTTAGCTTTTGATGGAGAACAATGCTTGTAACACGTTCCCACAGACGGCGCCAATCTGTTGAAGACAGAAAATGGCCACTGCCATTTTAGTGGCGTCAACAGCAGATAAATGATGAGCATGAGATTGAAGATGAAGAAAAACATTCACATCAAACATATAAGAGACAAAGGTTTTTAAAATGGTTCGGCTATGAATAAAGCCTACGTCCATTGTTATTTTATTCCCAGGGGTTTACAATAGCACAATATGGTATAGAGAGAGAAAGGATGTGTATCTTGTGTATGGTGTTTCTTAGTTGTCTCCTCCTCCCCCCCTTTGGCTAAGGGAATACATGTATTTATAGTGATGGTAGATAAAGAGATACAATGTCTTTATACATTCAGACATTTATGTCTACATACAATGAATCTAATTGTTGGTCTTCTATGATGGTTGGTCTTCCTTGAATTGCTTGGTATGCTATGTGTTGTCATCTATTAATACAGTTGAAATGTACATTAAGGCTCATTAAATGCGTAGTTATCCTTTGATCTTCCTGGTTGGTATGCCGACCAACTCTCCTCGGGTGCCGACTATCTCTCCTCGGGTGCCGACCAACTCTCCTCGGGTGCCGACTAACTCTCCTCGGGTACCGACCAACTCTCCTCGCGTGCCGACTAACTCTCCTCGGGTACCGACCAACTCTCCTCGTGTGTCGAATATTGCCACGTAGGATGACATGTGTCCTTTTCTGATTGGTCCTCATAGATGGAGAATTTTTGCGTTAACAATGAGAAACCCATGTGGCTAAAAGCGCAACCACTCTTACACAAAACATTATACAATAGAAATAATACTTCAGATAGTGCACACCCAATTACCAAGCCACATTGACCATACCCGGTCCACCGCGCTCTACCAGGACCAACCACGCCGTACCATGACATGGTGCCAATTTGAGTTACCACATACATGAGAATATCGATCCTCAATTATCGGAGTCAAAAGGGACACATGAGAGTCAAAAGGAACAAGTAACCGTCCTGAGAAAATCCCTCCCATAAGTGTCAAACTATTATTTATAAAAGCGAACCCATGAAATATTCTTGAAGTTATATCACTCACTCCCAATGTTCTCATCGGGTACTAACCCTAGCCACCCACTCTGGCTTAGGTCCCATCGTGATGAATCGAATCACAACCATTCATCCTCGAAAGACAAAAGCAACATATGAACCTTTCTTTCTATAGGTAGTCAAATACCCAACTTCCTTCCTTGGGAGTGAGGCCCTTCCCCTCACATCCTTGGCATACATAAACCACTCCGATTGGCAGATGATTTTCACCCTGCCTATACCGACCTAGTTCGCTTACCGGTGATGATGCCACCAACCTGATACACCTAGGTTATTATATGTGTTATCATATCGTGATCGAAATCCCAAAATCTCTTAGGCATTATTCCATTCAAGAGAGACATTCGCCTTATTATCTCCTATGACTCTGCGAGATTGTCACCAAGCTTAATTTCAATTTCTACCCAAACTGACCTCACGTGATGACCACGCCGACTGTCATTAGCATTCTAAGGGTAGTAAGTACCACCCAAGGCTACGTCTTCTAATTTTTGTAGGCTTGGTAAGGAGTTCCAAGAGCTAATCCCAGCACACCGTCGACACTCATCAACATTTTAATAATGCTCTGATATTACCCCACCCTAATTTCCATTGTCAAGTCTCCACCTGGGGTAATCAATCTAAATGTCGAACATATGTCCTAATACACCTCGAAACCGAGTGTCACAACGCCAATACTAGTTATTCCATTACACCCAGGCACTATGACCCATAATCGACACGAGCTTTCAGCTTACCTTAGAGATTACATCACCTACCTGTGTCGATTCGGGAAATCGCACCCGGTATGTATACTATACGAATCTTCTAAACCTTGACTAGAAACCATACATCATCACCTAACCCTTAATAAAGTTGTTACTAGAATGCTAATGTTTTTTCCTACTGGACTCCACTGGTATCATAAGGACACCAAACGTATTCCATGTAAAAGTCCCTAACCCGGCAAGATTTCATCACACATACCTTAGTCATTATGGGTGTGCTCCACAAAACTTTCAATACCCTCATCCTGGTCACTGAGCGCTCAAAAGGACACTGGTTCACTAGCTTCTATACATGGCGCACCTTAACCATTAAACACCTCAAGGTATCACAACAGTCGATTTCTATCCCCAATGATGCCACTCACAATTAGTCCTACGGACAATCCGGTATACCCTTAAACCACACTCACATTAAGACTACCTCACACCTAGCCATTACTTGAGTGAATACAATGAGACTTTACACTTAGATAATGATCTTACCTTTCATCCAAATGATTGTGGCCATAAGCCACGTAACAAACCACAACTAATACTACTAAGGATTTTGGCAGGATACAGAACGTCGCTTACAGCCTATAAACCCCTAGGTCTGCAGCACCGACATCATTAAATATCCTATTCCTTGAAATCACATTATATTTTCTAAAATCCCATCATAGAAGACTATATAGAGTTCACTCCTAAGTCTCCCCAATCACCATTATTGCATACGTAGTATTTATCGTAATTTTCCCATAACTCTCATCACACCTTTCGGGGTACAACTTTCAATCGAGAATCAACACGAAACTTACTTATAACAATAATATTTTACTAGCTTAGATCGAGTACATGTCCCAAGTGTTGACCAACACGATTCATCATGCTCACTAAATCAGCAATTGCCTTACGGCATGATACTATCCCAAGGACCGAATTTACCTAACCATATCATTGGTACTAACTACCTGAAGTACTTAGTTGGAGAATTGAATGCATTCTTATTTCAATTAAACTTTGTTTAGGTGTTACGCACTAGCCACCTAATTTCCATAGTTGACCTTACACAATTCATGTTTCTAACTCAATAGACATCATTAATCTTTCTCCACACCTCAATTGGCTTCTATTATTACTATAAATAAACAGACACACACCCTACACTAAAATTTACGGTGTCTCCACTATTGTCTTTCATGGACACTCCCAACATGCTAGCCTATCTAAATTATAAATGAGAAAGCGATTAACGACACTAACTTGGTCACCTACCACTTGGCAAAGAATTGACCCTTCGTGCCAACCTCTTTGACTTCACCGTTGAGGACACGCCTAACCATCACCAACACTATCATAACCGGACCAAACCAACACCGATGTCGAAATATTCATTACCGACCTCACCACGTCACTCTCTAAAGGATACTTGAACCTAAAGATCTGATACCATTTGTAATTCCCCGACTCGGATTTATGGGTTATCCATAGTCAACCTGGTCCGATCCGAGCGTCGGGTGTGAAGTGCAATGAAACAACCTATATAATGTTGCTAGTCCAGATTTATTTTATTTAACATTTTACATGTTTAGCATGTGATTGCAATTTTAAATTCAAATTATGGGAGGGACCCGCGGAAAGCATCCCCGGAGTCCAAGTATACAAAGCTACTAACGTAAAATTATATAGAACACTTACTCATATAACGCTCTCAAAATATGGATCCGCACCCAACCTGTCGTAAGAAAGATGAGGGTGTGAACCAATGCCTAATGGAAATATACAAAATACTGTGCAGAAACGAACGACAGAAAGCAGACTCTGCACGTTATACCTACGTGCACATGCAACTACCTTATTCATATATAGATACTCATATATACTTAATACATGAAACCCTTTTACATTCGAAAACGTTATTTAGTCCGATTAATTTACTCTAATTTCATAAAAGAATTCTTCTTTCTCCACTTGACATTTATTCCTCTATTTGACGCACATGGTTAAATACTTCAAACCACTACACTTCGTTTATCTTAAACTATTTCTTTACTGAAATTACCCTATTTGTTTTAGATGAAGCACATTAGTATTTTCATTGAAAACAACCCCTTTCAACATACGCAAACACTGTGTTAGAGAATACTTCTTTAACCTCTGAAAAATCTTTCACAACACACCCTTGTGTTAATTACTGGTTACACCTTTTTAGGTTACTTTAACTCACTCATTTACCACTGCACATTCCTTTTCATCTACTTTATGGACATTAATCAATTTACACATTTCTAGTCCACTTTATCCTTTATCAAAATATTCATTAATTCATTAAAGTTAGATTGTCTTAACACATTTTGTCACACAACCCATTTCTTGATATATTCCTTATTCCTTTATCTTTTTCTCAGAATCTTCCAATAAACTGCATACTTTAACGGGCACCACACCGCCGACGATGCCACCATATGCTTTGGTCAGTGATTTTGGGTCTTCACCCCGAGCTCTGAGCCCTCCTTAATTATTTCGGTGTCATCTAAGTTCCTTTTATTTGCTTTAATATTTTATAAATGTCCACATTATTTATTCTTTCCCTTCTACCCGGCCGAAGCCAAACCCGGGGTTTCACCCTAATTGTGTTACACTTTGAAAATTACCATTTCACATCCTTTACATTTTAATTTGATTTTTTTTCCAAAATCACTTCCGTTAACGATCAATTTGTGTAACACCATTCCCAATATTTTTATTTCAAAAAATGTTCCACTTTACGTAGAACTACCATTTTACCCTCTTGTTTTCAAACTCGTCATTTTCTTCCAATTTCATAAGTGTTAAACTCCCAAAAATATTATCAAGTTACACACACCAACATCTCAATGTTTCAATCCATTAACACTTATCCAATTCCTTTTGACCATTTTCCAATGATAGACATTTCTTCGCCTTCTTTATTCAAGGAAACCAATTACCCTTTAAAGACTACCTTTCTAAGAAAATACCATTTCCTTTTCATTAACATTTGTAGTCTTATTACCTTGCACTTATCATACTTTCAACTTATTTTCACACACTTTGAAGACTAGAATTTCTATTTTTCTTATTTCATCTTTAAACCCATTAAAACCATCCTTAAAACTTTTTTATATGTTCATTATCAAAATACTACAAGTTTACACACATGAGAAAATGGACTTTAGCTCCAAAAATCATATTAAATGGATTAAACATAAAGTTAATTCTATAAATTCATAATACACTCAAAAATGCAATTTCAAGACATAAAAGACATTTTTAGTTCTTCAAACTCAACAAATGTCCTCTTTTATAAAATCTATGTTTTTATGCAGGAAACTTAAAATATTATTTCACCAAATATTTAACAAATTCAACATCATTTTAAATTATTCTACTTCATAAAACATTTAACATTAGCCTCTAGGAAATGCACAATTTTCATAAAAATCCAAACTTTATTTTAAGAAACTTTGAAATATGCGTTCTTCATTTATTTCAACAGAAAATGGCATTTTTTCAACATTTTTATTTCATAAAAATATTTATTATTATTTTTTTAGAAAATCCATCATCATTTTCTAAGCATCATACTCTTAATATTTTAACAATCAAGACTACAAACATAATAAATAGATTCTTATCTAAGAGTAGATTTTTTCCCACCTCTAAGGGCTTCAAATTGTGGTAGAAAGTTCGATATAGGAGGAGCAACCCCACCTCCAAAGGTGGCCTCAAGAGGTTACCAATCGCATCCTCCATTAAAGCTCCACGTGTTCTTCATTTCTCTTCCAAGCAAGACTCCTTCAAACGCCTTCTTCATCTACTCTAAAACTTCCAACAATACTTTTAAAAATTCGTAGCTTCACTTAACAAGGGTGGAAATGGGTGTTGTAGGCTGAATGTGGTGAACTACTAGAAGAATAAAGTTATTTATGGTGGTTTGAGGTGGAGAGAAGCTCTTCCATGGAGTAAGACCACCTTACTCTCACCCTATCTTCTTCTTCTAACTTCAAAATACCCAAATAAACCAAACCCATCCTTATAAAAGCCCTTAATATACCAAAAATCCTATATTGCCCAATCTGGGCTCACTAGAGCTCGACAACTCAACGATCCAAGGGCCAAATACGTTATAATGCACAAGGGCTGTCTAATCTAGAATTTTTAAAGCACGTCGTTCGAATGACATTGAGCCTCGTTCGAATGATAAAGGCATTTCGTTCGATTCATAGCTTCTAACGACCTTCAAACGGCTATTGAAAGCAGTGCAGTGGGCTCTCCTTCGAAGCTCGTTCGATCCATACTTCTAAGGAGATCCAAATCTCTTTCAAACGGTCTTACTCTCATTCGAACCGTCCTTTCTTATTCTTTTCTTTAAATTCCGTTTTTACCCACAATATTCAACAATTATCATCAAAACCCACTTCAACACAATTTGTACAAAATTTAAATCAAACATTAGGGCAGAGTATTACAGTTTATATTGTAATCAATTAATAGTTTAATTAATTAATAAAACTAGTAAGTTAATTAAATGTATTGTGATACTTGGGACCGTGTGAGAAGTCTGTTAACTTGAATGAAGTTAATGATACAAAGATGGCACATATGAGATAAGAAAGAGATAAGCAGTTAAAGCTTTATCAAATGTGATATTGATAATGCTGCTTGGCTAGAATATAATTGAAATATGAAGGAATGTGATTCATTGAAAGTGAGATGATGAAATCAATCGATTATGAAATTGGAAAATGGATTACATGCTTGTGTCAATATGATAAGCTAAACATGATGGTTGGTTTGTATCGATTAGTAAATCGATAGTTGTTGAGACATTTCTTTATGAATAAACCGTCTTAGTACTGATTACTAAGTAAATATTTATGACTGACTCGATATCATATGGTTAGATTTTATACCCTACTTAGTAACTAGAAAGTTCATTTTACTCTTGATATTACAAAATATTGATAAACCCTGATGTCATTCATATAGTTGAATCTATCTTATTATTTGTTGAAAATTTATTAAAATATTGAGTTTAACTACTAATGTTATACTAAAAGACTTTATTGTGATATCTATTTTATTTGTTAGTTTTGTTAGGTTATATTATCCTCTTTGGGAGACGTAGCTAGTATTCTTACAGTGGGCATTGGCCCATTGTGTTGACTAACCTATCAGGTTAGGTTTGATCTTTTAGGAGCGGATTAGATCTTGAGAAGCAGGTTGAATTTTAGAGAATTATTTTATGTACATTTTAGTTTTTCTTTTTGTTGTATATTTCATATGAGACAACTTTTGGATTGTGAGTTGCTTGTGGATCCACATATGTAGAAAAAGAAAAACTACTTTTTGTCCAAAACTCTAGAAAATACTTTTATAAACATTAAGCATATTTCAACTTTATTCAGATTTTATATTAGTTAGAGCATGCATTATCAATTATTGTGTGTGCCTAATAATTTGTATAATGTGCAATAAAATTGTTATGAATTACTAATTGACCACCTGACATACTATTTACCTTTTTGCTCTTGATGCATACTTGAGGCGAGGTCTTGAACTTGAGTTTGAGGTTGGTTCCAAGAGTACCTATGAATAAAACTAGAAATTATTTAATAAAAGTATATTCAAAATGTGAAATACGAGAAATTAGTATAGCCTCAAAATAATCTAGGGAAGTACACCTAATTTGAGTGTTTCAGATTCCCACATCGGGAGCGCAGTCTATCACTACAAGGACCTTCCTACTTTTGTAGGTCTAAGACCAACCTTTATGGGTATGCTAAAAGTGTATATTTGAGGTAAATGGGTATGCTATGGGTACCGTAAATGTCTTTATTTGCAATTTGCTACCGTATAAAATAACAAATTTAGCATCACACTAGTTGGTTTTTTGTGGGACCCACCCTTAAGCGGAAAATGTTGTCCCGCGCAAGAATTAAAAAAAACAAAAAAAAGCCTTCAACAGAACATGATGTTCCGCCTAGGCATGTCACCCAATTTCCCCTATTTCTATTTTGTACCCCGCTATTTCCATTTTTTATTGCAACGGATTTAAAATTTATATTGCAACGGATATTTTTTATTTGCCTCAATTATTATTATTATTATTATTATTATTTGGGCTAAGAATTACTGGCTAGTCCTATTTTTTTTTACTAAAACAATATAGGGCTTAATTACAATAACATTTAAATGGCATAAATTAGGGCAGATAAATTCACTATAATGAATATAATTAAATTAAAAATATTTTATTTTTTGTATTTTATGGTGAACTATACACGTTGCCCAAGACTTTATTAATTACCACTGAGTTTTGCCCAAAAAACATAAACATTTAGGGATAAAATACAAACTCATGTCTAATAATAAAAAAAGATTAGAAATTACTAACTACATATTTCGGACTAATAAAAAGTGGCTAAATTAAAAATTTTAATACTTTCAATATATTTCCCTATATAATTATTATTTTGTCGGACTATATATTTGGTTAAACTAATTAAATATAACATTAACATTAACCGACTTTGGCGGGGTATTAAATGTTGGCGCTAAATATAATAACATAAGACTTCGGGGGGAAAAAGAATTTTAGAGAATCCTTAAACGGAACATGATGTTCCGCCCAAGGGTTTTGACTTTTCAACATTGTTTATTCCTTTAACTCCATTCCAACGTCGTTTTCGGTTCTTATATTGTATATTTGGTTTAGTCCATAACAATTTCTTTAGTTTGTGTAAGTTGTTTTTAGAGTAGTTTAATTTCTTTTTACCATGTCCCTAGCCAAATTGGACGATCCTGTGTCTATCTTTCTTGTCCTTTCTCCAGCCTGACTACTAATGTAAATTAATGTATTAAGCGGAAAAAGAGTTTTTTAATTTAAAAAATGGGCCCACTAACGATAAAAAGGGTTATTCGACAGTTTCTGTTTGTTTTAAACTCCAACTAACTAATGCGAAGCAGTGAATTCGACCGTCCAAACAATGAGAAGTATTGGTCCCAAACAATGAATGACCCTTTATAAAATCATCATCTCAGAAAGAAAATTATCCTCTATAAGTCAGAATGAATATAGTTTAATCTAACATTTACAGCTAGTAGATGAGACGATAAGTCACAAAGAATGAGACATCGCCAGGATTGGTAGTCCAAAAATAAAAATTGGTGGGTGGGCGTTATTAGTTGGCAGTTTTTGCATGTTATTTTAGAATAAGATTAAAGTTTCAGTATCTAATATGTAAATCTACTGTACAAGATTAACTTAAATCTTATAAAGTTGCACAAATTAAAATCTTACCAAAGCCCATAATCCTTTTATAAGCGTCCCTACCAAGACCTGTAATCTTAGGGCGGCTCTGATGAAGCTTATAAAGATTGAGAATCTAAAAATCCAACCTAACAATTAATGAGAAGATTAAAATAGAAATAACTTCTAAATAATCATTTACTTATCAAAAAAAAAATCTAACACTCACCCTTTGCGCATGCGCCCACATGCACAAAGAGAAACCTTTTCAGAAAAAAAAACAAAGTTTTGTGTCACTATCGTAGGTTCTCAAAAGGAGCATTTGTTTAGCGTCATCCTCCTCTGGGTCAACCTCAGCCTATATAAACTGCTTAATATTGTGTATTTCTTCGTAAATATAATTGCCTTGTCTCTCAAGGTGAAGGAATTTGTTGTCTTGTGCGTTTCACAGGTGTCACTAACTAATAGAATACACAGTGAGTATGTTAATGCAGGTTGTTGGTTTCTCCACTAGATCCCTTCTATTGATCTCCTCACTTTAGGTTTCTCCACTAATATTGTCACATTACGTAATCATCTACTATGTTTTTATCCATGTTTTCCCTAAGCAATTAAAAGTACACTTTCTAACCCTATGTGTGTGTCGTTGGAAATTAATGTTAAGGGTCGAAATTAATTATTTAATTTCAATTGTATTACATTTTGAATTTTTCATTTATGTGGTCTTGATAAATGTCAGATAATTAATTAGGAATGTGATAAATAAAGATATTAAAAGATTGGATAAATCTTATCCATTAGTTACATGATGGTTAGTGACATTAATGAGAGAATTGAAAAGAGTCCCACCTCCACTAGGATTCCGGTCCTCTTCCCCTTATAAATAGAGATCTCTACACATCTAGAATCATCTCATAACACACTATTTCTAAGGAGGGAGAGAAAATCCGAAATTCTCATTATTCGTATTTTCTCACAAATATTCTGGGGGCATATGAAAGTAATTCTTGCTGTTCAAGAAGGGATTCAAAGGAAGCTTTGACAGACGCATTTAAGTCACCTTATTCCAATCAATTGTAATGAACAAATGTTAGTTTTGATGATAGCTATAAAGAACTTACGTTTTTGTGATTGCATGAAGATTAAACATCCCGGATTCATGACAAAACTGTTTTTAACACGATGTAACATTATGGTTTATATCCGGTTTTGTGATTGACAAAACAACACTGATTAACATGTAGTATCAGAGCTTTCGATTTATAATCTCATGTTTTCCTTTAATGAAAATTTCTTTATAACAATTCTGATCTTTGATCTTTTGCATCTTGAAATCTGTATTTTTCCTTTTCCGATAAATCTGAAAATCTGGAATTTTTTCCCTTGATGAATGTGGAAATCTGGAAATTTTGTTTTGAAAAATTTTGAAAATCTAGAATTTTGAGCAATCTGGTAATCATACACCAATTTGGAATCGGTAATTCGAATTTTTGTTATGTATGATATTAAGAACGAAATTGCTGCATACAGTCCTTAATCTTATGATAACTGTCCCATTATTGTTCAACTCCTTTTCGTGTTATTAGAACCCTAATATGCCGTTAGCATGATTTTATTGTTTCAAGTTGTGTAAGCGTTCTGGAAAACACTTTTATTAATCATGGTAAGAAAACCAATATGTTTTTAAGATTAATTAAGTGAAAACTGTGATTTGACGGAAAACAGATTTTGGGAGATTTTATTTTTGGCGCAGTGAATAATGTTTTTCAAAATTTTTGGTGTCTGATTGACTTGAAACTTGGTAGGTTTACTGGAAACGGGACAACGATCGAATTTCACGGCCTTTGACCATGATGTAATGTGTTTTTCGACAATCCGAATCCGTTAAAGCCCTCAAAATCCCGTTTTTGACATTTTAGGAAATAATCTCAGGGCGTATAACTCTTTACAGAAAATTGATATTAACGTTCCGCAAAAAGTTTTGATTTTCTGGCATGTTTTACTTCAATTCTATGGTGAAAACTCATTTTTGTCATTTTTGATAAAATTCATGTATTATGTGTTTTTTACTATAACTCGGCAATTATGTTTTTGAGGCATTTAAGCGGCTATTGGTATCTTTGTAATTACTTGTAGATTACATATTATAGTTAATATTTAATGCATGATTAACTATATTTAAGTTGGGACATGTAAGCAATTATTTATTTGAGTTAAGTCAAATGCCAAACACAGACTGAGACTGCATGTACGAATAATACACTTACATTCATTAAAGATTTATTCTAATGTTAGTTATAAAATTGGATTGAGGCGCAACACATGCTAATATCTGAATTGAACAACATTAGAACTTGTTTTGTGAAAACAGAATAGTTGACATTAAGTCCATTAATCATGGTATTAAATGTTTAAGCAACAAACACAGATGCCCAAATTATGGGACCATGATAAATGAATTATAGGATAGTATATCTTTACAATCTGAACATTATGTGATGATTAACACAGATTCTGTGATATTCAGATTGTAAATGAAATATGCTAAAAATTTTAGTCAACAATTCAATATTAGACCCTTGCAATTTTTGTTGTGTGTGAAAATTTAATTTGTGAACATTGTTATTAATTGCAGTTCCCCTTAACATGTATTTGTGAGCTCAGTCCTATTCCAAATTTGATGAAACTAATTTTTCTGAATGGAATGAGGAAATTGAGTTCAGCCTAGGGGTTCTTAACCTGGACATGACAATTATGTGTGATGAACCCGCTGCTATTACTGATGCTAGTAGCGAGGATGAAATTATTATCCATGAAGCATGGTCTCGATCCAATAGGCTGGCCCTTATGTTTATGCGAATGTGCGTTGCTGCTAACATTAAGACCTCCCTACCTGAAACTACAAAAGTGAAAGAGTATTTGAACAACATTAAGGAACACTTTCTCACTACTGATAAATCCCTTGCTGGAAAATTGATGGCTGACCTGATCACTATGAGGTTCGATGGTACTCGAACCATGAATGAGCACCTTATAGAGATGATCAATATGGCTACTAGACTTAGAGTTTTGGGCATGATAGTGGATGAGACTTTTCTCATCCAATTCGTCCTAAACTCCCTACCTCCTAAGTATGGGCCTTTCCAAATCAATTACAACACTATAAAAGATAAGTGGAATGTAAATGATTTGCAAAACATGTTGGGACATGAGGAAGGAAGGCTTAAGAAACAGAATGTCCATGTGACTAAGGGACAGGTGGTAAATCTTACAATCAAAGGAGCTGATTTTAAAAGAAGTTCGGCAAGGGCATTAAGAAAGGTCCTGGGTCGTCTCATCAAGCTGAACCATCAACTGTTGTTGTGAAGAAGGAAAAGAATGACAAGTGTCACATCTGTAAAAATAAGGGCCATTTCCAGAGGGATTGTCATAAACGAAAGGCTTTGTTCGAGAAAAAGGGTAAGCCCTTTATTTATGTTTGTTTCGAATCCAACCTTATTAACGCTCCTTTTAACACTTGGTGGATTAATTCTGGTTCTATGTATCATATTTCTAATTCGATGCAGGGCTTCACTTCGATCCGCAAAACAAATCCAAATGAGCATTTTCTCTACATGGACAATAAAGTGAAGGTTAAAATAGAAGCTACTGGAGTCTTTCGCCTGATTTTAAGCACTGAATTTTTTTTAGATTTGCAAGAAACTTTTTATGTTCCCAGAGTTTCTAGGATTTTAATTTCTGTTTCCAAACTTGCTTTAGACGGTTTTGCGATTGAATTTAAGTACAATGGTTTTGGTTTGATTAAAAATTCTAATAAAGTTGGTTCTAGATTTGTATTAGATGGTTTATATCAATTGAATCTTGAAAATAATTTTTCTAAAACCCTTGTGACCCTGCATCCTAATGTTGGTACGAAACGTACACTTAATGATGAAAACACTGCTTATTTGTGGCATAAAATATTAGGGCACATATCCAGGCCGAGAATTGAAAGGCTCATTAAAGATAAAATATTCCATAATCTGGATTGGGCCAATTATGATGTATGTGTGGACTGTATTAAAGGAAAACAGACCAAACATACAAAGAAATGATCCACAAGAACCACCTAGCTACTTGAAATAATACATATAGACATATGTGGACCTTTTGACATTCCATCCATTAGTGTAGAGAATTACTCCGTCACCTTTATAGATGATTTTTCACGTTATTGCATTTTGTACATGTTGCATGATAAATCTCAGTCTGTGAACGTCATTGAAATATAGATTAATGAGGTTGAGAGGCAACTAGGCAAAAATGTGAAAATTATTAGGTCTGATAGAGGTGGTGAATATTATGGTAGATATGATGAGTCAGGACAACGCCCTAGCCCATTTTCTAAACTCCTTGAAAAATTATGTATTTGCGCCCAATACACAATGCCAGGACCACCTTGGCAGAATGGTGTAGCTGAAAGGCATAATCGTACCCTTATAGAAATGGTTAGAAGTATGATAAGTAGGACCCAATTACCTACATTTTTGTGGACACGTTCATTAAAGACCGCTGTCCACATCTTAAATAGGGTTCCTAGTAAGTCAGTTTCAAAAGTCCCTTCCGAAATTTAAAAAGGATGAAAACCCGATTTAAGGTATTTACGTGTGTGGGGCTGCCCAACGGAAGCTTGAATCTATAACCCCCATGAAAAGAAATTGGATCCTAGGACATTATCTTATCATTTCATTGGGTATCCAGAAAAGTCGAAGGGATATAGATTCTAATGTACAAATCATACAACTAGAATCATAGAAACTGGAAATGCTAAATTCATTGAAGAAAGTAAAGTAAGTGGGAGTATAAAAGAAAGGGAGGTAATCATTCGAGAAGTTAGGGTACAAATTTCTATACCCAGAGTTCATAACATACCTGTTGTTCCTAATGTAGTTGTTGAACCGGTCATTGACCTAATCAATAACAATGAACAACAAGTGAACGATCAACCAACTGAACAACCACATAATGAGACTATAACCGATGAAACTTTTGAAGCACCACAAGAAGTGCCATTAAGAATATCTCAAAGAGAAAGGAGATCGGCAATTTCAGATGATTATGTGGTATACCTTTAAGAGACCGAATTTAACATAGGGAATATTAATGATCCAGTTTCTTATGAAAAAGCTGTAAATATTGATGATTAAGATAAATGGGTTAATGCCATGAATGAAGAAATAAAATCTATGGATGGAAACAAAGTTTGGGAGTTGGTCGAATTGCCGAAAGGACAAAAACGAGTTGGGTGCAAGTGGATCTTTAAGACCAAACTTGACTCAAAAGGCAATATCGAACGACATAAAGCTAGACTTGTTGCCAAAGGTTTTAATCAACGAGAAGGCATTGATTATAATGAGACCTTCTCTCCAGTTTCAAAGAAGGACTCATTAAGAATCATATTAGCATTGGTGGCTCATTATGATTTGGAGTTGCACCAAATGGACGTAAAAATAGCTTTTCTAAATGGGAGTTTAGAAGAAGAAGTCTACACGGCACAGCCATAAGGCTTCATAAAGGAAGGAAAGGAAAATATGGTTTGTATGTTAAAGAAGTCAATATATGGTCTAAAGCAAGCTTCTCGTCAATGGTACGTTAAGTTCCACGATACCATTACATGCTTTGGGTTTATGAAAAACACCGTTGATCAGTGTATATTCCTGAAGATTAGTGGGAGTAAGTTTGTATTTTTAGTACTATATGTTGATGACTTACTTATCGCCAACGGTGATCTTGGTTTATTAAGTGAAACCAAGAAGTACCTTTATAAAAATTTGAAATGAAAGATTTAGGTGAGGCATCCTTCGTGATCGGGATAGAAATATCTCGGGATAGATCATGAGGAACATTGGGATTGTATCAGAAAGCTTACATTAACAAAGTTTTAGAAAGATTTAACATGCAAAGTTGCAATCCCATTAAGGTTCTACTTCAGAAAGGGGATAAGTTCAACTTAAGTCAATGCCCTAGAAGTGATTTAGAAAGGGAGCACATGAAAGGCAGGCCTTATGCTTTGCTCGTAGGGAGCTTGTTGTATGCACAAGTCTGCACTAGGCCGGATATCAGTTTTTCCGTTGGGATGCTAGGCATATATCAAAGCAATCCGGGGATTTACCATTGGAAAGCTGCAAAGAAAGTGCCGAGGTACCTACTAGGGACCAAGGATTACATGCTCACATATCGAAAGACTGATCACCTTGAGGTGATTGGTTACTCAGACTCAGATTTTGGGGGATGCCTTGACAGTAGGAAGAGCACTTCGGGTATGTCTTCCTTATGGATGGAGGAGCCATTTCATGGATAAGTGCTAAGCAAAGCGTCATTGCATCATCTACTATGGAGGCTGAATACGTAGCTTGCTTCGAAGCTATAAATTATGGGTTATGATTGCGAAACTTTATTTCAGGACTTAGAATTATGGGGTCAATATCTAAGCCGCTGAAAATTTATTGTGATAATGTCGCAGCAGTCTTCTTCTCGAAGAACGATAGGTATACTAAGGTTGTTAAAATATTGAGATGAAATACCTATTAGTTAAAGAAGAAGTTCAGAAACAAAAAGTGTTAATTGATCACATTAGTACGCGTGATAACATAGCAGATCCTCTTACGAAAGGACTATCTCCGAAGACTTTTATGGAACATGTCAAAGAGATGGATATCGATTAGTTGGATTATGATTGTTATTTTGGCTTAGTTGTTTGACACTATTACTTGAATTCAATAAAAGTGTTTCTGATTTTTATTATTTCTGTCTTTTGTGAATGCATGCATATAATTATGAATTATTGTTGACAGAAATAGTCCTTATTCAAAAGGACCTTATGAGGCCCAATATTAAATGTTCAGTTGAATGAAACATTAGTGTTGTGGTGCATGGAAGGAACTATGCTCCTGAATAGCGTGGAACCGCCATGACTCGCATCCGTGTATCATTTGATTTAGCAAATTAAATTTATCAATGATTGTGCACCTTATGATACCTAATCTAATTATACGAATTATTAAGACTAAGTGGGAGACAATTAGAAATTAATGTTAAGTGTCAAAATTAATTATTTTATTTCAATTGTATTAAATTCTGAATTTCTCATTTATGTGGTCTTGATAAATGTGAGATAATTAATTAGGAATGTGATAAATAAAGATATTAAAAGATTGGGTAAATCTTATCCGTTAGTTACATGATGGTTAGTGGCATTAGTGGGAGACTTGAAAAGAATCCCACCTCCAATAGGATTCCAGCCCTCTTCCCCTTATAAATAGAGACCTCTACACCATCTAGAGTCATCTCATAACACATTGTTTCTAAGGAGGAAGAGAAAATCCAAAATTCTCATTATTCGTAATATCTCATAAATATTCTGGGCGCATAAGAAAGTAATTATAGCTTTGACATGAGCATTTAAGTTACCTTATTCCAAACAATTGCAATGGATAAAGATTAGTTTTGATTATAGCTATAAAGAACTTACGATTTTGTGATTGCATGAATATTAAACATCATGGATTCATGACAAAACTGTTTTTAACACGATGTAACATTATGATTTATATCCGATTTTATGATTAACAAAACAACATTGATTAACATGTCTATATATATATATATATCTTCAAAGAAAAAAAATTATGTAGCTGTGAAAAAAATTTACGAGCAAGAGTTTTCTCTGGAATTTATGATCTTGAAATCCGCTATTTCTGAGTTAAAAATTTACATTATTTTTGTCTAATTATAGTAAACCCATTTGTACTATTTCGAGTTATATTTTACAGATGTAAAAAGTACAAAAAACCAAACCCGATAATCTAAAATAGAGCGCATAGTTTTCTACAATGTCTTGACATGGATGGCCTAGTTTTGTTACATCAGTCCCGTATAACAGTCCCACGTTAGAGAAAAATATAATATCTTGATTCGTTCCATAAAATTATCTTCACTGCCCTTTTTATTTTCTAAAATTCGGTTTAAATGTTATCCACGGTTTTATATTGAATATTTCATGTCAAGATTATTCAGGTGGCTATCATGGCATGACGCATCATCCACCACTTCCTATGAAAACCTAACAAATATGTCGTGTGATGCGACGATGGTGTTGGTGGCCTTTCAAAAACCAGTGGGTCAGCTGACGTAGGAACAGGGTGAGTAAATAATAGGTTGATAGGTTAAGTTCGCATAAGTCCACTTCCTTTTATAGAAAACCCCACATTTCTTCCCTTTGCTCTATAAACATGAGCACTTTAAGGAAATCCAACGTCTACACGTTATTGATGTTCCTTTAGTTGCAGCCACATAAACAAGAAAAGAAAGCCTCTATGGCTTCTGAATGAGAAAAGCGATCCAGTGGTTTTTTGAGTTTGTTGTTTATGAACCCTCTAAAATTGCACGTCATTGTATACACCATTACATGGAAATGATCAATTGACGTCTCATTTTGACCACCGGAACGAGGACTATTTTTTTAAAATAGTAAAAAAAATATTTTTGGACTGATTTTTTTAAAGGATAACACTTAGTGGACTCTTGATTGTGACTCAAAATTGGGACTTCCGCTTATGTGGCGCGTTGTCATTGGTTGATCCTTTATAAACGTGGGTCCGCGCCAGCGGCAATAACCAATCGCGACACGCCATGTCAGCGAGTCGCGATTTTGAGTCCCAATTTTGAGTCGGCCTAGCATTACTCTTTTTTTAATGATTTTAAAACATTTCAATAGGACCATAAAAAAATAATCAACTCAAAATGATTTTTTTTGATATTTTAAAAAAATCAGTCAAATTTTTTCAGTTGTTTTTAAGTTGTTAAAAACTCACAAAGTTTGACCAATTTTTTCAAAATAGTAAAAAAATTTATTTTGACCTGATTTTTTTTATATCGCCCTACCGAAATGTTTAAAATCTATATAAAAAAACTTAGCTCAAAAATATTTTTTTTACTATTTTATCAAAATTTGTCCACGCCAGCGGTATGCAAACATAGGTCCTCACGAGATCCGCTCTCCACCATTATATATATATATATATATATATATATATATATATATATATATATATATATAATAATAACAATAATGCTACTGTTCGGACTAGTCCGCATTTTAAGAATACGGACCGGACATGTGTCACCTAACGGTGCGCCTTTCTTAGTATTTATATCTTGTAATATTTCTACAAGGTCTATAGGGATTTGGTTGTCTATTTCTTGTATTTCCTTTTAGATATTTTTGGTCTCTACTTCTAGTGATTGGAAGTCTACGGATAATTGTCTTAAAATAAGGAGGATACACTTATTTTGGTCTGGTATTTTATTGATAGCATTAGCAGTAACTTGCATGGTGTTTGCGTGTTTGGTTAGGATGTGTTCAATGTGTGAACAACCATCTATGTGTGAGCTTAAGTAACCTTCTAGTTCTAGATCAGTTATAGGGATGGGTTCCAAAAATATCTTTGTAAATGCGCGGGAGAAATATTAAGGGCATTAAATGTAGGTCAGAAAGGAGCGTCATGGCTCTAAAACCAGAATTGTATTCTCTCTGCTTTCTTAAATTTTCGTGGTCTAATATATATATATATATATATATATATATATATATATATATATATATATATATATATATTATGACTTATATATATATGTTATGTATTCTCAAAGCCAAATGCTCAAGAGATTTTATTTTTAATTGGGGGCAAACACCTCGTGAAATGTATTTAAAGGCTTTCAACTCTTAGATGGTGTTGTAACCAGTTGTTTATTTTTATTTACTTTACTTTATCTTCAGATAAAAGACAAAGAAAAGTAAAGAGGGCGAAAATTACTCTATAGTGTACCACTTGTAGTTAGATATAAACACAGTTGATAAGCATGCTCAGATTCGGTCCCAGAATGGCCATCATTGATGAAGCATCCCCAAAAGAAACATCAGAGTTGTTCAACATAGCAAGCGGATGGATCATATATATAGCACTGTCTACATTACATTATTTCCAAAAAAGTGACAGGGGACAAACAAAATTGCCCGAAAAACCTGAAACATAGATACCGAGTTTGCATACAAACCTTCCCAGAATTGAGGTAAGTCGCCCACAGAGGTGCATTTTAGTTTTCACAAAACTTTACTAGTTTTGAGGTAAGTCGCCCACATAGGTGCATCATATTTCTCACAATACCTTACAAGAATTGTGGTAAGTCGGCCACATAGATGCATTATAGTTTTCACAAAACCTTACCAGGTTCGAGGTAAGTCCCCCACAGAGGTGCATTATATTTCTCACAATACCTTGCCAGAATTGTGTTAAGTCTCCCACAGAGGTGCATTATAGTTCTCACAAATCCTGCCAGTATTGTGGTAAGTTGCCCAAAGTGGTGCATTGCGGTTCTCATAAATTCCTACATTACTAGTCCCGCCTGACCCTCTGATGTGGGAGATTTATCACCTACATTTCTAGTTCGGTTATGGGAGATTTTATGCTAATAAGACTAGGCCCGCTTGACCCTCGATTATGGGATATTTTATGCCAATAAGACTTGTCCCGCCTGACCCTCATTTATGGGAGATTTTATGCCAATAAGACTTGGCCCGCCTAACCCTTGGTTATGGGAGATTTTATGCCAATAAGACTTGGCCCGTTTATGTCCAATATGACTTGGCCTGCCTCCACCCTCAGTTATGGGAGATTTAAGTCCAATATAACTTGGCGCGCCTGACCCTCACTCATGGGAGATTCAAAGTCCTATATACTAGGCACCAAAGCCAAATATTACTTGGCACGCATGACCCTCTTAAGTGAGATTTAAAAGCCTTACATTACTAGGCATAAGTCTGATTTTCGGGAGACTAAAGTCCTACATTACTAGGCACGCCTAAGACCCTGAGTTTTTGGGAACACTTACAAAATATGTTGGTTTAAAAACCCCAATCCGCTCGAGGCACTGATGGTTGCTCGACCAAGTATGCACAAATAGTGTTTTTGATCTTATAATCGCAAAATATCCACTATACTTATATAAGCACCAATTGGTTGCTCGGGCTAGTACATCTGGCAAGTTTGTTGTTCAAAATATTTACAACCACAATAAAATTATGGAGACATGCTCATTCGAGAGGAATGGGGGCAACCCCCCGAAATACTCCTCCAAAATGAAAAGTAGAGGAAGCAAAGATTGTCCTCAAAACTACATACATATGATGTATGCATATGCGTGCATGCTAAGAAGACCAAACATGGTTATGTGATGATTTCCTAGTCAAACATGCTTTCGTACACATAGTTAATATGTCTCAGCCGAAACCTCAACACACCAACTATGTCTACGAGGGGGCAAATGTAGAGTGGGGTTAAATGGATTAACCACCAACCCTCTAATAAATTACCCCACATATTTAATCATATATTGATTTATGATTTATCAAGTTTTACTACAAACAAGACCCTACATGGGCTGAAATATTATTATGCGCAATTTAATATATTGCGTATACTCCACATTTGATGAAATACACTAGACAATACTCTAGTAATGATTTAATTAATTATTTGATATGCCGCCACATATATTCTAGCAAGTGGCACCATAAATATTGGACGCTTGGTTCCATAGAAACATGACATGTGTCAAGCCCACTTGGGGCACTTTTGCTATAAAAGACGTTCTCCCCCTCATTTGATGGAAGATGGTCTTGGGGAAAAAATAAGGAGAGGAAATATAGTTCTCCTCCCCCATGCACCTTTGGAGCTCCGTCACGGGTTTGATAGTGATGAGCGAATTTTTATAGTTTCATTATACGATATATGGGAATTTGAGAGGCGGATAGCTGGATTTGGCACCCCCACGCATCGAAACTACCAAGACTGCACATTCGAGAGACGGCTCGCCGGATTAGGCACCCCTAACGCACCAAAGCTACCAAACTCGAGCTCTCTCCTGCGTATCATACTGACCATCAAACTACGAAGACTTTGATTCCGTAAAGACGGATACATAGGCACAACCACGTTGTTGAAGTCTAAAACACGCTTGACGCGGTGACTCCCTAAATCTATACTCACATCTTACAATGCCAAACTAGGATAAGTGCATTGTGACAACGATGATATAATGATGGTGTGCGACAACTCATACATTTTAACTTCCCACCGTAGATATTAAATTGTCTCCGTTTAATTTTACATTTCTTATTGGTACGCCTCAACATATTTGGACATTTATGTGTGTGTGTGTGTGTGTGTGTGTGTGTGTGTGTGTGTTTTCATTTTGCAAAGTGATATACGCTACATTATTAAAATCCTAACGAATTAATTTTTTTATAGCACCGTTATTATTCATTAATATATCTCATTTAACTATACATTATTTTATTGTAGGCATTCCAATTGGGAAAGGAATACCAATTGCAAATTTTCCTAATAATAAATATATTATTGCGACTGACACGCTCTGATATTTTTTCCCTAGTATCCAGAGCATTAAATTTACCAGTGCGGGCATACTTTATGCTGCTTTCAAAGATTACATGAAATCTTTAGTCAAAACTGAAGTGTATTTTACCCAAATGCAAATTCAACTTGGAAGATTAATGTTGCAAGTTGAGATATATGGGTAGTATGATTAGGGATCAATAATATATGCCCATATCGTAGGTTAGAAAATATATACACAGAGCTCCATTGGGTGTAAATGAAAATATGCATGCAATGTTATTATTGTTCACTGCATTGTCTTTTTATGTGCCAATTGCTTGATTATTATATTGATGTAAATGTTTTGGGTGTATATCATAACACGCCGCGAGATATGATTATACCTCATTGATAGCATGATTCTCGTTCATTGCATAAAAAATACTTCCTTAGTATTATAATCCACCAATATTGTATCCTAAAATATCATGAACGTCGGCGTGTTTCCCTTTGTGCTTCGAACCATGTATTTTGCCTACACGATGCATAATACCTTGTCTTCTTTTTGGGTCATATTTGGTTAGTGAGGTGTTTAACTCGACCCACCAACATTTTGATGCTTAGGTGAGGAAATTATGTGGAAAAAAATTATTTCATAAACCCACCTTAATAATTTAATACAAAATGAGGATGAAATAATTATTTGTGGAATTAGAATTGAGGATGCTGCCCTCGATGTAAACAAACGACTAAGTTTTATCGTATAAAAGTTACCATTGTAGGGATTATTTCATACCAAACATTGTAGTTTATAAAAGTTGATACGAACAAATGAAGTTTGTATCAGCTTTGTACATAATTTTTAGGCATTCTCCAAATTTGGAGAATGATTAGAAATCCTTCTAATAATTTTGTCCACATTATCCCACCAATGCAGAGAACCGATTCCTTAAAGATTATCAATCCCTTGTCTTGTAGTCCCACTATTTTACATGCTCTTATCTCCAACGGTAACGATTTTGACCCATGACCACCCCTATAGGTCATGGTCAAAACCCGTGATAATATGAAGCGTGACAAATCTGGGGTCACCGTCCAAATACATGACGCATAGGGGAGAACATGTTTCACGATCCAAAGTTGTGACCACCATACCATGAGGGGTCACGGTACAAAATCATGACCCAGAGGGAAGAACATAGGTCACGGTCTAAAGCCATGACCACCATATCACTAGGGATCACGGTCCAAAACCATGACCCAGAAGGGAGAATGTGGGTCACAGTCCAAATCCGTGACCACATACCATGGGGGATCATGGTCTGGTTCCATGAACAAAAAATTATTTTCAATTAAAAAATATATATTTAGTCACGAATTTGGACCGTGGACAAATAAAAAATTATAAAAAGGTAAATTTATTTTTCTCCATCCCAAAAAAAAACTGTACATTTTCTGGAAATAAATATTTTGCCCTTATGTAATAAAAGTTAACTAACGAATGTTTGCGTGAATATATAATAGTACAACACAAATAATTAACTAACGCTTTTTTGTATGAATATGTAATAAAATACAATGCATGCTTTAGTGAATATATACAACACATAAAAATACAATACAATGCTTGTGTGAATATGTTTCAAATATTCCTTTTCCAATAAGGCTTGCAAACAAAGATTTAAAATGTCCTAAGTGGTAAGTAACAAAGGACTTGAATCCTAAAATAATTTTTGAATGCATACATAGACAAAAATGGCATCAAACTCCACGTAGTTCATAAGATGAACAAGGTTGGGGTCAAACCCATAATTCGACTCTAGGGTATCTCTTTTGATTTAAGAAAATATATATGCAATGTGTTGAAACTGTAAAAAATTATGAGATCACTATAAATGGAGAATTACGGTATAGACCCCCGTTTTAGGATTTTTTTATATACGAAAATATAAGTGAATGCATAGATGATAATAAAAAGTGTGGAGTGCCGTGAATGCATATATGGTTTACAATTTTGTTTGGAAATTTCATGAAATTCGAAATTATATATACTAAAAGTTTTGTATCTAAATTCTTCTTGAAGATCCCTAGAGAAGACATGCCTAGAACAAATATAAGACGGTCACATAATAAAGGTAGGGTTTGGATCTAAATGTCGCACAATAAAGTAGGGTTCAGTTGCAAAGATTAGAGCGAAAATGGGCAGTATAGTTTCAAGATGATGCATAGTTGAACACACATATAGTCACAAATACACACACACACACACACACTGAAACACACATACAACCCCAATGAATCACACACACACACACGTAATAAGAACACACATACATGCAATAAACACACACACACACAAACACACACACACACACATATGGAACAAATGGAAATTGGGGATGTGCCTTCGTTGGAGGTTGGATATGGTGGAAAATGGAGGTTGGAGAGAGATAGAGAGAGACTTCTTGGCATTTGGAGAGAGAGAGAGAGAGAGAGAGATGATTTTCAGTATAGGGTGAAATGAAACTGATGGCATCTGTTTTTTTACACCCAAAATAGGGTCACGGTCCAAATTCGTGACATATTTTGTGACTCATTAATGAATTAAATACGGTCAAGGTTCTATACCGTGACCCCATACATAACTAATTGAAAACTAGAGATATGGTCACGGTTCTAGCCCATGACCCATGTATGGTAACCATTTTGAAATTGATTTTGGGGGTTATGGTTCTATTCTGTGACTAGTGTTTATTGATATTGTTATGGTCAGGTCACGGTTCCAGATAATGACAACCTTTGTGACAAAAATTGCAGGAATTTTAGCGCCATAATGGGTCACGGAGAGTTATGGTTTTGGTCACGATTGCTAATCATGAACCTCAATAGATGTCATTATATATAATAACGGAGGATCACGATTTTTAGCCCATGACCACTAGTGTGACTAAATGAGTGGGAAACTTGGCACCATAACCCCTTTAGTCACAACTTCAAACAAAATATTTTGACTACATCTAAGGAAGATCAATAATAAAACAAACAAAAGACCCTCCTAGCAACCATATGTTTTTTCATGCCCATCACAAACCTCCCAAAATATTTTTTGTAAAATAAATGTCATTTCGACTCCCATTGTGATTTTTTTGGAATACTGAACTACCCTAGGGATGTAAATATAAATAGTCAATCTGAGATGAATAATAGGATACTCAATCTTGGGTTGTCAGTTTAATTGACTAATAATGTGTTTAACCTTGAAAAATTTATAAATAATTTGAATATATTTATGCTCGAGCATTTTGATAGTTTAAATTTTTATTTAGTAAATTCAATAAGAATTCAATATAAACTCAATAATAATATATTTAGGTTGCTTTTTTGTTTGATGAGCCAATCTTGAATGAGTTTATATTCGAACATATACAACCTAACTTCAGTAACTTGGTTCAATATGCAACATCACACCCTCATTTTAAAGTTTAAAATTTGAGATAAACCCACCTAAAACAACTCCTAACCTCTTTCTCTCTCTCTCTCTCTCTCTCTCTCTCTCTCTCTCTCTCTCTCTATATATATATATATATATATATATATATATATATATATATATATATATATATATATATATATATATATATATAATCCTTTATGTGCACGCATGAGTGCCTTTTTCTCCACTCAATCTAAGTAAAGTTCTCTCCTCGCCCTCTTCATTTGATCTAAAATAATTTTCTACCTTTGAATCTATTGAACTTTTGGAATAAAATTTTAAATTAGGTGTTGATAGATTAAAAATGACATTGTTGTAAAAACTTGTTGTGATGATGAAATATGAGGTATATATACATGTTGGTATAATTATTTTGGTCTTTTAAGTGCACCAAAAGGTTTATCTCTAATATTTGCATAATATAACTAGAAGAAATTAAGGTTTTCATTAGACTCCAATTCATTTTTCCTCACCTCTAAATCACTCAAATTCAATTTTCTCCGTAACCACACCAACCCATATACACAACCAATTTCTGACCCATAACTCTCTCTCTCTCTCTCGTGCGCGCGATGTAGGTGGTCAAATCCTATTATGATTAATTAAAAATAATTAAGATGAACAGTAAAGAAAAATTACACAACACAGAACATAATATATACGTAGTTAGGCAATGTGCCTACATCCGCGAGATGCTTCTCTCTCTTTATTAACCAACTGTTGATAATAAAGATTATACGCTCCTTTTCATAAGGGTGAAAATTACATTTGTGGAGAAAATAAAGAGAATGATTAGGGTTATATTCTATGACTTTGGAATGCTATTGCGATCTAGTTGAGCAAATCCAAACCCGAGATTTCCACTGATCGACTCCTCTTTTGCCTTTATCTACAAGTTGAGATCACTAATCAAGTACACTAGAGATGTGTGAGGTTCTCCCACTAGGTAGGATAATTGTACCATAATTTTCCCCAAATTTTTGCAGCATAGAGGGGATGCAGAGGTTTGATCGCCTATTGAGTCCTGATGTTGGTCGATAGTGATGTTTGGTCATCCATAGAGTCCATGGTCAGAGAGTATCAACACTTAGTCTTTTTTTAGATGAAAATTGACTTTGTTATTTCCGTTGAGGTTGGAGGGATGCTTTTAATTTAGCCCGATATTTCAGGGATACGTTGGTAATTATTTGTTAAAGAGATTAAGAGGCAGTGACACACATATGTTTGATATCACATAGGGTTACGTTTCAAATGATGAATACATATTGAACGTTTAACTTAGCAATTTGATGAAAATCCTATCATCATTTTTGGAGCACACTTTCATTTCCTTACCCCTCAAAATCTCTAGAGCCAGTTTCCTTATTCACTAATTGTAAGTTATCTTCTTCTCTTGCGTTTCTTACTTTTTTGCAACATTTTCTCTCAGGTAGTTACCTTTATACTTTCCCACTGTTATTATTTTCGGAGATGGAAATGGTTTATTCGATGGCCGAAAGCTCAATAATAGAGTTTAAAAAACATTTTTCTATCCCCGACTGGACCGTAATAAAGTTTAGGGAAAAAACAAATGATTATTCCAACATAAAGGGATGACATTGGATGATTTCCTAATTTATTTCCCAAGTCGGAGTAACTTTCCCTCCAAACCAATTATTCTCAAAGTTTTGTGAGTACTTTAATGTAGTGTTTGCCTAGTGCAAAATGAATACTTGGAGGATAGTGAATGGGGTACATAGGATCAATGAGTTGTACCAAACTCAATTGGGGTTCCAGGAGATCAAATACTTCTACTCTTGGGTGTGAACAAATGAGGATACCTTCTATTTGAAGGAAATGAGGGCAAAAGTAGTGTTGTTATAAACCTGCTTGATTCCAATAAAGGCTATTTGTCTCTTGGATTTGTTCTAAATCAGCGACAACTTCCACCAATTCATGTTGGTGGTGAACCCTATAGGGGTTTTAGGTGTCCCAATAGAAGGCATGAAATAGATTAATTATTGTTTCGGGTTGTCTTTCATTTTGTTCGGCCATATTTTTCATGATTATTTAATAATGTTTTCTCTCTTTGTTATCTATAAAATATTTCAAGAGGAAATATTCACACCAAACACACCTGAATGATACAAAGTTGAGCATGGTTTAAAACCTTAGGAGACCTCTATCTGCTGGTGCCGAACATCCAAGATCAGCATCCTTTTTGTTGGAGCACATCAAGACACCACCTCTTTCATTGTAAAGCTAGTGGGAAAAGTACTAGAGATCCCTATTCTTAGTGATGGTTTGTTTAAGTTACACCACTACAGGCTCTTTTGATTTTGTAGATATGGTTTTATAGGTCCCAGACTGGAACTTGGCAGAGCGATATGCTAACTAAGTTTGATCCTTATGGGGATACATGAGTGTTTCTCTCTCAGTATGCTGCTTCCCCCTGAGGTCGGGTTATTAATTGAGTCGATGATCTTCCCTTGGAAGTTGTTTAGACACCAAATCTAATTTTGGTCGCACACCCCAGTTTTTAGACCTAGGCCTAAATATATTCTATGCAAGAGGTTGTTGGTAGTTCACAGTCGCAAGTTTATTTTATATAAAAACAAAAAAAAAGGTTTGGGCTAACCCTTTTGGGCTAATCCTAAGGCATGTTTAGGTCTGCGTTTGTTCAGAGATTCTTGTTGTAGGGTTTGGGAACTGCGTTGCAAGTGGTGAAGGTATTAGGAACCCCAATTATTCTTTATTCTTTCTTAACTATATGCATATTATTGCTCTTGACATTTTGGGATTACTTTTTAGCTTATTTTAGAACATGATTAGGGACCTTAGTTTGAGAATCCCTTAAAACATAGATAATTGTTTAGGTAGGAAAATGGTATGAGTGAGAGGTATATGAATTTTACTTAATCGGTGTGGGTACACAAGAGCTATTGTGTATGACTCTATACTCGGGTTAATGGGTGGATGTTAGTATGTATGTAAGTGTATGAGGAAGATATTTTGTATAACGAGTTATCATCAGTGTGTATGTAAATGTGTGTATGTGCATGAAGTCGCGGCTTGAGATAGGTTGTTACCTCATTTAAATTAAAAAGGGATAATGGACAAGGTATAAGATATGCATGCATATCAGTGGGCAAAATATATCAGGATACATATTATCGATGCTTATTCTTAGGAGAAGGACTCGGTATTGTGCCTACGTACTCGTGTGGCCACGAGATCAAAGCCTATATATTTATGTTTTGCACGTGTTCAAACACGATGTGTGTGAAAGTGAAGGGCTTGGATTAATAGGGGAAGAATATATTTGTAGGATATAGGGTAACTTTGGTGGACGATCAGAATAGGAGTGGGCCCGACGATCAGTGATATTCGCATATCATATTATAATCGTTGGGTGATGATAAGACAGAAGGTATTGTCCTTCATAGTAGTTTGGAGGTGTAAAAGGAGTAGGGAAGGTGTATTTAGGATTGTAGTGGACCAGAAGCCATCAACAAATATCTATCTATCCTTTATCGACATGGATAAAATCTCGAAGGTGTCATAGTTCTCGGGTAGATTACTCCATCTTTGGCCTAGAGATAGAGCTATCCCTAATATATTATATGTCAAGAGACGTATTATGAGGCTTGGGCTTCACGAGTTTGGTTCGGTATAATGCCTACGTACCCAATAAGACTTTTTATCAAAGCTAACATAGTTCCAACAAATGGGATATATTTATAGGTGTATGCAATGGGACACCGGGTATAACATATACGTAATTATAGTATTTATAGAGCCTAGTCCTTAATATAACATTTTTGTTATGTTGGATTGATATATTGATATGTCCATTAATCTAAGTTGATGTTTGACAAGTATTTATATGAAAACAAATATTAGGGGATTTCGTCGTTGAGACGGGATTTGTTTGCTTAGAAAATCGGTGGGAGTAGTCCAATTTTAGAGTTTGGCTTTGCAATGTTTCTAAATGACCCAGCTCATTGATGATTTCCAGAGAACAATTTTGAAAAGTATGTTTGCATGTTGATATGTAGTCCTGGAATTTGATTAAAATTTATTTGACACATGAGATTGTCATTTCAATTAAGAGAGGTGCTGGGTTAAAAACTAATCTTTAAAATAAAAACATTGTAAAGTGCATACCCAGTCCCCTAAACGGAGGTTGTGCTAAAAGGGATAAACAAATATGGTCAATTTATCACAATATATATGGGGTGTTTGACCCGATCGAGATTCGTGAAGAGTTCCTTTACCCTTGTAGCGTGAGCTAAATTTTTTCCATGGGAGTGTCCACTTTTGAGTGCCCTGTTAGGTCGAGCTCCATCTGAATATGTCAATTTTCATGAGGTGTGCATAGAGGTTTGCCTCTATTTTTTAGAGGAAGTGACTGTCCAGAAGTATGAACTACACTCGCTGGAAAGTGAGTTTTTGGATGTACGAACTTTCCTCTGGGAAAAGTGACTTTTCAGAAGTACACATATCGTTTGGGACTTTTCAAAACTATCAAAAGTATCTCAGGCGTTGGAAATTGAAGAAAGTTAAAAAACTGAATCAATGTTGGGTTTTGGGGTGCTTTTCAAGATTGGTGGGGACATTTTTTTATAGGGGTCTATTTGGGTCCTTTGATCGTTCGATCATTCAATGTGTCCCGTGTATGGTAGATGGGGGTTGGGGGACACATGTATGGCTCGGGTAATATTTGCAAGGATTTGGTCATGATTACTAGGAGAAGGGTTAATTGTTCGGTTAGCAACCTTTTACCAGTCGATTAAAGGGACTAGGGGCCTTTAATCATTCGATTAAAGGAACCCTGACAAGGATTTTGGGCTGATTTATAGTTTCTTATATCTGTTTTCTGGCCCTCTAAAGTTTTTTTCATATGGATTTTGACCCTTTTTATTTTATTTGGGTAGTTTTTCACATTCACCTTTAGTTTATTAGTGGACTTAGTTTAGGATATTTGACCAAATAGGGGTAAAATGACCCATACCTCGATTGCAGATCTGCGTGTCCACAAAGGTGGTCAACTAGAATTCTGCGCATGCGGATAATTTTTGTCTAAATTGAATTTATTTAAAAATGGGATTTCCTATTTTTCGTATGGGTGTGGACTTATGATTAAGAGGTGGAAAACTTGGGGGATAAATTGGGTCATTTGGGAAGAGTGGGATCGGTTAAACTTTCGGTTAACCACCCTGTTTGATCATTAAATCATCCATAGGGAATGGTTGATCGTTCGATCATCCCTTTCATAAGCTCAAAAGCAATTTAATATAGATTCCTTTTTTTTGGCAAGTCTCTTATATTTCTTTTAGCGACGCTTTATTTTCGACTACCGTTGTTTTTATGTTATTTTTCTTCACTTTTGTTGCCCCCGTAACCTTACTTTTATCTCATCATCATGGACATTATAAGCAGAGGGAGCTTCGGCATGCTCGATGTTTCGTTTTTGTTGTCATTTGTGGGAACCATATTCTAGTGGATGCGAGGGTCTGTACTTCTGTGCCAGTAGTCCCGGTGAGTGCGAGTGGTTCTACCCCACTATCTCTTAGTTTTTCCACCCTATCTACATAAATGATCCATGTTGACCGTTGCCTCCTTCTATTACTCCCATCAATGATTACTGTAGTTCTCCATGGTGAGGACCGAGTTGTCTATGTCCGCCAGTGCAGATCCACATTTGTCATGATGGCGCCATCTCTTGACCCAACTTTTTTTGTAAATGACTTGAGTTTAAATATTCATGTTTTGTACGTTTTGGCAATTTTTTACATTTGTTTTTAAGGCTGATTGACTTTCTATTTTACAAATTTTAAGTAGGTATTGGTCGACGCCACCCAGCTACGAGAGGTACTAACATTTTAATTGTCGACGCATTTAGCTCTACATCAACTGGTTACTAAGGTTTCTGTAGACATTGCCATCGGCTATGTAGGGTTGTCATCGAGTCACATCTAGTGTTCACACGGTTCTGTTTATTTGTTTAATGCCTCTTCATCAGGTACAAGGGTTACAATGCTAGATCCTTGGGTTTTCTACGTGAGTCATGCAGGTGGATATTCGGGGAAGAGGCCCCGTGTATGATGGGTTTAGTGGAATAGATTTTTTGTGGGATTTGTTATTACCTCAACAAAAGGCATTTTTTGTGTCTTTCTCTTGGTTTGGTCGAGGTAAAGCTCTACTTAATTATGTAGTACGTTCCTTCAAGAGGAACATATATCACCCAGTAAAACTCACATATAAGTTGATCATGTATAATACAAAAATCATAGGACTAAAAAACATGATAACATTCTCAGTATAACTAAACACATAACACTAAACAAGTAATATAGTGAGAGATAACAAATGCTGAACAAAACAAGACCATCTCTAATACCAAGCACCGTTAATATAATACTCCAACCCTTGAAGACAAATACATCTCATACAATCTTCGACTCAACAAACATAACTGAAATACAATACCACCGCCTGAACTAAAGTAACTATATAGGAGACTTATAGGAGTGACACTACACAATGCCACACCCTAAGAATGATATATCATGATATCGCTAGAGATATTGCTCCAATGAACATCTTAAGTCTATGGAAACAACAAAATTAATTAGGCAAGGTATTACACCTCAATTTTTCTCTTTTGGTTGGAGTCAATGGCTGAACCCAAAGTATCCGCAACATTTACATTGCTATTATTGCCTCGTGGAAACTATTGGATATGAACTTTATAGAACTGGGCGACCAGGTCCAGGATGACCAATAAGTATGCTAATATATTTTTTCTCTAACATTATAGTCTCCTAATACTTGATTAGTTACCAGCCTCAAGTCACAGAAGACATCAATGTGACTTGCGCCAAGATATTGGGCCCTCTTAAATTAAGCCATAAGAGCCTCGCATTCGACCTCATTATTAGAGTCTTCAAAATCATGTTTGATTCCTTACACAAGTAAGGATTATTTTGGAGTTATAAGGATAATTCCCAATCCCCCTTTTAAGTTGGATTCCTCATTTACATAGAATGTACACTTATTGAGATGGTTAAGGTCCTCAATGTTAACTTGAGCGACGTGTTCGCTTTCGTCGGGCTCCAACTCTATAGTGAACTCAACAATGAAATATGCCAACACCTTCCCGTTGATTTTGTTTCATGGCTAATAATGGATATTGAACCTTCGTAGTTCCACTGACTACTTGGACATCTTCCTAAGAGTGGTCGGTCTTTTCGAGGATGACCTTAAGTAGAAATGAGATGATGATCATGACTGAATGTGTTTCGAAGTAGTGTTTTAACTTTCGTGAAGCAATTATCAGCGAGTAAGATTATTTTTCCATAGGAAGTTAGCATTATTCGATGTCCAATAATGTCTTTCTAACATAATAGATAAGGGATTGGTGCCCTTTCTTCTCACACATTAAGGGTGAGCTAATTGTGTGGTTAAACACCACAAGATATAGATAAACTGGATCTCTTGGATTTAGGATTGGAAGCAAAGGTGGTTATATTATATAAAATTAATTTTCTTAAGTTCCTTTGAGAATTATTCATTCTAGGCGAGACCATTATCTTTCTTTAAGAGTTTAAAGAAAGGTGAGCACTTCTTAGAGGATATATAAATGAAGTGGTTGAGCATTGGTAACATTATAATCATATTTTGAACATCCATAACTGTGTTTGTTGGCTAAACTTTTTGGATTGCCTCAATCTGGTTAGGGTTTGCTTTGATTCCCCATTGGTTGACCAGGTATCCAACGAACTTCCTAAACTGCCCTTCAAAAGAGCGCTTAGCACCATTAAGACTTCAAAAGTTTTTGCCAAGTCTTTGAAATAATTGCCTTTATGCTTTGTTTTCACAAGAATATCGTCTATATAGACCTCCATTTTATACCCTAATTGGTGCTTGAACATCTTAGTGACCAACTATTAGT
Source organism: Sambucus nigra (assembly GCA_949130495.1). Lineage (NCBI taxonomy): Eukaryota > Viridiplantae > Streptophyta > Magnoliopsida > Dipsacales > Adoxaceae > Sambucus > Sambucus nigra. The sequence continues at coordinate 353,648,148 of OX422218.1, forward strand.
AGGTTTCTCATGCGTTCTTGAGTCCAAATAACATGAATGTGTAACAATAAAAGTTGAGGTTAGTAATAAATTAAGTGTTCTCTTAGTCAGGACCGAACATAGGGTTAATATGGTACCCTGAGTATGCATCCAAGAAGCCCATATATTCATGTCTAGCCATAGTATCTACCAATTGGTCAATCATAGTGAAAAACTATCCTTAAAAGAGGCTTTTTAAGGTCGGTGAAGTTGATACAAACACTCCATTTCCCGTTACTATTTTTGGTGACAACTGGAATAGAGAGGCACTTGGGGAATTGAACTTGTTTAACAGACTTTACCTTCAGAAGATTCCCAACTTCTTCCTCCATAGCTTTAACCTTTTTTGGGTTTGTTTGGTGCTCCTTTTCTGTGATCGAAGGGAATGCTGAGTCTACATAAATTCGATGAAACATGTCTTTGGGATCAATAACATGCATATCATAAGGCATCAAAGCAAACATGTCTTGATTCTCTTTGAGCATAGAGATCAATTCTTCTTTTTTTGTGATTGGTGAGTTATCTTTCAATTAGGAATTTCTTCTTTAGGTGTGAGTCATTGAATATTACTTCTTGCAATGATTCTGTGACTTTATATACGGGGGCCACCCTTATATCTTCCACCCCGAGTCTTCCATACTTTATTTACTACTTAAAAAAAGTAACCTCATCCTTAGTTGTCTCATCCGCAACCATTTTTAACATATTCTTTTCTTGTGTAGGACTGATGGCAACGATAAAGCATTGCTGAGCAACAACCCAGTTTCCCCTAATCTCCACTATCCCCCGATAAGTGATTCATTTGAGCTTCCGAGGATAAGTGAAAAGGGCATTTTTCATGGCATAAATCAATCCTCATGCAAGGATAGCATTGTATAGGGACGCAATGTCCACAACTATAAACTCAGTTAGCTTTGAGATATTCGCAATTTGCACTAGCAATACCACCTTTCCCAGTGGAACAACCATCCTTCCAGCGAAGATGACTAAAGGGATGGTCGTTTACGTTAGGTCTTCCATCTTAAGATTGAGATTGTTGAATAACTTTAGGTACATAACCTATGAGTATATTCTCTGGTCAACTAATAGCTTATCTATATCCATAATTTCACTCCTTAGAGTGATTACAAGTGCATCATGATGCGGAGTTCTGACTCGGACCTGGACTTCCTTGGTAAAGATTATACTCTTATTATAGTCAATGTATTCTAGTCGACGTCTTTTTTCTACTGAGGTTTTGGATGAGTCGATCTGGAAATCTTCTATGAACGTAATAACTTTCTTCATCTCCCTTTAAATAACTTATTCGAACTGGATATCCCATAGATGACCGCAAACTCATACCACTCCTCGTCATCATATAAAACATTGTCAGGCTTTTGGGCATGTTCTATAGGGAGCTTTCTTCCTTTCTTCTTCGTATAATCGTCGAGATGGCCCGCTTGGACCAACTCTTCCAAGTAGGTCTTAAGTTCTTTGAAATTTTCTATTTTGTGACTGTTGTCCTTGTGATAAGAACATCTGAGGGTAGTGTTTCTTTTCGATGGATCCCCTATCATCTTCCTCTATCACTTGAAGAACTGATGATCATTAATCTTACTCGGGATCTCATAAATGTGTTCCTTAAAAATAATGTTGATTTCCTCATGGGCATTTGTGGGGTCTACCTTATCATTACTTATGGACCTACAATTATTCTTTTTCCCCTTCTTTGGAGCATTCTCTTTGTCATTGTTTTTAGTTAGTTTTGAATGACCATTATCGTGTTGGGTTTCAGCTACCATATCTTCTACTTTGGCATACTTCTTAATTTAGGACATCGGGTTATCGATAGTGATGGCCTCCTTCTTTGTGAGAGACTGGTGCATTATAAAGTTAGACGGCATACGAATTTTAAATGAGGCGATGACTACCTGGTCGAAGCAATCCTCCACTTCGTTGTAGGTTTTCTAGTACTACCGAGCATACTCTCATAAGGTTTCCTAGGATTTATTCCTCGTGGTGACGAGCGATTCCATCCTTTTAGGATAAGAACTGTTGGTTATAAAATTAACTTTAAATGCTTCCATGGGATGCTTGAAACTAATGAATAACCTGTGTCATAACTTCTCGAACCATTTTTGCTTGATATCACCCAGATTAAAAGGGAATATGCAAACATTAGGAATTTATTATTAATTCAGAGAATCATTGCTTGTCAATATCGAAACATGACCGATTGGATCAGTCTTCCCACCATAAATTTCAAACTTGGGTGTAGAGAACTTCTTCGAAGGTTCTTTTTCCTCAATTTCTATTTAGAAAATAGATCTCATATGACTTATAAGGGCTCTCCTAGAAACTTCTTACCAGATCTGACCCGTCGATGAGCTGTGTGCTCATCCATCTCTCATCAGATGAGGTCACAAAGATCTTTCTTGTGGCGACCTCTTTCCTTTTTTTCTTCTTCTTATTGGGATCCTATTCCTGGAGAAATCATAATCCTACCGCAAACTCCTTCCTTAACTGCGAGTCTTACTCGCCTGATGGATAGGTGTCTAGGAATAGTGTTTGAATTTGTAGCCATGCAACCCATTCTCCATTATTTTTAATCAAAGTTATAAACGGGAATTCTCCTCACATTAAAGGCGTGTGGCATCCTCTTTCTAACGAAGTCATCGCTCGTAAGCGTCTATAAGTCGAGAGATCTGGGTGCATCACGATTGTTCATTGCTTTCCATAACCTGATCCTCCTTTGGGAGATAACGTTAGTTGGGAGTGTTATGAATTATATTGGGGTGGACTTCAAACCTTATTCTAGATGCCGATGGTCCATTATCATCGTTTTGATGGTCACTGTTAGAGGACAAACAAGTTTTATACTGGTGAGACATGACTCCTCATTGGCTCTGCTTAGTTAAAAGAAGGAAAATCATTCCCACAAAAGGTGCCAATTGTCGTTGGTTAATTCTTACATGATTAATTCAACAGAGTTAAGCCAAATAGTAAAGAAAAATTAGACAACACAGAACACAAGATACACGTGGTTCAGTAATGTGCCTATGTCCACTAAATATTTCTCTCACTTTCTCTTAATTGATCAACTGTTGATAACAAATATTACATTCCCCTTTTCCTTAGGGGAAAGGGTTACAATTATAAAGAACATAAAGAGAATGAGTTGGGTGGGACTATAGGGCCTTGGAATGCTATTGCGATCTGGATGAGTGAATCCAAGCCCAAGATTTTCACTGATCGTCTCCTCTTTTCCCTTATCTCTATGCTGCGATCACTTATCATGTCTATCGAGCACATGTTAGATTCTCTTGGTAGGTCGGATAATTATCCCAAACACACACACACACACACACACACACACACACACACCATTTGTGGATTTATATATATATCGAAAATGTCCCTAAAAACATAGATAACTTTGAACAAAATACACTCTAGCATAGGATTCAAAACATACTTAATAATTTGAAAAAAATGTTCAAAGTTCCAAAAACTTGCAACTCATCTCCTGACCCAAAAAATTGATGACCAAATTCAGCATAATGATCTTGAGCACATATAAAAAAAATACAAAGTGTTATAATTGTAAACACTTAGGGTCATGTCACCAAGTATGGTGAAACACTTTGGGGTAATGCCTTCGAGTATGTAAAATTTTCACATTATCATGAATATAGTACACGTTACAATTATAACACTTTGTAAAAGTTTTGGTGTAATGCCGTTAAATATGCCGCAAAATTTTAGAATCATTCCTCTGAATCTTGTCATCGTTTTCGGGATTAAGAGAGTTAAGTTCAAGGTTTAAAAACATATTTGGTATCCCTCTTGAAATTATCTTGGATTTATTCTGGAACCTAACAAAACTAAGTCTAGGTGTATTTTTGAGTCTTGAGTTGTAATATTGAAGACTTGAAGACAAAGCATAGAGATAGTGCATCACCTGACCAGAGACTTTAATGGAAATGGAGGTTTCATAAGGAATGTTTTATTTTGTAATTCCTTAAGTTGATTTGGAGTTGATAACGAACATGAAAAATCATTTTTGGAAAAAGATAACCATCATACAAATATGGTATCGTACGATAATTTAATTTTTTGAAATGGAAGATCTCATAGGAGTTAACATTGTTATGAGTTTATGTCGTACGAAGACCTATTTTTTTTTTCTAAGGGACCTCGTAGGAATCTAAATTTATACGAGAACCATCATAACAATTATGCCATCTGAAGGAGAATGAATTCATTTGAACGAGGTTCATTTTCTTAGGAAATATATTTTACTTGTTCTATTTATGAATAAATGTATAAATAACTTCGTAAAAATATTTTTCCTATTGCTCAACCTAGTTTTAGGAAACCATATCTTATGTTTTAAGAGAGATTTTTGTAAGTGTAATCATATCAATCTTATACTCCTAAATCAGATTTAGGTTTAGAAAATTTCTTTCAATATTCATGTGAGGATATCAAAATAAGTGACCACATGGGTTAATTGACACAAGGATTCGAATGCGTAGAGGAAACAATGAAAATTCAAGGGGAAGACTTTGTGGCGTCCATAAAGTCGTATGTAAGTTCTGTTTTTTCTTTATGAGTCATGTAAACAATTGATTAGTATTAGTGGAGTTAGTTTGGCTAGGGTGCTATAGTTGTTTTACATGCGATTGTTTCTACTTTAAAATTCCTCATTATCGTGGTTGCATGATTTAATTTATGCACTACTTTACTTTGTATTACTCACATGTAAATTGAATTTAACTTATTTTATATTATAAAATTACAACTTGGTTGAATATCAACAAGATTTTTTTAAAAGATGTGTTAATTAATTAAATTAATTATTTGGACTTAGAAAACCCTAGGACAAACCATTTCAAACTAGTATCACAATGGATTTTGATGATGAATCCTAGGGTTAAGTTCATGGAGGTCCAGTATGTCACATGTCAAACCATGTTTGATGGTAAAAATTATGTGCACTAGAAAGTTCGTATGAAGTGTTTATTGAATTCACAATATGGGTATGTGTGGTAAGCCGTGGAAAGGGGATAAACATGTGTCATGATAAAGTAATGTGACATTATTGTCCTTAATCCCATAAAGACCTATATTTATGATAATAGGTTATGAAACTTTAACTATAGGGGTTGAATTATTTGCGTCATACCACACTAAAGGAGTTCCATTGGATTACAACATGCACTACGTCTAATGAGGTGTGATGAATAGTTTAAGTCACCCCATGGGTATCGATACCACATGGGTCTCAAATATTTAACATCTTTGTAGTCAGTATGAGATTTTATTGATGTAAGAGAATAAAACATTCGTTGAGATTTATGCAAAACTCTATGATATTCTGAACTCTCATTTTAACTTGGGTGAGAAGATTTAAAACTTGAGGGTTGTTTGGAAGATTTAATGGTTAATGCCTCCTAGGTTATTCCCTCATGTCACTGATTTAAATTTGTTAGGAATCATTTACAAGATGAAGGTTTTAATATGATCTATACAAATTTTTGATTTAGAGAATAATCCTTCTCCCAAAATAGGGAATAACATCGTGTTAAAGGCACATAAGAATTCTCCCTTCATCTAGAATGATGATTTAGATAAGGATGAAGTTTATTTTTCCATACTAACCGAATTATTTAAGAAGTTTAACAAGTCTAATCCCTAAAACTTTAGATATTATAAGAATACATTTGATGATACAAAATTTAATAGGGTTTAAAAATCTTCTTGTAGACATGACCATAAGTATTATGGTGATGAAAAATCGAAAGAAGACTCTGGGAAGTGTTTTAAATGCTAAGCTTTGGGGAATGTATCATTTGTGTCCCACTAGGATAAGGATGAAGAGTAAAGGGAAGATGGAAATGGATGATAACCTTAGTCATAGTGGATCATACATGGATGGTAGTGAGTCTCATGTAGAACAAAACTTAACCGTGTTCACCTCCATCAAGAACATGTCTAGTCCTTCCACTTCCCAAATTGAAAACAATGTTTAAGGTAATGATGTTACATACGAATCCAAGTGCTACGCACAGGAGAAATATTATACTTATGTTCATGACGTAGAAGATAAACTTTAGAAAAAAATACAATGATGTTTAAGAGTTATCCCTCTAGATGGTGAAAGTGAACCTTAAGCTTACCACATAGCTTAAGAAGTGTGATAGTGAGATAAGTTCCATGAAGGGGGATGATGCATTCATGTACAAGTTAAATACCCATGAATATACTCTCATAAAAATCTAAGAGAGGGGGAGAAAAAGATTGAGCTTTTGAATGAAACGGTTATTACCTTGAAGATGAAACTCCCTTGAATTGCCTTGTGAGGTGGTAGAGGAAGAAAATTAGAAGCTCAAGCAATAATTAAAAGAATCTAAGAAGATGCAGGACCAATAAATGAATTATGATATGTTAGGGAATATGATCATAACATCGTCCCGAACCTTTATGGAAAAAATATGTCTTGGCTATAATAGGTCATAAGGGTTTAAGTCAAAGAAAATATCACATTTGTTAAAGGATCAATTAAGACACATCCTCACCCCCTCAGTATGTTCCTCACATGCTAGGGAATGTGGATCCTCCATAACCTTATTTTATAACTACTGCAATGGGAATGATTAACTTAGGAAATTTTTTTATCGGAATGATCAAAGCTATAAGGGAAAATTTTCCGTCATTGCCCCTAGCTTCTAGGACTTGTCCATAGAGTCTAGTTTACATTGAGTATGGCGTATCCCGATACTTCCGCCAAGGAAATTCTCATTCACACGTTCAAGAAGATGGATTCGTTTATCAAGCAACTACAACATACTCCACAAGTTGACGTAATATTGGTATGGATTTTATTTTGTGTTTCTTGGATTTTTTTATTAAGTATTGAGATATTTTTCTAAACTAGTTTTTTGTCAAAACAAGGCGTTTCAAATAATTTTTTGCACAATATTTTAAACTTAAAAAATAATTGTCACCTCCACTCTTTATAACGACATGCAAAAATAATTTAAACGACCTGTCTATGTCATTTGATATGTCGTTTGATGGACTACTTCTAATATGGTTCAAACGAGTGCGTATTGTTTGAGATTTTGAAGGTTGTTAGATGGTTGCTTAGAACGAGATTTACATATCGTTTGAACGACCTATTCAACTTGTTCGAATGACTTTTTTCCACCTCGAAATTCATTTTCGCTTATAAATACCTGCTTTTGTGAAGAGATTTGTTAAGACTTTTGACTTACAAAAACTGCAGACCTGCTGCATTTAGTCTTCATATTTTATTTGGGAAAACACTTTTTGATTCACATAATAAATTCTAAATACTTTTGTGAATCATCTTTGAAATCAAAAGAACTTATTAATTGAATTTACTCTTGTGAAGAGGGAGTCTTCACTTCTGACCTTGTAGAGAAGGAGTCTCTACTACTGCTCTTGTGGTTCTTGCAAGAATCATTGCTGATGATTGTGGTCATTATAAGTTCTCAAAGGAATTCATTGATGAAAGAAGATTGAGATGTTTGTGGTTCTTGAGGGAATCACTAATGTATTTATCTATTGTTTTTTAAGTTGCAATTTTCAAACTTTAGTGAAATGAAAGGTTTTTCCCTATAGGGATTTTTCTTGAAATTTTGATATCTTTACATGCTTATTTTGAATCACATAGTTACATGCTCTAGGGTTAATAAAAATTTATTTGTGGGATTGACATATAATTAAATAAGTTTACTCCATCAGAGTATAACGCGCACTCTTTAAATTGGTATGAGAGCTTGTTACAAAAATTTAATGTGTGATCCTTTTTTTGCAAAATATGTCAGAGATATCAATTGTTTTAAAAAAATCACTAATTTTTTGATGGATAACTTATATAATCGGATGCCTATCTTCGATGGCACAAATTATGCATATTGGAAGGCCTGTATGTGATCTTGTTTATAAGATATTGATGAAAGAATGTGGTTAGTGTGTAAAAGAGAGTGGACTCCTCCCACTGCCACTATGAATAATGTCACAAATACCAAACCCGTTTCTGATTGCAATGATTATGAGATTAAGTGGAGTACCTATAACTCCCGAGGACTTAGTGCTGTTTCTGGAGCCATCACCCTTGATGAGTTCTGCTGCATAATGACTTGCACTACGTCTAAGGAAGCATGGGATATCCTTCAGTTGACACATGAGGGTACCAGCTCTGTCAAGGCATCTAAGCTTCAAAATTTGACCACTCAGTTTGAGACTATCACTATGTTAGAGTTCGAGAGTTTTGATGAGTTTTATGTTAGGTTGTTGGACATTGTTAACACGAGTTTTAATTTGGGTGAGATAATTGAGGAGTCAAGAGTTGTGAAAAAGATTTTGATCTCATTACCTTCCCGATTTATTCCTAACGTCACTATGTTTAAATTTTAGGGGTTTTAGACTCTCTTAGGTTATAAGAACGCATAAGAGACCTTAAACCTTATGAGGTTGACATGTTTCCCAAAACCATTAAGCCCGAGGATAGAGGGATAGCTTTAAAGACTCAAATTAAAAAAGAAAAATAAAAAGGAGAGATTTAGTGTGTCTGAATTTGAGAGTGAGGTTGATTTCGATGACATGGCCTTGTTTATTTTTTTTTTAAATTTCTCAAAATTTCCAAAAAGAATTATTCCAATAAAAAGATTTTTGAGAAAAACAAAAAGAAAGATGAGGTCAAGGATAGAGATGAGAAAGAGGAAGAGGTAAGATGTTTTGAGAGCGAGGGAAAATGGCGTAAGGCTTTTGAGTGTCCCACTATGCTAAAGAGAAAGGGTAAATCAATTGCTAATAAGGCCACTCTTAATGATAGTGACATCAAGTTGGATGATTGTGGGGAGAATCACCATATGAAAAGTGTTTTTCTTACATGGCTAGTCACGTTAGCTCAGCTAGTTTATCCCACGATGATGAGAAAACTTGTAAACGTGAGGGCCTCAATTATGTTTCGAGCCATTAGAGTGAGTGTGATGAAGAGATTGCAAGTGAGGGAGAAGGGGATATCCAAAAATCTTTTAATGATTTGTACACCGAGACATTGAAGACGAAAAAGATAAATAAGTAGTTATATTTTAGGGTGCTATATTTGGAGAGAGAGATATAAGTTTTGAGGGTGTGTGAGGCAATGGTGAGTCAACTCGAGAAGGTGAGAGTTTCTTTATGTGAGCAGTTGATCATCTTAGTTTGGGAAAAGAGTGAATTGACTAACACCGTGGCTAGTCTTACGAGAGATCTTAAATCTTTATTAGAGACTCGTGAGAAAATCGAATCCCGTATATCCTAACTCGAGAGAGATCTCGAACGTGCCTGGGAGGTCAAACTCAGTTTAGAGGATACATGTAAGAAGGTTGGAAAAATGATCCTTGGTACCACTTTAAATAATTTTGAGAGACTAGGAATAGGTTATGACAGTGCGTCCACTTCCCATGTTGCACCCGAACCAGTTCTCGAGTTTTTAATAGATCCATATGGCTATCGACCTAACCCACATAGGCATTTGTTTCCCCATAGGAGAGAGCGTCCTAGACATTTTGAGAAAGGTGTTCCTAAACCCATATATGTTTGTTCCCATTGCAAGAAAAGAGGACACCATAGAAAATTTTGCTTTAAGTTAGGTAGTCTGTCTCATAGGTATTTGCCTCGTTTTTCTACTACACGTGTTCCCACATCCACTCCCACACATAGTACTCTGCATGCTCCCGCACATCACATGAGAGATTTTAAGCGTATTCGAGAGCAAGTTGAGTATTTAGACAAAACTTCACATGATTTGATGGATGTTTTTTTATAGGATGTCACCTACTTTAGAGAACATCTCCGGACATAATGATTGAGGTTTAGACTTATTTGCTAGCATAGGATGCTTTTCATGTTTATATCATTTATGCCTAAGGCTAGTTAGCACTTTCATTGTATTTATCTTTTTCCATTTTAATATATTTTTTGAAAAATCCAAAAAATGTTTTATTTTTCCTGAAATTTTTTGGAAAAACACAAAATGATTTTCGGTTTCTTTTTAGAAAAAGTGAAAAGGCCAAAAAGAATTTATTTTTGATAAATTTTTTTGAAAAACAAAAAAAAAAGATTTTTGTATTTATTTTTACACCTTATATGGATGGATATTTAGTATGACCAAGTCACAATATCATTCCATTATCCATATGACTTTTTGATAGTATTTTGAGACACACCATCATTTCATCCATGTGCTTTATAATGTTTGGAGTCATTGAGATGTGATTAGTGAATACTTTCTACATGTTTGGCTCATTGTCTCCTTTAATGCACGCAAGCACAAATTTATTTAATCATTGAACTTGTCTATCACATGTTGGTCAAAGTGTTTTCATCTCAATCATGTCTTTAAAACGAATCAAATACGATAAAACGAGACAATAAAAGTAGTTCCCATTACTCGGATTGGAAATATTGAAATTTATATCTCCGGTAAATGTGTTAATTTTGATGCAATGGCTTGGACTGAGAAAATGAAAATATCTTTGCATGAATAGCCACCATTTGCAAAATAAAAAAGCCTAAAAGATTAAAAGCAATCAAAAGAAAAATATAAAGTTCTAGTCCAAATTCATAAGAACATTGATGATTCGCTACATATGAGAATTGATTTCTTCAAAACAAAAAATTTGCGTAAAATTTTCTATATGTGAGTTTTGAGCGAGTTTAATTGAAGATCAATGGGTTTGCACGTCCTGAAAAAGTATCATAAAAGCATTATATAGTTTGGGCTTCATTGGTGTTCAAATCATTTTAGATTTTGATTTGTGGATTATATTGAGTCGATATCATATGAATTTAACATTTTTTATACCTAAGGAAGATTTTTGAGTTCATTCTATAGGAGTACCAAAATTCATCGTGCACATATGTTATGATTGTTTGAGTTGATTTTCCTATCGAATTTATTCACACCCATTCATTCTGTTTCCATGATTTGGTTATCTTAGTGTTAATTCATGGTGTTTTATTTATGTAAAAACATTTTCTCTTGAAAAATATTTAAAAAATCAAAAATAGTTTGTGAAGCCTTTTCAGATTATCCTTGCATGAGCTTAATTGATATAAGTTTGTGATGATTTGCTTTGCTTGTTGTGACACACTTCGGTTTATTATTCTTTCTTGTTTTCCTAATCTATTTTAGACAAATAAAATGGGGAGAATGAATTATGAATTATGTTGGATCCGATTATAAAGAAACTTCAACATACTCCACGACTTGACGTAATATTGGTATGGATTTTGTTTTGTGTTTTGTGGATTGTGTACTAAGTATTGGGATATTTTCCTAACCTGTTTTTGGTCAAAATGAGGCATTTTCAAATAGTTTTTCGAACAACGTTTTAAAAATAAAAAACAATTTTTGCCTGCAGTCGTTCGAACGACATGCACAAATCGTTCGAATGACCTGCCTATGTCGTTTATTTGATGACCTACTTCGAAAATAATTCAAACGAGGCGCATTATTTTAGATTTTGAAGGTCGTTTGATAGGTCGTTAGATGGTTGCTTCTACCGAGATTGACATCTTATTCGAATGACCTATCTAACTCGTTCAAATGAATTTTTCCACCTCGAAATTCGTGTTCGCCTATAAATACCTGCTTTTGTGAAAAAATTTGTTAAGACTCTTATCTTACGAAAACTACAGACGTGCTGCATGTAGTTTTCACTTTTTAGTAGGGAAAATACTTTTTGATTCACACAATCAATCCCAAATACTTTTGTGAATCATCTTTGAAACCTAAAGCACTTTTTTTTTTATTGAAGTTACTCTTGTGAAGAAGGAGTCTTAACTACTAACCTTGTAGAGAAGGAGTCTCTAATGCTTCTCTTGTGGTACTTGCGGGAATCATTACTGATGACTGCGATCATTGTGGGTTCTCGAGGGAATTCATTGCTGAAGGAAGTTGCGATCTTTGTGTTTCTCGAGGGAATCATTTATGTATTCTCTATTGTGTTGTAAGTTGAGATTTGCAAACTTTAGTGAAATAAAAGATTTTTCCATGCAGGGATTTTTCCTGAAATTGTGATTTCTTTACATGATTATTTTGAATCACATAGTTTCATGCTCTAGGGTTGAATAAAGTTTGTTTGTGGGACTGACACTAATTAAATAAGTTTACTCCCTCAGAGAATAATGCGCACTTGTTAAAAGTGGGTATGTTCATTCATGTTGGAGAATTTAAGAGGATTGACACTTATCCTCTAAGGGAATAAGGAAAGAAAAAGTTCATGATAAGTAATAGGAAGGAAAATAACATTCATAAAATGGATGGAGGTTCCAAGACTTGTGCATCTCACTATTTTTCTTTAGTCATTACCATCACATATAGGTTACGTTTTGTTATTCATTATTTATTCATTTCTAGCGTGTACTATATTTTTTGGTTTATTTTTATTTATATATATTTTTCTACAAATATAAAAATATTTTTATTTTTGAATTTGTTTGAGAAAAACTAAAATATTTTATTTTGTATTATATATCGTAAAAAGCCCTAATTTTTTTTTTTGACATTTGTGGTAAAGTTTTTGCTTAGTGATAAAGAATGTGAGAAAACAATTGTGTGACCTGTAGGTTTAGAATTTTAGTTGATAATGTGAGCTTATAGTTTACTTCACTTACTCATTATCTTAGGGACAACTATATCCCTCCAGTCGTAGTCTTTAACACAACACACACACACACACACACACACACACACACACACACACACACACACACACACACACTAGTTTCATGATACACATATTCACTCAGTCGGGTAACTTTTTTTTGCAAGATTTTTAGGTGCTTGCAAGAACCATAAATTATGAGAAAAATAAAATTATGGGGTAAGAAATGGTAAGAGCTACATAAATTGTGTGATAGATTCCGTTGGAAAAAAGACTTACTGTGTTGTGTAAATGAGTAAAAATATATAAAAATCTATACAAGGGACTCTTTTCATGTTTGAAATGTGAAAAATCAGTATAAAACAATATGAGGGAGATTTAAGTCGAAGAATGGGATTGTCTACTTTTGTCTAATATGATATTTTTTGGCTTTATTGGACTGCTTAACAAATGAAGTTATCTTTAGGTCTTTATTGTGTGAAACTGAAATAACTCACCTTGTCTCGGTATGGTTGAGTCATGTTATTAATTGATCTCTAGGTTGTCTTTTGGGGTTCAAGTGGAATTACAACGGAATTCACTTTTTTTAGGATCTTGAAACGATTAACATTCCCTTTAAGTTACACACGTTGCCTTTCATGTTTAACATTATTTTGTGGAATCCATTTGTGTTTATGTCTTTCTTTAGTTTTATTTTGTTTATTTTATGGTGGTTTAATTTCATGATTCATTTTATATGTTTAGAGATAAGTTTTTTAGTATCATTCTAATGACGGAACCCTCGTTTGTATGGATTTTAAAACTTTTCCTACTAAACCAACCGTAGAAGGAAGTACTATGTAGATTTGAAAAATGTTACCTCCCAGGCTCATTCGAGAATGATAGGAAAAAAGATTTACTCTTATCTGTTGAGCGTTGTTGCAACTCCTTTTCCATCAAAATTCCCTTGAACCTATAAATAAACTCAAAATATGCATAGATTAAATAAGGGAGTCAATCCAAATCTAAGGAGTAAAGAACCAAATATATGAAGATAAAAGCGTAAAATTCATTTTCATATTATTATTTTTATAATTTTTAAAGGGATTATTAATTAACTAACTATACTAGTTTTTAAAGTACTAACTAAGATGTAGAAGCTAATTAGAGAAAAATGAGATAAATAAAATTATGCTAAAAATAAAAGTAACTAAATTGGACTCATGAGGGATTCAAAATTCATCCCATGAAAGGGAGATTTGCCCTCATTAATCATCATCCAAGATATAAGATAAAAAAATAAAAACATATAAGGATTAAATCAAGAGTAGTTAAAGAGGAGTAGATCAAACTCATTTACGACTTGAATTGGAGTGAAATCTTCAATTACAACCAAAATTCTCTCCATTACAATCCGTCATTAATATATTTTATTATAAAATAAACACTACAAAATAAAAAACTAAAAACTAATTACAATATACAATGGATGAATTCATAGTGGATTCTTAAATAATGAAAGAGATTTGCTAAAAATGCAAATCCTCAAATTATAAAATTGTACACTAAAATTCATCGAAGGAAATAAAGTCTACATCATCACTTTATGTTGATATATTTGCTGAAAATGCAAATACTCACCATAAAGGGATGCAAAAGAAGTTACTTCCAAAAGGGACGAATTCAACCACATCACTCTACATTGAGATAGTTGCTAAAAATACAAAAATTCACTATAGAGGGGTGGAGTGAAATTCATCCAACGGATAAATTCTACCACACCATTCAATATTGAGATACTTTCTCAAAATGCAAATACTCTCTATGGAGGGGTGGAGGAGAATTTATCATACAAACCTAAAAACTAAAATGAGGATTGTCTTCAAGTGACACCAAGTCTTCAATTTATATGGTGCACATGGAGAAGGGGAAAATTGGGCATGGTAACAGGATAAAATGGGTGTTTGATATTGAGTGAGGGTAATTTTGAAAATGCACACAAGTGCATGTGGAAAGTGAGGTAATGGGAGTGTGGGGGTAAGTCGATGGTATTTTTAGAAATGAGTAAAAAGGATCACATAACACATGTGGGTTTTTATTTTATTTTGGTTGGGACTTTGGCAGAATATGGTAAGATGGCTTCCATTGGGCGAAATGGATTTCATGGTTGGAATGGGTCTAGTGGGTTTATGGGTTGTAGGGTTTTTGGGTCTGGTGGGTTTACGGGTTGGAAGGTCGAGCAGGTGTGGATTTGGTCGGAAATAGGTTTGAACATGTTCGGGTTTCGAAGGTTAGCAGCAGGTTCGAGATTATACCCGGGTAAGGGGTTCGTGGGAAGTTGGGTATAAGAGGGTTTGAATGGTGGCTGCCATGGTCGGGTAGAGATGGAAGAAATGGGTCGAGGTCGCGGGTTGCAATCCTTTGGGGTCAGAGGTGTTCAATTGGGGTTTAGGCGATTTGGGTGAATTCAATAGGATATCTTTTTGTACTACCTTTAAGGAAGCATGGTACACTCTAGTGACTGCACATAATGGAGGCAAATGTGTTAGAGATGCTAAAACCTAAATGTTAATCCAACAGTATAACACTTTGGTCATGACTGAGACTGAGTCATTTGATGACTTCTACATTAGGTTGATAGACATAGTGACTAAGTTGCATGCTAATTGTATAATTTATGATAGGAAGGAAATTGTTTCCAAAATTCTAAGGTCACTTCTACAAAAAATTGACAATAAGCGTTATTCCATTGAGGAGATGGAGAATGCAAATTTAACACATGAACTCCTCAGTAGCAAGCTAAGGACAGTGGAAATGGAATTACAATTTAATGAGAAATTA
The DNA here is from genome assembly GCA_949130495.1 of Sambucus nigra. Taxonomy (NCBI): domain Eukaryota; kingdom Viridiplantae; phylum Streptophyta; class Magnoliopsida; order Dipsacales; family Adoxaceae; genus Sambucus; species Sambucus nigra. Next base: position 353,663,654 of record OX422218.1, read on the forward strand.
GCTCAGACCCAAAAGAAATAGTTCACTTCTAATCTTATCTTCACCTCTAAGTTGACCCAACATGAGTTTAATTTTCCTGAAATTGACTTAGATTCTGATGAGGACTGTAACTAAGATAATTTGGATAATCACATTGCCTTAATATTTAAACAGTTTAAGAAAATTTTGAAAATTCAAAATAAAGTTGCAAATAGACAGTGCAAACTACTTATTCAAAGTTCTCTAATAATAGGCCTCATCAGAAAAGACAGGACAAACACCAGACTAATAACCAAAAAAACCTGGAAAAGACCTAAAAATGTTGAGTATTTTAGATATGGGAAATTAGGACATATGGCAAATGATTATAGAGTCAATAAGAATAATAAAAACAATAAGGCTAATTTGTGCAAGACCTGGGATGACTCAAGTGAATCATAAACTAATGAGCTTGAGTCAACGAATTCTTTTTACCCATGTATGTCATTCTTTGCCAAAATCTCTTATACTGATGAGCCTATGATTAGTACTGATTCTGATAGTAGTATTTCTAGCCACGCTATGTTGAATGATATTGTTCCTAATGGTTTATTTAATTTGTTACTGGAGAAGGCCACTAGTAGTTCTAATGTCATGTGTGTGAGTCAAAGGGAACGTTCTATTGACGATGAAAGTGTGTGTGGGTCCTAAAAATGAATCACTAGGGGACACTGCACACTGTACACTTAGTGACTTCGACAATGAGGACCTTCCAGATATTCACATACTATACATGAAAACCCTCAAGAAGAGTACTAAACTTGAAAAAGTAGTCAAGAACCTTACCCGAAAAATAGAAGCCCTAAGCCAAATGATCAAACAGAATGCTGAAGAGTACACCTCTCAATGTCAAGATCAAGAGAAAGAGAGTAACATTTTTTCTCAAAAAATCAAGGAACTATCATAATCAAATGAAATTCTGGAAAAGAAATCTAAAGGGATGTTGTTAGAATTAGAACAAACTAAAGAAAAGACATCAACTGTCTTAAAAAATTTGAAAAATTTGAAGCACCTTATACTCTTGACTCACTTGAGTCTATATTGTATAAGTGTTCATCTAGTTTGGAAATTGTGACAAAATTATGTCTAACCTAGAATCCAAAGAACCTCAGAGCTTGCATTTCTATTTCATCTTTGATTGAAGGGACCTAGACCTAATTACCAACACTCACACACAGTAGAATGAATCATTTACATGTCATATTGCATATTAGTGTGTGTACATATGTTGTGTGTGCTTAAATCCCCAATATTGTTTTTAAATATTTTTTGGGATTTTTTTTAACATTTTAAAAATAAGGTTTTATTAATAAAACTTGATTTTAAAAGGTTATGGGGTAAATCTGCTATTTTAGAATGTTGGTTTAATTGTCTCAAAGTTGGTTTGGGTAGAAACCAAAAGCGGTAGAGACTTCAGGGTTTACTTTGTAATTACTTTAGCTGCACATTTTATCTCACATCATATGCCAACATGTGTTAGCTTCTGATTGGTGAGAAGTTTGTTTCCTTGCTGAGACAAATCGAGTGATCATTTTCATCCCTTGGATCGTTCTTATCAACGTTCTGCATGTCTTCCTTCATAATCCATGTGATCCTCTTTGAACCAATCAGGAGAGCCTTAACCACCACATATCGTATGCCCTTGGATCTAAGTCAATTGAACTTGACTAAATCTGGTCCCTTGATTTTAATCCTTATTCTCGAAACTTCCCAGCCTCTTATAAAAAGGCTTTTACTCTCAGCATTCGAAGACTTTTTACCATTTCGTCATTTGAGAGAAAAGAAAGAGAGAGTAGAGAGAGAGTAGAGAGAAGAGAGAAACCATAAGAGAGAGAAAGAGTTACAAACCCTAACCCTAACCCTAACCCTAAATCGTCTACACAGTTCAAACCAAATATAAACCTTCAAACCTCTATACTTTACCAAACACAACCTTGAGTGTTTGAGTGTTTTAAAAGATGATTTGAGAGTTGGTTTGTTACTGTAACCTCTTCTTCTTTTGATCTTGTTTCCAAATTAATCATTTTCTTAGATCTGTTGTTCTTGTAAATAGAAATTTTCAGATCTGAGTTTTTCATGATATATTACACTTAGTTTGCATGTTTGTTTCTCAGCTTGAGAAATATTTTGTTGATTTGTTTTCTGTAAATGTTTTTAACTTTGAAATCAACAAAAATGTTTTCTGTTTCTAGTTCTCTTAAAACTAAACCTTTGACCTAGTTTGGAATCACACTTGGAGGTTTTCAATCTCGAAAATCTTTTCAAAACTCTGAGATTTATTAAGATCTTGACTGTCTTCTAAGCAATATATCCGTGGATTCTGGGATTGATTTAAAGGTCAAACAGGTTCAAAGTTTTGTGAGAAGAGAGAAAAAGAAAAATCACAGCATATAAACTTATATGTAATTTGCGAGGACTGTTTGTACTTAATAAGTGTGAGTGTGTGCATGCATGTGTTAGAGAGCACCTCCACAAACACTTTCACACTACAACACGAAAAGTGTTAGTAATAAGATCTGGAGAAAAAAGAGTCGACGTAAAGAGCTTGAACAAATTGGAGTTAACAAACTGAGAGGACAACATCAACAATCAGAACTGCAGAGAAGTTATAAGGACACTAGAGGGTACATTCCTAAACTTATATAGGTCTGAGTTGTATGCATGTTTGTTATATAGTTTGTAACTGTTAAATTTGTTTATAGTGGATTTTTGTTTTACTCCGTAGAGGGAGTCGTGGATGTTTCCTCAATTGGTGAGGTTTTACCACGTAAAAATCTTGTACATAATCTTCCTATATCTTCTCATCTCATTCTTGGTTGTGCTGGGTTTAAAAGCTTGTTTAAAACTGTTTAATAAACCTGTTATTCAAATCTTGAAAAGATCTCGTACATGCTATTTTGTTAAACACATCTTGTGTTCAAATAGTTTTGTTTTTTCAAGAAAAGAGTTTCCTCAAAAAACAGCTCGGAGTTACTTAAATAGTTTATTTTTAATAAACGGCTTTAGTAACAGAATTTCAATTGGTATCAGAGCTTGGTAAACTTCTTTTAAAGAGATCTTGTGTTCCTGAAATTGTTTTCTGAAAATCAAATATGGACGAGAAAAATGAAAGATTTGGTAACTTGACCAGACCTCCTATCTTTGATGGAACCAATTTTGCTTCCTGGAAAGTAAGGATGATTGCTTTCATTCAAGGAACTCTGGGAGATGATGTCTGGGACACTGTTGAAAATGGTTACACTTTTCCCACAAAACCAGCCACTGAAGGAAGTAATGAGAGGGTTAAGAAAGTTTTAAGTGAGTTCACATAAGAAGAGAAACAAGTTTCTCGCAACAATAACAAAGGAAAGATTGCTATATTTTTTTTTATAAATGAACACGAGTTCAAAAGAATCTCATCCTGTACCACTTCTAAGGAAGCTTGGGACACTTTAGTTACTGCTCATGAAGGTGACACTAGAGTTAAGGCTGCTAAAACTCAAATGCTCATTTAACTGTATAATTCCCTAATTATGTCTGAGACTGAGTCATTTGATGACTTCCATATGAACCTGACTGATATTGTGACCAAACTGCATGCTAATGGGATAACTTATGATAGACAAGAAATTGTATCTAAAATTCTGAGATCATTACCACAGAAATTTGATAACAAAAGATATGTTATTGAGGAAATGTATGATATTAATCTCACTCCTGAACTACTCAGTAGTAAATTAAGAATTGTGGAAATGGAACTAGAATTTAAGAAACAATTAACCTAGTCCCATAGGAAACAGACTAGTTCCAATCTAAGCTCCTCTTCTAAATTGATTAAGCCCGAGTTTAATACTTTCAATGATTATTCTGATGAGGAATGCGATATAGAGAGTTTGGACAATCAGATTGCCTTAATGTCAAAACAGTTTAAGAAAATCATTAAATTTACGAACAACATGGCAAATAAACAAGGCAAGTCCAATTATCCAACTCCTTTCAATCACAGACCTCATGAGAAAAGCCATGACAAAAATCACAAGGACTCTCACACTAGACCTAACAGAGACCTTAAGAAGACTGAATGCTATAGATGTGGTAAACTAGGACACATTGCACAAGACTGTAGAGTTAACTTGAACACTCAAAACAAACACACTAGAGCCAACATTTGCAAAACATGGGATGATTCAAGTGAATCTGAAAATGAGGAACCTGAGTCATCTGATGTTTTTGACCCTTGCATGTCTTTCTTTGCCAAGATTATCTATAATGATGATAGGCCTGTGTTTGTTAATGAGGATGAATATAGTAATTCTACTTCTGATGTTTCGAATACTGCTGTTACTGGTTTAGATGCTTTGATTACTGAGAATATTGCTATGTTTTCCTCGGGGTGTGTGAGTCAAAGGGAAAGCGATAATGACGATGTCAATGGGTGTGTGAGTACAAAGAATGAAGCCCTAGGGGTCATTTCACACACTACACTTAGTGACTCGGACAATGAAGACCTCCCATATATTCACACCCTCAATGCTAAAACTCTCAAGAAAATCACTAGACTAGAAAAGATTGTGAAAGATCTCACTAAGAAGTTAGAAGATCTAAGCCTAATGGTTAAACTGAATGCTGAAGAGTATACTACCCAATGTCTAACTCATGAAAGTGAAATTAAAATGTTTGATGAAAAACTCAGAAATTTGACTGAAACAAATGAAATTCTGGAGAAAAAGTACAAAGGGACATTGTAAGAATTGGAACAAACTAAAGGAAAGACAGCAACTATTTTCAAAAAATTTACAAAATTTGAAAATAATTCAAACTGTTTTGATGAATTTGTTGCTGAATCAAAAACCAATTCTGATGATCCAACTGGAATAGGGTTTTTCCCCAATTTGAAGACACAAACAAAATCTTTTGAACCTATCAAGTTTGTGTCATTAGGCAAAAGGCCTATTGAAACATGACCAGACTTTCATTCTCAAAAAAATGAGTTTGATTCAAAACATGAAAATTTTAACATTGGGGACTCAAGTTTCTCTAAACATGAAAGTTCACCTAAGGCTAAATACGTATGAATTCAAGACTGTCACACCTAGGAATAGAGTTCAACCTTAAAACTTCCCAAAACCTTTGTTTAAAGACTTTCCTAAGGACACCCCAATTTTGAGCAATCTTTACTACTCCTATTATGACATATACGGTCATTCTTTTGACGGTTGTATGCTAGGAGATTAGTTAAACCTGTCTATAATACTCATATCTATCATAACTTTAACTATTCTAGAAGGAGCCGCAACAATTATATACTTCCTAGACAACCAGATAAAAACTCTAATTATAGAAAGAGAAAGACCAAACCTAAAAGAACATTTCCTAGAAGGATTCCTAAGCACTTTCCTAAACCAAATGCTCATGTTTTTCATAAAATTCAAAATCATGCGCAAAACATTTTTCAGCAAAAATCTAATGCTCGCAAATTTTATCAATTGAGAGCTAATAAGCGCAAAATGAAAACTAGAGCAATTTGGATTAGAAAAGATGATCTATTACCTCAGATGAAGTGTAACATATTTGTTACTTCTCTAAAAGTAGAACACACATCATCTGGTTGGTATTTAGACTCTGGATGTTCTAAGCACATGACTGGGGATGAAACTAAACCAGCTTTGCTGGTGGTAAAGTCATTTTTGGTGATGGAGTTTCATCTCAAATCATAGGCAAAGGAACTCTCCAAGAAGATGGACTTCCTGTTCTTGAAAATGTCCTTCTAGTTAAAGGTCTTAAGGAAAATCTACTTAGTATATCGCAATTTTGTGACTCAGATCATACTGTTACCTTTTTAAAGAACAATTGCAAAATTTTAAATGAAAAAGGTGAATGCATAATTACAGGATTCAGGACTCCTGACAATTGTTATACTATCATGAACAAATCTGAAATCTGTAATGTTGCCAGAATGGATGACAACGAGATATGGCATAACAGAATGGGTCATTTAAATTACGATAACCTTAGTAGACTGACCTCTCAAGAAATAGTTAGAGGAGTTCCTAAAATCAAACCCAATCCTAATATTGTCTGTGGTTCTTGTCAGGAAGGTAAAATTGTTAAGGCACCTCATAAGAAAGTTAATGATATTCTTACCTCTAATCCCTTGGAGCTCATCCATATGGACCTAATGGGTCCCTCCCAAACTGTTAGTCTTTGTGGACATAGTTATATTTTAGTTATGGTTGATGACTTCACCAGATTTACTTGGGTAGCCTTTTTAAAACAAAAGTTTGACACTTTTCAAACTTTCTTAAAAATACCTCTTCGGATTGAAAATGAAAAGGACACTCAAGTAAATAGAATCCATAGTGATAGAGGTGGAGAATTAAAAGACACTGGTATTATTGAATACTGTGACTATAATGGTTACAAACATGAATTTAGTGCTCTTAAGATTCCTCAACAAAATGGAATTTTCGAAAGAAAGAATCGTACCCTTCAAGAGATGGCACGTGTTACGTTACATGCCAAGAATTTACCTAAATACTTTTGGGTAGAATATATTCGTACTGCATGTCACATCATTAATAGGGTCTATCTTAGAAAGAATTCCAAACAAACCCCTTATGAACTTTGGTACAAGAAAAAGCCCAATCTTAAGTACCTTAGAACTTTTGGTAGCACTTGTTATGTATGCAAAGATAGGGAACACTTATCCAAATTTGAGAGTAGGGGAGATAAAGCTATATTTTTAGGATACTCACCTAATAGTAGATCCTATCGAGTGTATAATCTTCGCACTAAAACCTTGATGGAGTCCATAAATGTAATTGTGAGTGACACTACTGTAGAGAGTAAGACTGGTAAATCAACTATTGAGGAAAAGCCTACAAACATTTTAGAAAATAACTCTCCTGAAATAGATCATTCATTACAAATTGAGACACTTGAAGTACCTAACTGGGTTTCTAAGGATCATCCCCTAAATAACGTAGTTGGTAACCCTAGTGAGCCAGTGCGTACAAGATCCCAACTAAGAAACTATGCACATTATGCATGTTTTGTTTCCCTTATGGAACCAAAGAATGTAAATGAGGCATTGAATGACTCTCATTGGATTTTTTCTATGCAGGAAGAACTTCTTCAATTTGTCATTCATGATGTTTGGTATCTTGTTCCTCGTCCTGATCACAAAAAGGTTATTGGCACACGTTGGATTTTTAAAAATAAGACTGATGAAAATGGGATAATAATTAGAAATAAAGCTAGATTAGTTGCTCAAGGATACTCTCAAATTGAAGGAATAGATTTTAACGAGACCTTTGCTCCTGTTACTCGGTTAGAATCTGTTCGTCTGCTCTTTGCTATAGCTTGCCACATGGATTTTACACTTTACCAAATGGATGTCAAATCTGCATTCCTTAATGGAATATTGACTGAAGAGACCTATGTAGAACAACCTAAAGGGTCCATTGACCCTCAATATCCAAATCATGTATTTCGTCTTAAAAAGGCTCTGTATGGCCTTAAACAAGCACCTAGATCTTGGTATGAGCGTCTTTCCAGTTTCCTCTTAGATAAAGGTTTCAAAAGAGGTGGAAATGATCAAACTCTTTTTCTCAAACATTTTGACAAACACATTATTATTGCTCAAGTTTATGTTGACGACATTATCTTTGGATCAACTTCTCCCTCAGAAGTAAAATCCTTCTCTAAAACTATGCATAAGGAATTTTAAATGTCCCTTATGGGGGAGTTACAATTCTTCTTAGGCCTTCAAGTCAAAAAAAATTCAGAAGGATTATTTGTATCACAATCTAAGTACACTTTATAGATAGTAAAGAAATTTGGCTTCGAGAGTGCTAAAGATGCTAAAACGCCCATGAGTACTACGTTAAAACTTTCTAAAGATGAAAATAGAAAATTCGTAGATCCTACTCTATATCGTAGTATGATAGGAACCTTACTATATCTTACTGCCTCGCGTCCTGATATTATGTATGCTGTGTGTGTATGTGCTCGTTATCAAAATAACCCTAAAGAGAGCCATTTGAATGTTGTTAAACGTATCATTAAATATATAAAAGGCACTATGAATCTAGGACTTTGGTACACTAATGACACACCAAGCACTATAATTGGGTACACTGATGCTGACTGGACTGGGTGTACTGATGATAGTAAAAGCACATCAGGAGTATGTTATTATATAGGTAATAACTTGGTAGGATAGAGTAGTAAGAAACAAAACTGCACATCACTCTCGACAGCCGAATCTGAATACATAGCCGTTGGCAGCTGTGGTGCTCAATTACTGTGGCTTAAATAAATGCTAAGTGATTATGGTATTCAAGAAAACCAATTGCATCTCTATTGTGATAATCAAAGTGCGATTAATAATTCTAAAAACCCTGTTCAACACTCGCGAACAAAGCACATAAAAATTAGACATCACTTTATACGCAAATTGGTTGAAACTAAGGAATTAGAAATCAATTATCTTCCTACTGATTTGCAACACGCAGATATGTTCACCAAACCCTATAATAGATTCATTTCCTTGCGTAAATCAATTGGTATGGTTTGTGCTGAGTAATACATTTGCTGATTATCTAAGTTTTTCCCTTTGTCCATTTGAGACAAAATGGGGGAGAAATTTGAGTCTCTAATGATTCTTTATATATGCTAAACAACTTGATCCTAGTGATTCATTGCAGGTGTTTGTATAGCTTTTCTCAACAGATGTTATAGGGTATTCAATTGTAAATAGTTGAGTTATGTACTTTTGTTTCCTAGGATTTGGGTAGATAGAATCTTTATATGAATAGGTTTTTCTTATCTTTTGTCGCCCTACGAGTCCTAGTTGACTCAAAGGAGATTTTGTCTCATATTTCCAAAGGGGGAGATTGCAGCACCTTATACTCTTTACTCACTTGAGTCTATATTGTATAAGTGTTCATCTAGTTTGGAAATTGTGACAAAATTATGTCTAACCTAGAATCCAAATAACCTCAGAGCTTGCATTTCTATTTCATCTTTGATTGAAGGGACCTAGACCTAATTACCAACACTCACACACAGTAGAATGAATCATTTACATGTCATATTTCATATTAGTGTGTGTACATATGTTGTGTGTGTTTAAATCCCCAATATTGTTTTTAAATATTTTTTGGGATTTTTTTTAACATTTTAAAAATAAGGTTTTATTAATAAAACTTGGTTTTAAAAGGTTATGGGGTAAATCTGCTATTTTAGAAAGTTGGTTTAATTGTCTCAAAGTTGGTTTGGGTAGAAACCAAAAGCGGAAGAGACTTCAGGGGTTACTTTGTAATTATTTTAGAGGCGAGTTTTATCTCGCATCATATGCCAACATGTGTTAGCTTCTGATTGGTGAGAAGTTTGTTTCCTTGCTGAGACAAATCGAGTGATCATTTTCATCGCTTGGATCGTTCTTATCAACGTTCTGCATGTCTTCCTTCATAATCCCTGTGATCCTCTTTGAACCAATCAGGAGAGCCTTAACCACCGCATATCGTATGCCCTTGGATTTAAGTCAATTGAACTTGACTAAATCTGGTTCCTTGATTTGAGTCCTTATTCTCGAACCTTCCTAGCCTCTTATAAAAAGGCTCCTACTCTCAGCATTCGAAGACTTTTTGCCATTTCGTCAATTGAGAGAAAAGAAATAGAGAGTAGAGAGAGAGTAGAGAGAAGAGAGAAACTAGAAGAGAGAGAAAGATTTAGAAACCCTAACCCTAACCCTAAATCGTCTACACAGTTCAAACCAAATATAAACCTTCAAACCTCTATACTTTACCAAACACAACCTTGAGTGTTAGAGTGTTTTAAAAGATGATTCGATAGTTGGTTTGTTGCTGTAACCTCTTCTTCTTTTGATCTTGTTTCCAACTTAATCATTTTCTTAGATCTGTTGTTCTTGTATATAGAAATTTTCAGATCTGAGTTTTTCATGATATATTACACTTAGTTTGCATGTTTGTTTCTCAGCTTGAGAAATATTTTGTTGATTCATTTTCTGTAAATGTTTTTAACTTTGAAATCAACAAAAATGTTTTCTGTTTCTAGTTCTCTTAAAACTAAACCTTTGACCTAGTTTGGAATCACACTTAGAGGTTTTCAATCTCGAAAATCTTTTCAAAACTCTGAGATTTATTAAGATCTTGACTGTCTTCTAAGAAAGATATCCGTGGATTCTGGGATTGATTTAAAGGTCAAACAGGTTCGAAGTTTTGTGAGAAGAGAGAAAAAGAAAAATCACAGCATATAGACTTATATGTAATTTTCTAGGACTGTTTGTACTTAATAAGTGTGAGTGTGTGCATGCATGTGTTAGAGAGCACCTCCACAAACACCTTCACACTACAACACGAAAAGTGTTGGTAATAAGATCTTGAGAAAAATGAGTCTACGTAAAGAGCTTGAACAAATTGGAGTTAACAAACTGAGAGGACAACATCCACAATCAGAACTGCAGAGAAGTTATAAGGACACCAGAGGGTACATTCCTAAACTTATATAGGTCTGAGTTGTATGCATGTTTGTTATATAGTTTGTAACTGTTAAATTTGTTTATAGTGGATTTTTGTTTTACTCCGTAGAGGGAGTCATGGATGTTTCCTCAATTGGTGAGGTTTTACCACGTAAAAATATTGTACTTAATCTTCCTACATTTTCTCATCTCATTCTTGGTTGTGCTGGATTTAAAAGCTTGTTTAAAACTGTTTAATAAACCTGTTATTCAAATCTTGAAAAGATCTCATACATGTTGTTTTGTTAAACACATCTTGTGTTCAAATAGTTTTGTTTTTTCAAGAAAAGAGTTTCCTCAAAAAATAGCTCGGAGTTACTTAAATAGTTTATTTTTAGTAAACAGCTTTAGTAACAGAATTTCAAAATTTGAAAGTAACTCAAACTATTTTGAACACTTTGTTGCTGAAAGGTAAACCAATTCTGATGACAGAACTGGAATAGGATTTTACCCCAGTACTAACAAACTAACGAAAAATCTTTAAACTATCAAATTTGTGTCCTGTGGCAAAAGACCTATTGAAACCTGTCCAAATTTTCATGCCTTAAAAAATAACTTTGATTTGGAACAACAAAATATAGACATTGGTAAGGCTAGTATCGCTAAGATTAATGTTGAACATAAGGCTAAATACATTTTTTCTCCCATAAGGAAATGCGAATGATCTTTCCAACCTGTGCCCCCTTGAAATAAAGCTAGAGTCCAACCTTTAGGCAAACTCATGTTTAACAGTTTTCCTAAGGATACACCTCCTACGATCCATCTTTATTGCTCATACTGCGATGTCTTTGGACATTCCCTTGATGAATGTTTTTCTAAACGTCTATACAAATCTGTCTTTAGCTCACCTGTCAATCATAACTTCAACTACTCTAGGAAAGGCAGAAATAACGATATTCTTCCTAGGTAACCAGATAAGAACTCTAACTATCGTAATAGGAAGAAAAGTTCCAGTACTAAAAGATCATTAACAAGAGGAAATCCTAGATTCATGTCTAAACAAAATGCTCAGAAATTTTAGAAAAAGATATTTGCGCAAAAATATTTTTAAGAAAGGCTAATGCTCACAAATTTTACCTTATTTATGGTAATCAACCCAAATTTTTAAAAAAGAGCAATTTGGATAAGGAATGATGAATCAAGAACTCAGATGAATTGTAATATTTTGATTAGTGCTTTGAAAGCTGAGCACACGACATCTGGATATTATTTGGATTCAGGATGTTCTAAACATATGACTGGGGATAATACCAAAATTTCAAATAAAACTAGCTTCTTTGGAGGTAAAGTTTTTTTTGGAGATGGGGTATCAACCTAGATCATTGGTAAAGGGACACTTCATGAAAAAGGATTACCTTCTTTAGAAGATGTACTCATAGTAAAAGGTCTAAAAGCAAATTTACTTAGTTTATCACAATTTTGTGACTTTAACCATACTATCACATTTTCAAAGAATAATTTCAAAATTTTAAATGAAAATGGTGACTGCATTATTACAAGCATTCGTACTCTGGATAATTGTTACACAGTTAATCCAAGTAACGAGGTTTGTAATATTTCCAGAATGGATGACAATGAGATTTGGCATAATAGGTTGGGTTACATAAATTTTGATAGCCATTGTAAATTGTGTTCTCAAGAAGTAGTTATAGTTTTTCCTAAGATAAAGTCTATATTAAACATTGTTTGTAGTTCTTGCCAAGAAGGAAAAATGGTTAAGTCTGCATATAGGAAAGTTAAGATGTATTGACTTCTAAACCTCTAGAACTTATCCATATGGACGTAATAGGTCCTGATAGAACGGTTAGTCTATGGGAAATAGCTACATCTTAGTGATGGTCGATGATTTTACCCTCTTTAATTGGATATCTTTCCTTAAACAAAAGTCTGATTCCATTCAAGAATTTCTAAAAATTCTTCTACGTATTGACAATGAAAAGGATAGTCAAGTAAATCGTATCCATAGTGATCGTGGGGGAGAGTTTAAAGACTTAGGAGTAACTGAATATTGTACCTATAATGATTATCAACACGAATTTAGCGCTCCTAAAACCCTTCAATAAAATGGCATAACTGAAAGAAAGAATAGGACTATTCAAGAAATGACATGAGTTATGATTCATGCCAAAAGCCTTCCTAAGTATTTTTGGGTAGAAGCTGTTAGGAATGCCTGCCACATCATAAATCGTGTCTATCTTAGAAAAGATACCAAACTGACTCCTTATGAACTGTGGTACGACAAAAAACCTAAACTAAAATATTTTAGAATCTTTGTCAGTGCTTGCTATGTGTGTAAGGATAGAGAACATTTGTCCAAATTCGAAACCAGAGGTAATAAAGCCATCGTCTTAGGTTACTCTCCAAATAGTAGAGCCTATCGAGTTTATAATCTTCGAACCAAAACCCTCATGGAATCTATTAATGTGATTGTTAGTTACACTAATGTTGAGAGTAAACCCACAGGACCGACTATCGTGGAAGAGTTTGCCAATATTTTTATGTGTGACTCTCCAGACATAAATGATCCTTTACCGCTTGAGATGCCCGAAGTACCTAACTGGGTTTCTAAAGATCACCCCTTAGACAATGTTGTTGGTAATCTTACTGAGCCTATTCGTACAAGATCCCAGCTACGTAATTTTGCTCATTAAGGATGCTTTGTGTCTCTTATAGAACCAAATAATGTAAATGAAGCCCTAAGTGACTCCTTGTGGATAAGTGTTATGAAGGAGAAACTTCTTCAATTTGTTTCTCAAGACGTATGGTATCTTGTACCTAGTCCAAAAAATAAAAAGGTTATTGGCTCACGTTGAGTTTTAAAAAATAAAATATATGAGACTGAGATAGTCATTAGAAATAAGTCTAGATTAGTTTCCAAGGCTACTCTCAGATTGAAGGAATAGACTTCGATGAAACATTTGCACCAATCACTCTCCTTGAATCTGTTCATCTACTCTTAGCAATAGCTTGTCATTTCCAATTCACTCTCTACCAAATGGATGTGAAATATGCGTTACTTAATGGCATTCTAATGGAGGAAGTCTATGTAGAACAACCAAAAGTGTTTATTGACCCTCACCATCCGAATCACGTTTTTCGATTAAAAAAGTGCTGATATGGTCTAAAATAAGCACCCCATGCTTGGTATGATCGATTGTCTACGTTTTTATTAAATAACGACTTTAGGAGAGGTGGTAATGATCCAACTCTATTTGTTAAACATTTTGACAAAACTGTTGTTATAGACCAAGTCTAAGTAAATGATATCAATTTTGGATATACATCCTTAATAGAACTTGAAAATTTCTCCAAAGTTATGCATGGAGAATATCAAATGTTTCTTATTGGGTAGTTGCAATTCTTTTTAGGACTTATAGTCAAACAGAATTATGAAGGTTTATTCATTTAGCAATCCAAATATGTTGTAGAGATTGTTAAGAAATTCGGCCTAGAAAATGCAAAATATGCTAGGACACCTATGAGTACCTCCGTAAAAATGTCTAAGGATGAACATGGGAAATCAATTGACCCCATTTTTATCGTAGCATGATAGGAAGCTTACTATACCTCACCGTTTCATGCCCTGCATTATGTATGATGTTAATGTGTGCCCTGGATTTTAGAATGCACCTAAAGAGAGTCATTTATCCTGCATTAAGAGAATTATTAAATATGTTAAAGGAACTCTCAATTTAGGACTTTGGTATACTAATCACACATCCACCACTATAATTGGTTACACCAATGCTGATTGGGAAGGGTGTTTTGATGAAAATAAGAGTACGTCGGGAGCCTGTTATTATATAGGAAATAATTTAGTAGGATGGTCTAGTAAAAAATAGAATTATACCTCATTATCCACTGTTGAATCGGAGTACATTGCAGCAAGAAGTTGTTGTTCGCAATTACTTTAGATAAAACATATGTTAAAAATTATGGCATAATTGAAGATAGGTTGCACATCTATTCTGATAATCAAAGTGAAATTAATATTTCCAAACATCCCGTGCAACACTCTCGCACAAAACACATTAAGATTCGATATCACTTTGTGCGTGAATTAGTAGAATCTAAGGAATTGGAAAATATGTACTTGCTCACATATCTTCAATTAGCTGATTTATTCACAAAGCCTTTAGATAATATCAGATTTGAGTCTTTACGAAAATCTATTGGCATGATATTTCTTAAATAAATGTTTGTCATCTAATAAAATATCATCCGGTTATATTCACGATCATAATTGATCTTTGAGGATATAGGGCACGAATGTTTCAAAAATGACAAAAGGCACCTCTTATATCTATTTTATGTAGGAGATCCTTGATGTGACTCGTTGATGTTTGTGCGTTGATGAATATTTATCTTCTTTCTACCTTATTTATTCATGTATATTTGTTCCTACCCTTTCTCCATTTGACATAAACTGGGAGAGAAACTTTGAGTCCATTTAAACATTATTTTGATTACTTCAACTAAAACACTTGATCTTAGTTATCTTTTTTTTTCAGGAAATTAGTACCTCATTTTATCCGAATATTGTTAGGGTATTGGTCTGTATTTAGTTAAGTAATGTAATTTTCTTTTCTAGGATTGGGGTAGAAAGAAGTTTGTATAGGAATAGGATTTTCTTATTCTCTAGTATCCCTACGAGTCCTTGATGACTCAAATGAGATTTTGTCTCATATTTCCAAAGGGAGAGATTGAAGCACCCTATATATTTGACTCACTTGAAACTATATTATATAGGCGCTAGTCTAGTTTAGAAATAGTGACAAAATTTGAGTCATACCCTTGTCTACCAAAGAACCTCAGACTCTACATGATATTTCCTCTATTAGTCTCAAAGGGATAATACCAACACTGCACCTAGGATTGTATTTCTATGTTGCATTCATATTAATTAAGGTGTGTGAGTATTAATTCCCATTATAATAATTTTTGGGATTTTTTAAATAACTTTTAGGAATTTATAAACATTTTTAAAACTTTTAAAATTTGGTTTTAAAATGTTTTGGACTTATTTGTAAATACTTTTATCTCCTAAAAACTTGGTTGGGTAGAATCCAAAATCGTAAGGAACATTTGTGGTAACAAATTGTATTTTAAAAAGTTTCAAACTCGCGTTTTTAGTTTGATCCCTGCCCTACACATGTTGGCTAGTTACCCATCAGATTGGTGTTTTTCTTCTCTCACAAACTTGAGAATCAATCTAAAGCGTTGGATTTATGTTATCTATGGTCTACATATCTCTTATCTCAATCCATGTCTTTATAAATTGTACCAATCAAATGCACTTTAAAAGCGATCGTGTTACAGCCTTAGGATATGCTTTGATTTGATAAGATTTAATCCAAGCCATTGATTTGGTTCGTCCTTACAGGTCCTTCTCTTGGCTGTATAAATAGAGATCAAGTGTTATATGTTTACAATCTTTGGATCAATTGAGTTTTGAGAGAAAATAAGAAGAGAGAGAGAGAGAATATCAAACCCTAAATCAAACTCTTGTGATTTTTCCTTAGAAAATACCCTGTGAGTTTAAGTGTGTTTGATAGTGTGTGTAGATCCATCCACTCTGGTCTTTAATCTCTTCTCCAACTAGTCACGAAGTTTGGATTTCATTTTCTTTTCATAGAAAGTTTAGATCTGACCTGTGTATGATACAAGACATGTATACATACTTAGGTTGATTTTTTTCTTCAAGAAATTCATATTTGTTGGTTTTTTTACTCGTAAATGTTTTTGTCAAAACTCTTACCAACAAATCCTTTTCTGTTTCCAGTTTTGAAAAAATCCAGATTTAGATCTAGTTAAGATCTTGAATGGCATTTTAAACTTTCATTCTTACATTTCATAATATGTGAAATAACTGTGTAGATAAAATAAAGAGAAAGTGTTTAGGACCTTGGCTCTTTCTGATAGCAAGGTTGCCTGGAGATCTGTGGATATAAATAGAGATCAAAAGTCTGAGGTTTTCAAACAAACTGAGATTTAGAAATCATAACTGCATTTTAGAACAAAATCTGTAATTTAATAGGTATATTGTCTGTATAAGTGTGTGTGTGTGTGTGTGTGTGTGTGTGTGTGTGTGTGTGTGTGTGTGTGTGTGTTGCATGCATGTGTTTAGACACTTCACCACTTACACTATTCACACAAAAACACTAAAGAAGTGTTGGTAGAGAGATTATTGACTTTCGAGTAGACTAAAAGCTAAAAAGGAGAAGAAGAAAAAAGCTGGAAGAACAACTTTAACATCAGAGCCTTCAAAGAAGTCAGAATAACCTAACGAAGATGGTATATTTTCTGGACTTAGATTAGGTCTGATTGTGTGTTTAGTTTGTTATATAGCTTGTAACCTATATTCTTTTTTAGTGGATTTTTGTTTTGAGGTGTAGAGACCTCCGTGTATGTTTCCCCAATTGGGTGGGGTTTTACCACGCTAAAAGCTTGTATTCTTCCATGTTTCATCTTCCTCTCATCACCTTCAACCTGTGTGTTAATTTTGAATTTATTTGTTTTTTTTTCAAAACTTGGATACTTAATAACTGGAATATCTCGTTCATAACTTTTTATACACATCTTGTATTAGTACTTATTTTGTAAAAAAAGGAGTCTCTCAAACAAAATGTTCGGTGCCATTCAAACTGTCTTAAACCTTGTAAACTGTAAAGACACAAATTTCCAATTGAGTCCTCTGTAGTTTTGGCTCAATTACGAACAAAAACATTTGAGTCATAGGATAGAGTTCAAGTTTATCCATTCAACCTATGATGTGCTTGTTGAAGACGTAGCAGTCAAGATATTAAAGCTTCAGCAAACGTCGTGTGTGTTGTGCCTCGTTTCTACGTCATCAACATGGTTCCATTTCTCCTAAGGTATGAATGCATTTTAATATATATATAGGAGCTTGGAACATTATTTATTGGGTGTATGTTAGAGATTTATTTTTGGGTGTTAGAATTTTTGTTAAACTTTTTTTGAATTCATAGTTCTAAATATTTGGTTCTCGGACACCTTTTAGTAGAAAAATCATATCAAATCCAAAAAAAATCAGAAAAATACGAAATTAGCGGCCACGCGTTTGCAACGAAATTATCTAGAACCATGGCTTGAGATCTCATTAGATAGATTATTCAACCGACCTCATTCGAATGACTTTTCATTCAGACGAGTTTTCAAACGAGAATTTTTTTTCCTTTCTGTCTCTTCGTTAGAAGTCTCGTTCGAACGAGATTTCTAACGCAAACAACAGCGGGAACAGTTTTAAGCCAATTTTTTCCACTTTTCCAGTACTTTACCGAACTTCCTTTTTGACATACTTCTTAAGTGCGGGAATTAACTTTTTGAAGATAACTTTTTCACATTTCCAAGAGTCATTAGAGCAAAATACTTTTAAGAAAAAGTTCCTTTTTTGTGTTAAGTTTTATGGAGTAAATTCCTTTCAAAACACATATACACCCATATGTTTGTATATATCCAAGTTTCAACATATATATATTTCTTGGAGTGTTTGGCACCGATTTTCTCTACACCATTGAAGAAGAGAGTTCGAGTTTTCTTTTTAACTCATAAAGGAGAAGAGATTTGTTTGATGTGACATTCCCACTCGAAGAAAGGCTTCATTGAGGGTTGAAGGTTGTCCAAAAGTCTTATTAGTGGATTCCAAGATTCCGATGGAGTTTCGGGGTTGTCGACTAGGTGGAGGTATTTACAAGAAGACGCGTCAAGGCTTGAAGAGAGTCGAGTCGAGGAAGTAAGTCATTTGTCTTGTAATTGTAAGACCGTACTTAGTGGACTTAAGGCTAGGGCCATCCGAGGTTTTTCCCATTTGGGTTTTCCTCGTACATCCGGCGTAGTGCGATTGAGATTTATTTTATCTTTCTATATCACCTAGATGCATGCTTAGGACTAAAAGATAAAATTAGTTCAAAATCACAATCTATTTAATTTGGTGCAAATTTAATGTTTGGGTATGTTCAATTTAGTTCAAGTGCAAAATTACTTTATCTTGATAACATGCAAGTTTAACTTGAATTGGATTAATGTGTGTTTAAGTCGAAATGAAAATTGTGTGTGTAGTTTTAATTTCACTTTTAGTTTAGTTTTATTTATTTTTTCATAAGTTTGCTTGTTCTCTTTAAGAAAAGAAAATTTTAAATAACTTTTGGAAAATTAAAATTTGAACCATTTCATTATATTTGAATTTAAAAATTGGGGGCTTCCGCTCTTTCAAATTGGTATCAGAGACAAAGTGATAAATTATTTCGTTAAAGAACTTTTAAATAATTTTTGGCTAAAATGGAATTTTTCCCATTTTCAAAATTTCCTATTTTCGATGGTTCAAACTACGCGTATTGGAAAGCGCGAATGAAATCGGCACTAAAATCGATCGACGAGAGAGTTTGGATGTCTGTTGTTAACGGGTGGTCCCCACCTACTCATTTAGTAGATAATGAGCGTGTTCCCAAACCCACCGATAGATGGAGTGAGGGTGAATTTAAACTTTCTAACTTTAATTCTCGAGGTTTAAATGCCTTATTTAGCGCTGTCACACCGGATGAATTCCGACGCATTATGACGTGTGAGACCGCTAAAGAAGCGTGGGATATTTTGCAACTCACTCATGAAGGTACTAGTGTCATTAAAGCTTCGAAACTTCAAAACCTCACCACTCAATTTGAAACTATCAAAATGAATGAAAAAGAAACTTTTGATGAATTTTATGCTAGAATTTCTGATATTGTTAATTCATCTTTTAACTTGGGAGAGAAAATACCCGACAACTGAGTAGTAAAGAAAATTCTAAGGTCCCTACCCGATAGATTTATTCCAAAACTGACCATTTTAAATTATTTACCAACTTTAGTCTCTATGAAATTAGAAGAGCTCGTAGGTGATTTACAAACCTATGAACTAGACATGTTTCCCTCTAAAACTGAACAGAAAATTGAAAAGGGCGTTGCTTTAAAAGCCCGAAAAGAGGTCAAACAAGTAGTAGAGAGCGAGACTAGTAGTGACTCGGAAGATATGGCCTTGTTTGCTAGGAAATTTCGAAAATTTTTTAAATTTAACAAAGATAAATTTAAAAATGATTTTAAGAAATTTGAAACTTCTAAGCATGAAAAAGCCGAAAAGATCCCTAAAATTTCTAAAGAAAATTTAAATAGGGACGAGTCAAATAGGTGTTTTGGTTGTGAGGGTTATGGCCATAGGGCTTTTGAGTGCCCCACTAAACTAAGGAGAGAGGGTAAGCAACCTATTTCATATAACGCAACCCTTAGTGATAGTGATAAGGAAGAGGGACCCGATTCCCCCACCAAGTCCAACTTTGTGGCTTTTATGGCTAGTCATGCGAGTGATAGTGAGAACTCGTCGATTGATGAAACTTTAACACATGACACTTCCGAGGTCAAAGTTTTTGATTCCCTTATTTTTTATGATAGTGAGAGTGGAGAAGAAAAAGAGAGTGAAAATGAAGAAGAGGTTAATGTGAGTGAACTTCAAAATCCTTTTCAAGAACTTTATAAAGAATCTATTAAATTGAAAATAGCTAATTTGAAGTTAGAAGCTAGTTTGAAAGAATGTGTCAAGGTCGTTGATAATAGTATGTTGGTTGAAGACCTTAGGACACGAGAGAAAACTCTTCTAGGGAAGCTTGAATATATAGAAGGCGAGAGAGATAGCCTTAGGGGTTTAATGGAATCCTTGAAAAAAGAGCTTCTTACTTTTGAAGAGCGAAATGTTTTATTAGAGTCTAACATTTTAGAATTGCAAAATAAATTAAAAGACTCTAGTAATGTCAAATTTGATTTGGAGTGTCGTTCGGAAAAATTAGATAAAATATTAGGAACGGTCCAAATTAAAAATGGCACTTGTGGTTTAGGCTTAAATACTTGTAATGAATTTACTCATAATGCCAAAACCAATGTTTTAGGAGAATCTACTAGGAAAGTCTTTAGAGATCACTCCTTAGGTAAATCTTTTCGACATGTTTTTACTTGTACACATTGTGGTCGAAAAGGTCATCTTAGAAAATTTTGTTTTGATATTAAACTTATTCCTAGAAAATTCCAACGTAAAGCAACCAAGGTAGTTAACATTCCTACACCCCAAGATAGTCATTATTCATTAATTTGGGTTAGGAAATCCGACTTGGTTGCCTTGAAAAATGGGGTTTTTGATTCTCATTTACTTTCACATGCTTCCTCCCTTGATAAATCTAAATGATGAATGTGGTAGTGTTTGCATACTTTAGTTTTTGTACTTCATGCTATATTCACATGCTAAATGTATGCTTATTTAATCATTTTCTAGTCTATGCTCCATGCTTATCACATGCTAGAATTATGATTTTTTTTCATCTTTTGTATTATATTTCCTTCATTTTGTTTGCATTAAATGAAAAATACAAAAAGATTTTTGTTTATCATTTTGATTTTATCTCTTGGTAATTTAAACTTAATGAAAAATTCAAATGATTTTTGTTTGTCTTTTGAGTATATATATTTTTTTTGGTTAAAAATTTTAAAAACTCAAAAAGATTTTATTTTATGTGTATTTTAGTTTGACACACTTTATGTGGCATACAATTGTGTTTGAATCCCATCTTTTACGCTCTCATGTGGCTAGAACTTTTGGTTTAGATTGCCAATCCTTATTATGTTCTTTACCATGCTTACATGGAGTAGTTGGATTTTGTGTTGATTAAATGGATTCTATTTTTATATGCCTCTATTCACACATGCACAAGATCTTTTGAAATTTTAACTTCATATGTATATTTGAGCTTTGTGAAGTGTTCTCCTACCAATCTTGTCATCTACATATTTGTGACTTAGGAGGACTAGTGCATGTCAAAATCCGTTGCACGTGAGATTTGTGTGAAACATAAAAATATGATAAATATAAATGTGCACGGGGAAGGGCTCCGAAAGGACTTAGTTATCCTTTGCGATTGTAAGCCACCGTTTTTGAATGAACCTAAAACAAATACGTGGTTCAAAGGCCTAAAAACAGAAAATATGGCATTAAAAAGAAAAATAATTTGCCAAGGCCTATGTTTGATTGATGTATTCATTTAAATTTAATATAAATGCATATTGAGGGAGATTGGATGGTATATCAACGGTTTGCACAATATCCATTTATCCTAGTTGCGTATTTCATGTCATGACGTTATTGGTTTGTAGAATCATCAATATGATAGGCTTGTATGCCTTGTGTATGTTAGTTCATTGAGTTTAATTTATATTGTCACATGAGGTTATATTCAAATGTGATGAAGTTTGCAATCAATTGAGAACTCCGTGAACATGTTTTAAGTGATTGGGTCTAAATTTAATCGTTACTAGTTCACACCCCAACACTTCCGTTTCCATATGACACATTTTTGCCATACGAGTGTGAAAGACTCTTATTATATTTTGTGTGTGTCATTTGTGTGTTTATATATATATATATATATGTGTGTGTGTGTGTGTGTGTGTGTGTGTACTTGAGTCTCTTTGGTATATATTATGTATACATATATTTGATATTTTTGTTTAGTCTTTTCCTTGGTTTCTAGTCCATATATGCTTTAATTCATAATTGGTATCCATCTTATTGCATTCTTTATTGATATCACATGCTTAACACTTAGGTATCATATTGGTATCTGTTTCTTGCATCTTAGTTGGTATCCATTATTATTTGTTGGATTAGTTTTGATCTTGTTGACCATGTGCTTCCACGTCCTCATCACTTTTGCACATTTGCCTGTTTTAGCTTGTTATCCCATTTTATGTATCCCTTTTTTAATTAAAGGGTATTATGCTTTCATTGGGAGAGATAAGTTAATTTTTGATTTTTTAGCTTTTGTCTATTCCTGAAAAAAAGGGGGAGAATGATAGGGGGAGAAATGGTATCTAATCCTATTATTATTGTATCTTAGTTTGGGGGAGATTTATCTTAGGGGGAGATTTAATTTCATTTAATATTTTGATATTCCCTATGCGTTTGATAGTTTGCTTAACTGTGCAGGAATACTTCTAAATGGCAACATTCAACATGGGCAAAGATATTGATCCTTGGATTGTTTACGTCAAGCATTGTATTTTTATATTGGGTGGGACATTCTTTTTGAGTCTAGTGAGCTTGACGGACCTTTAGGATTTTTGTTTAGTTTTTGTCCCGGAATAGCCAAAGGGGGAGATTTGTAAGGACACAAATTTCCAATTGAGTCCTTTGTAGTTTTAGCTCAATTTCGAACAAAAATATATGAGTAATAGGATAGAGTTCAAGTTTACCCATTCACCCTATGATGTGTTTGTTGAAGACGTAGCAGTCAAGATATTAAAGCTTCATAAAATGTCGTGTGTGTTGTGCCTCGTTTCTACGTCATCAACATGGTTCCATTGCTCCTAACGTATGAATGCATTTTAATATATATATATATATATAGGAGCTTGGAACATTATTTATTAGGTGTATATTAGAAATTTATTTTTGGGTGTTAGAATTTTTGTTAAACTTTTTTTGAATTCATAGTTCGAAATATTTGGTTCTCGGACACCTTTCAGTAGAAAAATCATATCAAATCCAAAAAAAATCAGAAAAATACGAAACTAGTGGTGAAGCGTTCGTATCGAAATTATCTAGAACTATGGCCTGAGATCTAATTAAATAGGTCATTCAAACGACCTCTTTCGAACAACTTCTCGTTCGAACGAGTTTTCAAACGAGAATTTTTTTTCCTTTCTGTCTCTTCGTTAGAAGTCTCGTTCGAACGAGATTTCTTACGAAAAAAATAGCTGGAACAATTTTAAGCCAGTTTTTTCCACTTTTCCACTACTTTACCCCACTTCCTTTTTGACATACTTCTTAAGTGCGGGAACTAACTTTTTGAAGATAACTTTTTCACATTTCCAAGAGTCATTAGAACAAAATACTTTGAAGAAAAAGTTCCTTTTTTGGGTTAAGTTTTATGGAGTAAATTCCTTTCAAAATACATATACACCCATATGTTTGTATATATCCAAGTTTCAACATATATATATTGCTTGGAGTGTTTGGCACCGATTTTCTCTACACCATTGAAGAAGAGAGTTCGAGTTTTCTTTTCAACTCATAAAAGAGGAGAGATTTGTTTGATGTGACATTACCACTCGAAGAAAGGCTTCATTGAGGGTTGACGGTTGTCTGAAAGTCTCATTGGTGGATTCCAAGATTCCAATGGAGTTTTAGGGTTGTCGACTAGGTGGAGGTGTTTACAAGAAGACACGTCAAGGCTTGAAGAGAGTCGAGCCAAGGAAGTAAGTCATTTGTCTTGTAATTGTAAAACCGTACTTAGTGGACTTAAGGCTAGGGACGTCCAAGGTTTTTCCTATTTGGGTTTTCCTTGTACATCCGGCGTAGTGCGATTGAGATTTATTTTATCTTTCTATATCACCTAGATGCATGCTTAGGACTAAAAGATAAAATTAGTTCAAAATCACAATCTATTTAATTTGGTGCAAATTTAATGTTTGGGTATGTTCAATTTTGGGGTTGTTATTCAGTGAGACCACGTGGTTGAGGTTGGGTTAGTACATATGTGAGTATTAGTATACTATTGGGGTGGGGTACCTCATGCTTTGGCATATATTTATATACCTAGATATTGGAGTATAATTATTAGACTATGAGTTTAGTCGCTAGTGTGTGTGTGTGTGTGTGTGTGTGTGTGTGTTTAATCAAGTACCGAGGACAATGTAATTACGATAATGTGAAATGCCTACATATTGATTTTCAAGGGTGGTATAACATTTGGATTTGTGTTCTTCGGTGGCCATGGTTAGTTGGTAAATTCTATTTGTATACGCGTATGGGTATGCATCGGATTCGAATAATATTTATGAGACTAATTCGGGAATACATTTTATATATAAACTTAAATTAGGAGGTGTACATAAGGAGATAATTTTTTTTAAATGCACTAGGGATGGGTTAGTCATAATGAATAAAAAGTGATTTACAATATGTGGTTATATTATATTCTTAAAGATGGATTTATATAGAGTAGTTATTCTCTATGTATGGTTTAAAGGTGGGGCCTATTAATGATGAAAAATATCACCGAGAGATATATTTGTAACATCGCGTATTTTAGAGAATATGGAAATGAATTAAATAGGTGATTTAGGAATTTATTTAATTTTGAGAAATTATTTAATTCGGATGATTTAGATTCAATTAATTCAGTTTAAGTTAATTTCGCGCATGTCGTAATTTGAGGTGAAAATAAGATGATTTTTTAAAGTGACTCGGATGGTGATTTTGAGGTCACTGTTCGAAAGGGTCGAAAAAGTGTACCCGGGGGTATAAATTGGGTCCCTGGGTGATTTTAAGACAACCCAACATTGTATAAGGGCTTTTCAGTCCTTCGGGAGTTTGTGGTGTAAAGAACTTCGAAAATGCTAAGGCTTATATATGATATTTGAGAGAGGAGCTCGGGTTAGCACAATCATAATAGAAGAGAGGAAAGAGGAGAGGAAGAGGAGAAGAAATCCAAAGCTTCCTACATAGTGTTTTGCCCCGAACGCAACGGAATTGAGATCGAAGTGAGGGGAGAACCGCCACACCATCATCAACCACGAAATCAGACCTGCTATTGAGAGGCAAGTATTTAAATGTCAATTTATTTCAAGCATGTCATAATACTTATGAGGAATATAGTTTAATTTCATGTCTTTGGGAGAAATAATATGGTTTTGAGTGGGTTTAATTCATGGATTGAGATAGTAATGCATGTAGATATACTCCTTTATGTTTATAACACAAAATCAGAGGATTTGGAGTGAATAGGATGAATTAAATTTGGGTGCTTGATGAATAAAGATGAAGAATATGAGAAACTAGGGTTTTGTGTAAATTGGTGTTTTGATCGGTTCTTGAATGAATTTCTATGGGATTTAATGTATTATTTACGATCAAAGTTGTCCCTGAGAAAACATTTCATGGAAAAATTATAAAAACGTAAGGAAGATGATGAATAATGCCATTTCGAATCAATTCGGCCCAAGGCGAATCGATTCAGCTATTTGTCATGAAATTTCTAGATCTTATCGTTATGATCGCGTGGACACCAACCTCGTATTTTTCTAATTTTTTTTAATTAGTTATGATTTTTCTACAAAAGGGTATCTGAGATCAAAATCTTTAGTCGGGAGGATTAAGGCTAGAGTTGTTTGGGCTTAAATCTTAAAGTAAATAGTTCGAGAGAATGAGAATGGATCGTGGAGAGGATAAGGGAAATTATGAGGTAGACCAGTATGACAATTGTGGATTAACTATTGAATTAACTTTTGGGGTAACAATGGTCCCTTCAGGTAGAGAATAATACTAGGGAATATATGATAGAGAGTATATATTGAATAAATTATGCGGTGAGTATTCGAGAGATAAATACTATGTATGGGTGATAATCATAGGTTGAGTGTATACCTATAGGGATGGATTATTAGAGGTTGAGTATATACCTATACGGTTTTATTATTATAGGTTGTGTGTGTATCTATATTGAATATACATATCGATAGGTTGTGTGTATGCCTAGTATATTCTTTTATTTTGTGAACATACCTACGCTACTAGCTATCACGGAGATTCCACGTAGTGGGAGTTCCACCTTGACGATTCCAGTGAGGTCTGGATTTGTGCCCAAGAATATACTACAGTTAATGGATAACTATGAGAGAGAAATAGTGAAGTTGGTAGGTCGTTTGGGTACACTAGGTATGTGCGCAACCCCAAAGACGTAGTACTATGATTCGCCTCTATTGCTTTTGATTTGATCTTGGGTTCGAGGATACATGTCGAACCATTTATCCTTGATTTAGTACAAGAACATCATTAATTTGTGGATTTCAAAATTAAAATCATTTAATTATGGTTACATAAAAATCACTATGCGGTGACATTACAGTCAAAACTCTCTTGGCGAAGACGAGAGTGTATTAAGATACGAGATTTGTCCATACACTCCCAAAAATGACGAGAGGAGACTTGTATCATTAACATCATTAATTTGGTGATTTCAAAATTAAAATAATTTAATTATGGTTACATAAACATCACTATGTGGTGACATTAGAGTTAAAACTCTCTCGGCAAAGACAAGAGTGTATGAAGAGACGAGACTCATCCATAAACTCCCAAAAATGACGAGAGGGGACTTGTATAATTAACATCATTAATTTGGTGAATTAAAAATTAAAATCATTTAATTATTATTATATAAACATCATTATGTGGTGACGTTAGAGTCAAAACTCTCTCGAAAAAAATGAGAGTGTATGAAGAGACGAGACTCATCCAAACACTCCAAAAAAAGGAAAAAAGGGGACTTGTATCATTAATATCATTAATTTGGTGACTTTAAAATTCAAATCATTTAATTATGGTTACATAAACATCACCATGTGGTGAATTATGAGTTGGAGCTATGTATCGTCCAATTGCAAGTTCATCAATAAATATGAAAATTAGACAACACACTTTAGCAAATTAGACAAATGAAAACGTATTTTTCATTCATCAAATAGCATCAAGTAACAATCAAAATATTGATGTTCGAAGATTATAAAAATTGTTCAAAGATGATGTTACAAATTTTTAAAAATTGTTAATTACAAGGGGAAAAGGTCAACTGGCAACAGGTGGCCACCTAGGAAAAAAGAGAACAAGACATGGAGAGGTGTCTACCTAAGCTTGCTTCTCGGACTACTCCGGAATACGGTTGTCAATCATGGGCTGAGTTGGAACTTCACACTCAACGTTGTATCCTTCCATTGTCTCACTCCCCTGTGTCGATGCCTCGGTAGCTATTGGTTCAGAGGAAGCACTCACAACTTCGACTTCATTTAGCGCAGTAATGGTAGAAGGGTTAGAGAAGTCAAAAGACACAAAGTCCGTGGCCAGATAACCAACATTAGGGTACGTCTTGGTAACCCATCAAAGAGAATTTAGGGCTCCCCTATATAGGTATTGAACTCCCTACCCTACAAACTTATTTGAGTCGTTGAAGTCTTCTACAGCCTTTTGCTTAGCAGCCTTAACAACATTCGTAATTTTCTTCTCATATTTCTTCTCTAGGGCAGCAACGGAATAATTGTTCTAATTGATCTTAGAATCAAGGTAGTCCCATCCCTTCTTCTCTAGGGTCTCCACTTGGTTCTTTTGGTAGACCTCCTTCTGATTCAGATCTTGCTTAGTCTCCTTATCAGCCTTAACAACATCATAGAATTTATTAATTTTGACCTTATTGGTCTAGACCCACTCGGCCAATTGGTGAAAGGAGAAACAATACTGCAAAGAAAATAAATAAAGTTAGTAGGAGCCGGGACGAGATAACACTTGATGAAAAAAAAATCAACATATATGAGATTAGTTACCTGGAAGTCCCGATAGAGGAAGAAGTATTGAAGGCATGAAATGTCCATCAAATCTAAGAATCTATAATCAAACTCAGACACCCATGAGCCGATATCAGATCTTTCCCTCGTCTAGTCCCTCATCACGGAGTCAGCATTGATAGAGACAAAGGAAGTCTTTAAACCAAGATTGAGGAAGAAGATAATCTATAATCGAACTCAGACACCCATGAGACGATAACATATCTTGCCCTCGTCTGGTCCCTCATTACGGAGTCAGCATTGATAGAGAGCAGATAAAGTCTTTAAACCAAGATTGAGAAAGAAGATAAACACCAAAAAATAGTTAATAAAAAAGGGGGGTGGCAAGTGAACAAGCAGACCTTTGAAAACGAGGTAATCAGGGGCTCAGTTGTAGAAGTGCCTACTGCTGAAGTAAGAGAAGATGAAGTGACAGGACTAGAAGGCACAATCCTCTACAATCAGAAACAAATAGAAAACACAAGGGAAAAGAAATAAATAAAAAAGATAAGAGAACAATGATATTGGCCGTATAGAGAAATCATAGAAATACCTGAGCAGAACGTGAGGCCATAGAAGGGAACATGGTGCTAATAGGATGCACATATCAAAGCTACAAGGAAATATAAATTTATAACATTTAGTAAGAGAATTGTAATTTGTGACTATCAAAGTTTCAAAGACCCTTGGAGGGAGTAACAAACCTTTCTGAAAAGGACTCGAGAAGCAATGAGCATAGAATTCCTCTCTCGGTGGAAAGTAGCACGTCGTAGTGGGGGTGGTGAAGGACTACACACCTTCAGAGAAGTAACCTGTGGGAACATCGCAAGAAAAAAATTTAGTAAACAAGCCAATGATGAAAGAAGAAGAAAATCATATGCATGAAGGTCTCAAGTAACACTAAACCAAATCCTACGAATGGTCACGCCCAGTGGGTCACTGCCCAAGTCCGCGACCAGCTGGTCGCGGACTTGGGCCGTGACCCACTCAATATTTGGCGTGACCATATTTATTATCACACTAAATTATCGATGCTCTAGGCCGTGACCAGGTCGTGACCATCTTAGCGCCAAAATCGCTCCAAAATTCCCTCTAATCTTGGTCGCGGATTGGTCACGGCCCAAGTCCGTGACCCATGGCATGACGAAGAAGAAAGTACACAAATTAAGGGTCACGGTTTAGGTCCGTGACCATTTATGGGTGTGGATCACGGCTATGGGTCATGACCATCCCTCATTCAAGCACTATAGGGTTGATGAGAAGGGTCGCGCATCACAGATTGAGGGTCACGGCTATGGGCCATGACCATAGCTCAATCAAGCATGGAAAAGGGTCTCGCATGGTGGGTCACGGGTCTAGGCCGTGACTAGGTCTGGAGAACCCAATTAGTTTTAAGGGTCGCGCGTATGGAGTCACGGCTCTTGGCCGTGACCAGTTCCAGGTCTTAAAAAAAAGTCCCGCCGCTACTTTCATTTATTTCATTTGGAGGTTGAGTTTGCCGCTGCTTTCCTTTATTTTATTTGGCGATTTTGACGATTTTGGCGATTTCATTTGGAGATTGAGGTATGTATTGATTTCATTTGGATTTCATGATTTCTATCTAATGTATGTATGTGTAGATTTACATTTGTATGTGTGTATGTATAGATTTATATTTATATGTGTGTGTGTGTATAGATTTATATGTATATGTATGTTTATGTCAATAAACCATATATTGTATGTGTGTGTATGTATAGATTGTATGTGTGTAAACCCTAAATAGTATGTGTGTGTATGTATAGATTGTATGTGTGCAAACCCTAAATAATATTAGGGTTTAATAAACCCTAAATAGTATGTGTGTGTATGTATATATTATGTCAATAAACCCTAGATTGCATGTGTGTGTTTGTATAGATTATGCCAATAAACCTAGATTGTATGTGTGTGTATTTTTTTTGACAAAATATAATTAAATGGATTTTTAATGACTAAAAAATTTACATCCACCTTGTCGTGATTTTTTGGGGGTTATATGCGTGCCATCATATTATATTAGGGGTTATATGCATGTCGTGATTTTTTGCACTACAATATGTGTGTAAGTACGACAATATGTGTTATAAACAATTACGACGGGTTGTTGTTGGGATTTCACATATACTTTTAAACTCTCATAACTTTCAAACCCAAACCTTAATAGCAGGACTCGTATTCATGCCCTCGTATACTTTTCTCAGGAAAAATGAGGCACGGTGATAATTACTGTCAACAAGAGTGGGAGAGGTTGCAATTAGACCGCACGCATAAATCTTTTATTAGTGTGTGTCATATAGAGGGTACTCCTATTTATAGATACGAAAATAAAAAGATCAAAAATTTAACTACCTTGTAAATCATGGATTTGATATCCAGCAAGATTATTTGTTCGATCGTATTCTATTTTCTCTAGCAAAAAACTGGGATGGCGTTATACAAAATATATTTCACAGACATAATCCCGACATAGACCTGACCTTGGTTACGTTGTTGGAGAAGGAGGAAAAAAAATCCACCCGTTATGGTTACAACTGCGTACAGAGAGCATTGGCATGGACTGTGATGTCTCGCGCCACATGCATGTAAAATTGAATCTTGCCAACAAGTTGAGAAATAGGGGATTTCGAGTTCATGTCACAGACATCTTCACATCAATCATAGATACCCTTCCTCCTAGTTGGCGACGTGCAAAAATTCATAGGTTCTTAAAAACTAATACCGAATGGATGGAGATCACTGACCAAGCGTAAATTCTTCTGAATTTAGCCCCTTAATTTGGTGATTTTAATATCTCGAACAAGGTAACTGAATCATTTTTAGTCCATATCACTCTATTGTCTGTTTTTAACAATATTCCCTAGTTTTTGTGTAATTGTGATGAAGTTTTCAGGAATGGAATGTAAGAAAGGAAAAGAATAAAATTAGAAGAAAAGTCAAAGGGCAAAAGAGTAAAATTCCACTCAAAAATCGAAGGTGACACCAAAAGTGAAGTTGAAGAGCATGAGTTCACAAGAGCATAGGAAGAAACGGCACCCAAATCGGAGTTCTAGATCAAAAGATATGGCTAGTCAAAGTTGCAAGGAAAAAGCCAAAGAGAAGAAAATCGGACCGATCCGATGTAAACCGGACCGATCCGAAATGACCAAGTCCAGTATACCCCGGATGGATAACAAATCGATGGAAAAGGAAAAAAAGAACCGATCCGACTAGGATCGGACCGATCCGGTAGAAATAAAAGAACCGATCCAGTGGATATCGGACCGATCCGAGGGTAATCCAGACCAGTCCGGTCATGTGAAATCCTAGCATTAATTATGCAGATTTTTGGCGTGATAGATGGTGAAACTTGTGTCACAAGCAAATTTAGCTGTCAATTTTGATGCTTTATGCTATAAAAGCCCATGCCCTACATCAATTGGAAGAGAGTTGCTAGGTTGAGAGTTCTAGAGAGAATTAGAGGTTGAATTTTAGGGTTAGATTTTGAGAGAAAATTTTCTATTCCTTCAAGAGTTTTCATGAAGCCTAGTTTGTAAGAAATTCTGAATTCCAATTTTGTTTTTGTTGCTGAATTCAAGTAAAATCTTTCCATTTTCTAGTTTTATTATTTGCAAATTATTTACAATGTCTTGTAGATCCATAATTTTATATGTGAATTTATTCTTGAACCAAATCATGAGTAGCTAAATTCCCAAGGGTTGGGGTACATGAACTCAATCCAAGGCAAATTATTTATGTAGAAAATAGAGGTTAAATTAAAATATTGATTGAATCGTGAAAGAAACTCATACAAACATTGTCAATCTTTTAATCTCTCTTGCCCTAGGTACTTAAGATGTTTAAGAATGCTTTGAGAGTATAATTTATCATTCACCGCTTTATATCTATCTTTGATTTCATATGATGCGGGATAGATCCCTCATATATGTAATGCTTAGAATTTATAAAGACCGGATCTAGTCAATAATTTTAATTTACAATTCTAGTATTCTATACGGTAATTTGTTAAGGATTGAGGGATTGTACCCTACCCTATTTTCTCCCATTTGTCAGATCTAAATTTTTTGCAATTTTCAGTTTGTTTTCCTTAAGTAAATTTTTATTTCACTAAAAATTTTCCCAGTCATTAATCATCTTTTTTTTTTCTTTTAAGAAATCATTTCAAGATTTAATAATTTTTCTTATTACTATTTGGCAATCTCGATCCCTGTGGATCAATCCCGATTTACCGGGTTACTACTTGAGCGACAGGCTTGCACTTGAGCCTAGAGTAAAACGCACTTTTGAGACAAATTCTTAGTCGCGTCAAGTTTTTGGTTCCGTTGCCGGGGATCCGAACTTGTTAAATTTTCAAGAAAGTTATTTTTATCTACAAGTGATTTCGAAAAAAAAATAATAATAATAAAAAAAAAAATTCTCATCTTTTATGTGCTTATATGCAGAATTCATCTCCCACCCAAGTTCACGAAAATCCTATTGCCGAAGAAAGTTCTGAAACTTCTGCCTCTCCTCATTTTTGGGTTCCACCTCCTTCGCCTAATAATTCCATCACAAGTCGTTCATTGAGTCAAACACTGAGTGCGAATTCTGAATCTTTCAGTAGCAATATGTCTGTGCAAGGTAGTGTTGGTGCTGGAGAGGATGAGATACCATATCTTCCCATGAAAGATTTGTTATTTTCGGAGCGAACTGTTACCCCTGGTTGCATTTTACTCCCGTATAATACCGGTCAGTTCCACTTTCGGAATGGTATGATCCAAATTCTTCCTACATTTCATGGGATGGATTCTGAAAAACCATATCTCCATATTCGAGAATTCGAAGATACATGTGAGACATTTGGTGACCAAGCTTGTCCACAAGATGTAATCCGGTTGAATCTCTTCCCTTTTTCCTTAAAGGATAAAGCTAAAACTTGGTTATGGTCCCTACCCCCAAATTCTGTGTTATCCTGGAGAGATATGCAATCCAACTTTATATCAAAAAAAATTCCACAACACAAAACCAATTCTGTTAAAGCCCAAATTCAAGCTTTTCGTCAAAATGAGAATGAGGCTTTTGATAAATGTTGGGAGAGATTTCAGGAGTTAGTTAGTGCATGCCCACATCATGGTTTTGAAAAGCATCATCTGATTTCATTTTTCCATCAAGGCCTTACTTTGGCGTCTAAACAACTTGTTCAAACCATGTGTGAAAGACCTTTTTGGGAGTTAGATTCGAGCGATGCTGAGGCTCATTTGAAATATGTGGCAGAGACTACCCAAGCATGGGATATTTCTGATCCCAATAGTCAACATAGAAATCGACAAGTGTCCAAATTGCCTGCTGCATCCGGTATTTATCACTTGGGCAAGGACACTTTGTTGGATTGAAAATTTGACCAATTGGAGAAGAATTTCAGAGATATTCTTGAAGTGCGATTGCGAGATGTGTCTGGACCCGTACAAGCCGGAAAGGAGAAAGTGTGTGCCATTTGTAATGCGGTTCATTCTACCAAAGGATGTCCTACCATTCCTGCATACAAGGCAATGTACACTGAACAGGTTGAGGCAATAGGGGGTTTTTGAGGAAATTATAATGCACACCAAGGGAATGCATATAATCAATCGTGGAGGAATCCTGGGTTCAATTATGGATAACCCCAAGGTGGTATGGTTCCTAACCCACATATGACTCTACCACCACCTCCTCAATTTTAGCAAGTGGCTCCTCCAATGCCAAATCCTATGCAGGTACCACCTCCTGGTCCGTATGTAGCTCCACCTAGGAGATCTCTTGAAGATAATCTCAATCAATTCATCCAATATCAAAAAGAGAGCAATGCTAAATATGATCGAATGTTCACTGAAATTCATACTAGCATCTCTAGGTTTCAGTCTGTAGTGAATACTCAAGAGAAGCGTAAACTTCCAACCCAAGGCCAAAGACCTCCTCTTCAAGGTCAACCCACGGTTGGCTCCACATCATCGGATTTGCAAGAAAAATGTCAAGCTGTTACTACTCTTCATAGTGGCCGCGTAATTGATCTATCACCAAAACTTCCAAAGGTGAACGATGATGGAGTTGAACCCAAAATTTCTAAGGAATCTGAAACTTCCGAGTCTGCAGAACCTCCCTTAGCAAAGGAATTGAAAGATTAGGAAGTTGAACCTAAAATTTAAGTCAAGTTGCCTACTGTTGCTCCATTTCCTCAACGCTTAGAGCCACCCATAAAAGGGGATTCGCGTATTGAGGTGTTTGATGTGTTGAAGCAAGTAAAATTGAACTTGCCGTTTCTTGATGCTATTCAACAAATTCCAGCATATGCTAAGGTTATCAAAGATATTTTGACTGTCAAACGACGGCTCAAGGTGAAGAAGAATGTTTTCTTGGCACAAAATGTGAGCTCGGTCCTTCTCAATGATCTTCCACCAAAATTCAAGGATCCAGGTGCACCCATAATTTCGTGCGTCATAGGAGAAAAAAGAGTGGAAAAAGCATTGCTTGATTTAGGTGCGAGTGTAAACATCCTTCCATACTCCATCTATAAGTAACTTGATTTAGGTGATTTAAAACCTACCCGAATCACTCTACAGTTAGCTGATCGAACAGTGAAAGTGCCTCGTGGGGTTGTAGAAGACGTGATTGTTCAAGTGGACACGTTCTACTTTCCTGTTGATTTTATCATTTGTGACACTGAGCCTGTTCCCCATACGAGAAATCATGTTCCAATAATCTTGGTCCGTACATTCTTAGCTACTGCTAATGCTTTGATTAATACAAGGAATGGCCAAATGCAACTCACTTTTGGAAACATGACTCTCGAGACCAATATTTTCAATGTCGTTAATCAAATGGTGGATGAGAATGAGATTCTTGAGGTTGATCTTATTGAAGAAGTGGTGGATGAGAACATTGAGAAAATTATAGGAGGAGATGCATTGGAAGTGTGTTTAGTGCAAAGTGGTGAGAAAAAGAGTTCTTATACTAAGTTTGAGTGTGAGGTGGAGGAGTTGGAAACTTGGTTACAAGAGGAAGAGAGTTTTGAGAATTTAAGAGATGTTGACTGGATTTCTAGGTATGAAGAATTTCCTCCGAGGGAGATAACCATGATTCCCTCTGAAAATAGATTTCCTAGTCTTGAGTTGAAGAAACTACCCTCCCATGTCAAATATGCCTTTCTATGAGAAAATGATACATTTCCTGTTGTTGTGTCTTTTCGTCTAGAAAAAGGGCAAGAGGGTATGTTGTTGGATGTGTTGCGAAAGCATAGAAGTGCTTTTCGTTGGACTATAGAAGATTTGAAAGGTATAAGTCCATTGATTTGTACCCATAAAATCCATCTTGAGGAATAAGTGAAGCCCTCGCGTGAGATGCAAAGGCGATTAAACCCAACCATGAAAGATGTAGTAAGAGAGGAAATCATCAAATTGCTAGATGCTGGGATTATCTATCCCATTTCGGATAGTAAATGGGTGAGCCCAATTCAAGTCGTTCCAAAAAGGTCAGGAATGACCGTGGTTGAAAATGCTAAGGGAGAATTAATACCTCAATGCACCACCACCGGGTGGCGTGTTTGCATTGACTACCGAAAGCTCAATGCCGGAACTCGAAAAGATCATTTTCCCTTACCGTTCATCGATCAAGTGATTGAACGAGTGGCGGGCCATCCTTACTATTGTTTCCTAGATGGGTAGTCCAGATATAATCAGATTGAAGTGGATGTACTTGATCAAGAAAAGACGACTTTTACATGTCCGTTTGGTACGTTTGCCTATAAACGTATGCCATTTGGGTTATGTAATGCGCTAGCAACATTTCAAAGGTGTATGTTAAGTCTCTTTAGCGACATGATTGAAAACGGTCTTGAGGTGTTCATGGACGATTTCAGCGTTTTCGGTCCATCTTTTGACCAATGTTTAGCTAATCTTGAAAGAGCTCTATTCCGATGTGTGGAAAAAGACTTAGTCCTCAATTGGGAAAAATGCCATTTTATGGTTATCGAGTGCGTAGTTTTAGGCCACATAGTCTCATCTAGAGGAATTGAAGTTGATCGAGCAAAAATTGAAGTAATAGCTGAGTTACCCCCGCCAAAATCACTTAAAGATGTGAGGTCCTTTCTAGGCCATGCTGGATTTTATAGGAGGTTTATCAAAGACTTTAGCACCATCGCTAGACCTTTGAGTAATCTTTTTATGAAAGACACTCCATTTGAGTGGAATAAAGCATGTCAAGAAGCTTTTGATAAACTTAAAAGCATGCTTATTTCCGCACCTATTATGCAAGCTCCGGATTGGTCACTACCATTTGAGCTTATGTGTGATGCAAGTGATTATGCGATTGGGGTTGTTCTTGGACAGAGGAAAGACGAGAAAGCTCATGTTATTTATTATGCTAGTAGAACATTATCTGGCCCTCAACTTAACTACTCTACTACAGAGAAAGAGTTACTAGCAGTCGTTTTTGCTCTCGACAAATTTCGCTCTTACATTGTTGGGTCGCCTATCATTTGCTTCACTGATCATTCGGCACTTAAATATCTCTTGAGCAAAAAAGATGCCAAACCCCGTCTAATCAGGTGGATATTACTCTTACAAGAGTTTAATCTCTCGATTCAAGATAAGAAAGGAGTAGAAAGCGTCGTCGCTGACCATTTGTCACGCCTCTCGTCCGACGTGCCTATTGATCCCATTCCCATAGATGAGTATTTTTCGGATGAAAATTTATTTGCTACTTCTTATCTCCCTTGGTTTGCGGATATAGTCAATTACCTTGTCACTGGAGTTATTCCATCTAATTGGAATCCGCAAGAGCGAAGAAAGTTCATTACATGGTCACGCATGTTCTTGTATGATGATCCATATTTGTTTAAGTATTGTGCTGATCAAATCATCCGGAGATGTGTACCCGATGAAGAAATCCAAGGGGTAATTTGATTCTGTCATTCGGAAGCCTGTGGAGGTCATTTTTCTAAAAATAAAACTGCTGCGAAAATCCTTCAAAGTGGTCTTTATTGGCCCACAATCTTCCGGGATGTGAATGATTTTTGTAAATCATGCGATAGATGCCAAAGAATGGGAGCTATTACTCGTCGTGACATGATGCCATTAACCCCAATTCTAGTATTGAAGTTATTTGATTGTTGGGGTATTGATTTCATGGGCCCATTTCCACCTTCTTTTGGTTTTCTATACATCCTCGTTGTTGTAGATTACGTCTCCAAATGGGTCAAGGCGATTGCTACAAGGACGAATGACAGCAAAGTGGTGATAAAATTCATTCAAGAAAATATACTTTCTCATTTTGGTATGCCTAAGGCCATAATCAGTGATAATGGAACTCATTTTTGCAATAGGCCTATGGAGAAACTAATGCGGAAGTATGGCATTGTCCATAAAGTTGGAACAACTTATCACCCTCAATCGAATGGCCAAGCCGAGCTCGCCAATCGGGTTATCAAAAACATCTTGGAAAAGACAGTCGATCCTAATAGGAAAGATTGGTCTCTCAGATTGAATGATGCGCTCTGGGCTTATAGAACCGCATATAAGAATCCCCTTCGGATGTCCCCATTTCGATTTGTGTATGGCAAACCTTGTCATCTTCCGGTTGAGATCGAACACAAAGCGTATTGGGCTATCAAAAGGGTGAACTTCAATATGGATAAAGCCAGTGAAACAAGGAAACTTCAGTTGAATGAGTTGGAAGAAATACGCAATGATGCGTATGAAAGTTCTAAAATATCCAAGGTCCGAATGAAACGAGATCATGACGGAATCATTCATAAGAAAGAGTTTCATTCGGGACAAAAAGTACTTCTCTACAACTCGAGGTTGCACTTGTTTCCCAGAAAATTGCGGTCAAGATGGTCAGGTCCATTCATTGTGAAAGAGGTATTTCCCCATGGAGCTGTTGAACTCATAGATGAGAAAGGGGGAAACACATTTAAAGTTAATGGGCATCGTCTCAAGCCTTATTTGGAATCAATTGTCAAAGAAGCCGACATAATCTGGTTGTCGGACCCCATTTATAGGGATTGACTGAACAAAGAGAGGTGAGGTCGTCGCACCCCCGACATGTATGGGGTGATTGTTGTACATATGAGTCTTAGGAATTAGGAGTCGTAGGTTTGAGTCAGTCCCGGGGTTGAGAATCCGACGGGTGAGGGGTGTTTCGTTTTCGAGGAGCATTGAGGATAGTTTGAAGTGTGAGCGGTTGAAAACCCATGTTTGGAATGGGGAATAGGAGCATTTATGGTGAAAAGAAGAGAGAGGAAGAATTCAGAAAAATCAGCAGACCGGATCGGTCCGGTCTGATATTAAAAGAACCGATCCAGTGAGGCGGATCGGCCCGGCTGAATTTAAAGAACCAATCCGATTAAGGCGGATCGGTCCGGTTTTCTGCAGAAGTTCAATTCCCAAGGGTCACACCTCTTCAATCCACCTCTTCAATCCACACCTTTTCACTTCCCCCAATCCATTCCTTTCTTCAAAAATTCGTCCCCCCCTTTCCCACCCTTTCATTCCCACCAATTTCCCAATCCCTTCCTATAAATACATCCACCCCCCTACTCATTTTCTTCACACCTACAACTATCTTCTCTCTTCTATCTCCATTACTATCTTAATACTCCCTATCCATGGCTGATCCCTAGAAATATACCTCCATTGAAGTTCTTCCCGACGGAAATGGAGAGTACCGTTCACGCCGCGAAGCAAATTGGTGCCGTAGGTTTTTCAGCCCTACCCGAAAAATTCATATCGAACGTCAAGTGTTGTGGGACCAAATGCCCAATTCTGTCACAGCCCTTTTCATGTCACGGGGCTGGTGCCGTTTCTTTAACGAACACTATGAGGCAGTTTGGGAGAATGAAGTGCGTCAGTTCTACGGATCTCTTGTCCATACCGCTGAATTTGAATCCCAAGCCTTTGTGGATTCCAACCCTATCCATTGTCACTTGACCTTGTGGCACGGAAACTCGAGTCTTATGGTGTGATCACTCCTGCCCAGTTTGACTATCCGGGTCCCGATCCCGTTCTCACCAAAGAAGTTTGTATCTCGAGGATCAAGCCCGGTGCGGTTTGGAATACTGAGACATTTCCCATCGGTCGCTTATCCGACAAGGCATGATTCACCTTTCATATTGTTTGTGCCAATATTTTGCAAACCTCCCATGATTCAGCGATGAGGCCGCACCAAGCTACTATGATGTATCATTTGTTCGACCCTGCGACAGTGATCAACTTAGCCCGGACTTTTTACACCGATATCCTTTTTGTGGCCTATGAGACAAAGGGTCGCGCCCCTCTTCCTTATGGTCGCCTCATTACTTCCATGCTTCGGGATGTCGGGATAGCACCACCTCAAGATCTTATCAACTTGACTAAGCCTTTAGGACAAGAATCCCGCACTCGTAATGAAAGGCAAATTCAGCTAGTCCATGCAAGGCGCGGTGAAGATTCGAGTGACGCGGAGTCCGATGAGGAGGAGGACGTCGCTGATAAGGATGTTGAGATGGAGGAAGGTGAGGAGGAAAAATATGATGAGACTGCTGATCCGGATTATGTTCCGGTTGGTACGGGCTTGACTGAGCACGTTCTCTCCCTTGAAACGCATTTTGACGAGTATGTGTCCTCCTACGAGAGGGACATGAGTTTGGTCCTGCGTATGCACGCCGACTTGTACCGTCTTCAGTTGGGTTCCGAGGCCCCTCTTCCTCCTTACTATTACAATCCTTATGATCCGGTTGCTCCCAGTCCTTCCCATCTCCCACCCGCCCCTTAGGATGCCCCTCTCCCCTTTAGGATTTTTATAACTATGTTTTTTTTTCTTTTTGCTTACACAGTTGTTTCTACAGTTTGTTTGTAATATACAGTTTTAATATGATATTTGCTTATTTTATTTATCGCACTATTCTTGTTGTCTTCCTTATTTCTCTTATCCATTTGATTGAGGACAATGCAAATACTTGAGTTAGGGGGGATGACAGGTGCGTATTCATAAAACTTCGCTTGTATTCATATATATGTGTATCTAAAAAAATATATATATATATATATATATATATTTTTCTTCAAAATAAATAAAAATTGGAATTTAAATTTTTCAAAAATGTCACCTTTATTCTGTTTGAAGTCTCAAATTGTTAAATCTAAATTGCACTAAGACAAAATTGACCGAAGATGGAAATTGAAAGAAAATTGACGACTTAACGAATAAGTGTGGAGATTGATTAAACCCGGTGAGATTTCGAGCCTATCGATCTTTATGAGTTTTTAAATCAATCCGAGTTTATGATTAACTCAAAGTTCTTTTCAGCATTTTATTAAGTCGTTGATGATCTCAATCCTTTGTTTTGATCGGTTATGGGAAATGTGTGAAATGTTGTCTCGAAATTCGTGCTAAATATATCTCTAAACTTAATTAATCTCGAAATGCATATGGTAATGTGATTAGCAATTTGGACAATGAAGTAGGCCCTCGTTTGTTACCCAAAAATATTGGCCATAAAAAGTTGTGAAAAATTATCCCTTTGCAACCCAAGTTGAGCCTAATAAAATATTTTCCTTTTGTTTGATAACCCGAAAAACCCCAATTAGCCCGGAATTATAAAAATTGAAAAAATTCATCAAGTAAGTCCAAATTGTGCAATAAAAAGGGGCAAGAAAAAAAAATATAGTGAAAAAAAAATTGAAAATTGAAAAAGAAAAAGAAAAATGAGCAAATCCCCGAAAAAGCACTAATGGACATCATAAAGACATTTTCCAAGTCCGAACATTCCGTTCATTCCCATTTTTACCCTTTACACTTTTTAACCCGAAAAGTCCTAACTGAGTCCGAATGGCGAAATTAGTTACCGCATGGAGAGCTAAGACATGAAAAGATAAAATGAGAGATTAAATGGTGTGAAATAGAGGTGATGTTCCCATTTCCTAATAATTGTATTCCGATGATGAGATCTTTTCACCATATATTTCCTTCTTTTCAATTTTTTATGCATGAATTTGTGTCCATTATATTTGCTCCTTATATCATGCATACCGAGAGAAAATAGCCACAATTCGAGTGATTCGTTTGTGAGTGCCTCCGTAAGAATTTGAATCAAAACGAATTTTCGGAAAGTAACATAATGCTCAATCAGTGGAAATTTGAGGTTGAATTTTTGGCTTTGCACACACACACTATGGTTTGAGATAGTTGAATATGAGTTGATGGTGATTATTTTTTCGAAAAGTTTAAATTGTATAATTTTTAAGTATTTTGATATTTATTTGAGTCAATAAAAAATTTTGTGGGTAAATTCACTGCAAACCCTCACGAGACAAAACTCGTCCTACTAGGGTAACCTAGAGGTTTAAAGGCTTGTTGCATATGCTCAATGCAATCGCATGCCTGCGAAAGTGGAATGTTATTTTAATAAAGGAATTTTCAAGAGTAGAATTTTGGTTAGATCCAGTTACATTGCCCGGGACGTGCGAAGTCCTAAGTTAGGGGATTTGACCAAGCGTAAAT
Organism: Sambucus nigra; assembly: GCA_949130495.1. NCBI lineage: Eukaryota > Viridiplantae > Streptophyta > Magnoliopsida > Dipsacales > Adoxaceae > Sambucus > Sambucus nigra. Next base: position 353,705,114 of record OX422218.1, read on the forward strand.
TCTTCTGAATTTAGCCCCTTAATTTGGTGATTTTAATATCTCGAACAAGGTAACTGAATCATTTTTTGTCCATATCACTCTATTGTCTGTTTTTAACAATATTCCCTAGTTTTTGTGTAATTGTGATGAAGTTTTCAGGAATGAAATGCAAGAAAGAAAAAGAAGAAAATCAGAAAAAAAGTCAAAGGGAAAAAGAGTAAAGTTCCACTCAAAAATCGAAGGCGACACCAAAAGTGAAGTTGAAGAGCATGAGTTCACAAGAGCATAGGAAGAAACGGCACCCAAATCGGAGTTCTTGATCAAAAGATATGGCTAGTCAAAGTTGCAAGGAAAAAGTCAAAGTAAAAGAAAATCGGACCGATCCGATGTAAACCGGACCGATCCGAAATGACCAAGTCCAGTATACCCCGGATGGATAGCAAACCGATGGAAAAGGAAAAAAGAACCGATCCGACTAGGACCGGACCAATCCGGTAGAAATAAAAGAACCGATCCGGTGGATATCGGACCGATCCGAGGGTAATCCGGACCGGTCCGGTCATGTGAAATCCTGGCATTAATTATGCAGATTTTTGGCGTGCTAGATGGTGAAACTTGTGTCACGAGCAAATTGAGCTGTCAATTTCGATGCTTTATGCTATAAAAGCCCATGCCCTACATCAATTGGAAGAGAGTTGCTAGGTTGAGAGTTCTAGAGAGAATTAGAGGTTGAATTTTAGGGTTAGATTTTGAGAGAAAATTTTCTATTCCTTCAAGAGTTTTCATGAACCCTAGTTTGTAAGAAATTCTGAATTCCAATTTCGTTTTTGTTGCTGAATTCAAGTAAAATCTTTCCATTCTCTAGTTTTATTATTTGCAAATTATTTACAATGTCTTGTAGATCCATAATTTTATATGTGAATTTATTCTTGAACCAAATCATGAGTAGCTAAATTCCCAAGGGTTGGGGTACATGAACTCAATCCAAGGCAAATTATTTATGTAGAAAATAGAGGTTAAATTAAAATATTGATTGAATCGTGAAAGAAACTCATACAAACATTGTCAATCTTTTAATATCTCTTGCCCTAGGTACTTGAGATGTTTAAGAATGCTTTGCGAGTATAATTTATCATTCACCGCTTTATATCTATCTTTGATTTCATATGATGCGGGCTAGATCCCTCATATATGTAATGCTTAGAATTTATAAAGACCGGATCTAGTCAATAATTTTAATTTACAATTCTAGTATTCTATACGGTAATTTGTTAAGGATTGAGGGATTGTACCCTACCCTATTTTCTCCCATTTGTCAGATCTAAATTTTTTGCAATTTTCAGTTTGTTTTTCTTAAGTAAATTTTTATTTCACTAAAAATTTTCCCAATCATTAATCATCTTTTTGTTTCTTTTAAGAAATCATTTCAAGATTTAATAATTTTTCTTATTTCTATTTGGCAATCTCGTTCCCTGTGGATCAATCCTGATTTACCGAGTTACTACTTGAGCGACAGGCTTGCACTTGAGCCTAGAGTAAAACGCACTTTTGAGACAAATTCTTAGTCGCGTCAATCACACACATTGAACTTATTCTAAAGTCTTACTTATAACTAATTAAGCTTGATTAATTAGTTATAATTTCATATTACTATAATTATTTAGTCACTTATATTTTTTTAATTTTTGTAGATAATGTCGAGAGGAAACAACCCAAGGGTACCAAGTACCCAGGTGACACCACAACGAGGTTCACCTTCTCGTGCAGAAACCGGATTCTCAACACTAATGGCTGAGAAATTCACAACTCCGCCAATGGTTCACTCCTCACCAAGTCCAACTCCAAGTGATCCTACGTCCCAATCCAGCACTCCCGTTGCTCTAACGCCCCCATCCAGCACTCCTGATGCCTTTCGCTCAAATGAAAAGAAGCCTATTGGCTTCTACCTTCTCAGGAATAACCCGATGGGTGATAGGAATGACGTGCTGAACTTTAAAGCCCGATGCTTATCGCTGGAAAAAATGAACGTGGGAGTCGGTGGACCAGACAATTGGAACCTTGTTGATCATGCTGTTAAAGATGACATACATGACCAACTTTGTAAGCATTTCTCATTTCTTGACCGTTCCAAGAATAAGGTTCGATCTCGGGTTGCTGAAGGATTGAGGACATACAAGAGAAACCTTCGGAAGAAACATTTCCCGAAAGAGGCAACGAGCTCAGATATTTTGGCTTTGAAAGAGAGAGTGCCTCCCAATGTTGAAATGTCGTTGGATCAGTGGATTAAGTTTTTGGAGAATGAGGCGAAGGAAAAAAAAGTTGGTACAAAGGGATCAAATAAAAAAAAAATAGGTCACAAAAAACTGATATCCATATGCTGGGATCCAAATCATATGAGGATTTGAAGAGTGAATGGGAGAGTAGGACAAAAGATGGTCCAGATGCTGGTAAAAACCCCAATCGATCCAACTTATTACTTCATGCTCGACGGGACAAAGATAATAAATTCCCGTCTCACTTGGCTAAGACACTAGAATCAATAGAGGCCATCAGTAGTCAATCCGATTCAAGCCTTACTGATGACTTTGACCTTGAAAATGATGCCCTGACACAGACCTTTAGAAAGGACAAAAGGGGGAGGACGATAGGTGTTGGCTCACATATGCCAAAAATAAAACTTCAACACATTACACCTCTTGTGGATGAGCTTTCTTCGGTCAAGAATTTTATCTCATCCCAAAAGGAGCACCAGTTGAAGACCGATGGGGATGTCCATGAGATTAAAAATACTCTGGGATTATTGACAAATAAAATTGGGAAACTTGTGAACTTTTTTGAAAGTTAGAGGCCCCAAATGCCTCCTCAAGGTTACCCTTACCCTACTCCTACTGAAGGTTTCACACATCCTTCCCCTCCAACATTCCCCTCTCAAATGCATCATCATCCAACATTCCCCTCCCCTGCACCTCCAACAATCACGGGGCTCGGATCATCGTCAACAACTCACAGTGACTATGGCGAAGAGTACTATATCAAGGACATGAGCAATTCAAGGTTTGTTGGCGTGTGCATACTCATCTCCACGGTTCCTGGAACTCTAGTACATCGCCGACCTTTGGAGAAGGGTGAGGCTAAAATAATGGTCAATGAAATATACAACGGCTGTGGAGATGTACCTGTGTACGTTAACAGCGGGGTTGGGATGGAATTGAGGAATTATGCAAAATCTTATACTACTTGGCCAGTTTATCTGTTGGCCAAAATTTAATAATATTTTCTTTCATTTTAGTTGTAATAATTTTTTTTGTTTTAGTTGTAAGAATATTGGTTTTGCTTCAGTTGGAATGTTATTTTTTTTAGTTTCAGTTGTAAGAATATTGGTTTTGTTTCGTTTGTAATGATATTTTTTTTTGTTTCAGTCATAAGAATATTCTTTTGTTTCAGTTGTAATAATATTTTTTAACCTATTACCACAGGACTGAAATTTGAAGATTATTACATGGATTTCCCACAATACAAAGAGTGGATGGGAGAGACTAACCGGATATCAAATAATTATGTAAAGGACATTTATGAATTTGGTAAATACGCTTCCAAAAATCTTAAAAGTGAAAAGATTTCGTGTCCACGCACTCATTGTATTAACGAAAAATATAAGTCATTGGAAGTTGTTGAGTTGCATTTACTAAAGTGGGGAATCTGTCAAGACTATATAATATGGACATACCATGGTGAAAAAGTTGTACCTTATGCTCCAGAAGAATTACCGACACCCGACCGTGTAACGGAACCCCAAGGAGTAGAAGTGATACATGATTCACCAACATATCGTCCATTGATCGACTTAATTGATGATGCTTACAGACTCCACAACCAACAAAACCACCAACATATGGATACAAATAATGCGCATTATGACCAAGTACATGAACAAATTGATGCTGAACTACTAGGAGATCGGGAATACATACGGTTGAAAGCCGATTCGTCTAGACCGTTGTATAAAGATTGCGATGAAGATCACTCGGCATTATATGCAATGATTGGTTTGCATAATTTGAAGAGTCAATTTGGTTTGTCTGGAAACAACGTAACCGAAATTCTTAAGTGGGTTAAAGAAATTCTCCCAAAAGAGAACATGTTACCAGACAATTATCCTACCATAAAGAAGAGTTTGAAGGGTTTAGGTTTGAAATACAAATCTATTCATGCTTTCAAGTATGATTGCATATTGTACCGGAACGATCACGAAGAGAAGGATGAATTTCCTGTATGCAGTGAGCCTAAATATATGGTTTGTGAGAATGGAAATGACAAATATGCAAAAAATCGCAAGTGCTCGCAAGTCCCACAAAAGGTTTTGAAGTATTTTCCACTTGGTCCATGGTTAAAATGTTTTTTTACTTTACCATGGATAGCGGAGGCCATGATATGGCATGCTCGATGCGAGGTGGGTGGGAATTTGATGCGTCATCCGGTTGATTCACTCATTTGGCAAATTTCAAATGCACAACACCATGAATTTGCAAAGGAACCGCGGAACGTTCGTCTTGCAATCTCAACCGATGGGTTTAACCCTTTCGATAATTTAAGTACTAGTCAGAGTTATTGGCCAGTTCTTATAGCGCCTTTAAGTCTTCCTCCGACATTATTCATGAGAAAGGAGTTCACATTGTTATCTTTGTTGATACCTGGGCCGAAGGCTCCCAGTGATGATATTGATATATTCTTAGCACCATTAATCGAAGAACTTAAAGAGTTATGGGATAAAGGCATGACGACGTTCGATTATCATAAGGGTGAAGATTTCACACTTAAAGAAATGGTGATATGGGCGATCCACGATCTTCCTGCTTATGGGACCTTGTCCGGTTGTAATGTTCATGGTTATTATGGATGTCCCATATGTAGGGAGCAAACTGAAGCCTGTTGGTTAAAACATAGTGTTAAGATGAGTTACACGGGTCATCGTAGATTTTTGCCGACCAGTCACCCTTTTAGGAACGACAAGTCTAACTTTTTGCCTGTCGGTCACGAGCGCAGAACGGCACCTATTCGACTTTCTGGTCAGCAAATTGAGGAGAAGGCGGCAGCTGCGACTGCCGGGAATAGGTATGTAGGCAAACACCCCCAGTTTTTAAACCTGAGGCGTAAATCTAGGGAGGATCTGAACGACCCTAGTAAAGCGAAGCCATGGTCAAGGCGATCAATATTTTTTAATTTGCCGTATTAAAAAGATCATCGTGTAAGGCATATAATTTATGTGATGCACACAGAGAAGAATGTTGCAGAACATTTGATAGGAACATGTCTGGGTGGATCTCATTCCAAAGATGGAGAGCGTGCCCGCCGAGATCTAGAGGATATAAAAATAAAGAAGAGACTATGGTTAAAAAATGATCCAACGACAGGAATAATTTTTATCCCCCCGACTGCTTTCACTTTAACTACTAGTGAGAAGAAGATCCTCTTAGACACGTTGTTCAACTTGAAGACTCCAACCGGTTATTCTGGTAATTTACATAGGGTAGTAAGCTACCAAGAAAATGTCTTGAAACAGTGCAAGTCTCACGACTGGCACGTAATCATCTAATTAATCCTGCTGTTATTTCGGCATTGCTTCTCTGAACACAAAGATCTCCGTCGGGCAATTATGCAAATCAGTTTGTGTTTTACCCTACTTTGTGCGAAAGTGGTAAACAGAAGGCACATCAAAGCTGCGAAATCAACTTTAGCCAAGGCAGTTTGTGTATTAGAGAAATATTTTCCTCCGTCATTCTTCGATATCAGTATCCACCTGCTTGTGCATTTATTCGATGAAGCTTTATTATGTGGTCCCGTGAGGTATCGTTGGATGTATCCTTTTGAGCACTTGATGAAAACCGTCAAAGATTATATAAAGAATACACGGTATATTTGAGGGTTGATTGCTGAAGAATACGTAACGATGGAATCATCGCTATACGCTAGGGAACATATGCCAGAACAAGAGGTGAGGAGGTTTGATCCTCGTGGAGAACCAGTGATAGAGGAACCTGACGAGTTTGAGGACGAATTATCGTTTGGGAACCCTAAAGAGGTGAAACTCACAAACCTACAATACGAGCAAGCAACTCGTCATGTCTTCGAATCACAAGATGAATTCCAAAACTGGAGAGAGTGAGTATCTACTGAATTCTTCTTCTTTGATTATATGTATTTTTTATTTTATGATCTAAACTCTATAATTTTTCGGTAGGAAGTACGAGAAAGAAATTGTCCAAAATCAAAAAAGAAATTGGACGACAACTGACTCTAGGGCATGGGTGTCAAAAGAGGTACTTTTCACATCTTATGTGTGCGGTTATTTATTCATGTGTGGTAAAAACATGACCTAATACAAATTCATTAATAAATGCATCTTCTAAAAAGAGGTGATGTCTCTTCTAGACTTGCACGCCTAGCAAAAGGTCCTAGTTTTCGTGCGAAAGAGTTTAAGAAATTCCGCACCAACGGTTTTGATTTCATTTCATATCCATATGAGGAAAAGCTTTTGACGCAAAACAGTGGAATATCAATTTCTTCCTTGAACACCTATATCGCTAGCAAAAGTGATAAAAATCCAAAGAATACGGTGCTAACCTATTATGGGATAATTCAACAAATCCTAGAACTTGATTACTTGGATTTCACAGAAACCGTATTCTATTGTGATTGGGTAAAGGTGGAGGATACAACGAATGCTTGCAAAGTTGATCCCGACTCCAAACTTATTATGGTAGATTTATCAAAGCTGAAGACTAAAGACCGCATAGTCGACGAGCCTTTTATTTGTCCCTTTCACAACGTAAAGAAGGTATTCTACTCGAAGTGCATAAATGATGGCAATTGGTCTATTGTTGTGCATGCACCAAAGGGTATGACTACTGAAGTAGATGCATTAAAGGCTCCAAAAGAGTTTCAGTCAGCTCTTGATGACAACCCTAATTTGAAGGATCTTTTAGTTGATTTAAAGGAAGATTGAGTATCAAAATATTATTTTATCCTCATCAATCTTATTTGTATCCTATTATGATATTGACATTGTATTAGCATTTTACTTTAACTTATGAATTTCATCTACTTTTAAGTGTAATGTCCTGCTTTTTCTACAAATGGTAGGTGATTTATCGGTTATTTTGTTTAGAATAGATATGTTTTCATTTATTTATTTCTATCATTTGGCTTTAGAGGGAGAAAACCCGAAACATCCCCCGAACGGCCCTGTGAGTGGCACCAACACCTCGCATGGGACCAATGTAACTCGTAGGAATTGACCGCGCGATCACGGGACCCCCGGTTTGAGAATACGATGATAATTTGCATATTTCTAGACTTAGGCTTAAAAACATGGCGTTAGTGGGTGAAAACCCGAAATAGCCCCTGAACGGCCCCGTGAGTGGCACCAACAGCTCGAACGGGACCAATGTAACTCGTAGGAATTGACAGTGTGATCAGGGGACCCCCGGTTTGAGAATACGTTGATAATTTGAAAATATATTGACTTAAGCTTAAAAAAGTGGCATTAGAGGATGAAAACCCAAAATAGCCCCCGAACGGCCCCGTGAGTGGCACCAACACCTCACACGGGACCAATGTAACTTGTAGGAACTGACCGAACGATCATGGGACTGCCGGTTTAAGAATACGACGACAATTTATGTATTTATAGACTCGAGCTTAAAAACATGGCATTAGAAGGAAAAAATCCGGCACAATGTTCGTTAGGATCGTCTTCGTTTACTACACCGGTAATAAGATCGTCTCTTCGAGTATGAAATGAATAGTAGAAACCAACGGTGTGAAAGCGTCCGTTAAATAATAGGTATATTTCCAATGTTTTGCACCTATCTGGGAACGACATCTTCTGCCAGCATCTTGGGTCAGACAACTCCCGCTATAGATATAAATTTGCCTTTTATTTGATTAAATTAGACAACGTGGATCGATATTCATTTGTTCATTTTTATAAAAACACGTTATATGTATGGTTTTAAAAAATCGATAGCATATATGCCTATGCATATATGCAGGCGCATATATGAAGCATATATGCATATATACAGGCTGCATATATGCAGCATATATGCATCTGCATATATGCAAACATATATGCATCAACATATATGAATTCTCTATGGATTGGTTTACATATTGAAAGCAAGCGGATCGAGGTTTACATATTGCCTACTTGGATTGGTTTTCATTTATTTTTCAATTTTACATTTTGTATTCGTGGAATGATGTTATCAAATTGTTTTTTATGAATCATTTCACACTATTCAGGTAATTCCTATTGAGGTCTCTGTATTCTTTGGTAATGTAGGTATAAAGCTTGGGGTTCTCTTTTAGGATAGCAGTTGGCAGAAAGAGACATTATAATGGCATGCATTGATTACAGGTGAACGTGATTTCACATTCTAAATATACTTTCTTAGAAAAAATAAATACAGTCGTTTGATACTCATAGAAATTCCTGACCACTAACTTCCTTATTGACCATGGCCAAAAATTAAAATGATATATTGTTTTAAATGATATATATTGGGTACAAGTTAAATGATATATTTTGTTAGATTGATATTGTACCCTCCTATGATATATTTTATTCAAATAGTGAAATATCCTAATAAGGTAACACTCCTATTATATAGGTGGGATTGATTATATGCTATCATGCCTTTAGTGAAAAAATATAATGTAGAATTCATAATCCACTTAAGATAATCTATTACAAACAAGACAAGTATTTCCGACGAGTTTAGTGACGCGGTCGCGGGACACCCGATTTGAGAATACGACGGTAATTTGCATATTTCTAGACTTAGGCTTAAAAACATGGCGTTATAGGGTAAAAACTCGAAACAACCCCCAAACGTCCCCGTGGGTGGCACAAACACCTCCCACGGGACAATGTAACTCGTAGGAACCGATCTCGTAGCCGCGGGTCTCCCGATTTGAGAATACGATGAAAATTTGCATATTTCTAAACTTAGACTTAAAAAAAGGTGTTAGAGGGTGAAAACTCGAAACAGCCCCCGAACGTCCCCATGGGTGGTACCAACACCTCCCACGGGACCAATGTAACTCGTAGGAACTGACCTGGCAGCCACGGGTCTCCTGGTTTGAGAATACGACAGTAATTTGCATATTTCTAGACTCAGGCTTAAAAACATAGCGTTAGAGGGTGATAACTTGAAAAAGCCCCCGAAAGTCCCCCTGGGTGGCACCAACACCTCCCACGGGACCAATGTAACTCGTAGGAACTGACCACGCAGCTACAGGACTCCCGGTTTGAGAATACGATGGTAATTTGTATATTTCTAGACTTAAGCTTTAAGAACATGGCGTTAGAGGGTGAAAACTCGAAACAGCCCCTGAAAGTCCCCATGGGTGGCACCAACACCTCCCACGGGACCAATGTAACTCGTAGGAACTGACCACGTAGCCGCGGGTCTCCCCGTTTGAGAATACGACGATAATTTGCATATTTGTAGACTTAAGCAAAACATGGCGTTAGAGGATGAAAACTCGAAATAACCCTCGAATGGCCCTGTGGGTGGCACCAACACCTCCCACGGGACCAATGTAACTCGTAGGAACTGACCCCGCAACCACGGGTCTCCCAATTTGAAAATACGACAGTAATTTACATATTTTTAGACTTAGGCTTAAAAACATGACGTTAGAGGGTGAAAACTCGAAACAGCCCCCGAACGGCCCCGTGGGTGGCACCAACACCTCCCACGGGACCAATATAACTCGTAGGAACTGACCCCGCATCTATGGGACTCCCGGTTTGAGAATACGATGGTAATTTTCATATTTCTAGACTTAGGCTTAAAAACATGGCGTTAGAGGGTGAAAACTCAAAATAACCCCCGAACGTCCTCATGGGTGGCACCAACAACTCCCACGAGACCAATGTAACTCGTAGGAACAAACCACGCAGCCGTGGAACTCCCGGTTTGAGAATACGATGATAATTTTCATATTTCTAGACTTAGGCTTAAAAATATGGCATTAGAGGGTGAAAACTCAAAACAGCCCCCGAACATCCCCGTGGGTGGCACCAACACCTCCCACGGGACCAATGTAACTCGTAGGAACTGACCATTCAGCTGCGGGTCTCCCAATTTGACAATACAATGGTAATTTGTATATTTCTAGACTTATGCAAAATATGGCGTTAGAGGGTGAAAACTCAAAATAGCCCCCGAACGTCCTCATGGGTGGCCCCAACACCTCCCACGAGACCAATGTAACTCGTAGGAACTGACCACGCAGCCACGGAACTCCCGGTTTGAGAATACGACGGTAATTTTCATATTTCTAGACTTAGGCTTAAAAAACATGGCGTTAGAGGGTGAAAACTCGAAATAGCCCCCGAACGTCCCCGTGGGTGGCACCAACACCTCCCACGGGACCAATGTAACTCGTAAAAACTGACCACGCAGCTGCGGGTCTCCCGGTTTGAGAATACGATGGTAATTTGCATATTTCGAGACTTAAGCAAAATATGGCGTTAGAGGGTGAAAACTCGAAACAACCCCCGAACGACCCCGTGGGTGGCACCAACACCTCCCACGGTACCAATATAACTCGTAGGAACTGATCCCGCAGCCGCGGAACTCCCGTTTGGAGAATACAACGGTAATTTGCATATTTCTAGACTTAGGCTTAAAAACATGGCGTTAGCGGGTGAAAACCCGAAAAAGACCCCGAACGGCCCACGGGATGGCACCAACACACACACGAGAGCAATGTAACTCGTAGGAACTGACCCCGCAGCCGTGGGTCTCTCGGTTTGAGAATACGATGGCAATTTGCATATTTCTAGACTTAGGCTTAAAAATATTGCGTTAGAGGGTGAAAACTCGAAACAGCCCCCAAACGACCCCATGGGTGGCACCAACACCACCCACGGGACCAATGTAACTCGTAGGAACTGCCACGCTGTCACGGGACTCCCGGTTTGAGAATACGACTGTAATTTGCATATTTCCAGACTTAAAAAAAATGATGTTAGAGGGTGAAAAATCAAAACAACCCCCGAACGGCCCCGTGGGTGGCACCAATACCGCCCACCGGACCAATATAACTCGTAGGAACTGACCCTAAAGTCCCGAGTCTCTCGATTTGAGAATACAACGGTAATTTGCATATTTCTAGACTTAGGCTTAAAACATAGCGTTGGATGGTGAAAACTCAAAACAGCCCCGAACGTCCTCGTGGGTGGCACCAACATCTCTCACGAGACCAATGTAAGTCGTAGGAATGGACCACGCAGCCGCGGGACTCCCGGTTTGAGAATACGACGGTAATTTGCATATTTCTAGACTTAGGCTTAAAAACATGGCGTTAGAGGTTGAAAACTCGAAACAGCACCCGAACATCCCCATAGGTGGCACAAACACCTCCCACGGGACCAATGTAACTCGTAGGAACTCACCACGCTGCTACGGGTCTCCCGGTTTGAGAATACGAAGGTAATTTGAATATTTCTAGACCTAAGAAAATATGGCGTTAGAGGGTGAAAACTCGAAAGAACCCCCGAACGGCCCCGTGGGTGGAACCAACACCTCACACGAGACCAATGTAACTTGTAGGAACTGACCCCGCATCCACGGGTCTCCCGGTTTGAGAATACGATGGTAATTTGTATATTTCTAGTCTTAGGCTTAAAAACATGGTGTTAGTGGGTGAAAACTCGAAACAGCTCCCGAACGGCCCCGTGGGTGGCACCAACAACTCCCACGAGACCAATGTTACTCGTAGGAACGGACCCCGCAACCGCGGGTCTCCCGGTTTGAGAATACGACAGTAATTTGCATATTTCTAGACTTAGACTTAAAAACAATCCGTTAAAGGGTGAAAACTAAAAACAGCCCCCGAACGGCCCCGTGGGTGGCCCCAACACCTCCCACGGGACCAAGGTAACTCGTAGGAACTGACGACACAGTCGTGGGATTCTCGGTTTGAGAATACGACGGTAATTTGCAGATTTCTAGACTAAGCAGAACATGGTGTTAGAGGGTGAAAAATAAAAAAAACTCCGAACGGCCCCATGTGTGGCACCAATACCTCCCACGGGACCAATGCAACTCGTAGGAACTGACCCCGCAGCCGCGGGTCTCCATATTTGAGAATATAACGGTAATTTGCATATTTCTGGACTTAGGCTTAAAAACGTGGCGTTAGTGGGTGAAAACTCGAAAAAGCCCCCGAACATCCTCGTGGGTGGAATCAACACCTCTCACGAGACCAATGTAACTCGTAGGAACTGACCACGCAGTCGCGAGACTCCCGGTTTGAGAATACGATGATAATTTGCATATTTCTAGACTTAAGCAAAACATGGTGTTAGAGGTTGAAAAATCGAAACAACCTCTAAATGGCCCCGTGGGTGGCAACAACACCTCCCACGGGACCAATGTAACTCGTAGGAACTGAACCCGCAGTCGCGGGTCTCTCGGTTTGATAATACGACTATAATTTGCATATTTCTAGACTTAGGAATAAAAATATGGCGTTAGAGGGTAAAAACTGGAAACAACCCCCGAATGTCCCCATGAGTGGCACCAACACCTCCCACGGGACCAATGTAACTTGTTGGAACTGACCACACGTCTACGGGTCTCCCGATTTGAGAATACGACGGTAATTTGCATATTTCTAGACGTAGGCTTAAAAACAAGGCGTTGGAGTATAAAAACTCAAAACAGCCCCTGAACGGCCCCATGGGTGGCACCAACACCTCCCACGGGACCAATGTAACTCATAGGAACTGACCCCACAGCCGCGGGACTCCCGGCTTGAGAATACGACTGTAATTTACATATTTTGAGACTAAAGCAAAATATGGCGTTAGAGGTTGAAAACTCGAAACAACCCCCGAACGGCCCCATGGGTGGTACTTACACCTCCCACGGGACCAATGTAACTCGTAGGAACTGATCCCGCAGCCGCAGGTCTCCTGATTTTAGAATACAGTGGTAATTTGTATATTTCTAGACTTAGACTTAAAAACGTGGCATTAGCAGGTGAAAACTCGAAAAAGCCCCCGAACGGCCCCGGGGATGGCACCAACACCTCCCACTGGACCAAAGTAACTCCTAGGAACTGACCACGCAGTCACGGGACTATCGGTTTGAGTATACGACGGTAATTTGCATATTTTTAGACTTAAAAAAAAACATGGTGTTAGAGGGTGAAAAATCAAAACAACCCCCGAACGGCCCCGTGGGAGGCACCAACACCCCCCATGGGACCAATGTAACTCGTAGGAACTAACCCTGCAGCCACGGGTCTTCCGATTTGATAATACGACAATAATTTTCATATTTCTAGACTTAGGCTTAAAAACATAGCGTTGGATGGTGAAAACTCAAAACAGCCCCGAACGTCCTCCTGTGTGGCACCAACACCTCCCACGAGACCAATGTAACTCGTAGGAACTGACCACGCAGTCGCGGGACTCTCGGTTTGACAATACGATGGTAATTTGCATATTTCTAGACTTAGGCTTAAAAATATGGAGTTAGAGGGTGAAAACTCGAAACAGCCCCCGAACATCCCCATTGGTGGCACCAACACCTCCCACGGGACCAATGTAACTCATAGGAACTGACCACGAAGCTACGGGTCTCCCGGTTTGAGAATACGAAGGTAATTCGCATATATCAAGACTTAAGCAAAATATGGCGTTTGGTGGTGAAAACTCGAAACAACCCCCGAACGGCCCCGTGGGTGGAACCAACACCTCACACGGGACCAATTTAACTCGTAGGAACTGACCCCGCATCCGCGGGTCTCCCGGTTTGAGAATATGATGGTAATTTTCATATTTCGAGACTTAGGCTTAAAAACATGGCGTTAGAGGGTGAAAACTCAAAATAGCCCCCGAACGTCCTCGTGGGTGGCCCCAACACCTCCCACGAGACCAATGTAACTCGTAGGAACTGACCACGCAGCCGCGGGACTCCCGGTTTGAGAATACGACGATAATTTTCATATTTCTAGACTTAGGCATAAAAAACATGGCGTTAGAGGGTGAAAACTCGAAATAGCCCCCGAACGTCCCCGTAGGTGGCACCAACACATCCCACGGGACCAATGTAACTCGTAAAAACTGACCACGCAGCTGCGGGTCTCCCGGTTTGAGAATACGATGGTAATTTTCATATTTCGAGACTTAAGCAAAATATGGCGTTAGAGGGTGAAAACTCGAAACAACCCCCGAACGACCCCGTGGGTGGCACCAACACCTCCCACGGTACCAATATAACTCGTAGGAGCTGATCCCGCAGCCGCGGAACTCCCGTTTGGAGAATACAACGGTAATTTGCATATTTTTAGACTTAGGCTTAAAAACATGGCGTTAGCGGGTGAAAACTCGAAAAAGACCCCGAACGGCCCACGGGATGGCACCAACACCTCCCACGAGACCAATGTAACTCTTAGGAACTGACCCCGCAGCCGCGGGTCTCCTGATTTAAGAATACGACGGTAATTTGCATATTTCTAGACTTAGGCTTAAAAACATGGCGTTAGAGGGTGAAAACTCGAAACAACCCCCAACGGCCCCGTTGGTGGCACTAACACCTCCCACGGGAATAATTTGCATATTTTTAGACTTAGGATTAAAAACATAGCGTTGGATGGTGAAAACTCAAAATAGCCCCGAAGGTCCTCGTGGGTCGCACCAACACCTCCCACGAGACCAATATAACTCGTAGGAACTGACCACGCAGCCGCGGGACTCTCGGTTTGAGAATACGAAGGTAATTTTCATATTTCAAGACTTAAGCTTAAAAAACATGGCGTTAGAGGGTGAAAACTCGAAACAACCCCCGAACGTCCCCGTGGGTGGCACCAACACCTCCCACGGGACCAATGTAACTCGTAAAAACTGACCACGCAGCTGCGGGTCTCTCGGATTGAGAATACGATGGTAATTTGTATATTTCGAGACTCAAGAAAAATATGGCGTCAGAGGGTGAAAACTCGAAACAACCCCCGAACGGCCCCGTGGGTGGTACCAACACCTCCCACGGGACCAATGTAACTCATAGGAACTGATCCCGTAGCCGCGGGTCTCCCGGTTTTAGAATACAACGGTAATTTGTATATTTCTAGACTTAGCCATAAAAACGTGGTGTTAGCGGGTTAAAACTCGAAAAAGCCCTCGAACGACACCGGGGATGGCACCAACACCTCCCACTGGACCAAAGTAACTCCTAGGAACTGACCACGCAGTCACGGGACTATCGGTTTGAGTATACAATAGTAATTTGCATATTTCTAGACTTAAAAAAAAACATGGTGTTAGAGGGTGAAAAATCAAAACAACCCCCGAACGGCCCCGTGGGAGGCACCAACACCTCCCATGGGACCAATGTAACTCGTTGGAACTGACCCTGCAGCCACGGGTCTCCCGGTTTGATAATACGATAATAATTTTCATATTTCTAGACTTAGGCTTAAAAACATAGCGTTGGATGTTGAAAACTCAAAAAAAGCCCCGAACGTCCTCCTGGGTGGCACCAACACCTCCCACAAGACCAATGTAACTCGTAGGAACTGACCACGCAGTCGCGGGACTCCCGATTAGAGAATACGATGGTAATTTGCATATTTCTATACTTAGGCTTAAAAACATGGCGTTAGAGGGTGAAAACTCGAAACAGGCCACGAACATCCGCAGAGGTGGCACCAACACCTCCCAAGGGACCAATGTAACTCATAGGAACTGACCACGAAGCTACGGGTCTCCCGGTTTGAGAATACGATGCTAATTCACATATATGAAGACTTAAGCAAAATATGGCATTTGAGGGTGAAAACTAGAAATAACCCCCGAACGGCCCCGTGGGTGGAACCAAACCTCACACGGGACCAATGTAACTCGTAGGAACTGACCCCGCATTCGCGGGTCTCCCGGTTTGAGAATACGATGGTAATTTGCATATTTCGAGACTTAGGCTTAAAAACATGGCGTTAGAGGGTGAAAACTAAAAATAGCCTCTGAACGTCCTCGTGGGTGGCACCAACACCTCCCACGAGACCAATGTAACTCGTAGGAACTGACCACGCAGCCGCGGGTCTCCCGGTTTGAGAATACAACAGTAATTTTCATATATCTAGACTTAGGCTTGAAAACATGGCATTAGCGGGTGAAAACTCGAAAAATCCCCCAAACGGCCCCCGGGATGGCACCAACACCTCCCATGAGACCAATGTAACTCGTAGGAACTGACCCCGCAGTCGCGGGTCTCCCGATTTAAGAATACAACGGTAATTTGCATATTTCTAGACTTAGGCTTAAAAACATGGCCTTAGAGGGTAAAAACTCGAAACAACCCCCGAACGACCCCGTGGGTGGCACCAACACCTCCCACGGGATAAATGTAACTCATAGGAACTGACCCTGTAGCCGCGCGTCTCCCAGTTTTATTATAAGGCAATAATTTGCATATTTTTAGACTCAGTCTTAAAAACATAGCGTTGGATGGTGAAAACTCAAAATAGCCCCGAACGTCCTCGTGGGTGGCACCAACATCTCCCACGAGACCAATGTAACTCGTAGGAACTGACCACGCAGCTATGGGACTCCTGATTTGAGAATATGACGATTATTTGCATATTTCTAGACTTAGGCTTAAAACATTGGCGTTAGAGGGTGAAAACTCGAAACAACCCCCTAACATCCCCATAGGTGGAACCAACACCTCCCACGGGACCAATGTAACTCGTAGGAACTAACCACACAGCTATGGGTCTCTCGGTTTGAGAATACGAAGGTAATTTGCATATTTCTAGACCTAAGCAAAATATGGCGTTTGAGGGTGAAAACTCGAAACAACCCCCGAACGGCCCCGTGGGTGGCACTAACACCTCACACGGGACCAATGTAACTTGTAGGAACTGACCCCGCATCCGCGGGTCTCCCGGTTTGAGAATACAACGGTAATTTTTATATTTCTATACTTAGGCTTAAAAACATGGCGTTAGTGGGTGAAAACTCGAAACAACCCCCGAACGGCCCGGTGGGTGGCACCAACAACTCCCACGAGACCAATCTAACTCGTAGGAATGGACCCCGCAACCGCGGGTCTCTCGGTTTGAGTATACGACGGTAATTTGCATATTCCTAGACTTAAGCTAAAAAACATGGCGTTAGAGGGTGAAAACTCAAAACAGCCCCCGAACGGCTCCGTGGGTGGCACTAACGCCTCCCACGGGACCAATGTAACTAGTAGGAACTGACCACACAGTCGCGGGATTCCCGATTTGAGAATACGATGGTAATTTGCATATTTTTAGAATGAAGCAAAACATGGTGTTAGAGGGTGAAAAATCGAAAAAACCTCCAAACGGCCCCGTGGGTGGCACCAATACCTCCCACCGGACCAATGTAACTCGTATGAACTGACCCCGTAGACGCGGGTCTCCCGGTTTGAGAATACAATGGTAATTTGCATTTTCTAGAATTAGACTTAAAAACGTGGCGTTAGTTGGTGAAAACTCGAAAAAGCCTCCAAACGTCCTCGTGGGTGGAACCAACACCTCTCACGAGACCAATGTAACTTATAGGATTTGACCACGCAACCGCGGGACTCCCGGTTTTAGAATACGACGATAATTTGCATATTTTTAGACTTAAGCAAAACATGGTGTTAGAGGGTGAAAAATCGAAACAATCCCCGAACGGCCCCGTGGGTGGCACCAACACCTCCAACGGGACCAATGTAACTCGTAGGAACTGACCCTACAGACGCGGGTCTCCCTATTTGATAATACGACAATAATTTGCATATTTCTAGACTTAGGCTTAAAAACATGGCGTTAGAGGGTGAAAACTCAAAAAAGCCACCGAACATCCTCGTGGGTGGCACCAACACCTCCCATGGGACCAATATAACTCGTAGGAACAGCCCCCCCAGTCGCGAGTCTCCCGGTTTGAGAATACGACGGTAATTTGCATATTTCTAGACTTAAGTTTAAAAGCATGGCTCTAGAGGGTGAAAACTCGAAACAACCCCCGAACGGCCCCGTGGGTGGCACCAACACCTCCCACGCGACCAATGTAAGTCGTAGAAACTAACCATGCAGCCACGAGACTCCCGGTTTGAAAATACGACGGTAATTTGCATATTTCTAGACTTAAGCAAAACATGGTGTTAGAGGGTAAAAAATCAAAACAACCCCCGAACGGCACAGTGGGTGGTACCAACACCTCCCACGAGACCAATGTAACTCCTAGGAACTGACCCCACAGCCGCGGGTCTCCCGGTTTGAGAATACGACGATAATTTGCATATTTCTAGACTTAAGCTTAAAAACATGGCGTTAGAGGGCGAAAACAAAAAATAGCCCCCGAACGGCCCCGTGGGTGGCACCAACACCTCCCACGGGACCAATATAAGTCGTAGGTACTAACCACGCAGCCGTGGGACTCCCGATTTGAGAATACGACGGTAATTTGCATATTTCTAGACTTAAGCAAAACATGGTGTTAGAGGGTGAAGAATCAAAACAACCACCGAACGGCCCCGTGGGTGGTACCAATACCTCCCACGGGACCAATGTAACTCGTAGGAACTGACTCCACAACCGCGGGTCTCTCGATTTGATAATCCGACAATAATTTTTATATTTCTAGACTTAGGCTTAAAAAAATGGCGTTAGAGGGTGAAAACTCGAAACAGCCCCCGAACGGCCCCGTGGGTGGCACCAGCACCTCCCATTTACCAATGTTAGTCATAGGAACTAACCACGCAGTCTCAGGACTCCCGGTTTGAGAATACGACGATAATTTGCATATTTCTAGACTTAAGCAAAACATGGTGTTAGAGGGTGAAAAATCGAAATAACTCCCGAACGGCCCCGTGGGTGGTACCAACACCTCCCACGGGACCAATGTAACTCGTAGGAACTGACCCCACAGCCGCGAGTCTCCCGATTTGATAATACGACAGTAATTTGCATATTTCTAGACTTAGGCTTAAAGACATGGTGTTAGAGGGTGAAAACTCGAAACAACCCCGAACGGCCCCGTGGGCGGCACCAACACCTCCCATGGGACCAATGTAATTCGTAGGAACTGACCCCGTAGCTGCGGGTCTCCCGGTTTGAGAATACGACGGTAATTTCTATATTTCTAGACTTAGGTTTAAAAACATGGCTTTAGAGGGTGAAAACTCGAAACAACCTCCGAACGGCCCCGTGGGTGGAACCAACAGCCTCCACGGGACCAATGTAACTCGTAGGAACTGATCACGCAGCTGTGGGACTCCCGATTTGAGAATACGATGGTAATTTGCATATTTCTAGACTTAGGATTCAAAAGATGGAGTTAGTGGGTGAAAACTCGAAACAACCCCTAAAAGGCCCCGTGGGTGGCACCAACAACTCCCACGGGAGCAATATAACTCGTAGGAACTGACCACGCAGCAATGGGACTCCTGATTTGAGAATATGACGGTTATTTGCATATTTCTAGACTTATGCTTAAAACATTGGCGTTAGAGGGTGAAAACTCGAAACAACCCCCTAACGTCCTCGTGGGCGGCACCAACACCTCCCACGGGACCAATGTAACTTGTAGGAACTGACCACGCGACCGCAGGTCTCCCGATTTGAGAATACGACACTAATTTGCATATTTCTAGACTTAGGCTTAAAAACATGGTGTTTGAGGGTGAAAACTCGAAACATCCCCCGAACGTCCCCGTGGGTGGCACCAACACCTCCCATGGGACCAATATAACTTGTAGGAACTTACCATGCAGTCGTGGAAATCCCGATTTGAGAATACGATGGTAATTTGCATATTTCTAGACTGAGGCTTAAAAGCATGGCGTTAGAGGGTAAAAACTCAAAAAAGTCCCCCGAACGTCCCTGTGGGTGGCACCAACACCTCTTACGGGACCAATGTAACTTTTAGGAACTGGCCACGCTGCTACGGGTCTCCCGATTTGAGAATACGATGGTAATTTGTAAATTTCTAGACTAAGGCTTAAAAACATGACATTAGTGGATGAAAACTCGAAACAGCCCCTGAACGGCCCCGTGAGTGGCACCAACACCTCCTACGGGACCAATGTAACTCGTAGGAACTGACCACGCAGCCTTGGTAGTCTCTGTTTAGGAATACGATGGTAATTTGCGTATTTCTAGACTTAGGCTTAAAAACATGGCGTTAGTGGGTAAAAACTCGAAACTGCCCCCGAAGGTCCCCATGGGTGGCACAACACCTCCCACGGGACCAATGTAACTCGTAAGAACTGACCACACAGCCGCAGAAATCTCGGTTTGAAAATAGGACGGTAATTTGCATATTTCTAGACTTAAGTAAAAAATGGTGTTAGAGGGTGAAAAATCGAAATAACCGCTGAACGGCCCCGTGGGTGGCACCAACACCTCCCACGGGACGAATGTAACTCGTAGTAACTGACCCCGCAGCCGCGGGTTTCCCGATTTGATAAAACGACATTAATTTTCATATTTCTAGACTTAGGCTTAAAAATATGGCGTTAAAGGGTGAAAACTCAAAATAGTCTCCGAACGTCTTCGTGGGTGGCACCAACACCTCCCACGAGACGAATGTAACTCGTAGGAACTGACCACGCAGCCGCGGGACTCCCGATTTAAGAATACGACAGTAATTTGCATATTTCTGGACTTAAGCAAAATATGGCGTTAGAGGGTGAAAACTCGAAACATCCCCCGAACGTCCCCGTGGGTGGCACCAACACCTCCCACGGGACCAATGTAACTCGTAGGAACTGACCTCGCATCCGCGGGATCCCGGTTTTAGAATACGACGGTAATTTGCATATTTTTAGACTTAGGCTTGAAAACATGGCGTTGGAGGGTGAAAACTTAAAAAAGCCTTCGAACGTCCTCGTGGGTGGCACCAACACCTCCCACGAGACCAATGTAACTCGTAGGAACTGACCACGCAGCCGCGGGACTCCCGGTTTGAGAATACGACAGTAATTTGCATATTTCTAGACTTAGGCTAAAAACATGACGTTAGGGGGTGAAAACTTGAAACAGCCTCCGAACGTCCTCGTGGATGGCACCAACACCTCCCACGAGACCAATGTAACTCGTAGAAACTGACCACGCAGCCGCGGGACTCCCGATTTGAGAATACGATAGTAATTTGCATATTTTTAGACTTAGGCTTAAAAACATGACGTTAGGGGGTGAAAACTCGAAATAGCCCCCGAACGTCCCTGTGGGTGGCACCAACATCTCCCACGAGACCAATGTAAGTCGTAGGAACTAACCACGCAGCCGTGGGACTCCCGGTTTGAGAATACGACGGTAATTTGCATATTTCTAGACTTATTAAAGATGGTGTTATAGGGTGAAAAATCGAAACAACCCCCGAACGGCCCAGTGGGTGGTAACAACACCTCCCATGGGACTAATGTAACTCGTAGGAACTGACCCCACAGCCGCTGGTCTCCCGGTTTGATAATACGACACTAATTTTCATATTTCTATACATAGTCTTAAAAACAAGGCGTTAGAGGGTGAAAACTCGAAACAGCCCCCGAACGGCCCCGTGGGTGTCACCAACCCACCCATGGGACCAATGTAACTCGTAGGAACTAACCCCGCAGCCGCGGGTCTCCCGATTTGAGAATACGATGGTAATTTGCATATTTCTAGACTTAGGTTTAAAAACATGGCTTTAGAGGGTGAAAACTCAAAACAGCCCCCGAAGGGCCCCGTGGGTGGCACCAACACCCCCCACGGGACCAATGTAACTCGAAGGAACTGGCCACGGATTCGTGGGACTCTCGGTTTGAGAATACGACGGTAATTTGCATATTTCTAGACTTAGGCTTAAAAACAGGGCATTAGAGGGTGAAAAATCGAAACAGCCCTCGAACGTCCCCGTGGCACCAACACCTCCCATGGGTCCAATGTGAAAAACATTGCTAATGCCGTTTAATACAAGATTAAACTATATAAGCATCTCCGAGATGTTTGTTGAAGAAACCCTTTTCTTTTGAAAATAAAAATTATAAACAACAAGATGTGTTTACAAAAAATTTATGTACGAGAGTAATCAAGACTTTGTAAACAGTTTTTGAAACTAAGACAGTTTCAAAAATTCAGCACACTATAGAATGAGATGAGTAGATGAAGATAATCGACACACAGTTTTTAACGTAGTAAAACCTCTCCCAACAGAGGAAACATCCACGGTGACTTCTAAGTCACAAAAGTAAAAATCCACTAACAACAAATAATAGTTACAAACAATACAACATACATGCACACAAATCAACCTATTCTAAGTTTAGGAATATACCCCACTTGGTGTCCTTCTAACTTCTCATAGATCTGATTGTTGATGATGTTTTTCCAGTTTGATAACTTCCTTTGCTTTAGCTTCCTTATGTCAACTCAATGATCTTTGATCTTATACACAACACTTTCAGTGTAGTAGTGTGTTAAGTGTTTGTGAAGTGATTCCTATCAACATGCATGAACTCACACACACTTAGATTTACAGACAGTCCTAGAAAAATTACATATAAAGACTATATGCTGTGATTTTGTTTTCTTTCTTTCTTACAGAACTAAAAACCTTTTTGACCTTTAATATAACCCAGATTCCACGGATATCTCGCTTCAAAATCGGTCAAGATCTTAATCAATCTTGATTTTAAAAATATTTTTGAGATTGAAAATCTCCAAGTGTAAATCCAACTAGGTCAAGGTTAAGTTTCGTAAGAACAGAAACAATAAAACATTTTCAAAACTAAATCAGTAAAGATTTTCTTAAATCAAGTAAGAAATATGCAGATCTAGTGAAAATGTAACATGCAGAGTGTAGATCTAAAGTTTCTATGAAAAAGAAACACAGATCTTCACACGAATGTTTAAGTTGTAAACAAGATCATAGACAAAGAGGTTACAGCTTCAATATGAACAAACCAATCTCTCTCAAACACTCAAGGTTGTGTTTGGGGTGTTATATAAACGAAGGTTTGATTCAGGGTTTGAAGTGTTTAGGGTTTGGGTTTGGCTAACCGTTTCTTTTATCTCTCTTATCTCTTTTGTTTTCTCTCTTCTCTCTCACTTCTCTCTTCTCTCTATATTTTTTTCTCTCAGAAATGACGAATGCCCAAAAGTCTTGAAATGCTGAGAAGTGGAGGGTTTATATAGGGATGAGGGAAGGTTCTGGAACTACGAAGGGAATCAATGGCTGAGATCAAGTCTTTCTTACTATGACTTGATCCAAGGGTTATGAAATAGCGGTGGTTAAGATGATTATAATTGGTTCAAAGATATACCACCAGGATTGATTAAAAACACATGCAGTCCATCGATTAGGAATGATCCAATGATTAGTAATGCACCAGGCAATCCTCTCACATAATAAACACAAACTGATGCAACAAGCAAGTGACAAGTGTTGGCATGTGACAGGTGTACAAACGCGCGTCTAAAATATTTACAAGCAGCCCCCTGAAGTCTCTAGCGCATTTATATCCTACCCAATCAAACATTTTAGTGAAAACTGAAGTTTCCAAAATATAATATTAACCCCTCAAATTATATAAACACATTTTATTAATGAAAAAATTTATTTAAAAAATGTTTAAAAATGTTTAAAAATTCCCAAAAAATTATTAAAGCACTATTTTAAGGGGAATTAATCACACAATCAATTTAAAGCAATATATACACATGTATGCACTTCTAATTGTGTGTAGTGTGATTCAATTTATACCTTTATGGATCATTGAAGAGGATTAGAGAGAATGATTCTGAGGTTCTTTGGATTCTAGGACGGACAACCAATTTTGTCACTATTTCCAAACTAGTTGAACACTTATACAGTATAGACTTAAGTAAGTCAAAGGTATAAGGTTCTTCAATCTTCCCCTTTGGAAATATGAGACAAAATCTCCTTTGAGTTAGCTTAAAACTCTTAGGGAACCAAAAAAAATAAAACCTAGTCCTATACAAAAGATACTATCTACCCATTTCCTAGAAAGTCAAAAATTACATAACTCAAGTATTTACAACTTTGTACACTAGAAATGGTAGACAATCAGTAGGAGAGATTCCTGCAAATATGTACACTAAGATCAAGCAGTTTAGATGAAATGTGAACAAAACATTGAACTCGTAAGACTCAAATTTCTCCCCCATTTTGTCTCAAATGGACAAAGGGTAAAACTTAAGGTCTTAAGATTTTAATCAGCGCATACCATACCTATAGAATTACGCAAATACAGAAATCTGTTATAGTCTAAAGGTTTAGTGAACATGTATGCAAGTTGCAGATCAGTAGGCAAGTAATGAATTTCTAATTCCTTAGTTTCAACAAGTTCGCGTATAAAATGATGCCTTATTTTAATATGCTTAGTTCGCGAGTGTTGAACCGTGTTTTTAGATATGTTAATGGCGCTTTGATTGTCACAATACAATTGTAACTGATCTTATTTAATCCCATAATCACTTAACATCTGTTTTATCCATAACAATTGAGCACAGCAACTTCCTGCTGCTATATATTCGGACTCAGCCATAGATAAAGATGTGCAATTCTGTTTTTTTGCTACTCCAACCAACTAAATTATTGCCGACATAATAACAGGCACCTGATGTACTTTTACTGTCATCAGTACAACCGGCCCGATCAGCATCAGTATACCCTATGATGGTGCTGCAGGTATCATTTGTGTACCTAAGTCCAAGATTGAGAGTGCCTTTTATGTACTTTATTATACGTTTTACACACGATAAATGGCTCTCTTTAGGGTTATTCTGGTAACGAGCACACAGACATACAACATACATTATGTCTGGTCGTGAGGCAGTTAGATAGAGTAGGATACCAATCATACTACGATAGAGTGTGGAATCAACTGACTTACCATTTTCATCTTTGCTTAATTTAACCGTAGTACTCATAGGGGTTTTGGCAACTTTAGCATTTTCTAACCCAAATTTCTTAACAAGGTCTAAGGCATACTTGGTTTGAGAGACAAATAGACCATCAGAATTCTGTTTCACTTGAAATCCTAAGAAAAGTTGTAGCTCCCCCATAAGGGACATGTGAAACTCCTTATGCATAATAGCAGAAAAAGATTTAACTTCAGAGTTTGAAGTTGACCCGAAAATGATGTCGTCTACATAGACTTGGGCTATAATAATGTTTTTGTCAAAATGTTTGACAAAGAGAGTCTGGTCATTTCCTCCTCTCTTAAAACCCTTATCCAACAAAAAGTTGGAAAGGCGTTCATACCAAGCTCGAGGAGCTTGTTTTAAGCCATACAGAGCCTTTTTTAGATGAAAGATATGGTTAGGATATTTAGGGTCAATGAACCCTTTGGGTTGTTCTACATACGTTTCTTCGGACATAATTCCATTGAGGAAGGCAGATTTGACATCCATTTGATAAAGTGTGAATTTTAAGTGACACGCTATGGCGAAAAGAAGTCGAACAGATTCAAGACGAGTGACAGGGGCAAATGTCTCGCTAAAATCTATCCCTTCAATTTGTGAGTAGCCTTGAGCAACTAGTCTATCTTTGTTTCTAAGGATGACCCCATTTTCATTAGATTTGTTCTTAAAAATCCAACGTGTCCCAATAACATTTTTGTTTTGAGGCCGCGGTACAAGATACCAGACATCGTGAATGACAAATTGTAAAAGTTCTTCCTGCATAGCAGAAATCCAGTGTGTGCCATTCAATGCTTCATTAACATTTTTCGGTTCCACAAGGGAGACGAAACATGCATAATTAGCATAATTTCTTAACTGGGATCTAGTACGAACTGGCTCATTAGGATTACCGACCACGTTGTCAATGGGATGATCTTTAGAGACCCAACAAGGTACTTCTGGACTCTCACTAGGTAATGAGTCATCTATTTCTGGTGAATCAGTTTTGAAATAATTTTCAGATTCAACCACAATAGGTGATTCAGATATCTTATTTTCGACAATAGTGTCGCTTACAATTACATTTATCGATTCCATAAGGGCCTTAGTACGCAGATTGTATATACGATAAGCACGACTGTTTGGGGAGTATCCTAAGAAGATGGCTTTATCACCACATGCTTCAAATTTAGACAAATGTTCTCTGTCTTTACAGACATAACACTAACTTCCGAAAGTTCTTAGGTATTTCAGATTAGGCTTCTTACCGTACCACAACTCATAAGGAGTTTGTATAGAGTTTTTCCTTAGATATACCCTATTAGTGATATGACAGGCAGTTCTAATAGATTCTACCCAAAAGTATTTAGGTAGGGATTTGGCATGGAGCATGACTCGTGCCATCTCTTGAAGAGTTCGGTTTTTCCTTTCGGCAACACCGTTCTGTTGAGGGGTCTTAGGGGCACTGAATTCATGTTTGTAACCGTTGTAGTCATAATATTCAACTATTCCTGTGTCTATGAACTCTCCCCCTCTATCACTACGAATACGATTGACTTGGGTGTCCTTCTCATTTTCAATTCTTAGTAAAATTTTCAAAAAATTCTGAAACGTGTCAGATTTTTGTTTCAAGAAGGCAACCCAAGTGAATCGTGTGAAGTCATCAACCATGACAAGGATATAACTGTGTCCACAAAGACTAACAGTTCTAGAGGGACCAATAAGGTCCATATGGATGAGATCTAGAGGTGAGAATGTCTTTAACCTTTTTATGCGAAGTCTTAACTATTTTTCCTTCCTGGCAATGACCACAGACAACACTTGAAATAGGTTTAATTTTAGGAATTCCTCTAACAATCTCTTGACTAGACAATCTACCAAGGATATCATAACTCAAGTGACCCATACGATTATGCCAGATTTCATTGTCATCCATTCTGACAATGTTACAGGTTTCAGAACTAGTCTTGACAGTATAACAATTGTCAGGTGTTCTAAATCCTGTAATAATGCATTCACCTTTATCATTTAGAATTTTACAATTGTTCTTTGAAAAGGTGACTGTATGGTTAGAGTCGCAAAATTGTGATATACTTAGGAGATTGGCTTTAAGACCTTTAACTAATAGAAAATTTTTTAGAACAGGCATTCTTTCTTCTTTTAGGGTTCCTTTACCTATGATCTGGGATGAAACTCCGTCACCAAAAACTACTTTGCCACCAGCAAATCTGGTTTTGTTTAAAAGCTTTGTTTCATCTCCTGTCATATGTTTGGAACATCTTGAATCTAGGTACCAACCAGATGAAGTGTGTTCAGCTTTTAAGGTAGTGATAACAATGTTACACTTCATTTGGGGTAAAAGATCATCTTTTCTAACCCAAATAACTCTAGTTTTAATTTTGCGCAAGTTTGCCCTCATTTGATAAAATTTTCGAGAAACAACTTTTTGTCGAAAAACATTTGGAGCAGCAAACTGATTATTGTGGAAAATTTGAGCTTTTGGTTTAAGAAAATTTCTGGGAGCCTTTCTCTTAAATGAACTCTTAGTTTTGATCTTTCTATTGCTGTAGTTAGAGTTCTTGTCAGGTTGTCTTGGAAGGACATAATGGTTACAATTTTTCCTAGAATAGTTAAAGTTCTTGTAGACAGAAGTGTTGTACACAGGAGTATTTAGACGTCTAGCATAGCAACCTTCAAAGGAATGACCATAAATGTCACAGTAGGAGCAATATTGATTGCTTGAGGGATGAACTTCCTTAGGAAAACTTCTAAAAATGGGTTTAACATCATTATGTTCATTAGTGCTATTCCTAGGAGGGATGGTTTTAAAGGTAGATTCAGCCTTTCTGATCAAAGGACAGACGTATATAGTCTTAAGTGCAGTGTCAGCCTTAGAATTACTAGACTCTCCAATGTCTTTCTGTTGTTGCTTTTGATCAAATTCCTCTTTAATAAAATGAAAGTCTGGACATGTTTCAATTGGTCTTTTGCCCCCAGACACAAACTTAATAGGTTCAAGATTTGTAGTTTGTGGTTTGTTCTTAGGGCAAAATCCAATACCGGTTCTATCATCAGAATTGGTCTTGGAGTCAACAACAAAGTCAGTAAAACAATTTGAATTGCTTTCAAACTTAGAAATTTTTTTGAAAACAATAGCAATCTTTGTTTTTGCTTCCTCCAGTTCTAATAATGTTCCCTTGTATTTCATTTCCAGAGTTCATTAATTTTAGTCAACTCTTGTAATTTTTGATCAAAAGTTTCAATTTCAGATTGATGAGTCAGACACTGGTTAGTGTACTCTTCAGCATTCAACTTCACAATAAGACTTAGATCATCTAATTTCTTAGTCAGGTCTCTAACAGTCTTCTCCAGTCTAGTGCCTTTTTTTAGAGTCTTAGCATACAAAGTATGAATATCTTGGGGGTCATCTGTGTCTGAGTCACTATGTGAAGTGTGTGTAGTGACCCCTAACGATTTAGTTTTAGTACTCACGCACCCATTTGCATCGTCATTATCGAGATCACTTTGACTCACACACACGGTAGTAGAACTAGCAACATTTTCAGATAATAAAGCATCTAGGCCAGTCAAAACAGTATTCACACAAGCAGGAGTAGGAGCATCATTATCACACACAGGCATATCATCATTGTAAATGATCTTAGCATAAAAGGACATGCAAGGGTCAAGTACATTTGATGACTCAAGTTCCTCTTCATCAGAGTCACTTGAATCATTCCAAGTTTTACAGACATTGGCTCTATCGTGTGTGTTGGCTTTATTCAGATTAACTCTGCAATCGTGAGCAATGTGACCTAGTTTCCCACATCTAAAACATTCAATCTTTTTAAGGTCTCTAGTGGGTCTGGAGTTGTTGTCCTTAGGATGTTTGTCAAGACCTCTCTCATGAGGTTTGGGATTAGACAGAGTAGGATAATTAGGCTTGCCTTGTTTAGTTGCCTATTTGTTTCTAAATTTAACAATTTTCTTAAATTGTTTAGACATTAAGGCAATCTGATTATCTAGTTTGTCTATATCACACTCCTCATCAGAGTCAGAGTTGATCAAATTAGTCTCAAGTTTAGATATCTTAGAGGCAAAACTCAAGTTAGAGTTGGGCTGTTTTCTTTGTGAATGATTTAATTGTTTCTTAAAGTCTAATTCCATTTCCACAGTCCTAAGTTTGCTACTGAGTAACTCAGGGGTAAGGTTTTGATCACTCATTTCCTCAATAGCATACCTCTTGCTGTCAAACTTTTGTGGTAATGATCTTAGGATTTTAGAAACAATTTCATTCCTATCATAAGTAATACCATTAGCATGCAACTTGGTGACTATATCAGTTAAGTTCATGCAAAAATCATCAAAAGACTCAGAATCAGACATGATCAAAGAGTTGTACTGCTGGATAAGCATTTGAGTTTTAGCAGCTTTAACTCTTGAGTCTCCTTCATGGGCAGTGCTTAATGTGTCCCATGCTTCCTTAGAAGTGGCACAAGATGAGATTCTCTTGAACTCATACTCATTGATAGACATAAAGATGGCATTCTTGCCTTTATTGTTATTTCGAGAAATAGTTTTCTCTTCTTGTGTAAACTCACTTAAGATTTTCTTTACCCTCTCATCGCTTCCTTCAGTGGCTCGTTTAGTAGGATAAGTGTATCCATTTTCAATAATGTCCCAGACATCATCTCCTAAAGTCCCTTGGATGAAGGCAACCATTCTTACTTTCCAGTAAGCAAAGTTGTTTCCATCAAAGAGTGGAGGTCTGGACAGATTACCAAACCTTTCATTCTTCTCGTCCATAGTTAGGTTTTTCAGAAAACGATTTCAGAAACACAAGATCTTTTTGAAATAAAAGTTAACAGGGCTCTGATACCAATTGAAAAACGTTGCTAATGCCGTTTAATACAGGATTAAACTATATAAGCATCTCCGAGATGTTTGTTGAAGAAACCCTTTTCTTTTGAAAATAAAAATTATAAACAACAAGATGTGTTTACAAAAAACTTATGTACGAGAGTAATCAAGACTTTGTAATCAGTTTTTAAAACTAAGACATTTTCAAAAATTCAGCACACTATAGAATGAGATGAGTAGATGAAGATAATCAACACACAGTTTTTAACGTGGTAAAACCTCTCCCAACAGAGGAAACATCCACGGTGACTTCTAAGTCACAAAAGTAAAAATCCACTAACAACAAATAATAGTTACAAACAATACAACATACATGCACAAAAATCAACCTATTCTAAGTTTAGGAATATACCCCACTTGGTGTCCTTCTAACTTCTCATAGATATGATTGTTGATGATGTTTTTCCAGTTTGATAACTTCCTTTGCTTTAGCTTCTTTATGTCAACTCAATGATCTTTGATCTTATACACAACACTTTCAGTGTAATTGTGTGTTAAGTGTTTGTGAAGTGATTCCTATCAACATGCATGAACTCACACACACTTAGATTTACAGACAGTCCTAGAAAAATTACATATAAAGACTATATGCTGTGATTTTGTTTTCTTTCTTTCTTACAGAACTAAAAACCTTTTTGACCTTTAATATAACCCAGATTCCACAGATATCTCGCTTCAAAATCGGTCAAGATCTTAATCAATCTCGATTTTAAAAATATTTTTGAGATTGAAAATCTCCAAGTGTGAATCCAACTAGGTCAAGGTTAAGTTTCATAAGAACAGAAACCATAAAACATTTTTAAAACTAAATCAGTAAAGATTTTCTTAAATCAAGTAAGAAATATGCAGATCTAGTGAAAATGTAACATGCAGAGTGTAGATCTAAAGTTTCTATGAAAAAGAAACACAGATCTTCACACGAATGTTTAAGTTGTAAACAAGATCATAGACAAAGAGGTTACAGCTTCAATATGAACAAACCACTCTCTCTCAAACACTCAAGGTTGTGTTTGGGGTGTTATATAAACGAAGGTTTTATTCAGGGTTTGAAGTGTTTAGGGTTAGGGATTGGCTAACAGTTTCTTTTCTCTCTCTTCTCTCTTTTCTTTTCTCTCTTCTCTCTCACTTCTCTCTTCTCTCTATATTTTTTTCTCTCAGAAATGACGAATGCCCAAAAGTCTTGAAATGCTGAGAAGTGGAGGGTTTATATAGGGGTGAGGGAAGGTTCTGGAACTACGAAGGGAATCAATGGCTGAGATCAAGTCTTTCTAACTATGACTTGATCCAAGGGTTATGAAATAGCGGTGGTTAAGATGATTGTAATTGGTTCAAAGATATACCACCAGGATTGATTAAAAACACATGCAGTCCATCGATTAGGAATGATCCAACGATCAGTAATGCACCAGGCAATCCTCTCACATAACAATCACAAACTGATGCAACAAGCAAGTGATAAGTGTTGGCATGTGACAGTGTACAAACACGCGTCTAAAATATTTACAAGCAGCCCCCCCTGAAGTCTCTAGCGCATTTATATCCTACCCAATCAAACATTTTAGTGAAAACTGAAGTTTCCAAAATATAATATTAACCCCACAAATTATATAAACACATTTTATTAATGAAAAAATTTATTTTAAAAAATGTTTAAAAATTCCCAAAAAATTATTAAAGCACTATTTTAAGTGGAATTAATCACACAATCAATTTAAAGCAATATATACACATGTTTGCACTTCTAATTGTGTGTAGTGTGATTCAATTTATACCTTCATGGATCATTGAAGAGGATTAGAGAGAATGATTCTGAGGTTCTTTGGATTCTAGGATGGACAACCAATTTTGTCACTATTTCCAAACTAGTTGAACACTTATACAGTATAGACTTAAGTAAGTCAAAGGTATAAGGTGCTTCACAATGTAACTCGTAGGAATTGACAGCGCAGCCGCGGGACTCTCGGTTTTAGAATACGACGGTAATTTTCATATTTCTAGACTTAGGATTAAAAACATGGCGTTAGAGGGTAAAAACTCGAAGTAACCCCTGAACGGCCCCGTGGGTGGCACCAACACCTCCCACGGGACCAATGTAACTCGTAGGACCTGACCACGCAGCCGCGGGACTCCCGGTTTGAGAATACGACGGTAATTTGCATATTTCTAGACTAAGGCAAAAAAACATGGCGTTAGAAGGTGAAAACTCGAAACAGCCCCTGAACGGCCCAGTAGGTGGTACAAACACCTCCCACGAGACCAATGTAACTCATAGGAACTGACCCCACAGCCGCGTGTCTCCGGATTTGAGAATACGACGGTAACTTACATATTTCTAGACTTAGGCTTAAAAACATGGCGTTAGAAGGTTAAAACTCGAAGCAACCACCAAACAGCCCCGTGGGTGACACCAACACCTCCCATGGGACCAATGTAACTCGTAGGAACTAACCACGCAGCTGTGGGACTCCCGGTTTTAGAATACGATGGTAATTTGCATATTTCTAGACTTAGGCTTAAAAATATGGCGTTAGAGGGTAAAAACTCGAAACAGCCCTCGAACGTCCCCGTGGGTGGCACCAACACCTCCCACAGAACTAATGTTACTTGTAGGAACTGACCACGCAGCTACGGGTCTTCCGATTTAAGAATACAACGATAATTTGCATATTTCTACACTTAGGCTTAAAAACATGGCGTTAGTGGGTGAAAACTCGAAACATCCCCCGAACGGCCCCATGGGTTGTATCAACAACTCCCACGGGACCAATGTAACTCATAGTAACTGACCACGCAGTCGCGGGAGTCCCGGTTTGAGAATATGACGGTAGTTTTCATATTTCTAGACTTAGGCTTAAAAACATCCCGTTAGAGGGTAAAAACTCGAAACAGCCCCCGAACGTCCCCGTGGGTGGCACCAACACCTCCCACGGGACCAATGTAACTTGTTGGAACTGACCACACAGCTGCGGGTCTCCCGGTTTGAGAATACGAAGGTAATTTGCATAATTCCAGACATAAGAAAAATATGGCGTTAGAGGGCAAAAACTCGAAACAGCCCCCGAATGGCCTCGTGGGTGGCACCAACACCTCCCACGAGACCAATGTAACTCGTAGGAACTGACCCCACAGCCGCGGGTCTACCGGTTTGAGAATAGGACGGTAATTTGCATATTTCTAGACATTGGCTTAAAAACATGGTGTTAGAGGGTGAAAACTTGAAACAGCCCCCGAACGGCCCCGTGGGAGGCACCAACACCTCCCACGGGACCAATGTAAGTCATAGGAACTAACCACGCAGCCGCGGTACTCCCAGTTTGAGAATACGACGACAATTTTTGTAAGGACACAAATTTCCAATTGAGTCCATATATAGTTTTGGCTCAATTCCGGACAAAAACATTTATTCATAGGATAGTATTCTATTGTAATATTCTCAAACCTATGAAGTGTATGTTGAAGACGTAGCGGCAAAGAATATAAAGCTTCATCAAAATGCCGGTTTGCGTGGCTCGTTTCTACGTCATCATCTAAGGTTCCATGCTCCCAAGGTATGAATGTAACTATATTTATATAGGAGCTTTGAACAATAGTTATTGGGTGTTAGGTGTAATAAAAAACTGCATTTTATTTTCAGAAAGAATCAATTAGAACTTTAAAATAAGTATATAAAAGTTTCTGGGCCAAAATCGAATTTTACAAACTTTCTGGTCGTTCGTTAGAAATGTCGTTCGAACGAGTTTTTTCGTTCGAACCAGGTTTCGTTCGAACGAGTTTTTCGTTCGAACCAGTTTTCGTTCGAACGAGTTTGCCAACGACCCTAAACTGGTCAGTCGTTTGATATGTCGTTCGAACGAGTTTTTCGTTCTAACGAGGTATCTAACGAGATTCTAACGAGCCCAGGCTGGTCGCTCGTTAGAAGTCTCGTTCGAACGAGAGTCAAGTTCGTTCGAACGAGACGCCAGGGCGGGAACAGTTTTGAGCAGTTTTTTGCAGCTTTTCCCCACTTCTCCACTTGGTTTTCAACCAACGTTTTTCATACATTATTATGTGCGGGAAACACATTTTCCTAGACAACTTTTCCAACATTGTTTATCTCCTAGAGAGAGTTTGAGAGCAAAAATAGTTTAGGAAAATGTTCAAGTTTTGAGTGTTGTTTTTCAAAGAAAAATTCATATACCACTCTAGTGTTTACACCCAATAGTTGTTTATCCAAGCTCTATATATACATATCTTTACTTGGAGTTTTTGGCACCGGTTTTCTCTACCGAATTCAAGAAGAGACGTTTCGGGTTTGCTTCTGCACTCCATCACAAAGAAGACTTTTTGTTGAGATTCTACCCACACGGAGAAAGGCTCCATGCTTGGGTGACGGTGACCATATACAGTCCCATCGGTGGATTCCAAGACCGCGGTGGTGTTCCGAGGTTGTCCGCTAGGAAGAGGTTTCTACGAGAAGGAGCAACAAGGCTTGAGAGGGTTTGAGTCGAGGATGTAAGTCTTTTGTCTTGTAATTGTAATTCCATATCTAGTGGACTTGTGGCTAGGGCCGTCCGAGGTTGTTTCCCGTCTTGGGTTTTTCCTCGTACATCTCGGCGTAGTGTGATATTGTTTATTTTATCTTGCATCATAATTTAGAACGCATGCTTAGAATAAATTCAAGATAAAATTTGGTTTAATTATCACACTCATTTAATTTGGGACTAAATTAAATATTGGGTAAATTTGGTTTATTCAAGTCTTTTGCTAAAATTGGTTTCGCCTAACTTTGGATAATTGAAAATTATGACTTAGGCAAATTCTAGGACTTGGATCTAATTTATTGGACTTAAACGGTTTAAGTGAGTAATAATTAATTTGATGTGTTTCATTAATTATTCACTTTTGTTTATGTTAATTTTTTGAAAGTTGAACCATCACACTTATATACGCTTCCGCATCTGTTGAGTTTAAATAAAAAGGAAATTATATTTTAATTCAGATTTATTAAAGTCCGGGGTCACTTTTCAATTTTCATATTTCTAGAGTTAAGCAAAACATGGTGTTAGAGGGTGAAAAATCGAAACAACCCCCGAACGGCCCCGTGGGTGGTACCAACACCTCCCACGGGACCAATGTAACTCGTAGGAACTGACCCCACAACCGCAGGTCTCCCGATTTAATAATACGACAGTAATTTGCATATTTCTAGACTTAGGCTTAAAAACATGGCGTTAGAGGGTGAAAACTCGAAACGGCCCCCGAACGACCCCTTGGGTGGCACCAACACCACCCATGGGACGAATGTAACTCGTAGGAGCTGACCCCGCAGCCGCGGGTCTCTCGGTTTGAGAATACGATAGTAATTTGCATATTTTTAGACTGAGGGTTAAAAACATGGCGTTAGAGGGTGAAAACTCGAAGCAGCCCCCGAACGTCCCCGTAGGTGGCACCAACACCTCCCACTGGACCAATGTAACTCGTAGGGACTGACCACGCAGCCGCGGGACTCCCGATTTGAGAATACGATGATAATTTGCATATTTCTAGAATTAGTCTTAAAAACATGGCGTTAGAGGGTGAAAACTGGAAACAGCCCCCGAACGGGCCCTTGGGTGGCACCAACACCTCCCACGGGACCATTGTAACTCGTAGGAACTGACCCCATAGCCGCGGGTCTCCCATTTTGAGAATACGATGGTAATTTGCATATTTCTAGACTTAGGCTTAAAAACTTGGCGTTAGAGGGTGAAAACTCGAAGCAGCCCCCGAACGGCCCCGTGGGTGGCACCAACACCTCCCATGGGACCAATGTAACTCGTAGGAACTGACCACGTAGTCGCGGGACTCCCGGTTTGGGAATACGATGGTAATTTACATATTTTTGGACTTAGGCTTAAAAACATGGCGTTAGAGGGTAAAAACTCGAAACAACCCCCGAACGTCCCCGTGGGTGGCACTAACACCTCCCACAGGACCAATGTAACTTGTAGGAACTGACCATGCAGCTACGGGTCTCCCATTTTGAGAATACGACTTTAATTTGCTTATTTCTAGACTTAGGCTTAAGAACATGGCGTTAGTGGGTGAAAACTCGAAACGGCCCCCGAACGTCCCCGTGGGTGGCACCACCAACTCCCACGGGACCTATGTAACTCGTAGGAACTGACCACGAAGCCGCGGGACTCCCGGTTTGAGAATATGATAGTAATTTGTATATTTCTAGACTTAGGCTTAAAAACATGGCGTTAGTGGGTGAAAACTCGAAACAACCCCCGAACGGCCCGGTGGGTGGCACCAACACCTCCCACGAGACCATTATAACTCGTAGGAACTGATCCCACAGCCGCGGGTCTCCCGCTTTGAGAATACGATAGTAATTTGCATATTTCTAGACTTAGGCTTAAAAACATGGCGTTAGAGGGTAAAAACTCAAAACAGCCCCCGAACGTCCCCGTGGGTTGAACCAACACCTCCCACGGGACCAATGTAACTCATAGGAACTGACCACGCAGCCTCGGGACTCCCGGTTTGAGAATACAATGGTTACACTACACCAAATCTGCCCATTTGTCAAGGTCGTTGACCTTGACAAATTCACCTTGTCAAGGTCAATGACCGTGACATTTCGAGGCGAGACAACTTTTTTTGTCACGGTCGTGTCGCGGTCAATGACCGTGACACGTTTGTCACGGTTTATAGCCGTGACAAAGCCGTGACCCTGTTTAAAAAAATTGTCATGGCCAATGACCGTGACACGCCTGTGTCAATTTTGTCACGGACGTGTCACGGTCAATGACCGTGACAATTCTGGGCAGAATTAAAAAAAAACTGCTGGGCAGTATGGCCACTGCCACTGCCCAGCAGTATATTTGTACCTGTTATAGCAACGTTGTACCTGTTCCAAACATCATATATCCGAACAAACTAAAGATAATGCAAATATATATTCACATAAGAAACTATTTAAAAAGAAACAACATCACCATCATTTTATCTCAAATCTACAAACTATTTGCATGGAAAAGAGATTTTGTACCGCGACGC
Source organism: Sambucus nigra (assembly GCA_949130495.1). NCBI lineage: Eukaryota > Viridiplantae > Streptophyta > Magnoliopsida > Dipsacales > Adoxaceae > Sambucus > Sambucus nigra. The sequence goes on from OX422218.1 coordinate 353,741,981, forward strand.
TCGGGAACACCTCCTTATCCTTCCCTTCTCGTCCGAATAGCGACATAAGTATAGAGAATATGTGGCCTACCCTTAGGGCCACTCCCTGTCCCTGAATTGAAATAAAGTAAAATTAGTATCCGCCCCTCAAATATAGATAAATATAAATCGTAATTGAAATCGAAATCGAAATTGACATATAAATATAAATACATTACATGTAGTGTCAATCAAACAACTAACTTGAGCTCATATGACACCTCCTTCCAACTAATGTACCCCGGGCAATCGTGTCAATTATAATTCTCTTCATATCTAAACACTAAGAAATACCATAATCCTATGGAGGTATGCGTTGCAAATTCCTTCCAACCGTTGTGTAGCCAAAAATCAGCAGTTGAAGTTGTCAACTCCACCTTTGAATGGGGTATGGAAAGTGGTGGGGTATGGAAAGTGGAATTGACAACTTCAACCGGTGATGTTTGGCTACATAACGGTTGGGAGGAATTTGCAGAGCATCGCTCCATAGGATTATGGCATTTCTTAGTGTTCGGATAGACGAAGAGATTCAGTCTCCTCTCCAAAAATAGGACACCCCAAATAACTATGTACTAATCAACTATTAAAGGTAAGAAGCGTATATTCATGGATTAGTATAAACAAAACTTAGATGTAGTTGGAATATTTATGTATTAATCTCCTCTCCACACACGCACACTACACAAGAGTGAAAATGATAAAGTGCAGATCAAGTAAAAGCATTAAAAATGGATGTTTCGGTACAAATTGAAATAATTATTACAAATTGAAAAATTGTTTCAAATTCGGGTTATCATAAAAAATGGATTGATATTCGGTAGGAGCAGCCAAGTCATCCACACTACTATTTAGACGCCTTGGCGCGTGTTGGACAATTGACCACGGCTCGTTGTTGATATACTCCGAGTAAAACACTTGCTTAACCTTTTGAAATGCACAAACAAACGGCTCATCGCTCACGTGGTCGTTGCTCTTCAACTTGGACAAGTCAACCATGCTCAAATTGGTGACAGGATCAACTTTAGAAGCATTTTTATCCTCAACTCTTACCCATTCACAGTAAAATACAACCTCTTTGAAGCTTATATAATCCAATTCAAATATATTTTGGATTACACCATAGTAAGTCATTTCAGCTTCAACGAGGTTTTTATCTTTTGCGCTCGCTCGAAAGAAAGTAAGAGCCTTGTATGAAATTCCCGAGTTCTGTACATTTGTACTTTCCTCGTACACTTTAGCTCCGAAAATGTAACCGTTCAATCAATATTTTTTGTACTCTTGTGCCACGAACAAGGGTCCAGTGGCTAGACGAGCAAGCCTTGATGTCGCATCACCCATCTTTAGGAGCTGAGAATATAGATAAATTAATTATATTAGTGGTAAAATTTGAGTGTAATGTAACGTTATATAACGACTGTTTTCATTGTAATTACCTCTTGTGTCAACCATAGCCTAAATTCGCTGTCTGATTGTACCACTATTTTTCGTCTTTTATTGTTCTCACAGGCTTCATATTTACTGCATATTACAAAATTAATCATGTATAAAATAATCTAAAATAATGTTAAACATTATAATATTCGAAACTTACTTTTTCCATTCTTCGACATCTTCATGTGTGTCAAATAGATAACGAGCTACTTGTTCATGTTGCAAACTCGTTAATTTCACTCGTTTTCCCATCACATTACCACCATCATCGAGGAATTCATCAGTGTCATCAACGCTGGTAGAGTCAGTCATATATTCCCGAGTATATATTGATGACTCCACGGTGATGTATTCCTCTGCAATTGATCCTGCAATATATCGCGTATTCTTGACGTAATCTTTAAAAACTTTCATCAATCTTTCAAACGGATACATCCACCGATATCTAACTGGACCACAAAGAAGTGCCTCGTCGCATAGGTGTACCAACAAGTGAACACTTATGTCAAAGAATGCTGGGGGAAAGTACTTCTCCAATACACAAATCGCTTCGTTCACAGCCAATTTTGCGGACACTATGTGTTCTCGATTCACTACCTTCTAACACAAGAGGGAGAAGGTAATACTAATTTGCATAATAACCCTACGCAAATCCTTGTGCTTGGAGAAACATTGCTTAAACAATAGAGGAACCAATTGCATGATCACATGCCAATCGTGGGACTTACACTTATGTAAATCATGAGTAGCATAATTCACAATCCTTTGCAAGTTGGACGAAAAAGTAGATGGGCCCTTCAAATTATATATTGTGTCTAGAAGCACCTTCCTTTCCTCACTCGTCAAAGTAAACGCACCAGGGGGAATTATTGTCCTTCCCCTACTATCTTCTTTCAACCATAGTTGTGGTTTAAGTTTTAACGTTTTAAGGTCTTTTCGTGCATTTTCTCCATCCTTCGAATGACTCCCCCCAAGGCAAGTACCCACAATATGTTCAGCGAAGTTCTTCTCTGCATGCATCACATCCAATACATGGCGCACCGGGTTTTTCTTCCAATAAGGCAAGTCAAATAAAATTGACCTCCGAGACCATGCCTTTCTTATCTCAGTTTCATTCCCAGTTGGGGTCTTCTTATGCTTGACATTCGTAAATTTGGGATTCTTACCTGGCATATTTGGGCCACATTCAGAAGATTTACTTTCAATTTCTGAACCCGAAAGTTGTCTCGGCGGTAGCCTATGTTCAACTCCGCCCAATAGAAAATTGGAAGCTTTCTCAAATCTGAAACTATGAGCTGGGGGTAAAAACCTCCTGTGGCAATGGTATACATTTTTTAAGCTGGAGGATAGACGAAGAGATTCAGTCTCCTCTCCACAAATAGGACACCCCAAATAACCATGTACTACACATCCGGATAATGTCCCATAAGCTGGAAAATCATGAATTGCCCACATCAACATAGCTTTCAGCGTAAACTCTTCTTTTCTAAAAGAGTCAAATGATTGCACACCCTCTTCCCACAACTCATTTAATTCTTCTACCAAAGGATCCAGGTAGATATCAATGTCTTCACTTGGTGCCTTTGGCCCAGGTATCAATAAAGCCATCATCGAAAATTCAGGTCTCATACACTGTGAAGGAGGGGGGTTGAGTGGGGCTAGGATCACTGGCCATACACTCTGATTGGTTCTTAGATTTCCAAATGGATTGAAACCATCTGTTGATATAGCCAAACGAATGTTGCGTTGTTCTCGAGCAAAATCGAGATACTCATAATTCATCCTCCGCCAGGCAGTAGAATCAATAGGATGACGCATGATATTTCCCCCTACTTCTGCCCTAGCATGCCAAGTCATTGCCTCTGCAATCCATGGTACTGTGAAAAATCGCTTTAATCTAGGCCCAACGGGAAAATATTTCAATAATTTTTGAGGCACTTTTGAGCTTGTGCCTTCCTTACTAGTAGATTGGACATATCTAGGTTCATCGCATACCGGACAACGATCGAGATTTTCATACTCCTTTCGGTATAGTATGCAGTCATACACACAAGCATGAATCGATTTATACTTCATTCCCAAACCTTTCAAACTGTTCTTCATAACAGGATAGCTATTTGGAAGTGTATTCACCTTGGGTAATAAGCCCTTCACCCATTTCAGAATTCCCGTCACGCTATTTCCAGACAAACCATACTGCGTCTTCAAACTGTGCAAACCAACCATGGCATGTAAAGTTGTTTGATCTTTCTCACAGCCAGAGTATAACGGTTGGGTCGCCTTAAATTTTAAACTTTGGTAGTCATCGTCAAGTTTTATCGTGTTATCTTCACGAGCACTTGAATCTTCTACATCATCAGTAACCTCATTCTCCTCAGCTTCATAAACTCCGTACGCATCATCAACTAAATCCTCTAACATATTATGATCTACGACGTCCCCTTCTTCATCTATTCTACTTGTTGAAGGATGTTGTGAAGGTTGGTCAGGGACAAAAGGAACTTTCAATTCACCGTGAAAACTCCAAAATCGATAACTATCTTGCATACCCGATCTTAACAAATGTAGTTCAACTGTTTTCCACTCAAACACCTTACCATTCTTACACCTAGCACACGGACACGGAAACTCTTCATCATTACGACATCTCTTTGCATATTTCACAAATTCGTTAGCACCTCTGCGAAACACATCCCCCATTCTATTAGTCTCACCCATCCACTCTTTGTATTTCGGATATCCCATCACAGCTACCACAACTAAACACCTATTAAAGGTAAACAAAACTTAGATTTATAGTATGTTTTTTTTAATTATCCCATCATTTAATTATCCTATTAAAGGGTATGTGGTCCTATCCCATTCAAGAATGCATTTTTCTGTAATATACTTAACACCTCATGCACATTGTTACGATTTGAAAAAAATTCGACAGCATATCCCCTTAGTTCTCCAAGTACACGACGTAGATTGGCAGGTGTGAGTGTTATTTCAATTGGTCAATTAAAATAACAGTCACACTTGTCAATCTAGTATGTACCCAGAGAACATTAAGATACGACTGCAGAACTTCCTCCAAAAGTAACAACTTTAAGCCAATAAGAATATTATACAAAAATTATACAGTCTCAAACTGTCCAAACGGGACAATTCGAGAGATCTCATTACAGGGGTAATGACTCTCGAACGGGTCTAAGGGTTATTGAATGCGTACGCATAAGAACTAGAATGCTAGTATCTATGCGCACTATATTTAATTTCAAGTATGTTTCATATAATGGGTTAATTCAAATACAAAAATAAATTCATGGGATAATTCAAATACAAAAATAAATTCATGGGATAATTCAAATACAAAAATAAATTCATGTATTGACCACACACGCACACACACACACACTATCTAAGCTGTTCTATAGGTATAAAAAATAATTATTATCCAATTATTATCCAACTATTATCAATTATTTATTTTGAATGTAAATAATATTCAAAACCCCACCCACCCCCACCCCCTCAAATTAATTCAAGACATAAGACCCTAAAGGGAATTCTATCTGCAACAAGATTCTAGTTAGTAAAGAAGACATAACAGAATATGGTGGAATCCACTACACTACAAAACCATTTAATAATATTTAAAAAATTCAAAACCATTTAATAATATTTAAGCACTAAAATTAATTTAATTTAATTTAACCTAGGAATTAATCAGATATTTTTATCCTATGTTTACTAATGCTAAAATTATGAAAAATGACACCACCCCCTCCCCCACCCTGCCCCACCCCGCCCCACCCCCTGCCCCCCTCCACCACCCCCTCCCCCAAAACACACCACCACACACACACACACACCGCACCCCACCCCATCCCCACCCCCTGCCCCCTCCACCACCCCTCCCCCACCCTGCCCCACCCCCTGCCACCCCTTCACCACCCCCTCCCCCACCCTGCCCCACCCACCCCACCCCCTTCCCCCCTCCACCAACCCCTCCCCCACCCTGCCCCACCCCACCCCGCCCCACCCTGCCCCACCCCCCACACACGCACACACATACACACAGATATATATACACACACACACATAAATATACAGACAAATATATATATAAATGGAAGAGAGAGAGAGAGAGAGAGAAATTGGACCTGAGAGAGAGAGAGAGAGAGAGCAGCGTCGAGAGAGAGAGAGAGGGAGGGAGGGAGGGAACGGTGGGAAGGAAAAAAGAAGGGGGAAAGGGTTTTTGCTGGAAAAGTTGTCACGGTCGTGTCAAGGTCATTGACCGTGACACGAATTGTCAGGTCATTGACCGTGACAATTCAATTTGTCACGGGCTTGTCACGGTCAATGACCGTGACAATTCGTTGTCACGGTCGTGTCAAGGTCAATGACCGTGACATAAAACGCGTGTTTTTTTGTCACGGTCAACGACCTTGACAAGGCTGGCCGGCTGAAAGGTGACAATTTGCCCATTTTGGTGTAGTGTTATTTAAATATTTTTAGACTTAAGCTTAAAAACATGGCGTTAGATGGTGAAAACTCGAAACAGCCCCCGAACGGCCCTTTGGGTGGCACCAACACCTCCTACGGGACCAATGTAACTCGTAGGAACTGACCCCACATCCGCGGGTCTCCCGATTTGAGAATACAATGGTAATTTGCATATTTCTAGACTTAGGCTTAAAAACATGGCGTTAGAGGGTGAAAACTCAAAGCATCCCCCGGACGGCCCCGTGGGTGGCACCAACACCTCCCATGGGACCAATGTAACTCGTCGGAACTGACCACGCAGCCGTGGAACTCCCGATTGGAGAATACGACGGTAATGTACATTATTTTAGAATTAGGCTTAAAAACATGGCGTTAGAGGGCAAAAACTCGAAATAGCCCTAGAACGTCCCCGTGAATGGCACCAAACATCCCACGTGACCAATGTAACTTTTAGGAACTGACCACGTAGATACGGGTCTCCGTATTTGAGAATACGACGATAATTTGCATAATTCTAGACTTAGGCTTAAAAACATGGCGTTAGTGGGTGAAAACTCGAAACAGCCCCCGAACGACACCGGGGGTGGTACCAACAGCTCCTACGGGACAAATGTAACTCGAAGGAACTGACCATGCAGCTGCGTGACTCCCGGTTTGAGAATATGATGGTAATTTGTATATTTCTAGACTTAGGCTTAAAAACATGGCGTTAGAGGGTAAAACCTGGAAACAGCCCCCGAATGTCCCCGTGGGTGGCACCAACACCTCCCACGGGAACAATGTAACTTGTAGGAACTGACCACGTAGCCACGGGTCTCCCGGTTTGAGCCTACGACGTTAATTTATATAGTTCTATACTTAGGCTAAAAAACATGGCGTTAGTGGCTGAAAACTCGAAACAACCCCCGAATGGCCCCGTGGGTGGTACCAATACCTCCCACGGGACCAATGTAACTCGTAGGAACTGACCCCGCAGCCGAGGGTCTCCCGGTTTGAGAATACGATGGTAATTTCCATATATCTAGACTTACGCTTAAAAACATTGTGTTAGTGGGTGAAAACTCGAAACAGGCCCCAAACGGCCCGGTGGGTGGCACCAACACCTCCCACGGGACCAATGTAACTCGTAGGAACTAACACCACAGCAGCGGGTCTCCCGATTTGAGAATACAATGGTAATTTCAATATGTCTAGACTTAGGCTTAAAAATATTGTGTTAGTGTGTGAAAACTCGAAACAGGCCCCGAACGGCCCCGTGGGTGGCACCAACACCTCCCACGGGACCAATGTAACTCGTAGGAACTGACCTCGCATCCACGGGATCCCGATTTTAGAATACGACGGTAATTTTCATATTTTTAGACTTAGGCTTGAAAACATGGCGTTGGAGGGTGAAAACTTAAAAAAGCCTTCGAACGTCCTCGTGGGTGGCACCAACACCTCCCACGAGACCAATGTGACTCGTAGGAACTGACCACGCAGCCACGGGTCTCCCGGTTTGAGCCTACGACGTTAATTTATATAGTTCTATACTTAGGATTAAAAACATGGCGTTAGTGGATGAAAACTCGAAACAACCCCCGAATGGCCCCGTGGGTGGTACCAATACCTCCCACGGGACCAATGTAACTCGTAGGAACTGACCCCGCAGTCGAGGGTCTCCCGGTTTGAGAATACGACGGTAATTTCCATATATCTAGACTTAGGCTTAAAAACATTGTGTTAGTGGGTGAAAACTCGAAACAGGCCCCAAACGGCCCCGTGGGTGGCACCAACACCTCCCACGGGGCCAATGTAACTCGTAGGAACTAACACCACAGCAGCGGGTCTCCCGATTTGAGAATACAACGGTAATTTCCATATGTCTAGAATTAGGCTTAAAAACATTGTGTTAGTGTGTGAAAACTCGAAATAGGCCCCGAACGGCCCCGTGGGTGGCACCAACACCTCCCACAAGACCATTGTAACTCGTAGGAACTGACCCCGTAGCCGCGGGTCTCCCAGTTTGAGAATACGATGGTAATTAGCATATATCTGGACTTAGGCTTAAAATCATGGCATTAGAGGGTGAAAACTTGAAACATCCCCCGAACGTCCCCGTGGGTGGCACCAACACCTCCCACTGGACCAAAGTAACTCATAGGAACTGACCCCACAGCCGCGGGACTCTCGGTTTGAGAATACGACCGTAATTTACATATTTCTAGACTTAGGCTTAAAAACATGGCGTTAGAGGGTGAAAACTTGAAACAACCCCCAAACAGCCCCGTGGGTGGCACCAACACCTCTCACGGGACCAATGTAACTCATAGGAACTGATCCCACAGCCGCGGGTCTCCCAATTTAAGTATACGACGGTAATTTTCATATTTCTAGACTTAGGCTTAAAAACATGGCGTTAGAGGATAAAAACTCGAAGCAGCACCCGAACGGCCCCGTGAGTGGCACCAACACCTCCCATGGGTCCAATGTAACTCATAGGAATTGACCATGCAGCCGCGGGACTCCCGATTTTAGAATACGATGGTAATTTATATATTTCTAGATATAGGCTTAAAAACATGGCGTTAGAGGATGAAAACTCGAAACAGCCCCCGAACGGCCCCGTGGGTGGCACCAACACCTCTCACGGGACCAATGTAACTCATAGGAACTGACCCCACAGCCGTGGGTCTCCCAATTCAAGAATACGACGGTAATTTTCATATTTCCAAAACTTAGGCTTAAAAACATGGCGTTAGAGGATATAAACTCGAAGCAGCCCCCGAACGACCCCGTGAGTGGCACCAACACCTCCCATGGGTCCAATGTAACTCGTAAGAATTGACCACGCAGCCGCGAGACTCCCGGTTTTAGAATACGATGGTAATTTGCATATTTCTAGACTTAGGATTAAAAACATGGCCTTAAAGGGTAAAAACTCGAAACAGCCCCAGAACGTCCCCGTGGGTGGCACCAACACCTCCCACGGGACCAATGTAACTCGTAGGAACTGACCACGCAGCTGCGGGACTCCCGGTTTGAGGATACGTCGATAATTTGCATATTTCTATACTCAGGTTTAAAAAGATGGCATTAGTGGGTGAAAACTCGAAATAGCCCCCGAACGGCCCCGTGGGTGGCACCAACAACTCCCACGGGACCAATGTAACTCATAGGAACTGACCACGATGCCGCGGGACTCCCGGTTTGAGAATATGATGGTAGTTTTCATATTTCTAGACTTAGGCTTAAAAACATCCCGTTAGAGGGTAAAAACTCAAAAGAGCCCCTGAACTTCCCCGTGGGGAGAACCAACACCTCCCACGGGACCAATGTAACTTGTTGGTACTGATCACGCAGCTGCGGGTCACCCGATTTGAGAATACGACAGTAATTTGCATAATTCTAGACTTAAGCAAAATATGGCGTTAGAGGGTGAAATCTCTAAAGAACCCCCGAACAGCCCCGTGGGTGGCACCAACACCTCCCACGAGACCAATGTAACTCGTAGGAACTGAACCCACAGCCACTGGTCTCCCGGTTTGAGAATACGATAGAAATTTGCATATTTCTAGACTTAGGCTTAAAAACATGGCGTTAGAGGGTGAAAATTCGAAACAACCCCCGAACGGCCCCGTGGGTGGCACCAACACCACCCATGGGATGAATGTAACTCGTAGGAACTGACCTCGCTGCCGCGGGTCTGCCGGTATGAGAATACGATGGTAATTTGCATATTTCTAGGCTTGGGTTTAAAAACATGGCTTTAGAGGGTGAAAACTCGAAACAGCCCCCAAACGGCCCCGTGGGTGGCACCAACACTCCCCACGGGACCAATGTAACTCGTAGGAACTGACCACGCATCCGCGGGACTCCCGGTTTGAGAATACGAAGGTAATTTGCATATTTCTAGACTTAGGCTTAAAACATGGCGTTAGAGGGTGAAAACTCGAAACAGCCCCCGAACGTCCCTGTGGGTGGCACCAACACCTCCCACGGGACCAATGTAAATTGTAAGAACTAACCACGCATCTACGGGTCTCTCGGTTTGAGAATACGATGGTAATTTTCATATTTCTAGACTTAAGCAAAATATGGCGTTAGATGGTGAAAAATCGAAACAACCCCTGAACGGCCACGTGGGTGGATTCAACACCTCCAACGGGACCAATGTAACTCCTAGGAACTGACACCATAGCATCGGGTCTCCCGATTTGAGTATACAACGATAATTTTCATATCTCTAGACTTATGCTTAAAAATATTGTGTTAGTGGGTGAAAACTCGAAACAGTCCCCGAACGGCACCGTGGGTGGCACCAACACCTCCCGCAAGACCATTGTAACTCGTAGGAACTGACCCCGCAGCCGCGGGTCTCCCGGTTTGAGAATACGACGGTAATTTGCATATATCTGGACTTAGGATTAAAAACATGGCGTTAGAGGGGAAAAACTTGAAGCAGCCCCGGAACGTCCCCGTGGGTGGCACCAACACCTCCCACGGGACCAATGTAACTCGTAGTAATAGACCACGCAGCTGCGGGACTCCCGATTTGAGAATACGTCGATAATTTGCATATTTCTATACTTAGGTTTAAAAAGATGGCATTAGTGGGTGAAAACTCGAAACAACCCCCGAACGACCCCGTGGGTGGCACCAACAACTCCCACGGGACCAGTGTAACTCGTAGGAACTGACCACGACGCCGCGGGACTCCCGGTTTGAGAATATGACGGTAATTTGCCTATTTCTAGACTTAGGCATAAAAACATGGCGTTAGAGGGTAAAAACTCGAAACAGCCCCCGAACGTTCCCATGGGTGGTACCAACACCTCCCACGGGACCAATGTAAGTTGTAGGAACTGACCAATACAATGATAATTTGCATACTTCTAGACTTAGACTTAAAAACATGGCGTCAGAGGGTGAGAACTCGAAACGTCCCCTGAACGGCCCCGTGGGTGGCACACGAACCTCCCACGGGACCAATGTAACTCGTAGGAACTGACCCCGTAGCCGCGGATCTACCGATTTGAGAAAACGATGGTAATTTTCCTATTTCTAGACTTAGGCTTAAAAACTTGGCATTAGAGGGTGAAAACTCGAAACAGCCCCCGAACGGCCCCGTGGGTGGCACCAACACCTCTCACGGGACCAAAGTAACTCGTAGGAAATGACCCCACAGCCGCGGGTCTCCCAATTCAAGAATACGACGTTAATTTGCATATTTCTAGACTTAGGCTTAAAAACACATTTCGTTAGAGTATAAAAACTCGAAACATCCCCCGAACGGCCCCGTGAGTTGCCCCAACACCTCCCATGGGTCTAATGTAACTCGTAGGAACTGACCCCGTAGCCGCGGGTGTCCCGGTTTTAGAATATGACGGTAATTTTCATATTTCTAGACTTAGGATTAAAAACATGGCATTAGAGGGTAAAAACTCGAAGGAGCCCCAGAACGTCCCCGTGGATGGCAACAACACCTCCCACGGGACCAATGTAACTCGTAGGAACAGACCACGCAGCTGCGGGACTCCCGGTTTGAGAATACGTCAATAATTTGCATATTTTTATACTTAGGTTTAAAAAGATGGCATTAGTGGGTAAAAACTCAAAACAGCCCCCGAACGGCCCCGTGGGTGGCACCAACAACTCCCACGGGACCAATGTAACTCGTAGGAACTGACCACGACGCCGCGGGACTCCCGGTTTGAGAATATGACGGTACTATGCATATTTCTAAACTTACGCATAAAAACATGGCCTAAGAGGGTAAAAACTCAAAACAGCCCCCGAACGTCCCCGTGGGTGGCACCAACACCTGCCACGGGACCAATGTAACTTGTAGGAGCTGACCACGCATCTACGGGTCTCCCGGTTTGAGAATACGACGATAATTTGCATATTTCTAGACTTAGGCTTAAAAACATTGCGTCAGAGGGCGAGAACTCGAAATGTCCCCTGAACGGCCCCGTGGGTGGCACCAACACCTCTCACGGGACCAATGTAACTCGTAGGAACTGACCCCGTAGCCGCGGGTCTCCAGGTTTGAGAATACGATGGTAATTTTTATATTTCTAGACTTAGGCTTAAAAACTTGGCGTTAGAGGGTGAAAACTCAAAGCAGCCACCGAACGGCCCCGTGGGTGGCACCAACACCTCCCATGGGACCAACGTAACTCGTAGGAACTTACCACACAGCCGCGGGACTCCCTGTTTGAGAATACGACGGTAATTTGCATATTTCTAGACTTAGGCTTAAAAACATGGCGTTAGAGGGTAAAAACTCAAAATAGCCCCCCGAACGTCCCCGTGGGAGGTACCAACACCTCCCACGGGACCAATGTAACTCGTAGGAACTGACCACGCAGCCGCGGGACTCCCGGTTTCGGAATACGACGGTAATTTGGATATTTCAAGACTTAGGCTTAAAAACTTGGCGTTAGAGAGTGAAAACTCGAAGCAGCCCCCGAACGGCCCCGTGGGTGGCACCAACACCTCCCATGGGACCAATGTAACTCGTAGGAACTGACCACGCATCCGCGGGACTCCCTGTTTGAGAATACGACGGTAATTTTAATATTTCTAGACATAGGCTTAAAAACATGGCGTTAGAGGGTAAGAACTAGAAATAGCCCCCGAACGTCCCCGTAGGTTGCCCCAACACCTCCCACGGGACCAATGTAACTCGTAGGAACTGACCACGCAGCCGCGGGACTCCCGAGTTGCGAATACGACGGTAAGTTGCATATTTTTAGACTTAGTCTTAAAAACATGACGTTAGAGGGTGAAAACTCGAAGCCGCAACCAAACAACCCCGTGGGTGACACCAACACCTCCCATGGGACCAATGTAACTCGTAGGAACTGACCACGCAGCTGCGGGACTCCCGGTTTGATAATACGACAGTAATGTGCATATTTCTAGACTTAGGCTTAAAAACATGGCATTAGAGGGTAAAAACTCGAAACAGCCCCCGAACATCCCCGTGGGTGGCACCAACACCACGGAACGAATGTAACTTATAGGAACTTACCACGCAGCTATGGGTCTCCCGATTTAAGAATACAACGGTAATTTGCATATTTCTAGACTTAGGCCTAAAAACATGGCGTTAGTGGGTGAAAACTCAAAACATCCCCCGAACGGCCCCGTGGGTGGCACCAACAACTCCCACGGGACCAATGTTACTCGTAGCAACTGACCACGCAGCCGCGGGAGTCCCGTTTTGAGAATATGATGATAATTTTCATATTTTTAGACTTAGGCATAAAAACATCGCGTTAGAGGGTAAAAACTCAAAACAGCCCCCGAACGTCCCCATGGGTGGCACCAACACCTCCCACGGGACCAATGTAACTTGTATGAACTGACAACACAGCTTCGGGTCTCTCGGTTTGAGAATACGACGGTAATTTGCATAATTCTAGACTTAAGCAAAATATGGCGTTAGTGGGTGAAAACTCGAAACGACCCTCGAACGGCCCCGTTGGTGGCACCAACACCTCCCACGAGACCAATGTAACTCGTAGAAAATGACCCCACAGCCGAGGGTCTCCCGGTTTGAGAATAGGACGGTAATTTGCATATTTCTAGACTTAGGCTTAAAAACATGGCGTTAGAGGGCGAAAACTTGAAACATCCCCCGAACATCCCCGTGGGTGGCACCAACACCTCCCACTGGATTGATGTAACTCGTAGAAACTGACCACGTAGCTGCTGGACTTCCGGTTTGACAATACGAATGTAATTTGCATATTTCTTGACTTAGGCATAAAAACATGGCGATAGAGGGTAAAAACTCGGAACCGCCCCCGAACGTCCCCGTGGGTGGCACCAACACCTCCCACGGGACCAATGTAACTTGTAGGAACTGACCACGCAGCTAAGGGTCTCCCGGTTTGAGAATATGACGGTTTTTTATATATCTCTAGACTTAGGCTTAAAAACATGGTGTTCGAGGGTAAAAACTCAAAACAGCCCCCGAACGGCCCCGTAGGTGGCACTAACACCTCCCACGGGACCAATGTAACTCGTAGGAACTGACCCCAAAGCCGCTGGTCTCTCGGTTTGATAATACGACAGTAATTGGCATATTTCTAGACTTAGGCTTAAAAACATCGCGTTAGAGGGTGAAAACTCAAAATATCCCCCGAACGGCCCCGTGGGTGGCACCAACACCACCCATGGGACGAATGTTACTCGTAGGAACTGACCCCGCAGCCGCGGGTCTCCGGGTTTGAGAATACGACGGTAATTTGCATATTTCTAGACTTAGGTTTAAAAATATGGCTTTAGAGGGTGAAAACTCGAAACAGCCCCCAAACGTCCCCGTGGGTGGCACCAACACCCCCCACGGGACCAATGTAACTCGTAGGAAGTGACCACGCATCCGCGGGTCTCCCGGTTTTAGAATACGATGGTATTTTGCATATATATAGACTTAGGCTTAAAAACATGGCATTAGAGGGTGAAAACTTGAAACATCCCCCGAACGTCTCCGTGGGTGGCACCAACAACACACACTGGACCTATGTAACTTGTAGGAACTGACCACGCAGTCGCGGGACTCTCGGTTTGAGAATATAACCGTAATTTGCATATTTCTAGACTTAGGCTTAAAAACATGGCGTTAGAGGGTGAAAACTCGAAACAGCCCCCGAACGGCCCCGTGGGTGGCACCAACACCTCTCACGGGACGAGTGTAACTCGTAGGAACTGACCCCACAATCGCGGGTCTCCCAATTCAAGAATACGATGGTAATTTGCATATTTTTAGACTTAGGCTTAAAAACATGGCGTTAGAGGATAAAAACTCGAAGCAGCCCCCGATCGGCCCCGTGAGTGGCACCAACACCTCCCATGGGTCCAATGTAACTCCTAGGAATTGACCATGCAGCCGCGGGACTCCCGATTTTAGAATACGGTAGTAATTTGCATATTTCTAGACTTAGGATTAAAAACATGGCGTTAGAGGATAAAAACTCGAAGCAGCCCCAGAATGTCCCCGTGGGTGGCACCAACACCTCGCACGGGACCAATGTAACTCGTAGGAACTAACCACGCAGCTGCGGGACTCCCGGTTTGAGAAGATGAAGGCAATTTGCCTATTTCTATACTTAGGTTTAAAAAGATGGCAATAGTGGGTGAAAACTCGGAATAGCCCCCGAACAGCCCCGTGGGTGGCACCAATAACTCCCACGGCACCAATGTAACTCGTAGGAACTGACCACGACGCCGCGGGACTCCTGGTTTGAGAATATGATGGTAATTTGCATATTTCTAGACTTAGGCATAAAAACATGGCGTTAGAGGGTAAAAACTGGAAATAGCCCCCGAACGTCCCCGTGGGTGGAACCAACACCTCCCACGGTACCAATGTAACTTGTAGGAACTTACCACGCGGCTACGGGTCTCCCTGTTTGAGAATACGACGTTAATTTTCATATTTCTAGACTTAGGCTTAAAAACATAGCGTCAGAGGGTGAGAACTCAAAACGTCCCCTGAACGGCCCTGCGGGTGTCACCAACACCTCCCATGGGACAATTGTAACTCGTAGGAACTGACCACGCAGCCGCGGGACTCCCTGTTTGAGAATACGACGGTAATTTGCATATTTCTAGACTTAGGCTTAAAAACATGGCCTTAGAGGGTAAAAACTTGAAATTTCCCCCGAACGTCCCCGTGGGTGGCATCAACACCTCCCACGGGACCAATGTAACTCGTAGGAACTGACCACGCAGCCGCGGGACTCCCGGTTTGAGAATACGATGGTAATTTGCATATTTCTAGACTTAGGCTTAAAAACATGGCGTTATAAGGTGAAAACTCAAAACTTCCACTGAACGGCCCCGTGGCTGGCAACAACACCTCCCACGAGACCAATTTAACTCATAGGAACTGACCCCACAGCCGCGGATCTCCTAATTTGAGAATACGATGATAATTTACATATTTCTAGACTTAGGCTTAAAAATATGGCGTTAGAGGGTTAGAACTCGAAGCAGCCACCGACCAGCCCCGTGGGTGACACCAACACCTCCCATGGGACCAATGTAACTCTTAGGAACAAACATCGCAGCTGCGGGACTCCCGGTTTCGTAATACGACGATAATGTGCATATTTCTAGATTTAGGCTTAAAAACATGGCGTTAGAGGGTAAAAACTCGAAACAGCCCCCGAACGTCCCCGTGGGTGGCAGCAACACCTCCCACGGAACGAATGTAACTTGTAGGAACTGACCATGCGGCTACGGTTCTCCCGATTTAAGAATACAACGGTAATTTTCATATTTCTAAACTTAGGCTTAAAAACATGGCGTTAGTGGGTGAAAACTCGAAACGTCCCCCGAACGGCCCCGTCGGTGGCACCAACAACTCCCACGGGACCAATGTAACTCGTAGGAACAGACCACGTAGACGCGGGACTCCCGGTATGAGAATATGATGGTAATTTGCATATTTCTAGACTTAGGCTTAAAAACATGGTGTTAGAGGGTGAAAACTCGAAACAAACCCCAAACGTCCCCGTGGGTTGCACCAACACCTCCCACGGGACCAATGTAACTCGTACGAACTGACTCCGCAGCCGCGGGTCTTCCGATTTAAGAATTTGACGGTAATTTGCATATTTTAAGGTTTAGGCTTAAAAACATGGCATTTGAGATTGAAAACTCGAAACATCCCCCAAACGGCCACGTGGGTGGCACCAACACCTCCCACGGTACCAATGTAACTCGTAGGAACTGACCCCGTAGCCGCGGGTATCCCAGTTTAAGAATACGACGGTAATTTGCAAATTTCTCGACTTAAGCTTGCAAATGTGGCGTTAGAGGGTGAAAACTCGAAGGAGCCCCCGAACGGCCCCGTGGGTGGCGCCAACACCTCCCACGGGACCAATGTAACTCGTAGGAATTGACCACGACGCCGCGGGACTCCCGGTTTGAGGATATGACGGTAATTTTCATATTTCTTGAGTTAGGCATAAAAAAATGGCGTTAGAGGGTAAAAACTAGAAACAACCCCAGAACGTTCCCGTGGGTGGCACTAACACCTCCAACGGGACCAATATAACTTGTAGGAACTGACCACGCGGCTATGGGTCTCCCGATTTGAGAATACGACGGTAATTTTCATATTTGTAGACTTAAGCAAAATATGGCTTTAGAGGGTGAAAACTCGAAACAACCCCCGAACGACCCCATGGGTAGCACCAACACCTCCCACGGGACCAATGTAACTCGTAGGGACTGACCCTGCAGCCGCGGGTCTCTCAGTTTGAGAATAGGATGATAATTTGCATATTTCTAGACTTTGGCTTAAAAACATGGCGTTAGTGGGTAAAAACTCGAAACAGCCCCTGAACGGCCCCGTGGGTGGCACCAACACCTCCCACGAGACCAATATAACTCATAGGAACGGACTCTGCAGCCGCGAGTCCCTCGATTTGAGAATACGACAGTAATTTGCATATTTCTAGACTTAGACTTAAAAACAGGGCGTTAGAGGGTGAAACTCGAAATAGCCCCCGAACGTCCCCGTGGATGGCACCAGCACCTCCCACAGGACCAATGTAACTCGTAGGAACTGACCACGCAGCTGCGGGTCTACTGATTTGAGAATACGATGATAATTTGCATATTTCTAGACTTAAGCAAAATATGGCGTTAGATGGTGAAAACTCAAAACAACCACCGACCGGCCCCGTGGGTGGCACAAAAACCTCCCACGGGACCAGTGTAGCTCGTAGGAACTGAACCCTCATCCGCGGGACTCAGAGTTTGTGAATACGAAGGTAATTTGCATATTTCTAGACTTAGGCTTAAAAACATGACGTTAGAGGGTGAAAACTCAAAACAGCCCCCGAACATCCTCATGGGTGGCACCAACACCTCCCACGAGACCGATGTAACTCATAGGAACTGACCACGCAGCCACGAGATTCCCGGTTTGAGAATACGATGGTAATTTGCATATTTTTAAACTTAGGCTTAAAAACATGGCGTTAGAGGGTGAAAACTCGAATCAGCCCCCGAACGGCCCCGTGGGTGGCACAACACTTCCCACGGGACCAATGTAACTCGTAAGAACTGACCACGCAGCTGCGAGACTCTCGGTTTGAAAATACGACGGTAATTTTCATAATTCTAGACTTAAGCAAAACATGGCGTTAAAGGGTGAAAAATCGAAACAATCCCTGAACGGCCCCGTGGGTGGCACCAACACCTCCCACGGGACCAATGTAACTCATAGGAACGGACCCCATAGCTGCGAGTCTTCTGGTTTGATAATACGACATTAATTTGCATATTTCTAGACTTAGGGTTCAAAATATGGCGATAGAGGGTGAAAACTCAAAACAGACCCCAAACGGCCCCCTAGGTGGCACCAACACCTCCCACAAGACCAATGTAACTCGTAGGAACTGACCCCGCATCCGCGAGTCTCCCTGTTTGAGAATACGATGGTAATTTGCATATATCTAGACTTAGGCTTAAAAACATGGCGTTAGAGGGTGAAAACTCAAAACAGCCTCCGAACGTCCTCGTGGATGGCACCAACACTTCCCACGAGACCAATGTAACTTGTAGGAACAGACCACGCAGCCGTGGGACTCCTGGTTTGAGAATACGATTGTAATTTGCATATTTCTAGACTTAGGCTTAAAAACATGGCGTTAGAGGGTGAAAACTCGAAATAGCCCCCGAACGTCCCCGTGGGTGGCACAACCACCTCCCACGGGACCAATGTAACTCGTAAGAAAAGACCACGCAGCTGCGGGTCTCCCAGTTTGAGAATACGACGATAATTTATATATTTCTAGACTTGAGCAAAATATGGCGTTAGAGGGTGAAAACTCGAAACAACCCCCGAACGGCCCTGTAGGTGCCACCAACACCTCCCACGAGACCAATGTAACTCGTAAGTACTGACCCCACAGCCACGGATCTACCTATTTGAGATGACGGTAATTTTCATATTTCTATACTTACGCTTAAAAAATGGCGTTAGAGGGTGAAAACTCGAAACAACCCTCGAACGGCCCCGTGGGTGGCACCAACACCTCCCACGGGACCAATGTAAGTCATAGGAACTAACCACGCAGCAACGGGACTCCCGGTTTGACAAAACGATGGTAATTTGCATATTTCTAGACTTAAGCGAAACATGGTGTTAGTGGGTGAAAAATCGAAACAACCCCCGAACGGCCCCGTGGGTGGTACCAACACCTCCCACGGGACCAATGTAACTTGTAGGAACTGACCCCACAGCCGCGGGCCACCCGGTTTGATAATACAATAGTAATTTACATATTTCTAGACTTAGGCTTAAAAACATGGCGTTAGAGGGAGAAAACTCGAAACATCCCCCGAACGGCCCCGTGGGTGGCACCAACACCTCCCATGGGACCAATGTAACTCGTAGGAACTGACCCCGCAGCCACGGGTCTCCCGGTTTGTGAATATGATGGTAATTTGTATATTTCTAGACTTAAGAAAAATATGGCGTTAGAGGGTGAAAAATCGAAACAACCCCTGAACGGCCCCGTGGGTGGCACCAACACCTCCCACGGGACCAATGTGCTCGTAGGAACTGACACCACAGCAGCGGGTCTCCCGATTTGAGAATACGATGGTAATTTGCATATATCTAGACTTAGGATTAAAAACATTGTGTTAGTGGGTGAAAACTCGAAACAGGCCCCGAACGGCCCCGTGGGTGGCACCAACACCTCCCACAAGACTATTGTAACTCGTAGGAACTGATCGCGCAGCCTCGAGTCTCCCCGTTTGAGAAATTGATGGTAATTTGCATATATCTGGACTTAGGCTTAAAAACATGGCGTTAGAGGGTGAAAACTTGAATGATCCCCCGTACGTCCCCGTGGGTGGCACCAACACTTCCCACTGGACCAATGTAAGTCGTAGGAACTGACCACGCAGCCGCGAGACTCCCGGTTTGTGAATACGATGGTAATTTTCATATTTCTAGACTTAGGCTTAAAAATATGGCGTTTGAGGGTGAAAACTCGAAACAACCTCTGACCGGCCC
Organism: Sambucus nigra; assembly: GCA_949130495.1. NCBI lineage: Eukaryota > Viridiplantae > Streptophyta > Magnoliopsida > Dipsacales > Adoxaceae > Sambucus > Sambucus nigra. Next base: position 353,761,956 of record OX422218.1, read on the forward strand.
CGTGGGTGGCACCAACACCTCCAACGAGACGAATGTAACTCGTAGGAACTGAGCCCGCATCCGCGGGACTCCCGGTATAATAATACCACGGTAATTTTTTATATTTCTAGACCTAGGCTTAAAAACCTTGCGTTAGAGGATGAAAACTCAAAACAGCCTCCGAATGACCTCGTGGGTGGCACCAACACCTCCCACGAGACCAATGTAACTCGTAGGAACTGACCACGCAATCTCGGGACTCCCGGTTTGAGAATACGACAGTAATTTGCAGATTTCTAGACTTAGGCTTAAAAACATGGCGTCAGAGGGTGAAAACCCAAATCAACCTTCGAACGTCCTCGTGGAAGGCCCCAACACTTCCCACGAGACCAATGTAACTCGTAGGAACTGACCACGTAGTCGCAGGACTACTGGTTTGAGAATAATACTCTAATTTGCATATTTCTAGACTTAGGCTTAAAAACATGGCGCTAGAGGGTGAAAACTCGAAACATCCCTCGAAGGTCCCCGTGGGTGGCACAACCACCTCCCACGGGACCAATGTAACTCATAGGAACTGACCACGCAGCTGCGGGTCTCCCGATTTGAGAATATGATGATAATTTACATATTTCTAGACTTAAGCAGAATATGGCGTTAGAAGGTGAAAACTCGAAACAACCACTGAACGGCCCCGTGGGTAGCACCAACACCTCCCACGGGACCAATATAACTCGTAGGAACTGACCCCGCAGCTGCGGGTCTCCCGGTTAGATAATACGACATTAATTTGCATATTTCCAGACTTAGGCTTAAAAACATGGCGTTAGAGGGTGAAAACTCAAAACAACCCCCGAACGTCCTCGTGGGTGGCACCAACACCTCCCACGAGACCAATGTAACTCGTAGGAACTGACCATGCAGCCGCGGGACTCCCGGTTTGAGAATACGATGGTAATTTGCATATTTGTAGACTTAGGCTTAAAAACATGGCGTTAGAGGGTGAAAACTCAAAACAGCCTCCGAACGACCTCGTGGGTGGCACCAACACCTCCCACGAGACCAATGTAACTCGTAGGAACTGACCACGCAGCCGCAGGACTCCCAGTTTGAGAATACGACAGAAATTTGTATATTTCTAGACTTAGGCTTAAAAACATGGCGTTAGAGGGTGAAAACTCAAAACAGCCTCCGAACGTCCTCGTGGATGGCACCAACACTTCCCACGAGACCAATGTAACTCGTAGGAACAGACCACGCAACCGCGGGACTCCCGATTTGAGAATACGACATTAATTTGCATATTTCGAGACTAAGGCTTAAAAATATGGCGTTAGAGGGTGAAAACTTGAAACAGCCCCCGAACGTCCCCGTGGGTAGCACAACCACCTCCCACGGGACCAATGTAACTCGTAAGAACTAACCACGCAGCTGCGGGTCCCCCAGTTTTTTGAATACGATGATAATTTACATATTTCTAAACTTAAGAAAAATATGCCTTTAGAGGGTGAAAACTCGAAACAACCCCCGAACGACCCCATGGGTAGCACCAACACCTCCCACGGGACCAATGTAACTCGTAGGAACTGACCCTGCAGCCGCGGGTCTCCCGGTTTGAGAATAGGACGATAATTTGCATATTTCTATACTTTGGCTTAAAAACATGGCGTTAGTGGGTAAAAATTCGAAAAAGCCCCTGAACGGCCCCGTGGGTGGCACCAACACCTCCCACGAGACTAATATAACTCATAGGAACGGACTCCGCAGCCGCGAGTCCCACGATTTGAGAATACGACAGTAATTTGCATATTTCTAAACTTAGGCTTAAAAACATGGCGTTAGAGGGTGAAACTCGAAATGGCCCCCGAACGTCCCCGTGGATGGCACCAGCACCTCCCACGGGACCAATGTAACTCGTAGGAACTGACCACGCAACTGCGGGTCTCCCGATTTCAGAATACGACGATAATTTTCATATTTCTAGACTTGAGCAAATTATGGCGTTAGATGGTGAAAACTCAAAACAACCACCGACCGACCCCGTGGGTGGCACCAACACCTCCCACGGGACCGGTGTAGCTCGTAGGAACTGGACCCTCATCCGAGGGACTCAGAGTTTGTGAATACGAAGGTAATTTGCATATTTATAGACTGAGGCTTAAAAACATGGCGTTAGAGGGTGAAAACTCAAAACAGCCCCCGAACATCCTCGTGGGTGGCACCAACACCTCCCTCGAGACCGATGTAACTCATAGGAACTGACCACGCAGCCACGAGATTCCCGGTTTGAGAATACGACGGTAATTTGCATATTTCTAGACTTAGGCTTGAAAACATGGCGTTTGAGGGTGAAAACTCGAATCAGCCCCCGAACGGCCCCGTGGGTGGCACAACACCTCCCACGGGACCAATGAAACTCGTAAGAACTGACCACGCAGCCGCGAGACTCTCGGTTTGAAAATACGACGGTAATTTTCATATTTCTAAACTTAAGCAAAACATGGTGTTAAAGGGTGAAAAATTGAAACAATCCCTGAATGGCCCCGTGGGTGACACCAACACCTCCCACGGGACCAATGTAACTCATAGGAACTGACCCCGCAGTCGCGAGTCTCCCGGTTTGATAATACGACATTAATTTGCATATTTCTAGACTTAGGCTTAAAAACATGGCGTTAGAGGGTGAAAACTCAAAACAGCCCCCAAACGTCCTCATGGGTGGCACCAATACCTCCCACGAGACCAATGTAACTCGTAGGAACTGACCACGCAGCCACGGGACTCCCGATTAGAGAATACGACTGTAATTTGTACATTTCTAGACTTAAGCAAAATATGGCGTTAAAGGGTGAAAACTCGAAACAACCCCCGAACGGCCCCGTGGGTGGCACCAACACCTCCCACGGGACCAATGTAGCTCGTAGTAACTGAGCTCGCATCCGTGGGACTCCCGGTTTGAGAATATGACGGTAATTTGCATATTTCTAGACTTAGGCTTAAAAACATGGCATTAGAGGGTGAAAAATCAAAACAGCCTCCGAATGACCTCGTGGGTGGCACCAACACCTCCCACGAGACCAATGTAACTCGTTGGAACTGACCACGCAGTCGCGGGACTCCCAGTTTGAGAATACGATAAAAATTTTCATATATCTAGGCTTAGGCTTGAAAACATGGCGTTAGAGGGTGAAAACTCAAAACAACCTCTGAACGTCCTCGTGGATGGCACCAACACTTCCCACGAGACCAATGTAACTTGTAGGAACAGATCACGCAGCCATGGGACTCCCGGTTTGAGAATACGACTGTAATTTGCATATTTCTAGAATTAGGCTTAAAAACATGGCGTTAGAGGGTGAAAACTCGAAATAGCCCCCGAACGTCCCCATGGGTGGCTTAACCACCTCCCACGGGACCAATGTAACTCGTAAGAACTGACCACGCAGCTACGGGTCTCCCAGTTTGAGAATACGATGATAATTTTTATATTTCTAGACTTAAGCAAAATATGGCGTTAGAGGGGGAAAACTCGAAACAACCCCCGAACGGCCCCGTGGGTGCTACCAACACCTCCCGCGAGACCAATGTAACTCTTAAGTACTGACCCCACAGCCGCGGATCTCCCTATTTGAGAATATGACGGTAATTTGCATAATTCTAGACTTAGGCTTAAAAAATGGCGTTAGAGGGTGAAAACTCGAAACAGCCCTCGAACGGCCCCGTGGGTGGCGCCAACACCTCCCACGGGACCAATGTAAGTCATAGGAACTAACCACGCAGCAGCGGGACTCCCGGTTTGAGAAAACGATGGTAATTTGCATATTTCTAAACTTAAGCGAAACATGGTGTTAGAGGGTGAAAAATCGAAACAACCCCCGAACGGCCCCGTGGGTGGTACCAACACCTCCCATGGGACCAATGTAACTCGTAGGAACTGACCCCACAGCCGCGGGTCACCCGGTTTGATAATACGACAATAATTTACATATTTCTAGACTTAGGCTTAAAAACATGGCGTTAGAGGGAGAAAACTCGAAACAGCCCCCGAACGGCCCCATGGGTGGCACCAACACCTCCCATGGGACCAATGTAACTCGTAGGAACTGACCCCGCAGCCGCGGGTCTCCCAATTTGTGAATATGACAGTAATTTGTATATTTCTACACTTAAGCAAAATATGGCGTTAGAGGGTGAAAAATCGAAACAACCCCTGAACGGCCCCGTGGGTGGCACCAACACCTCCCACGGGACCAATGTGCTCGTAGGAACTGACACCACAGTAGCGGGTCTCCCGATTTGAGAATACGATGGTAATTTGCATATATCTAGACTTAGGATTAAAAACATTGTGTTAGTGGGTGAAAACTCGAAACAGGCCCCGAACGGCCCCGTGGGTGGCACCAACACCTCCCACAAGACTATTGTAACTCGTAGGAACTGATCGCCCAGCCTCGAGTCTCCCCGCTTGAGAATATGATGGTAATTTGCATATATCTGGACTTAGGCTTAAAAACATGGCGTTAGAGGGTGAAAACTTGAATGATCCCCCGAACGTCCCCGTGGGTGGCACCAACACTTCCCACTAGACCAATGTAAGTCGTAGGAACTGACCACACAGCCGCGGGACTCCCGGTTTGAGAATACGATGGTAATTTGCATGTTTCTAGACATAAGCTGAAAAACATGACGTTAGAGGATGAAAACTCAAAATAGCCCCTAAACGGCCCCATGGGTGGCACCAACACCTCTCACGGGACCAATGTAACTCATAGGAACTGACCCCACAGCCACTACACCAAAACACGCCATTAGTAACACAATTTTACCGTTACTAAAAATATTAGTAAGACAATTTTTCCGTTAGAAAAAAGGAGTGGGGCACGAAGCTAGCAACGGTAAAATTCTGTTACTAATAGTAACAGTAAATTCAGAATTAGTAACGGTAAAATTATGTTACTAATAGTAACGGTAAATTCAGAATTAGTAACGAAAAGTTCCGTTACTAATAGCAACGGTAAAATTCAGAATTAGTAACAAAAAATTATGTTACTAATTGTAATGGTAAAATTCGAAATTAGTAACAATAAAATTCTGTTGCTAATAGTAACGGTAAAATTGTGTTACTAATAATAACAAAAAAATTCTGAATTAGTAACGGTGAAATTATGTTAGTAATATTAATACATATTTAAAAAAAATCAAGATCCAATATCCTGATTATTCTTACCACACTTTTTAAATCCTAAGAACATATACAAAAATAGTCTACAAGAACACGGGAATTAATATTCAACATTTACATTTATATATGCCTCCACTCTTTATTTACAAAAGAAACTTAAACCAAACAAATGAAACATCATAATACAATCACCCCGAAAGTTACATTATTTTAATAAAAGCATCCAATATAACATCCTAATAAAATCATCCCCAAATGAGATATTTTTATATTATAACAAATCAAATGAAATATAAAAAAGAAGTCCGTTATTGTTGACTATCAGCTTCCGTTCTATTATCATCGCCATCAACGCCGCAACCTGCAACACTAGAAACTTGATGAGGATCCAAAACTGACATTCTGTTAAACAAAATAAAATTATCACATTAGTTATAATATAAACATTTAGTCATACAAAATTAATTTAGTACAAAAAATTATCCACGAGCAAAATTAATTGCCCAAGTATGTGAACTTATAATATCACATTTCACATCAACACTTAAAATTAAGAAATTTCACATATAAACAAGTATGTGAACTTGAAATATCACACTTTCACATCAGCACACAACACATAATTTCTAACACAAATTCATTTTTTTTGTACAGCTAACACTGTTCACACAAACACACTCACGCTGCACACAAACACTAAACATACACTTCACACTATTAACACAAACACACTATGATAAAAAAAAAATGAATTAAAATTTCTCTCTACTTTAAACTTAATTTTATCTTTTTTGGGTCAATACATGCATTATCATATAAAGTTCATATTAACATTCGTTTAGGAAGGGTCTCATGTTGTTCTTGCTCCAAGAATCGTGTCCAATATAATGGTGTTAATTCTCCCCAAACAGTTTCCACTTGTGAAATATATTGAGATAAACAGTTGCAAATAAACATATGTTTATATTATCATGAGATAAACACAACTACCCAAACAAAGGTTAATATGGCTAAACAATAACAGTCAACAAAAAAAACACAAGCACAACTTTAAATTCACAATAAACAGATATGCATGTCAGTATAAAAGCTAGGGAAATTAATAAAAACAAAGTGATTATTTCCTTAACTTTTCTAGAAATGTAACCATTATCTAGTCAATATAAATATAATTATTGGGGATCTCAATTGAGTAAGCTTTTCTCCAAAATCCTTTTGAGAATATCCTAGCACTATGTAACTGATTCAACATGTCCTCTAACCACAAAATGGGAAAACGGTATAACCATGACAGCAAAAGGTAACTTGATGTAGTATCGCATTTGAACATTCAGCTTAATGGCAAAATGTAATATTACCATGACATCACTAAAAGGTATACGGGAAAACTCAATATACAAAGAATTTCAATAAAAAAATTGTAAAAGAAAATCAATATTCTTTAGTACTTGCCTGAACTCATTTGTTTCGAGAGTATTGCTCCACCCCATTATAGTTGCTCTCGCTAAACTGCATACAGGAAAAACTTTAGATTATCGTTAGTGTCCAAATAACCCAAAAATAAATTAATTCTTACCGGTGAGGACTGTTGTGCCTACACAAGAGAGTACCCCCGAGAGAAAAGAGTTGAATGGTAATGATCCAACAATAGCCATGTAAACTACCTGTCAGTAAAACGTCTCCAATGTCACCAATATGTTCCACTTGATATAAAAGAGAAAAATAAAAAATTAAGTGCAGCAAAATGACTAGAACTTGTTAAGTCTTTCTCTCAAACCCAAGCAAGCTCAGACTGCCTACATATAACTTTTAAATAGAATCACAATAACGTAACATGATATTCTGTGTTATTCATGCAGAATAATATTTAGAGGCACTACAACTAGGTGGTCATTTTCAATTATTTGAGGCATAAATATGTAAGGAATCTTAAAAAGAATAATTCTCTTAATAAAATAACTTTGAAATCAACTTGAAGAAAATGATTCCCCTTTTATTAGTTTACCAGGAAGGGATGAATACCTCTCATGATTAAGTGTCTCAAGGGAGATAAATCAATATACACAGCATATACGAGCATTGAGACAACAAAAGAACAATGAACAAAGCTCCATAATAATTACAACTCGAAAAGACGAAAGAAAAACAAGCCTCTATACATCATCCACTATAGAAAAAGGACCTAAAAGATACAAAACTTAACTGCTACCAACCCAAAATGCCACAACTGATCTAGGCATCAATCGAAATGGACAAATTTTGAAAGAGAGACGAGTTTGAGAGGGATCAGTTTTTTATGTGATCTAATCCGACCAAAAATGGAGGATTTTCACCAACCAATCAATATCAATGGTCGCAAGAGATGATTAAGCAGCCATTTGGTTGACTTTAAAATGAACATTATATATATGAGTAAAAAATAAGATCTGATAAAGAAAAGAGAAATCAGAATGAGAAGTGGAGTTTGAGTAACAAGATTGGAGATCCATGACGATGATAAATGTATAGAGATAGGAAGATACCTGGATGAGGGCAGTGACTACCGCAAAAATCACGTACAGATCGATGATCTGTTAAAGGTCATAGTTTTGTTAGGCTAGGCTGCTCATTTTGACATATATATACAGAGATGATAGAAAGGGGAAAAGGAAAAAAGACCTTGAGGTTGGTGGGAGTGGAAACATAAGCAGAACGGAGAGAGTTAACGAGTGCTTGAGCATCCTTGGTCGCCAATGCCTTCCCCGTTCTCTCGCTTCTAAAGTTTCAACGACTGCTGGACCTCTATATCTATTTAGATAGATCAAAACGAAACCCCTCCTTTTCAGGATTCAAATAGTTGATTATAAAGTGTACGTCACAACCTCATGTGTACATATCATTGAGTAACTTTTGTACAATTTTTAATATTACAATTTGTTACTTAAAATCACTCCTCCCAGAGAGATATTGCAGCCTATCAATCGACTGCAGCGTGCACCAACAATCCAGTAACTGAAATATGTTATATCATGACTTGACAACTGACACGACATTGAACGAACATAAACATCAACATGTATGTATGTACCTATTTGGGCTATCATTCTCTTGTCGAATAGCCAAACTGGGTCAGAATCTTCCAAACATGCCGCATAAATGATAGAATAAAATGATAAAATGTATATAGTATCCCCTGCACAAATGCCCAGGGAAAACACTTCTTAGCGAAATTAAGTAGCTTAAGGCTCCTTTTGGTTTGAGGTGAAAAAATAAAATGATAAAATGTATTTTCACATATTCTGAGTTAAATCTTGCTTCACTATTTTCCTCAAAATTATCATGTAGATTAATTACAATTTAACACAAACAAAACAATGCAACTCCGAATAGGCACAAATACTTTCCACTCATGGAACATATATTACTCCAAACGAAACGGGACCTAAGACTGAAATCGCATTAAACATCACATATCATTAATTCAAGAATTAAAAATATAGCCCAGAGGAAAAAATAAAAAGGAATGCAAAACAAATAAACTTAAGAAATGAAATGTGAAAGATAAGATCAACAAGAAGCTAAGTACTCTTTATATATCAGAGGCCCATACAACATATTATATCACAAATGGCTTGAGTGGAACAGACTACATCAGTGTATTCCAGTGAAGGGTACACAACATTATGTAGAAAATGGCTCTACCTCCTAACAAATGACATATATGAGAAATAATTAATATTGCATATTTTGCAGTATCTTTGAAAAAATTTCAATGGTTTATCATTTTATACAGCAAAAGAAAGACCTACTTCTGACCATAATGGCCGCCAGTAAATGTTTATAATGCAATTCCATTTGATTATATGTAGTGAAGGCAGTATGACTGGGCCTAGTTTCTCGAATTCATATCACTTAGTCACAACTAACAATATATTGATATGTCATTTAGAGAATATGTTGTCAAATAAACATAAAGACCAACTAGTACTACATATGTTATGACAGTACCGAACATTAGGGCTGCTCATATGACAATGTTCCTTGACTTTGTAAAAGTTAGAATCAAGAACAATACAGATATATTCTAACATGAAAAAAAATATTTTCTTTATAGAAATAAAGATTGCTTCTTGATAATTTGTTTAGTATGAGTACAAACTTGAGGTCAAATGCCTATTAGTAGACCAAATATCATAAGATATTCATAATACTGGTAGGTCTTAAAATTGAGTGGAGCAATGACTTGCATATGATATAATATGCCCATAAAGATGGGAATCATATAAATAGAATAACACTTGATGACCAAATGAGACATTTTCAACATCAAAGAAAAATAATATCATGCTTATAAATCTCCCGTTATAAAAAGTCTCAAAAGGTTAAATTGCCAGAATTCAAAATTCTCATGCAATTACTCATACAACGGCAGATACAATGCATGAACTAGTTGTGATACCACAAACATAATTATAAGGGGCGCAAATTATAAGGTTTAGATTAAATTGAACTAGTTGTGAGATATAATGCATGAAGTTTCAAATTTCAAGAATGTTGTGACACATCTTTCTAGGGTGTTTCATTAATGTGTTACTCTGTTAAAATCAACAGCTCTCTGACTTTGATTTGAAATGGAGTTGAAGCTAAGGATTTACATCGTGACACTAGAGAAATCTAAATAAAGGTTGAAACTGCAACAATTGAACAATGGAGGGGGACATTTAAATTGATCCTTAAGTTTAGGGTCTATTTTGTAATTACCTCAGTTCAGGCTGATAATAAATGAGAATTTCAAAATCACCTCCTCCCAGATTCTACATCTTCTGTTGTCAAACTGGAATTGCCAGATAAAGATATCCCCAGGAACGCATTGTTGTTTCCCTCATCTTGCAGATTTTCAACTCGAACCCCTGTGGCCTGCCCATTGAGAGGAGCATTAGGATCTGATCTATTTGCGTGTAACTCCGTCAACACTTGAAAATACGCATAAGGACCCCTTAAGTGACAATAAGATTCCCACAAACATGATGGGCTAAGAGTAACACAGTGAAATCTATGCAGTTTGGGGTCTGAACTGCAAGTGATGATTTATTTTAATCAAAACATCTTCTCCTTTTCTTCCCCAAAATACAGTCAGTCAACTGAGAAATAAAAGATGTCTTACTAAAGAATTTTTTACTAAGACAACCCCTAGCAGCATGAACAAAAGTCCCAACAGATCCATCATTTAATAAGAGTCTGTCCCTACCCCTTTTAATAGCTCTCCTTTGTGTTTTCAGATTATAAACTTTGTTACTATAGAAATTGATGAATTGTTTTTTAACTATAAATCATCATATAAACAAGTCTATAGGAGTGTGCAATATTTAAAACATTGCACACTCCGATATCCCACAAGTTAGATACAAGCTGCTCCTGCAACCGCCTATACCCACAAAATATTTGACCTCTCGATGAGGTCGTTATTGAGATAGTCCACCAAAAGGATCCCATAAGAGCAAGAAGTACTATAACCACTAAACTGAACTTGAGAAATAACAGAGTGAACTTATGCTTGCTTCTTAAAGTTGTAGCACCAAAGGGATCAGATATGAAACCAATCTCATTAGCACTGTTTTTGGCCGAGGAATTTTCTAAGAAAAGGAACCCAAATGGGAATCTCAAAGATAAATATGTATTATAAGAAGACAAACCACCTCTATCAATGTTTTCTTTCTCTATTCTATCTTTCTTTTGGGAATCATTTAAAAAATCATGGTTGTTCCCAGGGGATCTCCCCCCACCTCCGGATACACCTCTATGCAGTGGCCTTGACATATTACTACCTGAAAATAGTCATAAGCAAATTATAAAATAAAGACACTCAAATTTCTTTTCCACGTTCATTTTTATTGCTAAACATGAGGGAAATGGAAACGGGTGCCACGGGACAAGATCTATTCCTAATATTTGGTACTAGATCCATAACAAGAACACAACATAATATGATTGAGAGAATAGAAATATCATATGTCACTAGGGAGATAAATCAGATATATCTTATAGATAAGAATTGGCCATTTTATCACTATCAGTGAGTTCTATACACTTGAACCAAATATAGAGCAAGTTCCATTTCAGCTCAAACAAACCCAGAATATTTTGACCAACAAATCAACCAAAGCAAAAAGAAAAGAATAGACAAAGTAGTTTAAAAGAAGAAAACAAAAACACTACCTCAAATAGCCCTGAAACTCGGCTGGTTATGGTGCGGTTTTCATGAATTGTTACAACTAGTTTTGTCTTCTCTTCAGCTCCTAACTATTTTCTCTTTTTATCTTTCCCACTTTCTTTTTCTTTATATTTAGCAAAGAGATATGGAAGTGTTTGGTTTGGTATGTATTTAATGATAAGAAGAATCCATTTGTTGCTATTGCAAGGAACTTACACAATGCAATCACATAATAATACTCGAATATATTCAAAGGAATTAAATTTCTTGAAAGAAAATTTACTTTTGTTTTGTAGGAAAAATCAAGAGAAAAAATGGTTGATGTTGACAGACCTGAGATGTGCAAAAGAGATCAGATGGTAGTGCATGTTAATATTCATCATATGAATGATAAATAGATGGGTTGAAATCCTCATGTCTCATTACAAATCACCATGCTATCAAACCCCCAAGCTGTGGTCCAGAACTAGATATTATGAAAATCAAAATGAATCCAAGATGATTTTTTATTTGCCAAATCTTCACTTTTCTCATCCAAAACATTAAAACACCAAAATATAACACTAAAAAAATAATATGGAAACCCTAAAATTCAACACAATGGTTGACTACTCACCATTTTTTGTAGTAAAAAGGGATTAAAACAAACCCAAAAACATTTACTTCACCTTGTGCATATCTAAGCCCCATGGTATCTCCTCTGGCCATAATCGCCACCATTAAAGAGGAGTGATATGGAACTAAAATAAGAGGAACTTTCATAGATAATATCGACAAACTTTAATGAAGACATTCTTATTAGTTCAATAAACTCAAAAGTTGGAGTAGTTTGGGCTAGACAATTTCACACACACGTAGTAGCAAAAGTTTACTATATCCACCATTCACACATAGAATAAACCTAAAGCAAGGCGCATATCAAGCTAGTACACTTTAGAACATATTGTTCTAACCACACTAGAATCAATCTATTAGGTGTCAATTAAAAGGAAAAAAATAGAGATTGAATAAGTACATGAACAATGAACAAAAAACATAATAACCTTTTTATTTCCGTCGTTTATTCAGAGATTGAATAAGTAGATGAAAAAAAAACGGAGATTGAACAAGTACATAAGATATTACTATGATACCTTTATTTTGGCGAGGAGATGAGGTATCTCAGTTTATTTATTCATCATCTTTAGTTGTAATATGAAGCTTTGTTATTTCTGTCGTTTCTTTAGAAAGATAGAGATTAGGGTTAGTTTGGGAGATAAAATTAGAAGAAGAAATTATAAGATGAATGGAAGAGGTTACCAGTGTTAGAAGATGAATGGAAGAGGTTACCTGGGAGGATTGAGAAGAAGAATGGGGGAAGGGGGAATTGAGTAAGGGAAAAATGTCTTTTTTGTTGGAGGGAAAAATGGAGGGGGCATTGAGTGAGGGAAAAAATGTTTACGGGGATCTCTTTTTTGGGGAATGTGTAAAAATAATTTATTCACCATTTAACCTTTTTTTTTAATTTGTAAACTCAAATTAGTAACACTTAAATGAAATCAGTAACAGAAAATTATTGTTAGAATTAGTAACAGTAAAATACTGTTAGTAATAGAAAAATTGGTCTGTTACTAAAAGCTTGTTTTGGTGTAGTGGCCGCGGGTCTCCCAATTCGAGAATAGGATGGTAATTTGCATATTTCTAGACATAGGCTTAAAAACATGGCTTTAGAGGATGAAAACTCGAAGCAGCCCCCGAACGGCCCCTTGAGTGGCACCAACACCTCCCACGGGTCAATTGTAACTCGTAGGAACTGACTACGCAATCGCGGGACTCCCGGTTTTAGAATACGATGACAATTTGCATATTTCTAGACTTAGGCTTAAAAAGATGGCATTAGTGGGGTAAAACTCGAAACAACCCCCGAACGGCCCCATGGATGGCACCAACAACTCCCACGGCCCCAATGTAACACTTGTTGGAACTGACCACGACGCCGCGAGATTCCTGATTTGAGAGTATGATGGTAATTTGCATATTTCTCGACTTAGGCATAAAAACATGGCGTTAGAGGGTAAAAACTCAAAAGATCCCCCGAACGTTCCCGTGGGTGGCTCCAACACCTCCCATGGGACCAATGTAACTTGTAGGAACTGACTACGCGGCTACGGGTCTCCCGATTTGAGAATACGACGTTAATTTGCATATTTATAGACTTAGGCTTAAAAACATGGCATCAGAGGGTGAGAACTCGAAATGTCACCTAAACGGCCCCGTGGGTGGCACCAACACTTCCCACGGGACCAATGTAACTCGTAGGAACTGACCCCGTTGCCGCGGGTCTCCCTGTTTGAGAATACGATGGTAATTTTTATATTTCTAGACTCAGGCTTAAAAACATGGCGTTAGAGGGTGAAAACTCGAAACAGCCCCCGAAAGGCCTCATGGGTGGCACTAACAACTCCCACGGGACCAATGTACCTCTTAGGACCTGACCCCGCAGCCGCGGGTCTCCCGGTTTTAGAATACGACGGTAATTTGCATATTTTGAGACTTATGCTTAAAAACAAAGCGTTTGTGGGTGAAAACTCGAAACAACCCCCGAACAACCCCGTGGGTGGCACCAACACCTCCCAAGTGACCAATATAACTCGTAGGAACTGATCGCGCAGCCGCGGGTCTCCCGATTTAAGAATACGATGGTAATTTGCATATTTCTAGACTTTAGCTTAAAAACATGGTGTAAGAGGGTAAAAACTCGAAACAGCCCCCGAACATCCCCGTGGGTGGCACCAATACCTCCCACGGGACCAATGTAACTCGTAGGAACTGACTACGCAGCCGCGGGACACCCGGTTTGAGAATACGATGGTAATTTGCATATTTTTAGACATAGGTTTAAAAACATGGCGTTAGAGGGTGAAAACTCGAAACAGCCCCGAACGACCCTGTGGGTGGTACCAACACCTCGCATGGGACAAATGTAACTCGTAAGAACTGACCCTGCAGCCGCGGGTCTCCCGGTTTGAGAATACGACGGTAATTTTTATATTTCTAGACTTAGGTTTAAAAACAAGGCTTTAAAGGGTGAAAACTAGAACCATCCCCCGAACGGCCCCGTGGGTGGCACCAACACCCCCCAGGGGACCAATGTAACTCGTAGGAACTAACCAAAAAGCTGCGAGACTCCCGATTTGAGAATACGACGATAAGTTGCATATTTCTAGACTTAGGCTTAAAAACATGGTGTTAGAGACTCAAAACTCGAAACAGCCCCCGAACAGCCCTGTGGGTGGCACAACACCTCCCACGAGACCAATGTAACTCGTAAGAACTGACCACGCAACCGCGGGACCCCCGGTTTGAAAATATGATGATAATTTGAATATTCTTTGACTTAAGCAAAACATGGTGTTAGAGGGTGAAAAATCGAAAAAAAAAACTGAACGGCCCCATGGGTGACACCAACACCTCCCACGGGACCAATGTAACTCGTAGGAACAGACCCCGCAGCCGCGGGTCTCCCGGTTTGATAATACGACATTATGTTGCATATTTCTAGGCTTAGGCTTAAAAACATGGCGTTAGATGGTGAAAACTCAAAAAAGCCCCTGAACGTCCTCGTCGGTGGCACCAACACCTCCCACGAGAACAATGTAACTCATAGGAACTGACCACGCAGCCGCGGGACTCCCGATTTGAGAATACGATGGTAATTTGCATAATTCTAGACTTAGGCTTAAAAATATGGCATTAGAGGGTGAAAAATTGAAACAACCCCTGAACGGCCCCGTGGGTGGCACCAACACCTCCCACGGGACCAATGTAACTCGTAGGAACTAACACCACAGCAGCGGGTCTCCACGTTTGAGAATACGATGGTAATTTGCATATATCTAGAGCTAAGGCTTAAAAACATTGTGTTAGTGGGTGAAAACTCGAAACAGGCCCCGAACGGCCCCGTGGGTGGCACCAACACCTCCCACAAGACCATTGTAACTCCTAGGAACTGACCCCGGAGCCGCGGATCTCCCAGTTTGAGAATACGACGGTAATTTGCTTATATTTAGACTTAGGCTTAAAAATATGGCGTTAGACGGTGAAAACTTAAAACAGCCCTCGAACGGCCCCGTGGGTGGCACCAGCACCTCCCACGGGACCAATGTAACTCGTAGGAACTGACCACGTAGTCGCGAGACTCCCGGTTTGATAATACGATGGTAATTTGAATATTTCTAGACTTGGGCTTAAAAACATGGCGTTAGAGGATAAAACTCCAAACAGCCCCCGAACGGCCCCATGGGTGGTACCAACACCTCTCACGGGACCAATGTAACTCGTAGGAACTGACCCTACAGCCGCGGGACTCCCAATTCGAGAATACGATGGCAATTTGCATATTTCTAGACTTAGGCTTAAAAACATGGCGTTAGAGGGTAAAAACTCGAAGCAGCACCCGAACGTCCCTATGGGTGGTACCAACACCTCCCGCGGGACCAATGTAACTTGTAGGAGCTGACCACGCAGCTGCGGGACTCTCGGTTTGAGAATATGACGATAATTTGCATATTTCTAGACTTGGGCTTAAAAAGATGGCGTTAATGGGTGAAAACTCGAAACTGTCCCCGAACGTCCCCGTGGGTGGCACCAACACCTCCCACGGGATCGATGTAACTCGTAGGAACTGACCACGCAGCTGCTGGACTCCCTGTTTGAGAATATGATGGTAATTTTCATATTTCTAGACTTAGGCATAAAAACATGGCGTTAGAGGGTAAAAACTAGAAACATCCCCAGAACGTTCCCGTGGGTGGCACCAACACCTCCCACGGGACCAATGTAACTTGTAGGAACTGACCACGCGGCTACGGGTCTCCCGGTTTGAGCATACGACGGTAATTTGAATATTTCTAGACTCTGGCTTAAAAACATGGCGTCAGAGGGTGAGAACACGTAACGTTCCCGGAACGGCCCCGTGGGTGGCACCAACACCTCACACGGGACCAATGTAACTCGTAGGAACTGACCCCATAGCCGCGGGGTCCTGGTTTGAGAATACGATGGTAATTTTCATATTTCTAGACTTAGGCTTGAAAATATGGCGTTAGAGGGAGAAAACTCGAAGAAGCCCCCGAACGGCCCCGTGGGTGGCACCAACACCTCCCATGGGACCAATGTTACTCGTAGGAACTGACCACGCAGCCGCGGGACTTCCGGTTTAAAAATAGGACGGTAATTTTCATATTTCTAGACTTCGGCTTAAAAACATGGCGTTAGAGGGTAAAAACTCGAAACAACCCCTGAACGTCCCCATGGGTGCCACCAACACCTCCCACGGGACTAATGTAACTCGTAGGAACTGACCACACAATCGCGGGACTCCCAGTTTGTGAACACGACGGTATGTTTAATATTTCTAGACTTAGGCTTAAGAACATGGCGTTAGAAGGTGAAAACTCGAAACAGCCCCCGAACGGCCCGGTGGGTGGCACCAACACCTCCTATGAGACCAATGTAACTCATAGGAATTGACCCCACAGCCGCGGGTCTCTTGATTCGAGAATACGATGGTAATTTACATATTTCTAGACTTAGGCTTAAAAACATGGCGTTAAAGGGTGAAAACTCGAAGCAGCCACCGACCAGCCCCGTGGGTGACACCAACACCTCCCATGGGACCAATGTAACTCGTGGGAACTAACAACGCAGCGGCAGGACTCCCGATTTGGTAATACGATGATAATATGCATATTTCTAGACTTAGGTTTAAAAACATGGTGTTAGAGGGTGAAAACATGAAACATCCCCCAAACGGCCACGTATGTGGCACCAACACCTCCCACGGGACCAATGTAACTCGTAGGTACTGAACCAGTAGCCGCGGGTCTCTCAGTTTAAGAATACGATGGTAATTTGCATATTTCTCGACATAAGCTTAAAAATATGGCGTTAGAGGGTGAAAACTCGAAACATCCCCCGAACATCCCCATGGGTGGAACCAACAACTCCCATGGGACCAATGTAACTCGTAGGAATTGACCACGATGCTGCGGGAGTCCCGGTTTGAGAATATGACGGTAATTTTCATATTTCTAGAATTAGGCATAAAAACATGGCGTTAGAGGGTACAAACAAGAAACAGCCCCAGAACGTTCCCGTGGGTGGCACCAACACCTCCCATGGGACCAATGTAACTTGTAGGAACTGACCACGCGGCTACGGGTCTCCCGGTTTGAGAATACGACGGTAATTTGCATATTTCTACACTTTAGCTTAAAAACATGGCGTTAGAGGGTGAGAACTCGAAACGACCCTGGAACGTCCCCGTGGGTGGCACCAACACCTCCCACGGGACGAATGTAACTCGTAGAAACTGACCCCGTAGCCGCGGGTCTCCCGATTTGAGAATACAATTAGAATTTTCATATTTCTAGACTTAGGCTTAAAAACATGGCGTTAGAGGGCGAAAACTCGAAGAAACCCCCGAACGGCCCCGTGGGTAGCACCAACACCTCCCATGGGACCAATGTAACTCGTAGGAACTGACCACGCAGCCGCAAGACTCCCAGTTTGAAAATAGGACGGTAATTTGCATATTTCTAGACTTAGGCTTAAAAACATGGCGTTAGAGGGTAAAAACTCGAAACAGCCCCCGAACGTCATCGTGGGTGGCACCAACACCTCCCACGAGACCAATGTAACTCATAGGAACTAACCCCACATCCGCGGGTCTCCTGATTTGGGAATACGACGGAAATCTGCATATTTCTAGACTTAGGTTTAAAAACATGGCGTTAGAGGGTGAAAACTCAAAATAGCCCCCGAACGGCCTCATGGGTGGCACCAACACCCCCCATGAGACCAATATAACTCGTAGGAACTTACCACGTAGCCGCAGGACTCCCCATTTGAGAATACGACGATAATTTGCATATTTCTAGACTTAGGCTTAAAAGCATGGCGTTAGAGGGTGAAAACTTGAAACATCCCCCGAACATCCCCGTAGGTGGCACCCACACCTCCCACTGGACCGATGTAACTCGTAGGAACTGACCACGCAGATGCGGGTCTCCTGATTTGAGAATACAATGGTAATTTACATATTCTAGACTTAGGCTTAAAAACATGGCGTTAGAGGGTGAAAATTCGAAGCAGCCACCGACCAGCACCGTGGGTGACACCAACACCTCCCATGGTACCAATGTAACTCGTAGGAACTAACCACGCAGCCGCGGGACTCTCGGTTTGATAATACGACGGTAATTTACATATTTCTAGATTTAGGCTTAAAAACATGGCGTTAGAGGGTAAAAACTAGAAACAGCCCCCGAACGTCCCCGTGGCTGGCACCAACACCACCCACGGGACTAATGTAACTTGTAGGAACTGACCACGCAGCTACGGGACTCCCGATTTAAGAATACGACGGTAATTTGCATATTTCTAGACTTAGGCTTAAGAATAAGGCGTTAGTGGGTGAAAACTCGAAACATCCCCCGAACGGCTCCGTGTCAGGCACCAACAATTCCCACGGGACCAATGTTACTCGTAGGAACTGACCACGCAGCTGCGAGACTCCAGGTTTGAGAATACGACGGTAATTTACATAATTCTAGACTTAGGCTTAAAAATATGGCGTTAGAGGGTAAAAACTCAAAACAGCCCCCGAACGTCCCCGTGGGTGGCACCAACACCTCCACAGGACTAATGTAACTTATAGGAACTGAACACGCAGCTACAGGTCTCCCGGTTTGAGAATAGGACTGTAATTTGCATAACTTTAGACTTAAGAAAAATATGGTGTTAGAGGGTGAAAACTCGATACATCCCCCAAACGGCCACGTGGGTGGCACCAACACCTCCCACGGGACCAATGTAACTCGTAGGAACTGACCCCGTAGCCGCGGCTCTCCCAGTTTAAGAATACGATGGTAATTTGCATATTTCTTGATTTAAGCTTAAAAATATGGCGTTAGACGGTGAAAACTCGAAACATCCCCCGAATGACCCGTGGGTGGAGCCAACACTTCCCACTGGACCAATGTAACTCGTAGGAACTGACCACGCAGCCATGGGACTCCCAATTTGAGAATACGACGGTAATGCGCATATTTCTAGACTTAGGCTTAGAAACATGGCGTTAGAGGTTGAAAACTCAAAACAGCCCCCGAACGTCCCCATGGGTGGCACCAACACCTCCCACGGGACCAATGCAACTCGTAGGAACTGAACCCACAGCCGTGGGTCTCCCGATTTGAGAGTACAACAGTAATTTGCATATTTCTAGACTTAGGGTTAAAAACATGGCGTTAGAGGGTGATAATTTGAAGTAGCCCCCGAACGGCCCCATGGGTGGCACCAACACCTCCCACTGGACCAATGTTACTCGTAGGAACTGACCACGCAGCCGCGGGACTCCCGGTTAGAGAATACGACGGTAATTTGCATATTTCAAGACTTAGGATAAAAAACATGGCGTTAGAGGGTGAAAACTCGAAACTGCCCCCGAACGGTCCCGTGGGTGGCACCAACACCTCGCACGGGACCATTGTAACTCATAGGAACGGACCCCACCGCCGCGAGACTCCTAGACTTAGGCTTAAAAACATGGTGTTAGAGGGTGAAAACTCGAAGCAGCCACCGAACGGCCCCGTGGGTGGCACCAACACCTCCCATGGGACCAATGTAACTCGTAGGAACTAACCACGTAGCCGCGGGACTCCGAGTTTGAGAATACAATGGTAGTTTGCATATTTCTAGACTTATGCTTAAAAACATGGTGTTAGAGGGTAAAAACTCGAAACAGCCCCCGAACGTCCCCGTGGGTGGCACCAACACCTTGTACGGGACCAATGTAACTTGTAGGAGCTGACCACGCAGCTACGGGTCTCCCGGTTTGAGAATACGACGGTAATTTGTATACTTGTAGACATAGGCTTAAAAGCATGGCGTTAGTGGGTGAAAACTCGAAACAACCCTCGAACGTCCCCGTGGGTGGCACCAACAACTCCCACGGGATCAATGTAACTCGTAGGAACTGACCACGAAGACGCGGGACTCCTGATTTGAGAATATAACAGTAATTTGCATATTTCTAGACTTAGGCTTAATAACCTTGCGTTAGAGGGTAAAAACTCGAAACAGCCCCCGAACGTCCCCGTGGGTGGCACCAACACCTCCCACGGGACCAATGTAACTTGTAGGAACTGACCACGCAGCTACGGGTATCCCGATTTGAGAATATGATGGTAATTTGCATAATTCTAGACTTAAGCAAAGTATGGTGTTATGGTTGAAAACTCGAAATAGCCCCCGAACGGCCCCATGGGTGCCACCAACACCTCCCACGGGACCAATGTAACTCGTAGGACCTGACCCCCCAGCCACGGGTCTCCCGATTTGGGAGTACGACGATAATTTGCATATTTCTACACTTAAGGTTAAAAACATGGCGTTAGAGGGTGAAAACTCGAAGTAGCCGCCGAACGACCCCGTGGGTGGCATCAACACCACCCACTGGACCAATGTTACTCGTAGGAACTGACCACGCAGCCACGGGACTCCCTGCTTGAGAATACGACGATAATTTGCATATTTCTAGACTGAGGCTTTAAAACATGGCGTTAGAGGGTGAAAACTCGTAATAGCCCCCGAACGTCCCCGTGGGTTGCACCAACACCTCCCACGGGACCAATGTAACTCGTAGGAACTGACCACGCAGCCGCGGGACTCCCGGTTTGAGAATACGACGGTAATGTGCATATTTCTAGACTTAGGCTTAAAAACATGGCGTCAGAGGGTAAAAACTCGAAATAGCCCCCGAACGTCCCCGTGAGTGGTACCAAACCTCCCACGGGACCAATGTAACTTCTAGGAACTGACCATGTAGCTACGGGTCTCCTGATTTCAGAATACGACGTTAATTTGCATAATTCTAGACTTAGGCATAAAAACATGGCGTTAGTGGGTGAAAACTCAAAACAGCACCCGAACGGCCCCGTGAGTGGTACCAACAACTCCCACGGGACCAATGTAGCTCGTACGAACTGACCACACAATTACGGGACTCCGGTTTTAAGAATATTACGGTAATTTGCATATTTATAGACTTAGGCTTAAAAACATGGTGTTAGAGGTAAAAACTCGAAATAGCCCCCGAACGTCCCCGTGGGTGGCACCAACACCTCCCAGGGGACCAATGTAACTTGTAGAAACTGGCCACGCAGCTACGGGTCTCCCGGTTTGAGAATAAGACATAAATTTGCATAATTCTAGACTTAAGAAAAATTTGGTGTTAGAGGGTGAAAACTCGAAACAACCCCCGAACAGCCTCATGGGTGGCACCAACACCTCCCACGTGACCAATGTAACTCGTACGAACTGTTCCCGTAGCCGCGGGTCTCCCGGTTTGAGAATACGATGATAATTTGCATATTTCTAGACTTATGCTTAAAAACATGGCGTTAGTGGCTGAAAACACGAAACAACCCCCGAACGGCCTTGTGGGTGGCACCAACACCTCCCATGAGACCAATATAACTCGTAGGAACTGACCCCGCAGCCTCGGGTCTCCCGATTTGGGAATACGACGGAAATATGCATATTTCTAGACTTAGGTTTAAAAACATGTTGTTAGAGGGTGAAAACTCAAAACAGCCCCCGAAAGTCCTCATGGGTGGCACTAACACCTCCCATGAGACCAATATAACTCGTAGGAACTTACCACGCAGCCGCAGGACTCCCCGTTTGAGAATACGATGATAATTTGCATATTTCTAGACTTAGGCTTAAAACCATGGCGTTAGAGGGTGAAAACTTGAAACATCCCCCGAACATCCCCGTGGGTGGCACCAACACCTCCCACTGGATCGATGTAACTCGTAGGAACTGACCACGCAGCTGTTGGACTCGCGGTTTGAGAATACGAATGTAATTTGCATATTTCTCGACTTAAGCATAAAAACATGGCATTAGTGGGTAAAAACTCGAAACCGCCCCCGAACGTCCCCGTGGGTGGCACCAACACCTCCCACGGGACCAATGTAACTTGTAGGAACTGACCACGCAGCTACGGGTCTCCCGGTTTGAGAATACGACGGTAATTTGTATATTTCTAGACTTAGGTTTAAAAACATGGTGTTAGAGGGTAAAAACTCAAAACAGCCCCCGAACGTCCCCGTGGGTGGCACCAACACCTCCCACGGCACCAATGTAACTTGTAGGAACTGACCACGCAGCTACGGGTCTCCCGATTTGAGAATATGATGGTAATTTACATAATTCTAGAATTAAGCAAAATATGGCGTTAGAGGGTGAAAACTCGAAACAGCCCCCGAACGGCCCTGTGGGTGGCACGAATACCTCCCAAGGGACCAATGTAACTCGTAGGAACTGACCCCATAGCTGCGGGTCTCCCGATTTGAGAGTACGATGGTAATTTGCATATTTCTAGACTTAGGGTTAAAAACATGGCGTTAGAGGGTGAAAACTCAAAGTAGCTCTCGAACGGCCCCGTGGGTGGCACCAACACCACCCACTGGACCAATGTAACTCGTAGGAACTGACCACGTAGCCGCGGGACTCCCCGTTTGAGAATACGATGGTAATTTGCATATTTCTAGACTTAGGCTTAAAAATATGGCGTTAGAGGGTGAAAACTCGAAACAGCTTCCGAACGGCCCCGTGGGTGGCACCACCACCTCCCACGGGACCAATGTAACTCGTAGGAACTGACCGCCGTGGGTCTCCCGATTTGAGAATACGATGGTAATTTGCATATTTCGAGACTTAGGCTTAAAAACATGGCGTTAGAGGGTCAAAACTTGAAGCAGCCCCCGGACGGCCCCATGGGTGGCACCAACACCTCCCATGGACCAATGTAACTCATCGGAACTGACCACGCAGCCGCGGGACTCCCGGTTTGAGAATACGACGGTAATGTGCATATTTCTAGACTTAGGCTTAAAAACATGGCGTTAGAGGGTAAAAACTCGAAATAGCCCCCGAACGTCCCCGTGGGTGGCACCAACACCTCCCAGGGGACCAATGTAACTAATAGGAACTGACCACGCAGCAACGGGTCTCTCGGTTTGAGAATACGACGTTAATTTGCATAATTCTAGACTTAAGCAAAATATGGTGTTAGAGGGTGAAAACTCGAAACAACCCCCGAACGGCACCGTGGGTGGCACCAACACCTCCCACGGGACCAATGTAACTCGTACGAACTGTTCCCGCAGCCGCGGGTCTCCCGGTTTGAGAATACGACGATAATTTGCATATTTCTAGACTTATGCTTAAAAACATGGCGTTAGTGGGTGAAAACACGTAACAACCCCTGAACGGCTCTGTGGGTGGCACCAACTCCTCTCACGAGACCAATGTAACTCGTAGGAACTGACCCCATAGCCGCGGGTCGCCCGATTTGGGAATACGACGAAAGTTTACATATTTATAAACTTAGGATCAAAAACATGGCGTTAGAGGGTGAAAACTAAAAACAGCCCCCGAACCTCCTCATGGGTGGCACCAACACCTCCCATGAGACCAATATAACTCGTAGGAACTTACCAAGCAGCCGCAGGACTCCCCGTTTGAGAATACGATGATAATTTGCATGTTTCTAGACTTAGGCTTAAAAACAAGGCGTTAGAGGGTGAAAACTTAAAACATCCCCCGAACATCCCCGTGGGTGGCACGAACACCTCCCACTGGACCAATGTAACTCGTAGGAACTGACCACGCAGCTGCGGAACTCCCGGTTTGAGAATACGAATGTAATTTGCATATTTCTCGACTTAGGCATAAAAACATGGCTTTAGAGGGTTGAAAACGTGAGTAGACAAATTGTATCAGAAAGTAAATCCTCGAAAAATCAGGATCACGCGATAAATTAGCGTAACCCGCTCTCATACCAATTTGAGAGAGTAGCTACAGCGGAAATATTGCGACTTCTCAAATAAAAACCAATTTTAATTAATCCCAAATTTTATTTAAACCCTAAGACATGCATCTAGATGATTTATCAAATAAAATATAACATGCATGATAAAAACAAACAATTTCAGGAAAAATCCCCCAAAGGGGCAAAACTTTTTATTTTCATTATAATATTGTAACATACAATTTCGGATTACAATGAAAATACAGTGACTAAGAATTACCCTCAGGTATCGGATTCTGTAGTCGGCGGCTGGAAATATCCCTTTCCAGGAGGGCAGCAATGAATCCACACGCAGCGAACCCACATGAACCTCAGTCCAACCAACAAAGGAAGAACCGCAGCACTCCTCAATGACACGCAGCCATGAAACTTTGTAGAGACTCCCTCAGCAATGACACGCAGCCCTCGGTTGCAAAGATCTCTCCACAAAGGTTTGAACAAACACAAGGTTGTGTTCTTGGGTTACCAAAAAGATTCACAAAGGTTTGGCAATTGTGTGAATCAAAACATGAGTCTTGGGACTCAAAAATATGAAGACTAGAGGTATTTGGACTCTCAAAAATGTCTTCTAAAGTCTTGCAAAACAACTCCCCCGAAGTTGGTATTTATAGGAAAAAATATGAAGAGTCCCATGTTTTTAAAACTCTAAAATTCTATCCAGCGTACAAAAAAAACAGCATTCTTTAAGGAATTTTCTCTATCTTCAAAAGGTCATAACTCCTTCACCGTAGCTCGGATTGAGGTGCCGTTTTTTCCAGTATCTTCGTTACGGCGAGATCTTAAAATTTCCAGTTGACCAGACCTCCAAACTATGGATGTGAAATTACGAAAATGCCCTTGAACTTCCCTATTAAGCCTTATTTCACTGTTTTGACTTCCCTTGCGTACCACTTACATTAAGTCCCTAAAATCTTGGAACGTGAAGTCGTTGAGGCAGATATGGGAAACATTAATGGAGATGTTGAATGCTTGATTCCCGAAATTTGGATAGAGGCCGTCATGTGAGATCGTGAGGTGACGTGCCAAATGTAGCGGCGTACGACATACACAAATGTAACATGTTGGACATGAGAAAAATGTCCTTACAAATCTCCCCCTGTGTCTATGCCGGTATAGTCATAAAAATCCGAATTATCAAATTACAAAATTACCTATACAAATCTACCCTTCCATGAACCCAAAACTGGAAAGATACAAATGAATAAGTCTTCATCGTTTGTTCTTCAAATCTTCAAATCTTCAATCTTAAAATTCTCAAATCTTTTCTCATCAGGGTGTGCAATTTAGTGATCATCAATATAGTACCTACACACATGAGATTAAGAAAAAAATACCAAATGACGTATCGAGTTTGAAATGAGATAAACATAGATACCAATTTATATGAAAAGCATAAGTTAAATCTCAAAACTCCCCCGAAATAAGATAATTCTTTCTCCCCCTTTTTATGATGTCCCCAAATGGACAAATAAGAAGAATGAATCAAACAAGCAAAATCGGGGTGACACGGTATACAAATCAAGGCATCAATCAATATGGTAAACGTGCTCTAGCAAGGAGATGCTCAAAAAAAACTTTCACAAACTATTTTTTGATTTTTCAATTTTACATACAAAAAATAGATACCATTTTGAAAAAAAAGTAAAACATGATACAAAAATCACACCATGGATTTAGACTCAAACAACCAAGTCATGGAAATGGAATGAATGGGTGTGAACACATTCGATAGGTAAATCAACTCAATTAATCATATGTGCACGATGCATATGTGTACCCCTAACGAATGAGCATCAAAAGTATCCTTAGGTGTAAAAATTTGTTGAATTTTAATGACATCGTCTTATGAAAATCAACAAATCAAAGTCAAAGTGATTTCCACGCCAATAACGTCCAAAACTATAAAGCGCATTTTCAAGGACGTGCAAACCCGTTATAAAATCTCCAACCAAACTCCCTCATATATATTTTCTTTTAGAGGTAATCTAAATTCTCAAACTTTGGAGAATTGGTGCAAAAACCTATATGGCCCATAATTGGCATGAATTTCTTTTTATTGCCTTTCAATTTTTTCGGGCTCTTTTAAACCTCTTTGGACCCCGGATAATAAAATACCTCCATTTTTTAGGTCCAATTTAACGGTGGATTTTGCGCAAAGGATAGATAATTACCTTTCGCAGCCCCTCCCCGTTTTTAAATAAAGCACACAAACTCACAAAACGGTTCTTATATGCACAATTTCCTTATCAAAAAAATTATCGCGCTTGGTTCGTTTTAAGGACAGGATTGAAGTGAAAACACCCAACCAACGTGTGATAAGACAAGCACAATAATCAAATAAATCCGTGCATGTGTGCAATAAAGGAAACATGAGTCAAACATGTAGGAAGTAATAATTAATTACATCTTAATGACTCCAAACATTATAAAGCACATGGATGAAATTGACATATTGTCTCAAAACACTATCAAATAGTCACATGAAAATAATGGAATGATGTTGTGACTCGGTCATCCTAAGTGTTCATCCATAAAAGGTGCAAACAAAATACAAAAATCTTTTTGGATTTTCTCAAAATTTTAACAAACTAATTTTTTTTTGTATTTTTCAAAAAATTTCAAAAAAAATATATACAAAAGGTACAAGTCATCACACTAGTAAAAATACATCATGACACCACAACTAGTGTATGACAAACATGCAATCACAATCAACCAAAAGACTTCACATGGGGTGAATTACGTGCAAGCAAACGGTAATCGTGGACAAATAAACCATAAGCCTCTAAATCCGATTTTCTAACCCAAATTGATGTGTAACGAAGTGTGGGGGTTTTGGGAATCGAATTTATTCTTTCATTAACCTTCTTAGGTCCATTTAAAATCTTATAACAAAAGTGCCTAAGATGACCTTGCCTACCACAATGTGTGCAAGAGTAAATCGGGCGATTTGTGTTCCCTAAAGGTGGCCCTCTCCTCAAATTTATCGGTTGCTCTCTCCGAATTTGCCTAGGTGGGTCTCTCCTAATGATCCTAGGAGGTTCTGTCACACGTGTGGGAATGGGTGCAACATATTTTTCAAGACCAATCCCACCCCTATCCGTTTTGATCTCGACTGTGCCTAAAATCTTATCAAGTTTTTCAGACCTAGACTCCAAATCAAATTTCGCTTTACTTGAATCTTTCAATTTCACCTCAAGTTCACCTATCCTAGATTCAAGTACTAGTTTAGAATCCTCAAACTCTAAAAGTTTCTTTTTCATAGTCTTCATCAACCCTCTAAGATTATCTCTCTCACCCTCGACGTACTCAAGCTTCTCTTTCAAAATTTTCTCATGTGCCCTAAGTTCTTTAATTAAAATATTATTATTTTTTATGGCACACTCTTTCAATTGAAAATTTTCTTTCTTTGTTTTCAAAGTTTCAGCATAAAGTTCATTGAAAGCAGTTTGCAAGTCATGCTCATCTACACTTTCCTCCTCACTTTCATCCACACTCCGATCACCTTCACTATCATTACTAATCACAAGGATGGGAAACTCTCGCCTAGAAGCATAAAAAACTTCTTCTTCCGAATCACAATCACTAAGGGTAGTAACATGAGAAATCGATTTATTCAATTTCTTCTTTAAATTTGTGGTACACTCATGTAACGTGTGACCAACACCCTCACAACAAGGACACCTCTCAGATTCGTTTTCAACAGAAGATTTAAAACAAGAGTTCGTGTGAATTTTCCAATTAATTTTTTCAAAAATTTGACATCGAAGATCATCAAAACCATCAAAAGCCATTTTTGTGCAAAATCAGGATCAAAACACAATAACTTAGTGCAACAGGCCCTGATACCAATTTGAAAAAGTGAGTGGACAAATTGTATCAGAAAGTAAATCCTCGAAAAATCAGGATCAAGCGATAAATTAGCGTAACCCGCTCTCATACCAATTTGAGAGAGTAGCTACAGCGGAAATATTGCGACTTCTCAAATAAAAACCAATTTTAATTAATCCCAAATTTTATTTAAACCATAAGACATGCATCTAGATGATTTATCAAATAAAATATAGCATGCATGATAAAAACAAACAATTTCAGGAAAAATCCCCCAAAGGGGCAAAACTTTTTATTTTCATTATAATATTGTAACATACAATTTCGGATTACAATGAAAATACAGTGACTAAGAATTACCCTCAGGTATCGGATTCTGTAGTCGGCGGCTGGAAATATCCCTTTCCAGGAGGGCAGCAATGAATCCACACGCAGCGAACCCACATGAACCTCAGTCCAATCAACAAAGGAAGAACCGCAGCACTCCTCAATGACACGCAACCATGAAACTTTGTAGAGACTCCCTCAGCAATGACACGCAGCCCTCGGTTGCAAAGATCTCTCCACAAAGGTTTGAACAAACACAAGGTTGTGTTCTTGGGTTACCAAAAAGATTCACAAAGGTTTGGCAATTGTGTGAATCAAAACATGAGTCTTGGGACTCAAAAATATGAAGACTAGAGGTATTTGGACTCTCAAAAATGTCTTCTAAAGTCTTGCAAAACAACTCCCCCGAAGTTGGTATTTATAGGAAAAAATATGAAGAGTCCCATGTTTTTAAAACTCTAAAATTCTATCCAGCGTACAAAAAAAACAGCATTCTTTAAGGAATTTTCTCTATCTTCAAAAGGTCATAACTCCTTCACCGTAGCTCGGATTGTTGTGCCGTTTTTTCCAGTATCTTCGTTACGGCGAGATCTTAAAATTTCCAGTTGACCAGACCTCCAAACTATGGATGTGAAATTACGAAAATGCCCTTGAACTTCCCTATTAAGCCTTATTTCACTGTTTTGACTTCCCTTGCGTACCACTTGCATTAAGTCCCTAAAATCTTGGAACGTGAAGTCGTTGAGGCAGATGTGGGAAACATTAATGGAGATGTTGAATGCTTGATTCCCGAAATTCGGATAGAGGCCGTCATGTGAGATCGTGAGGTGACGTGCCAAATGTAGCGGCGTACGACATACACAAATGTAACATGTTGGACATGAGAAAAATGACCTTACAAATCTCCCCCTATGTCTATGCCGGTATAATCATAAAAATCCGAATTATCAAATTACAAAATTGCCTATACAAATCTACCCTTCCATGAACCCAAAACTGGAAAGATACAAATGAATAAGTCTTCATCATTTGTTCTTCAAATCTTCAAAACTTCAAATCTTCAATCTTAAAATTCTCAAATCTTTTCTCATCAGGGTGTGCAATTCAGTGATCATCAATATAGTACCTACACACATGAGATAAAGAAAAAATACCAAATGACGTATCGAGTTTGAAATGAGATAAACATAGATACCAATTTATATGAAAAGCATAAGTTAAATCTCAAAACTCCCCCAAAATAAGATAAATCTTTTTCTCCCCCTCTTTATGATGTCCCCAAATGGACAAATAAGAAGAATGAATCAAACAAGCAAAATCGGGGTGACACGGTATACAAATCAAGGCATCAATCAATATGGTAAACGTGCTCTAGCAAGGAGATGCTCAAAAAAAACTTTCATAAACTATTTTTTGATTTTTCAATTTTACATACAAAAAATAGATACCATTTTGAAAAAATTTAAAACATGATACAAAAATCACACCATGGATTTAGACTCAAACAACCAAGTCACGGAAATGGAATGAATGGGTGTGAACACATTCGATAGGTAAATCAACTCAATTAATCATATGTGCACGATGCATATGTGTACCCCTAACGAATGAGCATCAAAAGTATCCTTAGGTGTAAAAATTTGTTGAATTTTAATGACATCGTCTTATGAAAATCAACAAATCAAAGTCAAAGTGATTTCCACACCAATAACGTCCAAAACTATAAAGCGCATTTTCAAGGACGTGAAAACCCGTTATAAAATCTGCAACCAAACTCCCTCATATATATTTTCTTTTAGAGGTAATCTAAATTCTCAAACTTTGGAGAATTGGTGCAAAAACCTATATGGCCCATAATTGGCATGAATTTCTTTTTATTGCCTTTCAATTTTTTCGGGCTCTTTTAGACCTCTTTGGACCCCGGATAATAAAATACCTCCATTTTTTAGGTCCAATTTAACGGTGGCTTTTGCGCAAAGGATAGATAATTACCTTTCGCAGCCCCTCCCCGTTTTTAAGTAAAGCACACAAACTCACAAAACGGTTCTTATATGCACAATTTCCTTATCAAAAAAATAATCGTGCTTGGTTCGTTTTAAGGACAGGATTGAAGTGAAAACACCCAACCAACATGTGATAAGACAAGCACAATAATCAAATAAATCCGTGCATGTGTGCAATAAAGGAAACATGAGTCAAACATGTAGGAAGTAACAATTAATTACATCTTAATGACTCCAAACATTATAAAGCACATGGATGAAATTGACATATTGTCTCAAAACACTATCAAATAGTCACATGAAAATAATGGAATGATGTTGTGACTCGGTCATCCTAAGTGTTCATCCATAAAAGGTGCAAACAAAATACAAAAATCTTTTTGGATTTTCTCAAAATTTTAACAAACTAATTTTTTTTTGTATTTTTCAAAAAATTTCAAAAAAAATATATACAAAAGGTACAAGTCATCACACTAGTAAAAATACATCATGAAACCACAACTAGTGTATGACAAACATGCAATCACAATCAACCAAAAGACTTCACATGGGGTGAATTACGTGCAAGCAAACGGTAATCGTGGACAAATAAACCATAAGCCTCTAAATCCGATTTTCTAACCCAAATTGATGTGTAACGAAGTGTGGGGGTTTTGGGAATCGAATTTATTCTTTCATTAACCTTCTTAGGTCCATTTAAAATCTTATAACAAAAGTGCCTAAGATGACCTTGCCTACCACAATGTGTGCAAGAGTAAATCGGGCGATTTGTGTTCCCTAAAGGTGGCCCTCTCCTCAAATTTATCGGTTGCTCTCTCCGAATTTGCCTAGGTGGGTCTCTCCTAATGATCCTAGGAGGTTCTCTCATACGTGTGGGAATGGGTGCAACATATTTTTCAAGACCAATCCCACCCCTATCCGTTTTGATCTCGACTGTGCCTAAAATCTTATCAAGTTTTTCAGACCTAGACTCCAAATCAAATTTCACTTTACTTGAATCTTTCAATTTCACCTCAAGTTCACCTATCCTAGATTCAAGTACTAGTTTAGAATCCTTAAACTCTAAAAGCTCCTTTTTCATAGTCTTCATCAACCCTCTAAGATTATCTCTCTCACCCTCGATGTACTCAAGCTTCTCTTTCAAAATTTTCTCATGTGCCCTAAGTTCTTTAATTAAAATATTATTATTTTTTATGGCACACTCTTTCAATTGAGCTTTCAATTTCAAATTTTCTTTCTTTGTTTTCAAAGTTTCAGCATAAAGTTCATTGAAAGCAGTTTGCAAGTCATTCTCATCTACACTTTCCTCCTCACTTTCATCCACACTCCGATCACCTTCACTATCATTACTAATCACAAGGATGGGAAACTCTCGCCTAGAAGCATAAAAAACTTCTTCTTCCGAATCACAATCACTAAGGGTAGTAACATGAGAAATCGATTTATTCAATTTCTTCTTTAAATTTATGGTACACTCATGTAACGTGTGACCAACACCCTCACAACAAGGACACCTCTCAGATTCGTTTTCAACAGAAGATTTAAAACAAGAGTTCGTGTGAATTTTCCAATTAATTTTTTCAAAAATTTGACATCGAAGATCATCAAAACCATCAAAAGCCATTTTTGTGCAAAATCAGGATCAAAACACAATAACTTAGTGCAACAGGCTCTGATACCAATTTGAAAACGTGAGTGGACAAATTGTATCAGAAAGTAAATCCTCAAAAAATCAGGATCAAGCGATAAATTAGCGTAACCCGCTCTCATACCAATTTGAGAGAGTAGCTACAGCGGAAATATTGCGACTTCTCAAATAAAAACCAATTTTAATTAATCCCAAATTTTATTTAAACCCTAAGACATGCATCTAGATGATTTATCAAATAAAATATAGCATGCATGATAAAAACAAACAATTTCAGGAAAAATCCCCCAAAGGGGCAAAACTTTTTATTTTCATTATAATATTGTAACATACAATTTCGGATTACAATGAAAATACAGTGACTAAGAATTACCCTCGGGTATCGGATTCTGTAGTCGGCGGCTGGAAATATCCCTTTCCAGGAGGGCAGCAATGAATCCACACGCAGCGAACCCACATGAACCTCAGTCCAATCAACAAAGGAAGAACCGCAGCACTCCTCAATGACACGCAGCCATGAAACTTTGTAGAGACTCCCTCAGCAATGACACGTAGCCCTCGGTTGCAAAGATCTCTCCACAAAGGTTTTGAACAAACACAAGGTTGTGTTCTTGGGTTACCAAAAAGATTCACAAAGGTTTGGCAATTGTGTGAATCAAAACATGAGTCTTGGGACTCAAAAATATGAAGACTAGAGGTATTTGGACTCTCAAAAATGTCTTCTAAAGTCTTGCAAAACAACTCCCCCGAAGTTGGTATTTATAGGAAAAAATATGAAGAGTCCCATGTTTTTAAAACTCTAAAATTCTATCCAGCGTACAAAAAAAACAGCATTCTTTAAGGAATTTTCTCTATCTTCAAAAGGTCATACCTCCTTCACCATAGCTCGG
Organism: Sambucus nigra; assembly: GCA_949130495.1. Taxonomy (NCBI): domain Eukaryota; kingdom Viridiplantae; phylum Streptophyta; class Magnoliopsida; order Dipsacales; family Adoxaceae; genus Sambucus; species Sambucus nigra. The sequence goes on from OX422218.1 coordinate 353,794,928, forward strand.
ATTGAGGTGTCGTTTTTTCCAGTATCTTCGTTACGGCGAGATCTTCAAATTTCCAGTTGACCAGACCTCCAAACTATGGATGTGAAATTACGAAAATGCCCTTGAACTTCCCTATTAAGCCTTATTTCACTGTTTTGACTTCCCATGCGTACCACTTGCATTAAGTCCCTAAAATCTTGGAACGTGAAGTCGTTGAGGCAGATGTGGGACACATTAATGAAGATGTTGAATTCTTGATTCTCGAAATTTGGATAGAGGCCGTCATGTGAGATCGTGAGGTGACGTGCCAAATGTAGCGGCGTACGACATACACAAATGTAACATGTTGGACATGAGAAAAATGTCCTTACAAGGGTAAAAATCGAAACCGCCCCCGAACGTCCCCGTGGGTGGCACCAACACCTCCCACGGGACCAATGTAACTTTAGGAACTGAAAACGCAGCTACGGGTCTCTCGGTTTGAGAATACGACGGTAATTTGCATATTTCTAGACTTAGGCTTAAAGACATGGTGTTAGTGGGTGAAAACTCGAAATAGCCCCCGAACGTCCCCGTGGGTGGAACCAACAAGTCCCACCGGACCAATGTATCTCGTAGGAACTGACCACGAAGCCGCGGGACTCCCGGTTTGAGAATATGACAGTAATTTGCGTATTTCTAGACTTAGGCTTAAAAACATGGTGCTAGAGGGTAAAAACTCGAAACAGCCCCCGAACGTCCCCGTGGGTAGCTTCAACACCTCCCATGGGATCAATGTAACTCGTAGGAACTGACCACGAAGCAACAGGTCTCTCGGTTTCAGTATACGACGATAATTTACATAATTCTAGACTTAAGCAAAATATGGCGTTAGAGGGTGAAAACTCGAAACAACGTCCCAACGGCCCCGTGGGTGGCACAATACCTCCCACGGAACCAATGTAACTTGTAGGAACTGACCCCGCAGCTGCGGGTCTCCCGGTTTGAAAATACGGCGGTAATTTGCATATTTCTAGACTTAGTCTTAAAAACATGGCGTTAGTGGGTGAAAACTCGAAACAACCCCGAACGGCCCTGTGGGTGGCACCAACACCTCCCACGAGACCAATGTAACTCGTAGGAACTGACCCCGCAGCCGCGGGTCTCCCGGTTTGAGAATACGATGGTAATTTGTATATTTCTAGACTTAGGCTTAAAAACATGGCGTTAGAGGGAGAAAACTCAAACTAGCCCCCAAACGTCCTCGTGGGTGGCGCAAACACCTCCCACGAGACCAATGTAACTCGTTGGAACTAACCATGCAGCCGCGGGACTCCCCGTTTGAGAATACGACGATAATTTGGTTATTTATAGACTTAGGCTTAAACATGGCGTTAGAGGGTGAGAACTCGAAACATCCCCTGAACGTCGTCGTGGGTGGCACCAACACCTCCCATGATACCAATGTAACTCGTAGGAACTGACCACACAGCCGCGGGACTCCCGGTTTGTGAATACGAAGGTAATTTGCATATTATTATACTTAGGCTTAAAAACATGGCGTTAGTGGGTGAATACTCGAAACATCCCCCGAACGGCCCCGTGGGTGGCACCAACAACTCCCACGGGACCAATGTAACTCATAGGAACTGACCACGCAGCCGCGGGACTCCCGGTTTGAGAATATGACGGTAATTTGCATATTATTATACTTAGGCTTAAAAACATGGCGTTAGTGGGTGAATACTCGAAACATCCCCCGAACGGCCCCGTGGGTGGCACCAACAACTCCCACGGGACCAATGTAACTCGTAGGAACTGACCACGCAGCCACGGGACTCCCGGTTTGAGAATACGATGGTAATTTGCATATTATTATACTTAGGCTTAAAAATATGGCGTTAGTGGGTGAATACTCGAAACATCCCCCGAACGGCCCCGTGGGTGGCACCAACAACTCCCACGGGACCAGTGTAACTCATAGGAACTGACCACGCAGCCGCGGGACTCCCGGTTTGAGAATATGACGGTAATTTGCATATTTCTAGACTTAGGCTTAAAAACATGGCGTTAGAGGGTAAAAACTCGAAACACCCCCCGAATGTCCCCGTGGGTGGAACCAACACCTCTCACGGGAGCAATGTAACTCGTATAAATTGACCACGCAACCGTGGGACTCCCGGTTTGAGAATACGACCGTAATTTGCATATTTCTAGACTTAGGCTTAAAAACATGGCGTTAGAGGTTGAAAACTTGAAACAGCCTCCGAACGGCCCCGTGGGTAGCTCCAACACCTCCCACGGGATCAATGTAACTCGTCGGAACTGACCCCGCAGTCGCGGGTCTCCCGATTTAAGAATACCATGGTAATTTACATATTTCTAGACTTAGGCCTAAAAACATGGTGTTTGAGGGTGAAAACTCAAAACATCCCCCAAACAGCCACGTGGGTGGCACCGACACCTCCCAAGGGACCAATGTAACTCGTAGGAACTGACCCCGTAGCCACGGGTCTCCCAATTTGAGAATACGATGGTAATTTGCATATTTCTCGACTTAGGCTTAAAAATGTGGCGTTAGAGGGTGAAAACTCGAAACATCCCCCGAACGTCCCCGTGGGTGGCGCCAACACCTCCCACTGGACCAATGTAACTCGTAGGAAATCACCACGCAGCCACGGGACTCCCAGTTTGAGAATACGACGGTAATTTGCATATTTCTAGACTTAGGCTTAAAAACTTAACGTTAGAGCGTGAAAACTAAAAACAGCCCCTGAACGGCCTCGTGGGTGGTTCTAATACGTCCCTCGGGACCAATGTAACTCGTAGGAACTGACCCCAGAACCGCTGGTCTCCCGATTTGAGAATACGATGGTAATTTACATATTTCTAGACTTAGGGTTAACAACATGGCATTAGAGGGTGAAAACTTGAAGCAGCCCCCGAACGGCCCCGTGGGTTGCACCAACACCTCCCACTGGACCAATGTAACTCGTAGGAACTGAACACGCAGCCGCGGGACTCCCGGTTTGAGAATACAAGGGTAATTTGCATATTTCTAGACTTAGGCTTAAAAACATGGCGTTAGAGGGTGAAAACTCGAAACAGCCCCCGAACGGCCCCGTGGGTGGCACCAACACCTCCCACGGGACTATTGTAACTCGTAGGAACTGACCCCACAGCCGCGGGTCTCCCGATTTGAGAATACGACGATAATTTGCATATTTCTAGACTTAGGCTTAAAAACATGGTGTTAGAGGGTGAAAACTCGAAGCAACCCCTGAACGGCCCCGTGGGTGGCACCAACACCTCCCATGGGACCAATGTAACTCGTAGGATCTGACCACCCAGTCGTGGGACTGCCGATTTGATGATACTACGGTAATTTGCATATTGATAGACTTAGGCTTAAAAACATGGCGTTTGAGGGTAAAAACTCGAAACAACCCCCGAACGGCCCCGTGGGTGGCACTAACATGTCCCACGGGACCAATATAACTCGTAGGAACTGACCCCGCAGCTGCGGGTCTCCCGATTTGAGAATATGACGATAATTTGCATATTTCTAGACTTAGGCTTAAAAACATGGTGGAAACTCAAAACAACCCTCGAACGGCCCCGTGGTTGGAACCAACACCTCCCACGGGACCAATGTAACTCGTAAGAACTGAGCACGCAGCCGTGGGACTCCCGATTTGATAATACGACTGTAATTTGCATATTTCTAAACTTAAGCTTAAAAACATGACGTTAGAGGGTGAAAAGTCGAAACATCCCCCGAACGGTCCCGTGGGTGGCACCAACTCCTCCCACGGGACCAATGTAACTCGTAGGAACAGACCCCACAGCCGGGGGTCTCCCAATTTGAGAATACGACGGCAATTTTCATATTTCTAGACTTAGGCTTAAAAACATGGCGTTAGAGATTGAAAACTCGAAGCAGCCCCCGAACGGCCCCGTGGTTGGAACCAACACCTCCCATGGGACCAATGTAACTCGTAGGAACTGACCACGCAGCCGCGGGACTCTCGGTTTGAGAATACGATGGTAATGTGCGTAATTCTGGACTTAGCCTTAAAAATATGGCATTAGAGGGTAAAAACTCGAAATAGCCCCGAACGTCTCCGTGGGTGGCACCAACAATTCCCACGGTACCAATGTAACTCGTAGAACTGACCTCGTAGCCGCGGGTCTCCTGGTTTGAGAATACGATCGTAATTTGCATATTTCTAGACTTAGGATTAAAAACATGGCGTTAGTGGGTGAAAACTCGAAACAGCCCCCGAACGACCTCGTGGGTCGAACCAACAACTCCCACGGGACCAATGTAACTCGTCGGAACTGACCAAGCAGTCGCGAAACTCCCGGTTTGAGAATATGACGGTAATTTGCATATTTTTATACTTAGGCTTAAAAGCATGGCGTTAGAGGGTAAAAACTCGAAACATCCCCCGAACGTCCCCGTGGGTGGCACCAACACCTCTCACGGGACCAAATGTAACTTGTAGGAACTGATCAGGCAGCTACAGGTCTCCGGTTTGAGAATACGACGGTAATTTGCATAATTCTAGACGTTAACTTGCAAAAAATGGTGTTAGAGGGTGAAAACTCGAAACAACCCCCGAACGCCAACAACTCCCACGGGACCAATGTAACTCGTAGGAACTGACCCCGCAGCCGCGGGTCTCCCAGTTTGAGAATACGAGGTTAATTTGCATATTTTGAGACTTAGGATTAAAAACATGGCGTTTGTGGGTGAAAACTCGAAACAAACCCCGAACAGCCCGTAGGTGGCACCAACACCTCCCAGGAGACCAATATAACTCGTAGGAACTGACCCCGCAGTCGCGGATCTCCCGATTTGAGAATATGAAGGTAATATGCATATTTCTAGATTAGGCTTAAAAACATGGCGTTAGAGGGTGAAAACTCAAAACATCCACCGAACGTCCCCGTGGGTGGCACAAACACCTCCCACGAGACTAATGTAACTCGTAGGAACTGACCACGCAGTCGCGGGACTCCCCGTTTCAGAATACGACGATAATTTGCATATTTCTAGACTTAGGCTTAAAAACATGGCGTTAGAGGGTGAGAACTCGAAACATCCCGTGAACGGCCCCGTGGATGGCACCATAACCTCCCACGGGACCAATGTAACTCATTGGAACTGACCTCGTAGCCACGGGTCTCCCGGTTTGAGAATACGAAGGTAATTTCCTTATTTATAGACTTAGGCTTAGAAACATGGCGTTTGAGGGTGAAAGCTCGAAACATCCCTCCAAACGGCCACGTGGGTGGCACCAACACCTCCCACGGGATCAATGTAACTCGTAGGAACTGACCACGCAGCCGTGGGACTCCCGGTTTGAGAATACGATTGTAATTTGCATATTTCTAGACTTAGGCTTAATAACATGGCGTTAGAGGGTGAAAAATCGAAGCAGCCCTCGAACAGACCCGTGGACGGCACAAACACCTCCCATGGGACCAATGTAACTCATCGGAACTGACCACGCAACCGCAGGACTCTCGGTTTGAGAATACGATGATAATATGCATATTTCTAAACTTAGGCTTAAAGACATGGCGTTAGAGGGTAAAAACACAAAATAGCCCCCGAACGTCCCCGTGGGGGCCACCAACACCTCCCACGGGACCAATGTAACTTATAGGAACTGACCACGTGTCTACGGGTCTCCCGGTTTGAGAATACGACGGTAATTTTCATATTTCTAGACTTAGGTTTAAAAACATGGCCTCAGAGGGTGAGAACTCGAAACGTCCCCTGAACGGCCCCGTGGGTGGCACCAACACCTCCCACGGGACCAATGTAACTCGTAGGAACTGACCCCGTAGCCGCGGGTCACCCTGTTTGAGAATACGATGGTAATTTTCATATTTCTAGACTTAGGCTTAAAAAATGGCGTTAGAGGGTGAAAACTCGAAGCAGCCCTCGAACGGCCCCGTAGGTGGCACCAACACCTCCCACGGGACCAATGTAAGTCGTTGGAACTGACCCCGTAGCCGCGGGTCTCCCGGTTTGATAATACGAAGGTAATTTACGTATTTCTTGACTTAGGCTTAGAAACATGGCGTTTGAGGGTGAAAGCTCGAAACATCCTTCCAAACGGCTACGTGGGTGGCACCAACACCTCTCACGGGATATATGTAACTCGTAGGAACTGACCCCGCAGCCGCGGGTCTCCCAGTTTGAGAATACAACGGTAATTTTCATATTTCTCGACTTAGGCTTAAAAATATGGCGTTTGAGGGTGAAAACTCGAAAGATCCCCCGAACGTCCCCGTGGGTGGCACCACCACCTCCCACTGGACCAATGTAACTTGTAGGAACTGACCACGCAGCCACGGGACTCCCGGTTTGAGAATACGTCAGTAATTTGCATATTTCTATATTTAGGCTTAAAAACATGGTGTTAGTGGGTGAAAACTCGAAACAGACCCCAAACGGCCCCCTGGGTGGCACCAACACCTCCCACAAGTCCAATGTAACTCGTAGGAACTGACCCCGCATCCGCGAGTCTCCCGGTTTGAGAATACGATGGTAATTTTCATATTTCTAGACTTAGGCTTAAAAACATGGTGTTAGAGGGTGAAAACTCAAAACCGCTCCCGAACGTCCTCGTGGGTTACACCAACACCTCCCACGAGACCAATGTAAGTCGTAGGAACTCACCACGCAGCCGCGGAACTCCCCATTTGAGAATACAAAGATAATTTGCATATTTCTATACTTAGGCTTAAAAACATGACGTTAGAGGGTGAGAACTCGAAACATCCCCTGAATGTCCTTGTCGGTGGCACCAACACCTCCCTTAAGACCAATGTAACTCGTAGGAACTGACCAAGCAGCCGCGAGACTCCGGGTTTGAGAATACGAAGGTAATTTGCTTATTTCTAGACCTAGGCTTAAAAACATGGCGTTAGAGGGTAAAAACTTGAAACATCCCCCGAACGTCCCTGTGGGTGGCACCAACACCTCCCACGGGACCAATGTAACTCGTAGGAACTAACCACGCAGCCGCATGACTCCCAGTTTGAGAATACGACGGTAATTTGCGTATTTCTAGACTTACGCTTAAATACATAGCGTTAGAGGATGAAAACTCGAAACATCCCCCGAACGGCCCCTTGGGTGGCACCAACACCGCCCACGGGACCAATGTAACTCGTAGGAACTGACCCCACAACCGCGGGTCTCCTGATTTGAGAATACGACGGTAATTTGCATATTTCTAGTCTTAGGCTTTCAAACATGGCGTTAGAGGGTGAAAAGTCGAAGCAGCCCCCGAAGGGCCCCGTGGGTGGCATGAACACCTCCCATGGGACAAATGTAATCGTAGGAGCTGACCACGCAGCCGCGGGACTCCCGATTTAAGAATACGACGGTAATGTGCATATTTCTAGACTTATGCTTAAAAACATGGCGTTAGAGGGTGAAAATTCGAATAAACCCCCAAACGGCCCCGTGGCTGGCACCAACACCTCCCATGGGACCAATGTAACTCGTAGGGACTGACCACGCGGCCGGGGGACTCCCGGTTTGAGAATACGTTGGTAATTTTCATATCTCTAGATTTAGGCCTAAAAACATGGCGTTAGTGGGTGAAAATTCGAAACAGACCCCAAACGGCCCCGTGTGTGGCACCAACACCTCCCACAAGACCAATGTAACTCGTAGGAACTGACCCCACAGCCGCGGGTCTCCCGGTTGGAGAATACGATGGTAATTTGCGTATTTCTAGACTTAGGCTTAAAAACATGGCGTTAGACGGTGAAAACTTTAAACATCCCCCGAACGTCCCCGTGGGTGGCACCAACACCTCCCATGGGACAAATGTAATCGTAGGAGCTGACCACGCAGCCGCGGGACTCCCGGTTTAAAAATATGACGGTAGTGTGCATATTTCTAGACTTATGCTTAAAAACATGGCGTAAGAGAGTAAAAACTCGAAACAGCCCCCGAACGTCCCCGTGGGTTGCACTAAAGCTCCCACGGGACGAATGTAACTTGTAGGAACTGACCACGCAGCTACGGGTCTCCCGATTTGAGAATACGACAGTAATTTTCATATTTTTAGACTTAGGCTTAGAAATATGGCGTTAGTGAGAGAAAACTCGAAACAACACCCGAACGGAATCTTGGGTGGCTCCAACAACTACCTCGGGACCCATGTAACTCGTAGAAACTGAACACGCAGCCGCGGGACTCCCGATTTCAGAATATGATGGCAATTTGCATATCTCTAGACTTAGGCTTAAAAACATGGCGTTAGAGGGTAAAAACTCGAAATAGCCCCTAATGTCCCCGTGGGTGGCACCAACACCTCCCATGGGACCAATGTAACTTATAGGAACTGATCACGTAGCTACGGGTCTCCCAATTTGAGAATACGATGGTAATTTGCATAATTCTTGACTTAAGCAAAATATGGTGTTAGAGGGTGAAACCTCGAAACAACCCCCGAACGGCCCTGTGGGTGGCACAAACACCACCCACGGGACCAATGTAACTCGTAGGAACTGACCACGCAGCCGCATGACTCCCAGTTTGAGAATACGATGGTAATTTGCGTATTTCTACACTTACGCTTAAATACATGGCGTTAGAGGGTGAAAACTCGAAACATCCCCCGAACGGACCCTTGGGTGGCACCAACACCTCCCACGGGACCAATGTAACTCGTAGGAACTGACCCCACAGCCGCGGGTCTCCTGATTTGAGAATACAACGGTAATTTGCACATTTCTAGACTTAGGCTTAAAAACATGGCGTTAGAGGGTGAAAAGTCGAAGCAGCCCCCGAACGGCCCCATGGGTGGCACCAACACCTCCCATGGGACAAATGTAATCGTAGGAGCTGACCACGCAGCCGCGGGACTCCCGGTTTAAAAATATGACTGTAGTGTGCATATTTCTAGACTTATGCTTAAAAACATGGCGTTAGAGAGTAAAAACTCGAAACAGCCCCCGAACGTCCCCGTGGGTGGCACCAAACCTCCCACGGGACGAATGGAACTTGTAGGAACAGACCATGCAGCTAAGGGTCTCCCGATTTGAGAATATGACAGTAATTTTCATATTTTTAGACTTAGGCTTAGAAATATGCCGTTAGTGGGAGAAAACTCGAAACAGCACCGAACGGCATCTTGGTTGCACCAACAACTACCACGGGACCCATGTTACTCGTAGGAACTGATCACGCCGTCGTGGGACTCCCGGTTTGAGAATATGACGGTAATTTTCATATCTCTAGACTTAGGCATAAAAATATGGCATTAGAGGGTAAAAACTCGAAATAGCCCCCGAACGTCCCCGTGGGTGGCACCAACACCTCCCACAGGACCAATGTAACTTTTAGGAACTGACCACACAGCTACGGGTCTCCCGGTTTGAGAATACGACGGTAATAATCATAATTCCTGACTTAAGTAAAATATGGTGTTAGAGGGTGAAAACTCGAAATAACCCCCGAACGGCCCTGTGGGTGGCACCAATACCTCCCACGGGACTAATGTAACTCGTAGGAACAGACCCCGCAGCCGCGGGTCTCCCGGTTTGAGAATACGACAGTCATTTGCATATTTCTAAACATAGGTTTAAAAACATGGCGTTAGTGGTTGAAAACTCGAAACAACCCCCGAACGGCCTCGTGGGTGGCACCAACACCTCCCACGAGACCAATATAACTCGTAGGAACTGACCCCGTAGTTGCGGGTCTGCCGATTTGAGAATACAACAGTAATTTGCATATTTTTAGACTTAGGCTTAAAAACCTGGCGTTAGAGGGTGAAAACTCAAAACAACCCTCGAACGTCCCCGTGGGTGGCACCAAACCTCCCACGGGACCAATATAACTTGTAGGAACTGATCACACAGCTACGGGTGTCCCTGTTTGAGAATACGATGGTAATTTTTCATAATTCTAGACTTAAGCAAAATATGGCGTTAAAGAGTGAAACTAGAAACAACCCCCGAACGGCCTCGTGGGTGGCACCAACAACTCTCATGGACCAATGTAACTCGTAGGAACTGACCATGAAGCTGCGTGACTTTCGGTTTGAGAATATGATGGTAAATTGCATATTTCTAGACTTAGGCTTAAAAACATAGCGTTTGAAGGTGAAAACTTAAAACAGCCCCCGAACGTCCTCGTGGGTGGCACCAACACCTCCCACGAGACCAATGTAAGTCGTAGGAACTCACCACGCAGCCGCGGGACTCCCCATTTGAGAATACAACGATAATTTGCATATTTCTAGACTTAGGTTTAAAAACATGGCGGTAGAGGGTGAGAACTCGAAACACCCCCTTAATGTCCTCGTCGGTGGCACCAAAACCTCCCACGAAACCAATGTAACTCGTAGGAACTGACCAAGCAGCCGCGGGACTCCCGATTTGAAAATACGAAGGTAATTTGCTTATTTCTAGACTTAGGCTTAAAAACATGGCGTTAGAGGGTAAAAACTTGAAACATCCCCCGAACGTCCCCGTGGGTGGCACCAACACCTCCCACGGGACCAATGTAACTCGTAGGAACTGATTAAGCAGTCGCATGACTCCCAGTTTGAGAATACGATGGTAATTTGCATATTTCTTGACTTACGCTTAAATACATGGCTTTAGAGGGTGAAAACTCGAAACATCCCCCGAATGGCCCCGTCGGTGGCACCAAAACCTCCCACAGGACCAATGTAACTCGTAGGAACTAACCCCACAGCCGCGGGTCTTCCGATTTGTGAATACGATGGTAATTTGTATATTTCTAGACTTAGGCTTAAAAACATGGCGTTAGAGGGTGAAAACTCGAAGCAGCCCCCGAACGGGCCCGTGGGTGGCACCAACACCTCCCATGGGACCAATGTAATCGTAGGAACCGACCACGCAGTCGTGGGACTCCCGGTTTGAGAATACGATGGTAATGTGCATATTTCTAGACTTATGCTTAAAAACATGGCGTAAGAGAGTAAAAACTCGAAACAGCACCCGAACGTCCCCGTGGGTTGCACTAAAACTCCCACGGGACGAATGTAACTTATAGGAACTGACCACGCAGCTACGGGTCTCCCGATTTGAGAATACGATAGTAATTTTCATATTTTTAGACTTTGGCTTAGATATATGGTGTTAGTGAGAGAAAACTCGAAACAGCCCCCGAAATTCATCTTGGGTGGCACCAACAACTACCTCGGGACCCATGTAACTCGTAGGAACTGAACACGCAGCCGCGAGACTCCCGGTTTGAGAATATGACGGTAATTTGCATATCTTTAGACTTAGGCTTAAAAACATGGCGTTAGAGGGTAAAAACTCGAAAAAGCCCCCTAATGTCCCCGTGGGTGGCACCAACACCTCCCATGGGACCAATGTAACTTATAAGAACTGATCACGTAGCTACGGGTCTCCCGATTTGAGAATACGATGGTAATTTGCATAATTCTTGACTTAAGAAAATATGGTGTTAGAGGGTGAAAACTCGAAACAACCCCCGAACGGCCCTGTGGGTGGCACCAACACCTCCCACGGGACCAATGTAACTCATAGGAACTGACCCCGCAGCTGCGGGTCTCCCGATTTGAGAATACGATGGTAATTTACACATTTCTAGACTTAGGCTTAAAAACATGGCGTTAGTGATTGAAAACTCGAAACAACCCCCGAAAGGCCCCGTGGGTGGAACCAACATCACCCACGAGACCAATATAACTCGTAGGAACTGACCCCGCAGCCGCGGGTCTGCCGGTTTGATAATACAACGCTAATTTGCATATTTGTAGACTTAGGCTTAAAAACATGGCGTTAGAGGGTGAAAACTCAAAACAACCCCCGAACGGCCCCGTGGGTGGCACCAACACCTCCCACAGGGCCAATGTAACTACTAGGAACTGACCCCATAGCCGCGGGTCTCCCGATTTGAGAATACGATTGTAATTTGCATATTTCTAGACTTAGGCTTAATAACATGGCGTTAAAGGGTGAAAAATTGAAGTAGCCCTCGGACGGACCCGTGGACGGCACAAACACCTCCCATGGGACCAATGTAACTCGTCGGAACTGACCACGCAACCGCGGGACTGTCGGTTTGAGAATACGACGATAATGTGCATATTTCTAAAATTAGGCTTAAAAACATGGCGTTAGAGGGTAAAAACTCGAAATAGCCCCCGAACGTCCCCGTGAGTGGCACCGAGCCTCCCACGGGACCAAAGTAATTTGTAGGAACCGACCACGCAGCTACGGGTCTCCTGATTTGAGAATACGACAGTAATTTGCATAATTCTAGACTTAGGTTTAAAAGCACGGCGTTAGTGGGTGAAAACTCGAAACAGCCCCCGAACGACCCTGTGGGTGGTACCAATAACTCCCACGGGACCAATGTAACTCGTACAAACTGACCGCGCAGCTGTGGGACTCCCGATTTGATAATATGACGGTAATTTGCATATTTCTAGACTTTGGCTTAAAAACATGGCGTTAGAGGGTAAAAACTCGAAATAGCCCCCGAACGTCCCCGTGGGTGGCACCAACACCACCCACGGGACCAATGTAACTTGTAGGAACTAACCACGCAGCTACGGGTCTCCCGATTTGAGAATACGACGTTAATTTGCATAATTCTAGACATAAACAAACTATGGTGTTAGAGGATAAAAACTTGAAACAACCCCCGAACTGCCCCGTGGGTGGCACCAATACCTCCCACAGGACCAAGGTAACTCGTAGGAACTGACCCCGCAGCCGCGGGTCTCCCGGTTTGAGAATACGACTGTAATTTTCATATTTCAAGACTTAGGCTTAAAAACATGGCGTTAGTGGCTGAAAACTCGAAACAACCCACGAACGGCCCCGTGGGTGGCACCAACACCTCCCACGAGACCAATGTAACTCGTAGGAACTGACCCCTCAGCCGCGGGTATCCCGATTTGAGAATACGATCGTAATTTTGCATATTTCTAGACTTAGGCTTAAAAACATAGCGTTAGAGGGTGAAACTCAAAACATCCCCCGAACGTCCTCGTGGGTGGCACCAACACCTCCCATGAGACCAATGTAACTCGTAGGAACTTACCACGCAGCCGCGAGACTCCCCGTTTGAGAATACGATGATAATTTGCATAGTTCTAGACTTAGGCTTATAAACATGGCGTTAGAGTGTAAAAACTCAAAATAGCCTCCGAACGCTCCCGTGGGTGGCACCAACACCTCCCACGGGACCAATGTAACTCATAGTAACTGACCCCACAGCCGCGGGTCTCCCGATTCGAGAATACGACTATATTTTTCATATTTCTTGACTTAGGCTTAAAAATATCACATTAGAGGGTGAAAACGAGAAGCAGTCCCCGAACAGCCCCATGGGTGGCACCAACACCTCCCATGGGACCAATGTAACTCGTAGGAACTGACCATGCAGCCGCGGGACTCTCGGTTTGAGATAACGACGATAATTTGCATATTTCTAAACTTAGGCTTAAAAGCATGGCGTTAGAGGGTAAAAACTCGAAACAGCCCCCGAACGTCCCCATGGGTGGCACCAACACCTCCCACGGGACCAATGTATCTTGTAGGAAGTGACCACACAGCTACGGGTCTCCGATTTAAGAATACGATGGTAGTTTTCGTATTTCGATTCTTAGGTTTAAAAACATGGCGTTAGTGGGTGAAAACTCGAAACATCCCCCGAACATCCCCGTGGGTGGCACCAAACCTCCCACGGGAGCTATGTAACTTGTTGGGACTGATCACACAGCTACGGGTCTCCCTGTTTGAGAATACGATGGTAATTTACAAAATTCTAGACTTAAGAAAAATATGGCATTAAAGGATGAAACTCGAAACAACCCCCGAACGGCCCCGTGGGTGGCACCAACAACTCCCACGGACCAATGTAAGTCGTAGGAACTGACCACGAAGCTGAGTGACTTTCGATTTGAGAATATGACGGTAATTTGCATATTTCTAGACATAGGCTTAAAAACATGGCGTTAGAGGGTAAAAACTCAAAAAAGTCCCTGAACGTCCTTGTGGGTGGCACCAAACCTCCCACGGGACCAATGTGACTTATTGGAACTGACCACGCAGCTACGGGTCTCCCTGTTTGAGAATACGACAGTAATTTGCATAATTCTAGACTTAAGCAAAATATGGCGTTAGAGGGTAAAAACTCGAAACAACCCCCTAACGGCCCCGTGGGTGGCACCAACAACTCCCACGGACCAATGTAACTCGTACGAACAGACCACGAAGCTGCGGGACTTCCGATTTGAGAATATGACAATAATTTGAATATTTATATACTTAGGCTTAAAAACATGGCGTTAGAGGGTAAAAACTCTAAACAGCCCCCGAACATCCCCGTGGGTGGCACCAACACCTCCCACGGGACCAATGTAATTTGTAGGAACAGACCATGTAGCTACGGGTCTTCCTATTTGAGAATACGACGGTAATTTGCATAATTCTAGACTTAAGCAAAATATGGCGTTAGAGGGTGAAAACTTGGATATATCTAGACTTAGGCTTAACAACTTGGCGTTAGAGGGTGAAAACTCGAAGCAGCCCCCGAACGGCCCCGTGGGTGGCACCAACAACTTCCACGGGACCAATGTAACTCGTAGGAACTAACCACGCAGCCGTGGGACTCCCGGTTTGAGAATATGACGGTGATTTCCATATTTATAGACTTAGGCCTAAAAGCATGGTGTTAGAGGATAAAAAATGGAAATAGCCCCCGAACGTCCCCGTGGGTGGCACCAACACATCTCACGTGACCAATGTAACTTGTAGGAACTGAGGATGCAGCTTTGGGTCTCCCGGTTTGAGAATACGACGGTAATTTGCATAATTCTAGACTTAAGCAAAATATGGTGTTAGAGGGTGGAAACTCGAAACAACCCCCGAACGAGCCCCTTGGGTGGCACCAACAACTCCCACGGGACCAATGTAACTCGTAGGAACAGACCCCGCAGCCGCGGGTCTCCCGATTTGAGAATACGACGGTAATTTGCATATTTCTAGACTTAGGCTTAAAAATGTGGCGTTAGAGGGTGAAAACTCGAAACATCCCCAGAACGTCCCCGTGGGTGGCGCCAACACCTCCCAAGCGACCAATATAACTCGTAGGAACTGAACTCCCAGCCGCGGGTCTCCCGATTTGAGAATACGACGGTAATTTGCATATTTCTAGACTCAGGCTTAAAAACATGGCGTTAGAGGGTGAAAACTAAAAAAAGCCCCCGAATGTCCCGGTGGGTGGCCCCAACACCTCCCACGAGACCAATGTAACTCGTAGAAATTGACCACGCAGCCGCGGGACTCCCCGTTTGAGAATACGACGATAATTTGCATGTTTCTAGACTTAGGCTTAAAAACATGACGTTAGAGGGTGAGACCTCGAAACATCCTGTGAGTGGCCCCGTGGGTGGTACCAACACCTCCCACGGGACCAATGTAACTCATAGGAACTAACCCCGTAGCCGCGGGTCTCCCGGTTTGACAATTCGAAGGTAATTTGTGTATTTCTAGTCTTAGGCTTAAAAACGTGGCGTTTGAGGATGAAAACTCAAAACATCCCCAAAACGGCCAGGTGGGTGGAACCAACACCTCCCACGGGACCAATGTAACTCGTAGGAACTGACCCCGCAGCCGTGGGCTCCCAGTTTGAGAATACGACGGTAATTTACGTATTTCTAGACTTAAGCTTAAAAACATGGCGTTAGAGGGTAAAAACTCAAAATAGCCCCCGAACGTCCCCGTGGGTGGCACCAAGACCTCCCAAGGGACCAATGTAACTTGTAGGAACAGTCCACGTAGCTACTGGTCACCCTGTTTAAGAATATGACGGTAATTTACATAATTCTAGACTTAAGCAAAAAATGGCGTTAGACGGCGAAAACTCGAAATAACCCCCGAACGGCCCCGTGGGTGGCACCAACAACTCCCACGGACCAATGTAACTTGTAAGAACCGACCACGAAGCCGCGAGACTTTCGGTTTGAGAATAAGATGGTAATTTGCATATTTCTACACTTAGGCGTAAAAACATGGCGTTAGAGGGTAAAAACTCGAAACAGCCCCCGAACGTTCCAGTGGGTGGCACCAACACCTTCCACGGGACCAATGTAACTTGTAGGAACTGACCACGCCTCTACGGGTCTCCCGATTTGAGAATACAATGGTAATTTGCATAATTCTAGACTTAGTCTTAAAAACATGGCATTAGAGGGTGAAAACTCGAAACATCCCCCGAACGTCCCCGTGGGTGGCACCAACACCTCCCACGGGACCAATGTAACTTGTAGGAACTGACCACGCAGCCGCGGGACTCACGGTTTGAGAATTCGACGGTAATTTGCATATTTCTAGACTTAGGCTTAAAAACATGGCGTTAGAGGGTGAAAACTCAAAACAGCCCCCACACGGCCCCGTGGGTGGCACCAACACCTCCCACTGGACCAATGTAACTCGTAGGAACTGACCCCACAGCCGCGGGTCTCCTGATTTGAGAATACGACGGTAATTAGCATATTCCTAGACTTAGGCTTAAAAACATGGTGTTAGAGGGTAAAAACTCGAAGCAGCCCCCGAACGGCCCCGTGGGTGGCACCAACACCTCCCATGGGACAAATGTAATCGTAGGAGCTGACCACGCAGCCGCGGGACTCCCGGTTTAAGAATACAACGGTAATGTGCATATTTCTAGACTTATGCTTAAAAACATGGCGTTAGAGAGTAAAAACTCGAAACAGCCCCCGAACGTCCCCGTGGGTGGCACCAAACCTCCCACGGGACGAATGTAACTTGTAGGAACAGACCATGCAGCTACGGGTCTCCCGATTTGAGAATACGACAGTAATTTTCATATTTTTAGACTTAGGCTTAGAAATGTGGCGTTAGTGGGAGAAAACTCGAAACAGCCCCCGAACGGCATCTTGGTTGCACCAACAACTACCACGGGACCCATGTTACTCGTAGGAACTGAACACGCAGCCGTGGGACTTCCGGTTTGCGAATATGACGGTAATTTGCATATCTCTAGACTTAGGCTTAAAAACAAGGCATTAGAGGGTAAAAACTTGAAATAGCCCCCGAACGTCCCCGTGGGTGGCACCAACACCTCCCACAGGACCAATGTAACTTGTAGGAACTGACCACGCAGCTACGGATCTCCCGGTTTGAGAATACGACGGTAATAATCATAATTCTTGACTTAAGCAAAATATGGTGTTAGATGGTAAAAACTCGAAATAACCCCCTAACGGCCCTGTGGGTGGCACCAATACTTCCCACGGGACTAATGTAACTCGTAGGAACTGACCCCGCAGTCGCGGGTCTCCCGGTTTGAGAATACGACAGTCATTTGCATATTTATAAACTTAGGCTTAAAAACATGGCGTTAGTGGTTGAAAACTCGAAACAACCCCCGAACGGCCTCTTGGGTGGCACCAACACCTCCCATGAGACCAATATAACTCATAGGAACTGACCCCGTAGTCGCGGGTCTGTCGATTTGAGAATACAACGGTAATTTGCATATTTTTAGACTTAGGCTTAAAAACCTGGCGTTAGAGGGTGAAAACACAAAACAACCCCCGAACGTCCCCGTGGGTGTCACCAAACCACCCACGGGACCAATGTAACTTGTAGGAACTGATCACACACGGGTCTCCCTGTTTGAGAATACGATGGTAATTTTTCATAATTCTAAACTTAAGCAAAATATGGCGTTAAAGAGTGAAACTAGAAACAACCCCCGAACGGCCTCGTGGGTGGCACCAACAACTCTCATGGACCAATGTAACTTGTAGGAACTGACCACGAAGCTGCGTGACTTCCAGTTTGAAAATATGACGGTAAATTTCATATTTCTAGACTTAGGCTTAAAAACATGGCGTTTGACGGTGAAAACTCAAAACAGCCCCCGAACGTCCTCGTGGGTGGCACCAACACCTCCCACGAGACCAATGTAAGTCGTAGGAACTCACCACGCAGCCGCGGGACTCCCCATTTGAGAATACAACGATTATTTGCATATTTCTAGACTTAGGCTTAAAAACATGGCGGTAGAGGGTGAGAACTCGAAACACCCCCTTAACGTCCTCGTCGGTGGCACCAAAACCTCCCACGAGACCAATGTAACTCGTAGGAACTGACCAAGCAGCCGCGGGACTCTCGATTTGAAAATACAAAGGTAATTTGCTTATTTCTAGAGTTAGGCTTAAAAACATGGCGTTAGAGGGTAAAAACCTGAAACATCCCCCGAACGTCCCCGTGGGTGGCACCAACACCTCCCACGGGACCAATGTAACTCGTAGGAACTAATTAAGCAGCCGCATGACTCCCAGTTTTAGAATACGATGGTAATTTGCCTATTTCTTGACTTACGCTTAAATACATGGCGTTAGAGGGTGAAAACTCAAAACATCCCCCGAACGGCCCCGTGGGTGGCACCAACACCTCCCACAGGACCAATGTAACTCGTAGGAACTAACCCCACAGCCGCGGGTCTTCCGATTTGTGAATACGATGGTAATTTGTATATTTCTAGACTTAGGCTTAAAAACATGGCGTTAGAGGGTGAAAACTCGAAGCATCCCCCGAACGGGCCCATGGGTGGCACCAACACCTCCTATGGGACCAATGTAATCGTAGGAACCGACCACGCAGCCGTGGGACTCCCGGTTTGTGAATATGATGGTAATGTGCATATTTCTAGACATATGCTTAAAAACATGGCGTAAGAGAGTAAAAACTCAAAACAGCCCCCGAACGTCCCCGTGGGTTGCACCAAACCTCCCACGGGACGAATGTAACTTGTAGGAACTGACCACGTAGCTACGGGTCTCCCGATTTGAGAATACGACAGTAATTTTCATATTTTTAGACTTAGGCTTAGAAATATGGCGTTAGTGAGAGAAAACTCTAAACAGCCCCCGAAAGGCATGTTGGGTGGCACCAACAACTACCTCGGGACCCATGTAACTCGTAGGAACTGAACACGCAGCCGCGGGACTCCCGGTTTGAGAATATGATGGCAATTTGCATATCTCTAGACTTAGGCTTAAAAACATGGCGTTAGAGGGTAAAAACTCGAAATAGCCCCCTAATGTCCCCATGGGTGGCACCAACACCTCCCATGGGACCAATGTAACTTATAGGAACCGATCACGTAGCTACGGGTCTCCCGATTTGAGAATACGATGGTAATTTGCATAATTCTTGACTTAAGAAAAATATGGTGTTAGAGGGTGAAAACTCGAAACAACCCCCGAACGGCCCTGTGGGTGGCACCAACACCTCCCACGGGACCAATGTATCTCCTAGGAACTGACCCCACTGCTGCGGGTCTCTCGATTTGAGAATACGATGATAATTTACATATTTCTAGACTTAGGCTTAAAAACATGGCGTTAGTGATTGAAAACTCGAAACAACCCTCGAAAGGCCCCGTGGGTGGAACCAACACCGACCACGAGACCAATATAACTCTTAGGAACTGACCCCGCAGCCGCGGGTCTGCCGGTTTGAGAATACAACGATAATTTGCATATTTCTAGACTTAGTCTTAAAAACATGGCGTTAGAGGGTGAAAACTCAAAACAACCCCCGAACGGCCCCGTGGGTGGCACCAACACCTCCCACAGGACCAATGTAACTCCTAGGAACTGACCCCACAGCCGCGGGTCTCCCGATTTGAGAATACGATGGTAATTTACATATTTCTAGACTTAGGCTTAATAACATGGCATTAGTGGGTGAAAAATTGAAGCAGCCCTCGGACGGACCCGTGGACGGAACAAACACCTCCCATGGGACCAATGTAACTCGTCGAAACTGACCACACAACCGCGGGACTCTAGGTTTGAGAATACGATGATAATGTGCATATTTCTAAACTTAGGCTTAAAAATATGGCGTTAGAGGGTAAAAACTCGAAATAGCCCCCGAACGTCCCCGTGAGTGGCACCGAACCTACCACAGGACCAAAGTAATTTGTAGGAACCGACCACGCAGCTACAGGTCTCCGGATTTGAGAATACGACAGTAATTTTCATAATTCTAGACTTAGGTTTAAAAGCATGGCGTTAGTGGGTGAAAACTAGAAACAGCCCCCGAACGACCCCGTGGGTGGTACCAACAACTCCCACGGGACCAATGTAACTCGTAGGAACTGACCGCGCAGCTGCGGGACTCCCGGTTTGAGAATATGAAGGTAATTTACATATTTCTAGACTTAGGCTTAAAAACATGGCGTTAGAGGGTAAAAACTCGAAATAGCCCCCGAACATCCCCGTCCGTGGCACCAACACCACCCACGGGACCAATGTAACTTGTAGGAACTAACCACACAGCTACGGGTCTCCCGATTTGAGAATACGACTTTAATTTGCATAATTCTAAACATAAGAAAAATATGGTGTTAGAGGATAAAAACTCGAAACAACCCCCGAACTGCCCCGTGGGTGGTACCAACATCTCCCACAGGACCAATGTAACTCGTAGGAACTGACCCCACAGCCGCGGGTCTCCCGGTTTGAGAATACGACGGTAATTTGCATATTTCAAGACTTAGGCTTAAAAACATGGCGTTAATGGCTGAAAACTCGAAACAAACCACGAACGGCCCCGTGGGTGGCACCTACACCTCCCACGAGACCAATGTAACTCGTAGGAACTGACCCCGCAGCCGCGGGTCTCCCGATTTGAGAATACGATGGTAATTTTTCATATTTCTAGACTTAGGCTTAAAAACATGGCGTTAGAGGGTGAAACTTAAAACATCCCCCGAAGGTCCTCGTGGGTGGCACCAACACCTCCCATGAGACCAATGTAAGTCGTAGGAATTTACCACGCAGCCGCGGGACTCCCCGTTTGAGAATACGACGATAATTTGCATAGTTCTAGACTTAGTCTTATAAACATGGCGTTAGAGGGTAAAAACTCGAAATAGCCCCCGAACGCTCCCGTGGGTGGCACCAACACCTCCCACGGGACCAATGTAACTCATAGGAACTGACCCCACAGCCGCGGGTCTCCCGATTCGAGAATACGACTATAATTTTCATATTTCTTGACTTAGGCTTAAAAACATCACGTTAGAGGGTGAAAACTAGAAGTAGTCCACGAACGGCCCCATGGGTGGCACCAACACCTCCCATGGGACCAATGTAACTCGTAGGAACTGACCACGCAGCCGCAGGAACCCTGGTTTGAGATAGCGACGATAATTTGCATATTTCTAGACATAGGCTTAAAAGCATGGCGTTAGAGGGTAAAAACTCGAAACAGCCCCCGAACGTCCCCGTGGGTGGCACCAACACCTCCCAGGGGACCAATGTATCTTATAGGAAGTGACCACACAGCTACGGGTCTCCCGATTTAAGAATACGATGGTAGTTTGCATATTTCGATTCTTAGGTTTAAAAACATGGCGTTAGTGGGTGAAAACTCGAAACATCCCCCGAACGTCCCCGTGGGTGGCACCAAACCTCCCACGGGAGCTATGTAACTTGTTGGGACTGATCACACAACTACGGGTCTCCCTGTTTGAGAATACGATGGTAATTTGCAAAATTCTAGACTTAAGCAAAATGTGGCGTTAAAGGATGAAACTCAAAACAACCCCCGAACGGCACCGTGGGTGGCACCAACAACTCCCACGGACCAATGTAACTCGTAGGAACTGACCACGAAGCTGAGTGACTTCTGATTTGAGAATATGACGGTAATTTGCATATTTCTAGACATAGGCCTAAAAACATGGCGTTAGAGGGTGAAAACTCGAAACAGCCCCCGAACGTCCATGTGGGTGGCACCAAACCTCCCACGGGACCAATGTGACTTGTAGGGACTGACCACGCAGCTACGGGTCTCCCTCTTTGAGAATACGACAGTAATTTGCATAATTCTAGACTTAAGTAAAATATGGCGTTAGAGGGTGAAAACTCGAAACAACCCCCAAACGGCCCCGTGGGTAGCACCAACAACTCCCACGGACCAATGTAACTCGTACGAACTGACCACGAAGCTGCGGGACTTCTGGTTTGAGAATATGACAATAATTTGCATATTTATATACTTAGGATTAAAAACATGGCGTTAGAGGGTAAAAACTCTAAACAGCCCCCGAACGTCCCCGTGGGTGGCACCAACACCTCCCACGGGACCAATGTAATTTGTAGGAACAGACCATGTAGCTACGGGTCTCCCTATTTGAGAATACGACGGTAATTTGCATAATTCTAGACTTAAGAAAAATATGGCGTTAGAGGGTGAAAACTTGGATATTTCTAGACTTACTTAACAACTTGGCGTTAGAGGGTGAAAACTTGAAGCAGCCCCCGAACGGCCCCGTGGGTGGCACCAACAACTTCCACGGGACAAATGTAACTCGTAGGAACTGACCACGCGGCCGCGGGACTCCCGGTTTGAGAATATGATGGAGATTGCCATATTTATAGACTTAGGCTTAAAAGCATGGTGTTAGAGGGTAAAAACTTGAAATAGCCCCCCAACGTCCCCGTGGGTGGCACCAACACATCTCACGTGACCAATGTAACTTGTAGGAACTGACCATGCAGCTTCGGGTCTCCCGGTTTGAGAATACGACGGTAATTTCCATAATTCTAGACTTAAGCAAAATATGGTGTTAGAGGGTGGAAACTCGAAACAACCCCCGAACGGGCCCGTGGGTAGCACCAACAACTCCCACGGGACCAATGTAACTTGTAGGAACAGGCCCCGCAGCCGCGGGTCTCTCGATTTGAGAATACGACGGCAATTTGCATATTTCTAGACTTAGGCTTAAAAATAAGGCGTTTGTGGGTGAAAACTCGAAACAACCCCCGAACGTCCCCGTGGGTTGCACCAACACCTCCCAAGCGACCAATATAACTCGTAGGAACTGACCTCGTAGCCGCGGGTCTCCCGATTTGAGAATACGATGGTAATTTGCATATTTTTAGACTTAGGCTTAAAAACATGGCGTTAGAGGGTGAAAACTCAAAACAGCCCCCGAACGTCCCGGTGGGTGGCATCAACACCTCCCACGAGACCAATGTAACTCATAAAAATTGACCACGCATCCGCGGGACTCCCCATTTGAGAATACGACGATAATTTGCATATTTCTAGACTTAGGCTTAAAAACATGACGTTAGAGGGTGAGAACTCGAAACATCCTGTGAATGGCCCCGTGGGTGGCACCAACACCTCCCACGGGACCAATGTAACTCGTAGGAACTAACCCCGTAGCCGCGGGTCTCTCGGTTTGAGAATTCGAAGGTAATTTGCCTATTTCTAGTCTTAGGCTTAAAAACGTGGCGTTTGAGGATGAAAACTCAAAACATCCCCCAAACGGCCACGTGGGTGGCACCAACACCTCCCACGGGACCAATGTAACTCATAGGAACTGACCCCACAGCCGCGGGCTCCCAGTTTGAGAATACGACGGTAATTTGCATATTTCTAGACTTAAGCTTAAAAACATGGCGTTAGAGGGTAAAAACCCGAAACAGCCCCCGAACGTTTCCGTGGGTGGCACCAACACCTTCCATGGGACCAATGTAACTTGTAGGAACTGACCACGCCGCTACGGGTCTCCCGGTTTGAGAATACGAGGGTAATTTGCATAATTCTAGACTTAGTCTTAAAAACATGGCGTTAGAGGGTGAAAACTCAAAACATCCCCCGAACGTCCCCGTGGGTGGCACCAACACCTCCCACGGGACCAATGTAACTCGTAAGAACTGACCACGCAGCCGCGGGACTCCCGGTTTGAGAATTTGACGGTAATTTGCATATTTCTAGACTTAGGCTTAAAAACATGGCGTTAGAGGGTGAAAACTCAAAACAGCCCCCGAACGACCCCATGGGTGGCACCAACACCTCCCACGGGACCAATGTAACTCGTAGGAACTGACCCCACTGCCGCGGGTCTCCTGATTTGAGAATACGATGGTAATTAGCATATTTCTAGACTTAGGCTTAAAAACATGGTGTTAGAGGGTAAAAACTCAAAGCAGCCCCCGAACGGCACCGTGGGTGGCACCAACACCTCCCATGGGACCAATGTAACTCGTAGGAACTGACCACGCAGCCTTGGGACTCCTGATTTGAGAATACGACAGTAATGTGCATATTTCTAGACTTAGCCTTAAAAACATGGGGTTAGAGGGTAAAAACTCGAAACAGCCCCCGAACGTCCCCGTAGGTGGCACCAAACCTCCCACGGGACAAATGTAACTTGTAGGAACTGACCACGCAGCTACGGATCTCCCGATTTGAGAATACGAGGGTAATTTTCATATTTCTAGACTTAGGCTTAAAAACATGGCGTTAGTGGGTGAGAACTCAAAACAGCCCCCGAACGGCCCCGTGGGTGGCACCAACAACTCTCACGGGACCAATGTAACTTTTAGGAACTGACCACGCAGCCACGGGACTCCCGGTTTGAGAATATGAAGGTAGTTTGAATATTTATAGACTTAGGCTTAAAAGCATGGGGTTAGAGGGTAAAAACTCGAAATAGCCCCCGAACGTCCCCGTGGGTGGCACCAACACCTCTCACGGGACCAATGTAACTTGTAGGAACTGACCACGCAGCTTCGGGTCTCCCGGTTTGAGAATACGACGGTAATTTTCATAATTCTAGACTTAAGAAAAATATGGTGTTAGAAGGTGGAAACTCGAAACAACTCCCGAACGGGCCCATGGGTGGTACTAACAACTCCCACGGGACCAATGTAACTCTTAGGACCTGACCCCGCAGCCGCGGGTCTCCCGGTTTGAGAATACGATGGTAATTTGCATATTTCTAGACTTATGCTTAAAAATATGGCATTTGTTGGTGAAAACTCGAAACAAAGCCCGAACGGCTCCGTGGGTGGCACCAACACCTCCCAGGAGACCAATATAACTCGTAGGAACTGACCGCGCAGCCGCGGGTCTCCCGGTTTGAGAATACGAGGATAATTTGCATATTTCTAGACTTAGTCTTAAAAACATGGCGTTAGAGGGTGAAAACTCAAAACATTCCCCGAACGTCCCCGTGGGTGGCACCAACACCTCCCACGAGACCAATGTAACTCGTTGGAACTGATCACGCAGCCGTGGGACTCCCCGTTTGAGAACACAATGATAATTTGCATATTTCTAGACTTAGGCTTATAAACATGTCGTTAGAGGGGGAGAACTCAAAACATCCCGTGAACGACCCCGTGGGTGGCACCAACGCCTCCCACGGGACCAATGTAACTCGCAGGAACTGACCACACAGCCGCGGGTCTCCCGGTTTGAGAATACGAAGGTAATTTGCATATTTTTAGATTTAGGATTAAAAACATGGCATTAGTGGGTGAAAACTAGAAACAGACCCCAAACGGCCCCCGTGGGTGGCACCAACACCTCCCACGGGACCAATGTAACTCGTAGGAACTGACCCCGCATCCGCGGGTCTCCCAGTTTGAGAATATGACGGTAATTTGCATGTTTCTCGATTTAGGCTTAAAAATATGACGTTAGAGGGTGAAAACTCGAAACTTCCCACGAACATCTCTGTGGGTGGCACCAACACCTCCCACTGGACCAATGTAACTCGTAGGAACTGACCACGCAGCCACGGGACTCCCGATTTGAGAATACGTCAGTAATTTGCATATTTCTAGATTTGGAATTATAAACATGGCTGTAGTGGGTGAAAACTAGAAACATACCCCAAACGGCCCCGTGGGTGGCACCAACACCTCCCACAAGACCAATGTAACTCGTAGGAACTAACCCCGCAGCCGCGGGTCTCCCGGTTTGAGAATACGATGGTAATTAGGATATTTCTAGACTTAGGCTTAAAAACATGGCGTTAGAGGGTGAAAACTCAAAGCAGCCCCCGAACGGCCCCGTGGGTGGCACCAACACCTCCCATGGGACCAATGTAACTCGTAGGAACTGACCACGCAGCCTTGGGACTCCCGATTTGAGAATACGACAGTAATGTGCATATTTCTAGACTTAGCCTTAAAAACATGGGGTTAGAGGGTAAAAAGTCGAAACAGCTCCTGAACGTCCCCATGGGTGGCACCAACACCTCCCACGGGACCAATGTAACTTGTAGGAACTGACCACGCCGCTACGGGTCTCCCGGTTTGAGAATACGATGGTAATTTGCATAATTCTAGACTTAGGCTTAAAAACATGGCGTTATAGCGTAAAAACTCGAAACATCCCCCGAACGTCCCCGTGGGTGGCACAAACACCTCCCACGGGACCAATGTAACTCATAGGAACTGACCAAGCAGCCGCGGGACTCCTGGTTTCAGAATTCGACGGTAATTTGCATATTTCTAGACTTAGGCTTAAAAATATGGCGTTAGAGGGTGAAAACTCAAAACAGCCCCCGAACGGCCCCGTGGGTGGCACTAACACCTCCCACGGGACCAATGTAACTTGTAGGAACAGACCCCACAGCCGTGGGTCTCCTGATTTAAGAATACGACAGTAATTAGCATATTTCTAGACTTAGGCTTAAAAACATGGTGTTAGAGGGTGAAAACTCGAAGCAACCCCCGAACGACCCCGTGGGTGGCACCAACACCTCCCATGGGACCAATGTAACTCGTAGGAACTGACCATGCAGCCGTGGGACTCCCGGTTTGAGAATACGATGGTAATGTGCATATTTATAGACTTAACCTTAAAAACATGGGGTTAGAGGGTAAAAACTCGGAACAACCCCCGAACGGCCCCGTAGGTGGCACCAAACCTCCCACGGGACAAATGTAACTTGTAAGAATGAACCACGCAGCTACGGATCTCCCGATTTGAGAATACGAGGGTAATTTTCATATTTCTAGACTTAGGCTTAAAAACATGGCGTTAGTGGGTGAGAACTCAAAACAGCCCCCGAACGGCCCCGTGGGTGGCACAAACAACTCTCACGGGACCAATGTAACTTGTAGGAACTGACCACGCAGCCGCGGGACTCCTGATTTGAGAATATGAAGGTAATTTGCATATTTCTAGACTTAGGATTAACAGCATGGTGTTAGAGGGTAAAAACTCGAAATAGCCCCCGAACGTCCCCGTGGGTGGCACCAACACCTCTCACGGGACCAATGTAATTTGTAGGAACTGACCACGCAGCTTCGGGTCTCCCGGTTTGAGAATACGACGGTAATTTTCATAACTCTAGACTTAAGCAAAATATGGTGTTAGAGGGTGGAAACTCGAAACAACTCCCGAACGGGCCCGTGGGTGGCACCAACAACTCCCACGGGACCAATGTAACTCTTAGGACCTGACCCCGCAGCCGCGGATCTCCCGGTTTAAGAATACGACGGTAATTTGCATATTTCTAGACTTATGCTTAAAAACATGGCGTTTGTGGGTGAAAACTCAAAATAAACCCCGAACGGCCCCGTGGGTGGCACCAACACCTCCCAGGAGACCAATATAACTCGTAGGAACTGACCGCGCAGCCCAGGTCTCCCGGTTTAAGAATACGACGATAATTTGTATATTTCTAGACTTAGGTTTAAAAACATGGCGTTAGAGGGTGAAAACTCAAAACATCCCCCGAACGGCCCCGTGGGTGGCACCAACACCTCCCACGGGACCAATATAACTCGTAGGAACTGACCCTACAGTCGCGGGTCTCCTGATTTGAGAATACGATGGTAATTAGCATATTTCTAGACTTAGGCTTAAAAATATGGTGTTAGAGGCTGAAAACTCGAAGCAGCCCCCGAACGGCCCCATGGGTGGCACCAACAACTCCCATGGGACCAATGTTACTCGTAGGAACTGACCACGCAGTTGTGGGACTCCCGGTTTGAGAATACGATGGTAATGTGCATATTTCTAGACTTAGCCTTAAAAACATGGGGTTAGAGGGTAAAAACTCGAAACAGCCCCCGAACGTCCCCGTAGGTGGCACCAAACCTCCCACGGGACAAATGTAACTTGTAGGAACTGACCATGAAGCTACAGATATCCCGATTTGAGAATACGAGGGTAATTTTCATATTTCTAGACTTAGGCTTAAAAACATGGCGTTAGTGGGTGAGAACTCAGAATAGCCCCCGAACAGCCCCGTGGGTGGCACCAACAACTCCCACTAGACCAATGTAACTCGTAGGAACGGACCACGCAGCCACGGGACTCTCGGTTTGAGAATACGTCGGTAATTTGCATATGTCTAGATTTAGAATTATAAGCATGGCTTTAGTGGGTGAAAACTAGAAACAGATCCCAAACGGCCCCGTGGGTGGCACCAACACCTCCCACAAGACCAATGTAACTCGTAGGAACTAACCCCGCAGCCGCGGGTCTCCCGGTTTGAGAATACGATGGTAATTTGCATATTTTTAGACTTAGGCTTAAAAACATGGCGTTAGAGGGTAAAAACTCAAAACAGCCCCCGAACGTCCTCGTGGGTGGCACCAACGCCTCCAACGAGTCAAATGTAAGTCGTAGGAACTCACCACGCAGCCGCGGAAATCCCCGTTTGAGAATACGACGGTAATTTTCACATTTCTAGACTTAGGCTTAAAAACATGGCGTTAGAGGGTAAAAACTCAAAACAGCCCCCGGACGTCCCCGTGGGTGGCACCAACACCTCCCACGGTACCAATGTAACTTGTAGGAATTGACCACGCCGCTACAGGTCTATCGGTTTGAGAATACGAAGGTAGTTTGTATAATTCTAGACTTAGGCTTAAAAACATGGCGTTAGAGCGTGAAAACTCGAAACATCCCCCGAACGTCCCCGTGGGTGGCACCAACACCTCCGACGGGAACAATGTAACTCGTAGGAACTGACCACGCAGCCGTGGGACTCCCGGTTTTTAGAATTCGACGGTAATTTGCATATTTCTAGACTTAGGCTTAAAAACATGGCGTTAGAGGGTGAAAACTCAAAACAGCCCCCGAACGGCCCCGTGGGTGGCACCAACAACTCTCACGGGACCAATGTAACTTGTAGGAACTGACCACGCAGCCACGGGACTCCCTGTTTGAGAATATGAAGGTAATTTGCATATTTCTAGACTTAGGCTTAAAAGCATGGTGTTAGAGGGTAAAAACTCAAAACAGCCCCCGAACATCCCCGTGGGTGGCACCAACACCTCCCACGGGATCAATGTAACTTGTAAGTACTGACCACGCCGCTACGGGTCTCCCGGTTTGAGAATAGGACGGTACTTTGCATAATTCTAAACTTAAGTTTAAAAACATGGCATTAGAGGGTGAAAATCGAAACATCCCCCGAACGTCCCCATGGGTGGCACCAACACCTCCCACGGGACCAATGTAACTCGTAGGAACTGACCACGCAGCCACGGGACTCCCGGTTTCAGAATTCGACGGTAATTTGCATATTTCTAGACTTAGGCTTAAAAACATGGCGTTAGAGGATGAAAACTCAAAACAGCCCCCGAACGGCCCCGTGGGTGGCACCAAAACCTCCCACGGGACCAATATAACTCGTAGGAACTGACCCCACAGCCGCGGGTCTCCTGATTTGAGAATACGACGGTAATTAGCATATTTCTAGACTTAGGCATAAAAACATGGTGTTAGAGGGTGAAAACTCGAAGCAGCCCCCGAACGGCCCCGTGGGTGGCACCAACACCTCCCATGGGACCAATGTAACTCATAGGAACTGACCACGCAGCCGTGGGACTCCCGGTTTGAGAATACGACAATAATGTGCATATTTCCAGACTTAGCCTTAAAAACATGGGGTTAGAGGGTAAAAACTCGAAACAGCCCCCGAACGTCCCCGTCGGTCGCACCAAACCTCCCACGGGACAAATGTAACTTGTAGGAACTGACCACGCAGCTACGGATCTCCCAATTTGAGAATACGAGGGTAATTTTCATATTTCTAGACTTAGGCTTAAAAACATGGCGTTAGTGGGTGAGAACTCAAAACAGCCCCCGAACGGCCCCGTGGGTGGCACCAACAACTCTCACAGGACCAATGTAACTCGTAGGAACTGACCCCGCAGCCGAGGGACTCCCGGTTTGAGAATATGAAGGTAATTTGCATATTTCTAGACTTAGGCTTAAAAGCATGGTGTTAGAGGGTAAAAACTCGAAATAGCCCCCGAACGTCCCCGTGGGTGGCACCAACACCTCCCACAAGACCAATGTAACTCGTAGGAACTAACCCCATAGCCGCGGGTCTCCCGGTTTGAGAATTCGATGGTAATTTGCATATTTCTAGACTTAGGCTTAAAAACATGGCGTTAGAGGGTGAAAACTCGAAGCAGCCCCCGAACGGCCCCGTGGGTGGCACCAACACCTCCCATGGGACCAATGTAACTCGTAGGAATTGACCACGCATTCGCGGGTCTCCCGATTTGAGAATAGGATGGTAATTTGCATATTTCTAGACTTATGCTTAAAAATATAGCGTTTGTGGGTGAAAACTAGAAACATCCCCCGAACGGCCCCGTGGGTGGCACCAACACCTCCCAGGACACCAATATAACTCGTAGGAACTGACCGTGCAGCCGCGGGTCTCCCGGTTTGAGAATACGATGGTAATTTGCATATTTCTAGACTTAGGCTTAAAAACATGGCGCTAGACGGTGAAAACTCAAAACATTCCCCGAACGTCCCCGTGGGTGGCACCAACACCTCCCACGAGACCAATGTAACTCGTTGGAACTGACCACGCAGCCGTGGGACTCCCCGTTTGAGAATACGACGATAATTTTCATATTTCTAGACTTAGGTTTATAAACATGTCGTTAGAGGGTGAGAACTCGAAACATCCCGTGAACGGCCCCGTGGGTGGCACCAACACCTCCCACGGGACCAATGTAACTCGCAGGAACTGACCACACAGCCGCGGGTCTCCCGGTTTGGGAATACGAAGGTAATTTGCATATTTTTAGATTTAGGATTAAAAACATGGCGTTAGTGGGTGAAAACTAGAAACAGACCCCAAACGGCCCCGTGGGTGGCACCAACACCTCCCACGGGACCAATGTAACTCCTAGGAACTGACCCCGCATCCGCGGGTCTCCCAGTTTGAGAATTTGACGGTAATTTACATATTTCTCAATTTAGGCTTAAAAATAGGGCGTTAGAGGATGAAAAATCAGAACATCCCCCGAACGTCCCCGTGGGTGGCACCAACACCTCCCACTGGACCAATGTAACTCAAAGGAACTAACCACGCAGCCACGGGACTCCTGGTTTGAGAATACGTCGGTAATTTGTATATGTCTAGATTTAGAATTATAAACATGGCTTTAGTGGGTGAAAACTAGAAACAGACCCCAAACAGCCCCGTGGGTGGCACCAACACCTCCCACATGACCAATGTAACTCGTAGGTACTAACCCCGCAGCCGCGGGTCTCCTG
Organism: Sambucus nigra; assembly: GCA_949130495.1. Classification (NCBI taxonomy): domain Eukaryota; kingdom Viridiplantae; phylum Streptophyta; class Magnoliopsida; order Dipsacales; family Adoxaceae; genus Sambucus; species Sambucus nigra. Next base: position 353,826,275 of record OX422218.1, read on the forward strand.
GTTTGAGAATTCGATGGTAATTTGCATATTTCTAGACTTCGGCTTAAAAAGATGGCGTTAGAGGGTGAAAACTCAAAACAGACCCCGAACGTCCTTGTGGGTGGCACCAACGCCTCCCACGAGACCAATGTAAGTCGTAGGAACTCACCACGCAGCCGCGGGACTCCCCGTTTGAGAATACGACGGTAATTTTTACATTTCTAGACTTAGGGTTAAAAACATGGCGTTAGAGGGTAAAAACTCGAAACATCCCCCGAACGTCCCTGTGGGTGGCACCAACACCTCCCACAGGACCAATGTAACTTGTAGGAATTGACCACACCGCTACGGGTCTCCCGATTTGAGAATACGACGGTAGTTTGCATAATTCTAGATTTAGGCTTAAAAACTTGGCGTTAGAGGGTGAAAACTCGAAACATCCCCCGAACGTCCACGTGGGTGGCACCAACACCTCCCACGGGACCAATGTAACTCGTAGGAACTGACCCCACAGCCACGGGTCTCCTGATTTGAGAATACGACGGTAATTAGCATATTTCTAGACTTAGGCTTAAAAACATGTTGTTAGATGGTGAAAATTCGAAGCAGCCCCCGAACGTCCCCGTGGGTGGCACCAACACCTCCCATGGGACCAATGTAACTCGTAGGAACTGACCACAGAGCCGTGGGACTCCCGGTTTGAGAATACGATGGTAATGTGCATATTTATAGACTTAGCCTTAAAAACATGGGGTTAGAGGGTAAAAACTCGAAATAGCCCCCGAACGTCCCCGTAGGTGGCGCTCAACCTCCCACGGGACAAATGTAACTTGTAGGAACTAACCACGAAGCTACGGATCTCCCGATTTGAGAATACGAGGGTAATTTTCATATTTCTAGACTTAGGCTTAAAAACATGACGTTAGTGGGTGAGAACTCAAAATAGCCCCCGAACGTCCCCGTGGGTGGCACCAACAACTCTCACGGGACCAATGTAACTTGTAGGAACTGACCACGCAGCCGCGAGACTCCCTGTTTGAGAATATGAAGGTAATTTGCATATTTCTATACTTAGGCTTAAAAGCATGGGGTTAGAGGGTAAAAACTCGAAATAGCCCCCGAACGTCCCCGTGGGTGGCACCAACACCTCTCACGGGACCAATGTAACTTGTAGGAACTGACCACGCAGCTTCGGGTCTCCCGGTTTGAGAATACGACGGTAATTTTCATAATACTAGACTTAAGCAAAATATGGTGTAAGAGGGTGGAAACTCGAAACAACCCCCGAACGGGCCCGTGGGTGGCACCAACAACTCCCACGGGACCAATGTAACTCTTAGGACCTGACCCCGCGGCCGCGGGTCTCCCGGTTTGAGAATACGACGGTAATTTGCATATTTCTAGACTTAAGCTTAAAAACATGGCGTTTGTGGGTGAAAACTCGAAACAACCCCTGAACGGCCCCGTGGGTGGCACCAACACCTCCCAGGAGACCAATATAACTCGTAGGAACTGACCGCGCAGCCGCGGGTCTCCCGGTTTGAGAATACGACAGTAATTTACATATTTCTAGACTTAGGCTTAAAAACATGGCGTTAGAGGGTGAAAACTCAAAACATTCCGCGAACGTCCCCGTGGGTGGCACCAACACCTCCCACGAGACCAATGTAGCTCGTTGGAACTGACCACGCAGCCGTGGGACTCGCCGTTTCAGAATACAACGATAATTTGCATATTTCTAGACTTAGGCTTATAAACATGTCGTTAGAGGGTGAGAACTCGAAACATCCCGTGAATGGCCCCGTGGGTGGCACCAACACCTCCCACGGGACCAATATAACTCGCAGGAATAGACCACGCAGCCTCGGGTCTCCCGGTTTGAGAATACGAAGGTAATTTGCATATTTTTAGATTTAGGATTAAAAACATGGCGTTAGTGGGTGAAAACTAGAAACAGACCCCAAACGGCCCCGTGGGTGGCACCAACACGTCCCACGGGACCAATGTATCTCGTAGGAACTGACCCTACAGCCGCGGGTCTCCCAGTTTGAGAATACGTCGGTAATTTGCATATTTCTAGACTTAGGCTTAAAAATATGGCGTTAAAGGGTGAAAACTTGAAACATCCCCCGAACGTCCCCGTGGGTGGCACCAACACCTCCCACGGGACCAATGTAACTCTTTTGAACTGACCATGCAGCACGGGACTCCCGGTTGGAGAATACGACGGTAATTTGCATATTTCTACACTTAGGCTTAAAAACATGGCGTTAGAGGCTGAAAACTCGAAACAGCCCCCGAACAGCCCCGTGGGTGGCACCAACACCTCCCATGGGACCAATGTAACTCATAGGAACTGACCCCACAGTCGCGGGTCTCCCGATTTGAGAATACGACGGTAATTTGCATATTTCTAGACTTAGGCTTAAAAACATGGCGTTAGAGGGTGAAAAATCGAAGAAACCCCCAAACGGCCCCGTGGCTGGCACCAACACCTCCCATGGGACCAATGAAAGTCGTAGGAACAGACCACGCGGCCGGGGGACTCTCGGTTTGAGAATACGTTGGTAATTCGCATATCTCTAGATTTAGGCATAAAAACATGGCGTTAGTGGGTGAAAATTCAAAACAGACCCCAAACGGCCCCGTGTGTGGTACCAACACCTCCCAAAAGACCAATGTAACTCCTAGGAACTGACCCCGCAGCCGCGGGTCTCCCGGTTTGAGAATACAACGGTAATTTGCGTATTTCTAGACTTAGGCTTAAAAACATGGCGTTAGAGGGTGAAAACTTTAAACATCCCCCGAACGTCCCCGTGGGTGGCACAAACAACTCCCACAGGACTAATGTAACTCGTAGGTATAGACCACGCAGCCGCGGGACTCCCAGTTAGATAATACGACGGTAATTTTCATATTTCTAGACTTAGTCTTAAAAGCATGGTGTTAGAGTGTAAAAACTCGAAATAGCCCCCGAACGTCCCCGCGGGTGGCACCAATAACTTCCACGGGACCAATGTAACTCGTAGGAACTGACCACGCAGCCTCGGGACTCTCGGTTTGAGAATATGTTGGTAATTTGCATATTTATAAACTTAAGCTTAAAAACATGACGTTAGAGGGTAAAAACTCAAAACAACCCCGAACGTCCCCGTGGGTGGCACCAACCCCTCCCACGGGACCAATGTAACTTTTAGGCACTGACCACGCAGGTATGGGTCTACCGGTTTGAGAATACGATGGTAATTTGCATAATTCTAGACTTAAGCAAAATATGGCATTAGAGGATGAAAACTCGAAACAACCCCCGAACGGCCCCGTGGGTGGCACCCACACCTTCCACGGGACCAATGTAACTCATAGGAACTGACCCCGCATCCGCGGGCCTCCCGGTTTGAGACTACGATGGTAATTTACATATTTCTAGACTTAGGCTTAAAAATATGGCGTTAGTGGGTGAAAACTCGAAACAACTTCCGAACGGCCCCGTTGGTGGCACTAACACCTCCCACGAGACCAATGTAACTCGTAGGAACTGACCCCGCAACCGCGGGTCTCCCGGTTTGAGAATACGACGGTAATTTGTATATTTCTAGACTTAGGCTCTAAAACATGGCGTTAGATGGTGAAAACTCAAAATAGCCTCCCGAACGTCCTCGTGGGTGGCACCAACACCTCCCACGAGACCAATGTAACTCATCGAAACTGACCACGCAGCCGCGGGACTCCCCGTTTGAGAATACAAAGATAATTTGCATATTTCTAGACTTAGGCTTAAAAATATGGCGTTAGAGGGTGAGAACTCGATACATCCCCTGAACGGCCCCGTGGGTGGCACCAACACCTCCCACGGGACCAATGTAACTCGTAGAAACTGACCCCGTAGCCGCGGGTCTCCCGGTTTGAAAGTATGACGGTAATTTGCATATTTCTAGACTTAGGCTTAAAAATATGGCGTTTGAGGGGGAAAACTCAAAACATCCCCCAAACGGCCACGTGGGTGGCAACAACACCTCCCACGGGACCAATGTAACTCGTAGGAACTGACCCCGCAGCCGCGGGTCTCCCAGTTTGAGAATACGACGATAATTTGCATATTTCTCGACTTAGGCTTAAAAATATGGCGTTAGAGGTTGAAAACTCAAAACATCCCCCGGACGTCCCTGTGGGTGGAACCAACACCTCCCACTGGACCAATGTAACTCGTAGGAACTGACCACACAGCCGCGGGACTCCCAGTTTGAGAATACGTCGGTAATTTGCATATTTCTAGACTTAGGCTTAAAACAGGGCGACAGAGGGTAAAAACTCGAAACAGCCCCGAACGTCCATGTGGGTGATACCAACACCTCCCACTAGATCGTTGTAACTCGTAGGAACTGACCACGCAGCTGCGGGTCTCCTCATTTGAGAATATGACGGTAATTTGCATATTTCTAGACTTAGGCTTTAAAACATGGCGTTAGAGGGTAAAAACTCGAAACAGCCCCCGAACTTCCCCGTGGGTATCACAAACACCTCCCATGGGATCAATGTAACTCGTAAGAACTGACCACGCAGCCGTGGGACTCCCTATTTGAGAATATGACAGTAATTTGGATATTTTTAGACTTAGGCTTAAGGACATGGCGTTAGAGGTTGAAAACTTAAAACAGCCCCCGAACGTCCCCGTGGGTGGCACAAACACCTCCCATGGGACCAATGTAACTCGTAGGAAGTGACCACGCAGCCGCGGAACTCCCTATTTGAGAATACGACGGTAATTTGCATATTTCTAGACTTAGGCTTAAAAACATGGCCTTAGAGGGTGAAAACTCAAAACAGCAGCTGAACGTCCCCGTGGGTTAAACCAACACCTCCCACGGGACAATTATAACTCGTAGGAACAGACCACGCAGCCGTGGGACTCTCGATTTGAGAATACGACGGTAATTTGCATATTTTTAGAGTTAGACTTAAAAATGTGGCGTTAGATGGTGAAAACTCGAAACAGCCCTTGAACGTCCCCGTGGGTGGCACCAACACCTACCACAGGACCAATGTAACTTATAGGAATTGACCACGCAGCCGTGGGTCTCTCGATTTGAGAATACGACTGTAATTTGCATATTTCTAGACTTAGGCTTAAAAACATGGCGTTCGAGGGTAAAAACTGGAAATAGCCCCCGAACGTCCCCATGGGTGGCAACAACACCTCCCACGGGACCAATGTAACTCGCAGGAACTGACCACGCAGCCGCGGGACTCCCGGTTTGAGAATACGACGGTAATTTGCATATTTTAGACTTAGGCTTAAAAACATGGCGTTAGAGGGTGAAAACTCGAAACAGCCCCCGAACGTCCCCCTGGGTGGCACCAACACCTCCCATGGGACCAATGTAACTCGTAGGAACTGACCACGCAGCCGCGGGACTCCCGATTTGAGAATATGACGGTAATTTACGAATTTCTAGACTTAGGCTTAAAAATATTGATATGTTGATAATTTTAACTCATATATGCAATTTTTCAGCTTGATTAAATTTTTTGTAAAACTACTTGCTTACTGATATTTTTTTTATGTATCCTATCATTTTGTTGGATTTTTGCACGCGGAACAATTGAAGGAGGCAATGGTTTAAAGCATTAAGATTGTTTATATGTTGTGGACATTCAGGATTTTGTTTTTTGTGTTAGAGTCGTGGGGGCTTTTATTGTTTAGTTTTATAGCCGTGCGGGCTTTTCTATTTTGATTGTTGAATTTTATGAACGTGCGGGCTTTATAATGAGCAGGTTTTACATTTACAGGTTTTGGAATGGAAAGAAAATTGAGGAAACTCTGCCCAATTTTTTTTGGTCTGTGAATTATTAAGACGTGTAATATTTTTAAGTTTGTATATATATTTGTTTATTAACAACGTTCTCGATTCAAAATTTGTGATTTTTTTTATTGTTTTGCGAATAATAAATATTTGTAACACCTCGTACGCGTCAAACGTTACACGTAGCAACCGACGGTGCACTCACAGGACCCCCAATTTTAGGATTGGACCAAAAAAATACATTTTTTTTAAATTATAGTTAAATATGGTCATGGACTTTGTCCATGACCATTTTTATTTTTTTCGTCACGGTTGTGGGTCACGGACTTGGGCCGCGACCATTTTTTTTTATTTTTTTTGGTCACGGTTGTGAGTCATGGCCAAAGTCCGGGACCAATTTTTTGTCACGGTAGTGGGTCACGGACTTGGTCCGCGAACAATTTTTTTTAATTTGTTTGTAACGGTCGTGGGTCGTGGACTTTGGCCGCGACCAATTTGTCAAGGTTTTGGGTCACAGATGAGGGTCGCGACTAATTTTTTTTAATTTTTTTGTCACGGTCGTGGGTCGCGGACTTTGGATGCAACCAATTTGTCACGATTGTGGGTCACGGATGAGGGTCGTGACCCGTCATGGCATGGGTCACGGCCCAAGTCCGCGACCATTTAACGTGACCCCTCTCGGTCGTGACCATTTTTTGGTCACGGATGAGGGCCGCGACCCACAAAAATGATCACGCCTGAATTGGTCACGGCCCAAGTTCGCGACCCACAACTTTGGTTAGGGATTTTGGTCGTGAACAATCGCCAGTTTTGGTGTACTGTAAAGGAAGACTTGCATCAGTGGGATGCACAGTTTAACTATAAAACAGGGGTCTGGTAGCAGAGCTAACCCTTTTATGAGAAGGTGGTGTCTTATCATCACGGTAAGACTCCCTCGAAACTGATAACAAAGTATAAGTGTCAGTAGTGCTTTCACCACAGAAATCCAAACCACCCGCATCATTCGAAGAAGAACAATGATCATCATAGGAATGTGTGCTTCCATAGTAAACTAGTTTCTTTTCTAATGAGGGGGAGGGGAACCAGCAGACGAGACTCTCTAAGAGTCATTTGCACTAAGTAAATAATGTAAAGATATAGTACCTTCTGTAAAAGGAATAAACGTGACATGCGTTTCCCAGGAAGAAAAGCCCAAAGCTTCATAACCCCTCTCTCTCATAGTTATATAGGTCTCCTCCACTCCGAGATCATCGGTATCAGACCCCTGGTCCAGTGTGGAGGGAGCAGCAGTAGAAGCTTCAACCCCCATTCTTCCTCTTAGCAGCTCTGGTCCTCATAGGAGAAGGGGGAAAGGCGGTAGTAGTAGGGATGAAGTTAGACACATCCATGTCAGGGTTCTTTCTCTTACTCTTTGTGAGAGATTTTTCTATTCCTTTACTCTTGGATTGACCTTTAGATTTGGCGGGAGGAATCTCAGTATATTGAGGATGGGTAGATTCATCGAGAATTAGCTTTACTAAGATAGGAGTAATCTATTCAAGAGGTGTCCTAGAGGTAGTGCTAAGATGCGAAACTTTTTTCTGGGTCCGTCTGATTAAGAATTGGGCGTTGACGTACTTAGTGGGAGTGGTCTCATGGAGAGGCCCAGCCACGCAGTTCTAGATAAGGAGAACCTATCATTGCCAAACCAAGAACCAAGAGGGAGTGAATGAAGGTAGGTAATTGTGGAGAGGCACATACAGTCCCCCAATTGATGTACTCTATGAAGCATTCCTTGAAAGGTAAATTTTTTACATGTTTCCAAAAATAACTCTGAAAGGTCACTGCATGAAAGGTAAGAAGGGGTGTGAACATCCTGATCATAACCAAACTGTCTTCTCACTCTATCTGAGTGATAGAATTCAACACCTTGACCTACCTCTGTCCAAGAAGGGAGGAGGTCTGGTAATAGCCTCGCCACTACATTGATGTGTGGACAGGAAGAAATAGAGTCAACATCAGAAAGGCAATAAAAAGTTCCACCGTCACCTAGGAAAGAAAGCCAGCTAAAAACACCACCGGGGCGTTTGCTATAAGGGAAAAATAAAACTCCTAAATATCATCAATCAAAGGCCCCAGGGGTTTCTTGGGGGCCTTCCTATGCCACCTCAGAAGGCGAGCGACATTGTTATGGCAGGCTTATGATTTAGGGACAAAATGGGGAAAATGCTCAAATAGGAAATCCATCATGAGAAAAGAATTGGCAAAGTTAGTGGCATCATAACGACCACCCGATCTCTCAACATCTATATGAGAAAGATACATCCAGGAATAAAGAGAAACGAGAACTAAGGCAGTGATGGGTACTGACCTCCCTCGCGATAGTCGCACGGCTAATTTAAAAATGAGCTCACGGGAAGTGTCTTCGGGTTTACCCGTGAACAAGAATCGACTCAGAAAAGTAATAAGGAAAGCATCTAAGTGCGAGGAGGAATGAAGATTGGGACCATTCTGACTTTTAAGGGCCGTACTAGAAGTCCCCCCATTCGGTGGCTTCTTAAAGTCTCCGAACCAGTACCACTGCCATTTGGTAAAAGAATGTTTGGTAAGGCCAGTTATATTTATAGCCACATATTTTGAACACTCGGTGAGTGTTGTTGTCAACTCTTCCAGCATCTCGTACTCAAGGGGATCCTCATAGCGATCAGTAAAAACATGCTCCCCGAAGAAAGGTAGGGCATACAGATCGCAGACATCCTCCATAGTAACGATAAAATCGCCCCAACCAGTCACAAAACTATGGGATTCCTTACTCCACCAAGACAATTAAAGGTTGAGGGTGGAGTTGTGTTTGGCCATAGTACAAGACCTCAAACTATCAATGGCGGTAAGGAGGACAAGTCTCTTAAGAGTAGCCTTATAAGAAATAATAGTCAGAATATAGTCAACCCATGTAGCCCACTCCTCTGGGGCACCCCCAGTAACTTTGATTTCGATATTAGAATAAAGGAAATCATCGCAATTAATCCTAACTCTGAGAATAAAATTGGGAAGAATAATAGGAGAATCAGTAGACTCGCCTAACCCCGGATGGGGTCTCTTGAGAACATTGGAAATAAAATTCTCCTCAAATTGAGCAAAGGAATCCATAAAATTATCACTTGGTCCAAAAAAGGGTGCACAAAGATAGAGGCCAAAATTCCTTCCATAAAGAGTGCGCATATAATCTTCCCAAGCCTAGGAAGAAGATGAAGTGGAGGAAGAACTTCCAATAGCCACTGGTTCAAGTGAGAAACCCACAATATTAGAAGGCCTAGACAAGGAACCCCCCATGTTCAATGCCTTAGGCAAGAAACCCATAGTTACAAAGTCCCCGGGTGAGGAACTCCTCGTGGTCAACGCCTTGCGTGAGGAATCTAGGGCCGCAAAACCTCCCAATGAGGATTCCTAATATTCAAAATGGCATCCGAGGAACCCGCAGTTGTGAAAGCCTCTGATGAGGAATACATCATATGAGAAGTCTCAGAAGAGGAACCCAAGGTTGTGAAGGCTCCTAACAAGGAACCCCTCATATACAAAGTGGCAGATGAGGAACTCACAGCTGGGAAAGCCTCTGAAGAGGAACCCATCATATGCGAAGTCTCAGACGTGAAACTCGAGGTCGTTTAGGCTCCTAACTAGGAACCCCTCGTAATCAAAGTGGAAGATGAGGAAATATCATTCGCGAAAGCCTCGGACGAGAAAACCCTCATATGCGAGGCCTCAGATGAGGAACCCCTCATATGCAAGGCCTCGGACGAGGAACCCAAGGTCATTAAAGTTCTCAATGAGGAACCCCTCATATTAAAAGTGTCAAACGAGGAACCCGTAGTCGCGAAAGCCTTTGAAGAGGAACCCCTGATAGGCAATGACTCGGACGAGGAACCCAAGGTCGTCAAAACTTCCAATGAGGAAACCCTTGCACTTAAAATGGAAGATGAGAAAGCCGCAGTTACAAAGTCTCCAATGAGGAACCCAACCCTAAAATCAAGCGAGGAATTGATAGTGGTTAAAACTCCACACGAGGAACTCCCACTGCCAATGGAGACCCTAACTAAGTTGGGTTCAAAAATCGACTCTGTAAAAGAAAAAGGCTCTGGTTGTGAGGAGCCTAGGGAGACGTAGTCAGCTAAGGACCAATTGGAGGGGATTGGGGTAACAGAATCGCCTTAGGCGGTGTTTATGGTGCTGGTACCAGTGGCCACCACTGTAGATAGAGAAATATAGATGGGTAAAGAACCAATTACTAGGGGGATAACAGTGGTGGAAATATCAAAAGAGGTATTTGACAATGATGAATCCATTGGTGATATTTTAAAAAACAAAATCTTGAAAGAAAAATATGGAGTTTTTGTCTCACTAGAAAACTCAAATCTCTATGATTGTTTTGAGAATGTGGTAAAAGTGAAAGCTTTTATTAAAAAATTATCTTTTATATGAAAATGGTAAAACATGCAGGAATGCCAAACGGGTATCAGATTTTTTTCCCCAAATGATGAGATGATAGTTCCCATGTTGACACATCGCTTCTCGAGACCCTAAAACCTAGAATGAAGGGAAAGTGCATTTAATGACCCTGAGGATAATAATGAGTAACCCTAGGGTCCTTAAAATTAAATTAATTATTATTGAATTGATTTTATGGCGTACAAAGTCCTTTGGTCTTCCCAACACAAAAGACTTTGCACGAGGGGCAAATATAGAAGGTGTTTCAAGCCTACCCAGTATATATTTTGGGGCGAGGGACCCTCAAGGCCCTCCCTCTCAACCTCCAGAAAATTTTGGGGCGAGGGACCCACACAACCCTTCCCCCTCAACTTCTAGAAGTTCTGGGACGAGGAAACCTCAAGGCCCTCCCCCTCAACTACCAAAAAATATCGGGGCGAGGCACGCTCAAGGCCCTCCCCCTCAACATCCAAAAAATATTTGGGCGAGGGACCCTCAATCTCTCCCCCTCATCTTCCAAAAAATATTTGGTCAAGGGACCCTCAACGCCCTCCCCCTCATATTTCGAAAAATTTTAGGGCGAGGGACCCTTAAGGTCCTCCCGCTCAGATTTTTGAAAATTTTGGGGTGAGTAACCCTCAAGGTTCTCCCCCTCGGATTCCAGAAAATCTTGGGCGAGGAACCCTCAAGGTCCTCCCCTTCAGCCTCCAGAAAATCTTGGGTGAGGAACCTCAAGGTCCTCCCCCTCATCATCTAGAAAACAAGCCAAGATAATGGAGTTGATACCATGAGCAACCCCTAATCATGAAAAGTCATTCTTTTAAAAAACAAAAGTACTAAAACTTTCCAAGATGATGGAGTGGATACCATGAGCAACCCCTCATCATGAAAAGTCATTCTTTTAAAAAGCAAAAATACTAAAACTTACTTTAATGTACATGTAGCCTAGTTGAGCAGACATGGCTCAAATAGGCCAGTTGGGATCTCTTGGGAGTTTTGGCTTGGCGGCTGAGGAACAAGGTTTGTTGAGCAAGATCAACCACTTAGAACTTTAGTATTGAGAGAATACTAGTAAAAAGACCTCAAGAGTCACTCAAGACCTAACACAACTCACACTTAGTCACAAGTGAAATGAGCAACCAAAGGGCTGCTCACAATAAATGAACTTTTACAAAAAGTGATTTTTTAAGAGAGGGTCATCAAGGCCCCTATCAATAAAAATGATTTTAGAGGAGAAGGGTCCTCAAGACCCTCCCCCCTCAAGATTAATAGTTTTAGAGGAGGTGGTCCTCGAGGCCTCCTCTCTCATGTTCATAAAGTTTGTACAACAAGTTAGTGTTTTAAAAGATATTTACCAATTGAGATATTTTGTCTCCATTTGGAGACATATTTTCTTTTTGACTTTAGCTCACACCAGGTGGCACTTGTTAGAGGGGACATGCGGCTGCACAAAGGTAGGGACAAATGGTACATTTCAGACCTTGTCCCTCACATACCCTCTCAATTTTGGCGCCCAAAAGTGCTAACTCAGCCCTAGTGCCCAAGTATAAATAGGACCCATGGGAAAGGTCAAAGGAGAATAATAACTCAACTTGCATTGTTACTCTGTCAAAATCACACCAGAACATCCTAGTATTCTCTACATGCTCTCTGTCTCTAGTGCTAAGTTCCTTGTTCCGTCACTCCTCATTGTCAACCATCATTCTCAGGAGTTTCTCTTGAGAAAAGTTTCCATTATTATTATGGAAGTTCATCTTCTTGCAGGGAGTGAGTTCCAGCTTGAGTTCCATTTCTACCAAAAGGAGAAGGTTTTATCAGAAGCTGCTCCAGAAGTTCTGGAGAACCTTGAAGACAACGTCCATTAGAGTGGGTTACACCTCACCCTTTCCAGATATTCATAGACCCCAGTAAAACAACCCTCCTATATATTGGAAAGATTCAAATTGAAGTGCATATGTCATGAGACATCACAGTCTTGGTCAATGCTCTCTTTACGTAGATGTATCCGCAATGGGTGAATGTTTTTTATGCCTTCTCTAATAGAGTTAGGAACTCTAGGTCTACATTAGGACCTTATCCTAGATTTATGGTAGGGGAAATAGAATATGTTTGAATATGTATGCTATGCGAGAGATGAACTCCACAATTCGCAAGTTAGTTAAATTGTTCCGTCTTCTTATTTCTCAACATGTAAATAGGAGTACCCTCTATATTACGCGAACAAATAAAAAAATGTGTAAGTGTTGCCCAATTGTAGTCTCTTGCACTCTTTTTGTCAGTGATTATCACAGTGCTTCATTTTCCCTGAGAATAATATATAAGGGTTTGACTACGAGTCATATAAATAATGGCTCTAATTAATCGTTAATTAGTTATTATTTTTCAAACGATATACCTAGGAGTCTTGTCTCCTAGGTATTTCTCAATATAAACCATGAGAGGTGGTAAAATAAACATCACTATTCTTATGGTGAGACTTAACATCATTGTTTTATAGTGAAAATAAAATGAAATATCTCCCTCTTGGTGGTGTGAGAACACTTAAGAGTCTTGTCTCCTAGGTATGTCTCAATATAAACCTTGTGAGGTAGGAAATTAAACATCATTATTTTTATGGTGAGACTTAACATCATTATTTTATGGTAACAATAAAACATCATTATTTTATGGTGAATATAAAAAAGAAAAAAACTACACAACTATGTAGATATAATGATGAAAATAATGCAGACTATACAATGGTACCATTCATAAACACACCCCAACAGATGGGTATTGAGAAACATAGTAACATTGTTAAAATCCCAAAAGTGGGACGAGATTAATGTTTATAAAAAAATAGTTTGGCATCAGAAACCATAGGTGGTCTCCCAAAGATTAGAAATAAAGAAATTCAAGTCTTGGTTGCGAGGTCTCCAATCGAGGTAACTTTAAAAATGATCGACTCCTCCTGAACATTAGTGGAATCCTAGTCACTAACTTGAGTCTCTTATTTAACTATGTGTAGAAGGGTGTTATCAACAGAAAAAAGCAAACAAAATAAAAAATACTCTCTTATTAATGACACCCGAGGGGTACCCGCGAGGGTCACCAAGAAGCCCAAAAGCCATTGCGAAGTATCAGCGCCACTCCAAGCGTCAATTCCGCTTCAAGCGTCGGCGCCACGACAAGGGTCAGCGCCGCCTCAAGCGTCAGCGTCGCTTCAAGCGTCAGCACCGCTTCAAGTGTCGGCGCCGCGACAAGGGTCGGCGCCGCCTCAGGTATCAGCGACCGCTTCAAGTGTCAGCGACCGGTTCAAGCGTCAGCGCGACTTCAAGCGTCGGCGCCACCTCGAGCGTCGGCGCCGCTTCGAGCGTCGGCGCCGCCACAAGGGTCGGCGCCGCCTCAAGCGTCAGCGCCGCTTCAAGTGTCGGCGCTGCGACAAGAGTCGACGCCGCCTCAGGTATCAGCGACCGCTTCAAGTGTCAGCGCCACTTCAAGCATCAGCGCCGCTTCGAGCGTCGACGCCGCGATAAGGGTCGGTGCCACCTCAAGCGTCAGCACCGCTTCAAGTGTCGGCATCGCAACAAGGGTCGGCGCCGTCTCAGGTATCAGCGACCGCTTCAAGTGTCAGCGCCACTTCAAGCATCAGCGCTATCTCAAGTATCAGCACCACTTCAAGCGCCGCTTCGAGCGTCGGTGCCGCTTCGAGCGTCGACGCCGTGACAAGGGTCGGCACCGCCTCAAGCGTCAGCTCCGCTTCAAGCGTCAGTGCCTCTTTAAGTGTCGACGCCGCAACAAGGGTTGGCGCCGCCTCAGGCATCGGCGTCGCTTCGAGCGTCGACGCCGTGACAAGGGTCAGCGCCGCCTCAAGCGTCAACGCCGTTGCAAACGTCAGCGCCACTTCAAGGGTCAGCGTCACTGCAAGGCTCAGCGCCACCGCAAGGGTCACTGTAGAAATGTTATTCGAGAAGTGCTGGTACAGGGGTTTTCATCATAAAATAGCAGTCTCTAAATGAACAACACCACTAACACTTTACTTTCTTGTACAGGTTGCCTAGTCGAGCAAGCAGGGCTCGAACAGGTGCGTTGGGACCTCCTAGGAGTTTTGGCTTGGCGGCTGAGGGACAAGGTATGTTGAGCAAGCTCAACCACTTAGCACTATAGGATTGAGAGAATACTAGTAGGAAGACCCAGAAGTCACTCGAGACTACGCACACTGCACACTTGGTCACAAGTGAAGTGAGCAGCCAAAGAGCTGGCTACTCACAAGAAATAAACTCTTTACAAGAAAATGACTTTTCCAGAAGAGGGGGTCCTCGAGGTCCCTCTCAAGAAAAATAACACTTTTAGAGGAGATGAGGCCTTAAGGTCTCCTCTCTCAACATTTGAAAAATTGCACCACAAGTTACCGTTTCAAAAGATAACTACCAAAATCTGCTATTTTGTCTCCATTAGGGGACATATGTGCTTTTTGAGTTTTGGTCGGCGCCAGGTGGCGCCTGCAGAGGGGACAGGCAGGCTGCCTACAGGTAGGGACAAATGGTACACTTCAGACATTGTTCCCCACCAACTCTCTCAATTTTGGCGCCCAAAAATGCCAGCTGACCCCTAACGCCCATGTATAAATAGACCTATGGGCAAGGTCAAAAGAGAGACAATAGAAAATTGCACTGTTACTCTGCTAAAATATCACCAGACCTACCTAGTATTCTCTCCCTGCTCATTCTCTTAGTACTGAGTGCCTTGTTCCTTCACTCCCCACTGACATCCATCACTCTCAGGTGTTTCCCTTGAGAAAATTGCTATTTTTGCTGTGAACGTTCATCTTCTTGTAGGGAGTGAGTTGAAGCTTGAGTTCCATTGTTACCAGAAGGAGAAGTTTTCTTCAGAAGTTGCACCAGGAGACCTTGAAGACTTGCAGACAGCGTCCATTGGAGTGGGTCACGCCTCACCCTTTCCAGTTATTCATAGACCCCAGTCTCACTACCCTCCTACATTTGGCGACTCTGCTGGGGAGGTATTCTCATTTCCATGGACAAAGAAGGTTTCAATGTCTCTAAGAAGTTGGTTTTTGAGGACATTCCATCCGGTAATGGAGCTCACAGTGACCAGACTACTCAGGAAGAAGTGGTGGTGATCGGAGCCAAGGCTCCAGCGCCTCAGGGAGGTCAGACCAGCTCGCCGGCAGCGGCTCCAATGGCAGGTAAGAACCTTATGGCAATGCTTTTTGACTTTTTAAATCAAAACAACGTGGATCTATCAAACCTGGGTCAAGGTTGTGTGACACCTGCTGCTGCCCCTTCCGGAGGGGTAGCCACTCCTATTACGATTCCGGCAGAGACGGTTCCGTCTCGGAAGTCGGTGCCGGAGCAGGTCCTGGCGTCAACAGGTTCTCCAGTTCCTAAAAGCACATGTTTGGAGGAATCACCCTCTAAGGCTGTTACTATGGAAGAAGTGAGGAATATCCTTTCCTACACTCAAAGAGAGGGTTCCCACCTATACGAGGAGTTACAAGACCCCTATCCACAGGAAGTAAGTGAGAAGCCATACCCTGAGGGGTATATTCCACCAAAATTTATCAAGTTTGGCGGTAGGGGGGAGAACCCTAGAGAGCACGTGAAGAGGTTCGTCGAGTACCTGGGAGTACACGCTGGCGACAAGAACCTGAGATTGAGGGAGTTCTCTAAAACTCTCACTGGGAAAGCTTATACATGGTATTCCCGCTTGGCGCCTAACATCGTCCCTACTTGGGAAGAGATGCACAGGCAGTTCCTTCAGAAGTTTTTTGTAGCGGAGGATGAATTTACACTGAGGCACCTGGCGCAAGAGGTCCAGAAGCCAGGAGAAGAGTTGATGCACTACATCAAGCGATTTTGCAAGAGGGCCTTAGATGTTCACGAGGACGTGGCGGAGGCCAGGTTGCTGCAGATATGTGTGGAAGGACTCCTGGAAGAGTACAAGATGCATTTGATCAACGAAACTAGAGATGGAACTTTCAGAGAATTCCCCAGGGCCGCCAGCAACATAGATACGATAATCAAACCGAGAGCCCCGGGTTGGAGGACACAAGTTCCACTGACTCCCGGGAGGTTTCAAGTTGCGAGGAGGCAAGCGGTTAACTATGTGGACGGGAGTAACAAAGGGAAGAAGGGAGGCTCTGGGGCCAAGACCGACAGTCCCGGCAACAAGAGAAAATTCAGGGAAGATGCCCCGCCGCTACTGCCGTGCAGCGTAGCGGAGGCCATGGATTGTTACCGCACCTTGGTGCGAGAAGGCGTAGCAGGACCTCCCCACCTAAAAGGAGAGACCCCCAATGTAGCTGACAAGGCCAATCCGAAGTACTGCGAATTGCACCAACGAGTGCAGCACTCTACCAAGGATTGTTACTACTTGAGGAGGATTATTGGTGAGCAGATGGCCAGCGGTACCTTGCAGATACCCCCTATGGACGTTAACGAGAACCCACTTCCTACGCATCACTTTGGAACCTCCAACATGGTAGTGGCCTACGACGAAGAAGCTACGAGAAGTCTTATGAAGCGGGAGAGTGGCGAGCAAGTTATGCGAGGAGTTAGAGAATATGTCACTAAGCAGACTTCAGCTAGAAAGAAAGCAAGAGGAGTGGTTCTTCACTCCGTAGCATGAAAGCGGGAGTGGGGAAGTTGAGGAAGTCGCTCTCTCGGAAGGCGAGGTAGACATCATCCTCGCTCTGGACGAGGGAGGGACCTCTGAAGCGGAGTATGTTTGCAGTGCCCAGGCGTACGAGGTAGACTTAGATTCCGAATGTGAGGACATAGCGAGGAGCCCCAAGTTCAAGTGGTTTTTCGACCAGATAGGGGTGAAGTATGACACGAGGGTGTCCATCATGAGGAAAGTCTTGGAGGCGGTGCAGCAGTAGGGAGACCCTTCGCTAAATTGGCAGGGGCCAATCGGAAGGATGATTAAGAAGTATACCTCTGAAGTGGTGTTTTCAGAAGCAGACAGGGTGGTGCCCTACTTCAACAACCGCCCGTTGTACGTCACAACCATAATTAATGGAGTCTCATTTCCTAGGGCGTTGATGGATGGAGGAGCATCCATTAACATTATGCCCATCAGTACATTATATGAAACGGGAATCGACCAGGAGAAGGTGGTTCCGGTACCGCTAGTAATTTTCGGATTCGACAACGCCAGAATGCAGTCAATTGGATACATGAATGTGGGAATTAAGTTGGGAAATTTCACCTCCCACATCAAATTTCATGTTATTAACGCTGACACCAGCTACCAATTACTCATTGGAAGGGTATGGATGCACACTCATGGCGTAGTGCCTTCCACTTACCATCAGTGCGCGAAGGCAAATATCAGAGGTACAGAGATAGTAATCAAGGCCACGCAGAGACCCTTCGCCGTTGAGGAGGCCCACCTAGTAGATGCGGCCTTTTACACCGAGTTGGACGAGGAAAGAAAGGTCTCTACAAGAAAGCTAGCAGGAATTAAGGTAGCTGAGGGAAGGGTCCCGCAAAAAAAATCCGTTCATGATCGTCTAGGGGAAAGGATAATTCCCAACATAGAAAAAGGCAAGAGGAAGGTAGAGGAGGTAGCTAGACCTCCTCGAACTTGCAAGAAAGTGGTTTTGCCCAATGGAAATGTCATCTACCGTTTATAACGGTCTGCGCGGGCGATGTTCTGGGACGAGAGCATCGACCCGGCGCCCGAGTGTTTTATTGTTGATGAATCCCATATTGTTGAGCATGTTGAAGAACTAGAAGAGGCGCCAGAGTGCATGCAAGACGGACCCAGAGAGCAGCTGCAGGAGTTAGAGGAAATCAAGTTGGGGTCAGAAGAGGGCGAGAGTAGACCCATTCTAATTTCCAAGTGCCTGGAACCGAAGCAGAAGGAAGATCTCATTGAGCTACTTAAGGAGTTCACTGATGTATTTGCTTGGAAGTACACGGAGATGCCAGGAATAGACGCAGAAGTGAGCTCTCATAGATTGAACATCCTTCCCAACACCCTTCCGGTAAGGCAAGCCACACGCACATATAAAGCAGACCTTGTTTTAAAAATAAAGGCTGAGGTGGAGAAGTTGTTAGCGGCAGGGTTCATCAAGCCTATTCAGCACCCCATATGGCTGTCCAGCATAGTGCCAGTGGCAAAGAAAGACAAGACCCAAATCAGAATCTTTGTAGACTTTCGCGACTTGAACAGGGCGTGTCCTAAGGATGAATTCCCACTACCCAGCATAGACAGCTTAGTGGATTCCATCGCGGGACATGAGATGTATAGCTTCATGGATGGGACATGAGACTGCCTTCCGCACACCGTTAGGGAACTTTCACTATACAGTCATGACCTTCGGATTGAAGAACGCTGGAGCCACATACCAGCGGACCATGATGGCAATTTTTCACGACTTATTTCATGATATACTAGAATTCTATGTGGATGATTTGGTGGTGAAGTCTAGGAAAGAAAACAAGCACATTCAGGATCTCAGGAGAGTATTCGAGAGGTGTCATCGGTATAAGATGAGAATGAACCCCTCAAAGTGTGCCTTTGGGGTTACTGATTCTTAGGTTTTGTGGTAAATAGACAAGGAGTGCAAGTGGATGCAGAGAAGATGAAAGACATTGTGATGATGCCACCGCCCAAGAGTCAGAGACAACTTAAGAGCTTCCAGGGAAAGGTATCCTACCTGAGGAGGTTTATACCTGCGTTGGCAGAAGTAACTCATCCGTTCGCACCTCTACTAAAAGACAAAGCCAAGTGGGTTTGGGGAGAGAGGCAAGAGAGTGTGTTCAAGAAGATTAAAGAAATCCTAGCCTCTCCGTCCACGATGATTCCCCCCAAAGCCGGAGCGCCGCTGCTGCTCTACCTCACTTCTACAGAGAGGTCGATAGGGGCCCTCTTGGCGCAAGAGAAGGAAGGAATGGAAAGGCCGGTCTACTACCTATCAAGAGTAATATCCGGGACAGAATCGAGATACACCAGCGTTGAGAGGCACTGCCTGGCGCTGGTATTTGTAGCCCAGAAGTTGAGACACTACCTTCTAGCCTTCACCATTCACATAATCACCAAGTGTGATCCCATCAAGTACCTCCTCGCGCGGACTATACTCGTGGGACAAGAAGCAAGGTGGTTTTTGATCTTGTCAGAATATGATCTAAAGTGCGTAGTGCCTAAAGCCATTAAGAGCCAGGTGGTAGCAGATCTGCTGGCCCACTTCCCGAGTGGGGTTTTCGAACTGCCTGGTGAAGAGCTACCCGGAGAAAGTTTCCAAGCATGCATGGCGGAGGAGGTGAAGAAGTGGTTTATGGAGTTTGATGGTTCCAGTGCTCAAGGAACAGGTGGGGCCGGCGTCATACTGTCAGACGGGAAAGAGAAGATTACCCTCTCTTTCATGTTAGATTTTAAATGCTCAAATAATGAAGATGAGTATTAAGCCCTCATTCTAGGGATGTTGGAAGCGCTCAGAAGAGGGATCAGGGTACTGTGTATATGAGGAGACTCCAATCTGGTAGTAAGGCAGGTCAATGGGGAGTTTTCCCTTAAACATGCCAACTTAGCACCGTACAGGCACATCATCCAACGACTGCTGGGACAGTTCTTGGAAGTAACTGTGGAGAGGCAGGCGTGAACGATGAACAGGCAACCTGAGGCGCTCGCCACCATAGCACAAAAGTTGGACATGGAGGAGTCAGAAGCAACCATCACAGTGAGGCGGAGAACGGTGCCTACTACCGTAAAGTCCTTATTCCCAAGTGACGAGCCGGAAGATTGGAGGCGTCTGGTGGAGAGGCAACTTGAAACCAGGGAAGGGACAATGAAAATATTAGAGTTAGACAACTATCATGTGCTGCAGGGAACTCTCTATTTCAAGAGTCCCGGAGGGTTTCTGGCATGGTGCGTAGGGGAGCAAGAAGCCAAGGAGAGGTTAATAGAAATGCACCAGAGGCACTGTGGAGAAACGGATATCCCCCTTTACAGAAGACTGCAGCGAAGTGGGTATTTTTGGCCCTCCATGAGCGTAGAAGCGGCCCGCTTGCAACAAAGTTGTTTAAAGTGCCAAGCTAATTTTGACCAGCCGACGGAGGCTAACTTCGTGGAAGCCTTCGAAGATTAGAGACAGCCGTACCTAGCATATCTAAAAGATGGGGAGCTGCCCGCCGAGAGAGCGGATGAAATTTACCTTAGAAAAAGGGTAGCACGTTTCTACTTGGTCAAAGGAGAGTTGTATAGGAACGGGTACAATGAGAAGGCGCTAAGGTGCATAGCCAAAGAGGAAGTGGAAAGGGTGCTGAAAGAATCTCATGAGCCCTCCCACATGGGAGGCGCCAAGCTGTATGATCAACTGATAACGTTGGGATACTACTGGCCGACCATGGAGGCTGACTCCATTGGATATGTGAAAAAGTGTAGAGCATGCCAGGTGCATGGAAACATGGTGCACGCTCCCTCCGTCAGCCTACAAAGCCTGGCAACCCCCTATCCCTTCCACACATGGGCGTTCGACCTGGTGGGTAAGATCTCCCCAGCATCTCACGGCAAGGCTTTTATCATTGTGGCTACAGAATTGTATACCAAATGGGCGGAGGCCATTCCTTTAAGGAGAGTCACTGCCCAAGTGGTAACCCAGTTTATAAAGGAGTATATCATATGTAGGTTTGGTATACCTAAAGTGATCCTAACGGATAATGGGAAGCAATTTGTATGCAAAGAGATGGCCCTCCTCACGGACAAGTATAAGATTGTGCATAATAGCTCAACCATATCCTACCCCAAGGGCAATGGCCAAGCGGAAGCTACTAATAAGACCCTGATAAATATTTTGAAAAAAATGCTAGAAGACATGCCGGGAGCATGGGATGAGAAGTTGCCTATGGTGTTATGGGCCTACCGTACTTCGAAAAGAAAGCCAACGGGGTTCACTCCATTCTCTCTAGTATATGGGACCGAAGTTGTCCTACCAGTGGAACTGGCGGTACCTTCAGCCATAATTTCTCTTAGCAATGGGCTCATCCCAGACCCAAGGCATGTGCAACTGGAGGCGCAGGATGAGCACAGGGACAAGGCGAGAGAGAATTTCAAAGTCTACACTCAGCAACTGTCCAGGGCCTACGAAAATTTGGTTAAGCCTAGGGAATTCCAGGTGGGAGATCTAGTCCTGCGAACATCAACCCACCATCTCCGTAGCATGTCGGCGTCAAAATTCAAACCTAACTGGGAAGGCCCTTTTGTTGTCAGAGGAGTGGGGAAGTCGGGCTACTGCCAGATATCAGAACCAAAGAGTGATTGCCTCCAGTCCATCAACTGCAAGTGGCTGAAGAGGTACTATGCTTAGTAACAACTAACAAGTTTTGTTTGTGTTTTGCATGTCTGCAATGGATGTCAAGGATTGCTTCTATACCAGAAAAGTTTTTTTTTTGTAATTTTTTTTTGAAGCAATACTACACTGTAAACAGCAGACAAAGGTAAAAGAAATGAAATAGCAACACTTTTGATCATTTTGACGTTTACTTTGCTTGCTCATTTATACATACATATACGCTCGCTATTAAGTTAGAAGAGAGTAAAAAAAAAAAAAAAGATCGGGAACTTTGCTCACTACACTCGGGAGGTAAGTCCATCCTAAGAGAAAGTATACTGATCAAAGTCCCCCCCCCCCCCAGACATAAATTAATACAATTTTATAATAAAATCAGGCTTCCGGAAAGGGGCGGGGGTCACCCTCATCTCCAACCCATCCTCTACGACTATAAGCAGTAATATGTAGGAATACCCCACAGACAGGAGGGGCAACCCAAGAAAGTCACATGCCAACACCTCACAGCTACGAGAGGTGCATTTTCAAAAAATGTGTACAATATGATAATACATAACTTTTCATATCAATGCAAATACCCCGCAGTATATGGGGTAGCCACCAGAAGACTAAAGGCTCACAGAAATTAGAGCAAGTCATGTAAAACAAACACCCACAGCATAAAGGGAGAACAAAAGAAAAAGAAAGTGCAGAAGAAACAAAGTGTCTCATACAGGAATGATAAGTGATGTACACATAGAATTCTGAGCACTACAAAGCAAGAGGTAGCCTATCGGCTAGAAACCACAAAAAATAAATCATCGCGCGCGATGGCGCCAGCATATGACGGACCAGCCTCCCGCAGAAACTCTTCCTCCAACCTGACGAATTTAGCATCATCCTCCTCATCGCCAGACTCGAGTCCGGCAAGCTTCACCTGCAGTAGGGCGATCTGATTCCGGATCCTCGTAGCCTCAGCGTGTCATTGCTCAACCCTGGACTGCCGAGAAGTGTGAAACCTCACTATCTTTTGGAAAGGAACACTCAGAAAGGGGCGAACCCCTGCGTCAAGCCAATCCAAACGAAAATGATAGAACTGCTGTAAGTCGCGGAGAGCATCCAAGAATAGCAAGATAGAAGAGCTAGTCAGCTTAGCAGGGGAGGTACCCAAGAACTCATGAACATGGCTGGCAAGAGCCCTCAGGTTGAAGTCCGTAAGACTGTCAACCTGGAGTATACTCTGAGAAGTAAACGTCTCGGGATGGTGCTCCAAGATGAGATCCAAAAGCTGACGCTCATGTACCCTGAAGCGGCCTGGTAACTCCTCACGCCATAGCCTACTAGAAATAGTCGCAGCGTCCTCGGCTTCATCATCGCCCTCGGAGTGGCGAGACCCCGCCTCAGAAGGAAGAAAAGAAGACTCCCCACCAGAATCAGCGTCACCGACCAAAGGAGTGAGCTCAGAACTATGATCTCCCTCCATAGTTGCCCCACTACCAGACTCCACAGTCACCAGAGTACTCCCATGCACCTAGGAATAATGAAACAAGGGTAAAATAGGAATGCTTGCACAGTATATGCAAGAAGAAAAGAGGGGAATAGTAAAAAGAAGGGGTTTGCCAGTCTAATACCTCTCTCGCAGTTGCCCCAATGCCAGACTCCACAGTCATCGGAGTACTCTCATGCACCTGGAAACAATGAGACGAGGGTGAAATGAGAATGCTTGCACAGAAAACGCAAGAATAAAAGAGGGGAATAGTAAAAAGAGGGGAATAGTACCTCTCTCGCAGTTGCCCCACTGCCATACTCCACAGTCATCGGAGTACTCTCATGCACCTGGAAACAATGAGACGAGGGTGAAATGGGAATTCTTGCACAGTAAATGCAAGAAGAAAAGAGGGGAATAGTAAAAAGAGGGGGTATGCCAGTCTAATACCTCTCTCGCAGTCGCCCCACTGTCAGACTCCACAGTCATCGGAGTACTCTCATGCACCTAGAAACAATGAGACAAGGATGAAATGGGAATGTTTGCACAGTATACGCAAGAAGAAAAGAAGGGAAATAGTAAAAAGAGAGTATGCCGGTTTAATACCTCTCTCGCAACCATCTCATTCTCTAACTCCACGAGTATCGGAGCAACTTCATCCGGCTCTTTAGTCATCAGAGCAACCTCGCTCACCTGGAGATAATGCAACAAAGGTGAAAAGGGGAATGCTGGCGCAATTCAAACAAAATAATAAAGACATAAGATTGATGTGAGGAAAATAGATACTCTTACACGCCGTACCTGAATAACGTCCTCCGTAACAGTCAGAGAAGGAGGAGCAGGGGCTCCCATAGGGGCAGCAACAGTGGTCGATGCTCCAGAAAAGGCTGTCTTGGCGATCAGTGCTTCCGAAGAAGCTACCTCAACCTCAGGCATTTCTGAAGGAACAGCCTCAGCGACGAAGGGCGCAAGGGGTAGGCAAGGCTGCAAGTAACAAGAAAGGGCGAGAGGTAACAAATCACTTTTCTCGAGTATGATAAATACCTCGATTAAAAAGAGGGTGAGGGAAACTCCTCAAAAGGGCGCCGTAGAGATAACTACCTGAAAAGGCGCAACAACAGGACAAACCAGCCCATGTATAGGGGCTACTGAAACGGCAGTGGCAAGAGCCGCACTCGAAACAGCGCCAAGGGGTAACTGCGATAAAATAAAAGAGGGCTACAATAAGTACAGGCTGGATAGATAAAGAAAATAGAACTAAGAAAATAAGAGAGTACCTGAACCCCATCCAAGGGGGAAGAGTGAAAAAAGACGGTCGGTGCAGTAGGGGCTGTGCTGATAGCCTGCAAAGAATGAAAGTATGTTATTCATCGCGTGATCGAGGAGTAAGAGATTCCATACTTCCGCGGAAAGGCCTTGACCTGAAGCGTAGGCTCGTTGGTCGAAGCCACAGTAAATATCGGGCCACGAGAGATCGCCTGAACCAAAGGTCTACCGTCCATAGATACACGGATCTTGGGGATAGAAATTCTCCCGGAAGGGGATAAACCCAGGGCAGTAACGCCAGGTAAGGAAGGAGCCCCTCCCTGAGAAGAAAGTCCGAGGGCCATTAGGACTCCTATTAAAAAGTAACAAATATTCAAAAGTAAAAATACGTACCCCAGGTGAAGAGGCCTCTAGGGGCTCAGCGGCAGAAACGCCCACCGTTGGGACAAGAGAAGATAGGGTGACAACGCCCGAAGACACAACTCCCTATGCATGGTAAATGGGTAAATAAAAGGAAGAAGTAAAAATAAATAAAAAAAAAGAGGAAATCGCACAATGAAAGTTTTGAAAATAGCGAGGCATACCTGAGGAGAAGGGGAAGCCACAGGGGTGGTCCTGGTGACAGTAAAGTGCACGGATGAAAGCTGCGGGGAAATGACAGTGTACGCAACCAAAAGGAAGTTAGAAGACAAATAAATTACAACAGATGGTAAAAGAATTAAGAAGACAGCAAATCTCTCTAAAAAGGCCTCGGGAAGAAATGAGCATGGAGTTCTTCTCCCGCTGAAAGGGCGTCGGTCGCAGTGGGGGAAGAGGAGATATACTTGCCTCTACGGAAATGACCTGCACAAATATGACAAAATGCTTTGATTGACAAATAAAAAAATATAAAATGAGGGGAAGAAAGAAAATCATATGCAAAAAAAATATAAAGACAAGTAAAGGGAGAACGCTTACAGTAGCAGGGCGCGTAGTCTGGCTATAGGGGAGATGGGTGGGGATAACCCCCCCAGGAGAATGGGATGCCTCATCATCGCTAGAAGACTCTCTCGAGACTGATAACAAAGCATAAGTGTCAGTAGTGCTTTCGCTATGGAAACCCAGGCCGCCCATATCACCCGAAGAAGAACTATGGTCGTCATAAGAAGGGGTGCTTCCATAATCAACTAGTTCCTCTTCCAATGAAGGGGAGGGAGATGAAGAAACTCCATGAGAACTAGTTCCACTAAGTAAAGGATGTTGTGATATAGTACCTTCTGCAATAGGAATAGACGCGACCCGCATCTCCTGGGAAGCAAGGCTCGGTGAGGAGTAACCTTTCCCTTTCACTACTTGGGAAGTCCCCCCTATACCAAGGTTGCCAGTATTGGACTCTTGATCCACCATAGAGGAAGTATCTATGCCAGCGCCATCTCCTTTCTTTTTCTTCGCAGCCCGAGTCCTCACAGGAGAAGAAGGAGGAGAAGCAGTAGTAGCAGGAACAAAATTGGATACATCGGCGTCAGGGTGTTTCCTTTTGCTGGTAGTAGAGGTGCCCGCTTTCCCTCTTCTTTTTGGTTGGCTTTTAGACTTCACAGGGGGAAGCTCAGTCGACGGAGGTGGAAGCGACTCGTCAATGAGAGGTTTCACTAAAATAGGGATGGCCTGCTCCAAGGGTGGCGTAGAGGTGGTGTTGAGAAACCAAGGATCTTTCTGCGTACGCCTGACCAAAAACTGAGCTCTGGTGTATTTAATGGGGTTAGTCTCATGAGGAGGGCCAACTACACATTCTTGGATAAGATGAACCTGCTGCTGCCAAAGAAGGAACCAAGATGAAGTGAATGAAGGATGATAATCGGAGGGAGGCACATAGAGGCCACCCAAACCACTGACCCTGTGGAATAATCCCTGAAGAGTAAAGCTAGCACACGCCTCTGAAAATGCCTCAGAATGACTGCTGTAGGTAGGAAGAGGAGGAGTGTGAACGCCCTGATCATAACCAAACTGTCGTCTTGCCCTCTCGGAATGATAAGATTCAGCATGCGGACCTAACTCGGTCCAAGAAGGGAGGTGACATGGTAAGAGCATCGTCACCACATTAATATGAGGACACGTGGAAACCGACCCTACCGCTGAAGGGCAATAGAAGGTCCCGCCGTCGCCGGGGAAAGAAATCCAGCTGAAAGTGCCCCCAGGGCGCCTGGTGTAAGGCCGAAACTGAAACTCCTTGATATCATCAATCAACATTCCCATAGACTGTTTGGGAGTTTTCTTATGCCATCGAAGAAGTCTCGCAGCGTCGCTATGACAAGCGTGAACCCCTGCAGTAAAGTGGGGGAAATGCTCAAACAAAAAGGCCATCAAGAGAGGGGCGTTGACATGATTAGCAACATCATACCGACCGCAGGACCTCTCTACATCTATGTGTGCTCGGTCCATCCAGGTGTAAAGAGAACCTAAGGTCAGGGCAACCATGGGTACCGACCTACCGCGAGACAATCGTGCAGCCAATCTAAAAAGAAGTTCGCGAGGACAATCTTCAGGCTTACCTGGTAGAAGGAACCGAGTCAGGAACGTAACGAGGAAAGCGGCTAAATGTGCAGGAGAGTGGAGCTTAGGACTATCCTGGGATCTGGGGGCTGCACGAGAAATCTCCCCCTTCTGCAACTGCTCAAAGTCTCTGAACCAGTATCTTTGCCATTTGGCAAAAGAATGTTTGGAATGACCAGTTATATTTACGTCCACATACCTCGAGCACTCTCCGAGAGCTGACCGTAACTCCCCCACCATCTCCTGCTCTAGGGAGTCCTCGGAGTCATCAGAAAAGACCTGCTTCCCAAAGAAAGGAAGGGTGTACAACTCACATATATCTTCTAGGGTAACGGTAAATTCCCCCCAGCCCGTGACAAAGGTGTGAGACTCCATACTCCACCGAGACAATAAGAGATTGAGCGAAGAACCATGCTTAAATATGGTGCAGGACTTCAGGCTGCTGACGGTGGTGAAGAGTCCCACCTCCCTAAGAATAGTCACATAATCAGCAACGCTCAGAACATAATCGACCCAGCTGGCCCACTCCTCTGTGGGTCCACCCGGGGTTTTTACTTCAACGTTGGAATAAGGAAAGTCACCACGGTCAACTCGGACTCGGAGAATGGAATCCGGAGACATAGTAGGAAGATCAGCAGACTCAGTTAACCCCAAATGAGAACGTTCGAGAACAGCACCCGAAATTTTTTCCCCAAAATCAGAAAGTGAAATCATGAAACTATCAGCAGGACCAAAAAAAGGAGCACGACGATAAATACCAAAGTCTCGCGCTTGGATAATGTGCATATAGTCCTTCCATGCCTGAGAAGAGCTTGGTGTAGCTGATGAACCACCTAGACTCCGAGCGAGGGACCCTCGGGGTCCCCTGTCGCAAAAAAAGAAGTGGAGGTAGAAACCCCAGCAAAATCATGTGAAGAGCCACTGGTCAGTGGCATGCTCTCCATAACACCAATAGTCGATGAGACACCCTGGGTCACGGAACCCCCGAGGTGACAAAATGTCGAGACACCCCCTTGCACGAACGAGAGACCCGTGGACGCGAGGCCAAGTCTCAAGGCCCCCGACTGCTGACGAGAGGTCACCATGCTGCCATAAGCTGAAATACCCATTTCAGAAACAGTCAAAGGCATCGAGACACCCGAGGTCGAGATGCTTGCGTCAGCACTAATACCTGTCGAGACACCCCCGGGCGCGGACGAGAGACCCGTAGGAACTAAACCGGACGTCGAGACCCCCCTCTCGCTGCAAGGGTTCCCTCGCAAAAAAAAGGGGTTGAGACCCCATCTGCTTCAGAAAAGTTCACGGGTGTCGAGACCCCCCTTCCTCCAAACTCATCTTCAATAGACAAAGAACTCCCTGCGCCTAGCTCAACGCACGAGGAACCACTGTCGGCGCCAGAAAATTCCAAGATACCCTTGTCCAAACCAACTGGATAAACTTCATAAATAGAGGTCGAGATACTCCTTCCAACGCAACTGATTTCCTTATAAGAATCCAAGGCGACAAGCGAGAGACCCTCGGACGAGAAGTCCACCCATGGAGGGCCCTCGTCAATAACCATATCAAAAGAGTTGGGCGAAATACCTGCCTCTAACTGAGCGCCACTACACGAGATACCTAAGATTTGAGCACCATCTAGAAGTCGCGAGGAACCCGGGGACGCGGACCCTAATGGCGCGAGGTCTTCGAGGGAGCAAGGTAAGTTCCGCGGGAAGGGGGTAATGTCGCGACATCTGGAAGGAGGCGAGAGACCCTCCGATGGAGGATCTGTTGGAGAGGAACCTTGGTCGGCATCTTTCTCGAACGGAAATTTAAAACCCATGCCCACATTGGGCGAGACCCCACGCTCCTCGCGCACACTGCAATCGAGCGCGAGACCCTTAGCTGTCAGAAGAGCCTCGGTCGAGACCCCCCTTATCATGGAGGAACCCAAGTAGAAAAGCGCAGGTGCCGAGTGAGAGGGCAAGGAACCCACGAGGGTTCTCGACCCGAAATCCGAAGAGACGGGTACCGCGCGCGGGGCATCAGCGCCGCTGGTCGTATGGGGCCAAATGTCGCCGGCGACAGCCATCTCGGCCACGGAGGTGGTTGGAACGAAGGATGGAGAAGGCGTGGAGTGTAGAGCCTTGGGTGACTGAGGGTTGTTTTCATTTGGAGAGGCATTCTTTGGTTTAAAATCCATGGATGAGAGGCTATGATAGTTGGAAAAGTTAGAATGAGGAGATGGGTGGCTATGGTGTTTTAAAAGTTCCTTTCTCACTCTCTCTCACTACAAACCCAAAAGTATCTTATGTTTTTTTGAAGAAGATGAAAGAGACTAAGAAGAGGGGCTTATGTTTTTTTGCACCAAAATGGGAAAACGTGCAGGAGGGCAAAAAGGCGATGACCTTTTTTTTCCCAAATGAGGAAATGACAGTTCCCACACTGACGCGTGGGTTCTCAAAAAATTAAAAATCTTGGATAAAGGGACACAGCAGTTAATGATCCTAGGATCTCTCAGAATATATATATATATATATATATATATAATTGTTGAAACCAGATTTATAGCGTACAAAGTTTTTTTAGTCTACCCAACCAAAAAATCTTTGCACGAGGGGCTAATGTAGAAGGGTGTTATCAACAGAAAAAAGCAAACAAAATAAAAAAATACTCTCTTATTAATGACACCCGAGGGGTACCCGCGAGGGTCACCAAGAAGCCCAAAAGCCATTGCGAAGTATCAGCGCCACTCCAAGCGTCAGCGCCGCTTCAAGCGTCGGCGCCGCGACAAGGGTCAGCGTCGCCTCAAGCGTCAGCGCCGCTTCAAGCGTCAGCGCTGCTTCAAGTGTCGGCGCCGCGACAAGGGTCTGCGCCGCCTCAGGTATCAGCGACCGCTTCAAGTGTCAGCGACCGCTTCAAGCGTCAGCGCGACCTCAAGCGTCGGCGCCACCTCGAGCGTCGGCGCCGCTTCGAGTGTCGGCGCCGCGACAAGGGTCGGTGTTGCCTCAAGCGTCAGCGCTGCTTCAAGCGTCAGCGCCGCTTCAAGTGTCGACGCCGCGACAAGAGTCGGCGCCGCCTCAGGTATCAGCGACCGCTTCAAGTGTCAGCGCCACTTCAAGCGTCAGCGCCACTTCAAGCGTCAGCGCCGCTTCGAGCGTCGACGCCGCGACAAGGGTCGGCGCCGCCTCAAGCGTCAGCGCCGCTTCAAGCGTCAGCACCGCTTCAAGTGTCGGCGCCGCAACAAGGGTCGGCGCCGCCTCAGGTATCAGCGACCGCTTCAAGTGTCAGCGCCACTTCAAGCATCAGCGCTACCTCAAGTATCAGCGCCACTTCGAGCGTCGGTGCCGCTTCGAGCGTCGGTGCCGCTTCGAGCGTCGACGCCGTGACAAGGGTCGGCACCGCCTCAAGCGTCATTGCCTCTTTAAGTGTCGACGCCGTAACAAGGGTTGGCGCCGCCTCAGGCATCGGTGCCGCTTCGAGCGTCGACGTCGCGATAAGGGTCGGCGCCGCCTCAAGCGTCAACGCCATTGCAAACGTCAGCGCCACTTCAAGGGTCAGCGTCACTGCAAGGCTCAGCGCCACCGCAAGGGTCACTGTAGAAATGTTATTCGAGAAGTGCTGCTACAGGGGTTTTCATCATAAAACAGCAGTCTCTAAATGAACAACACCACTAACACTTTACTTTCTTGTACAGGTTGCCTAGTCGAGCAAGCAGGGCTCGAACAGGCGCGTTGGGACCTCCTGGGAGTTTTGGCTTGGCGGCTGAGGGACAAGGTATGTTGAGCAAGCTCAACCACTTAGCACTATAGGATTGAGAGAATACTAGTAGGAAGACCCAGAAGTCACTCGAGACTACGCACACTGCACACTTGGTCACAAGTGAAGTGAGCAGCCAAAGAGCTGGCTACTCACAAGAAATAAACTCTTTACAAGAAAATGACTTTTCCAGAAGAGGGGGTCCTCGAGGTCCCTCTCAAGAAAAATAACACTTTTAGAGGAGATGAGGCCTTAAGGTCTCCTCTCTCAACATTTGCAAAATTGCATCACAAGTTACCGTTTCAAAAGATAACTACCAAAATCTGCTATTTTGTCTCCATTAGGGGACATATGTGCTTTTTGAGTTTTGGTCGGCGCCAGGTGGTGCCTGCAGAGGGGACAGGCAGGCTGCCTACAGGTAGGGACAAATGGTACACTTCAGACATTGTTCCCCACCAACTCTCTCAATTTTGGCGCCCAAAAATGCCAGCTCACCCCTAACGCCCATGTATAAATAGACCTATGGGCAAGGTCAAAAGAGAGACAATAGAAAATTGCACTGTTACTCTGCTAAAATATCACCAGACCTACCTAGTATTCTCTCCCTGCTCATTCTCTTAGTGCTGAGTTCCTTAGTGCTGAGTTCCTTGTTCCTTCACTCCCCACTGACAGCCATCACTCTCAGGTGTTTCCCTTAAGAAAATTGCTATTTTTGCTGTGAAAGTTCATCTTCTTGCAGGGAGTGAGTTGAAGCTTGAGTTCCATTGTTACCATAAGGAGAAGTTTTCTTCAGAAGTTGCACCAGGAGACCTTGAAGACTTGCAGACAGCGTCCATTGGAGTGGGTCACGCCTCACCCTTTCCAGTTATTCATAGACCCCAATTTCACTACCCTCCTACACTATGCGAGTCATCTTATAATCTCAAGCATTGGCATCAATAGTTTCCTCATCAACACCCTTAGTTTGGATATCCTCAAGAGCGACAATGGTCTCAAGATTAGAAAAGATCAAGGAGTTGAGAGTATTAGCCACTTTAGGGTATTTTGTGACAAGGATAAGAAATTGGATGGCCAGTATCCTGCATGTTGCTTTAGACACCTTATCCAAATATTGAATGTCATGACTAGAAAACTCATCAAACTCCTTGAACTATTTCACGACTACCCCACAACTGGTTTGTAGAAGCTCCTTCTCAGCCTCAACACAATACTTCAAGACCTCCTTATGGCCATCCATCAATGCAATAAGGTGATTCTTATATCGGTCTCGGAGATTGAGTATCTCGTCTTTAAGAGAGGACTTTTGATTATCTGTCTCTTTCTTCATGTCGATCATCTTCTTCTCAGCCTTCTTAACTAGTTTGATATTTGTCTCACTATCCATAACCCACTGGCGAAGGTGCTAGAGAGCAATCACAAACTATAACAGGGCTGATACGAGAAATAAACGTTAGTGCGTGAGGAGAAAACACTTTGTAAAAAATATGAAGTAAAATTATTACCAGAGTAAACCAATGTAGAGAAAAACTGGAAACTTTCGTGATACTCTGAGCATCAAAGAAACGACTGTCATAGGGAGGAATCACCAAAGAGAAGACTTCTTAGGCCTTTTATTTACTTTTGAGAGGAAACTCAGGATTCAAGTCAAGTTGATTGATTAAGCATAAATTCTTCCGATTTATCCCCTTAATTTAGAGGCTTTTATCACCTGATACAATATAAAATGCATTGATTTATCTCATAACCTTGATACTAAAAATTCTTATTTAGTGGATCGAGTTTCGTGTATTCTTCGTGCTTTTTACATGTATTTTATATAAAGTGAGGAGAAGAGGAAACTCAAAACCGAGAAACCAAGGAAGAAATGTCAGGGGTAAAAGAGTAACTTTACATCTAGAGTTCAAATAAGGAACCAAAATAAAAGTTCAAGACCTCGAGTTTACAAGAACGAATGAAGAAACGACGTCCAAATTCGAGTCCCGAATCAAAAGTTATAAACCTTCAAGATCATTTGGTGCTCTATGATTTTGATATTAAATTCACATCCCAATCCTTTGTTGGAGGAATATAGTCAAAATCTTTGTTCCTTTCATGTTTGAAGGGTTACAAATAAAACAATAAAATCAAATTTTGGGTATTTATTCGGGGTTTTTGGAGGTCATTTTCACAAATAAGCTTTGAGTCACACATTAGATGCCCGTGTATGACTTTTGTCAAGGTTTCCATATAAAGTTCCACTAGAGGCTTCAATTGCATTCGGGTTCACCATACCAAATTGAAACTTTGGGGGAACTATTACAAATCACCAATCTTTTAAGGGTCTATGTTATCATTTTCACACAAATATATATATATATATATATATATATATATATATATATATATATATATATATATATATATATATATATATACCTTCCCAATACTAGTTTTGCTTGTTTGAGAGAGAGAGTGTGAGAGAGAGAGAGACTAATGCATTAGTGACGATGACATTGGTGCGATTGTGAAAATGGTGAAGGGTTTCCAGATAGAGAGAAATTCACATTTTGAACAATTAATATGTGGGTGTCCAATTGGGGTAAATTGTAGCAAACCTTTTACTACGTTTTCTCAATCAATATTGCAATATTATTAGGTTTTGTCGTGCCCATATACCAAGCCATATATGTTTCCAACATTAATTCCCATAAGTTGTATCGGATAATTTGGAGGTAACATTTTCTACTAAGAGTATCGTAAAAACTTATAGAATCAGGTGGAATATTGATGAGTGAATTGTGACATAATTGTACGTAATAAAAAAAGAAAAAGACTATCAAAAAATTAACTATTGAGACTATCATGCAATACTTTTATAATATGAAAAATGAAAAATTGTAGCTGATAATTGTACTAAGCACGTTGAATTGAATAATATAGGTCTATATTGTTATGTTAATTAAATAATTCGTAAGTCATTTAAGTGGTTCATGATTAAATTAAACAGTAAGTCCGATTGGTTAAATAAAAGGTCACCCAAGTAATCCAAAGGTTAATTTCATTTGACCCATAGCAATTTCGAATTTCATGTTCAAGGCTCTAATGACAACTTCTTTCTTCAATAAATCTAATGCAGATTTAGATATGATTTTCAACCTTTTTCTTTAGAACATAAGTGATAATTATGTAGATCAAGATCCAAAATGAATATAATAGTTTTGATGGATATAAATAAACTAATCATATGTTTAAGAATTATAAGTTCAAGTATTATATAATTGATCCATAAAACTGTTAATCGACTTATTAAAACTAAGTTTACATATATATTTATATTGGGGTAATGTGGTTGCATACCCAATAATTGCACTTGCATGGAAAAAGAGAACGAAATTCGTGAATTAACTTGGTGATATAAAAATTGCATCATGCAGAAGCATAAAAGAGTAAATGGATACTTTTTTGCTTTAACTAAATTCCAGTACCTAATGGAGAGTATATATGATAAAAAGTTAAGCTATGTCCCCGCTTGACTCTTCCTGTCTTCAATGGATCAGAGACTAAACGATCACTTAAGATTAGAAGGCATAGTGGAGATCTAAGGATAACCCACTTTAGCTCTATGTATTATATTTGTAACTGACAACATTACCACTTATCAGTATGTTTTGAGCTGCAAATCCCACTAACCAACTAAGTCAATCGTATGCTATCAAAAAAACAAAAAAAACCTAACTAAGCCAATCTATGAACAGTTGTAATTCGACGGCTTCGATCGTCAAAATTTATGTAGACCATTATGTTCCTGACTGTTTGGCATGGACAGACATGTTCCTTCCTTTATCTTATAATTTTCTTTTTCATTTTAAGTGAATGATATGTCATCCGGCTTATTCCCCGCAACCCGAAGCAGAAAAAAGAACAAAAAAGGCATTTTTTGCTAGTGATTACAACTGTAGAAAGTGGTAATTTCAATGGGGGAACATTCGTTTTAGCACTATCACACCACGTACGTACGGAAAGTACCCATTACCGTCCCGTTCCTTTTTTTACGTACTTTGCTGCGCCAACGACTATATCCACTATACTATTTTATTAGTTTTAAGTTTAACGAACCTTTATTTTCAAATCTAGCATACGGTAGATTTCATAATTAATACTTCGGTCTCCGCTTATAAAGTGGCAATATAAGATAATTAGCATAATTTATAAATCATTCAAATTATTCTTGTACTGAAATAGGCTTGATATGGTTTTTAACGACTCTAATTTTAGGATGGGTTTGATAGAAATGATGAAAAATATAATAATTTTTTTCATTACAAATTTTGCATTCAAAATATTATTAAAATTATTTGATGGGTGAAATTTTTTGTATTTTTGTATTTTTTTTGTTTGATTGCCTTCAGTTGTTACGAAAAAAATTATTTTTTAATTTATCTTGACCGATGATAAATCAAAGAGTAAATTTGATTATCTTTGGAGTGGAGCAAAGAAAATTTTGCATTAAAATCGTGAAAAATGATAAGTAGCACATGCTTTGTCATGTAAAATTTCAAGATTCAAACACACTAAATGAGAAAAAATATTGATTTTTTTTTTTCAAAATACTTTATTTATGGTCGAAAATATGTCATATCAAACAAACCAAAGTGACACTACTTTTAGAAACATTTTTAGATACTCTATTTTCCATGATAAATATGTCCTATCAAGGAGGCCTCTAGTGACACTATTTTGAGTAATTCTAGGCCAACTCACGAATTCGATTCAGTTTGTGCGATTCAGTGATGTGTTATCTCTGCATTGGTTCCTTTTTTTAAGGATACACCATGGACTCCTAAAACGAATCAATGCAGAGACGATATGTCAGTTGTAATACCCCGTAATTTTATTGATTTTTATTTAAGGGATTAATTGAATTATATGAGAATTAATTGGGAATTAATCCGGATATAAATACTAGCGAGATGTGAGTTGGTATTTGATTACGATATTAAAATTTAATATTTTTGAGTACATATGGTAATATATGAGTATTGAAAATATTAAAGTTGTCGCAAGGCTGAAATACGACAATATGGAAAATTAAGTTGGGACGCGCGTGTCAGTCACGTCAGGAATGAATTTAATTAGATTAAAAAGTAATTTACATTTTTATCAACCGAATGGTCATTTTGAGTGCGTCAACGTGTCCAGAAGGGTTGAAATAGTCAGAAAACACTAGCTGGGGGGTTAGTTTGGGTCCCGGGGCATTTTTAGGCCAAACCGGCAACCTAGAAGGGTATTTTGGTAATTTTAAAAACAAGGAGATTAAAACCCACGAATTTTTGAAGTAAATTAAAGATTATTAAAAGATCCACTAAGGCCATTATCAGCCAAAAGTGAGAGAGTGGGCTACGGAGGTTTTGAGAGAAGTTAGAAAAGAGGCTAGAGGGTCTATACCAAACCATCTCCCCATCACCAGAAATTGGAAAGGATTTGTGACCAGAAAGAGGAGAGAATCAACCTTGAATCATCGACAACAATCTGAAGAATGAATCTAAGCCAAGTGATTTGATATTTTTAAGTGCATTGAATATTTCTTCCATGTTTCGTGTAGGAACTGTTTTGTCTTGAAAGTTTTGAGGAAAACATAATGAAATTGTTGTAGAAACTCTAAAGTTGGGTTAGGAATTGCATGTAGAATGACTATGGACGAATTTAGTATCCAAAAACTTAAATATGATGATTTAAAAACGGATTTATGATGAGTAATTAGGCATAATAAAATTCTGGGTTCATGTTCATAGGGTTTGGGGTAAAATTTGGGAATTAATGATAATTACATGTTGATTAGGAGGATTTGACCCCAAAAATATGTTAAGAAACGACCTAAGAGAATTTAGAGAAGTTTAAGAACATTAAAATTGAGAAAAATGAATTGAAAATTTTCTATTGGGATGATCTTAGGATAAATTTAGAGAAGAGAAAAATTGAGAAAAATGAATTGGAAATTTTCTGGGCGTATTCTGCCATCTCGTTAGAAGACCTGCCCAGGTCGTTCGAACGACCTCGTTCGAACGAGACTTCTAACGAGATGACAGTATCCCTTCTAACGAGTTCGTTCGAAGACTTCGTTCGAACGACCCTCGTTCGAACGAGATTTCTAACGAGTTGACAGAATGGCCTTTCTAGGCCTGATTTTATTTCTAACCCTCAGTAGACATATTTAATTGAGTGATAACCTTCCCATGTTGACCAGTGAGTATAGTTGTGAGAATTGAGTACGTTGAGGATAAAAACTTAGAATTTAGTAGTAACCCGTACGACATCTATGGGCTAGGGTATAAGTAACTAAAATTTCGACGTGAGAAGAGTTGATAACCTTAACATATATAAATCGGGAACTTGTAAACGTGTAACATTAAATGACGGCATAGGAATGATAAATATACCTCCATTAATATTATGGGATACCGAAGATGTGTGAATGCTTGCTATATGTAGTTATTTGTGTATAACATACCTACCATACTTACTATCACGGGAGGTCGGCGTTCGATCAGGGCCATCTAATCTTTGTTTGCCTACGGGGGGATTTAGATTGGTACCTCGAGGACATAGGTTAGAGAAGGACTTATTGAGAAGTTAATAAGTCTGTTGATCATGGGAGCGTAGGTATGTGCGTGACCCATGTGATGTGAACTATGTTCGCCTCCATTATGTGTGATTGTTGTTTATTGAAAACGATTCCTGAGAGATTCGGAATACGTGGTCCTTATGTACGTGATGTACCGGGATTGGATAGCAGAGTATGTGTGCACCGCAACTTAGTCTCGGGGTGCCAGTATTGTATATTTATGATGAGAATAATGTACTGCTAATTGAAATGAACTATCATGTATAAATGTAAGTGTGAATAATATCAACATTTTAGTTCAGTTAAAAATGGAAAATCTCTAGTGATTAGCATGACTAATATGGGAACTAAAAAGAAAAGTAAAACTCTCTGTTTAAATTAAGATGTCGGGACTTAAATCGTGAATCGTATAGAAATGTTAGATTGTGTATTGGACTAGTTAGATATGGGAATAACTAGAACGAGTACGGGTACGATAGGAGTGCACAATTAGTTGAGAGGTGAGGAACTCATATGAGTGCACGCACTATCATGTACTTTATATTCACTGTTTAATTATATTAAAGACTTGCTGTATTTTAAACTGTTTTCACAATCGGGCTCTGACCCGTTTGCTTTCAAATCTATTTTTGCCAAAACCTTTATAGGTGCCCAGCCACAAGGACACCAAGCATAGGAGTTCCATCCCAGTGACGTGCTGTAGCTGCTGTGGAAGTTACAGGACCTCGATAGTAGACGCCTCCACTTTCTATCTTGACTCTACTTCAGACTTATTCATCTGTAGGGCATGTCTCCCCTTTCCTTTCAGAGACATCTTACTTACTCAGTTTTTATTTCGTATTTTGGGTTGTAGTTAAATTAATGATTCAGGCTTGTATTTGTTTATTTCAGTAATCGGATTGTTGTGAGGTATTCCTCCAAATTTAGTTTATTACATCGTTATTTTATTGTGACTGTGATGTGGTTGTGGTTTCACTAATTCATAATTTAATTTGGTTATATATATGTAAATCGAATTCAATTAAAATTGACAACTCACTTTTTAAATATTAGGTGGCTAGTAATTGTTAAAACGTTTTCGATAGTGATGCTGCGAACTGAACCAACTTGACATTTTGAATTAATTTGAATAAAAGAGTAGCTACCCGGTATTTAATTAGTCGGGGAGTCACAGGTGGTATCAGAGCATCAGGTTCTAGCGTCCTTAGGATATGTACGGCTTGTTATGTTTCCGCGTAGCGTTCTTTGATATAGAGCCCTATATTTTAGGATTGTTGTACTCTATTGTGTATGTTTTGCTCTTCAGCTATTTTGAGATAATAGCTGCGAACTTATAAGACTATACTCTTATTTCAGATGCCTCCACGACGTGCATAATGTGTTCCCAGGGATGCTCAGCCCGAGACACAGCCTACACCAGTCCAGCGCACCATGAATGCCGTAGAGGTTGCTGCTATTGTAGCCCATGTGGTAAATGCCGCCCTCGCAGTTGTGCACCAGGCACCACCCCAGGCGCTGGCAGTAGCGCCAGTTCAGGCTCATGCATTTCCGTCTGCTTGGAAACGTGTTCGTGATGCTTTTCAGAAAGCACACCCTCCGGAGTTTACAGGTAGCTCCGATGTTGTTGTGTCCAGCCAGTGGAAGAAGGACATTCAAAGACATTTGAGGATGTATGAGTGCACGGAGGTACAAAAATAGATACTGGTTACTTTTAAGTTAGTAGGATCAGTGTTGCAGTGGTGGGAGTCTATCACCACCCCGGAGGAGAGAGATGCCCTTTCTATACAGGAGTTCTGGGTGCGGTTCGATCGCAAATATTTTTCATCAGCCGTTCACACCGAAATGAGGAGGAAGTTAATGAACCTCAAGTAGGAGGGGAAGACCGTGGCCGAGTATGAGTCCGAATTCACTAATCTCTTGAACATCGTTCCCGATGAGATTCCAACCGAGGAGAAAAAGATTCAGAAATTCATGGATGGGTTGACTTGGAGGATCCGTCAGCACTTATTAAGTAACCTCTCGTTGGCTACTTATTCTGATGTGGTTAACGCAGCACTGCTTCACTGCCAGGACCACCGCTTTTACATGTCAGAGAGTAAGCGATCAGGAGAGTCCAGCCATCAGGGCAGGACAGGGGGAAATGGTTCCAGTGGGGCACAATCTGCTCAAGGTCAGCATAGGCAGGGAGATTAGGGTTCCCGGCAGGGGGATTTTAAGAGGTTCAGATCTGGGGGTTTCAGAAATGGTCAGGGAGGTTTTCGTCTGGGCCAGCACGGCCCACAGGGATAGCACGGCCAGCATGGCCA
Source organism: Sambucus nigra (assembly GCA_949130495.1). Taxonomy (NCBI): domain Eukaryota; kingdom Viridiplantae; phylum Streptophyta; class Magnoliopsida; order Dipsacales; family Adoxaceae; genus Sambucus; species Sambucus nigra. The sequence continues at coordinate 353,865,717 of OX422218.1, forward strand.
ATAGCAGCAGTTTCATCGGGGCCAGAACGACCAGGGGAGGAATGGAAACGACCACCAGGGCCGTGGGCAGCAGGGTCAAAGAGGGGGGAACTTTTCGAGGAAATGTTTCATTTGTGGCAAGATTGGCCACAAGCGCCTGGAGTGTCCTGATAGGGGCCGAGCCCCACAGCAGCAGCAACAGGGTGCTCGATATGAGCCCCAGAGACCTATGTTTCCCGCCGCCCTCCCAGCAGCACCACAGATGCCAGCTTTGCCACCCATCCCAACAATCCCAATCCAGCAGGGACAACTTCAGTACGGGCGAGTTTATCAACTCGAGCATGCCGCAGTCCCACAGGATCCACTATCTATTGAGGGTATGTTCTCTATCCAGGGGACTATGGGGCGTATTTTATTTGATACGGGGGCCACACATTATTTCGTTGCCACGAGATTTGCACGCACTTTGGGGTTATTAGACACTGCAGAGAGCACGGTTACTTCCGTAGATTCACCGTTGAGTAGGGGCTCCGTGATTTCCCTTATTTGTAGAGGTTTGGGTATAGAGATAGGGAGATTTACTTTACCCGCTGATATGTTAGTATTAGAGATGACTGAGTACGATGCGATTGTTAGTATGGATTGGCTAGTTGCATACCGAGCCATGATTGATTATTTTAGTAGGAGTATTATTTTTGCCATTCCCAGGCAGGAGATGTTTTTAGTGGAGATGCCTCGCCCTGAGGGAGGATCGTCCACACACTTGTATTACGTAGAGGAGGAGACTTCTAAGGAAGTGGTAATACCACTTAATTCGATTCCCGTTGTTATTGAGTTCGCTGATGTATTTCAGGATGTACCTGGATTACCTCCTAGTAAAGAGATAGATTTTGTTATCGATTTGACACCGGGCACTCGGCCAATCCCCTCGCGCACCGTACCGTATGGCTCCGGCAGAGATGAGAGAGCTAAGGGATAAGATAGAGCAGTTGTTGGGTCAGGGGTTTATCCGAAGGAGTACTTCATCGTGGGGTGCCCCTGTGTTGTTCGTAAAGAAGAGGGATGGATCGTTAAGATTATGTATAGAGTACCGGGAGTTGAATAAAGTCACGATACGGAATAAGTATCCGTTGCCCCGAATCGATGACTTATTTGACCAGTTGAGAGGAGCTTGCTTCTTCTCAAAGATTGATTTGGGATCAGGATACCATCAGTTACGTATCAGAGAACAGGACGTCTTGAAGACTGCTTTCTTGACGAGGTATGGTTCCTCCGAATTTCGGGTTATGCCTTTTCTCTTGACCAACTCTCCAACCGTGTTTATGGACTTGATGAATAGGGTGTTCAGAGAGTTCTTAGACCAGTTCGTCATCGTCCTTATTGATGGCATTCTAGTTTACTCTTAGACAGAAGAGGAGCACGCCGAGTATTTGAGGTAGGTTTTGCATACGCTGCGTCAGACCGAGCTATATGCAAAGTACGAAAAATGTTGATTTTGGCTGAAGGAGGTTCGGATTTTAGGGCATATCATTTCAGACCGGGGGATATATGTTGATCCGGGGAAGGTATCCGCGGTAAGTGAGTGGGGACAACCCACGACACCGACTGAGATCCGTAGTTTCTTGGTCTTAGCAGGATACTACATGAGGTTTATTCGGGGTTTCTAAAAGATAGCGGGTCCTTTGATACATCTGACTCGCAAAGGTGTGCCATTCATCTGGAGCGATGCCTGTCAGTTGGCATTTGATGAGTTCAAGGACAAGTTGACCTCACCACCTATGTTAGCATTGCCCAGACCGGGAGTTGAGTATCTAGTCTACACCGATGCGTCCTTACAAGGACTTGGAGGTGTGCTGCAACAGGAGAGTCAGGCTATAGCTTATGCTTCTCGTAAGCTTAAGACTCACGAGAAGAATTACCCCACCCACGACTTGGAGTTAGCGATAGTCGTATTCGCTCTTCGGATTTGGAGACAGTATCTCCTGGGGGAGAAATTTCGGTTGTTCACAGACCACAAGTCTCTACAATACCTCTTCACGCTGAAGGAACTGAATATGTGTCAACGTCGGTGGCTTGAGTTTGTGAAGTATTATCAGTTTGATATCCAATATCACACAGGGAAGGCTAACGTGGTAGCAGGCGCATTGAGTCGTAGGACAGTAAATGAGGTGTCCGAGGTGTGGAAAACTAAGTGGAAGGAGTTGGGACACCAGGATGCAGTAGCCCGATCATTCATGTCTGTGATGACTGTTACACCTCAGATTGTTATGAGAGTGATAAAGGCCTAGGCAAATGACTCGTTCTGTGAGGAGAAGATAGTTCGATTACTAGCAGAGGGAGCCGAGTCCTATACCGTTAGTTCAGACGGGGGATTACGCTTCAATGGGAGACTGGTCGTTCCGGAAGGGGAAGACTTGCGACACGAGGTAATGACTGAGTCGCACGGCTCACGGTTCGCGGTACACCCTGGTGGGGATAAGATGTACCAAGACATGAGACAATAGTGCTGGTGGAGCGGGATGAAGAGAGATATCGCTGTGTTCATTTCTAAATGCGCCACTTGTCAGCTAGTAAAGGTGGATCATCAGAAATTGACAGGACTTCTACAACCGTTAGAGGTTTCGATGTGGATATAGGAGAGCATATCCATGGACTTTATCAAGGGGTTACCTACGTCACAAAGGGGTCACGACTCCATATGGGTGATTGTGGATAGGTTGACTAAATTTGCTCATTTTCTGCCCGTGATGACAGATTACACTACGGGACAGTATGCCCAGATTTTCATTGCAGAGATAGTGAGACTTCACATTGTGCCTCTAAATATCGTGTCTGACCGAGACAAGATATTTGTTTCACGATTTTGGGAGAGTTTCCAGGAGGCCATGGGTACAGAGTTGCGGCTGAGTACGGCATATCACCCACAGATTGATGGGCATACGGAACGGACAAATCAGATGTTGGAGGATATGTTGCGTATGTGCATCCTAGACTTTGGTACCCCATAAATTTATTGATTTTTATTTAAGGGATTAATTGAATTATATGAGAATTAATTAGGAATTAATCCGAATATAAATACTAGCGAGATGTGAGTTGGTATTTGATCATGATATTAAAATTGAATATTTCTGAGTACATACGGTAATATATGAGTATTGAAAATATTAAAGTTGTCGCGAGGCTGAAATACGACAATTTGGAAAATTAAGTTGAGACGCGCGTGTCAGTCGCGTTAGGAATGAATTTAATTCGATTAAAAATTAATTTATAATTTTATCAACCGAATGGTCATTTTGAGTGTGATAACGTGTCCGGAAGGATCGAAATACTCAGAAAACACTAGCCGGGGGTTTAGTTTGGGTCCCGAGGAATTTTTAGGCCAAACCAGCAACCTAGAAGGTTATTTTGGTAATTTTAAATTTAAGGAGATTAAAACCCACGAATTTTTGAAGTAAATTAAAGATTATTAAAAGATCCACTAAGGCCATTATCAGCCAAAAGTGAGAGAGTGGGCTACGGAGGTTTTGAGAGAAGTTAGAAAAGAGGCTAGAGGGTCTATACCAAACCATCTCCCCATCACCAGAAATTGGAAAGGATTTGTGACCAGAAAGAGGAGAGAATCAACCTTGAATCATCGACAACAATCTGAAGAACGAATCTAAGCCAAGTGATTTGATATTTTTAAGTGCATTGAATATTTCTTCCATGTTTCGTGTAGGAACTGTTTTGTCTTGAAAGTTTTGAGGAAAACATAATGAAATTGTTGTAGAAACTCTAAAGTTGGGTTAGGAATTGCATGTAGAATGACTATGGACGAATTTAGTATCCAAAAACTTAAATATGATGATTTAAAAACGGATTTATGATGAGTAATTAGGCATAATAAAATTCTGGGTTCATGTTCATAGGGTTTGAGGTAAAATTTGGGAATTAATGATAATTACATGTTGATTAGGAGGATTTGACCCCAAAAATATGTTAAGAAACGACCTAAGAGAATTTAGAGAAGTTTAAGAACATTAAAATGCTATTGGGATGAACTTAGGATGAATTTAGAGAAGAGAAAAATTGAGAAAAACTAATTGGAAATTTTCTGGGCGTATTCTGCCATCTCGTTAGAAGACCTGCCCAGGTCGTTCGAATGAGAAATATACCTCTATTAATATTATGGGATACCGAAGATGTGTGAATGCTTGGTATATGTAGTTATTTGTGTATAACATACCTACCGTACTTTCTATCACGGGAGGTCGGCGTTCGATCAGGGCCATTTAATCTTTCTGTGCCTACGGGGGGATTTAGATTGGTACCTCGAGGACATAGGTCAGAGAAGGACTTATTGAGAAGTTAATAATTCTGCTGATCATAGGTATGTGCGTGACCCATGTGATGTGAACTATGTTTGCCTCCATTATGTGTGATTGTTGTTTATTGAAAACGATTCCTCAGAGATTCAGAATACGTGGCCCTTATGTACGTGATGCACCGGGATTGGATAGCAGAGTATGTGTGCACCGCAGCTTAGTCTCGGGGTGCCAGTATTGTATATTTATGATGAGAATAATATACTGCTAATTGAAATGAACTGTCTTGTATAAATGTAAGTGTGAATAATAGCAACATTTTAGTTGAGTTAAAAATGGAAAATCTCTAGTGATTAGCATGACTAATATGGGAACTAAAAAGAAAAGTAAAACTCTCTATTTAAATTAAGATGTCGGGACTTAAATCGTGAATCGTATAGAAATGTTAGATTGTGTATTGGACTAGTTAGATATGGGAATAACTAGAACGGGTACGGGTACGATAGGAGAGCATTATTAGTTGAGAGGTGAGGAACTCATGTGAGTGCACGCACTATCATGTACTTTATATTCACTGTTTAATTATATTAAACACTTGCTGTATTTTAAACTGTTTTCACAATCGGGCTCTGACCCGTTTGCTTTCAAATCTATTTTTGCCAAAACCTATTTAGGTGCCCAACCACAAGGACACCAAGCATAGGAGTTCCATCCCAGTGACGTGTTGTAGCTGCTGTGGAAGTTACAGGACCTCGATAGTAGATGCCTCCACTTTCTATCTTAACTCTACTTCAGACTTATTCATCTGTAGGGCATGTCGCCCCTTTCCTTTCAGAAACATCTTACTTACTCAGTTTTTAATTCGTATTTTGGGTTATAGTTAAATTAATGATTCAGGCTTGTATTTGTTTATTTCAGTATTCGAATTGTTGTGAGGTATTCCTCCAGATTCAGTTTATTACATCGTTATTTTATTGTGACTGTGATGTGGTTGTGGTTCAGTAATTCATAATTTAATTTGGTCGTATGTAAATCGAATTCAATTAAAATTGACAACTAACTTTTTAAATATTAGGTGGCAAGTAATTGTTAAAACGTTTTCGATAGTGATGCTACGAACTGAACTAACTTGACATTTTGAATTAATTTGAATAAAGGAGTATCTACCCAGTATTTAATTAGTCGGGGTGTTACCTCAGTGAGTCGCTCAAAATGAGTCATATTCTTTAGCCAACTTCATAAATTACTCCACTATTTTATGCAACATTTTTAGCCACCACCTATGATTTTTTATGAGTATTTTACGGTATTTTTATTAAACTGTTAAAGGGGGGAACCGTTGGAGCTGCCACACCCCATTAGAAAAACTAGTAAGTGGTAAGATGAGGGTATATTAAATTAATCAACCATAAATTAGTTTCTAATGGAAATTTCCCAAATAAAGGTATTTTATAAATTATTTGAAATTAGTGAATATAAGTTACTATTCAAATTGAATGTAAAATTTACGAATTAATTTAAATAATTAGTTATTTTTTTTATAATCAAGATAAGAAAATTCAAGATTTTACTTTGAGAAATAAATTGAATATTTTCATTATTTGGATTGGACAATTTAAAATTGAAATTTATTTTTTGGTAAATTAAAAATAATCATTTTAAAATATTAAGTGTGTGTAGAAAATAATTAAACTTAACACCACGATTTCCATCAATATTTTAAAAGTGAATGATTCATCGTGATAACTTTAGTGTTTTCCACTCGAATGATTAGATTTAATTACGATATCACTAGATAACACTCTTAAGAGATTGCTTTTTTTAAATAAATCGTAAATATTAGCAATTATCCCAATGGGGAGGTTCATAATGAACATATTTTATTAACAAATATTGACTAAATGTTTAAACTTAATTGTAAATAATAATATCCTAGTATGAATGGTCATTATTATTATATATAAGACCGAATACATCATCTATTTAATTTTATTTAACAAAAGACTTATAATATTTGAAAATTCTAGTGCCCTAGGGCTAGATGGAAACACCACCAAATTTTATAGTAATCGGTGGTTTATTTGGTTCACACTTAGTACTTATTTATGCATAGTGGTTAATTAATTTTTTATGGTTATATGGATTGTTGTTATTATTTATGTTATATTTTAATTGCGACAGTAATGCTAAGAATAACCCATACTGAGATTGCTTGTTATATTTTAGTAGATGAATGGCAACTTGGTATTAAAATAGGCGGGTTGTTACTGTTGGTATTAGAGTATTAGGTTCCACTGTCCTTAGAATCTATGCGAACTTGCTACATTGCTTGCATTACGTTCTTTTGATATAGAGCCTTATATCTAGAACTGTTGTTTCATATTGAGCATTTAGATTCTTTTGCTATTATTTATTATTGAAGTGGATCTCATACAATTTCGATTTAGTTTTAGATGCCAAATAATAGGAGAGGACGAGGAACACGTGCCGCTAGGAGGGCCGCAGAGGAGGAGGCTCAGCCAAAGATGCATGTCACTAAGGGACATTGACCGTAGTAAAGGTCGCCAATATTGTTGCACAGGCGGTTAACGCCACAATGACTGCCTTAGAACAATATTTTTTCAGGCACAACCACACAGCCCGTGGCATCAGTTCAGGCTCATCCAATGGAAGAAGGACATCCATAGGCACTTGCATATAGTTGATTCTAATGACACTCAAAAGAATATACTGATTGTTTTTAAGCTAGTTGGAGCAGCACTTCAGTGGTGAGAGTTGGTCACTACAACAGATGAGGGAGATACTATGACTATCCAGGATTTTGGGCCTGGTTTGACCCAAGTACTTTCCATCAACAATTCAGACATAGATGAGAAAGAGTTTCTTAGACCTTTCGTAGGAAGGCTGGACTGTGGTCGAATATGAGGAAGATTTCATGCACCTGAAAACCTTTCTGCCAGATGAGGTGAACACTAAAGAGAAAAAAGTCCTCAAGTTTATTGATGGACTCACTTAGAGGATTTGCCAGTACATACCGGGGAACTCAACATTGAGGACATACACTAAGGTCGTAAATGTTGTGTTGCTCCACTATCAACATCATCGCTTCCATCTAAGGGGAGCAAAGAGTGTCAAAAAGTCTAGCTAGCAGGGCAAGAGTAGGGGTAGTGGTGCTAGCAAGGCGCCACAACATAAATAGAGACATAATGAGCGGGTTCCCAATAGGGGGACTCTTCTAAGAGGTTCAGGATGGGTAACGACAACTTTAGGCAGGGCCATCACGGCTAGAAGCATACCCCTAAGGGCTAGCAGGGCCAGAAGAACCAGATAGATGGTCAGTAGGGTCGGGGTTGTCAGGGCTACCAGGGTCAAAGACAAGGCCAGTCTTGTGAGGGCTAGCAGGTCCAAAGGGAGACAAATTTCACTAGGAGATGTTTCGTATGTGGGGAGCAGGGCCACATGCGAAATGTATGTCCAGACAAGTCTAGGGGTCAAGAGTAGGGTGCCTAGCAGGGGCAGTAGGTACAACAGCTTCCAACCCTACCGGTAGTTCCAGTACTGTTGCCTCCGTAAGGGTAAGGGAAGGAATTGTTTAGGCATGTGTATCATCTTCGAGGACCGATTTTACTGCTAGCGCCGCAAGCGATTTAGGATATGTTTCCTAAGCATGGTCACATGGGGTGGGTTTTATTTGACATGGGAGCATTACAATTATTTGTCAGCACTAGGTTTGCACTTGCGACGAGTTTAGTGGATTTAGCCAAGAATATTATCATGACTGTAGACACTACACAAAAACTGGCGATTGGTCACGGCCAAAATCCCTGACCAAGACTGTGGGTCGCAGACTTAGGCCGTGACCATTTTGGGCGTGACCAATTTCGTAGGTCGCAGCCCAAGTCCGTGACCAAAAAATGGTCACGGCCCAGAGGGGGTCACGACAGATGGTCGAGGACTTGGGATGTGACCCATGCCGTGAAGGGTCGCGGCCCTCGTCTGTGACCCACAACCGTGACAAAGTGATCGCGACCAAAGTCCGCGACCCATAACCGTGACCGAAAAAAATGGTCGCAGCCCAAGTTTGCGACCCACAATCGTGACCAATTGATCGCGGACTTTGTCCGCGACCCACAAGCGTAACAAAAAAAGGAAAAAAAATGGCCGCGGCCCAAGTCCGTACCCCCAACCGTGACCAAAAATGGTCGAGGCCAAAGTCTGTGACCGACACCGCGACGAAAAGAAAAAGGAAAAAAATGGTGCGGACTTTGGCCGCGATCATTTTTATGCGCGACGAAAAAAATAAAAATGGTCATGGACAAAGTCCATGACCATATTTAACTATAATTTTTAAAAAAATATATTTTTTTGGTACACTCCTAAAATTGAGGGTCCTGTGAGTGCACCGTCAGTTGCTACGTGTAACGTTGGACGCGTACGAGGTGTTACAAATATTTATTATTGGCAAAACAATGAAAAAAATCCCAAATTGCGAATCGAGAACGTTGTTAATAAACTAATATATATACAAACTTAAAAATATTACACGTCTTAATAATTCATAGACCAAAAAAAATTGGGCAGAGTTTCCTCTATTTTGTGGACATTCCAAACCATGTAAATGTAAAACCTGCTTATTATACAGCCCGCACGGCCATAAAATTCAACAATCAAATTATAAAAGCCCACACGACCATAAAACTAAACAATAAAATCCCACATGACTATAACACATAAAAAACATAATCGTGAATGTCCACAACATATAAACAATCTTCATGTTGTAAACCATTGCCTCCTTCATTTGTTCCACGTGCAAAAATCCTACAAATGACAGGATACAAAAAAAATTATATCAGTAACCAAGTAGTTTTACAAAAAATTTAATCAAGCTAAAAAATTACATATATGAGTTAAAATTATCAACATATCAATGTTTTTATGCCTAAGTCTAAAAATTTGCAAATTATCGTCGTATTCTCAAATCGGGGGTCCCGTGATCGCGCAGTCAGTTCCTTCGAGTTACATTGGTCCCGTGCGAGGTGTTGGTGCCACTCACGGGGTCATTCGGGGGTTGTTTCTGTTTTTCACCCACTAAAGCCATTTTTAAGCCTAAGTCTAGAAATATGCAAATTATCGTCGTATTCTCAAACCGGGGGTCCCGTGATCGCGCAGTTAGTTCCTATGAGTTACATTTCTCCCGTGGGAGGTGTTGGTGCCACCCACGGGGCCGTTCAGGGGCTGTTTCAGGTTTTCACCCACTAACGTCATGTTTTTAAGACCAACTCTAAAAATATTCAAATTACCATCGTATTCTCAAATCGGGAGTCCCGTGGCTATGCGGTCAATTCCTACGAGTCACATTGGTCCTGTGGGAGGTGTTAGTGCCTTCCACGGGGCCGTTTGGGGGCTGTTTAGGGTTTTTACCCTCTAACGTCATGTTCTACGCCTAAGTTCGATATTTTTCAATTATCATCATATTCAAAAATCGGGAGTCCCGTGATCATGCGATCAGTTCCTACGAGTTACATTGGTCCCGTGGGAGCTGTTGGTGCCTCCTACAAGGCCGTTTGAGGGCTGTTTCGAGTTTTCCCCCACTAACGCCATGTTTTACCTAAGTATAGAATTATGCAAATTATCGTCGTATTCTCAAACTGGGGGTCCCGTGATCGCGCGGTCAGTTCCTGCGAGTTACATTGGTCTCGTGCGAGGTGTTGGTGTCACTCATGGGGCCATTTGGGAGTTGTTTCGGCTTTTCACCCACTAACGCCAAGTTTTGAAGCCTAAGTCAAGAAATATGCAAATTATCATCGTATTCTCAAACTGGGAGTCCCATGGCTGCATAGTCAGTTCCTACGAGTTACATTGGTACCATGGGAGGTGTTGGTGCCACCTACGATGCCGTTCGGGGGTTGTTTAAGGTTTTCACCCACGAACGCCATGTTTTTATGCCCAAGTCTAGAAATATTCAAATTACTGTCGTATTCTCAAATCGAGAATCCCGCGGTTGCGTGGTCCGTTCCCACGAGTTACATTGGTCCCGTAAGAGGTCTTAGTGCCACCCACGGGATGGTTCGGGGGCTATTTCGGGTTTATACCCACTAACGCCATGATTTTAAGCCTAAGTCTAAAAATATTTAAATTACCATCGTATTCTCAAACTGGAAGTCCCGTGACTGCACGGTCAGTTCCTACGAGTTACAATGGTCCTGTGGGAGGTTTTGGTGCCTCCCACGGGGCTATTCAGGGTCTCTTTTAGATTTTTACCCTCTAACGCCATGCTTTTAAGCCTAAGTCCTGATATTTTTTTATTATCGTTATATTCTCAAACTAGGAGTCCCGTGATCGCGGTCAGTTCCTACGAGTAACATTAGTCCCGTGGGAGGTGTTGGTGCCTCCCACGGGACCATTCGGGGGCTGTTTCGGGTTTTCCCCACTAACGCCATGCTTTCCCTAAGTCTAAAAATATGCAAATTATTGTCGTATTCTCAAACCGGGTATCCCGTGATCGCGCAGTTATTTCCTATGAGTTACAATCGTCCTGTGCGAGGTGTTGGTGCCACTCACGGGCCGTTCGGGGGCTATTTCTACTTTTCACCCACTAACGCCATGTTTTTAAGCCTAAGTCTAAAAATATGTAAAATATCGTTGTATTCTCAAATCGGGAGTCCCGTGGTAGTGTGGTCAGTTCCTACGAGTTACATTGGTCCCACGGGAGGTGTTGGTGCCACCCACGGGGCCGTTCGGGAGCTGTTTTGGGTTTTCACCCTCTAACGCCATGTTTTTATGCTTAAGTCCTGATATTTTTAAAATATCCCCATATTCTCAAACTGGAAGTCACGTTATCGCGCGATCAGTTCCTACGAGTTACATTGGTCCCGTGGGAGGTGTTGGTGCCTCCCACGGGGCCATTCGGGAGCTGTTTCGGGTTTTCCCCACTAACACCATGTTTTGCCTATGTCTAGAATTATGTAAATTATCATCGTATTCTGAAACCGGGGGTCTCGTGATCGCACTGTCAGTTCCTACGAGTTACATTGGTCCCGTATGAGGTGTTGGTGCCACTCGCGGGGCCGTTCGGGGGCTGTTTCGGCTTTTCACCCCCTAATGCCATGTTTTTAACCCTAAGTTTAGAAATATGAAAATTATCATCGTATTCTCAAACTGGGAGTCCTGTGGCTGCGTGGTCAGTTCCTACGAGTTACATTGATCCCGTGGGAGGTGTTGGTGCCACCCACGGGGCCGTTCGGGAGCTATTTCGGGTTTTCACCCACAAACGCCATGTTTTTAAGCCCAAGTCTAGAAATATTCAAATTACCATTGTATTCTCAAATTAGGAGTTCTGTGGTTGCGCAGTTCGTTCCTACAAGTTACATTGTTCCCGTGGGAGGTGTTGATGCCTCCACGGGGCCGTTCGGGGGCTGTTTTTGGTTTTCACCCTCTAACTCCATGTTTTTAAGCCTAAGTTTAGAAATATGCAAATTATCATTGTATTCTCAAACCGGGAGTCTTGTGGCTGCGTGGTCAGTTCCTACGAGTTACATTGGTCTCATGGGAGGTTTTGGTGCCACCTACGGGGCCGTTCGAGAGTTGTTTTGGGTTTTCACCCACTAACGGCATGTTTTTAAGCCCAAGTCCATAAATATTAAAATTACCATTGTATTCTCAAATCGGGAGTCCCATGGCTGAGCGGTTGATTCCTACGAGTTACATTGGTCCCATGCGAGGTGTTGGTGCCTCCACAGGGCCATTCAGGGGATGTTTTGGGTTTTCACCCTCTAACTCCCTGTTTTTAAGCCTAAGTCCAGATATTTTTAAATTATCATCGTATTCTCAAATTGAGAGTCCCGTGATCGCGTGGATAGTTCCTACGAGTTACATTGGTCCCATGGGAGGTGGTGGTGCCTCCCACAGGACCGTTCAGGGGATGTTTCGGGTTTTTCCCCACTAACGCCATGTTTTTCCTAAGTCTAGAAATATGCAAATTATTGTCGTATTCTCAAACCGGGGGTCCCATGATCACACGATAAGTTCCTACGAGTTACATTAGTCTCGTGCGAGGTGTTTGTGCCACTCACGGGACTGTTCGGGGGTTATTTTGGCTTTTCACCCACTAACTCCATGTTTTTAAGCCTATGTCTAGAAATATGCAAATTATCGTCATATTCTCAAATCGGGAGTCCCGTGGCTGGGTGGTCAATTCCTACGAGTTACATTGGCCCGGTGGGAGGTGTTGGAGCCACCTACGGGGCCGTTCGGGGGTTATTTTTTGTTTTCACCCTCTAACACCATGTTTTTAAACCCAAGTCTAGAAATATTTAAATTACCGTCGTATTCTCAAACCGGGAGTCCCGTGGCTGCGCGGTCCGCTTCTACGAGTTACATTGGTCCCGTGGGAGGTATTGGTGCCTCCCACAGGGCTGTTCGGGGGCTGTTTTGTGTTTTCATCCTCTAACGCCATGTTTTTAAGCCTAAGTCCTGATATTTTTTTAATTATCATCGTATTCTTAAACCGACACTCCTGTAATCGCGCAGCTGTTTCGGGTTTTCTCCCACTAACGGTATGTTTTGCCTAAGTATAGAATTGTACAAATTATCATTGTATTCTCAAAGTGGAGGTCCCGTGATCGCGCGGTCAGTTCCTACGAGTTACATTATTTCTGTGCGAGGTGTTGCTGCCACTCACGGGGTCGTTCGGGGGCTGTTTAGGCTTTTCACCCACTAACGCCATGTTTTTAAGCCTAAGTCTAGAAATATGCAAATTATCGTCATATTCTAGAACCGAGAGTCCTGTGGCTGCGTGGTCATTTCGTACGAGTTACATTGGTCTCGTGGGAGGTGTTGGTGCCAACCACGGGGCCGTTCGAGAGCTGTTTCAGGTTTTCCCCCACTAACGCAATGTTTTTAAGCCCAAGTCTAGAAATATTTAAATTACCACTGTATTCTCAAATTGGGAGTCCCGTGGCTGCGCGGTCAGTTCTTATGAGTTACATTGGTCCCATGGGAGGTGTTGGTGCCTCCCACGAGGCCTTTCAGGGGTGTTTTTGATTTTCACTCTCTAATGTAATGTTTTTAAGCTTAAGTCCTGATATTTTTCAATTATCATCATATTCGAAAATTGGGAGTCCTGTGATTGTGCGGTCAGTTCCTACGAGTTACATTGGTCCCGTGGGAGGTGTTGGTGCCTCCCACAGGGCCGTTCGGGGGATGCTTCGAGTTTTCCCCCACTAACGCCATGTTTCGCCTAAGTCTAAAATTATGCAAATTATCGTCGTATTCTCAAACTGGGGGTTCCGTGATCGCGCGATCAGTTCCTACGAGTTACATTGGTCCAGTGCGAGGTGTTGGTGCCACTCACGGGGCCATTTGAGGGTTGTTTCGACTTTTTAGCCACTAGTCACAGTTCATTATACCTTACATGTGACACTCCCAATACCGCGCAAAGCATGAACTAAACCCAAAGAAAGGTATTCTACATTACAACTCCATATTCCAACTGTTTTGCTTCATCCATGAATTCCTATTCAAAGTCCTCTATTTCTTCCAGGACAATCTTTCTTCCTAAAGCCTATTTCTCCACAAGAGAAACATCTTCCCGAAATTCCTTCCTAACCATGCTGAAGGACAAAACTCTATTGTGACCCCCGATAATCCTACCTAATACCCTAATGTGGAGATGATCTTGCTCCGCTGGTATCAACTCCTTCAATCCTAATTAATGAACATGAGTCTCCAAATTTCTTACTCCCTTCTTAAATAAAGACGATACTCCTAACAATGGTATAATTCCACATACCTTTCATCGATAAATGTCAGCAACACCAGGTTTCCTAACAAATATTGACGAGTTTCTCAATCTAAACCTCCCAAGGACTTCACTATTTGCTTATCCTAAGTACTTACCTTATTGATCACAAAATTCGCCATTCGAATCAAATTTCCTTCTCACTCGACCACCGTCAAATCACATTGAATCACCGCTAGAAATCTCCCCCTTATCTCCTACTGAGTCACAGAAAGAAAATACCAGCAGTCAAAGCGTACCCAAAATCTGTTTTGGGTATTTCATCTCTCCTCTTGCCCCTTCCTAGATGACATATTCTTGGCGACGTCTGAGACAAAAGCAACTACGTCAGAACGTCGTTCAAGTGAGTACAGCTCACAAAAGAAGATAAACATAGTGAACTCAACAATCGTAATACTAGGGCTCTACATCAAGAATGCTTACGGAAGAACACAGAAAACCAGCACAGATCCTAAAGACACTAGAACCTGATGCTTTGATACCATCCGTGACACCCCGTTTAAAATAATAACGGGTGGCCAGCCCTATACTACATTTAATCAGGAATCTCATATGGATCATTCTCAGCATCTACTGACTATACTAAAAAAACATAAGGCTAACTACCCAAAACTATAAAAGCGAATGCAAAAAAAATAAAACATACAATGAATATCAACCCAACAATATAGAACTACTAGAAAAGGTAGAATGCAAACAAGTACCATGATAAAAGAAAGTGCTAGAATTAAAATAAAATGAGTACTAAAAAAGAAATATACATGAATAGGCTGTCGGGTCACTAACAGTACAACAATCGTAAGGAATAAATATAAACAACTACATATAACTCCTGGGTATAAACCCAATACACAACATGAATCCTATCTAGATTTTCAAAGGAATAGAAAGAGACTACAACCTAAATCCCGCAACAGTCCACAACTGCCCCGGCTCCTAAGACTCTGGATTAGAAAAGCATCTGGTATCCTTCCGGTGGGACACCTGTAGTAAACAGTATATATATAGCAAAAGAGAAATATGAACGAGTCAGAGCTTGAGGTGTAAAAATGTTTGCAGCAAGTGCATTAATCGTGCATAATAAATATAAATGCAATATTTCATAATTAAAGTGGAGGCGCACTCTCGTGAAATCCCAAACTCACCTCTCATCTATAGCGTGCGCCTAATCGTGTCCCGGACCTTAATTAAGCTACCATTAAGCTACCTGACACATATAAGGACGACCTATCTAACTATACGCATGGCCTATACCCGCTTGACCTGCCATCCTAGCATACCCCAAAAATCCTTACCATTCTAATCCCACGTAAATATATACACACATATAAGCCTTCTTAGGCTTAGGTTCCAATTATTAGCTTAAACTAGTTATAAGTCTTAGTAAGTCACACATTAACATTAGGTTTCAATATAAGAGACATACATTCAAGTACTAAGAACAAAACTTCTCTCTACTCTCAACATTGCACAACGTTTCGTGCGTGGGGCATCTCGCAAAGTTAAATCCAAACAGGGACCCCCTCGATACACTACTCCTTGACAATGTTGATCGTAGGGATCCATTATGTCTTCCACACAAATCCTACTACTACAACTACTTAATTATTGAGTACTATATCTAAGAACATAATTAGAATCTCTATCTAACTCCTTGGGGTAGATATAACCGCAATTGTCTCTAAGTACGATCTTTCGACCCTTATAAACTAGTACACCAAAATCACCCAAGATGTACATACTAGAAAAATTCATATCACATTCACACAGTATATATATACCAGCAATCACATCATATGTATAGATCATCACACAAGAAATATACATTCGCTCCATATTTATATATCCATTTAAATATATATATATATATATATATATATATATATATATATATATATATATATATATATATATGCATATGCATACCCTATCTCCAATCATTATTCATCAAGTAAAATAATTTGGCAAAATGTATAGAACTCTCGTAATAATCACCCTTGTTACGATGCATACTTAATCAAAGCATTCTCCCTTATACAGTGCCTCACTTGACACATATTCATCCATTGACCCTATGATATGAATAGTCTTCCAATGTATACCACATTAAGGTTACTAGCTCAAAGTTGAAGGTATGTAACAATCACTATGCATCACGTCTATATCCGAATGCACATCGATATACCCAATAATAATCCCGACTATAGGTATACACATGAATAATAGTCTTCAAACCTCAAGCTTAATCCTAAATTCATTCCATGATCCCATCAAGTATTTGAATCCCCGTTGTTACTCACACACAGATATATAGTAACTATCCCGACTACATTTATAACACAACCTATTCTAATTGATAGTACGATCCAATCGTTCACAATTTTCCCTGTGGTTCAATTGCTCCTCTGAACCCTTAACATTAATGTAATTCCAAATTTCTTCCTTGAGTTTGTCATCACTAAGGATACGCGACCTCTACTTCTCATTGGTCTCCAATCATATCTTAAATAGAATTCTATTGCTATAAGGATTTGACACAAAAGTCGACTTACGATTTTCACTCCATACCCTCACAACTCTTTCAAAGAGTTCTCAACCTTACGTCATATCTAACATCACTTCTGACCTCTAAATGGAACTCCCATCCCTAATGAGGTTTCCCTACTTCCTGGATACAACAACTCTAATGCATATGAGCATAAGTTCCTAAAGTAGTTCAATTCGTCCCCACAATCATATCTTACGAGAAACTCCCAATAAATCTCCAAAACGTGTCTCTCACATCATAAAATAATGTCCCAAATAATTAAACCCAATCGAAGTGGATCAAAACTTTCTCTAGAAAAGCATCACCAAAATAACCCTATTTTTGGATCGATTCGGCCTGGTCCGCATCGATTCGGCCTCAAGGGCGAATCGATTCACCCCAAATGCGAATCGATTTGGTCCAAAGGACCTGAGAGACTGTCCCAGGCCAAATCGATTCTCCTTGGGTCTGAATCGATTCGGTCACACAGACCTGGGAGACCGCAATATTCCGAATTGATTCGGAAGGGGGCCGAATCGATTCGTCCTGTTCAGCAGGCTACGAAATGGTTCTTATCTCACCTAAATTTCCCAAAATCAATTTAATCATCTAGTAAGCCTCAATCTTCAACCCTAACATGTTTTATAACATACAAATCATTATACAATCATCCCTACATTTAATACAACCTCAAATCCCTTTATGAGACTCCAATGCAAGATTTATTCTAAAAAATCTAGGTTTTGACATATATACCCAAAGTCCAATTATTTTGCCCACAAATTATGAAATAAACTACACAAATGAATTAATTAGCAAGATTAAACACTTGCCTCGAAATTGTTGGGGTTGAATCATTCTCGAGATCGCGTTTGGGCCGAAAATATCCAAGCTTCCTCCTCTCTCTCTCTTCCTTTCTTTTTCTTTCTCTCTTTCTTTCTCTTTTTCTCTTTCTCTAAAATGAGATAGGCTGATCCGTAAGCCTCTTAATCCTTTAAAACATAAATCCAAGTTTTAAATGATAATACACACTTAAAACAACTCGTTTACTTCAATTCGAGTCAAACTTACTTAAAAATATTTCGGAACCGAAATAAAACCTAAGGACAGTCATTTAGACTATCTCGACCCATTCAGAATTGATAGCGCACTCAAAATCGTCATCAGGAATACTTTATAACGTCCTAAATTTTGGACCTCAATTTCTAAATTTTAAAATTCTCCAATTTAAATAAATTTTGTTTCCCTAAAAATTTATTTCTCAGTCCTAAAGTCTTGGGGTATTACAAAAATCAGCATGACTGACCCAAACCAACACTGACATTGAAAGATCCACTACCGACCTCACCATGTCACTCTCGAAACGAATCTTGAACCTAGAGATCTGATACCATTTGTAATGCCCCGACTCGAATTTATGGGTTACCCGTAGTCAACTCGATCCAATCCAAGCATTAGGTGTGAAGTGCAATGAAACAACCTGTATAATGTTATAATCTATTTTTATTTGAATTAACATTTCACTTGCTTAACAACAATTCCAATTTCAAATCAAACAACATGAGGGACCCGTGGGAAGCATCCCTAGAGTCCAAGCATACAAAGATATTAATGCAAAATTAAAGAGAATATTGACATGTATAACACTCTCAAAATACGAACCCACACCCAATCAGTCGTAACAAAGATGAGGGTGTGAGCTGAATGCTCAGTGAGAAACATATAAATATAGTATATAATCGAACGGCAGAAAGAAGACTCTAACACGTTATACGTACATGCACATGCAACTACCTTACACACACACACACACACACACACACACACACTCACACACACACACACACACACACACACACACATATATATATATATATATATATATATGATTCATGAAAGGTTTGTATTTCCAAAAATGTTATTTATTATGATTAGATTGCCTTAATCTTACAAAGACTTCCTCTTTATTGACTTTGGACTTTATCCATTTACTTAACACATGCGGTAAAATACTTGAACAAATACACATTATTTAACCGAAAACCATTTCTTTACCGAAATCACCGTTTTTTAAACCAATTCACATTAGTATTTTCATTAAAATCACCCATTTCAACTTACGTGAACAACGTGTTAGAAAATACTCATTTAACTTTTGTAAACCTTTCGCAACACACCATTGTGTCGATTTTTGTTAAACCTTCTTAGGTTGCTTAACTCACTGGTTTAACCACTTTTTTAAAGAGGGTTACACCCCGAATTATATATAGAAACAGAGAAAAACATCCTTTCTCTGGGGGCTTACAAAAAAGTACATGAAATAGAGAAATCAGAAATAAAGGATCGAAGATATCTAGAAAGAGGTCATTTATATGGCTTAGATTTGAAAGATATAATAATATCTTCATCAATCTCATAAATTATAAATTTGGAATTCAAAGCACACCAAATTTTCCAACAAATGAAGCTTTGAAGTAACTTGAAAATAGTGGCTGTAAGGACACAAATTTCAAATTGAGTCCATATATAGTTTTGGCTCAATTCCGGACAAAAACATTTATTCATAGGATTTTATTTAATTGTAATATTCAAGACCTATGAAGTGTTTGTTGAAGACGTAGCGGCAAAGAGTATAAAGCATCATCAACATGCCGTAGTTTATGTGCCTCGTTTGTACGTCATCAACTTAGTTCCATGCTCCCAAGGTATGAATGCAATTATATTTATATATGAGCTTGGAACAATTTGTATTGGGTGTTAGGTTAATAAAAACTGCATTTTATTTTTCAGAAAGAATCAATTAGAAACTTAAAAATAAGTATATAAAAGTTTATAAAAGTTTCTGGGCCAAAATCGAATTTTACAAACTTTCTGGACGTTCGTTAGAAATGTCGTTCGAACGAGTTTTTTCGTTCGAACCAGATTTCGTTCGAACGAGTTTTGTCGTTCGAACCAGGTTCGTTCGAACGAGTTTTGTCGTTCGAACCAGGTTCGTTCGAACGAGTTTGCCAACGACTGGTCAGTCGTTCGATATGTCGTTCGAACAAGTTTTCGTTCTAACGAGATATCTAACGAGATTCTAACGAGCCCAGGCTGGTCGCTCGTTAGAAGTCTCGTTCGAACGAGAGTCAAGTTCGTTCGAACGAGACGTCAGGCGGGAACGGTTTTGAGCAGTTTTTGACAGTTTTTTCCCCACTTCTCCACTTGGTTTTCAACCAACTTTTTCATGCATTATTATGTGCGGGAAACACATTTTCCAAGATAACTTTTCCATCCTAATACATCTCCTAGAGAGAGTTTGAGAGATTATACCAAAAAGGAAAATGTTTATGTCTTAAGTGTTCTTCAACTTAAAGAAAAATCTTTAAACACTTAGTTTACACCCATTGTTGTTTATTCCAAGTTCCATATATAGATATCAATTGCTTGGAGATTGTTTTGGCACCGGTTTTTCTCTACACCGAATTGAAGAGAAGTTTGTTTCATTTCTACCCATTTGGAGAAAGGCTCCATGTCGAATTGAAGAGAAGTTTGTTTCATTTCTACCCATTTGGAGAAAGGCTCCATGTTAGGGTGACGGTGTGCCTAATTGCCCGATCGAAGTATTCCGAGACCATGGTGGAGCTCCGTTGGTTATCCGCTAATTGGAGGTTGAGACAAGAAGGAGCATCACGGCTTGAGAGGGTTCAAGTTTAGGAAGTAAGTCTTTTGTCTTGTATTTTGTAATTCCGTTTTTAGTGGATTTGAGGCTAGGGCCGTCCCGAGGTTTTTTTCCCGTTAGTGGGTTTTTCCTAGTACATCGCGGTGTTGTGTGACTGTTGATTTTATCTTCCTCTATATCACTTAGAACGCATGCTAGATTAATTTCAAGATAAAATTTGGTTTTACAATCACACTAATTTAAATTGGGACTTTAATTTAATATTGGGTAAATTTGGTTTATTCAAGTCACTTGCTAAAATTGGTTTCGCCTAACTTTGGATATAATTGTTAATCATGACTTAGGCAAATTCTAGGACTTGAATTTTGTTGTAATTTGTTTTGTAAGATATTAAAACTCGGCCTTGTTATTTTGTGAAAACCATCTCAACGCTTCCGCATCTATTTAAAAGGAAATTATTTTTTTAATTTGAGAAAATTAATCACCGGGGATCCAACTGCGTCTTCAAATTGGTATCAGAGCCAAAAACGATAAATTACTTAGTTAAGATCCTTTAATTTTTGGCTAAATATGGATTTTTCCCCATTTTCAAAATTTCCTATTTTTGATGGTTCTAACTACGCGTATTGGAAAGTGCGAATGAAATCGGCACTTAAATCTATCGATGAACGTGTTTGGATGTCTGTTGTTAACGGTTGGACCCCACCAACACACTTAATTGAAAATGAACAAGTTCCCAAACCCGTCGATAGATGGACTGAAAATGAGTTTAAGCTAGCAAATTTTAATTCCCGTGGTTTAAATGCCTTATTTAGCGCTGTCGCACCGGATGAATTCCGACGCATTATGACGTGTGAGACCGCTAAAGAAACTTGGGATATTTTACAATTAACTCATGAAGGAACGAGTTTCGTTAAAGCTTATAAACTCCAAAACCTCACCACTCAATTTGAAACTATCAAAATAAATGAAAATGAAACTTTTGATAAATTTTATGCTAGACTTTCTGACATTGTTAATTCATCCTTTAACCTGGGAGAGAAAATACCTGACGACCGTGTAGTAAAGAAAATTTGAGGTCACTACCCGATAGATTTATTCCTAAAGTGACTGTTTTAAATTCTTTACCCACTTTAGCCTCTACGAAATTAGAAGAGCTTGTAGGTGATTTACAAACCTATGAACTAGATATGTTTCCCTCTAAAACTGAAAAGAAAATTGAAAAGGGTGTTGCTTTAAAAGCCCGCAAAGAGGTTAAACAAGTAGTAGAGAGCGATAGTGATAGTGACTCGGAAGATATGGCTTTGTTTGCTCGTAAATTTAGAAAATTTCTTAAATTTAACAAAGATAAAGTTAAAAATGATTTTAAGAAATTTGAATCTTCTAAACATGATAAAAACGAGAAGATTTCTAAAGCCGATAAGATCCCTAAACCTAGTAATGAAAATATTGATAGGGACGAGTCTAATAAATGTTTTGGTTGTGAAGGTTATGGCCATAGAGCTTATGAATGCCCCACTAAACTTAGGAAAGATGGTAAGCGACCTATTTCATATAATGCAACCCTTAGTGATAGTGATAAGGAAGAAAAGCCCGATTCTCCAACTAAGAAAAATTTTGTGGCTTTTATGGCTAGACATGTAAGTGATAATGAGAACTCATCGAATGATGAAATTATAGCACATGCCACTTCCAAGGTCATTGTACATGATTCTCTTATTTTTTATGATAGTGAGAGTGAAGAAGAAAGAGAGAGTGAAAATGAAGATGAGGTTGATATGAGTGAACTTCAAAATGCTTTTCATGAATTATATAAAGAATCTGTTAAATTGAAAAGAGCTAATTTGAAGTTAGAAGCGAGTTTAAGAGAGAGTGCAAAAGGTCATTGATGAAAGTGCCTTAATAGAAGACCTTAGGACACGTGAGAGGACTCTTCAAGAGAAGCTTAACTATGTAGAAGGCGAGAGAGATAGCCTTAGGGGTATAATGGAATCCTTGAAAAAGGAGCTTCTTGCTTTTGAAGAGCGAAATGTTTTACTAGAATCTAAAATTTTAGATTTGGAAAATAAATTAAAAGATTCTAGTAATGTCAAATTTGATTTGGAGTGTCGTTCGGAAAAACTAGATAAAATGTTAGGAACGGTCCAAATTAAAAATGACACTTTTGGTTTAGGCTTCAATTCTTGTAATGATTTTAACCCTAAAGTCAAAACCAATGTTTTAGGAGAATCTTCTAGGAATGCATTTAATGATCACTCCTTAGATAAATCTTTTCGACATATTCTTACTTATACACTTTGTGGTCGACAAGGTCATCTTAGGAAATTTTGTTTAGATCTTAAACGAATTCCTAGAAAATCCCATAGTAAAGTAACCACGATAGCTAATGTTCCTACACCCCAAGATAGTAATTCTTCATTAATTTGGGTTAGGAAATCCGACTTGGTTGCCTTACAAAATAGGGATTTTGATTCTCATTTACTTTCACATCCTTCCTCCCTTGCTAAATCTAATGGATGAATGTGTTAGTGTTTGCATACTTTAGCATTTGTACTTCATGCTATATTCATATGCTAAATGTATGCTTGTTTAGTCATTTTCTAGTCATTGCCTTATTTCATATCACATGCTAGAAATTATGACTTGTTTATCTTTTTGTATTATATTTTGTGTTTGAATCGACTGCATAATATAAAAAGATTTTTGTTTATCATTTGTGTTTTATTTATTTCATTTAAGCTTAATGAAAAATACAAATGATTTTTGTTTGTCCTTTTGAGTAAATATTTACTTTTGATTAAAAATGTTAAAAACTCAAAAAGATTTTGTTTTGTGTGTATTTTTGTTTGACACACTTTATGTGGCATATATTTGTGTTTGAATCCTATCGTTTACGCTTCCATGTGGCTAGAACTTTTGGTTTAGATTTTCAATCCTTAAAATGTTCTTTACCATGTTTTATATGGAGTAGTTGGATTTTGTATTGTTTAAATGGATTCTATTTCTATATGCCTCTATTCACACATGCACGAGATCTTTTGAAATCTTAATGTCACATGTTATATTTGAGCTTTTTGAGGTGTTCTCCTATCAATCTAGTCATCTACATATCTATGACCTAGGAGGACTAGTGCATGTCAAAATCCGTTGCATGTGAGATTTGTGTGAAAAATGAAAACATGATAAATTAATATATGCACGGGGAAGGGCTCCGAAAGGATGAATTAAATCCTTTGCGATAGTAAGCCACCGTTGATTGGATCTAAAAGAAATACGTGATCCAAAGGCCTAAAAACAGAATATTTGGCATTAAACAGAAAGCAATTGCCAAGGCCTATGTTTGTATGATATATTCATTCAAAAACAAAAGAATATATATGCTCATTGAGGGAGGATTGGATGGTATATCAACGGTTTGCACAATGTCCATTTATCCTAGTTGTCTTTAATGTCATGACTCTATTTGGTTTGTAGAATCATCATCATGCTAGGCTTGTATACATTGTGTATGTTTGTTCATTGAGTTCAATCTTTATATTGTCACATGAGGTTATATTTAACTGTGATGAAGTTTGCAATCAAATGAGAAATCCGTGAACGTTTCTTAAGTGTTTGGGTCTAAATTTAATTGTTGCTAGTTCACACCCCTACACTTCCGTTTCCATATGACACATTTTTGCCATACGAGTGTGCAAACTTATTGTATTTTGTGTCATGTGTGTGTTTATATCTATCTATATATGCACGTACTTATTGGTATATTTATAGTATATATATATATATATATATGATATTTGTTTGTCTTTGCCTTGCTTTAATTGCCCATATGCTTTCATGTCTTATCACTTTAAGCTTTCACATGCTGTTTATTAGTTCTTTATCCTTTGCCTATTCCCGAACAAAAAGGGGGAGAATGATGATAGGGGGAGAAATGGTATTTAATCCTATTATTATCGTATCTTCGTTTGGGGGAGATTTATCTTAGGGGGAGACGTCTTTCTAAGTAGGTCATGTGTTTAAAGGGAGAATTAATTTAGGGGGAGTAATTAATTAATTGCATTTAATATTTTGATATTCCCTATGCATTTGATGTGTTGGCTTAAGTGTGCAGGAATTATTCTAAAGCGGCATCTTTCTATGGCAAAGCGTTTGATCCTTGGGTTGAGTCAAGATTGGGCGGGGTATGTTTTTGTGTCTAGTAGAGCTTGACGGCCCTTTAGGATTTTTGTTTGGTTTTTGTCCCGGAATAGCCAAAGGGGGAGATTTGTAAGGACACAAATTTCAAATTGAGTCCATATATAGTTTTGGCTCAATTCCGGACAAAAACATTTATTCATAGGATTTTATTTAATTGTAATATTCAAGACCTATGAAGTGTTTGTTGAAGACGTAGCGGCAAAGAGTATAAAGCATCATCAACATGCCGTAGTTTATGTGCCTCGTTTGTACGTCATCAACTTAGTTCCATGCTCCCAAGGTATGAATGCAATTATATTTATATATGAGCTTGGAACAATTTGTATTGGGTGTTAGGTTAATAAAAACTGCATTTTATTTTTCAGAAAGAATCAATTAGAAACTTAAAAATAAGTATATAAAAGTTTATAAAAGTTTCTGGGCCAAAATCGAATTTTACAAACTTTCTGGACGTTCGTTAGAAATGTCGTTCGAACGAGTTTTTTCGTTCGAACCAGATTTCGTTCGAACGAGTTTTGTCGTTCGAACCAGGTTCGTTCGAACGAGTTTGCCAACGACTGGTCAGTCGTTCGATATGTCGTTCGAACGAGTTTTCGTTCTAACGAGATTCTAACGAGCCCAGGCTGGTCGCTCGTTAGAAGTCTCGTTCGAACGAGAGTCAAGTTCGTTCGAACGAGACATCAGGCGGGAACGGTTTTGACCAGTTTTTGACAGTTTTTTCCCCACTTCTCCACTTGGTTTTCAACCAACTTTTTCATGCATTATTATGTGCGGGAAACACATTTTCCAAGATAACTTTTCCATCCTAATACATCTCCTAGAGAGAGTTTGAGAGATTATACCAAAAAGGAAAATGTTCATGTTTTAAGTGTTCTTCAACTTAAAGAAAAATCTTTAAACACTTAGTTTACACCCATTGTTGTTTATTCCAAGTTCCATATATAGATATCAATTGCTTGGAGATTGTTTTGGCACCGGTTTTTCTCTACACCGAATTGAAGAGAAGTTTGTTTCATTTCTACCCATTTGGAGAAAGGCTCCATGTCGAATTGAAGAGAAGTTTGTTTCATTTCTACCCATTTGGAGAAAGGCTCCATGTTAGGGTGACGGTGTGCCTAATTGCCCGATCGAAGTATTCCGAGACCACGGTGGAGCTCCGTTGGTTATCCGCTAATTGGAGGTTGAGACAAGAAGGAGCATCACGGCTTGAGAGGGTTCAAGTTTAGGAAGTAAGTCTTTTGTCTTGTATTTTGTAATTCCGTTTTTAGTGGATTTGAGGCTAGGGCCGTCCCGAGGTTTTTTTCCCGTTAGTGGGTTTTTCCTCGTACATCGCGGTGTTGTGTGACTGTTGATTTTATCTTGCTCTATATCACTTAGAACGCATGCTAGATTAATTTCAAGATAAAATTTGGTTTTACAATCACACTAATTTAAATTGGGACTTTAATTTAATATTGGGTAAATTTGGTTTATTCAAGTCACTTGCTAAAATTGGTTTCGCCTAACTTTGGATATAATTGTTAATCATGACTTAGGCAAATTCTAGGACTTGAATTTTGTTGTAATTTGTTTTGTAAGATATTAAAACTCGGCCTTGTTATTTTGTGAAAACCATCTCAACGCTTCCGCATCTATTTAAAAGGAAATTATTTTTTTAATTTGAGAAAATTAATCACCGGGGATCCAACTGCGTCTTCAGTGGCCCTGATGTTGATCCCATTAGAATTAATCCACCAAAACATAAGACAATATCTAATTCTAGAATTCTGAAATTTAAGACCCATAATATTTTCAAAATGATTCCAAACAGAGGTATTAATATTGTTGGATCTAAATATGTGAGAGATGCTTTACTCTTGATATAAATTGCAACATCGACATCTTGAAACAAAAGGAATATTGATAACTTGAAGATTAAAATCGAGAGGAATAACATTATGAAGGGTGCTCCACATGAAGGTAGAAACTTTCAGAGGTAATCTAAGATCCCAAATCAAGGTGAAGGAAAATTGAACCCCATGTTTGTGCCTCACTACATCCAAAGATTTTTTTTAAAGTAAAACCATGAGAAAGACAACCTTGGTTATGAGCTTCAAAAATATTATCATCAATAACATCATACACTTCTTGTATTCTTTTCCACATCCCACTTGTAAAAGAAGGTGTTTCTCTAAAATTCACATGAGCTAATTTTTTATTTTGAAGTTTACAAAATTAGCCCTTAAAGAATTATTATGAAGAAAATGAATCAAAATTTTGCAAGATAAAGCCAAACACACGTAATGATCTTACGAACACCAAGCCAACCTTCAGATTTAGGTTTAGAAATAACATCCCATGAAACCCAATGACGTTTGTGAGTTTCATTGGAATTACCCCAGATAAAATTTGGACAAATCTTATTAAAATCTTGGATGAAAGACACTGTAGGAAATATAGCAGAGGAAACATGAGTTCCTAAAATCATAAGAACCACTTGTATCAAGATCATCTTACCTGCCATAGAAAGAAACCCAGACTGCCAATGCTTAATACGAATAACAACCTTATCAGTGATAGGAGCAAAAATAACATTTTTTCGGCCCTGGTAGAGCGGAATACCAAGATAAGTAAAAAGCATATATTTAATAGGAAACCTTATGAAAGAAGTTAGTTTTTTTCTTTACCAAACAGAGCATCTGGGAGTTGCTATTATGCATCTTTTGGAAGCGTTAATGCAATGCACTGAGTGAAATTCAAAATCGTCTATAAATTGCATAAAGGATCTGATCGACCAAAGATTTTCATTATGAAAAAATATTATATCGTCTGCAAAAGAGAGGGACAACCCCTAGCATTGAATAATTCTCCATTGACCCGTCTACCATGAGATTGTGGGAACCCCTAGTGAGAACCTATGCCGCAATTATGAATAAAGCAGGGGATAATGAATCACCTTGACGCACCCCACTCCCTGATTTAAAATAAATACACGACTTGCCATTAATGAAAATAGAATACCAACAATTAGACAAGATTCTCGAGACTATACCTATACATGTTTTTGAGAATCCAAAAGCCTGGAGAACCTTTCAAATAAATTGCAAGGAGATTCTGTCATATGCTTTGTCCATATCCACTTTGATCAGAACGTTAGAACCATGAATCTTCTTGTTGAGATTAGAAAATGATTTCTATGTAAGAAGAATAGTATCCATGGCGTGGCGACCTTGTATAAAACATGTTTATGAAGGAGAAATAATCTTGGGGAGCAAACTACCAAAATGGTTAGACAAAATTTTAGAAATTATTTTGTTAGAAAAGTTGCAAATGCTTATGGGTCTAAAATTCGAACAATTTATAGGAGTTTCCACTTTAGTAATAAGAATAATGTTAGTAGAAGTTCAACTCTTGTGAATTTCATGCCCGAGAAAAAAGCATTGAATAGCTAGAACTAAATCCTCCTTGATGATGTCTAACAAGCTTGGAAGAAGAACCCATTAAATTTATCTGAACCCACCACACTATCTTTGTCCAATGAATAATAACCAACTGAATTTCTTCAATAGATGGAACATCAGTAAGCGTAGAATTGTCGCAAGCATTAACCAATTTAGGAATCTGCTGAAAAATGATAAGATTGTTATCACTTAAAGAAACCTCCAAAAGAATATTTTGAAAAAGTGAAATAACGCATTTTTCAAACTCATTAGAATCAGAGAGGCATGATCCATTGCCATCCTTAACCCTATGAATGAACAATTTGTTATTTTTCTTCCTAAACATGGAATGAAATTTTTTTGAATTCAAATCACCATGATTAACCCATTTAACTCTAGATTTTTTCTTCTAATAAACCTCATTAATTTTCAATTCCTTATTGAAGTTAGCCTTAGCAAGATGCCAATCTTCTCTATGTTGTGGGGAAGGATCAATATCAATAATTTCCTCCTTGATGATCAACTCATATTCTGCTTTTTCGAAAAGGATGAAGACATTCTTAAAAACCTCTTTGTTCCAAGATTTTAATTTTTTTTGGACATTTTTAAGCTTGGATGAAAATAATGCCACTGGACACCCACTACCAACAAAACCCAAGCATCTCTCACCACTCTAAGAAAAGAATTATGAGAGGCCCACATGTTTTGAAAATGAAAAGGTTTTGGGATAGAATTATAAGTAAATTATAGAGATAGGATAAGAGGGGCATGATCGGAGTTAATGCGATTAAGATGTTTTATAGAAGAATAAGAAGAAAAAGGATTATGAAACCATCCATCATTGCGAAAGACCCTATCAATCCTAGACCATATCCTATCATCACCATTACGATTGTTACACCAAGTATATTTAGCACTCGAAAAAAGGAATTTGATTTAACCCAGCATTGATCATGGTAGAATTAAAGTCTAAAATGGCATGTCTATCAACCAAATTACCATCCGATTTTTCATCTTGATTGGACAAAATATTGAAATCTCCTCCAATAACCTAAGAATCATAACCAAGAGAATCAATAGTGTTAATCTCATCCTAAAGAGGTTGCCTATCATCTTTATTGCATTTGGCATATACACACGAAAATAAATAGGATTTGGGAAAGTTTGGAAATTAAATGGTGATAGATAAAACTTCTTCCATATCCCTAACCAAATCAATTTGACAATGAAATTTCTAAATAATCCAAATCTTCCCAGTAATTTTGGAAGTACCCCTCGAGAAATCAATTTTTCGAATAAGAGAGTATATTAGCAAAATCAAGTTTAGATTCCTAAATAGCAATCATACTAATCTGAATTTTTTTAATAATACATTTGAGTCTACTATAAATTGGATTATTTCCTATTCCCCTAATATTCCAGAAAAGGAGATTTGACATGTGTTACTAATCTTAGGAGAAGCTTGAGAAACAATTGCAGACCTTGTTTTAATATTAGAAGCATGAACAAATTTGATCTTCTTTTTCTTTATTTTTGCAATAGGAAATGGAAAAACTGAGTGATGGTTGTTGGGCTTATGCGAAACTGCAGTCTCAGGTTGAACAAAAGAACCTTCAAAATCTTTGAATCCTGCAAGTTGTTTTTCAAGATTTGAAGAAAATTCTTTCAAACTTGTGAGAGAAATCTGGTTACCAGTAACCTCATCAGCATCTTCGAAAGGAATTCCAGAGAGGTTTTGTAATTTTTTGAATGCATGAGTGTCAATCAGGAGGAGAAGAGGTAAATGATCGGTGGTTGAAATTTTTGGTTGGAAGAAAAATGTTTGGAACTATATCAGTTTTGTAAGAGAATTCTCCTTCTTCCGAGTCTGAGTGTAACACTGAAAAGGAATTTTTTAGATTAATTCCCTCTTTTACAAAGTCCGAGGAGTCTGGTTTACAAAGACAGTTATGAGCAAGGTTTTTTTTAAACAACCATATTATTACCATAAATGATAGAAGCGATTTGGGAAATGGAAGTAAACCCATGAGTTGTAATTTCTTGAAGATGTAAACCACTAGGGTGAGTTTTAGTAGGAACAATAACATGATTCTAAACGTCAAAATCTTTTATAACTAATACACCAGTATGATGTTTTTCTTTCCAATTTTTCAACAAGGGTTTATGATCCAATACCGAGGCAGTATGATGAGAAGAATTAGGTTTGGGTGGTAAGTTAGAGGTAATAGCGGATGAAGGCAGTTTAGGTTTTTTAAAATTATTAGAAGCATGAATATTTTTAATTTTTCCAAAAGAACGCAATCACGTTATACATGACCAGTGAGTAAACAACACCTACAAAAGGAAGGAATGTTTTTGTGTCCATCCCTCCGATCCTCGCGGCGAGAGAGAGACAAAAAAAGAGTGGTGGTCTTCTTCTTCTCGGGAGGATCTTGGTTCCGTGCATTCCTCTTAGGAGCGCTTCAGGTGGCGTCGGTGATGAGATGAAAAATGTAGAGAGAGGGAGTCGCCGGTCTATTTTACTCAAAATAGAAAAAAGAAAAGGGAGTGATCCCGATGGACAGCATCCAAAGACATACTGATACATAAGAAACCAAAAATGATTTGAAAAGGGTCCGGAGGCTAAGTTACGAAATGGGAAGGTGTTAGGAACCCATTCCGCCCTTACGGTCTCTCATGGGTTGTTGCTATTTTCCTTTATTTCCCCGTGATATATGTGCATGTGTTTATGTAGCAGAGATAGGAATAATCAACTTGTATCATGGAAGAGATAAAGCGAGTCATCCGTAGGAATGTTCCTAAAAGTAATATTAGAAAATAGGATTTATGTGATTATCCTAGCGTCGATCATTATAAGGGAATGATGATGCATGCGGGATAATACGCCACTAAGAAAAAATATATGTATATATAGAGTATAAGAGAGTTAATTTTTAAAGCATGTAGGAAAAATATAAAAGAGTATAAAAAGAACTCGAGTCTTGGGTTTTACCCCGAGACGCCTACGTAGCCTATAGAGGCATCAAAGTCCACGTAGTTTGTATGCAAAATGAGGGGTGGGGTTTATCCCATAAATCCAACTGGGACTTCTCTTATATGTGTGTGTGTGTGTGTGTGTGTAAAAAAGTGTTTTAGTTGTGAGAAAAGTGTGAGAATTCCCATTTGGAATTTATGAGCAAACCCTCTTTTTCTTATTTTTTGGGTTTTATTTATAATAAAATAAGAGATGTGAAATAATACTAGATAAAAAGTATATGAGGATATATGAGATGAGATAATAAAAGTGCCAAGTAGAAAACAAATTAATGCGAATTTAGGGGAATTTAAAAAGAGAGTTGAGAAAGTTGGACCTTCTTGAAGATCTTGAGCTTGGTCTTGGGTATTGGAGAGGAGCCCTTGCACTTGGGTGATGATGGAGGGTACTTAGTTCACCAAGTTTGAGGAAAAAGGTGATGAAAGGTGAAGGTTGGGAAGGGATTTGGATGTAGAAACCACGCTGACGTCGAGAGTGTTTTTTTGAGCTTCCTGAGAGTGATGGATTTCAGATCTTCCTCCCCTATTAAAATGAGGTTAGGACCTTCTTTTTATAAGCCCAGGGCATTGCCGAGCGGTATAGCCATGGTCCTGCCAATCAGTAGGTGTGTTTGGGCACTCTGCCGATAGGCAGGGTTTGGGACCTGCCGTTTAACAATCTCCTTCAGGTCCCTTCGAAAAATTGGTCATAGAGCGCAAATCTTTGATACGAATCGGGCACGGGGTAAACCGTTGGAAAGGTATTTCAGAGACTTCGAAAGTCCTTTGGACTGCTCCCAGGTCCAGGAGTTGACTTTGGGTCAAATGTGGCTCAGAAGCATTTGTCGATCCTTTAAACGGGGGATCGTTCGACACAAACGGATAGTTCGTTCGTACAATAGGTAAGAATCGCACATGGGGTGGACCATTGGAAAGGTGAGGATATTTAATTTGACATTAAAAAGAGTTTAACTCAGTTTGGGGAGTTGACTTTAGTCAACCGGGGCCTGGAAGCGTCCGGTGACCTTTTGGATTAAAACGGATCGTTCATCCATACCGTAAGTCAGAATCGCGCACGGAGCAGACCGTTGGAATGAGGATTCAGCACCCTTCAAAGATTCATTCAGTCTCAATCGAGTTGAAGAGTTTGACTTTTGGTCAAACGGAAGCTAGGAGTGCTCGATTGCCTTTAGGTCAGTACCTGGGGTATGACTTAAATTTATAGTGATGAAGGGAGGTGATAGGGACCTAAGGAGAGGTTTAGGGGGTGCTATAATGGTGTGTCTACAGAGCCCCTCGATGGGTGAGTTTGGAACAAATGATAGTTGTCGAATAGACACCGCATGATACCTTTGAAAGAGGTGTATTCTGAGGACCTGAGGGATGAGGATGACCGATTCAGGGGGGCGAGGCCGATTCTGAGAACCTAAGGATGTGGTTTACCAATTCTGTGGATTGAAGCCAATTTTGAGGGATTAAGGATGAGGATGACCGATTCTGCAGTTCAGATCCAATTCTGAGGGCTTGAAGATGAGGGTGATCGATTTTGTGGTTCAAAGCCAATTCTACGGACTTAAAGATGAGGGTGACCGATTATGTGGGTCGAAGCTAATTCTGAGGGCTTGAAGATGAGAGTGACTGATTCTGTGGGTCGAAGCCAATTCTGAGGGCTTGAAGATGAGGGTGACCGATTCTGCGGGTCGAATCCAATTCTTACGAGTTTGAAGATGAGGGTGACCGATTCTGCGGGTCGAAGCCAATTTTGTGGGCTTAAATAGCATGCTGGGATGGTCTTAAAGGAATTGATGACCAAAGAAATGATGGGGGTGGCCAATTCTATGGGTCGAAGACAATTCTGAAGGCTTGGAGATGAGGGTGATCGATTCTGAGGGTTGAATCTTATTCTGAGGTCTTAAGGATGAGGGTGACCGATTCTGTGGGTCGAAGCGAATTCCGAGGGCTTGGAGATGAGGGTGACTTATTCTGCGGGCTTGGAGATGAGGGTGGCAAATTCTTCAGGCTTAAAGGTGAGATGACCAATTCTGTGGGTCGAAGCTAATTCTGCGAGCTTAAGGTGAGATGACCAATTCTGCGGGTCGAAGCCAATTCTGCGAGCTTAAGTTTGGAATGACCAATTATGTGGGTTGAAGCCAATTTTGAGGTCTTAGGTTTGAGATGACCAATTCTGCGGGTCGAAGCCAATTCTGAGGGCTTAGGTTGAGATGACCAATTCTACGGGTCGAAGCCAATTCTGAGGGCATGAAGATGAGGGCGACTGATACTACGGGTCGAAGCCAATTCTGAGGGCTTAAGTTGAGATGACCAATTATGAGGGTCAAAGACAATTTTGAGGGCTTAGGTTGAGATGACCAATTCTGCGGTTCGAAGCCAATTCTGAGGGATTAGGTTGAGGTGACCAATTTTGCGGGTCGAAGACAACTCTGAGGGCTTGAAGATGAGGGTCACCAATTCTGCAGGTCGAAGCCAATTCTGAGGACTTGAAGATGAGGGCGACCAATTCTATGGGTCAAAGACAATTCTGAGGGCTTAAGTTGAGATGACCAATTTTGCGGGTCGAAGCCAATTCTGAGGGCTTAAATTAAGATGACCAATTCTGCAGGTCGAAGCCAACTTTCAGGGCTTAAGTTGAGATGACCAATTCTGGGGGCTTGAAGATGAGGGTTACCTCGGGGATCTCTGCCGGGGAAATTAACTCGTGAATTCGATTTGAGATGGGGAGCTGATTGCTGGGGAAATCCTTGTGTCTTTTGGAGACTTTATCGAGGGGGAACAACCAATTTGATTATAGGGAAGTGATTAGGTGGTCCAGGGTTTGGATGCATTTTTTGGGGAACCTTTGAGACCTTCGGGGAATTTTGGGATACCTTAGAGGTCCTCCGGGGACGTTGTCGGGAGAAGATTCACTTAACTTTTGTGGAAATAGGGATTCTTCTTGGGGAGTGCGAAACTTTCTTGATGAAAATGTTCTAAATCCTCTCCATGATTTTTAGGAATTTTCTGAGGATTTTTTAGGGTTTTCTGGTATTTTTTGGGAATTTTTGTACGAAAATTTAATAGGGGTGCCGGTCGGCATGGTGTACAGGGTGCCATTCGGCAGTGGCATGGACTTTTGAGTTGTATCGAGAAGGCAAAGGGTCAGTTTCGATTGGCATGACCCTTGGCATCCTATATAAAGGGGGAGAATTCCCCTCATTTTTCACGGCTTCTTGCATTCTCTCTTTCTACGATTTTCTTCTGCGAAGCGTTCTAGCAATCCGTAATTTGAGAAATGGCTGCTTTTGTGAGCACTGCAGTACACCGAGAGTGGTTGGCTATTGATGTTTGGCCGAACATGGAGGGGAGGGCCAGGGATCCTCTTGCTTTGGGTAATGAGAA
The DNA here is from genome assembly GCA_949130495.1 of Sambucus nigra. NCBI lineage: Eukaryota > Viridiplantae > Streptophyta > Magnoliopsida > Dipsacales > Adoxaceae > Sambucus > Sambucus nigra. The sequence goes on from OX422218.1 coordinate 353,900,017, forward strand.
CTCTTTTGACACGTTCGAGCCGATTGCGAATGAGCGGACCTTACTGTGGGAGCCGTCGCATCATCGCTCTTCGAGGGTAGTGAACCCTAGTAGTTATGTAAGTAAAAATGACCTTTGGCATTCCTTTTTTGTGTTTTCCTCTTTTCTTGGATTTTGACAAGGATTTTTCTTTTTGACAGTCCGATGTGTCTCTATTGACTATGCGTGCCCGCGGGACGACGGGGCTTAAGGATGTCTGGGAGCATCTTCCACCTGTGGTGCGTTGGGTGGTATCATCAGTAGGCTTTGGGAGGTTGGTGTCTGTGCAGGATGAGATGCCTCGTTCGACGGTCATTTTATGCGCTCTGGGGGAGAGGTGGTGGGACACTATCCACACCTTCCATTTTGGTTTCGGGGAGATGACTGTGACTTCCATAGATGTGCAGTAGCTGCTGGGGCTAAATTACGATGGGGAGAAGATAGAGGTGGATCACTCCTTACGAGTGAGGCCAGAGGCGGTGCACGCGATGTTTGGTGATGTGGGGAGGATAGTGTTTAGGGACTCCATCCGTCTGTAACTGTTGAAGGATGTTTTATTGGGTAGGGTGATTGATGTGGAGGACGGGCTGTAGGTGAGGAAGATAGCGGGGTTATTTATTTTGCTAGTGCTGGGGGGATTTCTGGTGGCGTCGAGCGACGACATCATTCACTTATGGTTTTTTCCATACTTGATGATGATTTATAACATCCCCCTCTATGATTGGGGGAGCCTAACTTTGGAGACCCTTTTTTTTTCTTTGGATTCATTCAACCGGTGCTGCCGGTAGACTTTTACTGGAGCTACGTATCTTCTTGAGGTATTCTTTAGTTTGTGCATTTTCCTTTCATGCATTCCTATTTTCCTTATGCGTATCTTTTTAATTACGAATTTCCTGTCTTTGGAAGATGTGGTTCTATGAGGTAATTGGGTGTAATACCCAGTTGGTTGCTTTGAAGGATGACACCATTGGGGATTTTTATCGGTTGCATCGGTGGAGGAAGGCCAATCGACAGTCGAGGAAGTCTTTCTCTTTGGAGGCAATGCGTCAGGTCTTGAATGGCCTAACCAGTGATAGGGTAAGACTTTTTTCTTCTTCCGTCCAAAACTTTTATTTGCTCTGATTCCATATTGGCTTATATCTGCTGGGGATTTTTCAGGTGACGTTTTACCCTTGGGGGATGACTGTTCGGGATACGGGGTTGACCAGAGTGAATACACAGATAAGCCATTTGCTGGCGCATGAGTTTGGACACTCTTAGTATCTCGGGGAAAGGGTGGTCTGAGAGATTGTTGAGGAAGAGGTGGTGATGCCACCTACGAGGCCCCTATGTCTATGAGGCGGGAGAGGATACTATCAAAGGATGCGAGGATCACGATAATGATTGGAGACTCCTATCTGTTATGCATTGATATAGTTGTACCGTATGATTATATGGACTTTTTGATGATCTGACTGATCTCACCCAGTATATATGATGCACTACCCTTCCCTCCTGCGGGTTTGAGTCAGCTAGTGGGGTCCTCTCATAGCGGTGGAGGTCCGTCAAAATCTGCGGTGGCTGCGACTTCGGAGATGCCCTTTGTGCGGTTGCATACTCCTTCGTACAACATTTGGCGGGCTGATGGATGGATTGTGCCTATGTTGCATCATCCTCATGCGATGGATTCAGAGGAGTTGGGCTTGATAGAGGAGGTCCTTCGTCCTGAGGTATATCTTTTTGTTCTTCTCATTTGGTTTTTGTTGATCTTTTTTTCTTGATACTGATTTTGTCCTTTCTTGCAGCACGTCTGGGTGTCCACCACTTGGCTAAAGGACATTAGGGACTGGATATCTTCGGTGACTGCCCATATTTGGGACGTGATTCCTGTTCCTTCTTGCTTGGTGTCGTCTGCCTCGTCCGGGGAGGAGTCTGGTTCGAGTAGCGGTGGTGCGTCATCTCATCGCAGGGGAAAGATAGCGCGTCGTCGGGGTAGAAGCTCTTAGGAGAGATGTTTCTTGCTTGGTGTCGTCTGCCTCGTCCGGGGAGGAGTCTGGTTCGAGTAGCGGTGGTGCGTCATCTCATCGCAGGGGAAAGATAGCGCGTCGTCGGGGTAGAAGCTCTTAGGAGAGATGTGAAGATTAGGTGACAGAGAGAGAGGGAGAATGTGGGTTCGGGCTGGGTCCCGTTGTTTTTCGGCCTTTCTTTATTTCCTACAAGATTGATGTAACACAAAGAAGTATATATCTAAGCAATGAAATGGAATTTTTATTATTATCTTCTATTAGTGTTGAATGAATGAATGCATGTACATGCACTTTTTACTTTGTTACTGAGACTGTAAAAAGAAATATTTTTTGAAGTTTTAAAAGGAAGTTTTATTCATAATGAGGAATTATATAAGATGAAAAGGGGATTTTTGAAATCCTCTTGAGAATATCAATTTATTTATTGAGTTTTCTGATTTTGACAAAGAAGGAAAAAGGGAAATTTTAAAAAATATGGGGTTACCGATCGGCAAGACCCTTGTCCTGCCTATCGGCAGGTCAGTCCAATCCCATTATTTCAAAGCTTTGATTGGTACCCTCTTCAGCCTTAAGTACCTTGTGGGGCATGGTTTCCTTCGATTTTTATAGAGTTTATGTCTTTTGTGGTAGTTTTCAAGTATAAGAAGGGGTTAAGGGTGGAGTGTTTTCATCACACCTTCACATTCTCCTTCTCTTATTCTGTGAGATGGCTCTCTCTGGTAGTGTTGAGTTTGCCAACTACCTCGAGACTTTGGAGGCGATGTGTTCCTACAATGTTGACTACAATGCTTACAACATGCGTCGAGTTTCTTTACGGTATAATCGACCCATAGAGTGGAACATGCTAATGGCGGCGGTACAATTCTGGTACCCTGAAGACCATGTATTTCTCTTTGGCTTGGAAGAAGTCTGTCCGACCTATGAGGAATTTTCTTCCATGTTGGGGCTAAATCTCAGCGTTTTTACGGCTCTGCCTGAGTTTTCCTATTCTCCCCGAGGGTTGTTGGCCAGGTTTCTCCGCATCTCGCCCTCGGTGGGTAGATCCTTGGTTACTGGAGTAATGATTTCTCTTTCAGCGGTGCTGCGGTCCATGCATTTACAGGAGGTTGGTGATGCTGGATATGCCAGAGCTATCATTTTGGGCTTGGTTTTGAAATTATTTCTAGCGACCGAGGAGCTGCTGGTGGACCCACAACTTGCAGCTATTACTTCATGGATGTCCTACCATCGCAATCCTGTGGCGGTGATACTGGCAGAGACTTTAAATGGCCTGCATGCCTGGCAAGAAGGTTGTTCTGACTTTATGAGGGGGAGCCCAGTGATGTTGTTCATGTGGTTGTCTTAAATATTTTTCCTGGTGACTCCTCTGGAATATCCTTTGTCGGTTGTACCCAGCTTCTTTCGTGGCATTTCATCAGCGTGGGTCTGGATATTGAGAGCTGTGAGAACTAGTTTGTGGAGCATGGGGCTTTAAATCTTTATTGGTCAGTGCCTTGGTAGGGACAGTTGCTGCCTATTCTGGAACTAGGAGAATACCTATATGTCTGGACGGTTGGTCTCAAACAGATCTCTTTTTATTTCACTTGGCGACTTCTTTGCCAATTTGGCTGGGAGAAGATCATGCCACCTCATACACTAGACTTCTTTCCGGTAGAAGATCTAACAGAGCATCTGTGCATGCGGCTTGGATTTTTATGGGAGTGTCGATGTCCGTCGACCCGTCCTTCTCAGTCTGTTGGGAGAGTTTGGCATATCCCTGGGGACTATATGAAGTGGTTGTGGAGAAGAGTAGTCAGCAAGATGTTGGCAGTGGAGACCGGACAATGGTGGCTTATCTTATCCGATACCGTGGAGGGAGGGGTTGTGGTGTTTCCAAAGATGGTTCGAGATTATCGGTCTATAGAGAATGTGCGACACTCTATTCAGGCAGGGGAAGCTTGGGGACCCCATGATGTAAATGATGATGATGGAGCGGGATCCTCTGGTAGCTGTGGGTAGGACTCTTGGAGACTTAGTTTTGTACTGGGGAATAAATTTGGGAATTTTATTTGGTTTTCTAGGAATGTAAGGGGGAGGGGAGTCATCCGTTCCTTTATGTAATTTCACCTGTAATTTCCTATTAGTGAAATAAACAAGTTTTTGATCATCCAGTTGTGCCTTTTGATGAATTTTGCATTTTGGAATTATCCATACTGATCACTAAGGCATGCATAATCCTTTTATTCAAGTATATGTTAGAGTTAACTGCTGTTCTTGGAGATAAGAAAAGAATAGTTTTGTGACAAAGAAAAGGGTAATACTCATGTAAGATGTATGAGCTCCTTATGTACCTCTGGGGGTTCTGAAAAGTTTTAATTTTTCTGAAAATGGTTTTTGCAGAGAATCAGGCCCACGTAGTTCTGGGTAGAGGGGAATGAAGTTTTTTTCAAGAGAATAGAAGGGAGATGAGAAGATTCGTAGTGCATCGAGATTTCAAACTAGGGGTAAAATTTCTTGAGACGGTCCAGGTTGACTAGACGAGCCATCTCTTCACCATCTAAGTCGGTGAGCATGGCGACACCGTCGGATAAGATCTTTTTGACAATGTATGGGCCGCTCCAATTGGGCTTGAACTTCCCTCTGGGGTCCCAGATGGGATCTACTATTTCTTTGAGGGCTAAATCCCCTTCTCAGACACCGCGATCCTTGACTCTCTTATTGAATTATCGCGTTATTCGATGATGGTACCCTTTTATGTGATATAGAGCTTTCAATCTTCTTTCGTCCAAGAGTGACAGCTCGTCGAGACGTCTTTGGTGCTAGACCTCCTCACTGACCTTCCTTCCAAGCATGACGCATAACGAGGGTATTTACAGCTCCACAGGTAGGACTTCTTCCAAGCCATAGACTAGAGAGTAAGGGGTAGACCTAGTAGAGGTTCGGATTGAGGTTCGGTAGCCCTAGAGGGCGTATGGGATTCGGTCGGCCCAATATCGACAGCTTTCAATCATCTTACTGATGATGGATTTGAGGTTCTTATTGGCAGCTTTGACTGCACCATTGGTCTGAGGACGGTAGGGAGAAGATTTGTGTCTTTAAATCCCATACTCATTGACCAATTCTGTGACTTTTGCCTCGAAATGCAACCCGTTATCTGAAATTAGCTCGTGCGGGACCCCATATCGATAGATGATGTTTTTCTTGATGAATTGGGTCACTTTCTTGGCGTTCAGAACTGCATATGACTCGATTTCGACCCATTTAGTGAAGTAATCAATGGAAGCTAGGATGAACTCATGCCCGTTGGAAGCCTTGGGTGTAACTTTCCCTATGATGTCGATGCCCTAGGTGAAGAATGGCCAAGGAGAAGTCATGTTGTATAATTCTCGTGGAGGCAAGTGCTGAAGGTTAGAGAACTGTTGTCATTTGAGGCATCTCCAGACGTAGGCGGAGCAATCCTGGATCATGGTGGTCCAGTAATAACCTTGTTGTAGGATCTTCTTAGCAAACATGTGACCGTTCATGTGGGTTCTTCATTCCCCGCTGTGGATTCTTTGCATTACCTCTTCAATGTCAGCCCCTGTGATGCAGTGTAGATGGCTTCCATCGAAGTTCCTTTTGAATAATACTTTGTGACAGATGATGTACTGGGCAGCCAATCTTCGGAGGGTTATCCGGTCTTTCTTGTTAGAACCCTAGGGATACCTACCATGCTTGAGGAGGTACCATATATCATAATACCAACAATTGGGTAGCTCAGGATCTTCTTTAGTGATGAGCTCAATGTGGTAGAAGTGGGTTGGTATATCTTGCTTTTGAACTAGGAAGGGGGCATGTGGGATCTTCTTTAGTTATAAGCTCATTGTTATTCTTTTGGGCATGTTGACCATGGAGGCTAGGGTAGCAAGGGCATCGGCTAGGTTATTCTTTGCTCCAGGTAGGTAGTGGAAGGTGATGTCTTAGAATTGAGAGGCTAGTTCTTCTATGTGGGCATGGAAGGGTTGGAGTTTCTCGTCCTTGACTTTTTATTTTTTGAGCAGTTGACCAATAATGAGGGTAGAATCTCCGTAGACATCTAGGCGTTGGATACCTTTCTTAAGGGCAACTCCGAGGCCTACCATACACGCCTTGTATTCAGTCATGTTATTGGTGCAGGAGAAATCCAATTTGATGGCGATGGGAGTGTGGGAGTCATATGGGGTGATCATAAGTATCCCAATGCCATATCCCTTTTTGTTGGCAGCGCCGTCAAAGAACATTTACCATCGAAGATCTTCTTGAGCAGCGCAGAGGATGTTTTCTTCTAGGAATTTAGAGATCTAGACATCATCTTCTTCCATGGGGTATTCAGCGAGGTAGTCAGAGATGACTCTTCCTTTTATGGCTTTCTGTATGGCATACAGGATATCAAAATTGTCTAAGGGCATCAACCATCGAGCCATTCGGCTGGATAAGATGGGTTTCTCAAGCAAGTACTTGATGGGGTCCATTCGGGATACCAATTTAATGGGGAAGGAGAGCATGTAATGTCACAACTTTTGGGTGACCCAAATAAGCGCGACGCATGCTTTTTCTAAAGTAGTGCAGTTGACTTCTTACCCGGCTAGTTTGTGACTCGTGTAATAGATGGATCTTGCTTTGCAAGAATCCTCAAGGTATTGGGCTAGCAAAGCCCCATTTGTAGTGTCAGTTATGGTCAAGTATAGGATCAAGGGGAGACAGGGATGTGGTGGCATGAGTACTAGAGGTTAGGTCAGATATTGCTTGATTCGGTCAAAATATTATTGGCAGGCCTCATTCCAAACCTTGGTTGAATCCTTTCAGAGGAGTTTGAAAATAGGTTCACAGATTGAGGTGAGCATGTTGATGAACCAGCTGATGTATTGCAATTTTCCAAGGAAACCTCAGACTTCTTTCTCTGTTCGGGGAGGTAGCATCTCAAGTATGGCTTTCATCTTGGAAGGATCTGCTTCTATCCCCTTCTCACTAACCATGAATCCCAAGAGTTTCCCCTTTGATACTGAAGACACATTTATGTGGATTGAGTCTCATCTGATACCGTCGCAGTCGTTCGAAGAACTTTCGGAGAGGGGGGACATGACCTTCTATAGTTTTGGATTTGATAATCATATCATCCACATAGACCTTGACTTCTATATGAATCAGATCATGTAGGATGGTTATGTAGCCCTCTGGTAGGTACCCCAGCATTCTTGAGACCAACTGGCATAACAGTGTAGCAAAAATTTCCCCATGGGGTGATGAACGTGGTCTTTTCTTGATGATCTGGGTGCATTTTGATATGATTGTATCCGACAAACCCTTCGACGAATGACTTGAGATCATTACTAGTTGTGTTGTCCATAATTATTTCGATATTGGGTAACGAATAATCATCCTTTGGAGAGTCTTTGTTCAAATCCTGGTAGTCTACACACATCCAAACTTTCCCTCTTGATTTCGGCACAGGCACTACGTTGGCTAACCATGTGGGATATTCGATCACACAAATGAAATCCACGTTCAACTATTTGACCACTTCTTCTTTGACCTTGAGCGATCATTCGGTGCGGAGATTTCTCAACTTTTGTTTAACTGGCTTGTAATCTGGAAGAGTTGGGATCTCACGTTGAGCTATTTTGGGATCAATGCTGGGCATATTGTTGTAGGACCATGCAAAGACATCCACGAATTCCTTCAGTAATTCTTCGAGTTGTGCGTGCTCATGCTCATCGAAGGTAGCCCCTATCCTAATCTCGCACAATTGGCTACTAGAACCGAGGTTAACAATAATAGTCTCTTCTTCATTAACTTGAACGCAGTTATGTTGTTTGTTATTAACCATATTTAGATATGTTAAGAATTGTTAATTTGCAAAATCATTATCATCAAAAGTTAGATTAGAATCTAAATAATTAATGTAAGGCACAACAATGTACTTAAAATCTTCGTTTATTTCATTGATAGGAAAAATAGCATTGAGAACCTCATCAAAGGAGGTGTCGATTACATTTGAGCAAGGATAGATAACAGAAGAAGAAATGGGGTAAACATTGGGGTTAGGTGGGATTTCAACAGGTAGAACCAACAGAGCATGCCAGTTGAGGAGAGGTGTATTAGCAACTTTAATCAGATGGGATGGATCGAGTGATGTAGTGCCTGAATGAACCATGCAGAGTGTCAGCCCCAGTGTCTGTAAGTTAAACAAATCCTAGGATTCACTTCCCTCGGAATCTTTGGTATCCTTGATGAGCGATTGTACATGGTATTGGGAACTTTCATCCCATGAGTAGATGTCTTAGAAAAATATCTCCATTCCAGGCTTCATCTTCTTGTCTGTATGGTCATACCATGGTTTTGAAAAACCACAAAAGGGGAAGTCTTTTCCCTCTTTGATGAATCGTCCATTTAAGGAGTCACCTAGGATAGTCTGGGTGCAGTCTAATCTTCTCTTTAGTCGAGACTGGAGGATCATTCCGAGCTCTTGTTCTGATGGTTGATACCCTAAATAACAAGGAGGGAAAGCTTTCTTCAGTTCAATGGGCTCAAGTATCCCTTGTTGTCTTTGTCCTATCCCCAGTCCGGGCATGAAGTGCATGTTTCTAAACATTTTAATCACATTGACATTACCGTGAGGGTTGTATTCTTGACAAACTCTTGCTTTGAAATCATCCCCTGTTGGGAGTAGGAGTGGTTCAACTCGAAATCCTGATAGGAGCATATCATTTGACCCGTGTTGTATCTCAAGGATTGGATTGCAAGTACTTACACCCTCGGCATTATCATCGTCGCCCAAAATGGTTATGACTCTTTCGTCGGCGAAGAACTTCAATTTCTGATGGAGTGAGGAAGACACACCCTTAATACTGTGGAGACAAGGTCATCCGAGTAACAGGTTCAAACAAGCGGGGATGTCGATAACTTCGAATTTAATGAAAGGGTTTATAGGGCCAACCCCTATTACAAGTTTTATGTATCCCATCACCTCTCGACGGGCATTATCGTAGGAAATTACAACAGTGGAGGTTGGAGAGAGGTCACTTTCCTTCAGTCCTAAGCATTTGAAGGTTCTTAATGGGCAGACATTCAAGGCGGATCCATTATTGACAAGAGAGAGTGGTGCGATCTTCCCTATAAATTCGATGGAGATGTCGAGTGCATTATTGTGGTTTGGCCCAATTCTGGGGATTTTTTCTTCGGAAAAGGATAGCATTCGGGTAGAGGTTAGGGATCCGACTAAATTCATCGCTTCTTCTGGTGTAGTAGAAAGAGGAACTGTGGGTCCAGTGAGAAACTTGATCAAAGCATTTTTGTGTAGCTGAGAAGACATGAAAAGCCCCCATAGCGTGATGTTAGCTTGAGTTTTCTTCAGTTAATCGAGGATCTTTCTCTCCTCGAGGGTCATCTCTAGCATAGGAAGATTTTCAATGTCATTCCCCTTATTATTTGCGGGTAGTGAGCTTGGGATCTGGTAATGCCTTCCCGATCTGGTCATGTGATTTATCGAAGAAAGGAAGAACATGAACCCCGTTTCCTCATCAATCTTGGTTTGTTCGGCCATTTTATTTATTTCTCCAAGGAGTTCTTCAAATGATATCATCCCACACATGTTGGGTACCGGGTCAGTTTTATTAGAAGCTTTCTCTTCATTTAAATTTCAAATTCTCCCCCCCCCCCCATCTGGTGGAAATGATTTTATCTTACCATGTGAAGTCGATGCATTCCACAACTTCAATGGCTTCTTCGTACAGGTCCTCCCATTCTGTGGGGATATGTAAGGGTGAAGGGACCAGGCATCCTTGTAGCTTCAGAGTATCAAGTAACTCGGTCATACTGCAAATATTATTGGCTTGCGTGAATAATTATGCCATAATCTGGACAACATCATCTAGGATGACTTCATTGGTTAGTACCACCCAACTATCTGACTCTTGGGTCCATTTCTGTGCTTCCAAGAATAGCGTACTGAACATTTGGCAATTAATGATCATCTGTGAGGGCAATTTTAGCCCGAACTCCAGGAGTTGGTTTAACACTTCTAATAATTCTATACTTCCATTTTTAGAACGGGTACGGACAACGATTCATGCTCTGGTAAGGAGTGTCAGTGCCTGATCAACAAGGCTAATAGGGTATAGGAGGAAATATGGGAAAGAATGGAGAGGTTTGGGAGAGTGTATGTGTGTTATTTTGAGTTGAGGGATCAAATTCTAGGTTCATTTCTAGGAAGATGGCATTGGTATGATTTGGGAGTGGGTTGTGAGTAGTATTTGGCTTAGGATTGGTTGGTGGGTCAATGGCACCCCTGTCAATTAGACCTTAGATTATGTTTTGGAGGTGAAAGCATTGGTCGGTAGTATGGCCAGCAGTTTGGTGAAAGGCACAATGGGCATCTGCCTTGAAGTTTCTTGAAAGTGGGTTTGGCAATGTACGAGGGTCCAAGGGTTTGATAAGGTTTTGGCTAAACAAGGCTTGATAAACTTTTGAGAGGGGATCATAGAGCTCGGTGTATTCCTTTTGAACTGGGATAGGGCGGATTTTTGGTTCCCATGAGGTGGTTGGTTGAGAGATGTTGTTGATGGTTAAGACTGCAGCACTGGCAGTTTTATCATATTTTCTAGGGGTGAACTGTCCGGACACTTTCGTTGGTTCAACCTCTATTTTAGTAAGACCTTCCTCGATTTCTACTCCTACTTGTCTGAGATCTCGAAAGTGGGGATAGTACTGTCGTCCCATGGTTGCTCGGACATGGGGCAAGAAGTTCTTTCTCACTATATTGACTTGTTCTTCCTCGGATGGCCGATTAGTCATAGTGGCTGCCTTTTCCCTCCATCGGGCTATGAAGTTACTGACTGATTCCCCAGAATTCTGTTTGATCAGCTCTAAATCACGTTGAGTGACCTCAAGCTCTTCGTTGTATTTATACTACGACATGAATTCACAGGCTACATCCTCCCAACTACGGATTCTGGACTCCTCGAGAGACAAAAACCATTGGAGGGCGCTATCCTTAAACGTTTACTGAAATAGTTTGGCCATCACTTCTTCAGAATCCCCTATGAGAGTCATAGAACGGTGATAACTGCGAAGATGAACAATTGGTGGTCCACTTCCTCCTAATTTCTCGATATTCGGCATTTTGAACTTCTCGGGTAATCTCGCCTTTGGATAAGGAGACACGTGGGTGTAGTCTATGCAATTTCTGGAGATTCTGACTTGGTCAAACTTCTTCGTTATCATCTTGAGATCTTCTTTGACCTTTTTCATCTCTTCCACTTTTGGATCAATGATCATAGGCAAGTTAGCCTCAGGCTGGGCAAGGTTTGACATAGAAAACTGGGCAGGTGGTGACCCATTAACAGAAGGGGCACGTGGAGCGTGATGATACTCTTCGAGAACCCAAATAGGCTTAGTGGACCCATATCACGAGGGAATAGGGCATGGGGCTCTTGAGGAACACGAACCTGGTTTTGTTGCATTTCTCGAACCTCCATCTAGAGGTTGTCAATCTTGGATACGAGCTGAGCTAAAACTGCCATTAGATCGGGCTACACAACTGGTACTTGATCTGTGTTCTCCATGGAAAGCCGATGGATACCGAACTCGAAAGAAGTAGCAGGGGAACGGACAGAGCTTCGGGGTGATTTGACTGAAGATCGAAGCCAATAAGGGGCCAGGCCAATGGCGTGCGATCGACCTGAGAAGGCGTAAAATAGGATTTATTTATTTTTGAAAAGAAAGAAGGAAAATATTTTTAACACATTTTTTTTTCGAGATTGAAAGACGAAATATTTTTGGATTTTTAATAGAGGAAGGAGAAATATTTTTGGATTTTTAATAAAGAAGGGAGAAATATTTTGGGATTTTTGATAAATAAGGGAGAAATGTTTTTGGGAGATGGGTCTCAGTATAATTATTATTATTATTATTATTATTATTATTATTATTATTATTATTATTATTATTATTATTATTATTATTATGTTCTCACTTGTATTAAATTCACCTAAATGCAAAATAAAATGCTGGACGGGACCTGAGCCTGAAAAAGTTATTTTTGTAACATATGCAAAGCTATGGCTGGACTTGTGACCAGGCTCACGAGCAGGGTCCCATTTTAAAAATGCACAAAAATTTGGGCGGCAGGCCGACCTGAAATTTTGGCAGACTTTCGGGTCAAAACCGGAAATCTAACATGTATGTCCTATGATTGACACCTATATACAGGTATGCAGTTTGTTGGGCGAATCGAAAAGGGTTCCCCCTTTAGCGTCGCTTCCACAATAGACGTCTTACTTTTGAGGGAAATCGGTACGTGTGGACAAGCCATTTGATATACCTGAGTGTACATGAATTACCTCACTATATACATCGTGGATATGGTATATGTGAGGGAGAATTCGATACACTCGGTGTACGTGAATGAGTTCCTTGCAATATACCTCCCATCATGACTTCGGTTAAGCGGTACAATGCGGGGGAACCGTTCGATAAACGTCGAAGGTACTTGACCAATGGAAGGTGAGAGTCATATCGCTTAGGCTAACTGCACCCTGCCGGACCAGCGCCCATAACGAAGTGACCCTGCAGTTACTGGACAAAATTTGGTCAATCACAATGCTCTTTGGTGATATCGTGTGAATCATGCATGATTCTCTTATTAGTATCTTATGAGAGTATCTCTCTTGATCATGCCCAATAGGGAGCAAAGTACAAGTACCAATGGTATACCAAGTATGGATGGGTGATGCGTGCAACATAGGGATATATGTGATCCTAGGTTCACGTGGTGTGAAGTGTACATGGAGAATCTTCTACAAGTGTGTGAATAGAAGCATAAGCATGAGTTACACATGAATAGTAAAAGGGTAACATGCAAAATAGGGGAATATATAAAAAAACATCCATGTAAATAGAGTGTAGCCCTCAAAATAAGTCCCCAACGGAGTCGCCACTATGGTCATCCCCTCCGATCCTCGCGATGGGAGAGAGACGAAAGAAGAGTGGGGGTCTTTTTCTTCTCGGGAGCATCTTGGTTTTGCGCATCCCTCTCGGGAGCGCTTCGGCCGGTGTTGGTGATGAGATGAAAAATGTAAAGAGATGGAATCTCCAGTCTATTTTACTCAAAACAAGCAAAAGAAAAGGGAGCCATCCCGAAGGACAACATCCAAAGACATACTAATACATACGAAATCAAAAATGATTTGAAAAGGGTTCGAAAGCTAAGTTACGAAATGGGAAGGTGTTAGGCACCCATTCCGCCCTTACGGTCTCTCATGGGTTATTGCTATTTTCCTTTATTCCCCCGTGATATGCGTGCATGTGTATATATAGCATAGATATGAATCATCAACTTGTATCATGGAAGAGATAAAGCGAGTCATCCGTATGAATGTTCCTAAAAGTAATATTAGAAAATATGATTTATGCGATTATCCTAGCATCGATCATTATAAGGGAATGATGACGCATGCGGGATAATACGTCACTAAAAACAAATATATGTATATAGAGAGTATAAGAGAGTTAATGTTTAAAGAATATAGGAAAAATATAAAAAAAGTAAGAAAAGGACTCGAGTCTCGGGTTTTACCTCGAGATGCCTACGTAGCCTATAGAGGCATCAAAGTCCACGTAGTTCGTATGAAAAATGAGGGGTGGGGGTTATCCCATAAGTCCAACCCGAGACTTATCTTATATGTGTGTGTGTGTGTGTAAAAAGGTGTTTTAGTTGTGAGAAAAGTGTGAGAATTCCCTTTTGGAATTTATGAGCAGACCCTCTTTTTCTTATTTTTTGGGTTTTATTAATATGAAAATAAGAGATGTGCAATAATAATAGATAAAAATTATATTAGGATATATGAGGTGAGAGAATAAAGGTGGTATGTAATAAAACAAATTAATGCGAATTTGGGAGAATTTAAAGAGAGAGTTGAGAAAGTTGGCCTTATTGAAGATCTTGAGCTTGGTCTTGGGTCTTAGAGAGCAGCCCTTGAACTTGGGTGATGATGGAGGGTAAGTAGTTCACAAAGTTTGATGAAAAAGCTGATGAAAGTTCAAGGTTGGGAAGGGATTTGGATATGGAAATCACGCTAACTTTGAGAAGGGTTTTCTGTGCTTGCTGAGCGTGATGGATTTCAGATCTTCCTCCCCTCTTGAAATGAGGTTAGGCCCTTATTTTTATAGTCCCAGGGCATTGCGAATCGACATAGCCCTGTTCCTTCCAATCGACAGGTGTGTTTGGGAACACTATCGATAGGCAGGGTTTGGGACCTGCCGTTTGGCAGTCTCCTTCAGGTCCCTTTGGACAATCGATCGTAGAGCGCAAACCGTTGATCCGAATCGCACACGGGGAAAATCATTGGAAAGGTATTTCAGAGACCTTTTAAAGTCTTTTGGAATGCTCTCAGATCTGGGAGTTGACTTTAGGTCAAATGTGGCTTAGAAGCATTTGTCGGTCCTTTGGACGGGGGATCGTCGGACGCAAACGGATCGTTCATCCACATGGTAAGTCAGAATCGCGCACGGGGCAGACCGTTGGAAAGTTAAGGAGATTTAATTTGACAATCCAAAGAGTTTAACTCAATTTGGGGAGTTGATTTTGGTCAACCAGGGCCTTAAAGCTTCCAGTGACCTTTCGGAGTAAAATGGATCGTTCGCCCATATCGTAAGTGCGGATCGTTGGAAAGGGGATTCAGTGCCCTTCAAATATTCATTTAGTCTCGGTCGAGATAAATCATTTTACTTTTGGTCAAACGGAACTTAGGAGTGCCCGATGGCCTTTAGGTCAGTACCTCGGGTATGACTTAGATTTATAGTGATAAAGGGAGGTGATAGGGACCTAAGGAGAGGTTTATGGGGGTGCTAGAATTGGGTGTCTACAATTTTCATAACCCACTTTTGACAAAATCCTCTTGAACCATAAGCAATCCAAATCCTCTCAGGAAGAGGTTTTAAGCGTCAATTTCCATAAAGAAACTGGCCAAACTACGTCTTAAACCAAGCCAGTTGCTTCATACATGATCAATGGTATCCCAATACGTTGATAAATAGAAAATAAAGCAGGTTTAGCAAATCAGTGAATAGGAAGATGAGGCAATGAGACCCATATTAAAAAAATAGAACAGTCAATATTGGGAAAGAAATTTGTGGTCCATTTGAAATTTTCATGGGCACTTTGAAAATAAACCAATTCTCTCTTAACCATAGACGTAAAAAGTCTTCTTCATTATAGAATTTAATCAGAATATGTTGATCATCAAGAAGTCCCAAGGAGAAAGATCATTTGAGAGAAAAATGTTGAAAGGATTTGCGAATATCTTCCATTGGAGGGAGATGAAGAGAAAATCTTCCAATGAGAGAGAATTTATAAAGCTTTGCAAGATTTTAAATTTCATCTTCTGAGAAAATAACAACAGGTTCTCCGTTGTATAAGGAATCAGTTTTGGAAGAAATATTGATAGAAGGAAGTGGATCAGAAACAGTATCAGCGAAGCTTTTGATTCAGAAACGATCAAGATCAGGTGGCTTATTAATTTTTGCAGTCAGAGGATCCTCTTTGAGTGCAGTTATGGTAGAAGTTGTGAGGGCAGTTGCAGAGTAAGAAGCAGTTTAAAGGCAGTTAACGAGTACATAGAAAAAAGGGAGGATAAAGTGTTTAGAGAGAGAAAGTAATTTTTTTAGCCTTAAGGGATTTATTTTCTTGCATGGAAGCTAATAGTGGTGATCGTTTAACCACTATACTTTATTGTTCCTTTAATTTATGGACATTAGTCAATTTATACATTTCTTGTCAACTTTTGTAAGGACATGTTTTATAAGTCCTGTTTTACATTAGTGTTTGTCGTATACCACTACAAACCGTCGAAGAAAAAGTTCAAGTCTGAAGATACATGAAGACGGGACCCGAATATCAAAAAAATTTCAACAATAAGGCCTCTGTGAGATTAATTTTGGTAAGGATGTGTTTAAGTTCATTTAAAGTGTTGGAATATTTTTCTAAAATATTTTCTAAGTGTAGATGCATTACTTTTCATCAAAAAGAATTTTTTCTAAGTGTGAAGGAGAAACGTTTTTGACACTGACATCGTTCAAACAACATCAGTATGTCGTTCGAACGACATAAGGATGTCGCACGAAGTTTGCTCGAGCGACAACACCGACTCAAGTTTTTTATATAAAGCGTGTTAAATGAGTCCTTTTTCGTTAAGAAGAGGGACCAATTTATTTCTTCACAAAAATTCCAATCTTTAGTGAATTGTTTTGAAACTCGAAATATAACTTTGCTAGAGTTTCTCTTGTAGGGAGGATAACCTACTGCTGATTTAGGTTCCATTTGAGGGAGGTGCTGAGATGACTTGACTGCGTGTTATAGGGAGTACTCGTGGATATTACTGGGTTGATTGGACTGCGTGTCTTTGTGGATCTTTTGAGGTTTCTTCAGGTATCTGCGAATATTCATTGCAAATTTGGCTTGTAATCATTGTTAGTATTATTAAGTGAAATAAAAGGTTTTCCCTTTTTAGGTTTTTTCCTTAAATCTGTGAGTCAGCAATTCATATTTATTTGTGTTGGCATGATCCACTACACCTAGATGCATGTGTTAGGGTTTAATTAAATTTGTTTAAAATTGACTATAACTAAATAAGTTTACAATTAGAATTTGCGAATTCGAGTTAATAAATATCACACCATCGAAGAAAAAGTCATGTTCATATTTATTTGTGTTGGCATGATACACTATATACTTGATGCATATTTTATAAGTCCTGTTTTACATTAGTGTACATCGTATACCACTACAAACCATTGAAGAAAAAGTTCAAGTTTGACGATACATGAAGACGAACCCGAATATCAAAAGGTATTCAAAAATCAAGCCTCTGCGAGATTAACTTTGGTAAGGATGTGTTAAAGTTCCTTAATGGTTCATTTAAAGTATTGGGATATTTTTCTAAAATATTTTTTAAGTGTTGAGGTGTTACTTTTCATCAAAAGGAATCTTTTCTAAGTGTAGAGGAATTTTTTTTACCCTGACATCGTTCAAATGACATTAGTATGTCGATTAAACGACGTAAGGATGTCACACGAAGCTCGTTCGAGCGGTACGTGTCTTCCTTCGAGCGACAGCACATACTCAAGATTTTTATATAAATCATGTTAAATGAGTCCTTTTTCATTAAGAAGTCCTGGCGAATTTCTTTCTGCATAAACTGCAAATAGCAGATTACCTTTGTCTTCTTTCTTTAGGGTTCAAATCCTTTTGTTTTCAATTCACAAAAATCCCAATATTTAGTGAATTGTTTTGTAACTCGAGATACATCTTTGCTAGAGTTTCTCTTGTAGGGAGGACAACCTACTGCTAATTTAGGTGCCACTTGAGGGAGGTGCTGGGCTGACTTGACTGGTCATCATAGGGAGTACTCGTGGGTGTTCCTAGACTGATTGGACTTCGTGTCTTTGTGAATCTTCTGAGGTTGATTCATTTCTGATTGCATTTTTATGGGTATCTGTGGATATTCATTGCAAATATATTTTAATCATTGTGAGTGATATTAAGTGAAATAAAAGGTGTTCCCTTTTTGCATTTTTTCTAAAATTTGTGAGTCAACAATTCATATTTATTTGTATCCATATGATCCACTACACCCAGATGCATGTGTTAGAGCTTAATTAAATTGGTTTAAAAATTCACTCTAATTAAATAAGTTTACAATAGGAATTTGTGAATTCGGGTTAATCAATATCACACCAATTTCTCAACTTTAACCTATACTAGAACATTTATTAATCCATTCAAGTTAGGTTGTATTAATAGATTTTCACTTCATAACCCAGTTTTTAATATTTCCTTATTCCTTTATCTTTTCTTGGAATCTTCCAATAAACCGCGTACTTTAACGGGCTCCACACCGTCGGCGACACCACCATATGCACTGCTAATAATTTTGAGTCTTTCACCCAATGGCTCTAGACCCTCCTTAATTATACCAGTGTTATATGAGTTCCTTTTAATGTGTTTTAACACTTTACAAATGCCCAGATTATTCCTTTATTCATTTTCAACCGATTGAAGACAAAATTAGGGTTTCACCCTAGTTTGTGTTACACTTTGAAGACTAGACATTTCATGTCCTTTACACCTTAGCTTTGATTTTATTCCAAAATGATGTTCGTTTAGGACCAATTTGTGTAACACCTTTTCCAATATTTTTATTTCATAAAAATGTTTTACTTTAAGTAAAATTACCATTTTACCTTTTTGTTTCCAAACTTTTCCCTTTATTCCAATTTCTTAGGTGCTCATCTCCCAAAAATATTATTAAGTTATATACACTAACTTCTTAATGTTTTATCCCATTAACACTTATCCAACACCTTTTCCAATCACTTTCCAAGTTAGGCATTTCTTCACTTTATTTATCAAGAAACCTAATTCCATTTAAAGACTACTTTTGTAAGAAAACACCATTTTATTTTTATTAACACATGTAGTCTTAATTGCTTACTCTTATTGCATTTCCAACACCTTTTTCACATACATTTAACCCAATTATTCCTTCTTTATTTCATGATTAAACCCAATTATTCCTTATTTATTTCATGATTAAACCCAATTGATTACATATTTTACCCATTAAATTGGATTACACTTAAATTTATTTCTTCTTTATTTCATGATTAAACCCAATTATTCCTTCATTAAACTAGTTAATATGTTCATCAATAAGATAATATAAGTTTATATTCATGAGAAGATGGGTTTAACTCTAAAACCAATTAAATGGGTCAAACATACAATTTAGTCTAACGTTCATATTACTTGCAAAAATTACCCTTAACAAGACTTTGAGACATATTTATTTCTTAAAACTCAACAAATGTCCAACTTTTATAAAATCTATATTTTGCAAGAAACATTAGAACATTATTTCCAAAACATTTTATTCTATAAAATGTTTAATAACAAACTTCTAGAAGATACACCATTTTCATAAAAATCCAAATCTTTGTTTCATGAAACTTTAAATTGTGTATTCTTCATTTATTTCGATAAATAGACATTTTCCCAACATTTTTATCACATTAAAATGTTTATTATGAATTTTTTACTAGAAACCCATCATCTTGTTTGTATGCATTCTACTCTTAATATTTAACAACAAGACAACTAATATATAAATAGGGTCTTAATACTAATAGTGGAGTTTTCCACTTCAAATGGAGCTGCAACAATGGTAGGGATGAAAGGTCTAAAAAGATGGAAACCTCCACCTCCTAAGTTGGGCTTAGAGGTATTTCCTAGATCCACCAATATTTCTCCATTAAGATTCTAAGAAAAACCCCTTCAAACTCAATAAATATTCCATTTCCATTTTCAAGAACCCCCAACAAAAATTCCATAAATTCATAGATCTTTTCATCCATGATGGAAATGGGTATGTAGGGTTTGGATTTAATGGAATACATGTAATATGTGGAGACAGAAGGTTGAAGGGTGGTGGTGGCATGATGGTTTGTGGAAGAGAGAGGTGGAGAAATGTATAGACATGTTCGAAGACCCATCTCTCTCTCTCTCTCTATCTCTATCTCTATCTCTCTCTCTCTCTCTCTCTCTCTCTCTCTCTCTCTCTCTCTCTCTCTCTCTCTCTCTCTCTCTATCTATCTATCTATCTATCTATCTATCTATCTATCTATCTATCTTCTTTCAACCTCAATTAACAAAAATAAACCCAAAAACCCTTATAAAAAAACAAATCCTTAAATTTCCGTTTTTGCCAAATTTGGGCTCATCAGAGATCGACAGTTCACCCATCGAATGACCCAGAACGAGATAGCGCACAAGAGTATCCCTATTTAAAAAAATTTACCGTGCTCATTGTAACGAGAATTGACTCTCGTTCGAATGAGAAGGACATCTCATTCGACCCCTTTCTTTAAAGGACCTTCAAACGACCTAGACCTGTTATACAGTGGGATATCATTCCAACGTGGTTTGATATCCACTTCGATAAAGTGTTGATTCTCATTTGAACGACCTGAACTTCATGCGAGCGAAATTTTTCTCTACTTTCTCCAAATTTCTAAGTTTTACCAATAAATTTCCAACATTTATCGTCAAGCCTCCAAATAAGTCATAGAAGAATATAAACCCAATCACAGTGATCCAAATCTCAATACCTTCTTGTTATTGTAACTTATGCGATGAAAATAAATAAAATATTGGGGTGGGGCATTACTAAATTCCCTCCTTAGGGAATTTAATCCCCGGAGTTCTTGATCCGCCAATCATTACTCTTTTGGAGTTTACCAATTTCTACTCTAAGTCATAGGAATTCTTTAAGACTAAATCATCAAAGTTCTCGAATACCAAGATAATATAATAGACTCATTCATGAGTTAGTCACTAAAAGGTTGATCATGCAACATGACATAATTCTCATCCTCAAGCTAGTAATAAATTCACCTATAGTCCGTGACTCTCCACTTCTCGATAATCATCTTAGTCAAGTCCAAGGACTACTTTTGCTAATACCCAAGGCACACCGCCAAATCTATTGAACAACCCTCCACAGTCATTAGCACTAAACCAATTATAAATCGTAACTCAATCAACATCCGATTCACCATCACGAATCATCTTAAATTATAGGATTTCTCCTCCTGACCGTCCTTACCATAGCTTCATTCAAACTTGACACTAACTAGCTCACATAAAATCTCAAAAAACCACTAAGTATTTAACCATGCGTTTGACAAATACTCTTTTGTAAGATCCCCACACGAATCTAGGATCACTCTAGACGCCTACCTAAGGAATGCACACCTGAGTATTACATAATCCAATCATTGTGATAAACCACACTTAGTGCTAAGTTTCATCAAGTTATAACATTCTACGATGTCCTTAAGTTCTCATCCTTCCCTTTATAACCAAAGCCCTTAATTTCCATGCCAACCAAAATGTTAGGTCGCTACTTCTAAGGAAAGCGAATACTATGAGCGATAATTTGGGAAAAAGAGCTACCACTCACACATAGAACTTTACGTAATAACAATTATACCTTAAACAAGGGAGCACATAGCTACTGAGCTGCATTAACCATACCATGTCCAAATTCACTCTATTGTGCCAAATCGCATTGCACCAAATTATGGAACAAGTCCGGGTTATCACAATTATGAGGAATACAATTCTTTATCACCAAAATCGAAGGGAAACACAAGAATCACAGGGGATAAAAAGTAGATCCAACAGGACCCCACTCACTTATAATGGTAATGGTTCACAAAGATGAGATTACAATATACATTTGGAATTTAATTCCCTTTCCTAGCGAACTCAAAAAATCCTAGCCTAGCCATGCGCCCTATCCTGACCACCAATCGTGATGAATCTAACCAGTGGCCACTCGTTTCCTTGAGAAGTAAATGACACACGAACCTAAAGTTACGTGGGAAGTTAAACGTTGGACTTCCTTTCTTATGGATAAGGCTTCCTTCTTACATCATTAGCAAACACGCACCACCTGGTCAATGAATGCTAACATCCTTATCGACACCGGCTTATCTATCTCATCACTGATGAAATTACCAATATAATACACCTATATTACTATCCTTCTTTATCGTATAATAGTTATACCCAACATCTCTTTAGGCACCACCTGATTCAAAAAAACATTTCCCTATCACATCTATCATCATCACAATGTTATGATAACATATCCTAAAGTTCAATCCAATTAACTCCACGTGACGACCAATCGCTCATCAATAACACCATAAAGGTAACAAATTCTACTCAGACGTACACCCTCGAGTCCACACTATTCATACGAGATTACCCAATATCTACACACTTAACTATTAGTGTCATCCTCACATACTCATTATGCTGCAACATCCCATTAAATTTTTATATGCAAGCCTCAATCGTTATATCGTTGGCCCAAATCTCTAATGCGTTCCTGGTACTCATTGAAATTTAACACTACCCTCTGTAATACCCCTTACTTTTGAGTAATTATTTTTATATTAAGTTGCCATGTGGGTTAGTTATATAAATAAAGGAAATTGGAGTAAATATTAATTTCAGTAATTTAAGAGTTAATATTTATGAGTATTGCATATTTACCTTTACATGAATGTAAATAGTGTAATATTATGTTAATGTTGAGTCTCTATGCTTTGAGGAAATGAGTATAATTTATATTCCAATTGGATTATTATTAGAATGTTAATATGACGTTGGAATATAAAATAATGAACAATATCCCGGATGTCATTTTAGAGGGCGCGGTTAGTCCGTGAAGGGTCGAGATAATCAAAATAAGTGCCATGGTTGTTTTTAGTTTTCGGGGGTACTTTTATCTAGTATCACTTAAATATGATGTTACGAGTCATTTTAAGTGTGTAGTAGCATTTAATGTTAGACTTAAGTCATTAGAGTATTTTAGTCTTGCAAGAAAATTTTATACCTCATTTGTGTATTTCTAAACCTAGAGAGTTAGATAGAACTGAGAGCTTGAGAGAAAGAAGAGAAAAGAGGAGATTTACCATTTTCAGCCCGGAATCGTTTCAACAAGAAGAATCTGAGATGACAATCTTAAGGAAAGTTATTAAACTTGCATAAATATATGATTGTGTTGAATAAATTGCATTTATGGTTTGTGTTCTTAAGTTTGAACAAGATATGGTTATAGATGATTTTGGTACTTAAACCCTTAGGTATTTGATTTAGACATGATTAGAGTTATATATTGTTTGGTTAGTATGTAGGGATGACTGGGTGATGTTGTTGTTTGATGAGATTGGGTTGTTATTGGAAGAAAAGATATTTGGAGATTTAGGGTTCATATAACTCGTAGACGAAATTGGGTTATTTATTCCATGCGAATCGATTCGCCCCTAGCCAATCGATTCGCTGAAATGTTAGGCTATAGGTCTGAGTTTGGAGAATCAATTTGGGAAATCCAAATTGATTAAGAAAACAAACAGTAAGATTGGTTATCTCGATCGAATTGATTTGGATGGAGCGAATCGATTCGCTTCCAAGACCGAATCGATTCGGCCAGGGCGAATAGATTCGAAAAAGTTGTTGTTTTGCCAATCGTTTCTAATTTTGATTCTACTCCTTTTCTTTTGGATTTAAGTCTTAGGAACCTTCTCTTAATATTCATTAAGAAGTATTATGACCTCACATAAGGAGAGTCGTACTCTAGGATAGTAAGGGAGTGTTTGAGCTCATTTCGGGGACTAATTATAAGAGTATAATGTCTTTTTTTGTCTAGTGAACGAGAGTAGGACTAATATCGAGTTAAGTAGAGTGTGTTGGACCTTCGGGGGCTAGTATGAGAACAATTATCTCTTGTAGCTAATTTTGTATGTACATATGGTTTCGAAATTTAGGATCGTATGATAGGTATATTTTATGACAGTCACACTTACACATACCTCTCTTAATACTATCATAAGGGAAGTACGCACTAGAGGTGAATCCCCTGGATAATGATGTAGGGAGAGTATAGTCCTCAGTCCATGATACCGGTTGCAACATTATATGATTGTATAGTTCGAAGTGAGGTAATTTGGGGGATGGTTATGACTCACTATCGAAGGTATTTGTCCGCTTCTCACGCATTGCAATTTAGGATGCCTAGGTGGTCTTGGTTATAGGCCCTGGACGATGACTGTATTCAGGGGCGCATACAGTGGGGTGACTCCCAGAAGAATGGTCTTAGAACTGTTATTATTACGATTGTGACTGTTCTCATTAAAATGGTATTTCACCTGAATGATGAATTGATTTAAGAAAACTGTGAACCAACCTTAATTGCCTATGGTCTCTAATGATTATTAACTTCTAAATATATCTTCAATTGGTAAACTGGGCATGTAGGATATAGTAAGGTTACTCTTATTAAGTAGATGGGTAGTTTAACTTAATATGAATTGTACGCGTTAGGATGTTCACTTATAAGAGAGGTGAGAATGATTCATTGAATGAAGAGCGAATTATATCTGTTTATGAAAGTAGCATTCATATTTTTCATGCATTTTATTCACATGTACATCATATCAAACTGGGCCCTGACTTGTTTATATTTCTCCTTCTTGTGTGGTTATTAAATTTGTTCAGGTGCTCCGCCGCATGGGTGCCCGCTTTGACTTTTCTTCCCAGTATTGAGTAGCTACATCATTTTACGGATGTTGTAGGATCTTTTTTAATAGACGCATCATTTCTTTTGATAATCTAGATATTATCCGTCTGTATATTCGGGCGTGTTGCCCAAGTCTAGTATTTATACATATTGCCATACTTGCTGTAATCTTTTATATTCAGTCTGTTAACTGATAACTTATTGGGTTATACTTTCTTATGTTGTTGTTAAACTGCTATATATTTACATAACAACCTTTTGTTATAAACTGAACGATGGAACTTGCTTTTAATCCTATTTGCAAAATTATATATGACATTTGTTTTCAAAATATTTGGTGGTTTCGTATATTCATTGTGCGATAGTGATGTTGAGAATGGGCCATTTAAGATTCCTGTTTTTATTGGAGTATTTGGCTGGCTACCTATTATTTTAGTAAGCGGGGTGTCACAAATGGTATCAGAGCATCAGGTTCTAGAGTCCTTCAGATCTATGCAAACGTATCACATTCTACCGTAGCGTTCTTTGGTATATAGCCCTATTATTAGGACTGTTTTACTTATCTGCGTTTATGATTCTCCCGTAAGGATAAATTGTTATAAGTGTATATTGATTCAGTTGCTTTTTATCTCAAATGTTGCCTAGTCGAGGTCAGACGGCAAGGGTAAATCGAGTAGAAGATGATATAGAGCCCCCACCACCGTAAGGCACTATAAATGTAACGGAGGTGGCTAATATTATGTCCCAGGCGATAAATGATTCAATGATCGTTATGACGCAACAATTTCCCCAAGCTCAACAACCGGTAGCATCGGTGGCTCAAGCCCATACATGACCTTCTGCATGGGAAAGATTTAGAGAATCCTTCCTGAAAGGTTACCCTCTAGAATTTCAGGGTTGCGTTGATGTGATTGTTGCACATCAATGGAAGAAGGATGTTCAATGCCATCTTCGCATGGTGGAATGTAGAGAGGACCGGAAGTAGATTCTCTCCACTTTTAAACTTGTGGGAGATGCTCTCCAATGGTGGGATTCGGTGAGCACTCCAGAACAGAGGGATGCGATGACGATCTCAGAATTTTGGGCCTTTTTTTATCAAAATTACTTTCCTCCAGCAATCCAGAAGTAGACAAGGAGGAAGCTGCAAGATGTAATTCAGGGAGAGCAAACAGTGGCGGAATATAAAGAAGAATTTACCCGTTTGGCAAACTTTTTACCGGATGAGGTAAATCCAGAAGAAAGGAGGATTTAAAAATTTGTTGGGGGTTTGAGTTAGAGGATAAGGAAGCACCTATTGGGGAACCCGACTTTGCAAACTTTTGGTGATGTGATGAATGCATCTTTATTTCATTGCCAGGATCACCGCCTTAATCAGAAGGTGAGTAAGATGATAGAAGATTCTGGCCAATCAAGTAAACCAGGAGGGAATGGTGTCGGTGGAGCATTACCACCACCACTGCAGTCTAGGAATAAACAGAAGTAGCGGGACCTTCAGCAGTGGGACTTAGCTGAGAAGCAATGCTTTGAGGGTTTTAACTTTAGTGGAGGTAGTTTTAGGAATAGTCAGGGTGCTCAGCAACAACAGCAGTTGGGCCAACTAGGCCAAGATGGCAGAGGGAATAATGGGGGTCGAGGCCAACAGCGCCAAGGCATGGGGGAATTTAAAAATAACAACCGAGGCCGACATCTGGAGGGTTTTGTGGGTCATTATTTTTAGTGCGGTGAGACAGATCACATGAAGAGAGCTTGCCCACAGTTGAACAGAGGGAAATTGTCGGGAGGCCCTCAGAATCCATAGGCGCATCTACAACCTCCCGTACCTATCCCAACCGTCCCATTACAGTAGGGACAACTTCATTTTGGACGTATATACAACATCCACGAAACGTTGTTTCCCCAACACCATTAACACCGCCAACTGTTGAGGTTAAGTTTCCCATCAAGGGGTTTGTGGGTCGGGTGTTATTTGACACTGGCGCTACACACTCATTTATTTGTAGGCAATTTTCTCTTTCGACGGGATTATTTAAGTCTACTGAAAGTACTTTCACTAGTGTCGAGTCTTCTATGGGTGATGGTTCACTTAGACTTTTTATTTGTAAAGGGGTGGGAGTAGACCTTGGTAGGTTACGTTTCGAGGTCGATTTACGCGTCCTGAATATGGTCAGGTATGATGTTATCTTGGGAATGAATTGGTAAGTGAAGTACCGGGCCATGGTAAATTGTTATGGGAGGAGTATAGTTTTTTCCATTCCCGGGCAAGAAATGTTTTTAGTGGCTATGCCTCTTCCGGAGGGAGTTTCAAGCACTCACTTGTATTGTATGAAAGAGGAGACTTTACAAGAAATAATTATTTTCTTAAACTCGATTCCTGCTATTAGGAAATTTGAAGATGTCTTTCAAGAGATCCCTGGCTTACCTCCAAGTCGTGAGATTGAGTTCGTAATTGACCTAGCGCCAGGAACCAGGCCAATTGGTCGAGCTCCATAACTTAAGGCTCCTTTAGAAATGAGGGAGTTGAGGGATCAAATTCAGCAACTGTTGGGGCAGGGGTTCATTCGACGTAGTACATCGCCATGGGGTGACCCTATATTATTCGTGAGAAAGCGAGATGGTTCCCTCCGATTATGCATTGACTATCGTGAATTTAATAAGGTAACCATCAGAAATAAATACCCGTTACCTCGAATTAATGATTTATTTTATCAATTAAGATGAGGAGTGTACTTCTGTAAAATAGGTTTGAGGACAGGGTACCACCAGTTGCGAATCAGAGAGCAAGATGTGTCGAAAACTGCATTCTTGTCAAGGTATGGGTCCTACGAGTTTTTGGTTATTCCCTTTGGGCTGACTAATGCTTCTGCAGTATTATGGACCTTATAAATCTAGTATTTCAGGACTTTCTAGACCAGTTTTTGATCATGTTTATCGATGACATTCTAGTATATTCTCAGACTGAATCTAATCATGTCAAACATTTGCGATTGGTTCTGCAGACACTACGGGATCATCTACTTTATGCTAAGTTCGAGAAATGTGGCTTTTGGTTGCAGGAAGTGAAATTTTTTGGGCATTTTGTAACGGTCGAGGGTGTTTTCGTGGACCCAAGCAAGGTTGCAGCGGTGAGGGAATGGGGTCATCCCACGATACCAATGGATATCCGTAGCTTTCTGGGTTTGGCGGGATACTATCACCATTTCATTAAGGGTTTCTCCAAAATTGTGGGCCCTTTAAAAAACTTGACCCAGAAGGGAGTACGATTTTTTAGGATAATTCCTGTTATCTAGCTTTTGAAGAGATGAAGGACAAGTTGACCTCTGCTCTTGTACTTGCGCTACCAAAATCGAGAGTAGACTATTTTGTCTTCACATATGCTTCTCTACAAGAATTGGGAGGTGTTATACAACAGGAGCATAGATACATTGCATACGCGTCTCACAAGCTTAATCCCCATGAAAAGAACTATGCCACGCATGATTTAGAGTTTGCCGCAGTGGTGTTTGCCTTGAAGATATGGAGGCATTAACTCTTGGGTGAGAAATTTAGTCTTTTCACGGACCACAATTCGTTATGATATTGGTTCTAGCAAAAAGATCTAAATATGCAGCAACGACGATGGTTGGATTTCGTAAAGGACTATCAATTCGATATTCACTATCATCCAGGCAAGGCAAATGTGGTAGGTGACGCACTGAGTCGAAGACCCGTGGGAAAACTAGCATAAGTGTGGAAGGCTAAGTGGAAAGAGCTTGTCTAGGATGATGATGTAGCTAGAGCATGCATGTCAATTTTGACCATTAGGCCTACTATCGTGATGCGAGTCGTAAAAGCACAAGGAGAGGATAAAGACAGTTAATTTCGGGTACGCCAACTATTGATCGAGGTAGAATAGTCCTACTCTATTAGTTTTGAGGGTGGGTTACGTTTCCACGGACGACTTATAGTCCCGAATGAGGGAGACTTTAGACGTGCTGTCATGACGGAATCCCATGGTTCAATATTTGTAGTACATCCAGGCGGAGACAAAATGTATCAAGACATGTGTCGTCAATATTGGTGGGGGGGATGAAAAGGGACATTTCTGAATTTGTCTCCCAGTGTGCCACATGTCAATTGGTAAAGGTGGACCACCAGTGGCCAACTGGATTTTTGCAACCATTAGAAATACCAGTGTGGAAATTGGTGAGTATCTCGATGGATTTTATCAGGGGATTGTCGACATCGAAAAGTGATCGTGATTCTATTTGGGT
Organism: Sambucus nigra; assembly: GCA_949130495.1. Lineage (NCBI taxonomy): Eukaryota > Viridiplantae > Streptophyta > Magnoliopsida > Dipsacales > Adoxaceae > Sambucus > Sambucus nigra. The sequence continues at coordinate 353,928,433 of OX422218.1, forward strand.
AATTGTCGATCGTTTGACCAAATCGGCCCAATTCCTACCAGTACGGATGGATTATAACATGGAGTGCTATGCCCATCTCTTTATCGCAGAAATTGTGAAACTTCATGGGGTGCCTATCAATATAGTCTCGAATCGAGACAAAAATTTTGTATCCTATTTTTGGCGAATTTTCCAAGAGGCAATGGGGATCGAATTGCGATTGAGTATGTCATACCATCCGCAAACTGATGGTCAAACAGAGAGGGTCAACCAAATGTTAGAAGATATACTTTGCATATGCATAGTTGATTTTAAAGGAGGATGGGAGCAATACATTCCATTGGTCGAATTTGCATACAATAATTTGTACCAATTTACGATAGGTATGGAACCGTATGAGACATTATATGGTTGACCGTGTCGATCACCTACTTGTTGGTTAGAACTAGGAGGAAATAAGCTCCTTGGACCTGAAATGATCCATGACACCTCTTCAAAGATTGAGCTAATTCAGAATCGCATACGAATTGCGCAAGATCGCCTGAAGAGCTATGCTTATGTAAATCAGAGGCGCGTGGAATTGTAAGTGGGGGATCAAGTTTTAGTGAGTTTGTCCCCGATGAAAGGTGTGATGCAATTCGGGAAGAAGGGAAAACTTGCGTCACGCTATGTAGGAAGGCCCTTTTCCCATTATTGCAAAGGTAGGTCTTATAGCTTATCAACTAGAGTTGCCAGAACACTTATGGAAAAATCATGATGTATTCCATGTCTCATCTTTAAAGAAGTTCAAAAGATGTGAAGGATCCCATTGGCATGTTCCGTTAGATGATATTGAGTTGTAACTTGATATTTTGTATGAGGAACAATCGATTGCCATTTTAGACCATGGAGAGCATAGATTAAGATCGAAAGTGATGCCCTTGGTCCGAGTTCGGTGGAGTCACCACAATGCTGAGGAATCAACTTGAAAACGATAGGACGATATCCGAGAAAAATATACACACCTCTTTTTACCAGGTATGCCTAATTTTGAGGGCAAAATTCCCTTGTTAGGGGGGGAGTATGTAATAACCCTTAATTTTGAGTAATTATTTTTATATTAAGTGGACATGTGGATTAGTTATATAAATAAAGGAAATTGGAGTAAATATTAATTTCAGTAATTTAAGTGTTAATATTTATGAGTATTGCATATTTACCTTTACACGAATGTAAACAGTGTAATATTATGTTAATGTTGAGTCGCTATGCTTTGAGGCAACGGGTATAATTTATATTTCAATTCCATTATTATTAAAATGTTAATATCACGTTGGAATAGAAAATAATGAATGATATACTGGATGTCATTTTAGAGGGCGTGGTTAGTCCGTGAAGGGTCGAGATAATCAAAATAAGTGCCATGGTTGTTTTTGCTTTCCGGGGGTACTTTTATCTAGTATCACTTAAATATGATGTTACGAGTCATTTTAAGTGTGTAGTAGCATTTAATGTTAGACTTAAGTCATTTGAGTATTTTAGTCTTGCAAGAACATTTTGTACCTAATTTGTGTATTTCTAAACCTAGAGAGTTAAAGAGAAGTGAGAGCTTGAGAGAAGAAGAGAAAAGAGGAGATTTGCCATTTTGAGCTCGAAATTGTTTCAACGAAGAAGAATCCCAGTTGATGATCTTGAGGCAAGTTATTAAAATTGTATAAACATATCATTGTTTTGAATAAATTGCATTTATGGTTTGTGTTCTTGAGTTTGAACCAAATATGGTTATATATGATTTTGGTACTTAAACCCTTAGGTATTTGATTTAGACATGATTAGAGTTGTATATTGGTGGGTTAGTATGTAGGGATGATTGGGTGATGTTGTTGTTTGAGGAGATTGGGTTGTTGTTGAAAGAAAAGAGATTTGGAGATTTAGGGTTCATATAACCCATAGCCGAAATTGGGCTATCTTACGAAGGCGAATCGATTCTCCCCTAGCGAATCGATTCGCTAAAATGGTAGGCTACAGGTCAGAGTTTGGCGAATTGATTCCGGTTGTTCGAATCGATTCGGCAAACAAATAGGAAGCTTGGTTTTATCAACCGAATCGATTTGGATGGAGCGAATCAATTCTCTTCCAAGACTGAATCGATTCGTCCAGGGCGACTCGATTCGGAAAAGTTATTGTTTTACCAATTGTTTCTAACTTTGATTCTACTCCTTTTCTTTTGGATTTAAGGCTTAGGAACCTTCTCCTAAGATGCATTAAGAAGTATTATGACATCACATAAGGAGAGTGGTACTCTAGGATATTAAGGGAGTGTTCGGGCTCATTTCGGGGAGTAATTATAGGAGTATAATGTCTCTTTTTATCTAGTAAATGAGAGTAGGACTAATATCGAGTCGGGTAGAGTGTGTTGGACCTTCGGGTGCTAGAATGAGAACAATTATCTCTTTTAGCTAATTTTGTATGTACATATGGTTTCAAAATTTAGGATCGTATGATATGTATATTTTGTGACTGGAACATTTACACATACCTCTCTAAATGCTATCATAAGGGAAGTACGCACTAGAGGTGAATCCCCTGGCTAATGATGTAGGGAGAGTATAGTCATCAGGACATGATACTAGTGGTTACATTGTATGATTGTATATTTCAAAGTGAGGTAATTCTGGGTATTGTTATGACTCACTATCGAAGGTATATGGCCGTTTCTCATGCGGTGCAATTTAGGATGCCCAGGTGGTCTTGGTTATAGGCCCTAAAGATGATAGTATTTAGGGGAGCATCCAGTGGGGTGACTCCCGGAAGGATGGTCTTAGAACCATTATTATTATGATTGTGACTGTTCTAATTGAAACTGTATTTCACTCGAATGATAAATTAATTTAAGAAAACTGTGAACAAACTTTAATTGCATTATTGACTTGTAAATATATCTTCAATTGGTAAACTTGGCATGTAGAATATAGTTAGGTTACTCCTATTAAGTATATGGGTAGTTTAACTGAATATGAATTGTACGCGTTAGGATATTCACTTAGAAGAGAGGTGAGGATGATTCATTGAATGAAGAGCGAATTCTATCAATTTATGAAAGTAGCATTCATATATGTCATGCATTTTATTTACATGTATATCATATTAAATCGAGCCCTGGCCCATTTATATTTATCCTTCTTATGTGGTTCTTATATATGTTCAGGTTCTCCACTGCATGGGTTCCCGCTTTGACTTTCCTTCCCAGTATTAAGGAGCTACAACATTTTGCCGATGTTGTAGGATTTTTTTATAATAAACACATCATTTCTGTTGATACTCTAGCTATGATCCGTATGTATATTCAAGTGTGTTGCCTAAGTCTAGTATTTGTACATACGGTCATACTTGGTGTAATCTTTTGTATTCATTCTGTTAGCCGACATCTTATTCGGTTATACTTTCTTGTATTATTGTTAAACTGTTATATATTTACATAACAGCCTTTTCTTATAAATTGGATGATGGAACTTGCTTTTAATCCTATTTGAAAAATTATATATGATATCCGTTTTCAAAATATTTTGTGGTTGTCTCCTATATTCATTATACGATAGTGATGCTGAGAATGGACCATTTAAGATTCATGTTTTTATTGGAGTATTTGGCTGGCCACCTCTTATTTTAGTAAGCCGGGTAAAATTGGTTATCTCAAGACAATGAGTATTATACCTAATCATGGTATGAATTTGTAATTTCATCTCAAAAGATTACATTACCCATCTACATTAAACTAGGCAGCCTCAACGAAGGCTATATAAAGTTATTCCTTTTACTAAGTCGACAACCCAAGGTCGTCATCAAATTTTCCACATCCTATCACCAGACACAACACATTCCACGGATTTAGCTTGACTGGTTATCTAAGGTCACGAAGTATACCCAAGAATTTATCACCAACGACTACATAATACTTCATCAACCATATTTTCCATAAAGCTATTATGACATAGGATTTCTCACTATTCCCTTCGATAATTGCTAACCACTCACTAAAATATTAGTCTGTAATTCTCTAACATGGTACGTCGTATTCATCTAACACCTCAAGGCATTATAACAAGTTGAACTTTCCCTCTAAGGATAATTCAAATACCTTTTTACTATAACTAATGGTATGCACCACGCATTGAACTACAAGCTAACACTACTAAGGATTTTGTTAAGATATAGGACATTGTTAACCCGTACATCTCTAGGTCTACACTATCGATGTTGCTAAATATCCTATTCATCAAATGTTGCATTATTCTTTCCAAAACCACCCTATAAGGCTACCTAGGGTTTACTCTCCTATCACTACAACTCATAATTGTTACACATTTGACACTTTTGCCATAAATGTCCCGTAATTCTAATCACGACTCATGAGATATATTCATTGGACAACAATCACTAAGTAACTTACCCATTAGGATAAAATTCTATCAACTAAAATTGAGTGTACATATCCTTAAGCATTGAACCACACAATTTTACATTCTCATTGAACCACCCATCAATCACGGTATTGCCCCCAATATCGAATTTGTCTAATTACATTACTGGCATTAATCAACCATAAGTGTCACAGCTAGGGATTATATGCATTTTCAAGTGGCAATCATAATTACTTATTTATAACACTCTAACTATTACGACAATACACAATTTGTGCCACCTTCCCAATGATCGTCATCTCACTCTATTGACATCTTAAAAGATTCTACATCATCAAAGGGGTGAATAAATTCTAACTATGGTGAATGGATATATCCTCAAAAGAGTGTGGTGAATTTCCCATATGTGATACCACGACATTAACTTCATATGTGCAACAAGCCGCGACCTCTATAGTGTATTTTTGCAGATTAATGAAAAATTGCATCCTTTGTCACTATACTTGGTTTTTTCTCTGCAATCTTTGATTTCTTACTACTGTTGAGTTCATCTCAGAGTATATATTTCTAAACATTGACATAATAGAAGTCATTAAAGGAAACTCAGGGTCAGGTTCACAACGAAATGGGGAGATAACCCAACTGCTGAACTACATCAGCCACTTGTATGACAACCAAAACTCTCTCCAAGGCCAATTCAACCTCCTGGCATAGAGGGTTCTGATGCTGGAGTCTAAAACCCTCACCTCCATAGAGAAGGCCGTTGCACCGGATGCCGTATAGGATAAGTCCGCAACATCGGATGCCAGAGAGGACAAGGCTGCAACCAAAGCTTCCAAGAAGAAGAAGTAGGAAGAGCCTAAGCCATAGAAGGCCTATGAAAATTATACCCCATTAATCGCAAGTGCCGAGGACATCCTTTAAAGTATCAAGGGGATAAACTGCTAAAATGTCCCAAGAACCTGAGATCCCCTCCCCACAAGAGAGACCGGGCCAAGTGGTGTAAATTTCATCAAGACCATGGCCACATCACCAATAGCTGCTTCACCTTGAAAGATAAAATTGAAAGGCTTATCAGAGAGGGATGCTCCAACGATTCACAAAGGGCATAGCCTACAACCAAAAGCGTATGCCTAGTTTTAACTTTGAAGTTTTATATCTGTTTTGTGAAGCTCTTTGTAGTTCTTACCCATAGACTTTGTATTTACGAACAAAGTTAAAAATAGATATAAATACATGAATGGAAGATTTATTTATGTCTTATCTCTTGCTTCTCCTCATCTATAATCTCACGAAAGACCTTTGTCTTAAAAATATTTCAAGGGATAAATAAGAAATAATCTCGGAAGATCATCTATTTCGGGATGGACCTATAGGGGAAAAGGCGTGACGTACTTATTATCTCATAACGCCCCTCACGATGCGCAGTCATATGGAAGTATAGGATGCTTATGTTGATAAAGCGGCTCAATTTTCGCAATGCCTCTATAAGTAATTAAGGCTCAAGATATCCCCGCACAACTTTCCGAATGCGTCAATTAGCCTTGAGGGCTCATAATACTCATTATTAGCCGTGGGTGGATTTATTGACAACCTCATTAGTGGAGGCTTGAAAATAACTAGCTTAGAGAATCTTGATAATACCCATCTAGCTCTAGGTGCCTTATTGGCAACCCAACCTAGGGAGGCTTGAAAGTGCTCCAATTCAAAGAAAGGGAGTTGCAGCCAATTGAAGAAAAGTTGGCTAAAGAAATTATTGTCAGTGGCAAGGGAAATTGTTCCCTATAGTCCATAATGCCAGCATTAGTGCGAAAACATTTCTGATCTTAGTTTGAAATGGGACAAGGGCATTATTCTCCACAATAAGGAAAATTGTTCCCCATAGTCCACCAGTTCAACATTACTGTGGTAGCACTTTTGATCCTAGAGACCAGTTGGGAAATTTGAAGCTTATGGACACAGCATATTGGGACATAATTAATTTTAACAAATATCCACATAGCTATAGACTATTATTAAAGTTTGTCAGCCTATGCTCTAGTCTAGAAGAATTGTGCAAGCATTTAAGCATTCAAAACACAAAATAAATAGCAGTATGCAAACAAAGGTGGTCGCAGCCTTTTATAATTATAATGCAATGTTTCATATTACAAGGTGATAAACATGGACACATCCCTAGAAAATATGGTCGCGGCCATGTGTAATTAGTTCAATACCAAGAATTATAAAATGATTTAATGTGGCCACAACCTTACAAAGATATAGCCGCAGCCCAAAAAGATTGTAGTCAGCAAAATTAAAATAAATCATGAGCTTATGCCCTCATATTACTCTCCATCTTCCCCATCATCTACTACAGTTTTAGTCTCATCCTCAACGGCGCCCTCTATTTTCTTCCAAGATCCTTCCTTCGCAACAACCCTTAACTTGGCCACACACTCCAAATGCTCAGCATCACTGAGCTTCTAGGCAAAGACTTTTTCCCTTGATTCAGGGAAATTTTTAATCACCCTTTGCCTAAGATCCTAGAAGCCACAAAGGTAGGCCTTGTTATTAGTTAGAAAAAAATCCCTTGAAATTTTATAAGCATCTACAACATCATTTGCAGCCTTCTTTAATGCAGCAACACAATCATCTTCCTTTTGCTTAAGGGCTACGATGTTCTAATCAACAAGTTTTTGGAATGTAGCAGAGTGGATTTGAACCAATTCATCGTTATTTTACCAAGTTGAGCTTTTCTTCAGTGCATAATGCATGTCTGGAATCCTTCACAGCCTTAGCCTCAACAACCGTGATAGATTTTATTTCCTTCACAAAATTTTGCTGGCCTTACTCCTTTGCCTTGGTAGCAACTTCAAGATTTAGTTTCCTCACTTCAAGGGATGCGACAAAGGAACTCGTTTCGACTACAAAGGCTGCAACCCTAATTCTTCCAAGTTTAGCCTTGTGGCTTGTCTCCATAGTTGGATGTTGGTTGTACAGTTTCTTATCTCTAGATCTTAAAGCCAAAGTAGACTCTGAAACCTGAAAAACAAAGTACAAAAGTCAAATATATGAAAATAAAGTCCATAAAAATTGAAAACTGAGAATAATTACCCTTAACAAACTATGGAGTGTGTAATCCTCCAAATCCTTCGCATCTTCCTTAAGAAGACAGGCAACATCCGAAGCCTCCATAACATTTTTAACTCTTGAGACAATAGTGGATGTTGTCTTTCAAGGATATTTGGGGTCTAGCTACCTCAATTATGGTCGCGGAAGTAGCCTCACAGCCTTATTCTGGGGATTTTACAAGTTTTCATTGACAACTAACACCCTCTGTGGTGAGCTTATAGTGTTGACATCATGAATGGCGCTATCCTTAAGAAAATCTCTGCCAGTGGACATTAGACCGATCGCAGAAAGTTACTCCCTAATGTCATCACCAATAAGGGGCTCATTTTTTTTATCCACTATCTCGGCACCTTTAACAGTGGCATCTATTTCAGCAATTAGGTTGGTCTCATTTTCAACGGCCGCAGACCCATTAGCAACATTGTCCCCCTCCTTGGGTACCTTTTCTCTCTTCTTTACCTTCTACTTGGGAGCCTGGTTGAGGCCAAGGGAGGCCTCATCCATTTTATTCAGTTGGATGGCAAGGATTTTATGGGTAATTTCCTCTCCTAAATTAGAAGAAATCAGCTAAAACAAGATTAGTTAAAATAAGTATCAGACATAAACCGCATCAAAATATATCATATGAGTAAGGTATTAAGAGTTACCTTTCGCAGTCATGTTCTTGGACACAAAATAGCACTACTCAAAAATTGATGTGTAGGTAACAAAGGTCAGAGAATTTCTTTTCCTCATCAATCAAGTTGTTCGTGCCCAAAACTCTCTTTTTCTGCCTGCTGTTGAGCTTTAGGCTGTCAAGAGCTGCACCAGTCAAGTGTTAGTATATTCCATCGAAAGTTACTGTCATTAAAGTGTTAGTATGTGCCACAGAAAGATAAATGAAGGTAAAAAAATAAAAGTATGATTAAAAGGTTGTGGCAAGTAAATGCCTGATTTGGAAGGACGTCCCCATGTCTGCGGCATCGTAAAGGATTTTGCCCTTTCAGTTTCCTCGGGGAAGATTTTCTTGCTATCCCCAAACACAGAGAAGAACTTTCCTTTCTAGTTTTTAACACTATTAGGCATGTCGGTATAAATGTTTTTATCTCTACTTCCCAATGTGAAGTAGTAATACCATGGAAAATCTTTTGACTTCTCCTTTAGTCTATAGAAATAGAAAAAATCTGCAGGAGTAATGTCTTTGTTAGTTTGAGATTACAATATCTTGGACTTTTGTTCCATAATCTTAATGGGTTTTCACTAAAATTATCTTTAATATAGTATAAAGCCAATGAGTTTCTTCAAGGGCTTTAATAAAAGGAGTTATATCCCCTTTCTTAATAAGGCCAAAATCTCTTTCGCACTTATATTTATGTAATTGTAGTAAAGGGATTTTTACTACATCTTTATTGAGGGTTAAATTTATTGTTCCCTCATCAATACTTATAGGAAAATATTCTGAGATAAAATTGTTGCCTAATATAAAATCTCCATGCATTTCTAGAAAGCATAGTATTTTTGGAATAATGAATTTCTTTTCATTAAACCATATAGCCAATTTGTTGGCTTTTAAATCAATGAATTTTTTGTCCCATTGATGCTTGTTACATCAATAGAATTTTTCATTTTTATCCATTTTTTAGGAGGTAAAGCATTAGGTCTACAAGAACATATTGTTGCTCCTGTATCAATTAATGTGCAAAGACTATATGGTTTATAGCCTGCAAAATTGAAGTTACCTAATACATAAGTATATCTTCTCTTTCCATGGCTTGGTGAAAAGATAATTTCTTTTTTTCCTAATTGGAAATGATATATTTGACTTGATTTTATATTATCTTCTTTTAGATAATTTGTTCCAGGTAATATTGATACTTGTATATTTTTCATAGCAATAGGAGGTTTACTATAACTTCTACTCTCGCCTTTTAAATTTCTTTTGCCAATTTTCTGATTGTTTATTTTTAAAATAAACATTATTACCAGAGACCTGTAATTCAACATGGTTTCATTATTTTTCAGGAGGTGGTTATGTTTTGGGGTAGTATCCATTGTTTTGGTACTTCCAAATCTCTCCAGTTGATTAATCTAGGCTGTATTGCCTAATCAAATGGTCGATGTTAAAATATTTCTATAATATTTCTATCCACATTTTGAGTATTAGTATGTGGTAGAGTTGTCAATTCATGAATTGTTTTCCAATGGATTGACATATTTCTAGAGGTATCTTTCATTCCTATCCCTTTGGTTTGGATTTTAATAATGACAGATTCCTCAATATTAGGGTCATCAATTGATATAAAGAAATTTGGTTTTATGTTAAACCAAATAACTCCATTTACCAAATTGGATTGGATTCCTCCAATTATGGCATTCATAGGATTACTGAATCTTTTATCGAAGACCAGTATAGCTACGGGTGTATCCATACCTTGTCTAAATAGGGCAATAATACATATTCGAATAAACCTGATATGAATATATTTAATATTATGGTGTTTTCTCTTCCATCTTTTGATCTTTTTTAAATCAAAGAGTTTTATATCTGCTGTTTCATCATCTATTGAGCCAGCAGTAGTATTACCATTAAATTGTTCAAATATTCATGTTGAGAATAATTTGAATTTTGATTTATAGACATCTTCCTTTTTTATAAGTTGTCTTTGATTATCAATATCTTGTAACTATTCGTTGGTAAAAGTGATTTCTTCTCCAACTATTTCACGAAGGGCTATTGTTTGTAGCTCGTCTTCGCTACCTCCTCGTACTTCTGCAGTATTATGCATAAATACGAGTTCTTCATCGGATGTTTTCGAATCAGATTCAAGTTCATATAAAATTTCATTAGAATTATTAGAAATATCAGAATCAGATAAATCGTGTCCATAAAATATTTCTAATTCTTGTTCTTCAAGAAATTTTATCATTTTATTTGCACTTTTCCCTTTTTGGGGATAGTCAGGTGCATAATGGCCTTCTTCGTTACAAATATAGCAACGACACTTCTTTTTTAGAGTTGTTTTTTAGAAGGTTTTTTTTTTCTAATACATTTTTTATTCTTTGAAAAAGATGTTTTCTTTTTCCAAGGTTTCCATTTAAATTTTCTCTTTCGATAATGCTTAAAAGTTCTAAGAGGTGGATTACATCCTATTTTCCAATTTTCTTTTAAAATCTTATCACAACATTTATAACCAGCTTTAGAATTTATGATTTGATTTTTAACTTGCTTTTTAGCTTTTATTTCAATACATTTCTCGGATATTTATCTTAATACCCAATTAATGCAAAAACCAAGATTGTCTTCCTTCTCGATAGTTTTGAACCAAGCAGGATAAGATTTTAAAGACATTTCATCCTATGGGTTTGGGAGTTTGTGGAAGAATTGATCCAGCTAATGAATATTTTCTGGATGCTTTAGTTCGAAATAATATTTTTTTATATATTTCAACAAATTCTCCAAATTGACAAATGTTACATAATTCCAGTTTAGATAATATGTAACACGCATCTTCTTGGATTCTGGGTTCTCTAGTATATCCAATCATATTCTCTTTAATTATATCAACAAATCCTTTTAGTATTTCATCAAAAGATTTGAAGTTTTGTAGGAGCTCAGATTTTTGCCGAGTTCCTTTTTCAGAGTTTTCCCATTGTTGCAACCATTGTAAAACATCTCCTTGGAGTGTTGCAGCAAGGTTGTCTAAAAAAATTTCTTTAGACCATACACTCTTATAATTAGTAATGAGTATAGACATGGATTGTGCCCACTCATTAATAGTTTGTTCTTGGTCTTTAAAAGGTACATGCCTTAAATCAAGATAAATACCATGTTGAGATATATTTGGTTTGTTCAAATTATCTCTTCTTAAGAAAAAGGATTTAGTTCGTCCTCATTCTTAGTATTACTTGTAGAAGCTGTAGAAGTATTGCCTGTTTTAACAAAATATTCTTTTTCATTTTTATATGCAGGGGTTTGCATATAATCTTCAAAAGCTTCCCAATTTTGGAATTCCTGAAGTGGTTCTTCAGCCTTTCATTTTTCATCAATTGTATTTACTACATGTGGTGGAAAATCTTCTTCATCAGATGAATATTGGTTTAATTCATACTGATAATGTTGTAAAAGTTTTTCACTTTTCAAATACGTGGTTTGTATTTGTTCAATGAGTTTATTACGTTCTGAGACAGTTAATATTGGATATTTGTATAGATGCCTCCAATAATCTAATATTTCACGAACGTTTATATATTCGGTGTAATTAAATTCTTCTGTTTGAAGAGCTTTAATTTCTTCTGAACCATAATATAACCTAGGAATTTTGTTATCCCCTGGGTTATTCATACCAGTTTTTTCTGGGTTTTGATTATCTATTTTCTTTAATATATTTTCTATTTTTTATTAGGCTCCTCTTTTAAATCTAGGTTTGAGACTGTTTCGAGTTGACTAATTTTTTTTATCAACTTTGTTTAAGTTGAATTCAATACTATCTAGTTTTTTCTCTACATAGTTTTGATTTATTATCTGACGTCTTTCAGTTCGTTTTACCCAACTAAAGACTATATCAGTTAAACTATTTAAAGGGGTACTAATTTTACTAATAACATTTTCAGATTTTTTTATCAATATGAAAACTATGATTATACATAGATTCATCTTTTTGTAACCATGGTGTTAAATATTGTAAATTAATATTATTATTATTTAGATCATCTTTATCAGATTCCATTGGTACCTAAGACCTCCTATTATATGTTGTTTCAGGTGCCTAAAACCGATTTTCCTAACGCCGATTGCTAACTACAGTAGCTTTTTGGCAAATGGAAATATGGGCTTTGGAACAATAATAGGTATATGGGTTTTATGAAAACTTTTAAAGATTTTCAAAATAATATAATATTATTGCTATGTTTAATTCACCTTAATTACAAAACAGACAGATACAACTTATTTGTATAAAATTAAGTATAGACGATATTTCATACAACAATTATTACGACACTTAGTTCCAATAACTTTATATTTGACTCTAAAATTTTCTCCAGAAACATAAGTACGATGATGTAATATAACGGTTTCTGTCTTAACATTCATATTAAACATACATAATTATAATACTAACCTTTGATAACAAGGCTCTGATACCAATTACACATGTGCGGAAATGATCGGAATATTATTGATCGGAATATTATACAAACTTACTATTATTACAAGCGGAGAGAATATTACAAGAGAGAGAGAAGAGAATGATTCAGAAGATGATTTACAAGTGAGGAGGATTCCTCCTTTTATAACCTTCATAAAGGTTATTTAATTTTTAAAGCAAACAAAACGTGGGCTGCCGAAAGGAAAAGTCTTTAAGTGCACAGTAGGTGCATAGTAAAAAGTACACAGTAATTTCCAATAATTAAAAAAGCAAATAGTAACTGATTTGGATGTTTTTGTTTTAAACGTCCAAATTGTCATTGCATGCGTCAGCTGATTACTGACCGTATGCGGGCCTCACTGCATGTGCTGGATGATTTGTAGTCATCCATGTGGGTTGTTTTATCTCTGTCCAATTGTTAAGCATCAAATGCATTGGCAATATTGGCCTCAGCAACAGAGTCAACTGACATACTGTCGTTGGGGCTGTGATTTGGAGGACCATATAATTTTGCTTGTTCACATTCCTCCGCATGGCTTAATTGTTCATAGGGAACATCTAAATTATTTTTTTTTCAAATTATTTAGGAATTCCTAATAGTTGCTCGTTGTTCAAGCGAGGTAGTATAGTTTATCGACAAATCAGTAACAAATAACCTTCGTCCATCACTTACCATGAATTTTAAAGATGTTTCCCGATAATAATAATCTGCTAGATTTGAAATATTAATCAGGCTATGTGACCAATATATAGTTGTGTATAGCAGGTCCAATGGTTGCGGTATCTCCTAATTCTGTTCAATTTCGTCCCATTCATAATCCTCAGTGGATCTGAGGTGCCAGATTTGGTAAGTGTGGTGACAATTATTATTCAACACAAAGAGATAAGAGAAGCAAAATCACCAAGCAGAATAAGGAATACAAAATGCCAATCACACAACAAGAGATGTACGTGGTTCAACAAAGGTACCTACGTCCACAGTGGTGCAGTCAGTATTATTTCTATTTACTCTGAAAAGTGATTACAGAGAATACCGTGTGTCCTATGCCCCGGACCTAGGGTTTATTATATATATGTTCATTTTCAGGGAGTGGGGGTGTTGGACTCCCCCACGTTTTCCATCTTCTCCTAGAACCCCTCTTAATGAGAACATGGGAGAAGACTAAATCATTACCGATTAAGATATGGGGGGTCTGGACTTTGGGCCGCTATAATTGGGCTACTCGTCTAGGCCCATCATTCTAATTTCGGGTACCCATAATTGCCCTTAAGTTTTTTGGGCCATACTTTGGGCTCAATAAATTTAAATGATTTGTCATAATGGCCCCTTTCTACACCGTGCATCTCTTCCCAAAGTTTGAGGACTGAGTTAGGCGGCACTTGCTTCATGGTTTGTGCATTATGATTAGTAATACTCAAAAGTTATCCAGAGCAGTCATTTCTCAATCCTCGTTTCAAGCTTCCTAGTACTCTCCCATTTTCTGCGAATTCTAGCGATTCACGTTCTATTCTCCCGGTCTTCATTCTTATTGCTTTCGATTTGCCTCGTCATTTGGGCTTGTGATTATTCATCGTTCTAGTTGAACTTTCACCTTGTAAGTCCCATGTGCCTTCTCTTTGTATTTTTTCTTTGAATTTGTAGTTTTTTAGGGTTTTCTGATGTCAAAGATTGGTAATAGATCGGTTTATAAGTTTAGGAAGTTTTACAATATTCCTGAGTGGGTAGAGATTGAGTGCGCCTCTCCCCTAGAAACGTTAGAGAGATCGAGGGTGCCCATTGGATCCATGTCTTGTTGCTTTCCCAAGGGGGACTTACTTTTTCTCCCAATAATATATTCTTGCACTTCTTTGGTTATTTCAACATTGTTCTTGTATAGTGTTCGCCCAATGTGTGGAAGATAATCAACGGCGTGCATAGAATAAATCAGCTCTATGGCACCAAATTAGGGATCGCTGAAGTCTGCTTTTGCTATTCTTTTTCTTGAACTAGTTTTGGTGTTCTCTATCTCAAAGCTAGGAGTCTTGATAGGGTATTGGTGTTAAACCTACCTGATTCCCATAAGGACTATTGGAAAGATGGTTTCCTTGCTATAAATTGGCAGTTTTCTCCTTAGACTGAGGGGTCGAGGTCTGATAGGTTCTCTGTTCCCTTTTATGGGGAAGAATATATAGGTAGTCTTTGCCCTGTTCTTTCGATTTCTTTACTGATGTGTGATCGTTATGACTTTTCCTATTTTTTCTTTAACGAGGTCGAAGAACTTGGAACCTGCTCTCAGCGAGGTTCGTCTTTCTGAATTGGTCAAGGCCTGGAATATCAGGGAGCCCTTAGCCGACGACGAGCATCCCCAGTCTGCTGCTTTCTTGCTCGAGTAGAAAAATATTGGTTCTAGCTTTATATTGAGGCCGATAGATAGCATTCCTGAATTTGATACCTCTGAAGAAACTGCTGCTGATCCTATTCAGTTGGACGAGGAGGCAAGCAGTTCTGAGAGTGATATTGTAGGCGGTGTTGAAGGAAATTTTGACGAGGGGAGCTCCAATGGTGATAGTTCTTCTGACTCGGAGGATGTTTCTGAAGCCCAAGAATCTTCGAGCACATCCAGCAGTTCAAGCGAGGAGATGGTTCCTCCAAGGAAAAATTTGATTCGGGACGATGATGATGATGATGATGATGATGATCATGTGCTCCTCGCTCAGAGGTTGAAGAAGCAAAAGTCCAACTCTAGGGCTGTAGCTACTGGCTCCTGATCTTCTGCTCAGGAGTAAGAGAGGAAGAGGAAAGAAGAAGAACAGATAAGAGAGAGAGAGAGAGAGAAAAAACGAAGAGGAAAGAAAGAAGATGGAGGAGAAGAAGAGGATGAAGGAGAAGAGGAGAATGGAGAAAGAGAAAGAGGAGGAGAGGAGAAAGATGGAATCGAGGACGAAGGCTGGGCAGGCCTTAGTCCCGGTGTCCGCATTGCCCGAGGGGGCCTTAGTTGCCATTTCTCCTCAATTGGACCCTGCACTGCTCGAGAGGGCAGTTTTTCCTGCAGATCACCAAAGGGCATTGGGGTCTGATCAGTTGGCCCTACAAGCTAGCCAAAGGCTAGCCTTGGTAAGACCTTTTCCTTTCTCTAATGCTTTAATAAGTTTTACCTATTTCCTTTTCCTGATGTCTTCTTTATTTTTGCTGTTTGTGACTGACTTCGTCGTGCTCTATCGCTCTCGCGATGAGCTGGTGAGCAGGAATAGCGAGCTGGAGCAGTAGAATGCTGACTTAAAAGTGAGGGGAACTCAATTCGAGGCTGATCTGAAGACTGCTTATGCTGCCCGAGATTCTTTTGACCTGACCCTCGTTAATAAATCGAGAGAGGGATGCGGCGGTTAAAGAGCTAAACGAGCTGAGGCAGGCCTATGACCTGGTCTTCTCGAGCAAGTTGGCCATCGTAGAGGAGAATAGGGTGCTGACCGAGCAACTGAAAGAAATGGATTCTCAAGCAGCTACCATCATGGAGGACTCTTATAAATTCGGGTGGGCTGTTGCATATGAAGATGCCGAGGTTCAGATAGGCTACATCAGCCATCTGAAATTCAAGAAAGGTTGGAACAAGGCCCTCAAATCCGTTGGTGTCGATGTCTCCTCTCCTCTATTTGACGAGCATGACCCAGGTCCGAAGCCAATTGCGGAGGAATCCCCTGCCCAGCCATCGAAGGCGTTGACCCTGCCTCCCAGATGATTCTTGTCGATGTTCTCCCTGCCCAGGCGATAGAGGTTATCCTTGCGGAGGGGGATGCTTCTACTGCTGCTGACAAAGGGAAGCAGCTAGCTACTTCTGGGCAGCCTGAGGTTGCTAGTTAATTTACTTCTAGGACTACTTTGTATATTTGCTTGTAATTTTCCTTTTTGCTGCTCGATGTACTTTGACTCTTATTAATGAAATGAAAAGATTTCTTTTCCCCAGTGCACTAGTTTATTTTTCTTTCCATTGCCTTTTTATTGCTTGTAGTCGATTGATGTTGATGATTATATACCAGCCACTTCTCAATTGGTAAGAATTCTTGGACCTGATGTGAGCTCTGAAGTTCGTCACATCTTTGTGAGGATTTGCAAACCACGGCGATTAAGGAATAAGCGCTTAATAGAGCAGACTGAGCTTGTTGTTAAACTGGAGGACAGGCTCCAAGAGATGGAGGAAGTTGGTTCCTCAGTCCAGGAGGAGGTGAATACATTAAGAGAGAAGCTTTTAGATGCTTCTGAGATCAACCAGGTTGGGGAGATTCTTCAGCAGCAGAACGAAGCTTTAAGGAGAGAGGTCTCGTGACTTAGGGATCATGCGCTAAGAACCGCTCCTACTGTATTGTGAGGTTCTTCCTCGTCATGAGCTAAAACTGGCTCGAGCGACGTTCCTCCTATGCTGCGAGGCTCTACCCATCCAACCATTCCGCGAGCTGACCGGAGCACCAGGAGTTCAGCTATGGAAATGGAAGAGCTTCGTGGTGATATCCAGCGAGCGTATGTGACTACTGCTGGGCTCTAAAGGGACATCACCCGGTTGAGGCATTTGTTTAAGAAAGGACCTCGATGAGTGTGGGCCGATGGTTACAATGAGGTTTGGCTAGATGCTCCAATGAGGCTGATAGAGTTTGAAGAGCTCGCCTTCATCAGGGGGTGGTTGAGTGCCTTGAGGGATCTGCAAGTTCCAAGGAACTCAATGCTCTGGTATCGACATGAAATATCTCTTTCCATTTGAATGCCTAACCCCTTCCGGAGAGATGATCAGTGGATACCCATTGATGCCATTCCTCGATAGCTATTGGAGTCGGATGCGAATTAAGTCGAGGAAGAGTTAGTTCCCCCTCCCGATGATGGTCGAAGAGTTTAAGTGGTTGATTATCTTGATCAGAGGCCTCACCCTCACTAAGATTCTCTCAGTAGTAACTCTATATATTTTGTATTGAAGTGATGTAAAGTCGATGTTTTGGGCGAGCTCGCCGACTAAACATGTATAGTATTTGCTGTAAATGTGATGATTTAATATAAAATTTATGTTTTGGGCAAAATTGATGACTAAACAAGTGTCTTATATTTTCCACATATTTGCTCAAAAATCTTGAGCCTATCTTGGCTGACTAGATTTGTATGTTCGCATTATCAAGTAAGTTTCCTTCCAGTCCAGTATGCCAACGAGATACCATTCTGCCTCACTTTACCTTTTAGGTTATGTCGTCACACTCCCTTAGGCCTAAATGCGAAAATTGGTGAGGACACACCTGGTATTGGATGCTCTATCCGATCAGGATTTTATTCAACCAAACATTATTTGGTGACCAATTTTGACTTGGCCATATTGCCTAAGGATCCTATGTAGGGCTTCATATATTGTCAGGGTCAATGCTAAGAGGTCTTTCATATTTCATAACGAAAACCTGAGGAGGGTCATTTCCGTGCTATAGTGTAATGGTCAGTGTGCCTATTACTTAGAAAAGGTGTGTGGGTTATAAAGTTTATACATTGACACCTCGTAAAATGCAAATTAGTTAACTAATACTTCGTAGAATGGAATTTCCAAACAACTTTTCATTAATGATAAGGAAATGAACTTCCAGTTTCATAATTAAAGATCAAAAGAAGAATCTAGATATAGAATTTCTTAAGGTTGGATGCATTTCATGCTTGGGGTATCTCTCTGCCTTCCATCGTTTCCAAGTGATAGGCTCCCTGCAGATCATCTGTAGTTATCTTGAATGGTCCTTCCCAGTTTAGCCCTAGCTTACCGTTCGATGGTTTTATTGCGCTTTATAGGACTTTCCTCACGATATAGTCCCCAATTCAGAATGTCCTTGGATTGATCTTCTTGTTTTAGTGCCTTGCGAGATGCTGCTAATAGCTTGCTAGTTTTACTAGGGCCAGCTCACGGCGTTCATCGGTTAAGTCGAGCTCGACGAGCAATGCTGCCTCATTATGGCCCTGGTTGACAAGGCTGGACCTCATTGTTGGCAAGCCTACTTCTAATGGGATGACTGCCTCCATTCCATTCGTCAATGAAAATGGGGTTTCCCCCGTTGCTCGTCGTGGAGTGGTACGGTAGGCTCATAGAATATGCGGTAGTTTATTTACCCATGCGCCCTTGGCTTGCTATAATCATTTCTTTAATCTCTCAATCACTATTTTATTGGAAGCCTCAGCTTGTCCATTGCTTTAGGGATCGGCCACCGTGTTGTAATGGTGTCTGATTCCATGCTCATCACAGAAACTCTTAAAGGAGCTGCTCTCGAACTGCGTTCCATTGTCAGTGATGATGGTTTTGGGGATGCCAAATTGGGTGATTATATTTTTCCATATGAATATTATCATATTTGCATCTCGAATGTTTTGCCAAGGGTTCTACCTCGATCCATTTGGTAAAGTAGTCAGTTGCGACCAATAGATACTTGCGATTGCCTGCAGCGGTAGGAAGTGGTCCTACAATGTCCATTCCCCATTGGGTGAATGGCCATGGGATGGAAAGTGATGTTAGGTTTCTAGCAAGTTGGTGGACCATAGGGGCATGAAGTTGGCATTTCTCGCACTTGCGAACATACGCCGCAGAGTCCCTTTGCATATATGGCCACTAATAGCCTTCCTTCATTGCTCGAAAAGCTAGAGATCTTCCTCCAATATGGCCTCCACAGATTCCCTCGTGAAGTTCATGTAGAACTTGCTCGACATCTCTTGGGTGAACACATTGAAGGTAGGGACCGGAAAATGATCTTTTGTATAGCTTGCCCTCAAGGGATAAGTGAAAGCGAGCGGCTTTGACTCTAATCTGGTGATCAGTCTTCTTATCGGTTGAAAGCATAACATCCTTCAAATAGTCCCTTATAGGATCGATCCAACTGGGTGCTGATTCAATTTGGAGAATATGTTCCACGGTTGGCAGTTCATTGTCACGATTAATGCTCGAATGAGCGAGGAAGTCGATGGGGATTATCCATTTTAAATCGGAATCGATTGCCGAACTCAGGGCCGCTAGGGCGTCAGCATGTAAGTGTTTTGCCCCCAAAGTGTGTGCCTTCTGGAGGTCGGCTATTAAAGCCTCATATTTTGCTTCGTTGTTGGAGGCTGCAAATCCAAGCCTGATACCCTATTCGAGGATTGTATTCTCCGGGCTGATGAGGACAATGCCTACTCCTGCCCCCTTTGAGTTGGAGGCTCCATCAATAAATAATTTCCAGACTCCCTCCGTTGCGTGGTTCTCTCCTTGATTCCCTGGTTGAGGTTGATCAAGGTCCTGTTTGCTTGTGAATTCGGCTATGAAATTGGCAAGGACCTGGCCCTTGATTGCGTTTCTTGGTTGAAATTGGATATCAAATCGTCCGAGATCGACTGACCATTTAGACAGTATGCCCGACAAATCCGCTTTCCTTAGGATTGCTTTAAGGGGGTGCGATGTAAGGACGATGATAGTGTGTGCTTCGAAGTAGTGTTTCAGCTTTATTGAAGCCACTACTAGTGCAATGGAGATCTTCTCTAGTGGTAGGTACCGCTGCTCGGCGTCTAATAAGGTCTTGCTCGCGTAATAAATGGGGCGCTGGATTCCTGCTTTTTCGCACATTAATGCAGAACTGACAGTGTGGTTGGAAACGGAGAGGTATAAGTACAGGGAATCTGTTTCTTGTGGTATGACGAGTACTGGTGGGGAGCTAAGGTAAGCCTTGAGTTCACCCAATGCCCACAAGAAATTTTGATTCCATTCTATCATTTTGTTTCCCTTCAGGAGCTGGAAGAATGGTTTACACTTCTCGGAGGACTTTCATATAATACGGCTCAGGGCAGCGAGCATGCTAGTGAGCTTCTATACATCACGGATTGTTCGAGGAGGTTATACCCTATTTATTGCATCAATCTGGTCTGGGTTAGCCTCGATGCCTCTCTTGCTGACCAAGTACCCAAGAAATTTTCCTGATTGGACACCAAAGAGAACTTTCTCACGTTAAGTTTCATTCGATACTTCCTGAGGATTTCGAAGGTTCTTGATAGGTCCGAGATGTGGTTTTCTTTCTTCCTTCTCTTGACGAGCATATCGTTGATGTGGACTTCCATGGTGTCTCCTATTTGGTCCTTGAACATTTTGATGACCAGCCGCTGGTAGGTTGCCCCTGCATTTTTGAGCCCGAAGGGCATGACTTTGTAGCAGTATAACCCAACTGTGGTGATGAATGTTGTTTTATCCTGGTCTGGGTATATAGAGGGATCTGATGATACCCTGAGTATGCATCTAGAAAACTCATTCTCTTGTGAGCTGCAGTGGCGTCTACCAGTTGATCAATTTTTGGGAGGGGGAAATTGTCTTTAGGGCATGCTCTATTGAGGTCAGTGAAGTCGATGCAAACTCTCCACTTCCCATTGATTTTTGGAACTACTACTAGGTTGGATAACCATTTGGGGAATTGTACCTCCCGTATGGATCCTGCATCCAACAGTTTTTCCACGGCTTTTGCCTTCTCGGATAAAGTTCGCTGTGCCTTCTGCGTAATTGGTTTAAAGGTGGGATCGACGTGCAGATGATGGAAAACCATACTAGGATCAATTCCAGGAAGCTCGTATGGTTCTCATGCAAAGACGTCTATATTGTTCCTTAGCAGGGTCATCAATTCCTTCTTCTTCTGATCTGTGAGAGAAGCTCCAATCAAGAAGATCCTGTTGTCATCGCAATCTCCAGCTGTGATTTCCTCTAGGTCCTCGATGACACGTTGAGAGGGGAGGAGCCTGGTCTCCTCTAATCTGGGACTTCCATATTTTAATTGCTATTTTGAAGGTATCAGACCTCCTTGTTCTTCAACCTTCTCGCTGGATTTGTCGACCTTCTTCTCTAGTTTTGGGCGGATGGCTGCTATGAATCACCTTCTTACCATCGCTTGATCGCCACGGATCTCCATTACTCCTCTCTCAATCACATATTTGAGCTTCTGATGGTAGGTCGAGGATACTGCCTTCATCGCGTGCAGCCATCCTCTACCGAGGATATCCTGGTACGGTGAGTCAATGTCGACCACCAGAAACTCGATCATTTTAGAAACATGTCCTGCCTTTATTAGAAACACGATCTTTTCCAAGGGCATGGTCACTTTCCCAGCGAAGCCAACTAAAGGGACAATAGCTTCCTTTAGGTTGGCGATGCTTAACTTCAAATTTCTGAATACGTCGAGGTACATTACCTCAGACGAGCTTCCTTGGTCGACCAGTAACTTGTCGATGTTATAGTTAGCTATTCTGAGAGTAATGATCAGATCATCATGATGTGGGGTTCTTACTCCCACTAGATCTTCCTCTGTAAACACGATATACTTACTATAGTCGACGTCATCTGTTCGCCGGCGTTTTCCTGACAGCGTCTTTGCTCGATCGATCTGAAAAGCTTGCATCACCGCAGTAAGCTTTTTTACCTCCATTCGAGCTGAATTTCCTTGGATCTGTTTCACGTCAGATTCCCCATGAATTAATGAGAATTCATGGCCGACATCATCTTCGAGTACGTTGTCAGGCCTTGCTTCTCTATGGGCAGCGACTTTCTCTGCCTTTTTTTCTACGAATTCGTTCAGATGCCCCAACTGGGCCAGCTCTTCGAGGTGGGACTTAAGACTTTGCAATGCTCGGTCTTGTGTCCTCCCTCTTTTTGAAAAGCGCATCTCAGCACGTTATTTATCTTCGAGGGATCTCCTCCCATCTTCCGGGGCCACTTAATAAATGGCTCATCTTTGACTTTTGTGAGAATTTTGTAAATTGGTTCTTTGAAGACAGTGTTGACCGCCTGAAATGCTTTCGACACATCATTGTTTCCTCCGTTCTTGGAGCCATTTTTGCCCCCATTTTTTCCTCCTTTCTTCTAGTTCTCAGTCTTATCACTGCCCTTGGCAGCGAGCTTAGTTCGACCGTTTTCCCCTGTGCTAAGGCGGGTCACATCTTCCACCTTGGCATATTTATCAATGCGGGCCATTAGGTCGTCGATAGTCATGGCTTCTTTTTTTATCAGGGACTGGTACAGAAGGGAAGAGCTGGGTAGCCCAATTTTGGAAGAGGCCACTGCCACTTGCTCTGAGCAGTCATCGAACTCATTGAATAACTCCTAGTACCTCTTCGCGTAGTCTCGGAGGATCTCTTGAGGCGTTTTCTTCATTTTCAGCAAAGCAACCATCCTTTTGGGATGGGAGCTACCGATAATGAATCGGGCCGTAAAGAGCTCGACCAGGGACTTGAAACTCCTGATGGACTGGTGGGGGAGCCTTTCGAACCATTTTTGTGCCACGCCATGCAGGCTTGAGGGAAAAATTTGGCACATTAGTGCATCTCGATTATTCCAGAGAGTCATGGCCGGCCGGTATTGCCTGACGTGATCAATGGGATCAGTTTTACCATCATAAATCTTGAACCTTGGAATAGCAAACTTCTTACGGGCTTCCTCT
This sequence comes from Sambucus nigra, assembly GCA_949130495.1. NCBI lineage: Eukaryota > Viridiplantae > Streptophyta > Magnoliopsida > Dipsacales > Adoxaceae > Sambucus > Sambucus nigra. The sequence goes on from OX422218.1 coordinate 353,951,474, forward strand.
TCCTCTTCCTCTTCCTCTATTTCCCTCAAGAAAGGTGATTTCATCTGAGTTTTGAAAGCTCGCTTAGCGAGTTCTTGGGTCGATCTCGTACCGTGATGTGTAGGGTGTTGGTCCATCTCCCATCGGCCCATACTTGGTATGTTCTCGTTGTTGCAATCTGGGCTCCTGTGATTGCAAAGTTGTTCGAGCAAGTTGTCCTCGGACTCATTTCCCTTAACTTTCTGGGATCCGCGCCTGGGACTCCTCCCTCGGCTGCGAGACTTGCTCGCCTGAGGGCTAGGAGTGCAGTATGGACGTCTCTTGGTATCACGATAGAGTTCTCTCTCCATTCTTTCTAATCTTATTTTGAGGCGAGCATTCTAAGCTTCGTGGTTGCGAGAAGACTCCCTTTGCTCATGGAGCCTCGCCTCATATGCATCAGTTATCCTGGATATTTGTGTGGACCTTGCTGGTCCTTGGCTTTCTTTTGAGGCTGACCTTTCTAAGTGGGCCCTCTGATCTGAACGCCAAACTTCAGATCTAATCCTGCGAGGAGCAGGTTATTCTTGGATATCCTCTGCCTGGGGAGCATTACTACTGTGACCAGACATTTCGAACTCTTTTTTGGGTGTGGGATTTCTCAGGGAAGATAAATGTTTCCACAGACGGCGCCAATTGTGGTGACAATTATTATTCAACACAAAGAGATAAGATAAGCACAATCACCAAGAAGAATAAGGAATACAAAATGCCAATCACACAACAAGAGATGTAAATGGTTCAACAAAGGTGCCTACGTCCACGGTGGTGCAGTCAATATTATTTCTATTTACTCCGAAGAGTGATTACATAGAATACCGTGTGTCCTATGCCCCGAACCTAGGGTTTATTATATACATGTTCATTTTCAGGGAGTGGGGGTGTTGGACTCCCCCACGTTTTCCATCTTCTCCTAGAATCCCTCTTAATGGGAACATGGGAGAAGACTAAATCATAACCAATTAAGATATGGGGGGTCTGGACTTTGGGCCGCTACAATTGGGCTACTCGTCTAGGCCCATTATTCTAATTTCGGGTATCCATAGTAAGGTTGATAGAAATTTCTTGAGTCCGCCAGCCAGTTGTGCTAGTAATATGGAAGGACAAATAGCGAATATATTTGTATTTGCTTTTTGTCAAAACATGATAGATCAGGGTTTTGATCATCATGGGTAAAAATTCAAAATTATTGAAGCAACATATACTTGAGAAGATTAGTTTGTTTACCAATCCCCACTCAATGGCCTCAATATTCCAGTATGGGTAACCTTCTTCAGTAACAAAATACAGTTTTGGCATTTCATCACTATAGTTTAAACTTTGTTCAAAATGGAGTAAAAGACTTTTTATCATTTGCTCGTGGTCCTCTATTTTTGGTAAACTTTCTATTTGAAATAAAGGACGTGGAAGAAGTGCCGTCGCTTTTTCAAATAGGCAAATTCTTTGAATAGTGTTGAAGATTTTATCTGAAAAATCATTTTCCAGTAATTCTGCAAAGTCCAAAAAAGTTTCAATTTTTTCCAGAGAAAAGTCTTCATTTTCATAATTTAAAGTTTTCAAAATCTTCAGACCAAGATTTTTATACTTATCTAAGGTTGCTATTTGTTCAGCAATTTTTTCAACAAGGATACTCATGTTTTTTCTAAAATCTTTTCTTTTGTCTCGAAGATTAGATTTCCATGATTCATTTAAAGGTGTATACAACTCGCAGGGGATTCCTGGGTTGTGAAAATCATAGGTTTCAGTATCAAGGAGGGTTTCCTTGGTCTGAAGTTTGGAGAACTGGTAAATCATATTAGGAGGTCCTAATTGTTTCATCCAATTTTCCCATACAGTTATGGCTTCTGGCATAGTATTAAATTTTTTATGACATGCACCAGGAAATTTATTTACTTGTTGGAATCATTGGTACCAAGTATCATAGAAGCCTGGGTTTCTTCCACTGAACACAACATAAATAGGGTTTGGTTTAGGCTGTATAGCTGATGATGATGATGCTTGGGCTTTTTCCTTTTTAGCAATTGTAACCCAACTTCCTTTTACTTCACCTGGGTGTTCGACTGGAGGCTTATCTTCCATCTGAAATAAAAATAATTCACTTGTTTAGTGGTTTTGATAAAATATATTTCAAAATATTCCACGTGTTTAGTGGGTGTTATTTTAAAATATTTAAAATATTCCACTTGTTTAGTGGGTTTCTAAAAACTCTACTTGGTTAGTAGGTTTTTCAATATGATTCCTGTTAAGATAATCTGCAAGAAAATTATTAGTACCATTCAAATGTTCAACTTCAAAAATATAAATAGCTATTTGGTTGAACCATTTAAGTCTTCTTCCTTCTAAAATATTTCTTTTATTTATTAGGAAGTCTTTTATGGCTTTATTATCTGTTCTGACAATAAAGTCTTCGGGTGCTAAGAAAATATGGAATTTTTTAATAGCAAGTTTAATTGCTAATAATTCCTTTTCAAAAATAATATAATTCAGTTCATTTTCTTTAAATTTTCCTGAATTATATCCACATATCAATTCATGTTTTTGAATTGATTTTGGAATAGTGGTTTTCTTACCATGAATACCAAAATTATTGGAAGGATTGCTTTCATTCCAATATTCTGCATGAATTCCTTTGAGAACACATCCCTAACAATTATCCGAAGCATCAGTTTCTAATATTAGTTTATCTCCTGTTTTAGGAAGATAAACTTTTGGACAATTATTTATTATCTCTTACTTAATTTTTTTAACAACAAGAGTATCATTATCACACCATGTAAAAACTTCATTCTTTTTAAGTTTTTTAAGAAGTGGTAATTCTTTTTGAGATAATCCTTTTATGAAATTTCTTCCATAATTAAGGATTCCTAGGAAACTTTGTAATTATTTTTTATCCAAAATTTCCTCATTAAAATCTCTTATTTTAGAGATGATGTGATCTTGTAATTATAGGCCGTCCTTGTTTAGGATTATGACAAGAAAATTAGTTTCTGTTTTTTCAACATCAATTTTCTTTGGTGATAAAATGATTCCATATTTTTGGAATTTTTCACAAATAATTTTTAGATAATATCTATGTTCTTCTATGGTTTTGGAAAAAAACAAGGATGTCATCTATATAGACAATACAAAAATCTTTAAGGTCTTTAAAGATTTTGTCCATCCATCTTTGATATACCTGATGAGTTGTATTTAGTCTAAAAGGCATAAAATTCCATTGATAGTGTCCTCTAGGGGTACTAAAGGTTATCAATGGTTCGGATTCTTCAGTTAGTTTTAACTGCCAAAATCCAGATTTACAATCGAATTTGCTAAAGAATTTTTTTCCTTTATTTTGGTTAATTAATACATCCTTTCTTGGAATAAATTAACCGTCAAATTATAATTGTTCATTTAATCTTTTATAATTTATAACCATTCTAGCTTTTCCTCTTGTGACTTCATTGTGTTTTCTCACCATGAAGGCAGGGCTAGAGTGTGGACTTATTGTTTCTTCAATAAGGTTTATATCCAATACTTCTTTGATTTGTTTATCAAACTCATCTATATCATTTCTGGTATAGATCATTGGTTTTACTCTTATAATGACATTGTGATCTCTTAGTTTGAGATTACAATATCTTGGACTTTTCCCAAAGCACTAGACAAGCAAGGATGACACTCCATCCATTGGGGTCTAATTGGTCCAAGGCCAAGTTCATAGCATTAAAATTCTCCTCACATGGATAAGGAATGGTATCCATAGCCTAAAATAAAAGTGTGCAAAGGAAAACAAACCCCCTCATTGGGGGACTGCGGAACACAAATTTGTTCCTCGGTAGGAAGTGAGCATACGGTGCCTTTTAGAAATTTAAAAGCCACAATGATCTCAGAAATCCAATCATCATCCATAATGAACTTAAAACCTAGAGCCACGGGAGCTTTCCTATAGGATTGGGCAGAGGGATCCGTTGTAGTGTTCCTAATTTCTGATGAGACATCCGAAGTCCTAGTAGCTTTCGCAACAGTCGTTTCAGTACGAGGATTAGTGTTGGAGTGTGTATCTTCCAACATTGTATCTACAGCCTCCCTAGGATCCTTATAGTTAGAAGATTCTGCACAGTCAGAATCTATAGTAACACAGTTGGGGCAGTCTTTAAGTTGGAATTGCCTACTATCCTTCAAAGGCTTTATAAAAGGTACTTCGAGAGGTGGTATGCCAAAATGTTTTCTTCAAAAGTTCTCCACATACTCTGAAGGGTTCCAATCCATAGAGCCATTATAATACCTGGAAGATAGAAGATATCCGCAGTTAGGTGTCATAGCCACTTTGATCAGAGAAGCCTAACAGAGGACACAGTAGATACAAATAATGTACAATAAAAATATAGACATGTTCAAAACTAAGGCCGCAACTACCTAGCATAAAAGACTGTAGCCAACAAGAAACAACTAAGGAAAAGTGAAGTTATAACTATTTCGCGACAGGCCAAGATCAACTAGCATAAAAGATGGTAGCCAACTAAATGCCGCAGCCTAATGAAGAACATTCAGCAGATTAAACTAACGCTGCATCCATGTAATCAGGGGAGTAACTAACTACAACGCAAGGAATTTTTGGCGACATAAGGTAAAGAGGACTGCAGCCAATCGGTTTAATAACTAAAGAATGCATTAGGTGGAATTTTGATCAAGGGTTAAAGAAAGACTATAGCTTAATAATGAAAGACGACTATCAACCACAGCCATGAGGTAAGCAGGTTACAGGCTCGAATTCTTTACTTTTGAAGATCAAAAATGAAAACCCTAGGGTTTTGGCCAAGAACACAATAATCATGGTCTTGGTGTTCTTGGCCAAAAAATGAAATCCAAAAGGGGGTCTAGGTAAAGATCCAACCCAAAATTTCCCAAAACCATCAAATTCCTAAACCCAAAATTATTCATAAATCCCATATCTACCCTAAACCTTGAAAAAAGCAAGAATATGGAACCCCAAAACCCTAAAAAACTGTTACCTAGAATTATCAATTCAAAAACCCAAACCAAACGGTATACCCACTAGACTAAAACACTAGAAAAAACTATTCTGTCTTGGTAAACAAGGGTTTAAGAACAAAATGAAACAAAAGATGTTCACAAGCATGGAATTGCAAAATTCAATGGCTGAAAAATAGCATATAAGAATTTAACCAAAAAAAAAACACAACATGTAAGCGAGAATGAAGGGTATTTACCTTGAAATTGATGAAAAAGGATTGCTTAGCCTTTGTTTCACCTTAAACCACCACTCGAACAACCTCACACTTCCTTGGAATCGCCGAGGGAGTTTCGCCGAAAATTGCCAAGAAAACTAGCAAGAGTTCTCTCTTGATTTGCTCTCAAAAGTTTGGATAAGGTAATGAATGCCACGACATGATCCCATTTATATAAGAGGGTGCGGGAATATAAAGCATCACAAAACATGGTCCATGTCATCCAATCGCATTCCTATTGGGTAACTTGTAAAAGCCGTGAACAAAGACAACACAACAACGGGCATATATAACACAGTCATAAAACCAACTCGTCACTTCGCGGCACTATGGCTTGGGGGATTATTAACATGCCCAATAATTCAACCACAGCTATGGACATTATGTAAAGACCACTTCCCGGTATCAGATAGTCCACGACCAATAATCAAGCATCATCCACTTCCTAGCAATAGACAAATCGTGGCCAGCGTCTAAGTTTTAGTCACTGCCTAGTTAAAATAGGTCGCGACCACTGTTTCTCTCATGTGGCACTTGTTAGTTTTCCTACTTTTAAAAGGATTCCTTACTTATCCAACTTATCCATATATTACGTGCTCCATGCACGTGACACCACCTTTGTGACTTTTATAAATAAAAGTGCTCACCTCATTATTGGGGGGAGGAAAAAAGCCTTGCCAAACTCATTTCTCTCTCTCTAGAGATCACCACATCTGGGGGCTCACCACCTTTGCAATGCACTAGGTCAACCTTCATAGGCCACACCCTAATCTGTCAGATTAGCCAAATTCATGTATTCTCTCCCTATCTCTCTCTTATATCCCTTTAATGGCACCATAACTTTGTATCATGGTATATAGTGAGAGTAGTGCACCAAAGTGGATGTAGGCTCCTTTTATATCCGAACCACTCTATATTTTGTGTTCATCTCCTATTTACTTTCTTTATCTCTACTTTACATTTGATATTGTGTTTGAGAAGGATGCATCTCCAATATCTCGTATCATCATACAAATTTCTAATATTTATCATCAAGATTCTAAAGTTGTCAAATATGAATATAAACCTAGTCATAATCATCCAAATCTCAATGTCTTCATGTTATTGTAACTTATCCAGGGAAAATAAATAAAATATTGGGGTGGGGTATTACGAGACGTGACGATTTTTCTTGCACATTCCCCATTTCTTACTCCTTCTTGGATATATGACTCTTGACTGAACTAATTTCTTCCATAATAGGTGCAGCGTGTAAAAATATGTTTCTCAAAATATTGGATCTCAGTCCTCTTGTCCCCACATTTTTATCCTTCCCAAGTACCGTCGATGGGGCATCTAAGTCAATGTCATACGAGATATGAACCGACTGATTTCTCCCCATTCCATCCACCATTTCTTGAAGTATATTAATATATTCACGCCAATAATTTCAACACTATTTTATTATAGCATTTATGTGATCATAAAATTCAAACTTACTAAAGTCAGAGTCAGAGTCATTTTTTCTAACAATTTATTCATCTTTTACCCCATCGAGCATACAAGTACATGGTTACCAAATCAGGTTATGTTTCTTTATTTGGAGTACTCTTGGTCCTCTCCACTTATTTATGTTTCGAATTATCATGTGATTTCAACCCTAGTTTGTGGACACCAATTTTTTTGTTCTGTTAGCTCTATTTTTCTCCGTCAGTTTAAGTTTCCCATCCCTAGCCTCTCTTTCCAAGAAGGATGGTTTAACATTTTGTTAAACTTTGTCTTTAAATGAAAATATATCAAAACTTGATGTCCCCGTTGATAGGTAATGCCTTCATAGGTTCTTCCTATAGTGATAATGTTAATATAGGGATATAGATTACAAAACACAAAATTTTTATTTCCAATTAAACTTAACCGAATGACCAATTAACCAATTTTAATTAATCACCAATTAAACATACATTGGGAAAACTACTAACCAATTTTTTTGCCCTAAGAATTCATCTAGGTGATTTTCAAGAATAAAATAAATATCAATCATACAACTCCGCGATATACGAGGAAAACCAACAACGAGAAAAATCTTGGACGGCTTAGACTATGGAAATTCATGATAATATAGGATTTAAACAATAGTGATAGACATACTTCCTCCACTTGACTAGAAGAGTTCAACATTTGGTACATTATTCACTACAAGAACCTTCTTTAGAATAACACCATAGGAATCCACCCACAATTTCCACAACATGTGTGCCTCACACATCTCATTGTCTACTGATCTTGGCTAGCAAATCATCACCGCAAAAACACGGAATCCACCATGAAAAATACAATGCTAATGCTTGATGAAGATTAAAACCCATTCTTGGTGAAAGAAAGTTGAGATCTCAAACACAAATATTATATTAATTCTTAGATCTCAAAAATAGGGTGTAAACTAGGGTTTAAAAGGCATTTGGTTTTCCCTATAAAAATATTTTTTTAAACCTTTATATTTAAAACACTTTGTCAAACCCTGTATTTATAGAAAAAACTAATAAGGCAATGACACAAAAATCGAGGCGGGTCATTCAAACGAAACTAATTATCGTTTGAATGACTTTGGCTTCCTCATTTGAATGAGGCCCAAGGTCGTTCGAATGAGATTCCAAATCTCATTTGAATGGTTTGACACCCAGCCTAATTAATTACCAGGTGATCAGTCCTTAATTAATTAATTTCATAATATCAAGTTGGTTCAGATAATGCATCACCGTCGAAAAACTCAAATTTTAATTTAATAAAAACTAACCACCTAATATTTTAAAATGATTAATCATCAACATTAAAGGGGAATATCTAATCATCACCATACATCGCAATAGCATAAGGAAATAACTAACTGAATTTAAATAAAGAATTGGAGTAAACACATCTAGTCAAAATCTCGTACAATAATCCAAATACATGAAATCAAAGTCTAATAATAGAATCGAACAACTCTAAATCTCAGAATGTAAAATAGGAGGGATGACATATCCAACTGAAATAAATGACTAATAGATAAGGAGAAATAAACTCAGAATCATCTACTAGTAATATCATGTAGCTTCCACAGCAGCTACAGCCCGACAAATAAAAGAAATCTCCTAACTCCGGTGCCCCTTTGGCTAAGCACCTAAAGTAAGAAAACAAGAAAAAGAGGTTTGCAGAAAAACGGGTCAGAGCCCGAGTAGAAAACAGTTAATAAATACCAAGTCCTTAAATTGATTAATTAGCACAATATTATTCATGTTAACTTAGCGTACATCACTGGTCCTACTGAGCATGCTGCTGGCCTTGATGGCCAAGATGACCTAGATGATTTGACTGAGGTTGTCCTACAGTTTATTGTGGGCAAATTTGGCGTTTGTGGCCATTTCCCCACACTTAAAACACCTCTTTGTGAAGGTTCTCTGTCCTTCTCTTTGTTGACCCTGACGAATTTGGCTCTTTCTGCGACTTCCACTGTCCCCTTATGAATCCCTTATACTCTTGACTCACTTGAGTCTATATTGTATAAGAGTTCATCTAGTTTGGAAATTAAGACAAAATTATGTCTATCCTAGAAACCAAAGAACCTCAGAGATTGGATTGCTATTTCATTTATCTTGTAGTGATCTAGACCAAATTACCAACACTCACACACAGTAGAATGCATCCTATACATGTCATATTGCATATTTATGTGTGTATATATATTGAGTATGTTTAAATCCCTAAATTTGATTTTTAAATATTTTTTTGGGATTTTATAAACATTTTTTATAAAGGTTTTATTAATTAAAACTTGGTTTTAAAAGTTTGTGGGTTCAATCTATAATTATGGTTTGATGGGTTTATTGGCTCAAAGTTGGTTTGGGTAGAAACCAAAAGCGGCAGAGAATTCAGGGTGTGATTGTAATTACTTTTAGACGTGCGTTTTATATCGCCTTACTAATCAACACCTGTTACTTGCTGATTGGTGCATTTTGTGTTTCTTTACTGAGTATATAATCGCGTATCTTTGCAACCGTTGGATCAAAACTTATCAACGATCTGCAGGCTTTCTTTGGTTATCCTTATGTATACATCTTGAACCAATCAGGTGAATTTTAATCACCGCTTTCTGTGAGCCCTTGAATTTAAGTCAATCCAGCTTGACTCAATCCTGACCCTTCTTTTTGAACCATCTTCTCGATCCTTCTCTTCGTCCTATAAAAGGGACCCTCCTCCCAATCGTCTAAGATTTTTGGCCAGTTCATTCTTGAGAGAAAAAAATAGAGAGTAGAGAGAAGAGAGAAGAGAGAAACGAGAAAGAAAGAGAGAGTTAGAAAACCTAACCCTAACCCCTGTTCGTCAATCCTCTTTCAAACCAAACACTTCTCTAAAACTCCTACATATCCAAAACACTACCCTGAGTGTTCTTGAGTTTTTGAGAGATATTTGTGTTGCTGTAACCTCTTATTCGTTAGATCTTGTTCCCAACTTAAACTGTTTACTTAGATCTATTTTCTTCTTCATAGAAATTTCAGATCTATGTTCTGCATGTTGTCACACTTAGTTCTACATGTTTTATTTCTCATCTTGAGAAATATATTGTTGATTCTTTTCTGAAAATTGCTTTTAACTTTGAAATCAACAATAAACGTTTTATGTTTCTAGTTCTCTTAAAACTAAACCTTTGACCTAGTTTGGAATCACACTTGGAGGTTTTCAATCTCGAAAATCTTTTCAAAATTTTGAGATTGATTAAGATCTTGACTGTCTTCTAAGCAAGATATCCGTGGATTCTGGGATTGATTTAAAGGTCAGAAAGGTTCAAAGTTTTGTGAGAAGAGAGAAAAAGAAAAATCACTGCATATAGCCTTATATGTAATTTGCTAGGACTGTTTGTACTTAATAAGTGTGAGTGTGTTCATGCATGTGTTAGAAAGCACCTACACAAACACTTTCACCCTACAACACGAAAAGTGTTGGTAATAAGATCTTGTGAAAAAGAGTCGACGTAAAGTGCTGGAACAAATCAGAAGTTAACAAACTGGGAGAACAACATCTACAATTAGAATTGCAGAGAAGTTATAAGGACATCAGAGGGTACATTCCTAAACTTATACAGGTCTGAGTTGTATGCATGTTAGTTATATAGTTTGTAACTCGTAAATTTGTTTTAGTGGATTTTTTTTATTTTACTCCGTAGAGGGAGTCGTGGATGTTTCCTCAGTTGGCGAGGTTTTACCACGTATGAAATCATGAACTTAATCTTTCTATATCTCCTCATCTCATTCTTGGTTGTGCTGAGTTTAAAGTTTGTTTAAACTGTTTTATAAACCTGTTAGTCAAATCTTGAATAGATCTCGTACATACTGTTTTATTAAACACATCTTGTGTTCAAATAGTTTTGATTTTTAAGAAAAGAGTTTCTTCAAAAAACATCTCGGAGTTACTTAAATAGTTTATTTTTAATAAACAGCTTTAGTAACAGATTTTCAATTGGTATCAGAGCTTGGTTAACTTCTTTTAAAGAGATCCTGTGTTTCTGAAATTGTTTTCTGAAAATCAAATATGGACGAGAAAAATGAAAGATTTGGTAACTTGACCAGACCTCCTATTTTTTATGGAACCAATTTTGTTTACTAGAAAGTAAGAATGATTGCTTTCATTCAAGGAACTCTGGGAGATGATGTCTGGGACATTGTTGAAAATGGTTACACTTTTCCTACAAAACCAGCCACTGAAGGAAGTAATGAGAGGGTTAAGAAAGCATTAAATGAGTTCACTCAAGAAGAGAAACAAGTTTCTCGAAATAATAACAAAGGAAAGAATGCCATATTTATGTCCATAAATGAACATGAGTTCAAACGAATCTCATCTTGTACCACTTCTAAGGAAGCTTGGTACACTTTGGTTACGGCTCATGAAGGTTACACTAGAGTTAAGGCTGCTAAAACTCAAATTCTCATTCAACAGTATAATTCCTTAATTATGTCTGAGACTGAGTAATTTGATGACTTCTATATGAACCTGACTAATATTGTGACAAAACTGCATGCTAATGGGATAACTTATGATAGACAAGAAATTGTATCTAAAATTCTGAGATCATTACCATAGAAATTTGATAACAAAAGAAATGCTATTGAGGAAATGTGTGATATTAATCTCACTCCTGAACTACTCAGTAGTAAATTAAGAACTGTGGAAATGGAACTATAATTTAAGAAATAATTGACCCAGTCCCATAGGAAACATACTAGTTCCAATCTAAGCTTCTCTTCTAAATTAATTAAGCCTGAGTTTAATACTTCCAATAATGACTCTGATGAGGAATGCGATATAGAGAGTTTGGACAATCAGATTGCCTTAATGTCAAAACAGTTTAAGAAAATCATTAAGTTTAGAAACAAAATGCAAATAAACAAGGCAAGTCAAATTATCCAACTCCCTCTAATCACAAACCTCATGAGAAAAGCCATGGAAAAAATCACAAGGACTCTCACATTAGACCTAACAGAGACCTTAAGAAGACTAAATGATATAGATATGATAAACTAGGGCACATTTCACAAGACTGCAGAGTTAACTTGAACACTCAAAATAAACACACTAGAGCCAACATTTGCAAAACATGGGATGATTCAAATGACTCTGAAAATGAGGAATCTGAGTCATCTGATGTTTTTTATCCTTGCATGTTTTTCTTTGCCAAGATTATATATAATGATGATATGCCTGTGCTTGTTAGTGAGTATGAATCAAATAATTCTATGTCTGATGGTTCGAATATTGTTGTTATTAGTTTAGATGCTTTGATTACTGAGAATATTGCTATCTCTTCTTCGGGGTGTGTGAGTCAAAGGGAAAGAGATAATGACGATGTCAATGGGTGTGTGAGTTCAAAGAATGAAGCCTTAGGGGTCACTTCACACACTACACTTAGTGACTCGGATAATGAAGACCTCCCAGACATTCACACACTTTATGCTAAAACTCTCAAGAAAAGCGCTAGACAAGAAAAAATTGTGAAAGATCTTACCAAAAAGTTGGAATATCTAAGTTGATGGTCAAACTGAATGCTGAAGAGTATACCACCCAATGTTTAACTCATGAAAGTGAAATTAAAGTGTTTGATGAAAAACTCATAAATTTGACTGAAATAAATGAAACTCTGGAGAAAAAATACAAAGGGACATTGTTAGAATTGGGACAAACCAAAGAAAAGACAGCAACTGTTTTCAAAAAATTTATAAAATTTGAAAATAATTCTAACTGTTTTGATGAATTTGTTGTTGAATCTAAAACAAATTCTGATGATCGAACTGGAATAGGGTTTTGCCCCAATTTGAAGACACAAACAAAATCTTTTGAAACTATCAAGTTTGTGTCAGGAGGTAAAAGACCTATTGAAACATGCCCAGATTTTCATTCCCTAAAAACTGAGTTTGATTCAAAACATCAAAATTTTAGCATTGGGGAATCAAGTTGCTCTAAACATGAAAGTTCACCTAAGGCTAAATACGTCTGCCCCTTTATTAGAAAGAGTGAATCTACATTCAAACCTGTACTACCTAGGAATAGAGTTCAACCTCAAAATTTCTCAAAACCTTTGTTTAGAGACTTTCCTAAGGAGACCCCAATTTTGAGCAATCTTTATTGCTCTTACTGTGACATATATGGTCACTCTTTTGATGGTTGATATGCTAGGAGACTTGTTAAACCTGTCTATAATCCTCATACCTATCAGAATTTTAACTATTCTAGGAGGAGCCGCAACAATTATGTACTTCCTAGACAACCAGACAAAAACTCTAATTATAGGAAGAGAAAGACCAAACCTAAAAGAACATTTCCTAGAGGGATGCCTAAACTTATTCCTAAACCAAATGCTCAAGTCTTTCATAAAATTCAAAATCATGCGCAAAACATTTTTCAACAAAAATCCATTGCTCGTAAATTTTATCAATTGAGAGCTAATAGGCGCAAAATGAAAACTAGAGCAATTTGGGTTAGAAAAGATGATCTATTACCTCAGATGAAGTGTAACATAGTTATTACTGCTTTAAAAGCTGAACACACATCATCTGGTTGGTATTTAGACTCTGGATGTTCTAAGCACATGACTGGTGATGATACAAAACTCTTAAATAAAACCATCTTTGCTAGTGGAAAAGTCATTTTTGGTGATGGAGTATCATCTCAGATCATAGGCAAAGGTACTCTCCAAGAAGATGGACTTCCTATTCTTGAAGTTGTTCTTCTAGTTAAAGGTCTTAAGGCCAATCTACTTAGTATCTCGGAATTTTGTGACTCAGATCATACTGTTACCTTTTCAAAGAACAATTGCAAAATTTTAAATGAAAAAGGTGAATGCATAATTACAGGATTTAGGACTCCTGACAATTGTTATACTGTCATGAACATGTCTGAAATCTGTAACGTTGCCAGAATGGATGACAACGAGATATGGAATAATAGAATGGGTCATATAAATTACTATAATCTTAGTAGACTAACCTCTCAGGAAATAGTTAGAGGAGTTCCTAAAATCAAACCCATACCTAACATTGTCTGTGGTTCTTGTCAGGAAGGTAAAATTGTTAAGGCACCTCATAAGAAAGTTAATGATATTCTTACCTCTAATCCCTTGGAGCTCATCCATATGGACCAAATGGGTCCCTCCAAACTATTAGTCTCTGTGGACACAGTTACATCCTGGTTATGGTTGATGACTTCACTAGATTTACTTGGGTAGCCTTTTTAAAACAAAAGTTCGACACGTTTAAAACCTTCCTAAAAATTCTTCTTCGGATTGAAAATGAAAAGGACACTCAAGTAAATAGAATTCGTAGTGATAGAGGTGGTGAATTCAAAGACACTGGTATTATTGAATACTGTGACTATAATGGTTACAAACACGAATTCAGTGCTCCTAAGACTCCTCAACAAAATGGAATTGCTGAGAGAAAGAATCGTACCCTTCAAGAGATGGCACGAGTTATGTTACATGCCAAGAATTTACCTAAATACTTTTGGGTAGAATCTATTCGTACTGCATGTCACATCATAAATAGGGTCTATCTTAAAAAGAATTCCAAACAAACTCCTTACGAACTTTGGTACAATAAAAAGCCTAATCTTAAGTACCTTAGAACCTTTGGCAGTACTTGTTATGTATGCAAAGATAGGGAACACTTATCCAAATTTGAGAGTAGGGGAGATAAAGCTATATTTCTAGGATATTCGCCTAACAGTAGAGCCTATCGAGTGTATAACCTTCGCACTAAAACCTTGATGGAATCCATAAATGTAATTGTAAGTGACACTACTGTAGAGAACAAGATTGGTGAATCAACTATTGAGGAAGAGTCTACAAACATTTTAGAAAATGACGCTTCTGAAATAGATAATTCATTACCAATTGAGATTCCTGAAGTACCTAACTGGGTTTCTAAAGATCATCCCATAAATAACGTAGTTGGTAATCCTAGTGAGCCAGTGCGTACAAGATCCCAACTAAGAAATTATGAACCAAAGAATGTAAATGAGGCATTCAATAACTCTCATTGGATTTCTGCTATGCAGGAATAACTTCTTCAATTTGTCATTCATGATGTTTGGTATCTTGTTCCTCGTCCTGATCACAAAAAGGTTATTGACACACGTTGGATTTCTAAAAATAAGACTGATGAAAATGGGATAATAATTAGAAATAAAGCTAGATTAGTTGCTCAAGGATACTCTCAAATTGAAGGAATAGATTTTAACGAGACTTTTGCTCCTGTTACTCATTTAGAATCTGTTCGTCTTCTCTTTGCTATAGCTTGCCACATGCATTTTACACTTTACCAAATGGATGTCAAATCTGCATTCCTTAATAGAATATTGACTGAAGAGACCTATGTAGAACAACCTAAAGGGTTCATTGACCCTCAATATCCAAATCACGTATTTCGTCTTAAAAAGGCTTTGTATGGCCTTAAACAAGCATCTAGAGCTTGGTATGAGCTTCTTTCCAGTTTCCTCTTAGATAAAGGTTTCAAAAGAGGTGGAAATAATCAAACCCTTTTTGTCAAACATTTTGACAAACACATCATTATTGCTCAAGTTTATGTTGACGATATTATCTTTGGATCAACTTCTCCCTCAGAAGTAAAATCCTTCTCTGAAACTATGTAAAAGGAATTTCAAATGTCTTTTATGGGGGAGTTGTAATTCTTCTTAGGCTTTCAAGTCAAACAAAATTCAGAAGGATTATTTGTATCGTAATCTAAGTACGCTTTAGAGATAGTAAAGAAATTTAGCCTCGAGAGTGCTAAAGATGCTAGAACGCCCATGAGTATTACGATAAAATTATCGAAAGATGAAAATGGAAAATTCGTAGATCCTACTCTATATCATAGTATGATAGGAACCTTACTATATCTTACGGCCTCGCGTCCTGCAATTATGTATGCTGTGTGTGTATGTGCTCGTTATCAAGATAATCCTAAAGAGAGCCATTTGAATTTTGTTAAACGTATCATTAAATATGTGAAAGGCACTCTGAATCTAGGACTTTGGTACACTAATGACACACCAAGCACTATAATTGGGTACGCTGATGCTGACTGGAATGGGTGTACTAATGATAGTAAAAGCACATCAGGAACATGTTATTATATAGGTAATAATTTGGTAGGATGGAGTAGTAAGAAACAAAACTGCACGTCACTCTCGACAGCTGAATCTGAATACATAGCCGCTGGCAGCTGTTGTGCTCAATTACTGTGGCTTAAACAAATGCTAAGTGATTATGGTATTCAAGAAAATCAATTTCATCTCTATTGTGATAATCAAAGTGCGATTAATATTTCTAAAAACCCTGTTCAACACTCGCGAACAAAGCACATAAAAATAAGACATCACTTTATACGCGAATCGGTTGAAACTAAGGAATTAGAAATCAATTATCTTCCTACTGATTTGCAACTCGCAGATATGTTTACCAAACCTCTAGATTATAATAGATTCATTTCTTTGCGGAAATCTATTGGTATGGTTTCTGCTGAGTAATACTTTTGCTATTTATCCAAGTTTTTCCCTTTGTCCATTTGACACAAAATGGGGGAGAAATTTGAGTCTTTATGAATATTTGAATATATGCTAAACTGCTTGATCTTAGTGATTCATTGTAGGTTTTTGTAAAGTTTTTCTCAACTGATGTAATAGGGTATTCAATTGTTAATAGTTGAGTTATGTACTTTTGTTTTCTAAGTTTTGGGTAGATAGAATCTTTATAGGAATAGGTTTTTCTTATTTTTTTTGTCGCCCTACGAGTCCTAGTTGACTCAAAGGAGATTTTGTCTCATATTTCCAAAGGGGGAGATTGAAGCCCTTATACTCTTGACTCACTTGAGTCTATATTGTATAAGAGTTCATCTAGTTTGGAAATTAAGACAAAATTATGTCTATCCTAGAAACCAAAGAACCTCAGAGATTGGATTGCTATTTCATTTATCCTGTAGTGATCTAGACCAAATTACCAACACTCACACACAGTAGAATGCATCCTATACATGTCATATTGCATATTTATGTGTGTATATATATTGAGTATGTTTAAATCCCTAAATTTGATTTTTAAATATTTTTTGGGATTTTATAAACATTTTTTATAAAGGTTTTATTAATTAAAACTTGGTTTTAAAAGTTTGTGGGTTCAATCTATAATTATGGTTTAATGGGTTTACTGGATCAAAGTTGGTTTGGGTAGAAACCAAAAGCGGCAGAGAATTCAGGGTGTGGTTGTAATTACTTTTAGACGCGCGTTTTATATCGCCTTACTAATCAACACCTGTTACTTGCTGATTGGTGCATTTTGTGTTTCTTTACTGAGTATATAATCGCGTATCTTTGCAACCGTTGGATCAAAACTTATCAACGATCTGCAGGCTTTCTTTGGTTATCCTTATGTATACCTCTTGAACCAATCAGGTGAATTTTAATCACCGCTTTGTGTGAGCCCTTGAATTTAAGTTAATCCAGCTTGACTCAATCCTGACCCTTCTTTTTGAACCATCTTCTCGATCCTTCTCTTCGTCCTATAAAAGGGACCCTCCTCTCAATCGTCTAAGATTTTTGGCCAGTTCATTCTTGAGAGAAAAAAAATAGAGAGTAGAGAGAAGAGAGAATAGAGAAACCAGAAAGAAAGAGAGAGTTAGAAAACCTAACCCTAACCCCTGTTCGTCAATCCTCTTTCAAACCAAACACTTCTCTAAAACTCCTACATATCCAAAACACTACCCTGAGTGTTCTTGAGTTTTTGAGAGATATTTGTGTTGCTGTAACCTCTTGTTAGTTAGATCTTGTTCCCAACTTAAACTGTTTACTTAGATCTATTTTCTTCTTCATAGAAATTTCAGATCTATGTTCTGCATGTTACATCACATTTAGTTCTACATGTTTTATATCTCACCTTGAGAAATATATTGTTGATTCTTTTCTGAAAATTGCTTTTAACTTTGAAATCAACAATAAATGTTTTCTGTTTCTAGTTCTCTTAAAACTAAACCTTTGACCTAGTTTGGAATCACACTTGGAGGTTTTCAATCTTGAAAATCTTTTCAAAATTCTGAGATTGATTAAGATCTTGACTATCTTCTAAGCAAGATATTCATGGATTCTGGGATTGATTTAAAGGTTAAAAAGGTTCAAAGTTTTGTGAGAAGAGAGAAAAAGAAAAATCACTGTATGTAGCCTTATATGTAATTTACTAGGACTGTTTGTACTTAATAAGTGTGAGTGTGTGCATGCATGTGTTAGAAAGCACCTCCACAAACACTTTCACCCTACAACACGAAAAGTGTTGGTAATAAGATCTTGTGAACAAGAGTCGACGTAAAGTGCAGGAACAAATCAGAAGTTAACAAACTGGGAGAACAACATCTACAATCAGAAATGCAGAGAAGTTATAAGGACACCAGAGGGTACATTCCTAAACTTATATAGGTCTGAGTTGTATGCATGTTAGTTATATAGTTTGTTACTCGTAAATTTGTTTTAGTGGATTTTTTTTTATTTTACTCCATAGAGGGAGTCGTGGATGTTTCCTCAGTTGGTGAGGTTTTACCACGTAAAAAATCGTGAACTTAATCTTTCTACATATCCTCATCTCATTCTTAGTTGTGCTGAGTTTAAAGTTTGTTTAAACTGTTTTATAAACCTGATAGTCAAATCTTGAATAGATCTCGTACATACTGTTTTATTAAACACATCTTGTGTTAAAATAGTTTTGATTTTTAAGCAAAGAGTTTCTTCAAAAAATAGCTCGGAGTTACTTAAATAGTTTATTTTTAATAAACGGCTTTAGTAACAGATTTTCACCTTGGTCTTGATGAATCTGAGGAATTTATCGCTGCTATGACGATACGTTTTCACTATTTTTATTCCTCAAATTATCATACTGGTCGACTTCTCTTGTTCTTTTTCTCCCTGTAATCTGTACACTGCGATCTTGGTAATGAAATATTGAGGTAGTCACTGCTTGTGCCACAATATTCGCTATCTCAGTGATTGGCTCTCTTTCCTGATGTACCCGAGTTACTTGTTGGTTTGGTCCCACATTTTCTTCTTCAGTGGGGTTAGTTTGCCTCTCCTTCATAAGCGATATCTGAAATCCAAATGAATTCTATAATTTTACTAGCTATACATAGCATCGTATAGAAGTACTTAATCTATAACACGTAACAAAGAACGCAACACTCCTAACAATAGGGCTCTATATCAAAGAACGCTAGGCGAAAACATAATAAGCTTACAGATCCTAAGGTCACTAGAACCTGATGCTCTGATACCACCTGGGACACCCCCGCCTAATTAATTACCGGGTGATCAGTCCTTAATTAATTAATTAATTAATTTCATAATATAAAGTTGGTTCAGATAATGCATCACTGTCGAAAGACTCAAATTTTAATTTAATAAAAACTAACCACCTAATATTTAAAAGGGCTGGTGTCAAAATTTTATCCTATTATTATCGATCAACATTAAAGGGGAATATCTAATCATCACCATACATCGCAATAGCATAAGGAAAGAATTAACTTAATTTAAATAAAGAACTGGAGTAAACACATCCAGTCAAATTCCCATACAATAATCCAAATACATGAAATCCAAGTCTAATAATAAAATTAAACAACTCTAAATCTCTGAATGTAAAATAGGAGGGACGACATGTCAAACTAAAATAAATGACTGATAGATAAGGAGATATAAACTCATAAGAATCTACTAGTAATATCCTATATCTTCCACAACAGCTATAGCCCGACAAATGAATTGAACCTCCTAAGTCTGGTGTCCCTGTGGCTGAGCACCTAAAATAATAAAATAAGAAAAAGAGGTTTGCAGAAAAAGGTGTCAGAGCCCGAGTAGAAAACATTTTAAATATACCAAGTACTTAAATTAATTAATTAGAAAAATATTATTCATATTAACTTAGCGTACTCACTTAGGATGCTCATATCTCATTTAATGTGCACACCTAGCGAACCTAGCTACCCATACTAGTCACGATACTCTACCTGACTATACGTGGTATAATCATTATGTTGGATATAATATTTAAATACCCTGAAGATAATATATCTGTATTATTTAAGAATAGGTTTAAAGATGCTTTAACACATTCTCATACCATTCTTAATTCTCAGCTGGTGACCCAATACGTATACACTTTAATAAAGTAGCCAACATGAAACACAGAATAGGAACTCAGTATACATATATAAAATCTCTCTATGTATACATACAAATATATATATAAATACTTCTAGTCATACTCGTCTATCTAGTCCCAATGCAAACGCTTATGCATGAAGGGCAATAGGTTCAATATCTTAGGAAATAATAAAACATATACAAATATTGGAGGCGAACATATTTCCAAGTCGATGGGCTATGCACATACCTACGCACCCATACAACCGTCATCACTATCGTTATCACAGATAGTCCATACCTAGGTTCCATGCTCTAGTGGTACAACTCAAAATCCCCTTGAAGGCATACAAGATACGGTCCTCCACAACGTGCTAACCTCCGTTTGATAGCCAGTAGCTAGGTATGACATACACATAATATTTCAAGTAATAAGCATGCACACAACTAATACAACTTAATAGGCATTCACGCAACCCAGTTACCATATTATGTAAGTAATATTAATGTCTCTACTCTCCACGATATCCATTTATATATAACCTTTCTAGGACTTACATTGTTTCCTAGGTTTCCCTACAAGTTCAATACCTCGAGTATCACTACACCCTTACTCCCCTAAAACTTTGGATTTTACGTCACTCGTTATTCACGTAGGTTAATACACTCCCTTGGATAAACCTAGGATGATTTTTAACTTGACTGGACCCTAAAAACCCTTTCTGGAATCTCATTATAGTCAAGGTATTCTCGGTCGAACAATGTCATTCGAATGAACTCAACAACTGTTCAGTGAAATGGAAACAACTGATCCCCATTGATGTGACACATATGATCAAAAAGGCAACGAGTAGATCATGCGATGTTAAGTGAAATGGAAACGATAAACCAACAGGGCAACACAAGTACACATAATCCAAATGTGAAACATATCATATATTTAATATAAATTTGAAGCATATGTTACCAATTTAAATATATATGAAGAATATGGATCAATTGCAAAGCAAAGATGAAAAACAAACATATTATATATATATATATATATATATATATATATATATATATATATATATATATATATATATATATATTGTCACAACCCGCCTAAAATAATAACGGGTGGCCAGCCCTATACTATAATAAATCAGGAGTTTCAGATGGTCCAGTCTCAACATCAACTACCAGTACTATATAATATAGGACTAACTACCCGAAATCACATAAGCGGGATATGAAAATTTAAATAGAATGTGCAACAACCAACCAACTAACACTACCAAAGAAAAGAAAGATGCATGAAAGAACTAAGATAAATAAAATGCTAGAAATAAAATGAACTAAATAAATACAACCGAATGTACTACACAAAGTAGACCCGAATAAGCTGTCGGGTCACAGCCAATACAATAACTGAAATGGAATAAATATAAACATGTATATAAATATCCCTTGGGTACAAACCCGATATACAACAAGAATCCTACCTAGAATTTTAAAGAAGTAGGAAGCGACTACATGAAACATCCCGCAACAGTCCGCACCTGTCACGGCTCCCAAGACTCTGGATAGAAAGTCATCCGGCATCCATGCGGTAGGATACCTGTGGTAATATATATATATATACAAGGAGGAGAGAAAAGTAAACGGGTCAGAGCCCCGAATGTGAAAATATTTAGCAAGTGTGTTAACCGTGCATAATAATTACCGGTGCACTTATTTCATAATTAAAGTGAGACCGCACTCTCGTGAAACCCAAACTCACCTCTCCTCTAAAGGCGCGCACCTAATTGCGTAATCAAGTTTTAGTTAAATTTACCCCCAATGTTATTAGGACAACCTAACTTACCATAGGCCTAGCCTATACCCACGAGAGCCACTTTCCCGTCATAATCCAAGGAACCACCCTTAATCCTACTAGATTATGATAACAACAATTATGCCTTAATAGGCATTATGAATTCCGATTTATATTCACATGAATTCAATTCTAAATACGTTACCCCTACATATATACGTATACATATATATATATACTTATATATAGGCTAAAATGTAAGAATTTATATTCCTAATATCATGCACATGGAATATTGGCAAAACCTCTCTCTAATCTCAAGCTTGTACTACGTTTCATGCGTGGGGAATCTCGCAAAGCGAAATCCAAACAAGGAACCGCCCCGTTACACTACTCCTAACAAGGTCAAGACCAGAGATCCGAGATGTCACAAATAGAATTACTTCTCTCAACTCTCGACATAGCACTGCGTTTCGTGCGTGAGGCGTCTCGCAAAGCGAAATCCAAACAAGGAACCCCCTCATTACACTACTCCTGGGCAATGTCGATCCTAGAGATCCATAATTCTTAACATACTATATAGTACTACCATTACTGCTAAACTAACTATGAAAGAAAGAAAGAAAGAAAAGGAAAAAAAAGAAAACAAATAAAATAAAATAAAAGAATCTCCAATAATATCCCTGGGATGATGTAACCGAAATATTCCTCATGCGATACATCAACCCCCATCAATCTAGTACACCATAATCATCTAAGACGTACTTTACCAAAACTCTATATCCTTTCCTCTATAGGATATATAAATACATATATATAGGTATTTTATGCTCACCATATATATACATATACCAATCATCCATATACCCATGACCAAGTGTACATACCATATATGATGTACAATGGCCATGCAAATATAATACCCGGCTATATATAGCGCCGATAAAACTGCATCAATGCTATCATCTTCCCAGAGTCCGGCTCACGTAACAACTGGGGACCACCTGGTGGGGATCAATGACACCCACCTCGTGGTAACTCACACACACGACGTCCCGGGAAGCGGTCATAGTTCCAACCGGCAATGAGACGAAACATACCCACCACGTCTCATCCCAAAATATATCTATATCGTATAATAACACAAGGGACGACTATGACCTGGGGAATATCCACACCCTGCTCTATATGCCAGGATGCTCACCCTCTGCGCGGAAACTTCCCAATGATAGCATGAGCGGGGTATGCTTAACCGCATAAGTATATATATCGCTCATATACGCAATATACATACATCCATATGATCCCATCATATGATCCAATATAGTAAACCATCATATACAGTTTAAATATACATACCATGTATGACCACAACATAGATATATCCATATATACACATTCATACATAGATATATGTACATATATTCACACATCGCTATATCAATATATATACAAACTAATTCTCGTTCATATGTATAAGATATATAAACCCGGCTATAAGTATACATAATCCTCAATATACAAGCCGTCACCACAATATCCATTAACTGTACCTCGATATGTGAATCCAATCCCTCACTTGAAACATATTCAATCATTTTTCCTATGATGAATAATCTCCCAAAACCATATGTATATATTTATACATATATATTCAACATTAGGGTTATCACCCACGAGTTTGTGTAGGAGTCCATCACTACACATTTCATCCATATGCAAAAGTGCCTAATTACCTTTAGTACTATTTAACCATAGGCACACACATGACTTAATAGTTTAAAACCTCAATTTATTCCAACCTCATTTCAAGTATTGGAATCTCACAGGTCATATCCCCATAATACGCGAAAACTACCCTAACTAGAATTTATGCTACTGCTTATTCTAGTCGATAGTCCGATCCCAAGCCGTTCCCAAAGTCACCTATGGTTCGAATAAATCTCGGTAACCCCTTCTCCTATAGAGTTAACAATTACCCTTAGACTAAACTTTTCTAAGGATATAAGACCCCTCACTCTTTAAAGAGTATGCGACCCCTCTCTTTCAAATGGCCCCAATCTGTAACTTAACAATATCCTATCCTTATAAGGATTTGACATAAATGTCGGCCTAGAAATTTCACCACATACATGGATATTTCTTATCCAATGATTCCAAGAATTTCCCACTATCAGATACTAAGTGAGAGACCCCCTATAAGTCACCAAAAGATATCTCTTACTTTATAAGAGAGAGAACCCCAAATCAACAAACCCAACCAAAACGGGCTAGAAGTTATCTTAGGAAACCCATAAAACAGCCCATTAAGGAAGCCCCTAAGAATAAACTCCAAAAGAAAAGGGGGAGAAGAAATCCAAGTTTTGGGCTAAAAACAGGGGACCGGTCGACCGGTCCCAGACCCCCGGTCGACCGCGGGTCCACATTTTGCCTACGAAGAAATGCAGTAGGCTTTTCTCTTAAGGCGCAGTCGACCAGTCCCCAGACCGCGGTCGACCGGCCATACCAGTTAAGCTGGCCGATTCTCCATTTCAGCAAACCCCACGAATTTAAACCCAAATATCATCACTAAGTCCCCAAATCTTTAACCCAATAATGTTATTAACAAGAAAACCCATCCTACATCTCATCCCAACCATTTATATGTGATTAAACCATAGAATAACATTGATTTCAAGATTTAAACCCAAAAATCTAGGTTTTGATGTTAATACCCAAAAATCCATTTCTTTACCCAACAAATTATGAAATGAAATACACAAATAGCTATTTAGCAAGATTAAACACTTGCCTCAGATTTGTAGAGGTTGGATCGTCCTCGATGACGCGGTTGGGCCGGAAATCTCCAAGCTTTTCTTCATCTCTCTCTTCCTTTCTTCTTCTTTCCTTCTCTTTCTCCCTCTAGGGCTTTTTCTCTCTTTCTCTCAAATGATAAGTGGCTTAATCCGTAAGCCACTTAAACCTTTAAAACAAAATCCCAGTTTTAAAAGTTAATACACACTTTAAATGACTCGTTTACTCCAATTCGAGCCAAAATAACTTAAAAACATTCTGGAGCCGAAATAAAACCCAATGACAGTTATTTTGACTATCTCGACCCTCCCGGGATCGATAGTACCCTCAAAAATATCATCCGGAATACTTGAAAATATTCTCTATTTTTTTGGGCCTCAATTCCCAAATTTCGAAATTCTCCAATATAATTAAATTTTTATTTTCCCAAAATTTAATTTCTCAGTCTCCAAAAATCGAGGGTTGTTACATACTTCCCCCCTTACAAAAATTTCGTCCGCGAAATTTAAGACATGCCTAGTACCTCAATATCATCTAGTCCTCACATCAATCCTTAGGATCACTATACCGATCCTACCTGGTTCTCATATCGAACCATACAGTTTTAAAGTAACTACTACCCAGGGCGCCCATACACCCCGTATCCGAGTTTCCACTCGTAAAATTATGATCAAGCTCCATTAGCCCCAAATCATAATATAACCCTCAGCAATATGATCCATAACACCATACCAAATATATACAAGTTTAAAATTTCCCAATGGTAGGACTCTCCTCAATTCCTGACACTAGACACCTTCGTGCGGGGGAGGTCTCGCAAGCGAAATCCAAACAAGGAACCCTCCCAATACACTACTGTGTAGCTAGGTCGGGGATTGAGATTAGTTGAACCAGGGTTTAAGGTTTTATCAAAAGAAAGATTTCCATATTTTAGATATTGCCCGAGGGCCTATGCAACAATACTATATAAATCAATCCCGCGTCTTTCGACACGCCAAACAAACACCTTATGTTTAAAACACAAGGCTTCAATAAATACAATATGGCTAAACAATATCTAGTTCTCAAAAATAGCACAACTATGAGCTAAACTATCTGCTCCACAGAAATCTACCAAACTCTGAACCCCTCAGTTATGAAAAGGTGTATCATCTCTAAAGACGCCATACAAAGTCCACACTTGCTCACTTCCTCCTCTAGGAAAATTTCATGCACCCTAGCGGTAAAGCGGTTAGCTACTCATCACACCTCACCCGCGACATTCCCAATCTCGCACAAATGTAACTTAAACCCAAAGAAAGGTATTATATCTTACATTTCCGTAACTCAAGGGTTTCCCCTTGTCCTAGAATCTCAACTCAGGGTCCTCAACTTCTTCCAGGAGAAATCACTATCCCTAAGCCTATTTCTCCACAAGAGAAACATCTTCCTCAAAACCCTTCCTAACCATAATGAAGGGCAAGGTGCGATTGCAACTGCCGAAAACTCCCTCCGTCCTACACAACGAAACTGAGTCTTCAAAGGCATTCTCCCTCATCCTAGAAGGCGATACTCCTGATATTGGGATAACTACACCAACCTCACCTCGGTAAGAGTCACCAACATAAGGTTTTCCCAACGAAGGTTAACAGATTCTTAATCTAAACCTCTCAAGGACTACACTACATGCCTCTCCTCGGACTTTCCTTACTAAGACCAAGATTCGCCAATCGAGTAAATTTTCCTTTCTTACTTGACTGCCGGTAAATCACCTCGAACCACTGCTAGAAATCTTCTCAATAAATCCTCCGAAACCGGGGAAAACAACTACCCCCGATTAAAGCATACCCAAAACATACTATTGGTATGGTACTTCTAATCTTATCCTTTCCTAGACGACAATATCTAGGCGACGTCTGAAACGAAACAAGAGCAACTGTTATCAGAACGCCAATCAAGTGAATATACTTCACAAAAGAAAACAACGCAGTGAACACAACAGTCCTATTTATAGGGCTTTATGTCAAGAACGTTAACGGAAGAATCCATAACTCGCACAGATCCTAAGGACTCTAGAACCTGATGCTCTGATACCATCTGTCACAACCCTCCTAAAATAATAACGGGTGGCCAGCCCTATACTATAATAAATCAGGAGTTTATGATGGTCCAGTCTCAACATCAACTACCAGTACTATATAATATAGGACTAACTACCCGAAATCACATAAGCGGGATATGAAAATTTAAATAGAATGTGCAACAACCAACCAACTAACACTACCAAAGAAAATAAAGATGCATGAAAGAACTAAGATAAATAAAATGCTAGAAATAAAATGAACTAAATAAATACAACCGAATGTACTACACAAAGTAGACCCGAATAAGCTGTCGGGTCACAGCCAATACAATAACTGAAATGGAATAAATATAAACATGTATATAAATATCCCTTGGGTACAAACCCGATATACAACAAGAATCCTACCTAGAATTTTAAAGAAGTAGGAAGCGACTACATGAAACATCCCGCAACAGTCCGCACCTGTCACGGCTCCCAAGACTCTGGATAGAAAGTCATCCGGCATCCATGCGGTAGGATACCTGTGGTAATATATATATATATACAAGGAGGAGAGAAAAGTAAATGGGTCAGAGCCCCGAATGTGAAAATATTTAGCAAGTGTGTTAACCGTGCATAATAATTACCGGTGCACTTATTTCATAATTAAAGTGAGACCGCACTCTCATGAAACCCAAACTCACCTCTCCTCTAAAGGCGCGCACCTAATCGCGTCCTCAAGTTTTAGTTAAATTTACCCCCAATGTTATTAGGACAACCTAACTTACCATAGGCCTAGCCTATACCCACGAGAGCCACTTTCCCGTCATAATCCAAGGAACCACCCTTAATCCTACTAGATTATGATAACAACAATTATGCCTTAATAGGCATAATGAATTCCGATTTATAATCACATGAATTCAATTCTAAATACGTTACCCCTACATATATACGTATACATATATATATATACTTATATATAGGCTAAAATGTAAGAATTTATATTCCTAATATCATGCACATGGAATATTGGCAAAACCTCTCTCTAATCTCAAACTTGTACTACGTTTCATGCGTGGGGAGTCTCGCAAAGCGAAATCCAAACAAGGAACCGCCCCGTTACACTACTCCTAACAAGGTCAAGACCAGAGATCCGAGATGTCACAAATAGAATTACTTCTCTCAACTCTCGACATAGCACTGCGTTTCGTGCGTGAGGCGTCTCGCAAAGCGAAATCCAAACAAGGAACCCCCTCGTTACACTACTCCTGGGCAATGTCGATCCTAGAGATCCATAATTCTTAACATACTATATAGTACTACCATTACTGCTAAACTAACTATCAAAGAAAGAAAGAAAAGGAAAAAAAAGAAAACAAATAAAATAAAATAAAAGAATCTCCAATAATATCCCTGGGATGATGTAACCGAAATATTCCTCATGCGATACATCAACCCCCATCAATCTAGTACATCATAATCATCTAAGACGTACTTTACCAAAACTCTATATCCTTTCCTCTATAGGATATATAAATACATATATATAGGTATTTTATGCTCACCATATATATACATATACCAATCATCCATATACCCATGACCAAGTGTACATACCATATATGATGTACAATGGCCATGCAAATATAATACCCGGCTATATATAGCGCCGATAAAACTGCATCAATGCTATCATCTTCCCAGAGTCCGGCTCACGTAACAACTGGGGACCACTTGGTGGGGATCAACGACACCCACCTCGTGGTAACTCACACACACGACGTCCCGGGAAGCGGTCATAGTTCCAACCGGCAATGAGACGAAACATACCCACCACGTCTCATCCCAAAATATATCTATATCGTATAATAACACAAGGGACGACTATAACCTGGGGAATATCCACACCCTGCTCTATATGCCAGGATGCTCACCCTCTGCGCGGAAACTTCCCAATGATAGCATGAGCGGGGTATGCTTAACCGCATAAGTATATATATCGCTCATATACGCAATATACATACATCCATATGATCCCATCATATGATCCAATATAGTAAACCATCATATACGGTTTAAATATCCATACCATGTATGACCACAACATAGATATATCCATATATACACATTCATACATAGATATATGTACATATATTCACCCATCGCTATATCAATATATATACAAACTAATTCTCGTTCATATGTATAAGATATATAAACCCGGCTATAAGTATACATAATCCTCAATATACAAGCCGTCACCACAATATCCATTAAATGTACCTCGATATGCGAATCCAATCCCTCACTTGAAACATATTCAATCATTTTTCCTATGATGAATAGTCTCCCAAAACCATATGTATATATTTATACATATATATTCAACATTAGGGTTATCACCCACGAGTTTGTGTAGGAGTCCATCACTACACATTTCATCCATATGCAAAAGTGCCTAATTACCTTTAGTACTATTTAACCATAGGCACACACATGACTTAATAGTCTAAAACCTCAATTTATTCCAACCTCATTTCAAGTATTGGAATCTCACATGTCATATCCCCATAATACGCGAAAACTACCCTAACTAGAATTTATGCTACTGCTTATTCTAGTCGATAGTCCGATCCCAAGCCGTTCCCAAAGTCACCTATGGTTCGAATAAATCTCGGTAACCCCTTCTCCTATAGAGTTAACAATTGCCCTTAGACTAAACTTTTCTAAGGATATAAGACCCCTCACTCTTTAAAGAGTATGCGACCCCTCTCTTTCAAATGGCCCAAATCTGTAACTTAACAATATCCTATCCTTATAAGGATTTGACATAAATGTCGGCCTAGAAATTTCACCACATACATGGATATTTCTTATCCAATGATTCCAAGAATTTCCCACTATCAGATATTAAGTGAGAGACCCCCTATAAGTCACCAAAAGATATCTCTTACTTTATAAGAGAGAGAACCCCAAATCAACAAACCCAACCAAAATGGGCTAGAAGTTATCTTAGGAAACCCATAAAACAGCCCATTAAGGAAGCCCCTAAGAATAAACTCCAAAAGAAAAGGGGGAGAAGAAATCCATGTTTTGGGATAAAAACAGGGGACCGGTCGACCGGTCCCAGACCCCCGATCGACCGCGGGTCCACATTTTGCCTACGAAGAAATGCAGTAGGCTTTTCTCTTAAGGCGCGGTCGACCGGTCCCCAGACCGCGGTCGACCGGCCATACCAGTTAAGCTGGCCGATTCTCCATTTCAGCAAACCCCACGAATTTAAACCCAAATATCATCACTAAGTCCCCAAATCTTTAAGCCGATAATGTTATTAACAAGAAAACCCATCCTACATCTCATCCCAACCATTTATATGTGATTAAACCATAGAATAACATTGATTTCAAGATTTAAACCCAAAAATCTAGGTTTTGATGTTAATACCCAAAAATCCATTTCTTTACCCCACAAATTATGAAATGAAATACACAAATAGCTATTTAGCAAGATTAAACACTTGCCTCAGATTTGTAGAGGTTGGATCGTCCTCGATGACGCGGTTGGGCTGGAAATCTCCAAGCTTTTCTTCCTCTCTCTCTTCCTTTCTTCTTCTTTCCTTCTCTTTCTCCCTCTAGGGCTTTTTCTCTCTTTCTCTCAAATGAGAAGTGGCTTAATCCGTAAGCCACTTAAACCTTTAAAACAAAATCCCAGTTTTAAAAGTTAATACACACTTTAAATGACTCGTTTACTCCAATTCGAGCCAAAATAACTTAAAAACATTCCGGAGCCGAAATAAAACCCAATGACAATCATTTTGACTATCTCGACCCTCCCGGGATCGATGGTACCCTCAAAAATATCATCCGGAATACTTTAAAATATTCTCTATTTTTTTGGGCCTCAATTCCCAAATTTCGAAATTCTCCAATATAATTAAATTTTTATTTTCCCAAAATTTAATTTCTCAGTCTCCAAAAATCGAGGGTTGTTACACATATATATATATATATATATATTTATAAACATATATAAATATATTAATAAAAAAATATAACAAGAATGCACATTAATTTATAAGTATAACACAACAAAAGACAATAAATATGTAGCTTTCCACACTCGTATGGCATAAATGTGTCTGGACCAAATGTGGTACGGAATAAAGAGGAGCGAACTAGAAAAAAGAAAGATATGTCCCAGACACCTAAGATAGTCCAAGGAGTTCTATTTGATCTCATTAATTTATCAAACATAGATTTAACCTCATGTGAAAAATAACATGAACTAAAATGGACAAACAAACTAAATGAACCTAAAATCATGAGCTTCAAACATTAAATTTTAAGTAGGACTTTTTGTGCAAACCCGTTGATCTTCAATTAAGATCCTATAAAATATGCATATTCTATTTTTTTTTCACTCTTTTGAAGATAACACTTTTGATGATCAACTCTAAACTTTGGCCTTGTAAGATCTCTTTCTTTTCTTTTTCCTTTATTTCCCTTTTTTTCAAAGTCTCTTTCCAATGGTGTTATTTTATGCGAAGGATATTTTCTCCTTTAATAGACTTTTCCATTGCACACAATTATTTTTTATTCCTAAAAGCAAACTTAGCGCAATGGTTCTTACATGCATAAATACCCCATGTACATAGATATGTATATGATAAGATATAGGAGAATACCTAACTTGTCACATGCAACATAAGTAGTTACAATCCAAAAGAGCTCATTCAAGTGTGTGCACTGACATATACTTAGATGAATGCATTAAGAAAACAAAATTTGAATAACTCCATGCATGGAATGATAGAGAAACAATCCTAAGAATTATAAAACATACTATAATATTCTAGACACAAGGAAAACATTGAATTAATGAGATTTAAACACACCAAGATGCTACACAAAATGTGTAAAGCTAACTACAAAAATAAAATAAAATCTTTTTGAGTTTTCAAGCATCTTTTAAAAAATGATTCAAAAAACAAACAAAATATTTTTTATATTTTTCTCATATGGAGAAGAATCAAAATACAAAAGGCACAAACATCATACAACTAGTCATAACATATATAATAAAGCATAAAACTAGTGTATGGAAAAATTGTAAACACAATCACTTAAAAGATATCGCATGCAAAGAATCATGTGAAAGCATTCGAGAATCAACAATTTTAATGTCCAATGCCCCCAAAACCGATTTCCTAACCAAAATAAAAAAAAAATTAATGCCTCAAGTTTGGATAACCATGGACTGAGCCATCCTAGGACATTTTCTAAGATCAAAATAATACATCCTAACGTCATCTTTTGTAAGATCCGCAAAATGATAGCTTGTCCAGTTTGTGTGTGTCTATGTATAATTGATAACCTTACCCTATTCAAGATTTCTTAAAACTATAGATCTTGCATAATTACAAAAAGAAACTTAGAAAAACCTAAACTAGGAAATAGCCCTAAAATTTTATATATTATAAAACAACCCCTAATGTTTAAAATTGACCTTTAAACCATTTAAATGAGCTATAAATTTCAAAAACTTTCCACAATTAAACTTATAAACAGTTAAGATTATACACTAGTCCCTAACATCAATCCATTAAGTACACAAAAGACCCTAAAAGTTGAAAAACCTAGAAAATGAACTTAAACTTCAACTAAAAACCTCCAAGGACTAAGACCTAAAACTTCATCCTCTTCCTCGTCAGCTGAACTGATAAGAATGACACATAATCTTCCTTAAAACCAATGGTAACCCAGGGAACCCATGCCTCCATGTGTGTACAAACTTAACACACAAAGAAATCCTATTAGACCTGCCAAACCTACCCTCTTTTTCTGCCAATGAAGCCACCCTAACCTCCCATATAAAATGCACATCTTAGTTAGAAAAAATTCACTTATTTAATAAGATAAAAATCACCTCCAAAGTTTTTTCATTTTTGAGTATACTAATAGTTTTTTGTAGGAAACTTAGTTTTTTCAATTATATTAGTTTTCTGAGGTAGTTTAGACTTCACTTATGTACTTACATGCAATGTTACACGTAGAGACTCATAACTTTAGTTCAAAATTTAAAAAATAACATGAAATCTTGAGCTTTAATGGTGGATTTTGTGTTCCTGGCCTTGAACCGATTTTAATGTGTTAATACTTGTCCTTAGACTTGTAGAAACATAAAAACGATGTTTAATTTCATTATAGTATACTTACATGCCCAAAAACCAAGTTTGTTAATTTCGGTAGTAGAATTTTTAAAACTCAAATTCTCTCGCTGCACTATGAATTAGAAGTTCAAATCAAAACTATTTTGTTCCTAATTCACATAGAAACCAAACCATATCACTTACATACTTCAAATTTCAATGTAATTCAATGAATATAGAGATAAAGTTTTCAAGATTTTACAATCTATGGAGAAGAAGCTACAGTTAACCTTAACCCTAAAAGCTATATTTTGCAATCCTTGGAGTAATGGATTTGGAATTATCTCAAATGGTATTCTGTAATGATTTTAATTAAAGGTCAAAGTTATCAACCTAAACTCAAAATTTAAAACGTTGAAGTGTAAGTCACACGAGCGAGTAGGGTCAAAATTAGCGCATTTGAAGTTTGACTCAGCATGTGAGGGCTCAGGTCCAATACAAAAAATTTGAAAAAATTTCAAATTTTTTTATTTTAGTTTTTTGGTTAAAATAGTATATTACAACACCTTGTTTGGTCAATTGAAAAGAAAATTCGAAGTATCCCCTAAACATGAATTTTAGACATTTAATTTACTTTTACACTTAAAGCTTTAAAGTTTTTTAACTTTTGACTTTTCACCGTAAAGTTTTCCTATTTATTTTTTACAATCTCATGAGCAAAAAAATCTATTACAACTAAACTTGAAACCTTGAGGAAGTATAAGGGATAAATTCCAAACTTATTTATATATTAAACCCCAAAACTTTAATTAGATGTGATTTAGATTTTTATTTATATCGTAAGGTCTTTTAAACCTAGCCTTACTTAAATGTTTTTTTTCTATTGCTAGAATTTCACGGACCTCTACCCTAACCATATGAAATCTATTTCAAAAATCCCAAAAAAATAAGTAAGTTATTCTTATAGAGTATTAATTTCACAAAATGCTATTGTGTACAACTTTTGTTGATATGATGATGTGATATACCCACTATATCATATTCTTATTGATGAAATCATTTGAGTAGTTCAACCCTTTATGTATAATTGATTCAAATTTTAATGATGCTTATGCAATTATATTATTTCATATGATGAAATTTTACACAATTCTATTATAGCATACATTATGACCAATGAATAATCTTTCGTTATACACACGATTATATTATTTGGCGTATAGAACTCAGATGATTGAGGCCCTAGTTATTTCTACCATATGTAATGTTTGTGATTGACTTAGCACGGTTACTTTATCTCGGTTATCTGGATTGATTATCTCCAATTTATTAGATTGACTTGTTGCATGTATGAATATTTTCTTAAAACCTCTAAATGGATAATTATGAGTTATGTATATAAAAACTATCCAAAACCTTTAACCGATTCGAGCCTTGATATTTTTATTTTTAGCAAATATCATCGTGTAATATTATAATATCTCATATGAGCTATTTAATCTAAATTCTCATGATCCTCTGATTATTTCTAATCCTTATTCTAATTATTTTGAAAACTATATAGGATAAGAATTATCTCATGGGCAACTTTTGCTTATATTTTTGAAATTACAGATGGTCCCAAGGCATAAAGAAGACAACAAATCCCTCGACCCTGCAATTAATAATGCTTCTTCTCGTGTATTTGTACCAATAATTTACACATGGAAAATCGATGGAAGTTTTGGTAAACTCATCATAATTTCATATGCTACTACTTACAAGCTGATGTAACTTTACGTTGTAACATCATGTTGTAGCTTCATGTTGTACTAGTCATATGTAGTATTTTCTTCTTTTCCTTTTTCAGTATCACTATGTATTGTAAGAACAACCCTAGTAAGTGTGTAATGAATAAAGATCATGGCCACTATTAATTATATGATGTAATATAAACATGAAATATCTTATTGATGTGCTATTTTCAGCCTTTTTAATATTATCTAAATCTTTGATACCTCAAAAACCTGGGATGTGGCAGCAGGTATGAGAGCGACCCAGATTTATTACTCCTATGCGAGATTCATTTAAAAAATATAGTTATTTTATTTTTGTAACTTCTTTAGATTTTCTCAATACTAATATTTGTCTTGTAGCCATGAATGTGTGGGATAATATCTATCTGAACCCCGATGGAATTGATTAGGCCCAATTTAGACAAAAAAAATTGGGATAAAGCCTGCAATAAACTATGTGAAACAATCTGAGACATCTAACGACAATTAAATAGCAACTCCGAACATCAAATATCATTTGATAATTTGTCGATTGATGGGTGAGGAACAAACGATGAAGTGGGATCTTCGATTTGCTAAAGATAAAGAATTTCTCCAATAACTAATTCATTTGGCATGGAACTCAGCATAAGTAGTCAAACTACGTGTAAATACACCAGTACTCCTGATGATTACGGCCCAGCATTACCATCTTTAGATGCTACCACTTCGTCATTCGGATCCATTATTGGAGGTTCCAAAGAAGAAAGGGAGGAAGAAGACCAACTAGTGCCACTAGTGGAATGAAAGCCTTAACTAGACTCCAGAATAGTATATAAATAAACTCGTAGGAGTATGTGTGACTATAGCATAAGAATCGACGGTCGAAGGTTGGTGTGATAACTATTGTAACCTAAGTACGCTAATTTTGAAGACTAGTGTGTTAGACAAAAATCATGACGTTTTGTGTGCTTAGGGATCAATTGTACTTATCTAAAAAGTTTAATAATATAACTAAGTGTGCTATTCTCACTCTTGTTATGTGATATTCTTTAATTTTTTTTACTATTTATATAGGATGGTAAGAACATGCAATGTCAACATACCAGCACCAATGACACCGTAATCAAGAATGATTCGAACAAATCAATCCACATCTAGGGTTAATATAGCCAAGTGTTTTCAAGAATTCATGATGTTAAACCAAGCTTGTCAAAATCCTTTTCTTATGTAAGGGATAGAAATAGAAATCAAAACTCGAAGGATGAATGATTTGAAGGACTTTTTTCACCAACGACACCTAGCATTGCACGGGAAGCCTGGAGCATTTGAAGTCGAGAAATGGTTTTGATAGACATTGAGAGTACTAAATGGAGTAGGAATATCACCAGATCTTCTCATAGACTTAGCCACCTACCTATTAAAAGGTGAAGGCAATAACTATTGGCATCAGTGAAATGAGCCTAAGACATAGAGAATTTAACATGGCTATAATTTGAAGACATATTCTTCGAAAAGTACTTTCCAAAATCTTTATATGACTAACTGACTGTGGAATTTTTAGGCTAGAATAACAAAATATGACTGTATTACAATACGAGGAACGATTCATGAAACTTTCTCATTATGCCCAGGAATATATAGATACGGATATTAAGGAATTCAAACATTTTGAACGTGGACTGAAAATCAGTACTAATACCTCTCTTATTTCCTAACAAAATTTTGAGTTTGATAGAATGATCGAGGTACCAAATCTCATTGAAATGAACCCAACCTCGAGCAAAACTTCTTGAAATATTGCCCCAAATTCTTGGAATAACTTCAATAATTATTCACCGAAACTTTTAATCAGAAGCCATCCTACATTCAAAAATAATAACGGTCTAACATACAATCAAATACATCATGGAAATAGTGGTGCCATGATTCATTGCCATGAGTATAATGCTCTGGACACATCGGACCCCAATGTGTAACACCCCGTATTTTTGAGGATTTAAATAATTATGTGATTTATTATTATTGTTGGATTAATTCAATTAAAATGTGAGAATTAATTATTAATCCGGATTAAAATTGAATATTTACTAATGTGACACGAAGTTAGTAATTATTAATATTACCGTGAGAATAAGTAATATGGAATGACGATTTTATGTAACTTGTTGTGAGAGAGAAATACGACAGTTGGTATATTAAGTTAGGACACGCGTGCGAGTCGTGTCAGGACTAAATAAGTGAAATAAAAAGGTAAAGTATTTTAAGTAACTTGTATGATCATTTCGAGTGCGCCATTGAGTCCGGAGGGGTCGAGATAGTCAGAAAATTCTACCCGGGTGTAGTTTTGTAATTTGGGTTTTTAAAGGAATTAAATGGACGAAAATTGGAGAAATATTATATCATCTAATTGGGAACAATTAGGGTTAGGTTACACCAAAATCAAGAGAGAGCCACAGTGGGTGAGGGAGAGCAAATTCCAAAGGAGGAGCAGAAATTTACACCACCTTGCACAACCGCCACCACCATCATGTAGATCGGAACGCGAGGAGCGCATCCATACGAAAAACACCAACAGATCAGACCTTCGAAATCGAGGCAAGTATTTATTACTTGATTTTCTTTACCAATAACCATGTTCATGTTAGTGATATATATGATTTTAATTTGAGATTAGATTAGGTTGAACCCTTCATATATGTAGATTTGAAATCAAGTTTTGATGAATTTATGTGATGAACGAATCTGGGAAATATATGTTCTTGAATGAAAATTGGAAAAACTAGGGTTTGTGTAATTAAAGTGGGGATTTTATATTTCATTAACGATTTGTAATGATTTAATGATTCTAGGTTGTTAGAATTCATTTACAAATGTTAGGATTCGAATTGGAACTGATTAATTGGAGTTTGGAATAATATTTTAGAGGTTTTAGGGTTGAAAAATGGTGAACAACGAGGCTGTCTAAGGTTGAAGATGAAACAGCCCAGGTCGCGAGATGTTGCTCGAAGTCGTTCGAGCGAGATTAATTATCGCACGAAGTCGTTCGAGCGACTCGTGGAAGTCGTTCGAGCGACTCATGGAAGTCGTTCGAACGAGATCCATTCTGGTTCGAGCGAAATTTCTAATTTTCAGAGAATTTCCTATTTTGCCCCTATTTTTGTAAACGGTCAATTTGAGTGAAAAAAGTTAATGTTCGATGAACCCAAAATAGTGCAGAATTATTGGGAGTTGATTAGGTGTAATGATTCAAATATTTGGAAAGGTGAATTTACCTTGAAGATTGCGAGAAAGAGATAATCATAATTGTAAATGCGTCGAGAGTATTAAGTGATAAATACTTACAATATTAATTCTAAAGATATGGAACTTATAAGAATAAAAATCAATGGTTACTTTTGGGACTTCTTATGATTATGTATTAAGGATTTTTGGGTGATATATTATCCTTATATATATTACAAGAGAGGGAATATCATGATTTCAAAATACGTTAATAGTATTTAGTGATGGTAATACTACATATGGAATATGACATTTGGTTGTGTGTATACGGTTTGATTTGGTGGGTTGTGTGTATACCTATATTTGATATTATGTGTATGAAATACCTAGCTGCTTGCTATCGCGGGGGGTTGTGTAGAAACGGTCTTATCCTGAGTGACCTTTGGGGGGGATATTTGACTTGTATCTGAGAACATAGGACTGTGAAGACTTATTTGTGAGTTGATAAGTCACTGACTATGGGAGCGTAGGTATGTGCGTGACCCATAGGTATGTGAGCTATGTTCGCCGCCAATATGTGTGATTTGTTACATGGTTCATGGGAGATTTTCGAACCGATAGTCCTTATTTGAGTATGAGATGTACCGAGACATGATAGCAGAGTACCCAATGCACAACAAGTGTATCCTTGGGGTGCTGTGTTAGTACATATATATAATAGTGGTGGATATATATGTATACTTGTGTTATACTTACAATGTGATATTTGTAGGCTATTAAGATTATTTAATACATATATATATATATGTATGCTTATGGTATATCTACAATGAGATAATTGCAGATTATTAAGATAGTGAAATCTTTAGTAATGTAACTAGTAAATACATGACTTTAGTGTGATAACACTTATTTATAATGATAAATATCGAGATCAAATACGGAATACTACTACAAGGGGTAACTAGTAGGATAAGCCTTTTCCTAGTTAAGAGTGTGTCAGGTGGCTAGGTTTGATTAGATGTACGTTAGGCGTGCACACTAGCCGAGAGGTGAGAATCTCATGTGAGAGTTCGAACTAACATGGTTATGATACTTGCTTTAATTCAGTTTTAAATACTTACTAATAAATCTTTTTAAAACATTGGTCTCTGACCCATTTTTGCTCCTCTTTTCTCTTTTTCTATATGTATATGTATTAGTACAGGTGCCCAGCCACAGGGACACCGGTTCTAGATACTTGGATGGTTTACCGAGCTGCAGCTTTTGTGGAAGTTGCATGTTATTTGAGATTAGACGCTTCTTGCGATTCATTCAGTTCCTAGTTCAGATATCTCAGTTCGGGCATGTGTCGCCCATTCTCATTAGGGGAGTTGTAATCAGTTTCCTTTGTAGTTCATTTCAGTTGGATTGAGTATTTATTATGGTTTGGTTTGTGACTTCGAACTGGAGGATTTTATCTAGTCTTAATTATTCAGTAATTGATTCAGTCCACATTCAATTCTTGTGTATGGTTTATAATTACATGTTCATAAATTTATTAAATTAATTGGTTTCATGTTTAATTGGAAAATGTTTTGACACTAGCTTAATTAATTGTTAGGTAATTAATTGGATTTAAGTTTTCGACAGTGATGCTAAGAATGAACCAACCGAACATTCTGTTATAAATTTTATAAAAGACTGATCACCCGATATTTAATTAGGCGGGGTGTCACAGGTGGTATAAGAGCATCAGGTTCTAGTGTCCTTTAGGATCTGTACGGATTATTACGTTTCATCTTAGCATTCTTTGATGTAGATCCTTATTCTAGTATTGTTGTATTCCACTGCGTATGCGATTTATGTTCTCCTGCGATTCAGTTTAGTGAATTCAATTCATATAAGGGAGTGATTGGAGTTCGTACTTTAAACAATATGGGACGACCAACGAAGGCCATTAGCGAGACTGCAGGAGGAGGAAAATAATTGAAAGTTGTGAAGCATTCGAGGAACGATGATCGGGATAGAAGTCACCAATAGTAATATCTAAGTGTGATGGGCCAATAGAGGGAGCTAATCCAATGGCAATAATGTAAAGTAGAGTGCAATAACACTCAGAAATTTTTAAATTCTGAAGAAATTTTTCTAGCTCAGAGAAACAGCAAGAGTAAGAATAGTCAACCACATCGAGATATTGGATGTGGCCTGACCGTGAAATTTTCCATCTACTGGTCAGATGGAGATACGAAGGATATTTCAAATTTATCACAAGTAATCCGGGTAGAGATCGACCGTAAATGATGAGTTAACTTGGTAAGCGAACATCATAACCGAAGTAGGGGTTATAGAAGACCAAAAAGGGTCTGAAAGTTGAAAATGGACTCGTGGGTAGGATACCCTAGCATAAATGGGAGGTGCGACTAAGGTGACTAGTGTCAATGTCATCAAAGTATATGTTTACTAGAATATGTCAACTCCCCAGAAGAAAGGGATCCAGTCGAGTTGTGATACCTAGACGAATGGCAAGGTTGAATGCAGTAGTGTTAGTAGAACATCACTAGAAAGTATACCCAGTGAGGGGAAACCTATGTAAATGATATGATTAAATCTTAATGAAATGGTGATGGATTCATCCAAGACCAGTGGGTCAACCATGTGTTCCATATGCCCTATAGAGCGCAAGGAACAATGAAAATGACAACTAGGAGTTAAGACTGCCAGGTCCAAGAGAAGGACGTCCCAACAAGGCCGGGAGGACCAGTGAAAGGGAAATTTCCTTGTATGTAGAGATAAGGGTTACCAATATTGAATGTGTTCACGGGAGAAGTGAAATTGTTACTATCAGGAATAATAAACCATGCCTGTAAGGCATACTAGTTGGAGAAGTAAAATACCCAGTGTAGGAATCCGGCCAAGAGAATTAAACCTAGGAACTAATAACCCAAGAGTAGTAGGTCTAGGAAGGACCAGCGTAGTCCTCAATAACTGTAGCATATCGTATTTCGGGGTCGAAGAGGGCCAGGAAATATAGGGAAGGCCAGTAAGGCCATATTTGAGGCCTAGAGATATGGGGCCAATGTATAAATGTCAAGCAGGTAAGCCGTAAAACAGAATAATTTACCCACTACGAGGAAAAAAAACTAATGAGTGGAATTTGAAAGGCATAACGATTGTAGATAATTATGGGTCGCGAAAAGTGCGTGCGGGGACCCTACGATCAGGCTAGACTGATGAAGCCTTGTTTCATCCTTGTGAATAAATGATGATTGGAGTGTGCATCCGGTTTAGTGGGTACACTGTAGATAGAAACCTTATTATGTAGGTGACTACAATTTGGGTAGCGAGACTTTTTGTACCATCTGGGGGGAGGAGCAAGTTTGGTCACTAAGAGAAATTTGTATATGATATTATGTAACGATTCGTGCTCCTTTGATCTTTAAGATAGTAGAGAACATTATCATTATATTGTATGGTTACTGGTTACCGAGGGTTTGAATGGTAGTAAATTGGGTGATAGGACTATCATACTAAAAATTTAAAATTTTAAAAATATTGTTTTAATGAGGCATCACTTGAAAGACGGTTGAGCCTGTATATGTGTTGTATTGTATTATAGACTTCGGTGGGTATGTTGTCTTACTATGTTGATTCCAGTGAGCAGGGATGTTTTACTGATGTGATTCAGGGTATATTGATTTATTATAGAGAGGAGAGGTATAGCTCCTTAATCATATAGCGCTAATAACTTGTGATAGTGAGAGCGCCGCATTGTATGTCGTCTTTAGTGACATTAGAGTGGACAAGTAGACTTTTTTGTTCGTAGATGGGAAATTAGGGATATATGTTATGGATTAAGGACTTAACAGATCTCGACGACCAGAAGTGTTAGGTAGTAGTGTATCGGGGGGTTCCTTGTTTGGATTTCGCTTTGCGAGACATCCCACTAATGAAACTTAGCCAGCGTTGGAATTTGGGGGAAGTTTTCCATTAGTACATGGATTTAATATCGTAGTGATTGCAATATTCATAGTTATAGCTGTGAATAAATGGTTATATTACAAACCAAGGCTGATAGAGTCGTATAAGATTAATATGTGATAATGTTACCAATCGTTGACACCACAAGAAGATCGGAGGGACAACCTAAGATATGATTAGGTGGAAAAGGTAGGGTGACTGAGTAGGACCTTAACATATAGTCATGCCAATTATGTGGGGCCTAATTTGTTATTTATATAAAATGTCTAGTACGGTGGTGGTGCAATGCATTAAACATAGGTTGTATAGGCTCCCTTGATAGTTGAATTATAGTATTTTCCATAATTGAGAATTTTGGCACAATGCGTATTGCGAGAGGTAACTGAATGTAGAAGAGTGTGGCTTCAGAACTTAACTGTTTGATGGGTTAGGGCAGTTAGGGCCGTTAATTCCCAGATTTGCCACGAGGATAGTATAGGAAGAATTCGATAAAGTTTAACTTGGGGAAGTTGAAACTTACTTGAGAGGACATGGAGAGAGCATGTTTCACGAGAATCTGAAGCTTAAAGAGAGGGGGAAGGACTTGCGACTGGCAGTGATGACAATGTCGCCTGAGCCATAGATATGGATGTGGTTATAAGAAACGTAAAATTCATAATGATATAAAGCCATAGTAGTGATGGCATAAGAAAAGCAAGACATTACTGAGGTCCAATTGGAAGTGGACCATCAAAAAAAAATAATAGAGTTCCTCCAGCATTAGGAATTCCTAGGTAGTAATGGGAGAGTGAATCCCTGAACCATTACAGAGTTAATTACTTCACAATGGGATCACTACCCTATGTGGGTGAAAGTGGGTCGGGTAATTAAGGAAGCTCACGTTATGCCAAGTTAGGACAAATCATAACGTGTAACAGTAAACCTCAACCATTATTCCTGGGATAGTAAGGTCATATGGGGTACAATTAGAGTTTTTGTCTGATAGAGTCAAGAGAGTTATGACTTGATTATCGAGAAGAGTTTTCGGGAGGCCATGGATATCGAGATGCGAACGTATCCGGCCTAACACACTCGCAGGCGAACAGGCAGACTGAGAGTTTTAGTTACACATTGCGAGGAATGTTGTATTTCCAATTATGGCAAGGTTTAGTGTAATATCTTCCACTCGTGGAGTTAGTATAAGACTACTCCCCTCAGCTCATTATCGATAGGATTCCATTTGAGGCGTTATATATCAATCCTTGTCATCCTTGTGCTTATTAGATAGAGGGGAGGATTATAATCTACTAGGTTCAGAGGAAATTCAGGGCCCATTAACCAGGATGGAAATGATTGGGAGTTGCATTATTGCATGTTGAAATGAGGGGATTAGTACTGAGTGACGTGGGATATTTTCCTATTATTGTTAAGTTTGAGCCGGTAGCGTACATGCTTGGATTCCATAGGCCCTTATGGAGGCAGTATGGAGAAAATGTGTTAACATTTATAGTATATATTGTGTGTAAAGTATATACCATACAAGCAAGAATAAACTATTAATGAAACATAGTAGTAAGATAAATTCATATATATCTAAGTACTGATAATCTACTAGTGCGAGTAGTAGGATGCTAGTTAGTAATTAAAAAAAAATTAAGTGGTGAAACTTAAATGGTAAGGCCTGGAGAGTAAATTACAACATCATTGAGGTGTTCATTATTAAGGATATTCGGTAATGTACAATATGGGCGGTACTGCGTAGATTACACGAGATGTGCGGTTAGTACCCGGAGTTGTCCTTACCAGAAATGCCTTATTTTCTGAATTTCGGGACGAAATTCCGTTATTAGGTGGGACGTATGTAACATCCCGTATTTTTTAGGATTTAAATAATTATGTGATTTATTATTATTGTTGGATTAATTAAATTAAAATGTGAGAATTAATTAATAATCCGGATGAAAATTGAATATTTACTAACGTGACAAGAAGTTAGTAATTATTAATATTATTGTGAGAATAAGTAATATGGAATGACGATTTTATGTAACTTGTTGTGAGAGAGAAATACGACAGTTGGTATATTAAGTCGGGACATGCGTGTTAGTCGTGTCAGGACTAAATAAGTGGAATAAGAAGGTAAAGTATTTTAAGTAACTTGTATGATCATTTCGAGTGCACCTTTGATTCCTGAGGGGTCGAGATAGTCAGAAAACTCTACCCAGGTATTCTATTTGGACTCCGGGATATTTTTAGGTCAAGCCGGCACCCGATAGGTGTAGTTTTGTAATGTGGATTTTTGGATGAATTAAATGGACAAAATTGGAGAAATATTATATCAGCTAATTGGGAACAATTAGGGTTAGGTTACACCAAAATCAAGAGAGAGCCACAGTGGGTGAGGGAGAGCAAATTCCAAAGGAGGAGAGGCAATTTACACCACCTTGCACAACCGCCACCACCCTCATGTAGATCGGAACGCGAGGAGCGCATCCATACCAAAAACATCAACGGATCAGACCTTCGAAATCGAGGCAAGTGTCTATTACTTGATTTTCTTTAGCAATAACCATGTTCATGTTAGTGTAGGGATGAAACACCAACATATTGTTCATAATATTAATGAAAATTGGAGATTGGATATACATGATTTTAATTTGAGATTAAAATAGGTTGAACCCTTCGTGTATGTAGATTTGAA
The DNA here is from genome assembly GCA_949130495.1 of Sambucus nigra. Classification (NCBI taxonomy): domain Eukaryota; kingdom Viridiplantae; phylum Streptophyta; class Magnoliopsida; order Dipsacales; family Adoxaceae; genus Sambucus; species Sambucus nigra. The sequence continues at coordinate 353,995,807 of OX422218.1, forward strand.
ATCACGTTTTGATGACTTTATGTGATGAACGAATCTGAGAATTATATGTTCTTGAATGAAAATTGGAAAAACTAGGGTTTGTGTAATTAAAGTGTGGATTTCATATTTCATTAACAATTTATAATGATTTAATGATTCTAGGTTGTTATAATTCATTTACAAATGTTAGTATTCGAATTGGAACTGATTGATTGGAGTTTGGGATAATATTTTAGAGGTTTTAGGGTTGAAAAATGGTGAAAAACGAGGCTTTCTAAGGTTGAAAATGAAACAGCCCAGGTCGCGCTCGAAGTCGTTCGAGCGAGATTGATTATCGTGCGAAGTTGTTTGAGCGACATGTGGAAGTCGTTCGAACGAGATCCATTCTGGTTCGAGCAAGATTTCTAATTTTCAGAGAATTTCCTATTTTTCCCCTATTTGTGTAAACAGTCAATTTGAGTGAGAAAAATTAATGTTCGATGAACCCAAAATAGTGCAGAATTATTGGGAGTTGATTAGGTGTAATGATTCAAATATTTGGAACGGTGAATTTACCTTGAATATTGAGAGAGAGAGATAATCGTAATTGTAAATGCGTCGAGAGTATTAAGTGATAAATACTTACAATATTAGTTCTAATGATATGGAACTTATAAGAATAAAAATTAGTGGTTGCTTTTGGGACTTCTTATGATTATGTATTAAGGATTTTCGGGTGACATATTATCCTTATATATATTACGAGAGAGGGAATATCATGATTGAAAAATACGTTGATAGTATTTAGTGATGGTAACACTACGTATGGAATATGACATTTGGATGTGTGTAAACCGTTTGATTTGATGGGTTGTGTGTAAACATATCTTTGATATTACTTGTATGACATACCTAGTTGCTTGCTATCGCGGGGGGTTGTGTAGAAACAGTCTTATCCTGAGTGACCTTCAAGGGATATTTGACTTGTATCTGAGAACATAGGACGGTGAAGGCTTATTTGTGAGTCGATAAGTCACTGAATATGGGAGCTTAGGTATGTGCGTGACCCATAGGTATGTGAACTATGTTCGCCACCAATATATGTGATTTGTTTATATGGTTCGTGCGAGATTTTCTAATTGATAGTTCTTATTTGAGTACGAGATGTACCAGGACATGATAGCAGAGTACGCAATGCACTACAGATGTATCCTTGGGGTGCTGTGTTAGTACATATATATAATAGTGGTCGATATATATGTATACTTGTGTTATACTTACAATGTGATATTTGTAGGCTATTAAGATTATGTTAATACATACATACATATATATATATATATATATATATATATATATATATATATATATATATATATATATATATATATATATATATATATATATATATAATAGTGAAGAATATATATATGTATGCTTATGGTATATCTACAATGAGATAATTGCAGATTATTAAGATAGTGAAATCTTCAGTAACGTAAATAGTAAATACTTGACTTTAGTGTGATAACTCTTATTTATAATGATAAATGTCGAGGTCAAATACGGGATAGTACTACGAGGGGAAACTAGTAGGATAAGCCTTTTCCTAGTTAAGATTGTGTCAGGCGGCTAGGTTGGATTAGATGTATGTTAGGCGTGCACACTAGTCGAGAGGTGAGAATATAATGTGAGAGTTCGAACTAACATTCATATGATACTTGCTTTAATGTAGTTTTAAATAATTGCTAATAAATCTTTTTAAAACATCGGGCTCTGACCTATTTCTTGCATCTCTTTTCTCTTTTGCTATATGTATATGTATTAGTACAGGTCCCCAGCCACAGGGACATCGGTTCTAGATATTTAGATGGTTTGTCGAGCTGTAGCTGTTGTGGAAGTTGCAGGTCATTTGAGATTAGACACTTCTGGCAATTCATTCAGTTCCTAGTTCAGATATCTCAGTTCGGGCATGTGTCGCCTATTTTCATTAGTGGAGTTGTACTCAGTTTCCTTTGTAGTTCTTTTTCGTTGGATTGAGTATTTATTATGGTTTGGTTTGTGACTTCGAACTGGAGGATTTTATCCAGTCTTAATTATTCAGTAATTAATTCAGTTAGCATTCAATTCTTGTGTATAGTTTATAATTACATGTTCATAAATTTATTAAATTAATTGGTTTCAAGTTTAATTGGAAAATGTTTTGACACTAGCTTAATTAAATGTTAGGCAATTAATTGGATTTAAGTTTTTGACAGTGATGCTAAGAATGAACCAACCGAACATTCTGTTATAAATTTTATAAATGACTGATCACCCGATATTTAATTGGGCGGGGTGTCACAAAATGTCCCAATCTTCGTAAATATAAATTTAACAAATGAACCGTCATGAACTCAAGAAGGAACACCGAACCCCAATGACGTTTAGGGAGATCCCTAGCCCCTCGAGGAAAATCTACGTATAATTCACCTCAGGGAATCTAAAAAGAAAGACCAATATCAAGTAATGTAACCCAAGGATGAACTTTTTCTAATCTAACACAATTTGATTTTCATGATGTAATTGGAGCTAATATCTCTTTTAATAATCTTATGGATCATATAATAATTGATTCAGGATCATCTCATTCATTTATTAGCTCTAAATTTATAATTCAAGAAAATCTCACTCCCTCTACTTTAGATTATCGGATAGCCATTAGTATGCCTACCGGTATTATCACAAGAACCCACTAGGTTTGCAAAAATTGTGAAGTAAATCTCGATGTGGGTACTAGTTTCATTGATTTAGTAGTTTTGGATATAGTAGGATTCAATATCATCATTGGGATATATGTATTATCCAGAAGTAATGCCTACATTAATTATTATTCTAGGAAGGTAATTTTTAAGAATTTCCAAACTAGGAAATGTGAATTCCAAGGGTGATGTTCAGTGAAAACTCCTGACATATCTTCATATTCTTTTTCAATTCTTGATAATTATGCAGATGCATTTCCCGAAGACTTACCTAGTATTCCACCACTTACAAAAATCAAGTTTGTATTCAATATTTTTCCCAACACTTCTCCTATCTTTATACCACCATATAAAATGTCCCCTTAGAACTACAAGGACTTATAACTTAACTAGATGAATTGACAACCAAAGGATTCATTCGACTATTTACATCACCGTGCAGATCTCTAGTTCTATTTGTGCAAAATAAGGATGGGCCATTTCGATTATGTATCGATTACCATAATTTGAATCAGGTTACCATTATGAATAAATATTCATTACCCAGGATAGGAGATTTATTTGGTTAACTACGAGGAACAAGGGTATTTTAAAAAATTGAGTAACGATTAGGGTATCATCATCTATGAGTAAAAGTGGAAGATATACCAAAAATGTCATTTCGAATTCGGGATGTAGATTTTTAATTCCTAGTAATATCTTTTGGACTTACTAATGCTCTACACCATTTATGGATTTAACGAGTATTTCAACCACTTTTGGATCAATTCGTAATCATTTTCATTGACGAAATTTTAATATATTCACAAATCGAGCAGGACCACGAAACTCATCTACAGCTAGTACTACAACATTGTGACATCATCAATTGTATACTAAGAAAAGTAAATCCAACTTCCTTATGAAAATATTAAAGTTTCTAGGACATGTCATTAATGAACTCGAAATCAAGGTAGATCTATCAAATTTTACCATTATTATTGAATGACCACAACCCACTACATTGACCGAAATTTATAGTTTCCTTGGATTAACTGGATATTATCATAGATTTTTGGAAGGATTCTTTACCATTTCCTTACCTCTTATGAAGCTAACTTAAAAAGATATATGCTTGGACATGAATCAGGAAATGTACCTAGGCCTTTCATACTTTGAAAGAACGCTTAACTACTACCCTTCGTACTCATTATACCATTGAGCGATGTTGATTACGATGTATGCACTGATGCTTAATTATAAGGGTTGGGTTATATACTCATGCATTTAGGAAAGGTAGTAGAATATGGGTCTCGACAATTGAAAATTCATGAACAAAATTACCCAGTTCATGACCTAGAATTAGCTGCTATAGTCTTTGCATTGAAGATTTGGCATTGTTACCTCAATGGAGCAGACTTACAGCTCTTTTTTATTGCAAAAGTACGAAGTACATATTTACCCAAAAATATTTCAATTTATGACAACGATGATGGATTGAATATGTAGAATATTATAAGTTCATATTGTAATACCACCCCAGCAAGGGTAATGTAATAGCAGATGCCCTAAGTCAAAAAATTAGTGGAAGATCAGCCAAAATGGTTGCTTACAAGATCATAACTACTATTAATGACTACAATCTACAAAGTGAAACCCCTAATATTCCTCATAACATCATATATTATCCATCATTGCATAAAATTATAATTTATCACAATCTGTGGATGATTTTCTTAACTCCCAGCGCCAAAAAATTGAAATAGGAAAGACAATAAGGATTGAAAATATCATCCTACTAACGGAATAAGATTCCAAAACAGAATATGTGTACCTTCTAACTCCACGTTAAAAGATAAAATCTTGAATAAAGGTCATCATTCCAAGTTTAACATACATCTAGGAAACACCAAGATGTACCATGACCTTAAAAGGCATTATTGGTGGATAGGAATACAGAAAGACATTAGAACTTGAATTGCCAAATGTCTAACCTGTCAAGAAATTAAATTTGAACACTAACACCCATGTGGATTATTATAACCTTATCCAATTTCATCCTGGAAATGGGATCATATTACTATGAATTTTATAAGTGGACTATCCCCAATAGCCCAAGGATACGACTTTATTTGGGTAATCATAGATCGACTAACTAAATTAGCCCATTTTATCAAAGTAGTCCCTTCCAATTCATTTCAGAAACTCAGTACCCTATATATCCAAGAAATCATTAAAATACATGGAGAACCTTTATCTATCATATCCGATCGTGCCCCACGATTTGCAGGATGCTTTTAGCATGGGTACAAAATTACTTCTTAGTACTGTCTTCCATCCTCAAACAGATGGAAAATCTGAACGCTTAATCCAGACACTCAATGATATGTTATGCGCATGCACACTTGATTTAGTAGAAAATTGGAGCACTCATTTAACTTTAGTCAAATTTTCTTATAATAATAGCTACCAAGCCAGTATCCAAGCCGCTCCATATAATGCACTCTATGGAAGGCCATGTCTTTCTCCACTCTGTTGGAATGAATCAGGGGAAAACTACATTTTTTGGACTCAAAATAATAAAGGAGACTACCAAGAAATTACATTTGATGAGAGAAAAGCAACATGAAGCCAAAAGTAGACATAAAAGTTGCATAGATCACCATAGGCAACTCTTAGAGTTCAAAGAATAAGATTAATTTATCTTAAAACATTCACCTTGGAAGGTAATCATAAGATTTAAAAGAAAAGGAAAACTTGCGCCTCGATATATCGGGCACTTTACCATTGCCGAACATATCAGACTAGTAGCTTATCGATTAATTTTACCCCTATACTTATCGCAAATTCACAATGTGTTTCATGTTTCTCAACTTCAAAAATATATTCCCGACCCAAATCACACCATTTCATGGGAGGACTTTCTATCCAACCTAATCACAATTTTTAAGAAAGGCCTCTTCGAATTTTGGATAGACAAGATTGAATTATTCGTACCAGGATTTTCCCTTAGTTAAAATTCTTTGGCAACATCATAGAGCCAAAGAAGCTACTTGGAAACTTAGGGATGCGATAAAATAACAATGCCCAAAGTCTTTGAAGGTAATTTCAAGGTCGAACTTTTTTTGGTAAGTATAATTGCAAGATCCGCAAAATGATAGCTTATCTAGATTCGGTATAAATATATATATATATATATATATATATATATATATATATATATATATATATATATATATATATATATATATATATATATATAGAGAGAGAGAGAGAGAGAGAGAGAGAGAGAGAGAGAGAGAGAGAAAATTATAAATAATTGATAACCTTACCCTATTAAACATACTTTGAAACTATAGACTTTAATAATTACAAAAAGAACTTTAGAAAAACCTAAACTAGGAAATAGCCCCAAAGTTTTAGATATTACAAAACAACCCCTAATGTTTTAAATTAACATTTAAACTATTTAAATGAGCTATACATTTAAAAAAAAATCACACTTAAACTTATAAACACTTAAGATTATAAACATGTACCTAACATCAATCCCCTAAGTTTTGGAAGTTACACAAAATCCCCTAAAAGTGTAAAAAACCTATAAAATGAACTTAAACTTCAACTAAAGACCTCTAAGTACTAAAACCTAAAGATTCATCCTCTTTCTCATTAACTGAACTGAGAAGAATGACACCTAACCTTCCTTAGAACCAATGGAAACCTAGGTAACACATGCCTCTATGTGTGTCCAAACTTTCCACACAAATAACTCCTAGTAGACCAGCCAGACCTTCCTTCTTTTTCTATCAATCAACCCACCCTCACCTCCCATATAAAAGGCACATCTTAATTCAAAAAAATCCACTTACTTGATAAGCTAAAAATCACCTCCAATTTTTTTCATTTTTGGGTATACTAACATTTTATGTAGGAAGCTTAGTTTTTTCAATTCTATTAGTTTTCCACAGTAGTTTAGGCTTCAATTATGTATTTACATGCAATATTTCACGTAGGAAATCATAGCTAAGGTTCAAAATTCAAAAAACACCATGAAAGCTTGAGCTTTAATTGTGGATTATGTGTTCCTCGCCTTGAACTAGTTTCAAGGTGGGAATACTTGTCCTTAGACTTGTATAATCACAAACATAAATTTTAATTTCATTATAGTATACTTACATCCACATAAATTGAGCTTGTTCATTTCGGCAGTAGAATTTTCAAAACTCAAATTCTCCCTATGAATTATGAATTAGAACTTGAAATCAAAACTATTATGTTTCAAATTCACATAGAAACCAAACTATATCACTGCCATACTTCAAACTTCTGTGTAATTCCATAAATACAAAATTGAAATTATCAATATTTACAGTCTGTGGAGATGAAGCTAAAGTTAACCTCAACCCTAAGAAGTTATATTTTTGGAATCCTTATGAAAAATTAGGAAGAATGGCTTTAGAATTATCTCAAATGGTATTCTATAATGAATTTAATTAAATATCAAAGTTTTAAACCCTAAAGTTAAAATTCAAAAGGTTGAAGATGAAGTGTGTGTGAAGTTTCACTCAACACATGAGGGCGCGTGTCCAATCAAAAAATTTGGAAAAAATTTCCAATAATTTTATTTTATTTTTGTGGTGAAAATATTATATTACAACACCCTGTTTGGTCAATCGAAAAAAAATTCGAAGTATCCCTTAAACTTGAATTACAAGCATTTAAATTACTTTTACACCTATGCCCTTGAAGTTTTTCAACTTTTAATTTTTCACCCAAAACTTTTCTACTTATTTTTTACACCTTTAGGAGCAAAAAATTCCATTATCACTAAACTTGAAACCTTAAGGAAGTAAGGTAAATAAATTCCAAATTTATTTATATATGAAACTGTGAAACTCTAATTAGACGCGATTTAAATTTTTATTTATATCGCAATGTCTTTTAAACTCAACCTCACTTAAATGTTTTTCCTATTTCCAGACTTTCACAAACCCTTGCCCTAACCAAATGGAATCTATTTTGAAAATCCCTAAAAATAAGTAGGTTATTCTTATTCAGTATTAATTTCATAAAATGCTATTGTGTATGCCTTTTGTTGATATCACCATGTGATAGACCCAGTATACCATATTTTCATTGATGAACTCTTTTGAGTATTTCAACCCTTTACGCACAAATTATAAAAATTTTAACGAAGACTATGCAATCATATTATTTCATATTATGCAGTTTTTCTCGGTTTTATTATAGCATACATTACGACCAAGGAATAATTTTTCCTTATATGCACGACTATATTATTTGGCATGTAGGACTCAAATGATTGAGGGCCTAGTTATTGCTACCATATGGAATGTCTGTGATTAACTTAGCACGATTACTTTATCTCTTGTTATCTGGATTGATTTATCTCAAATTTATTGGATTGAGATGTTGTGTGTAGGACTATTTCCCTAAAGCCTATAAACGGATAATTATGGATTATTTGTTTTGAAACCATCTACTACATATAATCAATTCTAGACTTTATATTTCTATTTTTAGCAAGTATCATCATGTATTATTGTGCTATCTCATTTGAGCTATTGAATTTTCATTCTTATGATCCTCTGATTATTACTAATTCTTATTCTGATTATTTTAAAAACCCTATAGATTAAAAATTATATACTGGACAATTTTTGCTTATAGTTTTGAAATTCTAGATGGACCTAGGGCATAAAAGAAGACAAAAAATCCCCCGACCCCACAATTTATAATGCATCTTCTCGTGTATCTCTAGCCATCTTTTACTCATCGAAAATCAGTAGAGGTTCTGGCAAACCCGCCATAATTTCATATATTAATACTTATAAGTTGATGTAACTTTTTTTTGTAACATCATGTTGTAGCTTCACATTGTACTAGTTATATGTAGTATTTTATTTTTTTTGTTTTTCATTATCATTATGTAATGTAAAAGAAAGCCTAACAAGTGTGTAATGAATAAATTGCATGTCCACTATCACTTGTATGATGTAATATAAACATGTATTATCTTATTTATGTTCTATTTCTAGACTTTTATTATTATTTAAACCCTTAGGCCCCCCGAAAACCCGAGATGTGACACATTTCCTACCATATTATATGAATATGCATACATGATGAATGTTACCTTTGGTATAAAATTTTCTATTGTCCTTGGCAATGAATGATTCTCTCAAAATATCTACCTTGTCTTTAGGAGAGAAACCTTTCAAAACATCGAAGGAAATATATATCTTGTCATTTTTTATTTGGACGGTGCCTAAAATCCTATCCAACTTCTTTGAACTAGATTCCAAATAAAATTTGACCCAAATTGAGTCTCACAATTTCTCTTCTAACTTCATAATTCTGGAATCAAGAAAAATCTTAGACTCTTCAAACGTTAGGGACTCCTTTTTAAATTTTCAAACAAGCTATGAAGGTTATCTCTTTCTTCCTCAACGTATGTAAGTTTCTCCCAAAAAGTCATCTCATGTGCCCTCAAATCCTAAATCAATTTAACATCATTATTTACTACAAGAATTTGTTTAAACTTAGCCTCTAACTTCAAAGCCTTTTTTAATTTCAACGATTCTGTTTACAACTCAAGGAAGTCCACTTGAAGCTCACTCTGATCTTTTTCATTCATTTATTCCTCATCACTAGCTTGGGAATCACAAGACCGAACCTCAAAACTATTAAGCATATTATTATCTTTAATGCCAAGAGACTTTTCATTTAGTCTCTTATGAGTAGTCCTGAAAGTAGTGAAATTATGCTCCACATGACAATCGAATTCCTTTTCCCACTCGTTGCACTAAGGGTTACATTGTAAGCTTTGTCTTTCCCACCTTTTTTCCTTATTCTCCTGGGACATTCTCTTTCATAATGCCTAAACCCTTAGCACTGATAGAACTTATCCCAATCATACACTTTATTAGGGTTATCCATTTTTTCTATCACAGTCATTGAAGTTCTTTAATTTCTTTTCAAAATTATTATATTTTCTAAGCTTAAAAAACATTGGAAACTTCCTAGCAAACCTAGCAATCTCTTTTGGATATAAATCACCCTCGCTATCAGAATTTGAAATATACTCATTATAAATTTTTAAGGCAACACTCTTCTTTTAATATTTCTACCTAAGAGGACAGATTCTTCTTATAGGCTTGTAGATAACTTACAAGTTCTTGGACCTTATAGTATCAACAGAGCCAAAAGAATCTAGGACCATGACTTTTGCATAAAACTTTTCAGGAAACGACCTTAAGATTTTTCTCACACATCTCAAATTGGGGAGAGGCTAACCTAAGTTAAATAAGGAGTTAAAATGTTTGATAACTTGGCAGAAAACTCACGAAACATTCATGCCCTCCCATTTTAATTATTTTAAATTTTGTTTTTAGATTTCGTAACTTAGAAACCCTAATTATGTCAATGCCCTTATCTGTGGATTTAAACTTTCCCAATCAGCTTTCACACTCTCATAAGTCATAATACGTCAAATTTCTTCCACGTCGATGTCACAAAAGATAGCATCAAACTTTTAGAATTGAAACTAAACACATTATGTTCTGCCTTAGTCCAAGTAAAAACGCTTTAGCCAGACTATTTTCAGTAGGAGAAGACCACCCATGTTCAATTGATTTTCAAACATTATCATTGATATATTTTAAGAAAAATCTCATACACGCCTTCCAATAGTGATAGATTGACCCATCAAACCTTGGAGGTCAGATAATAAAACTCCCCTCAGAGTTAATATCCACAACAAACCTTAAATGTGTAATTAAACCAAAAAGTTATAATTATTTTTTTACCCATGGAGTTAACCTTCCAGTCAAAAGACTTTCAAAAAATTAGGTCAAAATACAATTTTTATTTATTTTTTAAAAATCAAACAAGAAATTACTGAAAACACCATATTTATAAGGGTGAATTTTTTAAAAATGGCTAGAAAATGTATTTTGATATATTTTTTTGAACATGTGTTAATTGAAAGGCTAATTTCAATAAAAAATAAAAAAATTGAAAAAAATATTTTTTTAGGGCTTAAAACTAGGTGTGATGTATAGAGTGTGATGTAGGAGAGCCTTCCTCTATGTGTGTGTGTGTGTGTGTGTGTGTGTGTGTGTAACTATAAAAATACACCACCACCATTTTGGATTCTCTCCACCACCACCATTAAGGATTCACCATCGTCGTTCAGGCTTCCCTAATTCAGTCAGGTCACTATCTTTTTGTGTTGTTTGTATATGTATGTTTGTGTATACATATGTATATCTGGGTATATATCTATATTTCTATGTCTATGTCTATATATATGTAAGTATGTATGGATATGTTTGTTTATGTATGTGTGTGTGTGTGTGTGTGTGTGTGTGTGTATATATATATATATAGAGAGAGAGAGAGAATTAGAGAAATGAGTGAAATAAACCCATTCGGATTTATTTCTACTTGAAATGGGGTTACGATCCTAGACTTTGACCATAATCCATGACCATTTTAAATTAAAATAACCTATTATGGCCAGGGACAATGGTTAGGATCCACGATCGTGACCCCTAGTTAAGCCCTAAAAAGTGGTACTATTTAGAACCGTGAACCAGTTGGTGTGACCTTTATGAGTTTTAATGTTGCTATGAATAGGGGTCAGAATCTAGTTACATGACCATATTGCACCCACTATTGTAATAGTCCATAAGTGATAATCACGGTTTGGGATTGTAACCACCAATTTGACCACATTAGCACAAACTTTCTAGTGACAAGTGTCACAGTTGAAGAATGGTTTTGAACTGTGATCACCTTAGTCATGATTTTGGACCATAATAATGTTTGGTATAGAGAACTCATAAAAAGGTCACAGTTTGAGTTATATTAAATATTAGTTTGTCACATTTTTGGACCGTGACCACCTTTCCAACACCATTTTTGATTTTTTGCCATAGTGATAATCAACATCATGGATCGTGTAAGTCATGTACTTATATCACATGTCGTACGAAGCATATACGTAACACCCCTATTTTCCATGTATTAGTTAACCAATACAATATGCCAAAAATGGGGGATATAAAATAATTTATACAATTTTCATCATCAATGATAAATAATAACAACCAAAAGCATCCACAACAGTAAATAAATTATGCGAATAAAATGAGATAATAAATATAAGTCTCATAATTATATCAAATAATTGAATAAGTCCCATAATAATGAGTGTCTGAAATGGAATGAGTAAATAATTTGTAATCCACCAAGGACTTATGATTAAAATATTTGAATGAATAAATTACTAAAGATTCTAACACAAATGAAATACTGAAATGAAATAGCATCCTATATTTAGGATATATAGATGAATGATCATCTCAATGCATGTTTTTCTGCTCATCCCTGCTCCTCTGGCTTAGAAACACATGAAAGATGTTTAAAAATATATAACGGGTCAGTCCTCACATTTTGCAAGAAATATCTTAATTTAGTAAACAATATTAATGCGGCGTATTTGAGTCTCATTCCATCCCGTCGATACTCATACCCAAAATACTTCATCTCACCTATAATTATGGTATATCCTAGATAAATTTCCAACTAATCTAGACATATCTAAAACTTATGAAACTAAGTATCAAGTTCAACAAGTAGACCAAATACTCTAAATCTAGAGCTACAACATAGTAAAATAACTGTAATTATGTATAAAAAATGATCACCATATGTAGTACCAACATAGTGCCTTATATAATCCATTCAATAATCACGTAATGGTAAAAGTAGTAGAATAATTAAAATCCTCATATGCATATGTCTATCACTGGATTGACTACATATATAAGTATCACACGAAGGTTGTAAATGTTGGAGACCTCTCATGCCTCCATTGGGTTAATACGTAGGAAGTACTGTAAAAGTATTCTATTTGGCAGACGTATAAGAGTTTTTTTATTTTAGTCTGGGAACATATACTTGTCTATTTTATGTGTCCATATGCTTCATTTCCATACATGTCTCTATTCGTTTCCGAGCGAGTTTGCATTTCATCAGTTCATCGTCAAAAGACTATTATAATACTTTGTATTTTCATGGACTATAATTATTATTTATTAAGTGATTAACAAATAAATAAGTGAAAATTAGTATTACTTGTATGGATTAGTAATAATAATTTGGCACAATTTAGATGTTAATTGAAAATGTGTATGAGTAGAATAATTAAGTGTGTCATTTTATTGACACCGTGAGTTATTACTGTATATTGTGGGTAGTATCATTTATATTGGACTATAGGATAACGCGGGTGTACTTTTATGTATTTTTATCACTTTAAATCGGTCCTAGGAGGTAGGTACATCCTTAAGAGATATTTTGGGCTATTTCGACTAGCATTCTAGGCTCTTTTAAGGGCAAAGAAATAGGCTTTATGGGAAGATATGGGATTAGGGAGTTTAATTATAATACAATCCATCATAATTGGTTTCCTATCCATTTCTAATTAAACCTAACAGCCATAAACCTTCTGGGAGAAGTTAAAAAGTTGGGATATGAGCAAAAGACGAGAAATCAAGGGAAATTCAGGAGGAGTCCTTCAATCCCCCACCATAAGGCAAGAATTTTCTGGCTAAATCTTTAATAACATGTTTCTTAATTTATAATCATGCTTTCTCATACGATTTCAAGTTTTTGATTATATTAAAGACTGACTTGTATTATGATTCATGATTTGGGTTAATTAGTAATGACATCAATCTGTCTTACATTGAGTAGTTGTACCTTGATGATTAAAACATACAATTTATGGATTAAATGATATTGATATGAAATATAATTGATGTTTTATAATGAAACTTGATTATTATGAATTATTCTCATGTTAATTTGAGGTTTAAGGCTAGAATTAATGATGAACAAACCCCAAGTTGATTTAAAGACGAGTTATGCTATAAAGTTTGAATCTTTAAGTTTAAATCTTGGAATTGATGTACTTAGACCGATATGATGGCGTAAAAATGTTTTGATAATTGTTCCAATAATTTCTTTGGGTTGGGTTATCGATTGAGGACTATTATGGATCTTGGCTTGCGTATTAATAGAGGTTTTGGAGCCTTCATATTCATTCTTAGGTTGTTTTGGATTCTTCCCAGAACCGAATCGATTCTTCTTAGGATAAATTCGATGCAGGTTATGAAATCCAAATCTTTTATTATGAATGCATGGCCTCCAATTTCATATTTTTCTAATTTTTTTGAATTAATTATGAATTTTCTACTAAAGGGGTGCACCAGACTAAAATTTTGAGAGAAGATTTTGGGATGGACTTTATTATAGACACGATTATGTTCATAATGATTATAAACCCGTGTGGATGTATTCCTTTAGTTATTATGAATACATAGTTAATGAAATTGAGGATTATAAAGCTTAGAAGTCGTTAACGGAGATTGGAAAAGATGGCCACCCTTTAATTATAGGGAAATATAAGCTCACTACCAGGCGTTAATCGACTCATCTTGAAGAGTGAATCAATTCGGCCCCTAAAAATGATTCAGATTGAAGGGACAACCGATTCGACCACCAAAGTTAGGTCGATTCACATCGTTGGAAATGGTCATGGGATTATTATGAACTTATCTAAGTATGTAGGGAGTTGTGGTTAGAATAATTGGGAAGTTAAGCTTATTAGCGTGGAAAGAACAAAGAAAAAGGTGTAGTATTAATTAAGGTAGAAAAATGTTTAAGACTTTAATGATTGTACTATCCGACATTGAAGATTGAATTAGATTAAGTGGATGCGTGAGAGAGCGATATCCTATAGTTGTGTGTACGAATTGTGCTTATAGAGTAATGAGTTAAAGTACTTGGGTGATTAGTTTACGTCTTGAGAGATAATAGACCATATAAGTGATTTAATAATTAAATGAGGAAATATACATATAGGTTACGAGAGAGTGTGCATATATATGGAGATATATGTACTCATAGTTTAGAGATGTAATAAATTAGGAGGTGAATTTAATAAGGTTAAGAGTTTATAAACTTAAGAACATAAAGAATAATCTGATGTTTAACGATTTAATTGATTGGGGGTGCCCTTGTATGTATGCATTATCATATGGTTATATATATAGTGATTATGTGGACATACGCATAATCATGGTGAATCTATCGGTTGGGGGTTTTGTTCGACATTAGACCATGTACCACATGTCATTAAGATATGATACTATAGTGGAGGTCGTTATTTTAGATTACACATTCGGTGTCACCACTTATTGATAAGAGAAATATGATGATAGGACTTATTACATAGCCTAGGTATGGGCAGTAATTAGTGTTACTGCATAGTGGTTGGACCTGGTATATTTGTTTGATTTAAGTTCGTTAGGTGAGGGACTCCACTGGGATTACCGACAAAGGCACGAGATGGTAACCGGGGGTAGATTCCTTCGTGTTCTATATATATATACATATCACGTAAGAATTTATGTAGTCTAAGAATATAATTTAACTATTAACCTATGGAATGTTAGGTATTTTATGTGGTTTACTTGTATGTCCATTGTGAGTGACATTAAGGGGGTAGATACTTGGTTTGTATTTTTGCATGCATGGATAGTTACCTTCCTTTGTCCAGGGTATGTAGTTCTGAACTATCCCTTATGGTAGTTGGATAATAATATGTTTAATTAAAATATTTTGAAATAGGCCTAACAATACGCTTATGAGGCTAAGAATACGTAATAAAAATATATCTATGGACCTTGGGGTGATAACCTGTTTAGGTCATTAATAGCATTTGGTGTTAGTTGTTCATTACGTGATAGCCCTTAATTGTCTAGATATACAGACTTCAAGCATAGTTAGGTCCTGGGTTGGGACATGCGTATGGTATTACACTTAGGTGAGAGGTGAGATACTCATTGCATATCAGATCCGCTAGGTGACATATATTGAGAATTGACTGCATCATTATTTATTGGTATTGGAAGTTAATTCTTGCAACTTTAGGGAGTTGACCCAAATTATAAAATTCTTTCCCCCAGGTATTATTATTTTATATATAGGTTAATAGGACAGAGTGGGCAGACTTGCGATTTTGGTGATCCATCTTGGTATTCATAGAGTTGGATTCGTTGGTTTATTATAGCTATTTGGATATTTGAAGATATATGGGAGGGTTTCCTTTGTACTCTATTTGTATTTTAGTTTGGATTTTATTGTTAGAGGTAGTTTATGCTATAATCGTTTACTTCGTTGAACAATAATAATCAGAGGTTTTTGTATAATGGATTCAGTTTCCATAAATATTTATATTCATCGTCTCTTAATGAATCTTTTATTATGTTGGTTTTAATTTACCATGATTGTTAGTTTATGTATATGCTGCGAATAATATAAAATGTTTAGACATCCCCGTTATTTCATGTGCGGCCTGATCAACCAACCTATTATAGGATTTTGTACTCTGGTGTTGCAATAATTTGTGTGTTGACATCGTTCATAGTCAATGAGGATCAAAAAGACTTGAGGACTATTTGAGCTTAGAGAAGCATGAGAATAAAGACTGTTGTGAGTTAATACTCAAGTATAGAAAGAGTTGTTGGACAATGGTGTTGACCGTAGCTGTGAGAATTATTATGGGAAATTATCATGTTTGGAGGTAAAGTATGGAACTTAAAGAATTTTGCAGGCACAAATTGGTGAATATTTATCGTTTGGTGTTCATTTTTGCAGATATAAAGGAATTTTAGTTTTTAAGGTGCCTATTGGAGTTTTGGGTCCTAGTAATGGTAATACAGATTGCGATGAAAATTTAGCCTAGCATAATGACCTTATGAAATTTTATGCACTTAAGAGAGAGAAATGTATTGATGCATTTAGCAATTATGAGAATTTTGAGGATAGATTTAGGCGCAGATAAATTCCAATTAAAGAGTGGAATTGATATTGTTCTTAGATTGGAGCAACGCTCATTTATGTGGTGAAACCGTTTGTGATTAGGGTGAAGATTGAGAGTACCCTATTAAAGGAAACTAGGGAAAATAGAAGATGATGTTACGAAATAGCGAGTTGAGATGAAAGAGAGCTCCTGAGATGAATTATGGTTCTTATTTTACGATCTTTGATGTGTGGTAATATAGTTGGCACGTGCTTGAATGTCGAATCTAGGTATGGTAGTGCATGATCAAGGATGGTTCGGTTGAGGTTTGCAGATGTCTATGTAGTAGGCGTTACTACCGGCACTTGAATTATAGCTGTGGGTTTCACATAATTTGGAAGTTTCACCTTATCAAGAGTGGGTGCAATAATAAGAAGATTTTAGGTTGGATATTGATGTAATTCGTAAAGTGGGGATATAATGATTTTCGAGTTCGCAGTACTTACATGGACTATGTGCTAGTGGTGACATAATTTATATGAGGGCTAAGTGGGATGGTTTATCGATAATGAATTTATTTTAGTATGTAAAGATATGTATAATGATAAGAATTTATATAATAAACATTTTGGTCTATTTTGAGAAATTTATGGCTAGTGATGACCTCGGTTACATGAAGTGTGTATGGTTACATATGGTAATAACATATTGATGTTGTTAGTGCGACTGATGATTGTAGACCCTTATTGCCATAGTTAAATGTTTAAAGGCTTAGGAGTAATTACGCACTTTGTTAGATTTAAGGATGGGCAACAGGTGTCCTACTGCATGTTCGAGAAAGTCATGATGTTTTTAACATTATTAGACTGATTAAGTTCAAGGGGGATTGGTACCACTCTTGGAAGGGGTGAGCATTTTATTAGAATTTTCACAATTTGAAATTTTTTTGGTTAGCGCATTATTTCATGTTTGGACTTGGGTGAACTGATCTCAATAACTGATTGAGCTACGTAATAGTGTAACCATAGGGTTCCTTATTTGGATTTCGCTTACGAGACATGCCACGCATGAATATTAGTAAATTTTGGGAGTTGAGAGATGTTTGGTCTCTAATACATTTAGTTTAATACATTAGACATTACTTGTGTGAAGATATAACGCATCGAGCGACGATTTACTGTATGAGTCCAGACTAGTAGGGCCAAGGAGTGCAACATCGAGAACATCTAAGGATGTTTGCACTACTTGTTGAATAAGTGGGGTAGTCTTAAAAAAAGTTTAGTCACAGTTAGTAAGGTATTAGAGTATACCTTTTCTTTATAGTCATAAAATATATATGTGGTTGAGTTGGTATGTATATATGTGTTGCATATGTGATATTTGTGCGTTTGTGCACGTGGTATAGGGTGTATGGTTGCCCCATTCATGGCACACTATGGTAGGCATATGTGATCCTTTTTCTTTTCTCTTGTGGTATACATGTACCGACTAATTATGTGTAAGCCTATGATATTTATGTGGGGTATATTTTGATGTTATGCTTTACGAATTCCGAGGATGGAATTCCTTTATTAGGGGGAAGAATGTAATACTCTATATTTTTATGGACTACAATTATTATTTATTAAGTGATTTATAAATTAATAAATGAAATTAATTATTACTTGTATAGCTTAGTGATAACAATTTGGCACAATTTAGATGGTAATTGAAAATGTTTATGCGTAGAATAATTAAGTGTATCATTTTATTGACACCATGAGTTATTACTGTGTATTGTGGGTAGTATCGTTTAAACTGAAATCTGGGTTGACACGAATGTCCATTTATGTATTTGTATCACTTTAAATTGATCCCTAGGAGTAGATACACCCTTAAGAGAGATTTTGGGCTATTCAGAGTAGCATTCTGGTATCTTTTAAGGGTCTGAAATTAGGACTTATGAGGAGATACAAAATTAGGGAGTTTAATTATAATATAAGCCACCTTAATTAGGTTTACTTCCCATTTCTTATTAAACCTAGAAGCCACAAACCTTTTGGAAAAAGTTAACGATTTGGGAGAGGAGTTCTTCAATCCCCCACCATAAGGCAAGAATTTTCTTGAAATATCTTTAATAATGCATTATTTAATTTATAAGCATGCTTTCTCATACAATTTTCGAATTTTGATTATATTGGAGACTTAATTATATGATGATTTATGATTTTGGTTAATTAGGATTGCCATGAATGTGTTCATCACTTAGTAGTTGTACCTTGGTGATTAAAACGTGAAATTTGTGGATTAAAAGATTTTGATATGAAAAATAATTAATGTTTTAGAAATAGACTTGATTATTATGAATTATTTCCTTGTTAATTTGAGGTTTAAGGATGGAATTCATGATGAACTCACCCTAAGTTTATTCAAAGATGATTTAGGTTGTAAATTTTGGATCTGTAAAACTGAATCTTGGATTTGATGTTCTTGGACCTATAGGATGAGTTAAAAGGTTTAGAAAGATTTCCAATAATTAAATTGGGTTAGAGTATCAATTAGGTACTATTTTGAAGCTTGGCTTGGGCATTAATAGGTGTTTTTGAGGATTCATCTTCGTCCTTAGGCCATTTTGTAATCTTCCCATAATCGAATTGATTTTACTTAAGTGAAAATTGATTTGGGTCATCAAATTATAGATCTTTCTATTACGAACACGTGGTCACCAATTTCGTATTTTTTATTATTTTTAGTTTATTATGAGTTTTCTAGTAAAGGGGTGAGCAAGACAGAAATTTTTAGTGGAGATTTTGGGACATACTTTATTATAGACACGATTATGTTTAGAATGATTATAAATCCATGTGGATGTATTCCCATAGTTATTAGGAATTAATAGTTGATGAAAATGATATTTACAACGCTAATAAGTCATTAATGTAGATTGGGGAAGATGGATATATTTTAATTATAGGCAAATCTAGGTTCATTGCTCGACGCGATATGATTCGTCTGGAAGAGAGAATCAGTGCAGCCCTAAGTGAATGAATATATCAGTCTTCAAGGGAAAATCAATTCAAACCTAGAGGTGGTTCAGTTTAAACTAGTTGAAATGGTCGTGGGCTTCTTAGGAAGTCATCCAAGTAGAGTGATGGTTGGTACAATTGGGAAGTTGAATTTACTAGTGTGTAAACAACAAGGAAAAGGGTGTAATTTTAATTAAGGTAGAAAATTGATTAAGATTTTAATAATTTTACTATCCTATTGTGAGTATTGGATTAGATTAAGTGGATGCATGAGAGAGGGATATCCTATAGTCATTTGTAGGCACTGTTCTTGTAGTTTAAGGAGTTAAAGTACTCAGGAGATTAGTGTAGGTCTTGAGAGATTATTGGTCGTACAAGTAATTTAGTAATTAAATGAGGAAATATACATGTATGGTACGAGAGTGTGTATATATATATATGGATATATATATTTACTCATATCTTAGAGACGTAATAAATTCGGAGGTGAATTTAATAATCTTAAGGTTTGAGAAACCTAAGAACATCATGAATAATCTAATGTTTAAGGTTTTGATTGATTTGGGGTGAGCTTGGGTGTATGAGTTATCATACGGCTATATATATTGTGTGTGGGTGTGTATATATATATATATACACACGTGTGCGTATATATATGTGTGTGTGTGTGTGTGTGTGTGTGTGTGTGTGTGTGTGAGAGAGAGAGAGACACAGAGAGAGATTATGTGGACATACTAGTACTCGTGGTGAATATATCGGTTAGGAGTTGCCTTCGACATCGGACCGTGTACCACACATTGACTGAAATGTAATGCCATAGTGGAAGTCATTATTTTAGATAATACGTTTAGGGTGACCACTTCGTGATGAGAGAAGTAGGATGATCAGATCCATCTAGATATTCTGGGCATGGGCAGTAGTTGGTGTTATTGCATAGTGATCACCCCAATTATGTGTCATTGATTTAAGTTCATTAGGTGAGGGACTCCTCCGAACTTACCGATAGATCCATAAGATGGACATCGAGGGTATATGCCTTCGTGTTATTTATATGTATGTGTGTGTGTGTGAATAAATAACACGATAAGAATTTATTTATTTATTCTAGGGCTAGACTTTAATCATGAATCTTTGTCATGTTAGGTACTTTATGTGGTTTATTTGTAAGTCCCTTCTAAGTGACATTGTAAGGACATATTATACATAGTCTTTTTTACATTAGAGTATGTCGTATATCGCTACACCCGTTAAAGATTTATTCAAGTTCAATCATGCATTAAGATAGATCTGAATATCAACATTCTTCAACCAAAAAACCTCTCTGAGATAAATTTTGGTAAGGTTGTGTTTGAGTCCAAAGTGTTGGGATAATTTTTCTAAACTTTTTTTAAACACCTGAGGCGTTGTCCATCAAAAGAATTTTTTCTAAGTGTTGAGACAGAGTTTTATAAAAAGTTTTTTTTCGTTCCGATCATTTGAGCGAGATCTTACAGTCGTTTAAGTGACATTGAATGTCGCGCAATGTCGTTCAGGCGACATCATTTCTCATTCGAGCGACATGCTGACTCAACATTTTTATAACATGTTAAATGAGTCCTTTTGGTTAAGAATACTTGAGTTTTTCCAGTCTACGAAAATTGCAAACTGTAAAACGAGTTTTCCTTCTTCATTTAGGGTTTAAAATTTATTTTTAAATTCATAAAAATCCCAATAGTTTAGTGAATTATTTTGTAATCCAAGATATGATCTTGTTAAAGTTTCTCTTGTAGAGAGGGTAAATCTATGGTTGAAGACTGCGTGTCAGTTGGGAGTGCTCATGGGTATTTGTGGCTGAATTAGAGGTGTATGTTCTTCTGGGATGCTGCGATTGATCCATTGCTGACTCTAGACTGGGTGTCTATGTGAGTGTCCGTGGATATACATTGTAGATTTTGTTGTGTGTGTAAATTGCGATTTACTTTTCATAGTGAAATAAAAATGTTTTTCCTTTTGGGTGTTTTCAAAATCTGTGTGTCAGCAATTTATTTTTAATGGTTTGATTTACCCACCTAGATGTATATTTTGGGGTTCTATGAAAATTGACTCTAATTAAATAAGTTTAATATTGGAATTTGGTTAAATCGATATCACATCACAAGTAGCACATTTACAAATTGGTATCAGAGCGGGTTTATCTAATTTATCGAGTGATCCTATTTTTCGCAAAATTTTGTGATATTAATTTTTTTTTCAAAAAATCTGTTTCTGAAAAAATTTCGCAAATTTTTCCGAATGAAAACTTATATAATCGGTTGCCAGTTTTTTACGGGTATAATTATGCCTACAGGATAGCCCGTATGAAATCTCATATAAAATTAATCGATGAGCAAGTTTGGGTTGTTTGTGAAAGAGTGCTTACTCCTTCCAATGTCACCGAAAATAATGTCACCAATCTTAAATTGGTGAATGACTGGATTAAAGATGAGTTTAAATGAAGCACTTTTAATTATCTTGGGCTAAGTGAAATTTCAGGAGTCGTCACCCCTGACGAATTTGAACGTATTATAACTTTCACTATGTCAAAATAAGTGTGGGATGTTTTACAACATACCCATGAAAGAATGAATGTTGTTAAAGAGTCTAAATTGCAAAATTTAACTACTCAATTTGAAATGATAACCATTCTTGAATCTGACTGTTTTGATGACTTTTATGCACATTTGTCATTGTCAACACTAGTTTCAATCTTGGTGAGCACATTCCTGACAAACGAATGGTTAAAAAGATTTTGAGATCGTTGCTTAAATGTTTTATCCCGAAAGTGAACGTTTTAAATTCCTTAGGAAATTTGAGCAATCTCAAGTTAGAAGAACTGGTAAGAGACCTCAAGACATATGAAATTGACATGTTCCTCGACACTGTCAAGCCTAAGGGTAGAGGGATAACACTTAGATCCTGTCTAGGAAGGGAGAGGAAGTGTCTAAGAGAGAGATGAAAAAGAAAGTGAAAGTTTGTGAGTGCGAGTCTGGGGGCGAGTTTGATTTTGATGTGGACATGCTTGCGAATTTTTTTAAAAAGTTTCTTAAATTTTCAAAAGAAAATTCTTCCAATAAAAGATTTTTTGAGAAAAATAAAAAGAAAGATGAGGCCAAAGAGAGTCGTGAGAATGAGAAAGAGAGAGAGAGAGAGAATAAGTAAGAGGAGAGATGTTTTGAATGTGAGGGAAAGGGGCATAAGGCGTTTGAGTGTCCCTCTTGGCTAAAGAGAAAAGGTAAAAATATTTCCATGCTTGCCACTTTTAGCGATAGTGAGGAAGAGGTGAAGGATTCTGGGGATGAGTATTCACAGGGGATGTGTGTTGCCTTTTTATATAGTCATGATAGCACACCTATTTTGTCCCATAACAATGAGGATACTTGTGCACGTGAGAACCCCGAAGATGACTGTTTGAGTGTTTCTAGCAAGAGTGAGAGTGAGTGAGCTAGTGAAGGTTAAAGTGAACTCCAAATAGATTTTAGAGATTTGTATATCGTGACCTTAAAAATAATGAAGTTGTATAAGTAATTAGGTCTTAGGGTGATATATTTGGATATAAATATTGATGTTTTGATAGGTTTTGAGGCATTGGCGATTTAACTCAAAAAGGTGAAGGTTTCCTTGAGTGAGTAGTTGATTGCCATAGGTCGGGAAAATAGTGAATTTATAGCCCGCGTGTCAGAATTAGAGGGAGATCTTAAACGTGCTCAGGAGATAAAGGTCATTTTAGAGGACACGTCTAAGAAGGTAGAAAAGATGCTCCTCGGTTCTGCTTTGGGTAATGTTGAGAGACTAGGAATAGGTCATGACGGTGCATTCAGTTCGCATGTTGCATCCGAGTTAGTTCTCGAGTTTGTGATTGATCCATATGGCTCTCAACCCAACCCACCTAGGCATCCCATAATGAATAATAAATTGCACCATAAACATTTTGAGAGAGGTGTTCCTAGCCCCATGTATGTTTTCTCCCATTGTAAGAAGTGAGGACACCTTAAGGAATTTTGTTTTAAGTTGAGTAGTGTGTCACATAGAGTTTTACCACATGTTCCCACACACGTACCCACATATAATGCTCTGGATGATTACATGAGAGAGTTTACACATATTAGGGAGCAAGTAAAGTGTTTGGTCAGGATATCACATGATTTGATGGAGGTTTTTCATAGTATGTCACCAGCTTTGGAAAACTCCTTCGCACGTAACGATTGAGGATTAGACATGTTTGCTAGCATATGATTATTTTCATGATGATATTTGTGCCTATTTCTAATATGTACTATATTTATATTTTCTATTTTTGATATATTTTTTGAAAAACCAAAAAGATTTTTGTGTTTGGAAATTTTTGGAAAAATACAAAAAGATTTTCTATATTTTTAAGAAAAATTGAAAAAGCCAAAAAGATTTTATTTTGATAATTTTTTTGGAAAAAGACAAAAAAAAGTTTGTATTTTGTTTACACCGTTTATAAATGGACATTTGGGATGACCAAGTCACAACATCATTCCATATCCATGTGACTATTTGATAGTGTTTTGATAGGCGTTATCATTTCATTTTTGTGCTTTATAATATTTGGAGACATTAACATGTAATTTGAGATTACTGCCTACATGTTTGACTCTTAGTCTCCTTTAATGCACACTTGCATGGATTTGTTTGATTATTGTACTTGTCTATGACATGTTGGTCAAAGTGTTTCCATCTCAGTCCTGTCTTTAAAACGAACCAAATGCGATAAAACTCGACAATGAGAGTAGTGCATTTAAGAACCATTGCCCGTAAGGAATTTGTTTGATATAAAAAAATAATGAGTGTTCATGGAAAGGGCTGAGAGTGAATAATAATCACGTCGTGAAAGACACCATTTGAATTGAGCCCGAAAAAATTTAAGGGCAATAAATACATTAATATTCCAAAAAAGGGCCATTAGGTTTGAGATCACCTCAAAAGAAAAATAACACCAAAATTATTATTTATGATTTTCACACCAATAACGTAAAAATAACAGAATTATTATTAGTTTGCACGTCCTAACAAATTCTTGAAAAAGCATTAGATAGTTTTCTACGTTATTGGTGTGAAAATCATTTTAGACTTTGATGTATCGATTAGATTGATTTGATGTCATATAAATTCATATTTTGACACCTAAGGATGATTTTGAGATCATTCGTTAAGAGTATTCGTATTCATCATGCACATATGTTATATTTTATTGCATTGATTTTCCTATCAAAATTTTCCACACCCATTCATTCTATTTCCATGATTTGGTTATCATAGTGTAAATTCACGTTGTGCAATTTTTGTAAAAATATTATTACATTTTTGTTTGAAAAAAATGAAAAATAAAAAAAAATATTGCGGAAGCTTTCATGTATATCCTTGATGATCGTAGCTGTTTTCTTTGCTTGTCGTGACACTCCATACTTATTTTTGCTTATTTTTTTCCTTGCCTATTTCGGACAAATAAAAAATGGGGAGAACGAATTATGATTTTATGGGGGAGATTTGATCTTAGTTTTAATTTATGTTTATCTCATTCCAAACTCGATACGTCACAAAGGTATTTGTTTCTTGTCTCATGTGTGTAGGTACAAAATTTGAAGATATTATTTTGTGCACCCTGATGATGATAGAGAAAAGCAAAGAGATTTGAAGATTTGATGTTAAAAAATTTTGAATAAAGTTTTAGACTTGCATTTTTAGTACCTTTTCAGTTTTGGGTTCATTGGAGGGTATTAGATTTGTATAGGCAATTTTTATTTGATAATTTGAATATTTTTATTTTGTACCGGCATAGACATAAGGGGAGATTTGTAATGACATATTTTACATTGTCTTGTTTACATTAGAGTATGTTGTGTACCGCTACAACCGTTGATAATTTATTAAAGTTCAATCATGCATCAAGGTTGTGTTTATGTCCCTTTACGGTTCATTTAAAGTGTTAGAATAATTTTTCTAAATTATTGTTAAACACCTTAGGCGTTCTTTTTCGTCAAATTTTTTTTTTCTAAGTGTTGAGGCAGAGTTTTATAAAAAAAAATTCATTTCGGTCATTTGAGCAACGTCTCACTGTCGTTTAAATGACATAGGCATGTCGCACGATGTCGTTCAAGCGATATCAATTCTCGTTCGAGAAAAATTCTATTTTCGTTCAAGCGATGTGCTGACTCGTCTCTTTTATAAATAGCGTGTTAAAAGAGTCCTTTTGGTTAAGAAGTCCTAAGCTTTTCCAGTCTACGAAAACTGCAAACTGTAGAACGATTTCTCTTCTTCATTTAGGGTTTAAACTTTGTTTTTCGATTCACAAAATCCCAATAGTTTAGTGAATTTTCTTGGAACCCAAAATACAATCTTGATCAAGTTTATCTTGTTGACAGGGTAAATATACAATTGAAGACTATGTGTCATTTGAGAGTACTCGTGGGTGTTCCTGGTTGAATCGGAGTTGTGTGTTCTTGTGGGTTGTTGCAGTTGATCCATTACTGACTCTAGGTTGCGTGTCTATGTGAGTGTCTGCGGATATTCATTGTAGATTTCATTAGGTATATAAGTTGCGATTTACTTTTCATAGTGAAATAAAAAGGTTTTCCCTTTGGGTTTTTTTTCCTAGAATCTATGTGTCAGCAATTTATTTGTAATGGTTTGATTTACCCACATAGATGTATGTTTTAGGGTTCTATAAAAATTGACTCTAATTAAATAAGTTTAAAATTGGAATTTGTGAATTTGGCTAAATCGATATCACATAGCAAGTAGCTCATTGACAAACATTGTGGGTATATGTATTTGGTTTATATTGTTACATGCGTGGCTAGTTTCCTTCCTTTTTCCTGGTTATGTAGTTGTGACCTATCCCTTAAGGTATTTGAGTACTAATTTTCTTAGTAAAAGTATATTTAAACAAGCCTAGCATTATGTTTATGAGGATAAGAATACATAATAAAGATATATGTGTAGACCTTGGGGTAATATCCTCTTTAGGTCATCGGTAGTGTTCCATGGTAATTGTTCATCACGTGATAGTGCTCAATTGTCTATATATAAAACATTCTAGAATAGTTAGGCCTTAGGTCGAGACATGCATGTAGTATTACACTTAGGTGAGAGGTGAAATACACATTACATATAAGAGCTACCGTGTGACATGTATTGTGAATTGACTGTATCGTTATTTATTGGAATTGAGAGTTAATTCTTGCTACTTTAGGTCACTGACCCAAATTATAAATTAATTTTCCCAGTTATTATTATTGTATAAATATGGTTCACAAGATTGAGCGGTCAGACTTGAGGTTGTAGAAATCCATCATGGTATTCACATAGTTGGAGTCAATGGTTCATTAGCTGTCAGCATATTCGGAGATACGTGGAAGGGTTACCTTTGTACTCTATTTATATATCACTTGAAATTTTGTAATTGTTGTACTCTTTTATTTAGTTGAACAATTTTAATCAAAGGTTTTCACGTATTGGATTTAGTTTTCGCAGTTTCGTATTTATGTTCATGATATCTCTTTCAATTCTTTATTGTCTTGGTTTTAATTTACCATGGTTTTTACTTTACGTTGATGATTAGAATGATATAAATTGGTTAGATATCCTCGGTATTTCATGTACGGCCTCATAAACCATGCGTGGAAAATCGCATATTGTCACACTCTTGTGGATTTTCAAACCATTTTGGATATGGTATATGTCCCACGATTAATTTTAGGATGCTCCCACTTATTTTACCCACATTTAATGCACTTTTTTTATCATCCAAATGTTACATTTTTCAAAAATGTGTAAAAGGAGACATTCGAAATTATTCACTTTGAAAACTCTTTCAAATCACGAATTTGACAAGTATTCTCATTCTCGATCCTTTTTATAACCATGCACATGAGTAAAAAGCCTTTGTGTGCACGGGCATCATCATAGGGGGAAATTTTAATTTTCCCACTATAAAAAAGGGGTTGGGATCCAATTTCAAATTATAACTCTTAATTCCTTTTGCAAAATTTTATGATTTAAGATCTTCCCTTTCTCGCCCCAGAAACTCTAGATGAGATTTCATTTTACCTCACTTTTACTGAAATATTTTGTGAGATATTTTTTTAATGATTAATCAAATAAACCTTAGAAAACCTATCCTTTATTATTTACCGTTAAAGATGTTTATTACAAAGGTCAATAAGAGGAAGATCTGAGAAGTTAGAGTGGAGTTACCCAAAGTAGATGTGTGGGAGATAATAGAAGTGGAATTTTCTCTCTCTGTAAACTTTAGGGGATCTTAGTTGAGATTTTCTAGATCGGGAGGAATTTAGAGGATTTATCAATTACAAGAGATTATAAATGTGAACTCAATCTAGGTGTGAGTGATCTCTTGTACAAGCCTTCATTTTTTTGATGGATTAGTTATAGCTAACAAAGGTTATTTCCCCTATATGGGATTTTTCCTCGTATATCTTATTATTGTGCTTATTCTCACATTTATATTTACTCACAACATACAGCCTCATATATTCTTAGATCTAAAATTGATTTATTTTTCTATATATTTAGATCTCAAATAATCAATTGAATTGAAGTAATGAGACTAGATATCTCCAAAATCACAAATTAACCTGAAATTTCACCTGATTGAATCTATGTGTTGATTTATCATCTTGTTTAGTTGTAATTGAACTCAAAATCTATTTAATTGATCTCATACACTTTTCTTGAACTTAAAATTGGATATAATAATTTTGAGCTTAAGTGTTGATAAATCTCCTAAGTGAGTGTGAGTTTGAATTACATTTAGCATATCAATTGTTGTTGTTGTTGTATTTTAAAACAAGCAAAACTTAAATTGGCAAAGAATTTTGTGTATGTCTTATTCACCCCTATAGGGCATTAGCACACCAAACTTATGCATTTATAATTTTTATCAAAACATGATTCATCTTTATGTTCTTAACATCCCGAGTTAGATCCTTATTTCCTATTTTGTGTTATTTTGTATCTTACGCCTACTCACATTTCTCTTGTGTTAGTGTAAGGACATATTTTATTGTCCGATTTACATTTGAGTATGTTGTATCCCGCTTCAACCGTCGAAGACTTATTCAAGTTCAATCATGCATCAAGACGGATCCGAATATCAAAGTTTTACAACATTCAAGCCATCACGAGATTAATTTTGGTAAGGTTGTGTTTTAATACCTTAACGGTTCACTTAAAGTGTTGGGAAATTTTTTTTAAAATATTTTCTAAGTGTAGAATCGGAGTTTTTCGTCAAAGAATTTTTTTTAAGTGATGAAGCGGAGTTTTTAATGAAATAATTTTTTTAAGCAGCTCATTCGAACGAGATAAGCCAGTTGTTCGAGCGACATGACATCTCGCGCGAAACAGTCGTTCTAGAGGCAACTTTCTTCGTTTGAGCGACATCACTGTTTCATTCGAGCGACGCGCCGCCTTTATTTTTTATACAAAGCGTGTTAAGCCGCTATGTTTTCGTTGAAAAGACATGACGTTTAAGTTTTTGCAAACACTACAAATTGACAGAATCCTTTGTCTTATTCATTTAGGGTTCAAATCTTTTTTTATTAATGAATCATCCTAATATATATGTGAATTGTTTTGGAACCCAAGAACACAATTTTGTGAAGTTTCACTTGTAGAGATGGTGCCACTTGAGGGAGGTGCTGAGCTGACGTGACTGCGTGTCAAAGGGAGTACTCGTGGGTGTTCATGGGCTGATCGAACTACAGTTCTAATGGATTTGCTGTGGAATTCCATTGCTTATTTAGGTTATGGACTATGAGAGTTTGCTACGGTAAATTCTTTTCACATTTTGCTTGTAATCATTGTGAGTATTATTAGTTAAATAAAAGGTTTTTCCCTTCATTTTGTTTCCTGAAATCTATGAGTGACCAATTCATATTTGTTTGTGTTGGCATGATCCACTACACCTAGATGCATGATTTAGGGATGAATTAAATTGGGGTAAAAATTAACACCGATTAAATAAGCTTAACTTGGAAATTTGCAAATTCGGTTTGATCAAGTATCACACATGACTTTCACGAATTGGTATAAGATATTATTTAAGTGATCACCAGTTTCACAAATTGGTATCAGAGTGGGTTTCTATAAGTTATCTAGTGATCCTTGCTTTTCGCAAAATTGTGTGATATTATTTTTTAAAATATGTTTTGTGAAAACTCGCACTTTTTCCAATAGGGCACTTACATAATCGGATGCCCATTTTTTATGGGTATAATTATGCCTCTGAAAAGCACGTATAAAATCACAGTTAAAGGCCATTGATGAGCGCATTTGGGTTGTTTGTGAAAGAGGCTGGACTCCTCACACTGTCACGATAAACAATATCACTACTTTAAAACCCGTGATAGACTGGACAGAGGACGAATTTAAATGGAGCACTTTAATTCACGTGGGTTGAGTTCAATTTCGGGTGCCATCACTGCTGAGGAGTTTCGATGTATTATGACGTGCACCGCGTCAAAAGAAGCGTGGGACATTTTACAACTTACCCACAAAGGCATGAATGCAGTCAAAGAGTCTAAAATTCAAAATTTCACTACTCAATTTGAAACAATTACCATGCTTGAGACTAAGTGTTTCGATGATTTTTATGCACGTTTGTTTGATATTGTCAACACTAGTTTCAATCTTGTTGAGCAAATTCCTGAAGCATGAGTGGTTAAAAAGATTTTAAGATCGTTGCCTAAACATTTTATCCCCAAAGTGATTGTTTTAAATTCCTTGGGTAATTTGAGCAATCTAAAATTGGAAGATCTGGTAGGAGACCTCCATACATATGAGATTGACATGTTCCCCGACACTATCAAACCTAAAGATAGAGGGATAGCACTTAGAGCCAAGTCTAGGAAGGGAGAGGAAGTGTACAAGAGAGAGAAGAAAAAGAAAGTGAGAGTTTATGAGTTCGACTCTCAGGGTGAGGTTGATATTGATATGGATATACTTGTGAAAAATTTTAAAAAATTTCTCAAGTTTTCAAAACAAAATTCTTTTAATAAAAAGTTTTTTGAGAAAAACAAAAAGAAAGATGAGGCCAAAGAGAGTTGTGAATAAGAGGGTGATAAAGAGAAAGAGTAAGAAGAGAGATGTTTTGAGTGTAAGGGTAGAGGACATAGAGCATTTGAGTATCCCACTAGGATAAAGGGAAAGGGCCAAAAGATTTCCATGTCATCCACTCTCAGCGATAGTGAGGAAGATGTGAAAGATTTCGGGGATGAGTCTTCACAAGGGAAGTTTGTTACCTTTTTAGATAGTCATGTGAGCACACCTAGTTTGTCCCATAATGATGAGAATACTTGTGCATGGGAGATCCCCAAGGAGGGATGATAGTTTGAGTGTTTTGAGTGAGGGAGAAAGTGAGTGTGGGAGAGAAGGTGAAAGTGAGCTCCAGATTGCGTTTAGAAATTTCTACATCAAGACCTTAAAGACTAAGAAATTGAATTAGGAGTTAGGTCTTAGGGTGAGAGATTTGTAGGGAGGTTTTGAGGGTGTTTGAGTCAAAATCGATTCAACATAAGAAGGTGAAGGTTTCTTTGAGTGAACAGTTGATTGCTTTAGATCGGAAAAAGAGTGATTTCACCAACACGGTATCTAGTATGACGACACGTGTTTCCCAACTCGATAGTGATATCGAACGTTCCCAGGAGGTCAAAGTAACTTCATAGAACACATTTAAGAATGTTGGAAAGATGGTTCTCAATCTCGTTTGGGGTGATGTTGAGAGATGAGGAATAGGTCATGACGGTGCGTCCACTTCCCATGTTAAACCCAAGTCGTTTCTCGAGTTAGCAAAAGACCCATATGGATCTCAACCTAACCCACATAGGCATCCCTTTCCGAGAGGAGAATGCATCCTATACATTTTGAGAGAGGTGGTCCTAGTCTTGTTTATGTTTGCACCCTTTGCAAGAAGAGAGGACACCTTAGGGAGTTTTGTTTTAAGTTGGGTTATATGTAACATTTTGCTACTACACGTGTTCACACACATGCACCCAAAAATGATGCTCCTGATGACTACGTGAGAGAGTTTGCACATTTTAGGGAGAAAGTAAAGTTTTTAGTCAAAACCTCACATGATTTGATGGATATTTTTCATAGGATGACATCATTTTTGGAAAACTCCATCGCACCTAACAGTTGAGGTTTAAACATGTTTGCTATCATAGGTTGATTTGCATGATGATATTTTATGCCTATTGCTAGTGTGTACCATTTTTTTATAGTTATGTTTTCCAGTTTTGTTATCTTTTTGGAAATATACAGAAAGAGTTTTATTTTTTGAGAAAAAAATTGAAAAATTCAAAAAGATTTTATTTTGATAAAATTTTTGGAAAAATACAAAAAGATTTTTGTATTTTTATTTTACACCATTTATGGATGGACATATAGGATGATCGGGTCACAATTTAATTCCATATCCATGTGACTGTTTGATAGTGTTTTGATATGCGTCATTATTTCATTTTTGTGCTTTACAATATTTGGAGTCATTGAGATGTGATTTGTTGTTACGACCTACATGTTTGACTCATGAATTTCTTTAATGAACATGTAACAACCCGCCTAATCAAATACCGGGTGATCAGTCCCATACCTAATTAAATCAAAATATACAGTTGGTTCATTCTTAGCATCACTGTCGAAAACTTTTTCTTATCACCTAATACTCAATTAATCTTGTGTTAAAAACTTTTCGATTTTAATTTAATAAAACTGTAGGAGGGTAGTGATACTGGGGTCTATGAATAACTGGAAAGGGTGAGGTGTGACCCACTCCAATGGACACTGCCTGCAAGGTCTTCAAAGTCTTCTGGTGCAACTTCTCAAGAAAACTTCTCCTTCTGGTAACAATGGAACTGAAGCTTCAACTCACTCCTGCAAGAAGATGAACTTTCACAGCAAAAATAGTAATTTTCTTAAGGGAAACACCTGAGAATGATGGTTGTCAGTGGGGAGTGAAGGAACAAGGCACTCAGCAGTGAGAGAATGAGCAGGGAGAGAATAATAGGTAGGTCTGGTGATATTTTAGTAGAGTAACAGTGCAATTTCAATCGTCTTCCTATTGACCTTGCCCAGAGGTCTATTTATACTAGGGAATTAGGGCTGAGCTGGCATTTTTGGGCGCCAAAATTGAGAGGTTTGGTGGGGAACAATGTCTGAAGTGTACCATTTATCCCTACCTGCAGGCAGCCTGCCTGTCCCCTCCTACAGGCGCCACTTGGCGCCAACCAAAGTCAAAAAGCACATATATCTCCTAATGAAGACAAGATATCATATTTGGTAATTATCTTTTTGAAACGGTAACTTGTGGTGCAATTTTGCAAATCTTGAGAGAGGAGGACTTAAAGACCCCTCTCTTCTAAAATTATTGTTTTTCTTGAGAGGGACCTCGAGGACCCCCTCTTCTGGAAAAGTCATTTTTTTATAAAGAGTTTATTTCTTGTGAGTAGCCCGCTATTTGGTTGCTCACTTCACTTGTGACCAAGTGTTAAGTGTGTGTAGCCTTGAGTGACTTCTGGGTCTTCCTACTAGTATTCTCTCAATCCTATAGTGCTAAGTGGTAGAGCTTGCTCAACATACCTTGTCCCTCAGCGGCCAAACCAAAACTCCCAGGAGGTCCCAACTAGCCTGCTTGAGCCCTGCTTGCTCAACTAGGCAACCTGTACAAGAAAGCAAAGTGTTAATACTGTTGTTCTTTTAAAGAATGACGTTTCATGATGAGGAGTTGCTCGTGGTAGCCACTCCCTCATCCTGGACACCTAGGTGGGTTCCTTCTCAATATGAGTTTCTGTCGGAACCCTTGCAGTGGCACTTCTCGGATAACATTTCTGGAGTGACCCTTGCAGTGGCACTTCTCAATCTTGGACTTCTGCGGTGGCCCTTGCGAGGCACCTCTCGAATGTCATTGTTGCAGTGACCCTTGCAGTGACACTTCTAAATCTTGGGCTTCTGCAGTGGCCCTTGTGGGGCACCTCTTGAATGTCATTGTTGCAGTGACCCTTGCAGTGGCGGTGATCCTTGCAATGGCACTTCTCAATCTTGGACTTCTGCGGTGGCCCTTGCGAGGCATCTCTCGAATGTCATTGATGCAATGAACCTTGCAGTGGCGGTGACCCTTGCAGTGACACTTCTCAATCTTGGGCTTCTGCAGTGGCCCTTGCGGGGCACCTCTCGAATGTCATTGCTGCAGTGACCCTTGCAGTTGTGGTGATCCTTGAAATGGCACTTCTCAATCTTGGACTTCCGCGGCGGTGGCCCTTGCGAGGCACCTCTCGAATGTCATTGCTGCAGTGGCCCTTGTAGTGGCGGTGACCCTTGCAGTGACACTTCTCAATCTTGGGCTTCTTCAGTGGCCCTTGCGGGGCACCTCTCGAATGTCATTGCTGCAATGACCCTTGCAGTGGCGGTGACCCTTGCAGTGGCACTTCTCAATCTTAGACTTCTGTGGCGTTGGCCGTTGCGGTGGCACTTCTCAATCTTGGACTTCTGCGGCGGTGGACCTTGCGGGACACCTCTCGGGTATCATTAATAAAAAAAGTTTTTTATTTTATTTACTTTTTTTTATAGGTAGACACCCTTCTACAAAAACCATTCCACGACACTGAAAAATAATATGCAACAACACATCATAACTTAATTAACTACAACAAGAATAAATGTGGCTGGACTAACTCTCCAGTTAAATTATAACATTTACACTAATTAAAATTGATATCCACAATGCTTACATAAGTAATTACAACCTCTAGAATCCTGAGTGACATGCCCTAAATGAAGTAGACGCTACAGATGAGTGAATCAACGGGAAGGAAGCATCTAAATAAAATCCGCATCTCTACTAGTAGCTATAATCCATCGAAACATCCATAATCTATGCGTCGCATACCTGGTGTTGGATACCTGATGTACAAGATATATTAGAGAAGAGAATATGCAACGAAACGGGTCACAGCCCGATTGTAAAAGATTTTAAAATAGCAAGTGCTTAACAATTACAATTAAGAATTTATTATGTACATGTTAATTTCTCGACTCTCTCTTGATAATCCTCACCTCTCATCTAGAGTGTACACCTATCGTATCTTATTATCTTCCTACTTAAGGTTCCCTCCTAACTAGTAACATAATTCTAACCCAGATCATAAACCCGTATGTCCCATACCATACGTATTAATATTATTTATATTCATTTCTCTTTAATATGAACTAGTCTTGTTAAAACCTTGGAATTTAGTGTTCACTTACTTAATTCAATTCAGATTTTAGTATTTACTTCTATCTACAACCTTACATAGTAGATTAAATCACAACTTATATTTTTAATCTACAATTTAATACGGAAGATTACATCTCTATATCTACAATGTCACACAGTAGATTACATCATTGTTTCTATATATAATATCACACTAATTATATATATACTAATAAGGCACCTCCCCAGTCACAACTGCGGTGCATGCATACTCTGCTATCATGTCCTGATACATAATGTCACTGTAAAGAGGACTATTGATTCGACGTCTCTCACGAATCATATCATAACACAAAAATATTAGAGGCGAGCATACTACCCAGCCAAATGGGTCACGCACATACCTACGCTTCCATTCAACCATCGAAACTATCATATACACCGATAGCACGTGTCCAAGGTCCTATGATCAGGGTACGAAACTAAAATCCCTCCCAATTGGGCGCACAAAAATAAGACCGTACACAATGCGAAACCTCCACCCCGATAGCAAGCAGTGTAGGTATGTCATACACATACCAAACTATAATATATGTATACATTCCACCCATATAAATATAATATCAATAAGGTATTCACACAACCATATGATAATAATAGTTAATCATCTCACCTATATATATATATATATATATATATATATATATATATATATATATATATATATATATATATATATATATATATATATATATATATATATAATAATAGGTATTCATTATACTTATATATAACAATTGGGCATACGCACAACCCATATAATAAATCCCATACGTAGTATAATATATCCCAAATGTCCTACATATATTTTTTATTATGACTTTTGATATACCAAAATACACCCTCGGCCAGGCCGAGGGTAGCCCCTTCAGGACGAGGGATCAACTCCACTAGCCCGTAAGGTCTTACTGAAGAAATGGGTCAGACAAGTTGACCCCATCATTGGCGACACAACTCGGATGACAATATGATCGGATGACCCTGCGGAGGTCGACCCCAGCCTAAGCTCGTGGAGATAGAAGCCTCATCTCTTTGGGGTGACCAAGCGACTAGTCGACCCTAGGAGGGAACGACAGTACGAAGCCTACATCCAGCAGTCAGGACTCAATATGCTAGCATCATCCTTAGCCTCGGACTGTCATCATAAGCTGGGGGTGACATCATCATGGCACGTGATTTGGGAGACGTATTGGACAGTGCGCGTGGGGATCATGTAGCACGTGGACTAGATCATTATAATAATACTATCCCTTCATGTGAGGGAATATTATGTCATCACTAACCACAAGTGGCCCAGCCAAGTGTCAACAGGGAGTTGGCTAGATCATCATTCACATGCTCAATGCATGCTTGGGGGGTACACTAATCCCCCCAAGCCCTATATATACTTGTCATCTCTAACCTTGCAAAAGGATAGATAATTAAAACCCTAGCTAAAACTCTTTTGTACACACAATAAAGAGAGAGTGAGCTTATGAGCATTGTATCCAAGGCCATTAGTGCCCATATTTAGTGTATCACACACTCATAGTGGATGTATGCCTGATTGGTTGAACCACTATACATAATTTTCTTCATTCCTCTTATACTCATCCCCTTCCATATACTTATACACATGCATAACTCCGTTGTTGTCGTTGTTACTGTTTGAACTCTCTACCTCTTATCTGGTGGTGCTGAATCTTAGCATCATCAGTTTGGCACCGTCTGTGGGAACAAGAGGATATCTCTTTCTTTTTACAACTTGACCTCACTAGAGAATTTGGTGGTCAACAAGTTCTCCCCCTTTTGCATGGAGCTATTTCACCATTGAAAGAGATCCATTAAGGTTCTTAAGCTCTTTTGGTCATCACAGCTCAAACATATGGAACCGGAGATACCATCACCACCTCCTCCATCATCTAGTGGAGTAGGACCTAGTTCCAGTCACATACCACCTCAGTCTGAGATGGCTGACGTGGCTACCGCCCTGAAGTCTTTAGCGGCAAGACAACAGATTATTTAGGAGCAATTTGCAGCTCTTAGCCAAAACATACTGAGACCACCCGGAGTCTCACCAGAGATGATTACTCCGACAGCTGCACCAGGATAACATGAGGCCAGGGGACCACCCCAGGCACCACGCAAAGACTTTCCACCTCCACAACGGCGGAGGGATGTTGCTGACCCCCAGCGTCTATGCTTGGGGAGGTAAGGAAACCCTTGCCCGGAGGATAAATATAATGACTTGGAAGTGGAAGAGGCTCCCATAAAATGCTGGGAGTCGTATGAGGTCTCCAGAAAACTGTACGACCTGTCCAGGAGAGCAGAGGGAAGTGTGGGAGGCAGAATCCTGACAATCGCCCGAGAGGCTTATCTTTTGATAGTGTGAGCAGATGGTCGGCCTTTGAGAGGATGGGCCCATTAAATTACCCAAGGAAAAGATTGTCGAGATCGAGAAGTCTTGTAAGGTCCATAAGAGAGGAAGTAAATGGCCGACCCCATGGGGGCTGACCCAGTGGACGGGATGACGGCTAGGGATAGGTGAATAGGCGACACAGATCGACCGTAGCAGAGCCCGTAGTTCACCCCAGAGAAGCGGAAGGGGATAACATCGGCTAAGCCGACCCTATGAGGCCATGGAACGAATTGATCCAAAGGTTGGAGGATAAAATTGGTGATGTCCTGAAAAACTGAGACCCTCTTCAAAGAGGGTACTCCATAAGTTCACCCTTTGTGAAGAAGATAGTAAACTTCCCAACACCATCTAAGTTTAAGCCACCTGTGGTCACCCCAAGGTATGGTGGGAGTACCAACCTGGTCCATCATATCGAGATGTACCAACCAGTGGCAGACATATACTCTATCTCAGATGAGATAAGGTGTTTTGATTTTTCCAGCACTTTGATCGGGGCTGCACATGTCTGGTATACCTCTCTTACAAAGAACTCCATTGAAAGCTTTAAGCAGTTAGCAGACTGGTTCATCCACAACTTTTGCTTCGAAGTGAGGCCACAAAAGAAGACCACACACCTGCTTTATATTAAATAGGGGAAGACTGAGAGCCTTATAGAGATTACATAGCCAGGTTTAACAAAGAAAAATTTGAGGTCGAGGACTACGAAGAAAGTATATCCATGACATCCCTCATTGGGGGACTCCAAAAGGGGAAGCTATTATGGAATCTTATCGAAGACCCCACGAAGAATATTGCTAAGTTACTGGCAACAGCGAGGAAGGTGATGAATGCCGAAGAAGCGATGGCTGCTAAATATGAAGATGAAAAAGGAGGCACTAGTGGGGGTAAGTACGAGAAAAAGAATAATGAGGGGAAGAAAAGGCTAACAGATGACAAATTCGCTAATATACCCATCTGACGGTCAGCTGCGAACACATTTTGAATGAGATAAAGAGAGATCGATCCTTAAAATGGCCTGAGAAGTTGAGGGCACCTCCTCAGAAGAGGAGCAAAAATATGTGGTGTGAATTTGACCAAGACCATGGCCATTTGATTGATAAGTGTTTCGCTCTGAAAGATGAAATTGAGAAAATTCTAAAATAAGGGAAGTTAAAAAAATACGTGGACAAGAGTAGGGTGACTTCAAGAGGGGCCAAGGGGAAGACCCTAGGAATAAGAGAAGCAATGCATGCAGAGAAGATCCCCCAAAAAGAAGAGACGACCCTTCAGAGGATGATGATGATCCTGACCTCCCACCAAGAGACGACCATGACCCTATGAAAAGACATAATATGATATTTTTCGATGTAAGAATAATCTCCGGGGGCCTGGAGAGAGGGGGGGCTAGAAATCACCAACAAGAAGGCCAGTGTAGCTGAAGCCAAGGCAGTAATGAAAACTGTGCATTCAACCTCTATCGAAGCCAAAATAGAAAAGAGGAAGAAAGTTGACATGGATACCCTGATAGTGGGTTTCTCAAGGATGGGCTTCAAGGGCCTCTTAGCCCCGCATGATGACCCTCTCTTCATCACCACCAGGGTACACGGTTGCGAGGTGCCAAGGATCTTGGTAGATGGGGAAAGTTTTGCAGATGTGATGTTTTTGCCATATTTTAAAACCTTGGGACTCAATCGTGCTAGACTAGTCCCATACCATCATCCCTTGATTGGTTTTGGTGGGGAAAGAGTTCATCCCATAGGAGTGTATGACGCTGATATAAGAATGGGAGACAAGTGGTCGAGATGGCTTACCAAGAGGGTCAAATTTTTCGTGATGGATGAACATGTCTTCTCAGCCTATAATACCATACTAGGACAAGTAGCACTCAAGTAATTTAAGGTCGTGCCTTCCACGCTCCACCAGATGATAAAATTCTTGGACCCTTATAGGGTAGGGAAAGTTCAGGGAGACCAGATGACAGTAAGGGAATGCTATTTCAACTCTATCGAGGAAAGAGAGGCACACAAGAAGGCAACTACTACTTACAATATTGATACCCTGGACCCCAGGGATGAGATAAAGACGAAGAAAGGAGAAGTCGCAGAAGAGGTAGAATCCATCATTTTCAATGAGGAAGAGCTGGAAAAAATTATCCAAGTTGGCAAAGCTCTAAAGATAGATATAAAAGAAGACCTCATCAAGATGCTAAGGAGAAGACATAACGTCTTTGCATGGAGTCATGCAGACATGCCACGAATTGACCCCGAGATCATGTATCACAAGATTAATGTGGTAGAGAATGCGAAGCCGATAAAGCAAAATATATAATTTCTTCTCGAGAAAAATATGAGGTCATAAAGGATGAGGTTAAGAAGCTGGAAGAGGCTGAGTTTATCAGGGAAGTCATCTATCCCAAATGGTTGTCTAATGCAGTCATAGTCCCTAAAGCCAACAGGAAATGGAGGATGTGCGTAGACTTCACTCACCTCAAAAACATTTCCCCAAAGACAGTTTCCTTCTTCACCACATTGATCAGATGATGGACGCTACTGTAGGCCATGAGCTAATGAGATTTATGGATGCATATTTGGGTTATAACCAGATCTTAATAAACCCTGAGGACTAAAAAAAATGTCTTTCATTACCGATAAGGGGACATACTGTTACAGGGTCATGCCCTTTTACCTAAAGAATGTGGGGGCAACGTATCAGCGCCTTGTGAATAAAATGTTCGAAGACCAAATCGGGAAGTCTATGGAGGTTT
Organism: Sambucus nigra; assembly: GCA_949130495.1. Lineage (NCBI taxonomy): Eukaryota > Viridiplantae > Streptophyta > Magnoliopsida > Dipsacales > Adoxaceae > Sambucus > Sambucus nigra. The sequence goes on from OX422218.1 coordinate 354,035,841, forward strand.
ATATATATGACATGTTGACCAAGAGCTTGAAGGATAAGGATCATGTAGCCAACCTTGAGAGTACCTTTGACACAATGGAGAGGTACCGGATGAAGCTTAACCCACCCAAGTGTGTCTTTAGGGTCGGAGCAGGAAAGTTCTTGGGGTTCATCGTTAATAAAAGAGGCATCGAGGCCAATCCTGAGAAGATAAAGGCTCTATTAGAAATGAAGACCTCAAAGAACATTAAAGACGTTCATAGGCTCACAGGACGAGTGGCTACTTTAAATAGGTTCGTATCCAGAGCCATAGACAAGTGTCTACCATTTATTAAAGTTCTCAAAAAGGCTTTTGAATGGAGCGAAGAGTATGACAAGGCTTTCCAAGAGCTAAAGTCCTACCTAGGGTCCCCCTTACTCTTATAACATCCAGTGCAAGGCAAAAAATTGTATGTGTACTTAGCCGTCTCAGATCAGCCATTAGCGCTGCTATTGTAAGAGAAGAAGACGAATTATAGAAGTTGGTGTATTTCAATAGTAAGGCATTCCAAGGGGAAGAGCAAAGGTACCATAGGATGGAGAAGTTGGCTTATGCTTTGATTCAATCCTCAAAGAAGATGAAGCCATACTTCCAATCCCATATAATGGTCATCCTCACCGATTCCCCTCATAGGTAGGTCATACACAAGCCAGAAAAATTAGGGAGGCTAATGGCCTGGGCTATAGAGCTGGGAGAGTTTGATATTGTGTATCAACCTAGGTTGGACATCAAGGGACAAGCATTAACAAATTTTGTGGCTAGATTTACTTAGGAAGAAGATGAGGCAGAAAATGAGAACCACGAGAACAAAGATATCCAGCAAGGCAAGGCTATTGGTCCATCCACGGATAAGGCTAAGACAAGAACCATTAGAGAAAAAGTAATTATAAACGAAGAGGGAATATACCTCTTTAGACAGGGGTCCCTCACTGAAGGAAATTTCTCAGAAGAACAGGGTGTGTGGAACCTCTTTGTTGATGGTCCTCCTGCGAGAGTGTAAGTGGAGTTGTATTGATAATATCAGCACCTGATTGCACGGGACATTAAGTATGCCATGAGGTTCATCTTTAAAGCATCCAATAATGAGTCTTAATACGAGTCTCCTTGGCTAGGTCTCTTAATGTTAGCTAGATCTTGGTACGTAGCGATTCAAGGTTGGTCATGAATTAAATACTAGGAGCATATGAGGCTACATATGAGAGGATGGCCAAATAGCATGAGAGAGTAAAGTCACTGTTGAAGATCTTCAAGGAAGTAAAGTTGAAGAGGATACCTCGGTTGGATAACGGTCGAGCTGATGCACTTGCTAGGCTAGCCTCAACAACCAGGATAGATATCAGGAGAACAGTCCCAGTGGAAATTCTGCTCCAGCCAACGATTGAAGGCGCAGATGAAACACTTGTCCCATGCTTAAATATAAGCAGGGAAGCTTCACGGATGGATCCTCTAGTCAGATACATTAAAGAGGGGGAGATAACAGAGGCAAAACAAGAAAGAAAAAAGTTAAGGTACAGAGCTGTGAAATTCACTATCATCGGAGACACCTTGTACAAAAAGGGATTCTTGATCCCTTTGCTCAGATGTCTGCACCCGTCGGAGGTTCCATATATCTTGAAAGATGTGCACGAAGGGTCTTGTTGTATTGGGGGTAGGTCGTTAGTAAAGAAGATAGTCACACAGGGGTACACGTGGTCGACTTTAGCAAACGATGCTACGGTATATGTGAGGAAATGCGATAAATGTCAGAGATTCGCCACTATACCTCATCAGCCCCATCAACCCCTGACCTCCATTACATCCCCGTGGCCATTTTTAGTATGGGGAATCGATTTGGTAGGACCCTTACCTAGGGCTATCAATAACTATCGATACTTGATCGTAACAATTGATTATTTTTCGAAATGGGTGGAAGCGGATCCAATGGTCACAATCACCGAGCAGGTTCATCTGGAAGAACATCATATGCAGGTATGGTCTCCCCAAAACCCTCATCTCAGATAACGAGACTCTATTCAAGAATTTATCCCTGAACAAATACTACGAAAGAGTGGGGGCCAAATAATTCTTCTCTACCCCAGGCCGACCTCTGGCTAATTGGCAAATCGAGGTTACAAATAGAATAATCCTAAACGGGAATAGGAAAAAACTTAAGGAGGAAAAAGGAAGATGGGCTGAGGAGGTACACGCTGTGCTGTGGGCCTATAGGACAACAGTAAAAACTCATATTGGAGAAACCCCTTTTATGTTGGCATATGGCTCAGAATCCGTCATCCCCACCCAAATTAGGTTTCCTACTCACAGAGTTCAAATGTATGACCCTAGAGAAATATGGAAGAAAGGAGACTTGATCTAGACTTTATCGAGGAAAGAAGAGAAGACGATGAGATAAGACAAGTAGCCTACCAGCAGAGGACTGCCAAGTTTTACAGTCAGAGGGTAAAGCAAAGACCGATCACTGTGGGATACCTACTCCTCAAAAAGACATGGCAGAAACCTAACAAGCTCCACCCAAATTGGCACGACCCATATAGGGTCATTGATGAAGTTGTCCCTGGAGCCAATAGACTGGAGAACCTTGAAAGGGAACCCTTTTCGAACCCCTAGAACACAGATCATCTGAAGAAATACTATCAATAATGTTGTAGTTAATGTCCTATCGGATCTTGTAATGAATGTGTTGCTTCATAGAACACTTGGAATGTTAATGAGAATATTCTATTGCCCCTCATCTTATGTTTGTCAATTTAGATATCTGTTGGGGTAATTCATGCTAAGACACAAAACATCATGTGTGGTGAAATAGTCCTAAATGCTCTTTGGTGATACGACAACATGAATGGGGACAACCTCATGCACACGCTGTTGATAAACTCTCAAAACTGTACATTTTATACGCCGAATAGATGTACTTTAGTTGCTAATTCTCGACAATATAGGTCTTATGCATTTAATTGTTCAATATGCAGGGTTAATTGTGCATTGCAGAGTTCAAATGCTTAAATCAAGACAATTGTGTGCAAATTGAGCTAATTACCAACCCCATAACCTTACTCGAGCCTAAGCCTAGCCTAAACCTACCCTAAACCCTGTGTCTATTTTGTTTGTGTCTTTTTAATATTTTTAGTTTGAGTCATTTTATTTTTAGGATTTATTTTAGATTTATTTAGAATTTTTAGGTTTTAATTTCTATTTTTATATTTTTATTAGTATAATTTTATTTTATTTTGATTTCTAGTTTTTATTAGGATTAGATTTTTTTTAGGATTCCATTTATTTTTTTAATTTTATTTGAGTTTACATTTATTTAGGATTTTAATTTTAATTTTATTAAATTTTATTTTTTATTTTTTTTTAGTTTCATTTTTAATTGAGTCTTTATTTTATTTTTAGAATAGGAATTTAATTTTTAGATTTTTAATTTTATTAATTTTATTTTATATTTTTTTAATTAGTTTTAGTTTTTTTTTTTTTTTGGTGTACAAATGACACACACACAAATTCCATACACATTCACATACGCACCAACAAATCCTTAAGCCTCACCCTTATCCCCCTACACCTCCACTACACTTTATCACAACCCCCTCATCTTCTTCCCCCCAACAACCTTTTTCTCTCTCCTCACCCTCTCACCTCCATTAACAAACCCAAACGCCAAACCATATCTCTCATCACTCACTCCGGCGTCCCCAACTGCTGGCATCTCCTTTAACTCCTGTCGCCGGCGCCGATCGCAGCCCACCCCTTTCGGCATTGTCTCGCTCAACCACTGCCGTCCAGACTCGATCGGCGGCGTTCCCTCAAAACCCGTGACCTCCAACCCCGACCGGCGCACTACCACCAGCGCCCTCCTGAAACTTCGCCCAACCAGCCGCTGCCAGCCCCCCTTCCTCCGTCCGCCCAAACCGGCGACTAACCTCCAGCCACCTCTGGTCAGAACCCTCGCTACAGCCTCCGAACCAGCTGCCAACTCCGGCGGCAACCCGATCTCAACCCCAACCGGACCTCTTCAACCCATTTGCAAGACCCATTGTCCCAAAACCCATTTTCATATCTCCTCTTCTCACGATGTTACCTGCCAACAAACAATCCCAAGCCAAACACAAAACAATACCCCCATGTGACTTAAACCCATTTAAAACCTTTTACCCCTTTTCCCTATTATACCCCCAACTAACCACTCAAAACCAATTTTCAAAATTACCCCTCACCCAATACCTTACACACCCTCTTGCACCTTTGTCTACCCAAAATTTCCCTTAGCTCCATTTGTGTCATGCATCTATTATAAAAGAAGACTCAAGGCACCATTTGAGGGACTCATCATCAAATAGAGAAAGAAAATTCTAGAGAAAAGTAGAGTGTTAGGTTAGAATAAATTAGGTAGAAATTTTTGTAAATAGTTTATTTTCATTTTTTTTAGATATTTGTGAGTGATAATTGTGTGGGATTCAAGTTGAGTAAATTTTTCATTTATATCTGTGTTAATCACTCACTTAGAGGGTTGTATGCTTCAATTTCAAGGATAGAGTTCAAATTGTCAATTTCAAGGAGACTTGTTTGAAGATTTGTCCTCTTACCCTTCTATTTTATTTGTTTGTGCCTTTGATTATTAATTTATCAAATTTCATATCATGTTAGGGTAAATCCCCTTTCAAGAGGTGGGGTAAAATCCTTATTTGATGTTATTTTATTTTAATTAGTTTAATTACTTGAAAAGTCCCTTTAAATGTTAATTTTGATCCCTCACCCTTAGATATACGCCTCGAGAGAGGGTAAATGATTTTCGAGAGAAAATCGAAATTCTAATTATAATACCCATTTTAGATTCGAACTAGAGATAGGGGTTTCTTAAGTGGGGTATTATAACTTGAATTTCAACTCTAAAATTATTTTCTAAGATTTACATGAATTTTAATCGATCGATCCTAGAGGGTGATTAATTAAAAGGAGTGTATATCTATTTTTCTAGAGTTGTGGGGTGTTAAAATTAATTTTCTAAAAGGTTACTATTAAATTACATTTGCAACAAGAGTTGATTTGTAATTTTGATATTAATTTGGGAGAATTCAATTAATTAAATTAATTAATTAGAATAGCTAAAATTTGTGGTGTAATCCCACTCCTTGATTGTTCTCACAATTATTTACCTCACTTTATCTCTTATTTTAGTGTTAAACTTTATTTTCCATTTTAGTCACTTTCTAGTTAGTTATTTTCATTTTAGTTTAGTTTAGTTTAAATCATCACCTCACCCTATTGTTTTAATATTGAAAAAGCTAAAAAAAATTAGAAAAGTGGAAAAGCACAAAAAGAAAATAAAAAGTGAATTATAATTTTATTCCCTTTGCTTTACAATCTTGAAAGTGGATTGATACCCTTACTTACCGCTACACTTGAGATGTTATATTTTGTAGGTATTTGAGGTTTTGATTAGAATGAGCTTTTACAACAACGACAAATATACGCAAAAGTCACGTTATCAAATGGCGTCGTTGCCGGCAAGATGAAAAGTCTAGTTATCAAATGGCTCCGTTGCCATTCTTGGGCGTGTGAAGCACTCGGAGCGGATTCAATTTTGTGATTCACTTGTATTATTATTTTTTTTAGTACCATTTTTGTATTTTATTATAAGGATTGTATTAGGACTTTATTATTTGGCTTGTATTGCGGTGCATAGGGACACCATTTTATTTTTCATTTTAAATTTGTAATAATTGAAGACAAGCGTGATAGGGAAACCGGATAAGGTAGAGAGAAGGCGTCCAAAGGCGAGGATTTAGAAGCCTCTCTACTTTGGGTCGGTAGGACTCCCGGGGATGACTGAGATAGGCGTGATCTCCTCCTGGTCGACTCAAAATTTTCGGCACCCCACAGCCTAAAAACCATGGGAGGTATATTTCTCAAACCCTCGCGCCTCTCCTGTTAGCGAGTCAATTATTTTGTGTGCTCTTGTGTGATTTTATTCTTGCATTTATTTTCGAATGGTGTGATGAATTAAATTGCTAAGACCTACACCTGGTCACTCACGAGAAGGGATTTCATCACCCGACTCATTCGCTTACCAATTTTGTGCTACCCTAACCATCATTAATTTAAAATCAATCAACTAGGTAGCCCAATAGGAGAATATTTTGCAAAGGCGATCACAAAGAGATTTTCGTGAATTTTTATCGCCCGCGGACTTAATTAAAATTTGACTACCCTTTCATTAAATTTAAAGATAAAAATTGGCTATGTCCTAGTTAGGAAATTTCCTTGACTTGTGTGTGTGTCCAATTCCATTTTTTGGTAGTCGGTTTTAGTTAGTTCGTCCCAAATTCAAAGAGTCCATATCTTTCCCCACCCTTTTCTTCCAAAAAAAAACAAATCAAAAAAATATTTTTCTTCCTTTATTTTTTACAAAAAAATCCAAAAATATATTTTTTTCTATTATTTTTTACAGAAAATCCAAAAATATTTTCTTTCTTTCATTTATATAAAAAAATCAAAAAATATTTTCTTCTTTCCTTTTTAGAAAAATCCCAAAAATATTTTCTTTCCTTTTAAAAAAATTTAAAAAACCAAAAAAAAAAAATTCTCGCCACATGGCCGAAGAGCGTCCTTTACGGGACTACTTTGGTCATTTTTCATTGACACGTGACACGTGTCAGAGTGATCCCGAGCCGTCTCTTTATGATATTTTTAGTCGTTTCACCTCTCTTACGAGTACCGTTGGTACTCTTGACCCATCCATGCATGCACCTCCTATTCCATCACCCTCGGTGTCATGTGTCGACGTGCCTCCTCCTTTGTTGTGCACCCACTATTATTACGCCGATCACATGTTCCATGAGTGCCCATACTCTTCATATCCATACAAACCCACCACGGACCATGTGTATCCATATGACACTGTTCCGGAACCCACCTCGACCTATTATCCCGATATGCCTACTCCCGAGTTGTGTGAGTCCCCGAGTTATTCGTTGAGGCTTGAACACCCTTCCATGCAATACAAATCCCAACTCGATGTTGTGGATCCTCACATGTTCCAACTGTCATCATGGCAAACTTGTGCACCTGTTCATGATCAGTTCCCTCACTACGCACCCCGTGAGTATCGACCATTTGTCCATCACGAAAGCGATCCTTTCGTGTATGATGAACTTGGCCCCACCCCACACACTTCATATGAGTATTCTCCATATAGTCCTGATTATAGTGAGTTGTGTCCACTTTACCCATCGCCACCACCCATCATTCCACCAACACCTTCATCCACCTCCACTCTTGAAACCCTCTTGAAAAAGTTCATACTTGAGCAAGAGAAAGCAATTCAAACTCAAACTCTCCAAAGGCTTGAACAAAGGTTAAATGAATTGGAGTGTGCGCGAGAGTCGGATATTCCCATGGCCCCACCCATTGTTCCAACTGAGTGTGACGATGATGTGTCCTCTTGTGACACGAATTTTGAGTGTGACCAACTCTACCACCCCGAGAATCTCAAAGTTGAGACCATTCCATGGTCCGGGTCCCAAGTTGACAGTTGTGTTGACCTACCTTTCGATAGTGAGCCTAATCAAATCCCACCATGTCCAAATGAACCCCACCTTAAGGTTCACACTCCTGTCATATCCAAAAATATGCCTGAGTCTACACCTATCGAGTTTTACCCTTGTGTTCTCGAGGAACCACTTCATTCTAGGTTAGCTCTAGCTACGAGTGCTCACCATTTTCCCGAGATAGAATCTGTGATAGTTCCTAACTATCCGGATATGGATGATGTTCCTCCATACATGGCTCCCTTTGAGCCTCATATTCCTAGTGATTCCACTATCTCCAATCTTGGTGCCTCGTTTGACCCACCCACCACATTCACCAATGATACCTTTTTGGAGAAGTTGACAACTCCATCTTTAGAAACCACACTCCCTTGTGAGTATTCATTTACTCCTCCCAATGAGTGTGTGTCACCCACGCTTGAGTTGGATCATATTCCTCCACCATTTATCCCACCCGACCCACCCATTGTTCCTCCCACCCTACCACCTGGTTTGGATCTTGAATTTACACATTTCCTGTTTCCATCCACCTTTTCAGATCCTCAACTAAAACCATCCTCCACCTTCCACGAGAGTTGTGATGATACTCTCCACTTCCGTGACACCGAGATTGTTCCTCTATGCACACCACTTCCTTATTGTGTTGATTTTTCTTCTCAAAAGCTCCCTGGTGTGTCACGGTGCGACCACTACCATATCCCATTTATAGAACGGTCGTGTGATTTTTCAGAGGCCCACACGATTCCACTTACCAAACCCTTTTTCCTTCCCATACAACTAGAGAACGATGCCTATAGGGCCCTAGTTTCCCTCACCTTCTGGCTCAATAAGGCCCGTGATCGATGCTTCATCACCCATTCCTTTCTTACCCTTTCCCTAATACCCACCCACCCATGGTCCACCAGTGCTTTGCATCGTGTGATGCACTTTGCCATACAAGTGCATTGACCAGCCTTTATCCAACAAGACTGACACTTCAGTCTTGTTTGGGGGTGATTCTCATCACCCATTCTTCTGCTGCCATGCGCTTTCATAGATCTTATCTTTAGGGTGAGAAATGGTTCGGTCTGGCTGAAGACATTAAACTTAGCGCTATCGCGAGGCACCCCGCGTCTCTTGTACTAGTCTTATCCTGTTTGGGGGTGGTGTGTCACATCACCCTATGCTTTTCCATGTTATAGACTTGTACACATTTTTCTCTTATCATTTACTTAGGTTTATTCTTGGCTACATCTTTCCACTTCATGAGCGGTTGATTTTGGTAAACTCTTTCCTACCATATGCCCTCAATTTTAAAAATCCTTTTATTTAACATCGAGGACGATGTTCCTTTTTGTTTGGGGGTGGGAATTCTACCAAAATCGTACCTCTTTTGGAAAAAATTGATTTTTAAACCTGATTTTTTAAAATTTCGTGCAGTTTCTTTCATCTCAATCATTGATGTGAATTTTCAATCATCCATATTTCAAAAGTCTAGGAATCAAGATAGAGGATTAATATTTTTTCTAATGACTTATGTACTACATATCAAGGCATTTTTCACTATGAATTCCTAGACTCAACAAAATTTGCGCACTTATCATGTCACTACGGTTTAGAGTTGAGGAGGACTACAATTCTAAAGAGAACCTTAAGGATCACTAGTAGGGACTTTAGCTTGTGAGATTCATGCCTTTCACCCTTTTAGAGTGTTTTACGCAATCTCCGAGTCGCAAGTTGATTCAACTTTCTTTGGGTCTGCATTAAATTGTTGTATGATCTCATTATCTTTTATAAAATTTTGGCTTGATCACTGAGAATGACACCACTTTCGAGTTTTAAGAAACGCGTGTCTTGAAATTTGTCATGAATACTAGGATTTTCATCCATACACCTACCACTTTTCCCCATATAATATTTCCATTCATTTCCCCCATTACTTTCCCATATTTCATATACATTCCCCACACCATCCATTTATCATTCCACTCATCCATCATCATTTTCAAATAAAAGAGTGTGATTTCAAATGTAAATGTCTTCATTGTTGGTTTGAAAAGTGAGACAAAAACAAAAAAGAAAAAAAAAAGAAAAGAAAAAGAAAAAGAAAAAAAATAGAATAATAGCAAATTATAGAAAAAAAAAGAGAGAAAAGAAAAAAAAAGAGTTTGTAGTTAGTAGTTGGTTTTGAAATAAAGACATTTGTGCCTAAAGTGTATACACTCTCTCACATTGCATATCCATCCATTCCCCATCATATCACCATCCTACCTATCATATCTTTCTCATCCCATTTCATTTCCCCCTCACCCATTATCATCCATTTTTCCCCTAGGTTTTCGGGCAAACGAAAGTCAACGTGGTGAATAACTCGACGTTCTCACTATAGTGATTAGCATTCCTTTCATGAGATCAATTTTCTTTCTTATTGTTCGTTCTTTCTTATATGTGTGTGAGGTGTTTGAACTTGCTTACATTTACTCACTTCCTCATACACGAGAGCGATACACTTACCCATATCTCGTGAGTTCGTTTGAGAGAGATATATCCATGAGATTTGAAGTTTAAGCGTTGATTCCGACAAGGAAATCTAGGAATTACTCTTGTGATACTCGACCCGTTTTAACTTATTCACACTACACACGTTGAGTTCTAGGAAGGATGTGCCTTTAGTATTTACTTAGCTTAATTTTTACACATTCTAGCTTGTATTTCTGAAAACAATTATCTCATTATGGATTGTGCGATTATTCTACGTCTAATAAGAGATTGACTGCCTTTTTACAAATAAGAATTTTGTGGGTATATTCACTGCAAACCCTCACAAGACACAACCCGTCCTGTAGGGCAACCTATAGGTTTAAAGGTTTTTTGCACATGCTAAGTGCAATCGCAAGTGTCCGCGAAAGTGGTACACTTTTGGTTTCTTATCTTTCTCTTTCTCTCTATCTTATTGCTCGAGGACTAGCAATGCTCTGTTAGGATCGATCGATTAAAATTCATGTAAATCTTAGAAAATAATTTTAGGGTTGAAATTCAAGTTATAATACCCCACTTAAGAAACCCCTATCTCTAGTTCGAATCTAAAATGGGTATTATAATTAGAATTTCGATTTTCTTTCGAAAATTATTTACCCTCTCTCGAGGCGTAAATCTAAGGGTGAGGGATCAAAATTAACATTCAAATGGACTTTTCAAGTAATTAAACTAATTAAAATAAAATAACATCAAATAAGGGTTTTACCCCACCCCTTGAAAGGGGATTTAGCTAACATGATATGAAATTTGACAAATGAATAATCAAAGGCATAAACAAATAAAATAGAAGGGTAAGAAGACAAATCTTCAAACAAGTCTCCTTGAAATTGGCAATTTGAACTATATCCTTGAAATTGAAGCATACAACCCTCCAAGTGAGTGATCAACAAAGATATAAATGAAAATTTTACTCAACTTGAATCTCACAGAATTATCACTCACAAATATCTAAAAAAAATGAAAATAAACTATTTAAAAAAATTTCTACCTAATTTAGTCTAACCTAACAGCTGTCAATAACACCAGGGAGAATTTCGTCTTAAAACAACATTAGTTGGGTGGATAACTACGCTCGGCTAAAATGAGGGTAAATGGTAGGGACGACCCTCCTTTCACTCTAAAAAAAGACGAGGGTGGTTTATGTTTAAGAACACCATTAGTTTGGTGGATAACTACCCTCGGCTAAGATGAGGGTGAATGGTAGGGACGACCCTCCATTCACTCTCAATAAAGACGTGGGAGGACTTATGTTTAAAAACACCATTAGTTTGGTGGATAACTACCCTCGGCTAAGATGAGGGTGAATGGTAGGGATGACCCTCCATTCACTCTCAAGAAAGACGAGGGAAGACTTATGTTTAAAAACACCATTTGTTTAGTGGTTAACTACCCTCGGATAAGATGAGGGTGAATGGTAGGGATGACCCTCCATTCACTCTTAAGAAAGACGAGGGAGGGCTTATGTTTAAAGACACCATTAGTTTGGTGGATAAATACCCTCGGCTGAAATGAGGGTGAATGGTATGGACGACCCTCCTTTCACTCTCAAGAAAGACGAGGGAGGGCTTATGTTTTTAAAACACAATTAGTTTAGTGAAACACTACCCTCGGCTAAAATGAGGATGAATGGTAGGGACGACCCTCCATTCACTCTCAAGAAAGACGAGGGAGGGTTTATGTTTAAAAACACCATTAGTTTGGTAGATAACTACCCTCGGCTAAGATGAGGGTGAATTGTAGGAATGACCATCCATTCAGCCTCAAGAAAGAAGAGGGGGCTTATGTTTAAAAACACTATTAGTTTGGTGGATAACTACCCTCGGCTAAGATGAGGGTGAATGGTAGGGAAGACCCTCCATTCACTCTCAAGAAAGACGTGGGAGGACTTATGTTTAAAAACACCATTAGTTTGGTGGATAACTACCCTCGGCTAAGATGAGGGTGAATGGTAGGGATGACCCTCCATTCACTCTCAAAAAAGACGAGGGAGGACTTATGTTTAAAAACACCATTTCTTTGGTGGTTAACTACCCTCAGCTAAGATGAGGGTGATTGTAGGGATGACCCTCCATTCACTCTTAAAAAGGACGAGGGAGGGATTATGTTTAAAAACACCATTAGTTTGGTGGATAACTACCCTCATCTAAAATGGGGGTTAATGGTAGGGACGACCCTCCATTCACTCTCAAGAAAGATAAGGGAGGGATTATGTTTAAAAACACCATTAGTTTGGCGGATAACTACCCTCATCTAAAATGGGGGTGAATGGTAGGGACGACCCTCCATTCATTCTCAAGAAAGACGAAGGAGGGATTATGTTTACAGACACCATTAGTGTGGTGGATAAATACCCTCGGCTAAGATGAGGATGAATGGTACGAACGACCCTCCGTTCACTCTCATCATAGACGAGGAAGGACTTGGAGGCACATCAGTACAAATCATAAACGTGGAAATATAGTGGACTAAAGGAATAGGAGAGCACTTTCATTACAAAAATGAAGAGTTACAGTACATCTGCAAAGGAAATTAAAAGACAAGCTTTATGAGTAGAGGGTATAGGCCACAAATGGTCACCCTAATGAGCGAAATCAGAAGGTAGAGGCCTAGCATCGTCGGGAAGAGTCCCCTCGGCAATCATAGCAGAAGGCTGATCCTCAGATGTACTGGTGCCTTCAATGTTTATGTGAGATTCCACATGAGCTAGAGCCTCAGAGATCAGGGGGTTGTCTAGCTCCACTACCTCTAAAGAAAGACGAGCAGATGATACTGCGTCAGCAAACTTCATGACGACCCACCGATAGGCCATCTTGATTCCCCTCTCCAAGTATTCAAGACCGAAGCCCTGGAATTCGTCGGAGAATTTATAGGCCTCTACAGCATCATCCTCATCCCTTTGGACAGCTACAGTTAGATCATTCTTGTATTGGGTGCCATGGTTGGTTAAAGCCTCATCCTTGGCTATAATGAGGACGTCCTTCAGCTTCAATTGAGCAGCATGCTCCTTTGTAACCTTGCCCAGAACCCTCACATGCTCAGCTTCATAGTATCCAACTCAGTCTTCAAGTTGGCCTCATGTTGAATAGCTCTCTCGGCCTTGTGAAACTTTTGTTGGTTCTCAGCTATCCACTTGGTGGCAGAGGTGAAGGCACATACAGACTGTAAAAGATAAGAGAAATGTCATATTAAATGACTGAGGGAACAGTTAGTAAAATATTGGTGAATCAAAATTAAAGAGATGAAATAAATGCCTGAGCCGGAGTATGAAGCCCAAAGTCAGAAACTTTGGTCGGGGGCATCTTGGCCAAAAAGTCATAATCTGAAGCCGATGGTGCTGAGAACATGGAAGCCTTAGAAGCTCTCATGTTAGGAATTAAAGAGGTAGGGTCGGCCTTTAGAAAGGTCAGATTAGATAACCAGTAGGAACCCATGCACGAGGAAGAACTAGTTCCCTCAGTATTTGTGTGTGGGACCTCTGATATGCCCAAAGTGTACCTTCCAGCTTGGAGGCACCAACCTCGGCCAGCATGACGGCCGAGGTAACAAGGGTTCAAGACTGATGATCAGAAATCTCGTCCAGCATAAGGTTGGCCATGGCCGACGTTAATAATAAACCCTCAATTAGGCAAAAATCGAGGTCTGTATGACTCATGGGGTTAGTTATTCATTAGGTCGTCCTCAGCCGATATGACATCTACCTCATACACCAACCTCGATTGGGCCTCGACCGATGCCAGCAAGGACTCATGGGTTCAACCACCCTTCAACATCATTATCGACCCCAACTGACGTTACAGTCATTGTCCGAGATCAGTAATGTTACATAGGATCAATCATCTGGAAAAGTTATCATCGGCCCAGGCCGATGTTACAACTACTCCTACCTAACCTCGATCGGCCTACCTGGTTGAGGTCATCATGAATAACCTCGGATAAAGAAATAGTCAGACTTCACTAACCTCATACTCTTCCAGGTCGAGGTTGTACTAGTCAAGGACAAGGCCGAGCATTTATAAGGATGTGCAAGGATAGGAACGCGTGGACAAAATTAGTTGTAACTAAATCGATCTCCTCACGTGGGGGAATATCTCATCATCATTCCCTACATGTGACAGTGATAGATGTCTTCATTAGATTGGCTAGATCATCACACACATGCTCATTGCATGCTTGGGGGGTACATTACACCCCCCAAACACTATATATACTTGTCTTCTCCTACCTTGAGAAGGATCTCGAAATTACAACCCTAGCTAAAACTCTGTCAATTTATACAGAAGAGAGAGAAAGCTTGAGAGATTGTATCTATGGCCATTAGTGTCTTCATTCAGTGATATTACTCACACACACTCACAGTGGACGTAGGCCAGATTGGCTGAACCACTTATATTCAATGTTCATCCTCTTCTCCTCATCTCAATCTCTTATATTTATTATACTCTTGTGATGCCATTGTTACCATTCGTTTAAGATTATAAACACCTTGACGGGTGGTGCCATTTACAACATCATCATTTTTGCGCCCTGTGTGGGAACGAGAAGCTGTCTCTTCCTCTTTTTCTGCTTAACCTCACCGAAAACTCTGGTGGTGAACCAGGCCTCACCCCTTGCGTGGAGATGTTTCACCATTGAAAGAGGTCCTTTAAGGTATTAAGCTCATCTTCTTCACAAGCTCTTTAGTTTTAACGTATGGCACTGGAGTTACCACCACCTCCTCCACCATCTGGCACTGGGGGACCTAGTTCCATCCAGGCACCACCCCAATTCAAAATGACTGAGGTGGCAGCAGCCTTGAAGTCCTTGGCTACAACACAGCAAGCGATGAAGGAGAAATTTTCACAACTCATTCAAAATATGATGAGGCCACCTGGGCTCTCACCGAAGATGATTACTCCGGTAGCTGTTTAACCCCATCCTGAAGCCAGGGGACCATCCTAGGCACCTCGAAAAGACCAACCTACCCCTCAAAGGAGGAGGGACGTTGCTGACCCTAGGCGTCTATGTCTGGGGAGGCAAGAAAACCCTTGCCCTTAGGATAGGTATGATGATATGGACGCAGAAGATGTTCCAGAGGGCTGCTGGGAGCCGTATGAGGTTTCGAACAACAGTGTACGTCCTATCTAACAAAGCCGAGGTTATGGGGGTAGAAGAGATGGTGGTGCCCAACAAATAGGATCAGATTTTGATCGCTTAAGTAGAGGGTCGGCCTTTGAAAGGTTCAGCCCAGTTAATGACCTAAGGCAGAGGCTATCTAGGTCAAGAAGTGTCGCAGGCTCATAAAGGGAATACGGGGAACATCGGCCTCATCGCGGCCGACCTCACCATGGCCGACCCCCGCAAGGTCGAGACAGGGATCAAGAGGAGGTTAATAGCCGACATTGTGGAGTGGCTGGGGAACCCTTAGTTCACCCCTTGGAGGTGGCTGGCGATAACCTCGGCCAGGCCGACGTTGCAAAGCCATGGAATGATTCCATTCAATGTCTTGAAGAGAAGATAGGGGACCTCATCAAAAGCTGAGACCCACTGCAAAGAGGTTTTTCAGAGGGATCCCCATTCGTGGCCAGGATAGTGAGCTTCACAACCCCTACCAAGTTCAAGCCACATATGACGTCTCCCAAGTATGATGGTAGTACCAACCCTGTGCATCATATTGAGATATACCAGTCTGTAGTGGATATTTATTCAATCCAGATGAGATGAAGTGACGGGCCTTCTCTAGGACTTTGACGGGAGCTACACACATCTAGTTCACCTCTCTTCTAAAGAACTCTATCGAGAACTTTAAGGGCTTGGCTGAATGATTTATTCACAATTTCTAGTTTGGGGTAAGACCTCAGAAGAAGACCAATCATTTGATGTACGTCAAGCAAGGTAAGAACGAGAGCCTACGAGGCTACATTAATAGATTCAATAAAAAAAAATTAGAGGTTGAAGATTACGAAGAGAATATAGCTATAACTGCCCTCATAGGAGGACTCCAGAAAGGGAAGTTATTGTGGAATCTTGCAGAAGACCCTCCCAAGTCCATGGCAGAGCTATTGGCAACTGTAGGGAAGGTCATGAATGCTGAAGAGGCCATGGCCGCAAAGTATGAGGATGAGAATGAAAGTGGCAGCGGGAATTTCCAAAGAAAGAAAGACAGAAAAAAGAGGTATGTCGATGACAAGTTTGCACACTATACTCCTCCAACTGTGAGCTGCGAACACATCCTCAACGAAATCAAGAATGATCGGTCTCTGAGATGACCGAAGGAGCTGAAGGCTCCATCATATAAGAGGAACAAGAACACGTGGTGTGAGTTCCACCAAGACCACGACCATGTGACATACAAGTGCTTTGCCATAAAGGATGAAATCGAGCAGATGTTGAAGTCCGAGAAAGCTGGGGAAGTATGTCGACGATAAAGCACCTAAGAGGGGAAGAGATGACCTTAAAAAAAAGAGAAACGACAGATGTCAAGATGATACCCCAGCGAGAAGAGACAAGGACTAGGATGGTCATGATGAGGACGATCTAGACCTCCCACCGAAAGACGACAATGCCCCTATGAAGAGGGTTGGTATGATCTCCTATGGTGTTAACACCATATGTGGAGGACTGGCAGTGGGTGGCTCATAAGTAGCCATCCGTAAAGCTCATATGGCAGAGGTCAAGTCAGTGACCAAGGTAGAGGTTATGAATCTGGCATCTTCAGAGGCTAAGCAGAAGAGGAAGAAGGTATATATGGATACTATTATAGTTCGATTCTCCCTACTCGACTTCAAAGGTATCTTGGCTCCGCATGATGACCGTTTGGTAATAACAATAAGAGTGCATGGATGTGAGGTACAGAGAATCCTTGTAGATGGAGGAAGTTTATTGGACGTGATGTTCTGGCCCTATTTTAAGAGCCTAGGACTCTGTAGAGCTAGGCTGGTACCCTATCATTATTTGTTAATGGGATTCAGCGGTGAGAAGGTCCATCCGTTGGGAATGTATGAGACGGATGTGAGAATGGGAGACGAGTGACCTAAGAGGTTGACTCGAAAGATTAATTTTTTTTGCTATGGATGAAAACAACTTCTCGGCTTACAACCTCATTATAGGACGAGTTTCCCTTAAGGAATTTAAGGCCATGCCATCAACGGTCCACCAAATGCTAAAATTCTTAACCCCCTATGGGGTAGGGGAAGTGCAAGGTGACCAGACCACGACACGAGAGTGATACTTCAACTCGGTGAAAGAGAGAAAGGCACATAAGAGGGAAAAAATCACATATAACATTGATACACTTGATCCTAGGGATGAAAAAAAATTAAAGAAAGGAGAGGCCACATAAGAGGTAGAATCCATCGTCCTCAATGAGGACGAACCGAAAAAAACTTCCAAATCGATAAGGCCTTAACACCCGAGATCAAAAAAGAGATAGTAAGATTTTTGAAGAAGAGGTAGAGTGTCTTCGCTTGGAGCCATGTAGACATGCCTAGCATCGATCCGGAGGTTATGTGCCACAAACTCAATGTGGCAGAAGATTCTAAGGCAATCAAACAAAGACGAAGAGTTTACTTCAGGGAAAAATATGATGTCATCAGGGAGGAAGTCAGAAAGTTGGATGAGGCATAATTCATCAGGGAGGTCATATACCCAGAGTGGTTATCAAACGCTGTCATTGTGCCCAAAGCTAACAGAAAATGGATGATGTGCGTAGACTTCATTGACCTGAACAAGTCTTTCCCGAAAGATAGCTATCTCTTACCTCGGATTGATCAGATGGTAGATTCCACAATAGGGCATGAACTTATGAGCTTCATGGATGCGTATTTAGGCTACAATCAGATCTTCATAGGTGTTGAAGACTCAGAGAAGACAACATTCATCACAAACAAGGGGACCTATTGCTATAAGGTCATTCCCTTTGGCTTAAAAAACGTAGGGGTCATATATCAATGTCTTATAAATAAGATTTTTAAAGATCAAATTGGCAAGACCATGGAGGTATATGTAGTTGATATGTTGATGAAGATCTTAAAGGCCTGCACTCACGTAGCTGACCTGAAGAGAACTTTTGACACCATGGACTTATACAAGATGAAGCTCAATCCAGCCAAATGTGTCTTCGGAGTAGGAGCTGGGAAGTTTCTCGGATTGATAGTTAATTAGAGGGGAATAGAGGTCAACCCTAAGAAGATCAAGGCTTTGCTCGATATGAAGAAACAAAGAAGTATAAAAGACGTTCAGAGGCTCACTGGAAGAGTCGCTGCACTCAACAGATTTGTTTCCAGAGCCACGAACAAGTGTCTTCCATTTTTTAAAGTGCTTAAAAAGGCCTTCGAATGGGACGAAAAGTGTGACAATTCTTTTAAATAGCTCAAGTCCTACCTCGGATACCCCCTAATCTTATCTCGGCCCATTCTGGGGGAGAAGTTGTATGTTTATCTACCAGTCTCAGAGTCAGCTATAAGTGTAGCCATAGTACGGGAAGACGTTGGGGTACAGAGGCTTGTATACTTCAATAGTAAGGCCATTCAAGGATCTGAATCGAACTATCCTCGGATGGAGAAGTTGGACTACACTTTGATACACGCTTCCAAAAAGATGAAACCCTATTTCAAAGCCCACTCTATGGTCATCCTCACTGACTCCCCACTAAGGCAAGTCCTCCACAAGCCCGAGAAGTCAGGCAGATTGATGACCTGGGCTATCAAATTGGGAGAGTATGACCTTGTTTATCAACCTAGGGTGTCCATTAAAGGGAAGGCACTCGCACACTTTGTTGCTGAGTTCACATTGGAAGAGGCTGAGACTGAGAATAGCCCAGAGATCATAGAAGGATCAAACAGTAACGTCTTCCGAGACCCGGAATAGGTTGTGTCCAGTAGATCCAGAAGAGGAGTAGCTGAGAATGAAGCAGACATGTACCTTTTCAAGCAAGGGACCCTGTCAGAGGGGAATTTCTCTTCAAATGAAGATGTTTGGAACCTCTTCGTTGATGGGTCTTCTTATGAAAGAAGAAGAGGTGCAGGGTTGATATTATTAGCACCGGATGGTATCGCCGTTGAATATGCACTAAGGTTCAACTTCAAAGCATCGAATAACGATTCAGAATATGAGGCCTTGATAACAGGCCTCTCCTTAGCAAAAGTCCTTAAAATTGGCTGACTTGGTTATCAACCAAGTACTTGGAGTATATGATACCAAAGAGGAAAGGATGGCTAAATACCTGAAGAGGGTAAAAATGACGCTAGAAGGCTTTGAAGAGGTGAAGATGAAGAGGGTACCTCGACAAAATAACTGTCATGCAGATGCACTAACAAGGTTGGCTTCAGCAACAAGGACATGCATTAGAAGGATAGTACGAGTTGACAACCGACCATTGAGGAAGAAGAGGTTTCCAACTATTGCCTCAACTTGAACCTAGGAGACTCATGGATGGACCCCCTCATAAGATGTATCAGAGAGGTAGAGCTGGCGAAATCAAGCTAGAAAAGAGGAAATCGAGGTATAAAGCTGCAAAGTTCTCAATAATAGGAGATATCATATATAAAAAAGGATTTCTACTACCTCTCCTCAGATGTGTCCATCCCACAGAGGTCCCCCATGTCCTACAGGATTTACACGAGGGTTCTTATTCCAGTCACATAGAAGGAAGACCTTTAGCCAAGAGGATAATTACACAGGGATACTGGTGGCCGACCCTAGCTAAAGATGTTGTCGCCTACGTGAAAAGGTGTGATAAATTCTCGAGATTCTCCACTATACCCCATCAACCTATGACATCAATCAGTTCCCCTTGGCCATTTGCAGTATGGGGGATTGACTTGGTAGGACCATTGCCAAGAGCTGCGAATAATTACTGATTTATGATAGTAGCAATTGATTACTTCTCCAAGTGGGTAGAGGCTGAGCCAATGATCACGATTACAGAGAAGAAGACCTTCTAGTTCATCTGGAAGAGTATCATATGCATACATGGTATTTCGAACACCCTCATCTCAAATAACGGAACCTAGTTCAAGAATTCTTCCTTAGAAAAATATTGTGAAAGAGTGGGGATAAAGCAGTTCTTCTCCTCTCCTGGCCGACCCCAGGAAAATGGGCAGACTGAGGTCACGAACCGAACAATCCTCCATAGGATTAAGAAGAGGTTGGAAGAAGCCAAGGGGATATGGATAGAAGAGGTTTATGCAGTGTTATGGGCCTAAAGAACAACGTCCAGGACACCAATGGGAGAGACCCCATTGATGTTAGCACATGGCTCAGAAGTCATCATACCTACAAAAATAGGACTCCCCACTCACAGAGTTCAGACCTATCACCCCGAGAAGAATGGGGAAGAGAGAATACTTGACCTAGATTTGATTGAGGAGAGAAGGGAATGCTGAGATCAGACAGGCAGCCTACCAGTAGAGAACAATAAAGCTCTTAAATCAAAGGGTGAAATCAAGACCTATAGTTATAGGAGACCTAGTGCTGAAGAAGACGTTGCATAAGTCAAACAAGCTTCAACCGAATTGGCATGGCCCTTATAAAGTAGTTGATGAAGTTGTACCCGGTACCTATTGGCTAGAAAATATAGAGGGAGAACCTTTCTCCAATCCATGGAACGCTGATCACCTGAAGAAGTATTACATATGATTTTGCAATTATTTCTATGTAAATGTATCATTTTATGAAAAAAAATACTAATGAGAAGATCAATTCCTATGTTAATACTTTGTTTCATCATGCTTTAGTAGTAAAATTATGAGGTGAAACATCTTAGTATGACGACCTCAGACCTTAAAACATCATTAATTTGGTGAAGTATGAGGTGAAACATCATAGTAGGATGACATCAGACCTTAAAACATCATTAATTTGGTGAAGTATGAGGTGAAACATCATAGTAGGATGATCGCAGACTTTAAACATCATTAATTTGGTGAAGTATGAGGTGAAACATCATTATTTGGTGACCTCATACCTTAAACATCATTAATTTGGTGAAATTTATGAGGTGAAACATCATAGTAGGATGACCCTAGACCTTAAACATCATTAATTTGGTTAAGTATGAGGTGAAACATCATTATTTAGTGACATCAAACCTTAAAAATCATTAATTTGGTGAAATTTATGAGGGTAACATCTTAGTATGATGACCTCAGACCTTAAAATATCATTAATTTGGTGAAGTATAAGGTGAAACATCATAGTAGGATGACCTCAGACCTTAAAACATCATTAATTTGGTGAAGTATGAGGTGAAACATCATAGTAGGATGATCTCAGACCTTAAACATCAGTAATTTGGTGAAGTATGAGGTGAAACATCATAGTAGGATGACCTCAGACCTTAAACATCGTTAATTTGGTGAAATTTATGAGGTGAAAAATCATTATTTGGTGACCTCAGACCTTAAACATCATTAATTTGGTGAAATTTATGAGGGTAACATCTTAGTATGATGACCTCAGACCTTAAACATCATTAATTTGGTGAAATTTATGAGGTGAAACATCATTATTTGGTGACCTCAGACCTTGAAGATCATTAATTTGGTGAAATTTATGAGGGTAACATCTTAGTATGATGACCTCAGACCTTAAACATCATTAATTTAGTGACATTTATGAGGTGAAACATCATTATTTGGTGACCTCAGACCTTAAACATCATTAATTTGGTGAAACTTATGAGGTGATACATCATAATTTGATGACCTCGGGCCTTTAAACATTGTTAGCTTATTAAAGTTTGAGGGTTATTAAAGTCTTGGGTAGACATCACTAGATTGTATATTCAGACCTTAGTAAGAACAACACTGTACTACTTTAAAGGCAACATTCAAGAGAGCATTTATAAAAAGAAACGAAACCCTCTAAGGATGATATAACATAAAGAAGTCAGAATTACAAGCCAATACACCTTAGAGTATGTTACCAGAGTTTACCAAATCACACATGAGAAGCAATAAAATTACAAGTGTAAAGCTTCACAAATCAAAGTCTAAGGGTCTACAGCAACAAGGGTGTCCTCTTGGCCGACGTTGGTAACCTCGGCCCCATCATCTTGAGGGTTGACATCCTCAGTCTCTGTAGCTTTCGGTTGTCCAGTCTCTGCAGGTGCAACACCTTCTCCTTCATCCTCAACCTCTTGTAAGGCCTGAGCAAACTGAGGGTTACCAAAGCCGAGACCAATGAAGTCTGAGGCTGTCAAACTCCCTGACTCTTTTTTAAATGGCCGCCCATTTACCAGTAGATTTAACACCTCTTTCAAGGTATTCAAAGCCAAAGCTTATAAATTGGTCAGAGACCTTGTAGTCGACCAAAATCTTCTCAGAGGCGTCCTCAAGGGCAGCTTTCACAGCAGCATCAACCTTTTGTTGAAGAACGTCATCCTTGGCCTTCTGGGCAGAGGTGTGGTCCTTCTGAAGCTTAGCTATGTCTCTGTCCCTCTGCTTCACCTTATTCTCAGACCCCTCCAAAGTTGTATTCAGATTTTCAATCTCTTCATTTAAAGAGACTTTCACCTTCTGGGCCTCTTTTCCCTTCTCAATAAGGGGCAGCTTCCTCAGGGTTTAGTCAACAAATTGGTGCATAGACAGAATACCTTTCAAAATGAAGTCAGATGTATGAATGTAAACCTTAATCCAATTAAAGTCGAGGTTAGACTTGCAATAAAAAAGTATAAGTTTTTACCTGGATAGACCTGTGAAGGCTAAACTCGGCCAGAAGAGGGGTATCAAGAGAGCATAAGAAATGCTTATCTGCATCGGTCATCGCAGAGCCTATGGCATCCATGGCCTTCAAACCATAGCCTATCAAGATGTCAGTGATCTTCAACTACTCCAGACGAGCATCCAGTGCATCAGCGGTGGAGATGGGGATGGCACGATCCCCCGTTTAGCGTTTGCTATGTCTCTGATCCTCTGAGGCAGCAGTGGTAGATTTCCTTTTTTTTGTAGCATCGGCGTTAGAGGTGCCGATGTTCTGCTTAGGTAGTGGAGGAGGAGGTTCATTGTACCCAGCTTTCTTCACCAACTTAACAAGGCTTTGTGCAGATATCTCCCACAGGTCGTCTAAGATACCTTTTGGGCATTCTGTGAAAAATATGTCTAAGTTAGTGAATCATAGACATTAAAAAATCAGAGGTACAACTTTGCAAAATAAGCACTTACGAAGCTCGGCTAGAGGACTCCCCCCCCCCCCCCCCCCTTGACGAGTCTCAGAGAGATAGTAAGGGGCTATCAGATGCTCGTACTTGACTAGCCAACCAAGCTCCCCTGATCTTGAAGATCTTTAACCTTTTATAGGTTATCTTGGCTTAATTCAGGGTTGTCTTTGGAAGCTAATGACAATTTCCCCCACCTCAGAGGGGTCCTCGGCTCTAGCGATGAAGAAGGAGCACAAGTACCAAATTCCCATGCCCCTGAGATGAAGAAGTACCGTGGTTTCTAGTTATGATTTAAGGTCTGGGTAACCACCAGCATCTTCTTATCAAACTTCCTAGCTAGGAAGTGGTAGTAGCTGGGCTGGTTTCTGGCAGAGGATAGCACGTAGCACCCTGTGAAGACCCTGATAGGAAGGTATGAGTGATGGACTTCTCTCCAAAGGACGATAGATCCAATCATCACCCTCCAAGCATTGGGGGATAATTGGCAAGGGGACTGGTTAATATGGGACAATATGGCTCTAATTATTGGATGGATGGGGAGACAAAATCCTAACTTAAACATCTTCTCATACATACAGATCTCTCCATCTCGTCCACCAAAGGCCCTCTCACCCCTCATAGGTCTCCTAAGCTTGATAGAAGAACCTATGTAATAAAGGTGCCTAAATGCTAAAAGGTTGTATTTAGTGATAATACTGTCTATCCCGGCTATCTCCGAGGTGTCAACATCACTCTCATAACCATCATCCTCATCCCTGGCAACGTCAGTCTGGGTAGGTGTAGGAACACCATCAGGGAAGCTCTGAGCGAACTCAGCCCCTGTGGCGGTCGACAGGGGAATAACATTAATCGGTGGAGGAATAGCCACGCTCAGCCCCATAACTTTAACATCGAAAGAAGTTCGTGAAGTGCTAGCACTGTTGTGCGACGAGGAACGACTTTGGACCTCGGCCTGATTAGGGACATGATCTTGCCTTATTAATAAATCCATAGCCTCTTAGAAAGAGTCTACAGACATAGGATCTGAGGTGGAAAACTCATACTCAAATATGGGAGAGGGATCAATCGAATCCTCTAATGGCTCAGTAGTCTCGGCTGTCTCAGGGTATATCACCTTCAGAGGTGGAGGAAAGATAGGCCCGAGGGGGAAGGCCTCATCCCTACGAACTTCCTCTTGGGCTAACTCTATTTGCCTAATTTTGGCAAGGGTATTCTCTCTAAGAGAGGGGAAATCCTATAGAAATTGATAGAGAGGTTTGAATATAAGTCAGATGACCTTACACTTGAGACTCTAAACCAAAAATAAACAACTTAGCACAACTCAACTAAAAGATCAAACTGGGATTTTGAACAAATTTAACCCAAGAACAACTAAGATCAGTTAAGAATAAGAGCCACCAAAAAACTCAAAGACCCACCGAAAAACTCAAATTGTCACCGAAAAGTTCAAGAAATGAAAAAAATAAGGCTGAAAAATGGCAAAGGAGGGGCAATAGGCAATACTTGATAAAAGACGAGATGAAGAATATGAGGATTGACAAGAGAAATCCATAAGACAGCCTCGAGCAAGCTCATGATAAGAGAACGAATGCAGAAACTCAGGCAGAAGAAAGTAAGAGAAATAAAGAAGAAATAGAGAGAAAAGGGGTTTAAACCCTTAAATATGATTGCACATGTCCCAAGGCTCATCATTTCCTTGGGAGCCCAAAAGGAAATCAACATTATTGCACTTGCCAGGCACGCTACCTTCTTCAGAAGTTGACACTTGTCAAGGAAATATTGGCGCATAAAGAAATATAGCCTCGGACATATATACACCTTAGTCACCTATTCACATAGGTAACTAAGGGCTAGGGGGTGATTGATATGCCCAAAGTGTACCTGCCAGCTCGGAGGCACCAACCTCGTCCAGCATGACGGTCGAGGTAACAAGGGCTCAAGACTGACGATCAACAATCTCATCAAGCATAAGGTCATCCACAGTCGACGTTAATAATAAACCCTCAATTAGGAAACAATTGAGGTCTGCATGACTCATATGGTCAGTTATCTATCAGGTCGTCCTCAGTCGACATCACATCTACCTCATACACTAACATCGACTGGGCATTAGCTGAGGCCAGCAAGGACTCATGGGTTCAACCACCCTTCAACATCATTATCGGCCCCAACCGACGTTACAGTCATCGGTCGAGATTAGTAATGTTACATGGGATCAATCATCTAGAAACGTTATCATCGGCCCAGGCTGATGTTACAACTACTCCTACCTAACCTCGGCCGACTTACCTAGTCTAGGTCATCATTAATAACCTCGAATAAAACAATAGTCATCCTTCACCAACCTCCTACTCTTCCAAGCCGAGGTTGTACCAGTCAAGGATAAGGCCGAGCATTTATAAGCATATGCAAGGATAGGAACGCGTGGACAAAATCAGTTATAAATAAATCAATCCCCTCACATGGGGGAATATCTCATCATCATTCCCTACATGTGACAGTGACAGTTGTCTTCATTAGATTGGCTAGATCATCACACACATGCTCATTGCATGCTTGGGGGGTACATTACACCCCTCAAACACCATATATACTTGTCTTCTCCTACCTTGAGAAGGATCCCAAAATTACAACCCTAGATAAAACTCTGTCAATTTATACAGAATAGAGAGAGAAAGCTTGAGAGATTTTATCTATGGCCATTAGTGTCTTCATTCAGTGATAATACTCACACACACTCACAGTGGACGTAGGCCAGATTGGCTGAACCACTTATATTCAAGTGTTCATCTTCTCATCCTCAACTCAATCTCTTATATTTAGTATACTCTTGTGTTGCCACTGTTACCACAGGTTTGATCTTACAAACACCTTGGAGGGTGGTGCTTTTTACAGTATCATCACCCTTCACCCTTGCCCTTGCACGAGAATCCGACCGAGTACCAATAGGGGCTTTTGGCTCCTTCTGCTTGCGGGTCTAAATGGTCGTCTCCACTGTGGTTGGCCCCACTACCTTTGTCTTTTATGGATTAGCTGAGGCTCCTTACCCTTCTTTTTACCCATGCCAGACATCAAGCTAGCGGCAGTTATTTCCCAAAGTTGATCAGATATGTTTGGAGGCCGACCTGAAAAATGAGACGACACGTCAGATACAAGCAACAGTAATGAGGAAACACTTGGAAACAATTAAAACAAAAGAAACTCATATAATTTCGTCAATGGTCCGACCCTTAGACTAGCTTCTTTGAGGAAACAAGCGGTCATTAAATATTCAAACTGGGGTATCTCACCCTCATTCCCTTGGTCCCTCAGGTGGTTGGCTATATCCCTTTCATCCAAGCTAAATCCAGGGTCTAACCTTGCTTTTATGGAGGGGTTAGACCATTCCCTTCGGACCCTCGAGCTGTCTTCAAGGGGATCAAACCCAGAGGGGAATTCTCAGTCCTCAAAAATAAAGAAGAACCTCTTCTTCCAATCATGGTTGGAAGTTTGTGCTACATGGAGAAGTTTTTTATCTGACCTCCTAGCCCCTAGATGCACTACACCAAAATGGGAGATTTGTGAGTGTTGTTAGCACTCACAAATGACCTTTATAACTGCTATTTACCGTCATAATTTAGGGGGTGACAAAAGAAAATTTGTAACTCCTAACAGCAGTCACAAATTTTTATAACCCCTATGGGGGTTATGACTGGTGACCCCAATTTGTAATTGTTATTTGTAACTGCTATCAGCAGTTACGAATCTAACATTTGTAACTGCTGTCAGCAGTTATAAATCTAATACTTATAACTGCTATAAGCAGTTACGAATTTGTGACTGTTGTCAGCAGTTACGAATTTGTGACTGCTTTCAGCAGTTATAAAGGTTGAATTTGTTAAATGTAATAAGAATGGTTACAAATATATTTATATTTTCACAAAATGATGAGAGTAGAATAAAAAAAATAAACTAAAATAAAGTAGATGAAATATCATGAACATGTAACAAGTATAAAAATTGATAACATCTCATTTATATTTTCTGATATTCCAAACATCCGGTAGACATAAAACTTCTTTACACTTAATTTAACATCAAACAACCCCTTATTGGGTGACAAGTACAAAAATGAACATATAATAAAAAATAAACTAAAACAAATAATGACACAATACTTCGATGACATGAAATGTCATGAACATGTAACAAATTATTCTAAACCTAGACCAGGGGCCGCCATGCGGTGGATACGCTTCGTGAAGTTTAGGTATATCAACCGTGGGGGGTATTGATGCGTTGACATCCTCCCTTGTGTACTCGGAGTACGCCTGCTGAGCAAGTTCAATGGACTCAAGTTTTTTGAATACGGCGCCTCGATATCCATTAACTTGTGCTTGTGTTGCTTGACACAATGTGTAAACACCTGGATTTAAGCCTTTGAATACTACGTGTGCCGGGTATACAATGTGTATGCCTGTAAATAATAAAATGTAACTATGTTAGTTACAATAAAGAAGGTGTGGCACAGTGTTATTTTCATAATACATGCAAGGGGAAACGTAAAACGGTAGTAATAATGAGAGACTTAGTACAAAAAAACAGTCATGAATAGAAACAATTCCCAATTTGTGGCATTCATTACAACAAAACAATCATTTTCAGTACAACACAGTCATTCAATACCAAGTATTTTTCCATTTCATGGACACTATGCACATACAACTCTAGTGCAAGTATAAGACTGCATAAAAGAGACTAATTGTACGCTGCGAAACTTATACCTATACATGTAGAAGCAATCACAAGGCTCAATACAAATTACTGTAATTCCAAGCTTGAATTTAGATATAGAAGCGATCACGAGACTCAATACAAGTATACGACTGCATAAAAGAGGCCAATTATATCTCCATTTGCTCTATCTTTGCCACTTGATCCTCTATATCTTAAATTATACATTACCAAAAGCAGTACTCAAAATCATACACACAATTGTTAAAGGTAAAGCAACATTAAAGAATCAACATTAAATCAACTCCAGTGCATTTTTAAAGAGAGAAATTGGTGATAGCATAAAGTTTTCATATATAGTAAATAATCTTCCATCTTCACTACTTTTTGAAACATGACCACACACACAACTAACCTGAACACAACCTAATAACAGTACTTCATGGAATGGGAAGGATATGCTTCTCCCGTGAACTTGATATTATGGTGACCTCGATGATTGACTATGAATCACTCATTTCACACATGCTTTGGAAATTTGAGAGTAATGTAGAAAATTTAGAGCATTCTCAATGCTTACAGTCGTACCTATTACACTAGGTTTCATTTAATTGCATTCTCAATGCTTAGAGCATTCTCAACTATGTTGTTCTAATCTAATGACAATACCAATAAAACTTCTAATAACAGTACCAATAACACTGAATCAGTATCAATAACAAGAATCCATCCCTGCACAAATCTAATGAAGTTTTTGAAGAAGTTTGAAACTGAATCAGGCCAATTAATAGCTGGAAATGTAAGTTGTTAACTTTGGGAGGTATATTAAGTCTAATTCAAGTTGTTCTGTCATCTATCCCTCTTTATACTCTATTGACCATCAATCCTCTAAAACTGATTATTAAAACAGTTGAGAAGCTTCTAATTTCTTTTATGCTCTCAAAGTATGGTCTAATTTATGCTCTCAAAGTATATGCTCTCAAAGATGGCTTGGAAGTTCAATGAAAATAGAAGTTTATGGTCTAATTTTTTCAATGTTCTAAAAGGTGCGATGCACTATCGATGCGTGATCGATGCAGTGCACAAACTGCATACATTTATAACTGTATAAGCATACATTTATTCATTTATGCACTGCATAACATTTATAGCTATATAAGCAATAACTATATAAGCATCAAAAACAACATTTTGGATTACACTGCATAAGCATTTATCAGCAAAACAACATTAGTTGTATAAGCATTTATCACCAAAACTTAACATCAAAGACTTACACTCGAATGATTTTGACTTTTAATTAATTATAAGAAAACTAAATTCGTTTCATGATAAAAGAAATAAGAAAGAAAAAAATAAGAAAAGAAATGAGAAATCAACATTTCGGGTTGTTTTCAGCTGGTATATAAGAAATCAAAAGAAGGAAATAAGAAATAAGAAAACTTACCTGTTTTTTATTTTCGGATGGAGTGGACCTTTTTTATACGGTGGCTGATGCAATCAGGTACCTCAAAGATTTCAAAATGGTTGCATAGTATTATTTCATTTGGACTCAAAGATTTCAATTGTGCACTGGAATTGCATCACTACGCGCCTTAATTAATTGAAGAATTAAAGTTCCTATTCCTATAAAGATGACCAAGGGTACATGAAGCATAAAATCATCAATAATATCCTCAATACGATAAGAAATCTCTTGAATTAGTTTTACTTCATCTTTGAACCTCGCGTCACCGTCCTTGTCTTCTATGTCTTTTAAGTAGGCTTGCATTCTGCTCAACCAAGTTCTGATATCACCAACTTCTTCAAGAAAAAATATATGAAGTTAGGGATAATTTGGACAAGACACATTACTTAACCCAAATTATATATCTACTTATTGGAATAGTTTTGATCCCACTTCGTATCAGAGACCATATCCAGACATCAATATGTCTGCACATGTTGAGTAATCACTGAAGGCACAGTTGCCCATGTGATTTAAAGTATTTACTCTAGTTCTACTTTAGATACTTTGTGACATTGTTAGTTTAAGAGACATTTGACTCCCATTCTTGCTATAACACATAACGGAAAAGTACCTGCCAGGAAAGGACCTGCCAGATGTAACACAATACGTTTAACATGTTCTTTAATCATAGGCGAGGTAGAGAAAACTGTGTTGTTTGAAGTGTATGGCTTGGTATGTATTGTTCACTGTGGGGCAGAATAAAAGAGGGTTATTAAATAAATTCAAGTGAAAATTAAGAGTACTCAAAACAAAACTTATACACAAAAAGGAATATTGTTGCATTTATATGACTGAGAATGTATATTTTCCAACGCGTATCCATGAATTTTCCACGACATGTCAATACCAAAAGAAAATCAACAAAGAAATGAGAGAGAAAAATTTCAGAAAGGTCTTATTATACCAAAAACTCTTCAAAAGACCTAAAGATATATGCAACATTTTGGTACAAAATAAAAAGAACATTCAGATGAGGAATAAAAACAGAAGTCTTTAAGAAAATCTTTCAGAAATTAAGACAAGAAGATAAGACAAATGAGGAATAAAAATCCATTATTTGTATTACTTATTACTGTAAACTCAATAGAGATAATAGAATAATGAGGGATATGTAAGGCAAAATAGTTAATTAAGTAGATTAAAGATCAGAACTCGTACTACTCAACGGTTGATTGACTGAATATCCAGATCTGTTAATATATAACGCACTAGGCATTAAAGGGTTAAAATCAAACATTAGTGAGCTTAGGGCATGCCTTACTTAACTAAGCCAGTATACAAGTACCTATTCAGATGAAATAACTTACCTATACCCATTGGTCAGAGGGAAAGTGTTGGCACTATCTCCATGCTGGTTTACCAGCCCCTCGACAATCAGCGGTTGTCGACATTGAAATTGAAATGCTGATCAAATTCAGTAAAGATGCAGATCAAATTCAATATTTTGGGCGAGCTAACCATAATGAACTGAGCGCCCAGAGTCGCGACATGTAATCGCTAATAAAAATAAGGGCATGAGCTGCTTGACGAGTGATCAATATTCGATACAACGATGAAAATGCAAGTCTTTAAATTTACCATTTTTAGGTGGAAAATTTTGTCAAGTGATTTTTTTTCATAATATGTTCGCCTTTCAACGCAACTATTATTTGGGATTGAGGGAGTATATTTACAGACATCCCCCGTAATCGTGACCATCCCTTGAGATAAGGAATCCTCGGCCTGTTAAGAGGACTATTGCAGATTACATATACCCAATAATTATTGATCCGTTAAGGATTCAAGCTGGTTACCAAGTATCTGAAATTATAAAATAAACTATTTCATTATTACAAAACAATTAAAACGTAGAAGGATGGCCAAAACTATGAAACAAGGAATTACCTTTAGAAGCTCGGATGAACGAAATCCACCCAGCCCATAAAACACCTTTCAGCTGGGATCTTCCACATACCAGAGAGCATGTGAAATACATCTGATTTTGCACCTATACTCTTAAGCCTGAACATTTCATCATAATGTGCCATTACGCCATCAACAAAAAGGTGGAGTTCATTATCTCCACCGTGAGAATTTACTGCTGATCTCAGATCATTGATCAGCCGTTGATCTTCCACAATGTATGCAAAACATACACTAATATTTAATGCACATGTTGAAAAGTTATAGCAGTACTAAATGTCACCATATTATTCTATACAAGACTTGTGCCATAACAACATTAGGACAGTCTCTCTAGAAGCCCATAAGCATATTTTGTTTTTATTGTTGTATTAAGAGTGCATTCCTCCGAGCCATCAATGCATCTGTAAATCAATCGAAAAAATAAAAACATCAAGGACATATAATTGTTAAGAACTATGTCAAAAAAGAGTAACA
The DNA here is from genome assembly GCA_949130495.1 of Sambucus nigra. Lineage (NCBI taxonomy): Eukaryota > Viridiplantae > Streptophyta > Magnoliopsida > Dipsacales > Adoxaceae > Sambucus > Sambucus nigra. The sequence continues at coordinate 354,067,657 of OX422218.1, forward strand.
AGAAAGCAATTTACAAAAAACAAACATCAAACTTATTTTTGGTACAAAATTTCAAAAGTTAAACTAATAGAGGTTTAATGCCATGGGGTGTGGGATTTCTTGTGTAAAATATGTATAATTGGCATAATCTAGCTGAACAACTGTTATTTTTGTTGTGTGGAACATTTAAAAAAATTAACAAACCAGACGTGTTATGATAAGTTTAAGGCTCACTACTGTCAAGTTGAGAATAGGAATGAGAATAGGTGTGGGTAGTGGTGGAAGTAAAGTCGCAATAAGCAATGTCGCTATTGATGGAGGCTGTTTCAGAACCCAAAACCGAGATTGAATTAGCTAACCTTCTTTCTATTAATGCCGTCAAAGATTCAGCGGCCATTGAACTCGAGGATAAGAGTAATGAGTATGTTAAGATGGGGAAAAAGCACTATTTAGATGCTATCAATTTCTACACCGGGGAAATAAATCATAAGGCTTTAAATGACTCAGAGAACTCTATTATCTTTTCAAATAAATCCCATGTGAGTTTTCTGCTGGGGAATTATAAATGTGCTTTGTTTGATGTTGGATGAGGAATCAATTAAGCTCTCCCTAACAAACGTCAAGTTTCAAAAGCATTGACAACAACTTAGAAACTTGTTTCTGCCATTGATAATAGAGGATTGCAGATCGGGAAGGCAATGTATCAAGAACTCATTGGATTGATAATATAGGATTCATAATAGAGGATTGAAGATCGGGAAGGCAATGTTTACACCGAGACACAAAGTAAGGCAAATATTCTGAAGCCAAGCAGTCTTAATGTGTGTTCTAAAGCCAAGCAGTCTTAATGCTTGGCTTGTCCTATGTATGTTCAATCTCAATGTGTGTCTATACTTGTTTTATGCATACATAATCAACTAATATCCGAGTATCTAAAGAGGATAAGGACAGTATCTAAAGACCTGAACACCAGTAAGGAAAATATTGAGGAGGACGATAGATAAAGATCTACAGTGATGGCCCTGAAGGAGCATGACAATAGCAAAAGATCTGAAGAGGAGAAGACCTGCAAAATAAAAAAAATGAGTATAAAATAGGGGAGGGGGAGGTTATGCATCACAATATTGTACTATTATATTTGGACAACAAGATAATATTAATTTGCTTAGAGGGAGTGAGAATATTTGGCTACTCATGAATTGTGTTCATTCAAATTAAACCTCATTTGAACTTGGATAGTAAAGCGCGTCAAGTCGTGTTGAGGACAAACTTGAAGGCAACAAATGGCAACAATAAGTAATTTCTTAATAGAAAAAATATCACCCTCAATCTATCACCATAATGGCCAATTTTCATGTGAGAATAAGGGATAAATTTATTCAAAAAAGGTGTAATGAAATAGAATGGTCATATTGACACATAAACACACAGTTGCTGATTTTATCGATGTTTGGCAGAAGACACTCGAGGCAACCCATACTCTAGCCCGAGAAATATACAATCGAACTAATGAGCAGAGGGTTAGAAATAAGGAAGGTAAAAATACTACAGACTTAAGTACCATTGAAGAGGGATAAATCCCAATCGAAATACCGAATTCGCCTACTCGGCAGCGTAAGCCTACTAAAATAGATCACAGAGCTGAATGGAAAATAAACTCTACTTTGAATGTCGCATTAGCCTCTGATGTAGAACTTCAGAGTAATGTAAATCAAGTATGTAATTCCTTTTAATAAAGCCGCTAAAGACTATTATTTGTATGACTAAAATTACCAAAGAGGACAGTAACAACTTTGATTTACATAAGGCTCTAAAATCATTTGGATTGAAGTTTTAACGACGTAATAGAAGATCACAAAGGCTAATAATAAATCCCCTAGCCCAAAAATGGCCTTAAGATCTACCAGCAATCTTACTTGTATTCGTTGGGATGTCAAAAAGACATTAGTTCGCATTTTAAGTGGACCCCGTGTGGATCCCATTCAATAGTTTATGTATATCCAACACATCTTAAAAAATCTCCTACAGGATCGAGTTGACTCATATACTTACATCAACTTGAATTGTAATTACAGTTTATAATGCTTGCGAATCACCGTTAAGTCATAAGCTTTTCTACCACACTAGTAAGAATCTTATATCCCCCTTCGTGATGAAAAGTTAAAGTTAGTTAACATATTTTCAAGTGAAGTAATGGAACCACAAGTGAAGCTTTCAGATTAAAATTACCCTATAACTTAACAAAATTGGCAACAAATGATGAATATGAGCATCACCTCAGAATGCCCATAATAAATTTTGTATACACAAAAAACATGCTCAGAAAATTATCCCTATTCTTTGTTGGTTTAAACTTCCAGTAGTCTAAATTAATAAGTACCGATTATGAAATGGTAGGCAAACCACATATTGAATATAATGATAAATAATAAACAAAAAGATCAATATATAAATATTGTAACAATTATGCACTTGAAAAAAGATCAGTACATGTGTGCTTAAGAACCAACTAATTATCCCCAAAAATCATCTCCGAAAAATGGCGTGTAAGAAGATTTTGATCCTATCTTTAAACATATCAATCAATAGTATGATTAAAAGACAAATAAGACTATCTCTAGTAATGTATAGGAATCTAAATGCTTACATAAGAATGAAAATATAATTATATATCCTAATATCACATACCACATTCATTATTCTAAGATTAAATAATATGCCAAATACAATCGGTCACGGGAAGGTGGTGACTAAACGAACCACATTAAAATCTATTCTAATTTACTTATTCAGACACACAACGAACCACATTAAAATCTCCAGCGATTGACCACCACATAGATTGTAGTCCTACTCATTCCCTCCAAAAAATCTCTCTCCATACCTGAATGTAGTTTTAATACATGAGAAGTTTTGAATTGAACTCTCAAAATTTATATTGTGAAGAATCATATAAGATACCAGCATAGAATATGGGAGCCTTCATTCAAATCATAATTCATATTAAGTTTAATATTAGGTCTACTAATATTGAAGACAACGCATGCCTTCTCTTATTTCGTGTTATAACAACATAATATTCATATAAAACAATAAGAAAACAATAAACATACAATTATCGATGGATCAACAACAATAAGATTCACTTACTTCTTACATAGCTGGGCAATCTCCATATTTAGTAGATTAATTTGATCCAGTTTTTCTGTAAAGAGAATTAGATTTCTTCAGTTAAAATGCAAAGTCTATACCATTCCAAATCTAGCTATAAAAAGTAGAAGAAGTACCATTGAAGAGATCTTGCTATTAAAAGTAGAAAAAATACCCGAAATTACTTAGAAACTGATTCATTGTAACTGAACAATGCAAAATTTTAAAAATAAAATTTACTTACGAATTTGACCAATCCGTGGATTGTAACTACACTAATTTATTGCAAAATCGAAACAACCGAAAACATAATTTGTGACTACTGGAAATCAAACATAAAACCTAAATTTTCAGTTGTGAAATCAAACAAACCTAAAGGTGAAAGCCTAGATAATGGTGATTGCTGAAAATCAAACATACCTAAATGGAGAAAGCATAAATACTGAAATCTAACAAACCTAAAAACTCACAGTGAGGTTCTTCACAGCTTCTTCACATCAGTGAAAGGAAAGAGATAAGGGAGGGAGTTGTGAGAAGAGAGAGAGGAGAGAGGAGGGAAATCAAAGTATGTCTAAAATTTTATGACGGCCAGGAGGAGTTATAAATTATCTCTTACGTCAAAATTTATGACTGCTGTGAGCACTTACAAATTTATGACTCTCAATAGCAGTTACAAATTAAGATTTAGGTCAAAATTTGTGACTGCTATAAGGAGTTATAAATTCATGACTGTCGATAGCAGTCACAGATTTAGTATTAGGCCAAAATTCGTGACTCCTCATAGCAGTTATAATTTTGTGACTGCTCATAAAAGTCATAACTTAGGCCTACTGATAAATTTGTGACTGCTTGTGACAGTTATAAATTTGTGACTGCTTATAGGAGTCACAAATTAATTAAATGAAAATATTTGTGACTCTCATTAGCAGTGACAAACTACTTGACTCAAATTTTTTATTACCCATTGATTTTATAACTTTTAATAGGAGTTACAAACAATTTTGTGACTGCTCCCGGGAGTAATAAGTTTGTCACCGCCATTAGCAGTCATAAAAGGGCAGTCACAAAATTGGCAATTTGGTGTAGTGATGGAAATATCCAGGTTGCTTGGATGAGGATGTTATGTTGTAGCAGGCCAAGAACAAATCCACCGAGGGCTCGTCAGTAAACGTGTTCTTCTAGAGAGAGATATAACCGAGGATGGTCCTCCAAGAGTTAGGAGGAAGTTGGGAAGGAGAAACCTTGAGGGAAGAAAGTATGTCAACTATCGCAGAATGAAAAGGGAACCTAACGCCGACCCTAAACATCTGCTCATAAACAGTAACTTCCCCTTCTCCCCTTGGAAGACCCTCTCATCTTCATTTGGGATCCTCATATTTACGTTGGGCTTTATACCAAAGAGGTTCCTCCATAGTAAGAGGTCACGATCCCTAATAGATGAGACTAAAGCCGAGGCCCCTGAGGTATCAACATGATCATTATTGGAATCCTCACTATCATCCTCAGTGCCATTTCCTTCGTCCTCGGCTCTCTCATCCCCAGACCTCTCAGCCTCGTCGTTTATTGGAGGGCCATCGAGAAAAGTGTCTTGGAAAGAAAGGGGGAACATGGCTGTTATAGGGACAGCCCCAGGATAAAATGTTCCCTTGGCCTGTCGGTTTAGGCTAAGTGTGTGTGAGTCTATTCTCCCAGAAGTCCCATAACCTATTGGAGATGATGCTCTGGTGTCCATTCCTCCCTCTTACGTCTGACACTCGGCTGGACGATAGGAAGACCCAAAGGGCTCATAGGGTAAAACTATGGCTAACAGAATTGAGAAAATGGGTCGTACCCAAATAGGGTTAGCCCCATATCTACATTCGTTCTCTTACTCTATTCTCCTGATCTCTAAAAAACACCTCTCTCTCAAAGTTGGAATCTCCGAGGCTAAATTATAAAGCCTTTGGAACATTAAGTTGAAGACTCTACACTTTAGGAATTCTCTCAAATAAAATACAAACAAGTTAAACAGTTGACTAAGTTGACTTTTCGATTAAACCTAGAGAAATAAAGGGTTTTTGCTGATGAACGCCCAAGAACATGGAGAACAAGATTCACCAAAGAAGAAAACTGAAAGTTCACCGAAGAACCTCAAAATGCCAAAACTTAAGGCAGAACCACCATTATATGGTGGAAAAGGAACTGGGGAAAGTCTATTTCCCAATATCTAGCCCTATAACCACCAGAGGAAGGCGGGATCACATGCCGAAAAAATGTAAAACAACCAAGAAAATGTGAGGAGATAGCCAAAGCAGAAACCAAAGAAAATGGAGGATAGAGGGGAAATTAGGGCAAAGAAGTTACGTGGGGGTGAAGATTGAAGCTGAAAAAAGCTTGGAATGCTGGAGAAAAGGCAAAAATTGCAGAGATAGCATTTGAGTTGCTAAAACTAGAGAGAGAACGTGCGCGCGAAGAAGAAGAAGAAGAAGAAGAAGAAGAAGAAGAATAAAAAAGAGAGAAATGTTTGAAATAGGTTTAAATACTTTGTTATTAGTTGGCTCACTAACCAAAGCGGTGCACATCCCACGAGGAGAACCATCATTAGGGCATAAAGTCCCAAAGTGTGGTGTGCAGTCATAATTTCTAGGGCACACAAATGATGATTGGCACCTAATAAGACTTCAATCAACTTGACAAATGTAACTCATCAACCTGACCACTCATTTGATATCCAAAGACAGCATTACCGCTCAGCCAGCTCAACAGCATCGATGACTAAGGGATAGGGGGTAATTGATATACTAAAATACACCCTCGGCCAGGCCGAGGGTAGCCCCATCTAGGATGAGGTCTCAACTCAACTACCCCGGAGGGTATTACTGAAGAAGGGGGTCAAAAAATCCGACCCCATCTTGGTGACACAATTCGGACAATAGTACGACCAGACGACCCTGCAAAGGCCGACTCCACTATTTACTTTGGTGACCTGAGCCCAATGTCATGGAGATCGAAGCCTCATCTTTTGGGGTGACCAAGCGGCTAGCCGACCCTTGGAGGGGACAACGGTACGAAGCCTACATCCAGCAGTCATGACTCAATATGCCGCATCAACCTTAGCCTCAGCCTATCATCATAAGCTGGGGGTGACATCATCATGACGCGTGATTTGGGAGACGCATGGAACAGTGCACATGGGACTCATGTAGCACGTGGACTAGATTGTTATAACAATATTATCCCCTCATCTGAGGGAATATTATGTCATCATTAACCACAGGTGGCCCAGCCAGGTGTCAATAGGGGCTTGGGCAGATCATCATTCACATGCTCAATGCATGCTTGGGAGGTACACTACTACCCCCAAGACATATATATACTTGTCATCTCCAACCTTGCAAAAGGATCAATAATTAAAACCCTAGCTAAAACTTTGCTTGTACACACAATAGAGAGAGAGACTGAGCTTATGAGAATTGTATTCAAGGCCATTAGTGCCCATATTTAGTGGATCACACACTCACAGTGGATGTAAGACTGATTGGCTGAACCACTATACATAATTGTCTTCATTCTTCTTGTACTCATCCCCTTCTATATACTTATACACATGCATAACTCTGTTGTTGCCGTTGTTATGGTTTGAGCTCTCCACCTCTTATCTGGTGGTGCTTAATCTTAGCATCATCAACTTTAATTCTCAAAGTATATATATCCGAACTTATCTACCCGCACGATGGTGATCATTTAATCCTCAAATAAATTCAGTAGGTAAACATCACGTCCTACAAGTTCATATCATCACGACTCTCGAATTTCTACAAATTAAATTTACTTTAATTAGGTTTATTCCCTGATAATCCATAATTCACTCTTAACCCCTTTATTCCTTCTCTTAAGGTTAATCCCAATTATGCCTAAGACTATACCGGTAATTTATGACTCTCTTACTATTGGTCCTAACCTTAAATTAACGTTTATCTGATTTAAACTCCAAGTAATATAATTCTCCAAAATAACTCATTTAATTAAACAGTCGTTCATTTCCCCTCATTCAAAATCCCAAAATAATATTTTTCGGGTCTTAGGTATATCCCACTGCCCATCTCTAAGTCCCATTATATTCAAATAATAATCACTAAAGATTTCTAAAAGTTTTAGGATTAAATTAAGAATTAAAAAGGGACAAGTTCATCGATTCTGGGAAGGTAAATCGATCGGTGGTCAGGGGTCGATCGATCGATCAGTTGATCGATCGATCAGTTGATCGATCGAGCTTTATGGGTCGATCGATCGATCGCCCAAATTTCAGCCCAGATTCTGCAACTTCTATCCTACGGGTTTCACATCTTTTAACCAATCAAAACTCTATTTTAACATCCCAAATCTCTTATAATCCATACCACATGATACAGGAATATATATAAATGATTCCTACTGATCTAAACAACCTAGAATCATCAAGAGTTTGGATTAAAAGCATATATCTATCTCATATTTTTCCAGAAAACTAAACATATGATATTTCAAGAACACTCCAATAATTCTCAGAATTTCTTCAACATGTGATGTTTATTTCGTGGATTAATATCTACCAACAACATGAGATTAATCCTACATAATTATATTTTCCATAAATGAATTAACATCTAACTAGTTTATCTCCAGAACATGAAATTTCTCATAATTTCCAAAAAACTCACATACTTTTATTTCTTCAAAAACATCATATAGACTAAGATTTTATTATCCACTACTTCCCAAATTTCGTGGGTTAAATTATATACTCAAAAGAAAATTAATCGTACATTATTCTCCTTTCAAAGATTCAATTATTATCACCATAATTCAACTTTGATTATGCATCTTTTCAGAATTCTCTAAACAACCTAACATGGACAATATACAAGCTAAATTTGCAATAATTAATCACTTGTCTTTAGATTGTAGGTCTGATCCGTTGGGGATGATACTCTACTGTAGGTCCTCTCTTTTTCCAGCCAACTTCCTGCACTAGTGGTGGTGGCTCTTGGTGGTGTAAGGTGGTCGTCCTTTGGTTTTCTAGAAAAGTCCCTTCTTCTCCCATAATGACTCTTCCCTTTCCCCAGAGAAACTCTTCACTCTCTCTCAATTTATTTCTCTCTAAGTTTGTAGAATGGATCAATAATCTAAACCCTTTAAACTTATAAAAAATCTCCCAAATTCGTGCATACTATTCACCTCCCTTGCAAAATGACTGAAATACCCCTCCGGATTGTCTTTTCGATTCTAAAGTGCCCCGAGACCCAAAACAAACACCCAAGTAGACTTTTTCGACTATTTGAACCCTTTCGAACACTTTGGCACAATCAAAACGACTACTCGGATGACATAATAATGTTTCACTTTTATTTCATTAAATTATAATCTTGACACGACTCAAATGTGCGTCCCGACAAAATTCCCATAATTATCGTACACATAATTCACCACAATTTTATAAAGTCATAATCAATTGTATATAGTTTAATCACTAAGTAACATAAAATCACATATTACTTTATTCTCGAGTAATATTTAAATTCGGATCAATTTCCAATTATATCACAATTAAATCTAATTAATTCCATTTTAAAAATCATTAAAAATACGGGGTATTACATACTTTCCCCCTTACAACGGAATTTCGTCCCGAAATTTGAAAAACAAAAGTATAGCAGGCAAGAACAATTCTGGATAAGTATTACGTATCACATACTTGCGCTACCAAGTAGACTACTCCGTACCGCCCATACAGTACGCTATCGAATACCCCCAATAATGAACACCTCATTTATGATCATTTTAACCCTAGGTTACCCTGTCACGAAGGTTCTTGTCCAAGCCTTACAGTTTAAGTTTCACCACTTATACTTTAAAATAGATTAACTGTTCTTTAGATAAACACCATCTTATCTTGCGATTATCATATACAAGTAGGTTAATTGTGCAATATATATTTTACACACAATATATACTATAATTTCCAAATCATCTCTACTATTCCCTATAGTTCCTAGTTCCTCACTTTTATCCTACAAGCAGGAGAAACAATAAGACTTACCATACCATACTTCAACTGGCACCGTGACCAACAGTAAACTTATAAGAGTTATAGTACACCAACTTCACTAGTGGAACGTACGTTTCTCATCCTCCCTTAAGATTCAAGGGTACTAACATAATTTATCTTCAAACATCAGATTTGTCCGCTTAGTTTGCCCATTATTCTGTGGATGTTCATTCATACCCAATCACAACTCGATACCCATGCCTCGTGAAAATTCTTCTAAAATCGGGAGATAAAATCTCGTCCTAATTGGACACAATATTAAACGGTACCCTATGTAACCTCACTATCTGGATTATATGAAGATCAAAGCACATTGTATCGTGTATGATTAACCCTAATGGTCATAACGTGATCTAATTTAGTCAAGTGATCCACTATATCCCATATAGGATCATAACCATCTTCGCGATAAAATCCTTACGAATACTCTCCCAATACTACTTAGAAATCCTAAACTGTTGGAGAAACCTCAGTTGGTTTCGAATGGTCAACCCTAATTCCAACATACAGGTGGCCCACTATAAGAGGAATCTATCCAAGCATCCATTCATATAAATCCTATTACCATAGTCATTTATAGCCTGATACATTTGTTATTCTACCAAATATATCTCTAATCGTCATAAATGACCGGACATTCAAGTCCCAATATCTAAACCACTATATTTATTTTCCTTATCCCATATCTCAAAAATGGGAAACAATATCAGATTCAATTACCTAGGGCACTCATACACCCTATATTGTTGCACAAATAACATGTACTCTTCTTAAATTAATTTTTGCTCACTTGGCATACTGATATGGTAGGGGTGCACTTAATCACCCCATTAGTCATATCTTGATCACTCTATCATTGCATAATTCTTTTATTCATAATGTTACCAGGACTAGGTGACTCTTAAGTCTTAATATAATTATCAACTCTAAATTTAAAAAAGGACTAAGGTACGAACTTTTGCACTATTGACCAAACTTCTCTCCCACTCTCAATGTTCGCTAGGCTCATGTGTGGGATGTCTCGTAAAGAGAAATTCAAACAAGGAACCCCCCGATACACTACTACTTAACATAGTCGGTCGTCGAGATCCATAATGGCCCTCAGTCCATAATCTGTACCTTCCCATAATTTTAAATGTTGACAAAAAGTCTACTAGTCCATGCTTATATATCCATAAAAATAACATAAACCATGTTTCTCTCACTATCCCAATTTCTCGGCTCTATATATAATGAGCTATTTTTCGCTGTTCTACAAAAATATAATATAGCCTGAGTCACATCAGTAGGATAAATTCTACTCACACATATTACTAGACAACATTCTCAGGAAGGTCTATGATATCATGAAATATAGGCCCAATCCTATCTCAGTTGGCACCGTACAAAATAAATTTTTACTCTCTCCAGAGTATGATAGTCTTATCACTCAATCTACTGTCATTTAAACATTTGGTAATTTATCACTACACATTATCATAATAAGTTCTATTATGCAAACTTAAAGTAATATAAAATTAGAACCTACTCGATTCACTCACGGGAGACACCAAAAAGTCCCGCTATCAACGAGAAATACTTTTGTAACCAGATTATTAAAATTTTCATTTCCACTAATCTCGACTCGCATGCAAATTTAGGGTTTTCAATTTATATAAGTCTGTTGTGACACACCATGTCACTAGAATTAATCCTTCATTCACAAGGATGAAGTAAAACTTCATCAGTCTCTCTTGATCATGTAGGGTCCTTACATACACTCCTCACGGTCAAAATAACTCACGATCACTTGCGCCAGTTATACATCTAGGTTTTCATCCTATAGTTGTACCCACCCACTGTGGACAAATTATTTACTCATATGGTTACACACTCATTATTTAAATGTTGTCCCAATATATCTAGGCCTCAATTATGGTCTTACCGACCTCCCTTTTTCTTCTTGGACCCCGTCAACCTTGAAGATAGGGTATGCTACAATTACTGAGGACTCCACTAGTCCTATAGAAACCTACCACTATTGAGTCATAAATTTGCTGGGTCTAATTCTCTTGACCCAATTACTCCCCTAGAAGTCTCACTCCTTCAGTTATTATGCCTAATTGGTATGGTTTACTATTCTTAAAATTTATCGGACTCACTACTCAATGTGGACACATTTAACACTTAGTAGTCTCTCTCTCTACCATAAGGTAATTTCCCCTACTATTTCCTCCTTACTGATTCTTTAAACGTCCTTCTCTTGGACCTATCAATCTTAACTCCCAATTGCTATTCCCATTATTCTTTTGGCTCTACGAGTCCTATGGGATATATTGTCGACCACATTAGTCTTGGGTGATTTTATTGCCACTTAGTAGGGGTTCAATCATGTCACTTTAAATAGGTCCCCTACTAGGTACACCTTCCAGTGATGTTTTATTAACAATATTGAATTCAATATTGTCCTTTGGCTAGGTTTCCTAACCCTTCTAGCTCCCCTTCATTTGGATACATCATCAAATTCTTTGTGACGTTAATCTTAGTCGTCTACGTCAGATTTCCACTCACACTAGAGTATTTCACTCATGAGTCCTTTCACATAATGAATCATATTTATCTTCTATATACCCCTTTCTTCCTAGGGCAGGAGTTCGTTAAATAAGTTACTTATTTCTTTCTTGCCCATAAGACATAAGTTTCGAAATTCTATTCATATTCTGATTAAAACATCAAATGAACGATTTCACTATCGAACCATACCTATAATTTGTATTCCATCTTCACACATGTTCTTTATATGTGATCTATAACTCTCATCACTTTAGTTTTCTCTTACTAGAAAATTTTCAAATCCTGGGTGTTACTACACTTCACCCTACATAATTGTCTTTGAATTTTTTCCTTCACAAGAGTCCTTTCGACTCTCCCTCACCTGTCACATACAATGATGGGTGAGTTAAGAACGACACAACTATTAACTATGATGGTTTCCAACTCCAACACCATTTTCCAAAATATTCTATATCTTTGGTTGAGTCCTCCTCCTCATGTCGTTCTAATGGCTCTTGCTAGTCGTCCCAAAGTGTTTGGCGCACGATGCCTGACCGATCTTGTATAAGCATTACATCTCACATACTTCATGGCATGAGAACGTAAATCAAAATATGCAAAATAATTCAACATCCTAATAATAGGGCTTTACATCAAAGAATGCTACGCGGAAATGTAGTAAGCCACACAGATCTTAAAGACACTAGAACCTGAATCTGATACCCCCTGTAACACCCCGCCTGATTAAATACCGGGTGATCAGTCCCATACCCAATTAAATTAGAATATACAATTGGTTCTTTCTTAGCATCACTGTCGAAAACATTTTCCTATCACCTGATACTCAATTAAGCTTATGTTAAAAACTTTCCAATTTTAATTTAATAAAACCATTCCACGACACTGAAAAATAATATGCAACAACACATCACAACTGAATTAACTGCAACAAGAATAAATATGGTTGGACTAACTCTCCAGTTAAATTATAACATTTACATTAATTAAAACTGATATCCATAATGCTTACATAAGTAATTACAACCTCTTTTTTTTAAGAAGAGGATATAGACCCCAATTTTATTAATAAAGATGGTAGAATAGCCCTACCAAGGTGGCCTTACAAGAGATAGAGAAAATAAAACTGAGAATGAATCGAAACAATAAATGAATAAAATAATACAATTAATGACGGAATGAGACTAATTTGAGTCCCAAGAGATCCATCTTATATAGACCTTTGGACTTTGAAGGGAGATCATGAACGTTTGCGATGCAGGTAAAATGTTAGGAGAGATTACCATGAGTGGCAAGATTGGATGCTACTGAATTCGACATTTTCCAAATATGAGAGTTGGAAATAGAGATTTCATTTTGAAAATATCTAATGACTTTGATAGCTTCTATAAGGTACCAAGGTGGTTTCTTTATATGACCTTTAAGAATATCAAAGATAAATTTGTTGTCAGTTTCAACAACCACAGAATTAATTTGGAACTTTATACAAACTTGGAGACCTGAAATAATGGCAGAGCATTCTGCTGAAGCATTGGGGATATTCTCTTCATTACTTGAGAAGGCTTGAATCAAAATCCAATTGTGATCTCTTAGAATACCTCCTGAGCCTGATTGATCTAACTTCCTTGTGCCTGCACCAGCAGTATTAAGCTTAACCACCCCAATAAGAGGCTTATTCCACTTGGAAATTACAGGTAAGAGAGGTTTGATTTCCAAGTTTGAAAGCTTAAAATATTGAAAGACAAAATCAAATTGAATAGGTTTGGATCTGAACTTCAATTTGCTGCAGCAGGATCTAATAAGATTAGAGACTTGATTGATAATTCTTCTAATATCTAAACCAATACCTTCATACCTAGATAGGTTTCTGCATTTCCATAGCTCCCATATAATAGCACCTGGCATGATAATCAAAAGAGTTTGGAGGAAATATCGCACTGGTTTTTTTAACCACCAAGACATCAGCATATGATGGAATGAGGATAAGGATATATGGATACCAAGCATTTTTGAAAGATGATTCCAAACAGTTGAGGCAATTGGACCTGAAATAAATAAGTGATCAAAGGATTCAGAAGAAGAGTTGCAGTAGTTACACTTTGACACCATGTGTATTCCCCTATCCTGGATACTTTAATCTAAGGGGATGATTTTATGATAGCACTTACATAAGAAAATAGAAATTCTTTGAGGAAATATTGAGTTCCAAATAACCTTGCATATAAAAGAAGTGGGATTGGACATTCTGATCAGATGCCAAGCATAATTTGTGGAGAAATTTACATCAATTGTATAAGTCCAGACTTTAGACCCCTCAACCTCAGTAGTAGAAGCTTCTGCATCAAGTTGAACAGACTTTAATCTTTTATAAGTCTGGGATCCACCAATTCGAGGTATATTTGAATATTTTTTAAGAAAGAAGGCACACCATAGGCTAGGCAAAGAATAAATATTCCACCAAATCTTCAGGCTAAAAGATTTAATAAGGTCTGGAATAAGTTTAAACCCCAAGCCACCTTCTTTAACAGGGAAACACAGTTTAGACCACTTCAACCAATGATGTTTATTCCCAAAATCTTTGGAAGAACCCCATAAGAAATTACTAAACAGAGATTGGGTGATTTTGTTTGCTTTTGGAGTAGGTTTTAGGGATACAAGAGTATGAGCAGGTAGAGGAGAGAATAGAGCTTATTAAGGTTCTCCTACCAGAAAAAGTCAAAAATTTAGTCTACCAGGAAGAGATTTTTTATCTAATCTTCTGAATAATGGGCTCAAAGTAGGAGTGGTTACTTCTACCATAGTAGAGGGGACAACCAAGGTAGAAAATATGAATCTTTTTTAAATTAAGGTCTAAACAAAATCCACATCTCTGCTAGTAACTATAATCCATTGGAACATCCATAATCTATATTGGGCATCCCTGCTGCTAGATACCTAGTGTACAAGGTATAGTAGATAAGAGAATATGCAAGGAAACAGGCCAGAGCCCGATTATAAAATATTTTAAAATAGCAAGTGATTAACAATTACAATTAAGCATTTATTATGTACATGTTAGTTTCTCAACTCTTTCTTGATAATTCTCACCTCTCATCTAGAGTGCACACCTATCGTATCTTATTATTTTCCTAGTTAAGGTTGCCTCCTAACTAGAAACATAATTCTAACCCATATCATAAACCCGTATGTCCCATACCATACGTATTAATATTATTCATATTAATTTCTCTTTAATATGAACTAGTCTTGTTACAACCTTGGAATTTAGTGTTAACTTATTTAATTCAATTCATATTTCATTATTTACTTCTATCTATAACCTTACATAGTAGATTAAATCATCGATTATATTTTTAATCTACAATTTCATACAGAAGATTACATCTTTTTAACTAAAATGTCACACAGTAGATTACATCATCGTTTATATATATATAATATCACACTAATTATATATATACTAATATGACAGCTCCCCGGTCACAGCTACGGTGCATGCATACTCTGCTATCATGTCCCAATACATAATGTCACTGTATAGAGGACTACTGATTCAGCGTCTCTCACGAATTATATCATAACAAAAATATATTGAAGGCGAGCATACTCCCCAGCCAAATGGGTCATACACATACCTACGCTCTCATTCAACCGTCGAAACTATCATATACACTGATAACACGTTTCCAAGGTCCTATGCTCAGGGTACGAATCTAAAATCCCTCCCAATTGGGTGCACAAGGATATGACTGTCCACAATGTGAAACCATCACCCCGATAGCAAGAAACGTAGGTATGTCATACACATAACAAATTATAATATAGGTATGCATTCCACCTATATAAATATAACATCAATAAGGTATTCACACAACCATATTATAATAATAGGTAATCATCTCACCCATATATATATATATATATATATATATATATAATAATAGGTATTCAGTATACCTGTATATAACCATAGGGCATACGCACAACCCATATAATAAATCCCATACGTAGTATAATATATCCTGAATATCCTACGTATATTTTTTATTATGACTTTAATTCTCAACGTATATATATTCGAACTTACCTACCTGCACGATGGTGATCATTTAGTCCTCAAATAAATCCAGTAGGTAAACATCACGTCCTACAAGTTTATGTCATCACGACTCCTGAATTTCTACGAATTAAATTTACTTTAATTAGGTTTATCCCCCGATAATCCCTAATTCACTCTTAACCCCTTTATTTCTTCTCTTAAGGTTAATCCCAATTATACCTGAGGTTATACCGGTAATTTATGACTCTCTTACTACTGGTCCTAACCTTAAATTATCGTTTATCCGATTTAAACCCCAAGTAATATAATTCTCCAAAATAACTCATTTAATTAAATAGTCGTTCATTTCCCCTCATTCACAATCCCAAAATAATATTTTTTGAGTCTTAGGTATATCCTACCACCCTTCTTTAAGTCCCATTATATTCAAATAATAATCACTAAAGATTTGTAAAAGTTTAGGGATTAAATAAAGAATTAAAAAGGGACAAGTTCATCAATTCTGGGAAGTTCGATCGATCGATGGTCAGGGGTCGATCGATCGATCAGTCGATCAATCGAGATTCATGGGTCGATCGATCGATTGCCCAGATATCAGCCCAAATTCTGCAAATTTTGTCTTACGGGTTTCACATCTTTTAACCAATCAAACCTCCATTTTAACGACCCGAATCTCTTATAATCCATACCACATGATATAACAACATATATAAATGATTCCTACTGACCTAAACAACCTAGAATCATCAAGAGTTTAGATTAAAGCCATATATGTATCTCATATTTTTCCAGAAAACTAAACATATGATATTTCAAGAACACTCCAATAATTCTCAGAATTTCTTCAACATGTGATATTTATTTCGGGGATTAATATCTACCAAAAACATGATAATAATCCTACATATTTCTATTTTCCATAAATGAATTAACATCTAACTTGTTTATCTCAAAAGAAAATTAATCCTACATCATTCTCCTTTTAAATATTCAATTGACATCACCATAAATCATCTTTGATTATGCATCTTTTCAGAATTTTCTAAACAACCTAACATGGACAATATACAAGCTAAATTTACAATAATTAATCACTTGCCTTTAGATTGTAGGTCTGATCCGTTGGGGATGATACTCTACTGGTGGTCCTCTCTTTTTCTGGCCAGCTTCCGACAGTGGTGGTGATGGATCTTGGTGGTGCAAGGTGGTTGTCCTTTGGTTTCCTACAAAAGTCTCTTCTTCTCCCATAATGACTCTTCCCTTTCCCTAAAGAAACTCTTTATTCTCTCTCAATTTCTTTCTCTCTAAGTTTGTAGAATGAATCAATAATCTAAACCCTTTATACTTATAAACAATCTCCCAAATTCGTGCATACTATTCACATTCCTTGTAAAATGACCGAAATACCTCTATGGGGTGTCTTTTCGGTTCCAAAGTGCCCCGAGACCCAAAACAAACACCCAAGTACACCTTTTCGACTATTTAAACCCTTATGGACACTTTAGCACAGTTAAAACAACTATTTCGATGACATAATAATGTTTCACTTTTATTTCATTAAATTGTAATCCCGACACGACTCAAATGCGTGTCCTGATAAAATTCCCATAATTATTGTACACATAATTCGCGATAATTTTATAAAGTCATAATCAATTGTATATACTTTAATCACTAAGTAACATAAATTACATATTACTTTATTCTCTTGTAATTTTTAAATCCGAATTAATTTCCAATTATATCACGACTAAATCTAATTAATCCCATTTAAAAAATTATTAAAAATATGGGGTATTACAGCACACTTGCACAGATTGTTTTACTATTGTTCTTGTATATCACATGTTGGTCGATGTGTTTTCATCTAAATTCTATCTTTAAAATGAACCAAATGCAATAAAACTTGATAATGAAGTGGTGCATTTAAGAACCGTTGTTTGTGAGAATGTGTGTTTATGAAAAATGGGGAAGGGGTACGAAAGATACTCATTTATCCTTTGTTAAGCCACCATTGAAATCAGACGTAGAAAAAGTGTGTCACAATAAACATAAGCCAAGGTCCAAAGAGGTTGAAAAGAGCCCGAAAAAATTTAAAGGCAATAAAAAGAAAAATATGCTAAAAGTGGGCCAATTTATTTTTGTTTCGTCAACTCAAAAGAAAAATAAAGAGCATTATTATTTATGAGGGATTTTGGATGGAATATAAAACAGGTTTGCACATAGTGACAAAGTCTTGAAAAAACATTACATAGTATTAGACATTATTGGTGTGAAAATCATGTCTGATTTTTATTTGTCGATTAGATTAAGATGATATCATCTAAATTCACTTTTTTGACACATAAGGACGATTTTGAGATTCATTCGTTAGGAGAACACATATTCATCGTGCACATATGCTATGTGCGATTGCATTAATTTTCCTGTCTAATATGTTCACACCCATTCATTTTATTTTCATGATTTGGTTATCTTAGTAAAAATTCATGGTGTGTGATTTTTGTAAAATTATTTTTGCATTTTTGTATGAAAAATTGTAAAATCAAAAATAGTTTATGGAAAGCTTTTGATTTATTCCTTTGCACGATCATAGTTTGATCCATGTTTTCTACGCATATTTTTCATGACACTCCATGTTTATTTTGTTTATTCGTTTTCTTGTTTATTTTGATAAATAAAAATGGAGAGAACGAATTATGGGGGAGTTTTTGCATTATGGGGGAGATTTGATTATTGATTGCTTTATTCATATATCATTTCAATCTCTATATGCAACGAAGGTATTTGTTTTGTCTCATCTATGTAGGTACAAAGATTGAAGATCATATGTTGCACTCCCTGATGAGAAAAGCTTAAAGACTTCAAGTTTTCATTTAAGTTGAAGATTTTTGAAGAAAAGTTTTAGACTTACATGTTTAGTACCATTTCAGTTTTTGGGTTCATGGGAGGGTATTAGATTTGTATAGGGTTTTTGATTTGATAATTCAGATGTTTTTATTTTGTACCGGCATAGACATAGGGGGAGATTTGTAAGGACATATACTATTGACCAATTTACACTTGAGCATTTTGTATACCTCTACATCCGTCGAAGACTTATTCAAGTTCAATCATGCATTAAAACGGATTTGATTATCAAAGTTCTTCAACATTCAAGCCTCCGCGAGATTAATTTTAATAAGGTTTTGTTTTAATACCTTAACGGTTCATTTAGAGTGTATAGGCGAAGTTTTTCATCAAAGAATTTTTCTAAGTGTTGAGGCGGAGATTTTGATGAAATAAAAAATAATTTTTTAAGCAACTCGTTCGAGCGTGATAAGACATTTGTTCGAGCGACATGGCATCTCGTACGAAGCAGTCGTTTGAGTGACAACTTTTTTCGTTCGAGCGACGCGCCGCCTTATATTTTTTATATAAAGCATGTTAAACCACTCTGTTTTCATTAAGAAGACCTGGCGTTTTTGTTTCTGTAAAACTACAAATCAGTACAATCGATTGTCTTCTTCATTTAGGGTTCAAATCCTTTTATTTTCAATTCACAAATCATCCCAATCTTTTTGTGAATTATTTGGGAACCCAAGAATATAATTTTCTGAAGTTTCTCTTGTAGATAAGATCTCTACTACTTGTAAGGACCCAAATTTTTGATTGAGTCCTTTGTAGTTTTTGGCTCAATTCCGAACAAAAACATTTGAGTCATAGGATAGATTTCTTGACCATCCATCAAGCCTATGACATGTTAAAGTTGAAGACCCTACGGTCTTGTTTTTCAAGAAATCGTCATGTTCGAGTTTTAGTGCCTCGTTTCACGTCATCAACTTCATATATCAAGTCTCCAAAGGTATGAATTCTTTTATATATTTGTAGGAGACTTGGAATAATTTTAATGGGTGTAATTTTATTTTCAAATGAATTTTATTTTCAGAAGGTTACTTTAGAACTTTGAATAAAAAGTTTTTGGTCTTAAATCAAAAATTGACCATTCTGATATTTCGTTCGAAATTGTCATTCGAACGACAATTTCGTTCGAACGATTTGGCCAACGACCTTTCCCTTTTGGCCACTGGAACTTCGTTAGAAGGTCGTTCGAACGAGACATCATTCGAACGAGATTTCTGGGTGGGAAAATTTTTGGTAGTTTTATCCCATTTTTCCACTACTTTGTCCCACTATCTTCTGACAGTTTTAAAAGAAACTTAGGGACATATTTTTTAGAAGACTTTTGCAACATCCTTAAGAGCTTTTTTAGAGATAATATTTCATAACAAAAGTCCCATTTTTCATATGTCAAATTTAACTAGAAAATTCTCTCATACACGTGTTTACACCCATAAAATGGTTTAGTTTAGAATTCCAAGTATTTCCTCATATATATATTAGCTTGGAATGTTTGGCACCGGGTTCACTTTTCTACCCACGAAGAAAAGAGTTTGGGTTTACTTATACATCCCATAAAGAAGAAGTTCATTGTTTTGCTGCGACGTACTCACACGGTGAAAGGCAATATGCAAGGGATGACGATTGTACAAAAGCATTATTAGAGGATTCCAAGGTTTCGGTGGATTCTGGGATTTTTGACTAAGCAGAGGTTGGTTCAAGAAGACGCGTTAGGGGCTTGAAGGGAGTCGAGTCGAGTTGAGTATGTCATTTCTCTTGTACTTGTAAAATTCCGTACTTTGTGGACTTAAGGCTTGGGTCGTCCGAGGTTTTTTTTCCCGTTTTGAGTTTTTCCTCGTACATCGGCACGCTGTGGGATTGTGAATTTATTTTATCTTACAAATTACTTAGAACGCATGCTTAAGATTAAAAGATAAAATGTGACTTAATTCACTTCTCTAGTTTAATTTGGTTCTAAAACAAGTGTGGGTGAAATTTAAGTTGATTTAATTCAAGTCGGTAATTTATATTTGCTAAAATTTGGCTTGACCTAATTTGGTAATATAGAAAATATTGTGTAGGCAAATTTTAGGGCTTGTGTTAAATTAATTTTGGGCTAAAAGTAAATTTCTCATAGTTAACTTCATGTGTTAGTTTTATTTGTGAGAAAATCCTATTACTGGTTTGCGTTAATTTTGTGTGTGTGTGTGTTCACCATAATTCACTCACTTAGGTTTTATTTTAATTTTGTTTTAGAAATTAAAATTTGTTTTTAATTTAATTTTCCATGTTTTGAAGACAAGAAAAATTAAATAAATTTTGGAAAATTAAATTGTGTTAGGAACCATCTTTATTCCGCACATAAAGGAAATTAAAGTGAGATTTTAAAATTGGGGGTCAACATTTCCAACAAGTGGTATCAGAGCGGGAGCACTAATTTATTGCGTTAAGGTCCTTTTAAATATTTTTGGTTAAAAATGGAATTTTTCCCATTTTCAAAATTTTCTATTTTCGATGGTTCCAATTACGCGCATTGGAAAGCGCGTATGAAATCAACACTAAAGTCTATCGATGAGAGATTTTGGTTGTCTATCGTGAATGGGTGGTCTCCACCTACATATCTAGTCGAAAATGAGCGTGTTCCCAAACCCGCAGATAGATGGAGTGAGAATGAATTTAAATTTACAAATTTTAATTCCCGGGATTTAATTGCCTTGTTTAGCACGGTCACACCGGATGAATTTCGACGTATCATGACGTGTGAAACTGTTAAAGAATCTTGGGATATTTCACAACTCACTTACGAGGGAACTAGTGTAGTAAAAGCTTCTAAACACCAAAACCTCACCACTCAATTTGAAACCATCAAAATGAATAAAAAAGAAACTTTTGATGAATTTTATGCTAGACTCTCCGATATAGTAAATTCTTAATTTAATTTAGGAGAAAAAATACCCGAAGACCGAGTTGTAAAGAAAATTCTTAGGTCCTTACCCGATAGATTTATCCCTAAGGTGAGCATTTTAAATTATCTACCCACATTACACTCTACCAAACTTGAGGAATGTAACAACCCTCACTTTTGAGAGCCTATTTTATGTTTATTTACTATGTGTAGTAATTATATGTAAAATGATGGAATGTGGAGTAAATATTAATTTAATGTGGAAAAGGTTAATATTTACTGAAATGTTGTATAGTTACCTTGTGAGTAGGTAAAAGTATCCATGTTGTGATTTATTGTGTCATAAGGTTTAAAATGACATTTTGGTTTAATATGAAACCAGAAGTTAAAATAAGTTATAAAATTTCCAAATGATAATCTGGAGGGTGTAGTTAGTCCCGGTAGGTGCGAGACAGTCAAAATAAGTGTCATATTGTATTTTGGTATTTCGGGCACTTTTGACTGGTTATAGCTTAAATGTGTAGTTGCGAGTAATGATATCGCGTATTGACCATTTAAGTTGGGCAATTTAGACTAATGCCACGATTTAGTCTTGCTAGCCTTATTATTTTTCCTCATTTCTCTTAAGACAGATTGTTAGCCCTAGAGAGAGATAGGGAGAGGAAGAGAGAATTGGAGATTCAAGCTTGGATTGTTGCCTCCACCAAATCAAATCTGAATTAGCAAGATCAAGGCAAGTTATCTACTTGCTACTATGTGATTTAAGGAGAATAATTAGTATTGATAGTTATGAATTGAGGTTTGTCATTTTAGGGTTTTGTTAGATTTATGGGTATTATAACTCTTAGAAGTTAATTTGGATGATAAATTTGTTAATAATGGTAGATAGATATATTTATGATATGTGGGTTGGAATTTATGATCTTGGTTTGGTTGGTTTTGGGTTTGAGGAAAATTTGGAGTTCAATACTCCATATCCAAACTTGGCAAAATCGCAGGGGCGAATCGATTCGGCCCCTGGGATGAATCGATTCGCATAGGGGCAGTTTTCTGGGTCTATATACCCTAATCGATTCGGGTTAAGGGCGAATAGATTCGCTATTTGTAGAAAGTTGGATTTGTCTTCCGAACCGATTCTCTTTCAGAGCGAATCGATTCGCCAGGGCGAATCGATTCGGCCCCTAGGGCGAAACGATTCGGTTCCTGCAGTTTTGAGTTATTTTTCTTATTTAATTTTAACCTTTTTCTTTAGGCTTAGGACCTAGGAACCTTCTTGAATGAAGTAAACTTAGATTCCTAGAGTTTTAGTTGAGTTTGGTCGCCACCCTAGATTAGAATGGGTTCATCTGCGGGTCTATTTCGGGGATGTTTAAAGTAATGTTAAGGCATTTCTTCTCTTATTTAAACCTTTAGGAGTTTTGGAGTTTAAGCCCATCACTTGGAGACTTTAGGGTGCTTATTGGAGTTATATAAACTTTGGGGACTTGTAGAATTGTTGTGATTATTTGGAGACCAAATCGGGACCTGAAATTTGAGGAATATTAATGATACTCTTCAATGAGGATAGGTTCGAAGAAAATGAACCAAACTATTCAATGGTGATAGGTTCGAATAAAAATGAACCAAACACATGGATAATGGAAATGAAAATTGGTAATGAAAATTGAAAATGAAAATGAGATTTAAAATGGTAAATGTTAATTTACTTATACACACCTCTCTAAATACTATCATAAGGGAAGTTCGCGCGTGAGGTGATGACCCTTGACTAATGAATGCTGGGTGGATATAGCCCTAGGCCATATGAGTGCTGTTATGTATATGTATTTTCTGCGATGGGTAGGAGATTTCGGGTGTGGTCTTGACTATCCCCGCAGGCATATGGCCGCTTCCCGACGTTACGTTATGAGCCCAAGTTGTCTTATATGATAGGCCCTGGAAGATGATAGTTATTTAGGGGCGCGCCCAGTGGGGAAACTCGGAGGGGCGGTCTTAGAATCTCTATATGTATGAGAATATAACTTTTCTTCATCAAGTGGGACTTTATGGGTATTAATGCCATAAAGAGCATAACACAATGCCACAAAGAGCATGGATACGTTCCACACAGAGCATGTGATTGAGATATGTGCCATAAAGAGCACTTGATAGAATTTGTATTCCTGTTAAGGAATGGAAAAGATAAAATGGAAAATGACGAGTAAGGATTGAGGTTTTTAATTAATGAACTTGAATTATATTTTCTTGATTAAACTGAATGAAAAATGCTTATTCTTAATTCTCTTGTGCAAATGAACTAAATTTCATAATTAGTTAAAATGTCTTAATTTGTAATGTAAGTTTAACATGCTAGATTTTCATCCTTATCATTCATGCATAACTGTTCATTCTTATCATGCTTGTTATTCTTCTGGTGATCATATAAAATCGGGCCCGAACCCGTTAATTTTTCTATGTTGTGTATGTTATTGTATCCGCTCAGGTTCTCCGCCGCAAGGGCGCCCGTTATGATTATTCCCATTCCAGTACTTTTGACGGGCTGTAAGATTTTGCGGATATTACAGAACATTGTATTAGACGCTTTCATGTTTGGTGTTCTAGATATGTTCGGGTATTTACTCGGGCGTGTGGCCCAAACTTTTGTATTTGATTAATGAATGTATTACATAAGATATTAAGCTGTTGTAATGCGTTATATGTAACTGTGGACCGATGGTGTATCCGGTCATTTTCTTGTATATTCGTTTTAGATGTATTATATATATACTCTTTTGGAAATTCCACTTGCTTGTCAGATTTGGTTGTTTAATTTAATTTTATTTTCTTAACTGGTTTTAAAACTAAACTAAATTCTAAACTTTTTGGCAACCTGTTTTCTGATTTATTAGGTGGTTTTCCCGTATACTCAGTTTATTGTGGTGATGCTGAGAATGATATCCATCCCTGATTCCTGTTACATTTGAGTTTCGGGTTGGCCACCCCTTATCTCGGATTGCGGGTTGTCACTGATGGTATCAGATCATGGTTTTAGAGTACTAGGATCTATGCGGACTCGTCACGTTCTACCGTAGCATTCTTTGATATAGAGCCTTATGTTAGGACCTCTTTGTTGCTTATGTTTGTGATTTTCTGCAAAATAGATTGTTTTGAATAGTATTATAACTCTATTGATTCTTCATCTTAGATGTCGGCCAAGAGAGGTAGCCCAGCAAGACGTAATAGGGTTGTAGAAGAGGAGGTAGGTCCTCCACCACCGCTACAAGGGACCATTAATGTTGCGGATGTAGCAAACATAGTGGCTCAAGAAGTTAATGCCGCCATGACTGCGGTGGTCCAATAATTGCCACAGGCTCAACAACGGGCTCACGATGTTCAAGCTCCTACGGGACCTTCTCCATGGGAAAGGGGTAGGGAAGCCTTTCTAAAGGGCCATCCCCCAGAATTCGAGGGAGGTAGTGATGTTGTTAAAGCCAATCAATGTAATAAAGGCATGCAACGCCAACTTTGAATGATAGAATATAGCGAGGAGAAGAAACAAGTCCTTGCTATTTTTAAGCTTATCAAATTTGCGTTACACTGGTGGGAGACGATGACCACACCAGAGCAGAGAGACACAATGACGATCACTAAGTTCTGGGCTTTATTCGATCGTAAGTACTTTCCTCCCGCAATTCAAAGGGAGATGAGAAGGAAGATCCAGGACGTTGTGCAAGGAGAGAGATCTGTGGCGGAGTATGAAGAGGAGTTCACCCGGTTGGAGAGTTTTGTACCAGATGAGGTGACTCCGAAAGATAGGAAGATCTTGAAGTCCATGGGAGGTCTAAACTGGAGAATCCGACAACATTTTCTGGGTAATCCAGCTTTACAAACTTTTGGTGAGATTATAAATGCAGCATTGCTCCATTGCCAGGAGCATCGGTTATATACGCAGGGTAGCAAGAAAGCTACTGTTGTGGGGCAAGCAGGAAAGCCTGGAGGGCATGATATTAGAGGAGGAGCATTTCCCTCACCCCAATCTCCGAGTAGTAAGCAGAAAGAGAGGGACCCTCAGCAAGGGGATTCACCTAAGAGGAAATGTTTTGGAGGGTTTATTGCGAGTGACAATAACAATAACAGGCATAGTCAGGGTGGTCAGGTAGGTAGAGGCCATCCGGGCCAAGGCGTTACCTAGTTTAGAAATAACAGGGGTCAAGGTCAGGAGGATATGAAGGGACGGTGCTTCTAATGTGGGGAGGCGGGTCATTACAAGATGGAGTGTCCTCGATTGATTGGGGGTCAGTTTCCTACGGCTTTGCAGCAGCCATACGTTCAGTTTATGCCTCAGGCACCTAATTCGACTGTTCCTCCGCAGCAAGGATATCTACAGTATGGGCAAGTTTATCAAATTCAGGAGGCTATGCTTCCTCCAGCTCTGCCGGCACCGCCCGCTATTGAGGGTAAGGTTTTAATTCAGGGGTACTTGAGTTGTGTGTTATTTGATACGGGTACTACACACTCATTTATTTCTAGGAGCTTTGCTCAGACTACATATTTGATAAAATCTGCTGAGAGTACTTTTACTAGCATTGAGTTTTTTTTATGGGTGATGGTTCGCTCATTTTCTTTGTTTGTAAACACATAGGAAATTACTTTTGGTAATTTATGCTTTGAGACCAATTTACTCGTCCTTGAAATGGTCGGGTATGATGTGATATTGAGCATGGATTGGTTAGTAAAGTATCATGCTATTGTTAATTGCTATGGTAAGAGCATAATGTTTGTCGTTCCGGGGCAAGAGATTTTGCTAGTGGTTATGCCTCTCTTAAAAAGGGGGTACTAACACATACTTATATTGTATTACGGAGGAGTTTTCTCGGGATGTAGTTGTTCCCTTGGATTTTATTCTGGTTGTTAGAGATTTTGATGATGTATTTCGGGAAATACCGGGTTATGCCTTGATAAGAAGGCTATTTAAAAAGATGTATATATGTTGTGGGGTAAATAATTGTAAGACTTTACGGAAAGTGAATGTCTGATTAGTTGAAATCTTCAATTATTTAAGTGGTAAGATATAGAAGTAGAATCTTATTAGTAGGGTTGAGAGTTATAATCTTTTCGGTTCTGAACATGTGTTTTAGACCTTTATACCTTGATGACCGATAACGCGAGGTAGTAGTGTAATAGGAGTTCCTTACCTGGATTTCGCTTCGGCGAGACGTCCCACGCATGAAGCCGAGCAAATGTCGAAAGTTGATGAAGGTCTTGGGCACTAGGGATATACTTAGTATTATGTGTGCACGACTTAAATAGGATATATGTAAGTAGACCTTAGTATTTGTTTCTCATAAGGCCTTTAGGGCATGTGACGTTAGCTTAGGAGGGTTTTTGGGAGTTGACCACGAATAGGTTGTGTGTTAACTCTAAGAGGGATTAGTTCCCTAGTAAAGAGAAGTGGGGGATTTCGAGAGGTTTGGTAGGTTAGGCCGAAGGAGATGAGGCCTCTTGCAGTTAGAGTGTTACGTAGGTAACGTAGCTTTCGGGGAGCAAAAAGGGTGAATTGACTCGCACTCCTGATCCCATGTTGCTAAGATCGAGGGTGGATTCAATTAACAAGTCTCTGCCAGGATGGGGAGTAATAATACTGGAGCATAGACCTATTGTTTATGCGCCTCATAAGCTAAGACTTGTGGGAAGTATTATCCCATGTTTGAATTAAAATTCATCGTGGGGGTGATCACCATATAGAAAGGGAGGTAGTACTTCCTGGGAAGAAATTTAGTCTTTCATGCAAGCAACAATTCATTGCAAGATGTTGTAGGAGGGACAAGGGTTGTTAAGACCACATATACAAGCTATTGACTAAGGGAACAAAATCCTACTCTATTGGCTCTCAGGGTGGGGTGCGTTTCCCCGGGAGATTTATTGTCCCAGATGAGAAGGACTTAAGAAGGGCAGTAATGGCGGAATCTCATGGTTCTAAGTTTGCGGTGCATCTGGGTAACGGCAAAATGTGTTAAGATATGCGCC
This sequence comes from Sambucus nigra, assembly GCA_949130495.1. Classification (NCBI taxonomy): domain Eukaryota; kingdom Viridiplantae; phylum Streptophyta; class Magnoliopsida; order Dipsacales; family Adoxaceae; genus Sambucus; species Sambucus nigra. The sequence goes on from OX422218.1 coordinate 354,095,254, forward strand.
GCTAGTATTTGTGGCCGGACATGAAGAGGTTATTGGACTGCATAGGGTGCCTTTAATTATAGTTTCCGACCGAGACAAGATTTTCGTTTCCCAATTTTGGCAAAGTTTCCAAGAGTCCATGGGGACCGAATTGAGGTTAATAACCTCTTGTCATTCTCAAACAGATGGCCAGACCGAAAGAGTAAACCTTATGTTGGAAGATATTCTCCTTATGTGCGTGCTTGACTTCAAGGGTAGTCGGGAACAGTGTCTCCCATGAGTTGAATTCGCTTATTATGGTTCGTATCAATTCACTGTTGGGATGGAGCTTTATAAAGCCTTGTATGGTAGGCCTTGTGGATCTCCCGCTTGTTGGTTAGAGGTGGGAAATAATAAGTTCCTCGGACTTGAAATGATCCGGGATACTTTTTCAAAAAAATTAAGCTCATTCGGAATCGTATTCGGATAACCCAAGATCGACAGAAGAACTATGTCGATGCGGGGAAAAGGTATGTGGAGATGGAGGTTGGGGACCTAGTGTTGGCGCGAGTGTCGCTTATGAAGGGCATTAAGCATTATGCGAAGAGGGGGAAACTTGCACCGCGTTATGTTGGACCTTTTCCTATTATCGCTAAGGTGGGTCCAGTAACCTATTAACTCACTTTACCGAAACACTTGTAGAAGGTTCAGGACGTGTTCCATATCTCCTCTTTAAAGAAGTACAAGAGATGTGATGGTGCCTTTAGGCACATTCCTTTCTAAGATATTGAGTTGCAACCCGACGTTTCTTATGAGGAGCAACAGATTGCTATTTTAGAGCATGGAGAGTGGCGATTGAGATCGCGGGTAGTACCTTTGGTTAGAGTGTAATGTATTCATCATAAAGTCATTGAATCGACATGGGTTCTTGCAAAGTACGCCTGAATTTGGGGGACAAAATTCCCTAATAAGGGGGGGAGTATGTAACAACCCTCACTTTTGAGAGCCTATTTTATGTTTATTTACTATGTGTAGTAATTGTATATAAAATGATGGAATGTGGAGTAAATATTAATTTAATGTGGAAAAGGTTAATATTTACTGAAATGTTGTATAGTTACCTTGTGAGTAGGTAAAAGTATCCATGTTGTGATTTATTGTGTCATAAGGTTTAAAATGACATTTTGGTTTAATATGAAATCGGAAGTTAAAATAAGTTATAATTTCCAAATGATAATTTGGAGGGTGTAGTTAGTCCCGGTAGGTGCGACACAGTCAAAATAAGTGACATATTGCATTTTGGTATTTCGGGCACTTTTGACTGGTTATAGCTTAAATGTGTAGTTGCGAGTAATTATATCGGGTATTGACTATTTAAGTTGGGCATTTTAGACTAATGCCCCGATTTAGTCTTGCTAGCCTTATTATTTTTCCTCATTTCTCTTAAGACAAATTGTTAGCCCTAGAGGGAGATAGGGAGAGGAAGAGAGAATTGGAGATTCAAGCTTGGATTGTTGCCTCCACCAAATCAAATCTGAATTAGCAAGATCAAGGCAAGTTATCTACTTGCTACTATGTGATTTAAGGAGAATAATTAGTATTGATAGTTATGAATTGTTATGGTTTGTCATTTTAGGGTTTTGTTAGATTTATGGGTATTATAACTCTTAGAAGTTAATTTGGATGATAAATGTTGTTAATAATGGTAGATAGATATATTTATGATATGTGGGTTGGAATTTATGATCTTGATTTGGTTGATTTTGGGTTTGAGGAAAATTTGGAGTTCAATAATCCATAGCCAAACTTGGCAAAATCGCAGGGGCGAATCGATTCGGCCCCTGGGGCGAATCGATTCGCATAGGGGCAGTTTTCCAGGTCTGTGTACCCGAATCGATTCGGGTTAAGGACAAATCGATTCGTCATTTGCAGAAAGTTGGATTTGTCTTTCGAACCGATTCTCTTTCAGAGAGAATCGATTCGCCAGGGCGAATCGATTCGGCCCCTAGGGCGAATCGATTCGGTTCGTGCAGTTTTGAGTTATTTTTCTTATTTAATTTTAACCTTTTTCTTTAGGCTTAGGACCTACGAACCTTCTTGAATGAAGTAAACTTAGATTCCTAGAGTTTTAGTTGAGTTTGGTCGCCACCCTAGATTAGAATGGGTTCATTTGGGGGTCTATTGCAGGGATGTTTAAACTAATGTTAAGGCATTTCTTCTCTTATTTAAACCTTTAGGAGTTTTAGAGTTTAAGCCCATCACTTGGAGGCTTTAGGGGGCTTATTGGAGTTATATAAACTTTGGGGACTTGTAGAATTGTTATGATTATTTGGAGACCAAATCGGGACCTGAAATTTAAGGAATATTAATGATACTCTTCAATGAGGATAGGTTCGAAGAAAATGAACCAAACTATTCAATGGTGATAGGTTCGAATAAAAATGAACCAAACTCATGGATAATGGAAATGGAAATTGGTAATGAAAATTGAAAATGAAAATGAGATTTAAAATGGTAAATGGTAATTTACTTATACACACCTCTCTAAATACTATCATAAGGGAAGTTCGCGCGTGAGGTGATGCCCCCTGACTAATGAATGCAGGGTGGATATAGTCCTAGGCCATATGAGCGTCGTTATGTATATGTATTTTCTGGGATGGGAAGGAGATTCCGGGTGTGGTCTTGACTATCCCGCAGGCATATGGCCGCTTTCCGACGTTGCGTTGTGAGCCCAGGTTATCTTATATGATAGGCCCTGTAAGATGATAGTTATTTAGGGCGCGCCCAGTGGGGAAACTCGGAGGGGCGGTCTTAGAATCTCTATATGTATGAGAATATAACTTTTCTCCATCAAGTGGGACTTTATCGATATTAATGCCATAAAGAGAATAGCACAATGCCACAAAGAGCATGGATACGTGCCACAAAGAGCATGTGATTGAGATATGTGCCATAAAGAGCACTTGATAGAATTTGTATTCCTGTTAAGGAATGGAAAAGATAAAATGGAAAATGATGAGTAAGGATTGAGGTTTTCAATTAATGCACTTGAATTATATTTTCTTGATTAAACTGAATGAAAAATTCTTATTCTTAATTCTCTTGTGCAAATGAACTAAATTTCATAATTAGTTAAAATGTCTTAATTTGTAATGTAAGTTTAACATGCTAGATTTTCATCCTTATCATTCATGCATAACTGTTCATTCTTATCAATGCTTGTTATTCTTCTGGTGATCATATAAAACCGAGCCCGAACCCGTTAATTTTTCTATGTTGTGTATGTTATTGTATCCGCTCAGCTGCTCCGCCGCAAGGGCGCCCGTTGTGATTATTCCCATTCTAGTACTTTTGACGGGCTGTAAGATTTTGCGGATATTATAGGACGTTGTATTAGATGCTTTCATTTTTGGTGTTCTTATGTTCGGGTATTTACTCGGGCGTGTGGCCCAAACTTTTGTATTTGATTAATGAATGTATTACATAAGATATTAAGCTGTTGTAATGCGTTATATGTAACTGTGGACCGACAGTGTATTCGGTCATTTTCTTGTATATTCGTTTTAGATGTATTATATATATACTCTTTTGGAAATTCCACTTGCTTGTCAGATTGGGTTGTTTAATTTAATTTAATTTTCTTAACTTGTTTTAAAACTAAACTAAATTCTAAACTTTTTGGCAACCCGTTTTCTGATTTAATGGGTGGTTTTCCCGTATACTCAGTTTATTGTTGTGATGATGAGAATGATATCCATCCCTAATTCCTATTACATTGGAGTATCGGGCTGGCCACTCGTTATCTCGGATTGCGGGTTGCCACAAGGAACTAGTAGGTGATTTGCAAACCTACTAACTAGATATGTTCCCCTTAAATATGAAAAGATTATTGATAAGGGCATTGGTTTGAAATCCCATAAGGAGGAAAAACAAGTTGTGGATGACGAGAGTTATAGTGACTCGGAAGATATGGCTATGTTTGCTAGGAAATTTCATAAATTTAACAAAGATAAATTTAAAAATGATTTTAAGAAATTTGAAAAATCTAAGCATGACAAAGCCGAAAAGATCCCTAAAACTTTTAATGAAAATTTAAATAGGGACGAGTCAAATAGGTGTTATGGTTGTGAGGGTTATGGCCATAGTACTTTTGAATTCCCCACTAAACTAAGAAAATAAGGTTAACAACCAATCTCATATAATGCTACCCTTAGTGATAGTGATAAAAGGAAGAGGGACCCGCCTCCCCCATTGAGCGCAACTTTTTTGCGTTCATGGAAAGTCATGTGAGAACCGATAGTGAATCTTCCCATGAAGATATACAAATTCATGACACTTCCAAGACCTTTATTTGTGAAGCTCAGAAAGATAACGGTAGTAAGAGTGGAGACGTGAGAGAAAGTGAAAGTGATGAAGAGGTTGATGAGAGTGAACTTCAATTTGCATTTAGATAATTATATGAAGAATATATTAAATTAAAAATAGTAAATTTGAAGTTAGAAGCTAGTTTGAGGGAGCGTGTCAAGGTCGTTGATGATAGTGTGTTGGTTGAAGACCTTAGGACATGAGAGAGAGCTCTTCGAGAGAAGCTTGAGTATGTAGAAGGTGAGATAAATAGCCTTAGAGGATTAATGGAATCAATGAAAAAGGAGCTTCTCGAGTTTGAAGAGAGGAAGATTTTTCTTGAGTCTAGGATTGTAGAGCTTGAGAAGAAAGTGAGAGACTCAAGTAGACTCAAATTTAATTTGGAGAGTCGTTCGAAAAAATAAGATAAAATCTTAGGAACGGTCCATATTAAAAATGACACGTGTGGTTTAGGCTTCGATACATGTAATGAGTCAACTCATATAGCCAAAACCAGAGTTTTAAGAGAATCACATAGGAAATACTTTAAAGATCAAACCTTAGGTTCCACCTTTTGACATGTTTTTTCTTGTTCACACTGCGGTCAAAAAGGTCATCTCAAGAAATTTTGTTTTGATCTTAAAAGATTTTCTATAAAATCCAATTGTAAGGCAACCGAGGTAGCCAAGATTCCTACACCCCGAGATTGTCATTCATCATTAGTTTGGGTTAGGAGATCCGACTTGGTAGGTTTACAAAATAGAACTTTTGATTCTCATTTACTTTCACACGATACCTTCCTTGCTTAATCTAAAGGTTGAATGTGTTAGTTGTTTGCATAATTTAGCTTTTGTGCTTCATGCTATATTATCATGCTAATTATATGCTTGTTTATCATGTTTCTAGTCTATACTCCATGATTTATCACATGCTAGAATTATGATTTTTGTTTATCTTTTGTATTATATTTATTTTAGATTGCATTAAATGAAAAATACAAAAAGATTTATGTTTATCATTTATGTTTTACCTTTTAGTCAATTCGACTTGATGAAAAATACAAATGATTTTTGTTTGTCTTTTGAGTAAATATTTTTGTTTCTTTGGTTCAAAATTTCAAAAACTCAAAAAGATTCTTTGTGTGTATTTTAGTTTGACACACTTTATGTGACGTACATTTGTGTTTGAATCCTTTCCTATTCGCTTCCATGTGGCTAGAACTTTTGGTTAAGATTATCAATCCTTAAAATGTTATTTAACATGCTTACATGGAGTAGTTGGATATTGTGTTGCTTATTGGATTCTATTTTTATATGCCTCAATTCACACATGCACAAGCTCACTTGAAATTTTAACTTCACATGTATATTTGATCTTTGTGAGGTGTTCTCCTACCAATCTAGTCATCTACATATTTTTGACCTAGGAGGACCTATGCATGTTAAATCCATTGCATGTGAGATTTGAGTGATATATATAATTGTGCATGGGGAAGGGCTCCGAAAGGAATTATTATCCTTTGAGAGTAAGACACCATTTGGACTGGACCTAAAAGAAATATGTGATCCAAAGGCCTAAAAACAAAATATGGCATTAAAAGAACAATAATTTTCCAAGGCCTATTTTGTTTAATTGATATAGTCATTCAAAAATATATATTTCTATTTAGAGGGAGATTGGATGGTATATCAATGGTTTGCACAATGTTCGTTTATCCTAGTTGCACTTTCATTGTCATGTCTCTATTGGTTTGTAGAATCATCAAAATTTTAGGCTTGTATGCATTGTGTATGTTTGTTCATTGAGTTCAATTTATATTATCATATGAGTCTATATCTAAATGTGATAAAGTTTTTCAATCAAATGAGAACCCCGTGAATATGTTTTAAGTGATTGGGTCTAAATATACTTGTTAATAGTTCACACCCCTACACTTCCGTTTACCACATGTATTTGGACACATTTTTGCCATTTGAGAGTGAAAAGCTTAATGTATTTTGTGCCATGTGTGGTGTTTATACCTATATATATGTGAGTGTGCATTAGTAATATTTATTATGTCCACATATATATGGTAAATTTTTTTTGGTCTTTGCCTTGCTTGCTAGTCCATCTATGCTTCTAATTCTTAATTGATATCTATCTTATTGCATATTTTGGTTCATATCACATCTTAGTATCTTATGTATCAAATTGGTATCATTTTTTTGCATCTTAGTTGATATCCTTTTATTTGTACGGATTAGTTATGTTTTTGTTGCCCATATGCTTTCATGCTCTTATCACTTTATGCTTCTTCTTGTTTAATTAGTTCTTTTATCCTTTCTTTATTCCTGAACAAAAAGGGGGAGAATGATAGGGGGAGAAATGGTATATAATCCTATTATTATCATAAAATGGTATCTAATCCTTTTATTATCATATCTTAGTTTAGGAGATTTAACTTAGGGGGAGTAATTATTTTACATGAATTTAATATTCTTGATATTACCTATGCATTTGATAGTTTGCTTAAGTGTGCACGAATTCTTCTAAGTGGAAAATTTCATCGGCAAAGATACTGATCCTTGGGTCTTGAGTCAAGTTTTCTATTTTTGGGTGGGATTTTTTTGAGTCTAGTAAAGCTTGAAGGCCCTTTAGGATTTTGTTTTGGTTTTTGTCCCGGAATAGACAAAGGGGGAGATTTGTTAGGACACAAATTTCTAATTGAGTCCTTTGTAGTTTATGGCTCAATTCCGAACAAAAACATTTGAGTCATAGGATAGAGTTCTTGACCATCCATCAATCCTATGACATGTTAAAGTTGAGGACGTTGCGGCCTTGATTTTCAAGAAATCATCATTTTCGAGTTTTAGTGCCTCGATTCACGTCATCAACTTTATATTTCAAATCTCCAAAGGTATGAATGATTTTATATATTTGTAGGAGACTTGGAATAATTTTAAAGGATGTAATTTGATTTTAAAATGAATTTTATTTTCAGAAGGTTACTTAAGAACTTTGAATAAAAAAAAATTGGGCTTAAATAAAAAATTGATCATTCTGACATTTCGTTCAAAATTGTCAGTCGAACAAGAATGTCGTTCGAACGAGAGTTTCATTCGAACAAGTTTGCCATAGACCTTTCCATTTTGACCACTGGAACTTCGTTAGAAGGTCGTTCGAACGAAAATCTCATTCGAACGAGATATCTGGGCAGGAAAATTTTTGGCATTTTTATCCCATTTTTCCACTCCTTTGTCCCACTATTTTCTGACAGTTTTAAAAGCAACTTCGGGACAGATTTTTTAGAAGACTTTTGCAATGTCCTTGAGAGCTTTTTAAGAGATAATATTTCATAACAAAAGCCCCATCTTTCATGTGTCAAATTTAACAATATATATTATCTTGGAATGTTTGGCACCGAGTTCACTTTTCTACCCACGAAGAAAAGAGTTTGGGTTTACTTCTACATTCCATAAAGAAGAAGTTCATTGTTTTTCTGCGGCGTACTCACGCGGTGAAAGGCATTGTGCGAGGGTTAACGGTTATCCAAAAGCCTCATTGGTGGATTTCAAGGTTCCGGTGAATTCTGGGATTATCGACTAAGCAGAGGTTGGTACAAGAAGACATGCCAGGGGCTTGAAGGGAGTCAAGTCGAGTTGAGTAAGTCATTTGTCTTGTACTTGTAAAATTCTGTACTTAATGGACTTAAGGCTAGGGCCATCCGAGTTTTTTTTTCTCGTTTTGTGTCTTTCCTCGTACATCGGCATGTTATGGGATTGTGAATTTATTTTATCTTGCAAATTACGTAGAACGCATGCTTAGGATTAAAAGATAAAATATGGTTTAATTCACCTCTCTAGTTTAATTTGGTGCTAAAATAAGTTTGGGTGAAACTTAAGTTGATTTAATTCGAGTCGGTATTTTATATTTGCTAAAATTTGGTTTGGCCTAATTTGATAATATTGAAAATATTATATAGGCAAATTTTAGGACTTGTGTTAAATTAATTTTGGGCTAAAAGTAAATTTCTCATAGTTAACGTGTTAGTTTTGCTTGTGAGAAAATCCTATTATTAGTTTGTGTGAAAGTTTTTATGTGTGTGCTCACCATAATTCACTCACTTAGGTTTTATTTTAATTTTATTTTAGAAATTAAAATTTGTTTTTAATTTAATTTTCAATCTTTTAAAGAAAAAAAATTAAATAAATTTTGGAAAATTAAATTGTGTTAGGAACCATCTTTATTCCGCACATAAAGAAAATTAAAGTGAAAGATTTTAAAATTGGGGGTCTAAATTTCAACCACTATTAATCTAGGTGCCACTTGAGGGTGGTGTTGGGCTGACGTGGCTACATGTTAAAGGGAGTACTCGTGGGTGTTCCTAGGATAACTGGACTACGGTTCTTGTGGAGTTATTGCGGTATTCCAGTGTTGATTTAGTTTCTGGACTATGAGAGTTTGTTGCAATAAATTCTTTTCAGATTTCACTTGTAATCATTTTGAGTATTATTAGTGAAATAAAAGGTTTTGCCCATCGGGGTTTTTTCTTGAAATCTGTGAGTCAACAAATCATATTTGTTTGTGTTAGCATGATCCACTACACCTAGATGCATGTTTTAGGGCTGAATTAAATTGGAGCAAAAATTGACACCGATTAAATAAGGTTAACTCGAAAATTTGCGAATTACGTTTAATCAAGTATCACACACGACTTTTACAAATTGGTATCAGAGATTATTTGAGTGATCTCCACTTTCACAACTAGTTTTTCTTGTGTGGATAATTGATAATTATTTTGAAGTGATTATAGGTGATAGAATGTTAGATTTTGTTTGTACTAATTATACTAGTTCGTGCGATGATAGACCTTTTGTGCTAATAAATCGATTAAAATGCCTAACTTTCAAAATTGATTAAAAATGTAGTTCTTATCATCATAAGAGGTCTAGTGTTGGTAGTATAATTTCTCATGTAAATGATGATTTTTTTTATGATGAAAATAATTAAATTTTATGAAAACATTTTTGAAGTTGCAAAAGAAGAATGATAAATTAGCTATTAAACTCAATTTATTTAAAATGAAAAAAATTTGATTGAGAAATTTGATTATTCTAGAAAAAATTTCATTCAAATAGATGCCTTTTGAGAAAAGGTGAAACATGTTCAAAAATAAAAACTTGAGCTATTGGACTTGACTTGTATTTTGAAGAAATAGATTATCAATTTGAAGGAGGAAAATGAATCTTTAAAAAATTTAAAATTTAAAAGAGGAAGTGTTTTTGAAAAGTTTGAGTTCGTTGAAAAAAAGAAGAATAATATGTGTTTTACAGTCGAAAACGTGAAGAAAGAACTCCAAATCTGCTAAGTCTTTAAATGTGATTCTAAGAAGAAAATTATTTCACTTGAAAATGATTTAACCATGTCAAAGAAAGCTAAATTTTATCTCGAGGATCTTTTAAAGAAAATAGACAAAATACTTTTGGAAATAACTTAAGTTAAAGATGATAAGTGTGGTTCAGGCTTTGACGAATCTATGTTTTGTTCTTCTTAAGCTATTACTACTTTTGTGACAAGTGTTTCAACATATGAACCATTAATAAAGGTTAAATCCTCTTTAAATTAGAATGATAAAAATTAGGATTGGAGGAAAAAATTATTTGTTACCGCAAGTGTTTTGAACAATAAGGGAAATGACCAAAATGACTTTGAGGGTCTTTATTTTGAAAAATCCCAAGAAAGATTTAAAAGACCTCCCCAACCCTAAATTTTCACATTTTGTAACAAAAATGTTCATTTGAGAAAACATTGTTATAGGTTGTTTATAAATCAACAAAAGTTGAGAATTGTTCCTAAATCTCATCCTAAGTTGTTTCACCATGAACTTCTGTGTGAACTCATTGTCATAGAATCTAACACCTTAGAGATTTTTATCTCATGCTTAGGAATTATCATGTTGTTTATATTTCCACCGTGGCTCCATTGATGTCTTAGAACATGATTGAAATGTTCTTATGACCAAAGTCAAAGAGTTTCCTATGACTTATGATATGGATTTTCTAGGGAAAACACTTTCAGGAGAAAAATAAATTTTAAACCACATGGATCTAGTCTTCGAAGAAACTTTATCTATGTTCTTCCTCACTTGCATAGAAAGAGTATATTTGGGGTGAAATAAAATTTGGTAAAAATGGTAGTTTTCAAAAAGAGGTGATGTGAATGTTTAACCTCAAGTTACGTAAATGGTTCTCACCAACCCAAAAAACCCCATTTTAAGGGATGATTGTGAGAAGAAAAGTGATTTGGTTGTTAGTTTTTTTATATCCACATCTAAGGGTGAGTTGTTATCAAGGTTTTATCCACCTCCCATTAGTACCAGAGAGGTTTCTCCTCCAACTTGAGTTGTTAGGTACTTTTTATAGTTAGGATATTCGTATCTCTTGTTCCATATCTTATCCTAGGTTATGATTTGGGTAATAACCATATTGGGAGGATTTGGTTTGTGTTCGTTACATTTTTAATCATTTATTAGTATTATTATTGCTAGTTTGGGTGAGTAGTATTTTGGGGATTTATTATGTATTACATTCATTTTATATATACATTATTTTTGCATCTCTTGCTTTGTTCTCATATCTTTATTTTGAGAAAAATCCGAAATGATTTCGATTGACTTGTTTTTCTGTGACAGTGTGTTGTTATCCTTGTGTTATATACTTATCTCGTTCTTTTGCATTTGTACGCTTTTGTACATATTTGCATCATTCTTTTATCAAAGATTCGAAAAAGATTTTTCGCTTTCTTTCGGTAGGTCATTTGATTCATGAGATTTGATGAATAAATGTAACTTGAGTGATGACTGAAATATCAATTGTTAAAAAATTTGAATGTAAATGTTGATAATGTCAATGTTAGGTTAGAATTCATTTGAAGAATTATGATAGTCAAATTTGTTGGCAACTTCCGTGTTGATTACACGCTACTTTTACACTTGTATATCACTTGATCAATACGACAATAGTTATTTTTTTTCTAATAGTGGTTGAATTAATCATGATTAAATCTCAATATCTCTTATTGGGTTTGAAAGTTTCTATGGTCTAGTGTGACAACCCGCATTCCGAAATAAGGGGTGGCCAGCCCAATACCTCGACATAACTGAATCATGGATGGATATCATCCTCAGCATCATAACAATAAAATAGGTATACGGGAATACCATTCCATAAATCAGAAAGCAGGTTGTCATAAAAAATTTTTGGTTTGATAACGAGTTAAGAAATAAATTAAACAACCCAAATCTGATGAAAGTGGAGTTCCAAAGGAACATATAAATAAATACCAAAACAACATACAATAAAAGGACCGAATAATCTGTCGATCCACAGTTACATTTCAAGTGTTTCAACAATTCAATATTTTACATACTACATTAATTAACAAGTACAAAAGATGGGCCACTAGCCCGAATGAAAGACCCGATCATATGTAGATTCCAAAAATGAAGGCGTCTAACAAACATCCTGTAATAATCCGCAAGATCATACAGCTCGTCAAAAGCATAGGAGAAAGGAAATCATAACGAGCGCCCTTGCGGAGGAGCACCTTAGCGGATACAACAACATGCACAACATAGAAAATAAACGGGTCAGGGACCGATTTATATATGATTCCCAGAAGAGTAAGAAACATGATAGATATGGACAATAAATTATGAATAATGTGAGTGAGAATCTAACAACCTAATCATCAAATGTGATAATGCATTTATATAGGTTTCTAACAGTTATTAAATTAAACAAGAGAAATAAAATTAAATCTCATTTCACCTCGTATCTTATCATTTTCCATTCCTTAGCAGGAATATAATTACCATCTCATTTTATGGCAATTTACATACCTCAAGTCCCACTTGAGTTAGAAAGGTTATATTCTTAAACATATAACGTTTCTAAGACCGCCCCTCCGAGTTTCCCCACTGGGCGCGCTCCTAAATGACTATCATCTTCCAGGGCCTATCTATACAAGACAACTTGGGCACCTAACGCACGTCGGGAAGTGGCCATATGCCTGCGAGTGAGTCATAACCACAACCGAAATTACCTCACTAGCGCAGAAAAACATATACAAACCCCGCATATGGCCGAGGACTATAGTCAGCCTGCATTCAATAGTCAGGGGACATCACCTCATGCGCGAGCTTCCCTTATGATATCATTTAGAGAGGTGTGTTTAAGTAATTTAACAATTACCAATTAAATTTCATTTTCATTACCATGAATCTCATGTGTTTCATTTTACTAGAAACCTTTATCTTTGAATTTTTATAATTCAATATCATCATATGTTTAGGTCCCGAAGTATTCTCTAAACAATTTCCCAAAATCTTATAGGTCCCAAGGTTTTATATACCTCAGAAAGGCCTCTAAAATCTCCACATATGGGCTTAGAATTCTATTTTCCAATTTATTTGCCAAAAGAGAAGTGATGCCTAAACATCACTTCAAATACCCCTGAATTAACCCAAGTGATCCCATTCAACTATAGGGTAATGACCAAACTCGACTAAAACTCTAGGATCCTATGTTTACTTCATTCAAGAAGGTTCCTAGGTTCTAATCCTAAGGGAAAGGGTCAAAATTTGAAAAGAAAAACAAAAGGAAAAATGCAGGATTTCCGAATCGATTCGGACTAGGGCCAATCGATTCGGCCAGACAAGCGAATCGATTAGGAATAGCCGAATCGATTCGGTCATGAAAACCAACATTCTGCATAACATCCGAATCGATTCGGGGATAACCGAATCGATTCGGTTCACCCAGACCTGGACACTGCCTCTATGCGAATCGATTCGGTCCTACAAATTTTTCCAATTTTGGCTATGGAGTCTTGGACTCCTAATCTCCTCCAAACTCAACCAACCCAAACCCTTATCATTTATTGCTACTAATTGGGCATAAATACATCCAACAACCATAATTTCACCATCAATAACCATTCAAATCAATCTCCAACATTCCAAGCCCATAAATCAATTAAAAGCCCTGAGTTTATTAAACCATACATAACCACAACTATCAATGACAATTACTCTACTTAAATCATAAAATAGCAAGTATAAAACTTGCCTCAAGCTTGCAAATTCATCTTTTGATGAAGTTGTATGCAAGACCAATCACCCAAGCTTCAATCTCTCCCTTTTCTCCCAAGGTTTCTTCTTCTCTTTCTTTCTCTAGGTTTACTAATTTAATTAGGGGAATAGTGACTTAGTTCAAGACATAAATCATGGCTTAGGTCCAATTACCTGCTTTAAGTGATTAATACGCGGTAAAATAATACGCAACTACTCAAATAAGCTACAACCAGTCAAAAGTGTCCGGAACCTCAAAATACAATATGGCACATAATTCGACTATCTCGAACCTCCCGGAACTATCTGCACCCTCCAAATTATCATTTGGAAATTTTATAATTCATTTTATGTTCCGGATTCATTTTAAGCCAAATGTCATTTTCAGATCATATGACATTACAAAACATAACATAGAAAAATTCACCTATACTTACGGTAAATATGCAACATCATAGTAGATATTAACTTTTCTTCCTTAAATTTGTAAGAGGGTAGTTTAGATAAGACGGAGGCGTAACCCCTTTTAAGTATGGTGATGACAAGGTTAGTTAGAAAAGCACTAGTGATTTAGCCACAAGACGCCAAGAGCAGTTTGGAATGTATGGAACCCATCTTATACTCACAAATCTCTCGTGTATAACTCACAATATAATAAAGAACTTCAGAAATAACTTAGCTAGAGGGAGAGAGAAGTAAGCACCCTAGATACACCTTGGTAGGCAGGCAAAACATACTAAAACTCTCAAGGATCTCTGTTATGTATTAAAAGCTTCGTAATAAATGAGAAAATGGTGGGTGGCAGAACTCTCTGGTTCTTTTAATAAATCTCTCTCTAGTAAATAAATTTCTCTAGTAATAACTTTTGAACTCTCAAAAGATCGTCCTTTTCCTCAAAGGTGGTTGGGGTCCTTAAATAGCCCCCCACACCACCCCCGAGGCAACTCAGTCATTAAAGACTATGAAAGACATCCCTCATGCTTTATGTCACAACATTAAATGCCTGATGCACTAGTTGTCTCCTACGTCATAAACATTAAATGCCAAGACATGCCTTTTGCCTAACCACTGTATGTCAGGGGGTTGTTGTTGCAGAGGTAGCTCACCAACTATCTGACAGCCCCAAATACCACGGTGGTTTACTCAAGTGTATGTCTGACATTGTTTAGAAGGCTAGTGACATCACCCACAGTAGATGTGACTTTTAAGTAGAGGGTTGTTTGGTTCATAACTTAATGCCCGATGGAACTCCAAGCTGCTCCGCTTGAGGTTCCACGGTCAGGGTTCTTCAGTGTTTTACCAGGTGTATCTAAGATGGTCAGGACAAGCCCCAACGGTGCCCCCACTTCTCAATCCTCCAAACCAAATCCCTCTAAAGTTCCCACGGTGAGGTTGTTCGATAGAGCATGAAAGCTCTCCCAGGCCCTGCCAAGCCTGGTCTCTCGCGAGTACCGTTCGACCTCACGCCCATTCATTATTCTCGTTACATCATTACAGTCATTACAACTCGTAGTAAATATAAACAAAGCTATAATATGGCAAAGTAACAATAAGCTAAAGTACGAGTTGCCACGCCAAGCTGCCTCACCAAGATGCCACGCTTGAGTTGCCACGCTGATCTGCCTCCCCAAGCTGCCACGCTTGAGTTGCCACGCTGATCTGCCTCCCCAAGCTGCCACGCTTGAGTTGCCACGCTGATCTTATCCTCAGAACACTGTTGCTAATTGGTGGATTATCCCTAATCCCCGGATTACCTTCAGGCCCCCTCTACATTTGCCCCTTCGTGGAGGGATTTGTTGTGGGAACAAGAAGTGCCTCCACGAAAACTTCTTAATTCGATGAACCTTCTCTGTCTGGCCTGCAGCTTTTTCTAATGCTGAGCCTCAACTGTTCCAACTTGAATATCTGAAATTCGCCCGAAGGACCTGCTAATATTCTCCCAGTAATGTTCGAAAAAGAGAAAAAATTCTCCCCGATGTAACTGAGTCATAACTAAACAACGTTTGAGCTTCTATCGAGGGGACATCGTGGCTTTTTTGAACCGTTGGGACACCTTCTTCGTTGGGGGGGGGTTATTGGATATGTCAGAGAAAATCTTGGCGCCCAAAACTCAATCTTTCTTAGGAAGGTAACGGTGGCTGTTCCCTAGGTGTCACTTCATTAATTGATGGCAGTTCCCCAGGTGTCACGTCATTGAATGACGTAGCGTTGTCTTTTCCATGTCAGAACACTTCCCGAAGTGCCACGTGTACATTTGAAATGATTGCAGGCGGCCACACACGTGCAATGGTGGGAAACTTAAAGGACGAAATTTAAAAATTAAACGGCCAAATCACTTAAAACCATTATTTTTCTTGCTTTCCCACTACTTGCTTCAAATTTCCTTAATTTTTTTTAGAGAGAGAGAGAAAGAGCTTCCATTGTTGATCGTCTGAGACCTCTATTGCTGTTCGACCTTGTGACGTCCTGTTCTTGCTCTCATCTTCTTTGCCACCTCCTGTGGTTGTTCTTCCTCCATTGTCGTGCTCAGGCTCCTCTGACTCAAGGTTGTTTTTTGTTTGCTCTAACAATATGTCATGGCGTCTCAAAGTTACCCCACCATCTCTTCAACCAGTGCGCCGCCTGCTACTGCTGTTGCCACCACTACTGGTGCCTCTGCCTTGGACGCTGTTCGTCGTGAACAGTTAAGGTTTTATCGTCGCTCTCCCATTTTTGGTGAAGGTGATGGCTTTGCTGCTGCTTGCAAGATTGTCAATTTTGAATGCAAGTTTGAGACCTTAGTGCTAGGTGACGAGGACGAAGAACCCTCGAAGTGGGGCTTTCTTCCTCCAGAGGGGACTCTCCGGTTTCTTCTGGAGCGAGGGGACTTCCAATGGTCCCAAATTGACTTCGAAGCACCAGGTGGTTCTCCTGCCCATTTTGCTGCTTGGAACTCTCACATGGTGAGTTCCTATGGTGATATTTTGAGTAAGATTGGCCTTCGACGGGCCAAATGGTTTGGTGAGTTTACTCTCTCCAAAAATAATGCTGCTCTCCCCATTCTTGTTTCTCGTTGGAACGTGACGACTCACACATTTGTTGCTGCGTGGGGCGAGTTCACAATAACCCTAGAAGATGTCTGCGAGCTTCTGGGGCTCGAAGCAACAGGTCATGAGCCTTATACCGATGAGCCTCTCGACGCCGAAGAGACTGCTGACCATTTGGCGTTGGACCGAATATGCCGAAGTTGCATCGGTTCTTCAAACAAAGCTACCTTCACTCCGCTGATTAATTATTTCTTCAAGGGTTCTAGTGAAGGTAGTTCTTCAATTTCAACGGATGCCCCTGGCCAAGGTACTTCGTTTGAGCTCCCTGCTTACATCCTTGTGATTCTTTTCCGTTTTCTTTTGACGGGAAAACCAAACGATCAGCCCCGAAGGGACCTTATCAACATATCCCTTCGTTTGGCCCGGGCATCAAACTTCCTTTGGCTGCAATTGCCCTAGGGTCCCTCTACACCTGGCTTGACAGAACGTTGTTCGACATGGAACGATCACTTGGCCGTTATAACCTGGCCAATTTTGCTAACAGCGTCCTTCTAACCAGCTTTCTTTACGTGCGCTTTCCTGTTGTGGCGGCCAAGGCCAACCGTCCTCCTTCTGGGGAAACCATTCTACCCCCACGCTCTTACATTTATCACAAGAGGCAGAGCCGAAAAGAGCTGATCGCCTCAATTGATCGTTTTGTGGACTTTGTTATGAGGCCTTACGGAGAGGACGCCTTTGTTCATACTTGTGATTTCTTTCAGCACGAATCCAGGGTGGTACAGGTGGGGGTAGACATTGAAGATCCTCAGTTAGCCGTGGTGCTTCTTCTTTCTCCGGGGTATCTTCCTTCCTACACCGAGTGGGGATATTCCAGCGAATATTACAACCCCAATCGGTGTAGCCGTCAATTTGGGTTTGATCAGGGGGCTCCTCGCTCAGTTTTTCAATCGTCAAACCCAAAGGTTAGCTTTAGTGAGGCATGTTCCTTATTTTCCTCCACTGCTACGTGGGGGATAAGTGAATCAATGGCTGGGAGAGTCACCATTCCCTCCAACAAGAGGCAAGGGAATGTGACCAGTCTATTTGCCACGAAGTTCTGGCCGAGACAACTGTCTAACATCGCTGAATTCATAGATGGCGAGCCTGTGTACCCTCCAGTTCTTTCATTTTCTGCGTTGGAGCTGGGACTCAAAGGCAACTCCGTTCTGGGGATTGAGTTCCCTCTAAGTAAAACCCCTAAGAGGCCTTCCGAAGAGCTACCTCCGTTATGCCCCATGACTCCCACTGCCATATCCAAAGCGAAAAGTGTTGGGGTATCCAGGAAGACTGCTCCTTCGACTGGAGCTACTGCTGATGAAGGGTCTTCGCAGCCGTCGACCAAGAAGGCTAAGAGTGGGGTGGTTTCCACGAAAAAGACAAAGTCCAAATCCCAGACTCCTATGGCAGCCCTTCCCATAGCCTCCGTTCCTCCTCCCATATCTCCTGAAAGGGCCGAGAGGTTAAGGAGGGAGGCGCAGGCTGACGTAGATCGGGTGAATGCAGAGTTTCAACGGCGCGCTGTCGTCGTTCCTCCCTCGGTTGCCTTCCCCACGATCGTCGTTGATCCCACTGAGCCAGCTGCAAGGAGGAGAAAAAGTTCGAAGGTTCCTCAAGCCACTGGCAGTGACGTGACAAGGCTGAGGAGGAAGACTTTAGGCACCAAGTCCCAGCGGAAGCAAGTTTCCTCGGTGCAAGCTTCTCATTCTTCTTCCCAATCTGAGGTATGTACACTTATCTTGTTCTCTTTTCTTCTTTGGTTAGAGCAAGCCGGATTTGCTTATATATATTGTTCTTAACTACTTTGGTGCAGGGACTTAAAGAAATGGGGCCTCGTTCTCCTAGCCCCCCAAGTCCCCCCATTAGCCGTTTCGTGGGCGGCCGCTGTGGGGCCATCTCATCCGATACGACCCCACCCCGTTCGCCAATGACCGGGCTTACCTACGCCCGTCGTTCAATCTTACGACGGGCGAGGGAGGCAGTTGGGGAGGGTGAGGTTATAGAGCCCATGGATGTCTCTTTGCCACCAGAGACAACACAATCTGAGATGCCTACTCCAGTCCCCTCTGTCTCACTGGCTTCCTCTGAGGCTGTTCTCCCCATCGTTCTGGTTGCTGCAGGTGATCCTGAGGTAATTATTTCATATTTAAATTTGTCTAATCTGGCATTCCTTCTCTTTCACCCCGTTCTGTGTGCTGAATTTAGGATGTTGGTTGCCCTAGGTCGAAGTATCTTCGCTGCTAGCAGACATTCTTCGTCCAACGGTGCTGGCGAGACCTCTGACCACAGTGCCCATTTTCAACGTTCTGACTGAGGTAAGTTATTCTTGGATACATTTCGCCCTTTTTTCTGTATTTGTTCCTCTTTACTAACATTGGCTTTTATATTGCAGCTTTCTCCTGATCTTTCACCACCCTCATCTATTCCCGATGAACCCCTTGCTCTTGCTTTGGTACCTTATGTGGGCGAGGGAACTATGCCGATGGTTGAGGTTTCTGGGGCCAGAGACCCCGTTGAGGCTGATGAGGTAACAAGTCCCCTCCCAACAATTCCTGCCACTTTAACCTCCGTGATGACTCCCACTCCTGCCCCTGTTATGATTCAGGTACTTTCTTAATTCTTTATATAATCTCCACCTTATAATGGTGACTTAACAATGAAAACACTTGTTTAAGATTTTTATATAATCTCCACCTTATAACGGTGACTTAACAACAAAACGTTTGTTAAGATTTTTATATAATCTCCACCTTATAACGGTGACTTAACAATGAAAACACTTGTTAAGATTTTTATATAATCTCCACCTTATAACGGTGACTTAACAACGAAAACGTTTGTTAAGATTTTTATATAATCTCCACCTTATAACGGTGACTTAACAATGAAAACACTTGTTAAGATTTTTATATAATCTCCACCTTACAACGGTGACTTAACAATGAAAACACTTGTTAAGATTTTTATATAATCTCCACCTTATAACGGTGACTTAACAATGAAAACACTTGTTAAGATTTTTATATAATCTCCACCTTATAACGGTGACTTAACAATGAAAACACTTGTTAAGATTTTTATATAATCTCCACCTTATAACGGTGACTTAACAATGAAAACACTTGTTAAGATTTTTATATAATCTCCACCTTATAACGGTGACTTAACAACGAAAACGTTACAATTCTCATTGTTTCTTATATCTCTTCTCAGGTTGCTCAGGAGGATTCCTCACCAGCTCTTTCACTTATAGGCACACCACGTCAGGAACCTGCTGTTTCGAAAGAATCTGACCAGGCTGACCAAGGTTCCACGACTGGTGTTGAGGCCGAAAGTGAGTCTGGGTGCGAATTGCCTCTCCCTGACTTAACTCCTCCTGCCTTTTGCCTAATGGTGCTTCACAATTCTCCCCAAATGCCTGTGAGCCATCGCTTGGTGATTGAGAAGTTGGTGAACCATCACCCCGAGACCTTCACCGTGGACTGCCTACGGTCCAATATTCCCGTGATGAGTTATCGACTGCAAGGCATGGCGATCGTTGTTGCTGAGATTGCCAATACTCCCACTTCCCGTGTAACCCGAACCCTTATTAATCAGTTTCTGGGTTTTCTGAAGGAATTGGGTCGTGACGGTTTCCGTTTCGACTGGCTTATGGCGTATTTGAAAACTTTGAAGAGCCAGCAGCTGATCGGCCAGAGGGAACTGTTGAGGAAGCACCAGGAGGACCAACGGGCTGAGGAAGTTAAGTTAGTTGAGCTGGCACCTCTTTTGGAATCAGCGGATGAAGAAATAAATAATGCCGAAGAGGCTCTTCGTTTGGCCAAACTGAAACGGGAGAGACTTCTTATTGAACGCGCCCAGGTGCAAATCAGGCTAGAGGTTGCTGTCAACGCTCAAAGCTCCTTTGCGTCAGCTTCTTCGGGCCTTCCTGGGGATTTTTTCTCTTCCCCAGACCTATGGTTCCTTTTAGGGTAGCAAGCTCTTGTATATATTTCCCTTCTTCGTCCATTTATGTAATTCTTGGGCAATAGTTCCCAATTTTTTTTTTTTTTTTGTAATGCTCTCTTGTTTATTGAATGAAAGAAAGTATATTTTCCCATTTTATCTTTGAGTTGTGACTGCTTTCATATCGGTGTCTATACTTCACGTCATCAATAAAACTTGTATATTCATAATCAAAGACTAGATACATCGATGGTACAAACTTAATTGTTTACACATGATAGACTTTCAACCATTTATTATTAATTTTGAATGGCTTGTCTTCCTCTAACTTAGAAATTAGGCAATAACCTGAATCATGAGCTTCCTTCACAACGAAAGGTCCCTCCCAATTGGCTGCGAATTTTGGCAGAGGAAGTCCCCTAATGTGTTTCACCGCTGCTTTCAAAACGAGATCCCCCTCTACGAACCTCCTTGGTCTTACCAGGTTGTCATATGCCCTAGAGAGCTGCCTCGTATACATTTGAAAATGTTGCATTGCGTTGTCTCTGTGTTCATCCAATGCCTCTAGCTGCACATGCCTGTTCTGAGGGAGCATGCTACTTCGCAAGGCGTATCGAGCAGAGGGAACCTCCAACTCCACTGGAAGGATTACCTCAGCCCCGTAGACAAGGGAGAACGGAGTGTACCCTGTGGGCTTCTTCTTTGTCGTTCGATAGGCCCACAACGCTGCTGGTATCTTGTCATCCCACGATCCTGGAAAGTCCTCCATTGTTTTAGCCAGGATATTAACCAGAGTTTTGTTAGTTGCCTCGGCCTGACCGTTCCCCTTCGGGTATGCCATCGTTGAAGTGTGATGAACGATGGAATACTTGTCTGTAAGCATCGTTACTTCTGAGTTGACAAAGGGAGTCCCATTATCTGAGAGAATAACCTTTGGGATCCCAAAACGGCAAATGATATATTCTCTGATGAAGTTACTCACTACCCCAGCCGTTGCCCTTCTGAGTGGTATTGCTTCAGCCCATTTTGTAAAGCACTCTGTTGCTACCAGTATCCATATCTTGCCTCTTGACGAAGGGTGTATCTCCCCCACAAGGTCGAACGCCCAAGTGTGGAAAGGATAAGGCGTTGCCAGAGAATGTAAGTCCACCGATGGGGCATGGATCATATTTCCATGAAGTTGGCAAGCTTTGCATTTTCGAACAAATTCGGCAGAGTCTTTCTCCATCGTTGGCCAATAATATCCCAACGTCATCAGCTGATCATATAACTTGGCCCCTCCTATGTGAGCTGGGTCATGGGCTTGTTTGAGGACCTCCGTTGCCTCTTCTTTCGTGATGCAACGCAATGGCTTGTTGAAGTACCCCCTTCGATAAAGCTGCCCCTCTTGGATATAAAACCTTGGGGCCCTTCGCTTCAGTCCCATCGCATCCACTTTCTCCGTTGGGACAGTTCCATCTTGAATAAAGTCGATATAGGGCTGCCTCCAGTCTGTTTGGTCTTCTATGAAATGGCACTCAGCTGCTTCGAAAAATAGCTGACACTTATCACAATTCCGTTGTAGTTCTGCCGCATCCTGTTTCATTCTAGGCCAAAAATATCCCCCTCTTTGAATTCTTCTATAGAGGGGTATCTCAGTTGTTTCGCAATGCTCCTCATGTGTTCTCTTCAACCTCCGCTCTGCTTCCTCTGGCCCAATGCATCTTGATAACCATCCCCCTGCATTTCTGTAGTAAAGATTTCCCTGGTTTGTAAAGTATTGGGCTAACTCTCTTAGTCCCATAGCTCCTTCGCCAGACTCCAGTTGCTTCCTGATCTCTCCTCTCCAATCCGCGTCTCCCTCCATCGGTAGTATTGACTGCACCACCGAAGGAGCTGTTCTTCGTTGGATCGTAACGATAGTCGTATCGCTCCTCATGACCATCTTTTGAGCAATAGTGGCATAAGCGTCTGGATGACGGTTCATCGTTCTGGGATGTCTTCTGACTTTGGTCCGATGGAACTGGCTGAGGAGCCTTTGAATGATCGTTCTGTACGGCGACAAACTCATGTGCTTCAACGCATATTCTCCGTTAACTTGCTGAATTACTAAGTTCGAGTCACCTTTGATGCAGAGAGAACGAATTCCCCTTCGAAGAGCCTCCAGCAACCCCAGCACTAACGCTTCGTATTCTGCTTCGTTATTGGAGTAAGGGAAATCTAGCTTGTAGGAAAGGCAAATTTCCTCTGTTCCTTTTGAAAGGATGACCCCTGCCCCTCCTTTTTTCTCTGCCGAAGACCCATCAAACTGCATCGTCCATTCCCCATCGGTTGCATCCAGATAGTTGGCTTGCAAGTCGTCTCCCGGAATGTCTTCTTTAGGTGGTTCAAATATTCCAGATGGAAAGATTGCCAAGAGATCGGCATACGCTTGGCTCTTGATGGCACGAGGAATCACACACTTTAAATCATATTCGGAGAGAATAAGGAACCACCTAGCTGCCCTTGTAGTTGAGGTGAGGTACAGCTGCAACGGTACTCCTGTCTGCGGAGGAACCATGATTTGTGGTGAAACGAGCAGCTTCTTCAACTCATCGAGAGACTCCTGGTGATCCTTTTCCCATCTGAATTTTGTGTTCTTTCTCAGCAATTGCATCAACGGGTGTGTTACCTCGGCCAATCCTGGTACAAATCTTCTGAGGTAGGAGACTTTTCCGAGGAAGCTTTTTAGCTCCTTCGTCGTTCTTGGGCACGGTATTTCTAAGATCGCGCGTTGTTTATCCTGGTCCATCTGCACCCCTTTTCGATCAACCACAAAGCCTAGAAACTTCCCGCATGTTACTCCAAAGACGCACTTCAATGGGTTCATCTTTAATTTATACTTCCTACATCGAGTAAATACCTTCTTTAAGTCGTTTAGGTGGGACTCCTCCTTCTTCGATTTGATGACCAAATCGTCCACATAGAATTCTACAAATTTTTGGAAGAAATCGTGAAAAATGGCCATCATTGTTCTTTGATAAGTAGCCCCCGCGTTCTTAAGTCCAAACGGCATTACTTTGTACATGAAATTGCCCAACGGGGTTCTGAATGCCGTTTTCTCTGCGTCTGCGGGGTCCATCTTGATCTGGTTGTACCCTACATACCCATCCATGAAGCTATACATCTCATGCCCAGCCGTGGCATCTATCAAGCTATCAATGGAGGGTAGAGGGAACTCATCTTTGGGGCAAGCCCTGTTCAAATCTCTAAAATCCACACAGATCCTTATTTGATTCTTGTCCTTCTTTCCTACTGGAACAATGCTAGATAGCCAAAGGGGATGCTGTATTGGTTTGATGAATCCTGCTGCCAACAAACGTTGAACCTCTTCCTTAATCTTCAAGTCCAACTCAGGTTTGTAAGTCCTTGTTGCCTGCTTCACCGGGATGGCTGATGGCATCACGTTTAGCTTGTGGCAGCTCACTTCCTCATCTAGCCCTTCCATTTCGGTATATTTCCATGCAAAGACATCTATGAACTCCCGGATTAGTCCAACCAAGGCTTCTCGTTTCTCCTTATCGAGATCCTTCGCGATGAAGATGGGCCTTGGGTCTTCCCCTCCTCCTGCCAGGTTCAACTGCTCCAACTCTTGTGCCTGGGGCTTCGGTTGATTTGCCATGTAATCTGGTTCTTCGGCGACCTCCTCCACGAACTCCTGTATGTTGGAGTTGTCTATCACCATACACTGTCCCTGTTGATCTACCAAGAAACACTCATATAACGGGTCAGCCCCATCCTCGGTCTCTTCGGCCGCCCGCTCACATCGTTATAAACGGTATACCACCTTCCCCTCTTCAGTGACCACCTTCTTGCATTGCCTGTTGGTAGCTGTTGCCACGGCCTTCCTCTTCCTCTCTCTCGAAGCCTCAGCGATTCTTCCCCCTGAAAAGCGACTCAGCACGCTTTGTCGTTGGACCTCATGCGCCACAGGATCCACTCTAAGCCTTACTTTGTTTTTGAGCTGCTTCGTGGTACTTTGGGGTCGAGGGATCACCTGATGGGTTTCTTCGGCCCTCACCCCTTCGTTACTAGTGGCTTCTTTACTTTGCTCATTCAGTGGCCCCATTCTATCTCTGATCGAAGGAACCCATGCCCCCTCCATTCTTCTCATTAGGACTCGAGCATCCTCCTCCAACTTCTGTATAAAAGGCCGCATCTACAAAGTGAGCTTCCTCGATAGCAAAAGGCCTTTTTGTAGCCCTAATGGTCACTTCTGTTCCTTTGACATTTGCCTTGGCGCATTGATGATATGTTGAAGGAACTAAACCTTGATTGTGCATCCACACTCTTCCTATTAATAAATGATAGGAGGTTGCACTTTCTATTATATGGAACTTGATGTGGGAACTCAGATTTCCCATTACAATTCCCACATTCACATACCCAATGGATTTGGAAGATTGGTTGTCATACCCTGAGATTACCATAGGCATGGGGACCAACCTTTCTTCTGGGATATCAGCTGCGTGGAAGGAGTTGATCGGCATAATGTTGATGGAAGCGCCCCCATCCATAAGCGTTCTTGCAAAACTAACCCCATTGATACTGGCCATCACATACAAGGGCCTGTTATGAGGGAACCTTACAGCTCTATCTGCATCGCTGAAGGTTACCTCTGATAGGAACTTTTTTACCAGCCTCGCCATGGGTCCCCTCCATTTCAACGAGGGAACCGCGTCCTTCTTCGCGATGTCTAGGATCGCCTGAGTTATTTCCAGTCTGCTCTCCTTTGGTATCCCCACTTGATCGAAGAACCAAGCGAATTTTGGGGATTTTGAAACTGCGCTGTATTCAACGATTGTCTCCATTTCCTCGCCTTCAACGCTGTATATGTCTTCCACGTCTTTAGCGCTTGCTTCATCGTAGGCTAAAATTACGTTAGCCATTCCTATGGTGCAATATTCCAGAGTTTCTTCGAATTCTCTTTGCCTCATTGTTGACATTCCTTCCCCTCTTTCCGCCTCATCGTCGTAGGCCGTCACCAAGTTGGCCCCATGCGCTGGAAGCGGGTTGTTATTAACGTTCTGTGGGGGGATCTGCAGCGTCCCTGCCTTCATGTACTTGTCAATGATTCTTCTCAGTGTGAAGCAGCTCTCTGTCGGGTGCTGGATCTTTCGATGAACCTGACAATAACTAGGATCTGCCTTTGTTGCATCATTAGGTTCTTCCGAAGGAACGTCTTTTGGTAGGTAGACCGTTCCACCTTGGACCATGGCGTTGTAACAACTCACCGCCTCTTCTATCGTGCATGGTAACGGTGGTGGGTCTTCCCTATCCCTTCCGAACTTCCTTTTGTTGTCCTTCTTCGTCGTCTTACCCCCATCTGTTCCTTCGGTGTATCCCACCCGTGGGGGTTGAGGCCTTCCTCCCCCAGGTTGTATCGGTTGCCTGAATATCATAGGCACCGCCACCGGGTTTGGTCGTACGACCAATGAGATATTCCTTGCAGATTTTAAGAACGCCGAAAAAGTTCCCTTGCGCGTCTCATTGATAAGATGGCAGATGTACTCCGGGAGTAGTCCTTCGGCACATATTTGTAATAGTTTGGACTCCTTGGCCTCCTCTCTCACATCCAGAGACCTTTCCCTGAACCTCCGAACTTATGCCACCACGTCTTCTCCTGGTCGTTGCTTCTCTCTCCCTAGTTGGGTCAGAGTGAATTCATCCTCTGCTAGAAAGAACTTTTGGACAAACAGCACGTGCATCTCTTCCCACGTGGAAACACTTTTAGGGGCCAAATGAGAATACCACGTGTATGCTTTATCGGTTAGGGATTTGGAAAACTCCCTCAACCTGAGCTTCTTGTTGTTGCAATGCGCCCCCAGGTGCTCAATAAAACGTTTAATGTGCTCTTTCGGATTCCCACCCTTCCCTGTGTATTTTTCAAAGATGGGGGGAATATAATCCCTCGGGTAAGGCTCATCGTTGTATTCCTGAGGATAAGGTGTCCTAAAGTCGTCGTAGACTGAAGCTACCTCGCCTATAGACTGTGAGGAAGCCTGCACAAATTTTAACATCTCCTTTTGCATTTCTCTCCTCATTTCCTCCATGGGCGATGGGGCAACGACCAACGGGGGTGTTGGCTGAATGACCGTTATAGTTGGAGCCATCGTTACAGCTGGCGCCGTTGATACTCCGGAGATTCCCACCGCCGGATTCACGACGGAGGGTATGCTTGCCGGGGCTGCTCCCGTTGTACCTGCGCCTGGTGGAACCGTTGGAGCTGCCCCTGGTGTTACGAAGGAATTGGCTTCGAGTCCTCCCAGCACCGTTGAAGCTGCAGGAGTTTGCAAAAACTCATAGAACTTGCTCATAAGGAGGGTCATTTGGGCAGATCCCAGCCCAGCGCTCGTGGAAGCCTGCGTCACTCCCGGAACGCCTGTTGTTGCCTGAACTGGGGGCACTTCTATTCGAGGAGCTCCGCTCCTTAAAACCTCCAATTCTACCGCTGCTTGCTCTTCACTGTGTTGGATATCATCAAAGTTGAGCCTTCGATTAACGTTATCTTGCGCCATACTTCTTCCTTAAAAGAATGCCTCCCCAGCAGAGTCGCCAAATGTAAGAGGGTAGTTTAGATAAGACGGAGGCGTAACCCCTTTTAAGTATGGTGATGACAAGGTTAGTTAGAAAAGCACTAGTGATTTAGCCACAAGACGCCAAGAGCAGTTTGGAATGTATGGAACCCATCTTATACTCACAAATCTCTCGTGTATAACTCACAATATAATAAAGAACTTCAGAAATAACTTAGCTAGAGGGAGAGAGAAGTAAGCACCCTAGATACACCTTGGTAGGCAGGCAAAACATACTAAAACTCTCAAGGATCTCTGTTATGTATTAAAAGCTTCGTAATAAATGAGAAAATGGTGGGTGGCAGAACTCTCTGGTTCTTTTAATAAATCTCTCTCTAGTAAATAAATTTCTCTAGTAATAACTTTTGAACTCTCAAAAGATCGTCCTTTTCCTCAGAGGTGGTTGGGGTCCTTAAATATCCCCCCACACCACCCCCGAGGCAACTCAGTCATTAAAGACTATGAAAGACATCCCTCATGCTTTATGTC
Organism: Sambucus nigra; assembly: GCA_949130495.1. NCBI lineage: Eukaryota > Viridiplantae > Streptophyta > Magnoliopsida > Dipsacales > Adoxaceae > Sambucus > Sambucus nigra. The sequence continues at coordinate 354,122,760 of OX422218.1, forward strand.
ACAACATTAAATGCCTGATGCACTAGTTGTCTCCTACGTCATAAACATTAAATGCCAAGACATGCCTTTTGCCTAACCACTGTATGTCAGGGGGTTGTTGTTGCAGAGGTAGCTCACCAACTATCTGACAGCCCCAAATACCACGGTGGTTTACTCAAGTGTATGTCTGACATTGTTTAGAAGGCTAGTGACATCACCCACAGTAGATGTGACTTTTAAGTAGAGGGTTATTTGGTTCATAACTTAATGCCCGATGGAACTCCAAGCTGCTCCGCTTGAGGTTCCACGGTCAGGGTTCTTCAGTGTTTTACCAGGTGTATCTAAGATGGTCAGGACAAGCCCCAACGGTGCCCCCACTTCTCAATCCTCCAAACCAAATCCCTCTAAAGTTCCCACGGTGAGGTTGTTCGATAGAGCATGAAAGCTCTCCCAGGCCCTGCCAAGCCTGGTCTCTCGCGAGTACCGTTCGACCTCACGCCCATTCATTATTCTCGTTACATCATTACATTCATTACAACTCGTAGTAAATATAAACAAAGCTATAATATGGCAAAGTAACAATAAGCTAAAGTACGAGTTGCCACGCCAAGCTGCCTCACTAAGATGCCACGCTTGAGTTGCCACGCTGATCTGCCTCCCCAAGCTGCCACGCTTGAGTTGCCACGCTGATCTGCCTCCCCAAGCTGCCACGCTTGAGTTGCCACGCTGATCGTATCCTCAGAACACTGTTGCTAATTGGTGGATTATCCCTAATCCCCGGATTACCTTCAGGCCCCCTCTACAAAATTAATACCTACTCCACATACCAACATCTTTATATCTAATCACTATATTTATCAAATTAAATATAAAATAGGACCTCAAAAGTGAGGGTTGTTACATCTAGGTGTGATATTTGTGTGTTTTTCATACTTGTTGGAGTTGAAAAAGGACTATTTTGTATGCGTTGATAAGGTCTACAATTAAATAGATTACACATAATTTGAATTTTAGTATCATTGGGCAGGTGTTATCTAGGTGTGTGAAAAGCCAATAAATGATAAAAGTCAATGTGTTGTAAATATCCACAAGCCACCCGCTTAACCGGTAATAAAAAAACTAGGGCCTAGATTTTGAAATACAAATTGTTACTTCAGCCCGGATTTAAAAGAATTTAAACAACATATTCATGAGGGATTTTAATGGTTAGAAACTACCATTTGATGAGATCTTGAAAGGATATTGATGTCATGATAAACTTAAGCATCATTTGCAAATCTTATGACTTAATCATATGTATTGATTTGATTTTGTAAATCTTATTTTCTTAAGAATCATAACTTTATTGAAATACAAGTTTCTAGAATTGATTTGTAACGAATTTTGAACCTTATTTGTTAAATTGATTGACAGTTGACTTAAATGTGTTATTAAACTGTGGTATTAATCAAGATTAAAAGGCAATTTGTTTGTCAAATCATGTTTATCATGTTATACCTAATCACTATCACACATTTTCATTTTGGGGATTGTATATATATATATATATATATATATATATATATATATATATATATATATATATATATATATATATATATACAATGTTTTAAAGTTGTGTGTGTGTGTGTGTGTGTGTTTGATTATGTGAATTTTATCTTAAAGTTGTTCTTTGCATGCCATACATGAATGATTTTAAATGTTATTGCATTCGTTCATATCATATTTTGATATATTGAGTTTTTCGATTCTTAGTCTTTTCTAGATTGTTGATCCCTAATTGAGTACATTGGCTATTTTTATACCAATGGTTTCTTTAGCACCGTACGTATGACACCTATTCACATAGTTGTGTTTTTTACTGTGTGCATGGTTCGCTGTTTTGGTACATAGCATCTTTCTTTTTAGTGATTGTACCTATTGCATTGGACATTGTACCTTTCTATCATCCTCTTAGTTTTTCTCTTATGACCTTTTGTGATTTTTTGGATGACTATTTGAACCTTATTTGTGATTTTCCGGACTTTATTATCTATCATTTTTTATGCTTCATATGTCATTGGTGGTTCGATTTCAAGCTATGACCTTGATAAAAAATTTCGTCTTGGATTGAGAGTTGTACTTTTGACACTATTTTAGGTCTTAATTGGATCTATATATGATCATTTTATTTTATTTAGTGCACTTATCATGATACTATCTCTTTAGTTCTGCCTTACACTCATTTTAGCTCCTTGTAGACTTTACGTTCTTTGTGACACCTTTGTGTTCATTTTGGCTAGCGATTGCTGCTTTGTTTTGCTAACTATCTTCTATGAGCTTATATAGTTTAAGATATTTCTATGTGATACCTTGTGTTTTGTTTGTAGAGATGTTGATTTTAATGATGTATATACTTGCTTATTCATCTTATAACATAAATTTTGGGCATTTCATGCTACTTTTGGGACATATGTGTTCTTGTCATAGATTCTCATGTGTGTTCATATGTTCCATGTCCATTCTCACATGTATTTGATATATCTCTTCATTATTCTCCCACTTCTATCATTTTCACATGCTTTATATGTTTTTCTTTGACATGCTTTTCATGATTCTCTATTTTTATGCATATCTTTGGGGTTAATGATATTTTCTCTAGGGAAGTATTGCTTTCTTTTGGGGGAGATATATTTATTTTAGGGAGAATATATGTTTCTTGTTTGAGATGCTATTCATTTATGGATGTATTACCATGATAATTTTTAAACTTCATGATACGTATTCTTTGATACTGGCATGTATTTTTTGTTTGGTTTAGCTATTAATCTCATATGGTAACTATTTCTTTATCATTGATTCTATTAATTTACCATTGATATCTGGTGATTTGTTTTCTGGTTATCCTTCATGGGATTTAGGGGGAGAAAGATTTTGTGTATATCGTGCATGCAATTGATTATCATATTCTTGTCTTTACTATATTTATTTTATCGCTCTCATCTTTTGATCTTTATGGCTTCGCTTTTTAGTGTTATCTTTTTTACCTTCGATTATTGTTGGAAAAAGGGGGAGAAAAGATTATCTATAATAGTTCATTTATTAGGGATAATTTGTAACAACCCGAATTTTTAAATTAATTTTGGAAATCGGAGAAAAATAAAATTGTGGATTTTATAAGTTTAATAATTTAAAATGTTGGTTTTTATATTTGAAAAATAAATTTTCAAACGGAATTGGATTCGGAATTAAATGGAGTTTTAATTGAATTTTTATTATATAAAAGAGTCCTCAAAATATAAAACTCTCTAAGAGTCCTCAAAACATAAAACTCTTTCGCAAAAAAATATATAAAAATATTCAACCGTATGATCAAGCTGAAATTTTGTACAACTTCCTCTCGTCTTCAGCAACTACACTTGGCTTTTCAAATCACTTTTCCATCAACTTTTCAACCAAAAGACCTCTCCAAAATTATTCTCCTTCATCTATAAACCATAGCCCCAAACTTCTTCAAGATTTCAACCTTAGATTAAAATGTACATTTGGTGTTTTCTCGAGTTTGGGATAGAAAGAGATTTGATTATTTTGCAAGAAGAATGTGATGGTGTGAATAGATTCTGAGGCTGAAATTATGTGATGATTTTGAGGTACGGAACTTACACAATATGCTCCTAAATTCTCTCGAGAGTATTCCATTTGGATTTCTGTGTTGATTACACTCATATTGAATTGTGATATTCTTTGAAATCTGAAATAATTGTTGGAATCTATTATTGATTCATTGTGATATATTATATGATTGATTTGAGGATAGTGTCATGAGATTTTAATATGGCATGGGGAATGGGCACCCGCCAATAGTCTAAAAACCATTACATGAATTTGAGATGCCTAGGGGAGGTGAGGTGTGGCCTGGTGACCCATTGATGTGTTGTTGAGAAATTAATATGGATATAATGCTTGTTAATGGGGAAGTATGTAAGAACTTGGATTTTTTAAATGGAAATTTTTAAATTAATTTTGGATATCGGAGAAAAATAAAATTATGGATTTTATAAATTTAATAATTTAAAATGTTGCTTTTTATATTTGAAAATTAAATTTTCAAACGGAATTGGATTCGGAATTAAAATGGAGTTTTAATTGAATTTTTATTATATAGAAGAGTCCTCAAAATATAAAACTCTCTAAGAGTCCTCAAAACATAAAATTCTCTAGCAACAAAATATATATATAAATATTCGACCGTCCGATCGAGCTGAAATTTTTTGTACAACTTCATCTCGTCTTCAGCAACTACTCGTTATATTTCAGCCAATTCCAACAGTCTGATCGTTCGAAAAGTAATTTTTAGTGTTCTATCTGATTAGAACTCTTTTCTTAATTAAACTCTTAATCCTTTATATATCACAACAAATTCGTGGATTGACTTTTCAAATCACTTTTCCTCAACTTTTCAACCAGAAGACCTCTCCAAAATTATTCCCTTTTATCTACAAACCATAGCACCAAACTTATTCAAGATTTCAACCTTATATTAGAAGGCTTATTTGGTGTTTTCTTTAGTTTAGCCTAGAACGAGATTTGTTTATTTTTGCGAAAAGAATGTGATGGTGTGATTAGATTCTGAGGCTGGAATTATGTGATGATTCATGTGATGATTTTGAGGTACGGGACTTACACAATATGCTCCTAAATTCTCTCGAGAGTATTCTGTTTTGATTTCTGTATCGATTGCATTCATATTGAATTGTCATATTCTTTGAAATGTGAAATAATTGTTGGAATCTATTATTGATTCATTGTGATATATTATATCGTTGATTTGAGAATAGTGTCATGAGATGCCTAAGGGAGGTGAGGTGTGGCCTGGTGACCCATTGATGTGTTGTTGAGAAACTAATATTGATATAATCCTTGAGTATTGCTATTTATTTGTATATGTGCATTTGTATTGTGGCAATTTATTCATCATGCTAATTATTTTTTGAGCATCTATTCCTTTCATATTGTGTACTTCCCCATATTTTCTTTTAGTTGGCAGGTTAGGGTGGATTGAGACGCTATGGGCTATTTAAGGAGAAATATTTTAGGGTCCGTTTGATAGACCACATTTGCCATGGCAAATGTGACAAATGGTGGCAAATCACAAATTTGCCCACTATTTTGTGTGTTTGATTACCATTATTTGCCATGGAAAATTTTTCATGGATACCCATGCTCACATACAATTTTGCCATCATTTTCCCACTTTTGTTGGCAAAATTTGCTTACCTATATAGCAAAGCAAAATTTCTCCACAAATTTGCCATCCTTTTTAAAAATATTAAAAAACCATTTTTTGTTTGTTAAAAACTTTTTTTTTAAAAGAAACGTTTTTTTTCCGTAAAAATTATTTTTTCTGTTTTAAAAACTGTTTTTCCGTTAAAAAAAGTTTTTATTTTGTTAAAATCGTTTTTTTTAAACTGTTTGTTTGTTTGTTAAAATTGTGTTTATTTTGCTAAAAACAGTTTTTTTCGTTGAAACTGTTTTTTTTTTGTTTTTGTTAAAAACTGTTTTTTTTATTACAAGTGTTTTTTCTTTACAAAAAATCGTTCTAAACTGTTTTTTTGTTAAAAGTGTTTTTATTGTTAAAAACTGTTTTTCTAAATAAATGTTTTTTTCCGTAAAAATTATTTTTTGTTGTTGTTAAAAACTGTTTTTCCGTTAAAAAATGTTATTATTTTGTTAAAATCGTTTTTTTAACTGTTTGTTTGTTTGTTTGTTAAAACCGTTTTTATTTTGTTAAAAACTGTTTTTTTTTTACAACTGTTTTTCTTTAAAAATAAAATCGTTCTAAACCGTTTTTATTTTGTTAAAACTATTTTTTTTCTGTTTAAACTGTTTTTTTGATAAAACATTTTTGTTTTTGTTAATTTTTTCTTAAAAAATTGTTTTTTTTGTTAAAGTTTTTAATTTTATTAAAAATCGTTTTTTATTCATAAACTGTTTTTTTTGTTCTAAACTGTTTTTTGTTTTTATTTTCCATCAATGCTATCAAACAACCCATTTTTGTCACCTAGAAAACTAATCCTATCAAACAACCTTATGTGGCAAATTATAAGATTTGCCCTCACAAATTTTGCCATGGCAAATTTTATTATGAAAAAATTTGCCATGCTCTTCATTTGCCCACTTTTGTATCAAACGGACCCTTAGAGCATGGATTTGGAAGATTTATTTTTGATGTATAAATTAGTGGTGTAATTTTAGTTGGAGAATTTGGTAATTGGGAGACGTTATTGTAATCATTATTGTGCAAATAGAAGAATTGTGGTTTTGTTATATTTAAATTATGAAATTTAGATGCTCTATACTTATTTTTGGATGGTTTTAGGTTAGTTTTTATCGCAGTAGCATGCCTCGTATCTATTTTCGAGCGTGCAGGGTGTTACAAATGGTATCAGAGCTTAGGCATACAACGACTCACGGGTCTTTGGGTTTTACGTCTAGCATGCGTGTGAGACATGTTTTCTTTGGAGATAGAAAATTTTGAGGATGTGTTAGGCATCGTAGTGAGGATATTTAGAATGGATCGAGGACTTTAGAAATGTGAATTATGGGAATAGAATCGACTAGCATTTTATCTTCGAGCGTTAGGCTACGTCAAATTTCGCGGGCAAAATTCCTTGTTAGTGGGGAAGTACGTAACAACCCAGATTTTTTAAATGTGAATTTTTAAATTAATTTTGGGAATCAGAGAAAAATAAAATTACGAATTTTATAAATTTCATTATTTAAAATGATGCTTTTTATATTTGAAAAATAAATTTTCAAACGGAATTGGATTCGGAATTAAAATGGAGTTTTAATTGAATTTTTATTATATAGAAGAGTTCTCAAAATATAAAACTCTTTAAGAGTCCTCAAAACATAAAACTCTCTAGCAAAAAAATATATGTAAAAATATTTGACCGTCCGATCGAGCTGAAATTTTTTGTACAACTTCCTCTCATCTTCAGCAACTAAACCCTTAAATTTCAGTCAAATCCAACGATCTGATCGTCCGAAATGTCTTTTTTAATTTTCGTATTTGATTAGAACTTTTTTCTTAATCAAACTCTTAATCCTTTATTTATCACAACAAATTCGTGGCTTGTCTTTTCAAATTCCTTTTTCATCAACTTTTCAACCATAAGACCTCTCCAAAATTATTCCCTTTCATCTACAAACCATAGCCCCAAACTTATTCAAGATTTCAACCTTAGATTAGAAGGTTTATTTGGGCTATAACGAGATTTGATTATTTTTGCGAGAAGAATGTTATGGTGTGATTAGATTCTGAGGCTGAAATTATGTGATGATTTTGAGGTACGTGACTTACACAGTATGATCCTAAATTCTCTCGAGAGTATTCCGTTTTGATTTCTGTGTCGATTACACGCATATTAAATTATGATATTCTTTGAAATCTGAAATAATTGTTGGAATCTATTATTGATTCATTGTGATATATTATACGGTTGATTTGAGCATAGTGTCATGAGATTTTAATATGACACGGGGAATGGGCACCCGCCAATTGTCGAAAAACCATTATATGGCTTTGAGATACCTAGAGGAGGTGAGGTGAGGCCTGATGACCCATTGATGTGTTGTTGAGAAATTAATATTGATATAATGCTTGAGTGTTGCATTTGATTTGTATATGCGCATTCGTATTGTTGCAATTTATTCATCGTGCTAATTATTTTTTGAGCATCTATTCCTTTCATACTGTGTACTTCCCCGTATTTTCTTTTAGTTGGAAGGTTAGCGTGGATTGGGATGCTATGGACTATTTTTAGAGAAATATTTTAGAGAATAGATTTGGAAGTTTTATTTTTGATGTATAAATTAGTGATGTAATTTTAGTTGGAGAATTTTGTAATTGAGAGATGTTATTGTAATCATTATTGTGGAAATAGAAGAATTGTGGTTTTGTTATATTTAAATTATGAAATTTAGATGCTCTATACTTATTTTGGATGGTTTTAGCTTAGTTTTTATCGCAGTAGCATGTCGCGTATCTCTTTTCGGGTGCGCATGGTGTTACATAATTCCTATGCAGGGGGATATTTGCCTTTACATTAATGTTACCTGCTAGATGGTTTTGTGTTGTTTTAGTTTTGAATGTATCTCTTCAAGGAGTATCTCAATTAGTTTTGTTCAGTATTAGTCTATTTTATGATTTATAAGGTTATGGGTAATGTAGATTGATGATTTGGACTTTATTTTATATAGTAGGATTTGCATGTATTTTAGGCTTTGGGGACATTTTGGGATTTTGCCACAAAATAGCCGAAGGGGGAGAATGAAGCTGTACATATGTGTTTCTTGGCTTATTCCATGTCAAAATATTTTCTTTGTCAGACGTATAGGAGTTTTTTTACTTTATACCTAGAATATATCCTTGGCATTTTTATGTGATTAAATACCTGAGTTCCATACATTTAACTATTCATGTTCGAGTGGACTTGCATTGCGTCTCTTCATCGTCACAGAGGCACCGATAGATTTTTGGACATTTTTTAATATGGAATATGACCGATGATTCACTTTTGGATGACTTTCATATATTTTTCACATTTTATGCACTTATTTTTATCATCAATATGTTTAATTTTTCAGGCATGTGCAAAAGGAGCCATATTAAATCATTTACTTTCAAATATCTTTCAAAATGGCATTTTGGTAAATTTTTTCTTTTAGGAACATGGAACAAAATGGTATTGTGTGAACAAAGCTAAATTGGGAGTGCGCATAGATTTGGCCATTATCCTCATTCGCGGTCATTTTTATGACCGTGCACACGACTAAAAAGCCTCCATACGCACGAACCTCCTTGTAGCGGGAAATTTAAAATTTTCATTATAAAAAGGGTTTTGGCTCCGTTTTTCAATTAAAACTCTTCATTCGTTTTGTGAAATTTTAATATTTAAGAGCTACTCTTTCGCCCTCTAGAAACTCTAGATGAGATTTTTATTTTACCTTATTTTATTGAAATATTTTATGATAGATTTTTGAGTGATTCTTCAAAATAACCTTAGAAAACCTACCTTTCATCATTTACCATTTAAAATGTTCAGTTGAGAGGTCAACAGGAGGAATTTCTGAGAATTTAGAATGGAAATTCTCAAAATTCGATATGTGGAAGCTAATAGGAGTGAAATATTCTTTCTATAAAATATTTGGAGGAGCTTGGTTGAGAGCTTCTAGGTCGGTTGATTTCAAAGGATTAGTTCATTATAATATCTTTTAAATGTGAACTCAATCTAGGAATGACTAATATATTGTAAAACCCTTCATTTTTTAATGGATTAGTTGTAGTGTCTCGAGGTTTTGTTCCACTAGGTGGGGTTTCTCCTTATATATATTGGTGTTGTGATTATTCCTACATTTACATTTATTCAAACACACAACCTTAGATAATCTCAAACCTATAATTGATTTAAGTTTTTAGACGTTTATATCTCACAAAATTACAATTGAATTGAACTAATTTTACTAGGCCTCATCTAAATAAAAAATTAACTTGAATTTAGATCTCATTTAATCTAGATTTTAATGTCTCATCTTGTTTAGTTTCAATTTAACTCAAAGGCTTTTAAATTGGATTAGAACTAATTTTATAACACTTTACTTGAACTTTAAATTGAACTCGAAGTGTTTAGTAAATTGCCTATATGCGTGTGAGCTTAAATAAATTTATATGTCCTATTCACACTCCTCTAGGACATTCGCACACTGAATTTTTATATTTTCATAAATGAAGGTGAAATCACTATGTCGTTACACCACCGTGTAATCAGTGCCAAGATTACATAACAAATTAAGCTTCCTCTGTCTCCCACTCACGAGATGGTTGACCGACTACATGTACAATCTAGATATAGACCTATACATAGCTTGCATCATCATCCAGGGGTATAGTACTTAGGATTGTGAACAAACTAATCAAATACCCACTAAAATATTTCCCACGAATACACACCCTTGTTATGTCCACAAATATCAGAAAAATGATATAATTCAGCAATGCATGTAAAACAATACAGTATACCACCTTAACCGTACACATCAGACTGACATCCATCTAATCATCATTCCTATATCCATAATACCCATGTAAATACATAAGATTAAAACCCTAAAATCTGACTCAAAACCCAATAAGGAAGTCCTACAAAAAATGGAAACTTTGTATTTATATAATATAAAATGTCCTTTATACTCATATTTATGCACAAAATCTTATTTTTTCACCATTCGAATGATACCCCCTTTGGGCAAATTTTCTCCACTGAACCCAAAGTGGCGTTGTATTATAAATACTCTCCCGGAACTTAATTAATTGGATATTTTTCATAGCATATCATGACCAAACATTTTCCTAACATATAGTTAGTCCCGAAAAAGCCGAACACCCTACCTGCAGGTTCCTGAACATGTTTATAATAATATATAACCATTAACAAGATCAAATTTAACATTATACGAGATTAATCGTTAATTTCACTGTGTTTCACATAATTATGCAATTAATTGATGAACAACAGACTAGGTTATAATATATCATCCTATTATGTGAATAATCATTACAGATAAAATCCCATAACAGATCTATATAGAACTAGACATGAAACATTATAAATATAACTTCTTCCATGTTTTAACAAATGATGGTAACTAACTTATATAATCATAATAGCAATTGATCATAAATGAGTTAGAAGTAATATGTAGTAAAGTAAGTTATCCCTTGTCTAAATATGTAGATCAAATCCTTAGTTAATCTCCTTTTATTGATTTGCTTACTCTCCATTAATATCCTCTATAAGCTAGGATTTTATCTTGTGTTAAGATATGCTAATTATGACGGTTGTCTCTGTATAACCTCTAATTCACATAGGTCTCCTATGGGATTAATTTAAGAACTCCAAATGATTCCAAAACACTACCCATATGCTTCCGAAACATAGCCCCAAGGGTTACCCAACCCTAAAGCCTAATCCAAAATACTAAAAATGCAACTTTGGGCCTTTATATCCCATAGAGCCCAGCCCGAGAATAAATCACAACACAATTATTTAATTATGAGTTATTTAAATATAATTTAATTTCCCAAACTCAATTAACTATATCATGCAATTAAATATCGCAATGATTCACACAAATATCTTTCACAAATGAATATCATGCACACAAGACATAATATTGCATATTAAACAATTAATATCAAATATATATAAAAAAAATATGGAGTATTACTTTCTTCCCCTAATAACTTAATTCTATCCCTCAAATTCGATACAACCTTCCATGAAGAGTTTTGGATATTTCTCTCCCATGTCAGTCTCCCTCTCCCATGTAGACTTTTCCTCCTTCTTCTTCCCCCATTAAACACGCACCAAAGGTATGAGGTTGGAGACACAAGGATTTATTCAGTTATTTTATTTATTTAACACCATCAGTATTCATTTTATTCTTGTGGTGAATGTTTATCTAAATGTTGGAATGGGTATTTATATGTTTGAATTTTTTAATAAGACAAGTTATTAAGTTTTTGAAATTTGAGACCAGGCTTAATAGGATATTAGTAATTTAATTGGTTTTCCACGGTAATGGTAAGAATAAGCCAAACTAAGATTCCCATTTTATTTTAGAAGTGGATTGATCCCCAATTATTAGAATTGTGAGGGTGTTATAGATGGTATCAGAGCATCAAGTTCGAGTGTCCTTAGGATCTGTATGTACTTTCTATATTTTCATCATTATATTTTCTTTAATATAGAGTCATATGCTTAAGACTGTTGATTCATATTGGATTTTTCGTTCTTCAATAACTTTGTATAATTGAAGTGAAACTCATATGGATTCGGGTTGATTTCAGATGCCAAATAAGAGAGGACGACCAACTAAGGCCGCCGTTAGGTATACCAGAGGAGAGGCTCAGTCGGGTCTGTAGGTATCGTATGGGATGATAATAGCTATCGAGGTTTCCACAATGGTTGCATAGGATGTTAATTCCTCAATGACCGCCATTGTACAACAGTTTCTAGAGCCCAGCCACACCATCCAGTGACACCAATTTTCCAAACCCAACTAGTTCTTTTGGTGTGGTAAAGAGTTAGATAGGCCTTTTATAAAGGCCATTGACCAGAGTTTCAGGGAGTATAAATGCTATTGCTGCCAGCCAATGGAAGAAGGATATCCATCGGTATTTATCTATAATTGAGTGTAATGATGCTCAGAAGTAGATTTTGACGACTTTTAATCTTGTAGGAGAGGCATTAAAGTGGTGGGAGTCTATATCCACATCTTTAGAGAGAGTTACCAAGATAATCGGGGACTTTTAGGTGTAATTCGACCACATGTTCTTTTCATCTCCTGTTCAAGCAGAGATGTAGAGGAAGTTTCTTGGCGTATCTTAGGAGGGACAGATAGTGGCTGAGTATGAGGAGTAATTAATCTACTTGGAAAATTCTATGCCCAATGACGTGGATACGGAGAATAAAAAGATGTTGAAGTTTACTAAAAGACTCAACTCGAGGATTCGGCAACACTTGCTGGGTAATACGACATTGAAGACTTACACTGAGGTCGTCAATTCTGCACTTTTTCACTACTAGGATCATCTCTTCCATGTTAAAGGAGGTAAGAGAGTTGGGGAGTCTAGCTAGAAGGGTAAAACTGGAAGTAACGATACGAGTGGGGCACCACTGCAGCAGCGGTAGGGGAATCCAACTAAGAGGTTACGATCGAGGGGATTGAGACCAGGTGATAGTGGGTTTAGAGAGGGCCATCAATAGTGTGTTCCTTAACTGTAGCCAGACCAAAGGAACAATGGGGGTGGCCATTAGGATCGAGGCCACCAGGGATAGAGACCCGATCAACCCCAATATGGCCAATAGGTCCAGAGGTATAGGGACTTTCATGGGCAGGTGTTTTATTTGTGTAGAGCTAGGACATATGTGGAGATCTTATCCATAGCGAGATTGAGAATTGGAGCAGGGTGCATAACAGGGATAATAGTTGCAGAAGTTATCAGGATAGTTTGGGCGTGAGTATTACATTTGTGAACTAGTTGAACAACTACTGCTATTGGAAATTAAAGGTATGCTTTCTATCCATGGGTAAATAAGGACGAGTTTTATGTGGCGCGGTTGTGTAATAGTATTTTGTTAATGCTATATTCATGAGTGAGATAGGTTTAGTGGAGGTAGCTTCAGTATTATTATTATGAATATATAATTATCGTGAGTAGCTGAGCTCTATTTTGTTCCAATTATAGGGTAGCGGGTGTGGACACTAGGACGATATGTTTTAGTGGATCTACTCATTTTAGAGAGTTATGATGTTATAGCATGATGTTATTCTGGGTATATACTAGTGACCGATGGTTAAAGAGATGGTGGACTATTATAGTAAGGCTATCGTGTTCGCTATTCTAGGAAAGGATGTGTTGCTTTTTCATTGTCTCGTCCTGAGTGAGGCTTGGGCCTGCGTTTATACTATATTGGGGAGGAGACTTTAGGGAGTATATTTGATCCCTGTACAAAGGGACTTTACTGATATGATTTAGGGGATACCGGGGTTATTGTCAGGCCCAGAGATTGAGTTTGTTATTAACTTAACACTGAGGACTTAGTGATAGTGTGAGCATCATATCGTATGACTCCTTTAGAGACGTGGGAGTTAGGAACTTGATTTAGTGACTTTTGGGGACAAGATTTTTTACTGTCCTGGTAATGTGCTTTGGACCTACGGATCTCAATAACCGACAAAGCTAAGTAGTAGTGTGTTGGAGGGGTTCCTTATTTGGATTTTTCTTGTGAGACATCCCATGCATGAACCCTAGTAAACGTCGGGAGTTAAGAGACGTTTTGGGTCTCTAAGGCATTGTTATAGTACGTTATTAATTACATGTTTAGATAACGGATCGAGCGAAGAGCTAATATACAGTTTGAGACCAACGGAGCAGTTAGTGTTGTGTACAAAGCACTGGGGAATGTTTGCTCCACTAGTTGATAAGTGGGGCAATCTAAAAAATAATTGAGGTGTGATTAGTAGGTTATTTAAGTTTACCCTTATTGTATAGTCTCATAGATCATGCGTGACAAATTTTGATGCATGTTAGTGGCATCAGTGGTATTAGTGCATATATTCACATGATATAGTTATGTGGGCACACTGTTAGTTCGTTATGAACTATTGTCCGAGATAAAGTAACTTGGAGGTGAATGAGTTGAACCATATGCCTATAGGGTAGTTAAAAGTATATTTGGAATGGAGAGATAAATGGAACTTTGTTAAAGGAATAAGATAGTCAAAACATATACAACAGGGTGAATTATCACACCCGAGATGGATTAAATGACTGTGAAGAGACAAGCAAAGGATCCTTATTTCTAATTGAGAGTCGAATAATTTTGGGAAGTAAAGAGGAGTATTACTCGCTTAAGTTCTAAGGTTGGCTTGCACATTATTTGAAACTGATTATACCAGATGAGAGGGACCTACGAGGTTGGCAATTTTGGAGCAGACGCATGGGTCAGGGTTTTAGCATACCCCAGGAAGGCGAGTAAGATGTACCACATAACATGGGATACAAGATATGTGGGTCAGTATGGAGCATGACGTAGCGAAGTTCGTCTCTAGGTTCCCCACTCCTTATATGGAAAAAAGTTAATACTTGGCGATCAACTAGAGTTCTGAAATAAGTGGTGATTCTAGTGATGAAATGGGTGTGTATACCGATGAAGTTCATTTTGGGTTACCAACATTGAGGAGGGGTCAACATTACCGCCGGGGTATTGGTAGGGATGGTAACGGGTCGGTTCGGGGTCGAGTTTTAACTCCCCATCCCCGTCCCCGTTAGAAAAACCATTCCCCATCCCCGCCCCGTTCCCCGTTATAACGGGTTTGGGGATCCCCATCCCCGTTTAAAATGGGTATCGGGTTCCTCGCAGGGAACCCATTTTGATTTGTTTTATTAGTCCATCACAGAATACATGGTGGTGGCATCCGAGTTAATGGGGAAAAACAGTGCTACGCATACAATTTTTTATATGATTCCGGGCATCTAACATTCTCGCTCGCTAAAAATGGGGAAAAAGCATATACAATTTTTTAAATGTCAAACATCTCAATGGAGAATTGTTTCAAGTTTGGAAAAACTTAGGTCAAAACTCATAAGTTAGAAAACCCAAAAGCAGTTCACGGGATAAGAAATGTGAGCCATAAATCATAAGATCGTTGCTTTTAATTTTACATCCTTTTGATGAACAAAATAAAAATGGATTTTTCTATATATGGAATTTCGGCAGAGATTAAACCTTTTGATGTCAAATATTTTGACAAAAGTGTATGCTACAATAATATTTTCTCTTTGCTTTTAAAAAAAATACAATACATATGAGAACATATGAGTTTGAGATTAAAGATTACCAGTGATGGAGGTTGAGGGGCTGGCACCGGCGTGATGGCCAGGGCAGGCGGTGTGACGTCCAGGGGCAGGTGACGTGATGGCCAGGGGCGGGAGGCATGACGGTGTGAGATAGAGATGAGAGGGAGGCGTGATAAAGAGAGGGGGGAGGGTTAGGACGAGGGAGAGGAGAGGCGGGTGTGAGGGTTAAGGGGGCTTGAGAATCTCAGATTTGAGACAGTGAGTGTGCTGTGTAAGGAGAGAGTTAGGTTTTTTTTAATGTTTATATACTGATATAAATATAAATATAAATATAAATAATATATATATATATATATATATATATATATATATATATATATATATATATATATATATATATATATATATATATATATATATATATTATGTATTAATAAATCGGGTATCCCCGTGGAGACCCGAGGGTATACCCGAAACTGACCCGAAATTTTTTGGGGATTTTTTTTACTCTCCTAACCCCGATTCGATCCCTAAATTTTTGGGGATTTTTGGTTCGGGTAACCATGGGAACCCAAAATTTCGGGGAAAATTGCCATCACTAGGTATTGGTATTGGTTAACCGAGGTGGATAACTATTACTAAATTGGGTGAATCACGTGATCGAGCAGTGTGCCCAATATTTCCTTGTAAAGTGCTGCTCAACATTATTAAGGATTAAGATAAAATCCTTATGTCCCACCTCTGGGAGATTTGTTAAGAGGCGATGGGGAAAGAGTTGTGAGTGATCAAGGCATATCACTCACAAACCAAAGAGTAGTCAGGAGATTGACTAAGATGTTGTAAGTTATGTTAGTAAGGGGTATTCTAGACTTACGGGGTAATTGAACGGTGTAATTACCATTGGAAGAGTTATGAATAATAACTCATACCAGTTTACAATTGGTATAGTGCCTTTTGAGGCTTTGTATGGGAGACCTTATCTTCCACCTTTTGGTTGGTTATAGGTAGGTGACAACAAGATTATCGGGCCTGACGTGATTCAGGATACGTCGACTAGGATTGAGTTAATCAGGAGTCATTTTTGGGTAGCTCGAAAGAGTTGGAAGAATTATGTCATTATGAACCAAATTTTTTTAAAATTAACTTGAGTGATCAAGTGTTACCATGGATATTTACCATAAATGGAATGACACGCTTTGTGAAGATGATAGGTTGGTGCTTAGGTATATAGGGCCTTTTCTCATCATCTAGAGGGTAGGGACGGTTGCGTATATGCTCGATTTAATGGATCATGTGAAGGGGTGAACAATTCATTTCATGTGTCATGATCAAGGATATATATGAGGAATGACGTAATATATCATCATATAATGATTAAAAGAGACTTTTCTCTATTTTGGGTCGTAGTGAGTAGGACTTCGGTCAAAATGGTACCACTAGTGTGTGTATAGTTGGGAGCAGAAGGATGATAAGGGAAAAAAATATCCGAAGCTCTTTATGCTAGGTGTGTACGAATTTTGGGGATGAAAATACATTTTTAGGGGGAAAGTATGTAACGACCTGTATTTTTAGAGTATTTTAAATTACACGTGTGCACGTAATTTAATTAAATTGAGAAATAAAGTGAACTAAATAAATATTTATTAAAGAATAAAGTGATTAATATTTATGTGAGATTATATTTACTTCTGTGATAAGTAAATGAAAACGAGTGAAACTACATTACATTGTAAGTGAGAAAAATCAACGGCTTTGATGGCATCTCATTCGAGATGCGCGGATAGAGTCATGTTGAGATGAGATTTAAAAATTAATATTAGTTAACTCAGATGGTGATTTTGAGTGCTACAATGATCCGGAATGAGTCGATCTAGCCAGAGTTTGGTATCCGAGGTTGAATTGGGTTTCGAGGAATTTTTAGGCTAAATTGGACCCGTAAAAGAGTAGTCGGGTCAGTTTACACTTTGGGCCAGACTTAATTTCTGGATTGAGGAAGTGTAATGTTTTACCTAGGGAAGGTGGATGGAGTGGGGAGCCATTCCACCATTTTAAAGACTTAGGGTTGAGAGAGGAGATAAAAGAGAAGGAGAAACCAAAAGAAAGTGAGGAGGAATAATCCAAACAAATAATTGAAGCATTTTGGGATTAAAACCATTACGTAAAGATAATCTAAAGAGAAGAAATAATAATTCCTACGAGAAAAAGGCAAGTGTTTAGATTTCTTTAATTTTTCATGTAGTTTCAATCATTTATATCAAAATTTGGGGCTAGAACACAAATTTTTGGGTGGGATTAACATGTAAAATAGGACTTTTGAGAATGAATTCATTGAAAAACAATTTAAAAATAATTCCATGTTAAATTAGATATTATTTATGCTATAAAGATACGATCTTTAATGACTAATATGAGAATTGGTGAATTCTTGAATTAGGATTGTGAAAATGAATGATATTTGATGAACAATTGTTAATTTCATGAATTGATATGTTTTCGGGTGAATTTGGATGTAAAAATGTGTAATATTATGTTTAGGATTGATAGAAAGTTCATGTGTTTGGTTTGATGGAGGTTGGGAACTCATATGGTTTAAGGGGAGTTGACATATCTCGTTAAGTATAAATAAGCCACTACCTCGAATTGAACCGATTCGTTGATGGGGACAATCAATTCACCTGACCGAACCGGTTCGGTCAGGTAGGCGAATTGGTTTGGTTTGGCGGTTAGGCTTCCTTTGGTTGTTTGGGTTTTTCCATGGACCCTTTAGGGTTCTGCTTGAATTACGGAGCTCGATCCGTGACTTAGGACTTCTACGAGTATATACAAGAGATTATAATTGTTGATGCCAAAATTAATATGCTGATGTGGACGAATAATACGAAGACACGTGTCAATCTACGTGGCACAATAGCAACGAGGAAGTTCATTTCTCGACCAACCATGATTCTTTCCGAGCAACGAGGATACACCGAGGAACTCTAGCGCTCCGAGGTACTCTAGCGCTCCGAGGAACTCCTGAGCAACGAGCAACTATGGCGGTCCGAGCTGCACCTCGGTCGTATCATTAATTGCCAGATAATCAACAGTTCAAATATTCATTGAATGATTATATTCTTGATGCGCACGCTGCATTAAATGTATTACCCTTTCACATGTATATCATTTAATGTATCAAACCTTTCATGTACAGCCTCAAGGCTATAAATACCTTGTATCAACCCCATTCAAGGGGACCGGAATTTCTTGAGAGAACTTGTAATCAAGAACTCTGCAAACACTCAGTAATAACATAACAGTGGACGTAGGATTTATTCCTAGCCGAACCACTTTAAAATCTTTGTCTTATTTATTTATCTGTGATTGAATAATTAGAGCAATCTAGTTTTTTACATCAACAGATTGGCGCCGTCTCTGGGAAACGACTGTTGCTATCGTTTTTCATAAAAAATCATTTATCATCCATGGCGGATAATCCAGAATCTAGCAATCGAAACGCTGGAAATGCTGGAAATCCTCCAAATCCATCTGCACCTCCAGATCTGGCCGGAATTATGACGAATCTGGCTCAAGGACAAACCGCCATGCAAGAATCTATGAGGCAACTCATTCAAACTCTTCAAGGCGGTGCACCTACATATTCAGGGCAAAGGAGTGATCGTGGGCAATCGCGATCCAAACGTACTGGGTCATATCGCAATGGAGAATCTAATGATTCTTCTTATCAACCTGGGCGAACTTCATCAATACAGGCTACGGATAAAGATCAACGTATCACTCTCTCTCCAGAGAGAACTAGCGCTTTAGAAAGATTAAGCAGGGTGTCTCCTTTCAGTCGATTAGGACCAAGGAGGAATATGAGTCCACCTAGAGCTCCATCGAGAAGTTTGCGGCCACCATCAGGTTTGAGAGAAGGATCAGCACAATCACGACCAGCTACTCGTCGAGATAAATCTCAGGAAGCTACGTCAGAGCAATCAATTGCTCGGACTAAGCGGCCTGAGGAAGGAAATGAAGCATGGAAAGGTTCCATTCAGCGGTTGGAAGATAGACTGGGAGAAATGGCTAAGGCAAGAAACCCCCTACAGAGAACTTTTGTTCAAGGGACACCTTTTGTACAAGCCATTGTGGATTTTCCTACACCATCGAAATTCAAAGCAACTGTGGTGACCCCCAAGTACGATGGAAAGACAGATCCTGTACTTCATATAGAACAATACCAAGCTGCTGCCGACATCTATGCTGTCCCCGACGAGATGAGGTGTAGAGCATTCTCGGGAACTCTTACCGGATCTGCACAAATATGGTACAATAATCTTCCTCGGGGTAAGATTTCAACTTTTATTCAGTTAGCCGAGTTGTTCATTGGCAATTTTTGTTTTGGGGCGAAGCCAGTAAAGCGAGTAGCACACTTGCTAAGTGTTAGACAAAAATCAGGTGAAAGTACTAGAGATTACATAACTCGTTTTAATAACGAGAAGTTGGAAGTCATAGATTACGAAGAAAAGACAACAATCACTGCTTTGATGAGTGGTTTGTTGCCTAATAAGTTATACTACACTTTGGCCAAAGATCCACCTAAAACTATGTCGGAGTTGATGGCAAAAGCGGTCAAAATCATGAATGCCGAGGAGGCTATGGCTACAAAGAAGAATATGGATAAAGAAACCAAGGTGGAGGTCGACAAGTCTAAGAAGAAAGAGCAGAAAGGTAATGGTGGTGACAAGCACTCCAAGAACAATAGAACGTCATGGGAAGTCCTAAAGAAGTACGACAATTATACTCCATTAAAAATGGGTATTAATCATGTTTTGGAGGAAATCAAGAATAGCGAGGAAATCAAATGGCCAGAAAAACTGAGGACAAATCCTGATTTGAGGAATAAGGCCAAATACTGCGAGTTTCACAAAGATCATGGCCATATGACTAAAAATTGCATAGCCCTTCAAAACGAGATTGAAACGCTCATCCGAAGAGGAAAATTGTCAAAATATGTAGATCGCAAGGGTGAGAGGAAGAATGATGATAGAACTAGAGAAAGATCTAGATCTCCTCGTCGTGCCGAGGAGAAAAAGAAGAGGGACTATGAAGATGATCCAGATGATGACCCCGATCTTCCCAAGAAGCCAAGGCAGCCTGAACGAGAGGTATTTTCCATACGTTTTGGGTCATTTGATTGTAATGTTATTACAGGAGGAGATGCAGGAGGAGGAGACCTTACTGCAGAAAGAAAAGCTTACCTCGGAGAGGCTCAAGCTTGTTCATATATTCAGAGAATAAATCTGGCCGAGGATGATCGTCCGAGGAAGGTAAACAAAGAGAAGCTAGTGATTGGTTTTTCAAAAAACGACCTGGCAGGTGTTTATTACCCTCATGATGATCCTTTGGTGATCAAAATGAGGATGAAGGACGTGGTCATTTCAAGGGTGTTAGTAGACAACGGTAGTTCGGCAGACATCATGTATTATTCATGCTTTGATAACTTGAATTTGAAATTATCTCAATTGGAACCTTATCACAGACCCCTTCTGGGTTTTGCTGGCGAGAAAGTTTTTCCACTTGGGACGATCAAGTTGGATATACTCATTGAAACTTGTCCTGCTTGTCGAACAGAAAGAATACGCTTCTTTGTGATGGATAAGAATGTGCAGTCAGCCTACAACATCATCATGGGAAGAGTTGGATTGAAGAAGTTCGAAGCAGTTCCATCTACAGTACATCAGTGTTTGAAATTCCCAACGAATTTTGGAGTCGGAATTATGAAAGGTGATCAAAAAGTAGCTCGGTAATGCTATTATTCATCTGCCGAGCAAGAAGAACTTGAAGAATCAAGGAAAAAGACTACTACTTACCAAGTGGAGGAAGGTACAGAAATTGAAACTCTTGATCCTAGGGATGAATCTCAACTTGTAAAAGGACAGGTGGTGGAATCTACATAAAATGTTATTCTGGATGACGAGCATCCTGAACGAGTAACCCAGATAGGATCGTCGTTGGATGTTTCAATAAAACAGGAGTTGATAGTTTTCTTGAGAAACAGGAAGAATACTTTTGCTTGGAGTCATGAAGACATGCCAGGGATAGATCCAAACTTCTTATGTCATGAGCTCAATGTGAATAAGGAGATCAAGCCTGTGAAGCAGAGAAGAAGAGTGTTTAGTCCCGAGAAGAACCAAGCCATACAAGAGGAGGTCGAGAAGCTCCAGAAAGCCCAATTCATTGAAGATGTAAAATATCCAGATTGGTTGGCAAATGTGGTAATGGTAAAGAAGAAGAACAATAAATGGAGAATGTGTGTTGATTTCACTGATCTTAACAAGGCATGCCCAAAAGATCATTTTCCATTGCCCAGAATCGACCAACTAGTGGATGCTACCTCGGGACATGAGCTGCTCAGCTTCATGGATGCATACTCTGGCTACAATCAGATCAAAATGAAACCTGAAGACAGGGAAAGTACTTCTTTTATTACCCCAAGGGGAACTTATTGTTATAATGTTATGCCTTTTGCTTTAAAAAATGCAGGTGCAACATATCAGCGGCTGATGAACAAGGTTTTTGCCGAACAAATCAGTTTCAATATGGAAGTCTATGTCGACGACATGCTCACCAAAAGCAAGAGAGCTACTGATCATCTAGTTGACTTAGGCCAGACCTTTGATCAACTGGACAAATACCAAATGAAGCTCAACCCGACGAAGTGTACCTTTGGAGTACGAGAAGGAATGTTCCTCGGATACATCGTCAATCAACGAGGTATTGAGGCAAATCCAGAAAAGATCAAAGCTCTTTTAGGGCTGCGATCCCCAACGACGAGGAGAGAAGTACAGAGTCTTACCGGACGAGTTGCAGCGCTCAACAGATTTGTATCCCGA